>OY756439.1:945000-3823422 GCA_963576905.1 Mystacides longicornis | reverse complement strand
CATTCGATACTTACTATATTATTTATTTTGTATGTGTAGCTTATTAAAAGAATAACATTATATCTGATAAGGTGGTATCACAGCACCACGAACAAGGCTATATGTCGGCACACCCAATGCGGGCTCATCAGCTCCACCATTGCAGGGAGGTGATGGAATTGGCTGGAATATGTGTTAAGGATGTCGAATGAAAGTCGGCAGAGGAGAGCGATGGTATTCCTTCCATCAGGGTCTTGAAGGCGAAGGAGACCTTTCCACAACACGTTTTTTTGCTCGGACAGAGCTGAGGGTTTTGGAGGAGACCATTGAAACTGGGCGACATCGAGCGCAGTGGAAAACCATTGTTCCCTCCCTATACCCTTATGTGGGGTCAAAAAGGGAGTACGTACAGTCGTACATTATGTAACTATTTCAGAAATGTCTGCAATCGGTGTTTACTATTATTTGTATTCTATATCTATTGGTATTCAATATTTTTCCTGTGACTTTGAATGATGGGTATATAAATTTATACATCCATCACCACATCAACACCGGAAAAGGAAACGGAACAAATAGTCATTATTATAAATGGATTAATACAATAACTTGAACATAAAATAAACATTAATGACATGAAAATATTCTTGAGCGTATGATCATATAGGTGTCATACGTATTTAATCATGGCAAGGTATGATGGATATGGATATTGCCAACACTATATTTGCAGTTGTCTTAGGGTCTTGACCTTGCTGCCTATAAAGGTTTGCGCTTTATTCTAAAATACATTTGTATTACGAAAATACATTATACTGGCTTTACGTTAAGGATTGTAGGCTTTAAGGTTTACCAACAGCTGTTTTAATCCTCCGAAACATAATGAAAACGATCGAAAAGTAGATAGGTATTTCAAATAAACATAATATAGGAAATGCAAAAACACTATTGGTAAAACACTTTAATACACCACTACGGGTAACGACCGTCTTCTACTGTTATTTCGAAGGCTGGTTTAGTGTGATCACTTTACGTTTACACGTTCGCCATTTGGTGGTAAGTAATGTTCGAATTCTCGAATATTATGAGAAATTTCATACCATTTTGTTCAAACCATTTAAAAATCGAACAGTATTAGTCAGTCATAAGTTGTTGATATATCGTTAAGATCTCGTTCTGAAAAAATAGACACAAGAATCTAGACAAACTTAGAACGTTGTGTACTTTAATGGTGCTTCTCAGTTTAAACTGTATATTATTATACACATCCAACAAAGGGACATTCGACAATAGGGGAAGAATATTGCAATTTAAAAGGCATTTTACCCGATCAATGGAGATTAAAATGCCCGAGGTCTGACAAATCAGTGTCTGTTTGGATTTACTCCAATACAGAGTCTCTATTTATGGGAAAAAAGGCCAAAAAAAATATAGGTACGAATTAGCAATATTTGACGCAAGCGGAAAAGGCCAAAAACATATAGGTACGAATTAGCAATATTTGACGCAAGGGGAATAGGCGAAAAGCATATAATATTTGACGCAGTCAAAGGCTTGTCGTTGCACTTTCGTCCAATAAAAACGCTTGATAGTCAGATATCAATAATATCTGATGAGCGGGTGTGACCCACGTTAATTTGCTCAAAAAGTTTCGAATTCGTCCACTTTTGTGGTCATTCTTTCCAGAAATAGAATATAGTTTGATTTACCTAGTTTGTTTTATTTTTTCGTGTCTCCGAAATGATTACAAACCACTTATTGAAAAAAAATCTAGCTAAATTGATTAGTTTTATGATGTTAGGGGTATCGATAGAGATCAAAGAGTCCATAATCTTCTTATTTATTGGTCCATAGATTTTAGTAGTTTTCAGAAACATTTCTAACACTGATCTCTGTGTGAATTATAGTGTTCAAAATTATTTCAATAGTTTTCGATCAATTTATAAAAGCATTGACTGGCAGCCATTATACGTTTTTGAATTTCCGTATATGCCTATACACAGATCAAATTGGTCATGTCCAAGAAAATATTCCATGAGCAATCGTCTTCGGTCAGATATTACATAAGCAAACTGTACAGTGTACATACCACAGACCTAAAGGATGTAGAGAGAGGCATTGCGTCTGACCGCAAACTCTACCTAAGAGGCAAATGTGGTTTAAGTAGGTACTCATTATGAAATATTCATGGATAGTTCTCTTGGAGAATCTTGGAATATTCTTACATAATTTAAAGATGTTGTATAAGTGGAAACACACCGATTGTAGTTTAAGTAAAACTGTAGTTATTTTGACTTTCAAAATATTATATGAAAAGTACTTATATGCATATTTAAAACCTACTACTTAATGGTCAAGAGAGAAACAATAATTATTTTTGAATCTGTGGAAAGGAAAGGAATGTCAGCGAAAGTGTCGAATACGATCTAAGCTGCTTTCTAGAAAGAAAAGGAGCAACTGTAAAAAACCACGATTCGGCCAGCACCTACTTACACAATCCTCAGGCACGTGACCGCTGAGTAAACGTGACGAGCAAAGGCTTGACATCTTTGATCGGATGAATACTACGGAGAATCTACGGACCAGTCAGAAATTACGAATCCTGGTGTATTCATAAAACTCCGCTAGCTGGTCCTTGTTCAAAGAGCGAACGAACCGTCCGTTGTCAAAGAAATTTTCTGCGAGAGACCTACTGGAAGGAGGAGCATTGGAACACCAAGGCCGAGATGGTTGGACGAGGCGCAGAGAAATCTGAGACTGCTGGGAGTGAACGATTGACGGAGCGTGGCGGAGGACAGAGTGGCATGGAGAAATCTTCAGGAGGGGACCAAAACCCAAACAGGGTTGTAGCGTTATGAGTATATCTACTATATAAATAAAAGTCGGGTTAGTGTGAACACTTATAACTCGAGATCGGCCGAACAGATTCTTCCGACGATTGATTTATTGGATTCTTCTCCGCTCCGGATAACAGAATAACTAATAAAAAGTTGAATAAATGAATAGTAAATATATACATTTGGATATGTTGAAAGACTGATGCTTACAGATTAACAAAAAGCAATATCACACATGTGAAAGGAAATGTGTGATAAGATACTGTCGAGATAGGGTAAGAACACGTAGAAAGCCGATTCCGAGCCGCGCCGACCGGCTATGGTTTCAATGCATTTAAATGGACATGCCGAAAACGGGTCCCTGCTTTTTCTGTGGGTATCCCCATTCTAATGCATAGTAAGGTCGGCGCGGGTCGGAATCGGCTTTCTATGTGTTCTTACCCATGGGAAGGAAAGAAGTTGAAACAGTCGGGTATTGATGGTCGTGCGTTCGAGCTCCAGTGTCTCTTTTTCTCGTTTAAGACGCATCATTTGCTAATTGTCAAAGCAGCAAAAATGGTTGAGAAGAAAAGCTTGTCGCTGGAAATTCGGAAGTCTCTATTAATACTTTTGCGTTTTAGTGACACGAGAAGATAAAACAAGCCGGACACTCGAACTCAAAATATTAGCAAAAAAGAGACGTGTCTCAAAAACAGGGTGATATAAATTTTGTCCTAAAGGATGGAAATAATTATTTCATTAAGGATCTAGATAGGACTTGTGTATAGTATAAGCGACGGAACCTTATGGGTATGCCAACACCATAACTGTTCACCCCACACGTATCGCTCTCTCAGTTACTCGGCAAGCTGTCTTGTTTGGTCACTCATTAGTGCCATGTTTGCAGTAAAGGTTAACTAAAGTCTCTCAAACTGTAATCATATGATAGAAACAAAAACTGTATTTCTATCGATATAAACAAAAATTGGGTTTTCAGTTGATAAATTGTTTCCATTACATTACAACAGATGGCATTCACATAGAACTCCTGTTAGTAAAAATCCTTATAGAATCAGTCCAAGTATTGTATCAATCCACCGGCACCGGTAGATATCACTACCCCGAAAATCGTTGAAAATTTGAAATATTTCCCCACTCACTGTATATATATATACAAGTTTCACCGAAATGAAAATTGGCACCTGGCCTAGGAGGTTGTAAGCCCACAGATCTGTTGTCCAAAATCTGATATACTCATTGTCTGTTGAGATTGTTTCCCAATACATTGGTTTGATTACCTATGTTACTAGAAAAATACAGTCTCCAATCCGTGAGGATACAAACAAGATCAGCTAGGATCACTGAATATGCTAGATTGGGCAGGGCATATTCCAGAATGCCGTCTACGGGGTAACCAAAGAGAATCCTGGAAGGACTTACGGGTAGAAGGACAAGAGTGGACAGACGCAAGTTTGCGGAAAGAAGAGGTCAAGATTGATGCAGCACAGCTTCTGAAAGTGTTGGAATGGAGGAGTGCATCAGAGGACAGAGCGGGTTGGATGCGCAAGCAAAAAAGGCCAAAGTAAAACGTTCATTCCTTTCCGATGGCTTTACAACCCATATAGAATCTTTACTTCCAGCAAACTTTTCATCCAACCTCTTCTGTCGTCTGCTGCAGTCTTTCAATTGGGGATATTCAGTATGTGTACAGCATCTCTCCCGACCTCATCCTCCCACCATAGTGTAAGTCTGCCAACTCTTCTCCCACCTGGCTGTCCTTCAATTGTTCTTTTTGGTGTGCGCTTCGATGGCATCCTCTGCACATGTTCTGCCCATCTAACCCTGTTCAATCTTACATGCGCAGAGAGTTTTGGGACCCTGTTAATATTAGATAACTAGTTTTTTAAAGGCGCCCGAGGCGCCCACCTATGGCCTTTTATGCAAACTTTACTTTCTCATAGCATAGCTGTGAGCATTCACATGTGAGACTTCAAAATACTTGGTTGATTCAACTCTTTATGAAAACTCAAACACCTACAACTTAAACTTTTAATTACAAACTGTACATTCAAATAGCTTTTGGCATGTGGGTATTTACCGATTTGATTGATTAAACTTTTTCATGTAAACTTTGCATTCGTATTGCCGAATTCTTATATGAGACTTTAAAACACTTGATTAATTGAATTCTTCATGAAAACTCAAGAAACAGCGTGAACTTTTTATAACAAACTTTACATATGTATGGCTTTTCAACGTTATGAATTCACATGAAAATATGGTTTTTCTCCGCTATGATCTCGTGTGTGTGGATTAAAGATTCGTGATTTGGTAAACTTTTTCATGGAAACTTTGTTTTTTTTATGGGCGAATTCATCTGTGTGACTGTAAAGCACTCGATGATAGATTATAACTATTCATGATAATATAACTATTATTTATAAAAAGCAAAAAAAAAACTTTTTATTACACACATTGCATTAGTAAAGCGAAGTCCGGCTGTGCGTAAAAGTTTCCTGATGTGTCAATTTTTTGGCCGAATTCGCAAGTGATACTTTACAGCACACGGTTGATTGAACTATTTATGCAAACTTAAAAAAGAAATTAAACTTTTTATTGCAAACTTACCATTCAAATAGCTTTTAGCATGTCATTGGTTGTTTAAATTATTTGATTGATTGAACTTTTTATTTCAATTATTGCACTCGTATGGCTTTTCTCCGCTATGAGTTCGCATGTCATTCTTTAAATTACTTGAAACCGCAAACTTTTTATTGCACTCATGGCATTAGTGATGCTTTTCTTCACTATGAAGTCCCGCTGTGCGTAAAAGTTTCCTAATTTGGTACACTTTGCTTTCTTATGACTGACTTCGCATGTGAGTTTTTAAATAACCAGAAAAATTGTTTTTCTCTACGTCAAGACCTTTATAAAAAGTGCTCAGCCACCAGGCATACCTAATAATATTATTATGTTACTGTCAGCTGTCAGCCGTATTAGTAGAACACAATTTGTCTTTAGTTGCGAGTGGCGCGTCATCTAGCGGCGTTAATGACATCAGTCAGTCAGTCAGTCAGGCAGTCAGTCAGTCAGTCAGGCAGTCAGTCAGTGAGTCAGTGTTCAAGACAAATATTATATAGATTTTTCATTAAACGTAATTCTCCATAATTCCCCATCGCACTGGTATCAAGATTCTACGCAGAACTCTTCTCTCAAATACATCCAACAATTCTTCAGATTTTGCAGTGAGTGTCCATGCCTCAAACCCATGTGATACCACTTTATCACTGTTCTGATGATAGTTAGCCATTTTATCACTTTTAGATTTGAGCAATGGTTGTAGTAAGAAGAACATTTTATTAAGAAAACGGGCAACATTTGAAAATCTTTGCAATAAAACGTTCAGCTGCCAACTATGTATTGATTAATGTCGAATTCAGATATCGATTTTCTCAAGTGTGGTAGCACTAACAAACTACCCGTATTAATTATTCCAATGGGCCACTCGTCGTCGTGGGGATTCGGTGACCTCCTCATGGGCAGTGACAACGATGGGTACCTACGTAATTATTGTCACCAAGCGTGACACACGAATCTATTGACCTTGATACCCTTGGATGTCACGAACTCAATAATTGGACCACTTGTTTAAGTGTTTCCCGAATTACTATCTGTTGAGTTAATGTATGGACAAATACACTTCTTTGTAAACGTTTGATAACAATCGTACTCGTTTATGATTCACGCGAGATCGGGCGCTTTGCCATCAAAACAAAACAATACGAAGATCTTCCGATTTCTGTACCACTTTTTGCGAATTTTGCTCACGGACGTAAGTGAAGAACACACGGAAATTTTGTATGGGCTGCGGAGTTTTTATAAGTTATCTGTAGGGGCGCTACAAATTTTTGTTACTTTTTCTTCTTCTTTAGCCTTCTCGCGTCCATTTTAGAATATAGGCCTTTCCCAATTGTCGCCATCTCTCTCTCGGTTATGCTCTCCTCATCCAGCCAAAAATAGCGCGAGCCACAATGACATCACTTCATTTCATTATTGGCCTGCCCCTGCTTCTCCTTCCCATCTATGGATGCCACTGTAAAATTATTTTGGTCCATCTGCTATCTGTCATTATTGCCATATGGCCAGCTCATTAACCCCTTCAGCTCTGTAACTCTCTGGACAATATTTGTGACCTTTGACATTCCTCTGATCCACTCATTTCTCCTTCTGTCTCTGAGCGAAATTGCTAACATGGCCCTCTCCATGGCTCTGAATGTGAACATCATGGGCCAGTTTCTAACTGCATGCAAAGAAGATTACTTCGAATACCGTGGACCAACGTGATTAGTAATGCAAATGTCTTAAGAGAGAGTCGAGACCAGGAGAGATTTTCTGTCGCATATCAAAGAGAAGAAGGCTTTCATATTTGACTCATGCACACAGAGGGAAGAAATAATGCATTCTCCAACTGATAATACAGGGTGAATTTGAAGGACGGCGGAGATTGGGCAGGAAACAGATGTCCTGGCTGCGAAATATCCGGGATTGGACAGAAATATCAAAGGTCGATTAACTCGATGATAAGCTTTGGCTTCCAGGCATCATCAAACTAACCTGAAAACGATTTGATGCCTGGTAACCAAAAAAATAAAAAAAAATAAAAAAAACAGTGAAAAGTAGTCTGTTTATTATTTTATTAACATAACAATTTAATTATGAACTTAATTGTTTTAGAAAATCATAAAAAAATTAAATTGTGGGATTTTCATTTTTTTTTTATTTTAACCGCGTGAAGTTGGTGTACAACACTGAAAAACGTTGATCTGTCATTTTCATCAGAACGTTTTAGGTTATTAAATATTTTTTTCAGCATTCCCCGGGGCCCTTAACAATTTGAATTTTGCGATCGAAGTTTTTGATATCCTAATGTAAGAAGAAAATTAGCAGTCCACATTTTATATTTTTATATACTTAAGTATTTTAATTTGGCTTTAATATTTGTGTATATGTTCATTTTTTGAAGAACTCTACATTGACGAAAATTTCTTCGAAAAATTCAAATTATATACGGGGGCAGGTATCCGCTAGTATATAATGTATAATAATAATTGCATTTGCATAGATGACTGTCCTAACTAGAGACCACATCTTCAATGTTCATACAACTTTATTGAAAGAATGGAGTTTTTCAAAAGGCATGTCGAACTGTAGAAGAGTGATTTCTGAGAACTTCGATTCATTAATAATAATACGGTCTAATAGATCTAACACCCGTGACAATATCATGTATTCACACAATGGATGATAAATGTCATTCTACTTTCTAAATTTTCAAGGTTGGAAAAGTCTCATTCCAATCATAAATCCATTATGATAGACGTGTAATTTTAAAAGGACAACATGGAAAATATTTATAAAGACCCTTTTTTAGCAAGATAAATCTGTGCACACACAAAATGAACACAAATACACTCTTTGACTCTATCACAGTATTGTGTCGTGAAAGAGGAGAATGGTCGGCACTGCGATCGAACCCACGACCTCCGGAAGCAGTACGAAAGCTGGAGTCGTAACCGCTAGCCTTCCAAAATATGTCAATGCACTTAAATAAATAAATAAATAATAACACTTTTCTATACAAAGGTGTCAGTATAGCCGGCGGAACTTATTGCCTGAGGCAATTTTTTCCAGTCAACCGGTCCCGTCCAATCTGAGACAGGCCAACCCCGGGTAGAAATTTCAAGTAAAAAACACTTAGAAAAACTTTGACCCGACCGGGAATCGAACCCGGGACCCCGGATCCGAAGTCCACGCTAGTACAACTAGGCTACCGAGGTCGGTCCAATTCGAACTGTATTTTTTGTTCATAAAAAGACTGCGATTGATGCGATGAATAAAAATAGTAAGAAGATAAATAATTATGATTCAATGTTATTTAACAAACACTAAAAAAATATATACCACAAGTCGGCATTTTAAAGCCGAGGTATACAGACGTGTTCCATATAGCCCTATTCTGAATTTAATCACTAACGTAAGTGAGGAACTCACGGAAATTTTGTATGGGCTCCGGAGCTTTCCAAAGTATTTTGTAGGGTAGCTATACATACAAAAATGTTGCTACTTCGTGCTCACGTCAATGTCACAAGAGCTTAGAATAGGGGTTATTAATTATTGTTGTCGAACATTTCGTTAAATATTGAACTATCCAACGTACTATCAAAGTTTGCACCTTATGAAAATATCGATTCTTAGTCGTCTAAAGCGCGCTCTTAACTACACCTTTATTCTGTTCCTGTACTTATTGAAATAATCTAATAATGTTACTATATAACTTACTGAGCGTGTAAACGTTGTTCGTCCACTAACTGTATATTGTTAAGAGTTAATTATGTTTTGTAAATGACTGTGTGTTTACATTGATATATAAAAATAAAATAAATAAATAAATAAAATAAAATAAAAAATAATACCGTACGGAAAACTCTTGAGCCGTTCCTGAATACATTACAGTCTGGATAATAAAGTGATCTAAATGTATTTAAGCTATCAAAATAAATCAAGGATAGTAATTGAGTGTTTTTTTTATTCCTTGCCTACGCTCAAAGGAATGACTGATTTATTTTAATAAAAAAAAAAACAATTGAAGTTCGAGTGTTTGTTTAATATTTATAGTCAAAAACTCCATGCCAACATCGGGAAGAAAATTCTGGTGAAAAATTCTGAAACGACTGAGAATCAAATCCGGGACCTCTCTTGTTTAGAATTCAGTGCCGCTACGCTACCGAGGATGGTTATGAATGTGTTGTCAAAGAAACTAGGCTCTCTAGATCGATATTTTAACGACAGACAACTGTTTTTGGAACATGGATGAATGAAAAATATGTTTTCTTTAGGAATAAGAATGTATGTTAGCTGTTGAAGGAGAGATTCCATAGTAAAATTATGATAATAAGACGAATCTACGTAAAAGACATTTGAAGGGATGAAAAATCATTTCAAAATAACATAATATTAGGCCTTTTGTACACCCTACCGGATAATGGACTGTGTTTTTTTGTCGGATTCGCAAAATGAATATGGTGTAAATGTCCAGCAATTAATTTGTCCGGTGCATGTACAAAACATTATAACCTATTGATAGGGGAGGGTGTGGAGAAAAGTGCCATTTTTTCACTTTTAATCAAATAACTTGAAAATACGACATGTAAAATTGATTTGATATATGCAGGGATGCATTATTCCTCTATGTTTTTCGGCAGAAAAGATTTTTCCAACTCCAAACACAAAAAAGATATTATGCATTTTGTTGACTTGTGTCGACTGGAACTTTTTACCCGGGTCGGGTGAAAAAGTGTGTTTGGAAATAAATTGATACATTTCCATTCTCCTTTCCTTACCTTTACGGGATACTGTGCTCTGGTATATTTAAATCATACTCAAAATCACAAATATGATGAATTGTACATGATTTAAATTTCATATGAAACACTTTGATATGTTTTTTTTTTGTTTAAGGGCAAACTGTTAAAAGCGCGGTAGCAGTAGCTAGTGAAGACAACATTAATCAAATAAACGATAGTACTTTTTGATAATGTGATGTGTTTGTAAATGAATAGGTGGAAGGAATAAATTGGACGATGTGCAGGTGTTTGTTTTTCTCCATTTAAGTTAAGTAATAAATTATATTTGTAATAAAATATTGACGATTTATAGGTAATGATATTATAATGTACATTTTCCGGAACATTATACTTCAAAGTAACTATGTTGTCTAGTGGGGCAGTAAATTCCAATAATGATATGTATCTCTTCGTTGTGCTTGTATTGAAAATGGAAATAAATATATAAAAAATCAATAAGAATAATGAAAAACATGTGTCTATATAAATTTAATAGGGAACTCGGCGGAACTTATTGCCTGAGGAATTTCTTTTAGTAAATAGGTTCCGTCTTACTTGAAACAGGCAAGCTTAGGGTAGAAATTTTAAATGTAAGACATTTAGAGAAGTTCTGCCCAGTTTGGGAATCGTACCGGAGACCGGTTGATCTCAGAATTTATCGCCATTAAATTATGATAGCTTTTACGTAATGTCCGCCATTAGATGTTCAAATTTCATATCCAAAATTAAACACAGTAAAATATATGTAATAACTAGCTTTCCCGACAGACGCTGTTCTGTGGACCCTTTGGTCCTAACCAGAGGCGGCCCGTTCACTGTGCACTGCGCCTCCAGAAACAAAAATAAACAAACTAAATAAGAACAATAAAACATTAATTCTAAAACGTCCATATTTCATTCATATTCAAAGCTCAGACGGGATCAACGCGAGAATATACTGATATGCGCGAAATTTGGTTGACTTTGTATGAAAAATTTCTAAAACGCTCGAAACGGTGGAGTAAGTGAAACGGGTTATTGTAAGAGTGGCAATTAAGTATGCGAGAATGAGAGGGTGCAGGTGCAGAAGAATGTACGCGGCACCTATATATTTACGCGGCACCTATATTATGTATGCGGCACCTATATGGGAAAAATCAATGGCAAAAAAATACTATAAGGATATGCTAAAAGGAGGGCAAAGAATAATGACTCTCAGAGTCGCCTGTGCGTACAGAACTTTCTCAACGGATGCTGCTCTAGTTATAGCCGGTATCATACCCGCAAACCTTCTGGCAGAGGAGAGTGGACGGCTGTTCCATACGGACCCTCCGATTACGGAGGAACGCAGACGTCACGAAAGGGAAGTAACTATACAAAGATGGCAGGAGGAGTGGGACATCTCCCCTAAAGGTAGATGGACCCACCTCCTTATCAAGGATACCAGAAAATGGATTAATAGAGATGTATGCTTTCGGATGACGCAGTGTCTGTCCGGGCACGGCGTCTTTGGAGCATATCTCCACAAAATCCAAAAGGCTCCGACAGGGGAATGTAGGTACTGCTCGTCTGAGAGGGATGATGCCCAGCATACTTTGTTCGAGTGCACAAGATGGGAGCAGAAAGGGAGGAGCTGACTACAGTCCTGGGACAGGACTTCAACGAGGGAACAATAATTATTGATCTAATGCTCGAATCGCCAAATGAGTGGACGTCCATAGAGACTTTTGTTGACCGCGTAATAAAAACAAAAGAGACTGATCAAAGACAACATGTAAATAATGATTGACCAGACAAATTTTGCAGCCCCGGGTAGACCGAAAGGTGGGAACCGGACTGCAAAAGGAAAATTTGAGGGGTTTTAGCCGGTAGGAGTCCGGCACTACCTTTAAGGTGGGATTTCCCCTCATTAAAAAAATAAAAAAGTGCAGAAGAAAATAATTTTGTTGTTAGATTTTTTCAAAGATGGCGTCGCATGAAATTGTTCCAAACTAAATGTTATATCATATTTTATATTATTTCTTAACCATTGTCTACTTTTTATTAGTTATTCTGTTATCCGGAGTGGAGAAGAATCCAATAAATCACACATCGGAAGAATCTGTTGTGTCAATCTCTACCGGACTTTAATTTAGAGTAGAGATTGAATTAAAAAGTTGTTAATATAAAATATAAGAAACCCTTTGCTAGTCGATAGCCCAACCTACTACCCATAATTAAATAATGCATAATCGAATTTCGGAGATTTGACTATGCATGTTGTTAAGGTAAAGTGAGTTCACTAATACAGTCTTCAAAACACCAAGTGGCCTTAGCGTATTGATTGAAAAAAAAAAGACATTTAAATATCGAATATCCATTCTTTTAGTGACTGTATCAAAATGATTGGTTCTAAATAATTTTTGATATCACTTATTCGGTACTGGCAAAATTCTAAATTTTAGTTGAAGGTTGTTATTAACGGAACTCTTAGAGAATCGACCTCATGTCACTGATAAAACAAATCTTTGTGAATGCACAATCTGTGTAAAATTGGTTCACGTCGCATAATTCTCAATTTTATTCACAATCCCATATGGGATAGGAAGAGACGGTTAATTTGAAATGATACTATACGTCATTTCGGGAGAGAATGAATAAAATTATTTCGAAACATTTTTTGTGCAAAGGTAAATGCGAACCACATTTGTTTACCATACGCTCATCATAAATATCCGCCTGGTAAGCCTTCTTTGTTAGACAAAAGTGTAAAAACAAGCATTTCATTGCCCAAAAAATTTTTATAAGTGTTATACTTTTATGGATATTCTCTCAAGAAGCAGAGAATAAACGTGCAGACTATCTCTTAGAATTTGTCTCATGGGTTTTCATGAAACGTCACTTACTCAAAATAAATTTGTCTACGACTGAACGGCACCTAATTCTCAAAGGATGCATTTCAATTTTGACATATAGTAGAAATGGCTGTCGATTGTCATTTGTCTTTGATAGAAAAATAGAAAGCTGTTCGATTGTGTCAAGAAAAAACAGTGAACGTGGAGGAACATTCAATACCTACTAGCTTTCCCGACAGACGTTGTCTGTCCTAACTATGGATATTTCTGTGGTGGCATGGTAAAAGGCATTAAGTCAATGGGATGACATTTCTCAGTATGGCGGATTTACTAGTCAGTATTTTAAGAGGTTTCATTTTTGTCAAATATTATTTAATACAAATAAAATAGATCAACTTTGATGCATTAACTTCGTTAAAAAGGGTTCACTTTACGATTACTCATATTTATTTCTTCAATATTTCTTTGTTTATATGCTTTATTTATAATGCGTGTCTTTTTACCTTGACAATTTTGGCTCATAGGTTGAAAAAATTTGTACTTAGGTCAAATTTTACAAGGAAATATACCCAGTTACTGTCTATCACATGCTAATTTATTATTTTTCTACACTTACATTTTATTCTTCATAAATATTGGTTATTTTTTAGCTTACCTATTAGTATTTTCTAGCATAGCATTCCCAAAACATCAGTAGGTATATTTTTTTTGCTCAGAATGTAATATTGTTAAGTAATAAATGAAGAATATTCTTTGAATAATAAAATGAAATTAGTTAATTATAGGTATTATTACCTTTGTTAAGATAACCCTCTCTCACAATATACCGATCCTTCAAAGCAGAGCTGAGGAATTTATACACGGTTTGGGAAAAGGTCATACAAGCTGCACAAAATCATGCGCAGGGGAGGTTCCAACATCAAATCATTGCAAACCAGATGAATATTCGGAAATTTGAACATTACGACCTAATAGCGAACGTTGTTAACGTAAAGTGATCACACTAATCCACCCTTCGAAACAATATTAGAAGATGCTCGTAAGCCCGTAGTGGTTTGTTTATACTATTTTAAAATAGAACTGTATAATCAGTCATCAGTTGTTGATATAATAGTCGCACTAGCACGACTTTCTTTAATTTACATCAATAATAGTATTAAAATAGCAATGAAAAAATATTAAAAAAAAAAAATAATATGCAGATAGTATTACCGATCTATTGTCTATAGCTTAACAATAAAAACAACGAAAGTTGTAAACAGATTGGTCGACAGATAAGGATGATACCTGCCATAAAGTTCACAAAATACATTATTTAAACACATTTTAAAAAGGTTCACTTTTAAAAGAATGGCTTCTCACCGCAGCTCTATCATAGACAACACCGTTTTACTTCGTGGTAGACAAAATTTGACGCGCGTCGTTTTACCTTGCCAAATAAAATTAATATTGAGTTATGCCGGAACGAAAAAATGCTTTTAAATCCTTTATAAGTGGATTTTTTTAAACTTATGTTTTTGAACTTTGTTCTGTTTGTGATAATGTATGATGTAGCGCATATAACTCAAAATGCTGAAAATCGCGACTTAATGCCTTTTACCATGCCACCACAGATTTGATTTCAAATTTGTAATTTATACAAAAATTCGTTTAAAATCTTACGTTTAAATGTCAAAAAAAAATATGACCTACTGAAATCTTGAAAGAAATTGCGTAAAAATGTTTTGAAACTCAATGGTTGTCAAGTAAATAACAATTGTGTTGTTATGGAATTTTAACAGGTGGCGTTGTTGTCAGAAAATCCGTTCCGTACTTTTAATATTGAATTTTATATTATTTGATATCCATTTTTCGATGTTTTATTAGGTACTTATTCTGTTATCCGGAGCGGAGAAGAATCCAATGGGAGGTTTTCTGGGGAGCTTCCGACAAGACACACTAGGTGGCAGCGCTTTTAATCAGGTCTAATGTCAAATTGTGACAGCTGTCTAACATACCATCTAGCATTGACTGATGAATATTATGATAATATAATAATAATAATATAATTCCTTTATTGATAATTACCTGAGTATAATATAATACAAAATAAAAAATTGAGACAAAATCGCTATTAAGTATTGAAATTCTCCCCGAAAATGAGTAAAACTCGTGCTTCGGGGAGGAAAAGGAATATATCTCCTCTCTTTTTTTGTTTTCTCAATTAAACAATGTAACGTTTTATTGATGATTGCAAAAGTGGCTTTTTCTAGGAGGTAAACCACAGTGTGTATATAAAAAATAAAATAAGATAAACAATTTTATTTGTAATAGTTTGTAAAAAGAAATGTACAATGATTATTCTAAACATATTGTAAGTTATCTTATTATAATAATATATAAGTTGTTTAATTTGAAATAAACTAGAATGTTAAATTGATTTTTTCATTTTTACTGTAACAAAAAGTTTAAAGTATTTATTTACGAAAGACAAAACCGACCATAACACAGTAACACACACGCACATTCATATGGTTGAGGTTATAAACGTTAATTTGACCAGTGTTGCCAACGCCGTTTTTCAAACGCAAAATAGCCCAACTGAAAATTTGGTATGCGGTCATTCCGAAAACTTTAGTATCCGAAGGGTCATTTAGTATCCGGAAAGGTGAAAATTCGCTAAGGGAAGTAACCCAAGTGGCTACCTGTCGCCTTTTAGATTTTTTCCTCGCCTGTTCTCGTTCTAAATAGCCCAAACGGCAGTAAATCGCCCCCTTTGGCAACACTGAAATTTACAATAGACCTGATACAATAGAATAAAAAACAAAAAAAAATAGAACAAATTTACAATAGAATAAAAAACCTGTTCAGTCGATTTCGAGTTATAAGTGTTCGCACTAATCCGTCATTCTTTTATACCTATTAAAGATTGCCCAAAAAGACACTTCAATATTCATCTGAGAAAAACAAAATGACGTTTTTTTACCAACTTTATTCCGCTGGTTTATTCTTTTATTCGTGTTTAATTACGTGTGTGTTAAATTAATTAAGTTTAAAGGAAACTTTTAAGCAAGTAAATAATTGAGTGATCATAAATAATACATAAAATAATTAATAATTATTAACTTTGTATCATTCTTCATATTATCATATTATGATATAATAACATTCGACAAAATAACAGTCATATAAAAAATTACACGGTCGTCCTCCTGGTCACAAAAGATGGATTGACAAAAGTGTCTAAAATCTTTATCTGCGTGATCGTGAGACTTTTTAACAACCTTCCACTCTACCTCAAATCACTACTTGTATTTCTATGCTTCAAAAGAGAGGTAAAAAAGTATCTTGTTTGTAATAGCTTCCATCGAAGAAAAGTTTACCGAGAATTCAGCCCAACAACTCCCTAATATTGTAATAGTATACTAACATAAATTTGACTAGTCTAACCCTGACCTTGTTCTTGTGAAATGGCCTTGTTCTGATGCTCCTATTGCAATACTTTTTATTTATTTATTGTATTTTAACATTTATATACAGACAGTGAAATTGATACAAAAATAAGACAGTGCATAAACATTACGAAACACACACCAGTGAAGTATATACATTTGAACTTATTTTTTATTATTTATGTACATTTTAACACTGATAATATGGTACTAAACTAAAGGGACCGTTTACATCCTTTTAGTACTGCAAAAAATTGATTAATATGACTATATTCTCCAAAAAAATTGATTGTTTTGATATTGATAAAATTTACTAAATGATGAACATGCATTTCTAGGTGGTGTTTATTTTAAAATAAAGTTCAAATAAAAGATTGTAAAACTTTTCCACAATTTTTTATTATCCTGACTTGTTTTGTAGGCACACGTCCTACATGATCACAGAAAACTAAGAAACAAAAAGAAACAAAAAAAGATTTCTCAGTCTCCTGTGATCATGTAGGACGTGTGTCTACGAAACTAGTCAGGATAATAAAAAAATCTGGAAAAGTTATACAATCTTTTATTTGAACTTTGTTTTGATATGGATTTTTTGTTTTTGTTATTATTGTATACTGTGTGTATGTTCATAACTTCCTTCCTATGGTTTTATATGATTGTTATTCAGAATGATTAACCCGAGCGCCCTGTAAAGGACCTAAGGGAGATATTGTGAAATAAAATAAAATAAATTCAACACTAGCTTACCCGACAGAGGTTTTCTTGTTGACTATACGTTTAAAATAAGGAAGTGTCTAGTTTGCCGCAAGCGGTATACTAGCAAATCGCGCTAAAAAGCCGCCAGTGGCAGTGCAAAGAAGAAGTGCGCATGCGCGATAATAATAATAGTAGATGTTATAGTTTTTCGACGTGTTACGTAAGTTCACTGTGGATGAGTGGTTACCATCGCCGCTGTTCATATTGATGGTTGTAGGTTCGAATCCCGGTGCGGGTGATCTTTTTTTTCGTTTTTTTTTTCTATTTATCCGTTTTTTTTCTGTGAAAGATGTCTAAAGTGTATTTGTGTTCACTTTGGCTGTGCTCAATTCATTAAAAAATAGGTTAGGTTAGGTTTGAACATAATTATTTAGGGGGGTTTGGGGGGCAGACACCCCATACATCTTCACATGTACACCGAAACCATTTTACCCTCTGCAAACCGAACATATTTGAATTGTTGACGCATTTGAACTTTTGTTCCGAAACTAGCGGCTTTTTAGTGCGCTTTTCTAGTATACCGCTTGCGGCAAACTAGCCACACCCTTAAAATAATATGTGAATGTTAAAACATTATTACTGAAAGCTCGCAAGCAATTATTCTATCAAAAATCTACGTAGGTACCAATGTTTTGAAACTCAGTGTTTGTCAAGTAAATAAAAAATGTGTTATGGAATTTTTCACAGATGGCGTTGTTGTCAGTAAATATGTGCCAAACTAACCTTAATACTATATTATTTTCTATCCCTTTTTCGATGTTTTATTAGTTATTATGTTATCCGGAAAGGAGAAGAATCCAATTAACCAAGCATCATAAAAATCTGTCAAGCCGATCTTGAGTTATATGTGTATGAATTTTATGAAGGATATGTGGGGAATATATTTCAAATGTTTATCAGGATATTTAAAGAAATTCACCTCGGGTAGATGTTCACTTCTCGTATAAATAACATAAATTAATATAATAATAAAAATTACCTGTGATTTTATTCCACGGTGTTATTATTGTCTCGTGTTATTTTGTCATTTAACCTGTTCATGTTAACTAATTATGTACGTAGGTGTCAGATAATTACCGTTTAGATTTTTTCGTGAGAATTCGATAATAATCCGACAGAAGTGGTTGTAATTAATAATACTAATAATTAAATGCGGTTTTAATCAATTTCTGGTTTATTTTAACCAATATATTATTATAGTAATTCTATACATATTGATGACATGACAACATAACACATACATTAGTGTTTCCTCACCTCAGCCAATTCCATACACATAACACGTATCTTTTTCCTTTATTATTGGCTAGTGAGTACCAACAATTATTACATTCAAATCCAAATAACACATTATTATAGCAATGCTATTGGGTTGGAAAGACGAGGCATTTCACAAGAGATCTGCAGGCAGGCACCCTTGCCGGCCCACAACCTGTGTATACCCGCCACGGCTATGGTTGTCTCAGTAGACTCGGGTGCACACACTGCGGCAGTAAACAATTTCAATGCCTCGTGTCTCCGAACTCTTCTCGGTGTGCCGCCGAGCGGTACACCTGTCATTAACAAGTTTCTAGCTAGAGATATAAGATGACGATACATTGTTGAGAGTTATCTAGCTAGATTAATCGATATCTATTTTAGCTATTACAGAACTGTTTACACGTACACTGCAGTGCCGTTTTCCCTAGCTAGAGCTCCTGTCTAGAATGTTTTGTTTTGAATAAACTGTCTAAAATATACGCGAAGTGTCCAATAGAGCAGTCTAGTAAGAGTAAAAGAAATGCTGTTTACACTACTTCTAGTCTCAAAATAGATATCTCAGCTCTAGCTAAACAATCTACAGTGTATTAATTTATGACTTAAGACTCGTCTATGAATCAAAAGGGACGATGTTAGGGTTGTTTGTGTGTTCGTATAAAATATATAAATAGTTAGTAAATGATAATATCACAACTAAGGGATAAAACCCCACAAAAACATCATTATATTATTATTATTATTTATATATATAACAAGCCTTATTAGAAAAAGGGCAAAAGAAATAAAACTATTCCGATATATGATTCGTAAAAATAACTAACTTTTCTACAAACTTGTCCCTGTTTTTCCTCCATGTTCTTTCACCCACCACCGCCATTCATTTGTTTTTGTCTGTATCAATATGAGAATAATTTTTTTACCTATTCCAATACAATTCACATTGAGGGATAAATGTATTGGAAATAAATTTTCACAATCATTCGCGGAATAACGTTGCTTCACTCTTCATCTGACAAAGATTTTAACAAAATACCTATTATTCTATTAATCTTATGATATAATAGTATGTCGGGTTAGTGCAACCACTTATAACTCGAGATAGGCTGAATAGATTCTTCCGATGCTTGATTTATTGGATTCTTCTGCGCTCCGGATAACATAATAACTATTAAAAAGTTGAAAAATGACTAAGAAATAATATAAAATATAATAATAAAGTAAGTATGGAACGGATTTCTTGCGACGTCAACACCATGTATGGGACACCATTAAACATATATAACAATAAAATTATTGTTATTAATTAATCAATATTCATAGTATGCACTACAGGACAACGTCTGTCGGGAAAGCTAGTAGTATAAACACAATCATCAGTTTGGCAAGTGGCGTATTTAACAACATGACCAAGATATGGAAAGTGTCAGCGTTTAGTGTCGAGACGAAAAGTTAACTGTTTTATGCGTGAGTGTTGCCCATTCTCCTGTATGGATGTGAATCCTGGATCCTGCCAAAGCCCAGGCACAAAAAATCCCCGCACTTGAAATGAATTTTCTCAGGAGATTTTTTGGTATAAGATGGTACCACCGCATCACTGCTGGGGAATCTGTTAAGTATGCTTAATCACGGTTAGCCGTGGAGAGCGTTGTTCTTCCTCCCATCAGGGTCTCGAAGACGAGGAAGACCCTGTTACACTGTGTTCCGCTCTTTGGAAGCAGAGTTGAGGGGTTTAGACATGGTATGAGTGGAGGTCATAAACGCTGTGGAAGATCGAGCGCAGTGGAGAGCTCATGTTGCCTCCCTATGCCTCTAAGGGGGTGTAGAAGGGAGAGTTAGTCAGTTGGTTGGATAGTAGGTACTTACATCCACCCAAAATACGGAACTTGGAGGCTCAGTGGTTTAGGCGCTTACTTCTGATCAAGAGGTCGCGTTCGGGACAAAAGTGTTTTAGGTTGGATAGAAAAAAAAAAGCTGCTAACCTAGGGTAGCCCAGAACTCATAGTATATTATAACAGCCAGAAGACAATTATTATCTTCTCTAGAACAACATATTCAATATTAATCGGTACTTTACAGGGGACCCACTGAAGTTACGGACCTCAAATTTTACGTGCTTGTGTAGGAGCATAAGACCAACCCTTATACCAAATTTTATGAAAATCTAATACTTTTTTTTTTTCTTTTTTAGCCCTTTTTCTAGAACAATTGAAATTTTCTTTGGATACTTTAAGAGGGTTCCCCTGAAGGTACAGATCTCAACATTTTACTGACTCATCTACATCGAGGGGCTAACCGTTCTACCAAATTTCAATCAAATCGGATAAGAATTACTATGAGTTATGGGTGAGCACACATTTTTGGTGTACGCGTACGGGTACGCGGAAATTTTCTTCCTCTTCTAAAAACATTTTTTTTTGCATTTTTGGAATCTACACCCTCGAAAACGTCGAGAAAATTATTTTCAGCGAAATCTATTTTTTTTTTTTGAAATCCGATCACAAGACTCGTGTATATTCCATATACTATGAGTAAAATACCCTGGCTATTATAAGTTCTGCCGGCTATAACGTTTTGATATTATTATTATTGAAGATAAGTCATTACAAAGGTAGTAAGAACATTTTACTAAAACAAGTGATTAAGTTAGGTACATTGATCAAATTAAATCTTGAAGATAACAGTGGATGACTTTCGTACGTACGGCGTATCGGAGGTCGTGGGATCGAGTTCAAGCTTTGCTTTATGTGAAAGATGTGGAGAATGTATATGTGTTCACTTTGGATGAGCCCAAATTCATGTTATAAATAAAAGATGTCACGCGTGCACTAACTGCTTAACAGTTTTTTTCGCCTTTTCTATGTTTGATGTTTTATCCACTTAGCACCTTTGTAATGTCCAATCCTTAATTATTGTATACTAGCTTTCCCGACAGACGTTTATCCTGTGGAACCTTTGTCCCTAACCAGAGGCGGCCCGTTCGCCCGTCCAGAAACAAAAATAAACTAATAAAATAATAAAATTAAACTATTACATAATTCTAAACCGTCCATATTTCATTCGTATTCAAAGCTCAGCGGGATCAACGCGAGAATATAATAATTATATGCGCGCAATTTGGTTGACTGTATGAAAAAATCCTAAAACGCCAGAAACGGTGGGGTAAGTGAAATGGACTACTCGTTCCATACAAACTTTAATATCATATTTTATATTGTTTCATATGCATTTTTCAACTTTTTATTAGTAATTCTGTTATCCGGGGTGGAGAAGAATCCAATAAATCACACATCGGAAGAATCTGTTGAGCCAATCTCGAGTTATGAGTGTTCGCACTAATCCGACTTTAATTTATATTAGAGATAATCTAAGACCGAGTGTAGGTAGTTTGAAAAGTTCATAAATTCCGTTTTTACTATTCACCGTATAAAAAAGTTGTTTTTGCTGTATTTTCCCCAACCATATAATGGACTGAAATATCCAACGTTCTATTGTGTAATGGAAAATAAAGAAACAAAATAATAATACTTTTAAAACATTTTCATTTTGCTAACCTCTATTATCATGGGTCGAATTTCGTTCGACTCTTTCTTTTCTACATTATTTACCTATGTATCTTCAATACTTTATCATGATATTATGAGGAAACACATATATATAATGGAACCGTTATTACTGTTCCTTTTCATCTTATATCATCTCTTTATAATACTAGCTTCTCCGATAGGCGTTGTCCTGTCATTCCTTTTAAACCATACATTTCCATCCCATTCTGTCAATCGCACCAACTATCAAACAATTGACAGTTTCTGTCAAACGTCAATTTAATTTCAAAATTATAATTAAATTATACCTATTGTAAAATGTAGTAGGTAGTAAAAAAAAAAAGTAAAAATACTATTTTATAAAGGTGACAGTATAGCCGGCGGAACATAATGATTTAAGCATTTTCTACCAGTCACGGCCCGTCCAATGAGACAGGATTCCAACCCCGAATAGAAATTTCAAGTGAAAAAACACATTGATCTTTGACCCCACTGGGAATCGAACCCGGGACCTCTTGATCTGACGTCGGCACATTTGCCACTGGGCTTTCGAGGCCGGTAAAAGTACTAAATACTTTCCGCGCAACTTTCTTATTTTTTTCATTTCATTATAAGAATACGAACTTTCTCTTGACAATAGCCAACACAACAAAAAAAAAATATACCTACATAAAGATTATAAAAATGGAGCCCTATTTCCCTTGTCTATGACATCACGAGTGAACTAGAAGAAGGTTCTTATGAGATAAAGAATGTAAGAAAGTTGCGAGGAATATTAAAAAATTTAAGAAAACTTCAGGGTGTAGAGTATTTTCTTTAAAAAATTATAATACAATGGCTGAAAAAAATAGGTATATAGGATTGTGAAGAAGGCTGGTGTAGGTACCTACTCACCTGATTTTTACATTCTTCACGATACTTGATGATTGAATGAATGATTTGTTAATTTTAATGGTTTGAATTGATTGAAAAAATATGCACTTATTAATTGAATATTGAATGATTTTGTATAATTGAACTGAACTTTATGTTGACACGATGACAGTTCACAGCAGAAGGGCAGTATTTTGTTGCAATTTTGGTGAGCACAGGATGGGGAAGGGAGGGGGAAGGAAATAAAGAAGGTCTGGTGAATATTTGTGTGCATAATTTTCCCATTATAAAAATTTAAAGAGGAAAGATTTGATTGTTTGTTTGTTTGCATTGAATAGGCTCCGTAATTACTGAACCGATTTGAAAAAATCTTTCACTTTTGGGAAGCTACACTATCCCTTGTGAACATAGGCTATATTGAATTTTCAAAAAAAATTGGGATCCTTACTAAAACTTCAATAATGTAACATGTAAGCCAAGGTGTAAAAAACTTACCTACATATGTCTAACTTTTATAGTCATGCCACAATAAGTGTTCTTTTATTTAAAAAAAAATGTATCTACCTAATTGAAATGCGTCAGAGATATAGGCGACACTGGGGTACGAGCCGGACGGGAGAGGAACATTAGAATGCTACATTATTCCAGATTAATATAGCCTATAGAATATTTTGATAAAATAAGGGATCTATAAAAATCATAAGAAAACTGTTTTTTTAAATAGGTACCTATCTACCCGTGCGAAGCTGGGACAGACCTCTAGTATTATATATTTTGAATATCCAACGCCGGGACCTCTTGTTAAAAATGCACGTTAATCTTATTAAATATTTTTTTGACATAGATTTATGGAAAATACTAAAATTCTGAAAAGATATTATGTCGAAATATATATAGAAGTATTTTGCTGTGGGAACTTTCTCGAAAATTATCTTCGTTCTGAGCGGAAACCATCTTCGAAAATGACGTAACGCGACTCGGGTCTAAGGTATTTCCTCCTCGGGTCGTCACACGAAAATTTCGAGAAAATATAATTTATTCACTGTCAAAATAAGCCAGTCTCGAAAGGCGTGAAATGAACGTGCCAGAGACAATATAAATCATTATTTCTGTTTATCCACTCTGTAGCCGTCTCATTCTTTTATTTTAAACAGTCTGAAGTACATATTTTGCTGACACTCAACAACATTTCAATTTAAATAAATTAAACTAAGTTATAAAAAGTTATGTTTTTCAAATAACAAAGAATGTTTCCAATTTTCTCATTTCTCATTCTGTCTTTTACTATGGATCTTTCCATCCATACATATTTTTGTGCATTTGAACTATTCCACTGTTTCTTTAATAAGGGCCTATCCTGCATAATATATATAATATATACATCACGCTCAAAATACAAATGCTACGTCAGATATTAATATGCCAGAGCCGTACAAAATGCTGGAGAAAGTTCTTAAATACAATTTGCTGCATTAACTTTAATATATTTAGAGCTATTTAAAAAACTCTATTTTTTAGGATCTTCATACAAATTTCTCAAAAAGACAGTAAGTCATCTTTTGGAAACAAAATTACTCATGTAAACGTTGAATAGAATCTTGGTATTACGGTATGAAAATGTAATTTTAAAAAGATTTTTATATAACTTTATAAAATTAATAAAATAAATAAATAAAATAATTTTAGATTGATTTGTTATACATATAAATGTTATTCAAATCTTATTATTCTCAAAAAATAAAGATTGAATGAAAAAAATTGCAAAATGATTCTTTCATTTTGAAGTTTGACAGGCACAAATCACCCGCTATGGGTGGAATGCCTAATTAATTATCACAGGGTGTAGGGAATGTAGCTAAGATTCAAACCACAGAGCTCTCTATGAAAACTTGCAAATTATGTCGGTAGGTTCGTATAATATTATGAGGTCGGTAAAACAAAAATTCTAAAAGTGTCATTCTTCTTTTTCTGTGCTTATGTCAGTTATAGAGGTCTGTTAAGCAATGGGAAGCTAGACTAGAACCTGTTTAATTACCTACCGATCAAGCCTGACAATCGAAATCAAAAACGTAAAGCAAGACGGGTATAAGCTAGTTAATATTATAATTATGTAGTTTTCAAACTACCAGCAGAAGAGGGTATTATGTGAAAGGCTTGCTTTGGTCCAAATTTACCCATACTATATTATATCAATAGGTAAGTTCGTCCGTAACGTGCGAAATACTTTCATACGTCTTCTTACCAAATACAAAACCAATCCATGTACTAGAAATGTTTTTCGTACTTTTATTATTCGTATGTAAGACGATAGTTGCCATGAAAACAATTAATATTAACAGATGTCTGCGGGAAATAATATTATATCGACGCAATATTATGTCATTCTTGATCATATATTGTAAAATGAAGAAAAATGTCAAATTACTTGCAATCTCCGACCTGTTAAAATTACATAACTGATTTATAAGACAATCTAACCATGAACGAACCTTTTGTGAGCCGACAGGTTTTGCTGTTAGTCTGTAAAAATTACATTTTTATTATAATATAACTTATTCTTAATGCTTTTGAATTGAATTTCGTTAAAACGAAATGAGTGGGCGAGTCCTTTTAACGCTTTTTTCAAACGACACAAAGAGTCCTTTATACAGGCGGGTCGGTACCTTCATGACCTCAAAACATAGATTCGTGACCTCTGACACAATTAAATATTTGTGTTTCTGGGTTGTGTTTTCACCTTATATAACTTAGTATTATATGGATAATAATATTTCTTTGATATTATATTGATTTTTTTTAAATTTCAATCGTTTCGTTTTCTTGCATAAAGCCTTGTACTGTTCCATTATATTGGGAAGGGAATCTTAAAAGAGGGGGAAAATGTAAGTATTAATAATTATTGAAATTTCATGCTATTTACGTATGGTTCAACGTAGGGTGTATGTAGGTGGTAAAAATATTATTTACTAACCTAATGTCTGCATTGGTATCACGACATCTATTGGAAAGAGGTGAAAACATTTAGCCACCAAATTTTATAAGAGTAGAGTATGGTCGTTGAAACATTCTCTACTAGTCAACCGGTCCCGTACAATCTTAAACAGGATTCCAACCCCGAGTAGAAATTTCAAGTGAAAAAAGACATTTAAGATTAACGAATTATAATGACTCTAACAATTCATTAGTGATGTTCGATTTTTAAATGGAACAAACCACTACGGGCTTACGACCGTCTTATACTGTTATTTCGAAGGCTGGCTTAGTGTGATCACTTTACGTTAACAACGTTCGACATAAGGTGGTAATGATTAAGACTCCGAAACTCCTAATCATGAGAATTCTCGACATGTTCAACATGTCGAAAAATCCCATGTATACAACAAGTAGATATTTAATAATAAATGAAATAAGAACAAGAGAACAACCAAATTTAAAGATTGCGACTGCTGTCATGTATTTGGCGCCAGGATATGACTATATCCATTTTTGTTAATGTCTCATCTTTATTGCCTATTGGCTTTGTTGAACATTTAAAATTTCTGACCCGACCGGAAATCGAAACCGGGACCTCTTGATCTGAAGTCGGCACCTTTCCCACTAAGCTACCGAGGTCGGTATAAAATGAATAGCTCACATAAAAACAGGAAAATGCAGTACAACAGGCTGAACAAAAAAGATGGTTGAATTAATATATTATTACAAAGTATTTCATGTAAAGTATATAATTATAAATCAAAATAGGACAGGCTGGACTTGTATTAACAAACATAAAAATACCATTAGTAGGCAAGTAGGTAGAACATTGCTACCATAATATCAGCAGTGTGCATCAAAATGACGTGTTATTATTTAAATAGGTTAGATTAATACCTAGATCGGAATTCCATATTGATTACAAGTATCGAATACATCCAGGTATCGAACTCATAACATTAGGTTCTTGACCGCATTGTGTGATGATATTATTATATCGGTCAACTACCAAGGCTCCAACAGCCGTCTGAACTATTTGATAATAAAACATATTAAATTTTATTGAAAGTCTACATTTTTTATTAATAAGATGGGGAAATTTTCTCTCTGTAATTTTCTCTATTTCTTCTCTCTAAGCCCCAAGGCTATGTTGTACGTACAGATAATACTGGTAAAAGAGACAGGAGAATGAATTTTGACACATTAACAAACATGGTATGTTCATCTTCTGGCTGGCGCTAAATACATGACAGCAGTCGTGGTCTTTACATTTGGTTGCTCTCTTGTTCTCAATAATTCCCAACTTTTCTCTCCATATCTCATTAATTATATTATTAAATATCTACTTGTTGCATAAATGGGATTTATTGACATGTTGAACATCTCGATAATTCTCATGCTCAGGAATTTCGGAGACTTAAACAATACCACATAATGACGAACGTTGTTAACGTAAAGTGATCACTTAAGTTGTTTATTATGGTTTTCTATTGGGTTCACCAATAAGATGCTTTATTTTACTAATATATAATTAATAAGTATTGTAAACTATGTAATATAAAAAATGCTTGTACCCTTAATAGCACTAGTACGGTTCGTTGGGTCCTATCATAGGTCCAAAGATACCATGTACTTACGTATAATAATTTCAGTACATAGATGATTACCTATCTATATATTAATACGCGAATGAGAAACTTTATGACCATTTTTACGAAAATCGCGCCGACGGAGGAGTATCAAATTTTGCACACTTATAGTTTATATAGGGAATGAGTGGTGTATTCTAATATTTTTTTTAAATTGTTTATAAAAAATAGAATAAAACATTACAAAACTAGTGTAATGTTATATGAATTTGATTCTACACACATACACACACACTGTTTTAAAAGATCATCGACATTATAGAAACAAAAATGTAAAATTAAAAGCGCATAATGATGGGCGCAGAAAGCTTTTTGAAGGTGATATATTATTCGAATGAAAAGTGGAGCGGGAAACGGCGGGATATTCAAACTCATTGTAGGTATAACCCAAATTGAGCTAAATAAAAATAAACATTACGCACACTACTGTAATGTCATGTATTTGATAGTCACACACACTACGATATATTTGACATTGACACAGACGCATATATTCTATTGCCTATCTATCTATAGATTAATATTGTCTGTCTATGATAGTGACTGGTATTCTCAAATTCACGTTCCAACTCAACGCAAGAAGCTCTTGCTTAGAACTTAATCGGTTGCTAGTATAGTTACGCATCTAATGTATTGAATAAAACATTTTCAGAATACAGAAATGTCAAAAGTCTCAATAAAAATTAGATACGACACAACTCAATCGTCTGTTTTTCATTTCAGAATAATAGTCAAAAATAGAAAATACGTTGTACACATCAACATTTCAAATTTGACGTATCCATGCCATTGTTTTTTAAAAAGAAACTCTTGAGATAGCGCTCGCCCAGTCTTTGATAATGGAATCTCAATAATGTTCAACCTTATAATTCAAATAAGTTATGGTCGAATTTCGAGCATTGACCGACTACTAGTTATCGTATAGATGTGTATTAATGGTTTCTATATTGCGTCTAACTTCATTAGAAGATCATTAGATTATTGGATTACTTTTCAAGGTGGCCGAGCGGTATGAACGCTAATCTTATCGTTCATACCGCTCGGCCACCGAGTCGTAGCCCCCGGGTACTAGACTACATACTCAAAAATTTTGAGAAGATTTAATCTTCATGCACCCTTTATTACCTACTATGTCAATAATTAGAAGGTACCTATCGTTTTATAACCTACATCTTTCCTTTAAACCGCACTTAGGGGCATAAGGAGGAAACAGGAGCTTTCCACTACGCTCGATCTTGCGCAATGTTTATGACCTCTAAGAAGTAGTCCTTGAAAAAGGCATAAGTTTTCATTCGTCTTCTTCTTCGTCAGCCTGTCTCCGTCCATTGCTGAACAAAGGCCTCCCCCCTCTCCTTCCAATCATTCATTAAATACTTGAAACTCTGTCTTGTCTAAATATTATTATTGACCACACCCTGTTTCTGGATTACTGACATCTGACTAACACGCGTGTTTTTTTTTAAAGAACTTACAACTGCCTACCTTTGAGCTAAAAGTTTCAAATGTGTCTATTTATTTGTCCAATCTCAGAGAATATTACCATTAAACTCGATTTGTAAGCAACTAGTTTTCCCGACAGACGTTGTCCTGCAGTCTAACTATGGATATTGAATAATGTAACGATAGTCCTACTTCATGTAACGAGATGCCCTCTTACTCGAAGATCTCCCTCCTCTGGTACTTACCATTAGACCAGAAGGCTTTCTCTCTTGAACATCTCAGGGAATTTGGGCGCCTTGGTACTCTAGTATTAGCTGGTTAGAAGAGAGACTGGTCCTCGTTGGAAAGAAATGCTTTGCCGGCTACTCAGACATGGAGCATTGCTCAATGAGACCTCAGGGTCAGATGGATCCTTCAGAAATCGCTGGTCTGGACACAGTTCCACTATTATTCGTAATACACAGGTATATAAGTTTAGTTAAAAAACACGTTTTCACTTTTACTTAGTTTATTGTAAAAAGAATTTGATTATAAAATTGTTACACGTGTTGCACAGTCTTTTTTTATGTGATAGACAAAATTACCAATTCAATAAGTGAGATTCTATTATAATATTAGTATA
Source organism: Mystacides longicornis (assembly GCA_963576905.1). Taxonomy (NCBI): domain Eukaryota; kingdom Metazoa; phylum Arthropoda; class Insecta; order Trichoptera; family Leptoceridae; genus Mystacides; species Mystacides longicornis. The sequence continues at coordinate 3,793,865 of OY756439.1, read as the reverse complement.
TCACCACCTTTTAGTCTAATTTTTACAAGAATAACGTTGTCACATAATAGTTCTATACACTTGGCTTTTAAATTTTTAATTAATTAATGGCGGACGGCCGCGTCTCGCGGGAGCAAAAATGCTGCGTGTTGACTGCAGTCCGGAAGATTCTAGGGTGACGAGCCCGGATTTGCATGTAAGCTAAGCCGGTGCACACAAAAACTATGAAACTTTGCGAACACTATCGTGTAGCGATCTGGTTGGTCCAATTTTCAAATAAAAGCTGGTTTGATCTATTATTGAGGACACCCCCCACAATAGGTAGATGACGCAATCTATCGTCACTCTATAGAGGGATCCCCTTATTTATAAAAAATGAACTTTCCCAAATTTGACACGTTACAATAAGAATTTAAAAGAACGATAAAAATGGCTTAACCAATGTCATTCTGACAGATGCATCTGTTTTAAACCACATTCTTTTCTTCCGGATTCTGTTAATCGCACCAACTATTAACAACTGATCTTTGTGTCAAACGACAATTTGATTTCAAAATCAGATTAATTTACCTTTAATTCGTTGTTATTTACAAAAAATGCGCTTCAATGTTAACAAATTAGAAAAAATCTGCGTGCATCAATATTTTTAATGTCAATGGTTGTAAGGTAAAAAAAAACGTATTTCTATAGAATTTTTCACAGATGGCGTTGTTGTACCGAAATTCGTTCTATACTAACTTTAATAATATATTTTATATCATTTGCTATCCATTTTTCGATTATTTGTTAGTTATTCTGTTATCCTCCTTCGAAGCAGTGCCGAAAAAATGGTGTGGGAGGAGGTCATAAACATTGCGCAAGATAGAGAGCAATTGAGAGCTCTTGTTGCCTCCCTATGCACCTAAGAGGGGCGTAAAGAGAGTTTAGATTCTGTTATCCGGAGCACAGATGAATCCAATAAATCAAGCACTATAAAAAAAAATCTGTTAAACCAATCTCGAGTAATAAGTATTTGAACTAATCCGACTTTCTTTTATATCTTTGGATTAGCAATATTTTCAAATGAAGCAATCGACCCTAAGTGATGTCAATGGCCAACGCAAGAAGAAACGAATAAAAAAAGAAAACATCTTCTTAAAACAACAATATGACGTTTGTGAATCCGTTAAAAACAACAATTTCGTCTGGTTGTCTTCCGTTGGACACACTTCAATAACTTCGTCTTCAACAAGTTGCTTCGTATAATTAGATCTATGTGCACTGTGGTTCATAATAATATAATATAAGGCAGTGTTGTTAATAACAGTGATGACATACCATCATCAGAAACAAAACAAAAGAATACCTAGTTTGTTAGTTATAAACAAATGCTTGCGATTATATCATTATTATTATTATCATCATTTTGTTTTGATTAGGATTTAATAATTATTGTATACATCCGCTTATCATATCGCTTATCTATAACTATTATCAATCTGTATATGAGGTAACCTGCAAGATCTTTGAAGTTGTGTTTTAACTAGAAAAGTGGTTGGTTGGACGGGACCGGTTGACTGGCAGAGAATGCTTCAACCATTAAGTTCCGCCGGCCATACTGACACCTATGTTAAGAAGAGAGATATACATACATATTTTATTTATTTATTTACTCTGGAAATTTAATTCCAATTTCAATGCGACCGATTGTGTTTGTTTGTTTTTGTTTTTAATTACATTTGCTGACAGGAGGCTGTGAGGGCCATTTACACCTTTTCAGCCTCGCCTACGTATTCATTTATCTATTTCGTTATGTACTCGAATTTTGAAGATTGTTTCCTAAACGACTTTTTTTCGTAATGCTTTTTGTTGTAATAATTCATTTTTTTATTGTTTCGAATAATTTTGACGACTCCAAGTGCTTGAAAAGGCATAGCGATAAGAATGAACTTACCATCAGGGTTGCCAAATGTTTACTGACCAAATAAGGGACACTAATTACCGCGGGGTCTGGGGTATGGAATTTTTTTGAAAAAACTGACTTTGTGTTTAAGCGTTTTTATTGTGCTCGGCACCTTGAGCATGTTGCGTTACATGCAGCGTGCCTTATTACTGTCGTGGTCGGGGCTGGGCCTAATCCATTCTTCCTCCTTCATCCATTCATCCCTAAAAACACATAACGTTTTTTTCGGCCCATCACTAATGTCACTATTAGATGTCACCTCTCAACTGTGCAGTCGTCTGCTGTGCGCGAATTCATTTTCAACTGAACTTGACTGCAGTGCACCCAACTTCAGCTTGTTAATAAATCATTTTTGCGAAATACGGGACTTTTGGCGTCCCGTACGAAAGTTTCCCGGGACGCGGGACAATATCCTAAAATACGGGACTGACCCTTGAAATCCGGGACGTTTGGCAACCCTGCTTACCATAATAGTTCAGTAAAATAAAATAAGTGGTTGGTAGACCAGCGGTTACGACGCCGGCTTTCGCACTGTTTCGTACGGAGGTCGTGGGTTCGAATCCCGGCCGTGTCACCATTTTCCGCTTTCACGACACAAGCATTTGCTTACTGTGAAAGATGTCACAAGTGTATTTGTGTTCACTTCGAGTGAGCACAGATTCATTAAAAAATGGTTTAAATGGGGTCTCTTCTTTCTACAATATATACCTACAATTAGTTAACAGGATTCACATGTAATTAATTTACTTACTACTACATCGCCATCTCTTGGATTTTTTTAAAAAATAAACCAATTATAGAGGAATTGTTTTGAATCAAACTTATGACCCATCGAACTTCATCCCGCATCCGAATCAACGATAACTATTACATAATGCAATAAATTATTAGCTAAATTTAATTAAGGGTTTATATGGTAAATCACATTTTATTCATGTAATAAGTCAATATTATTTTTTTATTCTGGGTTTAGGTCGAAGGTCGACGGGCGGGTCAGCTAGTAAATAAATAAAATAAATAAGTGGTTTGTTCCATTTAAAAATCGAACATCAGTAATGAATCGTTGGAGTTTTTAGTTATTCGTCAAGAATTTTTGTTTCAAATGATGCCATTTAGTACTTAGGTCATTATATGTTATCAAATCTATGGTTAAAAATCAATAACGATACAGAAACGAGTAGGTAAATAAAAATAAACCAAGTAAAGAAAAATATTTGGTGACAAATTCTTTATAAGGTTGACCCGCCATTATCTTGGACAACGAAGAGCGTTACACGACTCCGAGCAACAATATCCGGTGTCACTGTGTCTTGTGACATTACCTTTAACGGTCTGCTGCGTCTGGAGTCTGGTTGACTTAGAAAGACATCGTAGCTATGACACAATACAAACAAGATGGGGACAATAATCAGCAGTGAGTTGTGCCAGATAGGCTCTGTTACCTAAACTAGTGATCGACCAGTGCTCGAAATTCGACCATAACTTATTTAAATTATAATTTATTAATTATTATGGTTCCATTGTCAAAGACTGAGCGAGCGCTATTTCAAAATTTTCTTTCAAAAACAATGACATGGATACATCAAATTTGAAATGTTGATATGTACAATGTTTTTTCTATTTATATTGACAAATAATATTAATATATTCCTAATTTATATCCTGTCATTTCCAGCTCCACCTTTCATTAGAATATACCGCCTTCAATTTCTACCGCTTTCTGCGCCCATTATGAGGCGCTTTTAATTTTACATTTGTTTTGAACTTTTTTTTTACTCATCTCGCCGTGCCCCGTAGGGGCTAGGCAGAGAGAACGGACCTCCACTATTTTCTATCCAAGCATACTTCTTTCGGTTCTTCCACCGACGTAACATTTCTTTCTTACACCTTTCCTTTCAGCCTTATGAAGTTGATAATCTTTATAATTAGTCTTTGGAAGTCTGTATGAGTATCAAATACATAACATTATAGTAGTGTTTGATATGTTTTTTTTATTGATTTAATATACTTTGTATGCTAACTTTAAAAAAAAATATTCGTCACTCGTTCTCTATATATAAACTATAAACTATACCTAAGTATGCGAAATTTCATACTCCCCCGTCCGCACAATTTGGGTAAAAATAGTCACAAAGTTATTCCTTCCCATATTAATATAATAGATAAATGGCTACCTGAGGTGATGTCACATATAACTCTGACATTTCAGTTTTTTGACAGGTGTTTAAATTTTATTCCATTCGTGATTCACGATTTCTCTTAATAGTCTATTTTTATTAACAAACAATAAAAACATTAAGTAAATACCTACATAGCTTCCAATAATAATAATAACTGGAGGTGGTGGTCACATGGTGACGTATGATTTCGATTCGATGCGTAAATGATGATTGAAGGTAGGTACTTTCTACACAAATATGATGAGAATTTGTTGTTAAAAACTTTTTAATCAAATTTCCTGTATAAGTAGGTACATAGTAGAGTTTGTGTTGCGAAACAGGATGATAATCGGCACCGGAGTTCGAACCCACGTCTTGCAAAACGAAAATTGGCAACTTAACCACTATAGGCTGCCAATCAATTCGTGTTCAAATTATATTTTTTTTAATCGATTTGGTCTCATGCAAAGGAGAGAGCTGTTCTTCCTCCCATCAGGGTACCGAAGACGTGGAAGACCCTCTCACACTGCGTTCCGCTCCTTCGAATCAGAGCTGAAGAATCTGGACATGGTGTGGGAAGAGGTCATAAACATTGCACAAGATCGAATACAATGGAGAGCTCTTCCTATGCCCCCGAGTGGGGCGAAAAGGGAGTTTGGATTAGCTTGAATTGGTCTCATGCAAATTACCTACACTATTTCACAGGAAGCAAAACTTGTGTTGTAAATGTGGAATGGTCCACACTGGGATTCAAACAGACGACTAAACTGTAAGCACCAAAACCTACTACTAAACCAATGGACTACCCAATAACTTTAAGATTTGATTTTATATTTAAGTTTTCAAAAACAGTAATTACTTAATTCTAATGAACTTAATTGAATCTGCCGAATGTTGATGACAGAGCGTACGAAATTACCATATCTATCGAAAAATTTAGAAAGCATCTACTTTACACCCTATTTTTTGTCCAATTTGTGTAGTATATTATTGTTTGATATCTACTATATAAATTAAAGTCGGGTTAGTGCGAACACTTATAACTCGAGATCGGCTCAACAGATTCTTCTGATGTTTGATTTATTGGATTCTTCTCCGCTCCGGATAACAGAATAACTAATAAAAAGTTGAAAAAATGGTTAAGAAATGATGTAAAATACAATATTTAAGTTTGTATGGAAAGGTTACCTAGGACGCGCCCACGACATCGCGGGTGGTTCCCTCTCATTCTCGCATACGCTTTTACAGTAGCCCATCCCACCGCGCCGTTTCGATAGTCTTAGAAAATGTTCATACAAAGTCAACAATATTATCGGGCACATTCGTGTTGCTAATAGGCGAGGTAAGGTGTGTGCGCGAGCACATTTTTCTCAAGTTGTTCCCGCCAGAGATTTGAATACGAATGAAATAGGGATGTTTCAGAAATAGTTACATGTTATTATTTTATTACATTATCTCAATCGAATTAATTTTGTAGGTACCTATTGTTTAACGGGGGCGCAGTGCACATTATGTACATATTAATGGGCCACTTCGGGCTAGAACCACAGGATAACGTCTGTCGGGAAAGCTAGTTAAAAATAAATGACGCGATATAAGTCAAAATAGGTCAGAACAAGTAGGTAATTAATTAATGGTTTTCCAAGCCCAGCCGAGCCTGTTCGTCACCGCTGTAAATGGCCGACACCTCGTGTGCAATCATTAGGTAATGTGAGACTTCACGCCCCAGGTTGTGTTCTAACAACACGATTATAGTGTCTTGCACAATTGAATTGTTTAATGTGTGTATATTAGATATATGTATACTTAAAGTGCGTTCTACGATTTCGACAGCTTTTCAGATCTTTATTTTTTTTCTATTTGACGCTACTTACAGCCCTTTACGCTTTTGCGGAGTCATTTAAAACCGAATCTTAAGAAATACAGAATTAAAACAAAAATCCTACTCTTAGGCCCTATTCTAGCCGGTCGCATCATCGCGCGATCGTACGATTGCGATTATCGCATGAACGCGGACGCCCTGTTCAAACATTTAACATTGCATGAACGTGTCATAACTGGGCAGACGGACAGACGTAAATTCGTTCTTCCGATTTCCGGCGACTTGTTTGAAAATTATTGTATTGCTCTGTTGTATTGATAATTAATTACTACTTACTAAAAGTTCTAAATTACTAACATTCATATTTATTTGTTTCCGTTGTTAAGGAAAGAGGACGCGCGCCATTGTACGACGGCAGTTGGGACACACAATTTTTCATCGTGCGATCACAAATTTGTTTATGCGTTCATGCGATCATCGCAATCGTACGATCGTACGATGATGCGACCAGCTAGGATAGGGCCTGAAATATCGCATACGTAAAAATGTAAAACAGGTCTCAGTAGCCTAGTGGTATGGGTGTGGACTTATGGGTGTGATTACAGATCGACCGGGTCAGAGATTTTTCAAGTGTTTTTTTTTTTCACTTGAAATTCTATTTGGGTTGTCCTATATCAGGTTGGACGTGACCGGTTTACTGGTAAAAATTTTTCTCAGGCAATGGTAAGTTCCGCCGGCTATACCGACATGTTTCTAGATAGAGTGTTAATTAATTTATTTATTCTTGTACCTTAGTATCGATAAAGAATTTTCAAAGCATTTAAGGAAATAAGCAGCAGTAAATTATTTCAGTTATCTGGAACTGGAGATTTGGCCATATCCTCCGATAGTTGAGTATTTTGAACCTTTTCTAGAATTAGTAATTACGGAATGAGTAGGCAAATCAGGCTTAAATCAACTAATTATGATCGGCGATCCTGTCAAATGTTGACTTGTGTGGTGCTGGAGCTTTGAAACTGGTGCAAGAAGAAGGCTTGAAAATTTTCATGGCGTCCACATGTTCCACACTTGGCTAGTGGATTAAGTAAGCACCTCCCTAAGTTAAGCTTCAAAGAGCTATTATAAATAAGGTTAAAAGAAGATAGTTGCTATTATAACCTTCGAAATAACATCGGAAAAACCTTTTATATACATAATCAATTGAAACCTACACATTATGGATTATAATAGCTACACAATAATTACACATATTCATTTTTTTACCTGACCTCGACACAATTTAGTCACGGGAAATGTCATATGACTCAAATTATTATAAAACGTTTAAACTGGCTTAGCTACGGGTAGGTATTATTACCTTATGAAAAGGCAGCACGTCATAAAAGGATTGTACAACTACTATGAGAATGAACCTAGTGGCAAAGGCGTCGATTTCAGATCAAGAGGTCCCGGGTTCGATTCCCGGTCGGGTGTTTTTTTACTTGAAATATCTACTTGCGGGGTTGAAATCATATCTCAGATTGGACGGGACCGGTTGACTGATAGAGAATGAAATAATTTAAATAATTCCACCAAGAATGCACGTTCAATTCGTTAATTTTATGATAGAGAATGCTTCAAGAATTAAGTTCCGCCTGTTATACTGACACCTACATATACCTATGTATAGAAGAGTGTTATTTATTAAATTTATTTTTACTGTGTGTATTCATCATGCCAGCCCGAGGCTGACTCACGGTAAAAAAAACTATGAATTGCTCTTTTTCAATTAAAATAATATAAAAAACCTTTTTTGGTATGGTTATTTTACAGCCCCCTAAACATATCACAAATACCTGTACGTGTATGTAGGTATTTATTTATAAAAACCGTTTCAGAAAATATTGTTTTTTTTTTTTGCGAAATTAAATAGGTAGGTACCTACCTACACGTTAAGGTATTTATTAGCTTACGTGAATTATCCAAATCTCATTCAATCTGAAAGTAGCCCTAAAAACTGCATAGAGAATTGCGGTAGGTACGCCTGGAAAATTTCAGGAACGATTGTAAACCGAACATGGGAAATCTATTACAGAAGTCCGGAGTCTTGAATCTAGAGACCATTGTTTATACACATAGCTTAAGATTCAAATACGTACAAACAAAAACACATTAAGTATGTAAGAAAAATGCAAAAGAAAAGAAAAAAAAAAACATAGTCCTTATTCCTACCTGCATTTGATTCAGCCGGGAACCGTTACTCATTTTGATGTGATTTTCTTCAAACAAAACTTTTCAAAATATACAAACACGTTAAAATAATAAACAACTTTCAAAACACTTCAAAAACAAATGAAAAAAACAAGAAACTTAAGTCACACGATAACTAAAAAAAAACTACAAAAAATAATTGACACACTGATTCCAAATTCAAATAAAAAAGAACAACTGTCAGTATTTAAAAAGTTTTTGAAACTATTTTCTTATTAATTAACGATTATTTTTATTCAAACACACAGATTTATTCATAAATTTGTCATTTTTAGTTACAAAACTACGTTTTATATTTTAATTAATTATTATAAACAAATGAAAACAAAATTAATGTTACATACACGGACAGCGCGTAGACTTCATCAAATGTCTGATTCATAATACAATATCAATTTGCGGCTATATTCACTTCGGTCTTCCAAAGTTGGTTTGAACTATTCAAACAAGCGCGTTAAAGTAAAAAGGTTAAAACAACACAATGCCGCGATATGTTTATGACTTTGTTTAATTAAAACTTTTTAATGAATTACGCCACAAAGTTCAGTTTGTTGTTGTATATTATTTATTGTTTTTGATGTGTACCTATCATTATTACTACAGCTGACTGTCACATACTAAATACATAAGTAGTAGGTATGTTATTAACTTGTCTATTACTCATTTATTTGTCTGTGGTGTATAAAAACCATAGACATTACGTAGGTACCAACGTTATAATTTATTGTCAAAACGATAATCATTTTCTTAAGTAGGCGCTCTCCATAGATGACTCAAAGAAGGTTTTTTATGGGTAGGAAGTATATTGTTATGTTATTCCGGTTATGTAAATGTTAAAGAAGTAAGTTGAGATGGTTTGGGTGTGTGGAAAGAATGGATGTGAACAGAATGACAAAGAAAGGAAAAGTGTGATAAAGCGTGACCGACTGAGAACGACGTGGATCGAACACATCGATTCCGTTCTCAAAAGGAAGACGATGGGGAAGGAAACGAAGTAGGTTCTGGTATGCTCATGTGAGGAGAATGGACCCTTCCAGACTCCCTCACATGACATTGCACGGCCAACCCCAAGGAAGACGGCTCTCAAGCAGACCACCAAAGAGGTGGAAAGACAGCTGGGGGTCGACCTTGCAGGAGGCCAACCCCACTTGTTGAATATGTAACAGCTAATGACTCTAACAATTCATTACTGATGCACCAGCACCGGCTAGCAAAGTTTTCACGAAGTTTTGTGTGTAGAGGTGTTCGTTTTTATAACAAGCTACCTCAAAATATCAAATCAACAGATGACGTAGCCTTTCAGAGAGAGATAAAATCGTTCCTTGTTGATAAATGTTTTTACTCTATTGACGAGATGTTAGATTGATTACACGTATTCACTTACCGTATCTGTGTATGTGTGAGTGTATGTATATATGTGTGTATGAGTAGACATTCCGTACTGTTGGTTGGTTGTTGTTCGTAATTGTGATGTTCCTCTTCTTGACTTGAATCCGCATTGATTTAATCTACGGCAAACGCTCCTCAGTAGAGTGGTCCAACGGGATGATTTTTGTTTATGTATTCTCTCCTCCCTATTGTTTTTGTCTTTTGCTCTCATCAGATGAACGCAATGTGGCAATTTACACCACGCAGGATCCCTTATAAAATCTTTACCTAACGAATGCTATATGGCCCTTTACACCATGCATGATCTGATCTCTCTCTTTTACACTTTTATTTAACTTCTATGGATTATGTTCTAAGACCCTATGTACATGCTTGTTTTGCTTTGTTACATTTCATTATTGTTAGTATTGTTTGCATTTTGCTGTATTTTATGTTTTTGACTATTCCGAGTGCCCGTAAGGGCCTATGGAAATATTTTAAGAATAAATAAAAGAATAAAAGATGTTCGATGTTTTAATAGAACAAATCACTACGGGCTTACGACCGTCTTCTACTGCTTTTTCAAAGGCTGGCTTAGTGTGATCTCTTTACGTTAACAACGTTCGCCATTAGGTGGTAATGTTTAAGTCTCCAAAACTCCTAATCATGAGAATTCTCGACATGTTCAATATGCCGAAAAATCTCAGGATCAAAATAATGCGTTTACAAGCTTGCCTGAATATATTTTTGAAATTGTTGTTTTTACTGAATGTGTTCTTTTTTTCTGATTTCTTTAACAGGATTGACATCCTGTGCCATATTTGAGGGAAAAGGTTATCTGGTAGAAACGACCGCCATGAGATGGGCCCTTGGAGGAAGATGGTTCACGACCACTGCAGTAAATCAAGGAGGCTTTTTTGTGACGTTTTCTTTAAATGCCGGTCCAACCAAACGCTATGTTTTGTACAACCTTTTGTCTGCACAGTCTTAACACGGAATGAAAACGGTGCAATTAACAGAGCGTCCACATGCATGGTGCAGTGATGTCTGTATATTTCGCTTAGTTTTGTGGATACCTTCATCTTCTCCAGCCCAAGATTTAATAGATTTATTAACTTTTGGCAATTCTTTATGGTACACAGTTCTTAAAGATTTTTTTTTAACAATTATTTTTCTGTTTGCGGCAGTACCTACCCTTATGTTTCAAACAATTTTGACTAGTTCTAAACATAAACATCCATTTTCAAGTAAGCAAATAATGTTAAAGTTCGCCATAGGGGAAGCACTACAGATTATTTTGAAACTTCACACCCCAAATAAATATTTAATCTTCTCTGATTCTTATGATCCTTAGTAAAAACGCTTTCTTCTCCCACCTCGTGGTTTGGCCGAAATACTCTGATTTTAGAAATTAAAAAACTTCTATTTGAAATTAAAAGAAATGATAAACATGTCTTAATAACATGGATTCCTTCACACTGTGGAATAAGGGACAACGAGAAGGTCGATGGGTTGGCAAAGTTAGCCACCTCTGCGGGCCAGACCCCGCCCCACTTTGTTCTCCCTGAGAGTGTTACTCTGCGCATATTGAATGAAGATGCTATAATTGCTACAATTAACAAATGGAAACAAATATCTTTAAACAAAGGCTCGTATTATGAGCGTATTCAAAGCCAAATTCGTGCTGATCCATGGTACAAAAGAAAAAAAAAACATGAGCAGATCACTAATCTCCACAATATGCAGAATGAGGTTTGGACATCACAGGCTGGACGCCCACTTGTATAAGCTGGGACTCGTCGATTCTCCAATTTGAGAATGCGGCTTCGATGATGAAACACTGAACCACGTCTTTTTCGGTTGCCCCTTGAGAGATAGATTCCAGCTCTACCACAGAATCCCAGACGTAGAGTACCCACTGAGTGTGGAGTATTTGTTGAGTCTGGTATCTGTGAATATACTATATCGATTATTGTATAGGTTTATTGAGAAAAACATAGTGATTATCTAGTATTGACTTCTTTATTTTAACTTGCCTATTTTATTTACTTTTTTACTATATGAAAGAATAAAAATAACCCACTTTATTTATAAATCAATGATTTGTCGGTGGCATGATATCGTCCAAGCCTGGATGCAATGCCATAAAAAAAACAATTTTTATTTATTTATTTATTATTCTACGCAACAATGTTGCTTTTACAATCCATATTTAAATACATTATTTGGTACAAAAAAATAATAATAAAGAAATTCAAGACGATGTTTTAGCATAGGTAGGTACTAAGTTGTTGAAAGAGGGAACGTAAGATTGTTCGAATCAAAAATTTGAGGTACAGATAAAAAAAGTAACAGGATTGATTCGATATAAAAATATAATTATTATGAACAAATAATCTACATATATTATAAAATATAAATGATCGCATATTACAATCAATATTGAGATAAAAATAAGCATATCAATTTCCTTGAAGACAAGCAGTACCCACCATTAGCCATAAAATCCTTCGCGTGTAACCATTCTACCAGTCAACCACCCACACAATTCTTATTGATATACAGTGAGACCTATTTAAACTGGCAATTTAACAATATACAGGTTTAGGTATATGTATAGATTCAGTAATAATAGTTTTCCAAAGAATACCAGTATAAAATAATGTGTTTTGGACTTCAGGGACCGAGTAAAACTACTCCATCTTTTAACTGCCAGCTTTTAGATTTTTCTTTCAATGACTTGGTTCGTTAAGAAAAACACAAAACACCAAAGAATCTCTCATAAATGACCTTTGATTCCTGGATAGTGCAAAGGCGTAATAAGGTGCCAAGACTCGGGGTGAAGAAAGTGGTTCATGAATGTAGGCACAGGTACGACTGAGGATGAGAAAAGCAAAGATCCTTACGGACCCTAAGATGGAGCAAGCCAGATTAAAATAGACAAATTAAGAAACAGAACTCATCATTTTGTTTTCCGTTCGTTTGAAACAGAGCAGAGGGATTTGGAAATGGTGAGAGATGAGTTCATCGACATAACGGCAGAACCCAAGACTCTTCCAGTCTTCCTATCTACATAAGTTGTGTCATAAAGAGTTTAAGCATATTAACTAAGGGATGAAATAATACTAGGTATATCAACATGAAAACATTTATTAGTACCTACCTTCTTCTTCAGTCTGTGACTTAATGTCGAGAATCGCGATCGCCTTGCATCCGCAGCAACTCCCTTTACTTTTTCCGGTCCTCCGCCTCCGAGTACAGGTTTGACGCTGAACACTGATGTCTTTTTGACATTTGACACCGGAGACAATTGTCTCCGAAAACTGGTTCATGGTTGAACGGTAAATTTTGTGAAAGGACTATATTTAAAAGACTCGTTTTGATTTGAAAAATGGACCATCATCAAGCACCTTGAGCCCGAAATATCAAAAATCTTCTAATGATTTGACCAGCCTCGTTTTGGTAGCCCTTTGGTAACCTATAATATTTAATCTAACCTCCCAACTTACTTAAAAAAGTTACTGATATTCTTTCTTTTTATCTTAATATAACATTAAATATTATAGTTGTTTACAGTTTTATTAGTAGAAATGGGAGTTTGTGGGAACAAACACAACGATTTGGCAGCTGCAAAAGTAGGTACTAACACATTATAAATTTGTAAACCAGTGGGCCTAAAATTCAAATTGGCGATCGACTACAAACGAATTCTTCGACAATGTAGAGTAGGAAGAAATTTAACCGTCCACTTTTTATATTTCGATAAGTTAGTGTCATTGTTTGATTTGAATAATTGTTTATATGTTCCAGTGGACAGTTAAGTTTTTCGAAATTTACATTGGTAAAATCTTCGTTTGTAGTCGAACGCCAATTTGAAATTGTCTACGGGGGCTGAATAGTTTGAATTATTAATGAGACAGATTTTGAGCAACCTAGACTCAATATGCCTCAGCTTTGTCCAACTATTGTAAATGTGATGGAAATGAGTCGGAAAAAAACTTCTTTCATAAATCGTTGCTTTTACATTATTCACACAAACACTACATTCAGGAGAATAGGAAGAACACTGTACACTTATGAAAAAAAATATAAAAAATAAATTCTTCCAAGTTAAACAAGTCTCACTGCGTTGATTACATTTATGTATATCAAGGTTTTAATAACATAATATTACCTTTTATTATTATTTTTTCTTTACACTTTTCATAGACATAGGTATCTTTCTCTACGCACGTCACTGACTGTTACTTACATATGAATACGAAATAACTTTAAATATTTCATTTAATTAATTGCTTGTTTTGACACGTAGCGCAGAGGCGTAGCGTGAATTACCACACGATCTTGTAATTTCGAAATTCGTGATTTGATTATATTACACGAAATTACTTCGTAGCATATAATCGAAATATTAACATTTTGAGAGTTTTGAACATGTATGTACCTACCCATTCGTATTAAAATCTGAAATTGAATACCTTCTCAGTCAGACATCTTGTGAATGCATTGGTGGGCAATGTAGAAAGAGGGCGGACGACCCATCAGGGGACGTAAACCCACTCAAAAAACCGAAATAATAAAAACTAAACTTGATTCTTCTTAAACTGCGCAATATGCTCTGCTGGAGATTTCTAAACAAGACAGAGGCACCATTAAAAAAAAATGACAGCATCCACTGAAAACAGTCTTGTATTGCAAAACAGGAAAAATAGAATTATTTTTGTTGGTAGGTAATTCAAGAGGAAAAAATAAAAAAAAAACAATTCAGTCTAACAGTTTTATTTATTTTTATTAAAAAAATTACATACAAACATTTAATTAATGTAATTCAGTTGGTATTTTTTTCTATTTGTTTTATACGTAGTTTAAAACTAACAATAGTTTCAGTACGGTGTAATTTTTTTTTTTTTGGATGGTCGGGGATAATATATTGGTTAATGTTTTATTTAGGTATATTCTATTATTTGATTTGAATAAATTTTCATAATATTTTTTTCCTAACATATTATTATCTAACATCAATTTCTATTAAAATTACATTCATAACGGTACGAAAATAATAAAACATTTCGGTATGGATTAAAAACATTCAAAGTAAATACATTTTTTTTTAAATTGATATAATAATATACAAATATACGTTCTTATTTGGTTTCAATTTGATTCAATCATAATATATCTCATCATGGGTGCTCGCAGAAATAATATATTTTACTGGATTTATTTTATGATAAAACAACAATTATTAATTCAACTTTTTGATTAAAATCATAATGCTACATTTACACCTTTGCACGGCTTGGCACGTCACCACAAACATGAACGTGTAAATGGGGTGTTTTCCGTGGTCTGTGTGAGCTTGCCAATGCTTGTACCCCATTGGGCAAATGTCCGTTTTTTTTAACACAGATCAAAGGAATTTGCGGCAAATGTATTAAAATGCCGACGCGCACGCCAACGTGTACCTAAATGGCGTTCGAGCGTTTGTGAAGGTTCGGAGTTCGTGGTGGCTTGCCAAGCCGTGGCAAACGTGTTAATGTAGCGTTAGGTATAAAATAAATAAAGGTATAAAAAGGTTCACGTCATGTGACATAGGGTGACAATAAAGTAAGCTGAAACGAAACTGTTAATTTTATTTAAAAAAAAATTTCGTTCAAATTGAAAACAATTCATTTAAAGAAATCAACCTCAGAAAGAACCTTTCAAACAATCATTTTTTCCTTTGTGAGTACCAATAAAGGCATAGGGAAGCAAAAAACACACTATATTGTGCTCAATCGTGTGGTGTGCCAACCAAATTGTGAATAAAATAATAGGTATATAGGTACATTAAAAGAAGTTACCAAATACAAATTTTGAACAGATTTTCTTTTTACCTCCCCGGGCATTTTTTATGAACTAATGCAACATAATTTTTTCTTCTTTTTATAAAAAAAAGAACTTTTTAAGGATTTTCAAATTTTGTCATGTTCAACATGTCCATCTGAATCCTATGAAAAAGATATTTCAATGATTTATTTAAAAATATAATTTACCTATTATTAAGTAGGTTTATATTTTTTATTCTTTTTGGTGTACCAAAAATATATGGATTAATAATATAAAATAGATTTATCATAATGTTTTTTTCCATAAATACCCGTATTCTTGAAAATATGTTTTATTAATAATTTCAATGTTTTTTTTTTTTGTTCACCTAGGTATAAAATATAGCCACCCCAATATAAACCGTAAAGGAAATACACGTGCGATTTTTTGGTTGTAAACGAAACGTAACAGGGGTATTAAACCGTTTTTTTTGAGGATCATAAGACAATTTTTTTTTAAATTATCTATTTTATTATTACACATTCAAGGGTAAACAACATTTTAAAATTAACGTACACATTCCAAAACACGTCTGACGTGCTACAGATTTTTTTAGGTTATCACATTAATCTAGGTATTTATTTGTATTTTGCATTTTGGCACACATAATCTACACATCAATTCACATGCTATATTATTATAACCTAAAGTATCGCACAACATCCACAATAGAAATATACTTTTAGTTTCTACGTATATAATATTTATTATCTTCTAAAACAAAATTTCACATTCATAATTATTTATCCTATTTTTTTTCCAATATCTTATGTGTATTAATTTATAATATATAACGAGAATGTGAGCATGAATAAATTTTTTACACCAAGGTGACATTAAAATGTTTTCAATTCAATATTAAACACACATACATTTGTTATTATATTTATAAAACACATTTAATCTATGTTTAACTATCGTTTATATTCAGAGTTAGTCACTCGACATAATTGTAAAAAGGAAAACCCTTTAGATCGAAATACAAAATGGTATGAATAATCTGAATATTTTTATATAAGATTTTAAATTTAACATAGCTTGTATGACAATATGCGTATGACATTTGGTTAACTTTGAAAGTGGGAATAAAAATTCATGGAATCTGTACCTATTGTTGATTTTAAATAACATTTCATATATAATAATTGGTTAGTTTTAAAAGTTAACCATAAAAATAAATAGTAGTTTGAAATATATGAATTCATGTTTTGTAGATAATAATTATACATATTCACATAAAGGGTTATTTTTAAAAATTAAACAAAAAATAGTGTTATGAAATATCCAGGCAATTATGAATTTATAATTTTATTATACATTACACGAATGTTTTATGTGTACGTAACATAGGATTAACTCAAACGTCAAAAACTGTGGTTGGTAAAAAGTGGTATCCATGGGATCGTATTTTTGTGATTATACATTATATCATTAAAACTTAGAAAGAGGTGCAAAATATAAATGAGTATATTCAGTCTATTTTATGACTAATAACTATTTTACTTAAATGTTTGCTAAAAATGTTGAATAATTAGACTTCACACAAAGGGTTTTAATACTACATATATGACCACAAAATATTGAAAAATACTTACTAATTCGTCGTACGAATAAAAATCTCTATGAAATTAATTTTACATATATTATAATATAGTCTAATCTTTATATAGTCTAATCTTTACTTAAATAATTTTAGATAAAATATATTTCTTGAAAATATTATACATTAACTGGATTTAACCACAAAAAATCTCAATGGAGAACTGCACGCATGCAACCACCGCTTATGTAGGTCTTAGCTAACTAACAATCGATAACACTATCCAATAAAAAATAATACAGGCATTTTACATTTCAATAATATTATCTAGGAGACATTAATTAATTATTTATTTTATTCATTATTATGAACAATTATTTGTTTGGTTTTTCATTCTTATTTTTAAAAAGCGTTTTTCGCACAGGGTAAGAATGTTTATTTATTTATTTAAAAGTCGACAAACTCTTCTAAATTCTAAAACGACTTCTTATTAATTTATTAGGTATAATATCAGGGTAATGTTAATTTAAAATAACTGGACGTTTTTCTACTACAGGTATAGGTGTAATTATTCTAAGGAATTAGTGTTTAACTTACATTTTTTTTATCCATTTTATTAATAGCTAATTGATTATATATTATTTTTTTATTAAAAAACACTAACAAAAAAGGTTTATCATCCATGAAAAGATAATCAATGAAACACAAATGCTCATGCTGGTTTTTCGACACAGATCAAAGGCATTTAATTCGGCAAACGTTACAATAACGACGCACACGCCAACGTGTAAATGGCGTCCAAGCGTTTGTGAAGGCTAGGAATTTGTGGTTGCTTGCCAAGCCGTGGCTAGCGTGTAAATTTAGCATTATATGTAATTTTACCAAAATGGATAAGCCCGTTGGAGAGCAGACCAGATAAATATAGGTTCTTTTATAGTAGAGAAGAAAACACGTCTATATTGGTTGATGTCTGATTTAATAATATTATGAAAGCTTGAAAGAAATTCTATCAAAAATTAGCGTACCAACATTTTTTTAAACTCATTGGTTATAAATAAAAATCCTGTTATTATGGATGTGGTTTTTGAAGTGGTTGGTGACCCAGCGGTTACAACGCCGGCTTTCGTACTGCGGACGTCGTGGTTCGATCCCAGGTGCCGACCATCTTCCTCTTTCACGACACAAGCTTTCAGTAGCTTACTGTGAAAGAGTCAAGGAGTGTATTTGTGTTCACTTTGAGTGAGCACAGATTAATTTTTGTAAAAAATAAAAAAAATAATTGTTTTCACGGGTGGCGTTGGTGTCAGTAAATCCGTTACATAGTAACTTTAATTTTACACCTCGTTTTCGATGTTTTATAAGTTATTCTGTTATCAGGAGCGGAGAAGAATCCAATAAAACAAGCATCATAAAAATCTGGTCAGTCGATCTCGAGTTATTAGTTTTCGCACTAACCCTACTTACTTTACAGCCGCTTTACAAAACCAAGACGATAATATGAATATGTTTATAAGACCCATATTACTATGAGTTCGAAATTAACGTAGTCAATTACAAAATAGTGTTTTTCGGATTTTAGGGAAGCAACGAATAACCTTCATCCCACTGGCAATGAATATCTCTAAGATCTTAACTGTTGGGAATTGTGAGTGGGTCTTCTGCCTCTTAGATCTTCGAAACCCTGATGAAAATAAATCCAGCTCATTTGATAAATCAATGATCGATAAATGATCTCAACTAGAAGCAAAGATATTAAGGATCTGTAATGGGCATTTTCATTACCCGTTATTCCATTACTTGATAGTCCCTTTTTCCATTTTCTCCTTTCCTGCAACTGCCTAATCCTCCTCTTTCTAATATGTATGTATGTTATGAGTGGATGTATTGTATGTATGAAAGGTGACATACATAAATTATGTAGCTGTAATTTGTTTTGTATCTTTTTTTTCTACTTATTTACTGTTTTTTTTACTTTACTTTTCCTTCTCTTTTATAGATAGGAATAATACTGAGCTGATTCATGAGTTGACTGAATATTGTTATCGTCCACATTTTGTACTCTATTAAAACTGTCATCCTGTTCGTGCATATCATAGAAAATGTATCGTGTAATACTCACTTTACTTCCGTGACTACCTTCCGATAAAACAGAGAATAGGGGTACTGAAAATAAGAATAAAATTATATCATGCGCTAAAGTTTGGTTTCCACTAGACACAGCATATGAGCACATACATCGACGTTAAAACGAAATTAGGACAAAAAATGAAACATATTTATTAACCTTTAATTTAAAAGAATAATAAATCGACGAATTCGATCGACGTTTTTGTTGAACTATAATATTATTGACAGTTAATATGACCCAAATAGTCTGTCTTGTGAACTAGTTACAAAGAAAACATCAATTAGGTAACTGAAATATAGGACAAATAATACTGTATGCATGGGTGTGTGTCCTGGCACCTGGCAAAAGACCACACACAAAAAGTGTCTGCTTTCGAAATAAAGTACCTAAGGAGAATTTCGGGTAAAATATGGTACCATCGCATCACGAACGACGCTATACGCCGGCGCAGGCACATCATTTCTACCATTATGGAGAGGAGATGTACTTGGATAGTGGAGAGCGCTGTTCAGAGTACCGAAGACACTCTTATTATGTGTTCTGCTCCCTCGAAGCCTGGCAGAGGGATCCGCATATTGTATAGAAGGAGATTATTGACAGTGCGCAAGTTCTAGTACAGTGGACAGTTCTGTTTGCCTCTAAATGGGGTAACAAAGGGACAATAATTAAGAGTTAGATATGTAACAGAGTGAAAAATATTTAATTTTGGATGCCATATTCAAGAGAAAATTGTTGAAAGGAGGGGTCTTCTAAGAGGATTACGCGATTATACCGTCGAGGTCAAAAGACGCATTGAATTAAGTTGGGCAGCCTTCGGGAAAATGAGTCACATACTTAAAAACCGAAAAATTCCCATGAACCTAAGAAACAGAGTATATGAGACCTGCTTAGTAGCGGTTGCAACATATTGCCTGGAAACAGTGACGCGGACCAAACTGAGTACAGGGAAGATAAGGGTTACCCAAAGATCCATGGAAAGAGCCATGCTGGGAGATAGGCTAAGGAACGAAGTGATACGGAAAAGAACCAAGGTTGCAGATATTGTCCAATGTATCGCTTCTCACTAATGGCGGTGGGCGGATCACATGGCAAGAGACCAGGCAGAAAAATGGTTGAAGAGTTAGGCCATTCTCCCACGAGTATACTCACAAGCGACTTGAGTATCCTACGCGTATGATACGCGTCGCTCGAGTCGCTTGCATACATATTTGATCGGTTTCGCACACGACAAAACGCGTCTACGACGCGTTTGATACCAGTTGCATGCGACTGGTCATGCTGGTCGCAAGAGACTGCAACGCGACTGCGACGCTACTTTAATCGTAATAAAATGGCGTCAGATCATTAAATTTGTTCAGGAGGTTGAAAATTATCCATGTTTATATAATTATGGACTGCCGGATTATGTAAGGAATATACGTACGAGATAAGGCGTGGGCTGAGATAGGAAAGAAACTCAACTCGCACACGCGCTCTCTCATTGTTGTATATTTTTATGAATATGTGTAGCTAATAACTGCATCAAATTAGAAAAAGACTCTTTTGACATTCAATAAAAATTAAGAAACTTATTATCATCATTCTCATGTAGCTATGTATGGGTGCACCCAAAATCGACTTTTTTTTCGATTATTCCTTTTATAAATTAAGAGAAGAACATTATCTACATCGCTAAAATCACTGGACATTTTATGAACGAGCGTGTATTCTCAAGAGTTACAACAAATAAATGACGAATGTAGTCATAGTTTGGGTAGCGTCGTGTGCGGAACCTAGCTTGATAGAGTAGCATACGCGTCGACGACCAACGGATTGCGTCTCAGTCGCGTAGCCCGTGAGTATCCTCGTGGGAGAATGGCCTAAGAGTAGAAGATAACTTCTACAGGTATTTCTAAATATGGAAATAATTTTATAGCAAGAGACTGAATAAAAAAAATATTTTGAAAAGTATCATCAATATACAGTATAATAATCATAATTGATATTCGAAAAGGGAATATTATAATTATCCCAAAGGAAAAGTGTTCCGAAAAATAATAATATTATTTATTTCTTTTTCAACCCACCCTAACCTGATACAAGCGAACAAAGGGGGGACTCGTTTTACCCCCCCCCCCCCCCCCAATTTTTATCCCCTTGTTAATTTAGTTATTTTATACTTACCTACATTTTTTTTCACAAAAGAACAGTTTTAAGTAATTCATTTGAAAAATTGCAGGATATCCTATTTTGCGTTTCCATTATGTACTTTATCAATTTTTTAATATATTAATTTTTGGAGGGAAAAAATCCGTTCTATGAGATCTTTGTACGAATATTATTGTTCATTTTTTAAATGATATTTTTTGAAGTGTTTTATAAGAATCAGGAATCTTTATACAGGTATATAAAAAATGGAGCCCAATTTTCTTTGATCATTGCATCACCAATTTTGCTATTTTTGATATTTCCTTCTGTCAGGAAAAGGTCATTATGAAAAAAAAAATCATTTTTGAATTGCGAGGAACATTTGAAAATTTAAGAAAACTTAAAAGTAGGTGAGTAGTACTCTTACAGTATCCCATCCCACTTACTCCACCGCACCGTTTCGAGCGTTTTAGAAAATTTTCATTCAAAGTCAACAAATAATGAATTAAAACAAACACAGTTGCACTTTCACGATATTTTATTGAGGCTCGAGCGCTTTCGTCTATCTCATGTAGACATTATCAAGAGTCTCTTGATTGCGCGAATTGCCAAAAGTTAACTTGGGTTCCAAAATATTGAAACTTTTAATAAACAACCCATTTCTAAATCGAAATCAGTTTTCAGGCTTTTCAAACATAGCTTTATTATTTAGATATCACCTACTCGCTTCAAATAAAAAAAATAATATGAATTTGTTAGAAACAGTCATTTCAACGTTAAAAAATCATTTAAAATATTCCAGTCATATTATTTTATCTTTTTTTTTTTTTTTTTTTTTTTTTTTTTTAAATGAATCTGCGCTCACTCAAAGTGAACACAAATACACTCCTTGACTCTTTCACAGTAAGCTACTTAAAGCTTGTGTCGTGATCTTTGATATAATATCTTTTTATTACCTATTAAATGTCACTCAAAACCCTTTATATTTTACAGGAAAGCAATTAGGTTGAAATATACGGTACAGAGCCTTTTTGAAGATAAAAATACTGATATTCATGTATGATAACGTATTATTATATTAAAAAAAAAAAAAAGCAAAAACATTAAAAATACAAACCTACCTAAAATATGAAAATTGTATTACTGTTAGTAAAATTTTTTATTAAAAAAAATAATAACGTTAAATACATTTTTGCTTCAAATTACGAGCAAAAAAAAAACGAAAGTAAACATTTGTATTATAATTGAGACACCAACAGAAATAAAAAAAAATCATGAAACAAAATCATAGAATCTCTAGTGTTCCAATAACAGTTGATGCTATATGATAAAAACAGTCTTGTGGAAAAAATTGCCATTTTGGGTGATTTTTTTCGAATTCTTGACTTGCTTTAACATAACATTCTCTCTTTTAAGCCCCCCGCACACCGCAAACCAGCCCGGAGGAGACCAATCCGCACAAAGCTGACCCCAGCCCGATTGAAGCAATCGGACCAAAAAGCCGGCCTTACATAAATCAAGCCCGCCGCGGATCCTCCCCAAACCAACCCACAATGCGGGAGGCCTAGGCCCCACTCAGGAGCATAGGGAGGCATCAAGATTGACTTGCTATTCATTATTAAATTACCTACTCTATTTAAAAAAAAAAAATCATTTTCAAGAAATTTATTATAATGAAATGCCACATCAAAAAAGAAGAAGAATAAGTGTTTACAAAACTTGTTACATTTGTGATATATTTTATACCTTTTTGAAAATGTCTTAGTGCGACTGACATTGATTATAATTTTATTTTTCATCTCTCATTTTAATTTTCATTGTTTCCAAATTCGAAAAATAAAATAGAAAAAAAAAAACAAAACAAACAGAAACAAAAGAATTGAGAAAGACATCAATGTCTGTAAGATTGATGTTGAATAGGTTGGAAAGGGTGTCCGGAAAAGAGATCAAGCCTAAGTGATTTAAAACCGTTTGGAATTGCCAATTTTTACTGCCTCTCTCGTACCGAACTTGGCCGTCAGTCATTCTACCACCCATGACCAAACATCCGCATAACAATAATTCAGAACGTTGTGTTCGTGCGTTCGTATGATGCCAAGAGTGCCAAAAATACATAAGTACGTTTTATTCTGCGTAGAGTCGTGTAAAACTTTTGGAAGTGTTTTTTAAAATCATTTTAAATAAAAATAAAATATCCTTTATTGCGCACAAAATATTAACAAATATAATATAATATTATTGTGGGAAGGGCGGGCTTATTGCCGAACGGCAATTTCTTCCAACCAACCCAAGGTGAAGAAAAACAGTTGTTATATTATTTTTATTATTGGTATCTCATTTTACAGTTGTTATCTCATTTTACTATTAAAAACAGTTGTTATCTCATTTTACTGCAATTCTTCAAAATAATTAATGTTTTTAAAAATATATTTCGAAAACAAAATCAATTATCTAATTGTATTTTGGTATGAAAATTATTTACTAAAACGATTGTTACCATGAAGCCTGCCTACCTGGCATTTACTAATTTGTGGAATAACAAATTAATAATTAATTGTTTACATATTTAAATTACCTTAAAAATATTGTCCTCGGATTTGAGATACAAATACATAAATGTATTTAAACATACGTACCTAATATAAATTTATGAACATTTTCACGGGAAAAAACAATAAAACAAAATTGGTGTAGCGTAAATTATGATGAAATAACTCTTTATTATAAGGAAATTGTGATAGTTTTAGCGAAACTGGAAATTTAAACGTATATATCTTTTTTTTCATATTGTTTTTCGCAGATTTTATGATTTTGCTTATGCCAAGTAACGTCTGACTCCGAGTGTCTTGTTGACAAGCCTTTTATTGATTGTTGCCGTGTGACTTATGGGTGCTTGTTGGAAGCACACTTTTCCAATGTTCCGAGAACCGTTGTACCTACTGTTTGTATGCCGCTTGAATAATTGATCAGATTACTGTTTATTCCAGAAGAATTATTGTCATAGTTTTAGCAAAACTGGAAGCTTAAACGTACTTATGTTTCATATTGCTTTTAGCAGATAGCAATTTTAGGGGAAATTTTACGGAATCGTGATGTAAGTCGAACTATCTGAATCAACATCGTAAAGTAGGACGGGGTATCAGCTAGTTCCTGTAAATAATTCCTTAACCTTGTGGATTTCTTTCTCCCACTTTTATTGGACGCGGGTCATGTTTTATGCGTGGGGGTTGTTTTAAGAGAACGTGAATTATATTGGGAATGTGTGAATTTATAGTGTGAGTTGCAACACTAGATATTTATTATACAGATGCGTAATAGTTCACGCCATGAATTTATCAACAGGTGAAGAAACCTTTAAGCGTCCAAATAAATTTCATAGCTTTAGTGTTAAGAATAATATGCTTTACTATATTTAAGAGGATAACCAAAAAAGTATACGAATTTGATAATAAATTGCGCGATCAAAGGCGATGAGTGACACCAGCTAATAACACATCTATCGTAGACATTTGAATGATAAACGTTTTCGTTGGAATAAAATGCTTCGACCTGACTTTGATTACGCAAAAAAGAGATATAGACCTGCCCATTTTTGAGTAGTAGATAGATACAAAAATTATTTGAAATATCTACTTTTTGGAATGAAATAAGTTTCCTACCTACAGTACTTACCTAGTATTCGAAAAAGAATAAGTTCCCATGAAATGGATCTAGTTCCTTCTTTTCGAAAATATGAGTAAGTAGGTATCATTCTGTTTTTCGAAATGAAATAAGTAGGTACCTACCTGAATTACATCTCTGCGAAGGATATGCAAGAAAAAAATGGTGTTAAAAAGGGTTTTAACAAAGATAAATGAGTTGCAATGATTTAGGCATTTTGATTAATTGAATGGAGGTACAAAGAGCAATAAAATTCTTCTGAAAATTTCTTAAGTGATTAGAAATCATTTACGGACTAATTACTTATTATTATTGGTGTTTTCCGTGTAGTAATTATTCATAATGAGAATGAAAAAAAAACACTTGTTTTATAGAATATGTAACAACTAATGACCCTAACAAATCATTACTGATGTTCGATTTTTAATTGAAAAAAAAAACCACTACGGGCTTACGACCTTCTTCTACTGTCATTTCGAAGGCTGGCTTAGTGTGATCACTTTACGTTAACAACGTTCTCCATTAGGTGGTAATGTTTAAGTCTCTGAGAATTCTCGTCATGTTCAAAAAAATCTCATGTATGCAACAAGTACATATTTAATAATCAATGAAAAATACAGAGAAAAGTTGGAAATTATTGGGAACAAGAGAGCAACCAAATTTAAAGACTGCGACTGCTGTCATGTATTTGGCGCCAGAATATGACTATATCCATTTTTGTTAATGTCTCATATTTATTGCCTATTGGCTTTGTTGGTGCATAACGTTCTAATTATGTCTAGATTCTTGTGACCATTTTCAGGACTAGATCCTTCACAAATTACGGAAGAAATCCAAGTGAAAGATTCAACCTGCGACCTTAGTTATCGAGCCTAGACGTCAATCATAAGATTGAAAGCTATGTACATATATGTAGTGTAATTTGAAATGTTTTGGCATCAAAAACCATTTATTGAAAATGCATAGTGATATCTATAGGTATATCTACGCTATTATTTTACGACTATTTGCTAAGGAAAAGCTGTGACGTTGTGCATAATTAATGTATTTCTACCACAGGATCAAATAGTTTTTAAGTTGTTTAAGTGTTGGTATGTTTATTCTCGACAAAAGATAAAAGAAGAATGAGAAAATAAGGAGAGAGCATACTCCATTCACTTGTACATAATTGAGATTTATCCAAAAGAGAATGTTGGTCATTTGGTGTTATTTAGAAGCGAGAATTGAGAAGAACGACCGTTGGGATCTTGAGTCAGACAGGTGGTTTAGTGCTTCTGAAAATATGGGGGTGTTTCAGGTAATTTTTCAGAAAGATCGTGACTGCGGTAGCCGAAACGTTCATATTATTATTCATTTATTTATATTTCTTAGAGTTAGGAGTTTGTGTAAGAAAATATATATAAATTTGTTCAAAACATTTAATTAAGAACGAAGAGTGATGTTAATTATTACTCATATTATGTATCAAAACAGTAGTTAAGGGTGTATTTTTAATATATTAAAAAACAAAAAAAAAATTATCTTTATTTTCCTAAAAATGTCTACAATCTTTTTCTATAGATTGATTTTTAATAATAAAAATTTAATAGGCTTGTTTCATTCACGTGTCAAGTTTTTTTTTGGAGGTTACAGTCTATTTATCAAATAATGTTTTAGACTTACATACGGTTTCATAAAAAAACAAACGTAGCTAAAGTAAACGGGACTATTTTTTTATGAAACGTGTTTACTTAAAGGAATCTTTAAATTTAAAAGTTTCTTTAGATAAAGAGTTCTTTAGTCACTTTTTTAGAAACCGGCCCTAAGTCTTTAAATCTGAGTTCTTAAATATTTGATAATGGAGATGTTAGTTTCTGAAAACCCGGTTCATGTTTGAATAGAAAATTTTGTGGATAAACGATATTCCACTCTTTTAACTTTATTTAAAATGGATTAACACCAAGCACCTTTTGCCGAAAACATCGAAGATCTTAATTTTTTCAGCTGATTTATCTGAATTGAAGAAGCAATCGAATCACAGCGGGAGATTAATGAAAATTGAATGAGAGATACGGCGTAATGGTTATAAAAGGTCAGTAAATATGTACGCCTATTTCGAAAAAAAAAACAGTGTCACGTTTCTCGTTACATTGGAACCATGTAATCAAGCACCCAAAATTCTTACGGAAGCAATCAATAAAAGATCTGTTAACAAGTCATTCGGAGTTAGTCCTTACTTGGCATATGCAAATGTGTGAATCTAAACTACGAATTATTATCAGCTAATCGCAAAAACGCCTATATCTTATGGAGCAAATGATCACAATAATTGATTTATGTAAGTGTGAACTTATTGTAGCAAAATAAACATCGTTGGGAGAAGCTGTCATGAGTCATTATATCGTCTGTCCCTTTGTCAAGATGTCCCTTCCCATTTGGATCATCTGTCACTCCGTTCTGCGAGTCACGTAGAATATTACCTAGACAGTGCGGGGTTATAATTTTAGGACTGTTGAGCGATCTCCCAAGAGGGACTCCGGGATACAGCTGAGAGTGGGTATCGATTTTCAGGACGAAGGGTGTTCTGAATATTTCGAAACAATAGAATCATGGTTAATTCATTTGAACCCGGAGTTTTGGGTTCTTGTTGAAAGCACTCTGTTCCAATGTTTGAAGAACCGAGTGTTTTTTTATTTGTCTAGGCCCACTGGTCATTTGTGATCTGCTTTGAACACTTATAAATTTTCATAATTAAAAACTATATTATAGCAAATGACCGGTTTCGCAAAATATCATTCCATTAAAAAGCTCTCTTCTGCTTTTATCATCATCTGTTTTGTACTGACTAATTGTATGATTCTCACTGGTTGACTTTTCTTTTCTTTGTTTTTTTATTGTGTGTACGTTGACGTACGCCTTTTTGTATATGTATGTTTTCTTTTTTCTCTTTATATTGTACCTATATGTTATATAATGTTAATGGCATATGACCGTGTATGATTTAATAAATAAATAAAAATGAATAAAAAAAGCTTTGTGAGTGTTTTATGCAGTTTTAAAATGAAAAAAAAAAAAAAACATTGGCAAGAGACTAGCTTGCAAATCAAACCTCACCTGCATTTTGTACCCCCTTTTTGACAATAATGAAGCTCTGGAGAACAAGAATCGGCTCGAAATCCATAAAGTGTGGAACAAAGTCACAATAACTTTTTCAATTTTTCCGTGGCCATTGATTTTTTTTTATCTTAACCATTATTTGTCAAATATATACAGCCTTCAACTAGAACATATAATGCTACATAATTGCTTCCTCAAATTCCGACATCCTGTATAGTGCCAATACATCAAAATTAATGGGCAACCTACGCGTCCCGATATCGGGTGTCACCTGTTATTACAACGAAGACGGATCCTAATTAAGCGGCCATTTTATTTACTCCATAAAGCTACAAAATGGCGGTGGGTCGTAAAACGGGAGATCCCCTGCAATAGTAATTAAAATACTAAAGTGAGTGGTGGCTAATTAATTTATTTATGATTCGTTTGACGATGGTTGACGGATACGGTGATTAGATGCTCTGTTATAATAATCATGGTTCTAAAAGTTGTACCTACCTGAAGTCACCGGTTAATAATAAGATTCAATTTCATGGAACGCGTCCTCTAAAAAGGTTAAAGTAATTAAATTGAAAGTCAAAGAACGACCTTAAGAAAAATCATTAGTTCAATCTTATATTGTAATAATATATTGTATTCTAGAAGCGGAATTTTGACAAACACTTTATGACAAATTTTTTGTTTTTTTTTCGAGGTAGGTACCTACTTACGGAGGTAATAAGAGGTTGAGGGGAAGTAAAAGTGGTGACTGCACCACTAACTGCATAGTTTAAATTAGTAATAATCAATTCGATACGCAAGTTCCCTTTTTTCGCCAATATATTATTTCTTTCGGGCCGGAACTATACTTAAATCCAACTGTCTCTTGTCATCTTGTTATTTTAAAATGAGAAAAGATTAGTTATTCGGGGAAAAGCTCAAGACTTACCATTGGAAGTTGTCTTTTCAAAAAAAAGGGAATGCATGGTGATAAAGAAAATTGAAAATAAAGACGATGTTTTGAGACACGGCAAAAGTAGATGAGGAGAGACACTATCCACATTCGATAGGCCATAACGCAGAACACTGCCAGGAAAACTGTCCAAAAAAGAAGGAATAACTACGTCAAACAAGTCTGACAAAACCAGGCCAGACATAGGAATGCATTTATCCACGTGCTGGAGTATAAAAAACAGCATCCCGCTTTTCGGAACATTGGAGCTGTGTGCTTCCAACAAGCACCCGAAATTCACACGGCAGTTATTAATAAAAGACCTGTCAACACGTAACTAGGGTGAGTCGTTACTTGGTGTATTAATCTATCGTGTGAACCATTTACATTCATATTAAATTTCATCTGCTCGATAAATCTATACAATATCTTCTATTTTCTGTGGTCTATTGTTTATGGCATCGCTTATCTATTGACTCTTCATTGAACTAGAATCAGAAAACAAAATAACACAGTTCCATTTTATCGCAACAACTAAACAATTAGTTCACACTTGAACGGTTTTAATTTTAACTCTACGCTGGTTTTTATACATTTTCACTTGTGTGAATTCGACGCATTGTTCTGAAACATTTTCGAGTTATCGACGAACGATTAACGGCCAATGTTGGGAATGTTTTCGAAATTTATTCTTTGTTCTAGAAACCAATGACTCGAAAATGCGAGAATTAACAAAATAACAATTACATTTTATTTTATTCGAACATTTACACTTTTTTATTATTATCTTTATTGAATTGACGCGTAAACGCGTGGATTTGCAGTGCTAAAAACACATACTTGAGTTAAAAAACCCGCCGTATATTTTGAAAAAAGAAAAAAATATTATATTGGAATTATTTGACAGATGGCATTCTATTCAGTTCAGTACTGCTATTCACCACTGCTATTATAACACAGACTAAGGCTACCTCATCGACGATGATTTTTTATTGAAGGCGTTAATTATGGTCGCAGGTATCTAAAATTATTGTCTATATAAATATGCTGAAAAAATATTGTACAGAGCTCTGAAATTCAAAGTTTCTATATTAATTATTCTCTTTAAACCAGGCTTTAGTTTTATATAGGAATAATACATGTCAGCCAAGTGGGTTTTAATGTGGTTTCAGACTGGCTTGATGGAAATTTACTAACATTGAACTCTGAAAAGACTAATTATCTTTGCTTTTCAATCAACAAAAGATGTAGTGCAAGAGATGCCGTGTCTTTGGTATATCATAGTTTGAGGTGTCGGGCTGGTTTGGAGTCCTGCAGATGTGAGTGCATCGGAGTGGAATCATCGGTTACATATCTCGGTGTCTGTGTTGATGAAAATCTTAACTGGCGATGTCACATTGGACAACTATCAAAAAAACTAAGAAAAATGACCCATATATTTGTTCAACTGCGTGATATCCTCAAGTATCAGCAGATGAAAGCTATGTACTTCGCTCTAGTACAATCGGTGATGTCCTATGGGATACTTGCTTGGGGGGGTGCCGCGGTGACTATTCTGGATCCGCTGTTTAAGACTCAGAAAATGCTCATAAAGGTAATGTTTAAACTCGGTTATTTGTACCCTTCTTTGGATCTATTTAGAAATACTGAGATTCTCTCTGTGCGCCAGGTTTACTTGCTTAGACTACTCTCTTTCATGTCGAGCAAGCTCAAGATCGTTCCATCTGTATCACGGGCGAGGAACACTCGTAACATGAATAACATCCCTGTGCCCTTACCCTGCTTAGCTTTCTTCAAGCGTTCTCATTTGTTTAGGGGTCCTAGATTGTGGAACGAGTTGTTTGGCGCGGGGAAGACATTTGGGGGTACTAATTTTGACAGGAGAGTATTGTCGATGTACATGGTCCGCATCGGAATTTACGACTGTGAGAAAATGATTGAATTCTGAATACCTATTTGTGCTGGGGTGGGTAGCGGAGTATTGGAGTTGGATATGTGTGGCAAATATAGTGGTTGGTATTTTACCTTATAACTGGTACATATCACATAATAATTTGTTGAAGCATCTCATCACAGGCGAAAGCCCAGCGAGATGCTGAACTATGTTTTGTTCTAATTTGTTTATTTTATAACTGTACAATCATTGTTAATGCAATTCCCTCGTTTCCAGATTGGCTACCAACCACCATCGTTGAGTAATTCATGCTGGTCCAAGATGTCTCAAATGGGCTGTTAAACGCTGATCCCCACACAGTCGAAAGATAGTTAAAGTCCTCCAATATGACTGTTATAGGAGTGGCAATGGTTTGGATAATTCTGTTCTAATATGCGAGTCAAATACGTTTCTGTGAGGAGTAGCTCTTGTCTAAAAAAAAAGTTTTCAACGTACTGTGTATGTTAGGGTGAGGGTGGATTAGTGCGTATGTGCGTCTTCAAACAATACAACTTATGAAACACTGCATGTATTTATTTATTATGCATGGGCCGTGATATGTTACTGGTTAGGCGGCGTTAGTTGGTCATTCAATCATAGTAATATTCATCCTCAATAAAAAATTCTTGTGTTTTTTGTCTATGAGATTCATTTCTAGTAGAGTCGAGTGCGCTTTATGTTTAAAAGTAAGAAATCAAAACGATCCTGTTTGAATAAAATTATTTTATTGACATTGACCGTTTGGTAAGGTGTTCCCGCATACATTACACAGAGTACAAAAGACAATTTCCCGGGAACTTACACGACAATTTCAACTATTCGAGAGAAAACTCAGAACTATTTTGATTGTTTGATGTCGTTAAGATATTTCACACACGAGAGACAATGGCAGACGCGGTACATTTTATTATTAATTATTACCGCACGGTTCATTTCACATTAGAAATTCGTATGAAGTTTCCCAACTTAATGTAGGAACATTGGGGTAGGCATGCGGCACATAAGTGTGTAATCTTTTCCATATAGAAAGATGAGTTGTTGAAGTAACAAACATACGTTTGTAAAAAGGACGAATCTTTAGATATAAATGAATGTCGGGTTAGTTCGAACACTTAAATCTTGAGATAGGCTGAATAGATTTTTATGATGCTTGGATCTATTGGATACTTCTCCTCTCCGGATAACAGAATTACTAAAAAACAACAAAAATGGATAGTAAATAATATAAAATATAATATTGAAGTTAGTATGGACCGAGTTTCGATACAACGCCATCTGTGAAAAATTCTATAGAAACACACTTTTTATTACAACCATTGACATTAAAAATATTGGCACGCAGATTTTTGATGAAAATTTTTCCAATCATTTTACTAGTTTGTTACCATTGATTCACATTTTTTTTTATAAATTAAAACGCGGAAAGTGAATAAATCTAATTTTTGAAATCAAATCGTCGTTTGACACGAACTGTCAGTTGTTTGATAATAATTGCTGCGATTGACATAATACGGATGGAAAATATGTGGTTATATACAAATGCATTAATCGGAATGATAAATAATAATAATAATAATAATAATTTTTATTCAATGAAAAATAATACATTAAAAATAATACACAATTTAGTGACTCCCTCCACTAGGCAATGCCTGTCTTGGAGAGGAGGTTATTGATCAATAAAATAAAATACCTATACCTAAGAATAATACAATATACTTAATAAAAATTACAATTAATCAATGGAATCCAGCAAACAATGTGAAAATATTAATAATGATAACAAAAAAAACACAATAAAATTCAAATGAAAAAAAAAAAACGGTTAAATAAAACACCTACAACCCAATGAATTAACAGAATTTCAAGTTAAACATTAAAGATAAAAATTAAATCATAAAGTAAATATTTATATACAAATGCAATGAAATGTAGTATATGAAAAAAATAAAAATGTAAAATCAATAATAATTGTAACAATAAAAAAAAAAACAGTTTTTAATAAACATAATAATGTAAAATAACAGTAAAAGAACTATAAAAAAATAAATAAATAATAATAATAATAATAATAATAAATAATAAACTATACTTAGTAACAGACCAGATATTACCCTCACTATTAAGGCTACAAAAACCACCTATCTAATAGACATATCCATTCCAAACACAGAAAACCTACAGAAAAAACACAACGAAAAAATTCAAAAATATATCCCTCTCGCTGACGAAATTAAGGAAATGTGGCACCAAACCCAAGTAACAATAGTCCCAATAATAATATCATCAACCGGAATAATACCAAAGTCATTACACACCTCACTGCAACTACTCAATATAAATAAAAACGCATACATCAATCTCCAGAAATCTGTAATATTAGATACATGCTCAATAGTCAGGCGGTTTCTGAATAATAACGCAATAGAACTACAATAAACAATCAAAATGCTTGGCAATAGCCCGCATATTGATTGATCAACCAGCTTTCAAAGCTGAGCTTACCCTAGAATAATAATAATAATAATAAATAATATAATATATCATTCAAATGATAATAATTTTATCATTCTTTTTAATAATTCAAATTCAACATTCATAGTTGTTAGGAACACAGGACAACGTCTGCCGGGAATACTAGTATTATATAAAATTTGCAGTGTTTGAATGGTTGTGTTTTTAAGAAAATAATCTTTTGCTTTGATTTTAAGTGTGACATAAGACGAGTAATGGGTTGAAGACTTCTTGGAAAACGTTCATTCAATTTCCCCCATTGATGACCGTTCGGAAAGATAGAGGAATGGCTTGACGCGATTGAATTTTGGACTGATGGATATCCGACTCACCTTTGGATTTCCCAAAAGTGATATCGATCCATTTGGTCGGATCGTGAATGGCGCCCCTTTTATAAAGTAAGGTAAAAACTGATGGGTGATTTTATTTTTTTTTGGTAAAATTCTAAATTACGGAACAGAATATTTTCAATCACCTTAAATACCGCTTCGGAGAAGCGAAACACAGTGTGAGAGGGATTTGGACATGGTGTGGGAGGAGGTCATAAACATTGCGCAATGGAGAGCTCTTGTTGCCTCCCTGTGCTCCTGAGTGCGGTGTAATTGATTAAATACTTAATGATATTATCGAAATTATGAACTGAATAATATATTATTACATAATATATCCATTGTTCTAGAGTAGTTTTTTGATAACTTCGATAGATGTCGGGTAAAATTTTGCTACAAAATATTTCAGCACCACCGCGGGGCTCATAATATAATCAATCTATCTTAGAATCCCAAAAAGCTTTTGAATAAGTGATGCTTCGCATTTCGCCTCCCTCCGCCTCGCGCTATATTACTACCCTCACTTTCACCCCTTGTCCAAACACTCGGTACAAGTGGAAAATTAGAAAATTCCCTCTCAAACTCCAGCGCTTTCGAGTCAGCGTTATGGAGGATTTTCGCCTATCTGGCGTAAAAGCTTTGTTATTTACTATAGCAGGTTTCCAAGCCTTATCTCTACCTATTTGAGACAGAATTTGTACAGATATTTATGAAGTGAACGCCTTTTGTATACGGGGAGTTAATTTTCACAATAAGACATCACGTTTGTCAAGAAAATTATTGGTGAAACGATATTTCAATATTGGCCTTAACATTATCTCTATATATAAAAATGGATCCCGTTTTCCGTGGTCATCTCATCACGCGTGAACGACTGGATCAATTTCGTCTATTATTATTTTGTGGTGTGTATACTATTGTCATATTATTACGAAAGAAAAGTTTCAGAAAGTGGCGCGGTCCATGAGAAAATTTCAGAATTCTTAAAGAAGGTAACATTTATAGTGTTTTTTTACCTTATGACTGAATTCTAATTTTGAAATTAAATTGGCGTTTGACAGAAACTGTTTGTTATTTGATAGTTGGTTCGACGGATGGAAAATAATATATTATATTGTTTCAAGTCACCTGTGAC
This sequence comes from Mystacides longicornis, assembly GCA_963576905.1. Lineage (NCBI taxonomy): Eukaryota > Metazoa > Arthropoda > Insecta > Trichoptera > Leptoceridae > Mystacides > Mystacides longicornis. The sequence goes on along the minus strand of OY756439.1, from coordinate 3,759,084 downwards.
CATGCAGGACCTGTGCCTGCGAACCTAGTCAGGTTATTAAATTTGTGGAATAACAAATAAATTGTTTTATATAAATTACCCTCATTTTAATAAGTAACCTCCTTATTAAAATTATCACAAACTTAATAGCTTAAAGTTACTTATATATTTGTACAGAAGGTAACAGCCGCATAATTTTGAGTGATTTTGGATGCCACCATTTTATAATAGAATTGAAACTCGATACGAACAAAATGGCGCACAAAGATTTGGCGGCAAAACCCGAGTAAGGTTTCTCCTCCCACATAAACCAACATCCTCATACCATAGTCTTCAACAAAACACTCCGAAGAATGTTAATTAGTTAAAATGTAATTAAGTATGGTATAATGTACCTATTTAGGAGTCGAAAAAAGGTCGAAACCGGTTTAAGTGAAATATTCAAGTTTAATGCAATTAATTGTACTAAATTTATTCTCTAATAGAGATAGCTTAAGCCAATTTGGAAACCACTTCGGTTAACGTTAAAAAAATTTCTGGCTACGCGAATTAAAAAGGACAAAACACCCTAAAAATAATACATAGTACTCTGTATTTATTTAAAGACTAGTAGCAAAATCTGTTTTAAAAAAAAATTTGATAATCTTTTCTAAAGTCATAGAAAAGATTATCAATTAATTAGTTATTGGCGGTCCAGTAGGCTAAGGAAAATTTGCATCTGTAGGCTTGCATAGGCTACCCTACATACCTTGTCTTTTTGTTTTTATTTTTTTACTCTTTTAACCTTTTGTTTTTATTAATTTTACCATTTGTTTTTATTCTTTTGACATTTTCATAATCTGACTTTATATTTACTTAGTTGATAGATGAATTTATGATGTGATAGTGGTAATAGTGATTTAATGTTCAAAAGCACACCGGTATGACTCGACAAGAAGAAGAATTTATTGAAAATGCAATTTTCTTGGTAAAAGTAATTTAAATATCGAAATTTCAATAAAAAAAAACTTTTAAGTACTTCTACAAATTTATTTTTCCCGCCATTTTTCGAAGTTACATGACCTTCCGGTAACAATATAATTAGAAACTAAAATAAATTTGTAATATTTTAATTAATTTGGTTTGGGCTTTTTTTTGTTTATTCTTAATTTAAATTGTTTGATTGCATTTTAAATCAGTTATAACTTGCCTTAAAGGGGTTCAATTTTACTTTATTTTGTTGCGAACTGCGGACATTTATTTTTGCATAGCAACAGTTGAAGGCGGACTCCTGTTATTATTAAAAGAATTTCTAAGAATGATTTGAGAAATAAAAAAAAAAAAACAAAACAAAACAAAAACAAACAGATAAATGACTTCAGGATTACCCTTTTATGATCTCGTTTTGCTGTAGCTTGATAATAACGCAATGTTTAAATAATAATAATATGAAACTACCATTATCCAACCGTGTTACAGTATGGCTTCATCTACCCTGAACATTAAATAAAATAGCGGGAATCTCACGGATAGATTAGTTGCTAATGTGTGTTATAGTTTAGAAACGGAGAATACATCACGGGGACTAGTGGCGTTGTATAGAATGGTCTTTATGCGGAGTAATGGAAGGAATAACCTTGGAGGAAAATCGGCCGAGTTGTACCGGGTAACAGTTTTTTTTTTCAAACACTTTTAATATTCAACCTTTGAAAAATTTGTAATCTCCGAAATATGGTTAAAAAAAACAAACAGATTCCGTTGAGTGTGTGGCTCCAGCAAAGAGAAATAATTCTTCCTTCCTTCGAGCCGGATAAGACATACTATTCTTCTTTCAGATCGCTAGTGTATTTCAGAGTAAATAAAATGCGTGCGTGCTGTTGGACTTTGCTTTAATGACTGAATTGTAAAATGTTGTAACGTTTCCGACAAGATGAAATTTGATCGATTGGGATTTTGGGTAAAAGTTGCAATACAGGACCCAATTGAACACAAGGAATACATTCTTTAGCGAGAGAAAATACCAGAAAAAGATAGCGGATCCCAAGAAGCAGACAAAAACTAATCAAAGCCTGCTCGTATCATTCAGATAGAAAGCGGATACAAGTATGAAAATAAAAACATCAAAAGCTTATAGATTTAAGGATGTGAGCTGAATTCATGAAATCCACTCGGAAGGTGTATCATTGGCTGTTCGAACTAACCTCAGTGTATAACAACTGGAAAATTATTGATATTTTGAATAAAAAAAATGTGAGATCATCATTAGTAAAATTATCTATAAATTGAAATAAATAAAAAATCAATTCATGAAAGGTAATAGGTATAAGTAGATTATAATATACTGCACTGCCTTCTTCTAAGTACCCTTCCTATTTCACTGGGTTTCCACCCTTTTTCCTGTGCCTGATCCCTCCTTAGTGAGACCTTGTTTTGGTTTTGGATTGTTATTTGATTATAAAATACACACGTCTTGAAAGTTAATGTCATATAATTAGCTTTATACTTGTCCAGTGTTTTATCCTACAATTTTTGTAATATTTTTATCTACAATAATACATATTGTTTTGCCTGTTACTTGGTTCAATTAATTAATAACGTAAAATAATTAAATTTGAAAAAAAAAAAAATATCTTTTTAAGTAATAAAGGTCTATAAAGTGTTGCGAAATACAAAAATTTAATTCATGGATTTATATGACAAAAATAACCTCATTCGAAAAATAGATTAATTATAATGTTATGTGGAAGAAATAAGAGAAAAAGGAATCCTGTTTTTGTCAAAATAGAAAAAAATATGACAGACAAGGATTGATAAAAATCACTTATGCCGCGGTTTCAAATTACCCCAGTAGTCTCTGGATACACACAACACTAATACATCACATTGTAGAGATTTCTTGGAAGCAGATTTAGTTTGGTTTTAGTCAGGGCTTATCCGAATCTAACGCTTTGGATTTTTTTCCACATATCACGCCACTGGCACTGGCTTAACCCAGGTAAAGGAAATATTTTGATACTATAATATAATATGATACCATATGTACAAGTACATGCTTCAAACAAACATAAAAGTCATTTTCAGAGATATTCTACTTAATAAAGAATATAAACACACCATTATTTTATAAGTACATATACTATTAGGGCCAGAACAGGAGTGCGGCACATTGTCGAAAGCCACATTTCAATGGCGCTGGGCAGGTCGTATTGCTCGCAGCCCAAACGAAAAATGGATGAAACGTCCCTTGTGCTAGAAAATCCCAAAGAAACCACGGACGACCCCAACTACGATGGAGAGATGACTGGTGAGGTTTGCGGGTGGGACATACATGGATGCAGGAGGCGCAAGTTAGACGAGAGTGGAAGGACATGGAGGAGGTTTACGTTCAGGATTGGATGGTTCAAGTCTTAGAATAAGAAAAAGAAGAAGAGGAGATACGAAAATTTGAATGTTTTGCCGAAAGAGGTTGTTATTATGAATGTTGAAATCGAATTTGTAGGATAATTAAATCTTTAAAACAATATGATCCCGATGCATCTGTTATCAATGATGTGTCTTCATCTCCTCAGTAAAACCACTTTTGATTGTTTTTATTTTGTATTTGTTGTCAGATTCAATGTTAACTATAATTTGTTTGTTTATTGTATTGCCAACCATTTTGTTTCTTTTGACTACATAATAATAATAATAATAATTTTAAAAGGTCTCGGCCGTATATTTATTGAAAATAAAATATGTTCGTTTAAGATCTAGTCCTGAAAAATGGCCACAAGAATCTACTAGACATACTAAGAACGTTGTGTACCAATCAAGCCAATAGTTAATAGATACGAGACTCAACAAAAATGGATATAAGCATATCCTGGCGCCAACTAGATGCCAGTAGTCACTATCTTAAAAATTACCATTTGCAAAAAAATTAAACAGAAAAAAAAACGAAGAAGTTAATATGAAAAAAATATTAAAAATTATTCACATGTGATAGCTTAAGTTAGGTAGGTACAACTATTAAAGAGTCAAAGCTATCAATGATTTTATTTCTATCTAAGCTTATTCACCTAAAATATTTTTTCTTTCCCTTAAGTATTTTTTTTACTTTGATCCTTAAAAGGAGTAAATAGAATTTATCTTTAGCGTAATGTGGATTTTCAATCCGAGTAAACGAAACAGTTTATTGTCGAGAACATAACTTTCTATTTAAAGTCGCCCACATTTTTTCCATTCCCTAAACTTCGGATTAAGTTTTCGGCACAAATTGTTTTATAAGTCAATAAATAGCCGAAAGTCCCTCGAAAACTTTGATCCTGGCTTACCCTTTGTTTGTAAAACTTTTAGGACGAATGATTTTTTTAGCATTGAATCGGTTTTGTCACAAATGAGAAAAGTCTTTTGACCAAAATAACTTGGTTGTAATTTTTACGCCGGCAACTGTGTGATAACAAATGCTGACCGTGAAGAGCAGTACCACTAGTACCTATAAGTCGTTTCGATATTCGATCATCGAAAGAGTTTCGAAAAATTTCCATACAAAAATGATCGAATGGTTCGATCGTTTGATTTTAGAATACTGTTTGCACGTTAATAAGCGCTTATTAGCGTGCAAATAGCTTTCGATTAAACTCGTACTAGCCCCACATATTGTTCCATCCATCAAGGTTTTGCAAGTGGTTTTCTTTGCAAATGACGTATGAAATGGAAGATCTCAAAAGACCATAAAATCATCATATTATCTAAAGATATAAAAGAAAGTCGGATTAGTGCGAACACTTACAACTCGAGATCGGCTGAAGAGATTTTTATGATGCTTGGTTTATTGGATTCTTTTCCGCTACGGGTAACAGAATAATTATACATAATTCGAAAATAATATGAAATATAATATTAAATTTAGTATATGGGACGGATTTACTGACAACAACGCCATCTGTGATAATTCCATAAGAACACATTTTTTATTTACTTGACAACCATTGATGATGTTTTTTTGACTGTTCTCTGCCTCTGTATAAATTTTTTTTTTCCATGTATATTTTTCTATGCCTGTGCTGTTTCTTTTTTGTCTTATTTTCTATTTTTTTTTTATTGGATAAATAATGTTCAAATGACGATTCCAAATGTCCGAATGGACCTAAGGATGATAAAATACAATGAATTTCAAAACATTGGTAGGCAGATTTTTAAGAGAATTTCTTTCCAGCATTCAGAAATATTTTTTTTTTATTTCAAACATGTTTTAAACGTATTTTTTTTATAAATTTATAAATTTGGAATCAATATTTATACTAAGGACTACAGGACAACGTCTGTAGGGAAAGCTAGTTTATTATAATTATTATTAGAATCATAATGACATAAAAAAAAACGTTTTTCGAAGGTAAATTTGTAGAATGAAGTTATTATTAATGAAAGTTTAAAGGGTGATGATATTCCGATAAAAAATAACGACTCATATTTTAAACCTAAACACTACTTCATCGCGGTTAACTTTGAAAAAAAAAGTCATTAAAATGTCTTCCATAATAAATTTATTTTCAAAGCGGTTTAATAAGAAAGATTAGTATCTAAACTAAGTTGACGCTGAAAGCAAAATATATTGCGTTAAAAAAAAAATTCCTTTAACAAACTTTCAATTTAAAAAAATAATCATATTTTAGATTTATCCATCGCGATATTTTTTTTGTCGTAAGGAAATAATGAACGATGATAACTTTTTTTTTTGTTAATTTTTTCGTAAAATAACGATAACTAGTGGTCGGCCAGTGCTCGAAATTCGACCGTAACTAATTTAAAATTATAAGTTTGAACATTTTTGAGGTTCCATGTCAAAGACTAAGCGAGCGCTATTTCGCAATAAATTTCTTTCTAAAACAATGGCAAGGATACGCCAAATGAAGGAAATGTTGATATGTTCAAAGTTTTTTCTATGGTTATTTAATACAAAAGAATATTAATCTATTCTCAATTTTACCACAGATAAACAAAAGATCTGTATCAAATAATGTCAAATACATCGAAGTGTGTGTGAGTATAAAATACAGAACATTACAGTAGTTTTTGCAATGATTTTTTGATTGATTTAATCTATTTTATATGCATAATTAAAAAAATGTTAGCATTCGCCACCCTTTCTCTATATCTACATAATAATTCAGAAATATTTTGTATGTTTGCTTTTTATCGTATGTCGGAGCATCACGCTCAAAAGACAAATGCTACGTCAGATATGAATCTGCGCAGAGCCGTGCAAAATGCCGGAGAAGGTTCTTAAATACAATTTGCTGCATTAATATATTTAGAGCTATTTAAAAAACTCTATTTTTTTAGGATCTTATTCATACAAATTTTCAAAAAAGACAGTAAGCCATCTTTTGGAAACAAAATTACTCATGTAAACGTTGAATGGAATCTTGGTATTACCGTATGAAAATGTAATTAAATAATTGGAGATTGATTTGTTATAACATTACTGATCAAGCCTGACAATCGGAATCAAAAACGTAAAGCAAGACGGGTATAAGCTAGTAAACTATAAGTGTGCGAAATTTCATACTAATCCGTCCGCGTTCGCGCAATTTTCGTAGAAATAGTCACAAAGTTTTTCCTTCACGTATTAATGTATAATATATTATTTTATCGGTCATTGAAATAATTTATTATTTAAGTAATAAAGTCGTTTTCAGAAGAATGTCTATGAAATGGAAATAATACTTAAATAGACTGTACCTTGATTCATGAAGTTTCTCGATGTGAAGAATCCGCATGTCATTGCGCAGACATTTCTGTTTGGCTTTCAATGTTCTCGAGTAATGGATTGTAAATGGAATATTAACCTAGTGTATTTTTCGTGGCAAAAAATCAATATTAAAATAATAATTATGTGGCATAGGTTAGTTTTAAAATTTAAACTGTTTTTTGTCAAAAAAAAAAAAGAGTTTTATAACTATTACACTTATTTTCAATAATTATGTCGTATTTAATTAATAATTTATTAGGGGTGTATTAAATAATTTTTAAACTTTGAATACTTGACTACTTATTATTCTACTATGGCAGTTTTGTAAAATAAATATCTTAGCACATATAAAAAATAAAAAAGTACGTACATAAAATCATATCACAAATTATTCTCTTTAATAATAATTTATTCTCATAGTTTAACATTAATATCTAATTAAGTACTTTTTTAGATTGCGTAGTGCGAGTTTAATTACCAGATTAAGATCAGATCATAACTAAACAGTTTTTTCATCCCTTATTTCGAGGAGGGAATAATGAAGATTTACACCCGCACAGTAATAATAATAAAATCTTAGAACTTTTAACAAATAGTGCTACATTTACAAATTTTGAAAATAATATAAAATAATTATATTTAACATGTTTATAGAAGATAGACAAAAATTATGATCTACGTTTATTCATATTATCTTTATAATTTAATATTTAACAGATATTTCTGTTTACAAAAAAATATTTATATTAATTTTAAAAAGAGATATTTCTTATGAACAATATTGTCTTAAAATAATCTTAATAATATAAAAGTTTTTTAATGTTGTAAAATATTTAATTTAAGGAATTAATTTTTTCAAGGTATAAATTTCACATATTTTTTTTCCTAATGTCTACTTAGAATTCTGCTACATTAAGGTTTTTTTTCGAAACACTTTTCGTCACATTCGAGTATTTTATAATTGATATTTTAAATATTTAATATTTGACTTTAAAATGATAAGAAAACTTTGCTTGTATTGCCAGAAAGGCGATTTTCCTGACAGTAAATGTGGCAACATTATAATATTTTCACACACAGGCTTGATATAAAATATACGTAAGTAAAATGTAGCTAAATCTTCTGGGCAATGACGGTATTATCTTTTTAACCCCGATCTTTTACATCCAACCATTTACAGAATCTAAAAAAACATGATAATGAAATACCATACAAAAAAAAAAAAAACAGTTTTTGGAACATAACCTTAGGAGAGGATTATTATCAAAGTTTTAAATTGCATTTGAGGACAACATTTTTTTTTCAAAAATTACTATAGTGCATAGGTACACAAAAAACGATTTACTTAAGTTATTACAAAGAAAAATATAAAATAAATATTGACGATTATATCAAGAATCAAATGTTATAAAAAAAAATATTATCCCAAAAATCTAAACAGAGGTAAAAAAAAAAAGTAAAAAAAGTTTAGATTTTTTCCCACCCGACATACATCTTATCTCTTGAAAGTCAGTAAACATTTTATTCATGTTCTTAGGAGTTTCGTTTTTCTATAAAAGCTAGAAGGGAGAATGAAAACTTTCTTTTTTTTTCAGAACGAATAAATCGGAATTTTTTTCCTCCTAAAATAATAATAATAGTTTAGGTATGTAGAGAGAGAAAAACTTCCATTTTTCGGTACCAACTTTCTTACGCTATTATTATTATTATTATTTTGTTTGATGGTGAATTATTTTTAAAGTTTTTTTTTTCTATAATATGTATGTATGTGCCTACTTTAGTAAACTTTTACGGTATAATGTGTCTAAATGCTAAACGATATTTAAAAAGTACCTCTCTAGTATTATTGTGCACGTGTTTTTTTTTTTCACAACTTTAAAAGAAAAAACTTAAAATATATTTTAGGTCCAAGAATAAAATTTCTTCATAAGTAATTTTAAAATTGAAAAAAAGTTTATTTTGCGAATTTTTTGCTTTATTTTTTAGTAAACAAATTAATATTTAATTATTTAACGTTTTGGATTAAACTTTAGGCCAGTTCAAAACCAAGAAAGCATTCGTTGTTCCTCTGCCATTACAATCATGTAACTTCATTGAAAATTTTATACAATGGGTCTGTAAATATATTACATATTCTTCCAAATTTATGAACAAAATGTACCTATGTGCTTGTTCAGTTTAGGAGGGATTCGAAATATCATCTTCAAAATGCTTTATTCAATACTGTAGTGATCAAATGTATACAAGGTCAAGTACGGATCAACAAATTGAAAGATTTATTGAATTTTGTTTGATATGATTCGTTGCGTATCGTTTACGTATGACAGTATTGTAATTCACGGTATTCAAATAAATAGGGTAGCAGAATACATTTACCTGAGCCACATACTACTGCTAGACAAGGACCACAAATATAAAAAAAAATATGTAAGGTCCAGCTTGGTTTGGCCGCTTTAAAAAAACTTTCACACTAATGAAAAAAAATATGGATGCGGTTTTGAACAGTGTCGGGAGTTCTATGTGATCCAAAAACGCCAATCAAATTGAAAAGGAAAGTCTACCAGACAATTGTCAGACCCGCACTCCTGTATGGCTCCGAATGTTGGACAATGTACAAGACCTATAATAGACAATTAGAGACAGAGGAAAGGTAGTTGAGGTGGTATGGACACGACGACCGCAGGAGCATATCGTCCAACAGGCAATAAACTTGAATGTTCCACATTTTGTGACTAGAGGGAGACCAAAAAATTCCTGGGTGACGCAAAGGCGCGAGCAGATGCAAAGCTGTTGGGTGGGGGAAGTAGTGCAGCAGAGGAGAGTGCACAGCCTGAGGGCGAGGAGAGCTGACCCTAGCAGTCTTTATATACGTTAAGCTGGGAGCAAGCCAATAACAGAGAGAGTGAGAGAGATAGTATGCTTAAAAAGAAAAAAATATTTGAAAAACTCTACTGCTACAATGACATACGAGGCAGAAACCTGGACCCTAAAACAGCTCTTAATCCATCAACTATAAGTATCACAGAAAGCCATGGAAAAGGTGATTTTAGGAATTACATTGATAGATCCATTATGTCAAAATATTATGAAGACAAACAGGAGTGGCTGACTTTGCTAAAAAAGTTGCTGAAGTGTCATAGAGAGGAAGATTGCTGAAGTCGCAAAGATATAAGAGTGGCAGTTCAGAACAAGATGAAGGGGAGTTAGCAAACCTCCAGAAAGATGGGTGGACGATATAAGTTGAGATGAAGTGGGTGAGATGCAAAGAGGGTTGGAAGATATGTGAAGAGTCCCTGATCCAGCAGTAGATGCTTTACTATGGTTTAAATGATATAAACTCTTTTTTTTTTCAATTGTCAGTTAAATAAAAATTCTGCTAAGCGCGTCGAGAGACCACTACTATGGTGGAGAGACGACTGGGTACGGAAGAGCCCAAGATAGAGCTGCTTGGAAGGAGGTGGAGGAGGCCTGTATTCAGAATTGAACGGGTATAGGCTAAGACATAGAAGGAGATTTCTTAATATCGTTTGAAACATCATAGGTGGAGAGAAGTTTCCTTGAAATCACATGATTATGGAAGCCAATATAGAACAACTCAGAGAAAGTGAAAATGGAGAATTTTTTTTTTTGTTATAGAACTATACAAGATTGTTTCATGTTCATTATTTACATGCACTCTCACCAAGACCCTTCTGCCCAAAACATCGAAAATCTAAAAAAAAAACGTGATATCATGATTGCAAAAATCAGTTGACAGGTCTGCAGCCCGATTCACGGAAAAGTTTAAGTCTAAGTTTAGTTCGAAGTTCGAACGAAGTTCGATTCAAACTTTTCCGTGAATAGGGCTGCTGGTAATAATAATTGTAGGCGGCGACTATCTACAGTCTATGTACCTATTCACGGAAAAGTTTGAATCGAGCTTCGTTCGAACTTCGAACTAAACTTAGACTTAAACTTTTCCGTGAATCGGGCTGCTGGTTTCATAACCATAGAATGCTCAGAATAATTCACAATAGAGATAATGAGAAAATAAATCAAGGGAACTTTTTGAAGGTATACATACTACTTGTAAGTAGACATTTCAATGTTTAATTGCTGGAAAATCAATTAAAAAGTTATGGGTAGATTTAAGACTAATTCGTTAGGAATGATTTTCGAAGAAGGCATTAGACAAAATTATTTATTTATTTAATCGCCGTTTCAGTTTCATTCACGTCGAATCAATAAACAATTGAAGGCGTTCGTTTCGAATTCGAAAACTTTTTTAGTGGATTCTTCGAATCTGAGAGAAATTTTTCTAAAAACAAAAACTTTTCGAGCGAAAAAAAAAATGTTGAATAATTTAAAGAATGAAAAGTTTTGGAGAATATTTTCAATTGCTTTCTCCGATTTTCCGTTTATTTTCTTTTTCGTATGTTTCCGTCGAGGAGTGAGAAAAAAAAATGGAATGTAACAAATCAAGAAAATAAACTTGAATTATTCGATCATTGAATGTTGTAGGAATGCAAATTCATATTAATAGATTAAAAAAAAACTAGTTGCACTCTCAATTGAAGATTTTCAATGAATCAAAAATTACGTAGTTAAGTAGGTACTCTTTCCTCGAGAGTGAATTGCCACATTGTAAAGAAGATGAAGAAGAAGTAGGTACTTCTTAAAATCATTTTAAATTTTCCACGAATAATCTAATAAAGAAATATGTGTACCTACTTTCATAAGATCTTAAAGAGTTAATTTGTGGGCTTGCAGCTTTCTTATTCACGGGCTTAAAGACCATGAACATTACTAATGTTTGAAGTACATCTTATTAATTGTATTTGGTATTATATAGAAATGTTATCATACTTATTATTTCATTCTTTCAATTCATTCAGACATTCATTGACTTTTTATTTACTTTCTAAGTAATACCTAATCTTCTTAGCAATAAGCGTTTTGTGGTTATACTTTATATATTTTCTATTAACAACGTTAAAATCTATACCAATATAAAAAATACAAAATTAGGGTCTGTACAGACCCTAAAATAGGTGATGCTGATTTAAATAGATGAATTAAACTTACACTTCATCATGCAAAGTTGTAAGTAAAGCCGGCGGAACTTATTGCCTGAGGCAATTTTTTACAGTCATTCTTCCCGTCCAATTAGAGACAGGCCAACATCGTGGAGAAATTATCAGTGAAAAAACTCTGACTAGACCGGGAATCGAACCCTGGAACCCTTGATCTACAGTCCAAGCCTATGTCACTATTATAGGCTACCGAGGTCGTTAAATTGTTTGGTTTCATATTTTTCTATCTGTTTAAAACTATGAGCGAATATTTAAATTTTAACTTCTATTAACAAAGTATGAAATGAAAATAAAAATTTCATGATTTTCACATGTTAAGAAATTCAAGAAACATAAAACCTTCATTTGAATTATGCAAATTAATGATAATAAGATAAATCCACGGATAAAAATATAAGAAGATTTAAAATTCGATTCTCAGAATCAATGATTTGATTACTTATAGCTTCTATCTGTTATATCAATTTTGAAATTGTAAATTGTGAGTGTTTATCAGAAAAACAAAACAAAAAATTGATTGAAAGTTGAAAATTAATGGATTCTGAGAAATTTCGAGAGATGGTGTTGATATTTCAATGAATGTTCACTTTAACACGCGTATTTTTTTCACGTTTTTACATTCGTTTCTACGTGTTTCACCCAGTGGCGTTGTTCCGTGGGTTATTGGCACCCGGGGCGGGAACCACACCCTTTGGCGCCCCCCCCCCCCCCTCTAAGTATATACAAAAAAAGGTCATTTCTAAAATTTGGTATCTGGAAACACGACATTTCCTAAAAAAAAGGTCATTTCTAAAATTTGGTATCTGGAAACATGACACTAAAAAAAAAAGGTCATTTCCAAAATTTGGTACATGCCTATTTCGAAAACCGGACGTATAGTATAGCGCGAGCATATTTTGCCGCCCTGCTGATAGAGGCGCCCGGGGCGGTACGCCACTGGTTTCACCCATACCCATTCATTTTACCGCCACAGCTTGGGCGAGAAAGACGTTAGAGTAGGGTTGTCGCTATTTTTTTAATTTATGCTATGGATAATTCTTTATAAAAAATAATATTTTTTTCATTGAATTTATCAATGGATTTTCTTCGAAACGGAATTCACGCGGAGTTACCTACACTTGAGTAAAAATGTTATTTTATTTAAACAACAGTTAAATTTATTCTTTAAATTAGTTTTTCGGAAGTTTTGTTTTTTAATAAATCAATTATAATTGACATAAAAATATACACACGTAGAATTCAATTTCAAGAATCTTTATGACTGAGGAAAGGAATAATATTCCTCATTATGGATTAGGGATTCCAACAGTAAAACGGAAGCCGGTAAATACATCGCGAACAATTCATCGTCAGTACAAGTCATCACAGATACAATTCATTGCGAGTACTTTTAGAATGCAATTTGATTCCGGGTTCTGGGTTTTTTTGTATATAACTCTGTAATTATTTTTGCTAAAACTTCAGTTTACTCACTCCTAATGATTTCGAGGTTATTTTATATACGATTTGAATAGGTTAGGTTAAGGTCCTTTTAGGACACCTCCCCGAGTGATAACACGGTAATACTCCAGCGTATGTCAAAATCGAGAGTGACCTAACTGAAGTTTTACCTTATTTTCGGGACATCAAAAATTTGACAGTTTACAACAGCGATGCACATACCGCGGCCCGCGGGCCGCATGCGGCCCGCAGCCAGTTTTTCTGCGGCCCGCCGACGAATTAAAATATTGAAAAATCAAAAGAATATTTAAAATATACCTAAGTAAATAATTTTGTACGTTTACTTCACTGCCGTGCCGGAAAGACGCCAGAATTGCGCACTTACGATCGGAACTAGTCGGGTTATTAAATTTGTGAAAAAATACAAATAAATAATTGTTTTATTTAAATTACGATATTAAAATAAATAAGTCCACCAAGAATGCACGTTCTAATAAATTAATTATTAATAATCACAATTTGTTTGTGTTTACGTTAGAGAGAAGATGTGGCGAGAGTGTGCATTGTTAATAACCTTTGTAGCTTTTGGAAGGATTATTAAAAAATTGTTTATTGTTTAATTTTTTTTTCGTTTCTTGCGTGAAATGTCGACTGCGTTACTACGTACCTATTCTACCAAGCACATCAATTTCGATATGGATAAGCCAGGAACTAGTAAAAACGTAAAGGGGACTTTCTTGGGCCCAACTCTGTGGAATGTCTTATAGGACGATATAATGGATATTAAGGTATGCGGGGGTGTTGGTTTGATCGGCTATGTCGACGATCTTACAGTGTCTGTAACTGCGACTACAAAAAAGAGCTCATTTGAAATCTAATGCAGCTCTTCACGCTGTAGATCTGTGGATGAAAATAAATTACTTGTAAGTTGCCCTTGAGAAAGCCGAACCAGTTGTATTGATCAGTAGAAATATGGAAGGCATCCAGTTTTATATTTATGAAACTACTGTAAAACCGACGAACCACATGACATACCTCGGAGTCATTATATACAGAAGACTCACAGAGGTCATGGCAAAGTGTGTGAAAAAGCTCTAAATACCAACAGAACAATACTACCAAGAGGTCCAAGCTCATGGAAAAGGAGGATACAGGCAATGTCCATGTACGCCGCACCAATTTGGGCTCACGCCATGGAAACTGCGAAACACAGACAAGATTGTTCGTAGCACATAGAGAACTATGGCGTTGCGAGTGTGAAGCGCATACAGGACAGTGTCAGCAGGAACGGCGCTGGTGATTGCCGGTCTGGTGCCCATCGACCTGGTGGCGATAGAGTGAAAAATTCTGTACAACCAAAGAGGAACTACAGAAGATACGGAGACCTAAGGGAGAGATAAAACGCTCACCAGATGGCAAGAGCACTGGAAGTAATCAGCGAAGGGAAGATGGACTTACAGGCTGATACATCAAATTAAGCCCTGGCATGAGGTACAACACGAACTTGTGACCTTCCGCATCACTCAGTGCTTGAACGGACACGGCGTTTTCTACAAACAGCATCAATGTCAGAGTCTGCAGGCTGCTTATACTGCAATGACCCTTCGGGTACTGCTGAGCATACCGTGTTCTCCTGCCCGAGGTGGGAGAAGAAACGGAGAGATGTGGAACGAAGCCTGGAGATCCTGAGGCTGACTCCGGGAAAATGGTCTCGAAAATGCTGAAAGATCAGAGGAAGTGGTCAATTATTGGTGACTTTTTGGAAGGTATCATAAAGACCAAAGAGATTGACAAAATTAATATGAAAGGCTAGGAGAGAAAAAAGAAAGGCGAAGACAATAATATGTGACAAGGCCCTAGAGCAGGGGGTACTCGGCGGTTGTCAGGAAGAAAGCGAGGGAGTTTTACCCGGTAAGAGTGTCCGTGAAAGATCACCCCCCCCCCCCCCAAAGTAAAAAAACGTAAGTTTAATTTAGTATTATTTTCCTTGTAGCGGCCCGTCCTTGGCTCATAATCTTCACAAGTGGCCCCTGCTCCCTATAAGTCTGTGCACCCCTGGTTTACAATATAGATTGATATATTCTTCTTCTTTTTTACGAAGTGGCAATTCACAGATTGATATATTGTTCGCGGTGAATTTTCCTAGACCGGAACTTAATAAACAGCTAGTGCCAAAGAAAACATTTTTTATCGCTTTCACGATAAATTTAAAGGCTTTTTTCTTGCATATTATTAACTCGTCAAATACGAGAAAGTTAGTTTGGGAACCCCTGCTTTGGGAGGTTTCTGACCAGATTTTGATCTAATTCTTATTTTTTGAGACCGTTTTTTTTTACAAGTGTTTTATTTAGTACACCCTATTCCAATTCAAATTAAGTACGCACTAAACTTAAATAAGAACGTTCCTATTTTAATTAGCCGGATTGGTATTCGAGAAATTTTAGAACGTTCCAATTTGTTCTTAATTAGACTATAGTTTGAAATTAGTTCATTTTGGTATTCGAATTTCGTATTTAAGTCAATTTTAGTGCGTTTATCTGTCAAAACGTTCCTAATCTTAGTTCACACCTAATTGTATGCGCCTAAAAAGATATCTGATGATATTTTTATGGTAAACGTTTTTTTTAACCAAATAATCATAAAACAAGTTATTTTTTATTAAAAATATTAAGCATTTCCCCCGAATTTATTATAAGTAATACAAATAAAAGCATCAAAAATTATTATCATTGAACACCAATGCAATCATACAGTCGTCTTCGTTACAATTCGGGTTGGTTCGGCAGTTTCCGGCGACCATGTTACTTGGAACATGGAGCTCGTTTGAATTTGTCTTCTCCGATTGGCTGTCCGCTTGTAAGCATCAACCAATAAGGCGCATGCTCGATCCATAGACAATTATAATTCAAAAAAAAATATTTATGGTGAACTAATATTGGTCAATGTAATATTATTCCGAATACGAATTTTAGTTCGAGTGAACTTAATTCTAAATCATTCGGAACGTTCAATAAGAACGTTCTAAAATCCGAATAGGGGGTAGTTTCTACATAAGTAGTAAATTAATTCCTATTTTTTGTCCAACGCTGTGAAAAAAATGTTCAAGTTTCATTATAAAATCCAATCAAATTTATTTTTTCAAAGATTTCTTAAAAGGGAAACGATTCATTAGTATTCGTCATTGCTATATTAAAAAAAAAAAACAAATCCGGAAATAAAGAAAGCATATCTAATGTATTAAGGCGATTCGGATTATACGATCGACTTAGCGGACAAAAAAAAAGAATTTAAATAGAATCGTATTTTTTTACGAATCGGATATTTTCACCCTAAAAGGGTATTGGATTTTTATCGATTTAAGTAATTTTCTTTCAGTGTTTTTTCAATAAATATATATTTTTTCAGATAATTATATCAGTATCTTACCATACCTAATAATACGGTAAAATTTGGTTTAATGGAGTCTATTCTTTCAACATTATATAAAATAAGTTATCCGGTTTCACATGTGATTAATTTTCTACTACACCGCCATCTCTTGGGGTTTTGAAAAAGTAAAGCAATTATAGAGGAATTGTTTTGATTTCAAACTTATGACCCATCGTAATGCATTCAATAAATTATTAGCTTAATTTAATTAAAGTTTTAATGTCGTAAATCACATTTTATTCATGTAATAAGTCATAATTATTTTTTTATTCCTGCAGGGTTATTCTCGTAACGCTTGAATTGCGATCTAGTTGAAAAGATATCTTAAAGGGCGGCTCGGATAAGGATCGGACCAATCAGAGAGAAAGAGGGAGTGTCTACAATACGATGTAGCCAATCGTGGAACGATCATGACACTCCCTCTTTCTCTCTGATTGGTCCGATCCTTATCCGAGCCGCCCTTTAAGATATCTTTTCAACTAGATCGCAATTCAAGCGTTACGAGAATAACCCTGCTGGATTAGGTCGAAGGTCGATTGGTGGGTCAGCTAGTTAAACAACTTATGTTGTTGAAACTTACGTTAAGTTTTTAATAATTAGGTATTATAAACATAACAAAATCATTTACGTGTATCTTTATGAAATTTATTTTATACGACGATTTTGTTTAAATTAATATTACATAAACTCATGTTACTCAAGAAATAACAGCGCAAGTGCAAGCTTAGTAGTGGGCTGTTATTGCCTCCCTGTGCCATTTAAGGTGGGGTAAAAAAGGGAGTATTTGATTATTATTGCTGACATTTAAGTGCATAGGAAATTGAGAATTTCATGTTTGATACACGAAATTATTCATAATTTTCATTCTGGTGTACCTTCTACATTGAGTTTTTTTTTTTTAAATGTATCAATCACTTAAATTTACCTACACATACAAACACAAAGTCCCTATTTATACAGCTTTTCGAATATATAGCTTTTTTATTATTTACATATTATGGATTTATCACTAATAAATTTTTATTTAGATAGGTACCATAATTTTTATGTATGATTGTAAATCTTTTGTTAGACATTTTCTAGGGTAAGATGTAAATTATTGGTGTTTCAGGTAGAAAATAATAATATAAAAATTCTATAAAGGGTTGATAAAATTTGAACATTATAATAATATACGGCATTGTTAGTGAATTTTTACTGGTGGTAATGGGTTTCTTATAAATTTCAAATTTAAGATTTGTTTTACAATAAAGTAGAAATACTCATGTGAGTGTTACCAATAGGCATTATATTTTTTTCTAATAATTTCAAATTGAACTATTTTTATTTTACAGTTTTAGACATATTATTATTTACTCATTTGTAAATTACACATTTTTACATAATAATATTACAAAGGATCTTACTAACTTACAGTTAAGCTTGGAATCTCTAGATATCAGTAATTTTATCATAATATATAATAATTTCATACAAAAGAAAAGTTTACACACAATAAATACTCAAATTTAAAAAAAAAATCAGACAATTATTATCTTATTTCACTACTTTTTTTTTTATTTTTTTATAAAATTTACGTTCTATTCTCAAATATTCTGATAGAACTCGACATCAATTTTATAATTTATAAATCGACATGTTAGTTTCGAAGCTCGAAGCTGTCTCGAATCCAGTATTTGACGTTTCAATATCAAACATTCTAGAATTCGACGTTTAATGTTGTACCTAATTCTTTTTGAATTCTAAAATTTGACATGTAATCTTAGAAATTCAAACGATCTTGTTTTCGATGTTTCAAGCGTTCTCTTTTCAAACGCTCTCGATTTGATACTTCCCGTTCGAATTTGAATAATTTATACTAGAATTTGACAATATACGTTCTAGTTCGACATCATAAAGATCTAAATTCATATAAATCTAGACGTGAAGTTTTCATTCGAAATTCAAACGCTCTAGAATTTGACATTTTATATAGGTACGTTTCGAAATTCGAACACTTTAGAATTTGACATTTCATGGCGTTCGGAATTCAAACAGTCTAGAATTTGACAATTTACGTTCGAAATTCAAACATTCTAGAATTTGACATTTTATTGTATTTACACATGAATAAATTACCGCCATTTTACATCATGAAGTCTCCGCAATCGACGTTGAAGTCCCAATCTTCGGCGGTTCCACCATCGTCGTAATCACTCACGTTAACTCCGCCGTATTCTGCATACGAACGGTCATAAGCTCCTTCATAGAGCATAGTCCCATCAGGTCCAGCACATGCCCCTGACAGTGCAGTGTTGGTGTGATGTACCATTGGAGTAGCATGCAGTGCAAAGTCATCACCTTCTTGTGACCATGTCAATCCTGTGAACAAATAAACACGCGTAAATAACTAGGTGTAAAGCCCTTGTTTTTTTTTGTCATAATAAAAAATATGCGAAAACATTTTAATAAATTTTAATTTATAATCATTTTACTTTAGAACACGGTTGAATTAGAATTTTACCAAAAATATTAATAATGATATCGATTTTGGAACTTCCAATTTCTATCATGGAATGTTCAATTTTATCCCACAGATTGACAATGAATGAAAATATTATTTTTTCACTTACCACGAAAATTTATTTTTAATTTTTTTTTCATTAATTATTATTACATCAGTGTTTCAAAAAAGTGTATGATGCGATACTCATTTGAAACAAACAACTTTCTTAAGGGCCATTTAAACACAGAAAAAAATATTTTTTAGGTAAATGAGACAAATTCAAATTGTTTTAAGATTTATCTTTACGTTTAATGCGCCAATTTTTTTATGAATTTTAAAATGTTATTGATCGAGAAAAAATTGAGATACGTTTCAGACAAAAGATGACTCAAATATAAACAAAAAATCATCCTTAATATAGCTAAAGTATTTAATTAGATATCATTAAATAATAGACGTATCGCATGGAATAACGTTAAATATTATACATTGGATCGTTTTTAGGTTTTTAACCCTTAATTAGGCGCATGGGGTCAACGCACTTTTGTGTTTAAAAAAAAAGTACTAACTGTGTTCCGAATTTCCCCATGCCCCCGCTAGCTTCCTAACTCGTATCAAAGTTTGCATTTTAGTATAGCAATCAAGTCACGGGAGCGAAAGGAGGCCTCTCTGCTCTCTTGCGCAGTGACCCCATGCGAGTAGTTACATAACTTCGGAAAAGCTTTGGCAAAATGGCATCAAGGTGTAAAAAATGCGCAAATTTTGTGTGTAATGACCACTTACACATATATTGAAAGCATTGTGATATATTTTATTTTTAAAGTTCCTAAATTTATTTAAATTTTTAATATTTATGTCTCCATGAGTACAAAATGTTACTTTTTGCTAGTTAGTTTACTTCAGTTTGTTTTATCTCCAAATATACCTATATTAATTCATGTTGTTTCTTGAAAATATTATTATATAAATAAAGCATTTTAATAATAACATAGTTTTATTTACATATTAATTTAGTATAAAATAAAAATAATTCCTACAATTCGGGGTCAATAGTGACCCCATGCGACCATTTGTGTGATTTTCTTTGTGCGCCTAATTAAGGGTTAAATATCATTCGATAGCGTTAAACTTTTCTCTATCTACTGGTATTTTCAAAAATTGAAATTTTTACTGCAAAGGCCCTGGTCACATGATCGCATGATCGTGCGATTGCGATGATCGTATGAACGCATAAACCAATCTGTAATCGCACGATGAAAAATTGTGTGTCCTACCTGCCATCGTATGATCGCGCGTCCATTTTCCTTAACAACGCAAACAAATAAAAATACGAATGTTAGTAATTAAGAACTTTTGGCAAGTAGGTGTCGTATTAATTTATTGCTACAACAGAGCAATACAAGCGATGCGCGATTATTTCAAACATGGCACCGCGCACCGATCGGACGATCGAATTTACGTCTGTCCAGTTAGGACACGTTCATACAATGTTTTATGTTTGAACTGGGTGTTCGCGTTCATGCGATCATCGCAATCTAGGACAAAGCTAGGACAGGGCCTAACACTGCAAAAGATCGATTTTAATCAATCAACTCTTCAAAAAATTCATAAAAATACGTTAAATTTGGTTGGTATGGGTTCTATTTTTTAAGTCCACAAATACCCGGCCTTATATTTTCTAAGTACACCTGCGAATGTTAAATGTTGTGTCGTGTTTCTTAAACTTTTTCGGAAATTTCCATACAGGGCTTATAAAACAGAAGAAGTTGAAGTAAATACAGAAAGGGTGATAATTACAAAGATAGTCATACTTAAATAATAAAAGAAGAATTTTAACAAGAGCAGATTCAGTAAACACACAAAAAAATAACTCCCAAAGACAAATTAAAAGATAAAACAGCAGTCGCAGTCTTTAAATTTGGTTGCTCTCTTGTTCTAAATAATTTCCAACCTTTTTCTCTATATTTCATTAATTATTAAATATCTACTTGTTGTATACATGAGATTTTTCGACATGTTGAATATGTCGAGAATTCTCGTGATTAGGAGTTTCGGAAACTTAAGCATTACCACCTAATGGCGAACTTTGTTAACGTAAAGTGATCACACTAAGCCAGCCTTCGAAATAACAGTAAAAGACGGTAGTAAGCTCGAAGTGGTTTGTTCCATTTAAAAATCGAACATCAGTAATGAATTCTTAGAGTCATTACTTGTTACATATTCGTTTTAATATGATGAAGAAAGAAAATGAGAGATAAAACAATTGATCACTTTTAAATTGAAATATTGAAACGAGGGTGAGAAAAATTATCATCCCCCGACTATGAGGTTTCATAATAACAAGTTACCCCGACGCTTTAGAATGGGGTTGCCAGATGCTGGGATATGATTTATGAATATTATACTAATATCTATCTATCCAGAGGCAAGTAATCTGAACATTTGACCACCGAGCTGCGGTATAGATTTCGTGTTGAAACTATATCGATCGATACAGCTTGGGAACCAGATGAGTTTTTCATTATAGAGACTTCAATTCAATTCGAGTAAAAAAAACATCGAATTTCTACACTGATTTTTTTTATAAATTCAAACGATCGAAATAGGACTATTGAAACCCCAATCATAATAATAAAACTATATAATAGCTCATGTGTCTTCATCATCATCCTCGTCGCTCCCTCACTGCTGAGGATCGTGACCAATGACCATCACCCCTCCCCAACATCCCAACCAGCCGTGCCCAAAGTCCTTGGTCCAACGCCATTTGTCTTATCTGGTACCGAAAGTTGTTGGTAGACTAGCGGTAACTAAGCCAGCTTTCGTGCTGTTTCGGTCGTGTATTCGATTCGTGGTGCCGACCATCTTCCTCTATCAGGACACGTGTTTAAGTGACTTACTGTGAAAGACTCAATGATTGAACTATGAATGATCAAATACACATTAAAAAAAATGGTCTGGCTTTTTCAGAATTCTCCCTCCGACTGTATGAATTCTTTTGTGAACCCGGAGTCAAAACAAATACACGTGATATATTATTTCACAAAAAGCAAAGCTTGTTTTGTGAAAGAGGAGGATGGTCGTCACCGGGATTTGAACCCACGATCTTCAGAAAAAAAGTCGGTGAGTGAACCGCTAACATGGAAACTAAAGTGTAGCTCACGGCAATATTTTTTTTTAATTAAAAAATTTATTGACAAGAAAATTTGTACAAATAATTTTTAAATGGGAAGATGCCTAATTCTTTACGGGATTTATGGCTGTTCTGCATACAGGTATTATACCTTAAAACAACTCATAAACTATACATAAAGAAACTTAACAATAAAGAAGAAAGTCCGGACTCTCAGCAAATCAGATGAGCCAGCCAACTTTTCTATGTAATATAATATATTATAACCTTTGATTTTATTTTTAAAATTGACCATGGCTTTGCATTCTTTAATGCCCGATGGAACAGGGTTCCAAATTTTAGGTATATAATAATGTCATCAGTTCATCTACCATAGTCATTGTGGAAGTTAGAACTTTGTAGTTGATTTTTTGTTCGAAAGTTTCGAACGATTATTAATTTTAGTTGTTCAAGAATCGATGATTTAATAATAATAATATTTGATATTTGAAATCCCTAATCAGTGTTGAAATGATAATATGTATGCAAATGTCCTATATGTCCTCGCTTTTAATAACTTAAAGGATCGTTGGTGGAAATGTGTCCAATTTCCAGATAAATATTGATGGGGGTGTATCCTTTTTATTATGAAATCGTTCGGAAAGTTCCACAAATATCTGACAGCTCTCCATGATAATAATATTATATGATTATCCATTTAAATCCAGTGGGATTATTTTTCAGCTTATCCAAAACATTGACAGTTTTTTGATCGAGCATTAGAAGGAGATCCAAGGCGGCCAAGACTTTCGCCTCTATCATGCTTACTATTTTAATTGGCACTCCATATGCTTGTAGTATATTCCAGACAGTGTCTCTATGGGGACTGTAAAGAAAAAGGACTAAAAAAGAAAATTCTTCGATTTTCATAAAATTTGGTATACGGGTTTTATTGGTTTTATTTTATTTTATTGTTTTATTTTATTGTTTTTTTGGTATATTTGTCTTATGCTCCTACACAAGCACGTAAAATTTGAGGTCTGTAACTTCAGTGGGTCCTCCTTAAAGTACCTACCGATTAATAATATTGAATATGTAGTTCTAAAGCAGATAATAAAAAGCTCCGATAGTCGATATCATTTTAAAGTTTCTATAATTATTCCAAGGATAAATTCGTTTTAATCGTAAAATTATGAATTTTTATGCAAAGATATGTTTTACACGAAAAGGCTGTTATAATATACTATGTATGAGTTCTGGGCAACCTTAGATTAGCAGCTTTTTTTTAAGTGGTTGAACATACGTTTATTTTTTTTACAAAACACGCAAACTCAACACTTGAACAAAACGAGACATTAAAACAAGAACTTTAGTTTAGATTTTTTCAGTAAGTGTTATTCTGGACGGCATACTGCATGTCAGGAGCACCGAGAAGATCGGGAAGACCAAAGCTTCAGTGGCTGAATGCTGTGTGGTGCGGTATGCCCAACATATTGGAATCTTCAACTGCTGCGCTGAGCTGGATCGTCGGTTGTGGAGGTAAGAGAATTACACTCACTTGGATTGAAGGGAGAAAGAAGAAGAAGAAACATTTGATACTTACTTCCGCTCCAAACTCCATTGGGCAAGGTCACCCAGCCCCAACCTTGCCCCCATTCCAGTTCTCTGTGAAGCTGTCCTGCTAGAGGCACCTGCCTCTTGAGCAGCGCCACCAGATTTTTTCCAGAACTAACTCCCTCTCCGAAGACATGGCCATTTGATCGCTTCATCTCCCTCATTGCCAATTCTTGTGGAGTTGCCGCTGTAACAATAATAAAAAAAAAACAGTTTAAAAAGCTGTGTTTGTTGAATATACACAATAATACATATGTCATCCAGTAATGACCTTCAAAGACGACATCGTAACGTAAGCGCATTATAAAAGGTACGAGCGTATAACGAGAGCAAAACGGCATCTTACTTACTAGCCCGACGAAACGTATTGTAACGTAGTGGTACGCAACTATTCTCACCTACGGTATGTAACAGACGTTTTCCTGTGTGGATTAATTCAAATTAGGCGCGCGCCCGACGCTAAGAAGTTAGTTCACACGGTCGGCGTTTGGGGGCGTTAGTAGTGACGCGAGTCGAGACGGCGAAAACAATGTAGGTACATCTGAAATAACTAATGGCCGTCATAGCCGGATTATAAAATGTTCGTCGGTTCTGTTGAGGGAACCTTTCGAGGTTAAATCTGTGAAGGGAGAGGTTTCCCTCTCCGTGTGTTTTCTGATATTATAGCAGAACGATGTAATTGCGTGCTAAGTGTGTGTCGGAGTTTAAGTTTAAAGTGATTCTAATCGTTACCCGCCGTAAACAGAAGGTGAGAAATTTCTGTCTAATTTAGTAAATCAATCGATTGTAATGTTCATGTGGGTATTTCGCATAGATTCTAATTTGCAACGCTTTCTGAATCTTTTCAGAAGGGCGGGTTCTAATCTGCGGATCAAAAAACTAATTCTTTCTGGGAGACACCCTCGTGACCTTGAGGGTCAGCCATACGGGTTTTATACAAAGCGTTGAGGCATCAGTACTGCATTCTTTCGTTCGAGTATATTATACTGAGGAGTTCATATTGCCGAGAGGGAGTCGACGGAAGAAGTAATTGTGAGAAACAAGCCATTTGAGGGGGGCTGCATAGTATCGAGTCAGTCATTCGTGGAAGCTTTCGTCGAACTACTTTGAACGAGTTAAGTAATAGACATCCATTTAATTTGTCGTGTGTGTTCAGCGAATTCCATCTCCTTTTCATTCGTCCATGGGAAATTACCTGGTTGACCTTGGACTTACAGCACCCACGTACCTGTAGCCGTATTGTTTTCTAATTCATTAAAAATGTATGTACATCCTAAGAATATCCGATAATATAGATGATTTAAGTTGAACTTTGATTTAATAATTGATTGAGACAACCAGTATTTAGGATTGTCTGCTATTGGGTTTCTATTGAGAATTATGAACGTATAGATTAATGATTCGGAAGCTGTAACAATCTCGCCTTTTGTAATGTTATGATTTGTTGAATAGAAACGTAAGGTGAAAATATGATTTATTGAATTTAAATTTATTGAAGTATAATATGCTTTATCCAGTGCTTATATTGAAATTTGAATTTATTCTAGTCGTTAAGAGACGACGATTTGATATGTAATTTGTCTAAGCAAATGATTTTCCGTTTCAATAAAAGATTCATCTGTATTAATTTTATACTTTCTTTTATTTAGTATTTTGTAGAAGTTTCCCCGCTTGATGAGAGGAGATTTTCTTAAAGAACTCACTACCTGAGAATATTGAGTAAAGCTGGGCTGGAATTAAATTTCTTTTGTGTTGGATTAGACCAACAATAAATATACCCTTCAAAAGGAGTGGCCACAGGGGTTTGTTTGTCTGATAGTCGAAGACTTCTGGCAGACTCTCCCCGGTGTGTGGGTTCTGCTTGGCTTATCCAAGCTCAGCAGAATCCGTCACATAATTGGCGCCCAACGTGGGGCCTTTTGAAAGGGCGGAAAAAGGGCTTTTGAAGTTTCCTCTTATCAAGCCGTGGGCTACATGATTGAATTTTTTTGAAATTTTTGTATGATTGTATAATGTTTTTTTTTCCATGCAGGTGTCCCATTTTTTTGTGCCCTTGTATGATAGAATTTAGTCAAGGTTAAAAAAAAAAAAGAAAAAATGAAAAAAGTTTTGTTATAAAAAGTCCAAAGTCCACGGGGTGGGTAATCTATTTTTCTGCTGAATTTTTATAAAGTTGTAACATGATATACCTACAGTAACAACTTGAAAAGTTTTTATATGTGGCAAGAACAATATTAATTAATTTTTTTATTTATTGGAAAGTGAGTTGCAATAAATTATAAATTTTATTCTACTTTTGGACTTTTCCTGATTTGTGAATTTAAATTAAACCTTTTGGTATCTCAAAAGTTAAAAAAAAATTTTTGTTTCTAAAGAGCATAACTTTTAAAACCGAACCCCATAAAAGTTTTTTTTTTGTCAAACGGAGCACTCAATCTATTTGATTTGATTTCAGCTTTCACGATTTTTGTGACCTTCGGGACTTCTGTGACTCCATCACCCGTGTCCTGGGACTCAAGCCGTCTTCGGGAGCCGTTCCGCACTGATTGGCCTGGCCTTGCCGTGTCTAAATATCCACAAGGAACCCGGTTGGGTAATAATAGTAAATAATTATTTTCCTTTTGTTTGGCACTTTCTATGGTCCATGTTTTTGTGGCCTGAGCAGTGTGCGGATTAAGGTTGTATGAATGTGAATGCTGAATACGTAGTGTGAGACTTTGAATAATTTCAGGTTTGGCTTTGATTTTTATTTCTGAAACATCGGGGTAGGCGAAGAGTAAGCTGCAGGTCAGACATTCTGTTGCTTAGAACCACTCTATCGCGTTAGTAGAAAACGTTAGAAAATACCTATTTAGGCGTGTAACCATGGAAGGAGAGAAATACTTAGAAGTAAATGTCCCAGTGACTGACATAGTCGTCAGATCCATGTCATCTGACGGAGGCTTCCGATACCAAGGCGATATCGGAAACCCAAACGACCTTATTGGGGTCGGCGTAATATCAAAGGAAAGAGGATTGAGAAGGAGCGCTGGCCGAGTAGCGCTCATGGTGGGCCTTTGGTCGCACCCGTTTTCTAACCCTGGGGTACAGTGGCTCGCTGGATGCCATGTACAGTGAATATGGTGATTCACCAATAATGTTTTTTGTATATATTTTATTTTAGTTAGTAATTTAGTATTAAGGCAAAGATTTATATGTAGGTATGTATAGTATGGAGATAAGGATATTTTAAAGTTGATGTCCCAATGTTAGGATAAGAGGTCTAATTAGATTATAAGTGTATATATTAGTTAGTAGGTATAGTTAGGTTATAATTTATTTATTGTATGCGATAATTGTAAATAGTGAATATTAGGTTATTAGTTACGCTTCGACCATTTGTCGGTACGGAGTTTATGCTCTAAGTTATTAATTACCCTATTCATGCAGAAAAAGTAATAAAAAAATCGATATAAGATGTTTCTGGAAGGAATAGAACGCAGTAAATGAGAAATTACGGTTTTATAGGGAAAAAGAAGATAAGTTAAAGTAAAGTTGGATACATAAATATGCATCTCTCAAGAGTACATTCGATCCAAACGACACTAGGGTATTTCGTTAATACCAAGCGAAAATCAGAATTCGGTTGACGGGGAAACTCTTACAACTCAAATATGTAACCCTTAAGGGTACATGAGCGAAGAAGATTAGGCCGTTTGTTAAGAAACGAGGAAAAATTAGAAAGATTTTTCTTTTAGGAAAAAGTTGAGGTTAGTTAACGAAGAAAGAGGTGCGCGTGGTGTACCTACTTTAAAACAGGCGACTTATAGGGTCGAGTATTACGCGAATGAATGATCGTTTACGTGAATGTGTAGCTCTTACGAGTGCATTAGTGAAACAAACATGGCAAGGGTATTGCGATAATACCGAGTCGAATACCGTATTAGGAATGGAAAGGAATGTAATGTAGTGGAGGAAACCGAAAAGTGATGATGTTTGTTCATTCATAATATGTAACCCTGCGAGGGTGCATCGGAATGTGAACTGGTCACCTACTAACAAGTTATTCGAATATGTGAAAGATAGTTCTACGCTCCCAATAGAGACCTAGCGAATTAGTTTGTGGGCGCATTAAGCAATCTCACTCTGTCTGGACGTTATAGGTTAGGTGGTGCCTGTGGGATTGAAAGTTGAAAGAACGGTTGGCGCAGTGAAAGTAAAAGGTATGAAAGGTGATATTAAGATTTAAGGAGAATGAATAATTGTGAGATGTCTGTAGCGATCTTGTTGAGTGATGTTCAGAGCGCAGAAATAGGGGTTCTGGAGTAGTGCCTGCGTAATAGCCTTATTGAATGCAAAGGTTTTCGTCGCAATTGGTGAGGTCCGATTTGTGCGGATTGGTCTCGGAGGTTGCCGAGTGTTGGGACCGAGTGGTCTTTGTAAAAAAAAAAAAATATACCTATGATGTTAAATTACTCTAAGATCGATTACGATCTAATAAAACTTATGTATGTAAATAATTTTTGTAATTGATTGGATATTCCACCCATAGAGGGTGATTTGTGATATAAATAATTTTAATAATGTAGTAATAATTATCTGGTTAAAGATATTTTATTGAGAAATTTATAACTATGTTTATTTTGTTTGTTGCTATTTTTATATGAAACCCAGTAAATTGAAATGTTTTCTTTACGTAATGAAAAAAAAAAAAAAAATGAGTTGGTGGAGACTTTGATCTTGAAATAATTTTTAATATTCAATCTTTCTGCTTATACAAATCCTGTAATGATGAGTTTATCGGTTCCGGTTGGTGTGTGGGTGTTGTATCACATGGAAAGCTGGGTACGAATATACATTCGTGGTTCTTCGGAGTAGCGGTGGTAAAGAGTTGACGTCGGTCATCTCTTTCCAAAATTTAGGTGGGGATTTTTTTATGATTTTTATACCCACTGTCCAGGGTTCAGTACTCAGTATCTTAGGAACCTCTGCGATCTTTAAAAAATTTATATGGCGCCCATTTATAACAAAATAGTTTAATTTGAGATGTAAGTTGAGTTAGTCGGCAATTAGCTCTCCGTTGATCCATTCTAATGGCTGGTTAGGTGGGTCTGCGTCATATAGGATGGAGTAGGGGAGGTCGGTCGCGGCGAATCGCAAGACGAAGGTTTTTGGGGAAAAATAAATTTCAAAATAATGGTTTTCAAATTTCTTTTTTTGGGTGGGAGTGTATTGTAACAGACGTTTTCCTGTGTGGATTAATTCAAATTAGGCGCGCGCCCGACGCTAAGAAGTTAGTTCACACGGTCGGCGTTTGGGGGCGTTAGTAGTGACGCGAGTCGAGACGGCGAAAACAATGTAGGTACATCTGAAATAAC
Source organism: Mystacides longicornis (assembly GCA_963576905.1). Taxonomy (NCBI): domain Eukaryota; kingdom Metazoa; phylum Arthropoda; class Insecta; order Trichoptera; family Leptoceridae; genus Mystacides; species Mystacides longicornis. The sequence goes on along the minus strand of OY756439.1, from coordinate 3,729,884 downwards.
TAATGGCCGTCATAGCCGGATTATAAAATGTTCGTCGGTTCTGTTGAGGGAACCTTTCGAGGTTAAATCTGTGAAGGGAGAGGTTTCCCTCTCCGTGTGTTTTCTGATATTGAGCAGAACGATGTAATTGCGTGCTAAGTGTGTGTCGGAGTTTAAGTTTAAAGTGATTCTAATCGTTACCCGCCGTAAACAGAAGGTGAGAAATTTCTGTCTAATTTAGTAAATCAATCGATTGTAATGTTCATGTGGGTATTTCGCATAGATTCTAATTTGCAACGCTTTCTGAATCTTTTCAGAAGGGCGGGTTCTAATCTGCGGATCAAAAAACTAATTCTTTCTGGGAGACACCCTCGTGACCTTGAGGGTCAGCCATACGGGTTTTATACAAAGCGTTGAGGCATCAGTACTGCATTCTTTCGTTCGAGTATATTATACTGAGGAGTTCATATTGCCGAGAGGGAGTCGACGGAAGAAGTAATTGTGAGAAACAAGCCATTTGAGGGGGGCTGCATAGTATCGAGTCAGTCATTCGTGGAAGCTTTCGTCGAACTACTTTGAACGAGTTAAGTAATAGACATCCATTTAATTTGTCGTGTGTGTTCAGCGAATTCCATCTCCTTTTCATTCGTCCATGGGAAATTACCTGGTTGACCTTGGACTTACAGCACCCACGTACCTGTAGCCGTATTGTTTTCTAATTCATTAAAAATGTATGTACATCCTAAGAATATCCGATAATATAGATGATTTAAGTTGAACTTTGATTTAATAATTGATTGAGACAACCAGTATTTAGGATTGTCTGCTATTGGGTTTCTATTGAGAATTATGAACGTATAGATTAATGATTCGGAAGCTGTAACAATCTCGCCTTTTGTAATGTTATGATTTGTTGAATAGAAACGTAAGGTGAAAATATGATTTATTGAATTTAAATTTATTGAAGTATAATATGCTTTATCCAGTGCTTATATTGAAATTTGAATTTATTCTAGTCGTTAAGAGACGACGATTTGATATGTAATTTGTCTAAGCAAATGATTTTCCGTTTCAATAAAAGATTCATCTGTATTAATTTTATACTTTCTTTTATTTAGTATTTTGTAGAAGTTTCCCCGCTTGATGAGAGGAGATTTTCTTAAAGAACTCACTACCTGAGAATATTGAGTAAAGCTGGGCTGGAATTAAATTTCTTTTGTGTTGGATTAGACCAACAATAAATATACCCTTCAAAAGGAGTGGCCACAGGGGTTTGTTTGTCTGATAGTCGAAGACTTCTGGCAGACTCTCCCCGGTGTGTGGGTTCTGCTTGGCTTATCCAAGCTCAGCAGAATCCGTCATGTTGAATATACACAATAATACATATCTCATCCAGTAATGACCTTCAAAGACGACATCGTAACGTAAGCGCATTATAAAAGGTACGAGCGTATAACGAGAGCAAAACGGCATCTTACTTACTAGCCCGACGAAACGTATTGTAACGTAGTGGTACGCAACTATTCTCACCTACGGTACACCAACATTCTTCCTAGTATTTTGCCGTTCGTTCTCTTGATAAGAATGTAAATTTTTCCCTACTTGCGAATTTGGGCGGAGAAAGAAACTACATAATATCATAATATATCTTCCGTGAAGACATTTCAAATTCTTTCTCAATTTTCCAACAAAAATCAAACCCCCTTTTGCCTTAGAGATTTTAAGAAGAAGAGAAAAAAAAAGAAATTCTATTTTATAGTAGAGAAATTGCGACTGTGTTTCTTGTTGCTCGTGAATGGCCACGAATCTTTCGAGACCGGGAATTTTGCCCTCGAAACAAAAAAGAAGAAGAATAAATACTTCAGGATTAAAAATAATGTACCTACCTGAAAAAAAGTTAGGTACTAACTAAATATATATGAAAAAAATATATACCTACATCATGGTTCATATTTTAGCTAGAAACATGGAAAAAACAATAATTCTAATAAAAATGATAAAAAAATATATTGTATTGAAGTATGATTGAAAAAAGTTGATACTTGAGAAATTATAGCCTAAAGGAATTAAGTGGGAAATAGAATCTATCGAATTTAATATATTTCTTAGAATCTATCGACTCAATTAGGGAAATCACGTGTAGAGAATATTTTCAAGAAGATAATAAATCTAACATTATTACATAAAAAAATATCGTCCTAATAAAAAAAAGAAATGCGTAAATGGTGACCTTTAACAATGTCCAGAAAACGCCAATGGCAAATGATGACATTTTAAGATCTCGAAAAATAACAGCAACAAGGGCGTCGCCAAGGGGGGGGGGGGTTAGCAGCCCCCTAGAGATTAAAAAAATGTAGCCAATTGCAAAGAAACCAAAGTTATAAGACCGTGCTTTGCCGATAAATCCTAAAAAGTCTTCATACTTTTAACTATACCTAAAATTCATATTTTTCTCATCCTCCATAATATAGGTTAAATGAGAAAAGCCTATGAATGGGTTTAATTGCCTCCCCCCCCCCCCCGTGCCTTGGGCTAGAGACGATCTTGAAAAGAAATTTGAAAAAACTTAAACAACATGATACATTGTAAAGATATTGTTTAGCCCGTATATACTCGGGTCTTTTTTCAGTTGAATTTTTGCAATAAATCCATGTTTCGTCACCTGTTACTAAGTTTGAATGAAATTGCGACAACTTATGCGGTCCGTTTTTTGAGTTTCAGTCAAATTATGTGGGTTCCACTGCAACCACAGCTTTTTCACGCTCAAAGTATTGATAGTATATGAATCATCCCTATGACTAATGATCAATGCTCAAATTTCATGGTAGGTCACATGCCTGTCTGTTATCCGATCATAAGCCGTAAAGCAACGATGTTTTTTGTTGTTCACAGCAGTGAACGTCTGACGGGCAACCATCATGAATTTCGTCATTGAAATTGACAAGAACGCGCTTGAATTCTGCAACCAGCCGTAAATAGTCATCTTACATGGTGCTTCATCGCCGAAAGCAGCTTGAAGCCGAACGAGGCTCTGCTGAGCTGTCAAAAACTACACTTGAATTCGTAGAATCATGCTAAGTACAATTTTTTCCGTGATAAATCCATTTTGACACTGAATTTTTAAAACGGCGTCACAATGTAAAAACAATTGACAGTCAGATGGAACAAATGTTGTAATTACTTTGTAAAATAAATATTATTTATGTGTGATTTCGTCAATGTAGAGGGCGAAGAAAATGAACTGTCCACTGGAGCATATAAAAAATCATTTAAGCCAAACAATGATACTTTTATAAAAATATACCTAAAGAGTAGATAATTAATTTTCTTCCAACTCTAGATTGTCGAAATATTCGTTTATAGTCGTTCGTAAAATTCTAATAATTGTCTAGGGCTCCAGTCCCAGAAACTTTTAGTGTGATCTATGTAATATTGTTATCAAGCAAATACATATGTGGTGTAGTCAAAGTATTCCAAACTTTAATTAGATAGGAAATTGGGGTACGAATGGAAATATATTTTCTATCTGAATCTGTGAGATAATGGAATGAGAATGAGAATAATGTAAGAAATGTGGTTGCTATTTACCTGTAATTAAAACCAAGATTTTTTTTTTAATAAGTTGAGATGGTTTGGGCACGTGGAAAGAATGGATGCAAACAGAATGACAAAAAGTATTTAAAAGGCTGAAAGGAAATATTGTGTGAAAGAAAACAAGCCATGGCCGTCGAGAATGGCCTAGATCGAACACATGAATTGCGTACTCAAGGAAAGCTGAGAAATATATAGGAGAGGTTTTATGAGAAACTAGCTGCCCCATCGAACACAGTCCCGTTTTTAGTTACCAGAACCTAATTTTCTCGAGAAACGTTGTCCTGTGATCATTTTGAATTTGTTTGATGATAAATTAATTTCCTTTTTACTACTGTAATTCCGACGATGCATCCGTTTAAACCACATTAATATTATGCATCCGTATTCTGTCAGTCTCACCAACTGTCAAACAACTGACAGTTCCAGTCGAACGCCAATTTAATTTCAAAATATTTTTTTTTTGTTTTTTTTTTTAAGTTGTATAAAGGTTACCTACAAAGAGTTTTCTTTAATTTTCTCTGCCCATCCCTTACGGGTAAAAAAATAGGCTTATTTGGTTTGAACCCTGCGATAAAACAGTCAAATTACCCCCGAAATGGAATAAAAGATTTCCCTGACTGCGAGCAAAGTAAACCAAACAGGATTTATCAAGAGAAATAAACGAGAAGAAGCCCCACAATTTTATCAAGCATTTGTGGGTAAAAGACGAGCGAATAGAGCTTAAACTTCCATTATTTAACAAGCGATGTAATTCAAAAGCGTTTGAGTGAATTCTCCTTTGTGCTAAAATTCCAATTCCGTTTTATTAACCACTATATTTAGGAGTAGAAAAACAGTTCGCAATTCGTCTCTAAGCGTATTTGGAGAACCGCCATGGGGCATGACATAATAACATATTCAGCTAAAAGAATGTCAATTTATTATTGCCGATGAGCTTCGTCATTGACTCAGTTTAAACTGTCAATAATTATTTTCGATAAATGCGGTCAAAAATGCTTCTTGAAGTTTGCTGTGAAAGGTTTGCTTAAGGTATTAAGTATCTTAGAAGTGTAAGTGCTTTTGAATTTAAATTGTTTATTGTGTCCCATGGACATATTAGATGAAGAAGAGACCGGTTGCATGGATGACAGTTCTTTTATATAGGGTGGGGCAAATGTCCCGCTACCATTTTTGATTGCCTGCCATCTGTTCTGTTATGTAACGTTTAGATTAGTGTCGCTTTAAGCATTGTGTTGTAAAGACGCCCCAATTTTATAATGGATACATACACGCCATAAGAACGATCAGAAATATTTAAAATAATCAAGGAATTCAGCCCGAGATGATGCAGGATGTCGTGAAAAATGCCTTAAGAAGAGCCGAAAGTTCCATAGCGAATCGCGGTCACCATTTAGCCGATATAATGTACCAATCGTAACGAAACAAATGTAAAGACCAAATAAACTTTTTATGAACACCAAACCTACTTATCTTTTCTTTGAACAAAGTTATATGCAATTAAAATGGTTGCGGGACTTTTGCCCCACCCTATACCACATTCATGTATATTTACCATTAACTAAATACTAAAACAAAAAATAATTGTATAGTCGAAATAAAATACGTACTAAACGCCATAAACTTCATTTTGAGATAATCTAATAAAACTGATTTTTCCCCCATACAGACATAGTACTATGATGATTTTTGGATCTGTTTTTTACGCCTTTAGATCATCGATATGGACTAAGTGCAATATTTAGGCTATTGGCAATGGTTTATAAAAAATTTCCTCATACTCAACTCATTTTTTTAGTTTTTGGCGCTTAGTGCGTATTTTATTTCCAGTATACAATTATAAAGATAACACTTAACTTAAAAACAAAAATAAACACACACCAAGAAGACAAAATGAATAGCATTTAGGGGTACCCCGACACGCACCAATACGCTGTCCGACTTGGCAATGAGCAATTAGAAAGGGTTAACCAGTGCGAAGTCTGATTACTGGTTCCGTTGACTCAGCTGTGTAGAGAATGGAAACGTTTCGTGTAGTCAGTACTGCTGTATGGCTGAGAAACATGGATGCTCAAATTCCACATGATGAATCGGTCGGAGGCGTTCGAGATGTGGTTACACAGATGGATTATTGGAGTCCTGATGAGAAGAGCCAACAGCACCAGAGAGTTATTACAAACTAAAATATGCCATCTGAGACACATTGTGCGTGGGGATAAAAATATGAAATCCTTGATGACTCTTGATGAAGGTAAAGGTGAATGGTCGAAGAGGTCCTGGCTGAAGGCAAATTATCTTACACACGCAGCGCGAGATATTGAACCAGAATAGGAAAGTCGGTGGAGTTGTTCCGGCTGGCCGAGAAACCTTCGTAGAAGTGGTTGCCAACGTCGGAAAGTCCTGATATGGCACATACAGAAGAATAAATCATATCATAGAAGCGCTCGAAGTTGCAGAATTGAAAACTTGTTAATCTAAAAACTATGACCGAATTGAAAACTTGTCAATCCAAAAATTTTGAGCATAAATTTACCTAATGTTTTCTTCATGGATATTTTTTTGTCTAATGCATTGACACAGAGAAAACTCGAAATAAAATAGAACAAATAGAACCGACCTCGGTTGCCTAGATACATAGGCGTAGACTTCGGACCACGAGGTTCCGGGTTCGATTCCTGGGTCGGGTCGGAATTTTAAGTGTTTTAACACTTGAAATTTCTACCCGGGGTTGACCTGTCTCAGAGTGGACGGGACCGGTTGACTAGAAAAAAATTCCTTAGGCAATAAGTTCCTCCGGCTATACTGAAACCTTTATGTAGAAAAGTATTAATTTATTTATTAATTTATAATTTTGTTTAATCCGTAGATTAAGCCTTGCTCATTATTTAGCTTTACCACAATATCCCTTCATCAAAATAGGAAGATTATTTTCGTAATATTCTCTTTTTCTCGAATTTACATAAAACATTTTTTCGATAAGAAAAATAAAAATACGAAATTTTTCGAAATTACATTATCAAGAGTGCGAGATTGTTGAGTTTAATAGAATTAATCAAGTGAACTAAATGTGATATTCAAAAACATTTTTCGATTTTGTGGAGTAATGGATTATGTAAATATCTCTGTCAATCAAGACGACAGGGGTGTGTCTACACTCTACTTTTATATCGAGATTATTATTCATTTAATAAAATCAACCCTCTTTCGTGGAATCTTTCGAATAATACAATTTATTAAATACACTCTTTACTTTCGAATATAAATCATGATCATGGATTCACTTCAAACTAACAACTATTGTGAAATGTGGTATGTGGTTAAGATTCACTTCAAACTGTGGTATTAATGAAATGTGGTATTAGATATACGAGGAGCATTTATATAAAGCTGAAAGACTCCAAAACTATGAAATTAGCTTCATCTTCAAACTAAGGACCACCACTCACGAACGGATGGTTCAAATGGAAAAATCCATCCGTGAGCGGGGAAAATGAAATGGAAGATGTGAGTCGGATGTGCAATGTGCATGCATCAGTCCAAAACAGAACTACAATCGCGTCAAGTCATTCTTTATGCCAAATACATGACAGCAGTCGCGGTCTTTAAATTTGGCTGCTCTTTTGTTCTCAATAATTTTCAACTTTTCTCTCTATATCTCATTAATTATTATTAAATATCAACTTGTTGTTTACATGCCGTGTGGTTGTGGCGGCTAAGAATAGCACCTCTGCTCTTTTTTCTGGTTTTTCGAGTATCCTGTGAGAGGCAGAAAATCGAAAAATCAGATCGGGACCGTGAGGTTGATCACCTCACGTCCTTAAATCTCAACTGGTCAGAAAAGGCACAATGAGCCTTGGACGCCTTCGAGCGCAATGGAGAGCTCTTGATGACTCCCAATGCTCCCGAGTGGGGCTTAGGTCCCCCGCATTGCGGGTTGGTTTGGGGGTGATTCGCGGCGGGCTTGATTTGTCCGGGGCCGGCTTTTTGGTTTGATTGCTTCGATCGAGCTAGGGGGTCGGTTTCGTGCGCTCGGGTTTGCTGCGGATTGGGGGGGGGGCTTAATGCGAGAATGTATGTTATGTTTACATGGGATTTTTTAACATGTTGAACAAGTCGAGAATCCACATGATTTGGAGTTTCGGAGACTTAAACTTTACCACCTAATGGCGAACGTTGTTAACGTATAGTGATCACACTAACCCAGCCTTCGAAATAATAGAAGAAGACGGTCGTAAGCCCGTAGTGTTTTGTTCCATTTAAAAATCGAAATCGGTAATCAATTATTGTTAGAGTCATTAGTTGTTACATATTCATTCTTTATGCGTTTATTTGTGTTCTATTTTAAAATCAATGAATGGTCGATTTTAAATTATTTTTCAAATCTGAGTCACTATGGGCTTACGACAGTCTTCTCTACTGTTGGTTAGAAGGCTTCGCGTGTTCAACTTCGTAAGCAGCTTTCGCCATTTTTTTTTAATTAATCTAGCCTCACTCGAAGTGATCACAAATACACTTTTAGACGCTTTCACACAGTAAGCTACTTGTGTCGTGAAAGAGGAAGATGTTCGGCACTTAGAATCGAACCCAGGACTTTCAAAACTCGTCGTAACCGCTAGTCTACCAATCACTTGGTTAATGTATAATTGACGTTTCACCCACAAATTGATTTACACTTATACAGGTAATGTTATTACACAAATCACAGAGTGTCCGAAACAAACTGAAAGTTAAGTTACAAAAGTAAATAATATAATGTGACTTTTTCCGAATCACTCGAAAGCGAGTGCAGTGCTTATAAAAAAAAAGAGCTAAAAATAGCAGGCCAACCACTAGTTCCATGTTAAGGCGTTATGTAATATTCAAACGAAACATTAAGTAGGTACAGCTGAAAAACAGAAGTCTATCTAAACCCAAATTAGTAATATCGTCAATATTTTAAATGTTTTTCTTTTCAATCGTTAATGATCGCCTTAAAACTTTTAAAGTTTGGTTCTAGAAAAGAACCGTTTTTCAAAAACGATTCTAAAAAATACTTTAAAGGGAATGTAACAACCATGACGTCGAACGATGATAATAATGTAAATACATAGGTACCTACCTACTTATAAAATATACAGCAATCCCATAAAATAACAACGAAAACGTGCAGTACCTATGATTATTATTATTATTTTTCTCTTGTAGCCTGTCTCTCTATCTGTTCTGAAGGGGTGTATTTTTTTCTCATTTTAATTATTGGAATTATTATTCGGTGATGATTCTCAATTGTATAAAAAAAAATGAAAATGACTACATAGGTACCTTCTTATTTAATTATCATTTTTATTCGTTTGTGGGAAATTTTATTTATTTTGGAACCTTATCAGAATTTTCAGTTTTATAACCTCTTGAGAAATAAAATTATTGTCACTTTAAATTGAGTAAGATTATAAAAGGAGTCTCATATTTTCATATGGAATATACTATATAATAGAATTTTTGAAATTTAGAATATAATTATTATCACTATTATTTCAGTCAGATCATGAAAGGAGTATCATATTATTATGGAATTAACTATATAATGGAATTTTTGAATTTAGAATATAATTGTAACTTTTATTTGAGTAGGATCATTTTATGGAATAAACTATACATTCATACATCCTCCCTTTATGGCCTCCCGCACAAAGCAACCTAACCCGGAGAAAACCAATCCGCAGCAAACCCGACCCCCCAGCTCGATCAAAGCAATCAAACTGAAAAAGCCGGCCCCACACAAATCAAGCCCGCCGCGGATCCCCCCAAACCAACTAACAATGCGGGAGGCCTAAGCCCCACTCAGGAGCATAGGGAGACATCAAGAGCTCTCCATTGCGCTCGAAGGCATCCGAGGCTCATTGTGCCTTTTCTGACCGGTTGAGGTTTAAGGACGTGGTCAACCTCACGGTCCCGATCTGTTTTTTTCGATTTTCTGCCTCTTACAGGATGCTCGAAAAACCAGCAAAAAGAGCAGAGGTGCTATTCTAAGCCGGCTACCCCACGGCAAGGAATAAACTATAGAATACATTTTTTTTTAATAAACTATAGAATACATTTTTTGAATTTAGAATAGAATTGTTACATTCAATTGAGTAAGATCATGAAAGGAGTATCATTTTATGGAACAAACTATAGAATAGAATTTTTGAATTTAGAATAGAATTGTCACTTTTATTTGAGTAAGATCATGAAAGAAGTATCAATTTATAAGTACTCAATAATAAGTATATCAGATTGGACGGGACTGATTGACTGATAGAGAATGCTTCAAGCATTAAGTTCCGCCGGCTATACTGATACATATGTTATTTATTTATTTATATCACCCCTTAAAGGGCCCAATTTTACATTATCGCGTTGGGGATTGCAGATAATTTGTCTTCCTTTCCGTAGCAACAGTCGTATGTAGGAACCTCAGACCAATTATTCCATATATCGTAGATATAATATAGTAATAATAACTTTATTACAACAAATATGACATGTAAAAACAGTACAAACGCAATTAAAACATTCAAGTTAAATAGTAACATTCAAATTTCCTACAAACACTTGATAATAATATACAAACGAATAACAAAAATATGTATGTAAAATATTTCCGGTAAATTGATTGTTTTTTTTTTTAATATTATTCGCGTGGGGTTCGAGCGTTTCAAATAAATTTAATATAACTTTTCCGCTTTTCGGAATGAAGAATAGATTTTTTCAAGAATTTTTTTTTCGAGTTCATCGTGTTGGAGAATAAATTCATACCAGATATCAAGTTTGATCAAACATATCTTTTGAATAATAGCAAAAAACAATTAAGTGTAAAAATGTATTCGGTGCTCTACAACAGATGCCGCTAGCATATAAAATTGATAAAAACGTGAAAAAAATATTTTCTGACCAATACGTTTCAAAGAAATGATAGCGAAATGGCAAACATTTCCTAGGAATAAAAAGTGCCTATAACCTGGCCATTGGCGGTTTTCAACCCTCATTTCTGCTGTCTAAGATATGATGGAATGATTGTCAGTTTCAATTGTCTCCTAAGTGTGGAAATCGAATGCCACACAATAAAATAAACTAAATACTTACAAATATATATAAAAAAGTAGTTGAGGAGATTTTAAAACAAAATTAAGCAAATTGAAACATTTCGTTAAAAACAACGTAATGAATTTCGTCATTTCGGAGAAATTAAAAAGATCAAGTTTTTAATTACATAATTAAAAAGAGGTTATTTTTTATGTTAAGTAGATCAAAATAGCTCACTTGAAAATCCTCCTCGTAAGAAACTAAATTACATTATTTTCTTGAAAAATAAAAAAAAAAAAACATTCGAATATTATTTTAATTTGTATAACTCTACGGTCTTATATAAATTCTTTCGATGAAAAAAATGGGATTTATTTTCAAAAATATTTTTTTAAAAATTTTATGTGACTAGAAAATACGAAAAAAGTTCCTAGGGTTAATTTAAAATAAAAATTTATTCACACGCTAAGGTCAACGTTTTAAATAGGTACTTATAATAAAATTATTATTATTTTAAATAAAACTCTTAATAATTTTATTCTATGTTCCTATTCAATATGGGATGTCACAAAGTTTGATGTGAGGGATTTATTCATATCTTGTTATTCAAAATATTCTCAAGTCTTTATTTGAAAGTTTGGGAACGCGATGGTAAAGAGTTTGAAAAACAGTTGCTTGTTTGTTTATGGCGGATTAGAAAGTTTGGTATTTTTACGCACTGAATGTATGTCCAGGAAACCATTAAAATTTTTATTGTTTACAGCGATTAGTATAGAAGGCGAAATCTCATGTTTTGAGATGAATGCTTTGATTTTTTTTTGACTTCAGTTCAATATCAGATCTCGTTCAGAAAACATCTGTCCATCTATACTTAGTTTATCGCAATTTCGTTTCCTAGTTAATTACATAATTTTTAATATTTTAATACACGTCGCGTTTTTTTTTACGAAGTGTTATATTTAAATATGGAACTGGTTTGAGTCTGTGGCTTGTAGTAATTTGGAAGTGTTTGACGATTGAGTATGTCACATATTTAGAGTTTTTTTGTTTAGAGTCCCGCGATTGTTTATTAAACCTTCCGTTTAATTATGGTTTATTATTTAGTGAAGATTTCCCAATCCGGGGGAGGCGTGGCAAGCGGTTTGGAGCGGGAACAAGTGGCATACCATTTCTCATATGTGTGAATGTGACGTGCTTTTATTTTCTTTTGTGCTTTTATTTTGAAGGTATGCTGAATTTTGTGTGTTACCATAATCTTATGATATTAGAATTTGTATGGGCACAGAGATATACTTTTATGTTGTATTTTGTTTGTAGCAAGGTTGCCCCGCCAAGCATGCTTATAAGCAAGTTGCACGATGTGGTTTTAGCTGAGAGATATATGGCCGATGCGATACGGCATTGTTTTTAATATTTGTGATCTCTGTGTGCCATTGGGCTTATTGTATTGCAGCATGTACCTCCCTGGATTTTTTTTACACGTCACATGTCAAACACACCTCGCGAATTGCTATATGTCATTCGCGGGTTACCCCATTTTCCAATACCAGTAGTATCTTTAATGTTTATTTTTGAACCTGGTTAGGAATTTCATATTTAGAACCTTCTAGTAAGCTTATTATAGAATTTTCATTTGTAAAGGTACATCGGTCTGTTCCCCGAGAGAGTAATTTTGTTATGAATATCCGGTCGCGATATGATATTCTGAGCTTGTTATTTCCCGCGCATAAGAAATATTATGTATTTTGGCCCGCGCCGTTGTAAATTTATTAAAGTAAAATCACGGAGCCCGTATAATAATATATAGTAGGTATGTTTTGCCGTGGGGCTGTCGGCTTAGAATAGCACCTCTGTTCTTTTTGCTGGTTTTTCGAGCATCCTGTAAGAGGCAGGTAATCGAAAAATCAGATCGGGGTCGTGGGGTTGACCACCTCACACCCTTAAATACAAGCGGTCAGAAAAGGCAACAAAATTAAGCCTCGGACGCCTGGGCCCCACCAGGGGGGGGTCCAGGCAGCTAGTGTCCCCCCTGTGTTGACCATGGCTCGCTCTAACAAGAGCTTGAAAATCGGGACCCTGAATGTCCGCACTTTGTCCGTCCTGGAGCCTCATCGAAGATCGCCAGAAGGCTAAGACCCTCAGAGACAGCGAAAAAGACCCTCAAAAACTGGCTGCTTTGGTGTCTGAGTACAGAGAGCTGAGCCGCAAGGTGAAGCAATCTGTACGAACAGATAAGAGAAGACACCTGGACTCTCAGATACGGCGAGCGCAGTCTGCTGCACTCGGAAATGACTCAAGGACACTTTTCGAAATCACCCGGGAGGTCGGGGGCAGGGGTCAAAAAAGACCCGTGACGGCAATACGAGACTCTCGTGGAGCCACTGTCACTGCCCCCGAACTGATTAAAGGGAGATGGAGGGAGTACTTTGAGTCAATATTAAACCGCCCCGAGCCCTCCTCACCTTACAACTTTGAGGAGGAGTTGGCTGGTCTGAATATACCTCAGGCAACTGGGATATGTGAGGACCCGCCGACATACAGTGAGATGGTGCTGGCCGTGATGAGACTTAAGAACAACAAAGCGCCAGGAGACGATGGAATTCACGCAGAGCTCCTCAAACAAGGCATTGACACCCTTGGCCAACCACTATTAGATATATTTAAAATGGCGTGGGAAGAGGAGAGGTGCCCAAAAGATTGGCGGAATGGATCCATCGTCACAATATTTAAAAAGGGGGACCCCCTTGAATGCGGAAACTACCGTGGAATTACTCTGCTGAGTGTTCCCGGTAAGGTATTATCTCAGATATTACTACACCGCATTCGGGGGCCTGTCATGGCTGTCCTGAGAGAGCAACAATGCGGCTTTGTACCTGGAAGGTCCTGCACGGACCCAATTTTCTGTGCCAGGTGCATCTTTCAGCAGTGCAAGGAGTTTAACTCTACAGTCGCTTGTTGCTTTATAGATTTTGAAAAGGCCTTCGACAGCCCACATAGACCATCGATATGGAAAATTTTAGCTCTGTACGGTATACCTCCGAAGATAGTTAAAATGGTGCAGTCCCTGTATGAAGACTCCGAGTGTAGCGTGAAAACGCCAGGTGGTCCTACTGAAGCTTTTAGGATCACCACGGGAGTCAGACAGGGCTGCGTACTAGCTCCTTTTATATTCATAATTGTCATGGACTTCCTGTTGAGAAAGTCCATGCAAGGAGCAAGAGGTATACCGATAACACAGAGAGATGGTCTAATGGGCGAACTGTGCGATCTGGAGTACGCGGACGACCTAGCGTTGTTCAGTACGACAGTGGAGGAATTACAGCGCAGTGTTTCAAGACTCTGCGATGAAACAGCACGCCTCGGCCTTCGAGTCAATGCCAGTAAGACGGAGCTCATGGTGAATAATGCCTGCCCCGATAAACAGCTACCAATAACCATCGATGGTCACCAGGTCTCCCGGGTGGATAAATTTAAGTACCTGGGAGCAACCATTACCACCACTGGTGACCTCGGGGCTGAGCTCCCGATACGTATCGGTATGGCAAGTGGCGCCTTCAACAACATGACCAAGATATGGAAGGCGTCGGCGTTTAGTGTCGAGACGAAATGTAAACTGTTTGATGCGTGTGTGTTGCCCATTCTCCTGTATGGGTGTGAGTCCTGGCACCTGACTCTGGCCCAGGCACAAAAAGTATCTGCATTCGAAACGAAGTGCCTCAGGAGAATTTTGGGTATAAGATGGTACCACCGCATCACGAACGACGCTATACGCCGGCGCACCCAGCGTGAGCCCATCACCTCTACTATTATGTGGAGGAGATGGACTTGGCTGGGACATGTGTTAAGGATGCCGAATGACAGTTGGCCGAGGAGAGCGCTGTTCTTCCTCCCATCAGGGTCCCGGAGACGAGGAAGACCCTCTCATACTGTGTTCCGCTCCTTCGAGGCAGAGCTGAGGAATATGGACATGGTGTGGGAGGAGGTCATTAACGTTGCGCAAGATCGAGCGCAATGGAGAGCTCTTGTTGCCTCCCTATGCCCCTAAGTGGGGTCTAAAGGGAGTTTGGATTTGGATTGGATGTTAGGAGCGCTGTGGACTGAAGATATACCTCACATGACTCTCCGGGAGAATGGGTTGACTGAATTGGACGCTCTTCAACTCAGCTCAGAATGTTCCCTTCGAAAAAGCAGTGCACAAGCCCAAGATGGTGAGCCACTCGGAATCCTACTGAGGAAAACTTGCGGCCCGACGAACAGCCCACGGATAGTACGTAATTCGACTAGAAGGTTAATTATTAGTTCGTCGATAAAACAATTACACGTTTATTTTGATAGTGAGATCGATAGTCATTAAATACACGCGAGATAGTCAGTAAAATTGTTAATAGGCAGGATCGTGGTAGTAAAAGCCTGTCCTATTCTGACACCCGAATTCATAGTCGTTTACTTGAGTAATACTTGGCCGAGGAGTACTCAAGTAAAAGGCAATACTCAAGTAGCGGATGCATTCTATGGACAAACACTACCCCTTTACTTGTGTTACTTGAGTGCTGTTTTCATTTCATAGTCATACAAAACTTACCCAAGTAGTACTCAAGTAGCTGTCAAACTCAAGTCGTCGACGAACACGACTTGAGTGTTACTTGGAAATGTTAAACGCTGCTTTTTGTAATGTATTTTGTCGTTTTCTTCTATTTACTCTATATCTGATTGTACCTTTTTGGTACCTGTTCGAGGCGTGAGGTCGCATCGAAATTGGGCCAGTCTCGGACCTTCGAAGTTTTTTTTTTGCCTGAATTTTGGCAAGAAGGTTCGTTTGACATGGAAGGCCCTCTTTCGGTGGCTAATCCCTCCCATAGACCTCGAGCATGCTTATCAAGTTTCCGCCGAAAACATCAATAATTTGTCAACGTTTTATTTCTATGGAAATATAAAGTTATAATAAAAAACACAACTTTGCAAAGTATCACTTTTATTTTTTATAAAAACCAAAATATTTTCAACCACAATGTGGCCATCTTCAGTGGTGATTTAAATTAAACTGATGTATTGTGTCGCGTCACTAGTGTGTTGTTGTGGGTGTGTCTGTATGGTGGGGGTGGGGAGGTGAAGTGTTGGTTGTGTGTGTGAGGGGGTGAGAAGGTATGATTGTGTGCGTGTCCTGTACAAATAATTTGAGTATAGGTGACAGATTTGGAATTTGATTGTTAATTACGTGTTCTTTGTGTCTATGTATTTCTAATGTTTCTAGTAGGTTCATTTTATGGTTTTTGTGATTGTATATGTGTAAGTACTGTGTGTTTTCTCTGTCAATGTTGTGTCCTGTCTCTCTACAGTGATCCGCCATTTCTGAATTGATTGTGAAATTTTTTATAGCTTTGTGATGTTCATTAATTCTTGTTTCGAATTGTCGTCCTGTTTGTCCAATGTAACATATGTCGCAGTTCTTACAGTTTATCTTGTATATGCCTGATTTTTTGTTTATGTCTGTTTTTCGTTTATAGTTGCATAGTCGTTTTTTTAAAGAGTTATTCGTGTAGAATGCTGGTCTAAAGTGTTGGTTTTTGTGTTTTGATGTAATTTCGTCACTTATGTTGTCTATGTATAGTATTCTTCTCCATTTGTCGTCGTTGTTGTGTAAGTGTATCTTGGGGTAAATGTAATCGTGTATTAGTTTGTTCTTATGTTTTTTGTTTAGTAGTCGTATAATTATGTTTGGGTGGTATCCGTTGTTATTAGCTATATTTATGATAGTGTTGATTTCTGTCTGGTAGTTTTCTTTTGTGAGTGGTATTGTCAATAATCTGTGTATCATGGAATTAAAACCTGCCATTTTTTGTGAGTATGGGTGATGTGAATTTGAATGAATTATTGTATCTGTATATGTTGGTTTTCGGTAGATTTTGAATGTAAATTGGTTCTCGATTATTGATATGTTAATGTCCATGTAGTTGAGTGAGCTGTTATCTTCTTTTTCCATTGTGAATTGTATGTGTTTGTCTATGGAATTGAGGTATGTCAAAAACTGATCTAATTGTCTGTGTGTCCCTTCCCATGTACAGAAAATATCATCAACGTACCTATTGTAATTGGTCACATGTTTCAACAGTACATGTTTAGATGCAAAAAGTTTGGTCTCAAAATCGTCCATATAAATGTCTGCTAATAATGGGGATAAACTGCTTCCCATTGGAAGGCCGTTCGTCTGTGTGTATAGTTTATTGTCAAATTCGAAATAATTCTGTCTTATACATGTTGTGATGATTTCTATTGTTTGGTCTTTAATGTTGTTGTCTATGTCTAGTTTGTCAAGTATATGTTCAGTCAATTTTAGTGTCGTTTCCGTCGGTATGTTGGTGAATAAACTCTTCACATCGAAAGAGACAAGGATACATTTTTTAGGCGGTGTTGTGTTGTGTAGTTTTTGTGCTAATTCTGTTGAGTTTTTTATTGTGTATCGTGGTGTAAAGTTAGTGATGTTATTGAAAAAAATATTTATAAATTGACTTAATTTGTGTGTTGGTGAATCAATGCATGATGTAACTGGTCTCGCTGGATTGTTCTCTTTGTGAAGTTTGATGAGGGCGTATAGCTGTGGTGGTGTTGGGTTCATTGTAATTAAATTCCTTTTCTGGTGTTGTTGTATTATGTTGGATTTTTTTATAATGTTTCTAGTGTTTTCTTGGTACTTTCTCGTGGGGTCTTTTTGTAGTTCTTGGAATTTAGAGGTGTCTGTTATGATATCGTAAATCTTGCCGTTGTATTGTGTCTTATCAATGAGAACTGTTGAGTTTCCTTTGTCTGCGCGTGTAATAATAATGTCTTTCTGAGTGGTGAATTGTTTAATTTGTCGTACTATTTTTTCTTCATCTGATGTTTTGGTATTTTTGTGTTTTTGTATGTATTTTTTGAATTGATTTGTACATTTGTATAAAATTTCTGGGTCTTCCTTGTTGATTGCCAACTCCATGTCAATAGCCAAGTGTTCAAGGTTTTCTTTTGTAGGTGGTGTTCCGATGTTATATTTTAACCCTTTTTCTAGCAGCTTCAGATGTGATGAGTGCAATGTCTCTTGTGTAAGGTTAACCACTCTCGTGTAGAATGTTTTGTTGGTGTTATGTATATATGTTTGCTTATTATGATGTGTGGGATGCTTCCTTAGCGTGTGTCTCAATTTGTGTAAGTTTTTCATAATGTATTGTGTTTTTTCCTTGAGTGTGACATCCTGATATGGTGTATTGAAAGTTTTTATGAGTTCTTGTTGGTATTTTTCGTCGATCAGATTGTTGAGTTTCTTATCTAAATTGGTTTTGCTGATGAAGCCCTTTCTACTAGCAATATCTCTAACTTTGTCGTCTATTGTGTACCATTCTACATAGTGTAGATTTTGCGATAGTAATTTATGCAGGTATGCTATGTATGTATGTATTGCGTTGAGTTTTGTATATGCACTTTTCATTTCACTAACCAACCATTTCTTTTTTAATAATATAAAATACCAACAAGAACTCATAAAAACTTTCAATACACCATATCAGGATGTCACACTCAAGGAAAAAACACAATACATTATGAAAAACTTACACAAATTGAGACACACGCTAAGGAAGCATCCCACACATCATAATAAGCAAACATATATACATAACACCAACAAAACATTCTACACGAGAGTGGTTAACCTTACACAAGAGACATTGCACTCATCACATCTGAAGCTGCTAGAAAAAGGGTTAAAATATAACATCGGAACACCACCTACAAAAGAAAACCTTGAACACTTGGCTATTGACATGGAGTTGGCAATCAACAAGGAAGACCCAGAAATTTTATACAAATGTACAAATCAATTCAAAAAATACATACAAAAACACAAAAATACCAAAACATCAGATGAAGAAAAAATAGTACGACAAATTAAACAATTCACCACTCAGA
This sequence comes from Mystacides longicornis, assembly GCA_963576905.1. Classification (NCBI taxonomy): domain Eukaryota; kingdom Metazoa; phylum Arthropoda; class Insecta; order Trichoptera; family Leptoceridae; genus Mystacides; species Mystacides longicornis. Next base: position 3,711,332 of record OY756439.1, on the reverse strand, counting down.
AAGACATTATTATTACACGCGCAGACAAAGGAAACTCAACAGTTCTCATTGATAAGACACAATACAACGGCAAGATTTACGATATCATAACAGACACCTCTAAATTCCAAGAACTACAAAAAGACCCCACGAGAAAGTACCAAGAAAACACTAGAAACATTATAAAAAAATCCAACATAATACAACAACACCAGAAAAGGAATTTAATTACAATGAACCCAACACCACCACAGCTATACGCCCTCATCAAACTTCACAAAGAGAACAATCCAGCGAGACCAGTTACATCATGCATTGATTCACCAACACACAAATTAAGTCAATTTATAAATATTTTTTTCAATAACATCACTAACTTTACACCACGATACACAATAAAAAACTCAACAGAATTAGCACAAAAACTACACAACACAACACCGCCTAAAAAATGTATCCTTGTCTCTTTCGATGTGAAGAGTTTATTCACCAACATACCGACGGAAACGACACTAAAATTGACTGAACATATACTTGACAAACTAGACATAGACAACAACATTAAAGACCAAACAATAGAAATCATCACAACATGTATAAGACAGAATTATTTCGAATTTGACAATAAACTATACACACAGACGAACGGCCTTCCAATGGGAAGCAGTTTATCCCCATTATTAGCAGACATTTATATGGACGATTTTGAGACCAAACTTTTTGCATCTAAACATGTACTGTTGAAACATGTGACCAATTACAATAGGTACGTTGATGATATTTTCTGTACATGGGAAGGGACACACAGACAATTAGATCAGTTTTTGACATACCTCAATTCCATAGACAAACACATACAATTCACAATGGAAAAAGAAGATAACAGCTCACTCAACTACATGGACATTAACATATCAATAATCGAGAACCAATTTACATTCAAAATCTACCGAAAACCAACATATACAGATACAATAATTCATTCAAATTCACATCACCCATACTCACAAAAAATGGCAGGTTTTAATTCCATGATACACAGATTATTGACAATACCACTCACAAAAGAAAACTACCAGACAGAAATCAACACTATCATAAATATAGCTAATAACAACGGATACCACCCAAACATAATTATACGACTACTAAACAAAAAACATAAGAACAAACTAATACACGATTACATTTACCCCAAGATACACTTACACAACAACGACGACAAATGGAGAAGAATACTATACATAGACAACATAAGTGACGAAATTACATCAAAACACAAAAACCAACACTTTAGACCAGCATTCTACACGAATAACTCTTTAAAAAAACGACTATGCAACTATAAACGAAAAACAGACATAAACAAAAAATCAGGCATATACAAGATAAACTGTAAGAACTGCGACATATGTTACATTGGACAAACAGGACGACAATTCGAAACAAGAATTAATGAACATCACAAAGCTATAAAAAATTTCACAATCAATTCAGAAATGGCGGATCACTGTAGAGAGACAGGACACAACATTGACAGAGAAAACACACAGTACTTACACATATACAATCACAAAAACCATAAAATGAACCTACTAGAAACATTAGAAATACATAGACACAAAGAACACGTAATTAACAATCAAATTCCAAATCTGTCACCTATACTCAAATTATTTGTACAGGACACGCACACAATCATACCTTCTCACCCCCTCACACACACAACCAACACTTCACCTCCCCACCCCCACCATACAGACACACCCACAACAACACACTAGTGACGCGACACAATACATCAGTTTAATTTAAATCACCACTGAAGATGGCCACATTGTGGTTGAAAATATTTTGGTTTTTATAAAAAATAAAAGTGATACTTTGCAAAGTTGTGTTTTTTATTATCATTATGGAAAAGTACCACAAAGTTGATAAAAATACTTTAAATAAATTGAAATATAAAGTTTTTTAAAATACACCATTATATCCAAAATCACAGAAAAAATACTCAATAAAGGGTTTTTCAGTTTTATGTCTATTTGCTTCTTTAACCTTTATTCTAACCGTTGGTTCGTTTCTTGGTTTTTGAAATATGTACTTGACGTTTTAGTCATTTTAAAACATAAATTACCAAAAAATTTGTACCTAGATAGCTGGTTAGGTGAAGTTAAAAGTAAAATTAATAAAAAAAAATATTACTAGTGGTCGACCAGTGCTCGAAATTCGTATATAGGTTTATATACATCAATATATATAAGTCATATTTTATGTAAAATGAAGACAATAAATGATATTTCACCCACAATTTGATTATAAAGGCTGTATTATTACACAAATCACAGTTTCCTAAACAAGTTAAAAAAAGTTATGTTACGAAATTAAAATAATGTTTTGTGACTGAAGAGCTAAAAATAGCAGGCTAAATTATTGTAATAACGTAGAACAACTATTCGTTCTGAATTAACCCATTTATGTACATAGAATTATAGGACTTTCTTAGATTTAACCAAACAGAAAACTCATTGATAAATATTTTTCTTTGATAAAATAATATAATAATAAAAAATGCCAAAATGAAGTAAAATAATAAAATATTGGGAGATATTCAATTGAATACAGGGTAAAATAACACTAAACTTGATTTTTTTTTTTTAGTTAGATTGTTTTTGAGTTAATTTTGTCTCGGTAGCCTAGTTGTACTAGCGTGGACTTCAGATCCGAGGTCCCGGGTTCGATTCCCGGTCGGTTCAGAGTTTTTCTAAGTGTTTTTTCACTTGAAATTTCTACCCGGGGTTGGCCTGTCTCAGATTGGACGGGACCGGTTGACTGGAAAAAATTGGCTCAGGCAATAAGTTTCGCCGGCTATACTGACACCTTTGTATAGAAAAGTGTTATATTATTTATTTATTTATTTACCTATATCCAATTTTCCATGGTGAATATTTTTTTGAGATTAAACGAGTGATGATTAAACCAATAAAATCATGGTTCAGTGAGTGAAATCCAGAAATTAGTTGGTCAGTAGGCCTAGACAAATTGCATTTGACGATCGACTACATACAAACGAATTCTTCGACAATGTAGAGTAGGAAGAAAATTAACTGTCCACTTTTTTATATTTTTTGTATAAGTGTCTTTGTTTGGTTTAAATAACTGTTTACATGTTCCAGTGGACAGTTAATTATTTCGCACTATACATTGACGAAAACTTCGTTTGTAGTCGGACGCCAATTTGAATTTGTCTACAGGGGCTGGAGTTCTTATAGTTCTTAATCTTTAACCACTCTTCTATAAACCATTTTTGCAACTTGGCTTATATGTAAAATAAGAAATTCAACAACTTTTAATGTTTGAGTTCCATGGTATTCATATCTATTCTTTTTAGTCGTTTTTTTCATGGCTGAAAGTTGTGGCCAATGTGGTCTAAGACACGTCACTAATTATGTCTCTTCAACCCTATAGAAACTGCGCTAATTGTATCGCCTCGGCTAATCCAAATGTCGCATCTTTTTCCCAAGATTTTATATTTAGACTTCTGATCAAAGAACCCGTCCGAAACTGGCCGTCTAACTTATAAAAAATTCCTTAATCGTAAGATTACATATAAATCACTATCAGTTTTTACTTAAATTATAAACAAAAATATTTAATCCGCGTTTGTTATGTATGAAGATGACATTTCATACAAAATTTTGTAAATAAACAAAAATAGTAGCTGGGCAACGCGAGTGGTAACTACCAATATTCGCTATGTCAGATTTGAACGAGTTATTCATGCAGAATAGGTATGTACCTTATTTTTTAATTATTTATTTTATATCAAAATATAGTTAAGTCCTTATTAAATCGTACGAAACCTTTATGTTTCAGCCAAAATAAACCAATTCATGTTTGATCACTTCAATTTTAATATCTGTACCTACTTAAAAAGTATTATTTTAGTAATTTCTTCAAAACGTCATTATATTTCTGATAAATTTAGTTGGTGCATCATGGTTGTAAGACCTCGATGATTACGGGAATGCAATATTTGCTTTATTTGTTTAAAATTTCTATTATCAAAATGATAAACCAAAACAAAATGGACCAAAATATGAAGGGAGCACCTAATTGGACGGGAAAAAAACTTAAAAACAGTATATTTATTACAGAAAGCGTTGTTGTACACTCGAAACCATTGTCAGTTGACATAAAATCCAACATGGCGGGCTAAAATCTACAGAGACCAGCTCGCAATCAATCGATATGGGTTAAACTACCTCGACGAAGGCTTGATCGCAAATTTTCTACCGCTGAACTCTTATTTTCCACTGATCACAGTTTTTTATAAAGCAGTGAGAGACGAGAATCTTTAAACTCCAGTATCACCCACTACAGACGAGTTGGTCCTTCTCAGAGTCCAAAATATTTGGTGCATACGCCTCAAGAACCACATCTTCAACGCATCCATGAGCTGCTTGTCTCTGGCCTTCATTGTCCACATTGCCACACCAAATAGGCGTGCGTATAAGGAAAACATGAGACGTCACAAGATTAGGTAATCTTTACAGTCATCGTGATTCCAAATTTTTGACAGTTTCGCGCTTTGGCCCAGGTCTATGCATCTCCTAATTTTACCCTCACATCTGTCTTTGTTGACAAGCTTGGATCCGAGTTGTACAAATTCCTTGAAACAACCCATATTGTAAGTTTCCGTGGCGTGATGTAACGAAATTTTGTACAGAAACATGTATAGCGCTCCTACAGAATACTTCGGAAAACTCCGAAAAAAATTCCCGTGAGATTTTCACTTGCGTTGCGTGAGTACCTAATATTCGGAATAGGGTTACAGTTTCGGTATTGGTCAGGTCATTCTGGTTTTCTAATAACCCAGTCTGGTCCAATAATATGATTTTTGTGTTACTTATATTCATGTCCAGATCAAGTACTTCAATTTCTTTCTCACATGTCAACGGATGTCGTCAAACAACGTATTGCCGCAGGTGTTATCATACTAAAAAAAGGTGTTACCATACACCCTTAATATTATTTTTGCCACTGGCAACACAGCTTTCTAACAATACACGTGATCTATACAGTGTTATTCTCTGTGTAAATATCCAATTTCATTTAATTTTTTCCCCCTTCGCATTGTTTCTTTATGCCTGAAATTTTTCACATTTCGCCGAATAACTGCCCGCCATAAAAGTAGTTGGAGCGGGCTAACTCGCCCCATAAACAACGTGATCTTCATAAGATTCAATTTACCAGAAATCTTATAAATATTCGTTACTGTCCCATCTTTTTGTGTTTTCTTTATTATTCGTTATTTGTATACAATTCGATGTGACTATCTTATCATTGCTATACAATAATTGGTTAGTTTGTCTGTAACTTCTATGAAACACTCTGAACTCACGCGAAATATTATTTTTCATAGTTGTATTAATCGTCTGAAGTCAATAGTACCTATGAAAATATATTTAATTGCAGATGTTGTGAAACAAGAAATATTATAATGTCCAAATGATACAGGAAGAAGTGTCAAATTAATTATCCACAGTCTCCAACAAGGTAAAATAATATTGGGATCCTTTGAGGGACCATACAACTGATTTTAAATAGGACAACCGAATAATTATTATTAGTAACCCTTTTTTACGCCTGTCGTCCGTGTGGTTTTACTGCCATTTATTTTATAAAAATGTACTGAAATATAAAGCAATCAGAAAAATAGAGGACATTAAAAAGCCTGACGCTGAGACGGTGATTTGGTTGCGAATATTTTGAAATTTCCCCAAGATCGCGAAGCTTATTCACAGATAGTCGCTTCGATAAGAGAGGCATTTAAAGAGAAGAAAAGCTAAAAATTGTTTAAATTATCCTACAAACTATTGGAAACAGAGCTGAGTAGTTTGTTTATGGTTTCGGAGGAGGTTTTTGAAGCTGTGCACAGTCTTATAATCCTTAGAACGGTCGCAAAGGTAAATGATTAAGAATTTAGAGTCACATATTTGAATTTTTCTTTGACTCCAACTGATATTTGAGGGCAAAATTGAGAGAAGACGGGAAATGGGCAGTAAACAGATGTCCTGGCTGCGAAATATTCCGGAATTTAGCGGAATATCAAGGGTCGAAGAGCTCTTCAGAGCGACGCAAGATCGAGAGGCTTTTGTAGAGGTGGTCGCTAACGTCGGGAGAACCCGATAGTGTACCCAATGAAGTAGTAGATTGGGAGTTGATGGGGTGGTAAAAGAAGACGTAGCAGACTAATGGTGACTTTCACCAACGGTTCCTAACTTTAAGGTAGCTCTTAGCGTTTGCCACACCACATGAAACGCTACACTAAGAGCTCCCTAAAAGTCAGGTACCGTTGGTGAAAGTCACCATAAGACTCACTATTATGAGAGCGTAAGAAACCTTGAGGATGCCAGCTTATAGATTCGAATGATATCCTGGATCTAATAAAGGACGGAGATGTTTAGCGAGGCCTTGTCGCGTCCACATGGAAAGCGAACGTGGATAAAGTAAATAATATGGGTGTTGGCCCTTCTTTTTTACCCTAATTCAAACTGATTTTGCGATGTGATGTTTGCCTTGATGCAGTTTACTTATGTGTGTTTTTCAATTCTTGTCATTAGTTTTAGTGTTTTAGTTAAACGGATATAAGATTAAGAACACAGCGAAACTGTAATATTGGTAGAAGTGGAGTGGAGGGTGTAATTTAGTAGATAATAATAATGGTGATACGTGGATGAGAAGGAGGATGGGGTGGGATGGGCTGGGCCGGCCATGGTTAGGAGATAAAATGGATCGCATCGGGTGTCGGGATGTGTTTACTGATGTAGCCAACGAGCATGTATGGGGAGACCTCCAATTGCACGATCGACCGGTTATTATTATAATTATTGGTATCTATAATATCTAATATTCAAGTTTTCATCAGGTATATTATTAAAAAAGCCCTGAACACTGACTGACTGATCAACTAACGCCGCTTACTCGAAGCGAGCGATATCCATTTTGTTGTTGTTTTTTTTTTATTCTTTATTTTCTTTGTGGGTCCACTATGTTTTGAAATATTATATGTAGGTAAATAGTAAAGAGATTTGGAGTGACTAGTCTTTTTTTTCAGCAAAAAACGAATACAGGTAAGGGGCAGTCCGTGATAAACTCGAGAAATTGCAGTCGATAACGGTAGTTCCTTCACGATGGACATCAATAGTTTGACCAAATAGTGATTGAACATCATTGAGAAATGCGAAAGAGATGAGCTAGCTAACCCTATTATATATTATTATGTTCTGATGTAAAGTATATATGTTCTGATGTAAAGTATATATGTTCTGATGTAAAGTATATATGTTCTGATGTAAAGTATATAATATGTTCTGATGTAAAGTATATATGTTCTGATGTAAAGTATATAATATGTTCTGATGTAAAGTATATATGTTCTGATGTAAAGTAAGAAGACGGCGTGGAAGGAGGAGTGAAATCAGAATAAAGAATCAGTTAAGATCCTCATTGTGGTTAAACTTTGACTATAAATCGATTAAAATCGTAAAACTTATATCGCATAAATGGAATTCCACGATAGAGCTATATCTATTTTCACTATCTTCTTCAACATTCTCATGGTAAGAGAGGAGTGGATGGATTCCTATACATCTCCTTAATAGGGACAAACCGTGGGATAATCCTCAAAGTGTTGTCTTCAGAAGCAACCCCCTACCCCCCCCCCCATCTAAAATAAATACAAAGGGGTATATTTTGTGTGCGATTTATCCGACGCGTTCACCCACCGCAAACACGGCAACAAAGGCAGAGTTGGAACATAGTAATTATGCTAAGTTGAGACCTAAAACAATGCTAAGTTGAGGCCTGAAACAGCGCTAAGTGAGTTATGTGTTCTTTGTCTCGGCGCGATTTTGTTTTGTCAAACTAAAGGTTTGCCTTATCATGTTACCGGAATATTAAACATTTTAATCGGTGGAATGACCGTTTAGTTTTCTTGTTGGGAATATTTTTGATCGATGGTATTGATTGACTTCTTGGTTTTTTATGTGCGTTCTTCTTGTTTTGCCGTTTGATTTTGTTGTCTATTAACCTGGACAACTTATATCGCGTCGTTTAGTAAACAATTTTACTTCAAGATAGCCTTATGTTAAGAGACTCCTGTAAATCCTATCTGGGCTATATTGTGCGTGGAGATGAATATGAAATCCTTCAATTATTGCCGATGGGGAAGGTGGATGGTCGAGGGCAAATATTGCAAAGTGAGAGAATGGTTCGAAATAGGAACGATGGAGTGCGTCTTTTCGATGGTATTGAAACAACAAGTCGTGCTCACGGCTAAAGGCTGTACGCGGCTTAAAGGGCCCTAAGAAGGTGAATAAAATACGTAAAAACTTTTATTATTATCAATTTAATATTTTTAAAGTATTTCACGTTTTTGATAACGAAATCTATACGTCCATATTTTTTTTAAATCCATAGTATAATGAGAATTATAGTTAGGTCTATAGTGCTGAAATTCAACTGCACACTCCGCGGTCATCAATTTTTCACTGGCATGAAATTGTTCTACTTCTGTTGCCAGTTGGCAGCTCCCTTCTATCCCAGATGATTTTGAGTTAAATGCAGTCGGTATTTAGCGGGCTAAAAGACTCTTCTGAAGACTTCACTGATGATTTTTTCCTCGGAATTTTCGTACATGATCTGGGTTGCTTGAATCAGTTCCTTTACCCTTCCTATTTCACTCTTTGTCATCACTCAACCAAGATGATGGATATTAATTACATAGATAAATTCTCCCTTGAAGCCCCTTGCACCCCGCAAGCCAGCCCGGAGAGACCAATTTGCAGCAAACGCGATCCGCACGTATCCAACCCGCTAGCCTGACTGCAGCGACAAAACCAAAAAGTCAGACCCACACAAATCTAGCCCACCGCGGATATCTCCCCCCAAAACCAATCCACAATGCGGGGGTAGGGAGGAACAAGAGCTCTCTATTGCGCTCTCCAGGGGACATCATCTGCCTGAACCCCCCTTGATAGGATCCGGGCGTCCAAGGCTTATTTATTGTTTTTTATGATTTTTCGCGGTTTAAAGACGTGAGGTGGTCAAACTCACGACCCCGATCTGATTTTTCGACTTCCTGCCTTTAAAAGGATGCAAAAGAAATCAGCAAAAAGAGCAGAGGTGCTATTATTAGCCGGCAACCCCACGGCCATTGATAACGCAACCGTATTTTTTTCTTTGTACAGGTTGTATATTCGTTCTAAGATAGTTCTTCAAATTTCAAAGAGGTGCTTAAGCGGTAATAAAGAGTATTTTATTTTATTTTATTAAGCGGTCATACTCGAGTTCTGTAAGATTAACTATGAAATAAATTAAGACACGTTCCCCATCCCTGAAATGGAATGGGAAGCTATGGGGTTTCAAGTACAAAGTTACAAGGTAGAACCATTAGATGGACCTATGTTCTTACACGAGATATATACGTAGAGTCGGATATCCTCGACGTCGCTTCAGAGATAATGTATTACATCGAATATCCTCTACGTATATTATCTTAGACATTCGCTTTCGAAGGTTACAGTTCTAGAATGTGGTCAATGTTATTTATATCGCCAGTTTAAAAAGAATTGAAAGACGTTTTCTTTGAGAACGGAAAAATGCACTTTTGCGATTTTATACTATGATATGTGATCACTTGGATATAGTTTTTTACCCTGAGCAGATTTGAAAAGCTCCTCAGTTCTCAGCTATAAAGTGTAACTTTTTCCAAGATTTTTAAGGTCCGAAATTCTACCTTTTACGATGAGGTGTAATAAGACCTTAGGTACTAATCCGTTCCGAGATCATGCCTCCAGAATGGCATCTTTCACTTGTTTGCACCTTTTAAAGCCAAGCGAAATTAGCGCAAACTACGACATCGTAACTCCACTCTAAGTTAGCGTTGTTTTACCTACGTTCGTCTTTCCCAAATATTATAACCGTTTTGAACAGTCTACCAATATCTGTCATTCCTACCACATGTCGAGCTCACAAACACTGCTCTCTTTGTAGATAATGATAGCCGTTTTTTTTTCATACCTCAGATCCATTCATTTAAACTCTTGTCCCAAACGTAGCCTTTTTCATGGCGCCGATATGTGCAAGTGTGCAATCCGGTAAAATTGGATCGGGCCTTGGTTTTTCCACTTCACATCCCTGCCCGGCCAAACTTGTTGACGGTGCTTGGTGAAGATTTGCCAACGTAAAGGAATGGAGCTCCCGATTTGTACAATTTTTGCCCCATTGGACAACTACTACTCATGCACGTTTTTCCGTACACTTCTGAATGAAATCCCTCACCTCACTCATGAATTTCAGTCATCAAACCAAATCACGGACCGTAATTCAAACCCGGCGGGCGATAGGATCGGTAGCTCAATTATTTCCGGCTGCCAAACCGGCACCGAGCATCGCATCTCCCTTGTAGCACTTTACATCTGCCGTTCGTATGTCGTGACAACTGGGTGCATGCATTTATCAAATACTTCGATTGCATTTTTAGCAAAAGCGACTAACGTACATATATGTACATATTGTGTGTAATATTTGCATCAGAAGTAATATAATATTTTGAATTAACTATCGTAAAACCTTAAAATATAAGTCAGGAGAAATATCAGTTTCTTTTTTGGTAGCACGAGTTTAAAAGTATGACGTCTCTAGATATTATTATTTGGTTCATACACGTGAATTTTGGCGTGGCTTCTGAAGAATCATAAATCCAATTCAGATAACATTTTCCTATTAAATTTCCTCGAGTCATTATACAAATAAATTAAGAATAATGAGATGTTTTGCCCCTCAGAGAGCAAGTTCGGGTGTCAGGAAATTTTCATGTCCTATTATGCAAAGTCACTCCCTCGTGATCAATGGTGAGGCTAAAGCCATCTCTCACCGAGCGAAGCTAAGCTGAGATGTGATGTGTTCTACTTTGCTACGAGAGACGATTTAAAATTATGAATAAATTATTTTCCATTAGTTACGTTCTAGCGAAAAGTGTTAATTATTTTGAAAAATATAAAAAAATGGACCCTAAATCTTAAGCATTAAATGAAAAAGTTTGACATCAAAAGTGCTTAGAAAATCCTTAATATCTAGTAAAAGACATTTATATTGTGCAGGTATACTTAAATTTTATTGTGTTGGAAATGATACTTAAGGATTAAAATTTATGCATAGTTGTTTATATGAAATCATGATAAATTCACTTATATCATGATGTTTTAAGCTAGTTAAAACACTCCTTCTTCGTGTGCTGTGTCAGGTCACTCCAACGTTGGCAATCACTTCGGCGAAAGCTTCTCTGTCTTGCGCTATCCGAAACAACTTGACGACTGACCGATACCGTTGGCGGCCATTTTATTACACTTAACTTCTGCCCTGAAGGTGTATTTCTGCTGTTAGGTGTATTTATCACCTCTCAAACCACACAAAAAACTAAAATATTAAAAAAAAAAACAAACTTCCAATATTTAAAGAAGATCTCAAAAATAACAAAAAAAAAATACTTATAAAAATAAAATTATAAACCTATTGTTAAAATATAGTTTAATACGCCATGTAAAATTTTATCATGGAATTATTTTTTTTATATAAAAAAATATTGTTGCATCCTTACTCCTTAGGGGACATTTTTAATGGGGAATTTGATAAAATGAATAATTATTGGTTAATAAAAATAAAAAGACACATCTTTAATTCGTTTGGCTTCGTTCTGTGAGAGTTTGGCCTTACGGGAGTTGTAAGGTCGTGTGATATCGGGGCGTGGATTCAGAGAGATAATCTAGGAGCTGGGAGTCATGACTCGCAGATTCTGGAGCCGCAACAAGAAACAGATAAAGACGGGAGTGCGTGTTTGCGTTTGCTAAATGAGTTTAGTTTTTGTTCCCGGGAATATTACTACCTTTCATTATCTTCTGCTCTCGTCACGGGGAATCTTACCAAAACTTTAACTTTCGACTTTCTTGTTTTTGCAGTCAAAATTTGAAATTGTTGTTTTATGATATTATGCGTTTATCTTTGCTTAATGATTTTCGGGTCGATGATCGAATGAACTCTGTTCAACCAAAGTTTGCTCGAATCTTTATTGTTTTAACTAGCGAATTGTTTTCACATCTTCTTTTTCTTCTTTGGGTGCCCTGTCAGGTCCCCCCCCCCCCGACGTTGGCGAGCAACTCTGCAAAAACCATTCGGTCCTGCGCTGATCTGAAAAATTCATCAACTCTTGATATTCCGGTCCATTCTCGGATATTTCGCAGCCAGAAAATCTGCTTGCTGCCCACTCCCCGTCTTTCCTCAATTTTGCCCTTTGAAATCGGTTGAAGAAGGTGGAGTTTCACCCCTCACAACACATGACACAAATATGGGACTCTCTTCTCTTTGACATGTCGTGTGAATTCTCTTCTGATATTTTCACTAGCCAATGAATATAATATAGATTATTATTATTATTTCGTATGGCTTTGCCACCAACGGGTGGCAACTTCAGAAGATGGAGAAGTATGCTATCTGCTACATACAGGAGACACGCACCCTACAGAGCAACATCCAGGCTTTCCGGCATTCGTCTCCTGCAGTAGCAGAACGTCAATGTTTTCATCGTTTAGTACTCGAGAGAGTACCTCGGCTTTAGCTAAACTGACTCCTTCAACATTTAATTGCATGAATCGGGTGTTATCCCTCGTCATAGAGTCCTTATAAGGACTGTTTTCGACACATTTGTTTGTAGTTCGCATTCTTTCTCTCTTTCTGATAATGGCGTGAGATGCTTTATTTTGCACAGTTCGCCAGCCGGTAAGCGTGTACTTCAGCCATCGTATGACGTTGCCCGGGTTGCACTACTAGGAAGCGTACACGATTACAACCCAAATATAGATTATAAAAAACACGTATAAGAAACCAATCGATAGTTCAAACGATTACCCTGAGATATCAATTAAATAATCGTTTGAATGTATCACTAATCTTGAATTAAGTTTCTTAAAACAGCAACAGGAGAGAAAATCTGATGCAAAGCCAAATAAACCCATCTGGAGGTCCGTTCTCGACATTCCATCCCGGTCGTAAAATTTTTTAATACGTTTAAGATTGAAATTGTATCGGTATTAATTGCGATGGAAATTCAGAGTAACCTTTTGAACTGAATCAAAACCAAACTATATAGGTACTAATGGTTGTATGGGGGTTTGTAGCGTATGGCGTGTGACTGGGCCGGCCCTTGATCTTTTGCTCTGGTCCGCACTGTGTGTTCGTTGGGGCGGCCACTTGGTAGAGTGCTCTCATTGTTTGCTAGATTGACAAAACTTATTTATTTTTTGTAACTCTCCTTTTTTTGTTATTGCATTTACTGACAGGAGGCTGAAACGGCCTTTTACACCTTTCAGCCTCGCCTATATCATTATTTATTGCTTTTACACAAAATGCCTGGGCTGTTTCTGTTTTATTGTTAATTTGTAACTACATTATAATATTGCCTCGCTTATTTTATTTGCACTGCATGAAAATTGTTTTTGTTATAATAATTGATTTTGTTTCTTTTTGTTTGTAATAATGATGTGTATTTCTGACGACTCTAAGTGCCTGTAAAGGCCTAGGGATGAGCAATAAATAAATAAAATAAAAGTGCGGTATACAGTAGCTCCAACCCCAAAATTATCAAACAAGGATGTGAGAAAAATGATTTAGTATTAATTCTCAGCCCATAGTATTTGCACTACTGGATAAAGTCCTCATCCATGCCTTCCAATCTAGTTCACTCTAAGCCAACGGCTCTAGGGTATGCAGTTATGTTTATAGGGCATCCAAAATTTCTAATTGTAGTCAAAGGGTGAAAGAGTGAATGATGCGTTTTGTCCATTTCGATCGATTTTTCTGACAACAATTTTACCCCGGAATAAGTGCAATAGTATTTCTGACACTCCTGTTCTAGATCTAATGATTGAAGTTTAAATAATTATGTCCGTGTATAGTAACTAAATCGACTTGGTGTCAGACCCAAAAACGTGCTTTAGCAAACAGCTCTAACGCACATTGCACATTTGTATATATTGTTCATACGCTGCGATTGTCAAATAAATCGATACCTCTTGTCTAATCAACCTCAACATAATATGACAGTATTTTCATATCTTTTCATCAAAATTAAGTTTTTGGTTTAATATCATATAGTTATAAGTAAGTCTACAGAAAAAACATTGTCTTATCTGTCTGCTCTGAAGATGACACTGCGTCATGTTTTTTTTTTTATATTGGAATCAATCATAAAAACCGTCTTAGAAAAACTTTTGATTCGAATTTATGTATAAATCAAGCTTTTTATTTTCTTATGCTAAATAAAATTCAGAAAGTGTACGTTTCTGTGTTTTGGCAAAAAAAAAAACCCGTCCTTCTACAGACGAGATTTTGTGCCACCTTTTCTTTTGCGTCTCAACGAACGGTTCTTATTCCTTTGTTTTCTCGTTTTTCTTTTGTTAGCGCTTTCCATTGTTTCGTGAATAATTTTCAGTGTAGATTTCCATTCAGCCCGGAGAAAAATAACAACGTGTATCATGTCTGTTTATGGTTTGAGAAAAAGTTGGAGCTTTGATTGGACGTGACCTCCACTTCTTCATGTTTCCGACAGATCATACACACACACGAGGACAACGCCGTAATTATCCGAAACGATTGCCTTTAGTCACGAACGGACACAAAAAAAGAACAGGGACAAAATAAAAAACAATGAGATAAAACTTACATGCACGCATTAAAGCAATACTAGTGGTCGACCAGTGGTTTAAATTCGACCACAAATTATTTAAATTATAAGTTTGAACATTATTAGGGTTACATTGTTATTAAAACCCCTTATCTCTCCTATGGATTTTGTCAGTCATCCTACCCTTGGCGCCTCTCAGGTGCATATATGAAACTTTCAAAATGTACCACTTTTAATGAATTATCATTTATTTTTTTCAAAGTATTTTGTATGTATATCAATAAACGTGTATTTTTTTATATTTTGGATGATAGTTGCATACACTTTTTGAGCAATTTGAGCAAAATTGAAAAATTTGTCCTTTATTTTTACACAAATAGCACCAGCTTATTTGTGGTGATTTCGAGGACGAAAAACCCTCACTGAGATTTCTGAAAGAGTCGATACTTTCTTTTATCGATATTTTGAAATTTTTCTGAATTCCAGTTTCGGTAAAAGCTCATTTAAAACATATAACCAGATGATACCTCCGCGCAGGATCGAGTTCGACGGAGGGCTCATGTTGTCTCTCTTTGCCCCTAAATAAGTTCACAGAAGGACTTTCATTCATTCATTCATCAATGCTTCTTTATCTACAAGGTTCATAAAAAAATACATTGACCATCTGGTTCATTTTATTTTACACGTATAATAAGAGCAAAGCATTTCATCCATAAGATTAGTTCCTCTCGTAATTGTAATTATTTATAGGTTATAATTATTACAAGTTTTCGTTCATTTCACGACATAAGAGAGTCGTAATGCATAGATGAGAGTAGAATAGGTAAGTAATAGCATTATCTTTTTTTGAACTAATGAGACTGTTGACTGAATCTATGAAACGAAGCTTACCGAGTCCAATATATTACTTTTTTTTTCGTATTGTTCCTATCGAAGTCATTCCACAACACTAAACTTGAAATACAATGCCAGTTGTTTAGTTGTGAAAGAATATCATAGGTATGTCACACTCCTATTTTTTTTTTTCAAAAAATTATTTCTCGTAAATTTTCTAAACGGTACGTTCTCGTAAATACTCTTTCAGCCAGCTTGTTGGTAAAATTTGTGTAATGATTGTGTCGGAATTTCAAGATCAAACTTGGACGTAATATGACTTTATTTGCCAATCTAATTATTATTTTATGAGACAGTTTCCTTACAGATATTTATTTTGAAGAGCTGGATACCAAACACTTACGTCCTCATCAGTAACAGGATGAGCTTCTCTGTTACTACCAGTTTTATGGCATTCTTCATCAGTGGTTTCATCTTCACTAACATTATCGCTGTGATAACAATTAAGACTCAGATGATCAGACACCTCATCCGTGTCTCCATCACAAACATGATAATTTAATATCTCACTGATTTCGTCATTAATTTTTAATTTATTAGCTATCTTTTATCAAGCTAAAACTCCGAGTTAATATGCTGAGTTCATACCAGGCCGCAGAGGCGCCTAGGAGAGTTTGACTGACATTTTCAATAAATGTTAATTTATTCACAACGGCCCTGGAATATTTATATGTTTTCATTCAATTCTGATTAAAAATATGGTATTGGAGGAGTACTGAGAAGGAAGACGACGTATTTTAAAAAATAAATACCGAAATTGGCCGTCAAAGTATCCCAAGCGCCTGAGAGGCGCCAAAGATACATTAACGGTTAAAGACTGACGAGCGCAATTTCAAAATTTTCTTTAAAAAACAATGATGATACGTCAAATTTGAAATGTTGATATGTACAAAGTTTTTTTCTATTCGTTTGCGCTTATGCTGGGTTTCCGGAAGTGAGATAAAAGAAAATATTTTTTGTTAGGAAAATTATGAATCCTACATCACTTTGTGAATATTCTTCTCTCCTTTCTTCTTCTATTACTGGCGTGGTTTACTATTGCGATGATTATTAAGGTCTAAAGGTGAATAATGCGAGTATTGGCGAAGATGCGATTTTATCATGTGTTGGCGCGGCGACATTGACACAAGAGGTGAAGTAGGAACAAAAGCGGTTGTTAGGAAAAGAATTTTGAAAAGTGTGTTGCCAAAAATACTACTACCTGTATGAGTAGGAATGTGGAAAACGGCGCAAACACTTTTATTTTTAAAGTCAAAAAATGTTAACCAATTCTCAATTTATATCCCGCCATTTGCAGCTCCACCGTCCATTTGAATATAGCTACAGCCTTCAAAAAGTTTTCTGCGCTCATTATAAGGCACTTTTTATTTCACATTTGACCGACGCCAAGAATTGGCTGAGGGATTTTAAATTGTTTTTATAATTTTGACTTGCGCCTTTTAACCATACGACTATATATATATTTCACTGAAATTCACTTGGTCTGACGATCCGGATTCGGAAAGAAGAAGAAGAATTTCAAATTCAAATATATTTTCATTGAGAGAATAAAAAACACCCAAAATACATATGTAAAGAAAATTATAATTTTCATTGATTTGGAACATATTCAAAATTTTACAAACAAATGACAAATATGACATCGGCTTCGTACAATTGTTGTTTATTAATCAATCAATAGTTACATATTTTATTTCAATTTATTAAATTCATTACTTTTAATGTCGTTTCTTTTCAGGTTTGTTTTGTTATTTTATTATTTGTAAGCATTATATTAGTAGAACAATTAATTATATCAATAAATATTTATTCTCTTTTCAGAGAAAGAAACAATAAACTGTATTGAATTTATTAACAAAATATCTTGTAATAGAAAATATACACAATAATAGAAATTATGCATATTTTTTTATATACATTTTAGCTTCGCTTTGGGGGATTTGTTTCTATGATGTTTATAATAGTAGTCTGTGGAATTGTGTGTGAGTATCGAATACTGTGTTTGTAATGGTTTTTTATTGATTTGATCTATTTTATTTATTTATTTAAAATCTTTTATGAATAATTGCCGTGGGGTTGCCGGCTAAGAATAGCACCTCTGCTCTTTTTGCTGGTTTTTTCGAGCATCCTGTAAGAGGCAGGAATTCGAAAAATCAGATCGGGACCGTGAGGTTGACCACCTCACGTCCTTAAACCTCAACTGGTCAGAAAAGGCACAAGAGCCTCGGACGCCTTCGAGCGCAATGGAGAGCTCTTGATGCCTCCCTATGGGGCTTAGGTCTCCCGCATTGTGGGTTGGTTTGGGGGGATCCGCGGCGGGCTTGATTTGTGTGGGGCCGGCTTTTCGGTTTGATTGCTTTGATCGAGCTGGGAGGTCGGTTTCGTGCGGTTCGGGTTTGCTGCGGATTGGTCTCCTCCGGGCTGGCTTGCGTAGAGTGGGGGACCTTAACGGGCGTATGTATGTATGGATAATTAAAAAAAATATATTAGCTTTCGCCTATAAACTGTAAGTGTGCGACATTTCATACTCCTTTCAGACCCGCGCAGTTTTTTGTAAAAATAGTCACAAAGTTTTTCCTTAGGGTATAGATAAATTATCATGTTCTGATTAGTTTTTAACTGTTTTGTATTCACGAGTATATAACTGCCGATTAACATCTTCAAAAACCCGAGACAGGATGTCAAAGGACCAATATCTGAACTCAAAGGTCCTGGACTCAATTTGTAATGGTATCAGACAAAAATCAAAATGCTATCAAAATCAAAATCTATTCTTGCAACAACTCATACAATACAGTTACAATTTTCACATGTGACATAATATTTTCCAATACACTGCCATCTATTGGATTATTTATAAAGTTCCGCAACTATAGAGGAATAAATGTTTTTATTACGAACTTATGGTTATGAGTATGACCCGTCGAACTTCATCCTACACCCGAATAAACAATAATAATAATTACACAATACAATAAATTATTAGCTAAATTTAATTCATTTTTTTTGTCGTAAACTGTATTTTACAATAATATGAACACACGACGTTTCACGGACGGGCCAACTAGTCGTAAATTATTATTCTCATTAATAAAGCTCTCTAAGTTTAGTGTGCATTAATACAACGAACTTAAGAGCCAGTGCTAGAAATAGAGCATACTATATTAAATCGTTGATATTGGACACCAAGGAAACAGCAACGAGTAAGAACTAATCAATGGGCGATGACAGAATTAAACGCGCGCCAGAATTCTGGTTATATGTATATAACTCGTTGTTGTTTCCTTGGTGTCCCTATCAACGAGCAAGAACTAATCAATGGGCAATGACAGAATTAAACGCGCGCCAGAATTCTGGTTATATGTATATAACTCGTTGTTGTTTCCTTGGTGTCCCTATCAACGAGCAAGAACTAATCAATGGGCAATGACAGAATTAAACGCGCGCCAGAATTCTGGTTATATGTATATAACTCGTTGTTGTTTCCTTGGTGTCCCTATCAACGAGTAAGAACTAATCAATGGGCGATGACAGAATTAAACGCGCGCCAGAATTCTGGTTATATGTATATAACTCGTTGTTGTTTCCTTGGTGTCCCTATCAACGAGCAAGAACTAATCAATGGGCAATGACAGAATTAAACGCGCGCCAGAATTCTGGTTATAGCTCGTTGTTTTTTCCTTGCTGTCCATATCAACGAGCAAGAAAATATACTCGATTTCCAGTTCTAGCTCTTTGTTCGTTTGGCTTGAACCCACCCTTATTATTTATCGTATGGTCATATAAATACATCACATCTTTACAGGTAGAAACAATTCAGGTAATTTATTATCGACCTTAAAATAATATATTATGAACGTCACTTGTAATCGCCACACAATTATTGACAACATCAATCTCCTAGCGCACCTACTTCACATCACAGAGATTAGAACAAGGAAAGCACCCTTGTAAATATGCAGGAAAAAAAATCACGTGCCGTACCCATACAGATGCCATTAAAATTTCAATTAATTGAGTCTCGATTATTGGTCATTGACCAATGTTACCGATGTGACTCATAAAAATAGCGTCACTAAAGTGGAACTGGGCCGGCCATATAGTAAGAACAGCAGATGATCGACAAGAGTGGAGATCAAGGACTGGTCACAGACACCCAGGTAGGTCACAGCTGAGGTGGTCTGACGATATTAGGAGAGTGGCCCGCAAATCAATGGCATAGAATAGCAAGTGACAGAGAATTGTGGATGTCGAGAAGGAGGCCTATGTCCAATACTGGACGACTGAGGGCTGATGATGATGCTGTGCCAATTTTTTGACGCAATCACTTTTTTCTTCTTCTTCCCATAAGAATAAAAATATGTCATAAAATGTTAACATTTTGTTTTGACTGTCGCTTCTAGTAGGTACGTCGTGCAAAATATAATCCAATGTATGCCATATTATAATAATTTAAAGGCTTACTTTTATGGAAAAAAGTTTCATGACTCTTTACCATGGAAAAGTCACTGTAACACGAGTAAGGGTTTCGCTCTTTTTCCATTTCATAAGGAATTAACACAAAATAGGTATTCGTTGGTTACATAATCCTCCGCTGATTACAGGATTCGGGGAACTCTTGCAGGATTTCGTGGAATTATGGGAATAATTCCATTCTGACAACACCAATGATAATAATATTAAAAAGGATTTGTGCTTCGGGGATATATTTTTATCCTATAATAATAATATTAAGTATTCCAACAAGGTAACAAAATTTTTTTTTTCTAAATTATTTTGTTTTCGTTGATTATGTTTTCTGTAAAGAAATTTGTTAATATTTTTTATAAACAGAAAAAAAATCATGTAAGTACCTACCTACTTATTTAATTTAGAATTGTTTTGAAACGCCAAAATTTTTCGTCTCGACAGGTAAAATCTTCGCTACACGGTCGAAGGAAATCCGTTCCATACTAACATTCATATTATATATTATGTTCTTTTTTATGTATTTTTCATCTTTTTAATAGTTTTTTCGTTATTCGTAGCGGAGAAAAATCCAATAAATCAAACATCGGAAGAATCTTTTCAGCCGATCTCGAGTTAGAAGTGTTCGCACTTACTCGACTTTTTTTATACTATAGATAATCAAAAATAATCAAAAGCTTTCCCGACAAACGTTGTCCTGTGTACCTAACCAGAGGCGGCCCGTTCATATGTGCATAATATGCAGAAAAAAAATCCTTAATTAATTCGATTGAGTTAAACTAATAAAATAATAACATTAAAATATTTCCAAAACATCCATACTTTATTCGCAGACATTCTACCTCGCCTATGAAGTACCTATGATATGTGTGCATATTATTTGAAAGTGCCCGATAATGTTGTTGTCTTTGTATGAAAATTTCTAAAACGCTCGAAACGGTGGAGTTAGTGGGATGGGCTACTGTAAGAGCGGCTATTTCGCAAACGAGAGGGAACTACCATCAGATGTAGTAAACAATAATTTTATTGTTATATCCTCGCAGGAAATCCGTTCTATACTAACTTTAATATTAAGTACCTATATTATTTCTTATCCATTTTTCAACTTTTAATTAGTAGGTAATTATATTATCCGGAGCAGAGGAGAATGCAATAAATCAATCATCTCGAATTATAAGTGTTCGCACTAACCCGACTTTTAAATTATAAGATTGTGGTAGAGATGTAGCTTGTAGGTGTATAATACATATGTATCATATTGTCATCAAAAACCGTCTGTTAAAACATATGCTTTACTCGATAAATAAACAAGCTCTGAAAGGAATATTTGTCAGTAAATGTCGATTTGAAACATAAAGACTATCGGATTTGTGTATTTTTCCCTTGGAAGCAACGTGCGTGCAATTCGTTCCAAGGCTGTGCGGCACATTAGAAAATAAGGCTTTGATTTATGGAGGAGTTTGGGAGGATATTAAGAGTCTTCAGGATGGCAGATAAGCGTTGAGATTATCCGTTAGCAATATATCTTAATAAAGAGCCACCTATGGGAGATATGTGTAGACAGTCATCTGGACTGTTAATCACCGATTCGCGTGTTAGTGAGCTACACTCTACGGCCGTTTTTTATGGATCGCTCAATTTAGCTTTCTAATTATTTTTTTTAAAGAATATGTAACAACTGATGACTCTAACAATTCATTACTAATGTTCGATTTTTAAATGGAACAAACCACTACGGGCTTACGACCGTCTTCTACTGTTTTGTATTTCGAAGTCTGGCTTAGTGTGATCACTTTACGTTAACAACGTTCGCCATTAGATGGTAATGTTTAAGTCTCCGAAACTCCAAATCATGAGAATTCTCAACATGTTCAGCATGTCGAAAAATATCATGTATGCAACAAGCAGATATTTAATAATTAATGAAATATAGAGATAAAAGTTGTTAACTATTGAGAATAAGAGAGCAAACCAAAATTAAAGACTGTGACTGCTGTCATGTATTTGGCGCCAGGATATGGCTATATCCATTTTTTGTTAAGGAAATATTAAGGAAATATTATTAAGTAGGTTAGGTAGGTACCTACATACAATTAGGTACACCAACAATACTCTCGTTTTGACCCCACTTAGTGCAAGAACTTGTGCGGTTTCAGTGACCTTTTTCCATGTCTAAATCCCTCAGCTCTGCTTAAAAAGAACGTAACACGGTGTGAGAGGGTCTTCCTCGTATTGGCATGGGAGCAGGAACAGCGCTCTCCTATATGAAGAGCATTCTTCTTCTTCTTCGAGTCTGGACTAGACTTTGCCACTCCGATATTCCGGGACCGATATCTCGTTGTCGTTTGCGGATTGTAGGTCTTTCTCGTTGCAGGTAATTGTCATCAGCGGGCATTGCAGTAAGTGAGGGCCGTCCTGCACCTACCCGCAGTCGCAATCCACACCATCGCCCTCCAGAAAATCCCACCTATGCTGGTTGTATTTGCATCTAGATACTCCCACTCTTAGCCTGTTCAATGTTTTCCAGGTTGGGTATTCCAGGTTATGTGCGCTATCTGTGCTCACGGATGGCGCCATCCAGAGTCCGTCACCAAGTTTTTGTCTCCATAGCTCCTCTCTGGTCTTTACCTCTGATGTTGATAGGTCTTGTGTACACTGGAGAAAACTGCTTCTTGATTTCAGTCTTTGGGTCACAATCCGGTGGTCGTAAAGTGGGTGTATAGGGTCGTGAATTTGTCGGTGTCTCTCTAAGTTTGCCGCTACTCTTCTTCGCACATCGGGCGGAGCATTTCCAATTATGGGGAACAATTATTTATCTACGGGAGTCGGTTTATGAAGAGCATTGAAAAAATCTTTTGGTTATTTTATCATAAGACCACGCGGTGGACAAAATATCTATAATAAAACCAACTGACGAGTGAGAAGACACAAGACAGAAAGACATGAACACTGATTAACTAAAGGATAGACTTTAGATGAACTGGCATTACGCCCTGGACATCGAAAAAAATTTGGGAAGTTGGATAACCACCTTGCGCAACTCCTCGCAGACCATGGACGCTTTCAGGCATAGGAAAGAAATGGTTCCTAGCGGCCAGTGCCAGCGGAGATACGGATACCGCCAGGAATTCCATATTTGAGTGCCAGGAATGGGACCATATAAGAGATGCCGCGTGGGAAAACATCTAAAGACGAGTGAGGCCATACCATCAGGTATGTGCTATGTTAGAGAACGAGGATACGTGGAAGGCTTTGAAAAGCATGGTCGCCATCCCAATGGGGAAGAAGCAAGCTAATGAAACAGACAGGAAGATATTAAAATATCATCTGTAGTCAAGTCATCACCAAAGCGGAGCAATGCTTAAATGTGGTTTTGCTGTAGCGTGGAGAACCAGAGAAGGCTTTCAAGTCGGTAGGTCTGCCCTCAGATTCAACGTCTATGATTTCCCCTCCTTAGAAAAAAAATGAACTAGGAATGGGCATGGAGAAAGACAGATGTAAAAAAGTGGCCTTCAAAATGTGTCAGTCCCTTGTCCACAGATTAGTAGTAACTGTAAAGGGTATGTAGTACCTTCCTGTTTTGTCACGTAGCGGATGGAGGGCGCGTGGTTTATGGGAAAAATATATAAATATTACGTCCTGAACTCCCTTAAATGTTGGACATTTATTATTTCGGAGTTCACAACCTTCACATATTTACTAACTTACTAACCGGAAACTTCCCGTGCTTGCTATGATGAAGATTCATTACTATTTTTAGAAGGTAACACAATCTTTAAAAATAAATAAAAAATATAAGTCATAAAAGATGAAATTCACGACAGACGTTGTCCCGTGGTGTATGTAACTATGAATATTGAATAAAAAAAAAAACAATAAATTTCATAACCAATGTCATTCCGACCGATGCATCTGTTTTAAACCACATATTATTTTCCATCCAAATTCCGTAAATCGCACTAACAATTCAACAACTGACAGTTTGTCTCAAAGGACAATTTGATTACAAACTTAGAATTTTTATTCACATTTTGCATTTAATTTATAAAAAAAAATGCGCTTCAATGTTAACATTTTTTTTTTTAATTTTTTTTTTATTTTATTTTCCATAAGCAATTACACAACAAATAGTTTACACATATAATTGTTGGAATTTACTGCCCCACTAGACAAAGTCTGTTCTGGGGCAATACTACTTCAAATCAAATCATGTAACGAACCAATCATCTTACAAAAAAAGCATAATACCTCCAGTGAAGAAAAAAATAATAATAGTAATAAATAAAAGTACAAATAATAATGTCTTTACTAAATAACAAGACTAATAAGATAAGATTCCACTAATAAGGGTCTACTGCACTCCACCTTACAAGCAATCTCAAACAATCAGCTCAGGATGTGAGTCAGCGCTCTCTCACATTCCACTCGTCCCTTTGAATTAGAACAAAGCTTCAAAAAAAATGCCATAAAAATCTGCCTGCCAATATTTTTAATGTCAATGGTTGTCAGGTAAATAAAAATTGTGTTTCTATAGAATTTTTCACAGATGGCGTGGATGTTTCGAAATTTCCATACTAACTTTAATATTATATTTCATATAATTTACTATCCATTTTTCAATTTATTATTAGTTATTCTGTTATCCGGAGCGTAGAAGAATTCAATAAACCAAAAATAATAAAAAAATCTGTTCAGATGATCTCGAGTTATAAGTAGTGTTTGCACTTACTCCACTTTCTTTCATATCTTTAGACTACGAGTAGCTTTCAAACGTTGTCCTGGTGTCCTTACTACGGATTTGACTTCAAATTTGTAATTAATGCAAAAATAAGTTCAAAAAAAATTTGTTTGAATGTTAATAAAAATATTTCTGAAAGCTGGAAAAACGCGTACCAATATTTTTAATGTTAATGGTTGTCAGGTAGACACTAATTTTGTTGTCAGGTATACAATTTTTATAGATGGCGTTGGCGTCGCAGGAAACCCGGAAATTAAATTTTATATTATTAACTATGTAGGTATGCATTTTCAACTTTTTAATAGTTATTATGTTACCCGAAGCGGAGAAGAATCCAATTAATCAAACATGGGAAGAATCTTTTCAGCCGATCTAAGTTATAAGTTTTCGAACTAACCAAACTTTTATATTATAAGATTATATTATTACAAGTACCTAAGTACCTACCTATATAAATTTTTTGTACTTACTTGATAATATTTGACGAACAATATAAAGTGTATGTACCTATTGTATAATCTGCCTAATGATATAATAGGTAACACGTGTGATTAATTTTGTTTTTTTTTGTTTTGTTTGTTTCTTTTGTTTTATATAAATTTGTCTATCATGGCAGAGTTTGCAATATTGTCTATATAATATATCTAGTGTAACTATGGTAAGAATATAATCAAAGCAATTTCGAACTATTTTTGCATTTTGAAATAATTAGTATAGTGGAAATAAAATACGCACCAAGTGCCGAAATATTCATTTTGAGATAATCTAATAAAACTGATTTTTCCCCCATATAGACATAGTACTACGATGATTTTTGGATCTGTTTTTTTACACCTTTAGATCATCGATATGGACTTAGTGCAATAGTTAGGCTATTGGCAATGGTTTATAGAACATTTCCTCATACTCAACTCATTTTTTTTTTCATTTTTGGCGCTTAGTGCGTATTTTATTTCCACTATACGTCATTATTTAAAACTTAACATGTCTTGTATTGCTTTTATTATTTTAATGAATAAAGAAGAAATAAAATACAAATTTGAATTCAATAATCACAGTGAGGATCACAGGACAACGTCAGTTGGGAAAGATAGTAATAAATAAAATAATATAATATGATTATGGTAGATAAACAAAATAAACTGTGTGGATGGTAAATGAATAAAAACACAAAGGAAACAAGGAGACTACACGATTGAACTGATAAAATAAATATGTTTTATTTGCTAAAAACCGTCGGGGAAAATATTATCATCTGCGAGGGAAAATAATATATTGTCTTGTGTTTGTACAAAAATGTCTAATGTGTAAATAGAATATTATGAAAAGAATTGAATAGAATATTATGAAAAGAAAAAAAAATTATGTGTTCCACTTGTTTTGGTGATAATACCTACGGCCATTTTGTTTACAGCGTGTTTAAAAACAAAATGGAGGAAAAACGATTTCCTACGTGTGAAATTTTTTTCTAATTCAAGGTGATTTTTTTACAAAAAGTTTTGTTTATTAAATTTACCTTATTAGATAATCATGAGTGCGTTCAAATTTTTCATACATGAGTTATTTATATCCTGGCGCCAAATAAATAATGACAGCAGTCGCAGTCTTTAAATTTGGTTGCTCTCTTGTTCTCAATAATTTCCAACTTTTTTCTCTAGATCTCTTAAATTATTATTAAACATCTACTTGTTGTAAACAAGGGATTTTTTTTACATGTTGAACATGTCGAGAATTCTCATGATAAGGTGTTTCGGAGACTAAAACATTACCACCCTATGGCGAACGTTGTTAACGCAAATTGATCACGCTAAGCCAGCCTTTGAAATAACAGTAGAAGACGGTCGTAAGCCCGTGGTGGTTTGTTCCATTTAAAAATCGAACATCAGCATAGAATTGTCAGTGTCATTAGTTGTTACACATTCAATTTTAACATTCCTGAAAACATAAGTTTTCAGGAATGTTAAAATTGAAAACATAAGTTTTCAGCTCGCATAAATAATGCTCTTTAGAACTAATTAATTTAAGTAGTTTTTAACAATAAAAAATGCAGTTTTAAACACTTGGTCACACCCGTTTGAACTACCGTGGTCACACGTGGTATCTTTGAATCTACTTTTTTATTATTGCTTTTATTCAAGAATGGCAGTTTCAATTTTATACACCAATATGTCACTTAAAACATATTTGAAATTAATCGTACCTAATTTCAATAAATAAAATAACACATCTGAGAGAAAATGTCACACAAACTCTCCAAAACATGTTGCGGAAGTCATCTTTACGATTTACGAAATAACGATCAATAAAATTGACGTTTTTTTTATAATTCAAACAGTAAACAGCTTTTCTCTATCTACTGGCGTTTTCAAAAATTGAAATATCCCAACACTGAAAAAAAAACGATTTTAATCAATCAACTCCAGTCAGCACAAAATAGAGCAAATTTTAATGAATTTTTTTTAATGAATTTACTTAATAAAAATTACTTTAATTAGATACTTACCAATAATGTGAAAAATACCCATGCAAATATTATGTATTCGAATAGGCACGACCGACGTCAAATAAAGTAGTGTTAAAAACATTGTCTTGAGCTCAAAACGTATCTACAATTTTACAATTTTTATCCTTTGGATGTTTTAAGGATGCGCAGTACCTTGAAAATAATCCAATCCACATAAGCATTTTACTTTTTATCTTGTCCCACACAACCCAAAAGTTATATCTAGCGTACAAAAGGATTTGCTTTAATCTGGTAGAGGGTGGTTGTGATTCAAGGGATGAAGACTCGGTCAATTTAATCGAATATCACCGTTTTAGTTTGTTTCGGGGAGGATAAATTATAATCCACAAGTAAACCTGATAACAAACCCTTATAGGAATTTTAATGAAACGTCCAATTTTAAGGGTAGATGTTTTATTTTGTTTTGCGCAACTAAACTTTTATAAAAATATAATATTGAATAGTATATTAATTAATACGTGAAGCATAAACCTTTTATCCCTTTACACGATGACTTATAAATATTTTAAATAAGAAGTAGTGGCGAATGCTAATATTTTTACTATACTAATGCTAATACAATACATAACACGAGGTGGTCGGTAGACAGGCGGTTACAACGTCAGCTTTCGTACTGTTTCGTATCGGAGGTCGTCGGTTCGATCCCAGGTGCCGACCATCTTCCTCTTTCACGACACAAGCTTTAAGTAGCTTAGTGTGAAAGATTCGAAGAGTGTATTTGTGTTCACTTTGAGTGAGCACAGATTATGTATTTGATAATCATACATTTCGATGTATTTAACAGTGACACAGAGAAGTATGTATTTAGGGATTGCGATCTCGCAAAGCGGGATCCGCGTAATTTTAATTGCGGGATCCCCCAACAGCGCAAGTGCGGATCCGCAGGCATCAAATCAAATGCGTAAATTCATTTAAATTTGCAACCTAAATTACTCCAGCAATGCGTGGCGCAACGTGATTCATAGCGAACATACTGTTCTCAATAGTAAGTGGCAGCAATAAATGAAATGGCGTTGCACGACCAACTCCATGGAAAACGGCTCCCAGGCAGACCACAGAAAGTTTGGAGGGATAGCTGGGAGTCGACCTCTTCCAGGAGGCAATCCCCACCTCTTGAATAACAGACCCACTAGGCCTAAATGAAATAGAACAAGAAATATTAAAGAAGACTCTCAAAATGTACAACTTGTAGTTGCATAATATGTTGTTTATGCAGAGAACAATAGACAACAGTCTTTGGACTTGGAAAACAATTATTTAACTTTACAAAAGAAATAAGAATTGCAGCTGAAGCAAGAGAATGAATATTACACAGACAAACTTTATAACCAAGAGGTCCCGGGCTTAATTTCTGGTTGGGACATAATCTTTCTGTATTATTGAATCGGTTTTCACATGAAAAACCTAGGGCTGACCTGTTTCAGATTGGACGGAACCAGTTGACTAAAAATTGCCTCAGGCAAATATATACAATACCTTTGTACCAATATAAAATTTATTTAAAAAAAAATTACCATCCTACTACTTACCAAATATTAATCAATTGTTTTTGGACTTTTTATTATTAAATAATTAAACGAGAAGTCAAATTTAACATATCTTCTTTTTCAATTATGTACAATGAGGTGTGGTCGAATTTTAATAAATATTTGATTTTTACATACCATAGGAGTGTTTTTTTTTTAATTCTGTTAAACTTTGCGGGATCCCGCGATATTGAAGTCAATCCCGTAAAAATCCCACGGCATTGAAAATGGTGCAGGATTGCAATCCCTACATGTATTGTTTTTTTCATCTGTGGTCAAATTGAGAACAGATAAATATTGTTTGTCTTTAATAATAATAGAAAAAACTTTGCTCATGTGACTCTTAACAAAATATTTAGTTAAAATCAAATGGTGTCTAAAAGGATTAAGATTTACATTGGATTACGGTAAGATCGTATCTACATAATAATTCAGAAATGTTTTTTTTTTTATTTGCCTTTTACAATACTTTTACCTTATATGTGAACATCACGCTCAAAATACAAATGCTACGTCAGATATTAATATGCCCAGAGCCGTACAAAATGCTGGAGAAGGTTCTTAAATACAATTTGCTGCATTAACTTTAATATATTTAGAGCTATTTAAAAAACTCTATTTTTTTAGGATCTTCATACAAATTTCTCAAAAAGACAGTAAGTCATCTTTTGGAAACAAAATTACTCATGTAAACGTTGAATGGAATCTTGGTATTACGGTATGAAAATGTAATAAAATAATTGTAGATCGATTTGTTATACATATAAATGTTATTCAAATCTTATTATTCTCAATAAATAAAGATTTGATGAAAAAATTTGCAGTTTGATTTTGAAGTTTGACAGGTACAAATCACCCTCTATGGGTGGAATGCCTAATTAATTATCAAAGTAGGGAATGTAGCTAAGATTCAAACCACAGTGCTCTCTCTATGAAAACTTGCAAATTATGTCGGTAGGTTCGTATAATATTATGAGGTCGGTAAAACAAAAATTGTAAAAGTGTCATTCTTCTTTTTCTGTGCTTATGTCAGTTATAGAGGTCTGTTAAGCAATGGGAAGCTAGACTAGAACCTGTTTATATACCTACCGATCAAGCCTGACAATCGGAATAAAAAACGTAAAGCAAGACGGGTATAAGCTAGTAACATATAAGTGCGTTTCTTGAATAACCCTGCAGATCCCAAAAGTGATCAAATTCCTACAATCATATGGAAAAAATTAAATGGTTAGTATAATATTATTATGAAACAGATTGAAGATAATAATATTATAAAAGACGTCAATAAACATAAATAGGTTAACAGCTGATGTCTTTGAAGAAACTGGGACAAACGTTATAAAAGTATTGAAATATCATCAATCTTAAATAATGCCTAAACTTTCAAAGTAGGTACCCACTTACTTCCGGGAAATAATGAAATAAAGAAAATATAAATAAAATAATCAAAATCTACAAGTTTACAAAGAAAATAAGTAATAATGTTTCTTGTTTTATTTTTATCGTTTCCTGAATTAATTAGGTATTCTTTTCTCTAGAACGGCACTAGATGTTTTTACCCCTTATATCCAAATATATTATAAAATCAGCGATCTAATAACTGATAAAGAATTTTAAATTTTTTTCCTTAAAATTTTTACTAGAAGGTACGTAAAAACATGGGTATCGTTATGGATCACTCTCTCTCGAGAGTGGATTGCCACATTCCAAAGAAGAAGAAGAACTCCAATGTGTACTTTTTTTTTTAACAAAATGGACTTTTACAAAATAAAATAAAACTTTACTTACGTATTCGGGTAACAGGAATTTTCGCATATCAAACTGCATTTTTTTAACAATTCAACCGTGCCTAAATTCAAACAAAATCGCGTCTAATTTAAAAAATTGCCCATTTGAATAGAAAACCTTTACTCGAATTATAAAAAGTTAAAGTGAAAATAAAAATTAGTAGGTATAAGAATAGAAGGGCTTAGGCCCCCGCATTGCTGGTTGGTTTGGGGGTAGTTCGTGGCGGGCTTGATTTGTCCGGTGCCGGCTTTTTGGTTTGATTGCTTTGGTCGAGCTAGGAGGTCGGTTTCGTGCGGGTCGGGTTTGCTGCGGATTGGTCGCCGCCGGGCTGGCTTGCGGTGTGCGGGGTGCCTTATGCGGTGTTCAGACGGGGCGATATAAGGCCAGACGATATCGCTTGCATAAAAAAAAATATCGTTCGGTCGCCCATTGATCGTCTGATGTGTTCACACGAGTCCACCGACATACATTCAATCTGTCAGGTGCGCTGATTGTTTTAAAAATGGCGGACGTCGAGGTAGAAGTCGCGGAGTAATTGGAGTTAGTTGAAAATATTGTTTTAGACGATATAAAAAGACTCCTAATTGAGGAAAAATAAAAAAAAACGCAGATATTGGGTGCGGAAATGAATTCTAAGGAGAAATAAATTTAGAGCAGTGCTGTCAACTGTCAAGAAACAGAACATACGGACGCCGCGCATATCTGCGCATGCGTGAATCGTTCCACCAGATACAAAAGTTGAAAGGCGTTCAACTTGAAGCGATATCGCTTTCAATCATTTTTATCGTTTCAGATTTATCGCCAATCTGTTCACACGGTTCAATTAGCTGGCGATATTTTGGTGTCCAGGCGATATTCGCCCCGTCTGAACACCGCATTAAAGGGAGAATGTATGTATGTATGCATGTAGGTATAAGAATGTCATGTTATAATTTGTAGTAGCACAAAGTGAAGACTCGTTATTTATTTTTAAGTAAAATATTTTGAGTGTATACTATCAAACTTAGATAGATGAAAAAATTTATAAATAAGTCTACTTACTATAATAAACATTTATCGATAAAATGTTTATTGTATTTTTAGTATGGATAACTTTTTGACCTATTTATTTATTAATATGGTTACTTTCTTTCCTATTCTTTTCTTACCTAGGAACTTTTGTTTAAGAAAAAATGTTTATTATGAAGAAGCTTTATCTTCTAAATTCTAGAAGGATATCCAGATAGTGTAGTTCTACTCTTGGATTGTTGTCTAATTTTTAAGATTCTTACAAGAAGATACTTAAACTTCGTCAGAGAATGGTCAATGTTTCTGTATGGCGTAGAGTCATGGATCTTCAAGGTGAGAACTATGAACTAGCTAGAGGCATTCGAAATGTGGATGCATCCGCATCCTATGGACCGACATGGTCACTGGTCAAGTGGTCAACAAAGCTCCAGAGAGCAAGAGTTGACAGACAGTTGCTGACTGACATCCAAGTCCGAAAGTTGTCCTATCTGGGATATGTGCTCAGGGGAGAGAAGTACGAGCTTTTGTAACTGATTTCGAAGGAAAAAACAGAGGATCGAAGAGGCGTGAGCTGAAGACAGATTTCTTGGCCTCGTTGTATTCAGAACTGGACTGGAATCAGAACGATCGGAGCCTTTTTGCGGCTGCACAGGACAGGGAAACAGACTCGAGTGATGTTTACGTTAGGGGGATACGACATGATACACAAAGAACTAGAATAGATTTATGGCGGTTACGTAATATCGAATTTTATCACACAAACTAATTTTCTATCTGATGACAGCGAGTATATAGAACCATCCAGAATAAAGAGCCATCTAGCGGAATACGACGAATACATCTCGTATTTTATCAACAATGTAGATTCATCACCGTCTGTACCAAGTCAACTAACTTAGGATATTTCACACCAGAGGGAGAACACACCACCTATTTTGGAAAAAAGATCTTGCGTGAATAACCCTACTATAAAAGCTTTTTCAAGATACAATTTTATTACTCTTTCCTTCAGAACCCACTACCAGTGCATATTATTGTAATTAGTTTTTAAGTTAAAATATATTTTTCTGTGATACTTTATTTGAATTCACTAATATAGTGTTTGTGTTTTTTATAATATAAAATCGAGTTTCATTTCGGTAGTTAGTCGAATTCCTTATTAACTGTTTAATCTAGTTCATAAAGAAATAGTGAAAGTTGGTGAGTACTCCATATATTCTTAATCTTGCCAAAACTCATAAGAGAGTTTCTCATCTTCTGATAAAGACCATCTTTCCCCAATATCTTTTGACCTTGAGAAAGGAAATCAGTACTCCTTCTTCATCTCAGCCCATCTCATCTTATGGATCAGATCCAACAAATCTGAATGCAATAAATTGGTGACCCCCCGACGTTCGAACACCCTTCTATCAATTACCATAATAAATTGCTTCAATTATCTACTTAATCCATCATTTTCCAATAATCTCCAACAATCCATTAACATTCTAAAACAAAATTTTCTCAACAATCTTAACAAAATTGTCACATGTACACTTTCGTCCACTAATCCATCTCGAATATTTAACACCCTATACATTCATTCCAAATTATCTCTTTCACAAAGCCATCTAAATAACATTGTCCCACAATTCAAGATTTTCATATCACATACTACATTCAAAACTAAGCGCGTCTCTCACATTCCCATTCGACGCAAACTTCACTCCACTGCGAGTACAAATGTCAAAATAGCATTACAAGCCGCTTTGTTCGCGTTAAATATTTTCAAATTTTCGACAAAATATATAAATTATAGGGTAAAATCATGTGCAAACTCTAAAATTCAACTGGTTCTGAAGGGATGAGTCATCCGATGGGTCACAGGCAAGTAAAATCTTTAAAAATACCATTGTAAAACGACATTCAGCGCATAATTTTTTTCAAACAATTTCAACCCATCGGATTATTTTAAAAGCCTCTTGTTTTTCTGCCTTCTATTTAATGTTACAGATATTTAATCAATAATGCCTTACAAACGTTGTAAAAACGATATTAAAATCTATTATTTTTTGCATTATCTCCAATAAATTTCTTTAAACAAACTTTATTAGAGTAACGTGCATCTACCTATTGCTTTGAAGGTTTCTGTGTGAAAGCTATGGTCACATTTTGAATTATTCTGCCGGAGACGTAGGAATGTCAACATGATCAATATATCATAGAAACTTATGGCTTTAGGACCACTCTCGAATCAACCAAATTACTCACAGAAAAATTCATTTTAATCTGTCTGTTTTTAGGACTTCAGTCAAATTCAAATCAAAGAATAAAAATGCGAGATAGGACAAAAGAGACAATCGTTTGAAATTATTATATTCAGTACAATTTTTTGAGAAAAAAATCATCTTAAATAGGCAGTTAGCGCGAATTTGTATCAAGAACTGCGTACATTAAAAAGATCATTCTGTTAATAAGTGCACCCGTTTTTACAGCCTACGCAACTAATGGTCGACATCAACTTTATACAGTGGCTTGCCATATTATTAGACTTACTGGAATTTTACCACAAATATTTAGATAATAGGACTGTATATTGGCCGCATGTAGTGAAATATGAGCTTTTTTACTCTGGCAATATTTGTCAACAAATTTTCACTTATAGCAACACTTCTTATCCCCACTCTCCAATTATCTATGGTATTTAGAAGCGGTCAAGTGGTTCTCGTGTTGTTATTGACAAATTTGTTGACTGAAATATTTTGTTTCGTAGCAAGAATTGAGGTGTAAAAAAAGGATTTTCTTGCTGTAAAAAGGTATGTTTATATTATTAGTCTTGTTTGAAAGATTTTTCCGTATCGTAAATGAGATTTTATAATATTTGTTATGTTTTGTCACGTGACTTAACTTTTTGCGTATTTTTTAAGGAATGGGCAGTAATTCTGATATATCTCCACGTAAATTGGGGGAAATTCGTGGGTTGTTGAATAATACTGACATGTCTCAGTATAAAATAGCAGAAATCCTTAAAGTTTCCCAAAGCACGGTTAAGAGAGTAAAGCAAAAATTGAATTTGGGAGTGCCTTTGCGATCTGCCCGTAAAGGAGCTTGTGGGAGAAAACGAATTACAACTCCTAGAACCGACAGAAAAATTAGGGACGTGTGCTTAGAGAATAGGAAACACCCAGTTAATCTGCTAACCAAGCAAATAAAAGAGCAAGGCATTAACATTTCTCAACGCACGGTACAGAGACGCCTGAAAATATTTGGGCTAACTTCTCGACGACCAGCTAGAAAACCTAAATTAACACCGACTATGGTTAAAAAACGTTTAGAATGGGCAAAAAAATATAAAAACTTCACCGAGAATGACTGGAAAAGGGTAATTACAAAAACTTTACTACTATTTTTCATGTATTTACTGACATATTTTGAGATTTGATTCAATTGTTATTTGTTATTTTCTGGTTTCTTCCAGGTTTGCTTTTCGGATGAATCAGTTTTTCAAGTTATGGCAGATAAGTCAACTTTTGTAAGGAGGAGAGTGGGTGAAGAATTTCACCCAGATTGCATCGTGCCAACAGTCAAACACCCAACGTCTGTCATGGTGTGGTCAGTTATAAATTTCAAGGGTACTGGGCGATTGCAAATCGTCAAGGGCACGATGCGTCAAGACCAATATCGTGAAATTCTTCAAGAGAGGCTACTACCACAACTTTCCTAGTGGTTCCCCAATGGTGAAGAGTACATTTTTATGCACGATGGAGCCCCGTGCCACAAGGCAAAGTCTGTTTCTAATTATTTAAACGAAAATAAAATTGTTGTTTTGGATTGGCCTGGAAATTCTCCGGATATGAATCCAATAGAGAACGTATGGGAACTTTTGAAGAGAGAAATTGCAAAAAATGTGATCAAAACAAAACAATCACTTGTTGATAGGCTCATTTATGTGTGGAATCACAGTGAGGAGCTCCAAAATACAGTTAAAAACTGTATTATGAGCATGCCACGACGCATCCAAGCCTTGATTGCGGCAGAAGGGCACCATACCAAATATTGAATATGTGGGTCAAGTTCCATTTAATTTTTATTTTGTATCCTAAGTTTTTCTAAGTAAAGTTTTTTTATATCGGATATCACATTGGCTTTTATTTCTTAAAGTTCCTAATGCAAAATAAGAACATAAAAATTGAAAAAATATCCACAAAAGTCAATATAACAGAAAATTAATGATTTTTTTGTATTGAGTCTAATAATATGGCAAGCCATGGTAAATTACCCGCAATTAATCAAGAAAACGCCTCCAAAATAAGAATTTAAGCCAGGTTTTAAGAACATTCACTGATCAAAAAAAAAAAAACAGTCACGTAGAACAGTCACATTTAACAAAAGTAATAGAACTAATTATTAAAGAAAATTGTATTTTTTGTACTATATGTAAAAGTTACTATAAAATAACTTAATATACTTCATAATATTACAAATATTCTACAATGTCGCCATCTCTTGAAAAAGATTATAAAAATAACACAGCAAAACATAAACTTTAAAAATCAAACACTAATAATTATTGGTATATGGTTGTGAAGCATCAAATTTTTGGTTCTTTAATATTAACTATATCAATTACCTTATGCTCACAAAAATAGGAAAATTAAAAAAAAGACATTTCTTATAATATGTGTTTTTAATACTAAATAATAAAGCCAGCTTTCGTACTGTTTCGCGTGTGTTTGACCCAGGTGCTGACTATCCTTCCCTTTCATGACACAAGCTTTAAGCAGCTTACTGTGAAAGAGTCAAAGAGTGTATTTGTTTTCACTTGAAACAAAAAAAAATGTAATGAATATAATATCGATGGTTAAGTGCATAGATGTTAAATGTCCACTTTACATAGTTTTGAGAAAACCGAATTTGAAAGTTCGCGACCCCAGGATATTTGCAACATAATGTGTAGCTACATGAAACATACCATTTTGTTTTCCTAATTTAATTATCTGTAAGAATCCATTATTACATTAGTCTCAAGTTTTGAAGTTTTTGCATAAAAATGTGTTTTCTAACATGGTCCGTGGACATTTGACATATGTGCACAGAAAGCATTCTAGGACTGGACAAATAACATCTGTGCACTTAACATTTATCTACAACTCTTTGATAATTGTCAATGTAGCAAATTCAAATCGGTTTGTAATAAATGTGCTTATTTGCTATAAACCTATCTCAAGTTAATGGGGTAACCACCTATGTACTTACGGCATGATAATAATTTACACCAGCTCTATTTACCTACAAACAGGCTTGTTATGCCGATATGCCTTGGCATTGTTTCTGCGTTTGTGCTTGCTAAAAATGACTCAACCCTAATTGGAAAAACACATTCAACCACATGGACATGCCTCTCTGTGTTCCCGTGTAAAACTTACTTACTGTAGTACTTGTTAGGTAGTCATCCGAGCCATCATTTAAGGGAGACAGAATTAGAAATACTTAACGTAATTTACAATGCGACTCTTCACTTTAAGGCATTTGAATGTAGTTTAGCAATTCCCAGAGGACGTGAAGAAGCCTTTACACGCTGAACTTATTGGAAGACGATTTGTATACAGGAGAGAAAGCGGATTTTCCCAGTTTCGTCTCTGTCTACTTCTCTTTCCTTTAGCCACATCAATTAGGTATATTGAAGCCCTCGGATAATTCATATGTTTCTGGTGTCTGTTTCTGGTGTTGTATGTATTTACTTCTTCATTGAGAGTAATTATTGATTGCTTGGTTTTGATCAGCTATTTCTTTATTTAAAAAAAACATCTTTGCCCTTTCGAGCGTCGTATGCTCCTCCAAATCCAGCACACCGGTTACTTCGTATACCTCTTTTGTATTAGTCAATTTGTCCAAATATGACTTTCAAAGCTTTGTTCATAAGCCGTTTTATTTTGTCCCTGGTTTTTTGACTCTTCTGTGACAACACGGTTATGCCATGTGTAATACATGGAACAATGTAGGCATTACATATCAATTTCTTTGTTTGGGTGTCAAATATATCAGCTCGTCTCAATACACCTATCATTGGGGCAAGGTTTTTTAGTATCATCTCGATGTGATAATTCCATATGAAAGTGAATCGTCCACCAAGAGTCCTAAGTACTAAATGGTCTTAGTCTGGTCCAAAACTTTGTGATTAATCCGTATAATGATATCTACTGGAGGTTTATTTTTTTGCTTTAGGATCATGCACTTCGTCTTCTCAACATTGATGCACAGATTCTTGGTGTTCAATCAATCGATATACTTCTGCAGATCATAATTTACACACTGTTGCAGATCTTGGCCATCTTTCCCACTATACACTATACAGGTGTCATCCGCGTAAACGAAATATCAACCCCTTTTTTGAAGATGTTTTAAGTCGTCCACATATAAGAGAAACAGCAGTGGACCAAGTATCGAGCCCTGAGGAACGCCTATGTTCATGCTCATAGGATCACTTGTTTCTTCGTTGTTCAGTGTCATCTGTCCCGCTTCAAGAGGTCCAAAACTCCCCCCCCTCCCTGATACGGAGACGATGCAGATATTTATCCAAAATTATATGTTCAACGGAATCAAAGGCCTTCGATAAATAAATAAATATTGGTATAACATACCTGCTCTGGTCCATTTCTAAATTAATGTACTCCAACACATCCACAATAGCTTCAGTAGTGTTACTTCCGCTCTGGAATCCATACAAGTTTTCATCAAAGCCCCGATTTCTCAAGATAAATGTGGTTAGACAACAACTACTGATAACTTTTTCAAAGACTTTTCTAAATGCACTCAGCAGATTTATGGGCCTATAGTTGCTAGTGTCTGTTTTTTTCCTGCTTTGAATAAGGGAATAATTTTTGCTTTTTTGAGACAAGCAGGAAATACGCTTTCTACCATACATCTGTTTATTATTCTAGATAAAGTCTTGGCTATAATTTTTCCAATTGTTTTCATATCAATTGAAGTCACTCCGTCACACCCGGAAGACACGCTATTTTAAAGGTTCAATATTGTATCTCATATTTCGCATTCATTGTTCGGAAACAGAAACATGCTACCCAGAGATGAGATCGAGCAGTTCTTAGGGGGCAGGTTCGCAGCACTCTTCTTTGTATTTTTCGCCAATTCACTTCCAATATTTACAAAGTATTCGTTAATATGGTTGCAAATAGTTTTATTATCCGTGAGAATGCCTTTATTCGTTTGTAACTCTTCTATCCCAGATTTATTTTTTCGTTTAATACCAATAGTATCGTTGATTACACCCCAGAATTTTCTTCTGTCTCCCTGTGCCCGGTCAAGTCTTGCTTCCACATATCTCTTCTTCGCCTGTCTAATTTCTGTTGTTACTTTATTTTTATAACTTCTGTATCGATCTTTGTCGTCTCTAAATGCACCAGGCATTTTCTGAATGCGGTATATCTTATTTCGCGAGATTGTTTGTAGAATAGCTGTGCTAGCTTTGATATTTGACATTATTTTCTGTTCTTTTTTTCTCAAGGTATTATCCATTTTTATAAACAAATAAAATTAATTAATAAGCCTTTTTAAGTTAATAGATTTATATTATTTACCAATTTATGTGATATGCAACCAGCAATTCCAAACGATTTTATTTTGGCGGGAGATCATCGTGTTTCGTGCATACCTGTTAAATGTCCGGACATTTTACACTTGTGCACATAACTTAACCTGGAACTAAATGCAGATATGTTACAAGTGACTTTTGACATCTATGCACTAAATAGAATGCCATTAGGGACTTATTACGTATCTATTTTGTCGAATATCTCATGATTGGCTTATTATAGACCAATCAGATTTAAACAGAATATTCCTTACCCGCGGCAGAATCGCGTGCGCATAGTAACTCAATTTAGGTAAAAATTGGACATTTAACATCTATGCACTTAACCATCGATATTATCTTAGTAGGTACTCTTGGAACCCGCACAGACAGGGAGCGTCATGTGTTAAAGTAGTGGACCACTATAATAGCAACTCGCATCAGACACAGTGGCAGTCAGACCGCGCCGGTCAGATAAATCCTTGCGTTCTTGGGATCTATTGTCAGAAGAACAATGACATAGTACATACAAAGAACTCGCAGGACGCCTCGCTAGCCAAGTCAAGATGGCTTAATCAGAAAAATTAATTGACTTAGTAAAGGAAAGGCGCCGGAATATCGCCTTTCTCAAGTTGCTGTCTTCTTTTTTTAATTTTAACTTTTATATAATTATGCAATTCATTAAAGCTATTATTCAAATTCGGAAGTAAATTAAAAAACATCTTCAAGTGATTCAGGAAAATGAATACTGACTGAACTCTCCTTTTTCATCTCGCTCAGTGTTTATCGGATGCACCCAGTATCTTTTTTTTCTATTTTTAGACTCTTCCTAAGTCCACAAAAGCAGTGCTTCAACTTCTGAAGACGAACTATCGAAATGCA
Organism: Mystacides longicornis; assembly: GCA_963576905.1. Lineage (NCBI taxonomy): Eukaryota > Metazoa > Arthropoda > Insecta > Trichoptera > Leptoceridae > Mystacides > Mystacides longicornis. Next base: position 3,671,216 of record OY756439.1, on the reverse strand, counting down.
TGTTTTACGTACAAGCTTGGTTGGGAAAATGGAACGCAGCATTTTTGACCGTGTGCTATGCGTGTTAGAACTCGACCGGACGAACGCTGGGTGAACGCTAAACGCTTGAACGCTTCCTGTCTGCGCGGACTCTTAATGTATAATTTCAATGCTATTCTTTATAAGTCACACACCTAAATCTGATTAAACGACATAATTTCAGCAATAATCAGTTCAGGAATCTTAACCACCACATATATTTTTGTCGCTCTCTCTTATCAGTAGTAATCGAAAAAGAGCAGACCAAATCCTTCGTAGTTCTTATCGATTCACAAAACTAATGGGGGATAATCAGTGGGAGTGACCTGTTTAAAGCTGAGAAGAATTTCGTCAAATGAGAAAGATTATTTAGGCGTAGGTTAAGTTGTAGGAGAGAAGAGATGAATGAAAGGAAATAAAAAGAAGTTGAATACCTACAGACATACTATGTTGATTAATTCGGGTGAATATAGTGGATAAGGGAATTAAATCACGTTGTGGAACACCATATCGAACGCCTTACGTAAGTCCTTTACATTCGTGTTTTGGAGGAAAAATTTAACCTTCACAACTGATTATCGGTTAGGTATATATGAAGCGAATGACAAGGCGATTGCTGCTGCTACATATTGGATGCGAAAGGTTTAGCTCTAACACGGACTCGAAAAGCAAAGTCAGTAAGTATTATTATATTACTAGCTTTCTTGACAGACGTTCTCCTGTAGTCCTTACTATGAATATTGATTACGAATTTGTAGTGTATACAAAAATATGCTTAAAATAATATGTTTGAATATTGAAAAAATTAATTATTTCTGAAACCTTGAAAGAAATTTAACCAAGAATCTGCGTTCTAATGTTTTGAAACTCAATAGTTGTCATCGGGTAAATAAAAATTGAGTTGTTGTCAGTAAATCCGTTTCATACTAATTTTTATATTATTTTCTATCCCTTTTACGATGTTTTATAAGTTATTCTGCTATCCGGAGCGGAAAAGAATACAATAAACCAAAGCATCACAAAAATCTGTTCAGCCGATCTCGAGTTATAAGTCTTCGCACTAACCCGACTTTCTTTTATACTATAAAAAGCAACTATGATAGTATAAATTTTGACGTCGGTTTTTAAATAAAAACTGAACATTATGTTATAAAAACTAAACAATAAGACAAAGCACTGAATGGACAAAAAGTCAACGAAAACAGATGTTGCTTATCTTACTCATTGTCTTTTGTTTTACAGAGAGACGGAATGAATTTGTGATCCGGGCGTCGTGACGTCAGAGCACGTCCAAAGCTCCGTGGGCGTCGTTTACTACTCCATCTATCCTAGTTGTAACGAAGAGAATTAGATTAGTTACTTATTCCTGGTTTCCTGAAGTGAAATTTTAAACAGTATCTCTAAATCCCTTTCTATATAATAACTAGCTTTCCCGACAGACGTTGTCCTGTAGTCCTTCCTTACTATAAAATATTGATTTCGAATTTGTAATTTAAACAAAAATACGTTTGAATATACAAAAAATATTTCTGAAAGCTCGAAAGAAATTCTATCAATAATCTGCGTACCAATGTTTTGAAACCCAATGGTTGTCAATGGTATCTACCTACCGAAATAAAAATTGTTTTTAAATGAAATTTTTCACAGATGGCGTTGTTGTCGGTAAATCCGTTCGATACTTACTTTAAAATTTTATTTTATATTATTTGCTATCCATTTTTTTCGATTCTTTTTTTATAATCAGTCTGTTATGCAGAGCGGAGATGAATCCAATAAACTAAGCATCATAAAAATGGTGATAGATGGCGGTCGTTACCCTGTAAGTGGTTTTCACCTTGCTTAAATTTAGTGTATTTATGTATGTACCTACCTATTTCGAAAATGGATTCTAAAATACATCCAATTTCAAGTTCAATACTAGCAGAACTAAATAAATTTCAATAAAGCTGAAATGGTATTCCTTTGAAAATCTTTCACGAAAATAGTTTAAAAGTTTTCTATTGTAAATCAAGGGCTTTGACCACTGAGAAAATAATGTCATTACATTAGTCTCGTCCATAAAGTGCGGTATACTCGTTCAACTCGACAGCCAGTTAACTCGAGTATTAAATACGTTTTGTTTCATTTCGTGGTATTAAACTCTATGAAAGTTTTAACAATAAACTTAGTTTTGAATAGAGTATAAATTTTATATCTGTGATTATGAAAAGAATCAAACATAATTTTATAGGTACATATTTTATTAGTTTATTTGAAACCTAAACACGCTCCAGAATACAAAGTTAGGAATAAATATTTTGAAAAGTTTGAAATTAAATGATAGAAAATGAAATGAAGTTTTCGTGTGTACATTTTTGGAATCATAGAAAAAAAATAATATGTTCTGTGGGATTCTGTACCTACTATTCACGCGAGTATTAATTAATTGATGTTGAGAATATATTTTGTCCAACTGTACCAACGTAAAATATTCTTTTTTTTCATATTTAAGTACCGCACTCGTTTTCGAGTGGTTTTCATAATTAATTTGATGAATTTAAGAAAACACAGTGACATTTGATTCACTGATTTCGTTGAAATCATTCGAAATTCACGAGCTAAATAAGTTTTTTGGCTTGCCCCGGATCGACTGAAGACTTTCTGTATTATTAGTTTGTTTATTTAATTTATTGTTTCATTCGCATTATATACAGAACGCTTTCAACAGACTTCTAACTTCACAACAGGTTTAAAAATGTATCTATAAGTAAGTCATAGAATAGAGGACTATCGCACGTTCTCCAAGGGGGAGAAAGATCACCCTTGAAGAACGAAACGTTGTGCTTTTGTTCTTACATGGTTTATAACGCCACTTACACTTTTTCTTTCCCTACCATTCTCACTAGAGAATAGTATAAAAATACAAATTATGTAGATAGCGTTAGATAAAAAATCTTAAGTGTATTGGTGCCCGTAGAGATATAAGTATATTTTTCTAGAGATACTGGTTTGCATCTAGCATACGTATGCTTATACACAGACAGATCTGCAGACATCTTTTTTAAATGCGGCCGGCTCTATACTCCAGAGAGTGATTGTGGAGTGGAGAGACAAACAGTGTCCGATACATAGAGGAAAACATCACATCGATTTCCAAACAATATGTTCCTTACCGAAACGGCGACCGAATACTTGAAAATCTCTGTTTGTTACACCATATTATGTAATAGTACATAATGCTTATCGAGATAATATCATTGCGTAATGTTTATGTACATTACACAATAATAATAATACTAACAACATATCACTAAACAAATCTAGATTGGTTATATTATGGGGGAGCTAGACGTCTAATGAGAAGGTTATATGTAATTACGACAGCCAATAGTAAAAGCCTTGTTATTTGATCCGTATTATGAACAGATCTTACGTGCCTAAAGAATAGTATGAAACTAAAAGCGGATTGGATAAAATAAATTTATGACTCATGACATAAAAACAAACGCAGAATTTCCTTAGACAATGTCTAAATAAGTTTTTAGATGAAAACATTTGAAAATCGAATAACTTTTGTGAAAGTGCGACTGTATACTCTTTTTAATCTCGCCTGTGTGGTTGTAGTATGTAGTAATGAAAATATTGGCAGTCGCGGAGTAAACAGTGCTTTTCTAGATAAGTAACACTGCTTTATACAAAAACTGTGATCAGTGGAAAATAAGAGTTCAGCGGTAGAAAATTTGCGATCAAGCCGTCGTCGAGGTAGTTTAACCCATATCGATTGATTGCGAGCTGGTCTCTGTAGATTTTAGCCCGCCATCTTGGATTTTATGTCAACTGACAATGGTTTCGAGTTTACAACAACGCTTTCTGTAATAAATATACTGTATTTAAGTTTTTTTCCCCGTCCAATTAGGTGCTCCCTTCATATTTTGGTCCATTTTGTTTTGGTTTATCATTTTGATAATAGAAATTTTAAACAAATAAAGCAAATATTGAATTCCCGTAATCATCGAGGTCTTACAACCATGATGCGCCAACTAAATTTATGATAAATATAATAATGTTTTGAAGAAAATATTCACTACCTACATTCATCCTTACATTAAAAACTAGATCCAACTATCAACGAAGTACATCTACTTTATGTGATCATTGTTTCATTTAAATTCTCTTTTTAAAATAGTAATGCATTTTTTTATAACTATATAATAATATATTATAGCGTTATTCGTGTAGGTAACATATTCCAGTCACCTGAATATTGAAACCTCGAAAAATGTTAAAATATGTTACGGTAAATAATCCTTTTCATACTAAAGGTCAGAGAGCCTTTTCATGGAACTCCTTTCAAAGTTTGAGAAGCCAACATTTTTTGCCTTGAAGCATAATATCCCAAAGTTATTTAAATATGAAACCCTGAACCGAGAACGATTTTTTAATACGTTTATATAGGCTGTATTAATGAAATTTTCTTTAGTTATAAAATTATGTAATGTGTTAACACTTCAGAGCCCGCATCCCGGCGATTCCCCGATCAAGCCAGTTTTTTTTTTGAAATTTAAAAAATCCTTTAAATCTAGGACCCTGGGCTTTTACCATATCCTTCACATTTGTTGATTATACCATTTTAATTTGAAATAGTTAGTATATGTGTCAAATTAAATGAGCTTTAAGTGTTATTTCGTTAACCATTGGGGATTCTCCAAGGCAGCGGATGCTAAGGGTTTGTAAAGTTTCAGCAGTCCTAAACAGTAAATTACTGTGAAAAATATTTTGCCGCGGACGGTTCTAGGTTTCATTGTTATGTTTCGATATTATCGAAGGATATTATTTCTTCACGGCAATAACAAAAGAATCATCCCGATAACAAAAATAAGTTTGGGACAGGCGCCCGCGATCCTAATAATAAAATAAATGCACCCCCGAAACAATACAGAAGAAGTCCCTACCTGGACACCGGACTTTGAATGCAGGGCAATAAAATTCGGGTATTTTTTATGGACGCGGGATACGAAGGTGTTTGAAGGTTTGTCAAAAGGATGGATCATTATAATAATCCCATTTTAATCATTTATTTTTAAATAATTTAATGCTATTCATTTTTAAATAATTTAATGCTATAATTTAATAAGTGATATTTTTAAAATACTATTTAGTTTTTTTCAGCAGAAATAACGTAGCGAATTCAGAGCGAAATTAAAACGGCAGCAGCGCCCCGAACGCTTATTTTGTTCCAAGTCCCTGTCCAGACGACTGAAGCTCCGGGTGTAGTGTACAATATCCTCGTCAAACCGGTGGTCATGCATAGCATAGAGTCCTGGACTATGACACTCGGGGATCAACAACGTCTGCTGACTTTTGAGAACAGGATTCCGAGGCGAATCTTGGGACCTAGACCGGGAATTGCGGCTCTCACCTGGAGGCTGAGAAGCAATTCGGAAATTCCTGCACTTACACCTAGAAGTGCTGGAGGGATCAGTGGAAGTCCGTTGCGCAAGATGGTACGGCTTGAAAAAACATTGTTTAGGAGTCCAAAACTCTGTTCCAGTTGAGGAGCCATCGGAAGTAAGTAGTTTTTATTCAGATAACGCCTGACGGCAGAATTCATAGAGCGGTATATGAGAGCGTATAGGAGATCTTATAGAATTCGTGCTGGCATAATCCCTCAGAAATGAGGACGACTGGAGTAAACAGACCGATACTCCCGAAATATTTCTACTAAAATAATAAAAGTGTACTTACATCTTACTCGAACCATGGGCCTCTTGAATGCGGTTCTGAGGTGTGGCAGAGTCATTACTAGTTCAATATGTGGAGGTGGTGGCAACTGTAAAAAAATATTCATTAAATCTTATAATATAAATGAAAGTCGGGTTAGTGCGAACACTTATAACTCGAGATCGGATGAACAGATTCTTCCGATGTTTGATTTTTTGGATTCTTCTCCGTTCCGGATAACAGAATAACTAATAAAAAGTTGAAAAACGGATAAGAAATAATGTAAAATATAATATTAAAGTTATGGAACGGATTTCCTGCGACGCTATAACAACAAAATTATTGTTTACTGCACCTGATCGTAGTTCGCTCTCATTCTCGCAAACGTAATTGCCGCTCTTACAGTAGCCCATCCCACTTACTCCACCGTTTCGAAAGTCAACAAAATTATCGGGCACTCTCAAATAATAATGTTCACACGCAGCATTGGTACTTTATAGGCGAGGTAGAATGATGCGCGTGCATATATTCTCGCCTTGTTCCCGCCTGAGCTTTGAATACGAATGAAATATGGATAATTTAGAAATACTTTGATGTTATTGTTTAATTAGTTTATCTTAATAGAATTAATTATGTATGTATTTTTGTTTCTGGGGGTGTAGTGCACATTATGCACATATGAACGGGCCACCTCAGGAAGTCTGTCGGGAAGCTAGTCAATAGATAATTGGGTTGTTTGTGTATTTTTGGATCTACTTACTAGCTTTCTCGACAGACGTTGTCCTCTAATCTATCTGAATATTGAAATCGAATTTAAAAGAATGATAAAAATGACTTTTGTCATTCCGACTGATGCATCTGTTTTAAACCACACATTTCCATCCAAATTCTTTCAATGGCACCAACTATCAAACAATTGAAAGTTTGTTTCAAACGACAATTTGATTTCAAAATTAGATTTATACATTTTTTGCATTTTAATTTATAAAAAAGGCACTTCAATGTTAACGAGTTTGAAAAAAGCTTGAAAAAAAATTCATAAAACATCTGCGTGCTAATATTTTTGATGTCAATTGTAAATAAAAAAATTTCACAGGTGGCGTTGTTGTATCGAAATTTCAATATTTACTTTAATATTATTTTTTTAAACATTTTTCGGTGTTTCATTAGTTATTCTGTTATTCGGAGCGGAGATGAATCCAATAAACTAAAAATGATAAAAATCTATTGAGCCGATCTTGAATTATAAGTGATCGAACCAATCCGACTTTCTTTTCTATCTTTAGATAAGAAAAAAATATTTTTAGTAAGAAAAAAAATGTTTTGAAATACTTACAGTTTTTGCTATTGCGCTCATCCAATCTCTAACGAAGCATGAAAAAGAAAAAAAATACAATTTATTAGTTATGATAAAAAATAAACTAACGACTATTTTGTAATACTGCCATTTCTTTTAAATTCAATCATTTTGCTCGACTCGCTTTTAAAAATACGACCTAAGAATGGAGAGCGTCGGCGTTTAGTGTCGGGATGAAATGTAAACTGTTTGATGCGTGTGTGTTGCCCATTCTCCTGTATGGTTGTGGGACCTGGCACCTGACCAAAGCCCAGGCACAAAAAGTCTCAGGTTTCGAAATGAAGTGCCTCAGGAGAACTAAGAGGGTATAAGATGGTATCATCGCATCACGAACGACGCTATACGTCAATGCACCCAGCGAAGGCCCATCACATCTAGCATTATGAAGAGGAGATGGACTTGACTGGGACATATTGTGTTAAGGATGCCGAATGACAGTTTGATCCTGAAAACGAGGAAGACCCTCTCATGTTGTGTTCCGGTCCTTCGAAGCAGAGCGGAGAGATTAATACATGGTGAGGTGAGATGTGTGAGGTCATAAACATTGCGCAAAATGCGCTCTTGTTGCCTTCCTATGCCCCTGATTGTGGTGAAAAGGGAGTTTGATTAGGTTTGGCATTTTGCTCGTATCATTATACAACAAGCATCGCATGGAACAACGTTGAACATGTTATATTCAACGTTTTTCGAATGTAGGAAAGTTGCTGGTTGCAGGGTGGGCGGTGAACAAAGACCTATGATGAGAAACAACGTCTCACAACAAACAACGAACCTAGTGCATAATGCAATCCTGTTGACATCAATGATTTATGGGTGTGAAATGTGGACATGGACGGATAAAGAAGAATGTTGTATAAATGCAGTAGATATGAGAGGTGTATAAGAAAGCGTGGCCGACCGAGAATGACGTGGATAGAACACATCGATTCCGTCCTCAAGGAAGGACAGGTAAGAAGAAATATATAGGGTGTATGAGAAATGCTAATATGTCGTTGGATGAAGCGGAAGAAGAATGCTTGGACAGAAAAGAGTGGAGGTCCGTTCTCTCTGCCTACCCCTTACGTGACACGGCGTGATGGGAATTTTTTTTACATGAGATGCATCAATTATGTATGAAAAAAAATGTTCGAGCTTTTAAGGATTTTACTGTACCGGTTGATTAACCCATTTATTCACAATCTTGTTGATCCTGTGGCAATCACAACAACTCACAAACAATACTAGTGATATCACACACTATATTGTGTTAGGTCACGTTTTCCCTACACAAAGGGTTAAATAATTGATCTCTGACCTTAAAGTAAGTATTTACATCTTTCCGTGTGTTACGTGTGAGATGGTTTTAACACATCTCACTCGAACGCACGTTCGTTAGCAAAAGTGTTAAGTTTAAACTATATTATTTACTGTCTTATTTTTGTATCAATTTCACTGTTTGTATATAAATGTAAAAAAAATTACAACTATACATCTAAATACGATACATTAAGAGTGATAAGTTGCGATATTATTTTTCGTTACGACAAAAAGGTTCATATCCTGGCGCCAGACACATGACAGCAGTCGCAGTCTATAAAAATTGGTTGCGCTACATGTTCTCAGTGATTGCCAACTGTTAGCTTTATATCTCATTAATTTTTAAAAAGGTATCTACTTGTTGTACACATGGGAATTTTTGACATATCGAACATGTTGAGAATTCTCATGATTAGGAGTTTCAGGGATTTAAACATTATATGTACTATCTAATGGCGAACTTTGTTAACGTAAAGTGATCACACTAAGCCAGCCTTAGAAATAACAGTAGAAGACGGTCGTAAGCCTGTAATGGTTTGATCCATTTAAAAATCGAACATGAGTTATATATACCGCTTTTGTCAAACATTGAACCCCCGGATCTGAGGAGAGCCCATGCCACGGCCAGGGAAAAGACAAAAATCCAAAGCAATCCCCAATTACCAGCTTATGGGGATATCTGCAATCCACCTCAAAAAAGACTGAAATCCCGAAAACCTTTTTTATTTATTTTATTTTATTTTATTTATCAATGTAAACAAACAGTCATTTACAAAACATATTAACTCTTAACAATAGACAGTTAGTGGACCAACACAGTTTACACGCTCAGTAAGTTATAGTTACAAGTGATTTTGGTGTCTCCATTCTCTCATACAAATTAAAACTACAAACCATTATCTTATAGAAATTGAAACAAAGTAATATCCAAGAAACATACATACTCTCATACACACCCAAGGGTCAGGATAGGAAAAGAAACAAGGAGGGGGGACAGGGATAAGTGAACGCTAAGGACTACGATGCAATGATTTCACGAGTAAATTTTTAAACGTATGTTTAGTTTTGGTATTAAAAATGTCTACTTCACTGAAAAATGAATTATAATTAGAGGTGGCTCGATATATGTATGAATTTTGGGCGTAATTTGTTGAGCAAGTTGGTAGTCTAAAAGTTGGTGTAGTCCGGGTCTGTCTGATGGGGATGTTAAAGTTTATTTTAGTCAGTAAGTCAGTTGTGTCAGTCATATTATTAATAATTTTGTAAAGGTATAATGTGTCAGTTATTGTCCTCCGATTTTCCAGTGTGTCCAGTCTGTGATGCGCAGCAGATCGGCGCGCGTCGTCAAAGGTTCGTCTAGTTCTATAGTCTAAATGTCTCAGGAATCTATTTTGTATTCTTTCGATTCTGTCTATGTAGGTCACGTACTGTGGGCTCCACACTGTTGATGCATATTCTAGACAACTTCTAACGTATGTGCAATAAAGAGTTTTTATAGTTTTTAAACATTTAAACGGTTTTGAGACTCTAAGAATAAAATTTAATTGTTTGGACTGTATGGACGGTAGAGACAGAAAGCTTCGACCTGGAAACAAAATGGAAAGAAAGATGGGCCACAACAAATGTTACTAATAAACATCTTATCACAGATCCCACATCTAAGGTTCCAGGAGCAGATCTCCCACGAAAGGTTTGGGTGCAGCAAAACAGGGTAAGAACGGAACACGGGTGCTGTAACTTCTTGCTCTGGAGGTGGGGGAAGAGGGATAATCCTGATTGTGAGTGTGGAGATGTACAGACAGTCAGGCATTTGGTTGAGAAATGCCAAACTAGAAGGTTCTCGGGGAGCATCCAGGACATCCACGAGGGGAAACCGGAGGCGGTGGCTTGGCTTGCAGCGCTGGAGCCGAGATTATAGGTGCTTGTGACGACGCAGCCTGCACGTGCGTAGAAGAAATCTATCCGAATGCCGCACGAAAAGTAAGTAGGTAAGTAAAGTAAGTAGTTATAATTTTTTTTTTTTTTTTAATGAATCTGTGCTCACTCAAAGTGAACACAAATACACTCCATGACTCTTTCACAGTAAGCTACTGAAAGCTTGTGTCGTGAAAGAGGAAGATGGTCGGCACCTGGGATCGAACCACGACGTCCGCAGTACGAAAGCCGGCGTTGTAACCGCTGGGTCACCAACCACTTCCTATCAATAATTACCTACCAATAATTTGTTAGTGTCATTATCCTACCAATAATTTGTTAGTGTCATTATCCTACCAATAATTTGTTAGTGTCATTAGTTGTTATATAATTTGATATGGTATATTTATGACGACTGAATTTCACATTGAAAGAATATTGGGTATGTCGTAAATTAGCTTTCTTAAAAATAATAGTTGACAGTTTTTTTTTAAACAAAAGGGGTAAATTTCTGAAAACGCACTGTAACGAAAGAAAACAAATTTGGCATTGTTCCTTAATTTTTAAGAGAAACAATTGGCTGGGATATTAAAATCATTGTTCGTTTCTTTAGGACTCGTAGAAATGAGGCATGACGAACTGATGTAATATAAAAAAATCTAACTCTTTTTAAAATATTACATAATACAAAATACACTCGTTGTATTTTCGAAACAAGAGGGCTAATAAATTAGGACTTTCTAAATCTTGAGAAATCGTATGACGGGTTTGGCATTGAATATTTTTATGGACAATAGAGGAAGCAAGCACATAAAAAAATAAAATGATTTTGAATAGGTCGAAGTATACAATAAAGAGCGTAGTTAAAAAAAAAAAAAACAAAAATAATAAATAAATAAAAGGAGACTTTGGCCATTGTAATAAATTTAAAGACGAAATGGATGCACATTGCACAGCACCATTTTTAGAAACATATGCTGGACACATGTTCAGATATTAAGTACTTGGTTACGATATGGAGATAAAGAACGAAATAATTGTAGAATTAATAAATTTCTTATTGGATTAATATTAAATTTAAACTGTAGAAAAGTCACACCCCTCTGAAGGCCGTAGGTCTTGATTCACATGTATGTAATAAATATCTATTGTAATTTTGTACAAGTTCCAATTTTCATTTCGCAAATGAAATAAAATGTAAATCTGAAGGCCGTAGGTCTTGACTCCCATGTATGTAATAAATATCTATTGTAATTTTGTACAGGTTCCAATTTTTATTTCGCAAATAAAAGAAAAATGTAAATTGCTATAGGTATGCATAATTAAGTAATTGTTCTGACGGTTTAAAGTACCTAATCATATGTAATAATTTGAGTGTACCTAGATTACTGAGAAAAAATAGTATCAGTTGAGCTTTAAGTCTAAGTGTAAACTATAAATAAACTTTTGTGAAATGCCTTAATCCTCCAGTGATATAAACAATATTATAAGATTAACATATTCATGTATTTTGTAAATATAATAATTCACTAAAATTTAATAATAATTCATTATAAATTGATTAGCGTAAGAGATGAATAATTATTGTAGTAGTAATATAGGTACCTACTGTAGGTAAACATAGCTATGTTCTAGTGCTTAGGTATAGTTTGTTTATTGAATATAAATAATTATAAGTGTTCGGTATAGTCTCGTTGGTTGATGCACACCCCAAATAGATATTTAATTCGAATTTTATTTTTGTAAATCTGATATCTAGAGTAAGTTATAAATTGTATTTTCTTTTAAACTTTATTATACGTAGGTAGGTCTTTTTCTTTTTGAATGTACCGCATATTTAATGATCCTGAAATAAAATTGGTCCACAAAAATATTGAATTATGGAGAGAGCCGGACACGAAGACATGGATTGGATTGTCCATAAATCATTTGCACGGGGCGTGTGGATCGGGAAGGGGCAAGACTGAGGTCTCCACGAATCACCGGGACACCACAGGCACCCCGCCCACAAAAAATTGCCCCCTAGAATGGCAAGGGGGTTGGTCCCGAGGTATGGGCTATATAACGCCATACAAGGCAGGCCTCAGAGCAGTCTTTTTGAGAGTCCGTCGGAGCAGTTTTTTTTGAGAGTCCGTCGGAGGTAGCAGTTTTTTTTTGAGAGTCCGTCGGAGGTAGCAGTTTTTTGAGAGTCCGTCGGAGCGGCAGTTTTTTTTGAGAGCCCGTCGGGTAGTAGTTTCTGAGAGTCCACCGGAGGATTGAGTATACGAAAAGAGTACTCCGGGAAGAGTTGCGAGGACGGTCGTGAAACAAGTTGAGTTTGTGAGAAGTAGTGTAAATTGTACCTAAAGACGAGAACCGGTCAAACGAATGAACACTCCGAGCATACAGGTACTAAGACTTCACGATTACATTTAACGATGCCGACGACTAAGTGACAAAGTGATTAAAACAATTATAGTGGACAATAATTTAGTTGAGTATTGAGTAAAGTGGTTCCTGGACGACCCCCACGCAGCGAGGAGGGACGACATACAAAGTTCCTGCAGGAGTGCGTAAGACAGCGCTCTAAAACGACCGAACACCGCCTTAACAACCAGTCACGCATATTATTGTAAGTCATAAATTTATTTTTCACCGACCTGCCAAGTAGTGGAGGATCGCCAGCCGACCCAGGCCAGATGGACGCTCCCGTTTTCCATAGAACCTAAGGGCGCTCAAGTGGGACCAATCAATGCTTTGTGGACCTATCATAAAATTTGCGGATTGCTTTATTGCCCTCTTCAGTTTGAAAGATTTCTTTTTGTTATATTGTTAGTTTTAAGTAGACACTTTTACTTTTATTGTAATATGCTTTTACTATCTTTCGGGGTGTGACATCTTAGGTATTTTTTTGTGTCGTTGATTTTTTTTAAATAACCTAAATTAGTTTTCATATTTTTTTTATTTACAAATAATTATTCTCTTTGATAATTACTGATTCTATTGATTTTACATGTTTTATCTAATGATTTTCCCTTATCATTATCTTGTGTGATATCGCAGTTTGTTTTTTTATTATTTCATTTTTGTTTTATTATTGAAATAAACTAGGTTTCTTTTGGGTATAAAATTAACCGGTAATTTGATTTAAAAACCCATGCATGCATCTCCCCAAGTAAGTCACCAGAGAAAGATACCAGATTGGATATAGAGGTAGGGCGGTCTCCAGCAATTGGAGCTAGCCGAGGATCTTTTCGGAGGCCGACTACCGCCTCTCTCGGTTAGGAGATTTAGCCGAGAGGGTGAAGAGCGAGCGGACCTCCCTCCGCGCTCTGCTTTCCCTCCGTGTGAGAGGAAAGCCGGTATATCAAGTGGCGGACCCAACGCGGGCATTGCTTGATTAGCATGCTATTAGTAGCACCTACTGTGGTATGAAGACAGCAAATTTGTGCGTCAAGCACGAACCCGAGGTGTACTGCTTTCCAGCAGATACGCGAAATGTATCTTTCTCTGTAACGCGATACGTGTGACTTGAGGGGATGCCATGGACGAGTGTGTAATGTATACGGTTTCATTACTAATGTTGTAGAGTATAATAGAATTATTTAAATTGTAGAAATCTGCAGCGCTATTTTATGTTTGGTAGACCGGTAGGATTTATGTAATAATATTTGGGTAGGAAATTGTAGGTATCGGAAATATCCGGGAAACGGATGAATTAGTAGGTACATATTGTTTATCCCTCTCTAGTGCGTTACACATACAATACTTCGGGATTATCGTTTAGGTAGAGATTGTGACTCGATAGTTTTCTAAGAAGTGTTGACCTTACGAAACGGCAATATGAGTCGTGCGAACAGCACTAAGAAGGGGAACGGCACAAGGGTAGCGGCCTCCAGTGGGTCAGAAACGAGTAGTGGGGCGGACGCTCAAGAGATCCCTCTGTTACAGACAGGGAGGGAGCAGGGCGCGAATTCACAAGAGGAACGGCTCGTGTTTATAGACCGAGGTGATGGGGAGAGGCGAAATATCGCCGTCAACTTCGACGGACGTCCTGATGAATGCCCGGAAGCATTCATCCTCGCTTGTGAAAGTCATTTTCGGCGCTACGAAACGCCCGAAAAAGACCAAGTGAGGAAGGCAGCCCAAAGGATGGGGGGCGCAGCAGGAACTTGGTGGGGAGCGAGGGGTAGTGACCTTCTTCGCTGGGAGGTTTTCAAAACCCTCCTCCTTCAAAGATATGGGACTGAGGAGGCGGAACACTCACTCTTGGCTCACCTCTATGGTGACCCACAGGGGCACCAGGAGTCGGGTTTGGCTTTCCTCGAAAGGAAGGCCAAGGTCTTCAAGAGGCTGAAGGGGGAGCAAGCATGGGGTCTGTTGGTGTCACACGCGGTGACCTTGATGTCCCCGAGGTATCGGGAGTGCCTGGAGAGGGACACCAAAATTTTTAATTCTTATGAAGAATTATATAGGCGGGTGATGGACATAGATTTCCCCAGGGAAATGGTCCACCCTGTAGGGGTAACCATAAGTAGTGACAGGCCCAGAAGGGTCGAAGGGGAGGTTCGATCGGGACCGGCCATGGTCTCTAATGAACCCAGAATTCAGAGGAGGTACCGTGTTACCTGCTTCCGATGTGGAGGTGGACACCTCCAGAGGAACTGTCCCCAGCAAAGGACAGATGGACCACAGAACAGACGCTCGTGGCGGGGAAACGAGCAGCGCCCAGACCAGCGAGGAACCGTGGACTCGCCGGCCCAAGGGCGCAACTAAATTCACCACAGTACGAGCCGGGATCTAATCGATTGCCACCTACCCGGCTCGGTAGCAGGGAGGCCGTGGCGGGGTCATGTCAGGTTTGTAGTACTGACCTTACCCCTGCCCTCCCGCGAGTGCGAGTTTGTATCAACGGACGCGAGCATATCGCACTCATTGATACGGCGGCATCCCACAACCTCCTCAGAGAGGGAATGCTGCGACCAGAACAGGTGGGCGATATCAGTCGGACCACGTTGCGACTCGCTGATAGGAGGCATACGATGACACCGAGAGGGAGAGCGCGCGTTAATTTGCGGATTCAGGGCTACGATATACCTACCGAGTTCTTAGTAGTTGACGGGTTACGGGAAGAAATAATATTAGGGGTGGACTGGTTAACATCGCAGCGGGCGGTGATAGACGTGTATCGAGGCTGTCTACACTTCGGGAAAAGTGAGAGAGCCACTGCCCACCTCTTACCCCAAAAGAGAATAACCAGTAACACCGCTCTACTACCGAAAGTGTCTACAGGTTTGACACCTGAGCAGCAAGTAGAGCTGGGAGGAATTTTAGGAGAGTTTAGGGAGGTATTTAACCCCTATGCGGGCCCCGCCCCACTTCAGTCGTATAAAATAAAGCTTACGGATAAGCGACCTATCAAATTACCGCCATATAGGTTGTCTGACGTGAAGAAAAGAAATTTGTATGCACAACTTGAGGGAATGTTGAGCGACGGGGTGATCGAAGCTAGTCGGTCGAACTATAGCTTCCCTATAGTTTTAGCGCCGAAAAAGGGCAAGGAAGAATTTCGTTTCTGTGTTGACTATAGGCGGCTTAATAGCGTTACCGAAGAGGAGTTGTCACAACTTCCTCTTATTCACGAGACCCTGAAAGATCTTGGTGGAGCAAGAATATTTTCCACGATTGATCTTCAAAAGGGATACTGGCAGGTTCCACTGGATGAAGAATCCAGGAAATACACTGCCTTTACGACACCGGACGGAGCGAGTTATCAATTTCGGGTACTTCCGTTTGGTCTGAAAGGGGCCCCCGCCCACTTTCAGAAGACCATGTGCCAAGAAGTCCTCGCAGGATACCTACGAGACTTCTGTATGGTATATTTGGATGACATTATAGTGTATTCCCCAGACTGGAAAACACACATGTACCATCTGCGGTTGATTTTTGAGAGGTTACAACAGTTTAGTCTGCGCTGTGCCGCAGATAAATGTAATCTGGCCGCAGAGCAGCTTAACTACCTGGGGCATGTGGTTACCAACGGGGGTAACCACCCACAGGCGGTTCATGAATTATCCATTGCAGATACCCCCGTCCCGGTAACACGACGGAAATTACGAGCCTTCCTCGGCGTGGCGGGTTGGCTGAGGGAGTACGTCCCGCGGTATGCAGAGATAGCGGCACCTCTTACCGACTTACTTAGTACAAAGAGGCCGTACAGATGGAATCCGCAAGCGGATAACGCAATGAGAAAATTGAAAGAAGAGCTAGCTAAGCCGCTTTCATTGAGTAGACCCGACCCGAGTCGGCAGTTTATTTTACAAACCGACGCTAGTAAGCTAGGCGTCGCGGCAGTGTTGTTTCAGGAACGTCCCGACGGCGGGCGGGACGTTATATCGTACGCTAGCAGCCGGTTCTCAGTCACCGAGCAGAGGTGGCACTCGAATGAACAAGAGGCGTACGCGGCCGTATGGGCCATACGTAGGTATAGACCGTTCCTAGAGGGGAACCCGTTTATATTGAGAACAGATAATAGGGCGCTTACCTGGTTAGATAATAGTAAACGCGAAAGGGCAAAGTTAACACGCTGGGCATTACTTCTACAAGAGTTTACGTTTGTGATCGAACATTGTCCTGGGAAAGATAACGAATTGCCGGATTTCCTATCGAGACAACCTGAAGACTTACTGGTCTCTCAGGCAGACGATTTAGACCGTGCTATGTACCCCGAGGTAAAGCAAGAAGGATGGAAGACGGACGACTCGAACTATGTTTTACAGATAGAAGTAGACCGTCCTGAGGAGGAAGGGTACTCTGACAGCTTGGCCAGCAGAGTCAGAAGCGCACAACGCACAGATACTAAGCTGAGAAAACTGATTTCTAGCATAGAGAGAATACAGACAGAGGATTCTCAAACTCGTGAGCGACGGACGCCGCAGAGAGAGCCGTATAGTTTAAGGAACGGTGCGTTGTACCGATTATCACAGGATGGACGGGGCCATAAGCTCGTTGTCCCCCGCTGCATGGTGAGGGATGTCCTTAAGGCGTATCATGACGATGCCTTAGCCGGTCACCCTGGTGGGCGTGAAACCCTGAGGGCAGTAAGACAGTATTACGTATGGAAAGGAATGGGTGTCAACACGCGGCAATTTGTGAAAGGGTGCATGACCTGCGCGAGAGCCCGGGGTAACCCTCCGCGACCACACGCCCCGCTTGGTACGACAAAAGCTCAGCATGCTTTTGAAATTGTCTCGATTGACACAATGGGACCATACGTTAGGTCGACGAAAGGGAACAAAAGTGTTCTTGTAGTCACGGATCTTTTTACAAAATGGGTGGAAGCCTTCCCGATGCGAGTAGGTAGAGCTCCCCAAATAGTTAGCCTCCTGGAGAGGGAAGTGTTCTCACGATATGGATATCCGAAAATCATCATGTCGGATAACGGACAACCCTTTAGGCACCGAGCATGGAAGGAAGCCATTCAGAGGTGGCAGTGCCGACATAGGACGACAGCGGTCTATAAAGCACGTCAAAACGGAGTGGAAAGGGTTAATCAAGAAGTAAAGAAATGCTTGCGGATCAAACTGCTCGATAAACCACACAGATTTTGGGAGGATAGTTTGATCGAGGTTATAGGTTCTCTACGGAGACGACGGAATGAAGCCACCGGGTTCACTCCAAACCAGGCCCTCCTGGGGTATGAACCTCGAAGGCCTGGGGAGTGGGAGCTGGCAGAAGCGAACACCGAGGGTGAACTAGATTGGGATAGAGAGAGGCAGGACGAACAAATCCGCGAAAATCAAGAAAAGTATCGGAAACGATACGCTCCTGACTCGGAAGTGGTTAGAACTTACAGGACAGGGGACAAAGTGATGTTGAGGGAACACCCATTATCAAATCAGGAAGCAGGTGTACATGCTGGCTTTGCCCCGAAGTGGTCAGGACCGTTTGAGGTATTGCTGCCTCTAGGACGGAATAGGGTTTACTTTGTAAATAAGAAAGGTAAAATTCTGAAAGTACATATTGACGACATGCGCGATGCACCACCACCTCAAAATGTTGAGGGTGAGGAGCCTCCGCTCCAATCAGAACCTAACGCGAACATTGGGACAAGCGAAACACGTCCTAGTTAGGTACAGATTACAGAACTAGTTGGTGGAGGCAGGGAATAAATAGGCGAAATAAGTATGTGCAGAGAATAAAACATTTTTTTTCTCATTTATAGCAAATAGGAAAATATATAGTTATTTTAATAGTATTTTAGGTATTTTTCGTGTGTGTAATTAGAATTCATTCCTCCGGAGGGGAAATGATAAGCAGAGGTAATCTTCTTCTTTTTCGTATGTAGTTGAAATTATAATTAGGATAGTTAATAGCTGGGTCGGCCTAGTACATAAGTATTTTCATTTCTTTAGTTCTAACGTGTTTATATATGTAAATCTCATTATAGTGCATTGTCTCGAGAAGAGGGGTAAGAGGTTAGGTATTGTAATCTGAGTGGCAGTTATAGTTTGAACTACATATACCCATTATGAATAGAGAAGGCAGGCATGTGTTTTTCATTGTATTTGTTTTAATTTTTGGGTGTGAATAGTTATGCTTAGGTAACATAATGTTAGGTTGTGGTAATATGACGGTAGACGATCGTCCCGTGAAAGCACGGTGAAAGAATATGCTTTCCACTTGTTTTACACGGTTTTCGAGTGTCCTGTAAAAGGCAGGAGAAACGTAAAAAACCCATGTGCTGTGGAGCCACGGCGAAAGAATATGGTTTCCACTCCTTTTCTCAGGTTGGTTTTCGAGTGTCCGGTAGAAGCCCGGAGAAGCGTAAAACCCACATAGGATGTAAGATTTAGTTTAGTAGGCTAGGGAAAGATATATAACCGGAGGATTAGGTACAAGGTAGGTTAGATACAGTGTCATTTCAGTTGGGATTTGTTTTAAGAGTTATGTTTTTGTGTTTCGCGTTAGGTAGGTAGGTACGCGTCATAGTAACTAGAAAGGTACAGGCTTTGATTGGGTACGGTAGATGGGTACAAAGATGAGTGTTCTTTAGCAACCTGGTCCAGGACAGTTGATGGTGGATTTGTCGGTGCGTCAATGTGATAGTGAGTGGAAAGGCTGAGTAGTGATAGTCTTTCGGGATTTTTATATTGATGAAGCAAAGCCCCGTGGAGGCAACAGAATGATTCGCTCTTCTGGCTCAACTCAGTGGGGAGGTGAGCAAGGCCTGGAGGCTTAGATTCATTAAATATAGGTTAGAGCTCCGTGTGGGCAACGGAAGGATTCGCTCTTCTGGCTCAACTCAGTGGGGAGGTGAGCAAGGCCGGAGACTTGGATTAGTTAAAGATAGGTCAGAGCTTCGTGTAGGCAACAAAATGATTCGCTCTTTTGGGTAGATTCAAGTGTGAGTTTACCATGGCCTGAAGCAGTGAGATGTCAGGGGTCGCTAGAGATAAGGCCGGCGACAGAGTTCAGAGTAAGGTGATGGAATGACTCGCTCTTCCAGCCTAATTTAAGTGAGAATTAGGCATACCTGAATGAGAGGAGAAAAGTTCGAGGAGTTTGAGAGTTGGTATTAGGAGACAGTTGTGAGTTTGGACCGGATGTGGGGAAAGTGATCAATTCCCAAGAGGTCGTTGTTTTGGACGCTGATAAGACAAGGAATACGGGGTGCTTAGGTTATCTGTAAGGACAGGTGAAGAAAGACACGGAAGTGAGTGTGGAAGGTATCCATCAGCATGTCGAAAGGGGGTTGAATCGCAGTTTTTATTTGTACGTACACTCAGTACAGGTTCTTATTAGTTAGATTAGATCAGTGTAATTAGCGGGTACGATGGTGGTATGTAGCAGTTGGTTCATACATAAAAGAGTCACGGGCATGAGATCTTGTATAAGCGAGTTATATTCTTTACCATTTGGGATTATAACAGATAAACGTTAGCTAGAACAATTGGTTGGCGCCTAGGGTATTAAGAAGAGCCAGTATTGCTAATTATTTTTAGATTTGTATAACGATACAGTAATTAATAATGTGAAATTAGTCGATTGAGTTGGGAGGATTTGATATGGTATATTTATGACGACTGAATTTCACATTGAAAGAATATTGGGTATGTCGTAAATTAGCTTTCTTAAAAATAATAGTTGACAGTTTTTTTTAAACAAAAGGGGTAAATTTCTGAAAACGCACTGTAACGAAAGAAAACAAATTTGGCATTGTTCCTTAATTTTTAAGAGAAACAATTGGCTGGGATATTAAAATCATTGTTCGTTTCTTTAGGACTCGTAGAAATGAGGCATGACGAACTGATGTAATATAAAAAAATCTAACTCTTTTTAAAATATTACATAATACAAAATACACTCGTTGTATTTTCGAAACAAGAGGGCTAATAAATTAGGACTTTCTAAATCTTGAGAAATCGTATGACGGGTTTGGCATTGAATATTTTTATGGACAATAGAGGAAGCAAGCACATAAAAAAATAAAATGATTTTGAATAGGTCGAAGTATACAATAAAGAGCGTAGTTAAAAAAAAAAAAAAACAAAAATAATAAATAAATAAAAGGAGACTTTGGCCATTGTAATAAATTTAAAGACGAAATGGATGCACATTGCACAGCACCATTTTTAGAAACATATGCTGGACACATGTTCAGATATTAAGTACTTGGTTACGATATGGAGATAAAGAACGAAATAATTGTAGAATTAATAAATTTCTTATTGGATTAATATTAAATTTAAACTGTAGAAAAGTCACACCCCTCTGAAGGCCGTAGGTCTTGATTCACATGTATGTAATAAATATCTATTGTAATTTTGTACAAGTTCCAATTTTCATTTCGCAAATGAAATAAAATGTAAATCTGAAGGCCGTAGGTCTTGACTCCCATGTATGTAATAAATATCTATTGTAATTTTGTACAGGTTCCAATTTTTATTTCGCAAATAAAAGAAAAATGTAAATTGCTATAGGTATGCATAATTAAGTAATTGTTCTGACGGTTTAAAGTACCTAATCATATGTAATAATTTGAGTGTACCTAGATTACTGAGAAAAAATAGTATCAGTTGAGCTTTAAGTCTAAGTGTAAACTATAAATAAACTTTTGTGAAATGCCTTAATCCTCCAGTGATATAAACAATATTATAAGATTAACATATTCATGTATTTTGTAAATATAATAATTCACTAAAATTTAATAATAATTCATTATAAATTGATTAGCGTAAGAGATGAATAATTATTGTAGTAGTAATATAGGTACCTACTGTAGGTAAACATAGCTATGTTCTAGTGCTTAGGTATAGTTTGTTTATTGAATATAAATAATTATAAGTGTTCGGTATAGTCTCGTTGGTTGATGCACACCCCAAATAGATATTTAATTCGAATTTTATTTTTGTAAATCTGATATCTAGAGTAAGTTATAAATTGTATTTTCTTTTAAACTTTATTATACGTAGGTAGGTCTTTTTCTTTTTGAATGTACCGCATATTTAATGATCCTGAAATAAAATTGGTCCACAAAAATATTGAATTATGGAGAGAGCCGGACACGAAGACATGGATTGGATTGTCCATAAATCATTTGCACGGGGCGTGTGGATCGGGAAGGGGCAAGACTGAGGTCTCCACGAATCACCGGGACACCACAGGCACCCCGCCCACAAAAAATTGCCCCCTAGAATGGCAAGGGGGTTGGTCCCGAGGTATGGGCTATATAACGCCATACAAGGCAGGCCTCAGAGCAGTCTTTTTGAGAGTCCGTCGGAGCAGTTTTTTTTGAGAGTCCGTCGGAGGTAGCAGTTTTTTTTTGAGAGTCCGTCGGAGGTAGCAGTTTTTTGAGAGTCCGTCGGAGCGGCAGTTTTTTTTGAGAGCCCGTCGGGTAGTAGTTTCTGAGAGTCCACCGGAGGATTGAGTATACGAAAAGAGTACTCCGGGAAGAGTTGCGAGGACGGTCGTGAAACAAGTTGAGTTTGTGAGAAGTAGTGTAAATTGTACCTAAAGACGAGAACCGGTCAAACGAATGAACACTCCGAGCATACAGGTACTAAGACTTCACGATTACATTTAACGATGCCGACGACTAAGTGACAAAGTGATTAAAACAATTATAGTGGACAATAATTTAGTTGAGTATTGAGTAAAGTGGTTCCTGGACGACCCCCACGCAGCGAGGAGGGACGACATACAAAGTTCCTGCAGGAGTGCGTAAGACAGCGCTCTAAAACGACCGAACACCGCCTTAACAACCAGTCACGCATATTATTGTAAGTCATAAATTTATTTTTCACCGACCTGCCAAGTAGTGGAGGATCGCCAGCCGACCCAGGCCAGATGGACGCTCCCGTTTTCCATAGAACCTAAGGGCGCTCAAGTGGGACCAATCAATGCTTTGTGGACCTATCATAAAATTTGCGGATTGCTTTATTGCCCTCTTCAGTTTGAAAGATTTCTTTTTGTTATATTGTTAGTTTTAAGTAGACACTTTTACTTTTATTGTAATATGCTTTTACTATCTTTCGGGGTGTGACATCTTAGGTATTTTTTTGTGTCGTTGATTTTTTTTAAATAACCTAAATTAGTTTTCATATTTTTTTTATTTACAAATAATTATTCTCTTTGATAATTACTGATTCTATTGATTTTACATGTTTTATCTAATGATTTTCCCTTATCATTATCTTGTGTGATATCGCAGTTTGTTTTTTTATTATTTCATTTTTGTTTTATTATTGAAATAAACTAGGTTTCTTTTGGGTATAAAATTAACCGGTAATTTGATTTAAAAACCCATGCATGCATCTCCCCAAGTAAGTCACCAGAGAAAGATACCAGATTGGATATAGAGGTAGGGCGGTCTCCAGCAATTGGAGCTAGCCGAGGATCTTTTCGGAGGCCGACTACCGCCTCTCTCGGTTAGGAGATTTAGCCGAGAGGGTGAAGAGCGAGCGGACCTCCCTCCGCGCTCTGCTTTCCCTCCGTGTGAGAGGAAAGCCGGTATATCAACCTATTCAAAAACAGAAAATGATTTTTAAAAAAAGAACATTAATAATTTCTGAGAACATGTATTATAATTGTCCTAAACCTGAGTGGTAATAATGATGCCAGGATATTAATAAAAATCAAGATGAAAAATTGTTGTAACTTGAAATTTAGGCAAATGAATTTGAATAAAGACATTGTTATATCAAACAAGATGGTAATTAACACTCTTGAGTCGTGTCGGAGAAGCCATTTTTCTTTATTAATAATAATTCTCTCCGAGAGAAAAGAAGAAGAAGAAAAAAAATAAAAACAGTAAGATGTAAAGTTATGAATAAAATTTAATTATTTAAGCGGCTGACACCGCCAGTATTTTTCTTACGTAAGTAGATACTTTTTATTCTCTCTGAAATACGACGCGATTTTTCTTAATCTGAGAAAGATAAACATTTTCTTTTCCTGGACGCTGTAAACCGTATTGTTCTCTAAGGAAAAGCATACCTATTATTTATACACTAACTGAGGTTAAATCATTTCTCAAGAATTATATTTGCTTTTTGAAACTAAGGCATTTTCTGAATACCAGTTCAATAGTAGGCCCCCATGCACTGACAGTTAATAGAGGGTGGGGCATAATGGACTCCTTTGTTTCAAACACTCACTGTAGAGCGCGCATGTGAGTTAGCGGAGTGGGAGTAGTGGCGTTAGGTGGAGGAATCGATGCCATTTTCATTTCAAGTAGTCGCCATGCAGTGGTCCGGTGAGCATCGAGGCTTTGTTGTAGAAACCCCAGGCCCCAGGAATGAAGTAAGAGAAATATGAGAGATTGTATCACAAATGGTTGTCGATGCGTGAAGCCTATAAAGTGTATTTAGATCGACAAGAGCGGAGGTCCATTCTCTCTACCTACCACCAATGCACTGAGCTCCTAGGGAGCGGCTCGTTGTCTGACAAGACAGCAGTCTTGTAAATGTTTTTTGTTACTGCGGTCACAATATTGGCAATGTTCTACTCTGACACATTCACCACTTCAACTATATGTCAGTACCGTAGTCCTAGGTAAACAGAAAATTAAGTGACACAACTTGATGGGTAAAAAAGCATTGTATGAGAACACCTACTTATTTCGTTTCGATATTCGATCATCGAAAACTTACTATATAATAGGGGTAGTGATGGGTTCTAAGATACCCTTACATACAAGTGTTTTTACATCAACTAGCCTTCCCGACAGACCTTTTCCTGTAGTCCTAACTATGAATATTGAATTAAATATTGTACATAATTTATACAAAAATACGTTTAAAAAATGTTTGAATGTACAAAAAATATTTCTGAAAGCTTGAAATTCTATCAAAACTCTGCCGACGTATGTTTTGAAACTGATGATTTTATAAGTTATTCTGTTATCCGGAGCGGAGAAGAATGCCATCAACCAAGCATCCATAAAAAAAAAACTGTTCAGCCTATCTCGAGTTATAAGTGTTCGCACTAATCCGACTTTCTTTTACATTATAGAGATACTTAACTAAAGTTGTATGAAATTTTGAAAACGTTCACAGCGCCAATACATCTTTGATGACGATAGTAATAATAAACAAAAAACAATAGGAAACTCAAACAAAAGAAATAATTCTAAGAACGTTTTATTTAAAACAAACACTATAAAGGGAAAGTTTAGTTTGGAAAGATTCTTAATCAAACGTACTTCTTCCTGGTAATATATTTATCTTTTATCCCACTCAAACTTCGGCAGATTAATCACATTCGACAGAGCAAACAATACTCTACACAATACTACATTCAGAGTTCTCTTAAAATTATATTATATTTGTGTTATATTCCTATAAAATGCCTTTATGGCCCGTTATTAGAACCGCCAAGTTTAATGCTGAACCAAAAAAGGTTGTCAAGAGGTTTTTGTTTTAATTATCTGCAATTATCTGGAGGTTGTGTTTCCTTTTTTTTAACTTTTCTAAA
The DNA here is from genome assembly GCA_963576905.1 of Mystacides longicornis. Classification (NCBI taxonomy): domain Eukaryota; kingdom Metazoa; phylum Arthropoda; class Insecta; order Trichoptera; family Leptoceridae; genus Mystacides; species Mystacides longicornis. The sequence goes on along the minus strand of OY756439.1, from coordinate 3,645,976 downwards.
ACCCTTACTAATAAATTAGAGTACTCCTCTTGTAGAGATGCTTCCACATTTTGAGAGGATTTTTTAGCAAAGGCGACATTCTTGTAAAAAGTTATGCAGTATGACTTTAGGGAGTGTGAATCTCATATGGAGTAACCGATAACAGATACAAAAGAAATAAACCAAATAATTTTCTTAACCAATATATGATATTTTGATTTTTTTTTTTTCAATTGTCTTTGAGTTTACTTTGTGACAGTTATCCATTTTTAGAAAAATAAATGTATAACTACGTTGTTTCTGTCACTAATAATTTTATTTGAGTAGACATGTTTCGGCTATTACCTAGCCATTATCAATACTAACTTAAATTCTACAGATCTACATATTATATTCCAAACTTAACTAAGATGTCTTGAGGAGGGATGGGGAATACGGGGGTGTGTGGAGTGTGGGATGTTATCTTTTAATGGGAATATTTTAAGTATCGATAAAAACATCAACTCCGACAACAATATCGTAAATAAAATAACCATACCAAACGCACCACCGATACTTAAAATATCCCCGTTAAAAGGGAATAGTTTGTTATTCCGGCATTTATCAATGATGTTTGTGGTTCTTCCATGCTACGGGGTTGGTTTCTAAGCATTCCGTACGAACCTTATTAAACCTTCGGGAAAGTTCGTACGCGGGATATCACGAGTAGGTACGTACGATTCGGTTAGAATATTTCCGTAGGTCGATTCGATTTATTGACAGCTCGGATTTGTTGCAACTTCGAGTTTGTTTTCCTTAGTTAAGTGTAAAAATATGAAGAGTGCTGTCGTAGTCTGTCTCATTAAAATAAATGTCGCTATTCCTTCCTATTGTCGCTACCTGGGGGTAGCCAGGAATTAAGTTGGCATGGATATTATTATTTTTATAGCTTATTCTTAGTATTTTACTTATTCTACGCGTATGCGAAACGTTCAATTAGTACGGCTGATAGCATATAATACTCCAGATACCCGGCTCAACACATATTTCCACGAAGTTGTCAGCCCCACTGTCCGAGATCTAACAAATTAATTATCTGCTAATATCATTTTCCAATACTAGTGTTTGATTACCTTGTAATTAGGAAAAACCCAGTCTCTCATCCCTAAGGACCCACACATTGTAATGGATAACAGATCTATTATAATTAAGTACGTACGTACATATATCAAACAGATTCTAAAGGTTACAAAGAGAGACGTAATCATATCAAAGGCAAACCATAGCTGTCTCATGTATCGCAGACATAATAAGGTACATATTTTTATCTCATAATATAAAAAGCTGCTAACCTAGGGTAGCCCAGAACTCATAGTATATATAGGGGACCCACTGAAGTTACGGACCTCAAATTTTACGTGCTTGTGTAGAAGCATTTTTTTTTTCTTTTTTAGCCCTTTTTCTAGAACAAATTTTTAAACCTTTGAAATTTTCTTTGGATACTTTAAGAGGGTTCCCCTGAAGGTACAGATCTCAACATTTTACTGACTCATCTACATCGAGGGGCTAACCGTTCTACCAAATTTCAATCAAATCGGATAAGAATTACTATGAGTTACGCGGAAATTTTCTTCCTAGTCTAAAAAAAATTTTTTTTTGCATTTTTGGAATCTACACCCTCAAAAACGTCGAGAAAATTAATTTCAGCGAAATCTATTTTTTTTTTGAAATCCGATCAAAAGACTCGTATATTCCATATACTATGAGTAATTATAACTGGCATACATTCAAAAATTCAAATATCTACTGACTTCTAACACTGCAAAAAATCGATTTTAATCAATCAAATCCTCAAAAATTTCACGAAAATACATTCAATTTGGTTGGTATAGGTTCTATTGTTCAGAACAAAAGTACCCGGCCTTATCTTCTCTCTGTGCACCTGCTAATGTTAAACGTTGTGTCGTGGGGTTTATTTAAGTTTATAATATTTCGTGGAAGGATTTTAAATTTATTGCAGTGGTCAGCACGGCTACTCTTGAAACTCGATTCCAATCCTAAAATCGTAAAATCCCAAAATGGTACTCTTGAAATGCGACGCTAGCGCACGATTGGATTCAAATCGAGTGGTGATTTGAAGAACATGTGAAATCGTGTAAAATTTGAAAATTGGTACTCTTGACGTCGTTTTGACAACTACTCGATTCCACGGAATTGTGTTGGAATCGTCTAACTGTCATTATTTACAAGATCGCAAGAAAGTAACTTTTTTGAAATCGAGAAGACATATTTTAATTATATTACATAAAAAATGGCTCGTCTTGTATTATTTTTTAACATTTTTGAAAACGCGCATCAAGTCGATATGCGTCAACGAAATAACTTGCGTTGAATAGCAAGATATTCGCAAAATGCGTTTAGCATGAGTAGTGGGGAATTTATAGCAAATGGAATATCAAAAAAGGTGTATGAAGACTTGTACGGGATTTTGTAACCTCATATGGCAAAACCTTTAAAGTGATATTTTGTGTGCACAACATGCAACACGACATCATTACCATTGGAATTCATGAAAATCATAATATAACTATACCCATAGTACCAAAAGTTCTTTCTGTAGCTCATGACTTAGAGGAATGCAAGCCAGATATGATTTAGTTCATCAACTGTGGAATTCACATCATAGACGAATATGAATAATTGAACCCATCACCCGTATAAGGGTCTATATCATACATTTGGTCAAAAACATATTTTTTAACAGAAAAAGGGTCTATATCACAGGACAACGTAAAATTGTTTATTATTCTCGCATAAATGCAACCCAAAACACTTTATTTTGTCATTGAAAGTTAGCGGTTAGGCGTATAAGGGTCTATGATGCCGTTTATATTTTTCAAAATGGCGGACGAGCGCGACTTGTCAGTGTCACTCAAGCATTTAAAAAAGATAAATACGAGCAAAAACCGGAAAATTCAGGTTGATAAATGAAAAGATAGCGTAAGAAAGCTCAAAAGGAATCGAGGAGAACAGTATGTCTCTCGAAATGGTGTTGTTAGATCGCCAAAAACGCAACCAAAACAAGTGAGTAGTATAAGGGTCCATATTATTGTAATTTTTTTATATCAAAACATTGAACACATCATAATAATATTCTGTTAACTATTTTGCAGGAACGTGTTTGCAATCCAACTTACTGCACATATCCAGGTTGTGCACAAATAAAGTTTGATGAGAAAATGGTAGTGTTTAAGGATTTTTACGAATATTATCGAAAATAAACTTAAAATAACTGAAGTAAAATGGTTGAAATTTGAGAGCGATGATCCTTTACCAACATCGGTAGCCTAGTTGTACTAGCGTGGACTTCGGATCCGAGGTCCCGGGTTCGATTCCCGGTCGGGTCAGAGTTTTTCTAAGGAGTGTTATTTCACTTGAAATTTCTACCCGGGTTGGCCTGTCTTAGATTGGACGGGATCGGTTGATTGGAAAAAATTGCCTCAGGCAATAAGTTCCGCCGGCTATACTGACACCTTTGTATAGAAAAGTGTTATATAAAAGTGTTATATGATCCTCTCAAAATCAAAGCAAGGGTTTCCCATAATATAATGCAATCGTGAACAACACATAATATTTTTAAATCTCCTAGTTTGTGGAGTAATACAGTTCATCCAGAAAATCTACCACCATTGTATGTTGCACCCATTCCAATCAGCAATGAAAAATACAAAGATTTGATGGATATGTTACCATTTTTAATATAATTATTTTTATATAAATTTATTTCACACTTAACAAGTTAGTTAGTAAAAGGGTCCATATGACGTCATATAGACCCCTTTACTTTTAATTTTTTAATAAATTTGTTTTTTCAACAATATATATTATGTTTATAATAAATTATTTATGTATTATAGAAATGTGTTTTATTTAACGCATTTTGTCAAAAGAAATATCAAGGTAAAGTATATAAAATATTGAGAAAAACATTATAAAAAAATAATGTTTTTCTCAATATTTTTTTTTTCATATAGACCCTTATACGGGTGATGGGTTCAATTTAAGAGAGTTTAAGAAATAACCATTTTATTATAAATAGCTTTTGTATTGTGAATTTTATTACAAATTTCACGTATATAATAGTAGGTATATTATGTAAATTGTCAAGGTTTGTAAAAATAACAGAATTGTAATTTAATGTAATACATAATAATTTTATTGACTATTTATTTTAGATATTTAAATTGTAAAAAATACAAAATAAAAAAAAAATATTAAGGTTATTTTCTGTTGGAATTTATTTCTTTCCTTTTCAATCTCCCTCAAGGCTGCCGCCGCTACAGCAGCCCGTGAACGAATGGCAGCAGTAGTTGCGATTAAAGATTCTGGCACACTGTTCCAATTTTTCTGCAGCTTCTTTAAACGCAATTATTGATGTGAAGCGTTGTGCTTCCACCCGTTTTTCTTCCATTAATGTGAGACGCTCTCGTTCTTAAAAAGTATATACTATTTTGATATTAAAATAAATCAGCAAATAAATAATGCTAGCATTTTTAATAATTATAATAAAATATAAGTAAACAAATAACGCAACACTCTAATACAGAAACGTCCAATGTATATTTGAAATATAAATGAGTGTTTCCATTTATAGAAAACAAATCCTTAAATATTATAGCAACGTCAAATTATTATATTTGTTAAGTAGGACTGTTATTAGTAAATCGAATTCGACTTATTTTATGTTTCAAATAATATATACCCCTCACGGGTGTCAGGTGTACTTCCTTACAGTTTCTTTCAGAATAACGAACATAACAACAATTATCAATTCCCAATTAACAGCGAAAATATTTTAATATTGCAATAACAAACTTGAAAGGAAAACGTTTTCACGGCTTGGAACGCCAATCTCAAATCCGATTCCAATCACACGGAATTTGGTTCAAGAGTACCGTTTTGGAATTGGAATCGAGTTTGTGATTGAAATTGGAATTGGGTTCGAATCGAGTTTCGAGAGTAAGCCTGCTGATCAGTTGTTATTTCGTGTGTTTATATAATAGACGACCAGTGTGTTTATATTATAGGTGCGGCAAATTATTATTGTGTTATCTAATGCACCCTCATGTTAGTTTTATAAATGTCTTTGGTTACAAAAATAAACAATGGTCATTGTCTTTTTATTTTCTGACAGTTTTAAATACTTAATTTTTCATTTGAGAAACATGAACACAGAGTATGATATATTTAGCTTTTCCAGTTACACTCATTACAATTTTACAGGAAAGGATTTATACAAATAAGGAAGAGAGTAGCACAGGGTCAATTTTCCTGCTTGTCAGATGTTTATGTCTAAGTTATTTATAGGTATGTTATTTGTATGAAATAACCACTAACGTGGAAGAGTAAAAGTGGGATCCAATAAGTGAGGATATAACTGACTTATATAACAATCAAATAATTGATCCTTTTCCATGCCTGTCGTTCGACAGTTATATCTGCTAGTAATAATTAATTCATAATGTAGGTACCTATTAAGGTAGAATGTTTGAAGTATTTTGTGATTCGGTCAGCCATGCGAAATTGATTGAATAAGTGTCTGCTGTGAATCTTTCCTTGAGCTGTTTTCCATCAGATTGGTTAATTACACGATGATTCCATTCATTATACACTAAATTGTATCATACAACCCTGGATGATCAAACAAATAATAATTTAAGTTCAGAGTAAAGGTACATCACTGGTGTATTCATTTTATTCACATGTATTTTTTTTTACTCTCACGTCATTTCCTTTAGGGGTAGGAAATAGTGGACCTCTACGCTTCTTTCACCGACATACCATTTCTTATACAACCCCTCTTATTTCTATTACTTCTGACCTGGCCTTCTTTAAGAACGGAATCAACGTGTTCGAGCCACGTCATTCTAGGTCGTCCACGCTTTCTTATACCTCTCTTTTTCTTTGTCATTAAGTTTGCATACATTCTTTCCACATGTCCAAACCGTCTCAACTTATTGACTTATCTTTTTCATAACACAATCTTCCATACCACACTCCTTCCTAATATTCTCATTTTTTTCCATATCCCAAATAGTCTTTCCACATATTATTCGTAGAGCTCTCATATCTACTGCATGTATACTACATTTTCGTTTTTCATCTATGTCGTGTTCCACGTCCATAATACACCATTTTTGTGGTAAAAGAATTGCGTTACGCACTGGTTTTTTAGCTTGTAGTGAGACGTTGATGTTTCTCATTATAGATCTTAATCTGATGCAAACATATTTTGAAACACTTTGGACTTCGTTATTACGAAAATATTATATTTGTCGGTAAGTTTTACATACATCAAAAAACTCCCTTAGGGTCGTTGGGAGGCAACAAGAGCTCTCCATTGCGCTCAATCTCACGCAATGCTTATGAACTCCTCCCACACTATGTCCAAATCCCTCAGCTCTGCTTTGAAGAAGCAGAACACGGTATGAGAGGGTCTTCCTCATCTTTAGGATCCTGATGGGATGTCCTGATGACCAATTCCTTAACGCATGCCCCAGCCAAGTCCATCATTTCCTCTTCATAATGGTAGGTAGTTCGTCCATCGTTCGTGATGCGGTGGTGCCATATTAAAGCCAAAATTCTCCTGAAGCAATGCGTTTAGAGAGCGGAGAATTTTGTACCTGGACTTTGATTAGATGCCAGGACTCACACCCATACAGGAGAATGGGCAACACACACGCATCAAACAGTTTACATTTCGTCTCGACACTCCGAACTCCGAAGCTTTCCGTATTTTAATAATGTAGTCAAAAGCGTCACGATACAAGGTACTAAAGAACTTTGTTATTTCGATTCCTTGAGATAGAGACAAACGAATAAGAAAATGTATAAATTTATCAAAACTACAGATTTTTACAGATTACCTCATCTCCAATTCCGATTTAGCCAACATCCAGACAACAGTGGTGGTGTCTCTCCTGGAACCCACAGCCATGAGCTGTGCAAGGGTTGTGCCAGCTGGTAAAGGGGGCCGCTTCGGAACCTGACCAGTCCACGCTGCAATTGCCAACATTTCTGGAGATTCTTTGACGAGGTGCTTTTGGGTCGCGAGACGTTTTCCAGAAGAATCCTGAAATCAACCAAACAAATTAAGTGGTGAAAAATATTTTGGAATATGTAACTTTATACTTCATCATTGATCACTCTCGGGAGAGTGTATTGCCGCGTTTCAAATAAGAAGAAGAATAAGAACTTAATAGGTACTTAAGAACGTACCCCTATTCTAATGTTTCTTTGATTCGTTGGCGTGAAGTAACAAAATCTATATAGGTACCTATTAATACGTGAAGGAAAAACTGTGACTATTTTGACGAAAATTGCGCGGACGGAGGATTATGAAATTTCGCACACTTATAGTGATAAGGGGTGGCGAATGCTAATATTTTTTTTAAATTATGCACAAACATAGATTAAACCAATAAAAAAAACATTACAAACACTACCGTAATGTTATGTATTTGATACTCAAACACACTTCCACAGATTACTTATAAAGAACATCAACTTCGTAGAAAAAAATGTAAAACGAAAAGCGCCTCATAATGGGCACAGAAAGTATTTTGAAGGCGTATATTCAAATGGAAGTTGGAGCTGAAAATGCCATGATATAAGAATAGATTAACATTTTTTTATAATTATAGAAAAAAAACTTAATATTGTTTGTATTTAAATAGAAAAATCTTTGTAGGTACATAACAACATTTAAAATTTGACGTATCCATGCATGTCATTGTTTTTTAAAGAAAATTTTGCAATAGCGCTGGTACAGTCTTTGACAATAGAACCTTAATAGTGTTCAAACTTATAATTATTTAAAATTAATAAATTTTGGTCAAATTTGCAAGCAGTGGTCGACCACTAGTTTATTTAATTCAGAGAAAGATAAACAAATGGTAAGAATATTTTAGCTACAAACTTTTTATGCAAGGGCTTACCAATAGATGGCGCTAGGATATTGACTACATCCATTTTAAACTTTATTTACCGCCTTTTGATTTAGTGATTAAAATCTGCATAATTATTAAGAGTGCTGGAACAAGAAATAGGTTAATGAGAAGAGGAGGTGAAAAATAAATAGGTAAGTAATAACAAACTTTTCTATAGAAATGTTTTAAATAATGCAGGGGGAATTTCCATTTGAAAGCGAACCTTAAAACAAAACATCCCTCGTATATTTAAAATTGAACTTATCAAAACATTTTCTTCTGAATTAAATAGGAGTCCGTTGTAGTAAATGCCAATAAAATTATTCTAAAGAAAGAGCTAAGAAGTTCGCACATTTAATTTTTAGTTGTTGGGAAACTTTGTTCTTTCTGATTTTGATAGAAATTTCTCACCACCTGATCGCCCCGACGCCGACGCGAAGGGCGGTTTACAGACACGTGCATAGGTTATGTCGTTAGCATCGGCGTCGAGACTCCTATGGTGACTTTCACCAACGGTTTCTAAATTTTAGGGAGCTCTTAGCGTAGCGTTTCGTCTGATGTGGAGGACGCTAAGAGCTACGTAAACGTTAAGAACCGTTGGTGAAAGTGACCATTAGTCTTTCTCTTTGGAAGGTTCCCCTTTCAAGGTCACAACTTAAATAAGCGAACATAACAATCAACAAAATAAGAAAGAATAATACTTGAGAGTTGTTGTCGATTAAAATTTATTGTTAAGGCACTTAAAGCTTGTTTTTTCATTACTAGCAGATAAACGGCGTATGCTTGTACACACGTACATATATATTTGACATGATCGATGTGATAACCCAAAATGATGTCAAAACATTCTCAGATGAGAAATATTAGAATGTTAGATCAGTGTTTTGCTGTTCACGGTCTATATTATGCTCCAACTTTATATTAATTTGAATTTGATGAAAGATAACGATAGGTAGTTCGTTAAAAAATCGACTCGCGTTAAATTCGGTGTTTTAAGTGAGTCGACAGGTACTGTCGTACGGAAAGGTATTTTTTCCTTCTAAAATTTTTATTCAAATGTCGAAGACGCGTTATATTCGTGGTCGCGTTACATTCGGGCTTATACTTGTATCATGAAGAAGAAATTATTTTAAACAAAAAATATGTAAGGTTAAGTATTTTAATGTTTCCGTCATTCTTATGGGGCATTAAACGTGCTATAACATAACTGAAACACTTGGCTATAAAAATGTTCACTTTGGCTCATTTATGAGCCCCATATTTAAAATTTAGAGAATGATATAGAAAAAATGATATTTTTTTTTCAACATTTATGATTTTATTTGATTTAAAATCAATAGTAACATCCCTAAAGATTTCCATTCTAACAAAATGAGTTGTAGGTATATGAATATAAAGCTACTAAGCTTAGGTATATTTAAATTCGCTTCAATGAAAAGTTTTATTGAGGATCTATTGATAAGCATTCAAGGTTTGTGGAACCTTGCATAAACTCACGATAATGGCAATCTATTCTAACATACAGTAAACAAACACATACATATCACGACAATGAAACAATTTCAAAGTTTTCGAAGGTAATACGACTGTTATTTTCTCTCTCTCTCTCTTCTTCGTTTCCTTATTACTGAGGGTCGTGACCCATGGAACTACTGGATGCCTGTTGTGAGCACCAAACGCCTCCAATCCTCTCTGTCCTCCGCTACCCGCATCGACGAGTACAAGTCTCCTGTTGCCTTTTTTATCTGGTCACGTACACCACCTTGCAGGTGATCTGCCTCTGCTTCTTCTGCCTTATTATAATTTTTACCAGGATATCTGGCTCTCGTCTGGCAATGTGACCAAAGAAACTCAGCACCCGCCGACTACAGACTGCAAACATTCTCTCAGAGATATTCAGCTCTTTAAGAATGGAGTCATTAGTTCTCTTGGCAGTCCACGGGATGCTCAGCATACGACGCCAAAACCATATTTCAAAGGCATCGATTCTTGCTCTATCACGGGCTGCCATTGTCCATGTTTCGGCTGCGTAGAGAAATATTGGGAATATTATGATGCGGATTAATTTCATTTTGGTGTGATTGGACCCTCTGTTATTAGTTATGGTGTAGGTAATTCTCATTTGAATTCATAAACCGTTATTAGTTATGGTGTAATTCTCATTTGAATTCATAAACCGTTATTAGTTATGGTTTAATTCTCCTTTGAATTCATAAACCGTTATTAGTTATGGTGTTATTAGTTATGGTGTAATTCTCCTTTGAATTCATAACCGTTATTAGTTATGGTGTAATTCTCCTTTGAATTCATAAACCGTTATTAGTTATGGTGTTATTAGTTATGGTGTAATTCTCCTTTGAATAATGCAAATTATTATCTAAATTTAAGAGAGATAATATTATAGGTACCTAACCTAGAATAATGCAAATTATTATCTAAATTGGGGGCAAGGAAGGAACCTCCGAGCGGTGCCCCTGGAAAGTAACTAAATATTTTACTCAAGCGCAAACAATTTTTCAATCACAAAGTTACAATAACCAATCCTTCCAATACGAACCAGAAAAACCTTTTGAAAGCAAGTAATGTCCTCACGAGAAATTAATCCTAACCGGCCCTTTTCAGGGCCAAAGCTGACGCTGATATCTGTAAATATCGAAGGTATATCTAGCAATAAGGAAGACATACTGTCAAACCTATGCAAGGAAACCGAATGTGACATCCTATGTATTCAGGAGACCCATCGTTCCTCAACCAACAACCGCCCAAAGATCGTCGGAATGCGAATGCTCGTGGAAGTCCCACATGAAAAATATGGCAGTACCATCTTTGCTAGGCAAGATCTCCCAATCAAATCCACTGCTCATACAAATACAAACAACATAGAAATCTTGACCGTAGAGTTGGCCAGTTGCACAGTGACATCGGTGTACAAACCTCCTGGTGAAAGTTTCAATTTCACAAGAACATCAAACTTTGACAAACAGAACACAAAAATTGTCATGGGAGACCTAAATAGTCATAGTACAACGTGGGGATATGATAACACGGATGCGAATGGAGAACTAGTGGAGTCATGGGCTGAATCTGAGGATCTAGCACTCATACACGATCCAAAGCTGCCGCTTTCCTTCAATAGCGGGAGATGGAAAAGAGGCTATAACCCCGACATATTTTTTTCCAGCTGTAGAATCGAGCAACAATGTAAAAAAACAGTTCTCCATGCAATCCCTAAAACACAACATAGACCGATCTGTTTGAAGATATATGCTGCCGTCAGACCTGAGACTACCTTCTTCAGGAGAAGATTTAACTTTAAAAAGGCAAATTGGAAGGATTTCTCTGCAGCCTTGGACTCCAAGCTGGAGGGAATCGAACCAACCATTGAAAATTATGAGACCTTTGTGAAGACGGTCCAAGTAGTATCAAGGAAACACATCCCAAGAGGATGTCGAACACAATATGTACCCGGACTCACATCTGAAAGTGCTAAACAACTCAACGAATACACAAGACTATTTGACCGAGATCCTTTTGCTGAATCAACTATCGTGGCAGGACATAACCTCATGGCTTCCATAGAAGAGGATAGAAGAAGGAAGTGGAGCGAAACAATCGAGGATATCGACATGAAAAGAGACAGCCGCAAGGCCTGGTCTATGATAAAAAGACTAAATGCTGACCCGAAGACTCCACAACAACATGTCAATATCACAGCCAATCAAATAGCACACCAACTGCTATTAAATGGAAAGCCAGAATATAAGACCAAACATAAGAGGAAATCAAATGATGCAGAAGCGGAAGAAGAGAACCTTGATGCTTTTACTGAGGCGGAGTTGGAACAAGCTATACAGAACCTAAAGAACGGCAAAGCTGCGGGAGTTGATGAAATTAGAGTCGAACAAATAAAACATTTCGGTCCAATAACCCTGAACTGGATACTGAGGATGCTCAATGAATGCCTCCAACGAGAACACATGCCTAAACTATGGAGAAAGACCAATATTGTAGCAATCCTCAAACCAGGGAAACAACCAAATGACCCAAAAAGCTTTCGCCCAATATCACTGCTCTGCCATCTCTACAAGACTTACGAGCGTCTGATCCTGAACCGTCTCCAACACCTCGATGACAGGCTAATCTCGGAACAGGCTGGGTTTAGGCCTTCCAAGTCGTGTACCAGCCAGGTTTTAAACCTAACACAGCACATTGAAGATGGCTTTGAGAGAGGGATGGTGACCGGTGCGATCTTTGTGGACCTGACTGCGGCCTACGATACGGTGAATCACTCGGCCCTGCTGGACAAGGTATGCTCCCTATCTCGCGACAAAAAACTAACTAGGGTTATCGGCTCCCTACTGCATGGTCGTAGATTCTATGTCTCACTGGCTGGAAAGCGGAGCCGCTGGAGAAACCAAAAAAATGGACTCCCACAGGGAAGCGTTCTGTCACCTTTGCTATTCAATATTTACACCAATGATCAACCAACCCCATTATGTACAAAGCATTTTGCATACGCAGATGACCTGGCGGTTACGGCCCAGGCGAAGAGCTTTGAGGATGTTGAGCTAAGACTCACCTCCACCTTGAGAATACTGAGCGATTATTACAGAGCCAATCACCTCAAACCAAATCCTACTAAAACCCAAATTAGCGCCTTTCACCTCAGAAATCGCGAGGCAAACAGATCACTCAATGTCAGTTGGAATGGGGTTCGACTGGAGCATACGAATAACCCAGTCTATCTTGGGGTAACATTGGATCGCACACTAACCTATAAAGAACACTGCCACTGCCATAATGTCAAAATGAAAACAAGTGCTCGCAATAACCTCTTACAAATCATGACTGGAAGCACTTGGGGTGCAAAACCACATACTCTACGTACAACTGCGCTGGCATTATGTTACTCTGCTGCAGAATACGCATGTCCAGTATGGGCCCGCTCCCCACATGCAAAACAAGTGGACGTAGCACTGAATCAAACATGCCGACTAATAACTGGCTGCCTGAAACCAACCCCAGTGAATAAGCTGTATTGCTTAGCAGGAATTGCACCCCCGAATATCCGACGCAGTATAGCAACAGATAGCGAAAGAACCTCACAGGAGACGAACTCAAAACATCTCATGTTCAACCATGTCCCCCCACCACAACGACTTAGTTCCAGACGATCCTTTTTAAATGCCTCATCACCACTACAGGGCCCTGCTTCCTCTGAGCGTTTACGCAGGTGGGAGGAGGACCAGCAAATATGTGAGCCTTTCAGAGCCCAAGAACATCTTGTTGCTGGAAGCGAACTAGACTATAGAACGTGGGCAACCCTGAACCGTCTGAGGTCTGGTGTGGGCAACTGCCGTGACAATAGGGAACGATGGGGCTTCCTACAGGACGAATCCGGTGCGTGTGACTGCGGCGCGGCGCAGACAATGCCACACTTGCTGGAATGCCCGTTGTGCCCTGTTACATGCACTATGGAGGATATTTTTGACGCATCTCCACGTGCTGTGCATTTTGCACAGTACTGGAGATCAGTTTAATTGGTTTTACTGGTTTCGACACGAAAAATAAAAAAAATAAATCTAAATTAATGTTTATTTAAGAAGCTTTTGTCTGTTTGGCTACTGGATGTAGGAAGAAAGAATGTGGAGTGTATGTTAGAGATACAGCGGTAGAGTTGTGTACTGGGATACAGTTGATGTGTTTGGGAAATGCTCTGTGGTTGATGAGTGTGATGTGGGGGGTGATATGTGTGATTGTGGAGTGTTGGTTTGAGTTGATGCTAAGGCAAATTGGAGAAATGTGCAGTGAGATACAGTTTCTTCTCACTAGTTCACTGCACAAGTATTTATCAAGGAAAAAGGGTTGTAGATACAGGAAAGTTTAGTTGTAGATACATAAAATTGTCATAACTATTTTTTTTTTTTTCATAAAACCATTATAATTGTATTTGATGTATCTCTATATTTGAAATTCTGCAATACTCTGTACATTTTTGTTGAAAAATAAAATTATTATTATTATTATTATTATTATTATTAAATTTAATTAAATTTTATGTCGTAAATTGCATTTTATTCATGTAATAAGTCCGACCATCTTCCTCTTTCATGACACAAGCTTTCAGTAGCTTTTACTGTGAAAGAGTCGAGGAGTGTATTTGTGTTCACTTTGAGTGAGCACAGATTCATTATATAAAAAAAAAAAGTTATTTTTTTATTCTGGGTTAGGTCGAAGGTCGACGGGCGGGTCAGCTAGTGTTATAATAATAACTTAAGTCTAACTCAATCAAGCTGTAGTCCGACAGTTTTTGCTGCTAGTATGATCCCGGGACTTCCGGGAATGTGTTAAGCATGCCGAATGACAGTTGGCCGTGGAGAGCGCCATTCTTCCTCCCAAGAGGGTCTCGAAGACGTGAAAGATCCTGGTCATACCGGCGTGTTCCGTTCCTTTGAGGCAGATCTAAGGGAGTTGGATAAGGTGTGGGAGGAGGTCTTAAGCATTGCGCAAGATCGAGCGTAACGAAGAGTTCTCGTTGCCTCCCTATATCCCTGAGTGGGGTTCAAAGTATGTAATGTATATGTAACAAACACTACTGTAATGATATCTATTTGTTACTTACACACACTTCTATGTACCTACTTGACATTGGCGGATATATTATTTCTGTGGTCAAATTGAGAATAGATTGATATTTTTTTTGTCTTTAAATAGAAAAAACTTTGTACATATCAACAATTTGACGTATCTAATCTATATCATTGTTTTTGAAAGTAAATTATGAAATAGCGCTTGCTCAGTCTTTGACAATCGATCCTTAATAATAATTTGTAAACTTATAATAATTTAAATAAGTTGTGGTAGAATTTCAAGTACTAGTCGACCACTAGTATAATTTAAGAAACAAAAATTCAAGGATTTTTTTTAAACCAATATTTGATCTTTTTTGTCTCGTTTAGTGGTAGCGTCAAGATAAAGTAGAAAAATGAAATGGTAAAAATGAAAATGATCCTTATATTTCAGCGGGCAATGTGCAATAATTTAATCTAACGATTGTGTTAACGACAATACGGCCGGTAATGTCTGTAATCACTGCTCGCTCATCAAGGTCGTAAAATGTCCTCTGCTACATACATTTCAAAGCGCGCCGTATACAAAATATGACTCAAGTGAAAGCTTTAATGCACACAGAATAGGACCGAGGTGCAAGATTCGAACGGTATAACAAACTGTTTAGAATTCCATTGAACTTTTTATTATGTTTCATCATTATTTTTAAATTCATTAGATGTCGCCAGTGTCTTTGTCATTTATGACCTGTGGGGCTAGTACGAGTTTGATTGCAAGTGCACGCTAATAAGGGCTTTCTAGTGTGCAAATAGTGTTCAAACGATCGAATCATTCGATCATTTTTGAATGGAAAGTTTTCGAAACTGTTTCGATAATCGTTACGATATTCGATCATCGAAAACTTTTACTAGTGGGGTACTGTTAGGGTTTAAGGACGTGACGTTTGTGTTGTTGCCCACTTTCCTGTGTGGGTGTGATTCCTGGCACCTAACCAAAGCCCAGGCACAAAATGTATCTGCATTTGAAAGTGTCTCAGGAGAATCTTGGGTATAAGATGGTATCATCGAACTAAAAACTACGCTATACCCCTACGCACCCAGCGCAGGCCTATCACTTCCACCATTACGGAGAGGAGATGGATATGGATGGATGGGACAATTGTGTTAAGGATGCCGAATAACAGTTGGCCGAGGAGAGCGCCATTCTTCCTCTCAACATGACCTCGAAGACGTGGAAAATTCGTCATACCGTCTTCCTTTCCTTCGAGAGAGAGAGCCGAGGGTGTTTGACATGGCGTGGGAGGAGGTCATAAGGATTGCGCAATGGTGAGCTCTTGTTGCTTCCCAATCGAATGCAATGGTGATGTCTTGTTGCTTCCCAATCGAGCGCAATGGTGAGCTCTTGTTACATCCCTATGCTTTTGAGTGGAGTTCAAAGGGAGTTTTGATTTGATTTGATTGTCGCGAGTGTTACCAAATGAGTGGTTCCTAAAAATAGTATAGGTACCTTCCTAGTAAAAAAATTAAGTTTAATAATTCCGGATTCTTTTATATACCTGCCCCATAGACAATTTGAAATTGTCGTTCGACTACAAACGAAGATTTCCTCAATGTAGAGTCCGGAAAAAATGAGATGTCCACTGGAACATATCAACAATTATTTAAACCAAACAAAGACGTTTGTATAAATATATAAAAAGGGGACAGTTAATTTTCTTCCTACTCTACATTTTCGAAAAATTTGTTTGTAGTCATCGCCAAATACAATTTGTCTAGGCCTGCTACATACACAACTTTTAACAAAGTGACGTTTTCTAGTAGTAGGGGAACAGTAAACATTATTCTAACGTTAAAAAGTCTATAAACTAAAAGCCGAGGGAGTTTTTGACGTATGTGTATTTTTTTTTGGATTTGTATATTTTCGTCCTTAGGCCTCAGAGCAGGCACTTGGACACGTCAAGATTTACAATAATTTATAACAAATTCACACAATAATAAATTCAACAAGACCCAACACTGCACAACCAGAAACAATAGAATACATCAACAATAAAATAATATAGTGAAGGAAAAGAAAATTTAAAATTCAATGCAAACAGAATGTAAAGGGCTCCGTTTGCATTTCGTCTTGCTCATGATTACAATGTCCCACTTAGCATTTCGTCAACTATATAACAATTCTTAGAGTCATTAGTTGTTATTTTTTCTTTAAGATCTAGTCCTGAAAAGGTCACAAGAATCTAAACATAATTAGAACGTTGTGCACCAACAAAGCCAATAGGCAATAAATATGAGACATTAACAAAAATGGATACAACACATTGGATAATCGTACACTTAAACATAATATGAAACTTATTGAGACCTTACTGAGTTTATGAGCCACGGGTCGAATGTCGATGTATTAACACGTTCCTCAATCCAATTCGATTTTTAAAATGCCTCGTTCGAATTATAAAATAAATGTTATTCCATTTGATTTCAAAAAGGTAATTTATAAATAGAGAAGAGTATGCATGTGTTTGACACACAAAATAAAGAAATATACAACTATACATAGAGAACAACAATTGCAGCAAGTGAAATGGGCCCCATTAAGCCATTTAAACGGCTTGTCAATAGGACCCATTCACCCCACCGTCCGTCTACATAACGAATAGACACTAAACAATCAAAAACATTTCCACCATCAATCCCTCATCTTTCCATTCTGTCAAATACATGCATTATCTTATTGTTCATTATGTATTATTATAATTTTTTTTAATATATTTTAAAATTCCAAATATGAATTAAGAAGAAAAACCTGTATTTACTACTTATTTCACCTTTTTTGTTGTGGGAAATTGTAGGTAGGTACTTCTTTTAATTCTTCGCAATTTATTAATTAATTCCACATGAGTCACATTTTGCGTGCAACAGCGTAAGGTAAAACGTTGTAAAGTTTTGCGGCCAAGTTGTGTTTGTTTGTCGGTGAATTTCTAGACGTTAGAATGTGGCAAACTTCGAAGTTTAATGTTTTCCAGTCGGTAACGCGAACTCGAAAATGACTGTCATTTTATCTTATATTTGATATTCATTTTACAAACTCTCAAGTTTAAAAAAATATATGTTTTTTTTATTAGCAGGTCAATATCATTTTTTAAGATAAAGTTTTGCATTTTTAATTATAATTAAAATAGAAGGATAGAATCAGCTTGTATTACCTATCAAAACTCTAATTATATTTACTTTTTTTTTAAATTGACCTAAAGAGTAAGCATAAACTCAACTAATCTTGGTTTCGAAATATCTGTGTAATGAAATTAAAGCAGACCAAAAAGACAGGGGTAATCTCACTATGCGTATAAAAATGTATTAAACTTCACCATCTTAGCACCTCATGGGGTAAAAGGTTAGCGAATATGTAAGAACTAAAATGACTCTAACAATAATAATTCATTACTGATGTTCGATTTTTTATATGGAACAAAACACTGGCTTACGACCGTCTTCTACTGTTATTCCGAAGGCTGGCTTAGTGTGATCACTTTACGTTTACAACGTTAGCCATTAGGTGGTAATATTTAAGTCTCCAAAACTCTTAATCGATATGTTCAACATGTCGAAAAATCCCATGTATACAACAAGTAGATATTTTTTTTTTTTTTTTTTTTTTTAATAACAATACAATGATAATGGATAACAAATTTAACTGCTGCCCAAATAGGCCAAGCCTGTACTAGGGCAAACATTATATACAGTTCATAAAAAAAGAATATTAAAAGGAACATACAAACACGAACAACAGCACAACCACCAACTCAAATACGTACAGTCCACAAACAAAGCCTAACCCAACAGTCACAACACTCTTTGGTCCAACAAACATCAATCAAATCAACAGTACAAAGAAGAAAGAAGAGAGAAAGAAAAAAAAACAAAAACTAAACAAAATACTTTATGGGACAAAACCCAAGATACCCTGCAAAACCTCCAACTGAATAGATGAGACCCAACTAGAGCAGGCACGTTTATATTTATAGAAGCACAAGATTTGCTTAATCTCTATAGGCAATTTATTAAAAATTTAATACTTAATGAAATATAGAGATAAAAGTTGGAAATTATTGAGAACAAGAGAGCAACCAAATTTAAATACTGCGACTGCTGTCATGTATTTGGCGCCAGGATATGACAATATCCATTTTTGTTAATGTCTCACTTTTATTGCCTATTGGCTTTGTTGGTGCACAACGTTCTAATTATGAGTGTCAAAAGCAAACCCTTCACACCATTTTTTTTATTCTCCTGTTCCTTAAACTATTTGTTACCCATTCGCGTATTGTTTTTTCTAGAGTCGATGTTTGTGCTTCTTATATTAAATTTATTACTTCAATATTATGATATCGAGAGATGTTTGTTAATTATTGCATGAATTAAGAGGAAAACGAACCTTAAACCAAGCCATTGTTGAGTCGTCGTACAGCACAACCCACTCCTCGGACCACGTCCCCCACAGCAGTCTTTCTGTAAACAAAAGAAACAAAGTGTTACATAAACAAATTTTTCATTACGACTCTTAGAAACATTATTTGAAAATTCATTACTTACGAAGAAAAACCACACGATGCCTAATAAGTACATAAACATACAAGGTGATAGGCATAGGGAGGCAACAAGAGATCTCCATTGCGTTCGATCTTGCGCAATGTTTATGACCTCCTCCCACATCGAAGGAGCGTAATACAGCGTGAGAGGGTATTCCTCGGCCAACTGTCATTCGGCATCCTTACCACGTGTCCCATCCAAGTACATCTCCTCTCCACAATGGTAGAGGTGATGGGCTCACGCTGAGTGCGCCAACGTATAGCGTCGTTCGTGATGCGGTGGCATCATCCGATACCCATATCAAATTTCTACAGTAAAAAATAATTGATGATCAGTACCCCTATTCTCTGTTTTATCGGATAGTAGTTATGGTAGTAAAGTGAGTACCTACCTATTGCACAATACATTTTGTATGAGAAACGTGTTTAGCGCCACCACAGAGATATTTCTAGAAACAAAAGCGATTCTCGCATTCGATACGTATAGGTACACGTTTTTCATACAAAATATATCGTGACTACCTTCCGATAAAACTGAGAATAGGGGTTCACATATCAACTTTCTACAGCAAAGAAATCTGAAAATTTTCAAACGTTAGTGCTTTTTTCTCTTCTAAGACGGCCCAAGCAATGTTACTACGAAATATGACCGTTAGCGGGCAAAACCAAACGGATGATGTGGAGTAATAGGGTGAGTAGGATATCCATTAGTCTAGACACTCTAAATGGATCGTAAATGAGGAAACTCGAGTGGACGCGGTCCAAGTTGTCACGTCACATGATTTTCAGTACGAATATATCAACAACTGATTTATTTATTTACATACGGCAAGGCCATTTACATGTTTATCAATTATACAGGTATATAAAACTGATGACAACTAGTACTGTTCGATTTTTAAATGGTATGAATAAACCGCTGCGCTGTTCTTCCTCCCATCAGGGTCCCGAGGACGAGGAAGACCCTCTCATACTGTGTTCCGCTCCTTCGAAGCAGAGCTGAGGAATCTGGACATGGTGTGGGAGGTGGTCATTAACGTTGCGCAAGATCGAGCGCAATGGAGAGCTCTTGTTGCCTCCCTATGCCCCTAAGTGGGGTCTTAAGGGAGTTTGGATTTGGATGAATAAACCACTACAGACTTACGTCCTCTTCTAATGTTATTCCGAAGCCTGGCTTAGTGTGATCACTTTACGTTAACAACGTTCGCCATTAGATGGTAATGTTCAAATTCCCTATAATTATGAGAATTTTAAACATTCGGTAAAATACCATGCCCAGTGTTTAAAACGTGGTCCAACTTCGTCTCATTTTATCATCACCCCCCAAACAGGGTAGGTACAGGTTTTGCTGTTGTAAATAATTTAATAATAGCAAAATACGTGTATTAACACAATGAAATTTCGTTAAAAAGATTGAATAATAATTTAAAATGTGACGTCTAAATCTGTATAATATAAGTGGAATAATATTGTTATTTTTAAGTTATAAAATATGTAATTTTTGTAACTTCATAATCTAAATAAATAAATAAAAAAAAAACTCGAGTTTCACATCTTTCACATTGTATGACATCCATTTTTGTACTGATCATGAACAGGGATCTTTAGTGTTCAATCAGGAAACATTTATTTTTCTTCGCCCTCGCCTTTGTCCCATTATTTGGGGTCGGCTCTTCTTGTCCTGTTGCGCCAAGACTGTATATCGAACGCCATCTCTGGCTTAACTTCGAATTTCTTGGGGTCCCTATTGATGCTCGACAACCATGTGGCTGGTGGCCTGCCTAGTCGCCTGGCTGGAGTTTCATTTGATAAATGAATGGCAAAAAGTACCTATAAAAATATATAATATTAAGGTAATTATGGAACGGATTTACAGACAACAACGCCATCTGTGAAAAATTCCACAAAAACACAATTATTTGACATCCGTTGATTTTCAAAACAAATTGGTACTCAGATTTAGTTTGAAAGATTTTCTTTCAAGCTTTCAGAAATATTTTATTAACATTCAAACATATTTTAACGTATTTTTGTATAAATGACAAATCCGAAATCGATATTCACAGTAAGGACTACAGGACATCGTCTGTCGGGATAGCCAGTATTAGATAAAATGTTAACTTTCCAGCAGATACCAAATTCGATAATCTTCATTTAGGTTTGTAAAATAAAAAAGCATTACGCTTTTGATAATAGGTAACGTTTTTTACGATTAATGAAACTGCTATAACGTTTTTGAATTTAAGCCGTTATTCCCACCTATAGTCACGACAAAAACTTTAAGTAGCTTACTGTGAAAAAATCACATAGTGCAATTGTGTACACTTTGAGCACATTTTCATTATTTTATAGAGAAAAAAATAGTTGGAAGGCATAAAAGTTCGACCCTATGATCAAAGTACGCTGCAACGTACTAGCATAGTATATAAGTAGTATATGTAGTTTATAAGATTTATATGTAGATTTTGTAGTTTATAAGATTTATGTAGATTTAGCATATTATGTAGTTTATAAGAAGTTTGAAATTTATGAATGAAAACCTGTTGACAAGACCGATTATTGGTCTTAACGGGATCTGATATCTTTGAATGGAAAAAAAAGCATAGTCTTCAATTAAACCAATAAGCTGCTCATGTAGAAAAAAAAAGGTTCTATAAAGGTTGTTAGTAAGTTGTAGAAGGCTACGGGAGCTCTTTATAACCTTTTCTAGCCTACTATGATTCCCGACTCCCAACCAATTCAATGTTATGAATATAATTGCATGCATTGAAAACGTTGGAGGAGGGTGACCATAAATTGTGTCCATTACTGTACACTTCCATTAGTGTGAAACAATTTCATCATACGAGAGATTCTTAGTATAAAGGTAAATTTCATTTTATAATGTGGATATACCTACTGTTTTTTTATTGTTGAGCGAACAAGAATGCTGCCCAAACTCTTAAAAGCTTGTAAAATGGTATGTTTGTATTTGTTTCATTATGTTATGTAACAACATAATTTATATATTAAGTATGTTTAGCAATGTTATTATATAAAATAACGTGATTCGTGTTTCATAATAATATTGTGACATAATAATATTTCACCAGACAAAATAATATTACGTCATATTTTTGGGGCCTGTCCCGATTGATTCCTCTCAAAAACAGGCGCAGCTATTTGAAACATACACGTTCTTACCGACGTTTTCATGGTTTCTCGAGTCTGTAATGATCCTCATTTTGATCTTCAATTGAGTGTTTGTATTGTATATGGCACTTTTTTTTTAAATCATATCTATTTTTGCGTCAAATAACACTTGTAAAATTTTGTTTCTGATATAAAAAAAACGAAAAATATTAATATTTTTTTTTTATATCAAGGAAGAATTTCAATTTTTATCATTATAATGAGTACGATTTTGATATATTTCTAGGTATAAAGTGAAAAAAATATTTCCGGGAAAAGAAAATTTTGGTGATTATATCACATACTAGCTCTCCCGACAGACGTTGACCTGTGGTCCTAACCAGAGGCGGCCCGTTCATATGTGCATTATGTACCTACACTTACACAAATCATTCTTTCAGGATGGGTTGCTAAGAATAATAATAAAAATGTACCTACACTGTGCACCAGAAACAAAAATGCATAATAAATTCGATTGAGTTAAACTAATAAAATAATAGCATTAAAATATTTCTAAAACATGCATATTTCATTCGAATTCAAAGCTCAGGCGGGAACAACGCGAGAATATATGCCCGCGCAGACATTCTACCTCGCCTATGATGTACCAATGCTGCGTGTGCACATTTTGAAAGTGCCCGATAATTCGTTGACTTTGTATGAACATTTTCTAGAACGCTCGAAACGGTGGAGTAAGTGGGATGGGCTTCTGTAAGAGGGGCAATTGTGAATGCGAGAGAACTACTCTATCAGGTACAGTAAACAATTATTTTGTTATTGTAGATTTTTCTTAGATGGCGGTGTCGCCGCGGGAAATCCGTTCTATACCTACTAACTTTAATATTATAATATTTCTTATCCATTTTTCAACTTTTTATTAGTTATTCTGTTATCCGGAGTTGAGAAGAATCAAATAAATGAAACATCGGAAGAATCTGTTTAGCCGATCTCGAGTTATAACCCGAAATTCATTTGTATTATAAGATTTTATTTATTTTTTGGACATTATAACTTACATCTTTTATATAAAAATGGAGAGCTATTTCCCGATGTCATCGCATCACGCCTAAACGGCTGGACCGATTTCGCTAATTCTTTTTTTGTCGTGTAGGTTTTTATCAGGATAATGTCCTTTTAGAAGAAAAAAGTTAAGAAAAATACACGAAAAATTAGAAAATTAAAGAAAACTAAGTACTTTTTACGTTTAATTTTTATTCCAATTTTGAAATTTTGACAGAAATTGTCAATTGGTGCGATTGACAGAATGCGGATGGAATATACCTACATGCTTTTAAACAGACGCATCGTTCGGAATCAAATTGGTCAAATGATAATTAATTCATCACCATACAAATTCGAATTCAATATTCATAGTTAGGAACACAGGACAACGTCTGTCGGGAAATCTAGTCTTTAATAAAATAGTAATGACGATGAAAACAAAAATTGTAACAATTGACACACCTCCCCCTACGTAAGATTCGATGCTGGAAAATAGCGCAAATATTCATAAATATTTGCAAAAGAGATATTCCGCTGGTGTGTCCTTAAGGGAAAAGTTTTCATATTTGTGGGGGTGAAGAAGCCTAGAAGGGGTGACTGAAATAAAATGTATGCTGGATTGAGGTGGTATGGACATTGGACACATAGACGGACAACCGTCGGAGAATATTGCCAACCAAGTGACAAACATAGCTAGGGGCATGAACTCAGTCGTCCTCATTACTGAGGGTGGTGGCCATCATGAATAATTCTCTCTCGGACCATTGCTCTCCAGGGTGTTCTGTCCGCCGACAGATGTACGGCTCTATGGATACTGCCTGAGGATAAGGAAAGCTGACTCTTACTGCTTTATTTAAAAACTACGATCAGTGGAAAAAATAGCTTAGCGATAGAAAATATTACGATCAAGCCGTCATCGAGATAGTTTAACGCATATCGCTTGATTGTGAGCTGATCTCTGTAGATTTTGACCCGCCATATTGGATTTAATGTCAACTGACAGTTATTTCGAGTATACAAGAACGCTTTTTGTAATAAATACACTGTATTTAAGTTTTTTCCCCGTACAAACATGTGCACCCTTCATATTTTGGTCCATTTTGTTTTGGTTTATCATTTTGATCAATATTTTTTTTATAAATGAAGTTAAAACTGATCAGTGAGTTGTACGTAATCTTACGATTAACAATTTTTTTATAAGTAAGACGGTAAGAGTTTGCATATAGACGCTCAGCTGGGAGAGAGGCATAGAGGGTTTGTTGAAGATTATGATTGAACTTTTTCTCTCATCAGATTAAACAACACACTATTTACTCTGTTAACATTCTAATGTGTCTTGTTATAATAATATTATAATATTTAAAGGTGGACGGATATAATATGGATAAGCAGCAAAATATGTATATTTGGGTAATAATGGTGGAACCAACCAACCATGGCGGACCCGGGGATGTGTCATTTGGGGATATTGTAATGAGTTTTACCCGTGTCTATATAATAGAAACAGGATTATTATCATCATACAGCAATACATACATATTATTATTATGTATGTAGTATTATAATTATTTTTGAAATTAATGTATGTATATTATACTAGCTTTCCCGGCGGACGTCGTCCTGTTCTAACTATTAATATTTGTTATTTTTTCCGAGTTCGGATCGCGAGAGCAAGAACCTCTCTAGCGGTTTGCCACTGGTGCATGTAAATGCACAGAGACTTAATTGAATATTTAATAAGATTTTATATAGGTAGGTATATATAATTACAAATTAATAAAATGTATAAGTTGTTTTACTTGCATTTTCGTGGTGGGAGTCATTTAAATAATCAAATTTGTATAAAACTTTTAAACAAATCGACAAATTTATTTTCCCTGACATGTTCCGAATGGTCACGCCCTCCATGGTCACAGGTAAGTTAGAAACTATTCAGATAAAATGAATAAACTTTTTTACGGTTACGAAGTGGTTGGTAGATTAGCGGTTATATCGTCGGCTTTCGTACTGTTTTGTTTGGAGGTCGTGGGTTCGATCCCAGGTGCCGACCATCTTCCTCTTTCACATAGCTTTAAGTAGTTTATTATATTTGTGTTCAGTACCCGTATTCCGAACCAGTCTCACAAACGCGAACGTATTTTACGCGAAAAAAAATGTATGGAATACGTGTATAGCGCCGCCACAAGGATATTTCTATAAACAAATGTGATTCTGAGAGAATCTATACATTGTCACTTACGCAACGTAGACCATTTCCATAGAAAACGTTTGATACTCCGATTCCGATAAAATTTACGTTGCGTTTATCTGTCAAAATCATTCACCGGGTGTTTTGGCCGTGTGAAGCCGTTTACGTAGAATTCAACAAGTGCGTTTTGAAAAAATAATTGTGTAAGAGTGTGTTTAGTTGCATATAAGGTAATATATTATTATTATTTAGTTTTTTAATTGTATAAATAAAATAAAACATTAAGAAAATAACCTCTCCGTGTAGTCAATCATCGTTTCATACTGCGTGCGCATCGGCGTAAACAATGAAATGTTGCTACACGTTAAAATGAAACTAGAAACCATTAACGATATAAAAAATGAATTTGTTTATTTTCGGGTCAAATAACCAAATTAGTCATTTTAAATTATTTGAATAATGTTTTATATTTTTATTATCACAAATATATTATATATATTTTTTAATAACTAACCACATATTACTAAGTTTATTCTACGGTCATACTTATACGGCGATAATAATTGTGATGCTTGCAACACTGATTTACTTTCATGGCGGTGAGTTTACGTTTGGGTTCTGAATCAAAGTATTACGGTCGTTATCACTACGCAGAAAGTCATCTCACTTGCGTTTTGTGACAAGTATTTGATATTATTCAGAATACGGGTACAGTTCAGTCAGCACATATGCATTCAGAAAAAAATCAGACCGATCCATCTGTTTTACACTTTGTTTATTGGGCACATTCTGATGATCCTAACAGCTATCAATTAACTGCAGGTTTGTCAATCATCAATTAATCATTCAAATTCAAAAAAAGAATAGTTAAATTTGTCAAAATCACTAAGAAGGTTTCCTCTACGTTAAGTTTTCTTAAATTCTCTAATTTTCCGCGTAAATCTCTTTAATTTTTTCTATCACTAGAATCTTTTCCTGGCAATAAAACAATAAAAAAGGGATTTAGCGAAATTGGTCCAGCCGTACAGACGTGATACGATGACCACGGAAAAGAGGGCTGCATTTTTGTATATAATATAAGATAGAGATTGATGAATCATTTGAATAACATTGATTTGTTTTTCAAATCAAACGTCAGTATTTTTATATTTTTTTACACCGTATTTCTACGATTCCATGCAATATTTACATTAGTAATTCTGTTTTCTAAAAATGCCTATCTTTATTACAGAAATTCTACAATGAGAATTCTAAAATTTTAGTTATTTTTAAAAGCTTTTCTTCGAATCGATTAAATGGAGTACTTTTTTTTAAATCGCTCCATATGTTATGCACGACTCTACACAGAATAAAATCTTATGGAGCGTCTGTACTTTTGGATTTAGTAGCAACATACGAAAAAATTGTATAAAACTAAATTATTATGTAGATATACATTTGTATGTATAGGGACCGAATATTAAAACAATCATATCACCAAATAATACTATCAAAAGTTTTGAAACGGTTTTAACTTTGGAATGGTATTACACTGTCATATATCTAACTTCTTATTTATAATACGATGTAATACCAAATTTTGGTTTGATGTTTTTCCATGCTACAGTACGTACGAAAAGTATGGTATTGGCAAATAATTTAAACAGTTAATGCTTAAAGGAAAGAGTGCTTCACGGAAGATTTGAGGAGAGACTCTTTTTGGAAAGGATTGATGAAAACAGGAAGAAATATGTAGCATGAGGTGGTTGGTAGTCCAGTGGTATCAATTGGCGGCTTTCAT
Organism: Mystacides longicornis; assembly: GCA_963576905.1. Classification (NCBI taxonomy): domain Eukaryota; kingdom Metazoa; phylum Arthropoda; class Insecta; order Trichoptera; family Leptoceridae; genus Mystacides; species Mystacides longicornis. Next base: position 3,618,731 of record OY756439.1, on the reverse strand, counting down.
GCGCACAGCGAATTGGAGGTCGTAGGTTCGAATCCCGGTCGTGCCATCCATTTTCCGCTTTCACGACACATGCCTTTGTTTAGTGTGAAATAAGTATGTCAAAAGTGTATTTGTGTTCACTTCGAGTGAGCACAGATTCATTTTTATATAAAAAAAAATATACCTACGAGTAATACTGAAGTGAGTGTTTTTAAATTACCAAGTCGTCGACCGGTGCTCGAAATTCGACCAGAGGTTTGAACATTATTAAGGTTCCATATTCAAAGACCGAGCGAGTGCTATTTCACAATTTTCTTTCAAAATAACAATGACATGGATGCGTCAAATTTGAAATGTTGATGTGTACCTACACATTTTTTTTACTTTTATTATTAAAGACAAACAATATTAATATATTCTCAATTTGGCCACAGATAAATAAAAGAATATATTATGCGTCTATGTCAATGTCAAATATATCGAAGTGTGTGTGAGTATCAAATACATAACGTAGTGTTTGTAATATTTTTAGCGATTTAATCTATTTTTATACAATATAATACCAAAATAATATTAGAATTCGCCTCTCCCTCTCTATACTATAAACTGTGTGCGAAATTTAATACTCCTCCGTCCGTGCATTTTTCGTAAAAATAGTTACACAGTTTTTCCTTCACCTATTAATATATAGATAAATAAATAAATTGTGCAATTTGTTGCCTGTGTTTTTTTTTTCAACTTATTAATCACTAGGCTACCGATGTTGGTTGTTACAAAATTGAAAATTAATAAGTTGATATTGATTGGACATTTTGAAAAAACTGATGATGTAAAAAAGATGACTAAATGTATTTCTGTACCTAATAGCGGACTCCATTCCAAGCCAATGGGGAAACTCTATTGGATGACATTCATTGGATGACATCCATTTGGATTGATCGTACATGGGGTCCTTAATTAATACGCAAAGGATAAACTTTTTGACCATTTTTACGAAAATTGCGCGGACGTAGGCGCATGAAATTTCGTACACTTATAGTTTGTAATTATGTATTTTTTTGAAATTATGCTAAAAAATATGGGTATTAAATCAATAAAAAAAAGCATTAAAAATATTACTGAAATTTTATGTATTCGATGCTTACACACACTTCATTGTGTATAAATGCATTGACACACACTTCATTGATGTATTTAATTGACACAGACACATATATTATTTTGTTTATCTGTACCCCTATTCTGTAGCAAGTGTAGGGTAGTCACTTGAAAAAAGTGACCATTATTAGGCGATACAAATTTTGTATGAAAAACGTCTATACGTATCGAATGCGAGAATCGCATTTAGACGTTTTCCATACAAAATGTATCGCCTAATAGTCACTTTTTTTCAAGTGACTACCCTACACTTGCTACAGAATAGGGGTTCTGTGTTCAAGTTGAGAAGAAATTCACATTGTTTGTCTTTAGTTGTAATAGAAAAAAAAATCATATTTGACATATCCATTATCCATGTCATTATTTTTGAAAGAAAATTTTGAAATAGCGTTCGCTCAGTCTTTGACAATGGAACCTTATTAATGTTTTAATTAAAATAAGTTATGGTCAAAATTTGAGCACAGATCGATTATTAGTATTAATTATTTAACCTTGATATCTCATAAAACCATTTGATAGTTTATCAAACTTGTAAAGGATTCGAAAATATATGTGAAAAATTCAAAATTACTTACTTTTATATCGTAGCATGTAGCCTCCTTTGATTTGGGCTCCTCCATGTTCTGTAAAAAGAGAGACAAAAAAATGAATTAATCATATTCGGTACATTGTTCTATACAACTATTTGCAATTAGATGACTTGGTAAAATTCGTATCAAAAAAATATGATAATAATATAAACATAACAATATGGGTATTTAAAATGCGCTCTTTTGTGATATTATTACCATTTTCAGGGCGCTCAATTACAAAATAAGCCATATCTAAATAATAATAATTTATTCAGAAAAAATAGTTACGAAAATGATGTGATTCGAAATACAATGACATTAACAATGTAGAAACAAATGCTACCTTCCCAATTGAGCAGAGCTCGTGTTAGGGAAGGGAGTACCAAACAGCCACAACATTACTACTTCTCAAAATCAACATTAAAACATTTTTCTAAAGTCAAAAACACAGAGTGACAAAAAGTGTACAAAAACTAAATAATAAAATAACCAAGTCACAGCAAGCAATGTATTATAAGCAATATAAATCAAACAGACACAAAGTCAGACAACAAGCCAGCAAGGCACAGGTACTATTATATACATATTCCATTAATTTATAAAATATAAAATCACTAGAATTTACAACATGCTATATCACTTAACATTGAGCATTATTATAACAATTAAGGCAACAAGAGCCATGCAGATCACAATTATTTCCGTCACATTTAGGGTGACATTAAAATTAAAAAGAAAATAGTATTTTTTTATCATTCAATATTAAATGAATGATAAAAAAATACTATTTTCTATTAAACGTACAAGTGTAGTCTATCAATTAACGAAACTTGTTGATAGTTGTAGATTATGACAGTGTGACGCTACAGAACACGCGCGAAATTGCAGTGTTGCCAATAGATAAACTGCTACATTTCTAATATTAAGAAACTAGATACCTACAGCTGGGTATGTGTTAAGCAGATTGAATAACATTTGACGAAAAAGACCTTTGTTTTTCCTTCTATCAGGGTTGCAAAGCTGCAAACACTCTGAAATGTATTATGTTCCTATGGACTAGAGCAGATGGACGTGAACAACGTATAAGAAGATAATCTTCACTAATGTGCAATACCGTATGCAATGCCTTGTTGCCTCCACCTTCTCTCAAATGGTACATTTACCAGAGTTGTTTATATTTCATCAATATTATTTTATGGTGTTATTTTCCTACGATTTCAATCCTGTGGATTGTTTTGCAGCAAACTTGTTGATAGTTGTAGATTATGACAGTGTGACGCTACAGAACACGCGCGAAATTGCAGTGTTGCCAATAGATAAACTGCTACATTTCTAATTGTGGCAGTTTAGACTGTTGATTTTGACGCTTACCGGTATGTTCAAACTGTCGCATTAGGTGTTATGGTGGTCCATAATTTTTTAATTTTCAATATTTTTTCCAACCTAGAGTGCCATATCCATACCATTGTGTATGTGTTTGATTTAGCTTTATCACAATGTTAAGCACATACCATACTATCGATCGGCATTCTTAACTAAATATCCATAATTTTTGACTTGTGGCAGTCTTGATCTGGGAAAACGAATTTAACAACTATGAAGATTTAATCATTTCAGAAATTTACTAAAAACTATACGTACCTACATTTTAGATTAATTTAAATTATTTAATATCTAATATTATATTTAAGTGCCTGAGAACAACCATCTACAACCGATGGCTGAGCTCCCGATACGTATCGGTATGGCGAGTGGCGCCTTTAACAACATGACCAGAATATGGAAAGCGTCGGTCGGCGTATGTGTTGCCCATTCTCATGTATGGGTGTGAGTCCTGGCACCTGACCAAAACTCAGCCACCAAAAGTCTCCTACTAGTACTATCACATCACTAACGACGCCGACGCTATAGGCCGGCGCACTCAGCATAGGCGAGATGGACTTGCCTGGGAAATGTGTTAATGATTCCGAATGACAGTAAGCCGAGAAGAGCGCTGTTGTTCCTCCCATCAGGGTCCCGAAGACGAGGAATACCCTCTCATACTGTGTTCCGCTTCTTCAAAGCAGAGCTGTGGGATTTAGACATGGTGTGGGAAGAGGTCGTAAACATAACGCAAGATCGAGCGCAATGGAGAGCTCTTGTTGCCTCCCTATTTACCTGGTTGGGGCGTAAAGGGAATATCAGATTAGAATTCTATTAAACTATATTTATTATTAATACAATTTTATTTGCAATGATTAAAATCAATTGTGGTCACGTATTGCGATGACTTAAGAAGCAAAGTGATAACTGATTTTTTCTGTAGACCAATCAAAGTTCTATGTGTGAAAATGCAACCAAAGATACAAAGACGCATCAAAACACAACTGCTTGATTTAAAAAATACGATCAGTGGAAAAATATAGCTCAACAATGGAAATATTACGATCAAGCTGTCATTGAGATAGTTTAACGCAAATCGCTTGATTGTGAGCCGATCTCTGTATATTTTAGCCCGCCATGTTGGATTTTATGTCAACTGACAACGGTTTTGAGTGTACAACAACGCTTTCTGTAATAAATATACTGTTATTAAGTTTTTTTCCCGTCCAATTAGGTGCTCCCTTCATATTTTGGTCCATTTTGTTTTGGTTTATCATTTTGATAATAGAAATTTGAAACAAATAAAGCAAATATTGCATTCCCGTAATCATTCGAGGGCTTGCAACCATGATGCACGAACTAAATTTTATAAGAAATATAATGACGTTTTGAAGAAAATACTCAAAGAATAAGTACTTTTTAAGTATAGGTACAAATATTAAAATTGAAGTGATCAAACATAAATTGGTTCATTTTGGCTGAAACATAAAGGTTTCGTATGATTTAATAAGGACTTATTTTGATATACAATAAATAATTAAAAAATAAGGTAGCTATTCTGCAACAATAACTCGTTCAAATCTGACATAGCGAATATTGGCAGTTACCACTCGCGTTGCCCAGCTACTATTTGTGTGTTTACAAAATTTTGTATGAAATGTCATCTTCATACATAACAAACGCGGATCAAATATTTTTTTTATAATTGAAGTAAAAACTGATCAGTGATTTATACGTAATCTTACGATTGACGAATTTTTTATAAGTAAGATGGTGTAGGTACTTGTCCCTGACCTCAGAAGATGAGCGTAGGTACTCAAGATATTGTTGAAAAGATGGTTCGCCAATTCAAATCTACAGATTGTACTGTGGTTGTTAGGTATAAAGAAAAATTCACAACATGGACTAAATCCGACTGTTTTTATTTCTCCTTTGTCAAAGTTTTATGACATGATCATTATTGCATATTTGTTGGTTGTTTGAAATATTCCAAATCTTTGGAATATGAATACAGCGTTAAAATAATTAATACTTGGTTAAACGGAGGGCGATGAAACTCTGATTAGTGAACATTTTTTTTTAACTATTTTGATAAATATTTTAATTATCTTCCCGAAATTTCATGGTATCCTTTACAAAAATTAATCGCGATATAAAATAGCACAAAAAAATTGATTTTGGGATAATATTGAGATAGTTTAAATGACAATGTTTAATGTCCGTTAAGATGCCCGTGTCTATATATACATACATTCTCCCTTTAAGGCCCCCCGCACAACGCAAGCCAGCCCGGAGGAGACCAATCCGCAGCCAACCCGATCCACACTAAACCGACTCCTCAGCTCGATCGAAGTATTCAAACCGAAAAGCCGGCCCCACACAAACTAAGTCCGCCACGGACCCCCCCCCCCCTCCCAGACCAACCTACAATGCGGGAGGCCTAAACCCCACTGAGGAGCATATAGGAAGGCGACAAGAGCTCTTCATTGCGCTCGAAGGCGTCCGAGGTTCATTGTGCCTTTTCCGACCAGTTGAGGTTTAAGGACGTGAGGTGGTCGATCTCACGGTCCCGATCTGATTTTTCGATTTCCTGCCTCTTACAGGATGCTCGAAAAACCAGCAAAAAGAGCAGAGGTGCTATTCTTAGCCGGCAACCCCACGGCAAGGTTTTTCTCAAAGTTTCACAAAGTTTTTCCTTCACGAATTATATAGATAATACGCGAAGGAAAAACTTTGTGACCATTTTTACGAAAATTGCGCGGACGGAGGAGTATGAAATTTCGTACACTCAAAGTTTATATAGAGAAGGATTGGTGAATGTTTTTTTTTTTAATTATGCATATTAATAGATTAAATCAATAAAAAAAAACATACCTAACGCACACTACTGTAATGTTATGTAGGTACCTATTTCATACTCACACACACTTCGAAGTATTTGACATTATTTCACACATGGCTATTGTTTATCCATAGTCCAAATTGAGAATATATCAAAATATTATTTGTCTTTAATAATAATAGAAAAAACTTTGTAGTTTTAAAATTTCAAATTTTACGTAGGTATCCATGTCATTTGGCACACTTTTGGCACAAAAACAGCGAGTCACTGTCAAATGTTAATAAAACATTATTTTAAAAGTTATTTTTTGAAACCTGCAAGAATTAAAATAAAGTTAGAGTAAAATTACCACCCTGTTTCATGTTTTTTTTTAATGTTCACAGAACTGTTTTTTGTTTTTAATTTATTAAGAAAAGTTTTGCGCGACAAAATAAAAAACAATAAAAAGTGGATCATTGTTTTAAAAAAAATGACGCGATTATTGCGTTAGCACCTGCGAAATTAATTGTAGAAAATGTTGAGTGTAGAGAAAAAGAATATTACTTATATAGGTACGAAACATCATCAAAGTGGCGTAGAACAACGTAGAAACAAGTATAGAAAAAGAAAGAAAACGGCGAGAAGTTGGGTGAAGAATGTGTGAAATCTCATTAGAGCGAATTCGCTTTGAGTTCTACTCGTTTCAACGGAGATTTTGACCGAAAATTTTATTCAATATTATTTTTTTTACAAGTCAATATTAATCGGATAATATTATTTGAGATAGGTAATTTCGGTCGAAAAAACTTTGTAGTAAGAAGCGATATTGAAATATTATGTTTGTTTGATATGAGGATGTTTTAGTAAGTGATAATCTAAATCTGTCTGATGTTTTGACCGAAAATAATACTTTTTACTTTTCGTTATTTTTTTTTATTTATTTATTATTTATTTTATAATATGTTTTATACATAATTGTATTTACCTTCTTCTTCTTCAGCCATCTCTCCACTGCTGGATATAGGCCTCTTCCGTTCCTTTCCACTCTCCTCTATCCTGGGCTTTTCTTATCCACCCTCTGCCCGCGACTTGGATAATATCATCGGCCCATCTTTTTTGGGGTCGGCCCACTCCTCTTTTTTTATCCCACGGTCTCCATTTCAGGATTCTGGGTGCCCATCGCTCCGTTCCCTGTCTGGCGACATGTCCCGCCCACTGCCCTTTCTGTTTAGCAACAAGGTCCATGATGTCTATGACTTTAGTTCTGCGTCTTATTTCTTCATTTCTTATTTTGTCTTTTAGACTCACGCCTAACATCTGTCTTTCCATGGACCTTTGTGTGCATTTTAATTTATGTACAGTATTGGCAGTGAGCGTAATGGTTTCCAGGCCATAGGTGATTACGGGGAGGATACATTGTTCATATTATACCCTTCTTTTCAGATTCATTGGTATATCTTTATTTTTTAGTATATCCTTCATTTCTCCGAAGGCTGCCCATCCTAGTCCTATTCTCCTAGGGATTTCTGCTATTTGGTTTTCTTTCCCTAATTTGATTTTATGTCCGAGATAAATATATTCCTCAACAGCTTCTATTGTTTTATTATCCATGATGATGTTGCTGTTGGAATGTATTTACCTACATTGTTTTTATTATTACAATAGGTGTTGTTACAAAACCATAGAGGTTCTTGTTAATGCAGAGTGGCGATGTTATTGTTTAAGACATCCAACTAACTCTTATTTTAGATAGTTTCGGTCAAAATCGAATAATATATAGAAAAATGTCCACCATCTTCTTTTTTCTCAATACATGCTTTGTTTCCATGTTTTCTGTAAAGCAATATGTCATAGGCGTATTTGTATTTATATTGGAAAAGACCAGATTAATTAAAAAAAAAGAGACATGTTCTCTTTGATGAATTATGTGTATACAATGGTACAACCGTATCACGAACGACGCTTTAAATCGGCGCACCCAGCGTAGACCAATCACATAATATAGCATTATGGAGAGGAAATGCATTTGGCTGAGACATAATATTGTGTTATGAATGCCGAATGACAGCTGGATGAGGAGAGTGGTTTTCTTGCTCCCATCATGGACTACAAGGCGAAGAAGATTTCATAACTTGTTCCGTTCCTTCAAAGTAGAACTGATGATTTGGACAAGATGTGAGAGGAGGTGGTTGAAGCTGCGCTGGACCGAATGCAGTGCAATTCTCTTGTTTTTTTTTTTTCAATATTGTTGATAACCTTTTTTTTTGAGCGATCTCCTAAATAAGACGAAGATTTTGATCATAAACAGTATTTCAATGTCATATTTTTATTTCTCATCTCAATGTGCACCTTACTCGCGTAAAACTTCAGATGATAAAATTATGACCGAAAATTCAATTAAGAGTTCGGTCAAAATATCCGCTTAGGTGATTTTGTACTAACAATGTTTTTAGAGTTATCCCACCCCGAACACTTGACACTGTGTGACACAATTATTATACACGACAGCACTCATGCCTCTCCCTCGCACACCAATTATGCCGACTACTTCTCTACTCCTCTACAATGATATTATTGTCATCCTTTTATCATAATATAGTTTTTTATCTCATTTAAGTGAATCTTTTTGTATCAAACGATTCAAAAATTGAAAATTCTTTTAAGTGAATCTTTTTGTACGAATTGATTTTTTTTATTTCTTTCAAAATAACAAAACTTCAGCTTTCTTTTTATCATCTTTTCTACTAATCTAAGTGCAAAAATAATTAATATAGCTGAATTAAAGGTGTTGTCGGCAGAGAATAACGTGGATTGAACACGTCGATTCCGTTCTCAGTTAGCACTCAGCCACTTCAGAAGCAAAAGAAATGGTAGAAGTTGTATGAGAAATTTAATATCGATCGAAGGATGAAAAGAAGGGTTTTACTGGATAGAAGAGTGTAATTCGGTATTCTCTGCCTAACGTTAAGGGATATGGCGTGACGGGTAAAAAAAATTAAGTTCTATATGAATAAATCAAACTTAAGCAATTATTCTTCTTTACATAGATACTTGCCGATATAACTGGCGGAGCTTATTAAAAAAAGTTGGTATTCTCTTCCAGTCAACCGGTCTCGTCCAATCTGAATGCAAGACCTCAAATCCTGTAGAAAAATCTGACCCGAATGGCGTTTGATTGAACCTGGAAATTCTGATCAAAAGACGGACCCTAAGATAGGTAGGTACCTACTTAAAAATTGTATTTTGTAAATGGAATAAAATCACGTTTTTTTCGTTAACTCAATCATTCAATGCTATTTTATACAAAAAAAAGTACCTAATTCTAAACTGTATAATTTAACAAAAAATGTAAAACAAACAATGACAATCCGCAAATCCACCAATAAAAACATGACAAAATAACAAAAGAATCGAGGAAAAAAGCTGAAATCTGCGGTTTCCATTGGTTGATGTAATAATTATTATTAGAATACCAAATTCGAATCATTATCATAAGCTTTCGAATGCGTGAGGATTCGATATTCAAATTTCAAATTTGTCAACAACCGAGTTATACATAGTAATATTACATACATACATAGCTGGAATTTCAATGCGAACATTTATGTATGTATAATTTAATATTGGAAATTTGTATGGAAAATTATTCCAAGCGGTAAAATAAGTTTCTTTGTCGAAACCGGTTAAGTTTTAAAACAAAAAGATTCCAGGTTTTGAATTTCGATTTTGGAATGTTGTTTTATGTAAATAACTTTTGAAACCGAATTTATTATATGTAGATAATATAGATAAGTCAAAATGAAAATTTATACCCGTAATGGGTTTTTGGGGTGTTTTAGTTTGTACTAGTAGAATGATATTGTTTGTTCACCCCCTTGTGTTATTGGAAACTTAGTTTTGTAAACAGAATCTTTAGACATCAATTATTTTGCTAGCCATGTTGGTAAAATTACATTTTTTAAGGTTGTTGAATTTAAAAAAAAAGAACAGGGAGTGTTAATTTGGAATATTATGTATTTAAGAGTCAAGAAACAACAGACCCACTATTTTTGCCCTATAAAGGTACAAAAATAGTTTTTAGATAGTGAAATGAAATATTTTTTATTATACTAGGTTAAACACTATCAAATTCATGGCGATATAAACTAGGTAACTGACTTGCAAATTCGTAAGTGAACTTATTAAGTAAGTAAGGTTACAAAAAATCATGGTTATAATATATTCTAGGTTACATACTAACAAAATCATAATCAACATTTTTAGACTTACACACAATTATACGTAAAAAAAAAACAAGGATACATACTAACAAATTCATGGTGATAATAAACTAGTCTAAATAACAACAAATTCCTTAGTGATTTAAACTAGATAACTGACTTATTTGTTCTTGCATAATATTTTTTTAAACCATTACGCAGTTACCCGAAGGGGGTAGGCAGAGAGTACGGACTTCCATTCTTTCCTATCCAAACAAACCTCTTTCGCTTCTTCCCTCCTCCTACGAATAACATTCCGCATACGTCATGCTCTTCTATTCATTTTGCTCCTGACTTGGCCCTCCTCTAAGATGGTACCGCTATGGTCGGACAATGTCATTCGAGGTCGGCCTTATCTGTGTGCACCCATTCTTTCAGATTTGTATATCCTTTTAGTCATTATCTCTTCGTTTATTCTCTCTACATGTCCAAACCACCTTAATTTATTCACTTTAATTCTAGTCACTACGCTAATATCCACTCCATATTCCTTTCTAATATTATCATTCCTCACTTTATCAATCAGTCTCTTCCCGCATATCCTACGGAGTGATCTCATTTCCACAGCATTTATTCCAACTTCCAGATTTTTCGTCCACGTCCATTTTTCACTTCCATACATCATGGATGGAATCAGGCTTGCATTGTGCATGAACTGTTTGGATTTAAGAGATACGTTCTTATTTTTCATTAGAGGTGTACTTAAGTGCATCGCCAACCCTTCTACCAGCCAGTTTCCTTCTTTTAATCTCCTTTTCTCACCTTCCATCTCTGCTAACTCTGCTAAAGAACGCAATTTTGTGTGAAAGTAAATGATGAGAACTTGGAACAAGTGGGCGAGTATTTCTTTTTAGCAGAGTGTATACCTGGTATAACTTAGGAAATACCAAAAAAAAAAATATGTACATCACTCATTTACAAACTAACAAATCCATAATAATTTATATTAGAGATGATGTCAATTCAAGCCTTGTGTCTTTTGTAAGAATAATTATAATATTCCTCTGTCTCATCCACGTTCTAGCTTTCAAGAACGTTTCTCAGAAATTAATCCAATACAACAAACAGCATTATAATACATACCTACTTAGTATGAGATACCGTACGAAGTTGAATATTATGAAAATTTTAAATACGGACAAAGGTATTATTGTCATTTATACCTTCAAGAAAAGACGAACAAGAGAGTTTATTAGAATAACCAAGAATAATGACAGACTAATCGACTAACGGCGCATACTCGAAGCGAGCGATACTCAAGACCCACACATACACGCACCTTCGTAATGGTGCGTGAGTTCCATTGTTTGAAAATACAAACATTTTTTGTTTTAATCTATTATTTTATCGATTATTTATAATTAAAATTGTTTGATATTTTGTTATGATTATGTTAATATTATTAATTTTATTGTGTTAATTTTATTTTTAAAAGGCCCAACAGGCTGTAAATAAATAAACAACATATCCCATACAAATGAAAGGAAAGGTGTAAGAAAGCGTGGCCGACCGAGAATGACGTGGATCGAACAAATCAATTCCATCCTCAAGCAAGGCTTGGTAAGAAGTAAGAGAAATAGGAAAGGTTGTTTAAGAAATGGTATGTTATTGAAAGAAGCGAAAGAAGTATGTTTGGATAGGTAGAAAAGAGTGGAGGTCCGTTCTCTTTGCCTACCCCTTACGCGACACGTCGTGATGGGTAAAAAGAATATATATCTAAATACAAATTTTGTGAAAACAACAACATTCGGTTTTTTTCAACCATCCTATATATATATCGTATGGTTGTAGAGAAAGCCACAGTCAAAGGTTAAAATCGTGAGAGCTCATGTATTGAATCGCTTCGGGTGACAAGCTGTGAATGTCCATCATGGTGCCCCCGAACTTGGTTATTTGGCATTCTTGAACGATATGGTTCACAGACTCTATCTCTCCGCAAGTACAGTAAGGGTGGTCACGCTTGCCCCATCTGTGAAAGAGAAGGCCGCATCTTCCATGCCCAGTTCTTGCTCTGTTGATGTTACACCACAGGCGGCGAGGCAGGTTTCCACCAGCAGGCATCACTGTGGGGTCTCCGACAAGCTGTTCGGTATCTGGATTGCATTCCCCCCATATACGGCGCCACTCTAATCTGGTGTCGTAATTGCGTGACATCAGTTCTCTCCCAAGCTTCCAGGTGGGATGGCGGGATCCAAGGCGAAGAGAGTCTACATTGGGTATGTCTTGGTGGATAGGTAGAGCTGGGTTAGCCATGCATTTCGACCATTTTCTTTTGGTAGCCTCGTGTCTCCGGAGTGTTGGGGGAGCGATGCCGCTAAGGACTGGTAGCCACTGCAGTGGAGTAGACCTTATCGTGCCACTCACCATACGCATTGTGTTATTCAACTGGGTGTCAAGAGTCTTTGTGTGAGTACTGTTGGTCCACACAGGGGCACAGTATTCTGCAGCCGAATACACCAATGTCAGAGATGAAGTTCTTAGAGTATTTGCGGTAGCACCCCAGCTGGTGCCAGTGAGTTTTTGTATGATGTTGTTACGGCTTTGCACTTTGCCAGCAGTATTCCTTAAGTGCTTCTGGTAGGTCAAAGATCTATCCAGGGTAATCCCCAGATATTTAGGATTGAAGTTGTGGTGGAGTCTAGATCCATTTAGTGTCACGTTGAGCTGTTGTTGCGACAAGCGGTTACCCAAGTGGAAGGCAAATACTTCAGTTTTTGAAACATTTAGTTTAAGTCTCCAGTTCGAAAAGTATTTTGTGAGGCCAATGAGATCCCTCTGCAGTACGTTTTCGCAGTCCATGAATGACTTGCTCTGTGTGGTAAGTACAATGTCGTCTGCATAGACGAATCTTTGACAGGCACCTTGAGGGATGTCACTGGTATATAGGTTGAAGAGGACCGGCGCCAACACCGACCCCTGTGGAAGTCCGTTGTTTAGTGTTTTTCCCTTGCTCACTTCATCTCCAAGATGGACGCGGAAATGGCGATTACTGAGCATGTTGTTTAACAGGTTGCCAAGGGTTTTACATGGGCGACATTGAGGAACTTTAGCAGGAGGCCATGTCTCCACACTGTGTCATAAGCAGCACTAAGGTCTATGAATACTGCACCGGTTTTTAGTTTTTTTCTGAAAGCCATTCTCTATGTGGGTGGTGAGGGCCAGGACCTGATCACAACAGCTTCTTCCAGCCCTAAAACCTGCCTGTTCAATAGGGACATGTGCATTTATGATGGGCTCTAATCTGTTGAGAATGAGACGTTCAAGCAACTTGTAACAGACGCTTAGCAGGGATATCGGACGGTAACTGTTTGGGTCCAGCAGAGATTTTCCGGGCTTTAGCAAATCCAGCACTTTAGATCTTTTAAACTCTTTCGGAAGGTGGCCCGAGGCAAGAATATCCGAGAAAAATCTCGTCAGCCAGGCAACAGCACGGCTGCCGCAGAATTTCAGAAATTCCGGGAACATGCCATCGGATCCAGCAGCCTTTCCAGCTCTTAGGGTTTTAATAGCTGAGGTCACCTCTGTTTCAGAGAACGGGTCAGCCAAGGTAGATCGGGTTTGGGCAGTCCTTTGTGCTGTGCGAAGTTGTTCCTTAACCTTGCGTTGAAACGCCTTGTCTCCGGGTGCTCTTCCGTTGTCCACTATTTTGTTTGCAACAAGGTTCGCTGAAATTTTTGCGGTACGGTCCGGTGGTTTACTTTGCCCCATCTTGCGGAGTAGGGACCAAGCCTTACGGCTTGAGTGTTTAAAATCCAGGCTCTCCACAAGGCTGGTCCATTTCTCATCACGAGCCTTGTCCAGGGACTCCAGCAGCTCTTCGGCCACTGCATTGCTTTCTGTCTCTAAGAAGGTCTTATAGAGATTCTCGCACTGCTCGTTCCAGCCCGGGATGTATGTTTTACGGTACCCTCTTGGTATAGATTTTTTGGCGGCCTCGGTAACTGCTGTTATAAATTTATGGTAGTTAGTAGACAGTGGTACAAGAGACATCAATGCCTCATCCAAATGGGCGGCGAAGATGTCCCATTTGGCCTTTTGAAAATTCCATCGTGGAACCTGTGCACTATTAACTATTGGTATAGTGTGTCCTATGGTTGCTAAGACTGGTCTGTGTTGGCTCCGTGGGAAACCACTAATAACTTCTCGGGTGGTAGGAAGAGGCTTTCCGCTGTCGTCCTTCAAAGCCATGCACAAGTCCGGGGTGTAGTCCCTGTTCCAACGAGCCGAGTGAAAGGTGCCTCTGTCTTTGGCATCATAAATGAGGTGTAGGTTTTCAGTCTCCATCCATTCCGTGAGGGCTTCACCATTATCGTCTGTGCTTCCATATCCCCAGTTGGTGTGGTGGCTGTTGAAGTCTCCCATAATGATGGATGGATGTGGGAGGGCGGAACGAACGACTGTAGGTGGCCACTGCACTCTAGGAGGTTTGTAAACGTTGTCAACTGTTAAGTGTCCTATTTTGATGGTGACCAAGAACACATTATCTGATTCAGAACAGTGCTCCAGAGACCAAACCAGGCCGTCACGTACATAGGTGGCCACGCCGTATTGTGGGTGGTAGACAGCGCCAGCCAGGTCGAAACCAGGGACCGTACCTCTGGTGGTGAGTTGGTTTAAGTCTGCTGTGTGGGTTTTCTGAAGCAGGATAACATCAATACTGAGCTCTTGTGTCAGTTTTGTCAGATATTCGGTCTTAGATCTACTTATTCCCTCAATGTTAATTTGGCATATGCGGACCTTTTTTCCAAGGTCTCTTGTCTTGTAGCCCTGAGGAGGGCTGTTTTTGTTGGTTTTGCGATTCGTATCATTCCTCATTCCGCGTTCTCTCTTCTTGCTCTTAGTTGAAACCTTTTTCTTTTATCTGCTTTCTCTTTTCCTTTTTTGATAGAACTTTAGCCGTATTAACGTTGCCCGGGGTGCACCACGTGGAGGCGTCCTATCATTACACCCCGTCAACCATCCTGACAACGAGAGAAAAAATAAACAAAAAACTAAAGAAAGGTGAATTTATACAGGAAATTTGATTAAAGAGTTTTTTCAACAAATTCTCACCACTTTGGCGTGGAAAAAACTTTAGGTAGATACATACATATATCTATCTACCTATTCGCCCTTTAAACACCAGGGGTACATGGAGGCGACAATTGCGCTCGATCCTGTGCAACATTTATGTTCATGGCAGGGGTGACACCAGCTGCCTGGACCCCCCTCCCCTGATAGACTCCAGGCGTCCGAGGCTTATTTCTTGCGTATTTTCTAACCTCTTGGGGTCATCATTTATTGAGGCGTCGAATCGAAATAATAATCACCTATAACAAACTGCGTCACATGGTAACGGATGTCTCCTTATATAATGATATTAAGTATATTTTTATTATCAAAACAAAAGATACACGTAAATGTTTCATTACAACAATAATTATCCTTTAGCGAAATCTTTGAATTACAAATAATGTAACTAAGCTATTGTATGTACTTCTTTGTTTGTTCTTTACGAAATATGTACAGAAACCCTCAGAAAATTATTCTATATAAACATGGAGGAAGACTTCTTAGAAGAAAATCTTAACAACTGGAACAAGACGTTCTGTAGAAATTCGCAAGCTGTTGAAAACAATATAAGCGCTGTAACAATTTTGAAAATTTACAAATTAGGGGTATGAAATTAGTCAACCTACTCTAACACTTTGTATGTGGTCTAGTCTGGGTACAAAAAATGTGATAACTGAAAGAAATTTATTATTTTCTCTCTACAAAGCTGTCATTAGATAGATACCTAAAAAAAATCGAGGGTCTGCACAGACCAGTAGGCCTAAACAAATTCAAATTGGCGATCTACTACAAACAAATTCTTCGACAATGTAGAGTGGGAAGAAAATAAATCGTCCACTTTTTATATTTTTATATAATTGTCATTGTTTGGTTTAAATAATTGTTTATATTATGTTCCAGTGGACAGTTAACTTTTTCGCACTATACTCGTACATTGGCGAAATATTCGTTTGTAGTTAATGGGAAGTTTTCTGGGTAGCTTCTGACAATACACACTAGGTGGCAGCGCTTCCAATCAGGTCTATTGTCAAATTATGACAGCTGGTAAACATACCATCTAGCATTGACTGATGAATATTATGCTAATATATTATCTCCTCTCTTTTTTGTTTTCTCAATTAAACAATAACGTTTTAATTAGGTATTTATGATTGCAAAAGTGGCTTTTTCTAGGAGGTAAACCATAGTGTGTCATTTTACACTACACATAAACAAAAGCACTAGGTATGTATTTGTCTTCAAGGGTAGATTTGTAGTACTGTTCTTTGAGAATAAGTCTCAGTGGTGCTGTTCTGTATCTTCTTGTTTTATTCTTTTCTGTTACGGTATTTTTTCATTTGTATTCAGGTAGGTAGGTATATAAAAAATAAAATAAGATAAATAATTATTTTATTTGTACTAATATGTAAAAAGAAATGTACAATGATTATTCTAAATATATGGTTGAGGTTATAAACGTCAATTTTACCAGTGTTGTCAACGCCATTTTTCAAACGCGAAGTAGCCCAACTGAAAATTTGGTATGCGGTCATTCCGAAAATTTTAGTATCCGAAAAGAGGTGGGAGCAGTGGCGGATTATCCCTTAGGCGGACTAGGCGGCCGCCTAGGGGCGCCAGTGTCGAAGGGGCGGCGTGCAACCCGTGCTTGTTGGGTGTGAAGCAAATAGCATAAGATTGAAATTGGAGCTATTAGAAACGGCTCGCAAAATATGCTCGCGCTATACTATACATAGTTTCCAGATACCAAATTTTAGAAATGACCTTTTTTTAGGAAATAGTCATGTTTCCAGATGCCAAATTTTAGAAATGACCTTTTTTTTAGGAAATAGTCATGTTTCAGATGCCAAATTTTAGAAATGACCTTTTTTAGGAAATAGTCATGTTTCCAGATGCCAAATTTTAGAAATGACCTTTTTTTAGGAAATAGTCATGTTTCCAGACACCAAATTTTAGAAATGTCATTTTTTTAGGAAATAGTCATGTTTCCAGATACCAAATTTTAGAAATGACCTTTTTATTTTTTTTAGGAAAAGTTATGTTTCAAGATACCAAACCTCCCCACCCAGTCCTGTTTTTTCAATGTATATACTTAGAGGGGGCGCCAAAGGGTTTGGTTCCCGCCAATAACCCACGGAACGCCACTGGAGGGGCGTCAAGCGCTCTTTGCCTAGAGCGCTGTTGACGGTTAATCCGCCACTGGGTGGGAGTTCACTAAAAAAGGTCATTTAGTATGCGAAAGGTGAAAATTGGCTAAATGGGAAGTAACCCAAGTGGCTACCTGTCGCCTTTTAGATTTTTTCGTCGCATATTCTCGTTTCAAATAGCCCAAATGGCAGTAAATCGCCCCTTTGGCAACACTGAATTTGACAATAGACCGGATTAGCTAGGGCGCCTCTAGTGGCACAGAATGGAAAAAAAAACATCGTATTCGGTACGTGAGAAACCACCGCGTACTATGGAATTGTTGTACGTTGCATATATACCTACATGCATGCAGCGTTACATAACGTTACGTTACCGCGCGTGTTTAGGTCTGTGCAGACCCTAATAGCTGGCGAATTTTTCTCTTAGGCAATTTTTTTCTAGCCAAATTATGAGGAAATAAGTTTAACCGGCTATAGATACCTACTGTGGTTTTGTTTTTATGAAATAATTCATCTACCTATATATTAATACGTGGTGGAAAAACTTTAAGACTATTTTTAAGGAAAATTGCGCGGGCAGAGAAGTAAGAAATTTGGCACACTTATAGTTTATTTAGAGAAGGAGTGGCGATTGCTATTTTTTTTTAAATCATGCATAAAAATAGATTAAATCTATAAAAAAACATTACAAACACTAGGTACCTACTGTAATATTATGTTTGATACTCACACACACTTCCACAGACTACTTATAAGAACGTCAAAAGTCCTAAAAAGGTTACCTACAAAAAGTTTTCTTGATCTTTCTAATCTACGCAATTTTTCCCCTCACAAAAAATTTTCGTGACAATAGCAAACACAACAAAAAAAATTAGATTGGTTTAGCCGTCCTTGGGTGATGCGATGACCAAGGGAAATAGTTTTTTTTTTACACAGATTCGACAATTCGCCAGACAGAAAAAGCTTATGCGTAAGTAGGTACCTATTGTTAATCTACCAATCCAATCCAATCCAAACTCCCTTAAGGTCTTATAAGAGCTCTCCATTGCGCTCGATCTTGCGCAACGTTATTCTACACCCTTATATTACAGGGACAGATTTGAATAATATTCGATATCAAATAAAATATAGAAAGCTGAACTGGGAGCTAAGTCGAAATAAATAACGTTAAACGTGAAAACTGTTAACGTTCCAAACGTTAACCAAATTGATAATGGTTTCCAAACCAAAAAAATGTGTTTCGTATTCGATATCTTATCTGTGGTTTTCTTTTTTGTTGTTTGATTGTTTGAATTGTATCGAAGTTTTGTATATATTGTTCGTTATGTCAAAATCATTACCCCTAATACCAGCATAATTTCAATTGCTGTTTGGGGAATGGAATAACCTTATTTGTATTTATTTGTACTGATATATATTATAATTTAAGTTTAATAAATTGTGATTTAAAAAAAAAAAAAAAAAAAAAAAAGATATAACAGCAGCGTCGTAATGTTTCCGTAGTTTTCGAGGGTTACCTAACGTTAGGTTTAACGTTAAACGTTAGTTTAACGTTAATTTTGAACAACTGTCAGAATTATTTTTTCGACTCGGAATTTGTAACAACATTCTTTAACGCACGTTGATCAACAGTTTTTACGTTATCTCTATGGAAATAACAACAAATTGTTAACGTTGAAGCTGTCGTTAAGATTTTGACTTGGCCCCCAATCACTTCAGAACTCAGAATAATCAAGCACAGTTGGGATTAATTCATGTTGCCTCAATACATTCGGTCCAATCGACGGCTTTCGTATGTACAGCGTACTGAAGGTCATGGTTTCAAATCCCGGTGCCGACGATTTCCACTTTTATAAAAACTAGCGGTCTGCCCCAGCTTCGCACGGGTATTTAAAAAAAAGTCATTCAGTTTTCTTATGATCTTTATAGATCCCTAACTTTATCAAAATATTCTATAGGCTTTGTTAATCTGGAATAATGTAGCAATCTAATGGTCCCCTCCGGTCCGGCTCGTACCCCGGTGACGCCTATATCTCTGCCGCATTTCAATTATTTTTTTAAAATAAATGAACACTTATTGTGCCAAAATTATAATAGTTAGACGTATGTTGTCGCGAGACTATTTATTTGTAAATAATTATGTCTTCTACAATGTCTTAGTACATTATTTTATTCTATCATCAATAGTTTTCGCAGCGCACGCGATGTAAAGAATATTTTAGGTAATTTTTTACACCTTTGGTTACATTATTGGAGTTTTAGTAAGGATCCCAAATAGTTTTGAAAATTCAATGTAGGGGATAGTGTAGCTTCCTAAAAGTAAATGAATATTTCAAATCGGTTCAGAAGTTTTGGAGCCTTTTCGATGCAAACAAACAATCAAACATACGTACAAACAATCAAATCATTCCTCTTTATATAATTAGTATAGAAGTATAGAAAAGTAACAGAATGAACTTTTGAAGGCTCAAGCTCGAGTGCTTTGCCGTGAAAATGAAGTAGACCTCTTGAGTGTTTAAAAAAGCGATGAAGATTCAAGATAAAGCTCTAAGAATTATTGAAGGATAAATTCTGAGAAACACCCTTAAGTTATTGACAAATGGAAATGAAGTAATGGCAAAAAAAAAACAAAAGGGGTGAACGTTGAAAATTTTGTTGTTGTTGTTGTTATTATATTTATTTTATCGTATTGTTTTCCATTGTTATTTATTTTTTATTGTGAATCGCTATTCAAAATAACAAAAAAATACGTCTGAAACTTTGGCAGTAATTTTGTACGAGTCCTTCAAAACACTTGATTTTCGAGTATTAAAAAAACATTTTCCAATGTCAATGTTTCAACTTATTCTTGTTCTTGAAAAATTTCAAATATTTCACCACGATATGTTATTATGAGAAAAAAAAAACAATTCTACGAACTTGATGAAAATTCCATTAATATAAAAAAAAAATAATAAAATTAATATAAAGAACGTTTCAATGAAATTCAAATGATTGAAAATTTCTGGGAAAAACTTTAGATCTGAAATTTCTTTCATATAGGCAGCTACTTTTTGTGTGTTTAAACAAAATTCCAAATTCAAACAAAAGAATATTGAAACGCGAATTAAAAACTCGAACATTTTTCTTTTCTATCCATACGCACTTCCTTTGAAGTGGATGTTTTATTTTAATATAAAAAAATTCTGATTTCCGTTCTGAAATAGTAGGTAAGTACCTACATACCTACCCAGATTTAAATTATAGGATATAAATTTTTATTTATTCCATTATGTTACGTTCTTTCTAAAATCTGTAGGTATAATTTGTAAAAAAATAAATAATCTGTCATTCACCCCAATCACCTAGCAGATCCGCTAAAGCTAAGAATCTGCCAAAAAAGTGAATTTTAACCGAATGTTCCAATTAAATTATCAGAATTCCTGTAAAATGACTCGCTTTTCGATCAATTTAAGCGGCACCTTAGAAAGACTCGCCAAAATTTTAGAGGAACCGCATTTATGTATGTCAATACTACTTGTGTCATTTTTTTTCTCAGATTCCTTTATTAAAACAACAATGAAAATATAATAATTTACTTTTGGTAATAGGGAGGCAACAAGAGCTCTCCATTGCGCTCGATCTTGCGTAATGTTTATGACTCCTCCCACACCATGTCCAATAATCCCTTAGATCTGCTTCGAAGGAGCGGAACACAGTGTGAGAGGGTTATCCTCGTCTTCGGAACCCTGATGGGCGGAAGAACAGCACTCTCCTCGACCAACTATCATTCGGCATCCTTAACACACCCCAGCCAAGTCCATCTCCTCTCCATAATAATAGAGGTGACGGCCCCTCGCTGCGTGCGCCAGTGCATTGTTCGTGATGCGGTAATACCAATTATACCCTAAATTCTCCTGTGGCACATCATTTCAAATGCAGGTTTTATGTGCCTAGGCTTAGGTCTGGTGCCAGGAATCACACCCATACAGGAGAATGGGCAACATACACGCATCAGTTTACAAGGAGAATGGGGAACACACTTTCGGTAAAAAAATATATTATTTTGCTCTTGTTCTCGTCATGAAAAAGCGTAAAAAGTGGTTATATAATTAATTAATTAACAACTGAAATAAATAAATTTTAAACTAATCCAACTGTCGATTTGTTGAAGAGAAATTATTTCTCGAGACAGATCGGCAGTATTAAGCCTAGATACGTGAGATTTGTATGGCCAGGTCTAGATTTTAAACGGTTTTTCAAACTTTGAAATTTTCTTTCAGTCAGGGGTAAAATCAACCTTTGAATTTTTACTTAATTTTTTCATATATCTCGAAAACTATAAAAGCTAGAACCCTAAAAATGTGTATCTATATAGAAAAATACAACATCTCAAATCAAATTTAATGAAAAAGTTCCAATGTTTCTCAAACTTTTTTTTTTTTTTTTAAGAAAAATATTTTTTTATGACAAATTTACGAGTTTCAATGCCTATATTTCAGAATTTTATAAAAATATCGAAAAACGCTGAAACACATCAACTAGATAATTTAATTTTCTTTAAAAAATATATACATTATAGCAGTACATCTCAAACTTTTCTTAACAATTTTTGTAAGAATTTGATTTATTGACGTCATCGTTTCATACAATAAACATACCGACTCAGGCCATCGACAGTTGGATCTCATGTTTACATGCAACTAATATTAACAAAACTGCGTCACAGGCGACATTATTACTGCAACAGCGTTAAAAACTATATTGAGTGAATACCGGAGTCGGGTAACATGTTGTATCAAAAAATTGTATGCCAACTTGGGTGGGTATAGATGTTCTTTTTTTTATTTTTAAATATTGTGTAGGTATAACTTTGAGTACCCATATTATAACTTTTCTTGTAAAATCATGTAAGTACTTAGCTTGAAACTCCCTCTCTCAATATATAAGATAAATTTGTCATGGGGAAATAATTCGTTTGAAATCGTTTGTAGCTATATTCAATGCGATCGATTTCTTAAGCAAAATCGCTCGGATTGATTGACATCACTTGACATTGCCCGCGTAATTTATATTTTAGTTGATGCTAAATTTTAGCGGATGTTACAGGGAATTGGGGTAATTCTCTGTATACATAGTCTTCTTGACGTATGCGAAAAATTGCGTCTTGAAATTTCATTATGCCATAGTTAAGATGGGATTTCACAAAGCTTCCACCCAAAATATGAGTAAATCGTATCATTTTGATAGTTGAAAAGTAAGCATGTTTTTTTTTTCCTCTTTGTTGGCATTTCAGTGTAAACATGTTCAATAATATGAAAATTATAAAGATGGAAATAGTAGGTATAGGTAATAGTTAGCCGTTAAGAAACACATTGCAATTAAGCGCGAAACCTTGTCCATCTTTAAAAAAATCTACAATGCAAAAATAAAAATTTAATCAGAAGATTCCTTCTAGCTTATCAATTAAATGTTGGGGCCTGTACACAGACCAGCCCCCGTAGACAAATTTAAATTGGCGTTCGACTACAAACGAAAATTTCACCGAAATACGTGCGAAAAAATTAACTGTCGACTGGAACATATAAACAATTATTTAACTTTAAACCAAACAAAGACACTTATATAAAAATATAAAGAGTGGACAGTTAATTTTCTTCCTACTTTACATTGTCGAAAATTACTACACCATGGGGTTCGTGACGAACCGCGTACTATGGAATTTTGATACGTTGCATGCAACGTTACTGCGGGTGTTCATATGTGTACAGACCCTTAAAGATCACAATTATAATATTATGTGACAACTCTTTGATGTTTACATCACACCTACATACAATACAAATGGAGACAAGTATGAACTGCATCGTCATTAAGGAACCTTAGAAGCTGACCCAAGAAAAGAAATGCGTGCTCAACACAATTATTATAATATCGTGAAATGATGCCGATAAAGTTTATGCGTTGTTTCCGATTTTTTTTTTAATAAATATACCTACTATCATTTTTTTTTTGTATAATCAAGTAAGATTTTCTTAAAACATATTTCACAATAGATCCAAGAAACACCATAAAAGAGCAAGTAATGCGTTTTTGAAGAGTTTTTTTTTTTTTCAATTCAAACTACCAGCAAAATTTAAAATATCCCGATTCAGTCCCTAGCAGCAATATCGATCCAGATACATCGAGGCATTTCATGAATGAACCGAAGCGACGCAGCGATCTCTCTCAGTTTTAACATCCCTCTCTTTCACACTCTAAATTTACTCTCTATTCCGTTCTTCGCCGTCTCCCCATTCACCGTCACATTCCCCCCTCCCCTCATCACCCTTTCAGGCCACTCTCTGCTCTCTGAAAATGTCCCCATACCAGAAACTACCCATCCCTTGAAAAACCAAACTGTCCTGGGAAATCGGTAACACCTTTACCCATTCTCAAGGTATTTTCGAAGGGTTTTCTACCTCGGGGTCGCGTTTTTACGGGTTTGGCCATGATATCGTGATACCCACTGTTTTTTCTGTTGTGGCTGTCTTTTTTAATACTGTTATTATTATTATTGTATGGAGGTTTATCGGATTTCAGAAATGATAAAATATTATATCAAAAAAATAATATCGTAGATAATTTTCATAACTCAAGAGAGTCCAGCAGTATTTTTTTTTGTCTCCATTTTTTATTAGCTTTGTATTTTTGTTATCAGCAAAATTATTTTTCGAGTTATTCGGCTTTTTGTGTTTTCTTCTTCATCGTATTGTGCCATAAGAGACTGACACTCCGAAAGACTTTGTGGACAGTGGACAGTGAAAACTTAAAGCTGGAAAATTATGGGAGGGAAAAATGAATGGCAACGAATATATTACCCCCTATTCGGATTTTAGAACGTTCTTATTAAGAACGTTCCAAATGATTTAGAATTAAGTTCACTCGAACTAAAATTCGTATTCGGAATTATGCCGTGTTCTAAAAACCAATATTAGTTCACCATAAATATTTTTTTGAATTATAATTGTCTATGGATCGAGCATGCGCCTTATTGGTTGATGCTGACAAGCGGACAGCCAATCGGAGAAGACAAATTCAAACGAGCTCCATGTTCCAAGCAAGTTCCAAGTAACATGGTCGCCGGAAACTGCCGAACCAACCCGAAGTGTAACGAAGACGACTGTATGATTGCATTGGTGTTCAATGATAATAATTTTTGATGCTATTATTTGTATTACTTATAATAAATTCGAGGGAAATGCTTAATATTTTTAATAAAAATAAACTTGTTTTATAATTATTTGGTTAAAAAAAACGTATATCATAAAAATATCATATCTTTTTAGCCGCATACAATTAGGTGTGTACTAAGATTAGGAACGTTTTGACAGATAAACGCACTAAAATAATTGACTTAAATACGAAATCCGAATACCAAAATGAACTAATTTCAAATTAAAGTCTAATTAGGAACAAATAGGAACGTTCTAAAATTTCTCGAATACCAATCCGGCTAATTAAAATTGGAACGTTGTTATTTTAGTTTAGTGCGCACCTACTTAATTTGAATTGGAATAGGGGGTATTACACAACCTACCTTCGCAACACTGTTGTCCCCCGTTTGCACTATTTAGGCAACCAATACCTCGCCGACATAGATATCTTCTGTACTAGCCTAGCATCCTTCAAACATAAACTCAAACTTACTCTCGCGGAATGATGTGTGTAAAAATTGATGAATGAAACATACCTACCTATTATTATAAAAAGTCGTTATTTTCACATAGTAGTAGTGCTCTTACCCATTTTGGCCAACTTAATACTTCTTAGTTAGTTTTAACTGATTTCAAGTCATTTTACTTAAAATCATAATTTCATTTTATTTAATTTCAATTTTATTTAATTTCAATTTTATTTTATTTAAATTATTTTATGATCCATTTTGGTCAACTTAATACTTAAGAGTTTTAACCGATTTCAATTCATTTTATTTTATTTTATTTAGAGTGTTTTGTGATCCATTTTGTCTTACTTAATTAACACTTCTGAAGAGTTTTAACCGATCTCAGCTCATTTTGTTTAATTATAATTTCATTTTATTTAATTCCAATTTTATTTTATTTAAATTATTTTTGTGATATGATTATTCCTATTTTATGTGTGTCTTGGTGTGTATTTTTGTTCAAAGAGATGTCAAAATTGTAATATTTTTCTAGTTATTATTTTCTCTTTTTTTATAGTCTGTATTAGTATGTTGCATACATATTAGTATTTTATTTGATTTGATTATAACATATATTTTCTATCATGTCTGTTTATTATTGTATTTTTATATGTTTGTTAATGGCTGAAGAAGCCGTAGAAATGGAAATAAATAAATAAACAAACATATTCTAATGACAAGCCCCACAGCGGCCACAGCCATGGTACCACGAACTGATGTTCCAGAAAGGCCTGGGTGCAGTAGGACAGAGAGAGAATAGAGCACGGCTGCTGCAAAATCTCACTCTGGAGGTGGTGGAAGCGAGATTGACCGGACTGTTAGTGTAAAACTAAGCATAGGGCGAGAAATTTGGTGGATAAGTTCCGGACAAAAAAGTTCGAAGGAAGCCTCCGTGACATCCACGGGGCAAGACCAAATGCAGTGGTATGGATTGGGACAAAATTGGCGAGAAAAAACAGTGAGAGCCATACGACAAGCATTGTATGTGTATGCTATTTTTGATCCTCACGTCGACTATAACAGAACTTAATAAGTAACTATTCTTCCCTTATACGTATATTCGGGAATTTGAACATTACCACCTAATGGCGAACATTGTTGAAGTAAAGTGATCATATTAAGCTAGCCTTCCAAATAACAATAGAAGACGGTCGAAATCCCGTAGTGGTTTGTTCATACCATTTCAAAATCGAACAGTATTGGTCAGTCATCAGTTGTTGATAGGTATATTCGATAAGATCTAGTCCTAAAAAATAAACAAGAATCAAGATAAACGTTTTGTAGCAAATTTCCTATTTTGGGCACATACTTCGCAACACCAAATACGAAGTTCATCAACCGAAAATGAAGGTGAAAATTTATTTATTTATTTAACAATATATACGGCACAAAGTGCCTTTGACAACAATAGAATATAACAAAAAGCAGAAACAGGAAATTAAACAATATAACACATAGAATACAAACACAGTTTAAGGCAGAAAGAATAAAACAATAGGCAAAGAGAGTACATAATAGCAAACATTAAGGAATTATTCATGCAAGACTATTTAAGGCCAACAAAACTGCAGTAATACATAGATAATGTTGAATATCGTGTAAATATGCATCTTTATACTTGGATAGACACAATATGTTTATTATATAGAGTATATGACGTTATATAGAATAGTTTTATATACAGAAATAAAACCATAAATACAGCTAAAATGTATAGGACTACAATATGTGCAGACATACCTAGCTTATATAAATAAAATAAAAAATAATAACAACAACAATAAAGAAGTATGTACATTTTCTTAAGTTAAATCATACCAAATCTACTTCCACAAAAAGTCATTTTACTTAACAAAGGGCTCTTTCAGAAGAAAACTCAACACCATAGTAAGATGTAAACAGTGCATAAAAATACAATGTGTGGCAGGTACATTCAATTATAAAATAAAAATATATGAGTAGAAGAAAATAAAATTAAGATGTAGCATACCACAACATTATTTAAGTGTGCATGTATAGATAGACAATTAATTAGTCACAGGGCCGGTATTTCGAATGAGCATTAAACAGCCTAATAGTAAATGGACATATAACTTTAAAGGATCCACTAACTCAAAACGGGTCTTTCATGAGAAATTTAATGGACCATTGGTTAATTGACAATTATCTTGTTTTTTTTTTTGCGACTGGCAATATTGAACTTGTTGCTATCTTCACTGTATACATGTGTGAGAGCGAGACGCGCGGTAAACACCATTCGTTAGAAAGAGATGACAGACAAGGTGTTATGTGTTTGTTTTACTGCAACTGTCAAGTCAAGTTTTATTTAATTTATGTTATTTAAATATTTTTAAAAGGGAACCCAAACAAATATATAAAATAATTCATATATATTATTTTCTGTATTAAAAATAAGTATTTCGAGATTATTCCCATTGGTTTATAATAATATTATGTACTACGTGCGTCATCTTGTGATTTTGACATTTCACTTAGCATTACTAAAAAAGTGAGATATTTTTTATAAAAAAGACGATATTTTAGTACCGCATAGTTCCTATTTTGATGCTTTATAGAAAGCATTGTAATCCGATTTATAAATTGGTCGAAAAAATGGGCTCTATCATAATCAGAATCATCAACAATTTCGAAAAACGGTATGAAAACAGACAAAATTGGCAACCATTTTGACAGTTCTAAATAATTGTCCATTAGTGTGCTATTGGCTGTTGGAGCAGCCCACTAAATTTTATCTTTCATTAAGGTGTTTAATGCCCCAATCGCCGCTATTTGACAGTTGAAAGATCCGTTTTTTTCTCTAATGGGACATTAGTGAGTTAATCCTCCATTAAAACTTATTTGACTGTATAATGCTTGTTCAAAAGATCCACCCACAGAAACAAAGACATGAGTAATAAAAGTGCTGAATTCAACATTTATATACATGCAATTGGGTACGTATATAGAATCCCATCTGTAGTAAATTCAATAGGTACCATAGGCAAAACACCAACAAAAAAATGTTTTGTTCTTATTGCAATGTGTGGTGTAGACATATAATTTAAAAAAAAAATGATAACGTTTCACAATTAATATTAGGTATGCCAAACTTAACTCGCCTCTTTGTTTTCACTTTGCGCTTTCGCATTTCAATTCAAATTCACTTTAATATTGAATTCAAATGACTTAACGGGTTCCGCTCATTTGTTGCACTGTTTCTGTGTAATATATATTGTGTAAATAAGTTTCTTATTGTATCTTTCTGTTTGCTTTTGTTTATTTAATAATATAATAATAATAATAAAAAATGTTTGTAAAATCTTAAAATATCCGCTTACGTTCTGTTTTTTTCTCCTTTTTTGGCATTTCGTCCACAAGGGGGATGGTTTGGCCATGCTTACGCTCTTAAAACTATATTGAAAGTATGCAGATATTTAAAAAAAATGTAGAATAATATCCATTCAGTGTATATCAGATGTAAAATATATTAAATAACTTTTTAATGAAATTATGTCAATAATCAGCATACCTACGTTTTGAAACTAAATGGTTGCTAACATGTTACTCACGAAAAATTAATCAAGTTTTTTATTGAGTATTTTGACATTTTGAAATGAATTGAATTTGAATATTGACAGCACGTTAGATCGACATTAAAATCGGTATAGAATTTCAATAGTAGGCCTTCAGGACAGAGAAACCTTTGCAATAGTGGATGGGGGATCTGACAAAAGGAAGACAGTCAAGATTGAAGATTAGCGTTCTTGCTACGTCAACAGAAACTTTCTGTACACAAAAAGCGAAAAAATAAGATGTTTTTCTTAAGAAGCTATGTACAAAAGATTACCAAAAAAATGTTGTGGTGGATTTTTTGATATTATTTTTCTTTTCCCCTTACTCTCATCTCCGGTGGGATAGGATTGAGTCAATGGGTAAATAAACAGTTCATTAGTGGTGTAAGCGGGACAAAGGGAAGAAGGTACAATAAGGTAAACAAGACATGTTATGTTTCTTTCAATAATAATATAAAAAAGAGAGAAGGAAAAAATAAACAGACTAATGTTTGGTTTCTATAACAAAAGAAGTGAAATATTCCTATACCTTCACGAAAATATTGTGCAAATGATGATAGCGCTGTAGTCGCTTATTTTAGAACACTATTTGAAAAATTTAGAATCATTAATTTTAAAATATGATTGGATAACACGTGGAACGAACGCAGGAAAAATGTTGAGCAGGAAGCTGATTACAAGTGACCATAGCGAATAAAACACCAATAATTAATAGAACGGCATACAAATGCCGAAGGATGAAGAATACTTCGTCCAGAAGTGGACGGGAGTAGACTAAAAAAAATGTATACCTACATGCTGAGTGAAAGTTAACCCAAAAGAGCGCTGGTTTTTTTTCTCCCATTCAGTTGTACAAAAACTTAAGTTCGAATCAAATCAGAGTAATATGGACAAGGATGGAATGTGATTTTGTGTATTTATTGAATTTCCGGATTTCAGGGCTTTACGCTTTAAAGATAGCTCGTAAAAGCAAAAAAGTTGGGCTTTTTTCAAGCGCAAATTATTAACGATATACATTATAATAACATCGATGTGCTTTACCTAGAGTTTAATGATTTTTCAACGGATATAATATCAAAGATTAGCATGTTGGAAATTTCGGCGATTTGGATTGAGCAACAGAAAACAATCGTTGTTAACGTTAAAGTGTTCACACTAAGCCAACCTTTGAAATCAAAGTGGATGGTGAATGTAAGTTAATAGAGCTATAATTGAAAAAAAAACGATTCTTATAAAAAACTGATGAAATAATTATATAGAAACCCCCTTTTCTAGGATTGCTTTTCATTGTGAATGAAAATATATGTATAAAAACTGCACGAAGAAAAACAATTTTAAAAATATCCATCTCTATACTTCTGTTATTTGTAACAAAAAAAAAACCGACAGGGAAAATAAAAATCCAAGATGAAATTTAAAAAAAGAACTCGGTCATTCATTTTTGAATAAAGAACCGTTCTTATTCAAACTTTAGTTCGTATTTCCGCCGCAATCATGGAAATAATTTGGTATTTTTATATTATAAAGTTCCTTTCGATGTTGACGTTTGAACAAGAAAAAAAATACCAGAGAATGATCCTAATAACAAACTTAACCTCAACATTTACATATCATTATTTCATTTCTATTTTTATCCGAAAATAAACCGTATCGTTTTCTCGAAATTCATACAATTCCTTCAGGGGAATAAGGTATAGCAATAAAGAATATATTCCCAAGACGCCACCCAGACAAATCCTCCCTCAATGGCGGCACGCCTTATAAAATTCCATTCATATACCTAATACATTTTTTTTAATTTTTTGAAAAATAAAAGGCGACTTCGCAAGACATCGCCGGAAATGAAATAAAACCAGAGTTTGAAAAGGAAAGATTAAAAGCGTTTTTTTGTATGATAACAAAAAATGGAGAGATCACAATTAATACATAGGTACATTCATACACAGTTGTGTCAAACTTGCTGTCAAGGTTTTCCGAGTTTTTCTCTTTCCATATCTACATTATATTTCAGTTATGTATTTTTATATGTCATAGCATCAGGCCTAAAATATAAACATAACGTTGATTTTTTTTTCATCCCAGTGCCGTGCTAAATCTCTCAGTGTTTGTATACGCAGTTTACTGCATTTACTGTAATATTTTTAAAGCAGTTTGAAAAAATCTATTTTTTTTGTAGAATCTTCATAGTAACATTCTAGTAAACACAGATAGCCATATTTTGAAAACACAATTACCCATGTAAATGTATATTGGAAATAAAATACGCCAAAAAAATCATTTTGAGATAATCTAATATTTCTGATTTTTCTCCCACCCAGACATAGTACTAGGATGATTTTTGGATCTGTTTTTTACGCCTTTAGATCATTGATATGGACTAAGTACATTATCTAGGTTATTGGCAATGGTTTATAGAACATTTCCTCATACTCAACTCATTTTTTTCGTTTTTGGCGCTTAGTGCGTATTTTATTTCCAGTATACAAATGTTGCATGGAACCGAAGTATTACTCAATGAAAATATATTAAAAAGATTGATTTGAAATAAACATAAATGTATTTCTTTTTTTTTTATTGGATACAGACAGTTTTTTTTTAAATTTACAATGTTCAATATTAGGTATATCATTAACATTTTTATATCGACATTTTTATGTAATTCAAACCAAATTAAACATTTAAATAAAAATATTGAGTAGTACATTTCCGAGATTTTCGACGTTTCGTCGTCTGTAACTTGTATCTTTTGCATTTTTTTGTCATTTAAAAAAAACTAAAAAAAATCAATATAGGTACATATTTACAACTAATAAAGATTTCTAAAGACATAAATCACTAAAGAAAACTTCTCCATAAGCAAAAAAGTTTGTAGAACTTTTGAGTTTATTTTTTTAAATTTCAAAGAAACGGTATAATAGTATCACCTGCAAACTTTCTAAAAAGACAGTTTCGACATATTTTCATTAAAACAATGATTTATATTCAGTTTGATGGTCATTCTCAGTAGCGAGAAGTTTAACATTCTGACATTCTGACATTCTACCACCCGACACAAAGTATTAATTACTTTTGACAGGGAAACCTTCTCCGAGATAAAATCAGAAAGTTGCTTAGTCTAAGAAAATTCTCATTTTAAAATTAATGAATAATAATTATTTTCAAGTGTTTACCTTCTAAGCATCAATTCATTTCAAGAGAGAAGGGATTTTTTTTTTAAGAAAGAACTCATGAACTTCTAAGGTTTCTGCACATTTTGCGCTCCTTTTGTCTTTCTTAAGGACGGATCGATAGAATCAATCCACGTTTATCTTTTTCGACCATTATTATCTCGAAACACTTATTATTTTTAGCGTAAAAGTAGTTCTGTTAAGATCTAGTTTTTTTTTTTTAATAATGAATCTATATAATATTTGCCTTGAACACTGACTCACTGACTGACTGCCTGACTGACTGATGTCATTAACGCCGCTAGATGGCGCGCCACTCGCAACTAAAGGCAATTTTTGTTCTTCTAATATAATATGGCTGACAGCAGTGACAGTAACGTAATAATATTATTATGCCTGGTGGCTGAGCACTTTTTTAAAGGTCTTGACGTAGAGAAAAACAATTTTTCGGGTTATTTAAAAACTCACATGCGAAGTCAGTCATAAGAAAGCAAAGTGTACCAAATTAGGAAACTTTTACGCCCAGCGGGACTTCACAGTGAAGAAAAGCCTTACTAATGCAATGTGTGCAATAAAAAGTTTGCGGTCTCAAGTAATTTAAAGAATGTCATGCGCTGAGAAAAGCCTTACTAATGCTATGTTTGAAATAAAAAGTTTACACACTAAAGTATTTTTTTTTAGATTTTCATGTGAATTCATTGCGTTGAAAAGCCATACATATGCAAAGTTTTTTAGAAAAAGTTCAAAATTTGTTATAAAAAAAAAAATATCAAGTGCTTTAAAGTCTGACATATGAATTCGGTCATAAGAAAGCATAGTTTGTATGAAAAAGTTTACCAAACTTTAACTCACAGACGCGATTTCATTGCCAAGAAAACCCTTACTAATGACAACAACAACAGTGGGGCTAGTACGAGTTTTATCGAAAGCCATTTGCACGCTAAAAAGCGCTTATAAACGTGCAAATAGTGTTCTTAAATCAAACGATCGAATCATTCGATCATTTTGGTATGAAAATTTTTCGAAACTCTATCGATGATCGTTTCGATATTCGATCATCGTAAACTTATACTAGGGCTACAGCAGCAATAATGTGAGCAACAGAAACATCAACAACAACAATACACTAGGTACTTCTTGACATACATCACAATAAAAATAACAAAAACAGTTTCTCTGTTTTTCAGGTAACGTATGTGCTAACTAAATAAAAAAAACATTATTAAATAATTAATTATTAGTTTTATTTATTTTGAGAGGAACGAAAATGTCATTGGAATAGAATGGAGCCGCTATGTAGGGAGTTTGTGAGAGATGAACAAGTTCAAAGGGCCGAATAGAGAGACAGGTCTCTCAAAACGATGGATCCAACACTATGAAGTAGGTCTATTCTACCCGGGCGAATGCAGATAACACATGAGACCTGAGTTCCTCGTGACTGATGTTCCATTTTTAAATGGAACATTCCACTACGTGCTTTCGACCGTCTTCAACTGTTATTTCGAAGGGTGGCTTAGTGTGATCACTTTACGTTAACAACGTTCTCCATAAGGTGGTAATGTTAAAGTCTCCATAACTGCTTATCATGAGAATTCTCCATACAATTAATAATATAACACTTTTCTATACAAATGTGCAAGTATAGCCGGCGGAACTTATTTCCTGAGGCATTTTTTTCCAGTCAACCGGTCCCGTCCAATCTGAGACAGGCCAACCCCGGTTAGAAATTTCTAGTGAAAAAACACTTAGAAAAACTCTGACCCGACCGGGAATCGAACCCGGGACCCCGGATCTGAAGTCCACGCTAGTACAACTAGGCTACCGAGGTCGGTGAGTACTTACAACAAGTAGATATTCAATAATTAATGAAATATAGACATAAAAGTTGTAAATTATTGAGAACAAAGAAGCAACCAAATTTAAAGACTGCGACTGCTGTCATTTATTTGGCGCAAGGATATTAATATAATATCTATAATTTTTGTTAATGTCTCATCTTTATTGCCTGTTGGAGCACAACGTTCTAATAATGTCTAATAAAATTAGTGATGAAATTACCGCAGCGCGAACAACGGTGTATGCTAGTGCAACCATTGTGATTCTATACACTATATTGCTTTCATGGAGAGAAGGTGGACATTGTTGGGAGATGTATTAAGGATTCCAAATGACAGTTGGCTGAAGACAGGGCTTTTCTTCCTACAATCAGGTTCCTAAAGCGAAGAAGAGGAAAACTCTCACATACTGAATCCCAAGCCACCATCGACTTAACTGTTCTTGATGAGATACAGCCATAGAGTGAGGACAGTAGAAAGCATTTTTTGTTGCCTCACTTTACTCCTAAATTGAGTCACAGAGGGAGTACCTATAGATGGATGGTCAGATAATAATAATATGCCTTTTCAAACCAAATTGGTTTTCTTTTCAATATAAATAAATGACCACATTTCTATACATGGAGACTTCCTTTTTGACCCCACTTAGGGACATAGGGAGACAACAAGAGCCGTCCATCGCGATTTAAATCACAAATTTAGCACGGTTTCAATGATCTTCCATGTAGAAATATCATCGGAAAAACACTAAGAAACATTCTGGACCCAACTGGTAATCTTCTGTATCAGAAGTCCTCGTCTATATAGGGCGTCCCAGAAAGTCAGACTAAACGAAAGTCTAGAGATAGAACACCCTATACCTAAGGGCTATTCAAATACCTCAATACTCTACAAAGGTTTTAAAATTATTTCTTTATTTTTGTTGTTATTGAGTAAGTTATATTAAAAATAAAACTCGATATGACCCCCCATTCTCAAAGTTAAATAAGAACGTTTCAAAATTCTGTACGACAGAGGTGAGATGTGTTAAGACCAAAATGTTCAAAAATTAGTTTATAATGTTATGATTTTTGAAAATTTCGGACATAAAACACATCTCACCTCAGACGTACAGAATTTTGGAACGTTGTTATTTTTAGTTCGAACCAAAAGCAGAATAGGGGTATTATTTTCCATTAGAATTAATGGATTGTACCCAGGTATTAAAGCAAAAACTTAGTTATCTACTGTAAAAATAAATGAAAAAAAATTAAACTTACCATAATCTTCATTTCTATTAGTTTTTCTGCAAATTGAAAACATCTTGGTCTTTGTATATCAGCCTGAAAATATAAAAGATATTTTATGTTAGTTTACGAGAATATTACCTAAATACCTAATATGTATAACTTTTATTACAACTCAATAATTATTATTATATTGTAAGAAATCAAAGTTTAATAAAAAACATCTAAATATTTTAGTATTAAATATCTCTAATATATAAATTAAAGTCGGGTTAGTGCAAACACTTATAACTCGAGATCGGCTGCGCAGATTCTTTCAATGTTTGATTTATTGGATTCTTATCCACTCCGGATAACAAAATAACTAATAAAAATTTGAAAAAATGGGTAAGAAATGATATAAAATACAATATTTAAGTTAGTATGGAAATTATCACCTGCGACGGGCTAACGCCATCGCGGGTAGTTCCCTCTCATTCTCGCATACGTAATTGCCGCTCTTGCAGTAGCCCATCCCACTTTCTCCACCGCAAAGTCAACAAAATTATCGGGCACATTCTTAACGGTATCTATACTTCATAGGTGAGGTAGAATGTGTGCGCGCGCATATTACATTATCACGTTGTTCCCGCCTGAGCTTTGAATACGAATTAAATATGGATTTTTTAGAAATATTTTAACACAATTATTTTATTAGTAACTTAATCGGATTGTGATAATGTATTTTAGTTTCTGGGGGCGCAGTTCACACTGCACATATTAACGGGCTGCCTCTGGTTAGCACTACAGCACAACGTCTGTCGGGTAAGCTAGTTTATAATAAATAAATTTAGTTGGCAGACTGGCGGTTACGACGCCGGCCGGCTTTCGCACTGTTTCGGGCGGAGGTCGTGAGTTCGATCCCAGGTGCCGACCATCTTCCACTTTTACGACACAAGCTTTATGTAAGTATGTAGCTTACTGTGAAAGAGTCAAAGAGTGAATTTGTGTTCACTTTGAGTGAGCACAGATTCATTTGAAAAAAAGGAACAGTACTAATGATAGATACTTTTTTGAAAGAGAAGATTTAAGAACGCAATGTTGTGTGAATGTGAATGATGAGAACTTGGAACAAGTGGATGATTATGTTTATTTAGGTAGTCTATTTAGCAGAGATGGAAGATGTGAAAAGGAGATTGAAAGAAGGAAATTGGCTGGTAGAAAGGTTGGCGGTGCACTAAGACCTTTAATGAGAAATAATAACGTATCTCTTAAATCCAAACAGCTGATGCACAATGCAATCCTTATACCATCCATGGTGTATGGGAGTGAAACATGGACATTGGACATGGACGAAAAATATGGAAGTTGGAATGAATGCTGTGGAAATGAGATCACTCCGTAGGATATGCGGAAAGAGACTGATTGATAAGGTGAGGATTGATAATATTAGAAAGGAATGTGGAGTGGATGTTAGCGTAGTGACTAGAATGAAAGTTAATAAATTAAGGTGGTTTAGGCACGTAGAGAGAATGAATGAGGAGAGAATGACAAAAAGGATATATAAATCCGAAAGAATGGGGTGCACGCAGACGAGGTCGACCTCGAATGATTCAGTCTTAGAGGAGGGCCAAGTCAGGAGCAAAAGAAATAGGAGAGCATGTATGCGGAATATTATGCGTTTGGAAGAAGTGAAAGAGGTTTGTTTGGATAGGAAAGAATGGAAATACGTACTCTCTGCATACCACCATCGGGAAACGGAGTGATGGGTAAAAAAAAAATATTACAAAATGAAGAATATTTTGAAAGATTGGAAGGTAATATGTATCCTGAATATAATATGTATCCTGAAGGATCGATGGGGTAGATCAATGACCACGTGGTGAGAGCAGATCCTGAAAGGCTTATTAAAATAGCAGCTGATTCTATACCATCAGCTGGCAAATAGGCTTCAAGGGTAACTGGACATCAGAAATCCAGGACCTGAAAGATTTTGACCCACAAATATTATTTTTCTTCAATCAATTTGGCATTCAAGTACCTTAGTATATGAAGAAAATTATCATTCTTCTATTATCAATCATATTTTTTTGTCAAATCATTTTCAAGTACGCACATATGTTTTTTATCACTCCTAAAGCCATCAAGGATAGGATTGGACCGAAGCACCAAGTACTTGTCTTTGTGAAAATGTCTCTAGTAAAATATTCTATGGAAGTTGATGGTCGAAGTCGATTGGTAACATAAGAACGTAAAGGGTATCCTTTTTGTTATCAATGTAGTCGTTACTCGCAGACAAATATATATTGAAGTTGGGATGGTAACCACATACTACAATGAAGAAAATCATCGAAGTGTTGTCGAATTGTGAAATGTCGTGACCTGGCCTAACTTTGCATTTACATCGCAAATGCAATCCAATTACAATCGTAACAACAATTTCATTTTATGACATTTAGATTTTGGTTGCTAAGTATTTAAATAGTAAAGAGATTAATTTTGAAAGCAGTATTCCTTTACGAAAAAAATGGTTAAAAAAAGGTATTTTGAGGTAATTTTAGTATTAAAAGTATAGACTGTCGAAATTGAATTTCAAGAAAAGCTTCCCGTCCCCCGGACTGGGTACACTATCAATAGTCTTAATTTCTCTTTTTTTTTTTTTTTTAATGAATCTGTGCTCACTCAATGTCAACACAAATACACTTTCTGACTCTTTCGCAGTAAGCTACTTAAGCCTTGTGTTGTGGAAGAGGAAGACGGTCGGCACCTGAAATCGAACCTACAACCTCCGCACGGTAGGTACGAAAGCCGGCGCTGTAAACGCTAGTCGATCAACCACTATTTATTTAAAATCATCCACTGCGTAAAAGCCTTTTCAATCAATCAATTCTCCCTTTGAACTCCACTCAGGAGCATAGGGAGGCAACAATAGCTCTCTATTGCGCTCGATTTTGTGCAATGATTATGACCTCCTCCCACACCATGTCCAGATTCCTCAGCTCTGCTTCGAAGATCGGAACACAGTACGAGAGGCTCTTCTTCGACTTCGGGACCCTGATGGGAGGAAGAACAGCGCTCTCCTCGGCCAATTGCCACATGTCCCAGACATGCCCTCTCCTTAATGGAGGAAGTGATGGGCCTCCACTGGGTGCGCCAGCGTTTAGCGCCGTTCGTGATGCGGTGGTACCATCTTATACTCAAGATTCTCCTGAGTCACTTCTTTTCAAATGCAGAATCTTTTTGTGCCTGGGCTTTGGTCAGGTGCCAGGACTCGCACTTTAAAGTACATCAAACAAAATATTGAAAAAAAAAATGTGTTGGTCATAATAAAGGGAAATAAAAAGCAGTATTGCTTAACATTTTTGAGCTTCGAGGGATGAAAAAAAAGTTAAAGGTAGATAAAAAATATTCTCGATGCACATCACTAAATTCTCCATAAAACGATCGATGGAAACAATTGAATACAGACAGATTTTCATCTCAATCGGATTTTTTGTGTCCGACAAATGACTTGGAACAAAAAAAAAAGAACTTTAGGGACAATAGTTTTAGTACCGCAGGACAAAAAATTCTCAATGTCCACTGGGATGATTGCGATTGGAAATATAGAAGACAATATGAGAAGATTTTAATAAAAAAAATGAAGCTGTCATATCTTCAGAGATTTTTCCACACATTATGTATGAATCGTCATATAAATAAATAGCATTCAAGTAATAGGTACACGAATTCATCGTCAGTACAATTAAAAATATTAAAATGAAAAAGTCTTATATAGTTCTATCACAAAATTTAAATTAAATTAAATTTTGTGATAGAACTATATAAGACTTTTTCATTTTAATATTGAAATGGACTATCACCAAGCACCTTCTGCCCAAAACATCGAAGGTCAGTACAATTCATCGCGAGTACTTTTAGAATGCAATTCGATTCCGGGTTCTGGGATTTTGTATATAAGCCAATATTGAAGATTAACTTGTTGGATTTGGAACCATTGGGGCTTATGACCCTCGCATTAGCGGCTGGTTTAGAAAGATCATTTTACACTATAGAAACTATTCACCGTTAGGTTCCATTGATCCGGGTTTTTACCTCTCCAGCGATGTCGGAGTCAGGCTTTGAACCAACGTTCCTACGCTGTGTATAGGTCACTGGCGGGTACAGCTTATTCGTCAAATTTTTCATACATATTCTAGTAACATTCACACATTAATTGTACACATTTTATTCTATTTTCTCTAACTTTGTATGGTTAAGTTCATATTAACCATCAAATAATATTCGTAATATTTTGATAACTTTGCCAAGCACAAAAAAACGGGAGACAAAAAACGTTAAAAAAACTTCAAACTTTGATGCTTTTGAACCATTTTTTTTATTTTGTGGCCTGTCGGACGTTGCATAACTGTACAAAAAACAAAAAGAAAAAGGTTTAAAAATGACAGTGAAAATTAATTATTTTTATCGTTTTTTTTGGGTACGCTGACAATTTACAATATAGATTGATGAAATTTCTTAGACCCGTAGTACATAACGAGCTTGGTGCTCTATACTGCAGACTGCATAGACTGTTAGTGGTAAACTCACGGGAAGGCCACGAATGAAGTGGTGAGAGAGTTATTGTTAGTGGTAAACTCGCGGGAAGGCCACGAATGAAGCGGTGAGAGAGTTATTGTTAGTGGTAAACTCGCGGGAAGGCCACGAACGAAGTGGTGAGAGAGTTATTGGGTTATCTTCTATCAAGACCTGGTGTAGTAGATCCTAAATAAACAGGAAGAAAAATTAAAAGGGTAGCTTACTTTTTTGGTTACGAGCAAATCTCAAAA
Organism: Mystacides longicornis; assembly: GCA_963576905.1. Lineage (NCBI taxonomy): Eukaryota > Metazoa > Arthropoda > Insecta > Trichoptera > Leptoceridae > Mystacides > Mystacides longicornis. The sequence goes on along the minus strand of OY756439.1, from coordinate 3,579,092 downwards.
GAGATCTGCGATATTATTTGTCAAAGAAAAATATAACAATAAACTAATTTAACACTAGAACACGACATAACCGTGTGGAAAAAAATAGTTATCTTCCTACATACAGATAAAATTTAATAGCTTTCTTCGATCATTCTTTTTTGTTTTCCTTCTAACATTCTCCTATTCCTCTGCTTCTCTACTATATTCATGTCATTTTTCCCTTTCAATACTACTTGACCACTGCGTTTAAAAAAAATGTTTAATCTATTATACTAGCTTTCCCGACAGACGTTGTCCTGTGATTCTAACCCGAGGTGGCCCGTTCATACAATACGTAATGTGCTCTGCGTCCCGTCCGCTTCAAACAACAAAAACGCAAAAATACATAGAAATGAGTTTTTGCGGTTTGCAGATATTACGACATAATATTATTATTATGTTTGGTTAGTCGCTAATAATTGTCCTGGACTACCATTAATAATTATTAGTATTGCACTGTCCAGTAAAATATAGGACGTCTTCTAAAAATGTGACATTTTGAATAATAAGTACATCTACGCGTATTGGTAGATTAAGGATGACACCAAACATTGCCCATCAGATAAAAATGACAGCACCGTTTACGCATTCCATGAAAAATAATTACACGAATTGAGTTTACTGAAGCTCGATGCACAAAAAAAATAGTATCTTCTATTCAAATTTATGAGCAATGGCGAGGCATTTGCCATTATCTCAAAATCCTCCCTTCTCCGTTGGAATCTAATCTCCATTATTACAATATGTTGTGCCGTAGTTTACCTTACTTCATATTTCATAAAATTTAAGGGTCAATAATTTTTAACTATAAATTAGGGCAATTCTGTATAACCAATATTTCGAAGTTGATATATTATGATATCATAACAAAGTTGGCTTTTTAGTGCTGAATTAAAAAAAAAACAGCAAGTATGTTATTAAAGTTATCATCACAAGAATTTTTGAGATTTTCATCAACATATTGCAGCGTTCCATTTGTGCGTTCAAAGCAAAAGACTAAAAGGCCCCGCGTAGTTCATGATGGTAGATGACTGTGTCGTGTGTATACCGGACGTGACAGCTACATCCCCCTATCCCTTCCTTTCCTTTTTATCTCTCGTTTTCTTCCCAGCTCACCATTGTAAACATCTGACTATTTTGTTAGGTTTTGATGTGTCATAATAATGACAGACATTATGATATTATAATTTCTGTAGGCTTTCATTTAACGTGTATGTGTATACCAGCAAACCCAAATGGACCATAATTTCTTTTTCAATAATATTGTGCAAAATTTATTTTGAAAGACCGTAAGACTCCAGCCGGAGATTTTCAGTCTCTGACATGTTTACAATATCCTTATTTCGAACCTTGCTTATCGAATTGTGAGCGACAATGTGAAGTGGTTAAGCATTCAAAAGGAAACAAAGTAGAGTTGGACCGTGTTTGAGAAACATAATAATTATTAGCGCGTATCTCTTCAGGGTTACGCCCACTTAGTACGGGGCTGAGTGCTTTTTTACCCTTAGGGTACCGTACGGTGGTGTGTTCTACCCCTAAGTAAGACACGGAGTGAGGGAGGGTGGGGGACAAACTGAATTTCTCACATTTTCGGGCTGTTTTTTGGCGCGAAGGTAATACAATTATTATAATTTTATGAACAAGAATAATATAAACACGACGAAGGAGATATTCTATTGTGAAATATCAGCTGGCTTTTTTCATAACAATACACACAATAAGGCGCTACATATTCTTATAATTATTATTATTATCGTCATCTATATATTAATACGTGAAGCAACATTGTGACCATTTTCATGAAAATTGCGCGGACGGAGGAGCTTGATATAGCTATTTATATTGTTTAAAATATAGAGAAGAAGTTGCGAATGGTAATATTTTTTTAAATCATGCATAAAAAATAGATTAAATCAATAAAAAAATCATTACAAACACAACTGTAATGTTATGTATTTGATAGTCTCACACACATACAGATTACTTATAAATATCATCAACTTCATAGAAACAAATGTAAAATGAAAAGCGCCTCGAAATGGCGGGATATTCAAACTCATTGTAGGTATGACCCAAATTGTGCTAGATAAAAAAACATTACGCACACAACTGTAATGTTATGTATGTATTTGACACTCACACATACTCCGATGTATTTGACATTGGCACAGACACATATAGATATTCTTTTATTTACTTATCTGTGGTCAAATTGAGAATAGATTAAAATTCTATATCTTTAATAATAATAGAAAATACTTTTTTCTTACCATTCCTATCCACATTTCAGTATGACGTACGTCGTACCTATCCATGTCATTGTTTTTGAAAGAAAATTATGAATTCAATCATATGATTTAAATCAGTTATGGTCGAATTTCTAGCACTGGTCGACCACTTATAATACATAATTAATACTACAACACTCAAGTAACTACTACCAAACATAATGTCTTGTCAATATTCAGAGGTTAACTAATTGTTGAACATGCATACTTGGTGGAATTAATTTAAATAAAATTTAAATAAAACGATTTTTATCTTTTCCACAATTTATTTTGTCCCTGACATGTTTCGAAAGGACACACCTTTCATGCTCACAGGGTTTGGTGAAACTAAAGCTAACATTTGGTACAGCGATGAGAGAGCGTATCGTATTATACATATCAATAGTCTGCAGCTGAAGTTATATACTTGATAGTTCTCTTGTAGCATATAATTTTACATTAAACTGTTTTGGAGAGTAGGTCAAGATTTTTTTATATTTACCAAACACAAAATAAATAAAATAACAATAATAGAATTGTGCTTGTATAGTTGTATACTTGTATAGTTTACAATTAAATATTTTTTTTTCTATAAAATAAATAATAAAAAAAAATGCAGATAATTACATCGTATTAGAGAAACATTAATAAAGATTTTAATAGGTAGGTATATTTGAGAAAAACAGGTGATTTCAATGGAAACAATAAGTGAGTTTTGTACAGTAAGTGAGTTTTCGATAGGTAGGTATAAATGTAAAGAACATCTAATACGATGTAATTATCTGCATTTTTTTTTTATTATTTATTTTATAGAAAAAAAAAATATTTAATTGTAAACTATACAACTATACAAGCACAATTCTATTATTGTTATTTTATTTATTTTGTGTTTGGTAAATATAAAAAAATCTTGACCTACTCTCCAAAACAGTTTAATGTAAAATTATATGCTATAAGAGAACTATCAAGTATATAACTTCAGCTGCAGACTATTGATATGTATAATACGATACGCTCTCTCATCGCTGTACCAAACGTTAGCTTTAGTTTCACCAAACCCTGTGAGCATGAAAGGTGTGTCCTTTCGAAACATGTCAGGGACAAAATAAATTGTGGAAAAGATAAAAATCGTTTTATTTAAATTTTATTAATATTCAGAGGGTTAACAAAAAAGAAACCAAATACATACCCTCAGTAATAAGCTGAGAAACAGAATGTGGTAGCTACCCAGTACCCAAGTCTGTGAAAGTAATACGTCATTTTTAGTATCTCGGTTACGGAGCGCCTACAATCCTACCATGAGATGTGTTTGTTAATTGAGTTTAAAACTTTGTGAAATAATGCGAAGTTTCAGAAGTAACGGCGTTAATCGCACGTAACAAGATTAACGCGTGTCGTTTAAAGGCTTAACCCTGATTTTTGTTTCCCTAAATACTAATCTTCCCACTCAAAGTGAACACAAATATTATACTCTTTGACTATTTCGCAGTAATCTATTTAAAGCTTGTGTCATGAAAGAGGAACATGACCGGCACCTGGAATCGAACCCACAACCTCCGAACGATACAGTATGAAAGCCGACGTCGTAATCACTATGCTACCAACCATCAAGTTTTGATGAAACTAACGAATACCCTACTACTATTGGATAGGAAAAACCCTTAAGTTCATTTTTTATGTATTACTACTGAATGACCAATTTCTCCAGCTTTTTTTTAATTCTAAGCTTACCCAAATCATCCGAAGGGTCGTCATAATTAGCAAAAACATTAAACGTTTCAAGCCTTCCACAGGGTCCTAATTTAGGTCCCTAAGTTTCGCTGGAAAACGCTTAAGCACCTAGATTGTTCGTCTATATTTGGTTGGTGATTGTCTCACTGTTGGTAGAGTAAGCTGCTTTTTTATTATCCTTTCAGGATCTGCTCTCTCTACGTGGTCTCTCCAGAGACATCTTCTAGATCTAACATCCTGATGATCTAAGGTTCTGTAAAAATATGAGTTCCTTACTGTTCAATATTATAAATTGAACATGTTTATATTGTATAGGTACCTACATATTTATCTATAAGTACGTGGGTCAAATGTCGCAATCGGTGGTTCGCGTTGCAGGGCAAATATTGTTACCTTTTCCTTGGACCCTTCCCCGCAGTGCACTTCAGTAGTTAGTACTTACCGCATCTCGGGACCGCACACACGGAAAAACCGCTCTCTATTACCGCTACAAATTCGGAAGTTAAACACATCGGGACATATCTATCAGGACTAGAAGACGAGGAAGATCTTTTCACACCGTTTTCAGTTTCATCAAAGCAGAGCTGAGGGATTTGGACACGGTGTGGAAGGTGGTAATTGAAACCGCGATGATAGGCTCCCTATGCCCCTAAGTGGAATCATAAAGAGTGTATGTTATTATGTTTTTAAGTTCATAATATGCCTATGTTTGCTACATTCACAAAAGTGGAATGCGTGCCTTGATGCGAATGAGACATTATTTGGTTGGGTGTTTTTGAAAACTGTTTAATCTCTTTATGTACTTAGGAGACGAATGAATAAAAAATACCTTAGTTGTAGATTTAGTTTAAAAAGTCGAGATATTATGTCTGATTTTCAATACGTATGCCCTTCGCAATTTCTGAAAAGAAATTCAACTCCCCTTGAATGAAATGTAACAAAACCTTTTATCGACTAACATCATCCTTATATAATATATGAAGAATATCTTATAATGTCCAGCATTAAAGAAGGAACCCTTTTTGAAATCGACTTTGTACAAGACATCTCCAACCCTATCATTATATTGTACAATATCGCCGGGGTAGTGCAAAACTGCGATATGTCAAAAATAAAACTTTTATTTTTTAATTTAGTTGTAAATTTACCCAAAATCTGCTTTTAAAGTTAACAGAGAAAAATATTATAACATTCGAACAATTATTATTACTAAGAATAATATAGTATTAGTACAGTAGAGATGAGAGCTATGCGAAGAATAATACGTGGAAAGACTATGCCCTATGAGATATGGAATGGAATACGAATATTAGGAAGTAATATGGAATGGAAGTTAGTGTTAAAAAGATGAAAGTCAATAATTTTAAGGAGTGGAAAGAATGGATTCAATCAGAACGACAAATAGAATTTATTAGGTTGAAAGGAGGAGGTATAAGAATGCGTGGCCGACCGAAAATGAGGTGGATCGGACAAATCGATTCTATCCCCAAAGAAAAAGGCCAGTAAGAAAAAAATATAGAATGTCTGTGGAAGAAGCGAAAAAAATGTGCTTGGATAGAAAGGAGTGCAGGTCCGTTCTCTCTGCCTTACCTTTACGTGACACGCCGTGGTGGGTAAAAAAATTTATCGCATGAATCCATTGACAATTTTATATGTATATCTGATTAATATTAATTTTAACAAAACAATTATTGACTTACTACTTCCTATACCATTTAGATTTTATGAATAGTACCTACTTATAAAGATTCAAACGACAACAAACAGGAATCATTTATTGGGAGAAAATGTGTCATCCACGAACAAAAAAGCCAGCCAAAAGAGCCAGCAAACAAAATATGTTCAGCCACACTTGCAGAATAAAGAAGAATAGATTTGAAATAACCAAACTAGAAATGTTTTTGATATTGACGGCCGGTTTCATAAAAAGCGCAAAAGAACACTTTAGCTAAATGAACCTTTAAAATTTAAAGTTCCCTTTAAGTTGACGGGTTTCATAAAAAAATATTCCCGCGTACTTTAGCTAAAGTTAAAAATGTCAAAAAAATATTTGAAAGTTGGTAGCAGTTGGTATTGTTACCATGGAAATCTATGGAAAACGTAAGTTGTTTACTAATAATTTCGCGGAATTTCTGTTGATCTGTCAATTTCATTTCTCAATAGAGCATCAAAATGCCGTTTTTTTGTGTTAATTTATTATTATGGTTTATTAATTAGTAACCGAAATCAGTAAACAATAATATTCTTCCCGTTTTACCATGTTTACACCACCCTATTTTAGTCATTTTTTCCACAGTGTTACCGCATACTAATGTTCATCTTTGTGACACAGAAATCTGGTAGAAAGCGCCACGAAATTTTCTATGAACTCCGACGGAAAAAGATTGAACTACACTAAAGTCGACTTTAAGTTCCGAGATCGGGACTTTAACATAACATAAAGTTTCATTTTTTTTGTTATGAAACGCGTTATTTTTTAAAGGACTCTAAAGTCTCCTTTAATTTTTATTAATCCGGCTGTGAGTGTTATCATTTTTTAATTTGTTGATTTTTTGAGATAGTACGTTATCGCTCAGTGAGCTAGGTCCGAGCTGAATACAAAAGAACGGACACCTTCCAAGTTTACAACTTAATAATGTGTCTGTATGTGCGAAGTTCTTTTCTGAGCGATTTCGACATCTGAGAAAGCTTTGGCAAGGAGCTGATAACATTATGTCAGGTATAATATGAAATTACATACGGACAATCTAATAGATTTTATTTCGATTGGAAGCATTTTCCTTCTGAAAGGTTTTATTTTGAAGTTTTATTTGATTGCTTCTATAAAAAAGCCCCTACTTCCTGAATAATATTGAGAATCTTTGAAATTAAAACAAGAAAAAACAAAGCTATTTACGAACCTGTATGAGACTAGATGTCTCGATAAACATCCGACCTCGGTAGCCTAGTGGTATAGGCGTGGACTTGGATCACGAGGGTCACGGGTTCGAATCTCGGTCATTTAACGTAAAAACAATTATTACTTTTAAACCAAACAAAGACACTTAGGTACTTATTTTAAAAATATAAAAAGTGGACAGTCAATTTTTTCCTACTCTACATTGTCGAAAAATTCGATAAAATGAACGATAAAAATGATCTACAAATCTTAAAGAACGGGTGCACGGAGACATGGCCAATCTAGATTGGCGTGGGCTGATCATATTGGTGCCGTCTTTAAGTAATGCCGAAAGGAATAGAATGCAATATAGGCGGAACGTTATTTATTTATTTATTTATTTATCAACGGCAAATTGCCTTTTAAAGAAAAAAAGATAACATAGAGAGCAGTAAAAATACAAAGTAAAAAATACATAAGTACATATTAAATATAGATACACATATTGTTATTATTTCCTCCCTCCATAAGCATTACAAAGAGAAAAATTACGTGCAACACGTTTCTTCAGTATAATAGAAGAATACAATAATTCGAGAATACAAGGCTAATGGATGACTGATGACAGTTGCTAGAAATTTGATTAGAAGTCTCCGTCTAGGTGATACATAAGAGGAGAGGTATTCGGATTACTATGAGTGATTAAACAGGATGATAAGGGTATGATATACCTACAGAAGTATTTCAGGTCGCTAAATTACTATGCGTTGAAAAGCGTCGAGTTAAAACAGCTCAACAACAAGAGGTAGAAGGCGGGATGGATAGAAAGCCTAAAAGGCCACAGTCGCAGCTGAAGCAGATGTCGAAGAATCAGTGAAGATCAGTCGAGAAAGTAAGTCTGTTGGAACCATTATGAGAAAGTTGTCCTAAGGTGACTTTTGAAGATGTCGATGCTGGAGCTAAAAATGTCAATGTCGTTCGCGTATTCGTTTCCCAGACGATGGAGTCGTGGGAATACCGTACTCTTCAAGTAGTTGGTAGTAAGAGAATTGTCACAGCTAAAAAGGCATCTACTTCTAGTGCTGCGGGATGGTATGTGGAATCTTATGAGACCGATCAGTGTGGGCTCGTCGAAAAGGTTATTCAGAATTTTATAGAGCACGATGAGGTCAGACAAAGTGCGTCTTGCAGACAGCTTGTGCATGTTTAATAGCTCTCGTAACCGCTCGTTATGCCCTTGAATGAAGAGAAAGAGGTTTGAATGGAAAGGAATGAATGGAAATCCGTATACTCTCTGCCTACCCCCTGGGTATGGGGAAAAATATGTGTGATCGTTAAGCGAATAAAAGTCGGGTGAAAAGTTATTGTGGTTTTAAAGAACTTCGTTGCTAACAATTTGCATGTTCCTATGCTGAACGACAAATAGCATGTCATTAATACGGCTTATTACCGCCGACGTGTCACATACGGTGTTGTATTCTATTAGCGGCCTTCAATCTAACTCGGATAACATTTTAACAAGCACCACAGCGATTAAACAACCCTGATAATAATATAATATTTTCAAGGTGGAAGTTTTCTACGTTGTATCAATTTTTTACAATATCTCATATTATAATTGGTGAGTCCGTGACTTGGAATTTTTGTTGAATCACTTAACCCACGCGAATAATCTTTAGGTAACAAAAAATTAAAGTCGGGTAAATGCGAACACTTATAAAACTAGAGATCGGCTGAACAGATTCTTCAGGTATTTGATTTATCGGATTCTTATCCAATCCGGATAACAAAATCTTATATATAAAAACAGAGAGCTATTTCCCGATGTCATCGCATCACGCCTAAGCGGCTGGACCGATTTCGCTAATTATTTTTTGTATCGTGTAGGCTTTTATCAGGAGAATGTCCTTTTAGAAGGAAAAATTTAAGAAATATGCATGGAAAATTAATTAAAACTCTACGTAGACAACCTTATTAGTACTTTTTATCTAATAATTTTTATTCCAATTTTGAAATTTTTGCGATTGGTGCAATTGACGGAATGCGGATGGAATATATATAGTTTAAAACAGACGCATCGTTCGGAAGCACATTGGTCAAATGATAATTCATCACCATACAAATTCGAATTCAATATTCATAGTTAGGACCACAGGACAACGTTTGTCGGGAAAGCTAGTATTTCATATATTCATATGAAAAATCCAATCCATTTACGGGCAATATTACTTTTCATACTAATATGTCATGAAATCGATATTCGTTATGACAAAAATAATTATAAAAACTTATACCTATGTAGATGTTTGCGCGATTATATCGTCGAAATATGTGAAAGTTGATCACAAGTTCCTACATATAACTGTTGCTAGTGGAAGAAATGTCAAAAAGTCCGCAGCTCTGAAATTTTTGACCCTTTAAAGGTGCTTAGCGGACAATTTTACTATTATGTAAATTATGATTTAGAGTACAATTTCACAAATATTTTTAATACTTTTTTTCCATGGCTGTCATCCGACAGGTTGGGCTATTTATCCTCATAAATTTCAAAGCTTTTGAGTCTGAGTTTTATAAAATTACTTTTATTTCTGACTTTTATACTTGATACTTTTATTTCGTGCTGTTTAAGAAACTCTTTAATGTAAAAACCTCGTCATGAAAATCACCATCAAAATGAAACTTAGTGAACCTCCATAGGCAAAATCGACAATTTCACCAATAATTAACTCTATTTCTGGAGAAAATTAAATGAATTTAGATTGTATTTGGGCAAATAGGAAATAATTTGAGGTAGTTGGTAGACCATCGGTTACGACGTCGGCTTTCGCACTGTTTCGTGGGGAGGTCGTGGGTTCGAATCCCGGCCGTGTCGACCATTTCCGCTTTCACGGCACAACCCTTTGGTTAGTGTGAAAGATGTCAAAAGTGTATTTGTGTTCACTTCGAGTGAGCACAGATTCATTTTTTACATAAAAAAAAAAATGTTAGGCCACAGCCGCTTATCATAGATATTTCATCTGACTGACAAGCGTTTTCATTTGGACGTAAGTTTAACAAAACTCCTTTGATTGCTAATATTTTTGGTCACATTCTCTCCTTTTATTAGAGAATAGACTATCAACAATCTGAATCTGTAGGTTTAAAAGTCTAGCTGGAACACTTTTATTGACGATGATGCAAAGGTCAATAAAAAACAATCGAACAAAAGTTTAGAGATTTTTTTTTACGATTTTATATTTTTAAATAATCCGCCAATGTAATAAATTCGATCGAGCGATCCAGACAAAATACGCCGATCCATTCAATTTCGCTCTACGCAATGAACGTCAATTTGATGACCTTCTTTCGCCTGAAATGATTCTATGGTGAATTAAACCGCAGCCAATGCTTTAAAGCCAGTAACAAAACCGAGTTCAAAGATTTTATATCATCGTAAAATCTCGTATGAAAGTCTGCATTTGTACCGATGGATTTACGTCATATTATAAACCCTTAGTCAGCTCCCATTTTTTGTAAAAAAAAAACGATAGTGGTTATACAGCAATAGTTTTTGGGAGAATCCAATACGGGATGCTTCCATTTCACACTCAAGGGTTTATTTTGTCTATGACCTTCAAATATTTTTGAGTAGATTCTTAATGAGACCAGTATAATGTATATTTATACGTGAAGGAAAAACTTGATGACTATTTTAACGAAAATTGGATGGAAAAAGGAGTATGAAATATCGCCCACTTATAGCTAGAGGTGGCGAATGCAATTTTTTTTAAATAATTATGCATAAACATAGATTACTTAAGGGCCGATCTATAAACGAGAGACCAATTAATTATACTTAAGTTTATCGATAGTTCACTAACAAATTGTCGTACTGAAATTTGAATAACGATTTTTTTTAAGACGGAAAAACGAGCAAATGGATCATATTTCGGTTTGTTTGGTTTGACTTTTAACTAACGGATGTTTATAAGACCGGCCCTAAATCAATAAAAAAAATACTAAAATAAATGGCACACAAGTGCAATGTTATGTATTTCATACTCACACACACACCAACCAATGTATTTGGCATGATTTGACACAGATCTTTTGTTTATCTGCGGTCAAAAATCGAGAATAAATTAATATTTTTTTTGTATTAAATAACCATAGAAAAAAACTTTGAACAACATTTTAAATTTGACGTTTCCATGTCATTATTTTTGAAAGAAAATTGTGAAATATCGATCCCTCAGTTTTTGACAAAACAATCTTAATAATGTTCAAATGTTTGATCTAAATTAACTATGGTCGAATTTCAAGCGCTGGCCAACCACTAGTAATATTAATTCAGTAGATATAAATTTCCCTTTTTTTGAAGATGATTTCTTAAGAGTTCTGACAAAATTTGCCAACAAATTCTATTTCAAACAAAACACCATTCAACCTAGGGTCCATTTAAATCAAACGAACATAGATTCAGAGCTGTAATAAGAGTTTACCTACTTTCTAGATCGTTGATAATATATGGACACAAATCCTTCACATACCATTCATTTATCTTGTTTTTGTTTGTTATTGTTTCCATGGTGTCCAATATCAACCATAAAAGAAAATATGTTTTGTTTCTAGAAATTGAACAATATGACTAAGGCTGCAAGTGATTTTAATCAAAAATGATTTCAAAATGTCAAAATACTCGTAATGATTAGTAAATGTTCTTTATTAAAACAAAATTATATGGATAAATAAATGTATAGGTACTTCATAATAAGTGCTTTTTTCTCTAATTTTTTCATAGGAGCCAGCCTAATCACTTACGGAATTTTTGTCCGATCCTCATACAGTGCCTACATAATAAAACAATACAATACAATACTCCCTTTTACACCCCACTTAGGGGCATAGAGAGGAAACAAAAGAGCTCTCAATAATTGCGCTCGATCTTGCGCAATGTTTATGACCTCCTCCCACACCATCTCCAAATCCCTCAGCTCCGCTTCGAAGGAGCGGAACACAGTGTAAAAGGGTCTTCCTCGTCTTCGGGACCCTGATGGGAGGTAGAACAGCGGTCTCCTCGGCCAACTGTCATTCGGCATCCTTAACACATGTCCCAGCCAAGTCCATCTCCTCCCCACAATGGTAGAGGTGATGGGCTCACGCTGGGTGCGCCGGCGTATAGCGTCGTTCGTGATGCGGTGGTATTATACCATATTACGCACAGAATTCTCCTGATGCACTATTTCAAAAGCTGAGACTTTTTGTGCCTGGGCTTTGGTCAGGTGCCAGGACTCACACCCATACAGGAGAATGGGCAACACACACGCATCAAACAGTTTACATTTCGTCTCGACACTAAACGCCGACGCTTTCCAAATAATATAAAAACTTAAGAAAATTAATTATGATTTCTGTTTTTTTTGTTATTAAAAATTTTAAGTAAATATTTTGATGAAAGCTGTATTTTGATAAACAATAAAAAATATTCTCTAAAATTTTGCCGGGATTTTTCAGATTCCTTTTCAGTTAAACGAAAAACTTGAAAATGTCCGTGCTTAGTAAGCGAGAAAATATTTAATAAGGTATATTAATCGTATTATTTTTTCCATATTATTATTATTTTTCGTTACTAACCATTAGGTAGGTATATTGTATAAAATAGATTGACTTTCAACATTACAATAAACAATAAAGATTCATGACTCGTTAAAATAGCCATTTGGACAAGTGTAGCGAAAAGAAAAATAAAAAAAACAATTCAAATACAACAAACTCCCTTCGCTCATCTTAGGTGCGTATAATCATTTTTGTATAAAAAAAATAAATAAAAAATAACAATTATATCAGTTAAAACAATGTGAAAATGACGTTCTCTAGTGTTCTGTTACAAAATTCAAGAAGAATTTGAAGTGTCAAAAATATATTTTGAAAGGAAATTGAATACAGATTAAATATACACACAGATATTAGTACATTACACTAAACAATAATATAAATAACACAAGTCGTGTACCAATCACATTTTTTTTCTGGTCAAGCTGTAGGTTTGACCACTTATTGACATTCGTTCAGAAATCACCAAAAAAGCAAGAGAAAAAGAAGAACTTCTATTGAAATCCTTCAACAGCAGCACGTGCTAATATTTTGGACACAACCATTTCAGAGGGTAGGTTAAACACAAAAAACCTTGACAGAAATGAAAGAAACAAGAAGCTTGTCGTGTTGGTATTATTTATACCTACTTCTCGAGATATACGGATAAAACTATCCGCCCACCAACACACACGCACACATATATAAAGTGGATATATCCACGACGCCAGGCTCCACTACCAAATAATACAAAAAGAGGGTATAAATCATTTCATTCCCATCCAGTCCTCCTATATTTCTTCATTCTCCTGACATCCTCTTGTTTTAATATCTTATTCACTTGTTATTACCGCCACTAGACATTCATTCTTCTTTTGTTTATAATTGGCGAATGCTATTTATCGAGTTTTCGGTAAAGTGTCGGTTTGTTTTCTCAGCATATCGTTGTTGTTTTAATTTAAATGATTCTTTTAACCCATATCTTCCCAGACATATTATATAAATAACAGAACTGTTAAATTTTTATATATCTATCATATAAGAGAGTATTTCTGGGAGGTATATGTATGGATAAAGTTCCAAATTTTTTTTGGATATCCAGATTTTTAGTTATGAAACCGTGCCAAAAATGGAACATTGGTAAGATACCATAAAAATTTTAAGAATTTATTTGTCTTAATCCAAAATTAGTACTTAATTACTTAATATTTATGATATAAAAGAAAGTCGGGTTAATGCGAACACTTATGTTTAAGTCGAGAACAGCTGAACGGAATTTTATGATGCTTGGTTTATTGGATTTTTCTTCGCACCGAATAACAAAATTACTAATGAAAATTCGAAAAAAATGGATAGCAAATAAGATGGAGTATATTATTATCAAAGTTAGTATGGAAAGGATACTGATAATAACGCCATTTGTTAAAAAAAACCATAACAACACATTTTATTTACTTTTAAAAACCATTGAGTTTAAAAATATTAGTACCTACACAGATTTTTAATACAAATTCTTACAAGCCTTCAAAAATATTTTTTTAACATTGCAATATATTTTTGTATAAATTTCAAATTTGAAACAATACCTATTCATAGCAAGGGCTACAGGACAACGTCTGTCGGGTATGCTAGTTAATTTCATAAACAAATTAGGTTCTTCTTCTTCTCTTAGCATAGAAACAAATGTCTGATTTATCAGGGTTGTGCTTTTGATATGCATGACTCCAGGTTTGTGGGACGAAATGATATAGGTAAACTTATTATAATATACTTTTCGAGTTTTCCGATAAATTACTTCCCATGTTGTCGAGATTAGAAGGTTTAGTCGAGATTCGAACGCTTCGTATCTTCCAGCAGCCTCTCACATAACTTTATGTCTTAATAAAGTTAAATCGTATGTTGTTTTTGTTCTCCGTCCATTTGTTTATGATATTTCTAATAATACTCGTATCATATCAGATCTAATGAATCATACGGATCGGAATATCTCCCCGGTTGTAATGAGAATGGGAGTTCTGAGAACAATTGTTTTAATTAAAGTATTGTTTTGGTTTGTTTTCGGGTCATTCAAACGAGCCTTATTTTGTATAGTAGTTATAGAATAACATTGAGAAAGAGTTTGAATTCTGTATTTTAATTATAAACTTCGGGTCAATGGTCAATTTTCAGCGAACTTGATAAACATAATTTTTTCTAGGTACTAACTGTTAGGTTGTTGGGATGCTGTGGGGTTGCCGCGCAAAGAATAGCATCTCTGCTCTTTTTGCTGGTTTTTCGAACACCTGTTAGAAACTGGAAATCAAAAAATCAGATCGGGACCGTGAGGTTGACCAACTCACGTCCTTAAACCTCAACCGGTCAGAAAAGGCAGAATGAGCCTCGGACGCCTTCGAGCGCAATGGAGAGCTCTTGATGCCTCCCTATGCTCCTGAGTGGGGCTTAGGGCCCCCGCATTGTGGGTTGGTTTGGGGGGATCCGCGGCGGGCTTGATTTTTTGTGTGGCGCCGGCTTTCGGTTTGATTGCTTCGATCGAGCTAGGGGGATCGGTTTCGTGCGGGTCGGGTTTGTTGCGGATTGGTCTTCTCCGGGCTGGCTTGCGTTATTTTATTAAGTACACCAATGTGATTAAAATTTTACAATTTAAATACCGCCATTTACGTTAATTCCAAATGGACGACAAGTTTATTTTTGTGTCGCACATAGGTAGGTACTGCTTGATATGCTTTTTAGGTATTATTTTTCTTCTTTCGTACTATGAAACTATTCTTCTTTTAGAAGTGTGGTTCCTTTTGTTTAAAGAGTGAAAGTTCTTGTTGGTGTTAATTTTAAGTGTTAGCGCGGGAAAGGAGTTTGTTTAAGTATCTTACTAGGGGTCTAGGAAAATTCATCGAGAACAATTCATCGTCAGTACAATTCATCGCGAGTACTTTTAGAATGCAATTCAATTTCGGGTTCTGGGTTTTTATATATTACTCTGTAATTATTTTTGGTAATACTTCAGATGGCGACGATTTTGACATAATACGCTGGAGTATTACCGTGTTCTCGGGGAGGTGTCCTAAAAGGACCTTAAACTAACCTATTCAAATCGTTTATAAAATAACCTCGACATCATTAGGAGTGACTAAACTGAAGTTTTATTTTTAAATAATTACAGAGTTATATACAAAAATCCAGAACCCGGAATCGAATTGCATTCTAAAAGTACTCGCGATGAATTATAATTGTACCTGCGATGCGAATCATTGTACCTACTGACTATGAATTGTTTGCGATGAATTCACCGGCTACCTCTTACTAATATGATTGAACTGCAGTTTTATTCTTCTAGAAGAAAAACTTATTCTCAATCATTATTGTAATATATTCATTAAGAGCAAAAATATTGAAAATAAGCAAAAAAAAAATATGAATTTCAGCATAAAAAGTACCTTTAATCTTTGATAGCTCTGTATTTTATACAGATAGCTCTGTTTAAAAGCGTTAGGGTAGTTTTCGGGCATAAAATTTGAATTTAGTACAAAAAGTGTAATGAAAAGTGGCGAATTGTGAAAAGGGAATGATGAATGAATTAATAATTCAAGTGGCTACCTACCCACCTATCAATGTAGGGGATCGTTGGAACTTTTTTTTATGGGGCGCTTTTCCGTGAATAACGATAGGGCTTAGATGTCATAATAACATCATACGTACCTACCTACCAGGTAGACTCCTAAAGAAATTCCTGAATGAAACTGGCTTGATATCGGACTTCAAGTGTTCTATGGTTTTATTTTTGACAGTTTTTTTTAATTAATAGTTACGCATATTCATAGTGATACCACTGCAACGCCATATGCCGACGTACCCGGCAATCAACACTAAACTACTCTTCTTCTAAAAGGTGCACTTTTTGACCTCGAGAGACCAAAACTATTGGATCCCATCTATGTTCAGTGTTCCAGATTTTGGTTTGAACGAACGACGTATCACCCATATATTATTTAGAATCGGGTTCCTTAATAATGACATAATATTATTATGATCTTAAAGGAAAAATAACAACTAATGACTCTAACAATTAATTACTAATGTTCGATTTTTAAATGGAACAAACCACTACGGGCTTACGACCGTCTTCTACTGTTATTTCGAAGGCTGGCTTAGTGTGATCACTTTATGTTAACAACGTTCGCCATTAGGTGGTAATGTTTGTCTCCGAAACTCCTAATCATGAGAATTCTCAACATGTTCAACATGTCGAAAAATCTCATGTATGCAACAAGTAGAAATTTAATAATAAAATGAAAAATAGAGATAAAAGTTGGAAATTGTTGAGAACAAGAGAGCAACCAAATTTAAAGACTGCGACTGCTGTCATGTATTATTATGGTCTTCTATTATTGTTCCTGTGTATGTTCGTTCATTTTTTTTAATCTAGGTAGGTATATAGTTTTGGCTTAACGCTGGTATTTGTAAGCCTTTAGCTTGTTTCGTGCATGTTCTCTTGTTTTTCGCAGCGCTCTAGAAACCTTTTTTTTGTCTTAAGAAAAGTTATT
Organism: Mystacides longicornis; assembly: GCA_963576905.1. Taxonomy (NCBI): domain Eukaryota; kingdom Metazoa; phylum Arthropoda; class Insecta; order Trichoptera; family Leptoceridae; genus Mystacides; species Mystacides longicornis. The sequence goes on along the minus strand of OY756439.1, from coordinate 3,562,086 downwards.
AAAATAAGGTACTTCATTGATCAGAATAACTATTAAAATATCGAAAATAATGACCAAAAATCTTTTTTTACATTTTACATAGGTTAAGATTTTTTTATGTAAATATTAACTCAGACACAATGAATGCAGCTTAGTATGCAGGTTTTTCTAATGCCAGTAATCCATGTTGTAGGTCTGTATAACTAAGCTGTCAGCTATGTGACATAAAACCTAAAATATCTTTATTATTTATTTCGATACGAAGTTCGACTGGTTAGCTAGTAGATAATATAAAGATTGAAGAGATAGATAATGCAGTTTACAATAGATTCATATGGCTGAGTAAAAAGAAGAATTTTAAACGAATAAGAATCGAAAATTGGATTTTTGGAGGGAGAATGTCTTTTAGATCACTCACGGCTTGATCCCGGCTAAACATTAATATCTAATGAATTTCATTTTATTCCGCTATTAAATAAATATTTATTTCTAGCATTAGTAACAAACATTTTATATTATAGGTCGCATTAGTAACGGGGTCTATATTGATTTAATAAAATAAAATAATAATAAAATAAAAATTCCTTTATAAGAGTTAAAAATCACTCGAGTAAGACTTGTTCCATTGAACGAAAATGTATGCGAGTAATTCATCTTTTATGATTATTATTTTTTGACTTTATTTTTTCTATGATACTAATTTCATTCTGATTGTCCGTTTTTTTTCAACCATCAAATCGTTATTGTATTGTTTCGATTTTGGTTATAATTAGGTAGACATGAGATTTTTCGACATGTTGAGAATTCTCATGATTAGGAGTTTTGGAGACTTAAACATTACCAACTAATGGCGAACGTTGTTAACGTAAAATGATATATATGATCACACTAATCCAGCCTTCGAAATAACAGCAAAAGACTGTCATAAGCCCGTAGTGGTTTGTACCATTTAAAAATCGAAGATCAGTAATGAATTGTTTGAGTCATTTTAGTTGTTACAATATATTCGTTAAGATCTAGTCCCGCAAAATGGTCACAAGAATCTAGACATAATTAATGTTGTGCTCCAACAATTTCAATACCTAGGCAATAAAGATGAGACATTAATAAAAATGGATATTACATTCATATCCTGGCGCCAAATACATGACAGCAGTCGCAGTCTTTAAATTTGGTTGCCCTCTTGTTCTCAATAATTTCCAACTTTTATCTCTATATTTCATTAATTAATTATTAAAAATCTACTTGTTGTATACATGGGATTTTTCGCCATGTTGAACATGTTGAGAATTCTCAAGAATATGAGTTTCGGAGACTTAAACATTACCACCTAATGGCGAACGTTGTTAACGTAAGGTGATCACACTAAGATAGGTACATAAACTACATTTAATTTGAATCTAAGATAAATAATAAAAGTGTATGTATCTACCTATATGTTTTTAAATATACTATATACGCATGTTTCTTGAGGTTTATCAGTTAATTAGGTACCTACTTTCTACCAAGCTACTACATGTTCGCCATTTTATAAATTAAGCTGTAATCTTTATTGCTGTTCGAGTTCGCGAACCAGAGGTTGTCCACCCTGGATCTAGACAAGTCCATGGGATATTTGATGGTTTTACTACCAATAAAATCTAATGTCGCTTCTCATCCAAAAGCGATAAAATGCTCCTCTCTCTCAGCTTATTCATTTTACAAGGTTCACAATATTTCGCATGGGACAAGCGAGTTTTACGGACTTTTTTTTATTATTGGCGCCGGCGTTTTTGCAGCTTTGTCTTTGTTATAATACTATCAAAGGATCGTAGCAGGGAAGGATTTCCATGTCACAGTTGACTGCCTGGAGTACCTATGAACATTTTATTGAAACTGGATTAAATACACAAGTTGTCTAGGTTCTTGTGTTCATTTCTAATCACACTAAGGGTCTGTACAGACCTGAACACGCACGGTAACAACAACATTGCATTGGTTATATTACCGCGCGTGATCAGTTCTGTACAGATTCTAAACCAGCCTTTAAAATAACAGTAGAATACGTCGTAAGCCCGTAGTGGTTTGTTCATACTATTTAAAATCGAACAGTAGGTACATATTAGTCAGTAATCTGTTGTTGATATTATGCGTCTGCTTCCCCAGAAAATAAGAGAAATGTCCAATTGCAAGACCATGGTGGTTGAGATTAAAAAATATTACAAGATGGGTGGAAGCCCCTGCGACAACACAATTTCTGCGTAGAAACCCTTGTGTCATGTCCTCTTGTCCATTTGTGGGTGGTTGTATCTGTGTTTGTGGTTGTTTTGTGTGTGTCTCTTGTATGCAAATTTGGGTGGAGGTTTCTTTCGATATCATATATGTAATATAACATGTACTTAAATGCAAAAAAAAAGAAAAAGAAAATAAATAAGTAAAAAAATGTATTCCCTTCCCTTCATTATGCTGACAAAATAATATAATTAATTGTGTGAATATTTAGTTTTAGAAAGTCCATCTCGTCCCTCAAGCATTAAGTTGCTTTAGACGGGATGGACTACACAATATTGTAAAATAGCTGTAAGAGATTTTGTGTAACAAATAATTGTATAAAATAATATATTAAGAATAATAAAAAGATAAAAAATATATATATATATACAATATACTTACCTATTATAAACACCAACAAAAAACTGAACAAATCAAACAAAAGAAATATGAAAGAAAAAAAATTGAATCTCCAGTGCTGCATTAACAACAGTATTGTCTCCGCATAGCTGTTGTATTATTATACTTAGAAGATAATCCAATTTTGACAAAATTAAGCGCATTTAACAATAAAATAATATCAAATCACCTATAGGTTAAAAGTGTGAAAACAATAAATTATTTTTATAAGTCCTCCCTTTTCAAGCGTCCGTAGGGGTAGTTTTCTGACGCTGACTTTTGAACAAGTTGACCTGGGTTCGATTCTGCTATATTTTTTTTATGAATCTGTGCTTACTCCAAGTGAACACAAAACACTCATTGACTCTTTCACAGTAAGCTTACTTAAAGTTTGCGTCGTCAAAGAAGGAGATGGTCGGTACTTGTGATCGAACCTATGATCCACAATTCGAAAGCCGGAGTCACAACCTCCAGGCTACCAACCACTTCGAATTTTTTTATTGAATATTTCAATATTTTAACGACTCAACTTGGACGGAACCATTTCAAACGATTTCCCCATGCAAAGATTTTTTCCAGTGAGGTGATTCGAGGGTTTTGAGTTGTAGTTACTTTCATCGCGAAGTGTTGCAAATACCATGGTATTGGTCCATGGTGTTTAAAAATTCAGAAGTTATCACCATTCGAAATTTGCCACAGTCTTAAGTGCTAGAGAGGTCGGCATAAGTCAGTCTCTTACTCAATGAGGCAGTTTTGTTTATACAATTAACTCATATTTTTGAATCGCGTAAAGAATAAAATATGTAGGTACTTATGTAAAATATTCAGGTAAGTTCATTCATAAAAAAGTGGTAAATTAAAAAGTACATAAGTGTTTACCTTTATTTGAAGAAGAAAAATGCTTCCCTCCAAAAATTACGTAAATCGACGAGTAGTAGAAAAAATTTAGATAATATTACCAATTCACAAACATTATTACTTTAAAATAATTTATTTCGTAGAAAATTCGAAAAAATAAACACTCGGACAAATAAAAAAACTTTTATTTGTAATAAATACTATAAAACTTTGGGAGGTTAAAAAAATAAAACTTTTTTAAAAATGATCATATGTACACATTTTTTGTTAATTAAAATAATATTATTTTTTATTATTATTATGTTTAAAGGGTTTTATTGAAACCCTCAAACTACAGATGTAAGCGGTAATAGAATATTTTATATTATAGAATGTTAAGCTGAATTTTAAAATAGTGGGCTTATTTTTAAGTAAAAACGGGACGCGACCGCTCGCCGACACGTTTGGTAACAGACTGAACCACGCTTGGAGTATGGGCATCAGTAGTGTTGTTGATGTCTGTAGATTTTCTCTGGAGAGAAAATTCCATACCCCCTTTTTCGGGTCTCGTCGGAAAAGCTCGTCCATTTCCGTGGATTTTTATGTTGTATATTATAATTGATTATATGTAGAATGAAAGTTCGGATAAACAGGTTTCATATAGATATACTGATAGTGTCTTGAATTAGCCGCGACTACTTTGAGGGAAATTGCTCCACCAGGAATGATCATACAATATAACACCCCTTTATCTGTGCTCACATATATTATTATTCATTTATCGTATGGTCTTATAATGTATGTCACATTTCATGTACATATGTTAATATATTTTCTTCTCGTTTTTTTCGCTTCGGCTTCTCGTGGCGGACGGTCGTCTCTCTGGCTCTGAGTGTGTTTACGTTTATTATTATTATTTCTTGTGCAGGTGTTCAGTAGTGACGTCATTTATTTACATCGCTGGGAAAAAACAGATATTTATAAAACCATTTATTATTTTTTCACTTTAATAATAATATTATTGTTTTTTTTTTCTTTTTCACTTATTAGTGTTAAGTAGGTTTAAGTACCCATTTATTTTTTTCTCTTTTTCATTCTAAAATTAGATTTTTTTGTTGTTATTTTTTTTTCAATACTAATGTAGCATCATGGGAGACCCCCCTAATAAAGACCCCGATAAAATCAGATTAGACGATGTAAACTCTAGCACCAAGAGAAGAAGAACGGATGATTCTTCTCTGATGTCCGATTCTGGGACAATCATGGATACTCAATTTCCTTCATCAGTAACTTCTCCGAGTACCGAGGCCCAACCTAACCCCGAAGGAAAGGCTCCGGCCAGGTACCCTCAATCTTCTCATGGTCCATTTTTGGTCATAGTAGAAAATAAAAACCCTGACAAACATCTTCACCCAATGGTATTTGGAGGTCTAGTGGCTAAGAATGGCGTTAAAGGCATCGTAAGTGGTGGCGTGCGTTCAGACGGTAGAAACAAAATAGCTGTGACTTTTTCATCTGCAAATTCAGCGAACTCATTCATTTCTAATGATATTTTATCTACATACAATTTGAATGCATTCATTCCAAGCTATAAATTGTATAAACATGGAATCATTCGCGGAATACCAACAGAGCTTAAAGACGAAGAAATCTTTGAGAATATTGAGGTTTCCTCTTCTTGTGGAAAGCTCAATAATCTTCGAAGGCTAAACAGAAGGATTACAGCTCCAGATGGGACTACTATATGGAAACCATCTACCACTATTTTGTTATCATTTGAGGGCCAATCCCTGCCTGAGCATATATATTTGTTCTATAACTCCATCAAAGTGGAGTTGTACGCTCGTCCATGTTATATTTGTCATCGTTGCCTTAGATTTGGACATACTAAAAAGAACTGTACCTCTTCCCCTAAATGCTTCCGTTGTGGTGAAAATCACCTTGGTGAATCTTGCCCAGATAAAGAACTCCCTCCAAAGTGTTCCCATTGCAAGGGAGAACACTTGACGACAGATGTTTCTTGCCCTGAATTCATCAGGCAAAAGAAAATAAAATACATTATGGCATCTGAAAATATTTCTTTTGTTGAAGCCGTCAAACAAACTCCCCCTTCAAAAAAATTTTACAGTGAGGTGGTTTCGTCCTCACAAAAACAGTATGGTTCATCTACAAAAAATAAACCTACCACCCCTGTTACACGTCCTGTGGTAAAACCAAATCTAGATAAAAGAGCCACAGAGGCCCTTCTTTCATATTCCAATGGGCAATCCACAAATCTCCAAAATGGCTGCGCTCTTAAAAATATAGAAACCGTTCCTTCCACGCTTTCATACAATTCAGAAAAAAACCAACTATTTAAAATGCTTTCCCAGATTCTCTCACTAGTTATTTCTAGTCCTAAAGATGATGCTATTCCTTTGATTCTCCCTATGCTTACAAAAGTATTTGAAAAGATGTCTGACAGTGAGAATGATGTGTTGTGCAACCTTAGCACAACGCATTAATCGATCGTTTTATACATTTATATTTCAATAAAATAATAATCATGGCAAATTTACAAGATAACAATAAAAACAAAAGAGATCATTTAAATTTATTACAGTGGAACAGCAGAAGTGCCGTATCAAATAAACACGAAATAATTCAACTCCTCCATGACTTGGACATTGATATCGCATTGATCCAAGAGACATGGCTCCTTCCTCATTTCAATTTTAATGTACCAGGTTATGTATGCTCGCGTTCAGATAGACTATATGGAAGAGGTGGCGGAGCTGCCATATTAGTTGATCATAGAATACCTCACTCTGTAATTAATTTACCACAAAACCCGTACTTGGAAATAGTGGCGATCCTTGTCGATGGGATCGCATATGTATCAGTTTATATTCCTCCCAACACCGGCTTCGACGTCGGATTCTTTGACGCTGTTGTCGCACTTCTTCCTTCATCTTTCGTTATCTTAGGAGACCTGAACTGTCACTCCAAAGTTTGGGGAAGCTCTATCTCAGATAGAGCAGGGAATTCTGTCCTTTCGTTTTTAGATTCTCATAACTTATGTATTGTCAACGATGGTTCTCCAACTAGAATGACCCCTCCAGGCCAGAACAAAAGCGCAGTAGATTTATCTATTTGTACCAATAACTTAATGGCTTCCCTCCACTGGTCGATTATGGATGACCCTCGATCCAGTGACCATTATCCGATTGTGATTCAATTTCATACTAAACCTATCAAAAATTCTCCTCACGGAAGACAATTATACAATTTGAACAAAGCAGATTGGAATGCCTTCTCTAGACATCTAGATAATAACGTTCCATCATTAATTTCAAAAGGAAACGAATGTTCAAATGTGGATGAAGAAAATACTGTATTATTAGAGTTTATTTACTCAGCTGCGGATGAAAGCATTCCTAAAAAGGCATGTAATAATCGCCCTAGAAGAAATGCCCCTTGGTGGGACGAAGAATGTTCTGAACTCATCAGAGATCGAAAGGAGGCTATGCGCAAAGTTCGGAAAAATTTTAGTTTGGATGCCTTCTTAACGGCTAAGTCTATCCAGGCTAAAGTCAAAAGAAGATTAAGACAAAAAAAGAGACAGGGATGGCAGAAATTCTGCTCTTCGCTGTCTCCCCATTCTCATTCGTCATACGTGTGGAGCATGATCAAGAGATTTAAGGGTTCTTTCTCTCCTTCCTTCCCTAAGGAAGGAGTAGAGACCTGGTTACCTGAATTTGTGAATCTCTTGGCTCCCCCATATGCGCCACGTATTGATCAAATTTCTCCTCCTTGTTTAAATTACTCCAGCTCAGAAACATTCTCTTTTCTTATTTCACCCTTCGTAATGGGGGAACTAATATGCTGTCTGCAGCGTGTAAAAGACTCTGCTCCAGGTTTAGATTTGATCCCATATACATTTTTCCAAAAGGCCCCACCATCTTTCCTAGAATATTTTTTGTCTTTTGTAAATAAAATTCTCATATCTTCTTCTGTTCCTGAAAGTTGGAAAAAACAACTTATCATTCCAATACCTAAACCAAAAAAAGACCCTTCTTTAGGTTCCTCGTACAGACCTATTGCCCTCTCATCCTGTATTTTGAAAATTCTGGAACACCTCCTAAAAAATAGAATTGATTGGTTAATTGAACATAAGTCAATCCTTCCCAAATCCCAATACGGTTTTCGTAAATCCCTTTCTTGTATTGATAATCTTAGCTTACTTATCTCCGACGTACATATAGCTCTTTCCAAAAAAGAGTTTACAATCGCAGTATTCCTCGATATCGATTCCGCATATGATAATGTTTGTCTTTCCACTCTTTATAAAAAAATGATAAATCTTTCCTTTCCGGAACCCTTTGCCAAATTAATTTTCAACATATTTTCTGAAAGAACCATCGTCGTCAATCATGGTGAGAAAAATGTGAGTAGAAGCGTGTGGAAGGGACTTCCTCAGGGATCCGTTTTGAGCCCAACTTTATTTAACCTGTACTGTTCTGATCTGGAATCTCTTATTCCACCTAACTGCTCTATTGTCCAATATGCTGATGACATCGCAATATATACGTCAAACAAAAATCTCTCCCTTGCTGAGGAGTGCATATCTTCTGCTATTGATAAGATCAACAAATGGATGTTTGATAATTCCTTGAGACTTTCGGCCCATAAATCACAATCAATAGTATTCTCTAGAAAACATAACAACCCTTCAATCGTACTAAAATCTGAAGGTCTTCCAATTCCTCAAGTGGAGGAAGTTAAATTTTTAGGCCTTTTCATAAACAGGAAGCTATCATGGCATTCCCAAATTAATCATATATCTCAAAAATGTGAAATAGGTATCAATATGTTGAGAGCTCTGTGCAACATATCCTGGGGATCACACCCTTCCACATTAAAGCTACTTTATAATGCCTTAATCCGAAGTCATTTGGATTACGCGAGTTTCCTATTTGACCCTCTCCCAAAAACTTTGGAGTCTAAATTGGACAGGATTCAGACAAAGTCCCTGAGGTTGATTCTAGGAGCTATGCAATCTACTCCAAATAACGCCCTTCAGGTCGAATGTGCTGATATGCCATTGAGAATTCGACGTCGGTATTTGTCGGATTGTTATTACTCGAAAAAGATAATGTACGAAGGACATCCTTTAACCAGCAGAATTGCTGTACTCAATAACATCGTAAGAAATGATAGATTTTGGTTGAAACGACAACCACCTAATCTGTGTGAAAGTTTTTCGAGCATCAACTTCCATGTAAAAAAATACCCATTTCCCTCCCCTATATACAACCTCCCATTCGAAGCTTTAATCTTTAGACCTGATACCGTTCCACACATGGGTTTAGACAAATCTTGTTTGATGTCTGCCCAACAAATAAACAGTGAATTTCAGTTTCAAATTGAGTCTAAATGGCCAAAGCATATTCAAGTTTACACTGATGGCTCCAAAACTACTTCCGAGGAATGCGTGGGTGCAGCAGTCCTTATCCCCTCTCTCGATATAAAAGTTCTAATCAAGTTACCTCCAGAAGCATCGATTTTCACGGCGGAGTGTGTTGCGTTGCTGAAGGCTCTTGACATCGTCAGTGATCTTAAATTCGATAAAACGGTTATATTCACAGATTCCCTCTCATTGGTCCAATCTCTCTCTTTCTCAGACCCATTTCGTATGGATAATGAGATATTATTACAAATTAAGAAGGAACTATTTGATCAAATGAATAACCACCAGGAGACAGTCATCACGTGGATCCCTTCACACAAGGGTATACAATATAATGAACAAGTTGATTCTCTAGCGAGATCAGCATCTATTTCTGGGACCATTCTTGGGAGTTTTGTTCTTCCTATAAGTGACCGGAGGCGCAATATGGAGGAGGCAGCCTTTAAAAGATGGGAAATCTTCTGGGATAGAGAGAGCCTTACCAAGGGATCTCTTTACAAAGCTATCAAAAATAATATCTCCAAAAAACCCTGGTATCATGGTTTGAAGTTGACCCGACCTCAAATCGTTAACATTTGCCGAATGCGTTTTGGTCACCATAGACTGAACAGTCATTTGTTCAAAATTAATCTAGTCGACAGTCCATATTGCGAGTGCGAGCTGGATCTGGAGAACTTGGACCATGTGTTCTTTGACTGTCCTTTAAGAGACAGATACGAATTGTACAATAGAATGAATATTCAACTCCCTATCAATATGACCCATCTCTTGTCCACTCCTTCGAAGAGCATATACAAACATATTTTGGTGTACATAGAGAAAAATATGATTTTATTATAGATAGCTATTTTATGTTTAGTATTTTTTTTTTTTTTTTTTTTTTTTTTTTTTTTTTCCTCTCCATGTCTATTTTCCGTCTGTGAGTAAGTCTTACTTTGCTGCCAGTTGGCACAAATCGTCCTTTACGTGACGTAATGCCATATTTATATAATAATAATAATATTTTCTTCTCAAATAAGTGAGTACCTACACAAAAAAACAGCAATTAAAATATTAAATACTTATATCTCCCATTGGATTGTCAAATCAGTAAAATGAAAGTAAATAATTTAAAAACTAAATAAATTAGAAATAATTATGGCTAATTTAAAAGGTTAAAAGTAAACAATTGTATATTGGAATTGTGTCTCCTTGTCAAAAGTTAAAATTGCTGTGGTGGAAGTATTCAATCGCCCTTTCGTTAAGATGAATGAAGTCGAGAATGTCGCCATCATAGGATCTGTCCCTGCATTCGGATGTGTCGCACCGTCTTCCTTAGATATATATTTTAAGTAATACATTTTATACCCATCACGCCGTGTCCTGCAAGGGGTAGGCAGAGAGAAAGCACACTTATTTCGCTTCTTCCAGCAGAAATACCATTTCTCATACAATCTCTCCTATTTCCCTAACTTCTGACCTAGCCTTCCATGAGGATGGAATCGATGTGTTCGATCCACATCATTCTCAGTCAGCCACACTTTCTTACCCCTCTCCTTACAGCCTTATAAATCTTCTCTGTTTTTCTGTGGTCACTCGCAATCTTAATAATAGATAATATATACTTCTAGTGCCCTGAACTGGCCGCAACTCTCCTCCTTTTTTCCTTCAACGTCTTTGGACTCTCCTTTCATTAATTCCCTTTTAAAGCTTGTTTGTGAAACAGGTTACTTAATCTTTCCTTACCTATGTTGTGTAGGCACTAAGCATTACTCCTTTAACCTACAATATCTTAATAATATAATTAATCCAACTGTCGATTTGTTGAAGAGAAATTATTTCTCGAGACAGATCGGCAGTATCAAGCCAAGATACGTGAGATTTGTATGGCCAGGTCTACATTTTAAACGGTTTTTCAAACTTTGACGACAAAAAACACCAACTTAGAGGCTTCGCAGCATATATGTTCCATATATGGATTTACTCAGAATTCGGAGGAGAACATTTAGTGTGTCTGTGTGTGTGTGTGTGTCCCCCCCCCTTATAACTTTTGATTCGCTTGATGCACAGATCTTAAAATTTCAGAAAATATTTAAGACTTAAAGCCTATTTTTTTCTTATTTCTTAATTTTTGCATATATCTCGAAAACTATAAAAGCTAGAACCCTAAAAATGTGTATATATATATAGAAAAATACAATATCTCAAATCGAATTTAATGAAAAAGTTCCAGGGTTTCTCAAACTTTTTTTTTTTATAAAGAAAAATATTTAATAAAATTAACGAATTGAACGTGCATTCTTGGTGGAATTATTTAAATAAAATAATTTAAATGAAACAATTGATTTGTTATTCCACTATATTTATTTACCTGACTAGTTTCGCAGGAACAGGTCCTGCATAACATGGTCACTAACATAACAGAAACTGTTTCTATGTCACCTGTGACCATGCAGGACCTGTTCCTGCGAAACTAGTCAGGTAAATAAATATAGTGGAATAACAAATCAATTGTTTCATTTAAATTATTTTAGAAAAATATTTGTTTTATGACAAATTTACGAGTTTCAATGCCTATATTTCAGAATTTTAAAAAAATATAGAAAAACGCCGAAACATGTCAACTAGATAATTTAATTTTCTATAAAAAATATATACATTATATCAGTACATCTCAAACTTTTCTTAACATTTTTTGTAAAAATTTAACTTATTGACGACATCGTTTCATACAATGAACATACCGACTCAGGCCATCGACAGTTGGATCTCATGTATACATGCAACTAGTACGGGCATGAGGGTTTAGGTATTCCTCCATCATAAATTAACCTATCGAATTCGCAAATGATACGTACTAAAAATAATCAATAGTTATGGGGTGTATACAAAGGATTTTGTATGCATCGGAAGCGAATTTAAAAATACAATCAAAGGCGTACTCGAGGTTAACTATCTAGGTAGCTATAATATGTGCAAAACAGCCAGAGTTCACGTGAACAACAGCACGTCTCACTCACGCGCAATGACCTCCTGAGAGTGATGAACAAAAAACACCAACGATCAAAATGGTGCTATGAAGGCGTACGCGTTTTCGTACAAACACCTCTACTTTAACAAAAATTAAATAATAATAAGGTATTGTAAAAATATGGAATGTAAAGGAAAGAAAAACAAACAAAAAATAATTCCATGAAATATTCTACCCTAGACTTTGAAAATTGTCCAAGGTGTGGCGGTGAACTGATTTCACGATGTTGGCTGATTGTATTAAATCACGCCCCTTCTACCTGCTTTTTTAAAAAAAAACTCAAAACACGCTGAATCCCATTTTCAGTTATCGACCAATTATAGTTCTTATTCACTGACCAATCAGTATAACTCTATCTTCACTGTGGAATGTTTGTTAGTTGGAGATTAGAATAGTTGGTGTAGAACGAACGATGAAAAACCAACTTTATCCCCTCAATACTGTCGTATTTCCATTCCAACACATTCACATATTATCAGTCATATAACTCGTATAAATATTTTATTATATCGATACAAAGGAATTTGATCCGTGCGTAATTACAAATTATGATTATTTATTATGTTCCTATGAATGTGTGTTTGATGAAACTGAGACCTTAATTAATTTGGTCTTTGGGATAGGTTAATGGTGAAAATTCGCTAAAAGGAAAGTAGCCCAATTGGCTACACGTCGCTTTTTAGATTTTTTCGTCGCCGATTCTCGTTTCAAATAGCCCAAATGGCAGTAAATCGCCCCCTTTGGCAACACTGAATTTGACAATAGACCGGGTTAGCAAGGGCGCCTCTGGTAGCACAAAAGGGAAAAAAAACATCCCATTGAATCAAACACCTGAAATATTTGCTTGATAGGTCCCTGTTTATTTTTACAAAAATACCTATTATCCATGATCCCCTTTTAAAACACGTGTTCTCACAAAAAAATCTATTTTCTGAAACACGTTTTTAAATAAAAAAAAAAAAACATTAAATCGAAATATTGTTTTTTTCTATCAATTCTAAGTGAGAAGAATTCTTAGAAAAAAAAGGAGATAGAAAATAGTGCTGAGACAAGCTTTGTTTCATTCTAACATTCTAATAGAATATCAGGAGAGCAGACAGCAGGGTGGGTAATAATAACACACTTTGGCGCTACAGGAGCTTTCGTGCATATAGGTACGTAATCCTCCTGTGAATATTGTGGGTAGGTACCTTCTTAGATGTATGCACTACCTACGTTTTGTTGCACGTTGTATTTTACTCCTACGATTTCTGTTACCCTGATACCATAGCGCACTATAGAAACTGGGAAATGCAAGATAACCCAGATTTGTTTGTATGTAGGTGAGAAGGTAAGCTTATTTCAGCTAAGACTTTTTTGTTTGTACAATAAATAACCAGAAAATTTCTGACAAAATCGAAATCAATTGTGTCATGTTTTCTTTCAGTTTTTTTTCATATCAATTGTTCATCTGTATTTGGCATCGTGTTTCAGATTGGAGGACCGCTTGGTTGGTAGAAAATGAACAGAGATCGTGCATTGGTCTTTCCGCCTAACTTGCTGTAACGCTCGGTGTCGGTTTAGCAGCCGTAAGATATAGTGCTTAAATGGTCCGCAAATGGTTGTAAACAGAGAGAACGGAACCCCTCATGTAATTATTATGTATACGAGTAGGTATTTCTGTTTGACGTTATATTTCAGTTGTTTAAGTACAGTTACCTATTTCCTTATTAGTGATTCCTTGAATCAAAGGTTTTTAGCGAACGTTGTCAACTTTAAGTGAACATATTATTGGGTTAGCTTTCTAAGCAACTTAAACATTATAGTAATACCTACTAAACTGTGGTTCATATTTTAACATCCATAAGTGACAAGGGAACGATGTTTATGAAATGTTTTAAATGAAACGTTAATAGCACATCGATTATAGAAACAAGGTTTGTGATGAAAACTTTCAATAAACCGATAATTATAATAATTATTATTTCCCATTGATGAGGAAATTCAATTAGCCAATACTTTAACAATTTGAATTTTGAGATGCATTAAATTTCAATTCATAATGCAATTATAGATCATTAAAAAATTTCTACGATATTATAATATTATTTACCTACCTACGAGTATTAATGGATGTCCTCAATATTTTTTTTATAAAATTTTCATATTGATAATAAATAATTTCGGATAGAAAGTATACAAAGTTTCATAATAAAAATTAACGTTTTCCATATGGCCAATGCAACATGAAAAAAAAACAATTTAAGTTTGGAAAATATTTTTCATAATAATTAATTACTTATAATATTATTCGTCTTTCAATAATATAAAATAAAAGTTTCATCGGGAAATATTATATCGACGATATAACAATAATATGATTCATGGTCAGAGGTTTCTACGTGTAACTTGTAGATCACCGCATTCGGGGGGTCTGTTATGACTGTCCTGAGAGAACAACAATGCGGCTTTGTACTTGGCAAGTCCTGCACGGACCCAATTTTCTGTGCCAGGTGCATTTTTTTAGCAGTGTTAAGAATTTACCTCTCCAGTCGCTTGTTGCTTTATAGATTTTGAAAAGGCCTTCGACAGCCCACATAGACCATCAATATGGAAAATACTTGCTATGTATGGTATACCTCCGAAGATAATTAAAATTGTGCAGTCCCTGTATGAAGACTCCGAGTGTAGCGTGAAAACGCCAGGTGGTCCTACGGATGCTTTTAGGATCACCACAGGAGTCAGACAGGGCTACGTACTGGCTCTTTTTATATTCATTATTGTCATGGACTTGAACTGTTGAGAAAGTCCATGCAAGGAGCAAGAGATTTACCGATAACATAGAGAGAATATGGTATAATGGGCAAAATGTGTGAACTTGCGTACGCGGACAACCTAGCGTTGTTCAGTACGACAGTGGAGAAATTACAGCGCAGTTTTTCAAGAATCAGCGAAGATTCAGCACGACTTTGCCTACGAGTCAATGCCAGTAAGATGGAGCTCATGGCGAATAATGCCTGTCCCAATAAACAGCTACCGATAACCAGCGACGGTCACCAGGTCTCCCGGGTGGATAAATTTACGTACCTGGGAGCAACCATTACCACATCTGGTGATCTCGTGGCTGAGCTCCCGATACGTATCGGTATGGCAAGTGGCGCCTTTAATAACATGACCAAGATATGGAAGGCGTCGGCGTTTAGTGTCGAGACAAAAAAATGTAAACTAGCCACGCGACACAATACATCCGTTTGTTTCAACTCACCACTGAAGATGGCCACATTGTGCTTGAAAATATTTTAGTTATAAAAAAATAAAAAGTGATACTTGCAAAGTTGCGTTTTTTATTTTCATTAAGTATGGAAAAGTACCACAACATTGAAAAAAATACTTTAAATGAATTGAAATGTAAACATCATACCAATTTCATGCGTGTGTGTTGCCCATTCTCCTGTATGGATATGAGTCTTAGCATCTGACCAAAGTTCAGCCGCAAAAGGTATCCGCTTTTGAAACGAAGTGCCTCAGGAGAATCTGTGGTACCACTGCATTATGAATGCAGCTACACGCCAGCGCACCCGCCGCAGGCCCATCACTTTCACCATTGTGGAGAGGAGATGGACATGGCTGGGATATGTGTTAAAGATGCTGAATGAGAGCTGGTCGAGGAGAGCACAGTTTTTCCTCCCATTAGGTCTCGAAGACGCGGAAGACCCTGTTCCCTGTTCATACCGTGTTCCTTTCCTTCGATGTGGAGCTGGAAGAGTTGGACATAATGTGGGAGGAGGTCATAAATATTGCACAAGATAGTGCTCTTGTTGCCCCCCTCTGTTCCTGAGGGTGGCTCAATGGTAGTTTTGATTGATTGATTTGATAAATAAATACAGGTGATATTTTCATGATACCGTCCCATCCTTTCTAGGCCATATGCTATAAGTATCTAGGTTTTGCTGATACCGACCTCGTTAGCCTAATGACAAATGCTCCGACTTTAGATCAAGAGGGTCCCGGGCTCGATTCCCGGTTGGGTCAGAGATTATCAATGTGTTTTTTCACATGAATTTTCTACTCGGGGTTGGAATCCTGTCTCAGATTTGACAGGACCGGTTGGCTGGTAGAGAATCAAGCATTAAGGTTCGCCGGCTATACTGACACCTATGTAAAGAAGAGTGTTATTTATTTGTTTAACAATATCGGCTGCCAACAAGACCAGTTTCTAATTGTTGCCAATATTTAAATCTAAAGACGTCCATATAGAAAGACAACAATAACGCTGTATAAAAACATAATTAGGACACGCTCTACATCTTTGATCGGAAGGTACTTCGTCGAATCTGCAGACTTGTTAGAGATGGCGAAGAATGGCGCATATAAACAAAGAATATTATCTACCAGGCCCCTAAGATCTCAGAATACATAAGACTACAAAAGCTCGGCACACAGGATGCCAAACTCTCGGGCTCCAATGAAAATTCTGTCGGGACACCCATTTCTTATCCATTTTTTCGATTTTTTTTACTTATTCTGCTGTCCGGAGCTGAGAAGGATCCAATGAATCAAATATCGGAATAATCTGTTAAGCCGATGCGTGATGTCGAGTTATACGTAGTGGAAGCACTAATCCAACTTCATCTCTAATATAAATAATTATAGTCGGGTTAGTACGAACACTTATAACTCGAGATCGACTCAACAGATTCTTTTGATGTTTGATTTATTGGATTCTTCTCCGCTCCGGATAACAGAATAACCAATAAAAAAATCAAAAAAAAAATGGATAAGAAATAATGTACAATATAATATTTAAGTTAGTATGGAACGGTTACCCGCGACGCGCCAACGCCATAGCAGGTAGTTCCCTCTCATTCTCGCATACGTGAATGCCGCTCTTACATTAGCCCACCCCACTTACTCCACCGGCACCGCACCGTTTCGAGCGTCTTAGAAAATTTTATCGGAAACATTCGTGTTGGTAACTACTTCATAAGCGAGGTAGGGTGTGTGCGCGAGCACATTATTCTTACGTTGTTCTCGCCAGAGCTTTGAATACGATTGAAATATGGATGTTTCAGAAATATTTTGATGTTATTATTTTATGAGCTTGACTCAATCGAATTAGGTAATTATATATCTATTTTTTATGGTGGCGCAGTGCACATTATGTACATATTAACGGGCCATTTCGGGCTAGAACCACAGGACAACGTCTGTCGGGAAAGCTAGTTTTATATAAAAAAGATTCCGTCAATATTGCTTCGGTTATTGATTAGGTACCTACATACTATATTGACAACTGGTTTACCTTGATATTATTATAGATAGGTACCTATTTTTTTAACGTACAGCTAGGATATTAAATGCTGGTTGTTAGGGTCGCAAAATGTCCTTGTTGAACGATGCACGTGACAAACTAATCTTGTACAAAACATAAATTTAATGTTATTGTTACATTTTACACGAAGCCTTGTCAATTATTTTAGTTATGTAGAGAGATAATAATATCATTGTTTTTTTTTAGGTTATAATATAACTCATAATATACAACGATGGTCTGTTGGAGCCTCGCAATGGCATTTCAATATCATAAGTTTCTACCAACCCACAATGCAGGAGGCCTAGGCCCCATTCAGGAGCATAGGGAGGCATCAAGATCTCTCCATTACGCACGAAGGCGTCCAAGGCTCATTATGCCTTTTCTGATCGGTTGAGGTTTAAGGCCGTGAGGTGGTCAACCTCACGGTTCCGATCTGTCTTTTCGATTTCCTGCCTCTTACAGGATGCTAAAAAAAAAAAACAGAAAAAAGAGCAGCGGTGCTATTCTTAGCCGGCAACCCCACGGCCTTGAATGATTCTAAAATAAATAAATTGATTAAAACTTTTCTGTACAAAGGTGTGAGTATAGCCGGCGGGACTTAATTGTCAGAGGCAATTTTTTTCCAGTAAACCGGCCCATACAATCTGAGACAGGGTAGAAATTTCTAGTGAAAAAAATACTTCTTCAAGCTGTTACTTTCATAATATGAAATTTTAAGCATTTCAACTAATTCAATCAGCTGAATGGTGAACGTTGTTGACAAAAATTTATGACCCTAATCCAGTCGAAACAGCAGTAAAATATGGCCCGTGCGTAGTATTGGTTCGAATTTGTAAAAAATAAACTTTCAAAATCGGACACCATTAATTTTTATTGATTTATGATTGTATCCCTAACTGCTTTATTAAAAAAACTCTGATCAGTGGAAAATAAGAGTTCAGCGCTAGAAAATTTGCGATCAAGCCGTCGTCGAGGTAGTTTAACCCATATCGATTGATTGTGAGACTTTATGTCAACTGACAACGGTTTCGAGTTAACAACAACGCTTTCTGTAATAAATATACTGTTTTTAAGTTTTTTCCGTCAAATTAGGTGCTCCCTTCATAATTTGGTCCATTTTGTTTTGGTCATTTAGAAATTTTAAACAATCATTTAGAAATTTTAAACCAATAAAGCAAATATTGTATTCCCGTAATCATCGAGGTCTTACAACTATGATGCACCAACTAAAATTATGATAAATATAATGACGTTTTGAAGAAAATATTCAAAGAGTACTTTCAGTAGTCAAAAGGCAGAAGGGGTCATCTATCATTTATAAAATTTTGCAGGAGAGCAATTTAAAGTTTTCATAAATATACCATTTCAAAACTGTTAAACTTTGGCAGCTAATTTTTTTATATGTTATAGATCTACAAAATGTGAATCATTTGCTATATATTTTTTTTTTGTTACAGTGTTTAGAAAAAATAATTTTTATTTTCAACGTGCAGATGCCCCCTTATGGCATCCTAATAAGACAGCGTATCTTGTAATGGCGCCTATTGCCACACACAATTTCCTCTTATTTTCACACATTCAATTATTATTTTCCTCATATAACTTTAGCAAATAATGGATATCCAGTAAAGTTATCTTCTTCCTCTCAGTCATACCTCCACTGCTGGATATAGGATCGTATCTAGAACATTCCTGGACACAAATTATAAATATGTAATTTTTTTTAGATTTTAACCACTGCAATCGTTTGGACATTGTTGTTGCAAGTAAATAGCTACTCTACATTATATTAATGAGCACAATTAGTTATAACTATAACTACCGAGTGTTCTGTTATTAGAATTAAACTTTTAATCGAAAACACACAACTACCAAAGTGCACGAAACGACATTAAAACAACAATAAGGGGTGCGAATTGTCGTGATATTTCACCTTGACCTTCAGATGAGCATGCACTCAAAAATAATGAATCTCTATTTTAATACATAACTCTACTATGATAATGTGTGTTTAGAATATTACGTTAGGAGTCATCTGTATGATTTGTAAGTTTAGTAAGCTGGCAAAAGGGTGCATGTGTCAGATGCACCCTTTTGCCAGCTTACTAAACCTCAACGTGTAACAAGAAAATTAATTAAATAAGCTGGCAAAAGGAGACATTTGCAAATGGTCTGTTTTGCCAAAGTCAATTTTCGAGCATACAGATGACCCCTTCTGCAGTTTTGTTTCTATTCACAGGACGGTTATATCCTTTTGCCAGCTTGTAGATATGATCATTTCTATCAAATTGTAGAAGAAAATGTGAAAACGTCAAAAATTGCAGATGACCCCTTCTGCCTTTTGACTACTGTTTTAAAGTAGGTACAAATATTAAAATTAAAGTGATCAAACATAAATTGGTTCATTTTGGCCAAAACATAAAGGTTTCGTGTGATTTTATAAGGACTTAACAATATTTTGATAATATAAAATAAAAAAATAAATAAATAAAAGGTCTGGCGCCTATTGTGCACCTGCTCGAAATCATTCAAATCTGACAATGCGCATCTTGGCTGTAAGCACTCGCGTTGCCGGGCTACTATTTTGTTTGTTAACAAAATTTTGTATGAAATGTCATCTTCATACTTAACAAACTCGGATAAAATATATTTTTATAGATCAAGTAAAAACTGATCGGTGAGTTATACGTAATCTTACGATAAACGATTTTTTTATAAGTAAGACGGTAAGTGTTGTTCTTAATCCACGTGTAAAATCTGGTACAGGAAAATGCCGCAAGAATCCATATATATATTTGGGATGCTATGTTCAGTCTAGAAAAACTCTAACAAGATCGAGAATCGAACCCAGGACCTCAAGGCTACCGAGGTAATGATCTTATATTATGTAGGTATTACGATGTTCAAAATTGGTAAATAGAGGTTGTTTATAGAGTATAACATACCAGGTTTGGTCCATTTTTTGTTCACAAATTTATTGCTCTAAATTTCATGTTATGTAACTTTTAAAGGAGGGAATAATATCAGAATTATAATAGTTATGTAGGTGCGTTCAATAGTTGAAGAGTAAATTGGAATCTACAAAAGAAAAGAGGAGAAAAAGATCTTTTGAAATGTGATGAGAATACCTAATAGGAGTGGAACAATGCGATGGGGGCTGCGTGCACCATGCAAAGGGGGGAAGTGCATCTTGGAATCGGCGGAACATGATATTATCATCTCCCTGGAATCTGTAATGGTATCGACTGAGTACAGGTCCAGTCCCACTATCCTACATTGAGGTTGTAAACCTCTCTCTGGAATACACAGCCCTGACGAATTTATATGACCATGGTTGAATGTTGAGGGTAAAGAGTTCGGCCAGACTGTTGGTGTGTTTCGCGATGCAAAGAGAATCATCAGTACCACTAGTATAAGTTTTCGATCATTGAATATCGAAACGATCATCGAAAGAGTCTCGAAAAATTTCCATCCAAAAATGATCGAATGATTCGATTGTTTGATTTTCGAATACTATTTGCTCGCTAATAAGCGCTTATTAGCGTGCAATTAGCTTTCGATCAAACTCGTACTAGCCCCACAGGTCAGGGAGCTAAGTCGAAATAAATATCGTTAAACCTGAAAACTGTTAACGTTCCAAACGTAAACCAAATTGAAAATGGTTTCCAAACCAAAAAAAATGTGTTTCGACTTCGATATAACAGCAGCGTCGTAATGTTTTCATAGATTTCGAGGTAACGTGTTTAACGTTAATTTTGAACAACTGTCAGAATAATTTTTTCGATTCGGAATTTGAAACAACATTGTTTAACGCACGTTGATCAACAGTTTCTACGTTATCTCTATGGAAATAACAACAAAATTGTTAACGTTCGAGGCTGTCGTTAATAACACTGTTGATTAACTTTTTTTTAGCCTACATGCAATCCTTCTCTTGACCAATGTATAATTATTATTATTGACTGTTTGTGTATGTTGAATTTTATAAGTGTTTTAGGTATCTCTACTTTTATTTATTTATTTACTCGAGTCGCGTTATAATCATATCCGCTTACATAAGTTATACTAATCAATATTACAAGGAAAATGCTACCTCACTAGGTGTAAACCTGTATCGAGGATAGCGAATATAACACAATACATTATAGAAAACCATGCGAAACAACAATCCAAAAACAAAAAAGATGCACCTTAACATCGAATAGGAATGACGAATGCTAATATTTTATTAAAATCATTCATAAAAATAGATTAAATCAATAAAAAAATATTGCTAACACTACTGTATTGTTATGAATTTGATACTCAACACACACTTCCACACACGAAAAGCGCCTTATAATGGGCGCAGAAAGCTTTTTGAAGACGGTATATTCAAATGGAAGGTGGAGCTGAAAATGGCGGGATATAAATTTATTGAGAATAGATTAATATTGTTTGCCTTTAATAATAATAATAGAAAAAAACTTTGTACGTATCCATTTCATTGTTTTTGTAAGAAAACTTTGAAATAGCGCTCGCTCAGTCTTTGATAATGGAACCTTAATAATGTTTAAACTTTTGAATTAAATAAGTTATGGTCGAATTTTGAGCCCTTGGCGATCACTAGTAATCTTAAATCTTTGAAGAAACCGAGTGATTCCAATAATCTGCCAATGACCAGTTCCTCCGCCTATAGATTGCGAGCCTGTTGGAGGCTGGCTGGGTAGTCGGAGGAGTGAGCTCTCCTGCTGTAGTAGGTTCCTTCCCTGTATGTGTATAGCTACTGCTGCGAGTATTTGGTCCACTGCTCCCGTTACCCAGTTAAAACGAATAGGTACCCACTTCTTTCTGTCAAATGCACGATAAAATGCTTTTATTAATGTCATACAAATGAGACATAATAGGATTAGTCTGTCAGCAAAACTGACGTTCTCTTTGTAATGATTGTCAACTTGTATCCTTTATGTTGCAAAATCTCTGAATAATAATTATTACGTAAAAGAGTGTTTATAATATTGATTTTGGGGGGACATGAAAAGACAACATAACGTAACATCAATTATTAATAACAAAAACAATTAAGTTGAGGTAAAATTTTAATGGAGTTTATTACATTATAGCACTTTCGATTATTTTTTTTCTTTCTCTTAATAATACTGTAAGTTTGTGAAAAAAAAACAAATATTATATACTTTAATTCCACCAAAAAAAAAACACACGTTAAATTCGATAAGCTTATGAAAAATATCCTCCTGCTCAATGTATCATAATATCATACAAGATATCTATGTAAAATAATATTAACACTCGGTCACATACAGGCTGGTGAAATTGCTTGAGGTTCATTTATTTTTAATATCTTGATAAATACTTGGAATATCATCCCCATCTTTTGCATAAAACAGAATTGAGGTTTTTGAAAAATTTAGGATAGTGCCATTCCTTATGACTGCGGGGGAGGAAGGAGGCATATAGAAGTGTGTGACGCACATACAAAGCGTATTACGCAGGCAATTAAAGGTGTTGAATAATGTAACAACTAATGACTCTAAAAACTCATTGCTAATGTTCGATTTTTTAATGGAACAAACCACTAGGGGCTTACGACCGTCTTCCACTGCTATTTCGAAGACTGGCTTAGTGTGATAACTTTACGTTAACATACAGATGGGCTGTTTTATTTATTGTAATAATAAATGTATAATTATTATAGATACATACACGAAACTGTAAAGTCTTATTAAATGTCATTTGTCCTAATAATATGATGATGAAAATTTACTTTGAAATAAAATTATACGCGCTTGTTTTAGGAGGTCCCGGATTCGATTTCTCGCCGGATTTTCACGTGAAATTCGTACTCGGGGTTGGATTTCTCAGATTTAGCGGGGAAAAATACGTCAGGGCGTATTTTTCGACGCCCATAGTGACACTTTTCGTATAGAAAATGCTAATTTATTTAACTGTCAAATTTTCAACATAATATACATCAATTTTATCAAAAGGGTGCATGTGTTCCGCTCGCGTTTACCTAAACTTAACCATTCGATTAAATTGATGCAATGTCACACATTATTGTTAGATTTGATGCTTCATTTTATTACAATAAAATTATGAATATTTACTCACTATCATAAAATAACCTTGACGCTTAGACGTGACTTAAAAATATCGCATTCACAGACTGTCTTTAAACTTAGTTTTTTTTTATGTAGGCGAGAACTAAACAATTGGGAGCCTGTTAAAGTAAAAGTGATGTTTTGTTTTCCTAGAAAAAAGCGTCCATACCACAACGAATGCTGTATTCTTTGAGACAAGTACAAAGCTTTCTATATTATTTATCTCTTTCACTGTCAGTAAAATAATGAAAGCGGGAAAGAGACAGTTTAATCTTGACGTTCAGTGTCAATAAGCGTATTTCGGATACCACAGATATGTAACAAGATTCCTTCTGAAATAAAATGTATGAATAAAGATTCAAAAAGTTTTGATATTACTTAGTACCTAATAATTTAGAAATTTAGATGTTTCATTGCATAACAGCCGTTTGATTGGTGGTCCGATAAAACCATTGCATTAACCAACTTTTGAATCAAAAAGAGTATTACGGTCGTATGTCCGTAGACGGTCATACTTGAAATAACCCCTACCTATTTAAAACTATTAAAACACAAAACATATTAGGTATAATATAGAAAAACTTATCTTACCCAGAGTAAGGCTTCGCGACTCCACTAGGGGTCGCGACGCGACCCACATATTGAAAAACACTGTACTAGAACAACGCTTCATTCCACTTTTTGTAATAAAAAAATATACCTTTCCACTCGATATTAATGCTTATTTTTATTTAAAAGCAATAATAATAATCACTACCTTAATAATATGGCAAAGTAAGGTTTGCCGGGTCAGCTAGTTATTTTATATTTACTTCGGTTAAGCTCACAAAAAAGAGAAACATTTTCTTTCAAATTACCAAGGTTTCGCTCTTATCCGTTTTTTTTCACCATTTTCACTGTTACTGTTATTTTGCACTCTCCATTACCAGAGTGCCATGAACCAGCATTATCACTGGCATCCAACGTATGCAAAATAGTAATAAGTGTAATGTCACAGCATCTACTATCCAATAAGCGCAAACATGTAGAGTTACAACGAGATATGCATGTATCTGACAACCAATTCTGCTTGTTAGCAAGGATTTTCAAGACATATTGTTATTATCTACATGGAGAGAGGTCATTTTTTCTTACACTTTGACAATGGTGCTGTCAATAAAAGCGTATTACAAAATTCCCATTGGTATTGATCAATTCTTATTTTCAAATAACTTAACTTTTTAATAATAATATTAAGTTATTTTCTACAAAACGACTCAATAATATTGAATGTGTACATTGATGAAATTTTGTATTCGGGTGTTTTAATGAATCTATGCTCACTCAAAGTGAACACAAATAGATAAAATCTTTGACTTTTTAACAGTAAGCTACTTAAAGCTTGTGTCGTGAAAGAGGAAGATGGTTGGCACCCGAGATCGAACCCACGACCTCCAGTACCTACTTCTGAAGTCAATGATAGCATTGTTAGGTTACCAACCATTTCTATTGTTAGGTTTTCTTATTCTAAGGCAGTTTCGTACACCTAGAAAATGGATGGAGGATAAGGATAGCTTATTTCTTTATTTAGTTATCTACGCAACAAAAGTTGCATTTACATTTCAAAATAAAATAAACTGGTTACGCGAAGTAATCCGAAAGGTTTGTGAAGGACCAGGCGCTTTATTAGGAAAAAGGAGCGATAGGGAGGGTTTGCCTCTGACACTCACCTTGTATTCCTGGAGACGCCAACTCTGGATCATGCGGCAGTTCTTGTGCACAAATTAGTCAAACAAAACAATAACAAACAACTCGATGTCACAATTATTAATCAACACAAAAAAAAAACAATACGAACGATGTTTCAATAATATATTACGTTTCGACACTATGTTAGCACGGCGAGGTACAATTTGCTACTGACTAGTGTCAGAGACATTGAGAAGCAGGGAGTTAGGTATAAGGGACAATTTTGACAATTAAGACTTTTGGATTTCAAGGAAAGCGTCCGGCGCAAACATAAACATTTCATAAAACAACGCTTTGGAAATCGAACAAAAGAAAAAGGCTACATACAGAATAAAAACCAGGATTAACCAAATCTCACCATGTCAGAGGAGCAATCACCGAGACCGCAAATTGGAAAAAAGCATAAATGAAATACAATATTCACAATCCCATAGCTTAAGTTAGCATAATAAAAATATTACATCTCTATGTTATATTAATTGATAATTATATTGTTGCTTTCTCTTGCACTGTACAAAGATACAGGTTTTTTTTTAGGTTTTACATATATATGTATGTATGTATATAATATATATAATTATAATTTTTTTTTTCATTCTAATGCATTTACATGAACTTTCATCCATGCACATACACGTACATTTTTCATACACAAAATATACATGGGTGTACCTTGTACATGTACACATCTGTCACCTGATTATTTCGTGAACGAGTAATTAATTATAGAATACTTTGAGTGACTTTGTTTACCTCGCTGCTACAATGATATTGATTTGTGCATTGTATTTATTTATTTAATTCTGTGGCTGCATCACTCGATCCACATTTCGGGTGCAAATCAGTATAAAAAAAAAATATTACATACCTACATATTAAAAGTTTCAAATCTTTAATACTTGTCAAAAAACCGATAGCCAGTTTTGTATTCTCATAAAATCCATCAAGAAAAAAATCCTTCTTAGACTCTAGGCAGGATTTCCTTGAGAAAGGTTATAACAAAGTTTCAGATAGACAGTGTCGTAAGCCTTTATGGAATCAGTCCCCGTGAAATTGGCCGCTTCTCTTCCACCAATGTCGACTTCCTTTTGTTCCAGCTAACTGCCTCAGTTCTGGACCGGAAAATCATTCAAATTGACTCACCTTTCAAATTTATCGAAATTTTAATGGAAAATTCTCGCTCTTGTGAATTTATAACTGTATTTATAATGTACATAGTTATGTATTCATAATATAGCAAAATTGTTCAATAATTCAATTTCAACGCACAAGTATAAAGTAAACGGATTAATAATATTTTGGCAATGGATTTTAGTAAATGGAATAACAATATTTTGGCAATTTTAATCTTAACTATTTGATCCAGATCATTATTTTTTAATTCTACATAGTTTCAAGTATGTAAACATGCACAATCCCTAATATAAATGAAATTGGGGTTAATGCGAATACTTATAGCTCGAGATCGGCTAAACAGATTCTTCCGATGTTTGATTTGTTGGACTCTTCTCTGCTCTGGATATTATAATTAGTATTAAATAGATATATTATGTAAGTGGATATTATGATGCGGTAAACTGAAGGTGGAAGTGAGCGGTACATCAAGTCATTTTTTTTGTTTTTTTTTTTATTTATTTTCCAACTTTAACATAGGTACATATATATTTTTGGTAAGTAGAAACATATTTGGAATTTATCACCTAACTAGACGACAGCCTGTGTTGAGGTGATACTAATTTGTACTTATTGCGGCACTGTACTGTGGAAGACATAAAGACACAAAAAAAATTGTATCTTTCTGTTTGCTTGTGTATTTGTTTATTTAATAAAGTTTATTTAAAAAAAAAAAGTTGTGATACAATGTTGTTTTTGTAATAAAATTACAAAGTGACTTTGTAAAAGATTTAAGATAAGTCACGAACATTGTACTTTATCATATTTAAACGATCAACTTGAAATTAAGATCCACTGTATTGCAATTAACGGATGGAAGTCAACCTTTATGGTACCTACCTACCCTTAGAATGTAGGTAGGTATACGAGCTTTGTCAATGTAAACTCATGATAAAAATGAAAGAGTCGTATTGTTACATATGCTTTTGTACACAATAATACATTTGCGGACATTTATGAAAAGAAATACAACCTTTAGAATGCGATAATAATTGAGTTGAAGAGAAAATAACTTCACAAATATTGATTTTAGGTTACATAAAACGGTTATATAAAATTTAAATCACTACAGTTATTCAGACTGATTTAATTTTTTTTTTTTTTTACCCATCACGCCGTTTCCCGAAGGGGGTTGGCAGAATTCCTTTTACTCCTGACTTGGCCCTCCTCTAAGACGGCACCGATATGATCGGACCATGTCATTCGAGGTCGGCCTCGTCTGCGTGCACCCATTCTTTCAGATTTATATATCCTTTTAGTCATTCTATCTTCGTTCATTCTCTCTACATGCCCAAACCACCTTAATTTATTCACTTTCATTCTAGTCACAACACTAACATCCACTCCACATTCCTTTCTAATACTATCATTCCTCACCTTATCAATCAGTCTCTTTCCGCATATCCTACGCATCAGTGATCTCATTTCTACAGCATTTATTCCAACTTCCAGATTTTTCGTCCATGTCCATGCTTCACTTCCATACATCATTGATGGAATCAGGATTGCATTGTGCATCAATTGTTTGGATTTAAGAGATACATTCTTATTTCTCATTAGAGGTCTTAGTGCACCGCCAACCCTTCTACCAGCCAGTTTCCTTCTTTCAATTTCATTTTCACACCTTCCATCTCTGCTAAATAAACTACCTAAATAGACATTCTCATCCACTTGTTCCAAGCTCTCATCATTCACTTTCACACTACATCGCATTCTTAAATTTTCTCTTTCAAAAACAAGCACCTTTGTCTTATTGACATTCATCTTAAGACCATTCATTTCACAATTTTGATACACACGCGTCACAAGTTCTTGCAAATCACATTCGCTTTCAGCCATCAACACTAGGTCGTCTGCATACATCAGAGCGCACACATTCATTCCATTCAGATCTACACCTTCTGTACTGTTTTTTATATCACGCACGCAAAAATCAAAGAATAGATTGAACAGCCAAGGTGACATCACGCATCCCTGCCTCACCCCTCTCGTAAGACGGAACTCTCGTGACAGATGAGTATTCACCTTGACACAAGCAGAACTATCAGAGTAAAGGGAAGCAACAGCGCGTACTTATCAGTTGCCTATCCACTCCATAAAAAGACAAAACCTCCCACAATTTCTTTCGGTCGACTCTATCATACGCTTTCTCCAGGTCTACGAATGCACAGAAAAGCTTTTGATGTTTGTTCAATAACTTCTCCGTTACCATTCGCAGAGAGAAGATTTGGTCCGCACAACCTCTTCCATTCATAAAAGCACCTTGCGCATCCCATACCTTACTCTCATTGTTTCATGAAAAAAAAAAAACTTTTACGCATGAAAAAAAAAACACTTCAGAATCAAAAAAATTATAAGATCGAAATATAGCAAAAGACATCTTTCGAGAATAATAAAAAACATTTCAGTTAATAATTGTACTTGGGAACATTGGTAACTTAAAAAGCCATCTTTTGAAAATATTTTGTAGCTTCAGGTGGATTTTCAAAGTGTCGAGCCTTACTTTCAGCCTGGAGGGGTCGTAGTGAAAGTCGCTGGCACCACGCAATTAAGTGGTGCAGTATAAAACAGAACCCAACCAAAATACTTTCAGCCTGAAAACTCGACATTATTAGTAACACGTTGTTTTAAGGTTTCCGTCTTCGCTAAACGTCGCCATCTGTGGGGAGAACTTCCAATTTTTTCGGGTTCGCTAACTGCTAGCATCTTTATTTTTATTTCTTACATTTCCTTCGTAGTTTTGTTAACTCAATCAATGCAGGGACGCTTGTTATAGCTGATAGCTTTTCTGAAGATATTATTTTGTTCCGCTTTCTGAGTTGAGCCTTGATTTTTATTGTTTCGTACTTGATTTTAAAAATATAGATTTTTTAATTTCAATGTGTTATTTTTCTCCTATTGAAACCGCGCTAGAACAAACTGTTGCTCGCCTATACCTCGTAAGTGAAAAACACCGAACCTATGATGGTATTTATGTATTTTATGAACGCATTTTGGAACGAACATACCTTCGTTTAAATATTTTTTCTATTAGTTATTTTATTATGCTTGTTATTTACGCAATCCTATATGCAATCATTCTTTTAACACGTCCAAAACGATTCAGTTTTATTAACGCCTATATAATGTTTATATTATGAACTTTTTTTTTCTTTTACCTATCATGCTCTTCTATTCCTTTTGGTCCTGACTTGGCCCTCCTCTAAGACGGCACCGACATGGTCGGACCATGCAAGCGCGGATCCAGGGGGGTCAGGGGGGTCATGAACCCCCCCCCCCCGGGCTTCATATTCTTAAGTACAGTACTCACATTTATTAATAAAATATTTACTTATCTATTATGATTATAATTTCTTGTGGGCCATGACCCCCCCTGGATCAAATGTTTCATTTATAAAATTTTGAAAATGTCCTTTTTTTGGGCTGTGACCCCCCCACCCTGACGCCAATGCTAGATCCGCCCTTGGGACCATGTCATTCGAGGTTGTCGTCGTCTGCGTGCACCCATTTTTTTTAGATTTATGTATCCTTTTAGTCATTCTCTCCACATGCCCAAACCACATTAATTTATTCACCGTCATTCTAGTCACTATGCTAACACCCACTCCACATTTTATTCTAACATTATCATTCCTCACCTTATCAATCAGTCTCTTTCCGCATAAGGGGTCTAGGAAGGCATCTAGAGCTCTTCAATGACCTTTCTCATCATATCTATATAGGTATATACCGCAACGCTTCGAGGTAACGGAATATGGTATAAGACAGTATTCTGAGTTATTTGATGTCTGATGGGAGGTAAAACGACACTCTGCTTGGGCAACACTGTCATTCATCTAAGCCCTGTCCCAGCAGCATTCACATGCCTTCTTCCTTTTTTAATGTTGCAATCCACAATCAGGAGAATGTTTGAGTAATAAATCCTTAAAAATGTATCGATAATGCCAATATGCCTGCGTTCTTCTTTATTGTTTGACTATTTTTATCCAAATATTTTAGCATCCGAAAGTTTCCTAATTTTAATGAAAGTTCTACTTACAGGTAAAAGAATAATATGTAAGTTTTTACCCATAAATTATTATTTAGAATATTTTCGAAAAAGGGCCGGCCATATTGAAGTTTAGAAAATCGTATCTCGTTGGTCAGAGTTGAAGTTGGTAATACGTGTTCCAAACTTTATATCGTTTTCATAAAACGAAAACTTTTCTAATAGCGGTGCTCTCCGCCGGAACACGTGTTACCAGTTAACTTAACGACCAGACATTTTGATTTTTCCGAGAGATTTATCATCTTTGTGTGATGGAATTTGGGGAGAGGGAATAAGAGAAGGGAGGAAGTAATGATACTTCAAATCACCTTCATTATGCAGCCACTAAATTGCACAGTCTAAATAAAATGTGTCCATATTTTATAATGAAAATTATCTATCTTGGCTGATGGAACATATAACTTTATAAATAAACATAATTGGAGTTAAGTGGAGAGAAGAGTGTAATGTAGAGCTATTGTTGCCTCCCTATAATAGCTTTCCCGACAGACGAATATTGATTGCGAATTTGTAATGTATAGGTTCAAACATACGTTTAAAATATGTTTGAATGTTAAAAAATATATATTTGGGTGTTAAAAAATTATTTCCAAAAAACCTATATTTTCAATGTCAATGGTTGTCAGGTACACAATTATTATTATTTTGTTACTATAGAATTGTTTACGGATGGCGTTGGCGATCAGGATATCCGTTCCATACATTCTTAATATTTTCAACCAATCAATCAATTCTCCGTTTTATGCCCCATAGGGAAGCAGCAAGAGCTCTCCACTGCGCTCGACCTCCTCCCACACCATGTCCACATCCCTCAGCTCTGCTTCGAAGGAGCGGAACACAGTGTGAGTTGGTCTTCCTCGTCTTCAGAATCCTGATGGGAGGAAGAACAGCGCTCTCCTCGGCCAACCGTCATTCGGCATCCTTAACACATGGCCCAGCCAAGTCCATCTCCTCTCCATAATGGTAGAGATATTTTATTTTATGTTATT
Source organism: Mystacides longicornis (assembly GCA_963576905.1). Lineage (NCBI taxonomy): Eukaryota > Metazoa > Arthropoda > Insecta > Trichoptera > Leptoceridae > Mystacides > Mystacides longicornis. The sequence continues at coordinate 3,530,830 of OY756439.1, read as the reverse complement.
TCTTATACGCATTTCGTCAACTTTTTAATAGTTTTTCTGTTATCCGGAGAGGAGAAGAATCAAATAAATCAAACATCGGAATAATCTGTTCAGGCGATCTTGAGTTGTGTTTGCACTAACCCGACTTTCTTTTATATAATAAGATTGGCCACAACGGTGCGTTCACTCTCCTTTAACATCAAAATGTATGAAATATCTATAAATTACTAGCTCATTATTCCATCTTGTCTTTACAATTTGGCAAAGTTTCTGAAGCCAAAGTTTTCGCTTTTTCCAGTAGTTGGTGCTTCACGCAGAGCTGATCAAACCCTCACAAGCATAGCTATGTTAGTTCCGGATTTACCCTCGCCCTTGATTGATAATAATTGGCCGGACATTGTGTTGGTTGATCGAAGGATTATAATAACCTATCTCGTAGCTGATATCACTGTATGGGCTTTATGAAAAATAAGGCAATGTTGACATTTCCTTGCTCTTACGCAAAAACAACTCATAAAATACAAGATGTGTTGAGAAAACCTACCACCATGGTAGTGATAATACGAAAGGTGTAATCCAAAATCTTCTTAAATAAATCGGGACAGTTGGCTCAGTGGCTAGCACCTCTGCTTAGGACGAATAAGGATGATGATTATTAAGAGTTTTGGAGTTTTGAATATTACCTACGTCAAACATTGTTAACGTAAAGTGATCACGCTAAGCCAGCCTTCGAAATAACTGTTAAAGAAGGTTGTAAACCCATAGTGGTTTGTTCATACCATTCATAAATTTTACATCATAAGTGAAATGATAAAGTCTGCTAAAGGTAATTCTAGAAAGCTAATCATATGTTGAGATCTCAGGCATCTCTGACATTCAAAATGCAGTTTATTTTAGGAGAAAGTTTCTTTCTTTGTAGTTTCAAGTTCTCTGATGAAAACATCGCATTGTTCTGCAGGTTTCATGAGAGATTGGTTGAGTTTAAAATAGTATGTATAATCAAAGAAGCAATAGCAATTAAAATGACTTTTGAAATTTTGAAGATACGTTTGAATATACTTCACTATAATATTTCGAAATGAATTTTTCCAACCTGTCATAAAAACGTTAAATAATAAGGAAATAAAAATCAAAACGAGCGAACGCTTACAAGCACCTGGGAAGGTAATAAAAAAAAGATAATTAATTTTGGCCAAGTACTTACTTTATAGTTACGTCGAAAAGTTTCAGAAGACGCCGTTAGATGTCGTAAGTTTCACAGCCTTAACGTAGTGAAATAGTAAACCTTGCAAAATACAGCTTTATCCAATGTTACCAAGGAGCTCTTGCGATAATGGGCTTTATAATAGGGTGTAGTAGGGTGTGTTTTTGTTAGGGGAACATTTGAAAATAGAACTTTTGAAGCCTGAAATGGGAAAATAGTAGTGGCGGCCATTTTGTCTGTTTGCGCATGCGCGTTGCATACTGCACTTTGCCCCTCTATCCCCGCTCACCCACTGCGCATATCCCTATACAAATGGTTACCAGTGGCGCGTTTTCACTTCAATATCATTCCTCCGAATATGGATTCGCGCGCGGTTCGCTTTCGACGATCTGGCGTTTCAATTTAATTATAATATTTTAGTTTTCATTATTTGACAAAATAAACATTGAAATTTTCACATAGACATGTAAAATATTAGAAACAAACAGTAAACATTCACAATCGATTGATTCCAACGTTATTTTCGCGTTTTGAAAAAGGTTTTCTTTTTTTTCGGAATGGTGCATTTCTCTTCTTAAAATTCAAGTGTTGTTCTTGTGTGTAATGTGATGTGTATTAAGATCATTCAATTCGCTTTGTTTTAATACATAATATTTGTGAATATTTTCAAAAAGGACACATTTGAACGCATTTAACGGTGGTAAGTCAAAATTCATATACTTATACAAACAAAATATTTTTCCTTACCTATATACACCTAGGTACTTTTATACATGCATTTCGATCAAAGATTTAATTGGACTTTTGATGTCAAATTTTGAACAGCCAAATCTTTATATTTTATTTTAATTTCTTGAATTGCACAGTTAAATAATATTAATTTAGTTGATAACAAACTAGGTATGTGACGAACCTATACATAGACAATTGATATTACATATTTGTCAACGCGCTTCTGTCAATTTATAAGTGCCCATATTTGTCAACTTTCGTAATTTTTCCGAGATCTCAACATTATATTTTAAATTACTTCTTCTATTTCTTATTAATTTAGGTCTTATGACTGTCTTTGTCGAAAATCTGTGGGCTTATTATCTAACCATTTAAAATAAAGAACGTTATCTTTAACCATAAAATTTATAATTATTAAGTTTCTGTAAGTATTCTAAATCTTTAGAAAAGACAAAAAAGATAGTTGAACGTATTTTCAATTAGGTTCCTAGATAATAATGACTAAGTGCCTACTTAAGTTTGACATTAAATCTGTTAACCAATTCAACACTGTTTTTCTTAACCAATGAAATTCGCTTACTATGAGCATCTCACATACCTACATTTTGTTATTTCTAATTCGAATGAAATTTGGCTAATCCCTTTTTTTTTTAAATATTGTGGGTGATTTGTTGAATTATGGTATCATATTTTGAGAAAAAAAAACTTGCTCTATATAATGTAATGTTTTATTTTATATAAGTAGGTACCTGCTTTTAACGAATTATCGAACTGTTTCCCTCAAATGTACATATGTATTTTGTAAGCTAGAAACATTTTGAATATCGTCCTTATTTGGTTACATTTTTATGCCCAGGAAAGTCATATTATGCTCATTAGATGACAAAGGCCATCTGCACACGGGGTCTTTAGGTAAATGAACTTAATACGAATACTTTTTATTATCTTCCTTTTTATCGAGCAGAATTTAGTGTTATCTTTTGAACTTCATCTGTCGCTGTTTTTTTTTTAGTCAGTCCGTGAGTATACAATGCAGTAGATCTTCATGCCGCATATTTTCGTTAAAGCCTTAAGTCTCATTATAAAGTTAAAGTTTTATTATTGCATTTCTTTTAATGAATCTGTGCTCACTCAAAGTGACCACAAATACACTCTCTGACTCTTTCACAGTAAGCTACTTAAGCTTTATCGCCTGTATGGAAAAGAGGAAGATGGTCGGCAACTGGGATCAAACCCACCAAGCTACCAACCACTTCAAAATCTTTAGGAGTTATATAATAACAATTCAATGATGTATGGCTGTGAAACGTGGATATGCGCAATAAAATAATAATGTAGTAAAATGTTATGAAGATGACCGCTCTAAGAACAATAATATGTGGAAATCCTGTGAGTAAGGAATGAGAATATTAGGAAGGAATGTGGTAGGAAGGAATGTGGTAATAAATTGTTATAAACATGAAGGTCGATAAATTAAGATTGAGAGTATTTAGGTGTATTGAGAGAATAGATGCAATCCAATCCAACTCAAACTCCTTTACGCCCCACTTAGGGGCATGGGGAGCTCGATCTTGCGCAATGTTTATGATCTCCTCCTACACCATGTCCAGATTCCTCAGTTCTGCTTCGAAGGAGCGGAGCACAGTATGAGAGGGTCTTCCTCGTCTTGCGGACCCTGATGGGAGGAAGAACAGCGCTCTCCTCGGCCAACTGTCATTCGGCAGCCTTAATACCTGCGGCTGGCAACGAGCTCAGTCGTTGTAGCAATAATATTTTTTACAATGTTATTATTTTGTTTTTAGTTCAGCGGTGCCTGCCTACTATTATTTTTATTTGTTTTTATTTAATTGTATTCCTGGATTCGCGCGCACTTCGCATTGCGCCTAGTCCACTCGATATAATATTCTTTTCTTTTCGTGTGTACTTTTTTTGTTTTGTTTTTGTTCGAATTGTCAAACTTAACAATTGACCTAATATAGTATATAAGCGAAATAACTTAAATGATACGTACCTATACTCCAAATGACTTTTGACAGATGATACAAATATTCGCATGATTACGTTAATTATGTTACAGACGCCTGTTATTGGGGCATTGGGGGTGCATGTGTTTTATAATATTATGTTTATCTTTGTATGTGTTATCAATGCTCTGTTGGTGTCTTTACAATAAATAAATAAATAAAAATACTTACCTGTCCCTGCCAAGTTCATCTTCTCCCCATAATGGTAGAAGTGATGGTTTCACGCTGGGTGCGCCGGCGTATAACGTCGTTCGTGATACGGTGGTCACATCTTACACCCAAAATTCTCCTGAGGCACTTCATTTCGAAAGCCGAGACTTTTGTGCCCCGGCTTTGGTCAGGTGCCAGGACTCACACCCATACAGGAGAATGGGCAACACACACGTATCAAACAGTTTACATTTCGTATCGACACTAAACACCGACGCTTTCCATATTTTGGTCATGTTGCTAAAGGCGGATGAGATGCAATAGGACTATTGAATAAAATACCATGCCGAAAGGAAAAGTGTATGAATGGGTGATTGAAAACTTTGCTTTTATCGTCAGGAGCAAAAGAAATAGGAGAGGTTGTGTGAGAATTGGTTTGTCGTTGAATGTTTGTCTAGATAAAGCATAGTAGAGGTCCGTTCTCACCGCCTACTCCTTAAAAGACACGGCACGGCGTAATTACTAAATTAAAAGGTCAAATGTCTAACGCAATATGTTTGAATCTCTAAAATTATTTGATAGTTCTATCATAATATTATTCTCTATATTCGCCCACTTATTTGATTCCTCTGATATGACGCCCACGTGTTCATGGAAAATTCATTCAAGCATTGGAAATGGGCAATAAAGGGTTGTGGTAGAAAAAGTATATAAAATAAAACATCATGTCAACCCGTTCTATTTCCGTCTGATCGTCAAAACAGGTTTATAATAATAAAAAGGGGAAATTTTGATCTCTCTTCAAAAGAGACACAGTGTTAAAGTCTGAACATAAGTATTTGTGTTTAATTCAATACAAACTAAATTCGTAATCTAGTTTTAAGCTTATTAACTTGAAGAGCCTGAGAAGCTCCGAAATGAAAACACTAAGATGTATTACCGGAAACACACTGCGTGACCGCATAAGTATAATAACACCATCCGCAGCATGTGCAACACGGAGGACATCGTCAAATGGGGAAGGCAACGAATGCGACACTGGAACGACCATGTAAATAGAATGTCAGACGACAGAACTTCTCGTGTCGCCCTTCAAGGCAACTCTGAAGGAAGAAGACCCCCAAAGCGATAGAGAGATAGTTATGGCAGTCGACCTCCCAAGAGGCTGAAACGACAGCACAAACAGATCCGCAAGAACTATGAAGATAAGAAGAAGAACTTGAAGAGACTGTCAAGAAACTAATGCATCGCCTTAAAATGTATTCAAAGTTTCTTGAAATTCCTATACTGTTTAGGATGACACGGAAGATTAGAGTATAGTGTGATTTCGGCATGGCGATTAGATTGATCTGTCTCAAGCTGATTCCATCTCGTCAGTCAGCTTCATCATAACTGCATACGAGCCAAAGGAACACTGTATCCGTCATTAAGTTTAAATTTGGTACTATGAAAATGTCACAGTTTATGTTTAAAATCTTCCCTTAAACTCTGATCAAGGACCAACCTCTGCCAGTACATACAAAAGAATCAAAGGGCGGACTCATCCCGAAACATCTCTTCCAGCCAACCTATTAGCAAGCCTCTACCACTATGATACCGAGGTCGGTTTATTAATAAACAATTTAATTTGAAAAATGTCCAATTTGAGTTTTATAAAAATGATCCGTTTGAATTGGACACATTCTATTTGATTTGAAAAACGTTCTATTTGAATTTGAATTATTTCAAATGGAACATCAGCTGTGCAGCACACTGTTTAACTTAGACGAAGTTTTCAATAGACACACCGCTTTTAGTGTAGGGATAAATAATTGACCTGCTAGTTTGTCACCTTGTTGTCATCGAACATACTTGAACGTAATCGAATGGCTCGTTTATTGCAACCACATACGATACGATGAGAAATTTCATTCCGTCTATGTTATACTTTATTTAAGTTAAGCATCGATTGGAGCATACAAGTATAATACAAAGATCTACAGTATTCTTTTAGGTAATAATACGGTGCATATCAACATATTTCCCTGTTAACACGAATAGACAGGTTGTTACTGCTAGTATGAAACGAGTTGGAACCTTCTTCAAAGGCTCTATCTAGTATTACAGTTTGAATAGTGCCTGATACAACCTTACGGAGTGTTTCTTTTCAAACTAACAAATTGCCAGTAGTCGCATTCAAAGAGGACCTGGCCTATTCAGAAGAATTTTGATATATTACCTTCAACGTAGCAGTTAACATTATAACACTACTGTAATAGTTCAGATGTTGTCAATATGTACGCCGAAAGATTTGTAATTTTCATAGGAATTTCTCCACCAATATCCAACAGTTTGTTGTAAATTTAATTCTTACACAATTTTTTGTTGCAAAAAACAACGTTTGAGAAAGTGTTTAATATGATATATTATTATAGGAATGAAATCGCTGCTTGCATTAGTACTTACTTACTTTCTGTTTCCGGTACATCAAATCTGAAATCTCCAGTAATTGGCTACCCGAATGCCGCTATCCCTCGCCATCACGTTGTCCTCGTGTGTGCATGTGTCACCAATCAGAGGGCACGAGAACAGGTGAGAGTAGTCTTGCACGGAGCCGCACTCTTCTTCTCTGTAACCCCACTTTTTGAGATTGCTGTAGCAACGCGTGACACATGTTCTTAGCCTGTTGAGTGCTCTCCAAGATGTGTAGGGCAAGTTGTGTCCCGGAGCCTGCATTAGTTAATAGTTAATTAAAAAGAGTTCACCATTTTTTATCGAAAAACAAAATTCGTGCAGTCAATAGTTCGCTAGACACACAATATTTAGGTAATATTATGCTCTTCTTTATTCTTGGAAAAATGGCACACGAATATATAAAAGTAGGACCAGGAGGATGTCGTTTTAAACGAAGCCCAAAGACATAAACTAAAAAATGCTGAGAGTAAGAATAAGCCCATTACCCATACAGCCTAATAATCAGTAGGCACTCGTATCAGCACTTGCTGACCAAATATGTGTGCTAGAAAACCATGTCAACTTTGAATTCAGAAAATGAATCACTGACCCAAAAGACGACTATTTCTTCGGGTCTCAATCTGTAGATTGATCTGTCCCAAGTATATTACGTCTCGTCAGCCATCGTCTTAATAATATCTGCATATGAGCCAAAGGACCCGATCACCTTTTCTAAGTAGCTATTTCTGAACAACCTCCACAATCATTCTTTCGACGATGATGGTGCTATAGCGGTTATATAGTATTGAATTTATACCACACAATTCTGATGCCACGAATGTATAGCGCCACCTATAAGAAGATAAAGAGCCATCTAGCGGAATACGCCGAATACAACTCGTACTTATCAACAACGTAGATTCACCACCGTTTTACCAAATTAACTAACTTAGATTATTTCGCATCAGAGGGAGAATACATCACCTTTTTGGACAAATTATTTTGTGTGAATAATTTACCTATATATACTTTTTCACTGCGCAATTTTTTCACTCTTTCCCTTCAGAACCGACAGTGCACAACATTGTAATTAGTTTTTGGGTTAATATAATTTTCTGTGATAATTCTATTCGAATTTATTAATATAGTGCTTGTGTTTTTTATAAGTTAAAAATTGAGTTTCATTTCGGTAGTGAGTTGAATTCCTTCTTAACTATTTAGACTTGTTCATAAAGAAATAGTGAAAGTTGGTGAGTACTCCAGATATTCTTAATCCTACTAAACTCATAAGAGAGTTCCTTATCTTCTGATAAAGATCATTTTTCCCACTATCATTCTACCAGAGAAAAGAAATCAGCACTCCTTCTTCATCTCAATCTCATCTCATCTTATGGATCAGATTCAACCAATCTGAACCCCATAGTGCAAAACAGGTATGTGTGCTGGATGTTGTGGCCAATCCAATTCGGAACATGCTTGCCCATTTTTGTTTTTGAGTAGTTAGTTTGGTAATAAGAAAAAGAATTTTCATCTTTTTAACGAAGGTGTAACCATCGTGGCGTTTAATTTGTGCTAAAGAACAAATTGATTTGCGGTGCGGTTTCGAGTCGTTCTGGGCATGGGATTTTTTAGACATCAACAGATGATCGGTGACATGCGATGTAGCGGATGGCTCAGGATATGAAGTGGATGGCGTGTGACAGAGATGAGTGGAGAAAAGGAATCAAAATGCTTGGGACAGACCAATCTTTGGATTGAAACCCAAAAGAAAGAAAATCAGATTGGGACAGTGAGGTTTGCCACAAGAGATTCCAAAACACCCATAGGTCAGAAAAGATTAAAAAAATAAGATTCAGACGCTGGTGTTCTCCTGTGTTGGCACAAATCGAGTGCAATTGAGAGCTCTTGTTGTCTCCCTATGCCCTTAAATGGAGTTTAAAGGGTGGATTATTGAATCAGTACAAAATCAGTTCATTATAAAACATAAATCTTCAAATAATTAATTAACGAGAGAGATTTTTACACGTTTGGTATAAAAAATTTCTGTTTCGAAAACAATCATGTACTCACAAATTTCTTACAGTGCAAAAGTCTTAAGAAAATGACCAGAACACCGGTTTTGAAAATCGGTGTTTACGTAAGGTATTGTAGGAATTAGCATAGAATCAACGTTTCTATGAAGAGTTCCGAAAATCTGACGAGGGTATAAGGTACAAAGTATAGGGTAAGAGGGTACGTCGAAAGGTCCTTCGTCTTTCAGCCCTCCGAGTACCTGCTCACGTCTACAACAATTAATTCTGAATATTGAGTCGAAAGAACCTACCGCTGTAGGTATTTAATTGTTAGCTTCAGTCGAAAACTAATGCCTCCCAAACAAATTTGATTTAACAATGGCCCTTTTTGGTATTATTGTTTCTATACGTTAAATATAATAATTTGTGTACCTACTATTGTATGTGGGTTTGAATCCTTTTTTGCTTGAATGTATGTTTACTCTGTAATAAATCTTGAAACGAACAAAAATCTTCGCCTCTATTCATCCAGAATCTGGATGAATGGAGGCGAAATTTGCCACCATACAGACAATGGTGAAAACATTTGTTAAGAATGCTTCAAATAGTATATTGACATATTTTACCTCTTTAAAGTGAACAATGAAAATACTTACAATTATAATTTAATAGGAGCATTTTAGAAGAGACTTCAATGAATGAATGGATATATTACCTAATATCCCGACACCATCTGTTATCAGCATGCGGTGACTGATTAAAAATTTTGTTGCTCAAAAGTTTCTCATAATTTAATTTTCCGCCATAGACCCATTTCAGGCACTTATACGCACCATTTGAACACCGAAGCACGTTTTTCCATACACTTCTGACGATTGAGAATAAATTTCAGTCACCGAATGGCTTTTTGCACACAAAAATCGAATCGTGTGGCGTACTTCACACCTGGCGGTCGATGTAATCGGGAGGTCCATTTTTACGGCTGCCAAACCGACATCGAGCGTTGCAGCGAATTCGACCGAGCGGGGATGTGGAGCGGAAAATCAATTTACAAATACGATCTGGTGTTGCTGGTGAACAAGATAACTTATTTTAAGGACAACCTTCGTATGTAGGTATCATATTTACAAAAAGTGTGTTTTTGTTTTAGATTTTACCTAGCGTATATTAACACTGAATATAGGAGCTAATATCTTCTTCTTCTTATGTTCGCTCGCAATTTGACATCCAGAAATCGAAGCCATTGGATCGCATCATCCGTCAATGCGCGCAACTACTGCAGTTCCTCATTAAAAGCGTACCTTCATATATGGGGCACTCGTTAATCAGATGTTCGATTATATGTGTCATACCACATGCGCATTGCGCAATGCGTATGCTAGTGAGTCCATCCATCCCCATTTTGTAGGTTTGAAGCGGTGCAAGTATAACATCACATCTTATTTTGTTGATTCTGCACCACATTATGTTTCTGGGTTGTGTTGAGCCAGGCACTTCTTTTGTCGGATCAGTTACCTACTACTGGTTTAATACTGACGATTCGGTCCATACTTGTATTTGTCTTCCATCAAGCAATCTGCACTTGTGGTAGCAGCTAAGTAGTATGGATTTCGGGATTTAAGACGGATAATGTACGTATATCAAGATGAATTGCTTGATTATGGTTTAACTTCAGTTTTCTTACCTTATACCTTATTTAATTTTAATGCTTACAAAAACCATATTAAAATGACGTTTGAAAGAAGTTGTCAGTTAAAGTTAAAACAGTTCATGAGGAAGGGTTGATAGTCCATAATACATTTCTCATTACAATATTGTCAAGACTGTGAGATACCAGATATTATGTAAATAGGAACATAATAATTTATTATGACTGTTTAAATAATGAACGAGCTAGTTCTATGCCGAATGCTGCTCATTATTGGACCTACCTTCTGCCGTCTCCAAGAGATTTATTAATAAGTTGGTACTCTCATGCAGGGGCGTATGAGGGACGAACCCTGCACTACTTTCCCATTTACATCCATCTACATGCTCGTTTTGCGATACTCCACGACGACTATCGGTAAAGGGAACTTATGGGAATTGTTATATATATTATTATTGTTGTTTTTTCTACATTTGTTTTTCAAATGACGATAGATAAAGAATCGCATTCGACCAGAATACCTAACTGGCGATGCGATTTTACATTCCTGTGGCCTAGACAAAATACAGTTGGCGATCGACTACAAACGAATTCTTCGACAATGTAAAGTAGGAAGAAAATTAGCTGTCCACCTTTTATATTTTTATATACCTAAGTGTCATTGCTTGGTTTAAATAATTGTTTACGTGTTCCAGTGGAGAGATAATTTTTTCGCACTATACATTGGCGAAATCTTCGTTTGTAGTCGAACGCCAGTTTGAATTTGTCTACGGGGGCAGATAACCATGTGTATAGCTTTTGTCTGTCCAAGTTTTGTTGTTGTTTTAATGTAGGTATAAAAAATTGTTTTAACATGTAAATGGCCAATGCCGTAAATTGTAAAAATAAATAAATATCCATAATTCAGTGTAATTTCAACGATATTACAACACATCTGTGTGACAAATCGTCAAATTTCTATCGTGTTGTGTAGGTACCATGGCAACGTGGTTCTAGGTAGAGAAGCCACCCCGCGGGCATAACAAAATAATGGTCATGAAAAATTATTCAATTCGTAATAATTGAATTGTCAGTTGTCTGATAGTTGGTGCGGTTGACCGATATCAGACGAAAAAAAATGCTTTAAAACAGATGCATCGGTCGGAATTACTTTGGTTAAAAGGTAATTAATTCAATTCAAAATTCAAAGTAAGGGCCACTGGACAACATCTGTTGGGAATGATAAAAATATAATTTTTCAAATTAATCAACTGTCTAGAATATTAATTTTCCAAAGATGTCGCAACTCCCTGTATAACTTCGAGCTAAGCAGACGATATCCTATTTCATATTTTCTAAAGACGTCCTGTTTATTTTTGTTAGTTCGCATCGTAGGTATTACTGGGATTTATTATTTTAATACTTTGAGATGTAGTTTTGTTTCAATAGAACCTTTCCTTATTAACAACAGCCTTCAAAATATTGTTTACATAATATTTTGTGTTTTCTCATTATTCCTTACTTTATTCACCTTGACTCCATTCTCCTCAATTTTATTGCCATGTCAGATCTTGCTGAAGTTGACTTATACCCGTGAGAAGGCTGCGCGGTCTTGGAAAAGTTGCCCAACTCTTCTCATTCCTATCCAGAAAATTTGCCTCCTTTCAACATCTCTACGATTCTCTTACTTGTATGTAACCATCAGTTTCTTCTTCTATCTTTTTACGTCCATTTCTTAACATAGTCTTCCTCTAATTGTGGCCATCTTTCTTTTGTCTGTTCCTTTTGAACCCAGCCTAAAGTCGCAAAGTCATCAGTTCACCTAATCATTGGTCTGCCCCTATCAGATGGAATAAATGGTAGTTTCTTCACATAATACGTGTATAACTGTATAATCCAAATACAAATTTTTGTAAGGACTGGGTCTCATAACCAATGAGATCTTCAAAAGAGTCGCCGAAGTAACCACTTACCTATCTCCATGTTGTGATACACGGTCCTGTTTTTTCAAGCAAGACCCGAAAATCAATACGAATGCCCGTTGAAAAGTCAGACTTTGCCTTTTCCTCTTTGTATGTCTGCTAAATTATTATTGAATACAGTCCATACAAAACTGTAGAGTTTTGTAAACCAAACATTATCGAAGCGAACTCTTCATCTCTCTCTGAACTAGGATTGAGCTGAGTTCTACTGATTATTTGCAGGTAATGCAACTGTCCTTGGAGTTCCTTGTTGGAAATATTTAGTTAGTAGTCGTTTAATGGATACTGTTCCATCCATCAAATGCTTAATGATTTTACTAATTTCATGGCGTATCACGTGCTTTATCCGTCTTGCCAATAAGCTTAGCTTAAATCAGCTGGCTTTCTAGGACAGGAAAATTAAAAGATCTGTATTTTAAATAAAATGCGGTTCGAGGAGGATCGGAAAGACATTTTTAATTATGTCGAAGTGCAAAACAGTCATGATCTTCAAAAATATCTAAATAAATGTCTATTTATTTCAATTGTCAGTGTAATTCGCAGAATTGGTTGGTAGCCCAGAGGTTACGACGCCGGCTTTCGTACTGTTTCGTGCGGAAGTCGTGCGTTCGATTCCAAGTGCCGACCATCTTCCTCTTTCACAACACAAGCTTTAAGTAGCTTACTGCGAAAGAATCAAGGAGTGTATTTGTGTTCACTTTGAGTGAGCACAGATTCATTTTATTAAAAAAAATGTGAAGAGCAATATTAAAGTGCGATTGGAATACATGTAATAGTAATTCCGCTTCGCTTGCATCCACGTAAACAACAGTAGCATACTACAGTAGTTAGTACTTATAGCTTTTCTCCATCAGCTTGACGTATTATCCTGGTCTACGGCCGCAGGTGTTCTCTGTGCAATTCAATTAAATACAGTCTCCCGTGAATGGAATGATGGAGTATCTGCGCTCTATTTTGTACCTGAGTAAACAAAGATACACCTGACTTTTACAACTAAATGATTGAATTTGAAGTACACAATCAAGAAAGAAACAACTCTTTTAGAATTAATAATAATAGATTCAGACTCTCCCGCATTCCCGACAGAGACACTCCGCTCCGTCAGTTGTTCCACACATTTTTTGTCCCTTGACTTCAAGTTTTTCTTCATTACAACCCTCCCCCCCACCCCTATTTGCATCAACATTCTTCTAGTCAGACTGTTTATCGATACTCTTAAAAGTTGTGGGTATATTATCATAAAAATCTCTTGATTGAAGGTTCCTTTAATAAAAAGTGTTGTCTGTATGTCATCTTGCTTGTAAATTTTCAATTTGAGTAGACAATTTTTTTTTAATAATTGCATTTGAAAATATTTTCATGTTTTTGCATATTAATAACATCACAACTAATAAAGATATGTAAGTTTAAAACGTCTGAACCTATATTATACATATTGCTAAAAAAAATAATGCCATTTACATATTACTTTCTTCTCCTTACGTACTCGTCAGACCAAGAATCTCCAGTGGGTGGCCACATGTATGGCCCTGTCGTTGGCATCAGCAAGGCACTCCTGTGTACACCCTTCTCCAACATTCAAAGGGACCTTCAAAAGTGGTCCTGCACTTCCACACACTCACAGGTGTCATCATCTATGTATTCCCATTTTTTAAGGTTACCTTGTTCTCCATGTCGAGTATGCCACTAATAAATAAAAAAATATGACGAGTATGCCACTAATAAATAAAAAATATGACGAGTATGCCACTAATAAATAAAAAATATGACGAGTATGCCACTAATAAATAAAAAATATGACGAGTATGCCACTAATAAATAAAAAATAAGACGACTTAAGGATGCGGAATGACAGTTGGCCGAGCAGAGCGCTGTTCTTCCTCTCATCGGGGACCCAAAGACGTGGAAGACCTTCTCTTAACGCATTCCGCTCCTTCGTAGCAGAACTGAGGGATTTGGACTATGTGGGAGGAGGTCATAAATAATATTACGCACAATCGAGCGCAATATAGAGCTCTTTTGCCTGACTATGCCCTTAAGTGGGGTGAAAAGGGAGATTGAAGGCTTCAAGCACATCTGGCCAGTATGCGACAGGGCGTCCAAGCAGCTTTTCTGTAGATTCTTGCCGTTCATCTATGCCATCGCCATCACACTTTATCAAGAGAACAGAAAACCGAAGAAGATGCAAAGTTTATGGCTCCCAAACGATATTTATTTGTGGTAGATGCAACGTTTATCTTCACGCAAAGTGCAGCAAAAATTTCCATAAAGCACAAAAAAAATAATTTATTTTACTTACTAGATAAATAACTTTAAGCATTTTATAACTTTTTGTTGTTATTTGTAGAAATGTGTAAATGTTTTCAAATAAAAATAATAAAAAAATAAAGTGTAATAACTCTGTAGTACTAAATTTCACAGTACCCCTTTACGCTGACGTTGCGCAAACGCAACATTCTATATTTCCAAAATGAGAAAAAAAATATTACTTTTTTCGACAAAAATAGTTAATTCATACCTGTTTTAAAAATATATCAAAGTTACAAACATATATTTAAAGGATTTGTATGAGTGGCGAAAAATGGGTTAATAAAATGTATTCTTATTTCATTTTCATCACTACATAGTTGTGACATTACTATAATAATTCAGAATTGACGGTATTTTTTTGTAAGCTAAAATGTTGAAATACCTACCTAATATATGCCTATTTGCAAAATTAGGAGCCCTAAATCAAATTATTTTATAATATTCGGTGTTCAGCTATTGAAGTCAGTAAGCAATTTTCACTCAAATCTTTTCTAAAAGTTACATCCTGAAATATCAAAAACACTCATTAGTAAAATTATTATAATTTGACTATGTAATATTTATTATTTTTTCTGTTTCGCAATGTGAAGAAAGTAGCATGTCTACAACTCTTTTTGTTGCCGTACACCAACGCAGATCTTTAGGCAAATTGAAACAAAGTGCAATAAACCATTTCGTATGAAACTCGGTATTCCCTCTTAAATTCTCCATTACAGTTTTGCGACAAAAAATAACAATTCGACAGTGTATTATGGTGAGCAGGTGCACAATCATTTTAAAAAGGGAGCAATGCATAAATTTAGCTAATATTATTTGTTGTATATTATTACGTAACTCGATTTAACTTGAAGGTTGAAGGGGTACAAAATGAATGCGTAAAAAGCTTTGGTAACAAAATTTCCCAACATCATATTTTTTTATAGTGCGAAAACTCATAACTCGAGATCAGATGAACAGATTTTCCGATGTTTGATTTATTGGATTCTTCTCCTCTCCGGATAACATAATTACTATCAAAAAGACGAAAAATAAATAAGGAATAATATTAAAGATTAAAATAAATAAGGAATATTATTTAAGGAATAAACTTAGTATGGAATGGATTTCCAGTGACGCCAACGCCATCTATGAAAAATTCTATAACAATGAAATTATTGTTTATCTGACAACCATTGACATTAAAAATATTGGTATACAGATTTTTGATGGATTATTTCGAGCTTTCAGAAATAATGTTTTAACATTAATAAATATTTTAAACCTATTAAGTAAATTAAAATCAATACCAATACGTGCTTATGACCCTATTATGTAGATGTTTCGTATTCGGGCTTAATTGTGATCACTTTTAACGTTATTAAGATCCTTCATTAGGGTGGTCAAATTCATCTAAATTCCGTGATGTCGAAAAATCACATGCCCCCTGCAGTATTTTAACTCTTATCCAAGTATAAATATAACGAAGTGGTTGGTAGACTGATGGTTACAACGCCGGTTTTCGTACTGTTTCGTATTGGAAGTAGTGGGTTCGATCCCAAGTGCCGGCCATCTTTCTGTTTCACGACACAAGCTTTAAGTAGCTTTAGCGAAAGAGTCAAAGAGTGTATTTGTGTTCACTTTGAGTGAGCACAGATTCATTTAAAAACAAAAATATGTTACTCAAGTCACAATATTTTGCTGTTTCAGACCGGTCGAAATATGATCGAATTACCCTGTTGATTTTTTTTATACAGAAAATACTTTTAGACGTTACAATGAAAGATATTTACGGCTTCAAGCAATCATCCGACCCCAAAAAAAACAAAAAAAAACAAAATCTGAACGCTCGTTTTATAAAAATAATCCACAATTTGATAAAAAAAAAAAAAAAAACTTTCACAGAATGAGTATTTTTGGTTTATCTGACGACAAAATCTAACTTCGCTAATAGATTCAGTACAAAACTAACAACATCAGTAGAACGGTAGGTGTCTTTGCTTGATAAACCGGATTAAATAATTAATGAATGTTTGTTTTGGAACTTTAGATGGTTTGAGGATGTCGCCTTTATTTTGACAGTTATTTTATCGTTCATCGAAATAACTATTATTCCACACAAATAACTTTTAGATCAACGTTGTCGCCTGGAATGTCGATGTTATATTTTAAGGTTTTTACCTTTTTCGTCTACCTAATGTTTCGCCTACTCTAAAACGAGAATAATTGATTTCATTCTGATGAAATGGAGTAAATCTTTCTTCATCAAAGAAAGCGACGTCGCGGTTGCCTTGTTTTTTTAGACCCCCGTCTCATTATCAATTTCTCCTGACTCCTGAGATCGAATATTTACTAGTAGTTGGGTCAGAGTCTTTCTGAAGCTATATTTGAAAATTCCATCCGGAATTTGCTTGTATCAGATTTATCTATCACAAATGGTTGATTACAAAAAATCCTTAGTCGATAATTTCGACCGGCATACAGTGGGGCTAGTACGAATTTTATCGAAAGCTAATTATTGCACGCAAATAAGCGCATAATTAGCGTGCGATTTGTGATCTTAGATCAAACGATCGAATCATTCGATCATTTTAGTATAAAAAAATTTCGAAACTCTTTCGAAAACTTATACCAGGGCTACTGTATAGAAACGAGTTGTTTTATTTATTTCAAATGGTATACCTTTCGATAATATATGTGGGTATTCGTCAATTTCAAACAACAGAACTCATGCACCACTACATAGATGATAGACGTATTGTGTGTGAGGCCTGAGGGAACGCTTCGGGTAGGCGGCTTGCGTCAGTCCTCATCATCAAGGGCTCTATTATTCTAGGATATTCTTCTTTTAAACCCCACATAGGGGCATAGGGAGGCAACAAGAGCTTTCCATTGCGCTCTATCTTGCTCAATACGTCCTCCCAAAATACGTTCAAATCCCTCATATCTGCTTCGAAGAATCGGAACATGAAAGTATGAGAGGGTCTTACTCGTCTTTAAAACCCTGGTAGGAGGAAGAATAGCGCCCAAAATGGTAGAAGCTGTGGGCTTGTATTAAGGGCTACTTTTTTTTTAAATAATTTAAGCATACCTACAGGAAGCGCGAATGAAGTAACAAAACATTCCTTAAACCCCAACAGGCCAGAAAAGGCGCAAGAAACAAGCCACGGAAGCTGTTGTCCGCCCGGTCATGGCGCGAAATCGAGCGCAATGGAGAGTTCTTATTGCTTTTCTACGCCCCTAAGTGTTATTTAAAGGGAGTATGTATGTTATTCTAAAGAAGTTCAAGACGTTTTGAAATTCACCACATAATCTCTCTGAAAGGCGATTGAGAAAGTGATGTAGTTATGTGCGCGAGAGAGCTCTTTTCCGCAGACGCCTGGTTTCCTTATAACTCCGCATAATAGTTATCTAGGACAAGACAGCATAACTCGCAATGTCCATAGCATATTATTTGTCTACCAATTAAACTATTGTCGATCGAAGGTTATTCTAAATTTGAATTTATACGAAAGTCATAATTCTATTAGAACACCCATCGATCGACATTCTAGAACAATCTTTTTTTTTAAATATTACACAATAATCCAATCAGCTTATGTCTGACGTCATTATTAATTTTCCCCGTAATCGGCCATCATTAAAATCTTTAGGTTTTTCCTAGCATTATCCTCAATGGTATCTAACCATTTCACTTTATTTTACATACACACGTAAATCTCTTGCAGTGGTGTACCTACTTTAATACTTCCATGACAGAGGTTTTAGAAAGATTTCGCTAAGCAAAGCGCACGAATAAACCATGAATATTATTTTTTATTAGAAATTATTTATTTCTGACAGACACAGTTTAAGATTGACGTATAGTATCGTTTAGCGTAACTAGGACACCATTATAAATATAAAATCAAAGAATTATCTAACAACTAATGACTATAAAAGTTCATTACTGATGTTCGATTTTTGAATGGAACAAACCACCACGGGCTTACGACCGTCTTCTACTGTTGTTTCGAAGGCTGGCTTAGTGTGATCACTTTACGTTAACAACGTTCGCCATTAGGTGATAATGTTTGAAGTCTCCAAAACTCCTAATCATGATAATTCCCAACATGTTCAACATGTCGAAAAATCTCATGTATGCAATAAGTAAATATTTAATATAATATTTTTATACGAATATTATATTGATGTGCGTATGTGTTTTTTTTTGTGATTTAAGATTAAAAACAAACTTCGTGAAACTTTGGCACCTCAAAACACACCCTTGTTACACCCCTGATCTTGCCACTTTCCGCGGTGGGCGTATTAAAACACGCAATTATTCAATTACTTAGGTCTGTACCGAATGATATATCGCATTATTGGCCAAGTCTGTTATATAACGAGACATTTAGGACGAAATAACACATCTTCAGTATACCTATGTACACACCTTGGCACCCCATTACGTCTAGCCGAATTTAGCTCCGCATACTTTTACCAGGGGTAGCCAGTGAAAGTATTTATGATACCTTTTCGACTGATTCAAGAGCATTTTGCACCTTTTTGCCTTTTTGAGAATGTAGAAACTTGAAAAATACTGTGGAGTTAGCACGAGTTTTATCGAAAATACACTTGGATATGATTAGCGTTTAAATAGTGTTCTAAAATCGAACGATCGAATCCTTCGATCATTTTGTACAGACATTTTTTCGAAACTTCTTCGATGATCGTTTCGATATACGATCATAGGAAACTTATACTACGGCTACTGTGCTACTGAGTGGCAATGATGCCACTCTAAGCAGAATTGAGTTAATTTAGTATGAAAGTTAATTTTGAACATGACAACATGGTTGCTAACAAGTCATTCAATCCGCTAAGCGACCTCTAGATGGAATCAGAATCAATAGTGCACCGCTATATTATCATATTCTGTGCATCGTGTGGGTAATATTGTTTCTATCCAATCTCAACAGATGCCGATGGGTGAATAATTTAAGCGGTTTCGTCCACATGTCATGATTTCTTATCCAGTTTATATTTTTATCCATTTTATAGAGACACCAAGAAAACACTGAACAACAGAAACAAAAAAAAAAAAACACGAAACAAACACATATAATCTCCAGTGCTCCAAAACAGGTATCTCCCGCAAAGTTATTTTGCATAGTTAGGTGGGTACAATAAACGTGTGAACATTTAAATAAAACCGATAAAAAGCCCCCTTCAACTAATTAAAGATTAAAATATGGTATAAAAATTCTTTATTTTGTCGGAATATAAAAAAATATTACCAATATCAAAATATTATTTGCAGATCAATGTAAAAACGTCCTTAGTATCCTAATAACAATTATTTATAACCTGTTGATTTTCTATGAATTTAAAAAAGTTGTTTGCTTATTCGTTGTATAGAACTTGTATAGAAATATGTAGAAAGTTATTTAATAAAGCATAATAAATAGTTACACAGAAGAATAATATAGATACATAAATACGACAGAAATGTAAGGAAGATGTCAAACGACATTTTTCTCGTGTCGTTTAAATAAAGAGACCAAATACCCAATACCGTACTGGGAGTCACGTAATCCAACCGATGTCACTTTTTAAACGCTACGTACTTTTGTATTTTTACGTCGTGAGCTTAGCAGTTTCGAGACAAGTTAAGGTCGCGTGGATCGCGATACAGAAGGCAGTATCTCTTAAATTATAGATTTTTGATTGAATAATTGTTACGCAAAACGTGGGCCCGTGAAGAATTATACTAACTTTTTTGTATGTCACCAAACACTTCGATTGTATGCCGATTCGATATAAAATGTCACTTCAGTTGTTTAAGATGTCTTTAGTTTTGGTTCATTTAAGCGTAGACCCTTATAGATAGGTAATCCTTTGGGGTGGAGATACTACATAATATACCTACTTCATTATTTTGGACAGTTCAATATACGTTTAGGTAAATGGTCAAAATATTCTACGAGGCTAATCTACAAAATGCTGAAGGGACAAGTTTGAGAATACCATGAGAAACAGGGTTGCTCGGCAAGGACTTTTGAAGTCCGTAATATGCACCAATTGGAGAGCGAGTATTGATGATAATGAGGAAAAAGAAACCAACGTGAATCTGTCTATGATACATAAACTAAGGGATGAATGGATGAATGAATATGGTGAATCAGATATAATTAGAATCTGAATAATTATAATAATTTAGATCATTAATGACAAAATAGTGACTAAATTAATCACATAGAAAGAATAGACGAACATGATTATCGTTTAGAATAGGGGGTATCAGCAGACCTAGACAAAAATTGCTTTAAAGGTACTGCAATCCTTTCAGGTGCTTAATGACGTCATATAACAATGACATTTTAAGAAGAACAGATGTAATAATAATAGGGAGAAATAAAATTATGGCCGGGAGAAATAAAATTATGGCCATTAATTCATGGGTTGTACCGAAAATTTTGTATTCTTTTGGAATCATTAAGTGGAACCAAACGGAACTAGACAAGATGGATTTAAAGGTGCGTGGTTTGCTCACACAATATAGGATGCATCATCCAAGATGTTCCTTGATGAGATTATATTTACCAAGGAAGATTGGTGGTAGAGGCATGTTAAACATCAAAAACATGAATAACAAAGAGATAAACCTCCTCCAATCTTACTTTATCTCATCAAGGAATAAATTGGGCTATGAAGACCTCATTGCGTGTGATTTGAAGTACACGCCCTTAAATTTATCAAATCCTGTTTCACCACCGATAATTGGGGTACAAGATCGGGTTGATAAATGGAAAGGCAAGTCTCTCCACGGTCGATTCTTCGAAACTTTAAATTCATCACATGTAAGTCTTGAAGATTCGACTGGATGGTTGAGGTTTGGTGAACTATTTAGCGAAACAGAAGGTTTTGTCTGTGCAATACAAGACCAGATCATCGTCACTAATAATTATAAAAAATATATTATTAAAACACCTGATATAATTGATAAATGTCGTGCATGTGGCCAAACAGGAGAAACACTCAGACATATTTTGTCTGGGTGTTCTCTCCTGTGTGGTTCTGAGTATCTGCACAGACATAACGATGTGGCTAAAATAGTTCATCAAAAACTTGCCTTGAAATATGGTTTGCTCGATCTTGAAGTACCTTATTATAGGTACACCCCAATTTCGGTAATGCAAAACAGTAATACAAAGTTGTATTGGGATATACCAATACAAACTGACCGAACGATTAACGCAAATCGTCCGGACATTGTATTGGTTGATCGTAGGAACGGGATAACGTATCTCGTGGATATCACTATACCGTATGACGAAAATTTGAAAAAAGCCGAGCAGGATAAGATAATTAAATATCTTGATCTTGCTCACGAAATCAAGGATATGTGGCATACACCAACCACCCACATAATACCTATAGTGATATCGACGAATGGAGTTATTCCTAAGTCTCTTAAAGACAATCTAGGGAAACTTGGCATCTGTTGTGGTCTCAGATATGCCATCCAAAAGGCAGTTCTGTTGTCCTCATGTAGGATGTTTTGAAGGTTCCTTTCTCTGTAGTTCGAAGATCTCTCATGATTACATTACATTGTGATGTATCATGAGAGATAATGCCGATATTTTTATATTTAGTATATAGCATTGTATTTAATTTTAATTTATTTTTATAATTTTTTTTTTACAATGATGTATACTTCATATGATATATTGTGATTTAATGAATAAATGATTTGAAATAATAATAGAATAAGTCTCTAAGAACTAACCCCATATAATAATAAATAACAACAAATAATAAATAATAATAAACAACACTCTTCTATTATACATAGGTGTCAGTATAGCTGGTGGAACTCAATGCTTGAAGCATTCTCTATCAGTCACCCGGTTCCGTCAAATCTGAGACATGATTCAAACCCCGAGTAGAAATTTCAAATGAAAACAGATTGAATATTTCTGATCCGACCGGAAATCGAACCCGGGACCTCTTATCCTGAAGTCGGAGCCTTTGCCACTACACTACCGGGGCTGATATCGGAACATTAGTAGATTATATTTTATTTATTTTTTATTTTATTTTATTATATATTACTACTAGCTTTCCCGACAGACGTTGTCCTGTGGTTCTAGCCCGAAGTGGCGCCTGCGCCCCCGTAAAACAATACAAAATTTATTCGATGGAGTTAAGCTAATAAAACAATAACATTAAACTATTTCTGAAACATCCATATTTCATTCGTATCCAAAGCTCTGGCGGAAACAACTTGAGAATAATGCGCTCGAGCACAACTCTACCTCGCCTATTACCAATACGAATGTGCCCGATAATATTGTTGACTTTGTGTGAAAATTAAATGGGCTACTGTAAGAGCGGATGCGAGAATGAGAGGGAAGTACCCGCGATGGCGTGGGCGCGTCCCAGGTAACCGTTCCATACAAACTTAAATATTGTATTTTTCATCATTTCTTATACATTTTTTTTTACTTTTTATTCGTTGTTCTGTTATCCGAAGCGGGGAAGAATCCAATAAATCAAAAATAAGAAGAATCCGTTGAGCCGATCTCGAGTTAAAAGTGTTCGCACTAACCCGACTTTAATTTAATATTAGAGATGGTTCTCAAACTGAGCATAAAATACCTGATATCATGGTTGCGTCTTGTGTCGCCTTTCTACTCGTTGTACTCAACATAAAAAATGTAGGTACCATTTATTTTGCAGTTGCACATTTTTGCTGGGTGTCTATCTACCTGAAACCTCTCGCAGACAACGTCCCCGCTATATACGCTGGCGTGACGGCAGACAATGAAAAATGTAAAAACTGTATTTTTACACACTTAGGAATGTGTGTTTGAACGTAGTAATATGTGGATGGGTTTGCTACTCAAACAGCGCATGTACCAACACATTTTAATATTAAAGATAATATCCAATATTATGAGGTGACTATTGACCAATATGCAAACTGGGATGGATGTACCTACCTGGGGCCCTAAATAATTTGAATTTTGCGAACGACTACAAACGAACTTTTCGACAATGTAGAGTAGGAAGAAAATGAACTGACTAACTAGAATTAACTAACTAAATGGATATATTCATATTCTGGCGCCAAATATATGAGAGCAGTTGCAGTCTTTAAGTTTGGTTGCCCTCTTGTTCTCAGTAATTTCCAACTTTTATCTCTATATTTCATTTATTATTAAATTTCTACTTGTTGCATAGATGAGATTTTTCCACATGTTGAACATGTCGAGAATTCTCATGATTAGGAGTTTCGGAGACTTAAACATTACCACCTAATGGCGAACGCTGTTAACGTAAAGTGATCGCACTAAGCCAGCCTTCGAAATAACAGTAGAAGACGTTCGTAAGCCCGTAGTGTTTTGTTCCATTTAAAAATCGAACAGTAATTAATAGAAAAGTTAAAAGTTGTTACATAATCAAGAAAATTAATTGTTTAAAATAAACCATTTTTTATATGATGTTCCAGTGGACAATAATTTTTTTCGCACTCTAAAATACAATATTGGTACTTAATCTACTCGTATTTCTAACAAAATAGTCGTATATTTTGTGTGTAAGGCTTGCCTATCAATACTCCCTTTAATTTATTGTCTTTGTTTCACAAACGAAGTAAATTAACTTTTCAATATGGTTGGTTAGGTCCCTACTTACATGGAAAAGAATCTCATTCGAATTCAATTTTCTATATTATTTAAAATTAATTTCAAATAAAGAACTGATTCCTTAACAACTTTTGAACATATTCCTAAACTAGCTGTCTCGCCCGTCGAACTTCGACCTAACCAAGAATAAAAATAAAATCTTGACTTACATAATACATAAATTACATACAGTTTATGACATAAAAACTTCATCTATATAATATTTGCCTTGAACACTGACTGACTGACTGACTGACTGACTGCCTGACTGACTGATGTCATTAACGCCGCTAGATGGCGCGCCACTCGCAACTAAAGACAAATAATAATATTGTTCTTCTAATACAATATGGCTGACAGCAGTGACAACTGACAGTAACATAATGATATTATTATGCCTGGTGGCTGAGCACTTTTTTTAAAGGTCTTGACGTAGAGAAAAACAATTTTTTGGGTTATTAAAAAGCTCACATGCGAAGTCAGCCATAAGAAAGCAAAGTGTACCAAATTAGGAAACTTTTACGCACAGCGGGACTTCATAGTGAAGAAAAGCCTTTCTAATGCCATGAGTGCAATAAAAAGTTTGCGGTTTCAAGTAATTTAAAGAATGACATGCGAACTCATATCGGAGAAAAGCCATACGAATGCAATAAAAAGTTCAATCAATCAAATAATTTAAACAACCAATGACATGCTAAAAGCTATTTGAATGGTAAGTTTGCAATAAAAAGTTTAATTTCATTTTTAAGTTTGCATAAATAGTTCAATCAACCGTGTGCTGTAAAGTATCACTTGCGAATTCGGCCAAAAAATTGACAAATCAGGAAACTTTTACGCACAGCCGGACTTCGCTTTACTAATGCAATGTGTGCAATAAAAAGTTTTGAAACTCATAGCTGAGATAAGCCATACGAATGCAACCATTGCCATAAAAAGTTTAATCAATCAAATGATAAAAGCCATTTAAATGCATATTTTGTTAGAAAAAGTTCAAAATTTGTTTAAAGTCTGACATATGAATTCGGCCAAAAGAAGCATAGTTTGTATGAAAAAGTTTACCAAATCAGATCTTTAACTCACAGACGCGATTTCATTGCCAAGAAAACCCTTGCTAATGCAATGTGTGTTAGAAAAAGTTTTTTTTTGTATTTTTATAAATAGTTATAGTATCATGAATAGTTATAATCTATCATCGAGTGCTTTACAGTCACACAAATGAATTCGGCCATAAGAAAACAAAGTTTCCATGAAAAAGTTTACCAAATCACGAATCTTTAATCCACACACACGAGATCATAGCGGAGAAAAACCATACGAATGTCATGTTTTCAATAAAAAGTTTACACACCTAGAGTAATTTTTTAAAGATTTTCATGTGAATTCATAACGTTGAATAGCCATACATATGTAAAGTTTGTTATAAAAAGTTCATGTTGTTTTTTGAGTTTTCATGAAGAATTCAATTAATCAAGTGCTTTAAAGTCTGACATATGAATTCGGCGATAAGAAAACAAAGTTTCCATGAAAAAGTTTACCAAATCACGAATCTTTAATCCACACACACGAGATCATAGCGGAGAAAAACCATACGAATGTCATGTTTTCAATAAAAAGTTTACACACCTAGAGTATTTTTTTAAAGATTTTCATGTGAATTTGTAGCGTTGAAAAGCCATACATATGTAAAGTTTGTTATAAAAAGTTCACGATGTTTTTTGAGTTTTCATGAAGAATTCAATTAATCAAGTGTTTTAAAGTCTCATAATATAAGAATTCGGCAATACGAATGCAAATTTTAAAAATTAAAAATAAAATAAAATAAATAAATAAATGAAAAAGTTTAATCAATCAAATCGGTAAATACCCACATGCCAAAAGCTATTTGAATGTACAGTTTGTAATTAAAAGTTTAAGTTGTAGGTATTTGAGTTTTCATAAAGAGTTGAATCAACCAAGTATTTTGAAGTCTCACATGTGAATGCTCACAGCTATGCTATGAGAAAGTAAAGTTTGCATAAAAAAGGCCATAGGTGGGCGCCACGGGCGCCTTTAAAAAACTAGTTAAATATAATTTATAATATGTTGCATTATAGATATAATAATTATTAATTATTGTTGATTCAGATGCGGTATGATGTTCGACGAGCCATAAGCTTGTAAGGTACCTAATAAAAGCAATTAATTCCTCTAAAGTTGCATAATTTTTGAAAAAAAAAATCAAAGAGATGGCGGAGTAGTAGGAAATAAGTCACATGTGAAGCGTGTTACATTATTGTTTATATCATTGGATGAACAGACTCCATTAAACCCAAATTTTACCGAATTATTATGGTAAGATGAGATTAATACCCCTTTCTAAATACGCTTTGCCTTTTAATGGGTCTCCTTTTTCAAAATTTCTCCATGATTACAATCTTTATTTAATACTATAAACTGGGTGGTTAAAGAATCTTTTTAAATCTTTGGTCACTTTCGACAATTAAAAAAAATCCATGATCATAAAGTTGATAGTTAGGCCATAGTTATGTATGTAATCTGATTTTTATTGAAATTTCGCAAATAACTTTTGAACCACCCAATATCGCTGAAAAAAACGTAGAGAAGGTCCTCCACCATATCTTTCGGATGATCCACTACTTACGTTACACCGAGTATACAAATTATAACAAGTCAAATTGGACAGTAGGAAACGGGGAATATCATGCAATATAAAAGACTAAAAACTAGGGCCAATGAAGGTTGTCAGCCCTCGGCCCCTCAATCCGCAATCTGCTTGATCAGTGCCTATTGATAATAATTTCCAATACATAATAAAATTCAATTAAGTATTTTGTATTTAACATGTAAAACACAATAATTATTCATAGAAATAATGTAGCTCTTACAATAATTAATAATGACTTGATTGCTTTACTTTGTATCAATAAATTACATTGATTAGTAAGTTCATTAAAAAGATATTAAGAACCCTGAAATGAATTTATAATAAAGAATTTAATATTTTATATTCATAAATACTCTGTCAAGTTTCCAACTAATAAAGACTCAGACATAGATTAAGTTGCATAAAGGGCAGTTATCAAAATTAAGAATATGTAACAACTAATGACTCTACCAATTCATTACTGATGTTCGATTTTTAAGTGGAACAAACCACCATGGGCTTACGACCGTCTTCTACTGTTATTTCGAAGGCTGGCTTAGTGTGATCACTTTACGTTAACAACGTTCGCCATTAGGTGGTAATGATTAAGTCTCCGAAACTCTTAATCATGAGAATTCTCGACTAATCAAATCAATGTGGAATTTTCCAACTTTTTTTTTTTTTTTTTATTTATTATTCATTATAAATTATTTTACACAATTGTTTGTTACACATAAATCTTACGGCTATTTTACAATCTTGCGTAGTCCATCTCGTATAAAGCAACTTAATGCTTGAGCGACGAGATGGACTTTCTAAAACTAAATATTCACACAATTAATTATATAGGTAGGTATTGTCAGCATTAAGTATACCCAATGATAGGCAAACATTTTTCCTTCTGCAATCAAGTACACATATTATAACATACATGACACCAAAAGAAATGTTTCAAAAAAAGCTCCCACTAAACACCAGACACACACAAAACAACCATCAACACAAATACAACCACCCACAAATGGACAAGAGGACATGAAACAAGGATTTCTACGCAGAAATTGTGTTGTCGCAGGGGCTTCCACCCATCTTTAAATATTTTTTAATTTCAGCCACCATGGTCCTGCAATTGGACATCTCTCTTATTTTCTGGGGAAGTTGATTAAAATATACCTCACCCAGATAAGAGAAGTGGCGTTGGGCGAAAGTACTCTTCCTCCTCTTTTGTAAAAACTTATGTGTATTTCGAGTTCTGCTCTCTACACATAAGTTTTTACAAAAGAGAAACTGATTCAATATGATTGTTTATTCTATAAAGTGCTTCTCACAATATCTAAAAGATAGCTCAGAAATTCGCTAATCTATAATATAATAAAGTCGGGTTAGTGCGAACACTTATAACTCGAGATCGGCTAAACAGATTTTTATGATGCTTGGTTTATTGGATTCTTCTCCCCTCCGAATAACAAAATAACTAATACAACATTGAAAAAGTGATAGAAAATAATATAAAAAATAATAGATATTAAAATTTCTATGGAACGGATTTACTGACAACAACGCCATCTGTGAAAATTCCAAAACAACATATATTTTTTTTACTTGTAAACCATTGAGTTTCAAAACGCCGGTATGCAGATTTTTGATAGAAATTCTTTCAAGCTTTCAGGAATATTTATTATATTTTAAACGTATTTTTGTATAAATTACAAATTTGAAATCTATTTTCATAGTAAGTAGGTACTACAAGGAAACGTTTATCGGGAAAGCTATAGTATATTCCTAAATTAAAGACACTCTTAACTATTAGGATGACAGTTCTAGACTGATTTATTAGTGGTTGACAATATTCATACAAGTACAGTAATCATATGTGACAATAACCTTACATATTATTTAGGCACCTACACAATATATTATACAGGCGACGAAGTAGCATGAAAGACCGAATACAAAGAAATAAGAAAGTCATAATGTTGTCTAGTGCCGTATGTTGTATCGTCACAAATATCCCAAACTGTTCTTAATGATACAACTTTTAGCGACTATGTAGTATAAACTCTGCTATTACATAATTGATAATCGATATCGTTATGTTGATCCATTTCCATAAACGACATTCGTCATAATATTGTGGAAATGGTGGAATTGTAACCTTCAATGTCTCATGCGACGTACACGTGGTATTGTTATAAATACATAATTATTATTAATCGTTTCAGACTTTATGGCTACCAGCTACCATGGCTAGTCTGCACGTTTCCCATTAGTGTATTGAAATCATAAAATATTAATGAACCAAAAGGAATCGAATGAGCTAAACATCGAGCAAAGCTGAGGCTTGGACATGTTGTGAGATTGAGGAGGTCGGTAGTCGACGGTTTCGTACGTACAGCGTTTTTAGGTCTTGAGCTCGAAGCCGGTGCTATTTCCAATTACTCCACACAAGACTTTGCTTGTCAAGTCAAAAGTATACCTATTGGTGTTCGCTTTGAGTGAGCCTTGAATCATTTAAAAAGCACACTCCCTTGCCATTACGAGCTTTTTGACATCTTTTTCTTCTACAATTTCTACTAACTATGTATATTTCCACCCTTTGGAGGTCTAACGGGTTGGAGAATGCCGAATTCTTGTGCTGTCCATCCTAGGCACGTGGTCACACCAGAAGCTTCTACAACTAAACTCTCTTAAATTCTCCCTCACATAACTTCTCCATCAAAATTAAATGTCTTTAATGCGTGTTTTTGCCAGCTTTGCTATATTATATGGAGGTGAATCCTGGAACCAGAAAAAAGATCATAAAATATGAAAATTGGTTTATTTATTATTAGTTTACCGGTGTTTTTAAACAGTTTCAATTTAATCCCAAAATATTTTATCAATAATCGATTTAATTTAAAAATCTGAGCAACCCTTACGGGGGTCACCTTAAAAATGCTAAACGAGTGTAGTTTGTATGTAAAAAGGATATCGTCGGAACATGTGTTTGAAATTCTGTTTCGTTTATTTTATACGATAATCGATTTTTGCTAACGGCTTGAATAATAAGTACCTATGTATGCAGAAAACATACAAATAGTGTTTTATATATTATTATTTTTTATTTATTATTCTTAGGCAACCCATCCTGAAAGAATGATTTGTGCCTCATTACAAAACAAAAATTTCTAAAAAAAAAACTTAGAGAAGAAAAGACGGAAAGGTATTGATAAAAGTTACATTACGGTAATCAAAAATTTCTATTATTATGTTGTATACATTTAATAATTATTGCGTTGATTTCGAGTGAATTTTGTGCTAGCAAAAAGCCAATAGATGCGGGGTAGGTACCAACTAGTCGTGCAATGTCTGGGTAGAAGTGCGCGGTATCAAACAGTGGGCAAGAAAAGAACACATGATCCAGAGTTTCTATCTCTGTCCCGCACTCGCACCACGGGGAGTCAATAACATTTATTTTGAAGAGATGTGCGTTCACTAAGCAATGCCCGGAGCGCATTCTGAATATTGTTGAGACCGTAAATTTTGATATTTTTTTCTTATCATACCACGAAATATTGGGTAGGCATGGTTGAATACTTTTATAATGGGCACCTTTATGGGAACTTAGCCACAGTTTTTCCCACTGTTCACGAATTTTTTGCATGATTAAAGGTAAACAGTCCTCTGTTGTTTTGTTTGTCAAGTCATACGGTACGCCACTAAAAATGGCTTCTTTGGCAAGTTTATCGACCGCTTCATTTCCCGAAATTCCGATATGAGACGGGATCCATACAATTACAATTTCTACACCTCTCTGTTGCACCCGAAAGAGATCATATGCGATGTCACACATCAATTTATTACGTGGGTCGGCTTTTAAGTTTGATGAGAGCTTCACAACTAGGCTAAGTGAATCTGTAAATATGACCGCTTGATTTGCTTGAAGGTGTGCAATCTGTGAGATGGCCTCCCTGAGAGCTATGCCTTCTGCAGAGAATATAGAAGAATGTTGCGGAACTTTTATTTTTTTAGAGATATCAAGGGAGGGGATCAAGAACGCCGCACCACACTCTCCAGAATCAGTTTTGGAGCCATCAGTGAAGACTCTCAGATGGTTAGGCCATAAGGACTCGACTTTTCTTAAAAATAATTGATTAACAGTGGCGGGATTAAGATTGGCGTGTGATTTATTAAGACTAATTTATTCTATCGTATTTGGTGTGAACACTGTTGCTTCGAAGGGGATGGAAAATAATGGAATTTGAGGGTATCTTTGAAGACCAAGATTAGATTTTATAAACTGAAGGCATGACACAAACATAGGATGTACTTTTGAGCGCCACATGGGCTTGTCAACACAAAGATCAGATAGCTCCTCTAGCTTACTAATCAGTGGATGGGTACTCGAAATGTATCTATTTATGAGAAATTTAAATGCCAAATATTCCCTACGTAAAGTAGACGGCATTTCCATGGTTTCTACTTGAAGGCAATTTATAGGTGTGGATCTCATCGCGCCCAAAATCAATCTCAGGCATTTTGATTGAACTCTTTCGAGCTTCTCACTGAGATATTTCGGGAGGGAGTCTAATAAGAACCCCCCGTAGTCCAAGATACTACGAATTAGAGCGTTATATAAAATTTTCATCGTAGATGGGTAGCAACCCCACCAAACTCGACTAATTGATCTCAGAATATTTATTCTCTGTTCGCATTTGGAGGTGATATAATCAATATGTGTATTCCAGGTTAGCTTTCTGTGTAGAAACATTCCGAGAAATTTCACTGAGTCGGCCTGAGCAATCTCCGTATTTTCAAATGGCAATGTTACTTTTGGGATTTTACGTTTGTTGGAAAAAATAACAACTTGACTCTTGGACGGGGACAGGGAGAAACCAACGCTTCCAAGCCATCCTTCCAAGGATTCGAGAGCGCGCTGCAAGTGGTTTGCCGCTCGTTCAATTGATTTTCCAGAGGTATAGATAACAAAATCATCCGCATACTGTAGTAATTGACATTCTCTGGGTATGAAGTTTGCTAAGTCCAGTGTATAAATATTAAATAAAATTGGGCTCAGAACTGAGCCCTGAGGAAGTCCTCTGTAAACTATTCGTTGGTAATTGGTTTCAGTTAATTCCATAAAAATGCTGCGTTCACTAAGTAAGTTAAATATGAGTCTGGTAGTACAAGTTGGAATGCCAATTCTATTCAATTTTGACTTGAGGACTGATAGAAGGACACTATCATAAGCACATGATATATCCAAGAACGCTGCTGTTATACTATTTTGATTAGATCTAGCTATATTTATATCAGTTATTAGTATTGATAAGTTGTCAAGACAGGATTTTGTTTTTCTAAAACCAAACTGCCATGGGGGGAGGAGAGAGTTGTTTTCGAGGAACCATTCCAATCGATTTTTAATCAAATGTTCCAAAATTTTAACAAAACAACAGGACAAAGCGATTGGACGATACGATTGTCCACTGTTTGGGTCTTTATTGGGCTTAAGTATAGGAACGATAAGCTGCTTTTTCCATATTTGAGGGACGGATCCAGTTTTTAATGCATGGTTGTACACGTCTAGAATGTTTTGGAGAATGTTTG
The DNA here is from genome assembly GCA_963576905.1 of Mystacides longicornis. Classification (NCBI taxonomy): domain Eukaryota; kingdom Metazoa; phylum Arthropoda; class Insecta; order Trichoptera; family Leptoceridae; genus Mystacides; species Mystacides longicornis. The sequence continues at coordinate 3,498,500 of OY756439.1, read as the reverse complement.
GTGGCAGGTGGCGTATAAAAGCATAAGGGATACGATCCAGACCTGGCGCCGAGTCCCCAGTGCCCGAGATGGCTGTCTGCAGTTCCGCAATTGAAAATGCAGAGTCCATCCACGAAGCACTTTGGACAACAGCATTCTCATCCGGTATCTCATCAATATTTGGTGTATAATCAGGTGCCAGTTTATTAATAAATTCCTCAGCCCACCTTTCATTCTGAGGTACCATACTTTTGGTACTGTACATACCACGAAATTGGCGGATAGATTGCCAAACTGAAGAAATAGGTGTGTCATATGACAGAGAGGAACAAAAATGCTTCCACCCTTGTCTTTTTTTCCTTTTAAGAGTTCTTTTAGTAAGAGCCTGAATCCGTTTTACCTCCAAATAATTTTCAAAACATATATCCCTCCTATACTTGTACATTGCCTCCTGTCTCTTAGATATTAAGTCCGAACATTCCTCATCCCACCATGGAGGGCTTTCTTTCCTATTTTTTTTGTGTGTCTTGTTAAATGGGGTGCTAGCTTCTGCAGCAGCTATTATTTTATCCGTTATATCACCAACAAAACGTTCCACGTCGTCGATACCATCGGCGTCAGGCCCACTCAGTGAATCCGTAAATCGTTTCCAATTTGTGAGCTTAGTATTGAAAAGTTTTCTCGATTTTCGTCTATTATTTTGATCATTTTTACTCAGAATGTTCATAATGATCGGGAAATGATCACTTGAGTACGAATCTTCAAGCATATACCAATCAATCTTGGATGTCAAATCCGAGGATGCTATAGTGATATCCACCGCACTGCGATTTTGGTTTGGAGGGGATAATCTAGTTGGTTCTCCCGAGTTTAATATACATAGATTATGATCATCGACGAATTCTAAGATGTCTTTCCCGGATGCGTCATTTTGCGTACTGCCCCAAATATATGAATGAGCGTTAAAATCGCCTTGGATTACGAAGGGTGATGATAAGTTGGAGACGACTGCATTCCAATACAAAGTATCAAAAGGAGTTCTTGGTGGAATGTATGTGGAGATATATGTTATACCATGAACAGAGGCCGCAACAGATTGAAATAATGTGTTATGCGGAAGATTTACAGGTATAAATGGAAGGGAAGATTTGATCAGCAAAGCTGCCCCACCCCCCCTTCCATCGGTTCTATCGTCTCTCAGGCAGAAATATCCCGGGATGTCAAATCTAAGATCTGGACTCAGCCATGTCTCAGAAATTGACGCGATTGAGATGTTATGAGAGTTAAGAATATTTATCAGGTCAATTTTATTACATATAATACTTCTGCAGTTCCATTGCAGAACTTTTAAACTGTTAGTTCTTTGCTGTAGATGGTTCATTATTTGCAGAATCAGAAGAGAGGAACGGCAAGGCACTTGAGAGAGAGGGTGAAAAATTGTAGTTAGGGTTGGACAATAATTTATGTAAGAGTTTGGCAATATGATTGAGAATGACACTTGGATCCTCCGATGGTTCGGGTTGGGAGTCCGGGCAGTCCTCTTTGTTGCGTAGTGCAAAACCATCCATCTGCGAAGAGGGCTCCCCGTTATTGTAGGAAAGACACTCTTTGTACTCCTTTGAGTTAAATACTGTTTTTGTGTCAAATTCTAAACGTTGTCTAGGACGTGAGAATTTAAAGGACTTTGACCATACTTTTTGAGGGGTGATGTTTTGCGTAATTTTGGAAAAAGTTGGAGCGGCTGAGACTTTCTCAGCATAACTGATGGAGGTTGGAGGGTGAAGCTGCGATGCTTCTTTGAATGATAAGTTATTACTGGCCATTGATTTTTTTATTGATCTTTGTCTTTGAAACTCTGGACAAGACATGTTAGCAGCCGAGTGGTCTCCTCCGCAGTTTAGACATTTGACTGTTTTAGATGTGCATGTTTCACTAGAGTGATTTTCACTGCATTTATAGCAGCGGGGTTGGGATCTGCATGCCACTTTGGGATGTCCATAGCGGCAACAGTTAAAACATAGTATTGTAGGAGTCATGTACTGTTCCACTCTTAAGGCATTGTGGTATAAATAAATGTGGTCTGGCAGAGTTTGCCCTTGAAGAGTTAAAAGGACAGTCCTCGACGGCTTCCATACAGGAGTACCTGAGGAGGAGTCTTTATAATTTAGTCGTCTCGCCTTTAGGATTTTTCCCTGAGATGATTCAGCGTTGGCTATTATTTCCTCCACTGAGACCTCCAAGGATACTCCTTTAATAATCCCCTGTTTCGTCGTGCGAAACAGAGGAATGTATGCCTTGAAACCATTTGATTGAATGAAGGCTGACTCGACGAATGCATTTGCCGCTGAGCCTGACTGAAAATTTACAGAAATTTTGCACCTGCCTTCGGATTTGACTCCTCCGGCGGCTATGTTTTTGATCGAACTTCTGAATAAAATTGTCCCGAAAGTCATTGGGTGCAGGGGCTTATTTGTGTCTTCGTATTGTACGAATACAGTGTACGGGCCGGGCATACCTATTGTGTACTTTGGCGACACCTCTTTGGGCTCCTCGCCACTCACAATCTCGCTACTCGTCATGATATGTTGATTATCGTAACGTGGCCGTTTTCTTATGTCCGGCGGCACCGGAGGGTCCGGCGCATCGTCCATTGAGAAATACAAAAAAACTTCCAATTAATAAAGAAAAAAAAACTTACCCAGTGTAAGATGAAAACAGAAAAAAGTAATGAAAAAAAAGATAGAAAAAAAAACACTCCTTTACGAGTGAACCTGTGTTAAGTAATTATTGTTACGAAAAATGAGTTACTAAAGATGATTTGTATGTCACACACAGAATGCACGTCCGCACCGTACAAGATCTCCACGTCGACCTATATATTATTATTATTATTTTGATAGTTGATGATAAAAACGAACAAGGCAATGAACTCATATAAAATTATAACAATAAAAATAGTGAATATATGTAAAATAGAAATCATATACGAATCACGCCACCAATCGATTTAGACCAATCGGAGTCCATTTAGTCGTATTTCATATATTTCAACTTTTACAGCGAAAATCATAATAATATACGATTGCTAAATGTATGTATTACTTTTGCCCATTATATTACTACCATCTCCACAGTTAAATTATTATCATAATTACCTACAAGCGAAATATTCCATTTGTATATTTTATTTATAAACACTAGCAGACCCATCTAATTTCGTCCCACCTGAATTACGTTTTCAGACATCAAAATTGAGTAAGTTGTTTCGATGAATTTTTATTTTGCTCGACTCGGTTTCGAGAAGTTTCTTCCTGCAATTAATGCAATAATTTAATTCTTTAAATAGTAAAGTTGCTTTGCTCACAGGACTGCCGAGCCTCTTGTATGAGCCATCAGTTGAAACGGCGAAAACATTGATTACATTATTGACCAACAATATCGTCCACTTATAGACTTTGATGGTATTGCGAAATGCTATAGGTGTACGAAACTGAAACCTAACAATAGAAATGGTTGGTAGCCTAACAATGTCATCATTGACTTTATGAGTAGGTACTGGAGAAAGTGGGTTCGATCCCAGGTGCCAACCATCTACCTCTTTCACGACACAAGCTTTAAGTAGCTTACTGTTAAAGAGTGAAAGATTGTATATATTTGTGTTCACTTTGTGTGAACACAGATTCATTAAAAAAAAAAACTTACAACTTTTTTTCGAGAGATGGCGGTGTAGTAGAACATAATTCGCATATGAAGTATGTTTAGTTGTTTGTAAAAAAAAAACACGTTCGAACACTCAATGTTGTAACATAACATCAGTTCTCAATGTTGCTGCTAATATAGGAATCGTTTTTCTTTTTTTGTTATAATTAGTCCATTAGTAGATTACTGACTTTCATACAGTCTAATGAAGACGATGGATTCGAACCTCGGTGTATCAGAACATCTTCATTTCTCAAAAAAAAAAAAAAAAACGTTCCCCTATAGAGATTATATGCCCTTCGGGTGTTCAAGGGATCTGAATATTTTAGAAGGTATTCGACACGTGTCACATACGAAGTACTGAAAACCTTGCGAGTCGATTTCCATTTCTAACTTGTGTCATGTATATTTTTTCTGAAATACTATTTATTGGGTTAGACTCTACATCGAGTTTTTTTATTCAAATTTAAGGGAATTATGACGTGTAGTGAGATTGTATCGTTTAAATTACCTATCTATCTTGATGTAATGTAGTGGGACGTAACGCCTAATATTAAAGTTAGTATGGGATGGATTTACTGACAACAACGCCATCTGTGAAAAAATCCATAACAACACGATTTTTATTTACTTACTTTGAGTTTGAGTTTCCATTGAGTTTCAAAACACTGGTGCGCAGATTTTTGATTGAATTTCTTTCAAGTACTTATTTTTGTATAAAATTACAAATTTGAAATGAATAGGTATTCATAGTAAGGACTACAGGACACGTCTGTCGGGCAAGATAGTAGATAATAAAAAAATATTAAACCAATTTGAATACTCTCTCGTTTAGTGAGGTAATAAACCCTATACACAATTTATATATTATATGTAGGTACATTGTAAAATAATGCTAATGTTTTTTTTTGTATTCTTTTGGAAATAATTAAATCGAATCGAAAAATCAGGTTGGTCAATCTCACGGTCCCGATCTGATTTTTCGATCTCCTGCCTCTTACAGGATGCTCGAAAAACCAGCAAAAAGAGCAGAGGTGCTATTTAATGCTATCTGTATAATATTTGTCTGTCACTGACTCACTGACTGACTGATTGACTGATGTCAGTAACGCTGTTAGTTCCTGCGTTTACCAGAAAATGCCGCTACTCGTAACTAAAGAGAAATTTTGTTATACGAATGTGGCTGACAGTTCAATAATATTATGACTGGTGGCTGAGCACTTTTTTTAAAGGTTTTGAATTGCAGAAAAACTATTTTACATACTCGGGTTATTTAATTAAAAATTCGGATGCGAATTCATGGCTGAGAATAGTCAAACGAATGCAATATTTGTAATAAAAAGTTTAATCAATCAAATAATTCATCAATAATACATACACAACATTAATAATATCAACAATACATGCATAACATTAACAATATATATCTCAAAAATGTACAGAACCATAAAAGCACGACAGCATGAACATCTCGTATAAATCAAATTTCGATGATAACTCTAGTACAATTCCAAATGCATTAAAATTATAAATCATCATCATCGACCCAAATATAATCATTAAAAAATAAACTTCATTTTATGCTTAGCAAATCAAAAGAATCAATGAATTACCGCTTTGAAACCACAATGACATGCTGGAAGCCATTGTAGTGCTAAGTTTGTAATCAAAAGTTTGAGTTGTTTTTTTATGTTTGAATGAAGAGTTCAATCAACAGTGAGCTTTAAAGACTCACATGCGAATCCAGCAATACGAAAGCAAAGTTTGCATGAAAAAGCTTACCAAATCAGGAAACTTAAGTGAACACGCGCCACTTCATAGCGGGGAAAGCCATACAAATGCAATATTTGCAATAAAAAGATTAATCAATCAAATAATTAAACACCCACATGCTGAAAGCCATTGTAGTGTTAAGTTTGTAATAAAAAGTCTATGTTGTTTTTTATGTTTGAATGAAGAGTTCAATCAACAGTGAGCTTTAAAGACTCACATGCGAATCCAGCAATACGAAAGCAAAGTTTGCATGAAAAAGTTTACCAAATCAGGAAACTTAAACGAACACGCGCCACTTCATAGCGGAGAAAGCCATACAGCCATACAAAAACAATGTAGAAATTATGGGAACTGAAAAATAAATGTGTATTATAATGTACCTTTCAATTATTGTTTATCCATTCCCTCAATCAAAAGCAGCGCCGCCGAATTACTCGAAACGTCATCTAGAATTACACGAATATTTTAAATCCAGGAATTAATCCGCTACACAATAATATTTTGACTGTGATAATTTCCATACGGGAGTTTGTGTTGAGTAGTTGCTTGCGTGTCCACTCTGGCCTACTATTCACAATGTCACTACGTTCAGTCGGTGTCATTGTGTGTTTGTTCGCGACGACGTTCACTCGATCAGAAAAGTTCGGAAAAATTGCCTGTCTATTGGGCAGTTGCGCTGCCTATGTACTGTTATAATATGTTGCTGAGGCTTGGGTTCCCTACCGTAGACATTTGTGAGAGCGCTCGAACTGTTCCGTCAGAAATTCTTGAGACGTGTACTGCGAGAGCATTGGAACCAACACCACCTATATAATAAGGCCTTAGTGCTGCGTCACTTTGTGAGGCCCAGCATTCGCTATATCTGTATGTACTTACCTGTACGCTATGATATAATCTGTCTACACGCCGGCGCGGCGGCCTGGTGACGCGAGAGGAAAAAATGGCCGCCAGCGCTAAGGCTTTCTTATATAGGTGGTGTTGATTGGAACGATCACATCACTAACGTATCCGTACTCCAGCAATCTGGATGAACATAGATCCATTGAGGATATGATGGTGGAAATTAGGTTGCGATGGGTGGGGTACGTCATAGAGATAATTGACCATAGGCTGTCTAAGATACTAATACAATTTATAAATTGTTGAACATGCATTTTTTTCGTGGTGGAAGTAATTTAAATAATCAAATTTAGATAAAAAAAAAAAAAACTCTTTAACTCTTCCATAATTTTATTATACTTTTGATTTGAATCAATTGATCCAATTTGAAAAAAAAGATAATTTTTTCAAATAACCTGTGACCATGAAGGGCGTGCCCCTCCGAAACATGTCAGGTATAATAAAATTGTGGAAGAGTTAAAAAGTTTTTTTTTTATTAAAATTTGATTTTCTAAGATACTTACTTCTATATGGTGAAGAATGGGAGGTGACACGTGGGAGGTCAAAGAAAACGATATTGGAACAACCTCCGCGAATCCCTCGAGCTCTGTGGGGCCTCGATGATTTGGAATGACTGGCCCGTGACAGGTTTACCTGGCGTGATGTTTGGCTGCAATCCCGGGGTGTTTCAGAGGCAAGGAAACTGCAAAACTGCTACTGATCGGATGCTCAACGGCAAAGAGAGAGGGATTGTTGGGAGATCTATGCGTGTTAGAAGTGTGGTCAAGTCTGAGCATCCAGACGCTCATACTAGAATACACGGCGGTGTGTTTTATGGGATCCTCGAACTCGAGGCCCGGCAGAAGAAGAAGACTAAATTTTGGATTAAAATAAAAGAGTCTTTTATTATTGTTCCAATACAAATGTATTATTCAAACATAAGTCTTAAGTACTTATTGTGAAAACGTTTGCAGTTTAAAAACAATATTCTCAGTTTTCATTTTTACAAATACAAGAAAATATTTTATTTATCGCAAGGGGTGTTGCGGCCTTATACCGCCTAGTTAACAGGCAAGTAGCTACCCGGCGTAATAATAGTAAAGACTAGTAGTAGCTACCCCACGAGGTCGCGAGGGTGGTTACATTCATTGGTTGTTTAACCTTAACACATCACGTGAGGCTACTCTGTGACAAGATCGCTTCAATTTGCCTTTCGTGACGTCATCGCTCATGGGTTTCAAGGACTTGAAACTTAGATATAATAACAATCGACTTTAGCTGAGAGTTGAATCCCCGGTTTTTTCAATCATTTTTGTTATCTCATCGACTTTATAACTGAGAGTTGAATCCCCGGATTTTTTAGTACCTAATAAATTTAACGGACAGTATTTCCGCGTCTTTCTTTTTTACCGAAGGGATTAAAGAAACAGCAATACTTAATTCTTTTCCACAGGTTAATTTCTAGTTAAAATCTCAAGGTTGTCAAATATTTTAAATTAAAGGATGCTTTGCACCACAAAATCCTTTTCGTTTTTTTTTTTTACTTAATCGATTTAACTTGTAGTTTCCGTGAGTCCGTAACATATGTATTATGAAACGCACATTTCAGTTTTACTGCAGAATGAACTTTCTTTAAAAAGTTTATCGAGGATTTTGATTAACATTTTTTTTCTGGAACGTTCTCAAATTTTTAAATAATAAACCTTTCGTGAATACCAATGCTTTTATTCGTTTCTTTTGACGGATTAATTTCCACAAAATCGATTAAAAAAATCTATGAAATCATCATGTTGTAGTCGTTACACTATTGAATATATCTTTTTTCAACCTTTTACATTCCATTCTGCTACTTGGGTATGTAAGAATTCACTAATTTTATAAAAATTCTCAAACCATAAAGACTCGAAGGACCATAAAATAGAGTACATAGATTATATGTATTATGTAAATGATTTCAATGAATGTATATTATTATTATTAATGGGAATATTTTAATAGTAAATCGACAATCAATTATGCATTAGCATCAGATAAACTTACCCACAGACGCGAGGGACGGATAAACGAAAATGTTTCATTATTTATTCAAAACGTTATACCTAACACTTTATTGATTTTCTAGTCTTTAGTTCTTACCAAACTTATGTACTTTATTTATTTTGAGTCGGCTAAAAACAAATGTCCTCAACTACTTCTACTAAACTAAATCACTGCCGTATAACTTCAGACACGAGGTTTCAAATAATATACTTACTTTACACACATGCGCAGTAGAACTATAAAATTATTATTGTTCTTACAAGCTGTTACATCTTCAGCATCAAAATGTAAATATTATGAAAGACACTTAACCATATTAGTAAAAAATGCCTTTTCGATATTTTTACTTATATGTATTTTGGTAGATTGAAACCATTTGAAGTTCAAACGTTTTAAAGAAAAAATAAGAAAAATAAGTTTTGAAAAACCTACTTCAAAAAAAATCATCTAATTTTTAAAATCTGTAAATCAAACTACAATAAAGAAATAACCTCTAAAAATTAATTTCAGTAAAAAATATCACGTTTCACAGAAAACTTGGCTGCGGACTTTAAATTTCCATTCCTAGAAATGCTACTTTTAGCTTTCAAATCGGTTCAATACTTAGAAAGAAAATGACGAACTGTATAATAAATTAATTTATTTTATTACTGCGTACATTAAATCATGAATAATTTTGATCTTGTAAATATGAAGAGCTACGTTGAATATTTCTCAGAAGCAACCGTTCTCAGAATGCGGTTGACGTAATAAAAGTACCTAATGTCAATAGTACGAAGCAAGCCAAAACGCTTTAGGTCGTTAGATTCCATCATCAAATTAAAAAAAAGCTGCTAACCTAGGGTAGCCCAGAACTCATAGTACATATATTATAACAGCCAGAAGACAATTATTATCTGCTTTAGAACTACATATTCAATATTAATCGGTACTTTAAGGGGGACCCACTGAAGTTACGGACCTCAAATTTTACGTGCTTATGTAGGAGCATAAGACCAACCCGTATACCAAATTTTATGAAAATCGAAGATTTTTTTTTCTTTTTTAGCACTTTTTCTAGAACAAGTGAAATTTTCTGTGGATACCCGATAAGAGGGTTCCCCTGAAGGTACAGATCTCAACATTTTACTGACTCATCTACATCGAGGGGCTAACCGTTCTATCAAATTTCAATCAAATCGGATAAGAATTACTATGAGTTATGGGTGCGCACACATTTTTGGCGTACGCGTACGGGGAAATTTAAAAAAAATATTTTTTGCTTTTTTGGTATCTACACCCTCGAAAACGTCGAGAAAATTAATTTCAGCGAAATCTATTTTTTTTTTGAAATCCGACCACAAGACTCGTGTATATTCCATATACTATGAGTAATTTACCATAATTTCATTAGAAAGCTATCTTGTAAATGCTGGATTGTTTGAAGTGTTTCGTAAGCAAGCGGTTGATTCGCCACTCTTATGTTACTGTTATAACGGTAGCGGTGAATGTCAATTTAGAACATTGTCAATATTGTTACCATAGTAACAAAAAACATTGAAAAGACGACGCACCGCTCTCTAGGAACCCACGCCGTCTACCCGAAGCATTCCCCACATGCCTAACATACACACGACTTTTTATTGGTGCGTGAGTTCTGATGTTTAAAAAGGACGGATACACATACATGCCCTGTACGGTCGAGCTTGATCAATAATAGCTGATGTTTATGGAACTCAAATAAAATGTCAATACTTAATTTAAGATTAAAAATGTTCAAATCCTGTGACAAATCAATTTGTTAGCTACAAAAAATATTTTAACTTATTGAAATTTGATTTATTAACAATCTTAGTAGACAATAAAGGCCATTCATCAGCTTCTGTAACCTTTCACAAATAAATAAGTCATTTTAAAACCTTTTATAGGTACTACTTAGAGAGGAGAAATACATTTTCTTAATTTTAAGTTAAGTTAGATTATCTTTATAACCTTTGTTCTTATTATCACATTATATTTTGTAAAGAATATGTAACAACTGAAGACTCATTACTAATGTTCGATTTTTAAATGGACAAAACCACTACGGGCTTACGACCGTTTTCATCTGTTATTTCGAAGGCTGGCTTATGGTTTGTTTTCCTACGGATACGCCGCCACTTTTAAAAGCGTAGAATATGTCAGTTGAGAACGTTGTCAATATTGTTTCCGTAGTAACGAAAAACATTGTCATATAATTTTGAAAGACGCCGTCTTGTCAGATGACGGCCCGTTCTTTAGGAACCCACTGCATTAGTGTGATCACTTTACGTTAACAACGTTCGCCATTAGGTGGTAATGTTTAAGTCTCCGAAACTCCTAATTATGAGAATTCTCAACATGTTCAACGTGTCTAAAATTCTCACGTATGCGACAAGTAGATATTTAATAATCAATGAAATATAGAGATAAAAGTTATTGAGAACAAGAGAACAACCAAATTTAAAGACTGTGACTGCTGTCATGTATTTGATAAGTGTCTATATATTTGGATAGTTTCTATATAGTTATATTTTGTAAATTTCTATTTTTTTTTATAATAAAACCAATAATGGGAAAAATATGATGTTAAAATTATAGTAGGTGGCACCTTTGAATCAATCTAAAACATAATGGTACCTAAAGGGGTGGGTGTTAGACGCAGCCTCTTTGTAAAGACGGGATAATAAGGGTAGAAGATTTATTTAACGAATATTCGATTAAGCTCAACAAAGATTAGATAAATTCCATTTTTTTTTTTCATCCTTTTTTGTATCTACATTATTCAATATTCATAATATGATTTTGTTCATGTAAATCTCATACAAAGTTATCGTAGCCGACACCTACATATATTATGGTGAGCTAATTAGTCCGACAAAATTATCGTATGCGACACCGATTGGTGAGCTTATAAGTCCGACAAAATTATACGCACGTTCATTATGGTGAGCTAATTAGTCCGAAAAAATTATCGTAAGCCACATAAGTAAGTATCGTTCGCTATATTTTTAATGACTATGTGGAAAAATCTCAATCGTCTTAGAATTTCTTTATACAAAAAAAAACCTCTACTGTAAAATTCGTCCTTTGAGTTTCGATTTGTTTTTGTCATCAACAGGAGATTACAACCATTTTTGTTACATATTTTTTAATTAATATATTTCAAATCATGTGCAAAACATAAAAGATTTTGAAGATTTTCGATGTTTTGCGCAGAAGGTGCTTGGTGGATGTTCATTTTAAGTAAAATTTTACGTTATAAAAATTATCGTTAATACACCGATTTTCCTATTACACGTATTCAATTTAAAATAACAACACATGTACCTTGGTGGAAGTATGATTACGAAATGAGACAAATTATTTGGACCATGTTTTTAGCACTGTCATTCAAGTGACGTATCCCCATTGAGGATCCGTTTGGGGTGATGGACATTCGACTACCTATCTATCACCCTATCGCTCCACACCATCCATTTGATTTTCCTCACTCACGGTGATTTTTTGGGACATTGCTCCATATGGACAGATGAAATGATCATGAATAGAGGACTTATAGAGGTAGAGGTTTGTGTGTTAGTTACAAGAATATCAAATCCGTTTCTTAAAAAATCATTCATCTTACAGACCATTATAAAAACCTTGGAGAATGCACAAATATTTATGAAACCTACCACAGCAATAACTCTAGTTAAAAGCAATTTATCGAATAGTGGAGAAATAAGTGTCAATTTATCGAGTCTAAGAATTCTTTTATGCGGTAATAAAATATCGATTCTGTAATAAGCCTCGTGTGTCGAACGAGGGGGGTCTATTCTTGAAGTGAGTCGCAGAGTCGGTAATACACCGAAGCCTCGGGGCGGCTTTAAACTATAATGGGTTCTCATTTGTCTTCTCGGCGACTGTATGAGATTTTCCGCTCAAACCTCGGCATTGTACTCAGCGTTGTTGTAATACATTCTATGGCTCCACGATGCTTTCTTTATAATAATGATGAAGAATTCATCACTTGGGGGAATTAGGTGATCATGTATGAAATGAAACGCGGTTTGTTGAAGAGTACCTATATTGAATTATTATTTATGCTGCAAACATAAAAAAGCTGCTAACCTAGGGTAGCCCAGAACTCATAGTATATTATTATAACAGCCTTTTCGTGTAAAACATATCTTTGCATAAAAATTCATAATTGTAAGATTAAAATGAATTTATCCTTGGAATTATTATAGAATCTTTAAAATGATATCGACTATTGGAGCTTTTTATTATCTACTTTAGAACTACATATTCAATATTAATCGGTACTTTAAGGGGGACCCACTGAAGATACGGACCTCAAATTTTACATGTTTGTGTAAGATAAGACCAGCATAAGACCAACCCGTATACCAAATTTTATGAAAATCGAAGAAATTTCTTTTTCTTTTTTAGCCCTTTTTCTAGAACAAGTGAAATTTTCTCTGGATACTTTAAGAGGGTTCCCCTGAAGGTACAGATCTCAACATTTTACTGACTCATCTACATCGAGGGGCTAACCGTTCTACCAAATTTCAATCAAATCGGATAACAATTACTATGAGTTATGGGTGCGCACACATTTTTGGCGTACGCGTACGGGGAATTTAAAAAAAAAAAATATTTTTTGCTTTTTTGGAATCTACACCCTCGAAAACGTCGAGAAAATTAATTTCAGCGAAATCTATTTTTTTTTTGAAATCCGATCACAAGACTCATGTATATTCCGTATACTATGAGTAATTTACCATATTTCATTAGAAAGCTATCTTGTAAATGCTGGATTGTTTGAAGCGATTTCGTAAGCAAGCGGTTGATTCGCCAGATTGACACATCTGACAGACAGGAAGACTTTGTGAAGTTGTTGTTTCTCTATTTTCCTCACAATTTTTTTATTATTTTCTTATAGTATTAAAATAATCCGAATGTGATGTGTCCCGTGCAGTGGAGAGAGATGTCCGTGTGGTGGTTGAGTTGGAAATGATGCGTGTGGTGTGTTGCTTGAAATGTGTATGTCCTCAGTGCGGCGGTGGAGCTCCGCGCGCTCCGTTGCGACGCGTCGTGCCCGAGTGTGTTGTGTCCCGTGTAGTAGCGGAGAGATCTACCTTTAATTGTGCAAAAAAGATTCTAATTTACAATAATTATAATATTATAATATTATTGAGATCATTCTCTCCGGAGAATAGTAAGAAGGTATTATATGAATGATTCTAAGGCCCAAAATTACAATACAGGCTTAAGGTCCACCTTAACGGTGAGGAGCATAATATTAAGCTTCGCTTACCAAAATTATGCAAATTACAATGTCACCTTAGCACGAATTTGGGGCTTATCCTACTCGTTAAGTTAAGGGATACCATGGGATGTCCTCAACAGCGTAAAGCTCGCTTAACTCACTTATTTTTTTTTTCTCACTAGGAGGCGCCACAAGTAACTATACGGACAAACTGACATTTAAAATGTCATTATATAGCCGCGCAATATTGTTACGCTTTTTGAAGATGAAATGTCTAATTAATTATGATTCATTACGCTTATTTGTTCGCTGTTACTTAGGTTGTTTCACTAGCGATCTATTTGGATTTATTCGTAACCCTTTCTTTGATTATTTGACCACCACATTGACTTATATACACTGTTCGCTCTGTTTGATAATAATAATTACAAGATCGTTTTGCTTTAACCTAGTTGAATGTTGAATGTATAATATATGGTTATGTTTATTATTGAACACATCTTTCACTTTCCGTAGCTGTATCTTAATTAAGTTAAATAACCGAAGCAAGGGTCGTAACACATAAATACCTAATCAGAATCCAAGAGCGGGCAGCCATAAAACTAAAACAACAACACAAACAATGGCGCGCGTCCCGTGAACATGACAGATGTGGAGCGTAATCTATAATAATAAAGGAAAGTGCCTGACTGACTGACTGACTGACTGACTCATCAACGCACAGCCCAAACGGCTAATCGTAGAGAAGTGAAATTTGGAAATCAGGTAGGTCTCAATACAAAACCTTCCACTAAGAAGGGATTTTTGGAAATTCCACCCCTAAGGGGGTGAAAAATAGGGTTGAATGTTTTTCAAAGTATGCGAATATCTCGGAAACTAGACATGGTAAAAACTTGAGATTTGGCATATGAATTCTTCTATAGAAATGAGTGTTAGCATATTCGGCAATTTTTCCAAAATTTAACTAAAAGGGACGAAAAAGGGCACATATAAAAAGGGATGATTTTTATGTGCCTCCTAAAAAGTTTAAAACTGGTTTATCGAAATTTCAAAAAAATGATTTCTTCAGAAAGAGTCAAATTATACTATTTCGTTTTCAAAAGATTTCATTAATTTGAGGGGAGGGGGTGAGAGGCACTTTTCCAACGTGTATGTGTGTGTATCCGTCCCCTCTTTATAACTTTTGATTCGCTTGATGCATAGATCCTAAAACTTCAGAAAATATTGAATACTTTAAGCATACAAAATTTGTATACTCAGAATTTTGAATTTTTTTTTTCAGTCAGGGGTTATCAACCTTTGAATTTTTATTTAATTTTTCCATATATCTCGAAAACCATAAAATCTAGAACCCTAAAATTGTGTATGTATATAGAAAAATATAATATCTAAAATATAATTTAATGAAGAAGTTCCAGGATTTCTCAAACTTTTTTTATAAAGAAAAATATTTTTTTTATGACAAATTTACGAGTTTCAGTGCCTATATTTCAGAATTTTATAAAAATATCGAAAAACGCCGAAACGCTACAACTAGATAATTTATTTTTCTATAAAAAATATATACATCATAGCAGTACATCTCAAACTTTTCTTAACAATTTTTGTAAAAATTTAATTTATTGACGACATCGTTTCATACAATAAACATACCGACTCAGGCCATTGACAGTTGGATCTCATTAGGCGAGCCTGGCCGGTGTGGTGCCGCGGTGTATGGCTAAGAACACGTAGAAAGCCGATACCGACCCGCGCCGACCAGCACAAAGAATGTTACTATGCATTTGAATGGGGATACCCACAGAAAAGCAGGAACCCGCTTTCCGGCATGCTCATTTAAATGCATTGAAACCATAGGCAACATCTATGAGCCGGTCGGCGCGTATCGGAATCCGCTTTCTACGTGTTCCTACCCAATAAATATATACGTAGGTAGGTACCTACCCAGCCCAACCTACTTTCTCCAATACACGTGTCGAAACTATTGCGTAATCTATAATATTAATATAGTTTTGAACTAGCCGACCCGTCAAACTTCGTCCCGTCTTGTAATATAAATAATATGTTCGAGATTTTATGTATAAATTTAAGTTGATTTCAGTTTAAAGTTATTTAACACAGACGACGACGTGGTCCTTATATTATTGAATATGAATTAGTATAATGATACATTCATTAATACCTTTTTAACTAGGCACTGTAACCGATGCATCTGTTATAAAACATATCGTCATGTTAGATCAGAACTATGCTAACTCCAAAATGACAATTTTTCAGGAAAGCAGTTTGAATGTTTGACAATGTCAAACATGTCATGTTAAATTCTATCATGTTACTGATCACACAGATATCATTTTTCACATATGAATATAAACTACCTTGATTTAATTACGCGTATAGTAATTTACAGAAGCATTCTATAGAACATTTGCATTGTTTTGCACCAACAAAATTCTGAAATTGGAGATAGAATAATTGTGTTTTTTTTGTAAGGAAAAATTATCTTAACTGTTATTTATATTAATATTTTTACATCAGATAGATCATAATATTGCGCATACGTCAGCCAAATATCTCATAACTGGAAATTTGGAGTTAGCATAGTTCTGATCTAACATGACGATATGATTATATTATTTTCTATCAGCATTCCGTGAATCGTATCATTTATCAAACAACTGATTCCTGTTAAACGCCTGATTTAATTTCAAAATTAGAAAAAATGTATAATGGAAGTTTTATTTTTATTCCGTGCAACTTTTTTCTTTCATAAGACCCTTCAGACAAAAAAATGGGCGATATAAGTTCAGCTGTTCTCATAGGGTAAGAAACACGTAGAATGCCGATTCTGACTAGCGCCAACCGGCGCAAGAATGTTACTATGCATTTGAATGGGGAAACCCACAGAAAAAGCAGGAACCCGCTTTCCGACACGCCCATTTAAATGCATGGAAACCATAGACAACAATCTTTGAGATGGTCGGCGCGGATCGTAATCGGCTTTCAACGTGTTCTTACCCATACGATGACCGCGCAAATTAGCGTTCCATTTTTATATAAGAGATAATACACTTTCCGTGAATTCAGACAAACACTTTACGTACCTACCTACTTCAATATATTTTTCGTACCATGCATCCTGTACAGCGATTCTGAATTGTTTTTTTTAAGATCGACATTAAAATCATTATGTAGGTACCTACCTATTTTAGTAATTTATTATCTCTACCAAAATAATTTACGGTAAGTTAACGAAAAGAATCTGGATTGTATTGCAATTCTTTATGTCTTGATCTGTCAAAATATTTGAAGCCATTTCATAAAAACACTAGCAACAAAAAAAAACTATGTGAGTAATCTTGCTTTGAATTTATTGCGTAAACCATGAATAGCAAGTTGATATAATAATATGTTGAAAAAAGGTAAATAGTATTAGGAAGTCAATAGGTAAATTATTTTATATCAAATGTAGTCAATGTGCAAAATATTAAATTTTAAAATTATCTACAAAACCTCTCATCATTTTAGGACCTATCGTAAATAATTGTTTTGAAAACACTGGCAATAAGTCAATGACCACATCATTTCGTCACTGTATAGTGCGAAAAAATTAACTGTCCACTGGAACGTATAAAAAATAGAGACGAAAGGGATAGCAGTTAGCCGGATATTATGACCTCCTCACACACCATTTCCAGATCCCTCAGCTCTGCTTCGAAGGAGCAGAACACGAGGAAGACCCTCTCGGTATGAGAAGATCTTCTTTGTCTTCGGAACCCTTGCGGTAGGAAGAAAAGCGCTCCCCTTAAAATATCGGTGTTTTTATTTTCAAAAATTTATAAAATTCGCAGAATGCTAAAGAAGTCCTTACTAGAGCCCGGCCAGTGCGTAAATTACCATGGGTACAACGCATGAATTACGCTTACGTAGGCGGTATATACCAATTGGACTGACTCCGTTGCCGGAACGTTATTGTTCCAAAAATCGCGGAAACTATCTGCATCTTCAGCCAGGATGATATATGACGAAACGTTGTTTTATTAAACTTCCCTTACTTACGAAGACCAGCAAAGCTGCTGTTTTCCTCTATATAGTCTAATAGTCTATATAACGAAATATTATATAGAATTACTCTCCATAATTTACCTTATGCTTGATAATCAATCTTCTATGTTGTAGAATTTATTTTGTGATTATAAGGTGTATTTCTTAAGTGATACTTTAATAAACAAATCAATGAGTTATCCAAACATGCCTCTTTTTACTATCCGGTATCCGGCAGGATATTATTTACGCCGCCGGATAGACCGGATATCGGATAGTTGCCGATATCCGTTTCATCTAATAAAAAATATAAACAGTGGACAGTTAATTTTCTTCCTACTCTACATTGTCGAAAATTCGTTTATAGTCGAACGCCAATTACTTATACCATTAGAATACTGAGGTTGACCACCTCACTTCCTTAAACCTCAACCGGTTAGAAAAGGCAAAATGAGCCTCGGACGACTTCGAGCGCAATGGAGAGTTCTTTATGCCTAACCTATTCTCCTGAGTGGGTCCAAGGCCTCCCGTATTATGGGGTGGTTTGGGGGGAACCGCCACGGGCTTGATCTGTGTGCGGCTGGCTTTTTGGCAATCGGACTAGGGTTTGGCTTTGTGCGGATCGGGTTTGCTGCAGTTTAGTTTCCTCCGGGCTGGTTTGCGGTGAGCGGGGGGGGCTTAAAAGGGAGAATATTACGTTATTATAAAAATGGAGACCTACTTTACGTGGTCATCGCATCACGCCCGGAGGCCAAGTCGAAATATTAACGACAGCTCCAACGTTAACAATTTGTTGTTATTTCCATAGAGATAACGTAAAAACTGTTGTTCAACGTGCGTTAAACAATGTTGTTCCAAATTCCGAGTCAAAAAAATAATTCTGTCAGTTATTCAAAATTAACGTTAAACGTTACCTCAAAATCTTTGGAAGTATTACGACGCTGCTATTATATTGAAAACGAAACGCATTTTTTTTTGTTTGGAAACCATTTTCAATTTGGTAAACGTTAACGTTCGGAACGTTAACAGTTTTCACGTTTAACGTTATTTATTTCGACCTGAACGGCTGGACCGATATCGTTTATTCTTTTTATGTCGTGTTTGCTCAGGATAAGATATTTATGAACTAAATTTCGAACCTACGACCAGACAAACAACAACAAATCAACGTGAAAGATATAAATTGAAATGTTAAAAAAAACGTCCGTTGCTTGAAAAATGCCCAAAGCAGATAGAAATAAGTGTTTTAAAGATCACTAATTTCATTGCTTTTCGAGACCTGAATATTTTTCTATTCATATCCAGCAATATAAAAATTGATTTCAAATAACGTCATTTGATGGAATAAAAGTTATTTGAGTTATTTTTTGGGATTCTCATAGAACAATGTCAGTCAAGTTAGCGAAATTTTTAAGTTCGCGGGCTGATTCTATTTGTATAAGAAGCACATATTTTTTAAATACAGATTAATAACGACAAATATAAATATAGTAATTTAATGGAAATTTTAGAATATATATTTAAAAAAAGAAATGTTGATGATGTTTCTTATTATTATTAATTTTGATGCGAATATAATTAATTCTGCATTGTTTAGGAAGAGAAAGCAAATACAGTAACACGTGAGCGAAGCCACGGGTAACTAGCTAGTGCATAGATAAAACCATGATAAAAGACAAGTAGGACTACCAACTTAACCATATATACGGCTTAGCCAAGCCGCAGTCGAATTTTGATTAATATTCTCGTGTGAGCGGTAAGCTCCACTTAACTTTTAAGCTTCTCAATACAGCTCCAGGATAAGCTACAAATTGTAATTTTGGCCCTTAAACACGTATACAAAACAAATTATACAGTTTTAATTCTGATATCGAATTGTTGAAGGCTAATTAATCATACCAATAAATATTGACTTTAAGGCATTATATTTGGTAAATTTTCGTAAAAAAAAAACAATGTTGAAAGGTTTGGAGTAAACGGAATTTTTTTTCACATTAGATACATAAATAACAATCTATTTTTCACAAAAAAAGGTTCCACATAAAATTCACGTGAGCGTATCACGTCATTAAAACTCAATGAAAAGCTTCGTATCGAAGGTTCATTTTAAACGTCAATAAAGCGTTGGGTTTCCGCCCCATTTTCCGTAGACTTATTAAAGGAGAGAAAGAGAGGCCGCAGAGAAGGACTTAAGTGACTTTCTTTGTACGACATTAGTTTTGTAAGATGTGTGAACTTTTTGGTGCGGTACACTCTCTCTTTGTTTAACACTTCTTCGCTCACACACCGTATATTATTATGTGAATCCTCTTTTATATATTTTGCTATTTTAACAATAGCATTCCCGATCCTTGTGATCTATCTATGAATATTGAATTCGAATTATTAAAATGACTTAACCAATTTCATTCCGACCAATGCATCTGTTTTAAACCATATATTTTCCATCTGAATTTTGTCAATCTATCAAACAACTTTTGAAAGTTTGTGTCAAACGGCAATTTGATTTCAAATTAAGTAGATTTATTCACTTTTGGCGTTTTATTTAAAAATAAATGCGCTTCAATGTTAACAAATAAGAAAAAAAGCTTGAAAAAATCCAGAAAAAAATGCGTGCCAATATTTTTAATGTCAATCAGGTAAATAAAAATTGTGTTTCTATAGATTTTTTTTACAGATGGCGTTGTTGTATCGAAATTCGTTCCATACACACTTCAATATTATATTTTATGTTATTTGCTATCCGTTTATCGATACTTTATAATAAGATTATGTTATCCGGAGCGGAGAAGAATCCATTAAACGAAAATGATAAAAATCTTTTCAGCCGATCTTGAGTTCGAACTTCCCCAATTTTTTTTGTATCTTTAGATTTGCAAAGTACACAGTTTAAATATTATAATACCTATACTTATTTGTTTCTTTAAATGTGTACTTCAAAATGAGACTCAACAGTACTGAACTGAAGTAGATGGAGCAGAAAATAATATTTTTTCACTTTTTGATTACTGAATTTAGAATGATGTGTTCTTATTTTAAAAAGGTTTCATTCATTCTTAAATGTTCGGGGACTGATTGTACCAATTTTAGTAAAGATACCTTGCGAAGACATACGCAATATTATACAAATCGGCAAAATTTAAATACAAGCTTTCTCACTTTCTGAGATCATTGGAGAGTTTTGCACACAGTGTGCGTTCTTTCTCAAACCTCCTGTCATACATTATTTATCAGCCTTTAAAGCTTAGTAAGCACCAAATTTGATGTTTTATTGAATTTAAATAGGTACGAATTAAACATACCCATAAACTTTAGGGCCATTTCTAGATTATGAGATTTGTGATCTTTGATATGAATTCTTGCACTTAACCATGTCCAGGCGCGGATATTCTGGGGAGGGTCTTTACTGGGACATGTATTAAGGACGAGGAACGCCAAAAGAGTGAGATATTGCAATATTTTCCTGTTTTTAAATGTAGCAAAGATGGGGACGTTTTGACATTTACGTATTGGTGATCGTGGGTTCCATCTTAGAGATGCTGACCATCTTCCTCATTCACGGCACAAGCTTTAAGTAGCTTTCTGTGAAAGAGTCAAAGAGTGTATTTGTGTTCACTTTATGTGAGCACAGTTTCATTTTTATAAAAAAAAAGATATTTGTATTAATATATTTTTAATAGGAATTTCTTTCACAGAGTACATGTATGATTGCAGTATTCATAAGACTCAATTTCACATGCAAGGTCTTTTGATCCGCCAGTAAAAGAATTACTCTTTCTTGTCTTGTGAATGTGAAATTGGGTCGATTTTTCTTCTGATTGCACATTAAGAACATAAGGTCGTAGATATAACATCAGTTGCATTTTGACCTCTACATGTCTTTAGATTCTTTTAGCATTTTTTCTTCTCAGTTAGTTATATTGAAAAAGAGCAGTTATGATATAACTTTGATTTGAAATGTCTAAAATACTAAAAAAAAGGTTTGTGTTTAAATGTTTTTTGAGTGCGTCAAATAGATTTTCAAGGCGGACTGTTGGAGAATATGAATTTCTAACCACAGGGATCTGGTGAACTTTTCTAAAAATACTGTACAGTATACCTATACGCGATTTTTCTAACTTTTCCTAGAGCAATCATTTAACTATGTGGGTATAAGAATAATGTGAATTTTGTACACTTGGTCAGTTTATTTAAAACACTTCTGGTAGATCTCAAAGTTCTCTACCGTATCTAGATATTTCTAGATAGAAAGTATATCTAGATAAATATCCATAGTTAATCAGCATCTTTAGTTTAAGTGTTGAAAGTTGAACTAAAGTACATAATACTATGTTGTTTTTTTTTATCCAGATTATACCTACTGTAATTAATAGCAAAGCTTAATTCATAGGGGTGAAGGTGTGAATGTGTTTGTGGGTGTGACAGAGAGTCTGTTGTATTTTTTTTTATTTTGTATTTATATTGTAAGACTATTAATTTTTTATAAGCTTTTTTTTAAGGTTACCCTAGCACACACAGACTTAGCCTATTTGGGCAACATTGTTATAATTAGCGAGATGCGATTATTATCGTAATGAAATTTTATTGTATTGATTGAAAAAAAATACTCAAATTTCACATATCGATGGTTACTTGCAATACCTCATAACCCACAAAATTAAAAAAATGAGTTAAGTATACAGAAATGTGTAAAAGTGTAACTAAAATTATTAGAGCTAGTTACTCCATTTTTTCACAAAATGTCATGTAGAATGCTATAACAAACTAATAATACAAAATTGTCATTATAAATTCATAATTACAAATTTGAAACAGTTTTTATGCCCTCCTCGTAAATTTTTGTCAATGTGGTTAAGGAGGTATTGCAAGTTAACCATCGATATGTAGTATACCTGTGAAATTTGAGTATTTTTACATCAAAATGTATGAAATCCATTTAGGGACCGGATTGGAGGAGCATATTCGTTGGATGGTTTCCGAGTCTAAAACCGATATAGATTTTTTTTTAGTAGATTAAAAATATTGGATTCAAATTGGTACCTTAGTTATAAGCAACACTCAAAAATATAGCTTAGCTAAAAATAATTCGAAACCAGTGTCACACGGTTGATTTATTAGATAGTCTTTATTTTATGAAATGATCGGTTTATCTTTTCGAAAGGGATCATTGTTTCCAAAACTGGTGGGCATAATAATTGACATGTGTCTGGAAAAAAGTTTTCCAAACTTTATTTTGTTAGACGAAGGATAAATCTTGATCCTGGGCTAATATTAAATCTATCGAAATTTCAAAGTTTTATTTTTAAACACCTGATCCAGCGCTTGGGACATTATTTACGTAACTCGGAAACTTTTCAAAGTTTTTTTACAATGTCTATTTTGTAACACCTTAAAAATAATCTTCGTAATTTTGTTTTGTAGGGATTCGTAATAATCTGTTTTATATAATTCGCCGTCTTTCTGGATAAAGAATTTATCTGGATTTTAAAAGGTTTTACTTGTGGAAGTCTTCCTTTGTTGTTGTTTTTTTTTTTTCGAGAAACTTTGAGCATCTGATTGCCGAAAATTTCACGAATTATTTTTCGTAGACAAGTAGATACCTACCTTTTCACTTTATGATGTTTCGTAATCAAAGAATTTTTTGTTGGATTACGTATGTAGGTTTTGGAGTACAAGTGTTTGGAAAAAAAACTTAATATTCCTTCGTTGGAGTATCGTCATGCTTGCTCTTTGTCGGTTGGTCCTTACTGTCTCTATCTCGAAAGCTATGACATCCTAGGACGCGACTTCTACTAAAAATAACGGACTTATCATTTTAAAAATATCATCAATTAATTAATATATATTTAGGTATATTTTACTAAACAAAACACGCTGTCTTTACTTTTCAGTGTCGTAAATGCTATTATTCGTGGGGCCTCAGCTGTATTTTTACTTTAGGTCATACCTACTAACATTTATAATGAGTAAGCTCGGTTTTTTCAAAAGAATTCTTATTAGTTAACATATATTTCAGGCGACAATCCATCCTCAATGCTGCACCCCATATGCATGATTTATTCACCTACTTCATTCTCTTCAAAAGTCCTGAAAGGGTGGAATTTAAAACGTGTCTTTTGGTGTATGAAGCACTCAACCATATCGCCCCAGAACACCTGTCAAATGTGTTTAATGTCAACCGTTGACCTAAAAGAAATCAACTCTCAGATCGGCTTCAAATGCCACCACCCTCTGCAATGCAAATCCTGCGTATTATCACTGAGCATTTACAGAAATGTGGAATAAGCTTCCTGCCTCCATCAGAGAAGCTCCAACTGTCTCGAGATTCAAGACCTTATAAGTACTAAAAAATATGAGATTTCACAAAGTTACCGCCGAAAACATCGATAATTTCAAGACCTCATGTTTTTTACAAAATCGTACCCTGATACAAACTCTTCAGCCCGCCATTCATGATCATTCCAAAGGGATTACATCCGTTTGGGTAACGTAACGTAACCCAGAATCATCAAAATATCCCGGACAAAAGAAATGTGAATGCAAAAAATAGTCACAGAGCGAGTAGGAACAGATACTGAGTTGCTCTCGACAATCAAAAGTCACATCATGTTTATACTATCTTTATGATCTTCTTTAGGAACTAATTCTGCGCTTTATAAATCACCTCATCATGCCCCACAAAATCTCGTCCTAATATTCTACTAAGTTGTATACCATGTAATTATCTCACGTACACAAGGATAATGAGTGGGTTCAAAAATCTTGTACTTCAAAGACGTGATTCTGCATACAGGCTGCCGTATAAACAATGCAGGTAACACAGGTTTGAAGGGTTGATTAAGACGCTACAATGCAGCGTCAAGGGTTTCAACTCAAACTACATAACTACATACTTTTTCTTTTAGGCTCTCTGTGACCTGTAATTCAAGCTTCACCTCATTGGTAGTAAAGCCCTGAAATCTGGATGAGTTCATTATCCTCACATATGCACACCAGTACCTTTTTCATTGGCTTCTCCATTACACTTTGTCTTCATTTTCTCTTACCCTCGTGTTTCTGATCTTATCCTGGGAGTTTTTATTTCTGAAAATCCAAGCGTAGCGGTATCGTATCAGCCCTGGATACGATTCAATGGGTCTTGATGGGTCTTTCACGAGTTTTGTTTATTCTTATATTATTGTAAATTCTCAATAAGGATTCTTTCAAATTGAGTTTATAAGGCATCCTGAGATTACGTGAGATCCATTCGGCCCTTTAAGTTAGACTCAAAACATCAGTCAATAATATATTGGTTTTCTCACACAATTTCCATCCAAGATGTTTATATTTTGTGATCTGTTCCACGTAATCTATACAAATATATAAAGAGGAAAGATTTGATTTTTTGTTTGTTTGTTTGTTTGCATCGAATAGGCTCCAAAACTACTGAACCGATCTGAAAAATTCTTTCACTTTTGGGAAGCTACAATATCGGCGGTGAACATAGGCTATATTTAATTTCCAAAAAAAAATGGGTAACCTACGAAAACTTCAATAATGTAACTCAAGGTGTAAAAAATTTACCTAAAATATTCTTTTTATCGCGAACGCTGTGAAAACTAATGATGATAGAATAAAACAATGTACTACAATTTTGTAGAAGACATCATTATTTACAAAAAGTATCGCGACAGCATATGTCTAACTATTATAGTTATGCCACAATAAGTGTTTTTTTATTAAAAAAAAATCAATTAAATGTCACCTCTAGAAAAGGCTCTTTTTTGGTATCTTGGTATTACTCCTTATTAAAATAAATTAGTTCATATTCAAGTCTGCTTCAATATGTTTGTACAACTTTTTGAATTATTCAATTCGGACATTCCATTCGAAAGTTATCACGAGTTAAAAAATGTGAGTATTGGAAAAAAAAGCATAGTCTCTTATCATCTCAACTTATCCGATGCAGAGTGCGTACGGGAGCGGGGAGGGGTCATGTCAAGTTTATTAGAAATACCGCGCAAAGTAGTCACGGTGGTAAAGTGACGTGACACGATACATTGCAATGCAATTATTCCAGATTAACATAATATGCTATAAAATATTTTGAAAAAGTTAGGGATCTGTATGAAAACTAAATTATTTTTAAGTATCTATCTACCCGTGCGAAGCTGGGGCGGACCTCTAGTCATACATAAATTCATACATCAGTGGCTCTACAACCCAGGTCGGGTCTTGGCTTCCTCAAGAGCTTACCTTCAATGCTGATGATCCAGCGCAGCACTCCGCCAGTTGGAGGTTTCAATTAGTCAGGTCTTCTTCTTCCGCTCAGCATGCGGCCTTCATCGACATATCCTCATCAGCCATTTTTTTGGTTCCACAGAGAAACCTTCCAAGGATGCACTGCAAATCACTGAAGCTTGAAAAACCGAAATTTTTGTATTATAGCTTGGAATTGCTTGTTGAAAATTTGCAGAAGAAGGTAATTGCAGGCTCTCCTCAGTTTTGGCAAAATATTGCCGCGAGTAATATTCAAACTACTTGATAACTCAGGATTAACAATAATAAACTTATAGTGGTCCTTAAAAATGACAATTTTGGTGCTAGAAAAGTAAATTCATTATTACTAAGCAAGAATCAAAATTTCATAGTTTGTAGAGATTTTATTCGAAGGTATTGTCAGAATTGCGTGAATTTTAAATATGGAATGTTTCCATTCGTTTGTTTTAACGCTTGAAAATAATATTTTTATTCCTGAAAAAGTTTGTCAAAACCATAGTACAAAAATCTATGATACCTAGGTACCTATTCGAAAGGTGGGGAAAATATTCAGATATATGTGTGAGTTTTCCTCCCCTCAAAGTCAAAGAAAGAAAATAGAAAGTGAATACGCGAAGAGCGTCTGGGGAGCGTCAAGTTCTTATCTTCTTTCATAAAGATTAGAAAGTGTAATCCTGAAGGTATAATAATAAAAGTACAGCCAGAGCCTGGATCTTAATAAGGCCAGCTTCTTTCTCGGAGATTGTTCTTCTTAGTTTGGCTTAAATCAATAAAAACATAAACTGATGATGAAAACTTACGCATAAATGCATAGCATGGTGTTTACCTACAATACGTACAGTATTTTTTAATTCTGGCAACTTTTTAATTTTTGTTTTTATTATTAAATTCCAAATTTAAACACCTTTATATACAAGACGAAATAAATTGGAACATACATTGATTATCACACTGTAGAACACGTTGAAAATCTCAAAAATATACGACAAATTTGGGCATATCAATGGCTAATGTTCTGATCTAAAGTTATCTCATTAAACAATCCTTCAAAACAGTGGTAAAAAGACGTTTGAAATCCAAGATGTCTTAAATTTGAAAAATAACACATCTCATAAACGAACATTTTATACTATTGATAGTTTCGGCCGTGGTTGCTTGGTAGTAGTTCATTTTCACATTTTTATGGTAATAAAATAATTCGTAGTAGCACAAAGTGAAGACTCGTTTTATATTTTTACATCAGTGAACATTTCATATTAATATTGACTTGATGATTACATTAAATATTTTTTTCATGTTTTAACAACAAACTATGAACAATCATGATTTGACGCGTCCAGTCGATATGCACTTTTAAAAGGGGACAATCGCCTATCTTTTGAAGAGCATTAAATTGTAAGAGGTTCTTCTTCTGCGGTTTCAATTCTGTGGATTGTTTTACAGCAAGTGCGAACATTTTCTCCACTCTCCACTCCTTTCGGTTCTCCGTTGTTCTCTTCAGTTCGATGTATGAACTGCACTCCATGTCCCGGCGTATCTGTTGCATATTGTATTCTACCAATCAAACTTTCGACCTCCAATATAACCAATTTTACCCAGAAATTTCGTGTCGCATTACAATGACATGTCTCAGCCACCTCAAATGTCTCTGTTATAAATCGTTCGATAAGACTTTCAATAATTATTCAGCATTTGCTCTCATCTCGCAAGAATCTTTTCATGTTCCCTCCAAGATATTTTTAAAATTAGCCAATACTTCCAGCCTTTACCGTTTTCTTTCGCCTATACTACCGTTTTCACATCCATATACCGGGTGTCGACATCATGGAGAAACGCCATTGGTGGATGATGTCGTCATACGAAACATGGTCGCATATAGGTCTCGTAGGAAGTTTCAGGTCTATATTGCTGGATTCAAAATAATTATGTGAGAAGATTTTACTTAACATAATAAAAATAATGAATATTGTTTCCAGGCAGAGTGGTCATTTCCAAGTACACCCCAACGGGTTCTTTGGGGAACAATTACCATTCAGAAATGCAAACTATTTATCTAAGGACCATTAAGCCGCTTGATATCTTGCTTAGTTCGCTCACTTAGCTTGATTAATGGACTTAGTTTGCCCGATAACCCTGCGTAAGGCGCGACTTTGACTAACAACTCTTTCCCATCCCGACTTCTTGATTCAGCAGCGGTCACCTTACAATTCGTTTCCATTAAATCGCTTGTGGAAACATGCATTGAATATATTATCTGACCAATTTAGTTCACTACAAAAGGAACTCACTTTTTATGCACAATGTTCTGATAATGTCTAGATTCTTGTAGGTAACCATTTTTCAGGGTAGAAAATATATTCATTTCTTATACAATATATATTTATAATCTAGACATAATTAGAACTATGTGTAGCAACAAAGCTAATTATTCCTGAAATATTTGTCTAATTCATTCATGAAAACATTCACACTAGAAGACTTAACAAACTCGCAGTATGACAGCAGTCGTAGTCTTTAAATTTGGTTGCTCTCTTGTTCTCAATGATTTCCAACTTTTGTCTCAACATCAGTTAGGCATTGTTAGAATCATTAGTTGTTACATATTCGTCACTTTTTCAATAATATGTCTCCAATGGAAGTGGTTGATAGTCTAGCGGCTACGACGCCGGCTTTCGTACTGTTTCGTTCGAAGGTCGTGGGTTCGATCCCAGGTGCCGACCATCTTCCTCTTTCACGACACAAGCTTTAAGTAGCTTACTGTGAAAGAGTCAAAGAGTGTATTTGTGTTCACTTTGAGTGAGCACAGATTCATTATATAAAAAAAAATGTATGATACGCAATAAAAACATGAACGAATATTTTCTTGTTTAAATGTTACATATCCCCTCTCATAAAAATCTTGAAAAATAGGCGCGCCAATATTTTTAATGTCAATAGTGATTGTCAGATAAATAAAAATTGTGTTTTTATAGAATTTTTCCCAGATGGCGTTGTTGAACCGAAATTCGTTCCATACTAACTTGAATATTATATTTTTTTAATATATTATTTGCTATCCATTTTTCGAGTTTTTAATAAACTATGCATCATGAAAATCTTCTTAGCCGATCTCGAGTTATAAGTGTTCGCAAATGTTATGGAGTAAATATTTCACCTATTTTTTTTTTATTTTAATATTTCACAATGTATTTATACGAACAAAATTATAATTAAAAAAATAATCAATTGAAAAACCAGTTATTTTTGACAATATTATCCTATACATTATTTAAATTCAATAAACAGTTTATGTTTGTTTGTTTTTTTTTTTTATTATTTTGGTTGGTCATGGCTTAAGTCAACTTCAAACTTTGTTAAGATTCACTTTATAAAAAGTTACCACCTCATGGAAAAATAAAGAGACACTCCAATAATTTTTCAAAATCGAATGTTAAATTTTACAGAAAGACAGTATCGAAGGCGTTTCCGAAGTCAACCCGACACACTACTGGAAATTAATTTGATCGTCAAAAGCATAAGTTGTGTTTCATATCGGGTTAAGGTTACGATGTAAGACACGTAATTTCATGTTGGATACCCCGAAACTTTCAAATTTATCATCGCCCGACTTATATATTTTTCTCTCCCCGTCTGCGTACAAACATACATACGTGGTAGATTCCAGCGACCCACCCGTTACAACTAAGGGCTGGATGTAATCTATGTTTCGTGGCGGAAAAACCACCCTTACCCAAACCATTGGAAATAATTTTATTAGTTTTATTATTACCGCACAGTCTTTGGTGGTTGAAATGAAAAGGTTTCTCGTATAAGTGGAAATGAAATAGAAAAAAATCATATTATCTTCATAATATTATGATTTAAAATTAGATCTGTTGGCTATAACTGACATTTTAAAGTTTCAAGGGAGGCTAATCATGAAATCCATTCCTGATTTCAATGTAGACGTTCAATACTTAAAGTAGTACTTGTATTAATCTTTGTTTATACTTTTTTCATAAATAGATACCGGTTTCACAATACATCTACGTACGCGAAACTATTTCCATGCCATTGAGTATAAATATTATTAGAGAACTTTATTGGATGCGCAGAACCGAAAGTTGGTTCTTTTGTTCAACAGTCACGTGACTGAAGATAAATTATCAATAATAATTCATTTTACTTTCATCTACAAGAACAAGACAATACAACAAATCCCATAGGTATCTACTTCTTTCTACTAATAATTATATGTTTAAAACATAAAATTCCTCTGTGTTAACGCTAAAATATTAAAAATTAAAATCGTATGTCACACACCGCTACCGACAAACGTCACAATTTGTATGAGTTTGACAGCAGTCCCGTGGTATATGTTGGGACCATGCGCAGTAGCACATTATTTCTCTATTATTATTTCTTCTCAAAGTTCCATGCTTGGAAACTAAAATCTTGATGTCATAATAACATCGGTATTAAGATTGCAATCGGATCGAAAACGCGATGTAAATGCAGAGTAAGGCCCAAGTTCTACAGACGGGGAAAGTATTTCTTCTTCTTAGAACTTACTGTCGCTCCATTAAAGCTAAGATCTTTTCTGGGACTACCAGATTCATTGATCATTTATTTATTGAATTGAAAATATAATAAACTTTGATAATTTTGTAGGTGTAGGTGTGGTGAGGCTCGCCACCCATCATGTCGTGTCAAAAAGGGGAGACGCAAAGAGGAGAGTTAACTAGTGAAGGTTCCGTGTGTGGAATATTTGGAGATGCATGTATGCTAAAATTAACGAAATTATGATGGTGGTAGAAGTGAAATCTTGGCGTATCCGAACATTTTCTGTAATATTTTCCGTAATTTTTCACCCAATTTCAGATGTCATGATGGCGTTTTCACTGCGAATAATATGTTTTTAACTACAGTATGGTTCTTGGCTTATTAACGTACACTGTGTCGTTTAAGGATCCCAAAATGAAATAGTCTGGAGCAGTTCTTCATCAATGCTATACTGTCATAATGTTTAAAAAATCTTTAACCTCTAAATAATAAAACATCAAACTGGTTTTAAAACGTTAAATTTCAAAAAAAGCACCGTAGTTAGAAAACATAACAGATACTTCGTAGTCCACATCACCCTATTACAAACCCAACGTAGTTCCGCTAATCAGATGGTTTGTTGACTGTGGGGGGTAAGATAATGGGGGAAACGGGGGACAAACGTAACTCTGATAAAATTTTACAACGCGTTGTTTATTTTTCTTGTTTGTTTTAATTTTACAATTTCAATGTTGTCGCATTTTCTGGTGACTACATACTTTGCGTCCCCACTAATTTAAAGCCTGGAAACGGGTAAATATTATTCAAACTCGGAAAGCGTTCGTGATATCGGTTAGATTAAAATAGAACGGCCTTATCTTGCAACGTTATAATATTATAACGAACCGATACTTTGGAACCAAGCATATATTTTATCTTTAATTCAAATGCGTACGAAAATAGTTAAGGTGATTTCGTAATTTTTGTAGTGATTTGATCATATATTACCTGTAGTGGCAGTGAAGAGTTAGGCCAGACGACATTTTTGTTTAGATAATAATGACTGCCACAAAATGTTTCAGGTATATTTAAGGTGAATATGCATATAGCTAAATTATTGTTCGATTTTATTTTTTTATTCTAAATTCAAAAGTTGCACCACCAAGGTCTTTTGTTTGACTTTAAAAAAAACACCAAGCGATTTTATTTGACTTGTACTTTTGTTTCAAAAAAAGATCCTAGTTGTGGGACACTGAGTAAGTTTTGGCGGTCTATCATACCGGTCGGGACTCACTCTGATGTGGGACCCTTACGGCGATGTCGGAGTCCGTTCTTGGCTTTATAATATAATGCGAGTAAAAAGGAATCTACAAATTCTTGTACTAATCGGGTGGTTGAGGGTCTTATTCAGTATACCTTTGTTTTGTATGTGATTTTACGTATGAATAAATGAAGACATTTTGAAAATGCTTTCTTTCAATATATTAAGCCAGCATTCATAGTTTAAGCATAGAGTGATAAATCTATAGGACGCAAGCAACTTCAATTTATCTAGTCATCTATGGAAAATTCGTTCTGTTCATGAATGTGGCACTGAACATTTAATAAATATCCGGAAGATGTCGTGTCGATCGAATTCAAGTAAAGATTTCTAATGTTCGCGAAAATTTTATATTTTTTCTTACTTAAAAACCTTCTTCCGATAAATTCAAACACAAGTATTATCGAAATCGGCCCAGCAGTTCAAGCGTGATGTGATGACCATGCAAAATAGATCTCTATTTTTATATTTGGTACTAGTGGTCGACCAGTGGTCAATTTGACCATTGATAAACAAAAAAATATATGCATCTGTGTCAATGTCAAATATGTACATCGAAGTGTGTGTGTATGTGTGTAGCACATCTACTGAAGTCATTTAGTGATTCCTCGAATCTTTTAATGGAACAACTCAGCGCTGTATGTCTCGAAGTCTCGGTGCAGTTTCATTTACAGAAGGAATGATCACCCCACTTGCGCTAATGACCAATCCGAATTGTGCATACTTACATATAGGTATATTCATAGAAAGTGTTCCTTTTAAACTATAACTAAGTCTTTTAATATTATGGAATCATCTGTTTGATATCTAAAAGAAAAAAAAATCTGTTTGATATTATGGAATCATCTGTTTGATATTATGGGAACGGTTTAGCGACCAATCTTTTGATCTCTGTGTTTGCATATTATTGCATCTCTTCCAATTCAATTACCCTGAAAGCTCCCGAATTTCCCGCCAGTTAGCTCCTCACACAAAAGTTCCTAATATGGGTCCAAATGAAACCATAATCATTGGTCTGGAAGCAAACTTTGATATCATTTTAACAAACTGCCCATTTCTTGCTTGTTTTAATTAAGCGATTACGAAATGTTCAAATAGAGGGAGCTTAACTTGCAGGAAGAACCGTGACTCTAAAATTATTTAAACAAATTAAGTTGATAACCATTATCATTGAACGAAATCCTTACCGCTTTCATTACTTAGTCGCGGATGAGTGCTTTGATAGATCAAAGATAGTTACCTCAGAGCAAGCAATTGTACATTCGAATTATTGTACAACTATTAACAATTATTGTACAACCTACCAACTGACAGTTATGGGCCTGAATCCTAGTGCTATTGTCACATTCACGATATAATAATATAATATGTCCAACGTGTATTTGTGTTCACTTTGAGTGTGTCAAGATTCGATAAAAAAGGATGAAACTTAAATGGGCCTGAATCCTAGTGCTATAGTCACATTCACGATATAATAATAATGTCCAACGTGTATTTGTGTTAACTTTAAGTGTGTCAAGATTCGATAAAAAAGGATGAAACTTAAATGGGCCTGAATCCTAGTGCTATAGTCACATTCACGATATAATAATAATGTCCAACGTGTATTTGTGTTAACTTTGAGTGTGTCAAGATTCGATAAAAAAGGATGAAACTTAAATGGGCCTGAATCCTAGTGCTATAGTCACATTCACGATATAATAATAATGTCCAACGTGTATTTGTGTTAACTTTGAGTGTGTCAAGATTCGATAAAAAAGGATGAAACTTAAATGGGCCTGAATCCTAGTGCTATAGTCACATTCACGATATAATAATAATGTCCAACGTGTATTTGTGTTAACTTTGAGTGTGTCAAGATTCGATAAAAAAGGATGAAACTTAAATGGGCCTGAATCCTAGTGCTATAGTCACATTCACGATATAATAATAATGTCCAACGTGTATTTGTGTTAACTTTGAGTGTGTCAAGATTCGATAAAAAAGGATGAAACTTAAATGGGCCTGAATCCTAGTGCTATAGTCACATTCACGATATAATAATAATGTCCAACGTGTATTTGTGTTAACTTTGAGTGTGTCAAGATTCGATAAAAAAGGATGAAACTTAAATGGGCCTGAATCCTAGTGCTATAGTCACATTCACGATATAATAATAATGTCCAACGTGTATTTGTGTTAACTTTGAGTGTGTCAAGATTCGATAAAAAAGGATGAAACTTAAATGGGCCTGAATCCTAGTGCTATAGTCACATTCAAGATATAATATAATATGTCCAACGTGTATTTGTGTTCACTTTGAGTGTGTCAAGATTCGATAAAAAAGGAAGAAACTTAAATGGGCCTGAATCCTAGTGCTAGAGTCACATTCATGATATAATATTTCGAAGTGGTTGGTGACCCAGCGGTTACAACGCCGGCTTTCATACTGCGGACGTCGTGGTTCGATCCCAGGTGCCGACCATCTTCCTCTTTCACGACACAAGCTTTCAGTAGCTTACTGTGAAAGAGTCAAGGAGTGTATTTGTGTTCACTTTGAGTGAGCACAGATTCATTTTATAATAAAAAAAAAAAAAAATATGTCCAACGTGTATTTGTGTTCACTTTGAGTGTGTCAAGATTCGATAAAAAAGGATGAAACTTATGAACTATTTATTTCACGCACGTTCCAGATTTTTTTTTTAAATGACGGGGAATTATAAATACCGCACTAGAATACCATCAAGTTTATATGTCCAATTAAGTGTGCTCAAACGTATTTTTGACCTCACTTCCAAACACACTTTAAAGTTTTGTTCCATCTTTCATGGTAACAACATCAATGATTCATGCATCTTATCTAAGATTTTCTTCTGACTGAACTAACATTGACTCAAGGGTCTAAACTAAAGTTTCTACCTAGCTTTGTATGTATGTACGTTGGTTCCTACCTATCAAACAACCCCTAGATTTTTTGTGTTCACCATACATAAATAATAGTTTAAATCGTTGGAACCATTTCACATGGTTCATACCCGATGCCTTCTATCTGCGATATAAATGAGGGGAAACATGGAGACGTCAAAGCGTTGTTTGATCAAACCAAACTAAATCTTTTAGTTTTTGTTTCTTTTAAAGTATGACTAGCTTTCCCGGCAGACGTTGTCCTGTAGTCCTTACTATGAATAGTTGATTTCGAATTTATAATTTGTACAAAAATACCTACGTTTAAAATATGTTTGAATGTCAAAAAAAAATATTTCTGGAAACTTGAAAGAAGTTCTATCAAAAATCTGCCTTTAAATATTTTGAAACTAAATGCTTTTCAAGTACCTACCTAAATGAAAAATGTGCTGTTATGGAATTTTCACAGATGGCGTTGTTTTCAGTAAATCCGTTCAATTCTAACTTGAGTATTATATTTTATATTATTTTCTATCTCTGTTTCATATTTCATTATTATGTTGTATGTGCAGCTGCACGCGATGCAGCAAAATACGAGTACGCGTCGCATACGCCACGCTGCCGTGGATAGTCAGCCTAACCCGACTTTCTTTTATATTATAGATGTTCAATGAGACATTTTGAATTTAATATCACATCTGCAGACTTTTTTATTATTTAAAAGGGAAAATTATCTTTATTTTAAGGCCCTGTATACTCACTTGCGCCGTGAACGTGTGACATTGCATTGCATCAATTTAATCGAAAGGTTAAGTGTATTCGTGATTCGAAAAGCGAACGCGAGCGCAACACGTCATGCATCCTTTTTAATTGATGTAACGATACACGTTCGCGGCGCAAGTGAGTACCAAGCCTAAAATATGAATGGAATGAAATTATCTTTATTTTAAAATAATATGAATACTATATTATCTATCATTGAGTCAATACTGATTTTGGTTTATGTTTTAATACCTACTTAATAAGTTTTTTCAAAAGGTTATGTTACAACTAATGACTCTAACAATTCAGAACTAATGGTCGATTTTTAAATGGAACAAACCACTACGGGCGACCGACTTCTACAGTTATTTTGACAACCGCCATTAGGTGTTAATACTAATTGTTTAAGTCTCCGAAACTTTTAATCATTAGAATACTGGACATGTTCATCATGTCAAAAAATATCATGTATACAACAGGAAGAGATATTTTAATAATTAATGAGATATAGAGATATAGAGATAAAAGTTGCAAATTATTGAGAAGCTATTGAGAGCAACCAAATTTAAAGACTGCGACTGCTGTTATATTATTATATTGATAAAATATTTGGGTGTTTCGTATAATTGATCGTCGTACGGTAGGTTCGAATAATACAACGGCGTATTGACAATTTTCTTTTAGCGAAAGCAATAAAAATATACAGAGGGAAACCTTTACGAGATTTTCATTGTAGATAATTCCAATATCGGCCCCATTAAACCCCTAATCATTGTCCACAATCGTTAATATAAATTATTCACCGGGCAGCAGTACACTGAGAGAAAAGTAAGGGGGAAAAGCTCGTATTTCATGAGTTTTTTCTCGTAAGAACTGTTTTTTTTGACTCAGAGTGAAGCATTGGTTTTTTCAATGCTCCGTCATTGAATTTTCATACGAGGTATTTTCCCGTACGGTTTACTGGAAATTAGCAGGTATTGGAGAGGAATTGATCTATGCAATGTCATTGAATTTTAAAATTATAGTTCATTGGAAAAAGCAATGCCGTCATTGATATATCTAAGTAAGAGACTTTATATTTTCTATTAACGTACGGGAAAAAATCAATGCCGTACGTGGTATAAACCGTTTCATCATTGAAAAATCTAAGTAAGGGCCTGTATATTTTCTAGTAGCGTACGAGGAAAAACCAATGACGTACTTGGTACAACCCGTTACTTCATTGATATATCTAAGTAAAGTCCTTTATATTTTCTAGTATAGTACGAGGAAATACCAATGCCGTGCTTGGTACAACCCATTACTTCATTGATATACCTAAGGAAGAGACTTTTTATTTTCTAGTACATTACAAGAAAAAAATTAATGCTGTAATTGATTCAACCAGGTAGCAACCCCTTTCTTACCTATTACATCATTGCTATCTAAACTCTCAATACCTACCTAGATCTAAAAATTCCACACATCCAGGTGTCTTCTTCGTACTTGATACGTTTTCTCCCAGTTGATCAAAACAAGACACTATGGAGGTATTGATGACTTGATGAAATTTTTGCGTCTCCCTAGATTACATTCAGCTCGTTTTGTGAAGTTTCATCTAAATTATAAACTGATGAGTTGGTGACGCATAGTCTCCTTGAGGAAACTCCCCAAACAGCTGGGAGAATACACCGTCTTCTCAGGCTATCTCTCAGTTGTCTTCCGTAGGTATGGATCACACATGTTTACCTAACATCTACAATGTGTTAATTTCGAAACTTGATCAAACGAATTGTACGAATAAAAAGTTACGATGAAATTGCGGAAGTTTTTTTGGAATATTCTTCTTTATTAAGACTTCACTTATAAAAGAAAAAGAAGAAGAATTTCCCAAAAAAAAATCGCAATTTCATAGATATTTTATTTTGTCTTTTATATTTATTTATTATCCTTCTACGGCACTTAATTTTTTTATATCCACACTTGATCAAACGAGTTTTATGAACAAAAAAAATATAGCAATAAATTGATAATATTAAAATATTTTTTTTTTTTAATTAAAATCACTTGATCTCATTTGAAGGTCTTTAAAATAAAATAGAAAAAAAAAATTATTTCCCAAAAAATAATTTCCAAATTCATTGAAAAAAAAATCTGTTAAGTATACCTACTTATTTATAAGAAAATAGGTTGTTAACCTGAAGATAAATATGAACACGAAGTTTGAATTAAGTTATCTATTTCAATTTAAAGTGCCAATTGCAATTTGAACGTAAAATGTTTTGTCTTTTGTTCATACAATTCGTTTGATCAATAATTATCCAGATAACACATTGTATAGAGAAATATAACTAGGTACATAATTTGTAAAATGATTTCAGTATAAACTTTTATGTTATGAGTAAACAAGTCTTGCATCTACGAGCTCAAGCAAACTAATGGTAGATCTAAGAGGTAGGTCGATTGCGTCAGGTAAAAAAATATCCCTACTCCGTCTGGAAATCACGGACGTACTTGTGAAAACCCCGTACGAACTTGGTTTTAACAGGTGCCGCACGGGAGAAAGTCAAGGGCCTGGATTTATTCACGTTGTCCTTGCGAAATTCTCGTATTTACTTGTTTCTGTTGAAATTAATTATTGTCATTGGATTTTTCAAGTTTACTAGCTATTTTCCATTACCTACCAGCTCTTACCTAGTATCCTATTATTTGTACTGGCTTTACTCAAAACCAAAGAAATAATGGAATTTACAACAGAAATATATTTGACTTGCATAGGTTTTTGAAATTGTACGGATGTCCAGGAAAAAACTCCATGCTCCGTCATTGAAAATACCAATGATGCTGCGTTTTCATATAAACCATCTCCGTAATAGAAAGAAACAATTCCCGTACGGGATATTTTAAATTATAATAAATTGAATCATTGTTTTATTCCAGTTGCATTAGTTTAATCAATGACATACAGCATTTACATTATTTCTATTCTTACTGGAAAAAA
The DNA here is from genome assembly GCA_963576905.1 of Mystacides longicornis. Classification (NCBI taxonomy): domain Eukaryota; kingdom Metazoa; phylum Arthropoda; class Insecta; order Trichoptera; family Leptoceridae; genus Mystacides; species Mystacides longicornis. The sequence goes on along the minus strand of OY756439.1, from coordinate 3,460,109 downwards.
CATAAAACAAGTAAACTTGTTTCTTTCTATGAATTACTTGAATAATTCCCTGATCCGAGAATTTCGGAAATTCCATTCTTGGGAATGGAAATAAGCAGATAAGGTGAATTGATTATTTCAATGATAATGTTTTTTTTCATAAAAGTTTATGATTTTTTCATGTATTCTGCGGTTTTTATAAAACCATTTACTGTACGTGCCTTCATCATGACAAAATTTCTCTCAGTGTAGGGCCGAAATCCTAAATCCATTTCACACTCTCACCAATTACCTACACCCACCGCTACAACCACGCCAATTTTACGCTTATCACAATATTGACAGTGGCAAATTATCGATTAGCTCAGTTCTCTGTAGCTACCTACTTAACTGTGTACTTACTAAGGCTATTGGAGAATTGAGTAGAGGTTTTGTTTTTCCGATATCGGAATGAAATGTGTAATTTTAAGTAAACTATCCGCGAACCAATTAAATAAACGGCGTTTTAGTCACTACGTCATAATATTGTATATGTATATTAAGGCTCTACTCACACGGCATCGTAAAACACGCTTAGAACGATATGCTTACGTTACGTCGCTATGCGAGAACGGCCAAACGACATTTATTTTATATTACTGGGTAGGTACGTTATTATTATTATTCTTAGGCAACCCATCCTGAAAGAATGATTTGTGCCTCATTACAAAAAAAAACTTCTAAAAAAAACTTAGAGAAGAAAAGACGGAAAGGTATTGATAAAAGTTACGTTACGGTAATCAAAAATTTCTATTATTATGTTGTATACATTTAATAATTATTGCGTTGATTTCGAGTGAATTTTGTGCTAGCAAAAAACCAATAGATGCGGGGTACCAACTAGTCGTGTAATCTCGCTGTAGAAGTGCGCGCTATCAAACAGTGGGCAAGAAAAGAACACATGATCCAGAGTTTCTATCTCTGTCCCGCACTCGCACCACGGGGAGTCAATAACATTTATTTTGAAGAGATGTGCGTTCACCAAGCAATGCCCGGAGCGCATTCTGAATTATTGTTGAGACCGTGAATTTTGATATTTTTTTCTTATCATACCACGAAATATTGGGTAGGCATGGTTGAATACTTTTATAATGGGCAACTTTATGGGAGCTTAGCCACAGTTTTTCCCACTGTTAACGAATTTTTTGCATGATTAAAGGTAAACAGTCCTCTGTTGTTTTGTTTGTCAAGTCATACGGTACGCCATTAAAAAAAAAATGGCTTCTTTGGCAAGTTTATCGACCGCTTCATTTCCCGAAATTCCGATATGAGACGGGATCCATACAATTACAATTTCTACACCTCTCTGTTGCACCCGAAAGAGATCACATGCGATGTCACACATCAATTTATGTAGGTACGTTATATCAAGGACGTTCTGACACAGCGTCGTAACATGCAAGCGTATTTAAATACACGATATGCCTTCATTTTGGCGCTGTGTAAGGAGCAAAATGGCGTTTTAGTGTGTATAATAAAACGGCGTCGTAAAATACGCGTAGAACGATAATATGCTTACTTTATGCCGCTGTTCGAGAACGGACAAAAGACGTTAAAGTCACTAGGTATCAAAGCCGTTCTGACACTGCGTCGTAAAATAATGCAAGCGTATTCTAATTTACGAAAAGAGCGATATGTTTTCGTTTCGGCGCTATGTGTTAAGGAGCAAAATGGCGTTTTACTGTGTGTAAGTTAAAACGGCGCCATAAAACACGCGTAGAACGATATACTTACGTTTTGTCGCTGTGCAAGAACGGCCAATGACATTTAAATCACTAGGTTGGTACATTATATCAAGGGAGTTGTGACACAGCATTGTAACGTAATGCAAGCGTTTTCTAATTTACGAAAAGAGCGATATATATACTTTTGTTTTAGCCCTATGTGTTAAAAAGCAAAATGGCGTTTTTGTTTGTAGAGAATATTAACGCCCTTCTCACGGCTGGACAGCTGGGAGGCGACCTCGCAATCTTTTCAATTGCAATATCAAAAAAGTATTGGTGAAATAAATCACAATACATTCTTAAAAATAAACTTAATTTACATAAATATATGTATAATGTTTCAGCTACAGTCTAGAGAGGGTATACTCTTAACAAAATCACAACACGACGATTATAGGGGTGGTTGGCTTAGCGATTATATATTTTTTTTTCAGGTCTTTCAGATCAGCCCCAGGCATTTGCGCTACAATCAGTTTGATAAGGGGAACATCCCCCCATTTTGCATGAAAATTTATTTACGATGTAATTGCTATGTAAAAATCTATTCGGCTTAATCAACATTTAAAACGAATGAATTAGAATTCAAATTGAGTTCGAAAGGTTAGAGCATTGTTCATACCTTAGTTTACAATTTCGGTTCTTACTTTGGTATCCAAGTTTTTTTCTTACTTTTTTTTATGAACTCATTGTTTATATACTTCATAATTATTAATTTTGGTTCTAATCGTGGTATTCAATTATTTTTTTCGTATTTTAGTACTTATTTTTTTTTTCTCAACTATGTTAACTTGGTGTTTAAAAAGTCACAATTATTATTAAAAACTAGCTTTCCCGACAGACGTTGTCCTGTGTTCCTAACCTGAGGCATTCCGATGTACTGATGCTACGTGTGCACATTGAAAAAATTTCTAGAACGTTCGAAACGGTAGAGAAAGGTTTCATGAAATTTGTTTTTTTTTTAATGTAAAAGTAATATTATGTGCACATTTGAACTTTCAAATTTAGATGTAATAAGTACACCATAATATTCGTATTTAAAAACTTTTTTAGCATGCATTGAAACTTCTGTATTTGTCATTTTTTTGTGTACAAAACGTGAAACATTCACTTTTACCTTCTGTTTGAAACGGAAATGAATTTCGATACAACAAAGTACAAAATTTAGATTCTGAGTTTATCATTGTGAATAACAATAGAGAGCGTATATTATATCGTCACTCCCATTGTGAACAAGCTGCAAAATGGGGGGTTTGAAAATAAAGACGAAAGAACCGCTTTCTGGCATTGAGAAGGTTCTCAAATAGAGAATAACATAATTAAGGATTGGCGCAAAATGTTGTAAACTCGGAATGAAATTAGAGCTTGATATTGGAGACGCGTAATTGGGAACAGCTTATTATTCAGAATGGAACTCGGCGGATCTGCTACATATATAGCTTAGCTTGGCTTTAGGGAGTGTTAATAAATATTTATTCCTACTCTAAGCTTCAATTTTAGAATTTCCTTCTAATAAATAAATATTAACTTTATTGTTCAAAAGTAAATTCTGGCCACAGTAAAAAAACATTTTGGGCAGTCGAAAGGGCGGACTTATCCCGAAGGATTTATGCCAGCCAACCAAGTAAAAACAAGGGCAACATACTGAAAAAGTGAAAATTGTCAATAAATAGGAGATACCTACAATTGTATTAGAAAACATAAATATGTCTAAAAAATAAGCTTAATAATAAAAATGAAAATACATATTTATGTAAACATATAAATACAATATGAGGAGATACACATAAGGTTAGGATGGACTAGATGTTGGAGAGGAATAGGGAGGAAGGTGGGGACGCTTCTCATCTTGCCATGAAGAATTGCAGATTTAGACCTGGTTTTTACATTTATTGGGAAACTTGAAGACTAACGGCCGGCAATGATCCTGCGGAATGAGTTAATGGACGAACAGACGCGATATTGCAGTGGGAGCTGATTCCACAGTTTATTCAAAATTATGAAAACTTTTTGCATACTCACGCCAAACTTCCTACCAACTTTTTATACACATGTGCCAGCAAACCCTATGATTAGTGTACAGAATTTCAGAATTTCGCGTAACCTTTGCATAATAAATAAAAATTAGTTTTGTGTAATGCAAGTCTACATACATGAAATGAAAATGTGGAGCTTACATACAAATACGAATAAATAATTATTATACCTACAACTACTAATGACTGACAATAATTCACTTAAATACTCTTCGATATTTAAATGGCACGAACAAACCAGCACGGGCTTACGACCTTCTTCTACAGTTTTTTCGAAGGCTGGCTTAGTGTACCTAATGATTTTACGCTAGCAAAGTTCGCCATTGGGTGATAATCTTTAAATCCCCGTAAATCATAATAATTATGAGAATTTTCAACATGTGGACATATCCCATGCCCCGACAGGATTCGAACCTGCGTCCCGAGTCCTCCCATGCAGAATCGATAGCCACTGGGCCAACTGGCCCTAATTCCTTCATTAATATGTGCTCACTCAAAGTGAACACAAATACACTCCTTGACTCTTTCACAATAAGCTACTTAAAGCTTGTGTCGTGAAAGAGGAAGATGGTCGGCGCCTGGGATCAAACCCACGACCCCCGCACGATAGGTAAAGTACAAAAGCCAGCGCCGTAACCGCTAGTCTATCAACTACTTCAGAACTGATTTTTTCTTTCTAATATAGCCATTTCTAATAAAAAAAAAAAACGATCTAATAAAAACAAATGGTCGTTGCATACTTAAAATGACACATGTGACAATTTTTTCGAAAATGGAATGAAGTATACCATTCGATTCAGTTTCATTTTCTATTTCAATAATATTTTTTCAAAATATAAAAAAAAAATATTTATACTTTTTTTTTTTAATATATATTTTACCCCCAAAATTGAGCAGAGCTCGTGCTTTGGGGGATGAATATTTTGATAGGTATATTGAATATTTTGTTTACACATGAGAAATGATTAGATTTATTTTTATTTAAAAACAATAATAAACAATCCTTATTTGATATTTATTTTGTTGAAGAAAATAACGGCGTAGTTTTCCTTTTTTTTTTCAAGAAAAATACCTACAATAATAATAATTGAGATTCAATATTCCAACGGATGTTTATTTATCATTTCTTTTTTTATTAATATTTCAATATTTTTATTGGAAACTAGCTTTCCCGACAGACGTTTCCTGTGATCCTAACTATGAATATTGAATTTGTATAATGATAAGCTTATCACCTTTGAACCAATGTAATTTAGATCGATGCATCTATTTCAAACCATATATTTTCCATCGACAACTGACAGTTCCTGTCAAACTTTAATAAGATTTCAATATTTCAAATTTGGAATAAAAATAATTACATTGTTCAACTTTTCATAATTTCTCCTGATAAAAGCCGACACGGCAAAAAAAAGAATTAGCGAAATCCGTCCAGCTGTTCAGACGTGATACGATGACCACGCAAAATATTTCTCGTTTTTTTATTAAATGATAACTTTAATTTAAATGCGCAATTCAATTTTTATTTAGGTACATCGATAATACAGGCAACTGACACCTTTGTAAGGAAAAGTGAAAATTATTTATTTATTAATGTCTAATGTTCCGTTTTCCAAAGATTAAAATACCTGCAAGCTTCAATAAACTATTTTTTATTCAAATATGCATACACTGATGGCGCACATATCTATAATATAAAAGAAAGTCGGGTTAGTGCGAACACTTATAACTTGAGATCGGCTGAACAGATTTTTATCGTGTTTAGTAGGTATTAGGTTCTTATCCACTTCCAATAACAGAATAACTATTAAAAATCGAAAGATGGATGGAAAATATTATGAAATAATAATATAATATTATAAAGTCAGGGCAATCGGGCTTCCTAACAACAACAACGCCATCTGTGAAAAATCCCATAACAACACAATTTTTATTTACCTCGAGTTTCAAAACATTGCGCATCGGTACGCAGATTATTGATAAAATTTCTTTCAAGCTTTCAGAAATATTTTTTTAACATTCAAACATATTTTAAGTAGGTATATTTTTGTATTTTTAAACCAATTAATGAATCATTTTCTGGTGTTCCAGTTGTGCAATCAATTTAGTATCATCTGACTTGACAGATAGTCTGTATTATCTGACTTTTTACAAGTCAGGTGATGAAAATTCAATATAGATAGCTAATATCTATAGAAATGGGCGAGTTTTGGTGCTATTGAAATAACGGATTCACAATATTATAACCACATAACTTTTGATTTTTTCACAATGAGTAGTCATGCATTTTAGCTATAATGCTATGCTACTCAGCAATATTTCATTGACTTTAAGGCGGGTCGAAGTTCGATGGGTCAGCTAGTTCATGATAAAAGAATGTCAAAAATGTAAAACATATGGCTTCAATGAACTGATAATTATTTTCGAGTACCTACCTACTTAATCACAATTTTAATATGTTCGAAATACCTAGTCTGTACTAAATTATAACAAATGTTAGTAAGTGGTATGTTTTACCGAACACCCTGTATGATCGCACCGCAGATTTCATTCAATAGGAAGTAGTGTTGAAAATGTGATGTTATTTTCACATGTAAGAATAAAGGAGAGAATTCTGAGAAAGCGGCGATGTTAGAAGCTGGAAGGTGGTAATAATAGAAGAAGGTGGGTGCAGCTGGGGGGTGATCCATCACCAGACAATAATTTATCTGCGGCAGGTCTCCCTATCACCTCTGTCTCTTTGATTTTATATATTTATGTATGTACATACATATACCTACCCTTCTACTTTATCTTATATATTACTAGCTGACCCGTCGAACTTCTTATCGAAATAGATAATAAAGGTATTTTAGGTTATATTATATTGTAACATAGCTGAAATTCGGTTTTTAGTTATACAACACGGATAAAAATTTACCGGCTTAAGCAAAACCTGCATAACGCGCTGTATTCATTGTGTATGAGTTAATTTTTACATCAAAAACTATATAAAAAAACCTATGTAAAATGTAAAAAAAAAGTATGTCATTATTTTCGATATTATGGTATAGGTACAATAGTTTTTCTACTCGGTTAAAATGATATTGATTGATCTAATATAGTGGAAATAATAAAAAAGCTTACTTAACGCAGTAGGTACCTATCATTTTTGTCATACATATCTTCTATTTTAACCTTGTCAGACGTGTTTCAATTTGTTTTTTTTTTCAATTAAGTAAATACCTAATGGTAGATCATAAGCAAATTATATCCAGCTTCTTTAAAATATCAACCATGCACATGATAGATAACGTTTGAATGAAGTTATGTAAACAATAGCGTATGTATGTAGTTTGAAATCAATCGTTGCTAACATGTTACTAAGTAAATAAAGTTCTTATCTAACGCCAATATGAGATATTTCACATTTGGAATAAAAATAATATTTTATAAGTAGTAACAAGGTTTAGATTTTTCTTTAATTTTCTTATTTTCACGCAATTTTCAAAAAAAAAATTCTATGAAAACAACTTTCTCCTGATAAAAGCTTACACGACCAAAAAAGAATTAGCGAAATCGGTCCAGCCGTTTAGGCGTGATACGATGACATCGGGAAAAAGCTCTCCATTTATATATCATAGATTATCTTAGGCTAGTGGGCTGTTACACCTACAAAAGTAGTGGAGAATACGGAACTACATGGATAGGATACTTACAGACGGTTAAGCCCTGTACCCCCGCCTAAAGAGTTCCCTTGTCCTATCTATACCTAGTAGTTTCAAAATTTGTACGAGTAAAAAAAAGGATTTTACAATTTCGATTTTACTAGTTCAGAATGAACTAGTCGAACTAAAAATAATATTATCTTTCTGATAACACCACAACGAATTTTCATATTCTAGCTAATGGTCTGTTTTCCTAGGACAACACTATTGAATGCTATTTTTTTCAATACATATTTTATTACACCTAATTGTTGTAACTCTTCGGAACGAGTAATATTTTTCGGACACCTAGGTGTGAATGCGGTTCATAGGTACATTCCAGCTACCTATGTACATTCCATCATTTATCCAAATGTCACATATTATTCTTCCTACCCTAAAAAACCCTACCAGAAACATCAGTCAAAAATCATACGGTTACACGGTCGGACGGTATTAACTTCGCTTTCAATTTAAAATTTTATACAATCGTTAATCGGCATATTTAATAATAAAAATCAACTTCATAAAAACAATCACACGTCGGAATCATCATAATATTAATTCAACAACATTAAAAACCATAAAAAAAGAAATCATTCTGTGCAAGTGTTTTGTGTGTTTGTACAGTTTATTTCAGAACCAGCGACCTGTGGACGAAGGGGCAAAATCGGTAAGTCCTGTGCTCATATCATCCTTTCCATCTTCCTAAGTCCATTGTTGGTGTTTTAGCTATCTTTTGATTTAAAATAAACAACACGGATTACTATAAGTGATTAAACAGGATGATAAGGGTATGATATACCCACAGAAGTATTTCAGGTCGCTAGATTACTATGCGTTGAAGAACGTCGAGGTAGAACAGTTCCATAAATCTATTCCATAAAATTTATCCAAATAACAAGAGTCATTCACTCTCTCGAGAGGATAATAGAAACAACAGTTGACACAGACGGTGCGACGAACAAGACTACAAAGAAAAAAAAATATATCGTCAATAACAATGATCGAGCTGAATGACAGATTACAAGAGTTAATGATGGAAAGGGACAGAGGAAGAATTGGAATATCATACGCTGCCTTGGCGAACGGGACGTGGTATGTTATAGATAGTTGAAACAATAATAAGAGGTAGAAGGCGGGATGGATAGAAAGCCTAAAAGACCACAGTCGCAGCTGAAGCAGATGTCGAAGAATCAGTGAAGATCAGTCGAGAAAGTAAGTCTGTTGGAACCATTATGAGAAAGTTGTCCTAATGTGACTTTTGAAGATGTCGATGCTGGAGCTAATAATGTCAATGTCGTTCGCGTATTCGTTTCCCAGACGATGGAGTCGTGGGAATACCGTACTCTTCAAGTAGTTGGTAGTAAGAGAATTGTCACAGCTAAAAAGGCAACTACTTCTAGTGCTGCGGGATGGTATGTGGAATTTTATGAGACCGATCAGTGCGGGCTCGTCGAAAAGGTTGTTCAGAATTTTATAGAGCACGATGAGGTCAGACAAAGTGCGTCTTTCAGACAGCTTGTACATTTTTAATAGCTCTCGCAACCGCTCGCAGTTCAGCTCCTCGCTGGGTATACCCAATTTGTAGTTGATGTGTCTCAAAAACTTACTCTGCACTCGCTCTATGGTGTGTTTATGGCACATATATTCGGGAGACCAGATCGGCGATGCATACTCCAACTTGCTACGTACAAGAGAGGTATAGAGCAGGGCGATAGCGCGGATGTTTTGAAAGTCGTGGACTGTGCGAAACAAATGATAACCCCTCGTGGAAGATAACGCCCAGATCGCGTATTTCTGTCACTCTTTCGAGAGTAATCCCATTTAAGCTATAGTCAAAACGCACTATGTTTTTCTTTCTAGAGAATTAAATGAACTGGCACTTCTGAATGTTAAGGTGCAGTCTGTTCGTTACGCACCACTCGTCCAAACCAATCAGGCTTGCTTGAATTTTCTCGCAGTCCCTCGATTCGGACACCCCAGAGTGATTAATGAAATAATAATAAGTTACTTAATGTATAGCAAGTTTAGTGAAAGACTAAGTGAAGTGATAAACAGAACACCATCAGAGTGCTGGTTCGGGTAAATAGATTTGTCAAGAAGATACAATTTAATAACAGTATTTATCATAAAACTGCACGAAATAATATAAGTAAATAGGTATGTAGTTGTTTACAACGATACTACAATGTTATGTACAGTGTCTATGGATTGTCCACAGCCAATGATAGTGTTGTCGCTCTGAGTCTGCGCACCACTCGAGATCGCACCTGATAGTTGCCATTGGGTCGAAACCGTCATACGAAGCACTTTTTGTATGGATGGCGACAGGTTTTAAGGTACCAACATTGAAAAACAAAAATAATATCATGAATTGGAAACTTGTTGTTGCGACGCGACTGTTTATGTTTGAAAAACATCAAACTAAACTGAAATCTTAACGCCATTTTTAGCGGTCTGTTGTGTTATTGTATTATTTTCGAAGAGAATACAAAACCTACGGATTGAGTATTGAGGTCATTTTGTTGATATTCAAAGATAATCATAATGCGCAAAAAATGTCATAAAAGTGATGAGAAAAATACCAATTGTGATGTTTATTTTTTTGACTTTTGTGATGATTTTTTTTATCACTTTTTTCAAAAATTTCAAATATTATGTAGGTATTAAAAATATGTGTACAACAAATAATATTATGTATTAAAACTTTTGTCAAAAGTGTTATAAATATCTAGTAGGTGTATAGATACACTTGTGTAAATTTTTGTAATTCTGCAATAAAGCTATCATTAAATTAAATACTTTTTTTTAAACCAATGACTTATGAGAAATTTAAAATTGCTTGGGTATGACCATGACTGCCCGCTGTCACAGAGCTGTCAAGTACCAGAAAGGCAACATCACCATAATAAAAATTTTGTTTCAATGTTGGCTAAACAAACCATTCAGTACATTTTCATCTATGGAGTTGCGTCTCTTATCCGTAAGGTATTATATTCTCTTTGGTTGCAGTAGTAAACAACACGGCTGTATAAAAGTCCCCTGGGCAGAACGATAAATGATCGATAGCCCTCGATTTGATGGTATATAAGTGTTAAAAGTAATATAAGTGAGTACATAAGTCCTCAGTGCTTCTCCTGGCAATCCTGCACCCCGTGATAATATGTGTTCTGTGTGTGTGACAGCTATGTGTTGGCGTGATGAGGTCCAGTGTTTTCTCTCTCGGTATAGTAAAATGTCAATAGTGATTTTCTAATATTTCAGCGGCATAAATGTGGTTTGTTTCTCAAATATGGGCCAGTAGAGTTGAACAGTGGCAAGTTGTGCTGCCCGTCAGTATCAGTTTTTTTTTTCACAACAAGCAGAAGGGTTGCTTGAAGTGACAGCGCGACAGATGTTAGGTTAGCGAGCAGTATGTATGTGTGAGTGTGTGTGTGAGATGTATTCATTCATTGGGCTCAATCAGCCGATAAAAAGCCAGAATTGCGTTAGTACTTATGGTGTTTCCTAGGAACCCATGCTTTGTTTTCCTAGAAAATAAAACCGGCCGTAATACTACGAACGCAGTATTCTTTGAGACAAGTACAAAGCACTTTATACTTATTTTCGCTCTCTCACTGCCGGCACTAAAACAATGAAAGCGGGATGGAGATAGCGCAATCTTGACGTCAAGTATCTATCAATAATTATTAGCGTAGCTTGGACACCGCAGTATACAAGATGCCCACTGAACTGAGTTAAGGATAAAATTCAAAAACTTTTACAATATTTTAGTAATATTGAAAATATGATTATTCTTTGTTTTACGCACGTTCAATTGGGGCACCCCTGTTATAGAAAACCATTGCATTACAGACAGATAGAATATTAGATTCCTTATCTCATATTGTGATATCAAAACAGGTTATATTGTGTATTTCATAGTAACCTAAGTGTATTTATCCCTGCATACAAGTGTTGCTACGGAAAAAATGACAAATTTTGACCCTTTATCAAACAATTAAGGACCTTTTAATAGGTCGTCAGACAGGTTTTAATGTTGTTGTTTTTTACATTAAATTTCTTTAGCGCTTTTTATGCCTAAAATATTGGATATGAATGATGATGTTGAAATTACGATATTAAAAAAAATATTGTAGATATTTTTTATGAGTGGTTTCTGTACAGATACATCTTCTGGGAATATAATTTCTATGAAAAAAGTTCTTTCACAAATTATGATGAATTAATGTTTTATGGTTTTATTCGAATACATAACACAGACATAAGAACTACCTATAGAAATTTTGATAAATTTAGAGAAATAAAAAAACACATAAAAAATTCAGACGCCATTCACAAGGGAATAGCGTCTGAAACTATGTATATAGGTTCTTACTTACGTATACTCAACCACATCTTCAGAAAGTATTATAATGTCAGGAACCCTCATTTATATACCTATATACCTATTTTTTTATTTCTTTAATAGGAACTTTGGTCGATAAATGTATGTATTTACAAACCCAGAACCATTTTAAATATTTTGCATTTCTCTAAAATGTGTGTTTTTCTCTTGTTTCAGGAAAAGAAGAAATCAAATAAGCAGCAATAAGGAGTTTTAGTTTTAATTAAGTCAATTAAATTTTCATATCAATATTATTATTTTTATAAATAAAAAAATTGTGTTTTTTTTTTTGTCGCAATGAGTCGTTAAAAGATATCGTTTATCATTTATTTTATTGTTTCTACTGTCATCAAAACGAACGTAACCCGAGATAAAAGTGTTCAAACAAAATAATATGCGTGAAAGGACATTAATAATAATAATATGAACTTTTCGGTGTGTGATTCGCTAAGAACTTTGATGAACGGGCCAGTTTTGTTGAAACTCAAAAGTTGATATTCTCGCCGCGAGGGAAAATCATTAAAAATGTCAACAAAACTCAAAAATAATCCCATTCTTTGGGTGGTCATTAGTTGTATTCTTCATCAAATAGACGCGTTTGTTCTAGACGGCGGGCAGAATTCGTATACGCAGTTTCGAAAATGGAATGCGGCGTCCAATGGAACTCTAGAACTCGAATTCAAAACTGATCAACCGAACGGGTTACTTCTGTATACGGACGATGGTGGAACGTACGACTTCTTCGAGTTGAAGCTTGTGGAAGGCGCCTTACGGCTGAGGTACAATCTTGGCGGTGGCGCCCAAATCATCACGGTGGGGCGAGAACTCAACGACAGTCATTGGCACAAAGTTTTGGTAAGAACATTTCAATACTTTCTAATATTTTCTCATCATTATTGGGAAGAAATTTTTTTTAAATGATTTTTTAAATTTTTAATTTTAAATGAAGCTCAGGGTACTGCTCTTCCGTTTTGTTTATGACGAATAAAACTGAGCTAAATAAGTTACAGGTGGCTCAGAACAGGGCGATGAGGATTGTGCTGGGGTGCGGCAGGTATACTAGAGTGGACGATATGATGTTAAAGTTGAATTATGTGAATGTGAGAAGGATGTTGTATCTGAATGTTTTTTGTTTGGTATATAAGATTAAGAATAAAATGGTCCCACAATATTTGCTATATAGGTTTAATTTTGAAGTGCACGACTATCCTACGAGAAGTCGAGATTTATTTAGGTAAAAGGTGCCGAAGCGCGCAAGTACAGAAAGCAGCTTGTATTACCGAGGTTTCAGGCTGTTTAACGACTTGCCGCCTCATGTGAAATGCGCACCCACTTTGCCGACTTTTCGTTGGGGGTGCCTTAAATTTTTGAAACCAAAAATGTTGATAGTTGGATCTAGTTTTTAATGTAAGGATGAATGTAGGTAGTGAGTGAGGACCGAGCGAGTGATGAAGATTTATAATAAGATTAATATTAAGAAAACATAGTTATAAGTAAACTGTATGTACATAATAATTGTTATAAGATATATAAAAAGATTTTTATATAACTTTATAAAATTAATAAAATAAATAAATAAATAAATAATATAAGAAGAAAATAATAAAATTTTAAATAGAGCTCTTGAATTTTTTACCCTTCATGGACAAGCTCGACCGTGAAGAATGTAGGTACCTACTTTATTGTCATTAAATGCTTGTTTGCAAGAAAGAAAAACGAGTCAATAATTAATGATCCCATTATAAAGGTGGAATTCCTAAGCGACGACTGTAGCGACCCTGGCCGCACAGCTCAAGTTGCGCGATAATTACCGCATACTACTCTTTAAATATTCTTCTTCTTCGACCATGTCCGCTCCCTAGTTGGAGCATATGGACTCCACAAGTCCTCGCCACGCCACGCTGTCCCCTGCGGTCCTCACAGTCTCGTCCCAGCCGATTCCAGCACCCCGGAGATCAGCCTCGTACAGCCTCCTGATTGTTTGGAGGGGTGTTCTGTTACCTTTATGAAATCCATCCCTATATGAATCGCATATTATATCGCGCTGTTTCACTTAGGAATTCCACCTTACTCCATCTAAGAAAAAAAAAACGGTATCTTTTGAAAAGAGCCCCTGTGGACTATTTGAATTTTTCGAACGAATTCTTCATCAATGTAGAGTGCGAAAATATTAATTGTCCACCCGGAACATTTAAAAAATCATTTAAACCAAACAAAAACACTTTAAACGAAAACTTATTTAGTGAAAGAAGAAGATATACGGTACTGGAGGTCAAACCCAGTAGGTACTGTCAGAGCGATCTACGGAGTTCAGCAACTAAACCACTTAAAATAGCGAATATGTAAAAAATTTTGACTCTAACAATTCATCACTGATGTTCGATTTTTAAATGGAACAAACCACTACGGGCTTACGGCCGTCTTCTACTGTCATTTCGAAGGCTGGCTTAGTGTGATCACATTACGTTAACAACTTTCGCCATTAGGTGGTAATGATTAAGTCACCGAAACTCCTTATCATAAGAATTCTCGACACGTTAAACATGTTGAAAAATCTCATTTACATAACAAGTAGATACCTACTTAATCATTAATGAAATATAGAGATAACTTTAACACTTAAAATAGGTTAAAAATAAGCTTATTTTTTTTTTCAAATAAATTGACTGAAAAAAAACATCACCTAAATTACAACTTACGGGAAACGGTTTTTTTTTGTCTGAAGGGTGAATTTTGTCAAGAATGCAGTTTCCGGCATCCTGTGGTTCGGACTTAAGGACGCTCTCCGGCCAGGTACCCATTTCCTGTCGTCAAACCCCCAGGCAAACAACTAATAATTGATTCAAAATGGCGGGCCTTGTTCATAATAAGGCTTTTATCGAGATCAACCTCATTGGATGGATTAACATACAACCTGTTGATTAAAATACAGCAGCGGGGAGTGATTCTTTAGCAAAAAACCTTGTATTGATATAGGTTGCGATATTATTTTAACAAGGCTGATTTGTTTGAAGATGTATACTAACTGTTTCGAATAAGTAGGTACATATTTAATTTATCATAATAAAAATTTTTTATACAGTGTGTTCTTTTGATAATCATAAGAAATGTTAGAATAAAAGACAGAAATTTATCGATTATAATAATAAAAATATGGAAACGGTTTGAAGAATAATTTACTTGAAGCAATCATTAATTAAACACAAGGTTTGATATTTTTAATTTCAATAAATTGTAGTGCATAAACATGTTTATTAGTAAACTAGGTATTTACATATATGACTAACATTTGTTTATTTTTCACACATTTCGTTTGATCAAGTGTCTAGAAAGCATATTGTAAAAATGCTATTTGAAACGTCAAAAACTAGAGCCCTCAAAGTAATTAGTGAATAAAAATCAAATCTCTTTCTTTAAATTTTCAAAATACTACTTACTGTGTTCCTTTAAAAAAACACGTAAATGTATGCGCCTTATCGATAGTGTATCGCACTCAAGGCTGTTAAGCAAATTGAACAATTGTGGTATTCGGGGACAAGCGTTGCAGTGGTTGAAAAGCTATCTGTTTCAAAGAGAGCAGAGGGTGAAAATAAATGGTCACTTAAGTAATCCTTTAACGTCGGAATTCGGGATACCGCAAGGAACAGTCATAGGCCCTATTCTGTTTACATTATACGTAAATGACATGTTTAGTATACCCATTCACGGTCAAATTATTTCATATGCAGACGATACCGTTGTTATTGTAGGAAATAAAAACCCTCAAGATTTAGTGAGAACGGCAAATGAAGACATTAATATGATTAAGAAATGGTATGACCTCAATCTGCTTTCGGTAAATACGGAAAAAACAGTTCTAGTGCATTTCTCCTTGCAAACTGGTAGCGACAAGCAATTTAATAATATCATTATTCACGATAACAAATGTTCAATACCTAGCAATGACTATAGCTGTAGCTGCAGCCCACTAAATACCAAAACTGTGATTAAATACCTAGGAGTCTTAATTGATAGTAATCTTAAATGGAAACAACAAATAGACGCAACTGTTCAAAGAATTAGAAAATTGATTTATATATTTCTAAAATTAAGAAACATTGTAAATATACAAACACTTAAAATAACATATTATGCGCTATTTCAATCCATTGCACAATATGGTATTGTTGGCTGGGGGGCAGCATATCGTACAAGCCTAATGCCAGTTGCAATATTGCAAAAATTAATCATAAAGATAATTCTAAAGAAACCACGAATTTTCCCTACAGATGAATTGTTTAGATTGTTTCCGGTGCGAGACATTTTTGAAATATTTAATAGGGCGTCGCTCATCCAAATTCATAAAGATATAATTCAAAACCCAGTAGTTTACGAAATGATGAGGACTGATAGGCCGAGATCTGTTGGCTGTCTAAAGATACCAAAACTAAACACGACAACTGCCCAAAACCAATATCATTACAGAGGTATTACAATCTTTAATGGACTGCCGGCGATTCTTCGCACCGAAAAAGAATATAAAATATTTTTAGAGAATATTAAAAAAATTAAATTAAAATAATTAGTATAAAAAAAAAAAAAAATATATAATAATGAAAACCCGAACCACCTGCACAACCGAGTCATGTGAATAGACTCGTTACATCGCGGACCGTTTGTACTCGAGTTGTAAATGTAAATTTTTGTGACAATATAAATCCTGTGTGCCGGACACGCTTTGTTTTTTTCTTGTTAAACTTGACAAAATTAAGGACTTTTGATGTACCATTATATTGTTGTAATGTTTAAGGTGTTAATTAGCTGGATATGTACCCATAGTATGTACTTCTTTATAGTTTACTCCCCTCCTTAACACAAGTTTTACTTTCTAGGGAGGGTAAAAAAGAATTAAATATAAGTGAATTAAGTATATTGATAATTATGTAATTTATAAGAAAGAAATGTTATATTATTTTTGTATGTATTATATTTAATAAATAAAAAAAAAAATAAAAAAAAAAAATATTATTTAATTCATAAATAGGTATGCAGGAGACCTCCCTTTTTTTTGTTCATAACGATATAGAATAAATCAATCAAAAAAACTTTGTTCAAGAGTTGGAATTAAAACATAATATACTTAATAGAAGCTCTGCAAAATGTTACAACTTTGGGGCTTCGGTGGAAAATGAAATCTCTACACTTGTCATGAAAAACCAAAGTGCTTTTGTTTGAAATTCTAGTTCAACCCATTCTCGCTTGTGGTTCAACAAAATTCAACAATTTTTAAATCGTAAGAAATATCAAAGTAATTCCACAGAATCTTATAATAGAATGTGGCGTATAAGATGTTACTATGAATTGTATAACCTTAATAAAGATCCCACTATCAGAAAAAGAATTGGTGGCCTAAGATGGGCCAGACACATCCGAAGAACGGCAGATGAGGATGGTATTGAACGCCACGCTAGGATAAAGTAGAAGATCAGGAAGGCCAAGTCTCCGGTGGATGGATTGTGTGGTGATAGATGATAAATTGGGATCTGCACAACTCTTGATGGAGTACTGTGCTGGATTATAGATCATCGAGGCAAACTTTGGAGCAAGCCAAGACCCGACAAGACTTACAGGAGACAAAGACATCTCTTTGGTTAAAAATCATACACGTGTCCTTGACTCTTTCCATCTCTCTGAATAAGAAAAAAAGAGAAAAATCTATTTCCAGAGCAAAAATAAAATATGTAACGTGACCATATTCATTTATAATAATTATTGGTCCGTATTCAACGACAAATAATAATGAAGCGTTAAAACGGATGATTAGTCCAAGTTAACGATTTTTATTGGCGTGTGGGAGGCAATGCTTCTATTGGCGAAATAATTCAATTATCAGATTTACTCCACTGATCCGAAAGTAATTACCTATTGAGAAGAATTGGAAAGAATTTCGAAATGAAAAAAAAAAAAACAAAGTGCCTACTTAGCGGAATAATGAAACCTTTTACACGATTAAAGGAATCATTATCAATCTTATACGATCATCACATCACACAAATCGAAAATGCCCGGAAGCTCAGAAGATACTGTGCGTTACTGGAGTTCGTATACTGAAAAAAGCATTTTGGTACTTACTATAGACCATCTTCCTCATTCATAACCAGCATTACCTCCCATTGTATGCGCCGTTAAAACATTTCGTCTAGTTAACATCCACTAGTCCTGACAAATTTGATGTTTTGCCTTGCTCCGGCGACTGTTGTCTCTGCAGCAATAGCCTAATGTCTAGTTGACCACCCACCTTGCTGACAAATTTGATTTGTTGCCTTGCTCCGGCGACTGTTGTCTCTGCAGCAATAGCCTAATGTCTAGTTGACCACCCACCTTGCTGACAAATTTGATTTGTTGCCTTGCTCCGGCGACTGTTGTCTCTGAAGCAATAGCCTAATGTCTAGTTGACCACCCACCTTACTGACAAATTTGATGTTTTTCCTTGCTCCGGCGACTGTTGTCTCTGAAGCAATAGCCTAATGTCTAGTTGACCACCCACCTTGCTGACAAATTTGATTTGTTGCCTTGCTCCGGCGACTGTTGTCTCTGAAGCAATAGCCTAATGTCTAGTTGACCACCCACCTTACTGACAAATTTGATTTGTTGCCTTGCTCCAACAATTATTGTTGCCTCTGCAGTAATATAGCCTAATGTCTAGTTGATCACCACTTATCCTGACAAATTTGATGTGTTGCCTTGCTCCGTCGACTGCTGTCTCTTCAGCAATATAGCCTAATGTCTTGTTGACCTCCACCTATGCTGGCTGTCACGATGTTTTGCCTTGCTCCAATGACTGATGTCTCTACAGCAATAATATTTGTTTAGTTAATCTCTACATATTCTGATTTTTATAGCAATAGCCAAAGTTATCTTGACATTTTCAACAACTGCTTTCTTTGCAGCAATCCTAATTTGACCAATACATCTATCTAGATCTATAAGATGATGTAGCTATAGATTATAACTTATTATTTGTCAAAATCCAGGTTTAACACTCTACTCCTTTTTCCAGGTGACGAGAAGGGATGAACACACCTCATTGAGCGTGGACGGTAATCCACAATCCAAAACTTCGAGAGGGAAAGAATTCGATTTTGGGAAATTCCCCTCGAATTCGGACGTCTTCATTGGCGGCATGCCTCCATGGTAAGTAGGATTTCTTCATATCGTATAGGTTCCTTTATTTTGTAACGATTGGTGATTTTTTTGGTGGTCTTTAAACCCAAAATCATAAATTTCCTATTTGAGTAAGTTAATCAACGTTAGGAACATCCGGGCCTAAAGTTTGCCCGAATAAAATTCAGACAAACTTTATCATCCTTGAAGGAAGAAGGTGTTTTGTGGCAACATTATTTGAAACAATTTAAACAACAGTAAAAGACAATCGTATACATGCCTTGACACAATGACATAATATCAACCTTTGAGAACAACATTTAAGGATGTCTTAATAGAACTAGTAGTTGGTCTCAGGGATGATGTGTATTGTGTTGTTTGCAATAAAAAGTGCGATACTAAACGTTTTATTTGAACTTTTGTTGAAACACAATATCTTCTTCTTCTTCCCGTATTTCGGTTAGTTTTTACTTGCGATGTTGATTTTGGTGAAATTTACGCAATGATAGTAATATGTAACATGCAGCTAATTTTTTATGTACTAGCTTTCCCGACAGAGTAGTTCTTATTAGGTATGAATATTGATTTCAAATTTGTAATTAATACAAAACTTTTGAATATTAAAAAAATATTCCGAAAACTCGAAATAAATTCATACAAAAATAAGTTCAAAATGTTTGAATGTTGAAAAGTTATATCTGAAAGCTTGAAAGAAATTCTATCAAAAATCTGCGTACCAATGGTTGTCGAGTAGGTGAATAAAAATTGTTCTTACGGAATTTTTCACAGATGGAGTAGTTGTCAGTAAATTATTACATTTTATATTATTATTATTTGCTACCCATTTTTCGAATTTTTAATAATCACACTGTTCTCCGGAGCGGAGAAGAATCCAATAAACCAAGCATCATAAAAATCGTTCAGCCGATATCGAGTAATGTGTGTTCGCACTGACCGGAGTTTTTTTTTTTACCATCACGCCGTAAAAAAAATATTAGGCAGATAGTACGGATTTCCATTCTTTCCTATCCAAACAAACCTCTTTCGCTTCTTCCAAACGCATAACATTCCGCATACATGCTCTCCTATTTCTTTTGCTCATGACTTGACCCTCCTCTAAGACTGAACCGATATGATCGGACCATGTCATTCGAGGTCGACCTCGTCTGCGTGCACCCATTCTTTCAGATTTATATATCCTTTTTGGTATTATTTCCTCGTTCATTCTCTCTACATGCCCAAACCACCTTAATTTATTAACTTTCATTCTAGTCACTACACTAACATCCAGTCCACATTCCTTTCTAATATTCTTATTCCTCACCTTATCAATCAGTCGGACATTCTTTTTTTATTATAGATTTTCTATTATACACGGTTTTACAGGTACCATGCATTTCTTTTTTTTTTGTTTCTCACATCTCTCATACCTACTCTGGTTTTCTTATAATAGGTACCTATCTCCTTTCAAAAAAATGCATCCATAAAAATAAAATAAATAACTTGATAGTATGAATTAAAAAAACTATCTCTCTTATCGCACCAATTATATTGAAAAAAAAAAAACATTCGAAGATTAAATTGAAAACTCATCCTCGTAATACAGCCTGGATTTGTCGTAAAGTCTTGAAACATTTACCTACACCCCGAAACAAAACACAGTCGCACAAAACGTTCGAATTGTTATTTTGAAAATAGAGCGAATGTCGGAAAAGCGAGAGAGCGTTAAAGCGGTGTCGGAAATGTACGTACGGCGTATTAAGAACCCTTCGACTAGATACCCTCACAGGGGGTGTATCGTTCCAGCACGAATGTAGGTCGAGAAGCGGTGCGGTCATCTCTAGGTTATCCCTTCACGCGTGCCGTGGCGTAACACCGATAAATCGTCACCCAGAGATAACACGGAATCGTGTTTGTAATATTTACTACTTTATTACATTGTCGTTATTGATTCGAATTTTTAAATTAGTTGCGAGTGTATTTTTATTCTATTGTAGAACACTTTGTAGTAGGTACCTACTTACTTTCACGTCTCTAGTAATAAAAAGAGGAAAACCTATATTAAAGATACATTATCAAAAATGGACACATTCATATCCTGGCACCAAATGTATGGCAGCAGTCGCAGTCTTTAAATTTGGCCGCTCTGTTGTTCTCAATAATTTCCTACTTTAATATCTATATCTCATTAATTATTATTAAATATATACTTGTTGTACCTATAGGTACATGGGATTTTTTGACATGTTGAGAATTCTCATGATTAAGAGTTTCGGAGACTTAAACATTACCAACTAATGGCGAACGTTGTTAACGTAAAATTATTACAAATAAGCCAGCATTCTAAATAACATTAGAAGACGGCCATAAGCCCGTAGTGGCTTTTTCCGTTTAAAAATCGAACATCAATAATGAATTGTTGTGTTGGAGTCATTAATTTTTATATACCTATTCGTTTTAAAGGTAGGTATCTGGGTTGGCAGAACGAGTGCATTTTTTAGTTTTGATCTACGACGCTCGGTGTCGGTTTAGCAGCCGTAAAGCCGGAAAAATCGTTTTTTTTTTACGAAAAACGTGCATGAGTGTTCAAATAGTACGTCAGTGGTGCAAATATAAATTGCAAACATAAAGCGCCCGTTTTTTACGGATCACCCTCTTACGTAGGTGCTACGAGTCATATTTAGGGTTGCCAGATGTCCGGTTTTGGACTGGACAGTCCGGTTTTCGTTATGCTTGTCCGGTCGAGAAAATTTCGATAAACCGGACAGAAGAATGTCCGGTTTCCGTGAAAATCATGAACAGTTTCATAACTGACTCTTGAACCGTTCCCAAATTCACGTTTCCATTTTTTTTTTTTTTTAGGAAAAAGTCATGCTTCCAGATACCAAATTACCAAACCTCCACCCCCAGTCCTGTCCGGTTTTTTTTTTCAACACATCTGGCAACCCTAGTCATATTACATATTATATGTATATTGTATAGTCTCACAGCGGATTTAGACTAGGGAAGACATCCACTGTGAGATTTTACATATAAATATAAATGAATATATTGTAATCTGATTCGACACAAAGATAGTAGGTATTATTACTTCCTACTATGTATATTATATTATTACGTATGTACATTGTATGGGTGAAATTCTGTTATCAAAAATCGCTTTGTTCGCATTATATTTTGAATCTATGTACTGGGGACCCGCAGTGGGGAACTTCTGTTCAGTCTATAGTCTCTCTGACCTATTTTTATACCACATGACATTTCATATCAGGGATCGACAAACTTGTATCGGCTTATGATAATATCTATAGAATCGAGGAAAAAAGGCATTAAGTCAGTTCATCTCCTTTCTGCATTAAATACTAGTATATTATTACTAAAGTAAAAAGGCGTGAGTCAAAACAACTGGACATAGACCGCCCGATAGTTTCTTTCAAAATTGTGAGAGATTTGAGACCTATTATCAGATACTGGGTAAATTGAAATTATGAATAGATGTCCGAAATATCTTTGAAACAAAAGAAGATGTTCGATTTTTAAATGATTTTTTTTTTTTTTTCTAATACAGAAGCAAAAAATGGACGTTCGTCCTTTGCGACAAAATTTAGGTTGCATGTGGAGAAATTTTACATTTTAAATACTTATATTTTTACATAATCAAAATATTATGTTTAAATAATAATTGTTGAAATATTGGCATAAATTATATTTTTCAGTTATACCTAATAAGTTTCATTGGTTTTTAAAGACCCTAGGAGCGAATACTAATGAAGACGTATCCAATTTATATAACACGCTTTCTGCTAGATTCTGAATATTACAAAAATATAGAAACAGTTAGGATGTCAACTCACCAATTAATAAGAATGTGGATTAGTTTTCAATTTGCGCTGATTACTTCAGTTTGTAGGGAATCACGTGACAAAAGTACCGTTCAATTTTTATACTAACAAAATTTAAATTTACTTCACCAATCTCCATCATTTTACAGTGAAAATCCGAATAAAATTACAAGCATTATACGGGGCAGGTATACTAGCACATTTTCAACTCGAAATGCTAAAATAATGAGTGTTACGCTCTCTAATATCTCGTAATAAAACGCTTGTTCCGCAAAACACTACTGAATCATCATATTATTATTATAAGCCGCAAGTTGGGGACAACTGTCCCACACTACGGGACACGATATTACTTTTTATTTTACATCTCACCACCACTGTTACTACTATGTGTATCCTTTTTCATACATAACTATTCGCTTTATACAACAACGAATTGTTATCTACTTTTTTTTGCGACCGACTTTACTCACAAAATAGAAATTATTGTTTCAAATGTCTTTTGTCTTCTTTTTTTGTCTTTGCGCGATATCTTATCAAATTTAATTAAAGGTTTCGTCAAATTAAGATGTAAGACTGTTAGTATTACAAAATAATGACGTGACGAATAATGTTTGTAAATGTAGCGACAATTTTTTATTTAACATGTTCATACTTGATCGGAAGTTTCTAGATTCTTGTGTCCATTTTTTCATGATTTAACGATACATATATCAACAAATGATAACTGACTAATAATGTTCGATATTTAAATGGTATGAACAAACCACAAACCCCTTACGACCGTCTTCTACTGGATTTCGAATGCTGGCTTAGTGTGATCACTTTATATTAACAACGTTCGCCATAAGGTGGTTATGTTAATAATAATGAATGGTCCTCACAAGTACGTTGCCTAGTCACTGCAGACTGCGGAGGCATAATATGTCCAAACCTGTATTATCAGGTCCTGCAGATTCTGCTCAGAGGAAGATGAAACACCTATTTACATCCTCTGCTACTATATATGATGGACTGATACACAAAAGAAGCCGTGCACTTGAGCTCTGCGAAAGCATGGCAAACATATACTTTAAAAGGAATGTTAAATCTGATTGTCTCCCATGTAGCATTTTAGAAAGGCTAGAATGTAACAGATCATATAGTAGGTATACAAGATGTGTACGGCGAAGTGTATAGGCGAAATCGAATTCACCTACGAACGAGGTCTGGTAACTTCATGGAGTCATGGATTAATTTGATGTGTCATCCTCTTCTTCTTCGGGGCATGTGGGGGATGATGGATGGGTGGAAGAAATCCAAGATGTCCAATCTGACAAATATTATGTAACCAGATTTGGAAGAATGGTACCACTAGACCGACTTCAATTATAAAAAAGGGAGATGCAATGTTTAATAAATCTATGGTCTCTTCCTGTCATGTTGTCGTACTGGATGTTATTAAATAAAGTGTGTCTTTACCAAAATATAATAATATTTAATTTAAGACCCATCTTATTATAACAATCGGCCTTCAAAGCGAGTTGCAACTTCGAAGGACATCACAATTAATAGACCTATAATAATACCTACAATAATAGGTCCATTAATTATGATGTCCTATAATAGGTCTACTAATTGTGATGTCCTATAATAGGTCTACTAATTGTTATGTCCTTTTATGCTGGTCGCGGTGATACAAGGGGCATCGGGACCATGACCTTCTTTCCAAAAATAATGCCATTGTATCTTTTTTATTTCTTTGATTTATCATAAACAAAACTATATTGTATGTTTTTTTTTCCATTTTATTTCAGCGTAACATAATTGCCATAATCATCATCAAGCCACGGCTAGACTATGGGCCATGCTGGCCAAATAGAGGCTCTGGCCCATCATGGGCAAGTAGTGTGACCGCTCCACCAATGACCAATATCGCCAAATATTTGACATTGGCCGTAAAACTACGGCTACACTATGGGCCATGCTGGCCAAATAGAGGCGCTGGCCCATCATGGGCAAGTAGTGTGGCCGCTTCACCAATGACCAATATCGCCCAATATTTGACATTGGCTGTTACTTGTATACTTGTCGATCGAGTCCGCAAGTATTCACCAATATTGGGCCAATGTTGACAGCTGTCATGTCTTCCATGTTGTTATTTTCAGAGTTTTGTACATTTTTTTTATAATCCTGATAAAATAATGAAAGTTGACAATGATAATATCATATTATGCCATTAATTGCAGCGTCCTATACAGTGATACATGCGGCATCTGCTTTTCTGTTATTAAAAATAATGAAAAACGCAAACGGCAAAGACGGTGGTTGATGCTTTCTTTAAACCACTCGAGTATGTATGTAATGTACCCATGATTCTTGTTTTTTTTTTATCAATATCTTTTATTTTCATTTATGTTATAGTCCAAATCAACCTGTAAGAGCTAGGTAAATATATACCTATTGCAAAACAATAAACATCAATAAAAATTGAAGGTTAGGTTTAATAAAATTATGAATGTTTTTATTGTGTAGGTATATTTGTGAATTGGAAATTATATTAAAATATCGTTTTTGCCCAGGGAGATTATCTCTCTTGAAATTCCCCACTCAGATAGGAGTATACAGCAAATAATTTGAGATTAGAATGTAAAATGATGAATAAAAGCAAGAATTAATCAATAAATCAGTGATAGAAACATTGTGTAACAATCTAGCCTCGTGCCAGCTGTCACAGTTGGGCCAATAGTGTAGCCAGGTGTACAAGTATATTTGCCAAATGTTGCTACTTGCCAATGCTTGGCCAGTGCCACTATTTGGCCATCCTGGACCAGCATGGGCCATAGTGTAGCCGTAGCTTCAGACGATGCGACATAATTACATACCTAACTATTGTTAGCGTACGACATGATAAAATTAACGTCAAATCTAATGTATGTAATTTGTAAGCTTAATATATTATTTAAACTGAACAGCTTCATGCGTTCGCTTTTAAATTGCTGCAATAAAAACCCTTGATGAATTCGAAACAATGCCTACAATAATTAAAGACTTTATCATTTATATACTTTTAACCCAGAACACTATATAACACTTTCATTCGAAAAGTTCTACGAAATAGTTGAAAACCGGTTGATGGTTGTTAAAATAAACGTGGAAGGCACTTATTACAAAATTGGGAATCGTTTTTTCTTTCTTTGAAACCCACTTAGGTGAGGCATCAAGAACTCTCCATTGCGCTACGATCCCTGATCCGTCTTTTCTGACCAGTTGAGGTTTAAGGACGTGAGGTGGTCTGCTGGTCAACTTTACGGTCCCGATTTGTATTTATATTAATACTAGGTTTAATGAATACTTCAAAAAACCATGTATCTTCGGCCCAAACAAACAATCGTAAACTGACAAAAACGAGGAGATTCATCATAGCTGTGGAATTAAAATAAATCCTTAAATCACTATATTATCAGGATTGAAACATTTGACAGGATTTGTTCTTCTTTCTTCTTCAGCATTCTCTCATTGTCTGCTTTCATCTTTCATCATAATTTTCTTCATACTGCTTTTAGATATTCTTTCTTCAACACAGCCACACCATCGGTGTATTCTTTTTTTTTAATTTATCTTAAAACTTTAGGGTTTTATAAGGTAAATTGGTAGTATGGGAAATTACGAGTTAAATAATCCAACCTTTTTAACAGCCCTACAATAATTACCGTTTGTTAAAATTAAGCAATAAATTGAACCTTGGCAAGAAAACCGAGTACCTACCTACAAAATGTTGTCTGGTACAAGTTTCTCAGTTGAGAATACACGCGAGCTTGTTAGTGAGTGTATTAAATAACTAATTAGAAACAAGTGAATTTCTAATTAGAATGGAATTTATTACATACAATAAAACGCGCAAATATTCAACATTTAAAATAGGTACCTATAGGTACTTAAAGTTTAAAACGACACGAGTATTGAAACTTTTATTTATGAATCGAGGCTCACTTAACGTGAACACATTTACTTATTTATTTATTTAGTGTATTTACACTTTCGACGTCTTTTCACATGCGCTCATCCACGCTTTCTTACAGCCTTTTAATTGTTCTTTATCATTCTGTTTACGCCCATTCTTAATACAAGCATTTTCAAAATGTTTTGTAATAATTAATCTAAATAAATTAATAAAAACGAAAAAAATGTCACGCAAAAAGGACTGCATAATTATAATGTTGTAATACACTTTCATAATATCATGCAATATAACGAATACTCTTACTTAAGCTTGAATTCTTAATAAGGTAATAGGCATGCATAACGTTACGCAATAGGAATGCATAATATTATCATGTATGTAATTCACAATATTACACAACATGAACACATATTCATAATGTGAAACAATATAATGTAATATCCTTACATAATATTTCGTAATATGTTGCATAATACATCGTAATAAGCATGCATAATGTCATGCAATAGGACTGCATAATATCATGTAATACATTGACACAACGTTACGCAATATGATAAACGTAATACAATCACAATGTCACGCAATATAACGTAACATCCTTACATAATCTTAAGTAATGTCTGCATAATATAATGTAATATACCTGCATAATGCCACGCAATATAAATGTAATATCATGTAATGCACTACAATAATGTTACAAAATATGATTGCGTTATGTCATGAAATACGCCTACATAATTTCACGCAATATAACGTAACACACTAACATAATGCTACGTAATGTGACTGTACAATGTCACGTAATGCGCTTTACTAAAATAATATCATGTAATATGTCTGTGCAATATCATTTAATACATTTATATAATGTTAAACAATATTATTGCGTAATTTCATGTAATACATATTTTTATATATCTAGACTATAAATGAGTCAATCTAAATGAACACAAATACACTTTTGAAATCTTTTACACTGCAAACAAAGACTTGTGTCGTGAAAGTGGAAATGTTCGGCAACAGGGTTCGAAGCCACGATCCTCAATACCTACGCTGTAGTCTGTACGTACGAACTGTCACTGAACCGCTGAGCACACTTCGTGTTACGCAATATGACTAATGTTACGAAATATTATATGACTCTACAATGCAACAAACTTTAAACACATAACCCCTTTTCTGCAGAGAAAGACCAAAAAAATAATATACGAAAATTGAACCTTTTTATTCAATTGTAAGTTGATTACACTTGTTTTTCACACCCTAATAATAATTGAGATCTGACTGACAATCGTTTTTATTTAACTAATGTGCAATGACAAGACTTCAAATGCGCTAAATGTTACAAGTTCGTATATTTTGGGTCATTCCCTCCATACCTTAAATAGAGTAAACCTACCTACAAAGTTCAGTGTAATACACCCATAGAGATGTAACATTTTGAGAAAGCCAAATCACGTCCATACCTAGTTCTGACTTTACGTTTATTTTTGTATTTGAAACAAAACAAATTAAAATGTTAATAAGCAAGTAACTTTGACGCGTTCTTTTTACATAATGATAAAAACAAAACTAACAAGAAAACGTGCGGAAATATTAATAATGAAAAAAAATACAAAACAGTGTATTATTTTTCACATCTTGTTTCTGGAGCTCGTAAAACATGATTTATAATTTTAATATAAGGAGACTTTTTGACATACAGACTCATTTCATTAGCACGGTATCCCACGGCGTCTAAGGTCACACACTCTGAACTTTTACAAGGTCAAGGAAGATATTTCATAATTAAAATATAAGGATTGGGGTGTTTTTTAAAACCTTAAAATTAAATTTATTTTAATAAGCTGTTGTATGAATAATCTCTAATAAACAAAAATAAATTAAAATCAACAAAAACTTTGTCAGTTCTACGTGAGTATATTTGGTTAAAACGTTTTCGGACAACCGTCCATCTTCAGTAACCTTAACAATACATTTTAATTTATTTTTGTTTATTTTAAAATGTTCTACAAAGTTGCTCGCGACAAAAAATTTGAAGATTTAATAATCTCTAATATAAATGAAAGTCGGGTTAGTGCGAACACTTATAACTCGAGATCGGCTGAACAGATTCTTCTGATGTTTGATTTATTGGATTCTTCTCCGCTCCGGATAACAGAATAACTAATAAAAAGTTGAAAAAATGCATAATGGATAGTATAAAATATAATATTAAAGTTTGTATGGAACCGCTTGCAAACGTAATTGCCGCTCTTACAGTAGCCCGTCCCACTTAGGTACTCCAATTATTTTCATACAAAGTCAACATCGGACACATAGAGGTAGAATGTCTGTGCGCGCATATTAAATTCTCGCGTTGTTCCCGCCTGAGTTTTGAATACGAATGAAATATGCATGTTTTGGAAATATTTTAATGTTGATATTTTATTAGCTTAACGCAATCGAATTAATTATGTATTTTTTTATGGGGGCGCAGTGCAAATTTTGTACACACGAACGGGCCGCCTCGGGTTAGTACCACAGGACAACGTCTGTCGGGAAAGCTAGTAAAATAATAAAAGAACGACATAGAACCTCAAAACGATGCCCAGAAACCATCTAAAAGTAAACATTAACAACCGTTCAGAAGGTCACGGGTTCGATCTCCGGTATCGACCAGCTGCCTCTTACACAATACTAGCTTTACTTTTATTTGAAAGATGAACCATTTGTACTTATGTACTATCAATTTCCAGCCAACCGGTCTCGTCCAATCTGAGACAGGCCAACAGGTCGGGTAGAAATTTCTGGTGAAAAAAAACACTTTGGACAACTCTCACCCGACAGAGAATCAAACCCACGTTCACCCCTATGAAACTTGTCTATACCCAAGGCAGTCTTATAGTGGAGAACGTTAGAAGAATTGGATGAATAAGTTTCTGGAGAGAAACGGTATGACAGAAGGAAACACCAAAAATAGAAAACACCATATAATTTCAGTAGGTACGAGAAGAATCGACTCCAACAGCCAACAGTGGTGATATTTGGGATCATGCCACGAAGAAGAAAAAGAGAGAAGATGCTACCTATTTAAATGTATTGTTCTCTTTTTTAACCCATATCAGCCCAACCTACTATTAATAATAGTAGGTCACTTTAAAAAATCGTGTGAGTACCTAAAAATTGTGAAGATTTTTTGGTTTTAGTTCAGAGCCCTAATTCCGAATCTCCGTGACATTTACGCTGGCGTAAATTAACAAAATTTTGTATGGAAATGTGTATAGCGCCACTACAGAATGCTTCGGAAAGCTCCGCAGCCCATACAAAATTTTGTTAATTCACGCCAGCGTAAATGTCACGGAGATTCGGAATAGGGGTACAGGTAAACGAACAAC
Source organism: Mystacides longicornis (assembly GCA_963576905.1). Classification (NCBI taxonomy): domain Eukaryota; kingdom Metazoa; phylum Arthropoda; class Insecta; order Trichoptera; family Leptoceridae; genus Mystacides; species Mystacides longicornis. Next base: position 3,429,947 of record OY756439.1, on the reverse strand, counting down.
CCGAAATAAGCTAACTGAGCATGAAAAAACATATATTATAGTCAGCCCTATTGTGTGAGTCAGAGGAACGTGCTATTATTGGAGAACTATACTTGATATATTATAAAGTTCTGTCAGACATTCAATTTGAACATGTTGAATATTTTGACTAACCACATTTAAAAAATAAGTTTGGCATTCAAAGAGAGCAAATCGAAGTCCTCTCAAGCCTGCTTAAAAAGTAATAGCGGTTTATTTATCGAGTGTTATTTCCATACCGTAAAAATTATAATGTTGTTGTACCTATTTATTTTTAAAAATATCCATTTGTGCCTAGAATTAAACAAATAATACTTATATTTTGTAAGGTTTGTGTATTTACGTAGTGAAAGTTCATTATAATGAATTAAAACAAACACAGTTGCACTTTCACGATATTTTATTGAGGCTCGAGCGCTTTCGTCTATCTGATGTAGACATTATCAAGAGACTGAAGATACATAAAATTTAAAAATATAAATTGAAGACATGGTACAATATTGGTAGGAGAAGATAATATTACTACCAGATGACAAATTATTATTATTGTGTTAACATGCAGTTGGGCAAGATATCATGATAAAAATGTGTTCGAGGGTGACAAAAGGATGGGTGTGCGTGGGTTGGGATGTTGGGAATTTATATAGAAACATATGTAGGTATTATTTTAAAGTAAAATGACTAACTAATTGATTTGAAATAGTGGAGATGGTGCTGGGATTTGTATGTTCACAATATGTTCGCGGTTTTTATGAATTTCTAATGTTTCTAATGCTATTCTTCGGTTTCTCTGTCTTTCTGAGTGTAAGACCTTAACATTTTCCATGACGAATTTGTGGTCATGTTCTATGCAGTGGTCTGCCATCTCAGAGTAGCCAGTGAGACCACGGAATGCTCTTCTTCACGAAACTACACAAAGAAAACAATCCAATAAGACCCGTAATCAGTTATCTCCAAGCACCGGCTGTAAACATCGCTTCACATTTGAATAAAATATTACCAGAACTAACTCAATTCCAACCTAAATATACAGTGAAAAATTCTATTGATTTAACACAAAAACTCAAAAATATTATACCACCAACAAACTCAATTCTTATATCATTTGATGTTAAAAATTTGTTTACTAATGTACCGGTAGAAGAAGCAATAAACATTGTAAGGAACAGATTAATTGATAATGAAGTGGACCCAAAAGTGAGAGAAACAACAATAAAATTAATCGAAACGTGCATGGACCAAAATTATTTCAAATTTGATGATAAGTTCTACAAAATTATAAATGCCCTTCCTATGGGAAACCAACTGTCACCATTACTCGCAGATATTTACATGGACAAGTTTGAGGATGATCTGTTCAAGTCTAACAACCCATTATTGAATTGTGTATCGTGTTACTATAGATATGTGGATGACACTTTTTGTGTTTGGAGTGGAACTAAAAGACAATTAGATTTATTTTTAAACTATATGAACTCAATCAATAAAAATATACAGTTCACACTAGAAGTGGAAACTAATAAAGTGCTTAATTTCTTGGATATTTCAATAAGATTGATAGACTCTCGATTTTCATTTAGTATATATAGAAAAACATCTTACACCGATGCTATTATTCATGCTTCTTCGAATAGTCCAAAATCACATAAACTAGCGGTATTTCACTCCATGGTACATAGATTATTAAATATTCCATTAGATAACATAGATTTTCAAAAAGAACTTACGATAATTAAAAAAATAGCAAGTAATAACGATTATAATAGTAACATAGTTGATGAAATTTTACATAAAAAACAGTTTAAAATATTAACTGATCAATACCTTTACAATTCTACCTTAAAGTTAAAAGATAATGATAAACCATGGAGGAAAATACTGTTTACGGGTAAACTCTCCGAATCACTTAGTAAAGTCACAAAGAAACAATATAAAAGCGCGTTTTACACTAATAGTAACATTAATAAACTTTTATACAATAACAAAGATAAAAAGATAGCATGGATGATGCGGGAGTATATATGCTATGGTGCGGGGATTGCGACGCAAAATACATCGGCGAATCAGGCAGAGCAATTACTACTAGACTCAAAGAGCACCAAAGAGCATTCCGTAGTCTCACTGGCTACTCTGAGATGGCAGACCACTGCATAGAACATGACCACAAATTCGTCATGGAAAATGTTAAGGTCTTGCACTCAGAAAGACAGAGAAACCGAAGAATAGCATTAGAAACATTAGAAATTCATAAAAACCGCGAACATATTGTGAACATACAAATCCCAGCACCATCTCCACTATTTCAAATCAATTAGTTAGTCATTTTACTTGAAAATAATACCTACATGTGCTTCTATATAAATTCCCAACATCCCAACCCACGCACACCCATCCTTTTGTCACCCTCGAACACATTTTTATCATAATATCTTGCCCAACTGCATGTTAACACAATAATAATAATTTGTCATCTGGTAGTAATATTATCTTCTCCTACCAATATTGTACCATGTCTTCAATTTATATTTTTAAATTTTATGTATCTTCAGTCTCTTGATAATGTCTACATGAGATAGACGAAAGCGCTCGAGCCTCAATAAAATATCGTGAAAGTGCAACTGTGTTTGTTAAATAATACTTATTCAAACAATGTTCCTTTTTGTACTCACATCTGCCCAACCTACTTTAATATTTATTTTATTATTATTTTTTATTTAATCATTGTCACATCAAATTCATACATATTTTGTACATATTATGTTTGAAAACTAGCTTTTTTTATTTTTTTTTTATTTTTACCGTGTTATTTAAAGATATCTTTTAATAAATAAAAAAATACGGAAAAATCACAAATAAGAAATTTGGGCAGATATGGATTAAGTTTATTTTAAGAATATGTATTATCGTTATAATGTATTAGATTCAAAGTTCAAAGAAATCGTTTTTTTTTTCTCTGTTAAAAAACATTTAAAAATTAATTCTCTTTGTATCAGCCGAAAATATAATGAGATAGGATGTCTTTCCGTTACGCCCGACCAGAATCCGAACAAGGCCAGCGCAGTTTCGCTTATCCGCGTCGAATTACTTTGGCAACAAACCGTTCTTGTTCAACAGAATGACCGCCATGGGAATATATCGAGAGATATATTTTAACCCGTGAGGAGTAGCGCTCCAAAATGAAAGCAACCGGTTGATGGTAGGTTACGCATTTACCCCAGGAGCACTAATTGCGGTGAATTTCTAAACAACGGAAATCCGACGTACCGGGTTAACACGGTCATTGTATTCACTTTACAAAAGATGAGGATAAATTTTACACATTAAAATTCATCATAATGAACTTTAACAACTAATGACAAACCACTACAGACTTACGACCGTCTTCTACTGTTATTTCGAAGGCTGGCTCAGTGTGATGATCACTTTACGTTAACAACGTTCGCCATTAGTTGGTATTGTTTAAGTTTCCGAAACTCCTAATCATGAGAATTCTCGTCATGTTCAACATGTCAAAAAATCTCATGTATGTGTACAACAAGTAGATGTTTAATAATTATTGATGAGATATAATATGTAGAGATAGAAGTTGGAAATTATTGAGAACAAGAGAGCGCCAAATTTAAAGACTGCGACTGCTGTCATGTATTTGACGACAGGATATGAATATATCAATTTTTGTTAATGTCTCATCTTTTAAGTTTCATAATGTACTTTCACTTAACAAATACACTTTGTCGTTGATCATGATAATTAATTACCTTCACTCACTCCGGTTCTCCGCCAACCGCAGTGCTCCACAAAAGGTCCCTCAAAAGCGTCCTCAACCTCTGCAGCCCTCCACACTCTCACTCATAAGTACTATCTCTAAGTCGTCCGCTCCTCGTCGCACAGCATATCCAAAAAATGTACGACTCAACGCATGCAGACAGTGGAGAGTCGATCTATAACTTTTAACTCAAATAACACAAACAACAAATACACAATCCTTAAAAAAAAAACAATAAAATGAATAATTACGGAATTCTTCGATTTTTATTTCGAAGGATGAAGGATGTTGACCATTCTTCTTCTTCTTGTGCACTATCAGGTCTCCCCGACATTAACAATTACTTCTTTGTGAGCCTTTCTATCTTTTGCCACCCGGAACAGTTCCTGCACTCGCCCTATTATTCTGGTCCAATCTCGCACATTGCGCAACCAAGAGATCTGCCTTCTACCATGTCCACGGTGTCCATCTATGTTGCCCATCAAAATAAGGTGCAGGGTTTTATATTTTTTCCCACGCGTAACATGCCCCAGATAATTCGGTCAAGTTGATCAAATTTCAGAAACCTGACCTCATGTGTGTCTCCAATTTATTCAGAACTAGCTTTCCCGACAGACGGTTGTCCTGTTTTCCTAACTATGAATATTGAATTCGAATTTGTATAATGATAAGCTAATAACCTTTTAACCAATGTAATTTAGATCGATGCATCTGTTTCAAACCATCGTCATTCTGTTAATGGCACCAACTATCAAACAACTGACAGTTCCTGTTAAACTTTAATTAATCTCCAGAATGAGTCTATGTTATATTCAACTTGGTTCTAATCAGATGTATAACTGCTGCCTTGAAGACGGTTCAACGTGAACTTGCTATCAAAGTTATGTCAAAAATTAGAGAAAACTTACGCAATATCACGACAAGACGTTGGATATGCCCAATCACTTCACACACAGAAGATATCATAAATAGAACTTTATTTTTTCATTATAGTTTTGCGATGGGGTTTAGAATATCGCCTCAGACTCTTCACTGGTTAATATGGCAGAACTTGCTAGCGCTAACGTGTAAGCATTGTTGCCAACTTTTCTCTATATTATATTGTTTATAAATTCTGAGCCAAGTTTTATGCTGATACCAACCTCATTTTGCTTAAAAATACTTCAAACAAATATGGATGTTTGTTACATTATATTATTATGATTATCCGATAGTTTCATAGTTTAGAATAATTTTATTAACCTACATCAAAATCATTCATATTATATCCATTCCTTAGGTCACGTATACAAAAAAAAGAGTCATTTTTTTCTGTAGGTATACCTATAACAATTTATATTTTTTATACTTAGGTATATTGATTTTGTTCGTTAATATTCGTCATAATATTTTCTGAGCTTCAGAAAGTGTACGATGAAAGCGCGCCAGTCTAAATGAACTTATATAACACAAGCAGGCAATTAACAACTTAAGATGTCTTTATTGACATTCTCAAGTTTAGCGAACATCCTTAAGTTGTACACTTCTTAACTCTTTAATAGACGGTGAACTTCCTTCATACAATATTCTCTCATTTAATGCATTGCGTCTTTTCATGGTGAAAAATTTCAGCAATCTTTTCTTTGACGATCATCTCGTTCGAGTCGGTGAATTGTAAGCTCAAAAAAGCGTTTGTTTGAAGAATACAATGTTCTCTTAACACTTTTTTATAGCTTATTTTTATTTTAGGATACAGAAAAAAGATCCCATTTTATAATACTTTCATAGTAAATTCATCCAACTCCCTTATTTTTCACTCCCTTATGACCCCACATAGGGGCATAGGGAGGCAACAAGAGCTCTCCATTGGAGGAAGAAGAGCACTCTCCTCGGCCAACTGTCATTCGGCATCCTTAACACATGTCCCAGCCAAGTCCATCTCCTCCACATAATAGTAGAGGTGATGGGCTCACGCCGGGTGCGCCGGCGTATAGCTTCGTTCGTGATGCGGTGGTACCATATTATACCCAAAATTCTCCTGAGGCACTTCGTTTCGAATGCAGATACTTTTTGTGCCTGGGCTTTGGTCAGGTGCCACGACTCACACCCATACAGGAGAATGGGCAACACACACGCATCAAACAGTTTACATTTCGTCTCGACACTAAACGCCAACGCCTTCCATATTTTGGTCATGTTGTTGAAGGCGCTCGAAAATAAATTCATAAATACACAAATATTCTAACACCGATAATTCTTGTTTCATAGTGATAGCGGATATGACTTTCTTGCATAGATTGATCGGTGGCCAGATTGATTCCTCTCGGTTGTTGTCTATGGTGGAGCTTCATGTCCCTTCCAGGAGCACGCGAAGTACACAGACCTTTAGATTGGCAAACAGTGTCACAAACTATTCTTTCAATGCGCCCATGCAAAGGTTACTTAGGGGGGGCAATGATCTTGGCGAAATTGATATATTTTCTGCACCTTTGTATGGTTTCAAAAAAATGCTAAGGGATAGGTACCGCTTGGCTCATTGAATTCTTAGAGATACTTATTTTTTTTTTTTACTGTGATGCATAACTATTGTATTTTTTCTTCTTCTGTTTTGTAAATTGTATGTAAAAGCAACCATTGGTTGCGTAGATTTCAAATAAATAAATAATTCTCTCACTACAAACTATTTGAAAAGTACAGTTATCCCGCGTCTTCACCGATTGGGTAGCGAGTTTGCTGGTCGTATTGACTTCTTTGACACCAGCATCAGCCAGCTTAGGAGGATCACCAAAGAAGCCTTCTTATAGTCCATCCTTTACATGCATGCACTCATCGGAGTCTGCCTGCATCTTTTAATAGTCCTTCCTACTTGCCTCTTTTGCTCTATACTTGGAAATTCTCTGTGCCTCTTAATCGAACTTTTCTTATTTTAATTTGATTCTTATTTGAAACAATTATTGTTTTGTATAACTGTTGTTGATCAGCTCTTCAGTGAAACCACATTGATTGTTGTTTTTTTTTTTGTATTTTGTTGACGGATTCAGTGTTAACATTAATTTGAATGTTTATTGCATTGCCAACTATTTTGTTTTTAACTATATTATAATTTTAAAAGACCTCTCCCGTATATTTATTGAAAAAATTGTTACCGTAGTAACAAAAAATCATTAGGTATCATATAATATTCTTGTCAGACGACGGACCACTCTCTAGGAACCCAGCACATAAATCATCCTTATGTAATGCCAAAATTGTTTATTTAAATTTAAAAAAGTCATAAAATTTCAAATGATTCATAAATTTATATGAAAAAGGTATTTATATGAAAAAAAATATTCATACTTTTATATTTATTTGTTTTAAAAGTTCTAAAACGGTGACCCTCAACTATGTAGGTACCTTCAAGTTTCTTTTTTTTTTATATATAAATCCTCTATTGTGGTCTACAAACAAGAGAAACATTTTTACAACTTTTTGAAAATGTCCGTTTCAAAGGTTTTTAATTATTATTTTAGTACCTACTCAACTTTTGACAGTAATTGGCAAAGTTTTTTTTTTATATTTAATAACAACTTATTTAGTTTTCCTTTTGGTGTGGTGAAGGCATCCTTTATAATCTCACTGATTTTTCAGATTATGGGGAAAATTTTAAAAAGTTATACCAAAAAAGTGAACGATTTTAACCCTTTTTAATTTTTTTGTTTTCAGGTATAATTCGAAGCTCACTCAACTCGCGTTGCCATCGGTGGTCTTTGAACCTAGATTTAGAGGATCGGTGCGCAATCTGGTCTACGCAGATCAGCCCGGATCACCGCCAAGAAGGCAAGAGGCGAGACAGCCTAGAGACTTAAAGGTAAGACTCTCTCAAAATTACAGAAATACAATATGGTCCCCTTACTTCTATTCCTGGATAAGCAAATGCCTTTTTAGAAATGAAGACACAGACCAAAGACTAGGCTACCCAAAGACTTATCTTAAATATCTTATTAATAAGAGGGTCCAAATTCGCATCAGAAATATTTTTTTTTTATTAATTTAGGGTTCATAATCACAAAAATATCATACTTATAAATTGCTACGTATACCTACTCTTTTTCTGGATAGAATGATCAAAATTTTATCGGACGACAGTGCAACAACAAGTCTTTGATTGTGCCACCATAAAGTTATAGCACCATAAGACAACTACTGTTATTGGAGAACTGGAGATTATATTATATTCTATCATTTGATTCATGATTTCATTATTATTTTTTTAAGTATTCTATGGATGTCTAATAAATAAAAATTAATAAATAATAATATGTAATAACTAGCTGCCTAATCTCTCGGACGGTAGGCATAGAAAAGGATAATTAATAATTAGTTATGTGATTGTTATTTTAATCAGTTTTATCCTCCAATCCAAACTCCCTTTAGACCCCACTTAGGGGCATAGGGAGGCAACAAGAGCTCTCCATTGCGCACGATCCTGCGCAACGTTAATGACCTCCTCCCACACCATGTCCAGATTCCTCAGCTCTGCCTCGAAGGAGCGGAACACAGTATGAGAGGGTCTTCCTCGTCTCCGGGACCCTGATGGGAGGAAAAACAGCGCTCTCCTCGGCCAACTGTCATTCGGCATCCTTAACACATGTCCCAGCCAAGTCCATCTCCTCCACATAATAGTAGAGGTGATGGGCTCACGCTGGGTGCGCCGGCGTATAGCGTCGTTCGTGATGCGGTGGTACCATCTTATACCCAAAATTCTCCTGAGGCACTTCGTTTCGAATGCAGATACTTTTTGTGCCTGGGCCAGAGTCAGGTGCCAGGACTCACACCCATACAGGAGAATGGGCAACACACACGCATCAAACAGTTTACATTTCGTCTCGACACTAAACGCCGACGCTTTCCATATCTTGGTCATGTTGTTGAAGGCGCCACTTGCCATACCGATACGTATCGGGAGCTCAGCCCCGAGGTCACCAGTGGTGGTAATGGTTGCTCCCAGGTACTTAAATTTATCCACCCGGGAGACCTGGTGACCATCGATGGTTATCGGTAGCTGTTTATCGGGGCAGGCATTATTTGCCATGAGCTCCGTTTTACTGGCATTGACTCGAAGGCCGAGGCGTGCTGTTTCGTCGCAGAGTCTTGAAACACTGCGCTGTAATTCCTCCACTGTCGTACTGAACAACGCTAGGTCGTCCGCGTACTCCAGATCGCACAGTTCGCCCATTAGACCATCTCTCTGTGTTATCGGTATACCTCTTGCTCCTTGCATGGACTTTCTCAACAGGAAGTCCATGCCAATTATGAATATAAAAGGAGCCAGTACGCAGCCCTGTCTGACTCCCGTGGTGATCCTAAAAGCTTCAGTAGGACCACCTGGCGTTTTCACGCTACACTCGGAGTCTTCGTACAGGGACTGCACCATTTTAACTATCTTCGGAGGTATACCGTACAGAGCTAAAATTTTCCATATCGATGGTCTATGTGGGCTGTCGAAGGCCTTTTCAAAATCTATAAAGCAACAAGCGACTGGAGAGTTAAACTCCTTGCACTGCTGAAAGATGCACCTGGCACAGAAAATTGGGTCCGTGCAGGACCTTCCAGGTACAAAGCCGCATTGTCGCTCTCTCAGGACAGCCATGACAGGCCCCCGAATGCGGTGTAGTAATATCTGAGATAATACCTTACCGGGAACACTCAGCAGAGTAATTCCACGGTAGTTTCCGCATTCAGTTTTATCCTACCTAGTTTAAAATTAAATAATTTGTCATTTTTTCCGCGGACACCTTCTTTAACAATATTATTGTTATGGCAAATATCTACCTACTTACTGACAAAAACTATAAAAATGAAAAATATTCACCGTACCTACCTACATATTTATTGGTTTTGTAATTGTAAGAAGCTAGGTAGGTACCTATAAACAAGGTATAAGTTAAATTAACAAGTTTTTATTGGTAGAAATGTTTGGTCCTTTTTCTCCATTTTTTGCCTAAATTCTCTTGAAAACTTTTAAAAATTCACAAATTATTAGTCAAGCAAAATTCTGGAATTCGCCTTCTAACACGGAACAAAATATTAGATTTAAAAACCCATAAGTACCTGTTAAAATTAATTGATCTTTGTAGTTTTTTGTTGGTGGTAAAATAATATCCAGTTTACTTTATTTTATATTTATTTTGAAAGCTCAGCTACACATTTTTTACTACACACTCTTTTTATTACAAAACCAATCGTTCTAAATATTCAAATTATTCAAAGTTTAATCATAGACTAAAAACTAATTATTGTGTTGTCATATTACAATATAATAGATACCTATTATCTAACACCCCCTCTCAACACAATAATTTTTTTTATTACTCAAATTATAACACACTATAATAATATATAACACAACATATTACTAATAATCAAATCATTCCAATTTTTGGCAACAATCTATTCAGGATATTCTTTCCAACTGGTTTGGTTAATATATCAGCTTCCTGCAACTCCGTATTAATGTATTTTATGTCAATTTCCTTTTTTTCAATATGATCTTTTATGAAATGAAACTTTATGTCTATATGTTTTAATCTCTTCTGTTCCGTTCCTTTTGCTACACATATTGTTGACTGGTTGTCCTCCATGATAGCTATCTGTTCATTTTCTTGCATAAGTTTTAAGTCTAATAATATTTTTTTATCCAAAGACCTTCACAAATAGCTTGACTTAATGCGATGTACTCAGCTTCTGTTGATGATAAAGCTGTACATGTCTGCTTTCTTGAACACTAGGATACTGCACATTGAAAAATCTTAAATATGTATCCAGAAGTCGATTTCCTATCTTCTGTATCCCGCCCCCAATCTGCATCAACATATCCCACCAGTTTGGGTCCATTCTTATATTTTTCATACGCTAATTTTAATTCCAGCGTACCTTTTATGTATCTGAGTATTCTTTTCAAAGCATTCCAGAGTTCTTTACTTGGTTTACTCTGAAATCTGCTTAGAATATTGACTGGAGCACATAAGTCTGGTCTGCTCCCTACGGCTGCATACATTAATGATCCAATCAATTGACGGCACTTGGTTTCAAGACTCAAATCAATATTTTCTGGTTTTTCAAAATATTCCAATTTAGTGTTAGGGTCCATAGGTGTACCAATCCATACCATATTTTTCCAACATCTGTTCCAAATATCTTTTCTGGTCTATTTCAATAATATTTTCATTCAGATTTTGACTTATGTTAATTCCAAGATAACATGAAACATCACCCATATCTTTCATTTTAAAGTTACTTGACAACATATATTTTATACTTTCAACTTTATTTATATCTGATCCAATTATTAAAATATCGTCAACATATACTAAAATATATAATCTTTCATCGTTATTAATTCTTGTATATAAGTAGTAATCATTTTGAGATCTAATAAATTTTTCTTTTGACAAAACATCATTTAATTTGTTATTCCAATTTTTAGGTGAACTTTTCAGCCCATATAAAGATTTTTTAAGTTTTAATATTTTACCATCTCTCTTCATTCCTTCTGGTTTATGTAAATATACTTCTTCGTGAATGTCTCCGTTAAGAAATGCACTTTTAACATCCATTTGTTGAACAATCATTCTATATTCATTTGCGACTGCTAATAGGATTCTAAATGTTGACAATTTTGCTACTGGTGCATAAATTTCTGATAGGTCATAATCTGTTTTTTTGTTGAAAGCCCTTTGCTACTAATCTTGCTTTAAACTGCACAGATTTCTCATTTTCATTATTCTTAATCTTAAATACCCACTTTGTATCTAGTATGTTGTTTATGTTTTTATTTTCTACTTCCACCCAAGTATCAGTTTCATACAATAATTTCAACTCTTCATCTATTGCTTCTTTCCATTTTTCACTATCTGTTCCGGTGATTGCTTCTTGGTAGGTTAGCATTACAAACTCTTCATATCTTGCAGGCGGTTTTATGTTTCTTCTTGGTCTTATGTATGTCTCTGTCTCTCGAGTTTCTTCTTCTTCATTTTCATTTGACTCAGCTAGGATTTCTATTTGTTCTTCAGTCACACATTCCTCATTATTTATGTTTTCTAAATCATTTGGTATTACAACCTTATTTTCAGTATTTATCTTAATTCTTTCCGTTCCAGGACTTTTAAATATAACATCTCTTGATATCACAATTTTCCTGTTTGTTTTATCATATAGCTTATATCCATGTCTACTGTAGCCAACAAATAAGTATTCTTTACACCTTTCATCTAATTTCTTTTGGTATTGTAGAACCTTCGCATGTGCTCTGGAACCAAATATTTGGATATTGCTTAAATCAGGAACTTCTCCGGTCCAGATTTCATAAGGAGTCTTATCCACTGTTGTAGTTGGCTGTCGATTTAGCAGATAAGCCGCTGTCTGAACAGACTCACCCCACATAGTTTTACTTACACCTGAATCAAAGATCATTGCACGAGCTTTTTCCACCAATGTGCGATTAAGCCGTTCTGCTTTACCGTTTAGTTGTGGTGTATATGGTACCGATGCTTCTTGTACAATCCCTTTCATCTTGAACCAGTTTGTTAAATTTGAATTTATGTATTCTCTGCCATTATCACATCTGATTATAGCTACCTTGCTGCTATGTATATTCTCGACCTGTCTTATGTATTGTTTTACCAGTTCTGGCACTTCAGATTTGTATTTAAACAGAAAGACCATACAGAAGTGACTATAATCGTCCAAGAATGTAATAAAATAATTGTTTCCATCATATGTTTCAGGACTCAATGGGCCACAAACATCTGTGTGTACTATTTCTAATATTCTTTTTGCCCTCTTTCTTTCGGATTTGAATGGCTGTCTAATCATTTTAGCCTTAGCACATATTTCACAAATCTCATTTGTTAATGTATTTACGTTTAGTTTTATTCCTTTGCTCAAAGTTGTCAACTTTTTTAAGTTATCCATGCCAATGTGCCCCATCTTACGATGCCATTCTAAAGAGTCTTCAGTAGTATGAAATGCATTTTTATTAATTGTGATCATGTCAATTTCAAACAATCCAGATTCATTTTTATTGCCTTCTAATATCTTTTTACCGTTCTTCAGTATTTCAACTTTATTATTTTTAAACACCACTTTACCCCCTCTGTCTGTTATAGTTCCAACAGATAACAAATTTCTTGACAATTTTGGGACTAATAATACATTTTCAAAATCACATGATCTTCCATTTATTTTCCCCCTTTTTTTTCAGAATATAATTTATCTCTATTGGCACACAATATCTCTGTTTTTATTTCTTCTAAAGATGTTAATAATTCCTCATTATTAACCATGTGGCAAGAGGCTCCACTATCTAAAATAAATTTGATTTTATTTTCTTCTAATTCCGATGATGCCAAAAATGTTTCTTTCTTATTCATGTTGTTTTTCCTCTCTCTAAAATAACAGTCTTTTTCTAAGTGATTGGTCTTCTTACATATATTACATGCCTTGTTACAATTCTTCGCAAAGTGTCCTTCCCCATTACATTTAAAACAGCGTTTCTGGTCACTTTTATTTTTACATTCTATTGCTTTATGTCCACTTTTTCTACATTTATAACATGTTATCATTCTCTTTGATTTGTTAAAAAATGCCACTTCCTTTTCATCGACTGTCAATTTTACTCGTTGTTCTTCTGCATTTATACGATTAATTAAATTTGAAAGAGTTCTTTCCACTTTAGATGTTGATTCCCAGGCTGATACGAAATGATTATATTGTACTGGAAGTATGCTTAAAATCTTTGATATGACCATGTCATCGTCGAAATTCATTTTCATTTTATTCAATTTGAATCTAATATTTTCTAGGTTAATTATATTTTCATTAAGTGACATTGAACTATTTATTTTGAAGTTGAAAAATCTTTGTAACATATCATTTTTTAAGTTTTCATTTTCTTTGCTGAAAGTTGTTACCAGTTTCTGATACATATCGTATGCTGTGGTGCATGATATTATATATATCTGATTTTTCTTATCCGTCGTTTTAATTATTAAACTTTGTGCTTTCGCATCTTTATGAAAATCTAATTCGCCTTCTTTATATACTGTACTCACCATATCATACAGTTTATTTGCTTTTAGACAGATGTCTATTTGAAATTTCCATAATTCAAAGGAATTCTCATCTCGTAAAATCTCCACCTCATTTTCTTCCTTGTTATTCATTTTACTTTTAACAATTATTATCACAATAATTATAGTTTTAATTTTTAATATTTTTACACGCACTGTCACATGCGCCACACAAGTCTTTTTTTTACTTTTTTTTTTTATATTTACCGCCAACGACGAATTTTATATTAACCACGAATCTCTGCTACCATGTTAAAATTAATTGATCTTTGTAGTTTTTTGTTGGTGGTAAAATAATATCCAGTTTACTTTATTTTATATTTATTTTGAAAGCTCAGCTACACATTTTTTACTACACACTCTTTTTATTACAAAACCAATCGTTCTAAATATTCAAATTATTCAAAGTTTTATCATAGACTAAAAACTAATTATTGTGTTGTCATATTACAATATAATAGATACCTATTATCTAACAGTACCTAACTGAATTATTAAAGAACGTTGTAATAATAATTATTCTGAGAGAACAAAAAATAGTTTGCTTCTTTAAATACATAAATTATATCGTTAAAAAATATATTACGAGGGTAAGTACTCCATGATTCGCCTCCCCTCTCACCGAGTATTCCAGGGGTGTCATCCCCGTCTCGAGACATTTACCCTAAGGCTGAAAAATATTAAAATCTTGTTTGAACCATGTTATTGTATTGTTATATGATTTTCACATAAACCTGCAAATAAAAAAGCGCTTTCTTACATGGGGTGAATGCCCAAATTTTATATAAGAATGTTAATTTTGTATAATATTAATAATTTAAAAATAGTTTTATATACCTAAATAAAGTCATTGGAGCGTTGGAGATTTTTTTTTTATTTCTTTATTTGTTTTGTATCTGTTGTTCCATGTTCTATTGGGATCTTGGAAAAAATAATATCACCCTCGAAGAATTAGATTTTGATAGTGTTAGCTAATCGTTAAAAAGCTCGGACCTCACTGAATCTTGGTATAAATAATTTAAACTTGCTATAATTCTTACTTACTTTCCGTATCTAGAACATCATTAAATCTGTAATCCCCAATATTCGACCACCCGAATACCACTATGATTTGCCATCAATGCGTCTTCGTGCGTGCATGTAACACCTATCATTAATATCCTCAGCGCCACCTTTCGCCCATAAAAATGACGCAGGTTGCTTGGGTTGAGGTTTTGGCCTTCTGCCCAATCGAAAAGTTGCTCGCCATTTTCATCCATCTTCCGATAACCCCACATGGTGTTATGGAAGTTGAAATCGCCCATTTACCACTTTGATAGATTGTCCGTTAAAATTAAAAGGTTCCTTGAAATTAAAGGCACTGGTGGGCGGCTTGTATACTGATGTGACAGTGCATTTGTTTATCTCGACTGTGAGAATCTCTATATCTTTGTATAATACCAGCCAATAAGAACTCATCTATTATTATTCACGTTACGCTTTTTGCAACTTTTTAGGCCTCTTATCAATATTTTACTTACATACATCCCCGTTCAGTAACTATCTAAAATAACGTGTTAAAAATCCTGGTGGAAGGATTATGAAAAAATGAGACAAATATGGAGCAAGTTCTTAATACTGACAATAATTAAGCTACTTAACGACTTGGACCTCACCCATTCAAATTTCCCCATTGACGAGTGATGAACGAATGGCTTGACGCAATTGAATTTTGGACTGATGGATATCCGAATGACCCCATCACTCCACATCATCCATTTGGTTTTCCCCACTGTCATTTTTGGAGTAGATATGTATGTATGTAACATAGCGCCATTGGGATGGATAGTGTGATAGTGAATGGGGTGCTTTATGCTTACTAAGTTGCTTCGCCATAAAAATCGTTTTGATTCGCCATTTCGATCCCAAGTGTAACCTGGTCCTTCAGTAGTTCACGGTGGTGTTTTCTGCTTATCGCCATACATTTAGTACAAAAATACGTTTAAAATTTCAATAATACATATGTTTGAATGTTAAAAAAATATTTCTGAAAGCTTGAAAGAAATTCTACAAAAATCTGCGTACCAATGTTTTGAAACTCAATGGTTGTCAAGTAAATAAAAATTGTCATGTTATGGAATTTTTCGCTTAATTTAATAAAATACGACAAGAATTTCGTCAAATAATGTAAACGCTTATAAACAAAATATTAATTGATCTTTTTCATGGAGGTCAGATTCCGCGTATTATTTGACAAGTTATTTCATCATTAAAAATTGTCGATACACAACGTGACTTTTTTAAGGAATTCAACTATATAATACAATATTGTGTTTTGTTTTAACAATATTATACTACTATTAATTGCTGTTGGTATTGAAATTCGTGCCGTGGAGGGTGAAAAGTATTTCCGAAAGGAGATTTTAGGGGTAGGGGGGTGTTTCTGAGCAGGAACAACATTGTAAGTGTTGAGTTTTAAAGGCTTTTTGCGACAGTAAAAATCTCTTTAATCGTATTATTTTTCAAGCTGACATTCCAAATTTTCAAGGATTCTTTTGATCTTTCTTTATAAAAATTTGAACCCAATGATAAGTATATTTAAATTTTATACGGTTTCATCATAACTTGGATTCGCGTTTAAGATGAAATTAGAGTTTTCATCTGCTTAGAAATAAAAACATCATATCTAACAAATTTGCATAATAAAATTGTAAATTCATAAATGTGTTATTATGTATTTAGTTTAGTATTGATGAGTAGAATTCCAACTCCACATAAGTGTCTTAAAATGTAAAAAAAACTTTACTAGAGTGTAACGAATATGTAACCACTAATGACTCTAACAATTTATTACTGCTGTTCGATTTTTAAATGGAACAAACCACTACGGGCTTACGACCGTCTTATACTGTTATTTAGAAGGCTGGCTTAGTGTGATCACTTTACGTTAACAACGTTCACCATTAGGTGGTAATCTCTCCGTAACTCCTAATCATGAGAATTCTCGACATGTTCAACATGTCGAAAAATCCCAAGTATACAACAAGTAGAAATTTCATTATTATTAATGAAATAAAGAGATAAATGTTGGAAATTATTATTGAGAATAAGAGAGCAACCAACTTTAAAGACTGCGACTGCTGTCATGTATTTGGCACCTGATTATAAAGAATACTGGATAAAAGTCTTATTAGAGGTAAGAATGTTAAATCGAACATTTTTCCCCTTTCTTAAACGGTATTATTTTTATAATCTTTGGAACATAAATAAAACACAAAAAAAAAATCTTCAGTGTTCGAATAAAAGGTGTCCGCCACTTCTAAATTAATTTTTAAGTAAATATAAAATAATCATAGCAGCCAAATAACCCGGGCCCCACTGTAGAGATAGCAACGTGGGGGTTTTAATATTTTGTTCGACTAATCGAACTTGAAATTCAATACTTTGTACGAAATCCTTTCAGTAATTGGACCATTTATATAACATGCACACGTAGCTTCATCGTGAATATTAATGTCTATACAGACAGACATTCCGATACATTCATCCATTTCTACCAACACGACTGAGAATAGGTACGTATGATGATATGTTTGCTATATTATAATTTGTAAGATCGTTCGTAGCTCAGTATTATCGTAGAACCACTCCAGCCATCAAATATTTCTTTACTTTACGTCTGTAAGTCGAAAATAGTCGGAAATAGTATATCGAAGAATCAACAGTGAAAAATTCAAAGAGTGTATTTTTGTTCACTTTGAGTGAACACATGATGCCGTAAAGATCAATCAATCAATCAATTATTTCTTTTACACCCCACTCAGGAGCATAGGAAGGTAACAAAAGCTCTCCATTGCGCTCTATCTTGCGCAATGTTTATTACCTCCTCCCACACCTCAGCTCTGCTCTGCTTCGAAGGAACGGAATTCAGTATGAAAGGATCTTTCTCGTCTTCAGCACTCTGATGGGAGGAAGAACAGCACTCTCCTCGGCCAACTGTAATTCGGCATCCTTAACACATTCCACAGCCATGTCCATCTCCTCTCCACAATGGTAAAGAAAGTTAATGAAATTTACAGGGTAGGTACATAGTTTGATAAATGGGCAAGTATTTGAAAATCGATAGAAGAAAAAAATCTATGTGATTATATTTGTTAAATTGCTCTCAAAGTTTTATAAAAATTTTAACTTGTATCATATTTTTAATATTCGAGATTTTTTATTGGTGTCGATGGTATCAGATAGATTCATAATTGTTTATATCCTCAACACCACAGTTACCAACTTTACCCACCTCTGAAAACTCTCCTACTCATTATTTTTTTATATTAAAATATTACTAGGGGTTTTTCACCGGTGGAGGTGGTTACAGGTGGAGAGGCATATTTTTGACGGCTTAAATCTGACGGGTATAAAATACTTTCCGTCACAAGTTGACGGAGGACTTCTTCTACTAAAATAATATTATAATGTATTTAAGCTTTTAAGTTTGAAAAATAAACATTACATCGTTCTTGTTTTGAAAAACGGCCCAGTTTACGGAATCACGTGCCCGTTATAAATTTTCATTCCGTTAACTTCACGCGGTTGACCCAGTAAGGGATGAATAAAAATAATAAACTATCTCAAGGCTGCTCTTGACCCGGCGCCTCTCGACAGGGAGACCAAGAGAGGACTTTTTTTTAATATTCTGCAGATCAGTATCGCGATGACTAGTGTCCCCGTTGGAAGAACAAAGGAGACGGTTTTTATGGTTATTTTATACATAATATCTTGCACAAACCTGTATTACTTCCTCCTTCCATATCTTAAGGTTTTTTATCTTGTTCATTGATTTAATTTCCTTTATCCATATTATCTTGATATCGTCATATTCTTCCTTCCATTCACTATTTTTATGGCCATTAATTTTACTTCATCCATTTAAGGGTGTTTTACTTTTTCCATCCACCGTTATTAGTTTATCATGTGCGTTTGTTTAACTTCCTCCATCCATATCTTTATATCATCATGTTCATTAGTTTATTGTTTCCATCATTAATATCTATTTTCATGGCCTTGGTTTTTTTTTTCTCCATCAAAAACCCTTATTATTTCATGGTTATTGGTTTTTAAATTTTCAATAACTACACATTTCTACAATATTATTATCAATTGCCTTGGCTTGACTTCCTCCATCCATATCTTTATATCATCATGTTCATTAGTTTATTGTTTCCATCATTAATATCTATTTTCATGGCCTTGGTTTTTTTTTTCTCCATCAAAAACCCTTATTATTTCATGGTTATTGGTTTTTAAATTTTCAATAACTACACATTTCTACAATATTATTATCAATTGCCTTGGCTTGACTTCCTCCATCCATATCTTTATCCTCTTCAATCCTGAGGTCCTCAAAAGTAACTAAAAAAATTTTTTTGTTGATTTTTATTCTAATTGGCCATCCTAGAAAATAATGCAATACTTATTTGGGAAGAAATGCCTCCCCCCTCCCAAAAAAGGGGTGGTCCACACACGTGGACCTCAGGACTCAACTACTATATTTTATTCACCAATATATTGTATACATTTCTATGGAACCTGATTGTTTTTTTGGGTTTTTTGAGACTTAACATCCATAATTCGATAGGAATATATTACGTTAGTGAGGAAATATCATTTATTCGTTTATATTTTTTTATATACAGAAATATTTTTTAGACAGTTGGAACTCTGATGCATATTTCTTCTTCTTTTTTACCATTTCTTCAACACAAATGTCTTTAGAATCAGAATTATTGTTTTCTTTGAGACGCTGCATTTCAGATCTATTTCGAGAATCTTTCTATTTGGAGGAGTCCACTAAATTTTTCTTCTTCTTCTTTTCCCTTCAGGTCAGAAGTCAGATTTCTCCCAGAATCTAGATTTTCCTCTTTTGAGATGATAAATTCCAGGTCACGTTCCATCGTTTTGAAGGTCTTCCTGGTCAGTGTTTCTTATTTTCTGGAGATTAAATATAGGATCCTTAACTTAGTCATCCTATCCGCGTATTAGACCCCGCTGATCCTTTGGATAGTTGTCTTTCTAGATCGAAAAATCATTTTTTTCTACCTGTAAGTACGGAGCTTTTTCATTTTAGTTATCCTTATAATGTTCTTTGTTTTATCTTTGATAACTTAATTCAATGCTATATTATTCTGTAGAAAAGATTGTAGCTACACAGCTCTCTTAGACACGTACCTTGCTGTCTGCCGTCATTCTTGTATATCCATGTGCCATCTTCTAAGCAACCTGTGTCTACTGCAGTATTATCTTCCTGTGACTTTACTTCTTTGTGGACGTCATTACAGCTGGTCAATTCACTTTGGAGATCTCTAAATTAATCCACCAGTTTTTTATGCTATTAGCAATGTATATACCTACGTATCTTTGCAGTTTTTTTCGAATTAAAGTACTGAAGGTCATAGGTTCCGGTGTCCAATCTCCTCTTTCAAGCCACTTTTTGGAATTATTATCTGACTAAAACATAATATCTGCATCATATACCTCTATAATACATGACATTTATAACTGGTCTATCTTATGATAACAGAATACAGCTTGATATACCGGCTTTCCTCTCACACGGAGGGAAAGCAGAGCGCGGAGGCAGGTCCGCTCGCTCTTCACCCTCTCGGCTAAATCTCCTAACCGAGAGAGGCGGTAGTCGGCCTCCGAAAAGATCCTCGGCTAGCTCCAATTGCTGGAGACCGCCCTACCTCTATATCCAATCTAGTATCTTTCTCTGGTGACTTACTTGGGGAGATGCATGCATGGGTTTTTTTTTTAAATCAAATTACCGGTTAATTTTATACCCAAAAGAAAACTAGTTTATTTCAATAATAAAACAAAAATGAAATAATAAAAAAAAAAAAAAAAAAACTGCGATATCACACAAGATAATGATAAGGGAAAATCATTAGATAAAACATGTAAAATCAATAGAATCAGTAATTATCAAAGAGAATAATTATTTGTAAATAAAAAAAAATATGAAAACTAATTTAGGTTATTTAAAAAAATCAACGACACAAAAAAATACCTAAGATGTCACACCCCGAAAGATAGTAAAAGCATATTACAATAAAAAGTAAAAGTGTCTACTTAAAACTAACAATATAACAAAAAGAAATCTTTCAAACTGAAGAGGGCAATAAAGCAATCCGCAAATTTTATGATAGGGTCCACAAAGCATTGATTGGTCCCACTTGAGACGATCACTTAGGTTCTGTGGAAAGCGAAAGCGTCCATCTGGCCTGGGTCGGCCGGCGATCCTCCACTTGGCAAGCCGGTGAAAAATAAATTTATGACTTACAATAATATGCGTGACTGGTTGTTAAGGCGGTGTTCGGTCGTTTTAGAGCGCTGTCTTACGCACTCCTGCAGGAACTTTGTATGTCGTCCCTCCTCGCTGCTTGGGGGTCGCCAGGAACCACTTCATTCAATACTCAACTAGATTATTGTCCACTATAATTGTTTTAATCACTTTGTCACTTAGTCGTCGGCATCGTTAAATGTAATCGTGGAGTCTTAGTACCTGTATGCTCGGAGTGTTCATTCGTTTGACCGGTTCTCGTCTTTAGGTACAATTTACACTTCTCACAAACTCAACTTGTTTCGCGACCGTCCTCGCAACTCTTCCCGGAGTACTCTTTTCGCATACTCAATCCTCCGACGGACTCTCAAAAACTACTACCCGACGGGCTCTCAAAAAAAACTGCCCCGACGGACTCTCAAAAAAACTGCTTCCGACGGACTCTCAAAAACTGTTCTCCGCCGGGCTCTCAAAAAAACTGCCCTGAGGCCTGCCTTGTATGGCGTTATATAGCCCATATCTCGGGCCCAACCCCCTTGCCATTCTAGGGGGCAATTTTTTGTGGGCGGGGTGCCTGTGGTGTCCCGGTGATTCGTCGAGACCTCACTCTTGCCCCTTGACGATTCACACGCCCCGTGCAAATGATTTATGGACAATCCAGTCCATGTCTTCGTGTCCGGCTCTCTCCATAATTCGATATTTTTGTGGACCAATTTTATTTCAGGATCATTTAATATGCGGTACATTCAAAAAGAAAAAGACCTACCTACGTGTAATAAAGTTTAAAAGAAAATACAATTATAACTTACTCTAGATATCAGATTTACAAAAATAAAATTCGAATTAAATATCTATTTGGGGTGTGCATCAATCTACGAGACTATACCGAACACTTATAATTATTTATATTCAATAAACAAACTATACCTAAGCACTAAAACATAGCTATGTTTACCTACAGTAGGTACCTATATTACTACTACAATAATTATTCATCTCTTACGCTAATCAATTTATAATGAATTATTATTAAATTTTAGTGAATTATTATATTTACAAAATACATGAATATGTTAATCTTATAATATTGTTTATATCACTGGAGGATTAAGGCATTTCACAAAAGTTAATTTATAGTTTACACTTAGACTTAAAGCTCAACTGATCCTATTTTTTTTTCCTCAGTAATCTAGGTACACTCAAATTATTACATATGATTAGGTACTTTAAACCGTCAGAACAATTACTTAATTATGCATACCTATAGCAATTTACATTTTTCTTTTATTTGCGAAATAAAAATTGGAACTTGTACAAAATTACAATAGATATTTCGATGGGTCCTACGTAAAGTATCGTAAGTTGAAAATGACAACTTTACAGGACGGCCATCCAAAGGTTTGAAATGATACAATTATCTAGAAATTAACATTAGAGAATTGAATTTTTGAACAGCGCTAAATAAATACCGATATTTTAATTTTGTATTGTCAGTTTTTCATAATTATTAATACTTTTGGTAGAAATGATCTTACGATTTTATACTACGGTTTCTATTTGCACAAAAATATGGTATCTTACACATAGCATACTGTACGTTGTAACCAAATCATATTCGAATATCGTATGTCATACTTACCATATTGTACTACGAAATTTTTGAAAAATTTCTTGTCGTATCTTATACTTTTATTAGATTGCTCTGTAATTATTGTGTAAAAAAATATCGTATCTATTTGTGAAATATGCTGTGATAATTCCAAACGTATTTGTTCCCTTAAAAGTACCTAAGTGTATTTTATAGGACTATGAATAAAAACCCCTGACTATGAATAAACCCGGGACCCTGATGGGGGGCTGTTCTTCCTCCCATCAGGGTCCCGAGGACGAGGAAGACCCTCTCATACTGTGTTCCGCTCCTTCGAAGCAGAGCTGAGGAATCTGGACATGGTGTGGGAGGAGGTCATTAACGTTGCGCAAGATCGAGCGCAATGGAGAGCTCTTGTTGTCTACCTATGCCCCTAAGTGAGGTCTTAAGGGAGTTTGGATTGGATGAATAAAAACTTTATCCTACCGAATGCATTTTTGTAGTAAATCTTAGGAATGTCACGCTTACCTACCTATGCGTTTATATAAAAAAAAAAAATTAATTAACAAGGATCTCAGTATAGCCGGAGGAACTTATTGCCTCAGTCATTTTTTTCTAGTCAAGCCGTCACGTCCAATCTTACACAGGCCAACCACGGGTAGACACTTCAAGTGAATAAACACTTATAAAAACTCAGACTGCACCGGGAATCGAACCCAGAACCTCGTAATCTGAAGTTCACGTCTATACCACTAGGCTGTCGAGCTCAGCCCCTAAAATAGCGTGTGCTCGTATACAAAATGATAAAATCCTTTTGAAAATACCGAAAGTAAATAAAAGGAATAACAATGTTCTTAAAAATAATAAGACTTTCTAGATAATCTACACAATTGTGAAGAGATATTTTTTTTTTGTAAATTTAGGGTAAACAATGAATGTTTTGAATAAGAGTTGTAAAAGTAGAAAGCAATAATAATAATTGTGTGCATGCCGACAAAAATATTTAAAAACAATACAAGGATTATTTTTATTGCCTTTACACCTTATCGGCATGACTCTTTAGACTACAGGCAATAATAATATTATAATAGCATTGTATATTTTTGCAAACTAAACATTCAACAAAAGTCACTTTTAAACAATGCGAGGTACCACCTCTGTTGTACTTAATGGAACACAAAAGGATACTCGATTTCAAGTTAAATTCTTTAAATTTTATAAACCGATATCACGTGTGTCATTGTTCACGCTGATCTTCCTTTTGGGATGTAATTTTTTTTATTGTTTAACTAGAATGTTTTTTGCAATAGTACATACCTACGACTCGACTGAATCCAAAGACTATAATGCGATCGAACACGCTGATTTTAGGTTAATAATAAATATTTTTCGGAAAATCAAGTATTAAGCATTTTATTCAACGAGATTTAGGAATATATTCCTTATTTTAAACTTCGTAAATTTTAATATCATTTTACCTATTTAATGTCTTTATACAATACTTTGTATACAATAAAACAGTTGTATGCGGAATGTTATGTGTTTGGAAGAAGCGAAAGAGGTTCGTTTGGATAGGAAAGAATAGAAGTCCCTACTCTCTGCTTACCAATTTCGGGAAACGGCGTGATGGGCAATAAAAGAGTTTACTTAGTTACCTATTACGAACTGTAAGAACAAAACATTTTTTAGCTCTGCACTCGTTTTCGAGTGATTCGGCATGAACAAAACATAATACCTATTTAATATTTTGTGTGTCCCCTTACAGAGGCATCTTCATTCAGGAGGAAGGGATAAATCTTACTACAAATTTTTTCCACTTAAAACACCAGTTACTCTCGGTAACTGCAGTTGGTTTGTTCGAAATCAGTGTATTTCAGAGAAATCATATTTCAATATGATATTCGATATAGTGTTTTTTTTTTAAATAAACAGGTACAGTCTGCCGATACTTTCTTCAACGTGTAGATTTACAAACCACACATTTCTTCCGGAAATGTAAATTACAACTATAGAGTGAATGTTATAGAACTTACGATACAAAAAAAATACCTAGGAAAATATATAAAAATAAACAAACTTATGGATGTTGCATGTACCTACTCTTCTTTGAGCTTTTGTCTTCCTTGTTCTCAAGGATCGTCCATCAGAACATTTATTTCACTTGATTCGGTTACAAAAGGCAAAGGAGATTCTAAGAGAGTATAAAAAACCTTAATTTATGCGACTACTTAAAAGTTTTGAAGTGTAAAATATCTTATGTTTAAAATACCTAATCGCGTATAATGTGGTAAGAATGACATACAACAAAAAATGTCCTAATACTCCGATGTAAATTATGGTAAGATATCATACCATATCGTTTTCAATTCCGCTTTCCGACGTAAATTATTTTAAATTACACTTACCATATTTTGTTTTAATGCCTAAGCCATGTAAAATATTTTAAGTTCTTCTTACAATTATTTACGTCGTTGCATAATTGAAATTACTCAACCAATATATTTAATAATTCGTATTAATTGGGAAATAGATCAGTGTAACACATGAATAATGAACAGATAACCCAAGTTGCGAACAAACATATTTTCTGTGAGTTAGATAATATTATATTCCAAACGGCGGCATAAACTTTATTTCAAATTTGCTATTTTTATTAATTTTATTGGCCAACTCATAAAAAATACGCTTAAAGTGAACAAAAGTCTTATTGAAAATGTGCGCGTACACACAGCAACTAATTTCTTAAAAAACAAAAACAAAATAATAGGTGATCAATCTTTTGTAAAGTCGAACGTCGTAAAATATTGTAAACAGAACTTACAATAGGCGTGCGCAAGTAGCTGGACGGCGTGTATTGTGTCCAGAGACAATACAATGCTATACGTGGGACAATTTTGTCAAAAGTGATGATACCATAATTGACGTGTATCAAAAAACATATTTCTAGTATCGATATCAACTTTCTGTTTTGGGAAGTGATAAAATACATAAAATGAAGCATGTTTCCGTTAAAACATGAAAAACGCAATTCTGTGGGATACCATAACTTACGTAGGACCGATCGATTTATTACATACATGGGAGTCAAGACCTACGGCCTTCAGATTTACATTTTTCTTTTATTTGCGAAATAAAAGTTGGAACTGGTACAAAAATTACGATAGATATTTATTACATACATGGGAGTCAAGACCTACGGCCTTCAGAGGGGTGTGACTTTTCTACAGTTTAAATTTAATACTAATCCAATAAGAAATGTATTAATTCTACAATTATTTCGTTCTTTATCTCCATATCGTAACCAAGTACTTAATATCTGAACATGTGTCCAGCATATGTTTCTAAGAATGACGCTGTGCAATGTGCATCCATTTCGTCTTTAAATTTATTACAATGGCCAAAGTCTCCTTTTATTTATTTATTATTTTTGTTTTTTTTTAACTACGCTCTTTATTGTATACTTCGACCTATTCAAAATCATTTTATTTTTTTATGTGCTTGCTTCCTCTATTGTCCATAAAAATATTCAATGCCAAACCCGTCATACGATTTCTTAAGATTTAGAAAGTCCTAATTTATTAGCCCTCTTGTTTCGAAAATACAACGAGTGTATATTGTACTATCTAATATTTTAAAAAGAGTTTGATTTTTTTATATTACATCAGTTCGTCATGCCTCATTTCTACGAGTCCGAAAGAAACGAACAATGATTTTAATATCCCAGCCAATTGTTTCTCTTAAAAATTAAGGAACAATGCCAAATTTGTTTTCTTTCGTTACAGTGCGTTTTCAGAAATTTACCCCTTTTGTTTAAAAAAAACTGTCAACTATTATTTTTAAGAAAGCTAATTTACGACATACCCAATATTCTTTCAATGTGAAATTCAGTCGTCATAAATATACCATATCAAGTTTTTCAAACCTCAAATTTCGTAATATTTATATTATAAAATGTTAAAAGGAGTATCATATTCTATATTTTTTTCAATCACATGACCATGTTTTCCCTCTTTCATATAATATTCAAAAAATTCATCAAAGTCAGATTATAAATCTGTCATTGAGGATCATTGATGTTATTTAGGAACCCCTCAAAGTTTGGATACTGATAAAAGAGATTTTTGAACAAATTTCTAGAAAACACCCAGAATTAGGTACATTTCATTTAGTAAGCGTTAAGACCTGAGGTCCACGTGTGTGGACCTCGTAATTAAATTGCCACAGATAATTTATGTTCCACAAAAAAATAAATAATATGAATTGAAATCAATCTCTCATCTATTCTCAATCCGAAAAAAAATATTTCAAATCAGTACTTTGAAAAAAAGTATGTAAATCATGTAATTACATGAGGAGCGTTCACTATGTCTTTCGAAGTACCCTAAGCATTGAAAATAAAGGTCAAAGTTTAAACTCATATATAAAGTTATGGCATCACTAATGTTGTAAATGTAAGCTAAAAAGACTAAAGATACTAAAAGAATTTAGACAAAATAAAAATATTGCACAGTTAGAATGGAAATCAAATTTATAGACAGGTCCACACACGTGGACCTCAGGACTGAAGAGGTTAAATCATCATGTTCATTAGTTTATTGTTTCCATCATTAATATCTATTATCATGGCCATGGATTTTATTTTCTCCATCAAAAACCCTTATTATTTCATGGTTATTGGTTTTTAAATTTTCAATAACTACACATTTCTACAATATTATTATCAATTGCCTTGGCTTGACTTCCTCCATCCATATCTTTATATCATCATGTTCATTAGTTTATTGTTTCCATCATTAATATCTATTATCATGGCCATGGATTTTATTTTCTCCATCAAAAACCCTTATTATTTCATGGTTATTGGTTTTTAAATTTTCAATAACTACACATTTCTACAATATTATTATCAATTGCCTTGGCTTGACTTCCTCCATCCATATTCTTTATATCATCATGTTCATTAGTTTATTGTTTCCAACATTAGTATTATAATGGTCATGAGTTTTATTTTCTCCATCAATAACCCTTAATTTACTTAAATCATTTCTCCAAAAAAATTAAAAATTGGCTCTCCCGTACAAACTGTTATAGGCCCTAATAAAATATATATAAATAGATATATTGTATTTAGATCATTTCACGTTTCAGTTAAATCTATTGTACTTAGATCATTTCACCCAAAAAATAAAGTTAAGACAAGTTGGCTTACAGGTATAAAATTATTTTCATGACCTGATATGATATACCTACAATGCGTATATAAAGTATCTGAAATTTCAGCAAAGTTTTTTTCTAAACCTCTATCTATGACCGCAATAATTTCCAACTTTGAGTTACTAAACGAGTATGTAAAGTCCACAATAATTATTATTCGTACTTACTACCTACATTCTACCTACCCTTCAAATTACTAAATTCGCACTTTAATACTTTGAAACTACCGAAAGTTTGTAAAAGTTATAAATTATTATAATAATTATCGTATGTAAATTGGTGAGTAAAGTTTTTAAAACCAGGCATAATTTGGTAAAAGTATCAAATTATTATATTACGTTATATAAAGTAAAAATATTACGATATAAAGTATTATGAGACAATAATGTTGTGTTCCAGTTGAGTTGTTCCAGTTACAAGCTTTCCCGACAGACGTTGTCCTGTGGCCCTTACTATGAATATTTCAAGTTTGTAATTTATACAATAATACGTTTAAAATATGCTTGAATGTTGAAAAATTATTTTTAAAAACTCGAAAAATTCCATCAATAATCTGCGTACGAATATTTTTAATGTCAATGATTGTCAGGTAAACAATTATTTACTTAGTTGTTATAATTTTTTTCATAGAAGGCTTTGGCGTCGCAAGAAATTCGTTCCATACTAACTTTAATAATATAATTTATATCTTTTCTCATCATTTTTTCAACTTTTAAGACTAATTCTGTTTTCTGGAGTGGAGAAGAATCCAATAAATCAAACACCGGAAGAATCTGTTCAGCCGATTTCCAGTTTTCGCACTAACCTGACTTTCATTTATATTATAGATATAAACTACCACTATCTATTATAATGTAATTTTATTATAAGAGATCTTAAAGCTACAGAGAGAGGAACGTTCTCAACATCCTACATTTAGACAACAGCACTATTGTTTGGATGGCATATCTGAGTCCTTTTTACATATGTCCAAACTGGAAAACCAGCGACTCTTTGTAAGTATTAATATACTATTTCTGGACCATTATAAATACTGTTTTTTTTACATGATACATGACCCTTAAAAATTAAGGCTTTTATAAAATATGATAGGAACATAAACATGTAGGCTACACTGGCGCAGTAACGATCAGTTGGCTAAAACGCTATAACTCCATAATGAATGCAATTTGCTCGAACATTCCCCTTCACATCATGGCTCCGCGCAACCCTTCAATTCTCTCCCCTTGACATCCCATTCGACCTCCCAAAGATTCTCAAACTTACAGATATTTTCAACCTTATCATCGCAATGTAATAATATATTCTTCAGAACAGTGCAGTTATTTGAACATTCCTTTCGTATTGATTTTTACTCACTTTCGTACCTTCTATTAACTTTTATGTTAAAATTTATGGCGCAAATTAACAATTATTATTATTGAGAATCATTGTACAATAATTAAACTTTGACCAAATACAAATATGAAATTTTATTTTCACATTCAAGGAAAATTCAAAGCATTCATCTCCTCGCATCATGTCCGATGGTTGATATAATTATTGTTGTATTGATTAAAAAAAAAAACTGTTTGATGCGTGTGTGTTGCCCATTCTCCTGTATGGGTGTGAGTCCTGGCACCTGACCAAAGGCCAGGCACAAAAAGTATCTGCATTCGAAACGAAGTGCCTCAGGAGAATTTTGGGTATAAGATGGTACCACCGCATCACGAACGACGCTATACGCCGGCGCACCCAACGTGAGCCCATCACTTCTACTATTATGTGGAGGATATGGACTTGGCTGGGACATGTGTTAGGGATGCCGAATGACAGTTGGCCGAAGAGAGCGCTGTTATACCTCCCATCAGGGTCCCGAGGACGAGGAAGACCCTCTCACACTGTGTTCCGCTCCTTCGAAGCAGAGCTGAGGAATCTGGACATGGTGTGGGAGGAGGTCATAAACATTGCGCAAGATCTAGCGCAATGGAGAGCTCTTGTTGCCTCCCTATGCCCCTAAGTGGGGTCTTAAGGGAGTTTGGATTTGGATTGGATTGATTAGAAATGGGCCGACTAAACGGTTTTCAAATTGCCGATTAATCAGCCAACAAGTCGACATTGTTGATCGTAGTTCAAATGAATTGTCCACCTCTGTATTCAGTTGCAAAGTCATGGCGTCAATCAATCATTTATTCGTCTACAAAGTTTTCCGGTTGAAATTAATTTTTTATCATTCGAAAATCAAAAATTATCTGTAAAATTGAAATGGTTCGGAAAAAAAATTGAATGTGACTCTACCCTTGAAAGTCATTTTAAAATTGGAACGTTGTTGGACGCCCCTCACCCTGTCGCAGTGTAGCCTCTCGACCCTCTTGTCGGCCCGTTTATAACGGTTTCGAGAATACTCCAGCAATAATTGTTAGGAATAATAATCTTGTTACAATGGTCTCACTGTAATAGTCAGCGTGCAATGTTTGAATTACAAATGAGGAAATTGCCAAATTGCGGAGACATTTGTATACTGGCAGAGCTACCTACTCTATTACGTTCCTTGCTTCAAACGGACTTGTCATTTTTATCTTAATGAGAATTTCGCCGTTTATTTGTAATGGGCACTAAGAAGCAAGAATTTTTAATATCAAAAGGATATGAAAGTTATTTTTTTTTTGTTCAAAACTTTCTACAATACAAACAATTCACGGCGCGGTAGAAAAAAAACATGAAAGATTAATATGTTCTTTGCTCTATATCTGAAGTGAATGAAAAAAAATATACTAATTTGTTGTTCTCAATGTGTTTATACCAATTTGTTGTATCTTGTTCTCAATAATTTCCAACTTTTATCTCTATATTTCATTAATTATTATTAAATATCTATTTGTTACATACATGAGATTTTTCGGCATGTTGAACATGTCGAGAATTCTCATGATTAGGAGTTTCGGAGACTCAAACATTACCACCTAATGGCGAACGTCGTTAACGTAAAGTGATCACACTAAGCCAGCCTTCGAAACAACAGTAGAAGACTGTCGTAAGCCCGTGGTGGTTTGTTCCATTAAAAAATCGAACATCAGTTATGAATTGTTAGTCATTAGTTGTTACATATTCTTTTTTTAAGGTAGAAAACGTGCAGTACCTACTTTAATTTACACGATACGTACATAGATAATGTGATTTACAAGCATATCCGCGTCCTAGCCTCAATCTCTTAAGACTATTTCTTTGAAGATTATTCAAGCTTTGAT
This sequence comes from Mystacides longicornis, assembly GCA_963576905.1. Classification (NCBI taxonomy): domain Eukaryota; kingdom Metazoa; phylum Arthropoda; class Insecta; order Trichoptera; family Leptoceridae; genus Mystacides; species Mystacides longicornis. The sequence goes on along the minus strand of OY756439.1, from coordinate 3,398,728 downwards.
AAGATAATAATATATAGTCATAGTTCAGTTCTGCGAGTCAGCACAACCTTCCCTGGGTCATAGTATTGTCTAGGTATTAAGGCTTTCACGCATGACGTGAGCTTGCCAGTTCAGTCACCGGTCGCGTTCACATCTCATTACATTATGACGAACGCATACTAGGCCAACCTGTGATATAGAACTATTTGATGTCAATCATTAAATCAATAACAGTTTTACTTATAAAAAAATCGTTAATCGTAAGATAACGTATAACTCACTGATCAGCTTTTACTTTATTTATAAACATTTTGTTAACAAACAAAATAGTAGCCCGGCAACGCGAGTATGTATTTACAACCAAGATGCGCTATGTTTGAATAATTTCGAGTTATTGATCTCGATGACAGCTTGATCGTAATATTTTCTATCGCTGAGCTTTTTTTATCCACTGATCTTAGTTGTTAAACAAAGCAGTTAGCATTCTATTTAAATGGGAAATATGTAAAGATTTGTAAAACAACGAGCTTACGGGTTAGTTTTAAATGTCGTAAACTGTATTAAATTCATGTAATAAGTCATTATTTATTTAGCGTATGGCCATTTCATCACAATTTATATATAATTCAATTAATAAGTATATTTTTGTTTTTCTTGTTAAATAGTCAATTCGAAAATTCCATTATCTTGACTTGTATCGCTTCGTACTTGGATGTTGTGATGAATATATCTGCCAGGAGATCAATATCACGTAATAGTCATAATTATTTCAAACTTTTTTTCGTAAGCCACGTTGTGGAACGTCATTTTAAATGACGCTTAAAAAATGAAAAGAGTATAAACTTTGTAATTCCACTTTAATTTAAAAAAAAAAAAAACGTTAAAACGTTTTCGACCTTCTCAGGTCATCCTCAGTAACTATAGTATAGTATAGTACCTAACTATAGTATAGTAACTATAGTATAGTATTGTACCTAACTATAGTATAGTAAGTATAGTATACAAACTATAGTAAGTATAGTATAGTAACTATAGTATAGTATTGTACCTAACTATAGTATAGTAAGTATAGTATAGTAACTATAGTATAGTATTGTACCTAACTATAGTATAGTAACTATAGTATAGTAAGTATAGTATACTAACTATATTATAGTAAGTATAGTATAGTAACTATAGTATAGTATTGTACCTAACTATAGTATAGTAAGTATAGTATACAAACTATAGTAAGTATAGTATAGTAACTATAGTATAGTATTGTACCTAACTATAGTATAGTAAGTATAGTAAGTATAGTATAGTAACTATAGTATAGTATTGTACCTAACTATAGTATAGTTACTAATAGTATAGTAAGTATAGTATACTAACTATAGTATAGTAACTATAGTATAGTATTGTACCTATCTATAGTATAGTAACTATAGTATAGTAACTATAGTATAGTATTGTATCTACCTAACTATAGTATAGTAAGTATAGTAGGTATAGTATAGTAACTATAGTATAGTATTGTACCTAACTATAGTATAGTAAGTATAGTATAGTAACTATAGTATAGTAAGTATAGTATACTAACTATAGTATAGTAACTATAGTATAGTAAGTATAGTATACTAACTATAGTATAGTAAGTATAGTATAGTAAGTATAGTATAGTAACTATAGTATAGTATTGTACCTAACTATAGTATAGTAACTATAGTATAGTATTGTACCTAACTATAGTATAGTAACTATAGTATAGTAAGTATAGTATACTAACTATAGTATAGTAAGTATAGTATACTAACTATAGCATAGTAAGTATAGTATACTAACTATAGCATAGTAAGTATAGTATACTAACTATAGTATAGTATAGTTACTGAGGATGACCCGAGAAGGTCGAAAACGTTTTAACGTATTTTTGTTAAAATAATAGTGGAATTACAAAGTTTTTTTTCGCCGAATCACTCGAAAACGAGTGCAGGGCTTAAAAAAAATTATACTCTTTTCATTTTTTAAGTGTTATTAAAAATTATTTTTCTATTCTGGGCTAGATCGATGTTCGACGGTCTGCTCAACTAGTGTAAGATAATTTACGCAAATATCTACCTAATAAATTCTTGTAAATATTTTAGTAAGTGATCAGATAAAAGCGAGCCGGTATTGTTTTAATTTCGCTCGTAAAAATAGCAGTTACCGCGACATAGGCACGTAATAACGCGTGTTATTTTCATTATTGTCCCGGTAACAGCTTGTGAAATCACAGCTAAAACTTTAGGCTTTTTATTACACTGATGGTAGTTTTATGTGTTCTTCATTACACGGCTTTTTTTGTCAGAAAAGTGGACACTCTTTTTTTCATCCCAAACTTTTTATATATTATTATATACCTACTTAATGTGTTTTTTATATTATTTTTTCATACCGTGAAACAACTGAAATATTGTTGGTACGTATAAACTTTGAGTGTTCTCGTCAAAGTTCATTCACCCTATAGTAAAATTTATAACAGTCGAATATGATTTTTCATTATGGATTTGATTATCAAGTAGTATTAAAAGGTAATTTGGTCAGTTTTAAAAGCTCTACCCCACCGCATTTTATAATGCTCGTAATTTTTATGTAAAAATGAATATTTTTTTTATATTATGCATTGTCACTATTCGTCCGGCTGTAATAAAACTTTGTTTTAATTTTGCATGCATTTATGTATGCGAAAGCAGTAATAAATAACTCAAAGTTCTTGATAGTCTCCAATACCTCGATTATGTGGGGTTATTCTCGTAGGGGTCTTACATAATACGCTCCTATCTTGATTGACAATATTAAATGGCGGATTGGTATTCACAAAACAAGATATCTAGCAGATATCTTAAAAATTCGTTATGTTTGAAATACCAGTATGAAATTCTATGTAATCGGCATTCCGGTAACTATCTTACAAACGTCAAATTCAAGGGCGACCTGATTGCGATCAGGTCTTAATCTTATCGTTAAGTGATTTTTAAATGCGATTGATTACGGGAATAAGGCTCATGGTATTGGAGACTATCAAGAATCTGAGATTTGTAAACTATAAACTGGGGATCCCAATGGAGCAGATTGATTACAATTTCCTGTACAGTTCAATGGACCTGATGAGATTGAAGGATAGAAGAACTATTAACGACCTTGTTTTCATTTATAATATACTCAACATTTATTTCGATTCCCCTGACTTGTTGGGCAAGATTGCATTACGAGTTCCACAGCGCAGCACACGCTCCCAGGAACTATTTAACTGCGCTAATAGCTCTAACACCAACTACCTCCGAAATGCAGTCATTCCGCGAATCTTACGCTTGGGTAACGAGTACCTACCTCGATTGTGATGATGATATCTTTTGTATGACTTTGCATGGATTTAAAACATCTATGAATGGAAAGTTTGGAATTTAAAAGGCAACTAAGTAGTACTTGGGGATATTGTTCAAGGTTTTAATTATTATTTATTGAATTTGAACTGAATTTCTTGAATTGCTATCTAAATCAATCTTATTTATCTATTATATGTTGTTTGTTATAAATGTATATTATTTTTATTGTGCATTGTTTATTATTATTATTGATTTTTGTTGTGTATTTTTATATACTTGTATATTTTTATGCTTTTACTATTATCGGTTTTTGATAATTGTTTATCCCAAACGTTAATGATTTGAAGATTTTTATAATTTTGTTGTTTGTTGTCTGTCATGGCGGTTGTTGTTCTATTTATTTATGTCTTAATATTTTGTATTAGTATGGATTGTTCTTTTTCTGTAGTTTGATTTTCTTATTATGTAGACATTTATTTTAAGCGCTATATTTTGTTATGAATTATTATTGTTAAAGGCAATATGTAATAATAACAAACACCACAGGAACTTTAAAAAATATGGTAACCCAAATGACAAACATTGTTTCTCTCTATTGAGAACTAGAATAAAAAAATCTATCAAAGATTGTCACAGATCATACGTGGCTTCAATCGAGAGTTCGTTGAGGCACTCGCCTAAGGCATTTTGGAGTTACGTAAACTCCAAAAAGCAAACAAATTCCATTCCACGTGAGGTCAATTACCGGGGAGTCTCTGCTACTAGTGGAGATGATGTCTGCGAATTATTTGCCAAGTTTTTCTCATCCGTTTTTATTGAATCCACGAGTAAGACAGCTGATGAATCGTCATACATGTGCAATTCTTTGAGTCGTATATATCTAGATAGGGCTGAGTTATTGAAGGTAATGACTACCTTGGATACAAACAAGGGCACCGGGAGTGACGATATTCCCAACTTATTCGTGAGGGAATGTGCTGGTGAGTTAGTGAGTCCTCTCTTAAAGATATTTCAGAAATCCCTCTGTGAAGGTATATTTCCCGATCTTTGGAAAATTTCTCGAGTTGTTCCTATCTATAAATCTGGAGATAAAACTAGTGTAGAAAACTACCGACCGATAAGTCTCTTGCCGTGTTTTGGGAGATTGTTTGAGAAGATGGTGTATCCGCATATCTACCATCACGTAAGCCCCCTTCTTGCAAAAGGTCAACACGGATTTGTTTCGAATAAATCTACAGGTACCAATTTGTCAGAGTTCGTTAATAAGGTCAGTGAGTTTTTGGATTCTAGAACGCAGGTGGATGCTGTTTACACTGACCTGAGCAAAGCCTTTGACCGAGTTGACTATGGTATACTTTTGAAAAAGTTGCGGAGCGCGGGTATCGTTGGTAAAATGTGGGACTGGATCAGTTCTTATCTTGATAACAGAGTGCAGGTGGTATCGGTGGGGGGTTTTGATTCAGGACCTATCATGGCTACTTCAGGTGTGCCACAGGGTTCCCACCTGGGACCGCTGTTTTTTGTGGTGTTCATTAATGACCTTGGCTCGTGTCTTAGTAGCGAATTCCTGATGTATGCTGATGATTTGAAAATCTACGCACCGGTGAGCTGCATCAACGATTGTCTAAAACTTCAAAACGATCTTGACAAATTATCTGATTGGTGTTTAAAAAATAATATGCACCTGAACACCGACAAGTGCCACTCAATTAGCTTCACGCGAAACAAGAAGAAGATAGACTTTACATATAATATAAGCAGCGTCGATCTGAGGAGATTATATTCTGTTAGAGATCTCGGAGTGATTATTGATTCCGAACTCTCGTTTAGGGATCATTATGATCACATCACCGAAAAATCCTTCAGAACGATGGGTTTTTTATTTAGACTAACAAAACCATTTAAAGATCCAAACAGTTTAATAAGGCTGTATTATTCTCTGGTACGGAGTCTACTCGAATATCAATCGTTCATATGGTCCCCTCACTACATATCTCACAGAGATAAAATAGAACGGGTGCAGAGATATTTTACTAGGGTTCTCTCCTTTAGAGCGGGTCATGGTAGTCGGTTGCAAAACCAGGAGCGCCTTTCGTTGTTTAAGATGGAAAGTCTATCGGGTAGGCGGAGTGTTGCTGAACTGATGTACCTTCTTAAGTTGATTCGGGGTTGCTTGGACACATCTGACATAAATTTGTTAAATTTTCACGTGAATAACAGACTAAGAAGCAGCGAAGTATTTAGACTGAAAAGATACCGAACTAACGTGGGTCAGTTTTGTCCGATCAACAGAATGATGACCTCTTATAATGGTTTATCGAGGGTAATCCCGGATCTAGACATATTTCACAATCCAGTGTCTACTTTTAAGCGATTGGTTCGAAGCAATCTAATGGTCAACGCACACTAATGTTGTAGTTCCGTGGTTGTTGAGTGGTGATGCGCATTTTTGTCCTTGCCCGGCACTTTATATTTGTTGATTTGGGATTATTTCGTGGATTATGGAATTTTATTATGTTTCTGAATTCCCGATGTTGTTCGCGACGTTTCATACTGAGCGTCGCCATATTGCATTCGCGTATGCACCTACCAATACTATGATATTCTGAGTGCAGTGTGCGTGGTGTTTCGCGCCAGAATCGTTGCGACAATAAATTGATTTTATAGGCATACTATGTAGATGATGTTTTTATATTTTAAAGTATGTCCGTTGATTAATTATATATGTCTTTATTATTTGAAATATGATGGGCCATAATCTATGTTTTTATCGACTCCATTTTTCGTTCTTTTTTATTTTTAAATCATCGTTTTAATTATCTTTTGTTCTCTTTTTTCTTTTGAGAATATACATGTTTAGGTATGCACATATATTATTTCCTTTCATTAATTTTTTTTAACTTAATAAGCCTATGCAGTGAAAGGTTTTTTTTTATGAGTTTTTTTAAAATGTTCAGACGTTGATTGTACCCACCTAACTATGTACAATAGCTATGCGGGAGATACCTGTTATTGGAGCGCTGGATATTCTATGTGTTTGTTTCATGTTTTTATTTTGTTTGTGTTGTTCAGTGTTCTGTTGGTGTCTCTATGAAATAAATAAATAAATAAATAAATAAATAATAAAATAAATTATATCAATCAATGTAAAAGTATGCTTGTTCACGTTCAATGCGCTGTCAACTTATTGCTTGCAATAATTCCATGAATGTTATAGGCACAGACAAAAAAAAAACAATCAGTATACAGCACCATGACATTCGATACATTGTTCGACGTATTTTGTTGTCGGACAGAAAATACACCATATTATTATTCTCTCTATCGATCCTTGTTTGCTTGAAAACATCCATTATTGCATTTCAAATTTTGTACCAACTAAACTTACATAACATTACTTTTAAACCTTATTTCAAGATATTACTATATTTTTCTAATAATAATAGCACACACTGGATACCAGCTACACGACTCAAATTTGACAAAAAAAAATAATTTTATGAGTAAGAATAATAATATGGTCCTTCGAGCCGGATTTTATTCGAAACTTTTATATGCTTTGACTATGTTATTCCCTCTATTTTTCTAATGATTAATGATTAAACACTATAAAATAGATAACCAAGGAGTATTATTGAGTATGTATGTGTCTTACGGATCAACCGAAGAGGCTTTAGATGTCACCTTATTGGCTGATTTGAACTTTTTCTTTCCATAACCGAGTCGCACATCAGGACTCGTCCTTTGATTAAAATTTTTATTCTTAAAAATCTGCAAAGTTTATCATATTATATGTACATTGACTATACTTAATATTATATTTCATCGTATTTTTTTTTTGCTTCATTTTACAAAGTGAATAAGTCAAACGCGAAACAAAAGAAAACGTGATTTATTGTTTGTGACAAAATCTCTTTACAACATTTATTCATTATGAGTTTTTTTCGACGTATAAATTTTCATCTCCATATTTCAAAGAGACTTTTATATGAAATAAATTTAACGTTTTTATTATATTATATTCTCCCTTATACAAAAGCAAAACTCTAAGATGCGAACAATCCAGCCAAGCTTCATAAGTATTCTTCTCCCTCTCAAGATATAGTTTTTCGAATGTTCACAAGAACTCATATTCTGGCGCCTAAATACGTGACAACAGTCCAACAGTCGCAGTTTTAAAATTTGGTTGCTCTCTTGTTCTCAATAGCTTGAATTTTAATATATAAAAGGAAGTCGGGTTAGTGCGAATCCTTAAAACTCGAGATCGGCTGAACAGATTTCTATCATTTTTGGTTTATTGGATTCTTCTTAAAAGAATTGTTTTTATTACAAACTTATGGCCCGTCGAACTTCATCCCATATCCGAGTCAACAATAATAATTATTGCATCAAATCAAAATTAAAACTCCCTTTTAACTCCACTCAGGAGCATAGGGAGGCAACAAGAGCTCTCCAATGCGCCCGATCTTGCGCAATGCTTATGACCTATAACAATATAAATTATTACATAATGCAATCTCTAATATAAATTAAAGTCGGGTTAGTACGAACACTTATAACTCGAAAACTCGAGATAGGCTCAACAGATTCTTCCGATTTATGATTTATTGGATTCTTCTCCACTCCGGATAACAGAATAACTAGTAAAACGTTGAAAAAATGGATAATAAATAATATAAAATATGATATTAAAGTTTGTATGGAACGAATATGATGCGACGCTATCTTTGAAATAATCTAACAACAAAATTATTGTCTTCTGCACCTGTACCCTCTCATTCTCGCTTGCGTAATTGTCCATTCTTACAGTAGCCCATTTCACTTACTCCGCCGTTTCTGGCGTTTTAGAAATTTTTCATACAAAGTCAACCAAATTGCGCGCATATAATTATATTCTTGCGTTAATCCCGCCTGAGCTTTGAGTACGAATGAAATATGGCCGTTTTAGAATTAATATTTTAATGTTATTATTTAGTTAGTTTATTTTTGTTTCTGGAGGCGCAGTGCGCAATGAACGGGCCGCCTCTGGTTAGAACCAAAGCGTCCACAGGACAACGTCTGTCGGGAAAGCTAGTATCTTATAAATTTAATTTAATTCAGTTTTTATAATATCATAAACTGTATTTAATTCATGTAATAAGTGAAAAATAATTTTTATTCTGGATTAGGTCGAAGTTCGACGGACGGGTTAGCCGTTCAATTAGGAGGTGGCTTCTAAAAAACCATTACACAAGGATAAAAAAAATCAGATCTAGACAACAGTTTTATTGCAGATTCGGAAAGCATCAAGTTGGAAAGACCTATTGATATTTCTTTATAAACTTGTAAAACATTATTAATGTTGAAAAAAAATCTAAATTTTCTAATTTTCGAAACTAGTGCATAACGCAATCCTGTTTCCATCAATGATGTATGGTTGTGAAACGTGGACATGGACGAAAAAAGAATATAGTAAATAATAAATTTGACAAATTTTATTTTTTAAAAAGATATAGGTAGGATAGGTAAAGTTTTTTATTGCATGTGGCTAATTTTATGTGGTTGAACTGATTGTTATTTATTGGTGACATTTTAAACTTTAAAAATTTTATATTATCTAACTTATTTCTGACCGATAACACTTACCAGAGAAGGTCATAAAAAAAACAGAGATGAAAGTTGACAAGTTGAAATTGAACCGAGAATGACTTGGATCGAACACATCGGTTCCGTCCTCAAGGAAGGCCAGGTAAGAAGTAAGAGAAATAGGAGAGGGTGTATGAGAAATGTTATGTCGGTGGAAGAAGCGATAGAAGTATGCGTGGATAGAAAAGAGTGGAGGTCTGTTATCCCTGATGCATACTCCTTACGGGACACTTTAAAAAAAATCTAAATTTCCCTTATAAATAATAAGATAAACTTTGTCATCCAAAGGGTTATAGACGTTTGAATAAAATACATATTTCGAAAAGTCTTTTGAAGATGACAATAAAAAGAAATAAAACTATGAACCAAAAAATGTTAAAGCAAAACGTCTAAAAAATGGTGGTCTCTTACAGATCTCATCTCGCCCTCCAGCGATGCTTATAATAGAATCTTCCCTTGTAACATGTCAGCCTGATAGACATTCAAGAGAAGAAATAAAGGTTTTAAATATCTACCCCTATTTGTCCGTACATATGTACTTAAGTAGACCTGTAAGCTCCACGTTAAATTCCAAATAAAACAACCATCCATTTAAAAATTGTGGTTATTCGTTCAAAAAGTTTTTCTGATTGTTACTAGCTATACATTACATTCTCCCTTTAAAGCCCCCCGCATACCGCAAGCTAGCCCGAAGGAAACCAATCCGTAGCAAACCCGATCCGCACGAAACCGACCACCTAGGTCGATGGAAGCAATCAAACCAAAAAGCCGGTCCCACACAAATCAAGCCCCCCCCCAAACCGACTCGCAATGCGGGAGGCCTAAGCCCCACTCAGGAGCATAGGGAGAGAGCTCAAGAGCTCTCCATTGCGCTCGAAGGCGTCCGAGGATCATTGAGCCATTTCTGACCGGCTGAGGTTTAAGGAAATGAGGCAGTCAACCTCACGGTCCCGAACTGACTTTTCGATTTCGTCGTGCCTGTTACAGGATGCTCGAAAAAACCAGCAAAAAGAGCAGAGGTGCTATTCTTAGCCGACAACCCCACAGATACAAGCTATACACTTTTTTAAATTTATCTGGGCTCATCCAAAGTGAACACAAATACATTTTTCAGTGCCTTTCACAGAAAACATCGTTTGTGATGTGAAAGAAGAAATGGTCGCCACGGTATTCGAACTAACGACCTGGTTGTACGAAAATAGTCGAGTGAACCGCTGGGCTACGAAACACTTCTTTCACTGACCCACTAATAGAATACAGTGGAACCTCTTTAAACGAGCATAATTCGTTCCAGAATCATACTCGTCAAGAGAAACATAACTATGCGAAACCCTTTTTTGCATAAAAATCAATGTAAAATACAATGATGTGATTCATGCGGAAAAAACTATTTTCTTATAAGTAGTACCTTCCTTTTTTTCTTCTTCAGCTTATCGCCGTCCACTCCTGGACGAAAGCCTCCTCCATGTTCCTCCATGTCGATCTCTCCTGCGCAGTCTGCATCCATAGCACCCCTGCGTGTCGCTCCAGGTCATCCCTCCATCTCATCTGTGGTCTTCCTACACTTCTCGTGTCTCTCGGTCTCCAATTCAGCAGTATTTTGGTCCATCTTTCGTCAGTAGCTCTAGCAACATGTCCTGCCCATTTCCATTTTAGAGTCATCACCCGGTGGATCACGTCTGTAACTCTAGTTTTATCCCTCACCGTTTCGTTCCTGACTCTATCTCTAAGGGACAGTCCTAGCATGGCTCTTTCCATCGCTCGTTGCATGACTCTTAGTCTCTCTGCGCTGTGCTTTGTCAGAGTGACAGTTTCAAGACCATATCGCGGGCATCAAGCCAGAAGGGCGAACATGCAAAAATGCGATTTTTCGTTTTTAATGCCATTCGATGCCTGAACATCATCTCCACCTCTCCTAAAAAAATAAGAGCATTCCATTTAGTATATTTTAAGATTTTGAAAAAAATAATTATGGGCATATGCTATGGTATTGTCGATCATGTTGAGCCAGAAGGGCGTATGAACATACGCCGTAGACTTGAGAGAATATGTTTGTGTAATATTGTCGAGCCAGAAGGGCGTATGAACATACGCCGCAGACTTAACAGAATATGTTTGTGTAATATTGTCGTGCCATAAAGGCGAACGTACATACGCCCTGTAATTTTGATGCGTGCATGTAATATTTTTCCTAAACACCGGGCGAACACCATCTCAGTACCTATACGTATCAACCTACTAACGAACGGACGTTTGTATTTTTGTTGGTTACACTGGTTACATCCTAGCTAAATAACTAACTCTTCCTTTTACACTCACTCAGGGGCATTTATGGAGGCAACAAGAGCTCTCCATTGCGATCAATCTTGCGTAATGTTTATGACCTCCTCCTACACCATGTCCAAATCCCTCAGCTCTGCTTTGAAGGAGCGGAACACAGTGTGAGAGAGTCTTCCTTGTCTTCGGGACCCTGATGGGAGGAAGAACAACGCTCTCCTAGGCCAACTGTCATTCGTGATGCGATGGCATCATTTTATACCTAAAATTCTCCAAAGGCACTTCAATTGGATGCGGAGATTTATTGAGCCAGGGCTTTGGTCAAGTGCCAGGACCACTCACCCATCCAGAATGAGAACACACACGCATTTCGTCTCGGCACTAAACGCCGACATTTTCCATATCTTGGTCATGTTGTTAATGGCGCCACTTGTCATACCGATACGTAGCAAGAGCTTAGCCCCTAGGTCACCAGAGGTGGTATTTTTTGCTCCTAGTTCTTTAAATTTATCTACCCGGGAGACCTGGTGATAGTCGATGGTTATCGGTAGCTGTTTATCAGGGTAGGCATTTTTCGCCATGAGCTCCATCTTTCTGGCATTGATTCGAAGATCGAAGCGTGCTGTTTCGTCGCAGAGTCTTGAAACACTGCGCTGTAATTTCTTAACTAGTGTTCTGAAGAAATAATAAATTCCGTAATGGTATCAATATTACACCACATAATTGCTGCACAAGACTGTGAAATAGATGTCCTGGATCATACAATTTTGGAACTGGACCATAGCTTAATAATGAAGTGCGACATAATGCATTGGACAATTGAACGTGAATCCGAATATGCCAAAATGTATGTACCAAAGTACTGACATAATGTAATCAGTTTGGCACGTAAAGATATGCCTTGATTAAAGATAAGCTCAAAATTATGAACCATAAAGCTTTCTATTACTAAGACATTCTGGAATATTAAAATGCCCAAATGCTTGTAATTCACACGTAAATATAATAATGGAACAATGTGAGGTAGCCACCTTTTAAGAAAGATGAACCAAACTCACTTTTTTCAAAAACAAATTATTGGTAGGAATTTAAGCAGGGGGTAATATCGAGCATAACAACTCGATCTGGATCTTGCAGGAACGTCGATCAGGCTTATTTTAGAAAAATAGATGCCTATTAAAGCTAGTATAAAGATTTCAGGAATTTGTGTCAACTGGGGACTATTCAAGGAGTCATCAGAATTATAACGAAAGCCTATCGGTTGATCTGAATGACAATGGTAATTTAAATAGTGAAGAGTTTTATTGTCTCCAGAAGAAAATAAGAAGTTCTTTGTTTTTTTATGTAAATAAATATAAAGGTTTTTAAATCTGTTTTGTTTAATTATGATTTTTTTTTTACTATTTAAGTAAAACTTTCAAAAAATTGATGTCATATCCATTTCCGTTTTTTTACCTATTACAAACATTATGTACCTACTAAAATTTCTTTTAAATAAAGTTTTGAGTAGGTACTATGCGTACCAATAGTATTTTGTGCTTTATTAATTGATTCCCTATTGAAATTCCCTTAATGGCCTTAGAGAAAAACACTGTAGGTAAATGAGAGTGCTTGTTTTATGTCTCTACTATAAAATAATTATCTTATTCAAAATTGACACTTGTAAGTGTGATCGTGTTGGCTTTATTCTAGCTGTTTTATTTCAGGAATACTCATTGATAGAACTTGAAATTAGGAACATTAAAATGTTATTAGTCTTTTCATTTTAGGTTATGGAATAATTGTTAATCATAATATATTTTAATTTATTATAAAATCTATTTTGTAAAAAAAATCATTTTAAAATTACAACTATTTTGAATTGGAGAGTGATTATTACGAAGATTATAAGAAAAAGTATATACGACCTCCTGTTAAAATGGCACGGTAACACTGAAATCTGTCAAGCCAGAAGGGCGAACAGACATTAAAAATCGTATACGCTTTAGAAAAATTGGCTCAATTTCTGAATCAAGGGGCTTAAATATTAGTAATAAATAAGCTTAATAATTTTTATCTATAAAATATAGCTGTTTCCGACACTTGTTTTTACGCCCTTCAGTTTTCTTATAATTTCATGTACAAATATTGAGTCCATATTCACGTATATAAACGAACCAGAAGGGCGTATGTGCAGAATCTATGCGTAAATAATAAAAAAATTGAATTTGGGTGGCACCCTTTGATTGTGATTATTTTTTGCTTAATTTCATAAAAAATAATAACATTGATAAATTCATTCGTTACGGAAATAAATAGTTTTTTGTCTCTCCTGTAAAGTAGTCATTTCGTTCATACGCCCTTCTGGCTTGATGCCCGCGATATGTACTTACTGGCAGAACACAAGCTTCATATACCTTCTTCTTCAAGTTGATGGGTGTTTTTTTATTTTTTAATATATACCCTAGTTTCCCAAAGGCAGCCCAACTTAGTCCGATTCTTCGTTTGAGTTCTGCCGTCTGATTTTCTTTATCTAATCGGATACACTTCCTTTTTTTAACTAGCGTTTATTAAAATGAAATAGCTTATAATAAGGAGTGTAAAAACATTAAGAACAATTAAAATATAATCAAAGAGGCAAAATGTTATATTGGCAAAAATGTGTCACATTATCAATTAATAAATTTGGCACCTTTTTGGTGAAGCTTTTTAATTATTGTTTGGTTGTCATCTTATACTTTTATCTACGTACGAAACGTCTTGTTGAAAGTAATCTAGTATTAAACTAAACACTTAAAAAATATATATTTGTAAAGATGGGTAAGCGGAACGAGCACTTAACACAGACTATACTATAACGCGCTGGACATTGCAAATATCATATTGTTATAATCAATTTTTCTACGCCAAATACTCAATGAGCTTGCAGAAATAATGATATTGAAAATATCAATATCATCGGACACCCGATTCAAAGGATATCGCTCTGTTGATTGGCGAATGTCTTATAACGTTTGTGCGTTATGAGAGGTTTCACTGTGTTTTATGTAAAACTAGCATTCCCGATAGACGATGTCCTAGCTTACTATGAATATTGATTTCAAATTTGTCATGTTTACAAAAATACCTTTAAAATATGTTTGAAAGTTAAAAATATTATTAATGAAAGCTTGAAAGAAATTCTAACAAAAATCTGCGTAACAATGTTATGAAACTACCTAAATAGTTGTCAGGTAAATAAAAATTGTGTTGGTATGTAATTTTCACAGGTGGCGTTCCTGTTAGGAAGTCCGTTCCATACAACCTTTAATAATATTATATTTTATAATATTTGTTATCCATTTTTCAACTTTTTATTAGTTATTCTGCTATCCGGAGCGGAGAAGAATGCATCATAAAAATCTGTTCAGCCGATGTCGATGTCGAGTTCGCACTAACCCGACTTTCATTTATATCATAAGATATCAAAACAGATTAATGCTTATAATTACTATTTCAAACATAAAATGAGGCCTTTGTGTACAATTTATCAATATCACATTAATAACTTGTTAGTTTTTTATTAATATTGCAAGCGGTGGGTGTATTGTGAATAATTCGGGTAAAGCAAGGCGTTTAAGGGGTTAGCCGCCCACTGAAGTTTCGTTACAGTGGGCGGCTTTACCCGTGTCGCGTGGGCGAGATCATCAAACAGCAGACACCCTTCACACGAACAAACAAACCCGGCGTGTTAAAACGGAAGAAAGTCCTTATTTAATGGAAAACTGCGGACTAAGCTTGATAAATATATATATATTTTTTATTATAATAAAACGTTGATATTTTTGTTCAAATAAAGACGGTTTATTTTATTAGATATTTTAGCTGGGTAACATTTTAACAAATCTAATACTTTTAAAATTTATGTACATAATATTTTTTTAAGGAATTTACTTACGTCACGTGAAAAATGATTACTCACTTAAAAAAATCAATGAATGTTAAAATTAAAATATTGGCAGTAAAACCTGCTTATAAATGTCCTATTTATAAATCAGTATATATATTGTTCCTTAAAGGATCCAAATTTCACTTAACCACGTTAAAAACTGCGGATAACTTGACATATTTTATTTTCTTCCCGTAACAATAGATTATTTCATTTTTTTCGCGGAAATCTGTTGATTGATTGATTAATAAAAACTAACTGAATTTAACAACGAAAATTATAACTACATGACAGCAGTCGCAATCTTTAATTGGTTGCTCTCTTGTTCTCAATAAATACCAACTTTTATCTCTATTATATTTCATTAATTATTAAATATCTAATCGTTGTATACATGGGATTTTTCGACATGTTGAACATGTCGAGAATGCTCATGATTAGGAGTTTCGGAGACTTAAACTTTACCACCTAATGGCGAACGTTGTTAACGTAAAGTGATCACACTAAGCCAGCCTTTGAAATAACAGTAGAAGACGGTCGTAAGCCCGTAGTGGTTTGTTCCATATAAAGATGGAACATCAGTAATGAATTGTTAGAGTCATAAGTTGTTACATATTCTTGAAAATTATAACGATATATACTAAAGTATGGAAAATATTTTGAGTAGGGTTAGAATATTTTTTCATCGAAAATACCAATTTACGTACGAACTTAATAAATTATGATATTTTTATAGGATTTATTAAATTATATCATACTTAATGTAATTTTAGACATATCGAAATTTAACAAAAAAATACCGAATTTTGTGTGGCTTTGTTTTGTTTCAATAATCAACCGGAAAAAAAATCCTTAAACTACGTTCGATTTGACTTGACCTTCTTCTGTTTTTTTTTTTCATTTAAACTTCGTAGCCCTAAAAGTGTTTGGAATTCCTCCTTTAAAGGGCTTCCATCAGAAAATAATTAAAAATGTAATATTTGCGTAGGAGGTTTGATATCCTGGAATAAAAAAAAAGGAAATATCAAATATCCCAAAAGGGTTTCGTTCCAGAGAGAAATAATTATATTTTATTATGATAAACATGTTTTTGACATTTATTTAATTTAATTATTTCGATTAATACATGAAAGTGACTCCATTTTTTTCTTTTTTCTTTTTTGTTTTTTTTTCTGAAGATTCTTATTTTAAAAAAGAAACGCAAATATGTTTTTGACGTTAATATCCGGTATTACCTTTTAGGGTGGCCATTTTAAATCGTTTGAATGGCTAACAAGTCAAAAATGTATTCCAAATACCTACGTTCGATTTTAATCTTCGCTTATCTTTGCAGATATTACTGTGGTAATGTTTGATATACCATTTTATCCAACAGTCAAGGTCAGAATCTTATCAGAAAGTGTTTTTCAATTGAAAATCAAGCCGGGAGTTTGCCCGTCTCAGATTGGACAGAACCGATTGACTAGAAACATCTCCTCAAGCAATTAATTCCGTCGTCTATACCTTTTGTATAGAAGGGAGCTCATCATATTACGTTGTAAGATATCAGTAAAAAGAGAGCCATTTGGCCATAAATTGATATTTTTTCTAGATTCTTGTGCTGATTTTAGGACTACGGATCGTTTTTTTTTTGTTTTGCCCGGTTGACCCGCAATTTAACAGACGTAATACATATAGTAAAGTTTTTTTTCCATTATTACTAACTAATGCAATAGCAAAGGTTATTAATTTAAACCTTTTAACTAAGTTCATACATTTTGTTTCAGTGAGCGTCTTGTTTATTATTGTGGTTTCCAAGCTACGCTTAGTGACACTAAACATCAAGCTTACACTGTCTCTTTCGCGCATTTATTATTTCTCTTCAGGTAGTGAAATAGATAATTAATATAGAATACTTTGTACTTGTCTCGAAGAATGCTGCGTTCGTTGTGTTTATTTATTCAAATTTAATATTATGTAGACAAGACGAATTGGGTAGATATTTTGTTCCATCGTGTCATTTGGTCACGCTTGGTCATTCTTAGAGCGCGCGACTACTACCATTCAAATTGCTAACAATATTGATTCCTCTTGTATTATCCTATGAGTGAAAGAAACCATATAATTTAGCAATTTGGTTGGTTTATTTACGCATTGAGGGGGAAGGAAGAGAGACCGAATATCACCTCTAGCGAAAGTAAAGAAAATCACACACACAATTGTAATAATGTATGCGTAGAAACATTTGTACTTAAATTTACTAGCGTGTGTCTTCCGAGTCGGGTTTTTTCAGGATGACCATTCTTCACAATATATAAATATATGATATAAATTAACATAATTAAAAGTTTTTTTTATTGTATTTTTTATCTCATATTAAAACAGGTACTTTGGAAACAATATGTCCACAAAAATATTAGGCACAATTATCAGCAACAACATTAACCATGAAAAAATTTAAGCTCTATATTGCGCTTATTGTTGCTGATCTCCTACTGAAATTTTTTTCTAGTTTAAGATTCCTTTTGAATCGAAATTCTCTCAAATTTTTCTCAATCCATAGGTACATAAAAAAAATATATATATTTTTAGAAACGAAACATGCGAAAAATGTAAAGATTAATAACAATCTTAAAAACATTTTCAATTTTTCTCATTTTTCTACAATTTCCCTAGATAAAATATGTCATTAAGTTAATGAACTTTTTTCTAAATAAATAATTGCTGCTTTGATAGCACAAATTCCAGTCTTAGGGAGGTTCTGATCAGGTTATATAATGCTCCAAGAGCTATCCTTTCCTTACCAAATATCTGATTTCAATTATTAAAGGTACCCGCTTATCTAAATTTTTATATCTATTCTTTTGATCATATCACAAATTAAATCGTTAATTCAATGAATGTTTTTTCAACAACGTTGTGATACTTCTCCATATTAAAGGTATTTTAATGAAAGATCTTTGCAAATATCACTTAATTTTTTTTTTTATTGCCAAAATATTTTCTACCGCAATGCGGTCATCTTCAGTGGCTGTCTGAGTGAATACTGCAGTAGAAAATATTTTGGCAATAAAAAATAAAAAATTAAGTGATATTTGCAAAGATCTTTCATTAAAATACCTTTAAAATCGTTAATTTCTTATTCATTGAATACTTTACAAGGCTTGAACACGCATCCAAGCCATAAATGATTTTTGTTTCGTTTACTCTCTGAACACTTGTGAATTTTGTATGTGGTTTATCTTTTTGTAGTATTAAGATTATATTACTGTTCTGTTGGTCTTTCAAAGATTGATAGTGTAGCGGCCATGTTTTGTATGACGACATCGTCCACCAATAGTGTTTCTCCACGATGTCGACATCCGGTCGCAGCCTGCCACATCGTAAAAAGCCGCACAACTACTATCAGTCACCATCAATTCTTCATAGACTCAACACAGAACACGGATCCGTCACTCGACGCGCGTCGCGGTGCGCCACTCGGCGCCCGAGCATTAGTATCTTCATCATTACTTTATATTATGTTCTTTCTACAATAAAACCTTCCAAATACCTATACTTGTAAACCCTTCTATTTCTGCTAACCACTACACGTCTCACAGAGTAAATAAATAATATTATGATTTGTAAGTGGGGGATGTAAATTGACAAATTTAGATTCTAATGAGTGCATTATTTTTTTTAGTCAAAACAATACAATAAAAAGGATTTTAGCTAAAGTAAACATACGAGTGTCCCGAATTCTAATGAACTGATGGTCACTGTATTAGTATCCAGATATCCTTGTACGACCGCTCTCTCGGGGAAACAAACACCAGTAAGGAAACATTATGATAAAAATATACATTCAGATAACACTACGCACTGTTTATATTATATTATTATCGTATGGGTACTAGCATACGCACCCGCAAATCTTAAACATCGATCTGAACAATGTTAAGGTGTCATTTTCTCTTTCAAAGCACAAACATTGCAAATGCGCGTCTGTGTACTTAATAAGTGATATGGCATTCGAAAGCCGGCGTCGTAACCGCTAGCCCACCAACCACTTTACAGAATATTGGTTAGGGTGCTTCTTAAAATTTGAATTTGAAAATGTCAACTAGTCACCCTGTCATTCAGTTCTACTATGTAAAAAATGGAACTCCGATTTTTTTCAGAATTTTAAAACATAGTTTAGGGTTTGCTACCGGCTGTTGAAAATTTGTATAGAAAATGTATGGAGACGGAATCTAGATTGGAAAATTTCCTTACAGTTATTGTTATATGCTATGTATCTATTATATCAACATTTTTTTTATTTTAAAATTACTGTAGGATTTAATTCTTAAATAAAAAAAAATATTTTTTTAAATTTTTTATACCGACCTATGACATTTTCTTCGAGAGGTAGCGACCCCTAAAAGTTGTTTAAAAATTCTGAAAAAAAATCTGTAGCAATAAATTATAGCATAGAACAAAATACATGGATGACCCCTAAAAAATATAGATTTTTTTTTTTTCAACCATATAAGAAGCACCCTAATAATAGGTAACAATAATGATTCCATCGTCACACAGTTTATATTTTTTGCCCTAAGCCTAGTTCTAAACCTGAATTCCACTCTATTGTAAGAGAATCCAGAGTCAATCGAACTCTGGAAAAACATGGTTTAATAATTTGTGGACTACAGCTATGAAGGTTGTAATTAAAATGTCTTTGGTTGTGGTTTCCAGTAAGCTGCTAATACTGTTCATCATACGACGACTTTTTCGTTAAAATTTAAACAATCAATTCTTCCTTTTACACTAGGATATAGAATAATAGCGTATAGAATCGTTCGTGATGCGGTGGTACCAACTTATCCCCAAAAATTATCCTGAGGCACTTTATTTCAAATGCAGATTTTTTGTCCCTGGTCTTTGGTTAGGTGCCAGGACTCACACCCATACAGGAGAATGGGCAACACACGCGCATCAAACAGTTTACATTTCGTCTCGACACTAAACGGCGACGCTTTCCAAATTTTGGTCATGTTGTTAAAGGCGCCACTTGCCATACCGATACGTATCAGGAGCTCAGCCCCAAGGTCACCATTAGTGGTAGTGGTTGCTCCCAGGTATTTAAAAATTAAAATTTAAAGAAAAGTTAAAAGTCAGCATTATTCCCTTTGATTGCGAAACATGGAGGACACCATACTTTAAGTTTCGAACTAGTCAAATGTTTGATACATAAAGGGTGCTTTGAATGAAAAATGCATTTTTTTGTTTGACTTTTGCTTAATCGTTTTTACTACTTATTGATTCAGCGAGTCCTTTACATACTTAACTGTAATATATCATAAAAGAAGAAATAAACATACATACACTCGTACGAATATGATGTATCTTAATATTCGGATAAATTTTAAACGAACAGGAAGCACAAGATAGGACCCCGCATCAGCAGTGTAGTACGGAGGCTGCGTAAAGTGTCAAATAATAAATTGTATGGCGAACAACAGCCACGATTGACCTCGGTGACATTTTCATAAAGGCTCGATTCCAGCCCCGGCTTTTGTCTCTCGGTACGTGACGCTCTTGTTTTTGCTTCGAGAATTACAATTATTTAAATGTACCTATCCCACTATATTATATTTTGATGCCGGTGGAATTATTCCCATAAGGACAAAAATATTGCACAACCCCGTGCTGTGTGATTTGCTTTTTTGTCTTTATTTGGCTTTAATTTAGTTTCAAAAATAATTCTTTTTTTTTGTAAAATATGTGAAAAGACACTGAAAGCGATGAGAATATTTTTTTTAAATTTATCAGAGGCACCAACAAAACACATGCGAAAAAATCATGAAACAATAACATAGAATCTCCAGTACTTCAATGACAGGTATCTTCCGCTTAGCTTTTGTAAATAGATTTGCCCCAAACAGAAATAAGGTTTCAATACAGAAAAAGTATACAAAAACATATATATTTCGACCCCTCTTTACCGTCAAATTATTGAAAACTGAAAATTTCTGACAAGATTTTTTAAAGTTCTGCCGCATGGCGTTGTTCTGAAAATTTTAACATTATTTTCGTTTCAAATGGTTTTTTTCATTGACAATAATGACTTATATATTCACCAAACACTACATATAACATATTTTTTAACCCATCACGCCGTGTCCCGTAAGGGGTAGGCAGAGAGAACGGACCTCCACTCTTTTCTATCCATGCATACTTCTTTCGCTTCTTCCACCGACATAACATTTCTCATACACCCACATGATTTTTATTGTTGTAAAATTTCGATGAAACCAGTTTTAAACTTATTAGGAGCCACTTAAAAATCATACCTTTTTATATGTGCCCTTTTTCATCCCTTTTAGTAAAAATTTAAAAAAAATGCCAAATATGCTAGTACTCATTTATATAGGAGAATTCATATGCCAAATCTTAAGTTCGTACCATGTACATATAGTTTCCGAGATATTCGCATACTTTGTAAAACATTCAACCCTATTTTCACCCCCTTGGGGGTGGAATTTCCAAAAATCCTTTCTTAGTGGAAGGTTTTGTATTAAAACCTACCTGCTTTCCAAATTTCACTTCTCTACGATTAGCCGTTTGGGCTGTGTGTTGATGAGTGAGTATGTCAGTCAGTCAGGCACTTTCCTTTATTATTATAGATTAAAATAAACAAATATAGGTAGTCACCCAATATCGAACAAGAAAATCTCTGCATTGATTGTTTTACTTTCCAAGAATGTCTTATAAGTCGTAGATATGATGAGAAATCACGTTCAACATCAAAATACGAGATCGTATTTGATGTATTTATTAAAAAATATTGAAATATTATTCTAAACAAAACAAGCTTTTGCGTTCAGTTCGTGTCAAATGCGATTACACAATATGTTTTAATTGAATAAGAATAGCGCAGAACAATGACTGATTGACTTAAACCGCCTACCAGCAATCCCCCGCGGGCCACATAAAATTAATTTAAAACGCGTGAATTCTATTATTTCAAAATATACATAACACAAACACGAAACAGAAACCGATCGAGATCGGCTGAACAGATCATTTGTGGTTTATTGGATTCTTTTCCGACCCGGATAATAGAATAACTAATAAAACATCGAAAAAGGGATAGAATAAATTAAAATTAAAGTTAGTATGGAACGGATTCACTGACAACAACGCCATCTGTGAAAATTCCATAACAACACGACTTTTATTTACTTGACAATCATTGAGTTTCAAAACATTGGTACGCAGATTTTAGATAGAATTTCTTTCGAGGTTTCAGAAATAACTTTTAACATTCAAACATATTATTTTAAATGTATTTTTGTATAAATTATTACTAATTTGAAATCAATATTCAAAGTAAGGACTACAGGACAACCTCTGTAGGGAAAGCTAGTTATTTATATAATAAAACTTCTATCTACCTACATCTATTAAAAGTATTTGACAAATAGTAATATAAAAAAAATCACAATACATATTAAAAATGTTTTTTTTGTTACAGAATTTAAGAGGGAACCAAACTGACGCCTGCGAGAGACAAGACCCTTGTCAGCATGGCGGAATATGCATATCAACAGATTCAGGACCAATTTGCGAGTGCAGGAACTTGGAGTACGAAGGAGCTTATTGCGAAAAAGGTAAGACTTCTAAGACATTGGGAATCTTTACAAAACACAAACAAATAATATTACCTACATCCGTGGCGATGCAAACAATTTGTTCTCCGCTAATAGTAACCCCCAGCAGTCTGCAGTCTCTCTGCTTAATCCAGACATCTTAGCTGGGCTCTCCACTTATGTATTCTTCTGCTTCCAGCGGGTCTTCCACAGATAAACTCTTTGCAAACAGACCTTTTGCTCGATCTTTGAAGACGACCCAACCAGCGGAGTCGGGCAAGCATAAATTTAGGGGTTAAACCGAATGCGACAGCGACTAAATCGCAGACTGTAATATTTTCAATCAGTTCCACGTATGCTCAGTGGCCAGATCTTATCTTTAACACATCATACAATTGTATCTTCGCCAGTTTTCAGATTATTCACCTTTAGACCTCAATATGTACACCTAACTATGTACAATAGCTATGCGGGAGGTACCTGTTATTGGCGCGCTGGATATTCTATGTGATTGTTTCATGTTTTTATTTTGTTTGTGTTGTTCAGTGTTCTGTTGGTGTCTCTATGAAATAAATAAATAAATAATCATTGCAATAGTAAACCACGCCAGTGATAGAAGAAGGAAGGAGAGGAGAACATTCACAAAGTGAGGTAGGATTCATAATTTTCCCAACAAAAATTATATTCTTTTATCTCACTTCCGCAAAGCCAGCATAAGCACAAACAGATATTTAAAAAAAAACTGAGATATGTTTTAAATAAAAGCCACAATATCATAATATTTTCTTTCGGAGGGATGGTTTATAGCGAGTCAATTTCCACAGCAATCAGATGACGTCATTAGCACCAATTACAAAATGTAAAGAGCGAATTGCTTCCCTCGCAGTTTCGTTTCACAAATTGTTACAAATAATGCGACTCCGCTCTCAAAAAGCACTTAGTTCATCCCTCGAAAGTTTAACCTCACAAGGGTAGATTCAAGCTCAGAGTACTTACATACATGCCGTGTAATACTTAGTATAATAATTTTCACGGTGGTATAACAATTATAAAATACATTTCCATACAACAGTACATTTTTTCCTCTAAAATAATGACCGCCAGAAACCCCAAATTTGTAGACGACTCGCTTTTATATCAAAACTACTCGTTTCAATGCTTTTCTCAAATACCTCCCGTAAAAACAACAATCACAACAAAATAATCTATTATTTTTATTAATAATATTATTGTGTTCTTGTTTTCATCACAAAAGATACGTTAATCTTATATATAAAAATGGACAGCTATTTCCCGATGCCATCGCATCACGCCTAAACGGCTGCACCGATTTCGCTAATTCTTTTTTTTTCGTGTAAGCTTTTATCGGGAGAATGTCCTTTTAGAAGAAAAAAATTAAGAAAAATGCATGGAAAATTAGAAAATTAAAGAAAACTACGTAGACAACCTTAGTAATACTTTTCACCCTATAATTGTTATTCCAATTTTGAAATTTTGACAGAAATTGTCAATTAGTTCGATTGACAGAATGCGGATGGAATATACATGGTTAAAAACAGACGTATCGGTCGGAATTACGTTGGTCAAATGATAATTAATTCATCACCATACAAATTCGAATTCAATATTTATAGATAGGAACACAGAACAACGTCTGTCGGGAAAGCTAGTAGTGTTATATTTCTTGATCAAAATGAATTCGTATGAGAATAAGTAGGTAATTTTGGAGACCATTATGAGTATTTTGACATTTGAAAATCATTCGCTTGAAATTACTTGCGACTATATTCACTTCGATAGATTTCATATTATGTACCTAATGTCGCTCGGACTGGTTAAGATCACTTGACAAAACCCGCGAAATTAATAATTTTAGTCGGTGCTAAATATTAGCGGATCCGATACAGAATTGAGTCATGACAGCTGGATGTCAAATTTACGTCAAAAAAAGATTTGCTAAACTATCCAGGAAGGAATATTGAAACTCACACAGTAAACTATTAAAAAAATCGTGTGCGTCTCTTGTTCAGTTTTTTTATTGGTCTAAAATAATTTTCCGTTCAAATTATCAAATTTAAAGCGGAAAACTTCAACAAGCCATTCCGGCTCCCTTACGTCAGGTTCTACATCTTTTCAGTGTGATTTATCGCGATGTTGGGCCTGGCAGAACACACATTTTCTATTTTCGAGGCGGCTTACTTTATTATATCTCCTGGGAACCAATTGCTTCAAGCGGTTCCTGCGTGTTATTCTATGGTTTCCTAGAAAAGAAAAGCGGCCGTGATTTTAGGAACGCAGTATTCTTTGAGACAATTACTACAAAGCATTTTTTAAACTGTTAATAGTTTAAGCCGACGCGGTACTTAGAAGTGTCCATTACCGTGGGTGTTTCGTAGTGATCCATTTTCAAGAGTCCCTACCTATGTATTTGTCCATTATAGGAAGGGAGCAGTCGCTTCAGAAAACAAGTTTATGGTAATAAATAAACTTGTGGTAGCGCAAATTGAAGCCTCATTCTTATTTTTAAAGCTGGAAGCATTCTGTTTATCTGTTTCAATGCTGGCAGTCAAATAATGAAAGCGCAAAAGAGACAATGTGAGATATTTGCGTAGTGTCATAAGGCGTAGCTTGAATACCCAAATAAACAAAATGTTCACTTAAATATAACAAATGAACATAGTAAAAAAAAGGTTAAATTCAACAACTTTTATTTATTTACTTTTTAAAAGTATCTCCATCCAGCATAACTAACAGGTTTACACTCTTTGCGCTGAACAGTGCATGAGAACATTACAATATAAAATGTAAAAAATAGCAATACAGGAAAAATCAAAATGCAAAAGAATCAAAACATTTAAACAAAAAGACAATGGATTAAATTAACAGTGTAAGCACGGAATAAGTAAGTACCTGCCGGTGGAGTAATATACTTAGCTGGATTATAATAATATGAACATTACTCACACATACCTACACTTCAAACGCAATATTAGTTAGTAATACTTATTGAAAATAAGATTTTTCTCTATAATACGGTCATTAAATTACGGGTCCGCTTTTCTAGGAATACATAGCATTATTCTCCTACATTATGTACTTTTCCCCTCCTGTAATATATCCTAGATTTGGGCTGCCCCGAGCTTCGGCAAATACGTAATAATATTCCCGGATAGTTTCGTTTTCTTCGGATTAACATACCTACCTAATATTTATTTAGTAAGAGTTTCGGAAGATATCCTTATGTTCTCGATATTTTCCTTTACGTTCCTACTTTGATCCTGTCAAGCCTATTACTTTTTTCTACAATAACATCACTACCGTTTACATTACTCTGTATTTTTAGTTGTTTGGACTATCTTTAGGACGTTGAGAGCAAGATTGAAATAAATGCTACTTCTATTTGTCTGTATTTTCACATCCTCCTTTTTTAGACATTTGAAAGCATTATTCTTACAATTTTTTTCTTCTACCCTGTTCCCTGTTCACACATTTAACATTGTATATGAACGAGTCCTAACTGGGCAGACGGACAGACATAAATTCGATCGTCCGATCGGTGCCTTGTTTGAAATGATCGCGCGTCGCTTGCATTGCTGTGTTGTATTGATAATTAATACGACAACTACTTGCCAAAAGTTCTTACTTAAATTTGGTTGCTCTCTTGATCTCAATAATTTTCAACATTTACCTCTATATTTCATTAATTATTATTAAACTAGTTTTTTAAAGGCGCCCGTGGCGCCCAACTATGGCCTTTTTTATGCAAACTTTACTTTCTCATAGCATAGCTGTGAGCATTCACATGTGAGACTTCAAAATACTTGGTTGATTCAACTCTTTATGAAAACTCAAATACCTACAACTTAAACTTTTAACTACAAACTGTACATTCAAATAGCTTTTGGCATGTGGGTATTTACCGATTTGATTGATTAAACTTTTTCATGTAAACTTTGCATTCGTATTGCCGAATTCTTATATGAGACTTTAAAACACTTGATTAATTGAATTCTTCATGAAAACTCAAAAAACAACGTGAACTTTTATAACAAACTTTACATATGTATGGCTTTTCAACGTTATGAATTCACATGAAAATCTTTAAAAAATTACTCTAGGTGTGTAAACTTTTTATTGAAAACATGGCATTCGTATGGTTTTTCTCCGCTATGATCTCGTGTGTGTGGATTAAAATTCATTTGTGTGACTGAAAGCACTCGATGATAGATTATAACTATTCATGATACTATAACTATTTATAAAAATGCAAAAAAAAAACTTTTTATTACACACATTGCATTAGTAAGTGTTTTCTTGGCAATGAAATCGCGTCTGTGATTTAAAGATCTGATTTGGTAAACTTTTTCATACAAACTATGCTTTCTTTTGGCCGAATTCATATGTCAGACTTTAAACAAATTTTGAACTTTTTCTAACAAAATATCCATTTAAATGGCTTTTATCATGATTTTATCATTTGATTGATTAAACTTTTTATCGCAATGGTTGCATTCGTATGGCTTTTCTCCGCTATGAGTTCACAAACTTTTTATTGCACACATTGCATTAGTAAAGCGAAGTCCGGCTGTGCGTAAAAGTTTCCTGATTTGTCAATTTTTTGGCCGAATTCGCAAGTGATACTTTACAGCACAAGGTTGATTGAACTATTTATGCAAAACTTAAAAATGAAATTAAACTTTTTATTGCAAACTTACCATTCAAATAGCTTTTAGCATGTCATTGGTTGTTTAAATTATTTGATTGATTGAACTTTTTATTGCAATTATTGCATTGCTATGAGTTCGCATGTCATTCTTTAAATTACTTGAAACCGCAAACTTTTTATTGCACTCATGGCATTAGTAAGGCTTTTCTTCACTATGAAGTCCCGCTGTGCGTAAAAGTTTCCTAATTTGGTACACTTTGCTTTCTTATGGCTGACTTCGCATGTGAGTTTTTTAATAACCCAAAAAATTGTTTTTCTCTGCGTCAAGACCTTTAAAAAAAGTGCTCAGCCACCAGGCATAATAATATCATTATGTTACTGTCAGTTGTCACTGCTGTCAGCCATATTGTATTAGAAGAACAATATTATTATTTGTCTTTAGTTGCGAGTGGCGCGCCATCTAGCGGCGTTAATGACATCAGTCAGTCAGTCAGTCAGGCAGTCAGTCAGTGAGTCAGTGTTCAAGGCAAATATTATATAGATATCTACTTGTTGTATACCTACATGGGATTTTTGGACATGTTGAACATGTTGAATTTTGGATACTTAATAACTAACATGCATATTTCTTTGTTTGCGTTGTCAAGGAAAGTGGACGCGCGATCATGCGATGGCAGTTAGGACACACAATTTTTCATCGTGCGATCAAAAAAATAAATGTGTGCGCTTGCGTTCATACGATCATCGCACGTGCGATCATGCGACCAGCTAGTCCAGGGCCTACTACTCAAACTGGAGACTTATTTCAAAACAAGTTGGACGCAGAAGTGTTTTTTTATTTACAATCGCTGAATCTGGATGGATGAATGTGGCAATTTGTTCTACTTATCCAATCTCGATGTGGTCAGAAACTCCACAGATGGCAGATGTGTGAATCCCCTGCCTGTGACTGTGAAGAACCTATGCAGAACATCCAACATAATCGTGAAGTCTTGTGTTCCTGGCACATATAATAAAATACACAATAGCATTCCTAATGCCTTGGATATTGCTCTTTAGTGTATCTCCTGGATACAGCAGTTAGCTTTGATTTTGTTTCTTGTCATCTCTAACGATGCCATCTCTTGGTGGCTGATGCAAAACAAAAATAATAATCAATCGTCCTGTCCCGACATAATTATCTGAGGTAGAAATATTTCAAGTAAAAACCTGAATAAAACACAATAATATACCCATCGACCACGCTAGTCTGGTTGTCTATCTACAGCGCAATAGTCACTGTCGAAAGATCCCTGGTTCGATTCCCAGTTACTAGAACAAATTCACAATTTCCAAGCAGAGGGAGCGTGAAATTAATCGACAAATCCAAGATTCCCATGATGGTGATTTCGGGAATTCGAGGAATTTTTCCACCTAATTGGTGAACGTCAAGTGATCACACTGTGCTAAAATTCAAAGCGGCTGTATGATGGTCGTAAACTTGTAGCGGTACAAACTTTAATAAAATAATACTGCTTCTTATTTGTTTTGAAAGGTGTCCAATTGGATATCAAATTTGAAAAATATTTTTTTTAGAATCCGGTATCTTGTTTCCGCAATATAAAGGCTAATGCATTATTTCACTGCCGCAGTATTTTCCCTACTGCAACCGCATAGACAATGTTCAACACTGACACAGTCATCGTCATTTATAACGGTAACGGAACAGACCCTTAGACCAGGGGTTTCCAATCTTTTTCAGCCCGCGGCGCACTTACATGCTTAGTATTTTGTCACGGCGTCCTACTTTAGTAAGCTATTTGGAATAGGCATAGTGACTATAAAATCCTGGCGAAGCTAGTGCATGGATAGGATCATGGATCCACGCAAATTGTTCTGCATCGTCAGTTGCAAAGTACTTTGAAAACCATTATGTGAGATTCGATAGGTTCTTCGATTTTGGGTCATCTGCAGGTTCTGTGAGATGACCAATTCATTAGAAACAGCATATTTATACAATTGTGAGAAGCAATTTTGACCGCTGTCTTTCATTTAGTTTTTTTATCCACAACTGCAGTGTCTTCCTAAACGCTGCAATACTCTCCAATCGTTTCAGAATGTGCGTGTTGTTGCCTTGAATGGAGGATTCAAATTCGTGTGTGCGAACTACTTGGTGAAATTCGAACACACGAAATAAGGCATTTCCACGTGAAAGCCATCGTAAATTGCAGTAGGGATCACTTGTTCAGCTCCCATATTTTTGCACAGTTTTTTTAAAAAGTCTGGCCTTTAGAGGCCTAGTTTTTACGTAGTTTACTGCACCAGTGACACATTCTAGTACAAGTTCAGTTTAGAGCTTATTGGGGTACTTTGATGTAAGAACTTTTCTATGGATGATGTGATTATGGTTCCGCATAGCATTCGGTGCGACGAGTATATTCTTATGTTCTTTGAAGATAGAGCGCTCAAAATAGGAAGTGTTGCTTTGTAGGTAGGTAGGTAACTCGCAAAATTTTCTGCGCGGTTTCGGATAATGATCGGTGGTTTCGGATAATAATAGAGGACCGACTCACGGCGCCCCTCTTCACTTTCTACGGCGCACCAGGGCGCCGCGGCGCATTCTTTGGGAACCCTTGCATTAGACTAAAATCCCAAGCTTGAAACTGATTGCAATGTCTTCCAAGGTCGACTAGACTCAGTTCTTTAAGCAGAATAATGAAAGAGCCAAGTAAAAAATATCTACGACTTCATTACAATTGGCTTGTGTGATACTCAAAATTGATAGAATGACTTAGGCTTATATTTCTGAGAGCTTGCTAATTATAAAAAATAATGATTCAGAGAGATAATACGAATTTGTCCTTCTTTAAAAAATTTACGGAAAAAATGAATAAAATAATTTATCTTTATTAACGTTGTTTACGCAGCTTTAATATGGATATTATAAAGAGGAAAAAAAACCACCATCAAAATTCTGAATAAGTCAATGTCATAAGCTTACCATGATAATTGGGTAAAATTTGGATTTGATGGAAGTTTATTATTTCAACAACATAATAATATAGAATATCGTAACATGTGATGTATTTTCTACTACACAGCCATCTCTCGAATTTTTATTTAAAGTAAGGCAATTATAGAGGAAATGTTTTGATTTCAAAGTAATGACCCATCGAACTTCATCCCGCATCCGAATCAACGATAATTATTACACAATGCATTAAATTATTAGCTAAATTTAATTATGTTTTTATGTTGTTAATTGTATTTTATTCATGTAAGTAATAAGTTAATTTTTTATTATTCTGAGGTCAGCTAGTAAACTATAATTGTGCAAAATTTCATACTCCTCCGTCCGCGCAATTTTCGTAAAAATAGTCACAAAATTTTTCCTCCACGTATTAATATATAGATATACTATATTGGCGATGATAACAACAAAATTACAAGGATAGGAGGAGAGGATGAAGGAAAAAAGAGATTACCCCTGGGAAAGAGAAGGGTGCGAAAAAGACTGATGCTGAATGAAAATAAGCAGTAAATTAATGAAGAATCCAGTGGAGTTGTAGCTTATCCATCAATTAGGTATTTTATCAAGACCAAAATAATTCTCACCGGTTTTTTTTTTACTTTTATTTTTATACGTTTTCCTCTCTCGATGTAAGGTTCTATTATTATTTTTATTACATTTCAGATAATATGCAACATGAATGCCCAAAATATGCAATCAGAATGACAAAATATTAAACATTGAAATAAATTATGTATTTATGCAATAATCAATTTGTTTTGTTCGTTGTTTGTTATTTTAACAAAATACAGCACAAATTGTCTTTGACAGCAATTCAAAATTACAAAAAGCAGAAACACTAGAGTATTATAGAATATAAACACGGGTTGAGGTTGAATAAAACAACTTGAAGAAGTACATTTTATTATTATTTTTTTCAATTTTCAGAATCAGAAACAAACAAACGAAGTGGTTGGTGGACCAGTTATACATATTAGTCGACGACTTTACAACGTATTAAAGGTTGTGCGTTCGAATCTCGGCGCCTAACATATCCAATTTCACAACACAAAGCTGTGCTTCATGTAAATATGTCCAAGGTGTGTTTGAGTTCCCTTTATTGAGTTCAGATTCTTTAAAAAAATAGTTAATCTATTTTTTAGTATTATTTTTTGAAATAGATATTTAGCCGCGTTTTTAGGTCAATTCCTTAATTGCTCGATTGTCCGAAAGAAATATTTATGGAAGTACTTTGTTTTTAAATTAGAAAATGATTCGATTTTATAATAGGTAGGTACTTTAAGCCATTATACACAAACACATACCTATTCCCATATTCGAATATGCAAATAGAATACCACGAATATGCATATGTATCTACTATTTTGATAATGCATATTGTGTATTTCTTAACGAATATGCATTTGCATATTTATACGGTCAATAAAATTGTGTTTTTGTTCCCGGAATGAAATTAATTCGATATTCCTGGTGAGTTGTAACGGGTGAATTAACCACGCAAACACCTCACCACCCATCCAGATCCTAGGTTGCGTTCACACCATAGGTTCGATCTCGGTCCCATATTCTCGCTCCGTTCTCGGTCTGGCACAATATTAGTTTAAATGGAAACCAATGTAAGTGATCACACTATCGGTTCCGGTCCATTCTCGCTCCATTCTAGCTCCATTCTCGCTCCCGTCACGAACCAGTCAGTGAACACTCTCGTTCCTGCTTCAGCCAGCTTTTAACCGTTGAAGTGACGACTGTGTCAAATACATAATAATATAATATTATTGTTAAATAATTCGTATTGAATAATTGAAAAAAATATTGATTATTTAAGTTATCTATGTAATAACGATGTCTGTTTGGACTTTTGAAAAAGATGATTTATGCATAAACAATAATTAATAGGAGATATTTAAATCAATTAATACTCTCTGTCTTACACCACATAGGGAGACAGTAAGAGCCCCCAACGCGCTCGATCCTGTACGACTTCAATGACCTCCTTCCACACCATGTCCAAATCCCACAGCTCTGCTTCGAAGGAACGGAACACGGTGTGATGTGTTAAATATTTATTCATTTCTAAGAGACACCAACAGAACACCGAACAACGTAAACCTAAAATTAATGTTTAAAAATAGAATCTCCAGTCCTCCAATAACAGGTAATATCTCCAGCATTGCGATTGTGCATACTTAGGTAGGTAGGTACAATTGACGTCTTCTATGAGGTAAAATTGTTTTTATTGGATAGGAATCTAAATTTATCCCCGTTTTAAAACTAAATTCAATCAGGATATTTGCAGAGAATTATGGTCTTAATAAACCAAACAATACTCCTTCCAACGCCTCTAGCCCCTTTCATTCCATCTCTTACAATCAATAAGGAATATATTTGTGTGAACTGAACACTATGTAGAGGTGAACTACTACATCACATAGAATTAAAAACTTATGGAGGGAACATACAGTAGGAACCTATTGGAAAAATAATTATGGGGATCTTGAAAATTACTATTTTTGTTTGTTTTTAATTATTGAAATATTCAAATTATTTCATTAATTTTATTTTGATTATACATTTTGTGCTACGATATTTTTATTTTAATTACTGTTATACGGATGACAGTGGCCTTGCTAAAAACTATATTATTAACGGTATATTTATAAAAAAAAAATACAAAATATTTCTTGCGGTAGCGTAAAAATTAAATTAAAAAGTAAGTACCTACCGTTGCAAATCTTGATGTGGAAATAATGGAGTCACTTAAAGAAAAAAGAAGGATATGTGGAAAGACTCTACGGGACATGGAAAGAAATGAGAATATTAGAAAGTAATCTAGTTTTGAAGTTAGCGTTGTTACAAATATGTTTTGTTTACATAGTTTGAACATGTGAAAATGGATCTTAACTACTGAGTATAAAGATAATTTATAAAGCTGAAAGGAAATGTGTAAGAAGACATGGTTAACTGGAAATGCTGCGGATCAAACACATCGATTTTATCCTCAAGAAAGGCTAGGTCAAAAACAAAAGGAAAAAGATATGTTTTACATGAAATGTAATGTCGGTGGAAAAAGCGAAGGAAATGTGTTTGGAAGGAAGAGAGTGGAGGTCAATTCACCCTTCCTCTCCCATAAGAGAGACGAAGTGATGGTTAAAAAAATTTCACGTTTCGTTGAATACGCTTGTCAAAATGTTTAGAATGAGATTTCATACAAAAATGGCTTTGCTCCATCTATAGATTTTTTAGCTCTATGCTCTCCTCGTCCTCTCTAGATAGTGTCAAACTTAAAGGTGTGCAATAAAAATAATAATAACGGTAAGTATTCAACAGACGACATTAGATCTACGGGTCGGGACATTCACCGTAGATTTGGATATACGATTATACTCACGTAGATAAGGGACATTTTCC
Source organism: Mystacides longicornis (assembly GCA_963576905.1). Taxonomy (NCBI): domain Eukaryota; kingdom Metazoa; phylum Arthropoda; class Insecta; order Trichoptera; family Leptoceridae; genus Mystacides; species Mystacides longicornis. The sequence continues at coordinate 3,364,914 of OY756439.1, read as the reverse complement.
CTCACATTTTTGTCCTGAAGAAATACAATACGACTTTGTTTTTTTTTTATAAATATTTAAAAAATATTCCAGTTAACGCAACTTCATATATACCTACTGGTAGGTTAGTAATATTTGGTTCTGAATCATTCATTTTAAAACTCATTCGTGCAAAAGAAACTCCTTCGTTAAAATTACGAAAATTCGGGTATTTTTTTTCAATTTGCGGCCTTGGTGATGCTCCTCTCACTGGTTTATTCTGGTTTTATTTCTGAATGTAGCATTTTTCTTTTGTTTGCTTACCAAAGCGTTGTTTTATGAAATCTTCATTATATGTATATTGAAATCTAAATATAACTTGGTTGCGTAGATAAGAAAGAAATAAATAAGTCGATATTTTTGCAGTTTTCGAATCAGCTATAAGACTTAGTCATTTCAAAGTAGGAATACAGTTATTGTCAAATGCGATAAAAATAAATATGGTTCGTCTTCTTATTTTTCTTCATCGGCCTGTTTCCGTCCATTGCTGAACGTAGACGTAGCTATGAGGGATATACCTGTTATTGGAGCACTGGAGATTATATGTGTTTGTTTCATGATTTTTTGTTTCTTTGTGTTGTCCAGTGTTCCGTTGGTGTCTCTAATAAATAAATAAATAGACCTCTACGCGATGTCATCCGTCGAAGATAAGGTACATAATATTTTTTTTAATAATATCTGGTTTCACTTAAAGTTAAAAATAAATAAACTTTAGGAAAGCTAGTCTGAAAGAGGAAATCAGTACGAAAGAGGAATTCAGTACGAAAATCTGTGACTAATTCACTAGGCTACAAAAAAACTTCATACATGCAATAATCATTTAAGTTCATGTGATGAATTTTTCGACTAGATCTGGCTGGTTTTTTCGAATGATACTAAATACCTAGTTTAATTAAAGTTTTCTATTCATGGTCTTTTAAACTGTATTCATAGAAATCCTTACAAAAAAACGATTCGATTAAACTGACAGTGAACATTTTTTTACTTACATCCAACTATGACGCGACAACCAATTGTGAGTCTTAGCCTCCTCTAGCAGGCGTCGCCATTCCGCCCTATTAGCAGCCCCGAGACGCTAGTTTCTTATTCCTAGAGATAGCAGATATTCATGGGAAAATAAGGAGAAACCATTTTAAGTGTTTCGCAAAGTCATTTCTAGAAAGCCACATCCAAAACATCAAATTTCATAATGTTACTCCAAGATCTCTCAACGAAAGTTGTGCCTATGATAAATAAGAGCATTTTCTTCCGATAAATTTAATATTACGAAAAATTTAAACTATTTATGTATAAGAAAATAAGAATAATGAACTACATGATATGTACCTAAGAACGTAGTATTGTGTTAATGAATGAGCATATTCCATATTATTTTGAAAATAAAATGAACAAAGGAAACTCGTTTTATCGTGAAGAGGCGTAAAACAAATGAAGCGTGTATTCGATATTACAGAAAAGCAAACGGTTGCTGTGGGGAAAAGAGAACAAAATAGTTTAAATTTGAATATAATCTTGGAATATATTCCAATTCAGTGCCGGCGTCACAACCTATAAAATATCACGCTAGTGCCTAGGGTGCCGCCTTAATATCATCATCGCACTGTATGTACGGTACGTATTATTTGAACGGGAAGAAATATTGAAAATTGACGTGTCATTTAAAAAGATACGAAGGTGTAAAAAAATATTACCGAGAAAGAAAATGAATCCGTTAGATGTTTTTTTCAATCGGTTATTTTTAACACCTTTATATAAAAATTCCATGTAGAAAAATAACTATTCGATTCTTGGGCTTATTTTGGTAAATAGAATATTTTTATACCTTTCATTCGGTACTTTATATTATACGTAGCTCTCAATCTTATTTTTTATATTACTTTGGCCTCGACGGCATAAAATGTTATTTGTACCTGTGTCTTTTTCCTTTCAAAAGGTATTTTTAGAATTTTGACAGACATTGGGGAAGATCAGTGAGAGACTTCCTATACCCATTTGTCATTAATTGCCTATATTGTAAATTATTTTAACTTTCAACCCCATTTTAAGGGTTTATTTTGCAATTGATGTGACGTATAAATAAGAGTATGAGGATGAGGATGACGTGAACGCTGGTCGAACAATGAGTAAAAATGAAACAGGATTTTCTCGAGTTGAAACAAAAATGCATAAGATTAAAATCCTGAAAAATTCAATACAAATTAGTTTTATTGATTCAAGTTTTTGATTCATTAAGAGTTCACTAGATCATATTTAGCGATTTTTTTTCCAAAGTTTCCATTCTCGGTTAGATGACATTACTAACAAATAAATTCTTATTTCTAGCCATACAATTTTGAAAAAAACACTTTGCCCTTTGAAACTGGATTTGAAAATAAAAGCAAAATCACACATTGCCATTGAATCAACCCCATCTTGGCAACTTCATCTAGCAAGATGTACGTGTTGTTCATAGTGCTGTTTCAAAGAAATGCAGCATAGTATGAATGTTTCTGCCCGTGGCCTCTAAAAGTAGTGGGAGCAGCTTTCTACATAGTTAATTGAACTTTGTCAATCGTCATCCTAAACACATGTACCAACTATGTCCTCTTTTTTCATATGAAAAAAAATGAAAAAGATAAAACAATTACTGCATCAAGAGAAATAGGTCACATTAAGCATTAAGACAGATAAACGGTTTGTCATTAGTATGGCTTTTCCGGAAATAATCTAGACCCGTGGAGGGCTGCGTCCCGTCCTCTTCTACAGCCTTGGGTCCAGCGCCATCAGCAAGTCCACCGTCTCCGGAGTAGCCTCGTGAATGTTTGGGAGGCTTCCTGTGAACTTTTGGAGCTGGCAGTCTTGCACAATGTGTCTTACTGTCTGCATAGCCCCGCACTCACAATCGGGGTCAGCCCTTTTTCCCCATTTCCAGAGTAGGCAGTTACAACAACCCTGCTCTGTTCTCACTCTGTTTTGTTGCACCCACGCCCTCCGCGGGAGATAAACCCAGACATTGATTTACTCTCATTTATGGCACATGAGCTTGAATGTTAAGCGTTTTTCTTGATGCTGTGATACTATATCCTTCATTAGCTCTCATGGACAAAGGATCGATGCAAGTATTTTTTTATTATATTAAGGGCATTTTATGTTCTTATTACGTACCTGTCAACAAAACACACATACCTACCACCAATACTATTGATTTTATACATTTACATACGTACTACACATACGGTTATGTATAATAACGTGAATGCAACTGTGTATATGTGTGAGTGAGCTCGTCTTACAGCATGCTCGCGTGTGTATATAGATATTGCACGTGTGTGGGTGACCCTTCTTTCGGGTCGAAGAATTATACAGGTGCATTGCGCCAATTACAACAGCGCCAACTTTATTATTATGGCGGCACGAATCGAAATGCCGCAAGCAATAATGCACCTCATCACTATGCACCTAATGATCATTTTCCTATTCATCGAAAACCATTTCATGATATTATATTATTTTTTAAATTAAGAATGCGTTCCATTATAATTTGAAATGCATGTCCTTGGTAGAATGTGTCCTTGACAATTTTCTTTTGTTTAAAATGGCTTTTAAACTACTCATGTTGTCTTTAAAGTGAGGCTTTTTCTATAATATTAGTTAGTTCTATTAAATATAGATTTTGGAGATATCATTGAATCAGAATTATAGTGATCAGACCAAATATATTAAGGAATTAGGGCTTTTATTATATTAAATAGAGACCCCAACATTAATTTAAACTCCAGCCAGGAGACCAGTTGTCGAGCATCAATAGGGACCTAAAAGAGTGCGAAGTGGAGCCAGAGATGGCGTTTGATAGACAATCTTGATGCAATAGGATAAGAAGAGCCGACCCCAAATAATAGGACAAAGGCGAAGAAGAAGAAGAAGAAATAGAGACCCCAACAGAACTCTGAACAACACAAACAAACAAAAAATCATAAAACAAACACAATATAGAATCACCTGTGCTCCAATAACAGGTTTCTCCCGCATAGCTAATGTACATATTTAGGTATGTAGGTACAATCAACGTGAGGAAATAAGTACATAATTAGGTAATCTCTTCAAATTTGAAGGTAAGATTCGGAGACCACGACATCTTAAGTACCATAATATTTTTAGATCTCACGTCGTCAAAACAGTTGAACCATTTTTAATACAAGGAGTTGAACCAAAGGAAAACCCGATGCATAAACACAATGGGTTTTTAAAATCATTGGGTTGCTAAAAGTTTGATAATAATTAAGCGGTTGAATAATCAAAAGATACGCACAAAGTCTACCGGTAAAAAAATCAACAACCCCTGAACCAATTTTAGGTACTAAAATATCTCTTCAAAGAGATTTTTTCTAATTTTAAAATTTTATTTTTAGAAACTTTTCAAGAGTGTTTGGAAAGGATAAAAGTTTTTTCCGCAAACAGTTATGTAGATTTCTTCTTCTATTTTTATACTGATATCCTTTCTGTAATAATTATTATTGTCTTTCGATGATGATAAGCCACCTTTCCCAGTCTTGCGGGTGGTCCCTCTGGTAGTTTGGTCGTTACAATTTTTGCCAGTCTCTCTGGGCCTAACTTGGTCTCTAGTGAAATCTCCCCTCTCAATTTCACCTTCAAACTTCTTGTTGGATCTTGGGGGATTCTACCTCTGAGAATTTTACCTTAGTCGTATGTCTTCATTTCCGCTGTTCTGAGTTTTTACCCTGTCCGCCCATACCTCGACTCCGTAGATCATTATTTATGCATTGATTTTCTAGAATTTCTAAAAGCAACTATGATAATTTTCTCTCTATAATCTGAGAGTTTTGTTTGTCTGAAACTCACGCATTTTTTGTTCGCAGAAGTCTTGTTTCTCACAAAAGACTATAAAAAATTCGATTAAAGAAGGTTTAACATCTAATCGATTGGCATACTCTATGCTAATAAATCTTTCAATACGCAGTTGAATCAATATACAAATAAGAAGAAGGGTTTTTTTAAGTAGGTAGGGAAATAAAAGACGGAGTTTTTACTCATCTTGAAACACTCGAACGGCGAGAAAAAATCAAACGCATCGCTCCAATTCAAATTCTTACGAGGATTTTTACATATTCAGTCATTCGGGGCTGGGCGATCAATAACATATTATTATCATCAATTGAATCACTGTTATTTTCATTTCTATAGAAGCTGAAATTTGTCAGTTTGTTTCGTTAGAAGAATTACAGTTTGTTGTGGATTAAGAGAATGATTTGTGATTTCATTTTTTTCCTTGACATGTTGCGATTAAATACTGTGAAGGATATCATCGAAGTTTCATTTTCAAAATATCTAAATAAATGCACCACAAGCAGAGTTTCACTGCGCTGCGTGTGCGTGTGTGTAAACTAAGAGCCAGAGCTAGAAGCTAGAATATGTATATCATTCATGTTCGATTTTCTAGTGTAAATAAAGGCCCATTTTCACCAAGCAAACGTCAACGAGAATGAAATAGAAATGCTTTGCGCGTGCCTATAATGGCAAGTGTTTGTGACCGGTAGTATACGGGTGCGTTCACACCATAGGTTCGATCTCGGTCCCGTCTCGCTCCGTTCTCGGTTTGATCACAGTTCGTTCGCGGTCTGTTCTCGCTCCGAGCGCGCTCTGGTAACATTTTATTCAAAACCAGAGCGGGCTCGGAGCGAGAACAGACCGCGAACGAACTGTGCATGATCAGACCGAGAACGGAGCGAGACCAGACCGAGATCGAACCTATGGTGTGAACGCTCCCTAAAACTGTCTGAGACTGAGAATGTAATAACAATTCTATGCTGTTTAATGTTTATATCAAACGAGCGACCATTATCAAACCATTGTATAGATTTTTGAGAAGCAAAGGTAGTGCAACGAAAGAATGTTCTGTCTCTATTGAGGTAACCACAAATTATTATATTGCTATAATTATGTATAATTAAATGTTTTGAAGGATATCATGGAAGGTGAGGAAGATATTTCAAATATTTATAAAGATATTTTAAAGAAATGCACCTCAAGCAGATTTGCACTGGCCTGTGTGTGATCAAGTGTTAACGGCTCTTTACTCTGCCAGCGTGATTTACGAAAAACAGTTAATATTAATTAACAGTTATTTCAAAAGTCCTAGCAGACCTACTTTCGTCAAAGTAATAAGTATGATGCGAAGAAAAATAATATAAATAAGCTTATGAAAAGAAATATGACAAGGAAATGGATGAGCTTATTCTTCTTGAGCTAATCTGAGCTGGGATGATTTTCAGCATTTAATGACGTCCTATTTAAAGCAAAAAACTCTCGGCTTTTGTCATGCCGATTTATTGAACACGTGCCGCATACTTTATCTCCTGCTCGACTTCATTTGACAGCGACAATAGTTAATATACTCAACACTGGGGATAGCGCTTAATTATTGTTAAAAGTGTCGTTTTTGTATACAAGCATTAACCTGTGTTATTTGATTTAATATTTTGGCAGGGGAAATCGCTTTTCTTTAGCAGCAATTTTTACATGAGAGTGGAAAAAAGGTGATTTAAATAAGAAAGAAGTGGTTGGTATGTGTTTTGTACTGGGGAACTTACTGTGAAAGAGTCAAAGAATATATTATTTGTGCTCAATTTGAGTGAGCACAAATATATTAAAAAAAAAAAAAAAAATCTTGTCACGAGAATTGTTGAAGAGATAAAATAATATTAACTTATTAGGTTGGTCGACGGCATTTTTCGAACTCCAGTGCCGATACTTTCTATTTTCACAAGGCTGTTTGTAAAAGATGTCGAAAATTTATTTGTGTACACTTTGGGTGAGCCCTAATAAATAGGAAAAATATCCCAATTTAAACCATGCAGAGTTTTTCACACAACAGTGAGATTTATTTATTTATCACATTAACGGCTAAAGACTTACATTAATATTTATAACAATATCAAGAGTAATGAAACCAACAAAATTATACAACTAAAATCAATTACCAAAAAATAAAACGAAACAACTAGATTAGAATTATTCTTAATTCAAGTTCAAACAAAACAATACAAACAAAGATATTGCATATACAGAAAATTAAACATCGTATCTGTCACATACAGCGTTTTGCCACACAACAGTAATAAATTGTGAGAGATATATTAAAACACTACGAATATTCTTTTAATAATATTTTCATTAACTTAAACTATTCCATACTATTTTGTAAGTACAGATAAAAATATGTGTCAATTTATAAATATTACTATTAAGATGGCTAATATTGTAGAAAGCTGGCAAAAGATTGGAAACATCTGTATTTTTTTGTCTTGATTCAAATACATTAGAATTACATTAGAATATAAAAAATATGATGATTTCCGTGCACTTGATTTTCATCAGATTGAAAAAAAAAATGGTGAAAATTTATCCGAACCGATGGCATAATGTTAGCTCTCCACGCGAACCGCAGCTTCATTGTGAAGCGTGCTTTACATTGTATATTATTACACAAAGACGTCTGGAGCTTATATTAAGCAGCAATCGTGTACATTTTAGATTAAGCCGTTTTAAAAACGTTTTCTTTTGCAAATCGAGCGAACTGGCGTAATAGCTGTTAGCCATAAACGAGCGAAAAAGGAGATAGTTCTTTTTTTAAATCCTTTTAGATTAAAATTTTTACATTTTTTACTTTTCGATGGTAGACGAGATTTTAAAATATTCTCATAATGCTTGTAGTTTTTTTTTCATCTTTTTCCAATTTCTCTTTACAATATGGGAAACTATTTATTTAAAAAAAAATACCCTTAATGATAGTGAAGGAGATTGTCAAAGAACGATATAAGATTTAAATACATAATAAAATAATATATTTTTCCTATTATTGACATACTGCTCTTATTGATACAATATTTTATGCTTTTATGTGTCATAAAATTATGTTCCTTGTCTTTGAATCAAACTGATAAATAATAATATTATGTATAAACACAGGGCTTTTTTTCAGTTTAGCCTCTTTCCGAAAACTTGACGGATTGGTCTTTAGCTGTTTTGCGAGAAAAATATGAACACTTGTTTCTTAGATTTTATAAGTTACCTACCTACTAGCTTTCCCGACTGACGTTGTCCTGGCTTATGAATATGAATATTGAATTCGAATTTGTATGATAATGAATTAATTACATACCTTTTTGACCAACATATTATTTTCTACCGATGCATCTGGTTTAAACAATGTGTACAGGCCTAGTTTTGACAATCTCACTAAATTTACAACAAATGACAGATGTTAAACACCATTTGAAACTCATAAACTGAAAAGTTTTTACTGTACAAGCACCAATAATTTATGTTTCGCGTTATTTTCTTATTTTTTTCTTTTGCAAGAACCTTCTCCTGAGAACAGCAAACACGACAAAAAAATAATCAACAAAATTGGTTTAGCCGTTCACACGTGATGCAAAGATTAGAAAAAAGAGTCTTCATTTTTTTATAAGTAGAGATTATGACTCAACCGAGCATTCATCTTCTCTATATTAAAAAAAATGGAGAGCTATTTCCCGATGTCATCGCATCACTACCTAAACGGCTGGACCGATTTCGTTAATTCTTTTTTTGGCGTGTTTCATTTTGTCAGGAGAAGGTTCTTATGTAAGAAAAAACTAAGAAAGTTGCGTGGATAATTAGAAAAATCAAAGAAAACACTAAGTAGGTAACCTTCTTAGTACTTTTAACAATACCTACCTATAATTTTCATTCCAAATTCGAAAAATTAAAATGAAATTAAAGTTTGACAGGAACTGTCAGTTGTTGCGATGGAAAATAATATTATATGGTTTGAAACAGATGCAGCGATCTAAATTTCATACATTATACAAATTCGACTTCAATATTCATAGTTACACATAGGGAAAGCTAGTTTTGAATAAATAAATAAATACACGTAAAGACCTTGAACTTGGATATTATTTTCAAATCAATGTTATGTCACTTAAATCGTTTATGTCCTATTATTAGGTACTATTTTAAAATCATAATAGTTCATTCTTTGAAACGACAGATAATAATATTAAAATCGTTCATCGATATATTTAGCAATCGGTTTAGCGATTTCCCGAATGATTGTATTATTATTATTATTAAAACATTCCATTCCAAGCTATAAAAAGCAGCTCATTTTCTTCATCATACATTGTCAATCGACAACAAAACCTTCATTATGCGGAGTTAATAGCTTATATTGACAGACAGACTTCAAGATCGCGTGCTTCACAGATAAAGCTCAATCGCTTATTGAACGCTTTTGCTTTTTTAAATGGAATAATTCTGTAAAAATTCCGACACCGTATTGATTTAAACTCTTTTAAATCTGATGATAGAATTATACATACATACCTACTCTCTTTCTGACACCGTTTAAACATATGGGGGCAACAAGAGCTCACCAATGCGCTCAATCTCGCACAGATTCAAATCCCTCAGCTCTGCCTCGAAGGAACGCAAAGCTACATGAGAGGGTCTTCCACGATTTTGAGACCCTGATGGGAGGAAAAATAGCGCTCTCCTCGGCCAACTGTCATTCGGCATCCATTTCCCAGCCATGTCCATCTCCTCTCCACACTGATGGTTGAAGTGATGGGCCCGCGCTGAATACGCTGACGTATAGCATCGTTCGTGATGCGGTGGTATCATCTTATACCCAAGATTCCCCTGAGGCACTTCGTTTCGAAAGCAGATACTTTTTTTTTCCTGGGTTTGGTCAGGTGCTAGGACTCACACCCATACAATGGGCAACACAAACGCATCAAACACCTTACATTTTTCGTCTCGACACTAAAAAAGCCGACCCTTTCCATACTTTGGTCATGTTGTTAAAGTGCGCCACTTGTGATACTTATCGGATGCTCAGCCTCGAGGTGACCAGAGGTGGTATTGGTTGCTCCCAGTTTTTTTTTTAAATCTATCCACCCTGGACCTGTCCGTTCCTTCGAGGCAAAGCTGAGGGAGTTGGACATGGTTTATGCTATCCTTAGTGGGGTTCAAAGGGAGTATTAATGCAAATATAATAATATACTACAGGTACTGAAAAAATGCAGTGTGCAAAGAAACACTCTGTATTAATTTATTCGGGCCAGTAAAAAAAGGTAGGTAGATATTATAATAATTCAGGTTATAAATGAATCGATGACTTTGTCACTTATTTTTATTTGTGATTGATGAGTGCCTCTTGTTGGCAACCCCCCCCCCCCCCACCGTCCCCACCTGGTGACAGAAGTAGGAGGGGGGGATATTATGGGGGGTGAAAAGGAAATTGGATATTTACAAATGAATTATTATCATCAGGTTGTACAGGATTCCTTTTCAGTCAATGAAATATCACCCAAGCGATTAATACCGAACATATAAAACTTTTTTCTGCCTACCAATCAAACTGCCCAGTTTTTTAACACGTTTTTTGTTACCCTCTATTCCTGTTGGTTTGATTTTCATCAAACTTTCTGAATATCTAGACATTTGAAATTCGAACAATGACGATGGTCTATTTAACACTTTCAAATCTAAGTACCTACTTACTTAGTTACAACATTTAAAATACCGTGTTAGCCCGAATTTATCGCTATATTTTTCGCTATTATACGCTATAATTTACCGTTAAAATATCTACTTTCGTTAAAAATTCAGGGCGTAGTGCGAGTGGATACTAGCCAAAGTTTTTATTTAGAACAAGTCACACATTTGAGACTTGAGTGTTACTATCGAATGAAGCATATAAACGTTATTATTTAGCTTTTGCCAGTCACATTTATATTACAATTTTACATGAAAGGATTAAACGTTAATAAAAAAACGTTAAACGTTCTTATAAATGAACTAAAAGATACGACATAATGTTGAAAGATACACGTGATACAACTGTGTGAAATTGTGCATATTACTGCATGTTAACTTTGAGTGAGCACAGATTCGTTTAAAAAAAAATAGATATTATTATGTTGTTATAGTAATTATTTATTGTTTCTTCAATACATTTTCGAAAGAGGAAATCGTAGGTGCATGTGTGTAGTTTTATTGTGATTGTATGTATAAAAAATCTGTTATGAAAATCAAAAAGCTTATTTTTGAAATGGTTATACACCTGTAAACGGAGATATAGTTAAATCTGTAGTTATATAATCCTATCACCATAAAATTCGGAAGCTACTAAAACGGTCACCTTCGTGGCCATTTAATGAAACACCTTCAAGAATTCAAATCAGAGATTATCCTCACTTTGGGGTCCTTATCTGACACGACCAGAGACAGTCTCCTCGCCTCGTCATGTTCAGTCTTCCGCTCATAAACTTGACAGGGGTCCATCCGTGTCGGAAATGGACCCCTCCCCCCACCATTTAAGGATAAAACTGTCGTTAAATGATTTTATACCCCCCCCCCCCCCAATTTGTTACAAGTAAAATATTATAATACGGAATACTTCTTTCTCAACCGTCAAAAAATACGAGATCTAAATCGTACGTTAATGAAAAAACTGGAGTAAATCAAATTCGTCACGAAAATCCAGTTGTTCGGAACCCAAAAAAAAATTAAATAAAAAAGTGAGTGATTGTAATGGCTGAATTTGTACTGAATGCATCTACACACACAGTCCTTGTGAAAGAAGTAATATCGCCACTCGTAGCAACATTCTTGTACCAATTGGTGTGCCAAATAGGCTTAAGTTAGTTCATAATCTATGGATTCTGGGGACATTGTAGGTAGGACATGGCCGAGCCAGCTCAGTCTACGATTCAGGATAACCATTGTCGCTGGAGGTTGCATCGTCCTTGATCGAACGGTTTGATTTATCCCCAGGATTCGTCTTGGAAATTTGTTTTCAATGTTTATATATTTTTTTACCCATCACGCCGTTTCCCGAAAGGGGTAGGCAGAGAGTACGGACTTCCATTTTTTTTCCTATCCAAAAAAACCTCTTTCGCTTCTTCCAAAAACGCATAACATTCCGCATACATCTTGCTTCTGACTTGGCCCTCCTCTAAGACGGCACCGATTTGGTCGGACCATATCATTCGAGGTCGGTATCGTCTGTGTGCACTCATTGTTTCAGATTTATATATCCTTTTAGTCATTCTCTCTACATGCCCAAACCACCTTAATTTATTCACTTTCATTCTAGTCACTACGCTAATTTCCACTCCACATTCCTTTATAATACTCTCATTCCTCATCTTATCAATCAGTCTCTTTACTCACCTGTTCCTATAAATTTGCTTTTGTGGATATTTGTTTATAAGTAAGTCTGGCATTCTGAATTCATATTCCTTACAAAACCCTCTTTTCTGACATCCTCATCTCACCGTGTCTTCGACTTTTGACACTCTTGGGATTTCTTATTCAAAGGGTTGTTTTCTAAAAATAAAGCTTTTCTAAAAATTAGGATTTACAACAATTTTATTTACATAAAACAAAAATTTTCAATAACGATGAATTTTCCACGCGTTTGCCTTTGATTGATTTTTCTTTTTGAGAAAGAAGTAAAATTGTTTATAAGGAGTCTGTGTTTTACTTTCTTAAATACCATAAACTCTCGCAAAGGTAATATTTTGTTTCATTTACTTCTCGGAAATTCACATCCCTTTAACAATTATCTTGTTAATAAATCAAGTTTTGACGTATGTGTGTAAAAATGTTTGTTCTTAAAAAGTGTTATTTATTACAAAAATAGTTATATATTATTTTTTTCACGTAGATTTCATTGCTAGCACATTTCCTTCATAACAATATACTTTTAAATGTTAATTAAATTTATCTTAATATTATAAGATTTCTATTATTTGTAATAAATTTTGAACATTTTAGCTCAATAGAAAAAGAAATAGAGGATCAATAATAAGAAAGAGTAAATGAAAACAAAACCGATAATTAATAAATAAATTACTGTCTCTTTTCTAAACAAAACTGTCAGTATACTGGAGGAACTAAATTCTTGGTATTTTTTCCAAGACATTCAGTCTTGTTCAATTTGCAAAACAAACCATGGGTAGAAGTTTTTAGTTGAAAATACATATAAATTCTTATAGATGTAGAAATCGCATCAGGAATCAATCTATTTACTTAGACTACTAGGATTTTGATTCCAATATTTAAACTATATTTGTTTTTCCAGACAGACGTTTTTCTGCCTAAACTTTGAATATTGAATTCGAATTAAGTATATTATAATATACTAGCTGATACCCGTCTTGCTTTACGTTGTTGATTTGGCTAGTCAGACTTGAGCCGTAGGTTATTGAACAGGTTTTCTATGCAGCTTTCCCCTTCTCAGGACCAGTAGGCCTAGACAAAATGCATTTGGCAATCGACTACAAACGACTTCGACAATGTAGAGTAGGAAGAAAATTAACTGTCCACTTTTTATATTTTATATTATAAGGATCGTTGTTTGGTTTGAATAAATGTTTATATGTTCCAGTGGACAGTTAATTTTTTCGCACTATACATTAGCGATATCTTTGTTTGTAGTCGAACGCCAATTTGAATTTGTCTACGGCGGCAGGAGTATATATTATCTTAATAACTGGGTACACACGTAACGATTTATCTTTAAGATTTGATCGATAATCGCTCATTTTCAAAAAAAAATGTCGCTAAGATTTAAAAAATGAGCGATTATCGGTCAAATATGTTATAGATAATCTATCATTTTCAAAATTTTTCAAGATTTAGAATGTGTACCCATCTAATGTTTCAAAAAAGGAAAAAAAGAAGAGTCACTGCTAAATATGCGAAAAATTTGAAAAACTAATGTCACTTTCAATATTTATAAAAAAAATAGAAGATGAGGAAAAATTAATACTCACTGTTGAATACGCGAAAAAATTAAAAGAAGAATGTAGTTATGCATAGGTACCTACCTACCTAGTATTATAATACGTGTAGTTGTTCCTAATGAAAACCTGTGTGTAGATATAGGTACCTACCTACTTAGTATTATAATATGTGTAGTTTTTCCTAATGAAAACCTCCATACTGTGTGTAGATATAGGTACCTACCTACCTAGTATTATATTATCTATAGTTAGTTTGACCTACTTATGACTGTAGTGATAAATTTAATGAGGTACCTTAGGAGAGAGAGGGTGCAAGCGAACTCTGCTTTACCGGCTTTAGTCATCTGTCATGGCGTACATATTTTATAAGAAGTTTCGGTGAAAATCTTTATAAAATAAGAATTAAAAGACTTCTACTTATATTTTTTGTATTTCAAATCAAACTTCGATCGATTTTGTACATTTTCATACCGTAATGCTACAGTTCTACACAAAATTTAGACGTATAATTTTACTTTTAAAACATGACTTTCTCATTTTTGTATGAAGATTTTAAATTTTTAGAAATTTGTAAATAATTTAAAATATATTTAATGAAATGTAAATATTTGTATCTCAGATTACCACAATTGTATTTGCGAAAAACTGCGAAGAAAAATATTCAACGCAGAACCTACGGTTTTAGCGTGATGCTCTTACATACAGTTGGAGTGAAACAAATAAATAAATAAATAAATAAATATACATACATTACTGAATTATTATGTAGATATTTGGTTAATTTTTTTTTTTTTTTTTATTTATTAAATATAATACATACAAAAATAATATAACATTTTTTTCTTATAAATTACATAATTATCAATATACTTAATTCATTTATATTTAATTCTTTTTTACCCTCCCTAGAAAGTAAAACTTGTGTTAAGGAGGGGAGTAAACTATAAAGAAGTACATACTATGGGTACATATCCAGCTAATTAACACCTTAAACATTACAACAATATAATGGTACATCAAAAGTCCTTAATTTTGTCAAGTTTAACAAGAAAAAAATAAAGCGTGTCCGGCACACAGGAATGTTAGAAGTCATTCAACACTCATTCTTTTTCTATTGTATAGCAATCTCGTTTGTCATTCAATTTGTTTATTTACGGTTTATAATGTTTTTCCTTGTTCCTGGTTTGCTGTTTCATTGCTTATGCCTTATGTATTTCGTATTCTTGCAAATAAAATATTTGATTACGCATAAGGCAAAGGCAGATTGCGTTGGAGTTTGATGGTAGCATTCGCAAGGGCCTGGTGAAAGTGCAACTGTAATAATTGCCTTAAAGCCTGCTTGTTTTGTGTTATTTTATTTATTTTGACCTACGGTTTTAGCGTGATGCTATGACATACAGTTGGAGTGAAACAAATAAATAAATAAATAAATATACATACATTACTGAATTATTATGTAGATTATATTCAAAAATAACTTAATTTTTCAAACATAATACCGACCGATGCATTTGTTTTAAGCGATATTTGCAGGGCACATTCTGTCATTCGCATTAACAATCAAACAACAACTGACAACAATGTCATACGCCCATTTAATTTTAAAATTAGAATGTTTAAACTATTAAAGTACCTATAAGAAGCGAAGTAAAAGATAATAACCGGAGTCTTTCGCAAAGGGATCGCCAACTTGGGTGACCTGATACAGCAAAGAAAAAGATTAACTTTTTAAGGTTTTCTTGAATTTTTTACTGTTCTAAGGAACTTTCTCCTGAAAATAGCGAAAAAAAACATATATTTTCCCGTTATATCTCCACCTAGAGACTAAGGGCTTAGGGAGGCAACAAGAGCTCTCCATTTCACTCGATCTTGCGTATTTTTTACGACCTGAAAGTAGTTTATGAAAACAAAAAATAATTAGCGAAATCGGTCCAGCCGTTAACGCGTCATTCGATGACCAAGGAAAATAGGTCTCCATTTTTAATAATCGCAACTATAGTCAGGAATAAAAAAAGACACACCGGGTATGACAGCTAGTAGCACAAAATAAAACAACCCGCCTATATTAAGTTTATTCAAGTGCGTGCCTAGCTTAACGATTATTTGTTTACTTGACGCGTCTACTCATGTGTTTGTACAAGATTTTATTTTTGTTTACATTTGTGTTCGAGTACGTAAAAATACATAGACGTATGTGCTAACGCTAAACTGATTGTTATAAGTATTATTATTCTTCAAAGTTTATGCTGAAAGAATGTATTAAAAAAAATAACGTCAAATATTTTAGCAAGGAATCACAGGTTTTATTTACTAATTATTAAAATTTCGCTATGTTAAAGAGCAAACAGAAATCACATTAATGTATTGAGAAAAAATAACAAGTCTATCAGTACCACTATTCTATGTTTTATTAGAATGTAGTCACGATAATAAAGTGAGAAACACGATACATTTTGTATTGTAAACGTGTATACATATCGAATGCGAGAATCGCTTTTGTTTCTAGAAATATCCTTGTGGAGGCGCTATACACGTTTCCATACAAAATGTATCGTGTAATACTCACTTTACTTCCGTTACTACTACCTTCCAATAAAACTTAGAATACGGGTAGGTACAGATCTCAAAAGCGGAATTGAGGGATAAAAACCTCCTTTGACCACTCTAAAAGCGTTATCTATATACACGGTGTTAAGTTGGTAGTGGATAAACTGAAGCAGGGAGGTTGAAGACCTTAATACCTATCGATTTGATTCCCGTGTATGTTCAGCGATATTGGGTGGTTCAAAAGTTATTTGCCTTTTTGTGAAATTTGAATATAACCCGGATTTCTGACCAAACTACGTAACTGTGGCTAAACTATTTGGATTACGATCATAATTTTTTTTCTGACCCTTACCCAAGGTATTATTGCTATGAGTCAGCACCCGATAGCTTATGTTTAAAAAAAAATTTACAAGAAATTTTTTCCAAGCAAAAATTTTCTAAAATCTTTCAAACGCTCTAGACAAAAAAATTCACGGAACATTTCTTTCTACAAACTATCTTAAAAACTTCTACTGTTCATGGAGAATCATATCCGCAAATTGAATTTGGCTGGTAAAATGGGATCATGCTAAAACGCTCTCATAACTTGTGCAAGTATCAATATTCAACATTTTTTCATTAACACACAGCCTTGTTATATGGATGGTAAAAGCCAGTTTTTAAATTATTTGTGGTACTTAAATGCATAATTTGATGTGATATTTAAATGAAATAAATTATTTATTGATATAAAGATAAAAAATATTGATATACACTCTTAAAACTATAATTAAAATTGTAGTACTTTAGAATAAACAGATGGTTCCCTTGTTTAGCCTAAAACCAATATTTTCCGTTGTTGTTCAATAATATGTATAAGGTATTTATTTTTATAAAATGGTTATTAATAAAAAAGACTCAAAGGCGAAAGCCCATCGGGTTTAAGCTGGGGACCTTAGGGGCTAGCTTTTGGACCCCCATGGCCACTCCATTAGCTTGGGTAAATTATGTCGAAAAATGTTCTCACCGGTTTACGTTCGAGTACTGTTCAGAATCGGGGTTGGTTATGTTTGAGGGTTGTTTCAAACATTTTTCCTTCCCTCTTCTGTTTCTCTTATTCTCCGATCGTATTTACTTTCATTATTATTTTTATATTGGATTATCTTGGGAAATTACCTTACGCGACTTTATATTTTTATAACATCAAACACTAAATTAAGAAGTACCCACTCAGGCAGCACAAGTTTTAGAAGGCTATATAACCTCATGACTATCTTTTTACGCCTTGTGTGTTGCATGAGTTTATGTAAAAACTTCATTCTTCTTCTTTTAGCCTTCATTTATCCACTGCTGGACATAGGGCTCTTCCATATTCTTCCATCTCTTCCTATTTGCTGCTATTTGCAGCCAGTTTTTCCCCCCTCCACAGCAGCTATGTCGTCGGACCATCTTTTTTGAGGTCTTTCGACGCCTCTCTTATTCTCCCAGGGTTTCCATCTCAAAATCTTTGGAGTCCATCTTGTGGGATCTTCTCTTGCAACATGTCCTGCCCATTGCCACTTTAGTCTTGCTATGCGATCCATGATGTCTACCACTCTGGTTCTATTCCTAATTTCTTCATTTCTTATTCTATCTCTTAGGATTGTACCAAGCACGGATCTTTCCATGGATCGCTGCATGCATTTTAGTTTTTCGACATTTCATTTTGTGAGGGGCATGGTCTCCAGTGCGTACGTAGTCACTAGCAGTATACATACATGCTTCATACGTTTTTCTCTTCAGACTTCATATCTGTTACTTAAATAAATTTGATTTGTTGAAAATCTTCAATAATACTAAGAGAAGGGAGGATTTTAAATTTAAAAAAATAAAAAAAAATAAAAAAAAATAAATAGAATAAAATAATGTGTTGATGGTGGTGGTAGTGATAATATCACGATATTTTTTTCGGTCATTCCTCTACTAAGATTGTAAACAAAAGAACATTTTTCATCCACCCTACATCCATGGCGCTACAACTCATTCGGATCTTGGCCTCCTCAAGCACATTCCTTATTCCCAGAGATTGCAGATCTCTACTCACGCAATCTAACCACCCCAATCTCATTTTGTCAACACTCCTTCCAATCGGGCTGTCGGCGCGGAGTTTCTTTACTGTAGAGTGTTCGTCCTTCTCTCCATCTGCCCCAACCAACGGAGACGGCATAATATTTTAAATTAATGGTTTCTTCCATTTAAAAATAAAACATTAGTAATGAATTTTTGTTAAGAGTCATTAGTTGTAACCATCGCTACCTTAATGCAGAACTATCCTAAGTATCTCAAGAGTAATTTTTGACAGGAGCAGTTTAAAGTTTGACATATGTCATAATAATTAAAATATTTTTAAAATTCAACCCAACTTTTGACATGCATTAGTACATTGTACATGTTAAAGCTCACATTTATTGAAACAATTGTTATCTTTATTTAACATTTTTTTATTTTATATTTTCACTACATAGTGAAATTCTGCAGGAGATTAAAATTAATGCATTAACAATCACGGTGTCATCTATTTAGGATCAAAATGTTTATGAGGAATTGGTAAAAAAAAAATCAATGTGAGATGGGATATTTCTGCACATAATATATTGGTCTATGCTCGACATTTCCTCATACTCAACTCAATTTGACCAAAACATGAACTTAGGATAGTTCTGCATTAAGGTAACGACATGTTCTTTAAGATCTAGTCCTGAAAAAAATGGTCATAAGAATCTGGACATAATTAGAACGTTGTGCACCAACAAAGCCAGTAGGTAATAAAGATGAGACATTAGCAATATTGGATATACTAATATTCTGACGCCAAATACATGACAGCAGTCGCAGTCTTTTAAATTTGGTTGCTCTCTTGTTCTCAATAATTTCCAACTTTTTTCTGTATATCTCATTAATTATTAAATATCTACTTGTTGTATACATGAGATTTTTTGACATGTTGAACATGTCGAGAATTCTCATGATTAGGAGTATCGGAGACTTAAACAATAGCATCTAATGGCGAACGTTGTTTACGTAAAGTATTCACACTAAGCCAGCCTTTGAAATAACAACAACAGTAGAAGACGGTCGTTAGCCCGTGGTGGTTTGTTCCATTCAAAAATCGAACATAAGTAATGAGTTTTTAGAGTCATTAGTTGTTAGATAATTCTTTAAGATCTAGTCCTGAAAAAGGGTCACAAGAATCAAGACATAATTAGAACGTTGTGTACCAACAGAGCCAATAGGCAATAAATATGAGACATTAACAAAAATGGATATAGTCATATCCTGGCGCCAAATACATGACAGCAGTCGCAGTCTTTAAATTTTGTTGCTCTCTTGTTCTCAATAATTTCCAACTTTTATCTCTATATTTCATTTATTATTAAATTTCTTGTTGCATACATGAGATTTTTCGACATGTTGAACATGTTGAGAATTATCGTGATTATAAGTTTCGGAGACAAACATTACCACCTAATGGCGAACGTTGTTAACTTAAAGTGATCACACTAAGCCAGCCTTCGAAACAACAGTAGAAGACGGTCGTAAGCCCGTGGTGGTTTGTTCCATTCAAAAATCGAACATAAGTAATGAATTTTTAGAGTCATTAGTCGTTAGATAATTCTTTGAAATAACAGAGTAGAAGACTGTCGTAAGCCCATAGTGGTTTGTTCCAATTAAAATTCGAACATCAGTAAGAATTGTTACAGTCATTAGTATTTACATATTGAATCATGAATTTGCTATTGTTAAAGTCATCAATATACCGGATTCGCCATATTTCACCTTGGGCCCATATTATTTATTTAGCTTTTGCCAGTCACATTTATTACAATTTTACAGGAAACGATTAATGCAAATAAGAAGACAGGGTCAATCTTCCTGCTTGTCAGATGTTTATGTCTAAGTTGTCAATAAATGCTATCGCTCCGTCGGTTAAGGTGAGGAATTCTGAGAAACTGCCTTGATATGCTCTTCCATCACAATCTGTAACTATGTGATTTATGGTCTGTCTCTCAGTCGCACCCAGGGAGATCTATCCAACCACATTTATTTGTGTGCGAGGTCCGCAAATTAGATTCGACGTAAGATTTTCCTATCGAACACATCAGCTATAGTTGCTAACGGACAATTATTTATTTTAAGCCAACTGCTAATAAGGGCGCATCCACTCACCCCCAAACATTTAATGATGGCCCTAATCCATAAATATTCTCCGAACGAAAATAATAATTACATAAATAATAACAAAAATTTATTTCCTCCAATAGTTATAATATTTCCGCCACTCATCACATTCCAATATGAAGTGAGATTTATCATATTATTATTATTATTCTATATAAATAATAATATATTTTATTTCCCCGTGAGAAAATAATATTTCATACAGGTTTACTATTTATTGCGTATATTATTACAATAATAATTGAGATAATAAGAAATTGCAAGGCTGCTACTTGCGACGTTTCATAGATTGCGAAAAAACCTTTGATAGGGTAAGTATTTTTACTATTTTTGGCTTTTTACTTGCGATGTTGAAGCTTTATATCCGATCCAATCCAAACTCCCTTTACGCCCCACTTATTGCGCTCGATCTTGCGCAAGGTTTATGACCTCCTCCCACAACATGTTCACTGTCCAGATTCCTCAGCTCTACATTTCTGGAGAAAGAACAGCGCTCTCGCGTGCAGTAAACAATATAATTTTGTTGTTATAGACTTTTTCATAGATGCCGCTGACTTCGCATAAAATCCGTACCATACTAACTTTAATATTATATTTTATATTATTTGTTATCCATTTTTCAACTTTTTATTAGTTATTGTGTTATCCGGATCGGAGAAGAATCCAATAAATCAAACAACGGAAGAATCTGTTCAGCCGATCTCGAGTTATAAGTGTTCGCACTTACCCGACGTTCATTTGTATTAAAAGATTGGCGTAGATCACTCTCTCGAGAGTACATTTCCACATTAGAAAAAAGGAGATATTATTATGTCTGTAATAAAGTATCGAGAAAAATAATATATTTACTCTGTACGTGATTTTTTCAGTTCAATCAACACATTTTATGGTTAAAGTAATACCAAAGAAAATACTTACGTACATTTAAGCACCAAGATAATAACATTTCTACATGAGTATCATCCTTATACGGATGAGGCATAAAGGTTTTATTAATCTTCAAATCCTAATGAGATCTTTTATAGACACTTTTGTACCAAAATTATGATTTTTGCTTCTTCTAAGATAACTTGAACAATATGATTTCAGAGATATTAGGTTCCTCGGGACAATACCTCTTATTAAATTACGAGTATAATACCAGAGGAAACCCAGCGTGTGCTTCTACGATTATAATGACATGATCGACGCGATAACTACAAATTATGTTAAAACTGGAAATCAATTGACTACCGAAATGCATTTTTTCGCAACAGGTACCTAACTATTTTTAAGCATCATGTTGTTGTAAAATATCGACCATAGTAGCCCAATGGCATATTGTGGTAAATTTCAAATTTAGAACATTAAATTTCTAATAACCGTCTTAAACTTGCCTCAGGAAATATTATATAGCTCGACTATTTTTAATTTTTGGACAAAATAATTGTGCCGGACTCTTGCACGCAGGCAGATCTACCGATTAAAAACCCCTCCTTTTCATCTCCACTCACTGCAGCAGTACTATGCGTAGACATTGCTTCGCATTTTGTGGTGGATGTTGTTTCGCATTCAGTGGTTGTCAAATATTTTTTAAACATTATTTTTTCGGGACCTTTCATCCCTCTCATTTTGGGTCATTATCCTGTCATGCTCTTCCACTCAACGATGGTGTGCTTGGCGGTATCCCTCTGTCCGCAGTATACGCAATGGTCATTTAGGATTTTCTCTCTCCTGGGAGGTATGCTTGAAGGCGTCTCTGCTCCGTGATTAGGTATCTGCGTCAAGTCATATTCCACCTTCCCAAACTCTCGCGACATCCATAATTTGATGTCTGGAATTAGCTTATGAAACAGTTAGTCTTTATCATCCAGTTCTATATCTTACATTTTCTTTGATGTGTTTGCCATTCCTTTGCTCCATTGCTGTCCTTTCATATACATAACCTCTGAATCTTTTTCTATCATTGCTATTCTTTTTTCGATGACAAGTTTTAAAAACATATTATGTGTTATTCTAAATACTTGATGCTTTTTATTCGAAGAACTTCAACGCATTCAATTCTAGGTCTTATCTCTTTTCCGCCAATTATATTGACACATTCTTGTGGATAAGTGTTAATTGATTCAAACCTACGATGGTTGTATGGCGTTGTTACTAGCTGACATGCTCTAGGACAGCATAACTGGAAGTTGACAACCAGTGACAGATCAGGATAGAGAAGCATTTTAGACCCACAATGGGTGATAATAAAGATATCTGGGCAGACTGAACCGAAGTCGTATAAATGGTGCAAATTCCTTCGAATACATCAGTCTCCAATCAGTTTAAATCAAAATATCTTGCTTGATACAAAATGACAAAATTACCCTATACGTGCCATTAAATTACTCATGCACACAAACATAATACTACTTTAATGATATATCAATGTCAGTTTTGAGACCAATTATTTTGAATCTCTCTCCACGGTCGCCATCGCGAACGCTGAAAATGATACTCGTGTGTACAAAATATGGAAATGTTCAGAATATAAAATTTCTTTTTGGCAATAAAAACACGATGTTATTTGCAAACATCTATTTCACGTTGATGGAACGGCGGAGGTGTTTTATAATATCATACAGAAATTATCATAGTGGAGTTCCCGAGCGTTAGTCATAATATAATATTTATACGGGAGGTTTTTTTTTGCAAATAAATCATGAAGCATTGTGACGAGGAATACGTTAGCCTATTTTTGGACTCTGTTCCCCGTTTGATGGGAGATTGATGTTGAATTCTGGCGTTTTTTTTTTTGTTTGTTTTATGGCCAATCACGTCGTATTGTAGTGGGTGCGTAGTGAAAATAAACATTCGTGTGAACTTTAATGATTAACTTTTCCATACTGGATTTTTGCTGTCTTATCAACTTCTTCAGCGTTATAACCCGTAGTGGGTCTTAGCTGCTTCTTAAACGTTCCCCATCCTGATCTGTCAATGGCTGCCACTTTCTAATAATTATTCTTCTCCAACACCCGACTGTCCGCGACAACTTCATCTATCTTAGCTTTGGTCCTCAGACACTTCTTGTAACCATCTTTGGATGCTGTTTAAACCGGCTCACTGTCAAACTTCGCGTTCTGCGTAGATTATCGTTGATTGCCGTTTATTTGTATCAAATAAATATAAAATGTTATCTATTAGGTAGGTATATCTTAGTTAAAAATGTATCAAGTAGCACTTCTTTATTGATACTTTCCCAAAACATCGTATAATAATTATTTTTGTTTGACGGTATGTATTATATATCAATTCATCTTAACAATCGAGTTTAATGTCAATGTTTTAATCATAATTGTTCAGAAAAGTATATTATTTTGTCTTTTAAAAAGTCTAGTAATAAAACAGAACCCAAACAAGACCCTTGTGGAACACCACACTTAGAAATTTCTAATTTATTTTTAGTTGTTTGTTATTTAACCGTTCGAATTATAACTTTGAAAGTTCGCAATACGTTATTTAGCAAAAATTTACAAACCTCCATTTTACGCCTTTTTCGGATAGAAAAAAAAAACTCAAAACGGATTACAGAAAATAACGGATAGGTACCTTTAAATGCTTTTTGTTAAAATAAAAAAAAAATGTAAATCAGTATAGGATACAAGGAGATCTGCATAGGTTCAATTCTTTTTATCGGCAAGGTCAAATCTGGAAATCTTTCGGTTCGCTCTCGAAACACCTCCCTGCCTGTTATACGCCATGTAAATGAGGGTTTCTTTCGCGTAGGAGGGGCCATAAAGATGTTAAATTCTGATATTTATCACTCTTTCAATAAAAAGGGTGAAATAAAAAAGCGAAGCCTTTAGTAGTCTGCTGGGTGCGACTCGGCGTTTTTTTTTTCTTCTTCTTGTTTCCAGAAAAAATATTGTGAATTATTTCAAATCATCGTAAACGACTGGTATTGCCATCATATTATTGAATTTTTGTCTGAATATTGAGAGAGAGTGTGAGAGAAAAGCGAAGAAATAATATTTTGAAGATTTAAGATTTTTAATATTTATTTATATAATTATTCCTGGTTACACAGCCTCTATTACCGTCCGGATCTCGCCAAAAATTTTAAAACAAACGACATATGGAGCAATCTATAATATATGTAGAAGAATGTCGGGTTGGCTGAACAGATTCTTCCGATGTTTGATTTATTGGATTCTTCTCCGCTCAGGATAACAGAATAATAATTAAAATGTTGAAAATGGATCAGAAATAATATAAAATATAATATTAATGTTAGTATGCAACGGATTTCCTGCGACGCCACAGCCATCTATGAAGAATTCTATAAGAACAAGATTATTGTTTACCTGACAACTATTGGCAATAAAAATATTGACAATCTTGATCCTAACCAGCATATACGAGTATCACAAAAAGAGGTAAATTTCTTTTGGATAACCAGCTTAGATCTTTCGAAATTTATTAGATTAATAATTTATCCACTTTCTTGTGAACATGCAAAACATAAACATAGTAATGTACTCGCACCTGGTGGACTTGGATGGGACGTATGTTAAGGATGCCGAATAACAGTTGGCCGAGGAGAGCGCTTCTCTTTCTCCCATCAGAGTCCCGAAGACGAGGAATACTCACTCATTGAAAAGCTCTTGTTGCCTCCCTAAGTGGGTCGTGAAGGCAGTTTGGATTGGATTGGTATGCACTGACCGCTTGCCAAAAATAACGGCGAACTTGTCCATTAATCTACTGTTTTTATGAATGTTTGGAAATTACATTGATGTCTAACGCTAATACAAATAAGATAGTGTAAAAGAGAAGAAAGGCATCACCCATTTGAACAATGGAAAGTTAGAATATCTTTTATCTGCAAAACCGTCAATGAAATTATATTATGGGGTTAGAAACCTGTGGTATCCGCACGATATTTTTTCACATGCATCGCCAGCTTAAAAATACTTGCAGCACGTTGTGACGTAGTGCATTTCGGGATTACAACTGTGAACGAATATTGGCTAACGTCTTGAGGGAAATAATTTGTCTACGTGTCAGGTGTGCAATTTATTCCACGCTTTACATACACTATGGTTTAGTACCGCTGTCTTGAGAATTATTCTGTATATATACTTTCTTGCAGGTAAAGGAACTTTTGTACTATTTCATATCATATCTTCAAAATATTTTGATAATACAAAGCGTGTGGTATTTTTAGTTGATCTTTATTTGCAAATAATAGATCAAGTGGTCAAATTGTTTCTTTTTTTGGTGGTTTGGTGGAAAAATATTTATTTCAAATATATTATGTAGATTGTGTCAAAGTGAGTCAGTAAATACATACCATAATACCTAATGTGTGAGTCAGATGCAATGTATCATGAGTCAGTGTGTGGTAACATTCTCATATCTCCTAAGACATCCTTAACCGTTTTTTTTTCTAATCGATCCACGTCATTTTCGGTCAGCCACGCTTTCTCACACCTTGCCTTTCAGCCTTATAAATTATCTTAGCCATCCTATTTTCATCCATTTTTTCCATATACCTTGAAGATTTCAACTTCTTGAATTTTATGTCTGTCACAACACTAATTTTCATACCACATTCCTTCCAAATATTCTCATTTCTTTCCACATATTCTTCGTAGAGCTCTCATCTCTACTGCATTCTTATTTTTTCAGCCATGACCACTTTTCACGTCCATACACCATAGATGGTAACATTACGCGCAAGTTTTTAAATCATTTTCCCTTTTGATAAATAAATTTAATTTTGCAGTATTAATTGCATTTATCAAATATAAAAAAATTTCTACAACGTATAAAGTATAGATATACCTATATTTTGAAAATAGTGTACTGTTTAGAAATATATATTTACGACTTTCTTCTTTATCATCAGCCTGCCTCCTTCGATTGCTGAACATAGGCCTCCCCCCCCTCTCCTTCCAATAATTCCTGGCCTGAGTCTCTCTCATCCATAAGCGGCCCGCAATCTTAGCGATGTCGTCCGTCCATCTGGCCTGGGGCCTGCCGACATTTCTTCTGCCTTGTCTAGGCAGCTACTTCACCACTCTTTAGGTCCATCTGTCGTCTGGGCATCTGGCCATATATCCCCCCTGGCAACCCTCTCTACCACACCGACAACCCTGATCTTCTCTCGTATCCATGTATTTGACTTTTATGTTTATGAATTCTCTAAAAATTTGCCCAATTTCGCTTTTTATTTTCTTCACGCCTTTTTTGCAGGATACGTTTTTTTTCGTTGTAGGATTCTAATTTTACATCTTTTATTTATTTTTGAACTAGCTCTCCCGACAGACGTTGTCCTGTGATCCTTACTATGAACATTGATTTCGAATTTGTATAACGATTAGCTTATTACTTTTTAACCAATCTAATTTAAATCGATCTGTTTCAAACCATATAGGTATTTTCCATCGATATTCTGTCAATCGCACCAACTATCAAATAACTGACAGCAGTGTCATACTTTAAATTAATTTCAAATTTTCAAACTTGGTATAAAAATTATACTTATTGTTAAAATTCTAAGAAAGTTACCTAATTAGAGTTTTCTTTGATATTATAATTTTTCGCGCAACTTTCTTATTTTTTTCTTTCATAAGAACCTTTTTCTGATAAAAGCCAACACGACAAAAAAAGAATTAGCGAAATCGGTCCAGCCATTTAGGCGTGATGCGATGACCACGGAAAATAGCTCTCCATTTTTATAAGAATCCATATAGGTATTTTTTTAGAAATTGGGGTGAAATTACAAACTACCCCCTGATAAAAAACCAATTTATACGTTTTTTTCTTGAAATGCATCTGAAATTTAAATAAACTGCACTAACAGCTCAAAGAGAATGCATCACCGATTCACTTGTAGGCTTAGCACGAGGAAAAAATCCCATTTTCGCCTCTCTTGTTAAAACTCGCTCGACGCCGCCGCGCCGTATAGAATTGGATTAATTTGCATTTAAATTTGCCTGTTATTTTAACTGTTCCCAGATGTCAAAGGAGTTTTGTAGGTGTTTCCTGGATAAAAATGAGTGGTAAGGGGACAAAAATAATATGCCAAAATAATAACAAAAAGTGATTTAAATAACTGACCCCTTAGGGAACAGAAAAGGACCGTTTTACATTACATATTATCATTTTTACAGTCGAACCCAATATAACGAGTTCAACTTGTTTTAGAATTTTGTTTGTTGCACGTAGATTTTTTTCGCATATTTGAATTCTTATAATGGTAGCTCACAGTACGATTTGATAGCAGATGCGTCAATATAGCACTTGTTTATGAGGTGATCGTAAGTTTGTGTCAAGTCACACACGCATGCTGTAAAATCTTAATCCATTAATCATCATTATAAGATTTATTTTACTTTCATTCTCGCTAGGCTTTTTCAGGCAAATTGTCAAAAATATACAACATAAGATTTAGTCCAGTGGTTTCAGTCGGCGGCTTTCATACGTACAGCGTATTGGTGTACGACTATGATTTCATTTAAGATAATTTTACATCATGCTTATCTTTCTTGAATGGTTGTGCATATTCTGGCAGTTCTTTGGTCAGCTCTGCAAATAGATTCTGACTCATTCCTGTGTATTCGGTCCATACTTTTTTTTTCAATTACCCTTCAATTTCATAGAAAGCAAGGCATCCCTTGCCAAAAAAGCCATTTGGGTTGGCTGGAAGAAATCCTTCAGGATAACATCGCCCTTTGATTCGTATGTCTGTGTTCATATTGTTATTTTAATTCAATAAAGTATTATTGAATTTATTTTATTTTTATTTTTTTTGGTTTCTCATTGGTTTTTCCCGTAAAAAAGTTTGGCTTTGATTTGTACATTTTTTTAATATTATCTAATATGTATTGTGGATGATTTATGTGATTCCCAGTGACAATTTTATTATATTTTTTTTTTGATAAAATATAATACCCCCTATTCGGATTATGGAACGTTCTTATTAAGAACGTTCCAAATGATTTATAATTAAGTTCACTCGAACTAAAATTCGTATTCGGAATTATGCCGTGTTCTAAAAACCAATATTAGTTCACCATAAATATTTTTTTGAATTATAATTGTCTATGGATCGAGCATACGCCTTATTGGTTGATGCTGACAAGCGGACAGCCAATCGGAGAAGACAAATTCAAACGAGCTCCATGTTCCAAGCAAGTTCCAAGGTAACATGGTCGCCGGAAACTGCCGAACCAACCCGAAGTGTAACGAAGACGACTGTATGATAGCATTGGTGTTCAATGATAATAATTTTTGATGCTATTATTTGTATTACTTATAATAAATTCGGGGGAAATGCTTAATATTTTTAATAAAAATAAACTTGTTTTATAATTATTTGGTTAAAAAAACACGTTTATCATAAAAATATCATCAGATATCTTTTTAGACGCATACAATTAGGTGTGAACTAAGGTTAGATTTTTGACAGATAAACGCACTAAAATTGACTTAAATACGAAATTCGAATACCAAAATGAACTACATAATTTCAAACTATAGTCTAATTAAGAACAAATAGGAACGTTCTAAAATTTCTCGAATACCAATCCGGCTAATTAAAATTGGAACTTTCTTATTTTAGTTTAGTGCGTACTTAATTTGAATTGGAATAGGGGGTATCATATAATGTTGTTTATTTTGCCCGAATAAAGATTATTATTATTATTTCCTCTCTTGAAACATTCGGTCGGAACCGAGATTCGAACTCGCAATACGCTGTACGTACGAAAACTAACTGTCGACTGAACCGCAGTACTGTCAAACACTTAATTTATATTTTCTCAAATCATGCTCGCTTTGCGTATCATTCGCGTAATGTGAGGTTACACTGTAATGGGACAAAAATTCGCAATATTAATAAAATGTTTAAAATTATTGAGGTAGAAATGACCTTTTTGTTACCTCAGTGTGTCATATTATGCTCATTACATTCTTATTAGTACGAGTTTAAATTTTATAATTTAGAATGTTAAAACTTTTGAAAAAGGAATGTTCATGCATGGGTGCGATGTCAAATATTTTTAACCGGCGAGAACATTTTCCTCTTTTAAATCCTTGTGAAAATTATTACTGGCTAAATACCACAATTACACAAATCTATATGATAACACCCTCAATTTTTTTAATGTCGAAATGAAACATAGTTTTTAAGTAGGTATAGGTAAACAATCCTTGTTAGGATATTTCAGAAACTATCTAATTTTTCTCTATCAGTAAATTCTTTTATTTGCTTTAGGTCTCAGAAGTTTGAGTCTCAAAATATATATTGTTTAAATGAATCTGTGCTCAGTCGGCCACACTTTCTTACACATCTATCCTTTCTGCCTTATAAATTATCTATGTCATTTTTCATATCCATTCTTTCCACATGCCGAAACCATCTCAACTTGTTTACTTTCATCTTTTTCACAACACTAACTTCCATACCTCATTCCTCTCCATATCCCACAGAGTCTTTCCATCGATTCTCCGTAGAGCTCACACCTCTGCTGTATTTATCCATGTGCACTTTTCGCATCCGAACATCATTGATGTTAACAGTATTGTGTCTTGTTGCTGTTTCTCATAAAAGGTCTTATTGCGCCGCCCATCCTGTAGCCCTAGTATAAGTTTTCGATGATCGAATATCGAAACGATCATCGAAATAGTTTCGAAAAGTTTCCATACTAAAATGATCGAATGATTCGATCGTTTGATTTAAGAACACTATTTGCACGCTAATAAGCGCTTATTTGCGTACAATTAGCTTTCGATAAAACTCCTACTAGCCCCACTGTTTACAGTCACTTTCTCTTTCTCACTTTCCATCCCATCTAAGTAAACTTCCTGAATACACACACTCATTCTTCTTTACAAGTAATTTTGGATATTTATAAGTAATTTTGGATATTTACAAGTTATTTTGGAAATAAAATGCCAAACTTATTAGTACTTATGGTTTATAATATTTTGCATTTCAACTTCCGCACTTAAAAAACTTAATGCAGTTCTTTGCACTCGCCAACTTTCCTACTTGTACAAAGTGCCGCTTACTTAAGTCGACGTGTTTCGGTGCAGCAAATCACACCCCGCATAATTGCATAACAGAAAATTAAATGAATAATGAGTTTCAAAAGTAAACACAAAAATAAAAGTTTTTTTCCACCGCCTCAGAACCGCAGCACTCTAACGAAAAACATTACGTGATTTTCACGTTTTATTCTGATATCGCGTTGGTCGTGTCGTAAATTTTATTATTTCCCTACATACCGTGCTTTGGTTGTTATTCTAAACAATATTTCAAAAGCTCAACTCATATTAATGCACATTTTAATGGGATATATCTGTTTACAAAGTGCAATATTTTATACCGTAATACAATGTTCCCTTATATTGTTAAATGGAGACCAATATATCAACATTTATATTTAAATTTCTCCCATTAAAATTTTCCCTGAAACTCGGTTGTATTACTTTGCTCGAATTAATACAGTACTCACTAAGTTAGTAATTTTTGCTTAACGATAGTTTCGAATTTGTACATTCGGAATATATAGTAGTAAAATTATCATTTTGTGCCGCCTCTTCTTTCTTAAAACTTTGAGCAATTTCACAATCTTAATTATTGCAAAGTGTTAAGTGTTTAGTCAACTAGTTATTTTTAACCTAGTTGTTGGATATAGTCAAACTTGGAGTGATTTTTTAGCAATTTATTAAAAACAATACGATACAAAGCTTGCATTTCGGGTAAACTATTATATATAAATGATTTGCCAACAATTGTACCAAATGATCAAACTATTGTAATGTTTGCTGATGACACATCTCTCTTGATAAGGGATGATAACTCCATGGGGATTTTAAATAGGGTGAATGTTGTATTGGATCAATTGGGGAAATGGTTCGGTGCCAATGGTCTTGTACTCAATGTGACGAAAACAAATACTATTCGCTTCTCTCTGAGACAAAACACTGATGCTGACCCAGTGATAGCATCACTGCGTGAGCAAGGATTGCAGACATCTGGGGAAACAAAATTTCTAGGTGTGACAATAGATGAAAAATTACAATGGTCAGCACATATTATTTCTATCTCAAAGAAGTTGTGCTCTGCAATCTACGCTATAAAAAAAAACAAAAGAGGTTTGCGGTTTTGACGCAGCCAAATTTGTCTACTTTTCATATTTCCACAGCATATGTCGTATGGAATATTGTTATAATATTGAATATCGTTAGACAGGAAATCTTGGCGCAATAGGACAAGGAGAGCCGACCCCAAATAATGGGACAAAGGCGAGGGCGAAGAAGAAGAATGTCGTATGGAATATTGTTCTGGGGAAGGGGAGCCGATTGGAGTAGAGTTTTTGTTTTACAAAAAAGAGCAATACGGCAACTAATGGACATTAAACCCAGAGAAACATGTAAAAATGCCTTCCGCGAACTGGGAGTACTAACATTGCCAAGTGTGTTCATTTATGAGTGCTTAATATATGCCTACAAGAATTTGCCCAATACTCCTCTTAACCTCGACCATCACACCTATAATACCAGGGGTAAACAAGATGTAAGGCCATTGGAACATAGATTGACAAAGGTCTCAAAAAGTTACATCTGTAGTAGTATACGTTTATTTAACAAGTTGCCTCATAGTTTTAGAGCACTTAATTTATTGGAGTTTCAGAGAGAGGTGAAGAAGTATCTTGTTGAACAAGTATTTTACAATATTGACGATATGCTAAATGGGACCGTTGACTCTATTATTTGAGATTTAGGTTAAATTGTGTTTTGTTCATTTTGTTGCTTGGTGCCCATTTTTAAACAGGTTGACGTGAAGCTATTTTGAGCCCTTTACACTCAAAATAGCTTTGATATTATTGATCTTCAATCTTTAAATTGTACTTTCTTTTCTTTTATTTCTGCCAGTAAGAAATTATGTATATAATTTTTGTTGTCATAGGTATCTTATTGAATTAAATATAATATTCATTCTTTAGACGATTGTTATTAACATTAAATTAAGGCTGACAAACGTATTTAAAACGTAGTCTACTTACATGTATCACGCTTGACTTTTGTGTTGATTTATTTAGTTTATATTTAAATTCTGACTTTCTTTCACTTTTAATAGACAAACTATGAGTAGTAGGTATACTATAATCTACCAAATATATGATCTGGCATTTATTAAGCTTGGGTACGTTTAGAATTATTAAACAAAAATTTACACATGCATCAGAATCAAAATAAAAATACACATATTGAATTTATGTATAATCTTTGTTCTCAGTGGGCCTAGACAAAATACAGTTGGCGATCGACTACAAACGAATTCTTCGACAATGTAGAGTAGGAAGAAAATTAGCTGTCCACTTTTTATAATTTTATATCAGTGTCATTGCTTGGTTTTAATAATTGTTTACTTGTTCCAGTGGACAGATAATTTTTTCGCACTATACATTGGCGAATTCTTCGTTTGTAGTCGAACGCCAGTTTGAATTTGTCTACGGGGGCTGGTAACTTAAATATTCGAGCATTTATATTGTTATTTTGTATACTTGACGATTCCAAGTGCCAAATTCATGGCCTAAGGATGAAAAGAAAGAATAAAGAATAAAGAATAAACATTTCAGTGCAGTGAAATCTAGTGGTACGTTCGTAAGCTTTCATATCAAATACTGTGAATTAAGAGACCTGTTGCAGAATAACTTCCTATTCTACAATATCAAATATAATTTTATTGGTGTGGAGAATGACCTGCCCGATTAGAATTTTGTTTTGCTCATGGCCGCTCACAATTTGACCTTCCTTGAGACCGGAGCCATTGGATCCAACCATCCGTCAGTGCATGCATCATGCAAGCCCTGCAGTTCTTCATTGAATGCGTACATGGGGCACTCGTTTATCAGATGATCGATTGTTTTTTGTCATCCCACATGCGCATGCTGGTGAGTCCATCCATCCCCATTTATGAAGGTTTGAAGCGTCACATCACATTAAATCATTTAACTTCAATAGGCTTCCTCTCATCAGGGTCCCGAAGACATGAGGACACCGTGTTCCGCTCCTTCGAAGCAGAGCTGAGGGATTTGGACAAGGTGTGGGAGGAGTTCATAAACATTGCGCTGGATCGAATGCAATGGAGAGCTCTTGTTACCCTCCTATGCCCCTGAGTGGAGTGTAAAAATGAGAATTAGTTAGTTTGGCTTAGTGAAAGTGGATAAAATGGATCGAAAAGGTTGTTAGATATTCAAATTTTTTTTGTAGAATGGTAACACTATATGTATGAAATATGCAGACCTTTTTTTATTCCCTTTCTTCCTCCCTTTACCATCCTGTACTCACCAAAATTGCAACAAAATACTGCCTCCTGCTGTGAACTGTCATTGTGTCAACACATAAGAGTAATGTTCAGTTCAATCATACAAAATTCAATAAATGAGTGCACGTTCTTCGATCAATTCAAACAATTAGGTAAAAATAAAAATTTCAATCATCAGTTAAGTGTCGCGAAGAAAGTGAAAATCAGGTGAGTACACCAGCCTCCTTCACAATCCTATATTTTTCAGTAGTTGTAAAATATCTTTATTTAGAAAATACTCTACAAAGGTTACTTCAAGTATATTGCCGACAAAGGGTTAAACTGTTAGTATTTCTAGCCAGAGTATCGTGGGTGCTAATAGAATAGTTTCACTTCAAACTGTGGATTGTGTGTATACAGTCAGATATAATATTAGTATTACTCGTATTAAATCATTAAGCTAACTCGAGCAAATTGTAGTTTATACCGTTGAGGTTTCGTACCGATTCTGTTACACTAGGTACCGGTGAAGTTTGATAACCGGTGAAGCTCACGTGGATGTTTTATAACAAACTAGCTGACCCGTCGAACTTCGTATCGAAATAAATAATATAGGTACTCTATGTTTTATACAACGGAGCTATAATTCGTTTTTTAAGTTATTTAACACGAATGACTAAATAGTCAAACATACTACATAAATACTGGGATTAGCAAAACCTGCATACCACGCTGCATTCATTGTGTCTTAAATCTTCTCTTTCAAAATAGTGGAAATAATTAAAAAGCTCAGTTAATGCAGTATCTGTGATTTTTTTTTCATACATACCTTCTATTGCAACATGGTAGAATCCAATCAATCTATTTTATACGATACATTTCACATTCGCATTCTTTCAATTGCAACAACAAACAATCCACTGACAGTTCTTTCAAATGTCATTTAATTAAAATTTAAATTGTAAACAGTACTAAAAAGATTACCTATTTAGGGTTTTCTTTAATTTTTTAATTTTCCATGCATTTTTCCTATTTTTTTTTCTTCTAAAAGGACATTCTCCTGATAAAAGCCTACACGACAAAAAAAGAATTAGCAAAATCGGGCCAGCCGTTTAGGCGTGATGCGATGACATCGGGAAATGGCTCTCCATTTTTATATGTATATAAGAAGATAGGCATCTTAAGGACTGATTTTATTTGAACTTTGCGATTTTATTAAAACAAGCTTGTTTTCTCGAATTATAAAAAAATGAGCAGAGTTGACGTTTATGTTTTTTTTTTTTTTTTTTCTTTTTTTTATTATTATTATTCGCATCATTTTGACCTGTGACCTTTCATATTATTATATTATTTCAGCTCATATAATATTGTTGAACAAAAGGTACAATGAAGTAACATACTGTATTTCTACATCAGAGTTCGCCCTGTGAGTAGGTATATTATCATTAACAGCGGCAGACAATTTTACGCCAAAAAATTATCATAATGAAATAACTGAAAAAATTGCAGGCAATAAGTTCCACCGGCTTTACTGACACATTTGTAAAGAAAAGTATAATTTAATTATTGATAATTATTACATTAAACTTAAATACTTACTAAAAAAGATTAAGCAAATATACCTACAACAAATCAACAGTTTTAAACAAGAAAAGAAATCAAAAAATTAAAAACAAAATCAACACAAAAACACGTTCTTCCACTCCCCTGTCATTCTGGAGCCTCTTCTCTCTTCTTGATAGTTACTATATAGCGTACGTTCCTGTCTCCAACCACCTGTTTTATATAATTATGTCTAAGGCGAACTTTGGCTTTGGTTTTTGTCCTAATTTATTCCTTCACGATGGTAAAGAGCCAATCTATCAAGCAAATTGTTACGCAACTCTTTTTAGGAGTTGCCTTGTTTCGCCGGCTGTACTCAGCAGTACAATGCGACCCATTATGGATTCATAATATGCGTCTTAAACACCACATTTCAAAAGTAGCTCTGGTGTATTTCTAGAGAGAATGACAATAAATCCATTCGAAATTGAAACTGTTTTGCGCAACGACAAGTCAGTTTTAAATTCGTATATTTTTTTCGCCATTTCCTGCAGAAATAAAGCATAGAATCCCGGACTCCCTCAGGTTTGTAATCCATATTTTGCAGTCGTAAATCAGTACACTTTAGACAGTCCTGCTAAAATTTGGTCGATGTGTAACTCTGTTTTATCAACTCATCTTTATAGATACTTTTCTTTATTTAGTTGACGCATATCAGGTGCCGGAAGTTCTTCCGCAAAGAATTTGATCTCAGTTGACATTATAATTCAGCCTTCCTTCCTTCCTTCTGACGGTTCTTCGACACAAGTAATTAAAAATTAAAAGGCTCAGTTTTGTTTTCCATCGCGAAAGGAAATGCATCATTAATGATTTTAAGTTTCTGCGTTTTAATTTATTCAGGAGTGCTTTGAAAAGCCTTTCTACTGAAGTACTCGCGAATACAGACCTTTTTAAAACCTTGGAACAGAATAATTATTGTAGAAAGTATGAAAATTCTTTTGCAACCATATTTTTTAAGTCTTGATACACTTACAAACGCAATAATATTTTTTCTACTTTTACACTGGACGACGTTTTGTTTTTCTACAGCTTGCCATTTACGCTTTATTTTCGATAAGATAATATTATGTTTGTTTCATTGGTATATGTACTTCTCACTTTTTAGCATCATTTTAAGAGTATATTTCAATCCAATTTGCAGATCTGTAGGACACCGGTTGCAATACTAGAAACATCAACAAGAGAACCTGCGTTAAAATGAACAATTTTCTTTTTATAATATCCGTTTCTACAGTTTTGGAGGTAAACAATTTAATAATGCGCTATATCGACTGTCTATGAACAGTATCAAAGGCTTTTTCAGAATCTATGATTTAGTAAGCAAACGAAATCATATAAACTTTATTTATTCTTCATTCAAGAAAATCTATCATGCGAGTATTCCTAGTTTCTTCTTTTGATCATCTGCTAAATGATGGTATGTAAGAGAGCTTCATTTCGTATTACCTGCCCCACCCATCTTGCACGCTTTTCAGACAAGGTTTTGAGCAGATCCCTTCCTTTAGAAGTCTTCTATAGGATCACACCTACAAAACAATGATATTTAAAATGATCGACTGTTTGTTTGTACCGTACGATAAAATAGTACGGTTTCAAAAGCATTGGGTTTTTGAGTAGGTACCAGGTGACGTACGAACTTTTGCAGCTTTCATACTCTCAAGGTCGTTTAAAAGTAAGCTAAGTCAAATTATGTTTATGAACATTAAGAAAAAAGGCAAACATTTCATTTTATACATAGTTTATGTTTCGAATTATGGACTCACCTATTTAATTTTTGTTGAATCATTAATTTATTCCATGAAACTCCCTCTTCTTTTTTGGTTCAACCTTATTATCGGTTGGCAGGAATTTTCTCCACTCCGCTTTGTCCGTTGTAGCTCTTTTCAGTTCCTCATATGTGGAACAGTACCACTAGTTTAAGTTTTCGATGATCGAATATCAAAACGATGATCGAAAGAGTTTCGAAAAATTTCCATACAAAAATGATCGAATGATTCGATCGTTTGATTTTCGAACACTATTTGCACGCTAATAAGTGCTTATAAGCGTTTAATTAGCTTTCGATTGAACTCGTACTGGCCCTACAGCACAATATGTCCGAATGCACGTCTTGTAGGTATTCCTGATGTCGTGGTCGTCCTCCGAAGTTTATCCCCTGGGTCATCCTCTCACCCAATCCTTGAAAGATATGAATATTTTATTTCAAAGCCTGTTAAAAAATTCGAAATGCATTTTTGCAAAATCATAATTCCCGAGCGATCTTACAGTCGTATTTCTGGCAGGCTGAAAGGATTCTGGAGGCATCAGGATATGTCAACAGCTGTACTCGTACCAACAATCTTCGGAAATTATAATGAAAAATTACTCCATTCGCATTGTATATTTTCTAAAACTCGAGAAAACTTTTGAAAGAAACATGTGAATGCTTTTTGTGTGCATTAGGAAGTAATTGTCTATTTTTAAATTTCAATCTGGGTTGTTCACAATTAATGTTTTTATTTAGAATTCAATCAATTAATTCATTCTCCCTTTTACACTCCACTCAGGGGCATAGGGAGGCAACAAGAGCACTCCATTGCGCTCGATCTTGTGCAATGCTTATGACCTCCTCTCACCGCATGTCTATATCACAGAGCTCTGCTTCGAAGGAGCGGAACACAGTGTGAGAGGGTCTTCCTCGTCTTCGGGACCCTGATGGGGGGAAGAACAGGGCTCTCCTCAGCCAACTGTCCTTCGTCATCCTTAACACATGTCCCAGCCAAGTCCATCTCCACCCCACAATGGTATAGGTGATGGGCTCACGCTGGATGAGCCGGTGTATAGCATCGTTCGTGATGCGATGGTACCGTCTTACGCCCAGAATAATTCTCCTGAGGCACTTCATTTCAAAAGCTGAGACTTTTTGTGCCTGGGCTTTGGTCAGGTGCCAGTAGGTACTCACGCCAATATATGAGAATTTCACATTCACATTTTTTTATCTACCTACAGAGAGCAACAGCTTTTAATAGATATATTACGTATTTTGTTTGGTTTTTTTTTTTATTATTCGAAATTTGCCGAAATTATACTAGGCAGACGTCTGCCAGAAACTTCCAAATCTGATCTGACACTCGAGAGAGTGAAGGGTAGGCAAAGAGGCACTTACGTGGGCTTCTAAACGTGGCGTAGGTATACACGAGGAATATTGTTTAAATATAGAATTTCAATATGGCTACAGTAGAGACTTGCTTAATTTGACATTTTATTTAAAAAAAAAAAACCTTTCAAAAGATATTAAAAGAAATTCTTCTCTATCAGTATTTTAAATACGATAAAATTGGAAATAAATAGGTAAGTAAAATGTTCGTTTTGGTATCAGGAGGGCTAGTATTGAAATTCAACCCCGATTTCAATGTCCACCGATCCTTTTTTTGTTTGTCGTGCTGTCAAAATACTCAATCGCGATCTAGTGAACTTTTTTTTAAATTAAGTTCGTGTTTTTAGTGACACCTTTTTATAGAAAAAAAACAAAACAATTAGGTATATCTAAATATTATCAAATTTGATAAAATTGTAAAGTTATCAAGATTATATTATAAAGTATTTTTTAATTTAAAAAAAAATTACATTTTTCCATTTTAAGTTAATTTTTCATGCATGCCCTTGCTTACTGTGAAAGATGTCAAAAGTGTATTTGTGTTCACTTCGAGTGAGCAAAAAATAAAAAATCTTAAAATAATACAAATAATATACCTACACTTATAGGAAAAGTACTACTTGTAAAAAACCCTATTTATACAATTTTTACGGCAAATTTTTCAAATTGTTTTCTGAATTTTTCAATGTAAAGTAGAAAGAAAATTAACTGTCCACTTTTAATTAAAAATTTAAATGATTGTTCATATCATCCAGTGGACAGTTCATTTATTCCGTATGGCTTTCGTGCTTTACAGCGAAAATCTACAAAATCACATAATGATATTTTTATTAAGATTAGAATTGAATTGGCATCGCGACTGAAATGCCCAGTTAGGTGCCAGATGCATCAGTTGATACTACTTATCGTGCGTGCGAACTGTCCCGACTTGACTTGGTTTTCTGAATTATTCTGCCTACGATAAACGGAAAAGAATTTCCCAGTTCAATATCTTGTCTAACTCAATAGGTACTTACTTTGACCACTGTGATTTGTTTCATAGTCTATCATCAGAACCGAATAAAAACTTCCCATTGTGAAGTCCGTGAGTTAGTTCTGTTCTATTAGGTTAATTATATAAGTTATACATAATAAAGTAATAATCATAACATAACCATCATTAACCCCCTTCTCACGAGCTGTCTGTCAGGGTTTCACACCTGGATGCGCTTGGTGGAAGAGGGGTACAACTACGCACCTTATATATACATCAAATTTAGGATCGAGCGTCTATTTACGTAACAGGACGCTGTCTTCATAATATTGTATAGACAGAGCATATTATTATTATTATTTATACTTACTTGAATTGGCCACGCACGCTATTGATTGATTCTATAAGACCGACATTCACGATTCTTGATCTTGATCACGGAGGTAGTTCGTAGTTTCGTAACTTTTAAAAAATCCAAGAGATGTCGGTAATAGGAAATAAGTCACATATGAAGCGTGTTACGTTATCGTATATATAATGTTGTTGGATGAATAGACTTCATTTAACCAAAATTTTACCGAAAAAAAAAATAACAACTAACGACTCTAAAAATTCATTACTAATGTTCGATTTTTAAATGGAACAAACCACTACGGGCTTACGACCGTCTTCTACTGTTATTTCGAAGGCTGGCTTAGAGTGATCACTTTACGTTAACAACGTTCGCCATCAGGTGGTAATGTTTGTCTCCGAAACTCTTAATCATGAGAATTCTCAACATGTTCAACATGTCGAAAACTCTCATGTATGAAACAAGTAGAAATTTAATAATTAATGAAAAATAGAGAAGAAAAGTTGGAAATTTTTGAGAACAAGAGAGCAACCAAATTTAAAGACTGCGACTGCTGTCATATATTTGGCGCCAGGATATGACTATATCCATTTTTGTTACTGTCTCATATTTATTGCCTATTGGCTTTGTTGGACCAACAAAGCAAAATTTTACCGAATTATTATGGGAAGATTATAAGCGTGTATTGAATATTATTTCAATATTACAAATCAAAATGGCATAACCGTTTATAAATCACTCGAGATGTTTCGTCTGTTGATAATAATAATAATAATTCCTTGTGAAATGTTTATACAAACATTTATTTGTTCTCAAATCTTTTGATGGGATTATGATCTTAAGTGTCTGGCTGAGAGAGGATTTGGTTCGAGTATTTACTTCGCATTTTGTATTTCCGCTCGTGAATAGCGAACTGCTTGCTAATCTCGCCTAGATTTGTGGATTGGGAAATTATATTTAAGCTCTACTCATCGGTTCCTTACCAGCTCATGCTTCGCAATATAAATTGTGTCATCGAAACACGAAATAGTCTCTTGAGCGTATTTCACTCAGTTATAAATAACATTCTAAGAGTTTGGTGATTATTTTCTTCTTAATTGTATGCCTATTTTTAGGATATTTCAGTAATTTTGTTCTAAAATTATAACTTTGTCAATGAACAACAGTACTCGTATCCTATGGTTTAAATTTAAAATGTAAAGCGTTTCTTCCTTTCTTTTTAAACAAACGTATCTGTACTCACTCAAAGTGAACACAGATACACTCTTTGACTCTTTCACAATACGCTACTTTTAATGCTTGTGTCGTAAAGGAAGATGGTCGGCGTCTGGGATCAAACTCACGAACTAGTACGTAAAAAAGCACGAAAGTCGGCATCGAAGTGGTTGGTGACCCAGCGGTTACAATGTCGGCTTTCGTACTGCGGACGTCGTGGTTCGATCCCAGGTGCCGACCATCTTCCTCTTTCACGACACAAGCTTTCGGTAGCTTACTGTGAAAGAGTCAAGGATTGTATTTGTGTTCACTTTGAGTGAGCACAGATTCATTTAAAAAAAAACAAAAACGCCAGATTACCAACCATTTCCATTGCAGTTATATTTAAAATCCCGCAGTCATTGAAACTGTATAAAGCAAAAATATTTTAAGCACTATTATGTAGTTCTCAATTATTGAGCTTAGGCCCTACAAATAAGCTCACCTACGGTTAAGTTAACGAATTGTACGTGCATTCTTGGTGGAATTATTTTAAAACCCTTAATTACTCGCATGAATAAAATCACATAATTACTCGCATGGGGTCTCAGGTGACCCCAAATTGTAGGAATTATTTTTAATATATAATTAATTGATATGTAAATAAAACTATTTTATTATTAAAATGCATTGTTTATATAAGAACATTTTCAAGAAACAACATGAATTAATATATATTTAGTTATAATACAAGCTGAAGTAAAATAACTAGGCAAAAATAAAATTTTGTACTCATGGTGAAATAAATTTTAAAAATTCAAAAAAATTTAGGAACTCTTAAAATCAACAATATTACAATGCTTGCAATATATGTGTAAGTGGTCATTGCACACTAAATTTGCGCACTTTTTACACCTTGTTGCCACTTTGCGATCGCTTTTCCGCAGACAGTTGTTGCAACGCCCACGTTTTGTTGTGGTTGATGTTATCACTATCGTGATCACTTTTTTTGATCACAAAGTCATCTGACTCTAACTCAGAATCTGAGCCACAAACTTCTTCGTCAGAAACTTCTGCCATATATTGCAACATTTGCATCTCCCTTCTATACATGACTGATTCTCGAAGAAAAAACAAATATCACGATAACATATAATTTTTGGATAATTTTATTTTATAAAACTTAAAAATATATATTTACGACATGAAATTATACACTAAACTTATAATAATATAAATTGAATAAATAATACACGAAAAAATATAATAAAGTAATTACCTCACCTCTTTCAAAAAAGTTACGTAACTACTCGCATGGGGTCATAGCACAAGAGAGCAGAGACTCATCCTTTCACTCCCTTGACTTGATTGCTGCTAAAATGCAATCTTTGATACGAGTTAGGAAGCTAGCGGGGGCACGGGGAAATTCGGAACACGAGAAGTACTTTTTTTTTAAACACAAAAGTGAGTTGACCCCATGCGAGTAATTAAGGGTTAACTTCAGTTTCTAAGGTTAAGAACACGTAGAAAGCCGATTCCGACCCGCGCCGACCGGCGCAAAGAATGTTACTATGCATTTTTGAATAGGGATACCCACAGAAAAAGCGGGAACCCGCTTTCCGCATGCCCATTTAAAATGCATTGAAACCATAGACAACAATCTTTGAGGCAGTCGGCGCGGGTCGGAATCGGCTTTCTACGTGTTCTTACTCTAAGTCACCTGTGACCATGCAGGACCTGTGCCTGCGAAACTAGTCACTAGTCAGGTTATTAAATTTGTGGAACAACAAATAAATTATTTAATTTAAATTACCGTTGGTTAAGTAAGTGTCTCAAAATGATAATGCAATCAATTTTAAGCCAGCCATGTGTAATAATGTCTGATGGCTGAAGGGTGTAATAATTTTTCCAATTGTTAATTGATACAACATTAATTATTATTAATTTAAAACAATCGCCAAAATTTAAATTCTATCGGGATATAGAAATAATAAATCTCTTTATCTGAAAATCTCTATCAAATTTTTGTTTTGTATATTAGCTCATGAACTGTGTGTACGTTGAATATTTTTAACTAAAATATACTTTCTTTCTTTTTCGCAGACAAAGCTCCGTCCGAGGCAACATTCCGAGGCACCGAGTTCCTCTCGTACGACCTCTCGCAGACCGGTGGAGAGCCCATCGTGAGCACACAAGACG
Organism: Mystacides longicornis; assembly: GCA_963576905.1. Taxonomy (NCBI): domain Eukaryota; kingdom Metazoa; phylum Arthropoda; class Insecta; order Trichoptera; family Leptoceridae; genus Mystacides; species Mystacides longicornis. The sequence continues at coordinate 3,321,618 of OY756439.1, read as the reverse complement.
CCATATCAATATACTTCAAGACTCGGCAGAGCAATGGACTTCTTTTTTATACGGGTAAGTGGGGATGATAAAATTGTGGGTCGTGGTGGTTTGAGTGGAAAGAAGGTTTTGTCGCGCGACGGAAGATGCGCGTTATGTCTCGACTCTATGGAGACATACCTATTATTATATTATCTAGGATGGAGACTTGATGGTGACTGATAGTTATGCGGCATTGTACAATGTGGCAGGCTGCTACCGGGTGTTGACATCATGGAGAAACGCTATTGGTGGATGGTGTCGTCATACTAAAAATGGCCGCTACAAAACTGTTCCTCCTTTAGTCAACAACAAAAATGCTAGGAAAGGAAAACTCTATTTTATGCATAATACGGACTGCGCAATCCACAACGCTTCACTCAACTTCAACTTCAAATTGTCTTCTTTTTCAAAATCTATTTTTTTTTAAGTCACGGCGTAGCCGTGATAGATGGCTTGGTGTAATCCCTTTAGCCAAATCTTAAAACTAAATAGGTACAGAAGGGATGGAAAAAAAATAATGTAGGTATGTACCTTGTGATGCAACGATGAATCTATGGATTACAGGTGTACACCCGGCTGTGACACTTAGATTGTTTGACAAGATCGACACAATAAACACACATTTTACCTTTTTTATTAGACATTTAAGATATATTAACAGATTTTTATATAACTTTTATTAAATTAATAAAATAAATAAATAAAATTTTAGTACTTTGACTATAAAAATCTTAAACAAATGCGGTCAAAGTAAGTTTCTAGTAGTTTAAGCCATGTTTGCATTATTACCTATCTTTAAAATGAGACCAATTTAGGGTACATTGATTAGATGGTGTCAAAGTTGAACATAGGTCCCAATCCAAACTCCCTTAAGGCCCCACTTAGGGGCATAGGGAGGCAACAAGAGCTCTCCATTGCGCTCGATCTTGCGCAACGTTTATGACCTCCTCCCACACCATGTCCATGAACATAGGTAGAACCATTTTTTTCTCTTTTATTTGGAGAGAATTCTCAAACTATCTTAACTCTATTAAGTAGTTATCATGAAATCGTCATTTGATATTTCTTTGACCTAAGTCTCAATTAAATAATTTTAATCTCAAAACTAAAAACGAAAGCGGTCGAGAGTTAAAACAATTTTGAAAAATGCAACTATGTTTCGTTTATGAAATCAGCGAGCTTTCACTTAACAAAAATATAAGAAATTTATACATCTATAGGTAAAGATAAATTATCTGCTTTATTGTAGACAGAATAGATGTAACAATGTATGCCTCACTAATTAATTAAATAATGAACTCGCTAATAGGAGGTAATGGAAATTCATGAGTTGATTTAATAATATCGCTGGTGTATTTCGAAATATTACAATTTTCATTTTGAAGAACTTGGAAAGGGGAAAGGGAGGAATTTTTAATTAGGAAATATTCGAAAATATTACGAGGAAAACATAAATCCTATATCTTATGAGCCCTTGTTGTCCCAGCTTTTTTTTGTGCGTACTTCACATTTTTTTTTGTGAACAAATTGATGATACCAGTGGTCGATCAGTGCACGAAATTCGCCCATATCGTATTTAAATTATAAGTTTGAACATTATTAAGGTTCCATTGTCAAAGACTGAGCGAGAGCCATTTCAAAATTTTCTTTCAAAATAATGACATGGATATTGGATACCTCAAATTAGAAATTTTGATTTTTTTTTTAAGTTTTTTCTAGTTTAAAGACAAACCGAAACGAATCTGCCCGATAATTTTGTTGACTTTGAACGAAAAATTTCTAAAACGCTCGAAACGGTGCGGTGGAGTAAGTGGAATGGGCTACTGTAAGAGCGGCAATCACGTATGCGAGAATGAAAGGAACTACCCGCGATGGCGTTGCCGCGTCACAGGTGATCCGTTCCATACTAACTTAAATATTATACTTTATATCATTTCTCGAGACGATGAAGACCCTCTCACACTGTGTTCCGCTCCTTCGAAGCAGAGCTGAGGGACATGGACATGGTGTGGGAGGAGGTCATAAACATTGCGCAAGATCGAGCGCAATGGAGAGCTCTTGTTGCCTCCCTATGCCCCTGAGTGGGGTGTAAAAGGGAGAATTGTATTGTTGTATTGTATATTATTCTCACCCATTTTTTTTCAACTTTTTATTAGTTATTCTGTTATCCGGAGCGGAGAATAATCGAATAAATCAAACATTGAAAGAAACTGTTCAGCCGACTTCCAGTTATAAGTGTTTGCACAAACCCGACATTCATTTATATTAGAGATAAGTGTGCTAAATTTTATACTCCTCCGTCCGCACAATTTTCGTAAAAAGAGTCACGAAATTTTTCTTTCACGTATTAATAAATGGATAAGTATGTTGAAATCTATGATTTTCTCCATGTACAGAAGTAATTCTATCATCACAGTCTGTTAACTGATAAACATCGTGGGCTTATTACATTAACCAGTATCTGATGTTCGGAATACAGTAGTAATACTAAGCGTGAACGTAAGGGGAGGTTCGTTCGAAGGCTTTTATCGGTCAAGGTCGGAGAGGTCAAGGATTTTACTATTCGAATTGTACTATCAGAGTTACAGAAAGCTAAATACACTCACGTATCAAATTAGTGGGGCAAAAAAGTTCAGAAATAAATTTCTTATACATAAAGCTAGATAAGTCTAACGTCATGGACTTCCTCTTGAGAAAGTTGGGAAAATTATGGGTATAATATGGTACTACCGCATCACGAACGACGCTATACGCCGGCGCACCCAGCGTAGGCCCATTACTTCTACCATTATGGGGTGGAGACGGACATGGCTGGGACATGTCGTGTTAAGGATGCCGAATGACAGTTGGCCGAGGAGAGCGCTGTTCTTCCTCCCATCCGGATCCCGAAGACGAGGAAGACCCTCTGCTACTACCATGCTAAGGGATATGGACATGGTGTGAAGGTCATAAATATTGCGTAAGATCGAGCGCGATGGAGAGTTCTTGTTGCCTAAGTGGGTGTAACAAGAGTTTTGATTAATTGATTGATTGATTGACGTCTAACGAGAAATGGCGAAAGATATGGATGAAATTTATTTTCTGAAGATTCGGAATATTATTATAATCTAATTACTAAAAAAAACATTTTTTATTGAATTGAATATGACTTATTAGTTATTACACATCAAGTACTCGCTTCTGCAGCTTATCGTCGAGTAGGGTTTAGGAAAATTCATCGCGAACAATTCATCGTCAGTACAATTCGTCGCAGGTAGAATTCATCGCGATTACAACAAACTCATCAATCTATATTGTAAACTGTCAAATTGTTTATGAACTAAAAATAAGGTAAAGCTTCAGTTTAGTCACTCCTATAAATTAAAGATGACGGCGATTTTGACACGCTGGAGTATTAATTACCGTGTTATCACTCGGGGAAGTGTTCAAAAAGGTATGGGAGTTTCACCCCCCAAATCCTCCTTTTTGACTATGTTTCAACCTTATCCCAACCTATACCTCGAAATCATTAGGAGTGACTTAACTGAATCTTTACCAAAAATAGTTACAGAGCTATATACAAATACCCAGAACCCGGAATCGAATTGCATTCTAAAAGTACTCCCGATGAATTGTTCGCGAAGAATTGTACTGCGATGAATTTTACTGACGATGAATTGTTCGCGATGAATTTACCGCCTCCCCGTCGAGTACAAGCTATGTAGAAGACGTAGTATGGGTTGAAGACAGGTGACAAGGCTCTGCTCTTCTAGTGCAGCTAGAGACAGGACGAGCTTTGTCCAAGTGATACCCAAAGTTGGTAGAACCCGACTATCCAATCCAAACTCCCTTTAGACCCCACTTAGGGGCATAGGGAGGCAACAAGAGCTCTCCATTGCGCTCGATCTTGCGCAACGGTGATGACCTCCTCCCACACCATGTCCATGTCCCTCAGCTCTGCTTCGAAGGAGCGGAACACAGTGTGAGAGGGTCTTCCTCGTCTTCCCCCCGAACTAGAACCCGACTATGCAAGAAAAAAAATAAACAGTGCAAATTTCTGAGAAGTAATTATGTAAAGCTTACAGTGTAAGACGGAATAGACGGTGAATATGGTACTGGAATGCTCGCATACAGAAGTAGAAAACATTCTAAAAGGTGGAACAATTTGAGCGATTCAGCCTCGCAAAACGAAAACTCGTTGTCAGAACAAACCCATAATAGGTAGGATACTCAATTTTATATTTGCGTAACCCCATTTCACTGGCTACCCACAACATAAAGATGAAGTATGCTTAAGTATAGATTTAATAATAACAGAATTGTCTGATTTTATTATGATTTATTGCCTTAATTTTAAAATTAGGCGAAAGGTTCTCTATGATTGTTGAAATTCTCTAAATAAAAATGATGCATTTTCTCTTTCAGTCATACTGAAAAATTTAAAAACACTAATTTTATTTAATCGATACGTTACTGTATATCAGCGAGGCTGCGTATATTATGCTGTAGCTCATTGTATATTTCGTACATTTCCAGACTATATTTTCTTCCAATACCGCTGACCATTTGGTATAATTTTATCTCGATATCGAAATGTTGCAAAACATGAACATTTTGTGTACGAGCTTATATTAAAATTATCTGACGTATTGGCTTTCTGTCTGTCAACAGGGAGTTAAAAAAAATATAGTTTTTTTTATAACTCCTCTCGGAGTGTTTTTAAGGGATAGGAGAACGGCCCTCTACTCTATTTTTTCTTAATCTTCTTCTACTTCCAGCTAACCTTTCACTTCTTGGCTCATCCACCTATTGATATAATATGAAGTCCTGCTTTTTTCAGCCAAGATTCTTCCGATGTATAAAGGTATTGTGAACATTGGGTACATGTATGCAGTCGCGGATGTGAAGAGTCCGGATCTGCAATGTCAAAAATATAAAACTAAAGCAAGAAAATATATAGTTTATTCATTTAGCATTTCGTCAATAGTAAAATGATTTATCGACCAGATACGATTTCACTGTTCTCCGGCAGACCAATGCATTGTCACATTTTATTGTGTCTGGAAGCTTATTATACAGAAACGTTCGTTAAAAACAATGATAGTGTGGTGGCGATGCAGAGTGCTTTTCGTAGGCTATCATTTTTTTTAAAGATTTTAAAGATTGATTCTACGACAAAGCCTCGATGCTCACCGGACCACTGCATGGCGACTACTTGAAATGAAAAAGCCGTAGATTCCCCCACCTAACGCCACTACTCCCACTCCGCTAACCCACCTGCACGCTCTACAGTGAGTGTTTGAAACTAGGGAGTCCATTATGCCCCACCCTGTAGTGTACAAGCTTACACTTAGACACAGAAAAGTACGACCCAGCTTAGAGAGCCCGCGTTAAACTTCCATAACTGAGTCACCAAACAGTAATAATTAATGACCCTCATCTAGTCCTTTCTTCCGACAGGCTTTGCTGCTAGTTATTTTAATAACACATTTGTACAATAATGCACGGATATCGTATAATATTTGTTGTGCGGTTTGTTTGACGATGATGTCATAACAAACTAACAAAGCAACGAGATGACATTACAGATTACTGTGTGTTATGATTCGTACGGGGAGGGATGCCACCCCCGGGATACCAGCTCCGTATCAATTCGAATTAACCTCCCCACATGGTATGTTCATTGTTCATATCGGTGTTACTAGTCTATGTCGTGGAGTTTATAGATCGTATGTTATAGTGCGTAAACTAATTAAGTAAACGTTTCAACTACAATTAATTATTATATTAATATCTGATGTTGAATTAACTCGATATTAAACACACTTTTCATCCCTTTAAAACATATAATTTCTACCTACTGCATACATTAAATGTGGCATTCGGAACAAATGTTGAAAATTTTGATGTCACATTTTGTGAGAAGGTAAATTAACGATTGCATCAAAGAATCATCACTCTTAGTTAGTAATAATAACTATTGTAGCGGGCATGTTTCATCTGACGACATCATCCACCAATAGCGTTTCTCCTTGATGTCGTCACGCGCTAGCAGTCAATTAAAATTAAAATTCAAATAGCAGGCAAGATTATATATCTTCAGAATTACTAAGAAGGTTACCTACGTTTAGTTTCCTTTTTTCCAACTTTCTAATTTTTTTCTTTCACAACGACCTTTTCCTGATAATAACAAACACAACAGCAAAAACAATTATAAAAATTGCTCCATAGTCCACGCGTAAATCCATTGGGAATAGGGCTCCATTTTTATACTTGAATGGTTATAAAGATGTATGATATCTTTGGAATATTGGATTTTTCACTTCAATTTTGTTCTGTGTTATATTGGCGACTCTCCAACACATCTGAAGAAGAACACTTCAGGACATGCAAGTCCTTTCAGATGATGCGGTTCAATGGGTTCGCTCCTTCAAGATCGAGACGGGAGTGTGATCAAAGGAATTATTATATACACGTCCTCCTCTAAGCCTGTAGAAAACGTCTTCTAATGAACAGAAATTTGTAAGGTGAGGTTAAACTGAAGCTGTGCTTCAAGAAAGTGTGGTGTGGGTTCTTTACTTAGAATACTATTTGATTATTATTTGACAGTTCCAAAAGAAGTAAAGATCGTTTCTGTCAAAACTGAATACACTTATAATATTATCACTTAACAACCTAGGGAACGTAGTGTACTGAGTTGTCCTAAGGGACTCGGGTATTGAAATGAATGAAACCGTTATAATATACAAAATCAGTCCAAATATTAGCATACGCTGACGATATACACATTATTTCAAGATCAGAATCATCCCTGCGAGAGGCATTTTTGTCATTGGAGTCATAGGCCAAAAGAGTGGGGGTCAATGAAGCAAAAACAAAGTACATGCCAGTCACAATGCTACCCGGTATTATAATAGATTTTAGTAATTACACTTTTGAAATAGTTGAAAAGTTCACATATTATCTTGGCTCCGTTGTCACTAACGATGATGATGATGATTATGTGATTTCAAACAGACGCATCGGTCGGAATGACATTGGTTACGTCATTTATACAATTCTTTCAAATTCTTTTCAATATTCATACATTTACAACAGGACAACGTCTGTCGGGAAAGCTAGTATACATATTATTATAAACGTCAATTATTATAATAGTTTGTAATTATGAAATCGATTTAAATTATTCCTGAATAACTAACTATTTCATGTGTGTAGATTAGCGACAAAGTCAATAATTATTCCTTTAATCAAATTAATCATTTTTTAATTAAAATTTGATTGTTGCATTTTAATTGAATATGAAATTTCACTAGAATTATTGAAATCCTCACTCTAAAGTAATCGTAAATAAAAATTCTCATTTTATCTGCATTTTGTAAATTCTCTCTTGTAACATAATAAAGTCCGCATTGGCTGATAACTTCAAGTTAACCATTGGTTTCCTTTTTGCTGTTCACACACAAGACTTTCATGATCGCTTTGAAAGTAAATTATCCCACTAAAACGTAAAACATCAATTTTGAATAGTAAACCTAACGTGCTGTAAAAAATGATCCGTATGTACCTAAAATATTAAAGTCCCAACTAATTGATCTGCCTTCTTAATATTTTTACTCTTTAAAATTCAAATCAAAGGGTAAGTACCTATACAAAATTTGGAAATACTGCAATTTTTTAGTCGGAGAGTGAGGAATCGACTTTTGAAAAGCATATAAGTTGATGTTCATCCAGAGGCCTTACTCCGAATTTATATCGCGATTCCGATCCAATTCCAATCTCAATTACATTGTCATTATGTATGACATTTAGATTTTGGTTGCTAAGCATAAAAAAAGTTTCACGTAGGTCTATTTAATCCGCTATTAATTACTTTAAGAAATAAAAAAAAATTATATTAATATGTATTTGAACTGACTAAAGCCCAGGCACAAAAAATATCTGCATTTGAAACGAAGTGCCTCTGGAGAATTTTGAGTATAAAATGGCACCACAGCATCACGAACGACGCTATACGCCGGCGCACCCAGCGCAAGCACATCACTTCCACCATTACGGAGAGGAGATGTACATAGCTGGGACATGACATGGGATACCGAGTGAGCTGGAGAGCTCTTATTGCCTCCCTATGCTCCTTAATGGAGTTAAAAGGGAGTTTTGACTGATTGATTTGATTAATATGGATTTACACAAATACTCTTTGTATTAAAAGTATGGAAGATCGACATTGATATAGGGATTCAATTTCAATATTAGCTACCCAGGTCCACCGGTTCTGTGTTGAGGTATTACACAAGTTTTCAGCCGGCCTCCAATACCTTCCCAAAACTGTCAATCAGCTCTCTATAAAACGATTTGTTTGAACTGGATAACAGAAAAAGTAGTAATTTGCTTTACTATACTCTAATGACTTGAAAACTATACGATATCGACACTTTTTGAGCCAATAAGGTCAGTCACACCTGCTTATCACGCACCCATCATTAAATATCTGAATTACAAGCGTTTTTATTGGACGAAAGTGCAACGGCAATTTTTCAATTGCACAAAAAGGTTTCAAATTGATATATATTTTAGTCGTTCTTTTCAGAAATAAGGAATTGTATCATATACCTAACTACGAAGACAAATGTTCGCATTGTTCCATTCGTACGATCTAGGCTGCACTTGCTTAATGCTTAGCTACCACATACAGTCGTAGCTTAGAAAGAGGATACAAGCGAGCTTGAAGTAGGTACCAAAGAGATGTCGGCTTCAATGATACTTGGAAACGTACAAAGTGCAGAAGCACAAAAATATCACGCACACTCTTGTTTATTCCTAGCATTTTTTATAATTGTTCCGTTTCAAAAGTATAGTTCATAGTTTTAGAAGCATGTCGTCACTTATTTGGTGTTTTTATTTTCGCTATGCGTAATCCAGCTTTATTCATAGGATATTGGTAAAATTATGATAGTTTTTCACTTTATAATACATGGCAAAGCGATTTATGATATTACTAGCAGTAAAAAACCTGTTGGACGACATGCAAACTAAAGGGTTTTTTTGGCACAAAATATACGCTCCATTATGGCGCCCAACGTGGGGCCATAATTAAAGTAAAATCGTTTCATTAGATTAGGTCAGTCACCCACACAGAAAGTTAAAAATAAATGAAGATAGTACGTAAGTTAAAATTGAATACACTAAATCGAAATTCTCCTTTATAGTGCTTAAAAGTTATTTTCATAATTTAAAGTCATCTCGAAATAATATAATGCCTCCCTAATACATGAAACTGATAGTAACCGCATTATTAAGAAAACCGCTGATTCTCATAATAAAGGTTTCACGAAATTTATATTGAAACCGCAACAATGAATACCAAAAACATCTCGGAAACTTTGGGTGGTGTGTTCCTATTTTGATAATCAAATATCTATTTACAATTTCAAATAGGAATAGTTGCATTTCACTTCTTCTTCTTCTTCTGCGGTTTTAATCCTGTGCCCAAATATTCTTGACGGGCGTCATCTACCTAAAGAACCCTCGACCATTCTCTCTAATATTGTACCCAGTAAATTTTCGTGTCTCATTACAATATGCTCCAGCCATCTCACACGTCTCTCTGATATGGTGTTCAATATTTTCCTTTCCTCCCGAACTCTCCCAAGAACCTCTTCGTTCGTGATATGTTCCCTCCGTGATATTTGTAACATTCGCCTATACGTCCACATTTCGAAGGCCTCCAGTCTTTTTCGTTTTCTTTCGTCAAGACATCAATTTTCACATCCATCCACATAAGCAAAAAAATTGATATCAACGTGGATTTTTTTTTCATAATTTCATGTCTATTCCTGCTAAAATCTCGATTGATGCTGAATTCCGGCAAAAGATTAGAATCCTCTCTACATAATAAGCCTAAAATATCATTTGAATACCTGTCTATCTTGACTCCAGTTGTTGCCCTAACTTAGGGGCATACAGACAGGGTCTATACTCGGACAAAGCAAACAAAAATATATTGCTTACGTGATTTTTTGTAAGGTTTCTGTATTGACGTAAGAAAATTTCGTTATGGTAAGTTTAAAGAACATACATACATTCTCCTTTTAAAGCCCCCCGCACACCGCAAGTCAGCCCGGAGGAGACCAATCCGCAGCAAACCCGACCCAGACGAAACCGACCCACTAGCTTGGTTTAAAGAACACACAGATTTAATAAAACAAAATAATTGTGCAAAATAACAAACAATAAATTTGACATTCATCGCCACTAATAATCAAAATTTATGTTTAATTTTTTATTATAAGGTATCATTTATCTGTTTTTTTTTCAAAATAGATTTTATTAAAGTCAAAACCAACAAAGCATAAAATAAAAATAACACAATTTGTTACGTAGCATATCTTATAGCAAAAAGTATAAAAAAGTGAAGATAAACCTGCAAGAGTAAAACGGAAACGTAATATTAAATTAAATTAAATTTTTTAAATATTATGTATTACTATTTTTTAATCATTTTCGATAATGAATGAAGGAATATATATGACTTTTTCTTATCTTTTCAGGACATGGCCAGGATTATCTCAATCTGGCTGTGCGAGACGGTGGCGTCTCTCTCACGATGGGACTCTCCAACGGGAAACAGGAAATGCACATCAAACCCAGTAAAGTGCGGTTCGATGACCATCAGTGGCACAAGGTCACAGTGCATCGGAGGATACAAGAGGTGAGTACCTACATCATAACAGATTAATAGTACCTACTTATCTTCAAGCTAGGTACCTACCTCTTAAGGTGTCCCTCAAGGACACACTTCAAACCCCAATTTATTTGCCATGACTCTAGCTAGAGAATTATTTGAGGAACCATAGTGGAAAGGCTACGGACACTAATATATTGAATACGTACACCTTTGCTACCTAAGATCCACTGATGGCATTTTCTTTGTCTATTTATTTATTTATTTCATTTTCCACCATAGACCCATTCCAAATACTTGGGGATGTCAATTTTTTTACAATTTTACATGAACAGGTTAAGAATATAGAGATGGAGACAGATCAATACAATACAGGGTCAAGTTATCACGATAAAATTGCTCACAGATAGAAAACAAAGAGAGAAAATCATGTCTGTAAGCGACCAAATACTTCTTAATGACAATTAATCTATTTGAGTCATGCCTGGGTGTAAATGTTCCATTCACTCTCACGTCAAAAGATATAAAATAAAAACGAGAATAGACAAAGATAAAACATGGAACTCAAATTTAAATTCACAATATGACAAAATTTAGGCACTAATTATTTTCAAGTCATGGATATAATAACAACAACATGACCAAGATTTGGAAAGCGTCGGCGCTTAGTGTCGAGACGAAATGTAAACTGTTTGATGCGTGTGTGTTGCCCATTCTCCTCTATGGGTGTGAGTCCTGGCACCTGACCAAAGCCCAGGCTCAAAAAGTCTCAGCTTTTGAAATGAAGTGCCTAAGGAGAATTCTGGGTGTAAGATGGTACCACCGCATCACGAACGACGCTATACGCCGGCGCACCCAGCGTGAGCCCATCACCTCTACCATTGTGGGGAGGAGATGGACTTGGCTGGGACATGTGTTAAGGATGCCGAATGACAGTTGGCCGAGGAGAACGCTGTTCTTCCTCCCATCAGGGTCCCGAAGACGAGGAAGACCCTCTCACACTGTGTTCCGCTCCTTCGAAGCAGAGCTGAGGGACATGGACATGGTGTGGGAGGAGGTCATAAACATTGCGCAAGATCGAGCGCAATGGAGAGCTCTTGTTGCCTCCCTATGCCCCTGAGTGGGGTGTAAAAGGGAGAATTGATTGATTGATTGGATGTAATATATGTGTCCTGCCTGGGTGTAAAGATCCGATTCACGCTCACGTCAAAAAATAAAAAATAATTACAATGGATTGATGATTCCATACCAACAGACAGACCACCCTGGAGGTGGAGAGAATGCTGATGGATGTCCACATCTCAAGAACAGGAAGATTCGAGAGAAGTCAGATCCAGTTCTGACAGACGTGGAAAAAGACGAAGAAAAAGATTTACAGGAGTGGAAGAACGTCTAGAAGTGTGTATATCGTTTCAGGATGAAAGTAAGAACAAGTCAGACGATAACTATATTCAAGTGACGACCAGCTGATCATTCTGTATGCAGAAACAACATTATCCGGGAGACAATGCAGCGATAAACGCTCGCGACGGAGCTGTCTCCTGAGGGTCTTCTCTTCCTTCCTCATCGCCGCTCTGAGCTCTTCCCCACGTAATTCATTTAATAGCGTAAACTTCTCCAAGCTTCCAGAGTTTAATTTCATTAGCAAATAACAATAATAATATGGGAGACTAGCTTTAGTACCTCATCTTCTTTAAGGACGCTCTATCCTTAGTAAAGCGATGGCAATGTTTAAATAGAGAACGCAAATCAGTTGAAGTGTTTTTTTTTTGTTTTTATTAGATATATATTAGGTATTTTGTTGGAACAGGAGAATAAGAACTCGTGAAGTGATTCGTAGTCTAGCCGCTAGCGGATCTATCGTCGACTATCAAGTTCGTGGGTTCGTTCCTAGGTAACGAATTAAATCTCAAGTGATTCTTAGTCTTGAGACCTACTTTCTGCCTCGTCATCCCTTTTTATATTTTAAGTTATCAAAATAGATGACGTAAGACGTTCTTTTCCCCTAAAGTACATGTCCCAAGTAGGTCACCCTTCGGCCTTTAATATCGGTTAGTTATTTACTACCAAGTCGAGCTCTACGCAGAAGTATTGATGTTGTCAACCATACCCATCCGTGGAATATGTCTTAAGTTTACCGACAGCAAATATTTGAGCGTAAGAAACATCATAGCATATAGAAAGCTGATGGGATTTTATAAGACGTAGATTGAACATGTAGATTCCATCCTCAGGTTATTCAGGCAGGTTATTTAAAAATTAAAGGAAAAGGAAAGGAAAAAAATTAATAAAAATATGATGTCATTGTGTAGATTGTAGGTAGAAAGAGCAAAAGAAGTCTGCTTGAATATAAAAGAGTAGGATACACATTACACGATGATATGAACTCATTCTTTATGAATTTTATGAATGTTTTATTTTATTAAACAAAAATAACAGTGGTATTATAACAAAACAATTACATAAATAGTATGGACAACAAAAACACCAGTAAAATATATACCTACGTAGATATTAACAGCGAGTAGATTAGAAGTAAGACAAAGAAGAGAAAAAAAAGAAAAAAACGACTTATATATGTAACAATATGTGCAGGCTCGGCTGGGGATAATGGGAAGAAGGATAAGAGTGAGGGATAGGAATAAGGGACAAGGAAGAAGCAAGAGGATAAAAGAAGTTATTGCTCTGACGTCAAGTGTGTTCTTATGTTTTGCCTGAAAACCGTAAAAACAGAGTCATTAAGGTCTATTAATATTAGTTAAAAATGAATTTGAAGTGCCCGTAGAACAGTTTAAGAATGAGTTATGTGCATAATTATTAGTTCCGTATCTTGGCATCCCAAACGTGGATCAGATCCTATAGGACATCGAAGAATATAGCTGGAGTCAACCAACCTGTTAAGCAGTTTAAATAAGTAACACAACATGTCAGTAACAGTCCGTCTGTTCTCCAAAGTCATAATTTTGTGGTAGTATGCAGACTGCAAGACATTATCTAAACTGACCCTACATCTGTAATTTAGATGTTTCAGCAATTTGTTCTGGGCCATCAAAGTTGATCCATCAAAACCAAAAAATCAAGAGCTAAAATGCTTATTTAAATGGTTTTCTGCTCAAAGATGTCATAGCCGGTGAAACTTATTGCCAGACGTATTTTTTCTATTCAACTGTTCCGTCCAATCGTCTGAAATGAAAAACACATTAAACCGACCGGGACTCAAAGCCGTGATTTATTTATTTTAACAGAATTATAGAAAAAAAGACTCCATACTCACTTTCTTGGCAGAAATAGTAAAGAATTTAACGTTTTGTTAACGATCGGCTTATATTATCAAACAGATCGAGACACAAACGAACTTTTTCATTAATTCGATATTAAACTTCCGATGAATATTGTGCAATCGTATATCTTTCCTTTGAGATTTAAACGTAGATTCTGTTTGCATCGAGCGTACACCTGAGGATTGATAGCTCGTCGTGAAGAAACTCTACGAGAAAGATTAAATTTTGTTATTATTTCTTTTACTTGAATAATTTCTTGCAGCATAATATAATAATAATATTTATGTAAAATTTATCTGCACTTTCTTCACAGTTTTTCGCTTTTATGTATTTTAGTTGCAGTTTCTAGTAAGCAAGTTGTGTATTTAAGAAGTGCATAAAGAAAAACACCCTTTCATGGAAGAACAAGAAGTGAAAATACTTTACAATGCGCTTCATATAAAAATGTGTAGCATGCTTTGATTAACGTTTCGAAACTCATACAATACTAAACTCGAGCTTTTAAGTGTGTTTTATATAAAAACGCTCGTATTCTGTAACTAAAGCAGTCTTTTGTTTTTTTATCTTCACAAAAAAAAATCAAACATACTATTTTTTTTAGAATTTAACGTGGAATTAGAACAATCAGGCAAAAACGATCTTATGTTGATTCTGTTCATTTACCAGTGCCGTTATTCTGGTAGCGGTCTTAATACGCTCTTATCTTGATTGACAATCATAAAATGGCGGATTGGTATTCACAAAACAAGATATCTAGTAGATATCTTAAAAATTCACTATGTTTGAAATATCAGTATGAAAATGATCCAGTTCAAAATAGGATTTAAGATTAGATTCCGATAGTTTTGTGAATACGACTGCTTGCGATCGTGTCTTAATCTTATCGTTAAGTGATTTTTAAAAGCGATTGATTACGAGAATAGCCCTACTGATATGCAGATGTCCAACTATCCTTCACTTCTTGGGTTGTCTGCCTTAACATGGAATCAGCTGCTTTTCTTTCTAGCTTTCATAATCTGATCTCTCTATGCTATGTGGTCTCTCCAAAAACGCCTAAAAGGTATTCTTATCCGATTTTGAATATTTTATTTGTCTAAACTCACGTTTAAAGAGTGGATGCTTTCAAGTACATTTTGCCGACAAGGAAGCAGACCTCCAGGATAGCCGCCTAAACGCTGGAGAAACAGTTGGCACTCGGCTTCCCAAGAGGACAACAGGCCAGCAGGCCTAATCAAAGAGGAAGAAGAAGAAGATTTCGTGGATTTACGCTCAACCACATAAAATAAATAAATAAATCACATATTTTATCTATAAAGCCGGCATAACTTATTGCCTGATGCAATTTTTTTTCTACTCTACTTGTTTCGTCCAATCATCAGCTGGGCAGTCATTTTTACTTTAAAAACATTGAAATATCCTATACTCAATGGTGAATGGATCTCTTGATAAAGAGTCTGATGCTCAGACAATTAAGTTGTAGACGTCGGTGATGAAGCGAGAATAAAATAGCTGATAGGACCCACGTTTAGGATGCCAAATGACGGTTCAACTAGAAACCCTCAGTGTTTTTCAAATCAGGATTTTCGATCCCATTCGATCCAAAAGTTTCGTTGATCTTAAAAAAATAAACTGAATCCAAATAACCAGCTCAAATGTGTTTGAATAAAATAGGAAGTTGGTAGCCCAGTGGTATCAGTCGACGGCTTTCGTAAATAACGTTGAAATCCCGATCTTTTGGAAAGGTGGAGAATATTTTAATCGCACAGTACTAAATTATTATAAAGAAACGACGATTTTAGCCCACAAAGTTCTAAGTTTATCTAGATTCTTGTGTTAATTTTTCAGGACTAAATCTTATGAACTACTGATACTGTTCGATTTTAAATGCTTTGAACAAACCACTACGTGGTTGAAAACTGGATAAAGTGATATCCTGGCGCCAACTATATGACAGCAGTAGCTGCATTAAAAGTTGGTTGCTCTAGTTGTTCTCGAAAAATTCCAACAGGTGGCTCTATATCTCATTAACCTCAGCTACTTGTTACATACGTATGATGAAGGAATTAGCGTCAGGGCAATTGGCCCAGTGGTAACCGTCTCGGCACGGTACGACGAGGGACGCAGGTTCGAATCCTGCCCCGGGGCATGGGATTTTTCCACATGTTGAACATGTTGAAATTTCTTATAATATTCGGGAATTTGAACATTACCAGCTAATGGCGAACGTTAGTAAAGTGATCACACTAAGCCATCCTTCGAAATAACAGTAGAAGACGATGGTAAGCCTGTAGTGGTTTGTTCATAGTATTTAAATTCGAACAGTATTAGTAGGTCATCAGTTGTTGGTATATCGACGATTTTAGCTTTTTAACTAAACAACATCGAAAAAAATCTGCGTGATCGAGCCAGAAACACGACAGAACAATAAATTCTCAAGGATAAAGATGTGATTAGCTGGATACACACGTAACGATTTATCTTTACAATTTGACCGATGATAGCTCATTTTTCAATAATTGTTCTCTTCGCAAAGATTTGAAAAATGAGCGATTATCGGTCAAATCTTAAAGACAAATCATGCTTGCGTATCCAGCTAATAGATGAAGATATCAGTGGTAGGAATATTGGCAACAAAATATGGAAAAAACGTCCCCAACAAGGTCTCCACATTAAATTGTTGATTTCAAACGGGGAATGTAACCCAGAAAGACACTCAAGAGAACAACTCTGATGAAACAATCTCCAAATTTTGAACAAAAGAGTTAGAATAATCTCTAATTTATGAAACTCGGGTTAGTGCGAACACTTATAACTCGAGATCGACTGAACAGATTCTTTCAATATTTGATTTATTGGATTCTTCTCCGCTCCGAATAACAGAATAACTAATAAAAAGTTGAAAAAAAATGGATAAGAAATGATATAAAATACAATATTTAAGTTAGTATTTAGCGGATCACATGCGACGCGCCAACGCCATCGCGGGTAGTTCCCTCTCATTCTCGCATACGTGATTGCCGCTCTTACAGTAGCCCATCCCACTTACCCTACCGCAAATTCAAAATTATCGGGCACATTCTTGTCGGTACCTACTTCATAGGTGAGGTGGTATGTGTGCGCGCGCGCATATTATATTCTCACGTTGTTCCCGCCTGAGCTTTGAATACGAATGAAGTATGGATGTTTTAGAAATATTTTAACATTATTATTTTATTAGTAGCTTAATCGGATTAATTATGTATTTTTGTTTCTGGGGGCGCAGTGCACATATGAACGGGCCCCCTCTGGTTAGGACTACAAGACAACGTCTGTCGGGAAAGCTAGTAATTAATATTATCTACGTGCATGCATAAAGGTTTGTCAATTGTGATTGTACTGCTAAGCTAGTTGGTGAAGAATTTCTCCGAGAGGTAAACATGCCATTGAATGCCCTCGAAATATTTGCGGAATATTTCGAGTGACCGGACAAGGTATGTAGTTGGAGCGGAGCAATAAGGGCGACATAAGCCACACTAGGTGACAAGACGACACGCCCATCCCAGAGACTCTTTAATAAACACTGCGTGACACAATTGGGACCGAATCCAAACGAGAAAGAATAACTATAAAATTGTTTTGAGATACAGAGTATCTAGCCAGTAACACGTTCTGTGGTGTCGCCAACCTTCTATTTTTTACTATCTACAAGCTTCAAACCATATTCTATTTTTTAAAATAAGCAAGACCCATTCACGTTTAAGATCAATGGTGATTGGTGGTAGATATTCATCATAATGAAAATAAATAACGATTCTTAAACTTAAGCAACAATAGATTTTAAAAACCTCTAACCAGTTTTTTAAAGCGACTTTTTTTCAATATAACACTCTTAAAATAGCTAATGTTTATTACAAAGGACAGTTTGAGAATCATCATAATTCTTTTTTTTTTTAATAATAATAATAAGTTCTTTATTCATTGGAAAAAAATCACATTAGATACATTTTCATATCTCCCTCCACTAGGCATAGCCTGTCTTAGAGAGGAGATGTCACATAAGCATACATACTATATTATTAGTCGACATAGATAAAAATAAGGTAAAAAGACTATGATACACAATATTATGTTTGTACATAGTGTAAAAAAATAAAAAAACATTGAGTAAAAATAAAACAAAGATTATAGTAATACCTAATAATAAAAAAATAATAATAATGTCAGAATATAATTTAAAAAATATAAAATGATGAAAGAATGAACATATGTAAATCATTAGTCATAAGTTATTTCACAAGCATATATCTTTATATAAAAAAAAAGAAAATATATTTATATAATATAATAATAAATAAATGAAAATTGAAATAAATAAATAAATTAAATACACATATCTACATATAACATGCACAAAACACACATAAAATATATAATATAACAAAAATAAATATAATGACACTCAACAAGCCCCACAAACAATCATGCAACATCATGGCCTCAGCCTAACAGCGACCCATAGTAATAATCTCTGCCGAGACCTAGGACAAACTTTGTTACCTTTCTCGTAAATTCTACCACGGCAGTTACACCCTTCAAATCCTCACTCATTTCATTATATATTTTAGGCCCAATGAAAATCATATGTCTCTGTCCAGCTGCAGTATGCTTTACTTAATGACCTTCATTGTTCTGATTATCGATTATCAAATATATTGTGAGCTATTTATAATATATTGAATATAAATACCCGAATCAGAAACAAGTCATATTATTTAAAAAAAAGAACACTTAGGCCCCGTCCGCACTGCGAAATTTCACCGCACGGATTTTTTCCGCAATTGGATTTTATGGGAGTATTCACACTTGCAGTGAAAACATCGTGTGGAAAAAAATTATGTAAATCGCTATGCGGTGTGGATTATTTCCGTGCGAATATTTTGTATTATGCAGTAGGTATGGCTATGTCCATTGTCCACACTGCGAAATAAAAATAGCAAATTTCTCTCAGTCGTGCGCTGGTAGTTCTTTCGATAAGATATTAAAAAACCGTGGGAAATTTTATTCATATTGTACTACGAGTGAAATTTCGATCACGGAATATAATCCGCAAGAATAAAATACGTGCGGCGAAGAATCGCAGTGCGGACAAGGCCTTAACTTTTTATCACATTACATGTTTATGACGACAATTTTGACAGCATAATTCCTTGACGTGCCTTTCATATCGATCTGAAACACATTATTAAAATTATTATCGAAGTGGTTGGTGGCCCAGCGGTCACAACGCCGTACTTTCGTACTGTTTCGTGCGGACGACGTCGTGGTTCGTACCTAGGTGCCGACCATCTTCCTCTTTCACGACACAAGCTTTAAGTAGCTTACTGTGAAAGAGTCAAGGAGTGTATTTGTGTTCACTTTGAGTGAGCACAGATTCATTTAAAAAAAAAAAAAATTGATTGAATATAAAGGCTTATTTCCTTTAAAAAGAAAAACAATATTGTCTCTCAAAAATCTCCGACTGATGCGATCACTCAGTCATTCCCGTCAACGACGTGATATGGGAGTTATTAAGTCACTGTACAGTGTACACTCTAGGGTTTTTTTAAACTAAGTAGTTTTTAATCTAGATTTATTTTGAGGTTTTAAGGGTAAACAGCAGTTTCTATCAGAAACTGTTCAAGCTCTATGTATAAAGATTAAGCTAGTGTTTCCTTCATTCTCGGTAGAGCCGTTTAATTGACATGACTGAAAAATTTGCTCTAGGAAGATGTTTAGGTTCTCTAGGCGTAGAAAAGCAGTAACCTGTATAGTGGTTAAAAAATCGAGGTTAAGAGTGTTTTCTCTAGTTAGCAAAATATCTCTCTAGATCGCAGGTGCCCGGTGTTCTGTCTTCTCTAATTCTAATCTGAGGTAATTCTATTGCGCCCGACTCTGTTTTAATAGGTAGGTACTGTTAGCCATTTACTATAATGGCAATAAAACAAATAACATAATAAATCCGTAAAGACAAAAAATATTAAGAAACTATAAAAAATATCTAGAGTGTATTGTGTAATAAAAAGTGTTTCATTATTGTTCGTAAACCAACGGTTAACCACCCCCGTCCGGAGAGATTTCCCACATTCCTTCAGCAATATCAACAACTGAATTTCTCCCCCGTCTTCCCTTCTCCATTCTCCTCGTCTCGACCATCCTTGTGTGTACAATACCATTATAATAGAATTCGTAAGGCTACACTACAAATTTAAGACTTCGAAACTACATATGTGTTTGTAGAAAAGTGTGAAATAAATACGTACAAGCTGAATGCCATAGCCTTTAAGTGTAGCCAAAGAGAACGAATCTCCACTATTATTTTCTAACCAGACACACTTCTTTACCACTTCTTCCACCGACATACTATTTCTCATAGTACCTCTCCTATTTCTTTTATATCTGACCTGATCATTTTTGAGAACATGTCTCACAGAGTCTTTCCACATATTTTATGAACAGCTTTAGACTCTGTAATTTTTTTTTTTTTAATTTTATCCTGATGCGTATTATTAAATTAAATATCATAACACATAGAAATTTGACCAAAAATATCTACTCAGACTCACAGCTTATATCAGACCACATTGGCATACCATAAATTATTATTAGTCTCTATGTATAAAAATGGAGGCCTATTTTCTATACATATCGCATCATGCGTGAATGCCTGGACTAATTATTTCGCTTGTTTTTTTTTTTAATGCGGGTGGAAAACATAGCGTTTAAAACAGTTGCATCGGTAACATTGATTAAGAGGTCATTAATATTATGTATTATTGTACGAATTCAAATTCAATATTCATAGTTAGGAACACAT
Source organism: Mystacides longicornis (assembly GCA_963576905.1). NCBI lineage: Eukaryota > Metazoa > Arthropoda > Insecta > Trichoptera > Leptoceridae > Mystacides > Mystacides longicornis. Next base: position 3,300,821 of record OY756439.1, on the reverse strand, counting down.
GATAATGTCTGTCGGGAAAGCTAGTATTATTATAATCTATATTTGGACTAACTCCACTTATTTTACCCTGAACAATGCTGATTTGTGATGGAGGAATTTCGAAAGTACAAACAGAGATATATCGAGTTCAAATCATGGTAAGAAGTTAGAAAATATCTCTCACTGACTGAGTAAATTTGCCCCCTGAAATAAGAAACACCAAGGAGTCTTCCGCGAAGTTCCCTGTGGCTGGTTGAGTAATGCGATGATTAGTAGCCGTACTAATAGAACGTTATTCTTCGAATACGCCCGGAATAAGCAAAAGTGCTACTTATAAAACAAGTAATAATAAGCAATAACAAGAATAATTTGCATGCCAACTTTGTTCCTGGCTAACCCGAGGTATAAAGTAGTAATAGCGACATTTAATGCGACAGACTACCACTGCACTCTTCATATTTTGATTTTCGAAAACAAACTCAAAGTTTCAACATGTCAATGAATCGAATCGAACTTCGGAAACATTCGTACCGATTCGTACACACTAGCAATGTTCCGCACACGAACTTTCTCGAGGGTCCAATCGGGTTCGTACGGAATGCTTAGAAATCAACCCCGTAGTATGAAACAACCACAAGCTTCATTGATAAATAATGCGAGATTGCCAAATTATTCTGCGGTATATTTATGACACGGTATAGGATTGATTATTAGTAGCGCGTGGTATAAGCGATTTATGCCATAATAACAGAACTATTCTCGTCATATCGGTGTTATAACGCAGTTTCTATTAATACCACTAAATGGGTCAAGTTTGTTTAGTATTTGTACGTGGTTACACGCTATTCCCTCCTACGCTTTCTGACCCGTGTGATGAAAATATCTTCAACTTGTTACATCTCTCGTAATAATATTTCTTATCCGGTCCATGAAAGCTTTGCCAGTTATAATAGATCTCAGCGTTTTCATGCCGGATATTCTGGGCTTGTGGTCTAAATCAAAAGCGTAAAATTAGGTTATAGTGTATAATTAAAATTTTGTAAAAAAAAAATTACAAAAAAAAAATCTAAAACTTTTTTTATCCGGTATTCCGGTGTAGGAACAACTCCCCCTTGAATAATCCAACATTTACCATCACTTCTTTTATTGACGTGTTTTACGTTCCCAAGAGAGATTCTACCCAACACCGCACATAATATTATCCTATCCTTGTTCACATGGCCTAACATCTTCAATCGTAATAACTTTATTGTTATGATTTTTCTCGGATCGTGAGAGATTCCTTCACATTCCAGGAATATTTTGTGAACTGTTCATATAACATTGTGTTTTGTCATGATTCTCGTCATGTTGTCATTCCTTTGAATATTAAAACATCCCGTTGAAATATAAATGTGACAATAATATGAAGATGAAACACCAAACTAGAAAATTGACACGGGTACGAAAATAGATACAACATTGTGAAATATTTCGTAGGTAGGTACTCGTACCCTTCTTTTACCTCAAGAAGCCTTTCACCATAATACTGAATTTCTCACTATAGTGAAATATCTCCTAGCAATTACTTAACAATTTTCCATATTTTTATTTACCATGTTTCCCATACCAATAACATGAGTACAATAATAATACATACTTACAATCTAGGTAGATTATATATTTTTTTTATTTTGTTATTTATCATACCACTAGGCAGATGCTTTATTCTTACTTACTTTTCGAGTCCGTGTAAAAAGCTAAGCCTTTCCCATCCAATATGTAGCAGCAGCAAATCACCTTGTCATTAGCTTAATTTATGTTGTTCAGGTCACACCTCTGTCCTAAATTTTGGCATACCAGCAGATGCTCATCATCCTGGATCTCTCCACAGTCACACCCTACATCCTCCTCCAAACTTATACCCCACCTGTGCACCCCCGCCGTTCTTCTTGCACCAACGCGTAACCTATTCAGTGTCTTCCATATGCCGTAGGGTAAAAGATGTCCCGGCCCCATATAGCCTCGGCCAACATGACCTGCCTCCCGCTATACTGATTAATCCAACATTCTTGGCGAGCCCTTTCTGCTGGTATTATTTGTAGGGGAGATGTAGTTTGCAGAAAACTTGCGAGATTTCAGACTTGCCACCGGGGGCTCATTTTCCATATGAATTCGGTTTAAAGTGGTTTATATATAAAATTTGCCGAAATTAACGCCAATCTCAATAAAAAATATTTATCTACAGCTACTGGTGAAACATCCCCTAGTAATAATGAGCATTTTTCAGTTTCACAATAAAAGAAAATATCGAAATATCTCCATAGCCTTCAAAGTTATACCTACCTTCATAATTTTACGCAGATTGCCTTACATTGAAAATTCCAATGGAAAAAAATATAATTATGTTAGACCATTAATTTTATTGTAATTTTCAATCATAGTTTCTCAAATATTTTTCATACATTATGGATGATATCAGGATTGCATTGTGCATCAATGTGCTGTTTGGATTTAAGAGATACGTTCTTATTTCTCATTAGAGGTCTTAGTGCACCGCCAACCCTTCTACCAGCCAGTTTCCTTCTTTCAATCTCCTTTTCACACATACCATCTTTGCCAAATAGACATACTCATCCACTTGTTACAAGTTCTCATCATTCACTTATTGATGGCTGAAAGCGAACGTGATTTGCAAGAACTTGTGACGCATGTTTGGATCAAACAATTAGGGTTATATAATATGCAGAATCTGATCACCCGATCAGAATATGCCGTTTCTTCGAGATTTTTAGAGATTCGTCTTTTTCCTTCATATTTCTCGAAATGCAGTTCCTGCATTAGAGCGAGGATTTTTAAATGTCTCTTAACCATAAAATAAACGTCTTCACACAATGGTGTTGTTTTTCGTTCTAACATTTCCAATCCTACCAAATTGAGACGCTGTTTCAGAGCGGTCAATCAAATTACACAATCATGTGTTTTTTTTTTTACATTGACCTTAAAGTCTAGCTCGTTCCAAGAATGGCTTAATACGTGGGGTTATTTTTAGTTGAAATCATTGACATTGATGTGAATTATCCTTTGCTTGCTTCGAGTGAAGAGTGTAATACCGAGAAACGGGTAATATTTCATGCAAATCCACGAAACCTCGCCGGTCATGGTAATATAACAACCATTCAATTTATTTCCCCTACGAAAATAAAATTTTAACTTAGCGTCGTGTATCGTGTTCTAACAATGCGCTATAGAAAAAATGGAAATTGGATGCAGGGTCGTTTCAAGGAATATTCTCAATTAAGCAGTTGTTTAGAATGCTTTGTTTTTTTTTTCCATAATGTACTTTTTCCTCGAAAATAAAATATAATGTAATCTTTTTATAAAGGTGTGTGTATAATTCAAAATAGGTTACAAAAGTATGTTACCAGTCTTCTATTTATATGCAATTTCTTTTTTTGTGTAGGATAATTTAAAAATTTGACATAAACGCTTTGACTACAAAGATCTGAAATTCAAACTGGCGTTCGACTACAAACGAAGATTTCGCCAATGTATAGTGCGAAAAAATTATCTGTCCACTGGAACGTATAAACAATTATTTAAACCAAGCAATGCCACTTATATAAAAATATAAAAAGTGGACAGCTAATTTTCTTCCTACTCTACATTGTCGAAGAATTCGTTTGTAGTCGATCACCAACTGTATTTTGTCTAGGCCCTCCGACTTCTGACGTCTGAATGAAAATGACGTTTCGTGTTCGATTACATGACAAAATACGTTTTGTTACACCAAGTTTTTTTTTTTTTTAGCTCTGCACTCGTTTTCGAGTGTTTCGGCATTACACCAACCAAGCTTAGGCCCCTGGTTACTTTTGCATATCCTCTTTGAACTCGTCTACATAAGACATGGAGTTCTGTCAGCTCAATTGTAAACATTTCACTTTTGTTCTTTTGAACAGTGTTTATTTATTCGCCATAAGAGTTTAACTTCACCTGAGTACAGCCCACGATAGATTTCCCAATCGTTAGTCGACCTACAATAGGTCATAACAACTAATAAGTTCCAATATACTGTATCGTTACAGAGGGGAAGGAGGGCGTATAGCTGGAAACATTAAATAGCGTAACTGCCAAAATCATAAAATTTTAAGAAAAAAAAATAGTCTAATGTGAACATAAAGTATTTTAACTATTTGATTGCTGATCGTCTTGATAGGTAGACATTTGTTCTGGTAGAAAAATAAAACTTACATAACGGCTATTATACTAATAACTTTCTTACTTGTCATATTTTTATCAGGCCCATCGGCTTATTCTTAATAGAATCTGCTCTTTTGAGGTGGAATCCCAGCTGCCACGCCATCTTTCAAATTTTCTTCTCCGAGAATGAGAACCGTGATACTGGCAGAGATAATATGTGGTAGTGTTCATTCTTTGGACATGGCTATACCAGTTTTCCTTTACTGTCTGATCCATCTGACTTTATCATTGTATCATCCCTTCCAAATCTTACTATTCTAAAAAAATTGTCGGTAATTGTAATATGTGGTGGAGAGGGTTGCTACCCTGAAGTGTGGATGGGCGGGCCGTGTGTCCAGGTGCCCAGATCACAGATGGACCAAAAGAGTGGTGAACTCGCCGCCTAGACGAAGGAGAAGCGATGCATCGATGATTGCGGGTCATTAATGGATGATGGAGGCTCATAACAGAGATGATTGAAAGGAGAGGGCGGAGACCTATATTCACCAATTGATGGAAACAGGCTGATGAGGAATTAATGAAAGTAGGTACTTAATGTCATCATCTCGGAAGTTCTCATCATCTGCTTGCTTCTGACCGTTTCTACTCTATTTTTGACATTACGCAACTTCAAATGCCAGGTCACTGTTTCTAGTGCTTCCTCGTGGATGTCTTTAAAGCTTCTTTCTTTGAATCTTTTTGTCACGCACTCTGACCCCCAATGTCTCGATGTCTGCACAAGATTACATGAAGTAATCAAGGCTAACTAATTGAGTATTACACATCACAACATCTTTGTAGAATTTTTGAATACTGAACTTGAATCATTTTCGTTAGTTTATGCACTTGAAACATGGTTTACGTGATACTGTTACCATCAATGATGTATGGAAGTGAAATGTGGATATGGGCGGAAAAAGAATATTGTAGTATTATAAATGCAGTAGATATGAAATCTCTACGAAGAAAATGTGGAAAGACTCTGTGGTATATGGAAAGGTGTGAGAATATTAGGAAGGAATGTGGTATGGAAGTTAGTGTTGTGTAAATAATGAAAGTCATTAAATTGAGATGGTTTAGACATGTGGAAAGAATGTATGCGAACAGAATGACAAAGAAAAAAAGGTGTGACAAAGCGTGACCGCCCGAGAATGACGTGGATCGAACACATCGATTCCGTCCACAAGGAAGGCCAGGTAAGAAGTACGAGAAATAGGAGACGTTGTATGAGAAATGGTATGTCGTTGGAATATTAAGCTTAGACTCAAAAATATATTATTTACTATTATGAAAATGTATAACATCAAAAAGTGTTTGGTAGTCTTGCGGTTCAGTTACCGGCTTTCGTTCCGAAGGTTGTGATCCTCGGTATCGACCATCTTCCTCTATCACAACAAAAGATAATATGCTTACTGCGAAAGCTGTCAACTTTATTTATGTTCACTTTGGGTATGCCAAATTCGTTTTAATAAATAAAATATATTTTTTTGGTTGGCACATACGGCATTATTAGATTCTAGCTCGTGCATGATATGGGTATTCCAGGTAGCCTGTAGTGGAAGAATAGCATAGTGAACTTCTTGCCCATGGTTTGGATCAAAGAAATTCTTCGACGGAGATTTTTTTATTCCGTCTACACTTTTATAATACACCGCTAAATCAATAAAACTTCTGTCATTTTCACCATGTAGTCGTTAGTAGTCTGAAATTACATAACATGTAAATAAATCAACACTTATCTTTACAAGTGTATAGCCGGTGGTTTTTTTAACATAGCGGTTATTTTTAGTCAACCGGTTACTGAGATCACCTAAGAAATAAATTAAATTAACACTTTTCCATAAAAATGTGTCAGCGGCGGAAACCTTTATCACTGAAAAATTCTAAGGTTCTGTTGAGTCATCTTCTTATTATCTTTTAGATACCTAATTTAAAAAGTGATCTTTTGTGTCCATCTTGGATTGTTCTTAAAAAGAAAAGAAGCCATCTACTTTATCATAAAAGTATTTTAGAATCTGTATTAACTATAAGAACTTTCACTGGAAAACTGTTAGAATTCCTGTTACTGACTTTTATACAGGAGACAGCGGTTTTAAAATTTACTAATATTTCCACGCAAACTTTGCAAGGATGATGACAGAAAATACCTTCCTCTCTCTATAGATTATGACATGTACGCTATTTGCGCCATCATTTCAGCCTCTTGGGTCACGTGTCACTTCATCTCTTTGGTGGTCTTCTTCAGAGCGGCTTTAAAGAGCAACACCATGGCATGGAGTTCTGTCTTTCGTCATTCTGTTGACGTGTTCATTCCAGTATCGTCTTCCGTATTGCACATGCTGCGGATGGTATTGTTCCTAATGCAATCACGCAGTGTGTTTCCGGTATACTTCTTGGTATTTACATCTGGGATCTTCTTAAGCGGGACTTTGTTCTAGCAGTATCTGCTTTTGCCTCGACTCCGTAGGTAGCTATGGGTCGAACACGGGTATACGAACATTTTAGTATGTTTTCACATATGCGTTTTTCCATACGGTATTTTTCAGGCACCCAGGCACTGCCGCAACTACTAGGTACTATTTATTTTGTTTCATGGCTTCCCCCATAGAGATTTTCTATGCTGCAGATGACAAATACAAGATAAATCTGATCTAAAAGATTGTCACTTGCTTCAACCATTGCATCTTACAAGATTTTCACTATCTAACTACTTGCCTAAATTGGGGAAAGTCTTGATTTTAGGAACTATTCATCCCTAAAATCAATTTAAGGGTAATTTCTTATTCAGCAGTTGATAACGTGGGCTGAAAAAAAAAATTCAACTACTATAAAAACATAGAAAAGTTTTTATTAAGCATTTCGAAATTTGTATTTGATATTCGTAACAATAAAATATGAACGAAAAATAAAAAAAAATGGTAGATATTTATATTGTTATGATAGGTGTCTACGTTGAAAACCGATAGCTTACGGCTCAAAAGCGCTATATGCTTTTTTTTAATTTGTTAACATTATTAATCAGAGAACTCAATTATTTTAAACCAAAAGCAAAATGACAGCCGATGTGGAAATAACGCTCTCGGCGAAACTACAATAATAATATTACGATTTTGATTGAAAATTATTGTTGATAAACGAAGTGGATTCGAAAATCCACATCATTTGTTTAATGGATATATTTTTTTATCTAGTATCAGAAACATAACAAGCATTGTAACGCGTAATATATTTTTTCAATGCGTGTTAACATATCTATCTTTTCTTGTTAACATATATCTATCTTTTCTAGTTAACATATCTATCTTTTCTTGTTAATCTCGAGTATTTTATTTTTTTAATCACTCCTTATTTCTTTAGGGGTAGGCAGAGAGAACGGTGCTCGTCTCTTTTCAATCCAAACACACTTTCTTCTCAATCAATCAATACTCCTTTCTGACCCCACTTAGGGTCATAGGCAGGCCAGAAGAGCTCTCTACTGTGCTCGATTTCGCGCAATTTTGATGACCTTCTTCCACACCATATCCAGATGGAGAAGAACTCGGCATGAGAGGGTTTTCCTCGCCTTCGAGACCCTGATCGGAGAAAGAACAGCGCTTTCCTCGGCCAACTGTCATTCCGCAACCTTAACGCATGACTGAACCATGTCTATCTCCTCTCCACGATGGTTAAAGTGATGGGGATATGTGGTGGCAATACCATCTTCTACCCAAGATTCTCCTGAGGCACTTCGTTTTAAATGCAGATAGTTTTTGTGTCTAGGCCTTGGTCAAGTGCCAGGACTATAGAACAAAAAGTTAACAGTAAATTATGTTAAAAATGTAAAATATCTGATGCCTGCATTTGACATTCGATTCCAGATATGTAGGAGAAACCTCTTGATTATTTTGAGTGAAAACATATTAAGGTGAACTTGATTCTAGACCCCCAATGACCCCCGTTCGTTTCTGAAAGCCTCACCACCCATTCGGCACGCATACGTTTAGGGTATAATTTACTTCGCAACCAACCCGCTATCGATTAGCTGTATAATGAAGATTTATTTACGAGCGGCCCTATCGAGAGTGTTCGTCAAACTACGTGGCAGCGATCGTTAACTTGTGGAGAATGTGCCCCTAAATATTCGGTAAAAATTTCAGGAGACTGCAGACAATTTTTTTCAAATAACTGCCTTTTGAAGCTTACACTTCTGTTTAGTTTTATTCAATTTGTTTCTCAAGATAGTTTCGTTCTTTTCACGATTTTCTCGACACAATCAATCAATCAAATATCCCTTAACACCCCACTTAGGGGCTCGATGTTGCAAAATTTTCATGACCTCCTCCCACATGATGTCCAAATCCCTCAGCTTTGATCACGACACAATAGATGGTTTTTATGAAAGATATAGATAGTAATAATATATTAAAAATTTAATAAACAACGTGTCAATACCGAGGGAAGTTTTTCCTGCAGTATTTTTTCCCAGTCAACCGGTCGAGCTCAATCTGAGAAATATCTACTTCGGATGGAAAACACATTTAAAATTTTGGCATGGCCGTAGATCGAACCTGGGACCTCGTGATCAGACTAGCGCCTATATTACTAAGCAAATAACCTTAAAAATAAAAATACTGTATTAGATAAGGTTTCTACTCAAATTTAAAAGTACCTTTAAGTGATTTCATTTTTGTAAGTAATTTCAATATACTTACAAGTATAATTTTAACTCTTCTCTTCAGCAGTTTTCCGTATGCGTTTTTCGATGGTTCAGTCCCTACACGATCACAAGATAATATTTTAAAATAGATTAATATCCCTTCAAAATATCTTTTGATAATGTAGATGATGCAGAATGAAAAGTAACCTGTGTACAGTTCAAAAAATTATTGCTAAATAATTAGTTGTCCTATATATTCATTTTAAAAGTTAGATGTCACAAAGTTTGGTGACCACTGCATCATAGGACTGCTATCACACTGCGCCGGTATCACACTTCTCCATTTCATTCATATTTTTGCCTACTTGTCCCGTTAGAGCTCGCGCCCCGAATGATGGATCGATCCATAAGTGAACTAATGTCGGCACATCAGCGATCGCGCAGCTTCAATAAAAGTTCATCGAAAAATTACATAGCATATTACGTATATATCGTCATTTATCGTGGTTATGGAAGGCTACAAGAGCTCTTGAAAACCATTTCTAGACTATACTACTTTGATATTAAGGTGGGAAGTTTCCATGGAAAAGTTTCCTGATGACGGCAACCTGTACATCTGCGACAATGGCAGGAAAAGTTTGAGGGACACCGAAAATTGTTAGACAAGTAACACAACAGGTTGTGGAAAGGTTTTATAAAGGAGACCTTCACGACCTTTTGTATTCTTGTTTTTCTTCTCAAAATGGGGAGTCTCCAAAGTTGGAAATAGTCCGCGATTATGAAGTTTGTAAATAGGTTCTGGAACACTTTAATATGAGCTCTTGAAAACTTAATTAATTGACAAGCGCGTGACGTCCAGGGGGTCACATTCCACCATCATACTTTGCACATTGCATTATACTAAAATCGCCTAGCGGGAAACAATCTTGTTCCATGAAAACAAAATATTCGCTTGGCAGCATCTAGATCATTTGAAAACTCTTTTCAGTTGTACAGTGATATCAAATATGAAACGTCAAAACAGTTTTTTTTCGATTAATTCCCAAAGTTGTAATGTTTTTTTTTTAATGAATAGTGTATATGGTGAAACAAAACTATTTGTTCTCTAGAACAAAAACGATGCTATATTTTGAAAAACTGCAAAGTTGTGAGGTATAATGGTGGAACGGGGCCCTGGACATCGATTATGTTTAAAATATTATGGCAGAGTTTTTTTGGAATAGGACTTTTATCAATTTGTTCGCATACATTAGGGGGAAAAAAACGATGATGACAGCACGACCCCCATCTTCTAACATCCGCATCAATGGAGTCATAGGGTATTGGAGTAGCATCGTCGTATCTACTTGAAGATATCGAGTAAAAAATTTTAAATTTGGATTAGGTACCTAATTAAAAAAAAATATATTAAATATTAAATTCTTAACTAGTGTCTCACGGGTACTTTTACTAATATAAATTATTAATATTAATGTTTCCTCTATTTTAAAAATTTATCGACAAAGTATTAAAAAAAAATGAATAACTTTATGATATTTTTCTGAAACAATAAATTGCTCCCACTTCATGGAAAGGTCAAGATTGTTATTACGGGAGAAGTTTACGAGCTAACGACTCTTGAAAACTTTTTAACGAATGACACGCTTAAATGTTTCATTCCTTTAAAAAAAATACTGTATATCAATATAAGAGTAGAGTAGAGAAACCCCCGTTTTAAATTCAAAGGACACAGAGTTTTATATAAAACGTGTAAATATCTAACTTTGTTAATATTATATTGACGTTAAAATATGAATTAAGTGCACTTTAATTTATATATGACTCATAATATTAATAAACTTTTCAAAAACTTTATACTAAACTTTAAGGGTACCTAGTGCCAGATTGAGAGTCTCGAATTGCAGTGGTTCACCATAATTAAAATCTCATAATATTAAATATGAAAATCGGGCTAGTGCGAACACTTTTAACTCGATATTGGCTGAACAGATTCTTTCGATATTTGATTTATTGGATTCTTCTCCGCTCCGGATCACAGAACAGAACCAATAAAAAGTTGAAAAAATTTATAAGAAATGATATTAAATATAATATTAAACTTAGTATGGAACAGATTTTCTGCGACGCCACCGTCATCTATGGAAAATTGTATAGCAACAAAATTATTGTTTACCTGATAACTGAGTGACAAACATTGAAATTTAAAATATTGATACTTACCTACGAAGATTTTTTATGGTACTTTTTTCAAACATTTAAAAATAATTATTTTTACCTTCAAACATAAATTAAACGTATTTAAACAAATTCGAAACCAATACTCATAGTAAGAACTACAGGACATCGTCCGTCGAGAAAGTTTTTTTTAAATATACATAAATGTAAAATGCCTCTAAAACCTCTAAAAAAGACACTATTTATAATTTCGACATACCTGGGATACAAATGGGATACAAATGAAGAAAACTATTTCATAATCGTGTATCCATCCATTTCTTTATATTATAGAATGAAAAAAAATGATTTTGTGAAAAAAAAAACCGCCAAAAATTGCTACTTGTTTGAGCACTATAAAAGAACCCTAAAAAATTTACTTACTTAATTACTTAATCTACGTTCGCCCACAGTGTGGAGCATGTGAACGCCACGTTGTTCCTCCAAGCCTCTCTATCTTGCGCCAGTTGCACAGCCTCACCCCAGCTTAGTCCAGCCTCTTGTAGAAAAATTTGATCAAATTTATTCATGAAAATATCGATCAACACTCTCACAACTTGCTGCAATACTCAAAAAACTTTATATTCTGTGAAAGACTAGTGATATGTAAAAACTTAACAGCAATATATAACAAAAAAAATTCAAGAAAATAAAGTGTGCAATTTTAAAGATTATCTAGCCCTACAGAAACAGTCACTTAAGAACTTTTGGTTTTCTCTTATTCTGTTTTTTTTTCTTTAGTTTAACGCAATTCGTGCTTTTGCTATTGTGAATGAAAATGTTGACCAAAAATCACTTAACACCTTATGGCTCTCAGATACAGATGTATTTTTGATAAATTATCGGCAGTGCAAGTGGCGCCTTTAACGACATGACCGAGATATGGAGAGCGCTATTCTTCCTCCCATCAGGGCTCCGAAGACGAGGAAGACCCTCTCATACCGTGTTCCGTTTCTTCGAGGCAGAGCTGAGAGATCTGGATATAGTTTGGGAAGAGGTTATAAAATTAGCCAAAGATCGAGCGCAATGGAGAGCTCTTGTTGCCTCCCTATGCCCCTAAGTGGGATGTAAAAGAGAGTTAGTACCTAGCAGTACCAACTAGTACCCGGAACAACAGCATCTACATAAAGTCCTATAAATTTGACATTTTATAAAAGCAACGCAAGAAGTCAAAAGCCAAGCTCTACCTTACCTTATAAAACAAGAATTGTATTCCACTTTCCTTTAAAACCTAACTGATGGATATATTGACGTGTGGGAAGCAGTTATTTTAATAATGACTTAAGTTAATATAAAGCGTAATCGATTTTCAAACATGAATATTAATTTCCATCAATTTTTTTATTAATTAGAAAATAGTATAATAGTAATAATAAAAAAACATTATTCATTTATATTTTGAATTTGTTTTACCAAAAATAGACCAGTATTTAACGAGTTTTTTTTCTTGTTTCAGATCTCACCAATTACCAGCTTTTGTAGGGTAAGTCTAAAATATCTACCTCAAATTAACATATTAGCTGTGGTGATTTTTTCTTTTGCAGAGGAGAAATTATGGCCTTCAAAATATAGATTGACTCTGTATAAAATCTTGGTAGAGCATGAGATTGAACATTTTGTTGCAGGGCAGGGTAATGCACATGTACTTTGTCATCTATGTGTATTGTACTCTGTTTTTACATTAAGAATGGGGAAGTTAACAATATATACTTTTATATAAACAAATATTTAAATTTAGTCTTGTATTGGCCTTCTGCCACGGTGGACAGAGGATGGGCTCAAAGACAAAAACAAGTAAAAATTACACGGAAACAATTTTTTTTTTTATTAAAATTAAAGATTTACAATGTTTATAAAATTCACATTACACAATACTTACATTTAAATACCTACAAATGACACTCTGTCGATAGAGCAAAGCTCGTGTTCGACAAAGGAGTATATTTATATTGAATATAAATACAATATGAATACATATAGACAACACAAACATCCTTCTCTCCTCGTTAAAGATAATACAAATAAAATAATTATTTATTTAAGTATTTTACTTTTTTTTAATAGCACCATCCAGCATAACAGGTTTTACACCCTTTACGCTGGACAGTGAGAACGTTACAATAATGCAAAAAACAACAATAAGAACAATACAGGCAAAATCAAAATGCAAAAGAAACAACACAATGAAACAAAAAGTAATGAGTGACCTGACCTTCAAATTAATTAACCCTCGATGAATTGTACTGACGATGAAATGTTTGCGATGAATTTACTGGCTACCCTTAATATATGTAACAACTAATGACTCTAACAATTCATTTCTAATGTTCGATTTTTAATTGGAACAAACCACTACGGGCTTACAACCGTCTTCTTCTGATATTTCGAAGGCTGGCTCAGTGTGATCACTTTACGTTAACAACGATCGCCCTTAATATACTATGTAACCCATCTTCAAATCTTGGATGCTGCTTATTTTCTCAAAAACCCCCTCCAGACTGTGTTGCTCGTTGTTAAAATATTTAATAATCTCAAGCTTTTACCAAATTTCCGGTAGGTGCCGGGTAGGTACCTAACTCTCTGAAAATCGCTCGTGTTTTAATGCGATTTGTAAATTACTCAAGGTGTACGTACTTTGGCGTGGGTTGCCACTGTAATGGAATTACTTCATTATAAATTAAACCGTTTTTTTTTTGTTAAATGTAATTTCCTCTTTACACGAATTACTTTAATTTAACAAGTGTATAATTGAAGCGTTCGAACAAAACCCGTGTTTATTTTAATAATAATATCATTATTTATTACGGCTATTAGAAGTTGCCTTTGATTTTTAATCCGGTTTTAATATTTTGCGACATTGCAAGCCTCCTATTTAAAAAGATTAAGAATTTTCTGATGGTTCTGATACCATCGACAGCATGGATTTTTGTAAAAGCGATCAACACTGACGAATCTTTTGTAATTCTATTACTACTTTGGTTGACAGAGGTCAATTGAACTGTATCTATACCGATTACTCGAAGGCCTTCGATCGTGTTTTTCATCCGACTATGTTAGCTAAACTCTAGCCGATTGGCGATGATGGAGCATTTTTATCGTGGTTTTCACGTCGTTTGGACGGAAGGATGCATAGATGTTGTTTGTCCAGTACTGTCTCATATGGTTCTTTTTTGCGACAAGTGGTGTTCCACAGGGCTCACGTCTCGGTCCAATACTTTTTAACATGTTTTTAGTAGATACCACTTGATTCCTTGAATTGTTTTTGATGTTTACTTGCTGTGCTGATTTTAGCATTGTTGTGCCTTTTTAGATCCGTTACCAGCTCTATCGGCCTCACTTGGTGCCCTGATGCTGTGAAATAAACATCTTTACACCGAACGTGTCTCTTACTTGAAAAATGTTCCACCAATATTAATAGGCATTGTTTCACCAGTAGCCGGAGGAACAAAGTTCTTTGAAGGCTTGTACAGATTCTTGCCTTAAGATATGATCAAATAACGGACGATAAAGCAAACCACATGGTGACGAGGGGCTCTTGTAGTAGGTAACAAAATAATTTTACACCAAACATCTTTACCGGAACGTGCTTATGTCGGTGCGGTTTGTTGTAAAAAGTAGATTGAAACTCTCATCCCCGTCCGTCCCCAAGAGTAATCCCCTTTGAAGAGGGACCCCCGTATTGTAACATTTATAACGTCTTACTTTTACAAGTTACTTATGACAAAGCTCAAAAAATGTACAGCATTTACGGTTTAAGGACGCAATAATAATAATACAAAAATGTTGACGATTGTTTCTTCAAAAGTGGATAGTTCCATTTTTTGTATAGACTTTTAAATTTGTTGATATATTCAACAAAAATGCCAAAAAATCAAATAAATATTTTCAAATAGCAGTAAGTACTGACGGATTTGGAGATGGATGGTGTGGAAAGAGGGCATGGCAGCTACGCAGGATCGAGCGCAGTGGAGAGGTTTTGTTACCTCCCTATGCTCCTTATTGGAGTCTGAAAGGGAGTATGTATAGATCGATAGAAGTACTCAAATCGTTTGAATTTACAGATAGTAATGGTTTTATTTTGTTGCTTGTTTGTGTATGAATGTAGGTATTGGTTTATTTTATCCTGTTCAAATCTTGCGAGACTATTTTCGAGCTCAAACGAGAATAAAAATCATTAAATGCTACAGAACAGCGTATTTGTCTATTTAAAATTCATAAAGGATTTGCTGAAAAGAAACTTATCATCGATTTTCGATTTTAAATGTTTTTTTTTCTGTGGGTCTACGACTGTTTCTAGGGCAGGTTTAGTTTGATCGCTTTGCTTTAAAAGTTTTCCCGTCAAGGTGGCCAAATTTTTCGAATCTCACAATACAATTCTTTGGCAAATTCAACTTGTTGAAAAAAATCTCTTGGCTCTCCAGAACTCTTGAACCCGTATCTCTGGCCGTCTCAAGCAAAAACGCATCGCTTCGGCCACTTGGCATTTTTTTTTTGTTTCAATTGCTTCGACGTCATTATTTATATCATTTTGGGGCTATAGAATCATAGAAAATTCTAAGAATTCTATGCGGTAAGTGAAGATTAGTCAATGTGACTGAATTGGGAAGATGAGAAAAAAAGGACACGGCACAGCTTCTGCAGGTGATAGACTTGAGAACTTTAACGGAAGACGGAGCAAATGATGTAGAGATGAAGGTCAAAGGGGACCAAGGCCCAATGTTGGATAAAGATCCATTGAAATTTTAACCCCAATACAAACATTTACCGTCTTACTTATAAAAAATTCGTTTATCGTAAGATTACGTATACCTAAATCATTGATCAGTTTTTACTTCAATTATAAAAAAATATTTAATCCGCGTTTGTTATGTATGAAGATGACATTTCATACTAAATTTTGTAAACAAACAAATAGTAGCTGGGCAACGCAAGTGGTAACTGCCAATATTCACCATGTCAGATTTGAACGATTTATTGATGCAGAATAGGTACCTTATTTTTTAAATATTTTTTTTATATCAAAATATAGTTAAATCCTTATTAAATCATACGAAACCTTTGTGTTTCAGCCAAAATGAACCAATTCATGTTCAATTTTAATATTTGTACCTACTTAAAAAGTATTCTTTGAGTATTTTCTTCAAAACGTCATTATATTTCTTATAATTTTAATTGATGCATCATGGTTGTAAGCCCTCGAATGATTACGGGAATGCATATTTGCTTTATTTGTTAAAATTTTCTATGATTGATATGATAAACCAAAATACAATGGACCAAAATATGAAGGGAGCATATAATTGGAAGGGAAAAAAACTCAAATACAATATATTTATTACAGAAAACGTTCTTGTATACTGGAAATAGCTGTCAGTTGACGTAAAATCCAATATGGCGGGTCATAATATACAGAGATCAGCTCACAACCAAGCGATTTGCGTTAAACTATCTCGATGATGACGGCTTGATCGCAAATTTTCTACCGCTGAACTCTTTTTTCCACTGATCTTAGTTTTTAAATTAAGCAGTTAAATTTAAAAAAATTAGCCATCATCTAGAATCTGGTTAAGTTCAACTTCAACAAATATAGGTACTGATTCGAAGGAAAAAAATGGATTTAGCTTATTTTTGTCTCATTTCATGCCTCATCCCGTCCCAATCCTCATAACATTTGACTGTTTGTCCTCGTGTACGCGTAAACATGTTCAAGATATTTGAATTTCTGCTCCGAAAATATAAAAATCATAAACTCGTTCAACATTTTTTTTTTGCCTCCTTTTTCTCGGAAGCCTTTCATTATTTCATCAAATATTTTATTTTATTATTTCGAGTGCCTACTGGAAGAGATTTGAGTTTTCGAAACCAAATACAGAAACACAATATTATATTATATCAACGTTCATCATTGTATAAACATTTTGATATATTTTTTTTATTATTATTGTTTTTTTTTTTGCGGGATACATTTGAGTTTGGGAGTAAATTATTGATTCCGAGAACTTCAAATCCTTCGAAAGAACAGATTTTAGATATTTTTTTTTTAATTCCTTAGGGTGGTATAAGTAAAAGATAGATTTAAGTATTTCATTGTTCAAATTTTGCCCGTTCTAAGGATGTCCTGGCTTAATAGACAGACAATAGGTGGATCAAACGACACATAAATAGATTCTAAAACTGAATTACTGAATTATAACAGCAGCAAAACGTGGCATGCTATTGAAAGTATCATTAATAATAATTGAGTATTTATTCATAACTAGCTTTCCCGACAGTCGTTGTCCTGTAGTCCGTGCTATGAAAATTGATTCCAAATTTGTAATTTATACAAAAACACGTTTAAAATATGTTTGAATGTTAAAAAAAATATTTCTGAAAGCTTGAAAAAGTACCATCAAAAATCTTCGTACCTACGTATCAATATTTTTGATTTCAATAGATTGTCTGGTAAACAATAATTTTGTTATTATATAATTTTCCATAGATGGCGGTGGCGTCGCAGATAATATCCATTCCATACTAACTTTAATATTGTATTTTATATCATATTATGTTATCCATTTTTTGTAAAAAAAAAAAAAACTATGAAAAATATATCGCGTGGGGTTAGTAGAGTGTTTCAACAAAATATCAAGTAACCAACGAACTTAATAAATTATTATATTTGATTAGAAATAGTGTAAAACATTAAAAAAGAGCGATATTAGGATCGTGTCATTTTTATTCATATTTATCCCAGTCAACCGTCTATTTTATACAAGACTATATTTTTTACAAGCTCCAGATAAAAATTTCAAGTGAAATAAAATCTCTTGTGATCGGAAATCGAATCCGATAACCCTTGTTCAGAAGTGTATCGCTTCAACAACAAGATCACTCAGGCCAGCTATCATTGTTCGATCTAGTTTGATACACAAACACGTAGAAAAATTAAAAAATATTATAAAACTGAACAAATATTCCGATGAAACTAATATAACATATTATATAAGATAACTTAAGATATAATATGTTAGAACAGTGGTTCCCAAACTTTTAACTTTGGTTACCTCACACGAAATTATAAATCAGTAGCGTACCACAGAACTGTAACCGTTAAAAAAACCTTCAAATGGAAAAGTAATAAAAACTGCAACAACTGTATGACAACATAATCATTTATTAATTATAGGAAAAAATACAATAAGCTTAGTGCGAAAAATGGTGCTGCATGTTCGAGACAAGCTAGGAAATATCTGGCTCAGTTGTACCTGATTTTAAGCGCAAATTGGGGTCTACGTTAAGCTTATCACATAAGATATTTGTTTTTTTATAATCAACATAGGAGAAATTCCGCTCTCACAGAGATACATGGTTGTAAATGGAATCAGAAACAGTACACCCTATTCCAATTCAAATTAAATGCGCACTAAACTAAAATAAGAACGTTCCTATTTTAGTTAGCCGGATTGGTATTCGAGAAATTTTAGAACGTTCCTAATTAGACTTTAGTTTGAAATTAGTTCATTTTGGTATTCGGATTTCGTATTTAAGTCAATTTTTAGTGCGTTTATCTGTCAAAACGTTCCTAATCTTAGTTCACACCTAATTGTATGCGTCTAAAAAGATATCTGATGATATTTTTATGATAAACGTTTTTTTTTAACTAAATAATTATAAAACAAGTTTATTTTTATTAAAAATATTAAGCATTTCCCCCGAATTTATTATAAGTAATACAAATAATAGCATCAAAAATTATTATCATTGAACACCAATGCAATCATACAGCCGTCTTCGTTACACTTCGGGTTGGTTCGGCAGTTTCCGGCGACCATGTTAATTTGAACATGGAGCTCGTTTGAATTTGTCTTCTCCGATTGGCTGTACGCTTGTCAGCATCAACCAATAAGGCGCATGCTCGATCCATAGACAATTATAATTCAAAAAAATATTTATGGTGAACTAATATTGGTTTTTAGAACACAGCATAATTCCGAATACGAATTTTAGTTCGAGTGAACTTAATTCTAAATCATTTGGAACATTCTAAAATCCGAATAGGGGGTATTAATGCTTTTCTGGACAGCGATGGATATTCATTTTTAACATTTAGCCAAAATTCACACAGTTCTACTTTGTTGAATTTCGCTTGCAAACCTCCATCGCAAGATAGATCTATCAGAGATTCCTTTTCACTCACACTTTAATTTTCACCAACACTATCCAGATCCGAAACGAATGGGTCCCTTATCCAATTGAACTCCGAATAATCTTTTTTGAAATATTCTTGCGTACCATCTTAATAATTGTTGCTCACCACTGGTGGTAGGTACGCGTACCATAGTTAGGGAATCACTGTGTTAGAATATCGAAACTCTGACTCTTGGAATTCAAATAATCATTAGCAAATTATTCCAGTAACAATATTATGGTTTTGGTTCCGCTTTGTTTCCCCCGAAAGGGACACACAACCACACTATTCAATGATACCGCAATATTGAGAAACTTATTTCATTCCTCCGGGCAATGAGAAACAGCACAGGCGACCACCAAAAGTTTGGAACCGTATTCGATGCTATTTAGAAACAAACTGACGACATCGACTATTATAGGTAGTGTCCGATCAAAAATTGAAAAAAAATAACATTTCTCCAAATGTTAAGTCATTGTTGTAAGCGTGAAAGCTTAGGTACTTATAAACAAATCGAAACCTCTTGTTGATGTAAGATTATTAAGCATGATAAAAATGTCCATCATTGATCGGATATTTGATAATGGATCACCAAAAGTTGTTAATGTAAATTTTCTTCGAATAAAAATAAGCTTCAAAATAGAAGTTGGTGAATTATGGTTGAGAGCCCACAGTGGTTCATAAAAAATAATATACCAATGAAATAGAAAAAATATGTCACCCCCTGCAAATTTCAAGATTTTGTTGTACTTACTTGATTTTTACTTTAGTTAAAACTTTTAGCAATGATATTTTTTAGAAGAGTAAAGTTTCTTTGTCGTTTGAATGATAAACAAATGAGCATAAATAAAAACATACTTACTTAAGCCCAGTGGACGCCACGAAGTTCCTCCAAGCCTCTCTATCTTGCGCCAGTTGCACAGCTTCATCCCAGCTTAGTCCAGCATCTTATAGAACCGCAGTGAATGCCCGCTTGATTATTAAGTTCGGCCTACCTCGCTTTTTTGTCCCATCCGGATTGTAGAAAAGGTTTGCGTATTCAAGTCTCATGCGGGGGACATGCGGAGAACATGGCCAAGCCAACTCAATCTGCGATTCTGGATTACTGAGGTGATTGGGTGTTGTGCTGTTCTGGCGCGTACGGTCTCATTTGAGACATATGTAGTGGTACCACCACTCCAAAATCTGTCGCAAAAATCTATTCTCAACGCTAAGTATTAGTACACTAAATAACAACACTATAAAAAAAAGAAAATGAAATTTATAAGAAAGTTATCATAAAAATTGAAGTGTGTGTTGTCCCTAACATTCGATAGTATATCGAAACCGTTTGCGAAAGTATTTTGATCTGTACTTTGAGATAGGTACCTTCTTATAATCGCCTTGACCCTTTTTACAAAGAACAACCTATCGAGAGAGAAAATCACAACGTATTTATACAGACCGTCGTCATTTTTCCATATGTTTGCCCAAATCTTTTGACTCCCATATTTTAGTGCAAATATGTATATTTTTTAGGAATATTCAAAATGTCACTTCCAATAATGGTAAGAATTTATTCGGCCAGTCCTGAAATATTGATCTTCATATCGTGTTCATAATATCTATTTACATATCAAAGCCTTATCAAGTTAAAGCAATCTCAACTAAGAAGAATAAATAAATAAGACCCCATTCACGGCAAAGTTGCGCCAGCCCCGGTACCTTTGAAAAGTTTGCTCCGTACCCGGATGGGGGGCAAACAACGAAGTTGGTCGGGTTTCATACGGGTATACAGTATACACCCCGCAATTTTGAATTGAAGACACATTTTCTCACTGTAGGTACCTACTAGTGCATAAGCATAAGTTGATTTCATATTATGTTTCGAGGGTTGAAATTTGTTTATAACTATCTATACAACCGAATTGCCAACTACATGGTTCTGCTCATTCTGATACATAAATATGAAGAACCTCGCATGTGACATATTTCTATCTTATCCTTCACTTAATATCATAGGAGCACCCCCTCCCCCCTCCCCCCCCCTTTTATCCCTTTATCCTTTTATTTCTACTTTTACTCATAGTATATGGAATATACATGAGTCTTGTGATCGGATTTCAAAAAAAAAATAGATTTCGCTGAAATTAATTTTCTCGCCGTTTTTGAGGGTGTAGATTCCAAAAATGCAAAAAAAAATTTAATTTCCGCGTACCCGTACGTACGCCAAAAATGTGTGCGCACCCATAGCTCATAGTAATTCTTATGCGATTTGATTGAAATTTGGTAGAACGGTTAGCCCCTCGATGTAGATGAGTCAGTAAAATGTTGAGATCTGTACCTTCAGGGGAACCCTCTTAAAGTATCCAAAGAAAATTTCAGTTGTTCTAGAAAAAGGGCTAAAAATGAATAAAAAATAAAAAATTTCTTCGATTTTCATAAAATTTGGTATACGGGTTGGTCTTATGCTCCTACATAAGCACGTAAAATTTGAGGTACGTCACTTCAGTGGGTCCCCCTTAAAGTACCGATTAATATTGAATATGTAGTTCTAAAGCAGATAATAATTATTGTCTTCTGGCTGTTATAATATACTATGAGTTCTGGGCTACCCTAGGTTAGCAGCTTTTTTCTCTTTCAGTTGCATTTATATAAAATAAAATAGTGTTGACGATATATTGTTCATGTATAAATTTGCAAACTTAACTGGTTTATGATATGATTTATGTTTTGTTGTACTATATTATTATGTCTTTGTAATAACTGTGTGTTTGTTTAAATAAAGTAAATAAATCTACATAATAATTCAGAAATGTTTGTCTCCTTTCTATCGTATATGGGAGCATCACGCTCAAAATAAAAATGCTACGTCAGATATGAATCTGCGCAGAGCCGTGCAAACTGCTTGAGAAGGTTCTTAAATACAATTTGCTGCATTTACTTTAATATATTTAGAGCTATTTAAAAAACTCTATTTTTTTAGGATCTTCATACAAATTTCTTAAAAAGACAGTAAGCCATCTTAAATAACAAAATTACTCATGTAAACGTTGAATGGAATCTTGGTATTACGGTATGAAAATGTAATAAAATAATTGTAGATTGATTTGTTTTACATATAAATGTTATTCAAATCTTATTTTTCTCAATAAATAAAGATTTAATGAAAAAAATTGCAAAATGATTCCTCCATATTGAAGTTTGACAGCTGCTTTGCCTGCAGGAGATGGTGCAGGGACTCCTTTATTATCATAGATATGTATTGTCTTATGAATAAGTAATTAGTTGTATTTATTTTAAATTAATGTATCACTTTATCACCTATTCATAATCTCGGTTAACCATCCTATTGATTCCTACTAGTTAATTTCTTAAGATCTAGCCTAAAAAATATGTATACAATAAAAATAATATCTTGTCATCTGTTAGTTATAGTATCCTCTCCCGCCATCATTGTACCATGCTTTTCTTTGAGTTTATAATTTTTATTTTAGTCTCTTGACAATGTCTGCATGAGTCGGACGAAAGCGCTCGAGATTCATTAAAATTTTGTGAAAGTGCAACTATGTTTAATTTTAATCATCAAAATGAAGTTTCACTATGTGAATACACAAACCTTATAAAAAGTATTTACTTTATTATATGTAGATTTAAATATTATACACTGCCTAATGAATCAATCGAAATGAACCCATTTCATAAGTAATAATAATTCCTACGTACTAGAAAATCCCATAGCCTGATACTGTTCCAATCAGTAAAAAAAGCGGAAACTGGATTATTAGTATGAACGTTGCGAACTGTTCCCTGTTGGATTTCAGCCAAATATTCTTGAATACATACACAGCTTTCCGACTTGCGCTGATGGCCGTACATACGAAGCAGCAGACTACGTACGCCCTGGATTGAAGACGAAGTACCTATGTACTCGCAATCGTTTCTAGGATTGCTCCTTTTGTATGCAGACAAGTTTGTTGAACTGTAGTATCAACTGATTTCCGTTATATCCGTTTTAATAACCAACGTTTATTAGGATTTGCGGCATTGCAACACTTTGTTTTTCACTGTATCACTAAAATAGTTACTTTTTGTCTCGATTGACTGTATTACAATGAATTATTATTTTTAATTCATCTCACCGTATCCCAGAGCGGGTAGGCAGAGAGTACGTACTTTCATTCATTCCAATCAAGACAAACCTCTTTCACTCCATCCAGCAACATCATGTTGGCATTCGTGTTATCCGGGATTAGGAAAATTCATCGCGATTACAATAAATCTCAAATTGTTTGTGACCTAAAAATGAGGTAAGCTTGAGTTTAGTCACTCCTATAAATTAAAGATGGCGGCGATTTTGACATGCTGAAGTATTACCGTCCTATCACTCGGGGAGGTGTTCATAAAGGCAAACCCCCCTTTTTAACTACATTCCAACTGTAAGCTACCATGTGTCAGCTGGGCAGGGTCCAACCAGTAGCTCATGCAGCTACGAAGGCCCTCAGTATCACCGACACGCTTACGCACCAGATGTCGATAGATCGGGAGACAGCAGCGGTTCCATAATTGTTGAAGCTCCGATCACCAGGGGTTGTGAGAGGTTGTAGAAATGAAACAAGCTTTCAGTCTTGAAGGCAGACGTCCGGCGAGTTGGTCTTCTAGAAGTGGTCCCAGTGAATAGTGGAGTATCTCAAGTAGATTCCAGTAGTCGACTCAACTCGCCGTACATTTTGCGATTTTATTTATATAAAAATCGAGAACAAAGAAAACCAATCACAGGACTGGTTTAAATTAACCAATCAACGGTCTCTATTTTAGGAAAAATGGTCAACATTTTTCACTATCAATTTGTGACATTTTTCATCATATCTTTTTAATTACAGGTTTTATATTGATTAAATAATAATGAAATCATTCATATGTAACAGGCAATAAAAACTAACAATCAAAGAGGTACGGGACATGTCTGGCTGGCATGATATTTCAAATAAAGTACCAAAAGTACATAAGTTCTCTTTTACGTGAAACTCACCAGCTCCCATCGAATTGATGTTCGAAGGCAATCATCTCGGACGCAGCCACAGCTTTTGGTCATTAATTCGCCAGGCTTTGTCAATTCAAAAACCCTGGCCGTTCCAAAAGTTTTAGTACTTTTACAAAAGTTAAATTTATAAATTGATATTTAGGCATCCCTCTGCACGTAGTGTATGATACTCTTAGTAGTACATACTATCCTATACATTATTATAATCAAAAAATATAAATCCATAATTAACCCATTAAAAGTGTTTATAATTAGTTCAAAAGATTCTAAAAGCAATGACTCTAATATGTATTAGGAAAAGCAACCTAAAAACAATATAGAAATTCAATATTTCTATACTTGGTAATATGATCATTTTTAATACAAAAATTAATTCCAATAAAATCTGGACTAATTAACCAAGTTGATTATTCCTGTTCGATTTGACATCAAACGCTTCTCATGTTTACCAGCAGACAGCAGTCTCCAGAACGAAATATACTTACATCAGATGTGTACTTTGCTTATAGATATGTCGGTTTTCACGTTTTCCTAGATATGAAAACATGGATATCTCGAGTTACATTATATGTATCAAGTTGCAATTTTCACCAACTTATGTAAGACTTAATTACCCACAAACTAGTATAAAAATAATCCCCATACGAATATATTTATGAACCTAAAAATGATTAGCAATGGTAATAAATCCCTCTAAAATGTACTCTTATCTAGTGCCTTAATTAATCTTGACCTTATTTTCCAAGATTTAACACATATTCTTGTTGATACATATAGAGAACACTAATTACTACAAATTAGTAAAAGAAAAAATATAAAAACATTCAAAACAGCAAGGAAAACTCAATATCATTGCAACAGTGCAGATAAATAATCATGTACCACAACACATCGATATTGTGAAGTGTACACTCAGCGCTTGTCAAAAATTGGTATGGCAGTGTTTTTGTGTATGTGTGAGTGAATACATATTTATTAAAAATGTGAGTGTATGTGTGCCTTGTCCTCCTATAATAGTATAGTACATATCGTAAGTATCTACTCAGCCATCAGACAAAGATTTCTTCGGCGTAGGACAAAGGTATAAATATGGGTCACAGTTCATACAGATGCTCATTAATAAATATGATTCGATGCTGGAGTGATGTGGCCAATACACCAACCTTAACCTAACCTATTCAAATCGTATATAAACAACCTCGAAATCATTAGGAGTAACTAAACTGAAGTTTTACCAAAAATAAATTACAGAGTTATTTACAAAAACCCAGAATCGAATTGCATTCTAAAAGTTCTCGTGATGAAATGTACCTGTTCGCGATGAATTTTTCCTGTTCGCGATGAATTGTACCTGTTCGTGATGAATTGTACCTGTTCGCGATGAATTGTACCTGTTCGCGATGAATTGTACCTGTTCGCGATGAATTTACCGGCTACCATGTTATCCGTTTCGTTATTCATTTATTTACAATCACTCACGACCATTGGCCATCAATCAATCAATCAATTAATCAATTCTCCTTTTACACCCCACTCAGGGGCATAGGGAGGCAACAAGAGCTCTCCATTGCGCTCGATCTTGCGCAATGTTTATGGCCTCCTCCCACGCCATGTCCATGTCCCTCAGCTCTGCTTCGAAGGAGCAGCCATTGGCCATAGAAACATATTTAAAAAACAAGTTAAAACAGATAACAAGCTAAACAATAATATGCCAGTTCGTCATGTCAAATGTCAATAATACAGTACGGAAAGATTCACAGCGAAGCACGCGGAATACTCCTCACTTGACCTTCCTTTAAGACGGCACCGATATGATCTATCTACGTTATTTAAGGTCGGCTACGTCTTCATGCATCCATTCTTTCATATTTTATAAATGCTTTCTATAATTGTCTATATGTGCTCAAACCGATTACATGAAATTCTTGGGGTCACATGAAATAAGTCGTTTTTTAACAATTATTATTGTTAACTAGCTTCCCGACAGACATTGGGGGTTATTCTGAACATCCGACCCGATCGAGTTGCATCGGATACGATACAATAGCGTGATGGACAAAAATAATATCTTTTTTAATACTAATTTAAAATATTCTACTATATTTTTTTACCTAAAAACGCGCCTATTTTAATAATTTGTTATTTCTAATCAATAATTATTTTTTCTTATACTTATGTTATTATTTTTATTTACCGCAAAATGTAAGCAATCTTTTACATGATATCTTTACTCTTAGATAGAACTTTTCTAAACAATTTTCATTAATATTTTCCAAATTTTCACCAAATAATTAATTATTGTGCCATTTTTTACACTTAAAAAAAAAAAGATGATTGTAAAGATGTAAAGACTTGGTTGGATCGCAAGCGACAGCGAAATGGGCGTTGAGTAGACATCCGATAGTGTTGCGACGAATGCAACCGGTTATCCGATGTTTCATTCGAATGTGACTTGTAAATAATAAGAGCCTGTACAAAAAGTTGGATCCTACGCGACACTATCGGGACGCACACAACTCGATAGGGTCGGATGTTCAGAATAACCCCCATTGTCCTGTGTTCTTAACTAGAATATTGAATTCGAATTTCTATGGTGTTGAATTAATTATCATTTGACCAA
The DNA here is from genome assembly GCA_963576905.1 of Mystacides longicornis. Lineage (NCBI taxonomy): Eukaryota > Metazoa > Arthropoda > Insecta > Trichoptera > Leptoceridae > Mystacides > Mystacides longicornis. The sequence continues at coordinate 3,273,961 of OY756439.1, read as the reverse complement.
TGTGTTTTCGACAGACGCGTCTGTTTTAAACCATACCTACCATCCGGATTCTTTCAATCGCATCAACTGATAGTTCCTGACCAAATTTCAAAATTGGAATAAAAATTATACGGTAAAAGGTACTAAGAAGGTTGCCTTCGTAGAGTTTTCTTTAATTTTCTAATATTCCGATGCGATGTCATCGGATAATTTCTCCCCATTTTTATAATATAGTAGTTTATATATATGCGTATGGCATATGGCGCTTATAAAGAAAGACTTAGTTCCCTCAGCCATACCCTGGCTTCGGTCGTCAAATTGTGTATATCCTCCATCGCTCCCCGGAACCCATACAGAGGGCACAATCGGACTATGTGGTCAGTGGTTTGACTATGCTCGCCACAATTGCAAGTGGGGTCGTTGGAATACCCCCATTTGTAGAGATTAGCTGCACTTCTGCTGCAGTCTGACCGTATGCGATTCAGGGCTGTCCATTCTCCCCGATCCAATTCAAATCCAGGGACTTTCCTCGATGGGTCAGTGATTAGGTGTTTATTTCTCACATCCGCGTTATTCCATTCCATCCTCCATGCCTGCTCCAGCGTGAACCCGTCCCTCTCCAGTGTCCTCGCTCGGGTCCAAAAAGGTTTCCTCGAATTAAGCCTATCCTCTGGCAGATCAGAGAGGGCCACGTTCAGTAAAGAACTGTTATCCTTTGCTCTAATCCATTCTCTTAATGTGTGTGCATTTCTGCGGAGGTGTGGCGGGTCTATATTGGTTAAGACAGGCAACCATTGGCACTGGGTTGGCTTCAGAACACCGGCTATTGTCCTCATAGTGGTGTTGAGTTGCACGTCCACTTTATTAGCATGAGCACTGCCAGCCCACACAGGGGCACAATATTCAGCTGTAGAATATACAAGTGAGAGTCCTGCCGTACGCAGCGTGTTCGCATTTGCTCCCCACCCAGAGCCCGCCAATTTCTGAATGATATTGTTTCTAGTTTTGAGGTTTGCACAAAGTACTTCAAGTTGCCTCTTGTACGTCAATGATCGATCAAGCGTTACACCAAGATATTTTGGATGCTCTGTTTGTTGCAAGAGGACGCTCTCAAAATGTACATTTATTTTATGCTTGGCTAGCCTGTTGCTGAGGTGGAAGGTTGAGACCTCTGTTTTTGTTGGATTTGGCTTTAGTCTCCAATCTTTAAAATAGCTTGATAGTAGTTTCAAGTCCTGCTCCAATACGCGGGCACCAGCATCCAGGTTTCTGTTTCCAGACAATAATGCAATAGTAGTTAATAATATAGCTTGACATAACGGTGCCACAGTTCGTCCAACCTGTAATAGATGTTGCATCAATTCAGGCGCACACAATTCTACAAAGTGTTAGTTGTACCTATAATAATTTTTTATTTCAATTTAACACCGAAATAGGATTAATATTTTCAATTTTAAAACCTCGTTGCAGTATTATTTTTAATAGCGAAATATTCAGGGCGTGAAATAAAAGAACATTGTAACAGCTGTAATGTTAAAAGCTGAAACTATAATCCATTCCGTTCCATGCAGCTGGAACAAATTCATAAAGCTGATTATTTACCTCATGTCCCTTAAGGAACAAGCAGAGAGAACGGACCTTAACTCTTTTCTATCCAGACAGTTTATTTATTTATTTATTAGCAGCTACACTTACAGCTAGACATGATACTTTACATAATATTTTAAAGTTCGATATAAGAAATTAATTTACAATCAAAATACACGAAGATTACATAGAAATTGGCAAAAAAATTATATTAAACAAGCTTTCCCGACAGACGTTGTCTTGTAGTCCTTACTGTAAATATTGATTTCGAATTTGTAATTTATACAAAAATACGTTTAAAATATGTTTGAATGTTAAAATTTATATCTGAAATATAGTTTTATAAATAAACTGTTTGTTTACATTGATTAATCATAAAAATGTACCATACTCCTTTATTCATACCACAGCAGTTAGTTGAATTTGCTGTTAACACTGTTGCATAAATTAAGGCGTCGTCGATCGTTATCAAGTTTTGTATAGAAGCAACGATTATAACGACTTCGGTAGCCTAGTTGTACAGACGTGGGCCTGTGATCACGAGGTCCCGGGTTCGATTCCCGGACGCGTCAGAGTTTTGCAAGAGGTTTTTTAACTTATTATTTGTACGAGGGCCTGTCTCAGATTGAGTCTTTAAATTGGAAATAGTTGCCTCAGGCGAGTTTCGCCGGTTATACTGACACCTTTGTATAGAAAAGTGTTATTTTTTTTTATTATACTGTGACTGAATAGAAAATTAAATTTAAAAAAAAAAACGATTTTAAGATTTTGACATCCAATCGTTTGGTCATTGAATTTTTAAGCCCGCTTTTTATTTTTTTCCGTTTTTTTCCATAGGTACCTTCAAAAAGGCTTAAGTTTGTTTTTTTTTTGCCTTCTCTAAGTTATCCGAGTAGTTGAAAGCTAAATACAAATCAACATAATAATTCAGTTATGTATTTTTATTTAGAGTGTTTGTAAACACAGTTTACTGCATTTACTTACTGTAATATTTTTAAAGCAGTTTAAAAAAATCTATATTTTTGTAGAATTTTAATAGTAACATCCCAGTAAATACGGTTAGCTGGGTTTTGATTTGAAAACAAATTTACTCATGCAAATTTTGCATGGCACCGAAGTATTACTCAATGAAAACATATTATTAAGATTATTGATTGATTTAAAATACAAAATAAATTAAATAAATAAATAAATTAAATAAAAATATTGAGTAGTGAATTTATGAATACTGGCGTTTCGTAATCGGTAAAACAGCTCTCTTTATCAACTGATTAGGCATTTCACGTAGACTTTGTACAATTCTACATATAAAGGGTGCTTATGTAGTTAAGCCAAGACTCAAACAATAACCGTCTTACTTATGAAAAATTCGTTAATCGTAAGATTACGTATAACTCACCGATCAGGTTTTACTTAATTTATAAAAATATATTTTATCTTATTTTATTTCATACAAAATTTTGTAAACAAACAAAATAGTAGCCCGGAAACTAGAGTGCCGGCCCGAGAACCGAACCCTGCGGGACACCTCCTCCAATTTCTATATTTGTTCCTTTTTCCAATTGGACGGATCTGTGTGTAAAATGGACGACATTTATCAAGTGCTTGCTAACCTTAAACTCAACCATTCTTGATACAATATTCGGCCATGCCGCCGAATAAAAAGCATTCCTAACATCCACCATAATGAGTGCGTTCCATTTCCTTTTGGATTTAGATTCATTTGCTATACCGATCAAGCCTGACAATCCGAATCAAAAACGTAAAGCAAGACGGGTATAAGCTAGTACATAATACATGATTATTTGAACATCATAACAGAATATTAGATGAAGGGAGGTTTTCTGATAGAAAATCAATACCAAATCACACAACTAAGTTTTTCAGAAATGATTAAATTAGATAGACAGACAAACACGGCCGAAAGACACCCTTGGAGCTGTGAAGGGATGAAGGAAGAAGGAAGGGGAAAGAGAGAGTATAAGAATTGTGAGCTTAAGGGTGAATAAGGATAAAATGTTTCAGATTTTCCGTATTTTTTTCTATACCCAAAAGAAGATAAACCTCTACCACTAATTATATAAAAATTAACGAACCTTTGTTGAAAGGATTTCTTTTCTCTTTCCCCCCATCCCATATTATAATTGGTTAAGTTCGATCGTAACTCAGCATCATTTTTCATTTCACACTAAATATTTTTCATGTAATAATATATTATGACAAACGAATATGTAACAATCAATAATGACTCTAACAAGTATTCAAAACTGATATTCTATTTTTAAATGGAACAAACCACTACGGGCTTACGACCGTCTTCTACTGTTATTTCGAAGCCTGGCATAGTGTGATCATTTAAAGTTTATAACGTTCGCCATTAGGTGGTAATGTTTAAGTGTCCGAAACTCCTAATCATGAGAATTCTTGACATGCTCAACATGTCATAAAATCTCATGTATGCAACAAGTAGATATAAAATAACACTAATGAGATATAGAGATAAAAGTTGGAAATTATATAAAGACTGTCATTTATTTGGCGCCAGAATATGAATATTATGACATAACCAATCCAACACCGGTGTATATTTTTCGTGCTTATATTATTATTCGTCTATTCACCGATATTCTTTGCTATGACAATAAAAATAGATCGTAGTTATGAAACTTCATCAAAGATACCTAGATATAACCGTGGCTACGCTAAGAAATGTCAAATTGTAAGCAATCATATTATTTTCTCGTCGCTTAAAAATACCCCGAAGTTTTCCTAATATTTCGAAATTCGAATAAGCCAAAGCGAGTCAGCCGTTTTCGCGTTTCAGCGAGAGACACATGCTTACAGTTAATCGTTTTTATATTTTGAAAAATAAAAAATTCGTCCTTCTTGCACCAACCGTCCAAATTGTCTCTATGAAATATTCATGCCTAAAAGGCTTATGAATTTTTTAATAGTTTTAAGATGGAATTGGATGGGCACAATACAAAATACCTTTTTTTCCTGCTTCGCTTACATCATAATATTATCTACAACAGAGGGCAGAAGATTATCTATTGAATTGTTTATTATAAGCTCCGATACATGTATGTAGCTTTACCTACACAACTTTCAAAAAATAATATTCCTGTCTTTTTTCATAGGTTTCCGCTGTCGTCGATGATGTCTATGCCGAGCATTCCCACGTCGCTGGACAGTTTAGCATGCTGGCGTCAAGCAGGGCGCACGTTGCTGGAAGCCTCAATCCCAGGGCGCTCTTAGGAGCGAGAGTACACAGCAACTTTATTGGATGCTTGAAAAAGGTAACCTTTTTTTACTTTGAATGAAAAAATACTCATAAGTACCTAAATCCATTTTGTTCTTTTTTCTCGGTTGAGTAATGAGTAGCGCCCCTTACTAGGAATCACTGGCCACTGGCGGGCGGGCCTGCAGGGTTATTCTCGTCGCGCTTGAATTGCTATCTTATCTTCATTGATATCTTAAAGGGCGGCACGGAAAGGATCTGACCAATCAGAGAGAAAGGGGGAGTGTCATGATCATTCTACGATTGGCTACATCGTATTGTAGACACTCCCTCTTTCTCTCTGATTGGTCCGATCCTTTCCGAGCCGCCCATTAAGATATCAATTAAGACAAGATTGCAATTCAAGCGCTACGAGAATACTGCTGCTGAACGTGTGTGTGAACCAATAACATTCATTAGCTGGAACCATTCATAGTCCAATCCAAACTCCCTTTACACCCCACTTAGGGGCATAGAGAAGCAACAAGAGCATCTCCATATCCAAAATCCCTCAGCTCTACTTCTCTCTTTCTCGTCTTCGGAACCCTGATGTGCTGTCCTCGGCCAACTGTTATTCGGCATCCTGAGTGATGAGTATACGCTGGGTGTGCCGGCGTATAGCGTCATTCGTGATGCGACGGTACCATCTTATATCCGAAATTCTCCTGAGGCACTTCATTTTCAAAGCGGAGACTTTTTGTGCCTGGGCTTCGATCAGGTTCCAGGACTCACACCTATACAGGAGAATGGGCAACATACTCGCATCAAACAGTTTACATGTCTTCTCGACACTAAACGCCGACGCTTTCTATATTTTGGTCATGTTGTTAAAGGCCCCACTTGCTATACCGATACGTATCGGAAGCTCATCCCCAAGTTCATCAGTGGTGGTAACAGTGGTTATTATACCACTACCATAGTTTTCTATGATATAGATACAAACGTAATAATATCAACAAAAATGACGTGCATACTAATGAACTCTACTCAGATATAGCGTGAACGACTTTTGGTTAAATAGCGTGTAATGTAGATACTCAATCTAGTCAGAACTAGGACTTAGGGCGTGAAATCTTTTTACTAAAGCGCTTTAACTGCTGTTTACACATCTAGACTCAAAAATGATCACCTTAAGTTCATCAAGAAACTTTGTCTAAAAAATGTGCCCTTAGACAGATGTGTTGAAATGAAACAACAAGAAATAGGCTACAATTATTATTATTAGTGGGGATGATGGTTTAAATAAATGTCGTAGCTTTCTACCCCTTGTGGAAAGTAATTATGTAGTTTGTCGCACAATTAAGAGAAGTCTTGTGACTGTCTGTCCGTGAAATGCATTGCAGCCCCCGAGAGATAATTACATGCAATGCAAGGAAGCGCAAAAAGGATTACCTACCCTTGCAAATAATATTATATTCTATACAATCATTCTGTGTGTGTTGTATGTATGGTTTGTGTAAATCTGACGTTAAAGTGTTCATAGATTAACCAAATTGTACGGATTAAGTAAATTATAAGACACAAAATGTGGTTTAAGTAGTATTAAAATAATCAAAGGCTTAGTATTGGAGAGACCTATATTATTAGATTAGATTAAGTGTTAGTTAGTTGTTGCTTAGTTGTAAGTTATATTATTACCTATTACATAATTGTTCATTTATTTAAAAGTCTAAAACTATCTTCGCATAAATATCATTCTGGTAACACCTGTTCTTTGCACATCACTCTGATGGTTTCCGAGTGTATACCGGATGCACAAAAAAAAATTATAGATACAGATAAGAGGCACTACATCGGTAAATTGGTTCTTTTGAGTTTTCTCCTCTTTTTTGCTTTGGTTAGGTAATGCATTGGTTTCCTAGGGAGCGGTCTGACAAGACGGCAGTCTGTCAAAATATATTATAATGTTTTTGTAACTACGGTAACAATATTGACAATGTTCTAAACTGACTTATTCACCGATATTCATAGTTGTGCCGTATTCGTAGGAAAACAAAACAGACCATTAGCGAATAATGAAGAACAAATGCTATATTTTGGCGCAAGCTAATCCCAGTAATCTTTTATTCAAGAAACTGAGAATTTCTTTACTTCGTTCATGTTGACCTTCTAAACCAAGTTGTACTTTTTTTGCCTTTTTTTTTAATGTTCAAGTCTTGTAAATTCTTTATGACAGCAAAAATAAAACGAAATATTCCCTAAACGTCTCGCTAAAAGAATCTGTTATTAATATTTCAGATTTGACATTCAATAACCGACATGTCATCCCAATTGTTCAAACAATCCATTCAAATGTTTCATTACAAAGATAAATAATATATGGACTTGTAAGTAGGGAAGATGAAACCAACTTTTGCAATGCGTTTCCACCGCAGCCCAAACGACGTACCGCAAGACTCGAGAGTTGAAAAGTTGGTAAACCGTAGACGGCAATAATAATAATTTAGAAAGATAAATCACTAAATCGGTGGTATTGTTCTTGTCATTTTCTTAACCACTATTATGTTCATTATTTTGCATCATCTGTGTATTAATACGTAAATCAAAAACTTTTTACCCCTTATTACGAAAATTGCGAGGAAGGAGGAGTATGAAATTTCGCGCACTTATAGTTTGTATAGAGAAGGGGTAGTGAATACAATTTTTTTTTTAATTATGCACAGAAAATACATAAAATCGATAGAAAAAAACACTACAAACAATACTGTAGTAATTTTAAGTATTCGATACTCACACACACTTCAATGTATTTGACTTCATTGACACAGACTCATATTATGTATATTATTTTGTTCATCTCTGGTCAAATTGAGAATTTACTTATTGATATTGTTCGTCTTCAATAATAATAGAAAAAACTTTGTACAAATCAAAATTTCAAATTTGACGTATCCACGTCATTGTTTTTTAAAGAAAATTGTGAAAATATGCTCATCAGTTTTTGATAATTGAACCTTAATAATGTTCAAACTTCTAGTTTAAATTAGTTACGGGCGAATTTCGACCATTCGGCCACCACTGGTAACAAAAAAATCACTCCAGCTGTAATTTTGTGGTGAAAGTATAACTACATTGTTTATGGGAAACCTATCTGCGTTAAAGACGCAGTTATACCTACATATGATCTACTTCTATGGCATAGATCACTCTCTCGAGAGTGAATTGCCACATTGTAAAGAAGAAGAAGAAGATCTACTTCTACAATCTACATGACCAAGATTCTCAAAATGCATCGGGAGATGATTCGCATTCTGTTTTTTTTTCACCGACTATAACATGCATAATCTTACGTAACCTCAGATCATTAAAGCTTACCTTATTCCAAGAAAACTGCGATCAAGATGCACCCATTTTCCATTTCTAATCGTTGATATTCATTTTTGTTTCAGGTGGAATTTTCAGCTGATACGCTTCGTTTCAACCTGATTGATCTCGCTAGAACTGGAAGCAAACTGATCAGCGTCACCGGAAACGTAGAGTATGCCTGTGTATCTACAGATTTCCAGGATCCGATATCTTTCCTGACAAAGGACTCTCATTTGGTAAGTGCTAACAAAATCTGTTTTTCTTCTTCTTAAAAAAAATGCTGCTTTATATTCATGTATCTTCGTCATTTGGAGATTGTTGATAAAAGATTCCAACTTCGAGTGGAAAATACTTGGAAATATCGGACTCGGCTGGAATCGAACTCGAAATATATGTACGTACATCTGCAAACTGTCTAACTGTGGTTGTTTCAGAATCTCAGCTAATCTACATAATTAATAAAAAATAAACCTCATAGTCGAGTGCAACTCTACTTGAATTGAATAACGCCACAGATATTATTGTTTGACGGTAGGATAATATACAACTTTTAAAAAACCTCGATGTATATGTGTGTAGAAAATTGGCCTACAAATCATATAAAATCAAAACTTTTTCTCATTTTTTTGTTTACAATGAAGTAACGATGAGGAGAAAATCTAGTGGTTGCGTCTAAAAATTACCAGAGTCAGTCTTCACCATCATCAGCCTTCGCTCGTCCAGTATTAGACGTAGGCCTCCCTTCCCGACTTCCAGGACTTTCTGTCTCTTGCCGCTGATTTCCGGCCACTCTCCTTATTTTGTCAGACCCCTTCAGCTGTGTCCCAACTGCGTTTCTTGGCCTCCATTCCAGGTTTTTCTTGGCCCATCTTAAATCCGTTGTTCTGTCTATATGGTTGGCTCAGTTCCATTTGAGTGACGCTATTTTATTTAGCACATTGGTAACTTGAGTCCTATCACTAATCCATTCGTTTTGACTCCTGTCTCTAAGATGAATATTAAATAGTCTTGCAACTTTTTGAAAATACTATGCTATGAAAGTGCCCCTTTTCACGAAAATAATAAGACAAAGCTGTTTTTATTCGAACAGTTCTTTATCTCTTTCCTTCTTCTTGTTGATTTCAGTTATTTTGAGCAGGATAGCAAATAACATTTTTTTATTATCATTATTTGTATTTTCTCGACTAATAAAAAAGATTTCATCTATTCAATTGTTTGGTAACCTGATGTTTACGACGCCGACTTTCGTACTGGAGGTTGTGGGTCCGATCCTAGACGCCGAACATCTTAATCTCACTACACATACACAAGCTTTAAGTGGTTTGCTGTGAAAGAGTCAAATAGTGTTTTTGCGTTCACTTTGAGTGAGCATAGAATCATTTTAATTAAAAAAAAATACCCCAGAAAAGTGTATACATGTTGAAAATACAACTGGGTGGCTAAGGGGCTGCCTACTCATAAAGATGTCGCTTCTTGTACGAAGTACATATTCCTACCTGATTATTTTGAGCGATCATAAGTGATTTTAAAGATAAACCGATACGTGAATGTTACTAATATAAACTAGCTTTCCCGGCAGCCGTTGTCCTGTACTATAAAAATATTGATTTCGAATTTGTAATTTATACAAAAAATGTTTGAAGGTTAAAAAATCATTTCTGAAAGCTTGAAAGAAATTCCATCAAAAATCTGCGTACCAATGTTTTGCAACTCAATGGTTGTCGAGTAAATAAAAATTGTGTTGTTATGGAATTTTTCATATATTTCGTTGTTTTCAGTAAATACGTTTCAAACTACTTAAATTTTATGAAGATAAATTATAATAAAATATAAATTATATGATAAAAAAAACATTATATGAAGATGGAAGGTTTACTCCTGTGATGAATTTGGCAGAGACTATGCTACTGCAATTGCATATGGGACTAGACTGTGCCCATCACCCGAATATGCTAATGGATTCGTCAAAAAGATGAAGTGTTTCGACATTGTGCGCATGTGTCTCATCAGGACCATCTCTCAAAATGGCCTACACATCGTGGAATTCGATGAAAGCGGGGAGTGCCGCATAACATGAATAAGAGTGAAAACCCAAGATTTGTCACGAAATGCATGCGAACAACATGCACCTCGAAAGACAAAAAGGGACAGTCAGCTTTTCACAGGAAACAATATGAAGATTTTTTTTTCGAACTTTAAATAATCATTCTGTTATCAGAAGTGGAGAAAAATCCAATAAGCCAAAAATGATAAAAATCTGTTTTTCGAATCCCGAGTTATAAGTGTTCGCACTAACCCGACTTTCTTTTATATTATAGAAGACAGAAAAGAGATAAAACATATCGTTATCTCATGCTACTTGTGTTAGTACTTCTTGATCCTCATAAATATATTTTTGACTCGTTATAAAAATTATTTAAATTTATTTAAATTGAAGTCTCGCGTCCTCCATAGGCGGACATCCTTGTAAACTTTTTTTTGTACTTTCAGGAAGTCTTCTGAGGAGCTTTTTATAAACTTTTAATGAAAATTATATCAAGCGAAAAAAAATTACAATTTTTGTTAAACATCAGAAATTTAAACTTCATAATATTTAACGTACAAAATGTGTTTTATTTTTATTGACGATTTCTAAAAATAATTGAGAGAAAAACAATTTTAAAATGTTTATTTTCGTACATATTTCGTACGTTTAATATTGATTATTTCCTAAAAATATAGTAAAGTGGAAAACATTTATACTTTTTCTGAAAGCTTATTAATTGAGGAAGTTTTCCATGTATTTTGTACGCCAAGTATATTACACTTTTTTGGAGTAACTCCCTTTGAAAAATAGAAATTAAAAATTAAAAAAACTGATTTGTGATTTTAAAACGTTGTATTACTGAGGTTTTTGAAAATTTCTTTTAGATTTTTTACTTCAACCATTCCTTTATTCTTCAGCTATTAAAAAATGTATTTTTAGTTTCTTAAATGGAGTACTTTTTTTCTCAATTTTCAATTTTAGGTCAAAGGTGGAAAATTGATTAAAACTCTAAAAATTTCACTGGCATTGACCCCTGGTTAATTGGAACCAAATTGTTGCAAATTTGCTCTAGTATAACTTCTTTCAAGGAATGTATCGAATTACCAGTCACCCAGATAGAGTACATTTTCTTTTTTTTTTTTTTTTTTTTTTTTTTTTTTTTTTTTTTTTTTTTTAAATGAATCTGTGCTCACTCGAAGTGAACACAAATACACTTTTGACATCTTTCACAGTAAGCAAATGCTTGTGTCGTGAAAGCGGAAAATGGTCGACACGGCCGGGATTCGAACCCACGACCTCCGCACGAAACAGTGCGAAAGCCGGCGTCGTAACCGCTGGTCTATCAACCACCTCCTTGATCGTTGATATGGTCACCAAGGGAATAACAACGAGAAAGAACTGTTATCACCCATTAAATAGTTGTTTCCATGGATAAATCGAAGGTGTACTCTACCTCCAGCTCTGCCACTTTGTTCGTTTGGTTTAAATGCACGCTTGTATAATATCACACTAAGCCAGCCTTCGAAACAACAGTAGAAGACGGTCGTAAGCCCATAGTAGTTACTTAATGTTGTTAAAAAATAATATATAATTCCTTAAACTCTGCTTTCTCGCACACACATAAATTACCGACAGACCTCTGTAGACTTGTGATCAAGCGGTACGGGTTTCGATTCCCGGTCGGGTTAGAGAATTTTCTATATGTTTTTTTTTACTAGCAATTTTTATTCGCGGTTGGAATCCTATATCAGGTTGGACGGGACCGGTTGACTAGTAACTGCCATAGCAACTATCGACTTACAGACGAAAATTTATTATTGATTTAGTCATTTGTATGAAAAAAAGTATGATAAAAACATTTCACGTGGAGTAAATGTTTCAACTAAAAGAATCAAGTTACGGACAAATTTAACCAATTGTCATATTTTTTGTAATACTGCAACTCCCACGATTTACATAAATTATTACAATACAGATTTTTGTACAATTAATTATTGCAAACCGCTAAGTTAAGTTTTATCTATGCTAAGTTTTATTTTATTAAAGACAGCTCTTAAACGTCCCCTATTACCTCTCTCAAACAAGACGTGTGTTGAATGAGTGAGTGAGTTAAAGGAAATTGCACATAACGGAGGGCTCTGAAGTCGTATAGCGGGTAATATCTTGGAGCTGGCCGTCGCCATCAATAATAAAGCATCCTCAGGGCTTTGCCTAATGGACGGTTACCCTCCTCCAGGGATGACATCCACATTCTGGACGGGAATTAGAGCTCAACTCCGTATGAAGTATGCAGCCGAAGAATTTTTCGAAAGTGCCTCCATTTACCTGGAGATTATTATCATGTTAGCTCTCATATTACTTCGAGAATTCTTTATTTTATAAAGACGCATATACATACAGGGTGACTGGTAATTCGATACATTCCTTGAAAGGAGTTATACTAGAGCAAATTTCCAACACTTTTGTCCCCGTGGGACCCCAGGGGTCAAATGCCAGTGGTTTTCGAGTTATTTAACTTTTTAGAGGTTTTTTTTAATTTTCCACCTTTTGACCTAAAATTGAAAATTGTGAACAAAGTACTCCATTTAGGAAAGTAAAAAAAAAAAAAAATTCTGAAGATTAAAGGAATGGTTAAGGTAAAAAATCAAGAAGAAAATTTCAAAAACCTCAGAAACATAACGTTTTAAAATTACAAATCAGTTTTTTTTTTTCATTTCTGATTTCGATTTTTCTAAAGGAGTTACTCCAAAAAAGTATTATACACTTGGCGTACAAAAGACAGGAAAAACTTCTCCAATTAATAAGCTTTCCAAAAACGTATAAATGTTTACCATTTTACTACAGTTTTGGAAAGACCAACGCAATTGAGCACGCGTCATTAGAGTGTCTATGGTACAACAATTGGTTCTTCTTAGAACTTCATGTACTCGTATGTTATGTGCCGAGGGAGATTTATCGACTTTGCTTTATTTACCGTGTGATCAGTTGATTTTCGTTTATGTGCCCATACCATAACTGGCGTTCTTCAAATAATTATTTACCATCGTTGTCAGTGACTGCTAGACTGCCACAAATGGACGTGCACTTCTTATTCTATCTTGGAGTGATACTTCAACGAATCACTTTTCATGCATTCGCAAACAATCGTTGCAACCGGGAGATGAGATCAAAAAGAAGATTAAGGAGACTTATTGCAGAGGACAAGGATCCAAAAGAGGCACTGTCACTCTGCAAGAGGCCTCTGGAGACGAGGCACAATAAGAGGCAGCAATTCATGAATGAATTGAAGGATGTCACAATATGTAGATCTAATTTGGTCGCGGTGTCTCCAGGGGCATATCGTCTTGACCTTCTTCATAAAAAAATAAATCACTCGACGTCTAATGCAAGAATTCCCGCTGTTCACACTTATTCGCAATTTCAGACAAAACGCAAAAGGGACTAAAAAATTGATTAGATTAGATTTATATTTATTAACAAAAAATCCCTCAAACAGCAGTTAGAATCTGCTGGTTTCAAAAGGCTGTTAAATTACAATTAACGTTATAATATGAACATTCTACGATGACTCACAAATTATGAACAACATCACTTTTTTACACCGGACTGTAAAATATCCACCCACCATCCTTATATCAGATTATTCTTTATAAGACCTTCAATTTTCCTAGTGAACTCCTTTATCTTCCTTAAGCGTCTGGTGTTCTTTGATATCCTGTTATAGATCAATGTAGCAATGTATTTGAAGGCATTTCGTTTTTTTTTTTTGTTCGAGGCAAATCATTTCTTAACTCAACAGCCGCTCGCGTATTGTACTGCATGATGTAGCTACATTGCTATTCAATGCTAATTTTAAATTAGTTTTAACCATTCCATTTTTTAATTTTGTGAAGATACTTCACTTTTTCTATTTTTATCATTTTGATCAAAGTAAAGTTCATTTTGTCAATTTGTATAAATCAGCTGTTCTAGTTAATCTACTTAATCCATAAATATTCTTTAAAACCTTATTCATCTCACTGAGTTGTCACTCCTAAAATAGATATTTTTATTAAATTGGCTTATGTTAGCCTGAAGTTTTACAATGCTGTACAAAAATACCATTAGTTTACAATGTAGCAGAACTAACAGCGTCGGCGTCGTCGGTTAATTGACGCTTTTGCGTTATGTGTCGGGGATAATCGGAGATTATCACATGAAAGCCGTCGATTGGATTTGCAGGAGATTCAATTATAACAACGTCGATTTCCGCCCGATGGGTTTTTTTTCGCATTTATCGAGGTTAATAGACTGTCGAAAATTGTTTCCAGTCAGTTAAAAGGTTTATTAAAAGCCTTGTCAAAAATATTCACACGTTTGACAAAATAAAAATATTCATTCGTCTTTCCGGTCAAAATTCGTATGGTGAATTTTTAAATATTGCTTTGTAAATTTCCTTTTATTACACCGTGTGTAATGTAACGCAATCAAAATATGAAAATATGATTTCATCATAATACGCAACTTGTTCCTGTAAGAGACTTTTTCAAAAATAATAATATTCATCATCATCATCATCTGAACATGACTACTTAATATTAAGAGAGGGGTATTTGGTGTTCTATTCTAATTCTACGCTTGCCAAGCGGGTTAACGTATTTCTAGTTGAAACCAATGATGAGGAATTAAAATTTTTAGTACCTACAGCCTGAACACCATATTAAATTAATATTTTAGACACCGAGCTCGAAAACCTCTTTTTCTGCACACTGAAAACCAAACTAAGGACCCCACTTAGATTCTTGGTTCACTTTTATTGGTTGGTTTATTTTGAGTTTCTATCCGGAGTCATATTTCATGCTTTTTCTACTTTAACTTCTCTTTTTTATATGAGCAGCTTCTTCTGACCCTCCATACAGAACTAATGAATCCACCTGCTTCCCAAAATGTCTACGCTTTCTGTCAATTTTCTTTTCAGATTTATTTTCTTTTACTCATAGTGATTCTGATTTATTTTTCCAGGTTCTACCCCCTTGGGAAGCCGTCAAGACCGGTTCGATATCCTTCAAATTCAGAACTAACGAACCGAACGGACTTATCGCCTTCAACACAGGAGCCAAACCGCCAAGGGTAGGTTGCACGGTAAGAAACGCTTAGAAACGCAATGGTTGCCATCCGGTATATTTATATTGTGTTCCTCAAACATCATTCCAATACAGCATCACTCAGAACT
The DNA here is from genome assembly GCA_963576905.1 of Mystacides longicornis. Classification (NCBI taxonomy): domain Eukaryota; kingdom Metazoa; phylum Arthropoda; class Insecta; order Trichoptera; family Leptoceridae; genus Mystacides; species Mystacides longicornis. Next base: position 3,258,571 of record OY756439.1, on the reverse strand, counting down.
CGTGACTCAACAGACATATACTCACAAACAAGAATTGCATCTTAACTTACCTGTTATACTCTTAACCTTTTACAAATTCACGATAATGACTGATACAGCCGATCATTTCTAACTTCTTATTCTGAAAATGACGTCTATTATAATAAACATCAGACAAAAAATGGATATATATCCGTATGACGGATAAAGTCGCTTTTGCGATGATGTTGATTCTGTAATACAATTTTCTACAAATTTGTAACAGATTTAAAATTTTATGTACGTTTTAAGTTTTAACAAACAAAACATCAATTATACAGGTATAACAAACATTTAAACATTTCAGCAGCTGAGTCACATTTCAGACTATGCCTAAATAAAACTGTAATTTTCGGGTTTTTGTTAAATATTTACACATACTTTTCAATACTTTTCATAGTATAGAGTCTTTGAATTGCTATCAGTCACTTCAAACTTAACTCCACACTCCTGAAACTCTTAATATAACCCTTTAAAGCCTCTAAAAACATTTGTAAATCCAAAAAAATAGATAACCAGTTGGTTTTAATATAGCACTCCCTCTTGTAAACATCTCTCTCCAAAAAAATAGAACCTCAAAATGTAGTAGCTAGCTGTGAATCTTCAATTCGTTTAGATTTTTGTCATTTGATCCCAAAAACATCCAACATCACATGATGAAAATATAATTCTAACACCATTTTTCACCACCACCCAGTATTATTCAAGATTGTTATCCATTAGAATATAATAATGTTGTAGAGTTTAGTGTTTTAGAATGTTTAGGTAATCTGTTATGTTTTAGACTAAAAAATCCCAAAAGTAACAACATACATAACTTTTATTTGACCAGCTCTTTGACGTAGACTCTTTGAATTAGTTCACAACCTATTCAGCTTTGTTTTTCGACATGGTCCATTTTTAATTACCCACCTTTCCATTTATACGAAACATTCCAAACGTTGCCATTTCAGAATAATTCAGACTACACAATCAAAAAATTCTATACATTTTCAAAACTGCGCGCGTCTGGTTTAACATTCGCATCTATTCCTAGAATTCAAAATCATTGAAGGTATTTTCAACTTTTTTTCCAAAACCGATATTCATTTGAATTTTTTTTCGTTTCATTGTTTATGACTTTTACCTACTCATTTTAGTAACTTGTCACTCCCTTTAGAGTGTATCCTGAATTGAAGTGCAGATCTTTTTTGTATTTATGGTTATCAATTGGGATAAGTAGATTTTTTCTCAAACTTGGCAAAACGAAAAAGTTATGATCCTCAGTTTTTTTTTTAATTTGATACCAAATGTATGAAAAAAAAAGTGACATTTGATTGCCAACAACTTCAAAAAACCTAATCCACATAGCTTACTTATTCATCAGGTTTAAGAGATTTATCGTCCAATTCATTGAGAGTAGTAAAATCCATAGCTGTAATTGAGTTCATCTTCCTCGTAACTCATCATCGTAAATAACCCTGAGATTTTGTCTTTAGGTACTTTTTCAAAGAAATAGCTTGCCAGCTATTCTTGTCCACTTTCGAACTCTGATCCTTCAACTTCCCTCAAAACATTCAGTTTTCATCCGAATCATTTTCATCTGAGTGTTTAACTACTTTCTTGCCCATTTCAACAGACCTCAACGCGATTTCTTCAGTATTTTCTGGAGCTTCCATTACACAACATACACATCAAATATTTCTTAATGTAAATGTATCAGAATGATAACATCTCTTTCCTACCCTTATTTTATCTAGAGAGTCGACTCTCCTTATGTTGAGTCGATTCATTATTTTTTCCTTCACAACCCTTGGTGAGGCTTAGCTGCCTACCTGAAACATCTCCAAACTTCTATATCACTGGCTACCAATTTCCAGTTTTCTGGGCCAATTATTGATGCATTAGTCTTCTGATGTTTTTTCTTCCAACCATACTCATTACTGCTTGGTAGAAGAAGAAAGATCCTCATGAACGTTGAATCAATTCTCGTCCGAAGGGAGACCTCCTGACTAAAACTTTCTGGGTGCACACTAAGGCTATCTTATAAGATTTATCTTCACTACTATAAGCTACCAATTTTTAACCCATCAAGTTAAAAATTGGCAATTGCAGATTGGCGGAAAAAAAGTTGGAAATATTTTTTGTTTGTTTTGATATAACATACACACTTTTATAACCAAGACTAAGTGAATTCATACAGAAAACAAAACAATTCTCATATTTTCACATAACTCATTGAAACCATTTATCAAATTTTTGGAATGTGCTTATACATTACTCCTCTTTGAATGAAAAAAAAATATATATATATATAAACATCACAATACATATTTTTTATTTTTATTTTGGCAAACATATAGGTATATTAACTTACATCAACTATTCCATAGACCTTTCGTATAATAAATAAAAATAAAATAAAAATCTAATGTTATATGAAAATGTAGTAATATTACGTTTAACTTAAAGGTTTTTTGAATTTATGAATTAATTATTATAAATTGCGTTTCAAAGTGTCTTCTTTCGATTTTAAATTAATAAATTTATTTTTATATATTAAATTGATAAAAAAATAAATAAATAAATTGTTTTATATGTTTTAAAAATTATTGTATAAAATAACTGTAAGTAATGTAATAATTGGCTTGCATAATTGATTTAAAACACATCGTAGTATTTTTATAGTAGGTATTTATTGATTTTGAAGTTAATTATATTTTGGTAAAATTTTGTGTTCATTTTTTTTTTATCTGATTCACCCAATCACATAAATTATATTAGATGCAAACACTTGCTTTTTAAAAATCACCTTTAGCGTAATGTTTGTTTCATGAATGTTGTTGCATTTTTTGTGTCGCTTTCATATTGTCGTTAGATTATTTTTTATGCTTTAAAAAAATGTTTGTTATCAAATTGGGTAAGAGAATGATCAAGAATATTGTATAACATATGTACTTATCATTTTTCGAATTTCTTGCACAAGTCGTATTGCTTATTTTAGAATAATGATTTGGTCCTAACGATGCAATGGACTTAACAATAAAACTGTGAATCTTTTAGATAATCTTCAACTCAATTCAATCTTGTTGGGCGGTTATTTGGGTTGGCTGGAAGAGATCCTTCGGGATAAGTCCGCCCTTTGAATCTTTGAATGTTTTGTATGAGTTGATTTTTGATACACAATAAAGCTTTATTTATTTATTTATTTATTTATTTATTTGAAATAAAGAAAAGTATGTTTAATAATTATTTTTATTGAAATAAAAAAAAATAACATCAACCGTGTTTAGTATTTTTTTTTTACAAGTGTTCTATTCTTTGAATTCTTATATTATCTATATCTATGCTTATAAACTTCCATAGACAAAACTTACTTTTGATTGCCATTTAACAAATCTATCGGTTTGGTTTGATGCAAAAGAATACATAAACAACAACAAAACTTGGTGATTCGCTTCTGCGAAATCCCGTTTGGGAAGAAGAACGAAGTTAATTTGTGCAACTGTCATGACTGATCCGGCTCTAAGGACCAATTTTGAAATAACATTGGTCCTTCGAGCCGGATCAATTAAAACATTAATTCATTCACTTACTGTCATGATTTCGACACATAAAGTGATGGAGGAATAAAACACTACAGGACAAAAAAAACTTTTATGTTACATTTGATGAAGTACCTAATACACTTACAAATCAAATTTAGAAAAAAAATAAAGAAGAAGGAAACTTTAACAAGAAAGAAACCACTGGATTTAAGGTACAAAAGATTAGTCAAATTTAGAGCAAAAAATAATATTGTACTTGCCAATTTGAAAGTTGAATTTTTATCCATGTTTTGATAACTTTTAAGACAAACTGTGGTATTTTCACAAAATTTAATGGTATTCAAAGTTTTTGTTTTTCTCTTAAACTAATAATAAAAAAGCTTTTATTACATACATAACTATAAAGAACTGCCAAGAAAACTAACGAGTCGATCCTCATACAAATAGCCTTCTCGCAGAAAGACTGTCTGCGGTCTGTAATCACTAATCAGCGAGTGCTAGGAATCTTCAGTCACAACGACAGAAGGAAACATAATAACATGGAGCGTTCTGGCCAAAAAAGCAGGGGCAGGGCATTTGTAAAATGATTAAAAAATAACACATAGAAACCTATACTCGTCAATGCGAGCTGTGGAGGACAGGGAGGATTGGACGAGTTTGGTTAATAGAGGATCACACGACCCCCAGTTATGTGATAACATTAAGGGTTGCGCCCTCCCATACCCCTGGATGTTTCAGGAACCTAAGTTCTCATTTCATCCAGACTTTATAAGCCAAAAAAAAGTAGACAAAAAGTGCAAGGTTTCAGAATAAAGTCGGAAGGACTTCATCTGACGTGCAAAGAAGAAAACAAAGAAAAAGATCCTTGCAACAAATAATTCATTTAAGTGTAAATTAAAGAAAAACTTCAGATTGAGTTGACAATTATAATTAAATTAAATTGCGGAAATTTTTAGTTTAATTTGAATTTTAACAACCATTAATGATTCCTCCCAACAACTACACCATAACCAAATCCCACCAAAAAATAAAAAGAAACAAGCTAAAACACATACTCAAACCAAAAATAAACCCATCACCGTTTTTTACTAGATTAAGCCCATACCGCAAAAAAAATGCACCCATAATTTTTCCATTTGCCGGCGGAACTCAAGAGCGCAGCTACGCTTGCGATCTTTCGTGTGAAATGTCGTGAATATCTAAAGAGTAGTGATAAGCATAGATTAGTAATGTGAATGTTGTAGAAATGTGACGTCTAAATCTGTATAATATAAGTGGAATAATATTGTTATTTTTAAGTTATAAAATATGTAATTTTTGTAACTTCATAATCTAAATAAATAAATAATAAAAGTTACAGAGGTACCTAATGAATTTTGAAACACGCATCTCAACGAGACTACGTGAGTGGTGCCTCGCTGACGGGCTGCATCAGGTTATCCCATTGCTCTCTCCAGTCCTCCGCGAAGGCGCAAAAACACCTAAAGTTCGTGGGATTTAGGAAAATCTCCCCAAACACGGACACCATGGATCAGAAGCCAGACCAAGATCATAGAGCTTTGCTTTCAGATTTCCATGACCCGTTATCAACTGTGAGGTCAAAAAATCAAAGACAATAAATTTACGGCTCAATCTTGATCTTATGTCTGGGAAGAAATGATACACCAGCCTCGCAGACAACCCACAGTTCCATCTGTCCTGCCAGACCTCTATTGTTCTTTCACGAACGCCCTCGATTGCATTTTTTAAACTACCGTGTTCTGTATTTATTCTAGCTATCACACCAAAATATTCTACGAAACCTTCTACTTTTAGCGATCTAATAGCTGATGACTGCAAAACATCCAGATCAGCCGGCTAAACACCAGCTATGTGAAACGAAAAAGGAGAAAGAACAAATCTCACAAAAAATTATATGCTAATGACGTACCGCGGTAGACCTTTGACATAGAATCACTTTCAGCAGTTGATTGAAACACCATCCCGTCTGTCTATGGTGTTTCTGTTAATTAAAATGTAATTATCTTAATACCGTCATCCTCTCATGCTCAAGGGGAATCTCCAAATCCCATTTAGGGACATTCTGAGAGAATTAATAATTATTATAATATAATAAAATTATCCTATACTGAATAACATGATGGAATCTCATTCAAATATTTCTCATAATAATACATTTATAAATCAACTAGTTAATTAATTTATTTGAGATGGATCAAGATTGAGTTCCTGTGAGACATCTAGGTATGTGTTAAAATGTTTGCAAATTTTGAAAACCTTACAGTGTTACTCATACTTATTCGATCTAATCTTCGATGTTTTGGGTCATATTATAGTTGTGCCATAGTGTTGTTTTTCGAAGGCTCAGCCACTTAAATTGACCCATTAAAAAGAACTATATAAGTTTTTTTAATGGGTCATTTTGTTGGCTAAACTAGTTACTCAAATAAATCAACTATAAATAAAGGAGAGGCAATTATGATGTTTTGTTAGAGCTTAGCAAATTCAGATTTCCTATTTTTTCTCATTTTGGTATTATTTTGACCTGCACTTTCGTATAAAATAACTAAAAAAAATCTATTTAACGAGATAATTGTGATATACAACACTAGTACAGCGCTGAACGACCTCCTCCCACATCATTTCCATATCCCTTAGCTCTGCTTTCAAGGAGCGAAGCACGATGTGAGAAGGTCTATAGTATAATTAAAGTCTCTCAGCTTATCACATTCGGTATAGAGGAAATGGTTGTGTGAAGAAAAAAATCAAATCAATATTTTGGGGTTTATTTGAGAACTCGCACCTTACTTTTTACAGCCTCGAGGAAGAAAAATTAAATTACGTAACTGAAAAGCTACTCGTTAAAAAAGTAAGTATGATAATTAAAGAGTTATTAATACCATCATTATTAAAGCCCGAAGAACAATACTGCGTGATGTAAGAGCCCCATATCGACTTTATGACTATTTTATTGATGAATTCATAAAATAAAACTTTTCTTTTTTATTACGTTCTATAAATTATTATTATTTTGTCATTACGGCCCTGTCTGGAGACACAGGGTCGGACCGTTACTGTTTATAAGAGAAAATCAATTTTTAACGTGAAGATTTGAAATACCAAAATCAAACATACGTTTTATTTTCACAAAAGCTAAAAATAAATAAACATACCTACTTGTCTATAGGTATATGTTAAGTATAAGATGGTATCACCGCATCACGAATGACGCTATACGCCAGTACACTCAATGCTGGCTCATCACTTCCACCATTGTGGAGAGGAGATGGAAATGACTGGGAAATGTGTTAAGGATGCCGAATGAAAGTTGGCCGAGGAGAGCGCTGTTTTTACTCCCATCAGGGTGACGATCGAAGACGTGAAAGACCCTCTCATACCGTGTTCCGTTCCTTTGAGGCAGAGCTGAGGGAGTTGGACATGGTTTGGCAGGAGGTCACTAGCATTGCGCAAAATCGAGCGCAATGGAGAGCTTTTGTTGCCTCCCTATGTCCCTGAGTGATTCGATTTTAATTGATTTATTGACTACCTATAACAATAACGATTGTGTTAACGACGCAGGTGCAGCCCCGGCATAACACGAATTTAATTGTTATATTGCTATCTCGTTTCAAAGAATCACTCAATACCACAAGATGGAAAGAGACGGACGAAATATAAAGAAACCATTCAAATAAAAGTCACTCCGCCCCGAATAAATAATAATACACTTATATTCGCAACTTGCAACGAAAGAGTATTAAAGTCATTACATCGAGTAAGGGCATCTGAATAAATGAATGAATAAAATTTATATCCAAGAAAAATTACGGTGCACGAATAAAATTATATAAGTGAAATTGCAATTTCAAAATACTTTATTTATCCTCCCTGGAATTTACTGTCCCACTAGATTAAAAATCTGTTTTGGATCTGGGACAGTTCTACTCTAAAAGTATAAAAAGTAATGTAGGTAAAGATATCTCTGATCTACGATGATTTTTTGGTGATGATGTCACAACTTTTTCTTCCCATCGGATGTGTATTCACAGACATACCTCATAAACAAAAATACGACATATCGATATGCAAAACATTTTATTAAATTTTTTTCCGAAACTGAAATCGCGTATAATCTCATAATATGAGCCAAAAATCTTACACTAACATAATATACAGGTTAGAATTTTGATAAACAAAAATTACCGTTTGACAGGGTATTTTGTTTGGGCCTCTGTTTTATACTGCACCAACTGAGAATAAATTATTACTGGCTATTTCTTAATAACAGTATACTTATGCAGTATTAATGACGAATTTTCAAGTTCCAAAATAATATCTTGATCCAATTGAAATGTCAAAACTATTTCTAAAACAAAGCCGCCCACTCTCTGAAACTATGAAAGTAAAAGAAACAATAAACAATTGTAATTCTCGCAATTCACAGAAAAAATTATTTCGTCAATAATAATAATTGATTGAACTAACAGCGAGGTCGGGACGTAGTGCCTCGACAATTTATCGCTTGTAAAAATATATATAGTTATTATCTAATGATTTGCGTGCAACCGAATTCTAACTTCGTTCAAATACTACAATACGAAAACAGGCAAATAAAAAAATGTTCTACACGTATGTATTACGTAACCTAGCTACATTCTTCATGATATCCAGTTATATTATTAGATAAGCCCGTACTAAACTATCAATCCGTTACTTGATTTCGGCCAAAAAAAATTTTTTTCGAGTAACTGGATTTGGATGGTCACTGGTTAGGTCAGGTGCATAATATCTATTTTATCGAAAGCTAATCAAATTCATTGTTTCAAATTTAGCTACCTAAAGCCGATCTCTGTTAACGTAAGGCACCTAATCACGCAGCAATCGAAACGGCAGTGGAAGATACAACCTTCCAAATTATTTTATTGATTCAAAAATAATTAACTCGTGTTAAAAAAAGCAACTTAAATATGGATGTAGTAGATATTCTGCCGCCATCTACTATCAGAGGTTGCTACCGAAATTGGTTGCTTTCGAAAATGGTTTATTTCAACAAAATGGTGGAGACTATAATTTCTAGAATGTTCTTCGTATGAAATATTTTTGACATTAAATTTTATTAGTATATGTACTATGTGTACTGGGTTGGCTGGCAGAGATCTTGTAAGATAAGTCCGCCCTTTGAAACGTACAAATGTTTCTCCTTATATTGTTATACGGACAAAAATAAAGCTTTTATTTTTTTTTATTTATTTATTTATTTATGTCGCGTGTGTTTTTTTTTTTTAATACAACAATTCATAATTAAAAGGTTTTACAATATTATAATAACGTATAATATAATATTATTTGCCGTGAGGTTGCCGGCGAAGAATAGCACCTCTGCTCTTTTTGCTGATTTTTCGAGCATCCTGTAAGAGGTAGGAAATTGAAAAAACAGATCGGGACCGTGAAGGTGACCACTTCACGTCCTTAAATGTCAACTGGTCAGAAAAGGCACAATGAGCCTCGGACGCCTTCAAGCGCAATGGAGAGCTCTTGATGCCTCCCTATGCTCCCGAGTGGGGCTTTGGCCCCCGCATTGCTGGTTGGTTTGGGGGTAATTCGCGGTGGGCTTGATTTTTCCGGGGCCGGCTTTTTGGTTTGATTGCTTCGATCGAGCTAGTAGGTCGGTTTCGTGCGGGTCGGGTTTGCTGCGGATTGGTCTCCACCGGGCTGGCTTGCGGTGTGCGGGGTGCCTTAAAGGGAGAATTGTATTGTATTGTATAATATAATGAAATTCGGACTTCATTAATTAAATTATTCACATACGTACCTATTCATTTATAAGGTATTCAAGAAATAAATATCGAACTGCCGATGAACTTAGTTAGTTATTATAAAATTAGCAGCAAAACCTATCGGACGACAGGCATAGAGAAGGGTAATATTAATTGTTTGCTTGTCTTGTAAATGAGTTGTATCATCCCTTAAGGGTCTCAATTTTACTTAACTACGTTGGGAACTGTGGACAATTTTACATTTTTTTCCCCGTAGAAATTGTGAAACTCTAATAAGGTATCACATATTATTTCGTTGATGCGCCTACGATTGTTATTTTTATCCTAATAAACTAATAGTATAAGTATGAAAATATTTCCAATGAAAATACCAAGTTACGAACGAACATATTAACCAACCATAATACAGGATATTTTTGAATTGTAATAGATTATTCTAAAGTCGTATTTAATTTTCTTGGAAAAATCCACATTATTCATTTTGTTTCTTTTTTTTTTGCTTGGATATTGTTAGGGCAGATAAACCCGTCCATTATACGATACTACGCTAACAGCCAAGCAGTGTGTAGCAAGCAATATTAATATTTTTGTAGTTGTGCTAAGCTTTAGTTTGCATGTTCCCGCTGATATGTTGTGTGTACATTTTTTATGTGTGTTCGAATTATGTACATAGAATAATAATAACTGGCTTGTTTATTTCTTGAAACAACAGCAGACATAGCTTTTACAATAACTCCTATATTATACGAATAACATTTTATTAAGTATTTACTTACAAAAAAAGTATAATAAAGCATTGTAAAACCATAAAATGTATTTTATATTTAGTTATTATTGTTTATGTTTTTACAATATTATATAAATGAGTGAAAAAAATATTGGTTTTTCATTCATAAGTGATTTTCATATATGGGGAAATCTAATTTTTAAATTTGCGATAAATTTCCGATACACCTAAATGTGTTCAATTTAAAAACTAAACAATCTAATTGACTCACTTTTAGTATAATGCGTCAAAATAAGTGGGTTTCATTCACTAAACTTTTCACGTTGTCTAGAACTTGATGTTTTCTGACGAATCCGGTGTAACTACTCATAAACCTTGTTAAACTAAGTATAAAAATGTAGATACTCACTAGGATAAATTAAAAAAAAAATAACCAAAAAACATAATTTCTAACATGAGCTTTATAAAAAAAATGTAAATAATACTACAATTAGTGAACGTTCGATAAATACAGAAGAAATCTAAAATACTGTATTATTTTGATAAAATTGATGAAAACAAAAATATTGTTCTTTATGTTCATTGTGGGAGAAGGTCAAAAACATTGCGCAAGATCGAGCGCAATGGAGAGCTCTTGTTGCCTCCCTATGCCCCTGAGTGGGGTGTAAAAGGGAGTTTTGATGTTGTTGTATGTTCATTAGAAAAATTATACTTATTAATTAGTTGTTTTAGATTTTTTTTTCTTTTTTATGTGATATTTAATATATATTTACACATTATTTTCCAAATTCAGTACAAATGTAATAGTTTTGACGTGTTAATGCTGTTCAGTTTTTTTCGTAATAAGGTGTTTTAGTACGGTTATTTTAGTTAACTATTACAATGCGGGTTTTTTTTTTCTTTTCGCGATACTATATTCTAATTAAATAGTCAAAATATTATGAGGGTTTACCATCCTTAATTATGATTTTTACACTACACTAATTTTAATGTTCAAATGAATTCATAAGGCCTTATAATAGTTCATTAGAATCAGCTGGAAATAAATCACACAAACCTGTCCAGTAAGCAGCGTTTGAATATCAAAAACACGCGGCGGTTCAATTTTGTATTCAAGTTTATTATTTCAGTGAATTTTTTACAATAATACCGAATTTGGGACCAGGTTTTTTTGTTATTATGTTGTTATTTTCTCCCCCTCTTTCTTCCCGATATTTGATATTATTTTGTTAAGGAAAATGTCTCGTTGAAGAATGACTTGCACTAAATCACGAGAAAGGACATAACGAAAAAAATGGGATGGAGAAAGTGCGGAAATAAATCAAGCATAGACAGGCTGATAAGGATCTGTACTTTGTTGAAGGAGTTTTTTTTTACAAACAATGTTCATTTATCGCTTTAAATATATTATAAAATTTATAACATTATTAGCAAAATAAAGATGTAATAATGATTATAAAAATATTGGACATTAAAGTACTTGGATGCCTACATTAAATGTTTATTACCTACTTCAGCACTTACGTTTTCTCAATTTCGCACCAAAGTAAGTATAGCCTATTTTAATATTTCAGTGTTCTTCTCGATAACCGAAATAGATTGAAGAAAACAAAATTACTTATAAATGATAATTCTATTATTAATGGGATGGTTTTTTTTCCATTTTGTGCCGCTAGAGGCACCCTAGCTAATCCGGTCTATTGTCAAATTCAGTGTTGCCAAAGGGGGCGATTTACTGCCATTTCGGCTATTTGGAACGAGAATATGCGGCGAAAAAATCTAAAAGGCGACAGGTAGTCACATGGGTTACTTCCCTTTTAGCGAATTTTCACCTTTCGGATACTAAATGACTTTTTTAGTGAACTCCCACCTCAATTAATTAAGAATGTACAAAAGAATCACATGTCACAAAAAAGCTGTTATATCTCTAATTGTTAGTCTCAAAATGATCACCCCTGATTTAACAGTAATCATCTCTTTGTGATTATTGTTCCCATTTTAATAATTGAATTTTAATGTTGATTAAAAATAATCGCCCTCTATAGAATATTCAGAATAACACAATGATTTGCTCCCCAGCTATAACCACAATATTATATTACACCTATATAAAGAATGTTTTTGACGGAATACAATATTTTATAATAAGGCGTTTATTATACTATTTCTAGTCTTTATTGTGTAGTAAGCATTAAATTAATCATTGTATGTAAACAATACTTCTCAATGTATATAATAATTCACGTAGCTACATAAATAGGATATTATTTATTATTTAACATGGGTGTCCCAAAATCAACACAAGATTAAAAATCAAATAAAAAAACACAGCTTTTGATTCTTTAAATCGATTTGTTAATTACATCAGGGTATTATTATGGTTTTGTATAAAATAGCACAAAGGGCAAAGTAGCCTTCACTGTTTTTTTTTGCCAAAAAATTTCCAATTTTTTTTTTGGATAAATAATGAGACCAATTTCGTTGATTGAGATTTGAATTCCTTTGCAGGCTTACTGGTGGAGATATTTCACTTTGAATTACCAATATAAAAATAAATACATTGTTGTTAAATCTCCAATTTATGAGACTATTTTGTTTCACAAAAAAATTAATTCAAATCTCTATTCCGAATGTATGCCAAATTTCGAAAAAAAAAAACGCTATTACTTAATGCACGAATGATGTTGAATTTAAATATTATAGCGTTGACTAATTATGGCATTATGGGATACCCCTTACAAGCATAGTTTGTTATGTAGATTGGTTTTATTTTGCATGTATAAAGCATGTTTTTGTATTTTTAATATTGTATTTATTATAATCAATCAAAATAATAATAAAAATTCTAAACTAAAATGTTTAAATGTTGTTCTGTTTTTCTATTTCACAAGATAATTTTTCAAAACTTGTTCCACTTATTATGTTTTTCCAACAGTCTGATCTTTTTGCTGTGGAATTACTAAATGGCCACATCTACCTCCATGTGGATCTCGGGTCTGGCGGAGTTCGAGTTAGGGCCTCCAGAAGGAGAGTGGACGATGCTCAGTGGCATGATTTGACTCTTAGAAGAAACGGCAGGGATGGTAGAATCACTGTCGATGGAGCTTCAGCAGAATTCCGTACTCCGGGTATAGTATTATATTTTTAGCTTATCGTAAAATTTTATGTTTTCGTTAGTTTAAATTCAATTTTATGCCAATGAATATTATGACGAAAACAAGACGTGTCTAAGCTCTTTAGAACCGGTGTGTGTTTTTTTTCTAAATAAATTAAAAAAAAAAGAAATAACTAGGTATTCAAAGACTGAAAAGTGTGGTTGACCGAGAAAGATGTTAGCACTCATTTTGAAGGAAGCTCTAGAATTATCTATAAATAGTATAAGGAACAGGAAAAACTTCAATGACATTCTAAATAATTGAAATTTTATGGAAATGAAGAAAGTGTCAGAGAGTCAAGGTCATTTTCTCTCTATCTAGTCCTTTAGGGCTTAGTATGATGGATGAAATAATAAAATATTAATTTAGTATGACATACTATAACATTGTTATGTATTTGAAGTACAAAAATTTGGTTTCGATAAATTGGTGAACTCAATATGTCCCACTCAATATGTCCCATTAAAAAAAATATATTAGTCCAGTGTTGCTAGCAAAATCCTTTCATTCTTGTGATTTTTGCGCGCCAATTTTGACAACGTCAAAACACTAAACAGTGAAGCTTTTTGACGTTTGGGATTTTGTTGTTGTTTATTTTACTTGTTGAAACGTATTTTAATTGGATTTAAATTTACATTCAATGTCGTGTTAACATTTCAGGAGAGTCAAATCAACTCGAATTGGACGGTCCATTGTTCTTTGGTGGCTTGGGGCCTTCGCATTCTTCGCTGAACACTCCTCCCGCGCTATGGACCGCGGCTTTGAGGCAAGGATTTGTCGGATGCCTCAGGGACCTAGTGATGAATGGCAAACCCATCGATTTGACGGGCTATGTCAGACAACAAGATACAGGTAAAGATTTTCTTTCTCCATTACATAAACTTTGTCTTTAGCCTAGCCTAGAAATTTAATTTTCCTCAAATGTGAATTCTTTTAGGTTCCATCCGCCCTTCGTGCCACATCTTGGCACCTCAGTGTACTCCGACAACGTGTCAACATGGAGGAGCTTGTACAGAAGGCTGGAACAGAGCTATATGCGATTGTTCTGCTACGGGATACACTGGGCCGTCCTGCGGCAGAGGTAAACATATGAAATATGCTTAAAATAATCAGTGATTAAATTGTTATTTTTATAAAAAGTGGATATATTTTTAGACTCATTCAGCTGTGACTCTTATTTTGTGGACATTTGTCATACCTGCTATCTTAAGATATGTGAATTAAATGTTGGATATTACTGATATTAGTACAGGTCAAATCTCAGTATAACGAACTATAGTGAAATTTCACTATAAAAAAATACTTCCTTATAGCGAAATTTCGTTACACCTGATATATAGGAAATGATACATTTTTAATTTTTTTGCCACTATATTATACCTACTGATGTCAAATAAACTATTATTGCTATGACTAGTTATTTAAAGGCGCCCGTGGTGCCCACATATGGCCTTTTCTTGCAAACTTTGCTTTCTCATCGCTGAATTCACATGTGAGATTTTAAAAGACTTGGTTGATTCAACTCTTTATGAAAACTCAAAAACAACTTAAACTTTTAATTACAACCTTTACATTCAAATGGCTTTTAGCATGTGGGTATTTAACTATTTGATTGATTCAACTTTTAATTGCAATTATTGCATTCGAATAGCTTGTCTCCCCTATGAGTTCGCATGTCGTGATCATTTAAATTACTTGAGTCCGCAAACTTTTTATTGCACACATTGCATTAGTAAAGCTTTTCTTCGCTATGAAGTCCGGCTGTGCGTAAAAGTTTCCTGATTTGGCAAATTTTTGTTTTTTTATGGCTGACTTTGCATGTGAGTTTTTAAATAACCCGAAAAATTGTTTTTTCCCACATCAAGACCTTTAAAAAAAGTGCTCAACCACCAGGCATAATAATATGTTACTGTCAGCTGTCAGCCGTATATTAGTATAGAACAAAATTTGTCTTTAGTTGCGAGTGGTGCGCCATCTAGCGGCGTTAATGAGATCAGTCAGTCAGGCAGTGTTCAAGACAAATATTACATATTAGATTAAGTGAGAACAAATTTCAAGGATTTATCTATTACGTGAAGGAAATATGTTAGGCAAACACTTGCGAACTCGCCAATGCCAAAGAAAACTGAAGTCGGAGTAATTTTACTGCCTAATAATTGTAACATGATTTTGAAATTTTTTGGGTTTTTTGCAATACTGAACATATTAATGATTCCCACAACAGAAATTTCCTGGGGTTTTACAGCGTAATGACGAACTTTGTTAATGTAAGTGATCTCTTTAAGCCAGCCTTCAAAACAGCAGGAGAAGATGGTCGTAATCCTGCTGTGGTTCCGATTTGAAAATATTTAAAATCAAACATTAATAATTGCATTAAGTAACGGGTTTTATATTATGTTAAAAACATGCAGTTAATTGTTCGTTTTCTAATTGGGATCAGAAAACTATCTTGAGCGTGTGGTTATTTTTTCACATGAAATTTCCATGCAGAATTGACATCCTGACACATTGCCCATTGGCTACGGCCGATTGACCCAAAAAATGGTTTCATGCACTATTGTCATCACTCAAACAAAAATCAACATTTCTTTTCTCTACCTCTTTTAATTGTCAAGTCATCAATCATTCTTACAATATTAACTAACAACCTCAAATTTTGTCAACTCATACAGTTTCTTCTTCATTGCTGTAGCTTTTGTCCCATTTACGTGGGGTCGGCTCTCCTAGTTCTCATCCTCCAAGTCTCTCTGTCCCCGGCGTCCTCCTCACAAAGCCTTGCCTCTTTCAAGTCCCTTTTTATTGTGGACATCCACATAGTCAGGAGTCTACCCTTCTTTGTCCATTGTCTTCCTTATCATATTTTCCTGTGGTATTCTCATTATGTGTCCGTTCCATCATACAGTTTCTATTTTCATTCTATTTTTAGTTATTCTCTGCATCCCTAATAGAGTAAGTTGATTATAAAATTGAATCACATTTGATATCGAGGAATACTTTCCTTGCTTTTATTCATTTAACACTTTTTCACTTATTCTTTCTGCAGAACCGAATGGAAATGAATTTTCAATTTTAACATTTTATATTTTGCTTTTAGAATCCGCCACTGTATCACTGAATGGAAGTCAGCACATCTCGATAACTCTGGGACCCGATCATCTGACCCAGACTGAAGAACTAGTCCTAAGGTTCAAGACCAGTAAATCGTTAGGTCTGCTCATGCTGACCACAGCCACAGGAGCCGCTGACAGACTGGAACTGGCCATCGTGTCCGGAAGAGTCCGTGCCAGCGTTCGATTGGGAGATAGGGAGAAGGTACACTGTAAAATACGAATCACACGATGATGTGATTTATAATTCGAAAATGTTTCGGCAATCCTATTATTTACATTTGCCCTTTTTCAGAATTTGTTGGCAGGTCAGAATTTGAACGATAGCGAATGGCACATCATCAGATTCTCCCGGAGAGCCTCGAACTTGAAGCTTCAAGTGGACTCGGGTGTGCCCGTGAGGGGTATGTTAAGTATGTATTGGGCACACCACCGCGCACCACTTATTTTATTATGTATTTATTACCTTTAAATGTCATTGACAGACGAACCTTTACCCAAAGGCAATTTTTAGCTACGTTTGACGTAACAACTAAAGTGCTTAAAGATAGCCGTAGTATCAAAATTCTCATTATTATGAATTATTGAGAATCTTAAGTCTCCTGATAAAAAGTTGTTAAACATGCATTTTATCTTTCTTGGTTGAAAGTTGTTGGGCATGGACCGACGAATCTCGTCAGGGGAAATAAAATTGAGGAAAAGTGCTTTAAAGTATTTTATCACAATTTCATTAAAATATTCTGAATGAATGATGAAGTTTGACAACCTTTGGTTCTTCTCCGGCCTAGATCTTATTATTTTAAATTCAATTCAAAAAACATTATAAGGATTTTTTTGTCCCCTTTTTGAAGTTGTCAAACTTTAGATAAGTACATTACTTTTTTAGTGTGTACGATATTCAAAAAAATAATCAATATGCAGTTGGGTAACGGTTTCAAAGACAAATGTTTCATTTTGACGACAATCTATATAACGGAATAAATTATTTACTCAATATAGAATAACCAAATTCTACATTTTTACGTCAGTCTTTGCCGGCGTTTTTTAAATATATGACTCCACAATGGAGTATGAGAAGGCAATCAATATCCTTTCATAGAAGGTAAATGCGAGTCCAGACGTAGATTCTCATAAAAAGTCAAGGATTAATTAAGTCAGTTTGACCGTGAAAAGTCAAGGTTTAATTATTAGTCAGTTTGACTGTTAAATGTCAAATATTCTAGACACTTTGAGATCACTTTTAGCCAGCTTTTCAAAACAATAGTAGAAAACTTGTGATGTTTCAGTAACAGTAAAAAGTATGTATCTTATTGAGTAAGCTCCAAAAATACAAGAAAAATTGCAAATTCGTTTAAAAGTTGCTCAGAACTTTCTCCGGATAGTTTTTCAAAAGCCTAAATTATAATTTTGGTTCTCAAAGTGTGCTTTAACAAGCATAATGCCTGCTTGCTGAAAAGTCAAAAGCAGCTGATAGACCATCAGCATAGCTTGCCAAACTTATATTTCTCTATAAACTATCGCGTGCGTATCCAAGAAATGGGCAGCAAGCTTAGTATAGGATTTCGTAAACATTAATTGTATACAAGCAGAAAATTTAATTTTTTTACGTGAATGTCATTAATTTATATATCAACACCTCACCAAGTTTTTCAAAATTTTCATTTTTGTGTCTCGTTTTACGCTTTGCTCGTGGTGTTGTTGCTGCTGGTTATGATGTTCAAAAAAGCACTCACAAACAACCACCTTTTTTTATATATTGAAATTCACAACAAACAAGTAATAATTTAACCGATTTGAGGGGTTAAATAAAACTTTGCAGTATTACGATATTTTTTTTTTTATCCGAAATATATTTTCGGCCGACTATGCGACCATCTTCAGCGGAGAGTTACTCTCCGCTGAAGATGGTCGCATAGTCGGACGAAAATATATTTCGGATAAAAAAAAAAATATCGTAATACTGCAAAGTTTTATTTAACCCCTCAAATCGGTATAATGGCTAAGTATTACAAAGTTTCAAGTAACGTTTTTGAAGAATTAATAATTGAAGTCGTCATCGTCAAAAAATGAAACATTTATCTTATTCTCTGGTGAAAATATATTCTTCTATAAATAAATACACTGAGAGTTATTATTGATCATTTATTCTTAAACTATTTCTTCATATTCACATTTGTCTCTATGATATTTAAAACTTTGATAGATATTCTGTAAAATTTCAACAAATAATTTATTTCATATTTTCACCAGAATCGTAGAATGATACATTTAATTAGAATTATTGCGTACTGAAAAAGCAAGCTGTTACAATATTTTAAAATTTATTTGTGATTTACTGATTTTGACAAAATGACTCGAAATAATCTTGATTAGTATGTGCGTAAAAATTTTGATATCTTTATCAATAAATAAAATATTCAAAATATTTCTAGCTTAAAGCGTTTATTGAAAATAAGACTTGGTATGGAGGGAATTATTTTGCCTTTGGCTTCCCAAGTTAGGCTGGCCTTAAGAGACATTACCTACATTTACATGAACGGATTTTATTTGAAAAATGTTTCTACTTTCTAATAAATAATGATGAAAAAATTGATGATTTTTCAAGAAATAAGTAAGCTTATCAATCAATCAATCAATTCTCCCTTTTACACCCCACTCAGGGGCATAGGGAGGTAACAAGAGCTCTCCATTGCGCTCGATCTTGCGCAATGTTTATGACCTCCTCCCAGCTAATATAGAGAAATAATTCTAATCTTCTCCAGCTCACAGAATAAGAATACTCAACGAGTTTTGAGTTGGCGACCATCTCAATTCTATAGTAGTTTAATGTTCCAAAACACACGAAGGTCTTTTTAGACTCAAATAAGTCTTTTATGCCCCATTGAAATTTTTTTCGCACCTATCTAGTTGCATTTTCAGTGCGCAATCGTTTTATATAAAAAAAGAAACATAGAAAAAATCCTTTTATTTATATTATTCTTTTGAAAATTTCTAGATGGCACTTTATCAACATCAACTTATTATTTCGTCTTTATATATATTATATTATTATTTTTATTGTTTTGCTTTATTTTTCCTTCAATTTCTAAATTTTATATAATTATTTGATCTTTATGATTTGTAGTTCCCCAGTATTTGCCTGCTCGATGCCATTAGTCTTGTGAATGAAAATCCTTAGATTAATAATTTATCCAAAATAATTAATACCAACATAGAATGATTTAAAAATAAATAAATAATTAAAAATACATAAACCAGTAGAAATAATGTATAATGCTTGAATTGGTTTTAATTTCATTGTAAATAATAATAAAAAAAACATTTTTTTAATACTTACATCTCATATTTTCAGTGTAATAAATTCATTTTGAGATTTGTTCCGTACGACGGATATAAATAATATGACGAACGATGACGAATCTTTATTAACGGCTTAGGGACCGTTGAAGTATTACGTAACGCATATTTTTAACATTATGACCCCCCCACCCCCCCGAGATGCATCGTAACGCTCTTTGTTACCCCTCTTCCCATTCTCTAAACGTTGCCTAACGCACATATTACAACTATGTATGCCTCAAATCACAATTATTACTGGAAATTCACTAAATACCTTTGTTGCGGCGCCGGTAATACAAAAATAACGTTTTACAAGAAAACCCCCCCTCCCCCCCATATTGCGTTACGTAATACTTGAACGCTCCCTTATTACCAATATGCGGTTAATAAAAAAAATAGTTAATGTTCGTCATAATATTTTACCGGTCATCTTTTTCGGAAACCTCACTGATTTTTTCTAATTTTTTGAATTTTTAAATACGAAAATTGTCTACTTTTTTAAAAGTCAGTTATTTGTGAACCGTTTATAAAGATCATAATAATTTTTAATGCCCACTTTTAATAAAGAAAAAAGCTTTGTATATACAAAAAAAGCCTTATAAATTTATGATTTGCTTTCTGAAATAATATCTTAATAACTGTCTAAATATTTTCAGCTGTTTTTTGTTTTGTTTGACAAGCAAAATTGACAATAATTATTAAAGTTTAATTTTATTTTGCGAATTAAATTCTTTCTCTAACTGTCCTTTATCTATCTCTCTTCTTATACATCTTTTTTGAAAAATTATTGTGTCATAGAAATTTCTTTTTCAAATTTATCTGTGAGAAAATATTGAAATTTAATCATTGTTTTGCTTGCCTTTTTTTTCACACAGCCGAAACTATCGTCGGGAAATCTTCCACGCTAGAAATTGCCACGATCCATTTGGGTGGATTGTTTCATGCTGAGGAAGAAATACAAATGACGACAACGCTACCGAATTTCATCGGACATCTTCAAGGGTTTGTTTTCAACGGACACAGATTCATCGATTTGGCCAAAACAATGGGTCTAGGACACAATAATCTCATTCCGACGTACCCCCAAATCAAAGTTACAGGAAAATTCATGAAAATAGATCATCCAAATATTTACAAAGCGGTGACGTTCAGATCTAAACACACATACGTCGGACTTCCACAGTTGAAAGCTTACACAAACGTTTTCATCGACTTCTACTTCAAGACGTCGGAAGCGAACGGATTACTTTTATACAACGGTGGCAAAAAACAAGATTTCATCGCTTTGGAGTTGGTCAATAAGCATGTCCATTATGTTTTCAATCTCGGCGACGGAGTCATCACAATGAGAGACAAAGTCATCGCAGATCTCAATGACAATAGGTGGCATTCTGTAAGTGTTAGAAGACCGGCGCCCAAGGTTCATATCTTAGCGGTGGATGATACCTTCGAAGTTTTCACCACAACCGGTGAGTATAGACATTTCTATTCATCTTTCTTAAAAATAAACTCAGATTACAAATTATAAGTAATTTTTTTTAGATAAAGTATAAAGTTTATAATGAGTTTTTGAAAATAAGAATAAGTTTTTTTTAATGTTTTCTTGAGCCCTAAGTACCTTGACTTGAACCATATTATCAGAAATTCTCCATAACACTTTCAAAGCCAACATCTCCTCCTCCACTCGTCTCAGTTCTCCGCTTTTCTTTTCAGTTCGATGTATGAACTGCACTCCATGTCCTGGCATATCTGTTGTAAATACTTCTAGTGCGGGGGTCCTCTACCGATCGACCTCGACCATTTCCTCCAATATTGTACCCAGTAAATTTCCGTATCTCATTACATGCGCCAGCCATCTCGCACGTCTCTCTGATACGGTGTTCAATATTTGTCTGTCCTCCTGAACTTTCCCAAGAACCTCTTCGATCGTTTGTTCCTTCCAAGATATTTTTAACATTCGTTTATACGTCAACATTTTGCATGTATTCTAGGACTTGGTAAATTCTTAATAAATCTTATTTACTTAGAATTGCAAATATTTCGCTTATAAATCCATTTTCTATCGCTATTGCTTTTGAAACTTTGCATATAATGGCTAAATTTATGACCCTCCAACTCTTCAAAAGATCTCTGTTGTGTGTAGCATGTTTATAAACCTTACTACCAATACTGGATGTTTTGACATTTTCTTAAGATCACTAAACTTGTATTGTCAGAATCTATATCTGTCAGTCTTTATCGAACCTGCCGGCTCATTTCGAATTTTCTATGTACGTTCGCTACCATACTTTATTGTTCGTCATTCATACTTTTTTCAAATTTTAGGCTCCATCCTAACATACGAATTGGACAGTATTCTCTACATTGGAGGAGTAATGAAGGACATGTATCCCAACCTCGGAATTGGCCTGGTGTCTAAGCAAGGATTCGAAGGATGTTTGGCCAGTCTTGATCTACTCGGAGAGAGTCCTTCGCTGATTGACGATGCAGTCGTTCCAAGCAGTTCACTTTTGACGGGCTGTGAAGGTTTTTATATATTATTCAAACCCCTATTAGGATAATAATATCGATACCCGAAAGACTGTTTAGCGGAAGCGACCTTTTTGACAAAATTGTCATTTTTATCACAAGGGATGCTAAAAAATATTCTCCGTCGACGTATCTGGCTTTCATGTGTATATTCAAATTATTCGATAAGTTACAGCAAAAATTTATTTAACATAAGGGTTTGACTTATTGAAAATTTAGCATAAATGACTTGTTTGATAAAGCATAAGCAACAAAATTGAACCTTGAAAAATGTGAAAAATTTTCAAAATCATTTGTATTGACTTTTTCACTTGCAACAACAACTGCATTTCCTTTTATTCATAGTGAATTGCGTGTCTATTTAATGTATCCACTCTAAGCGAGGAAAGAAAATCTAAAATCTATCTATGAAAAAAAAAATTTGTAGTTCGGCAAAATTATCATAAGCCACATAAGTACAAGAAGGAATGCTTGGTAACTCGTCAATTCGCTATATTTTTTGTGACTAGCAAAACCTCAAACATGTTGGAATTTTTTTTCTTTTAAATAAAAAAAACCTCTCCTGTAAAATTAAATTTTTTGTCTCTTACATTAAGTGGCCTTTCTGGTATTGATAACATGCCACATACAATTTCTAAAAATTCTGTTTGTTAAGTAGACCCTAATTGTATCAAAATCATGCCATGTTGTTTATTGTACCATCTTGAATATTAATCATTCTTGTATGTCATATCCATTTCGTCCATAGACATCAACCAGATACTCTCTTTTCAATTTCAGCTCTTTTTGCATTGTTCGTCAGCTATTTAAAAATTTTACACTTATTTATAGGTCCGACAAAGTGCAGTACTACGGCGTGCGCCAATAAAGGAGTATGCGTTCAACAGTGGAACACTTACACATGTGATTGCGATATGACATCGTACACTGGTCCAACCTGCTACGATGGTACGTTGATTGCGTTATTGCTTAGTATATTTAACACTTTTCTTTGAATCTTTTAGTGATTTTGTGATAATTTTGATTTTAGAATCTATTGCGTACGAATTTGGTCCAAATCGAGGAATAGTTCAGTATACATTCCCTCCTTCTCGAGTGGCCGATACCGAAAACGATCTGGTGGCACTCGGTTTCGTCACGTCCAAGCCGGACGCCGTTCTTTTGAGGGTTGAATCTGCTACGACTCAAGACTACATGGAAATGGAAATTGTAAGATTATCATACTTTTTTTTACGAAGAATAATTCAGTTAGTTTAAGTACGATATATTGACGAAATGGATTGAATTCATTTGCAGGTTGAGGGAAATATCTTTATGGTGTACAACGTTGGCAGCAATGATCATCCTCTCGGAGATGTCAACGTGAAAGTCAACGACAACTCTTATCACGTCGTCCGATTCACGAGACACGGAGCTAATGCCACTTTACAAGTTGACGATTTCAATGTTCAAGTCAGCCATCCACAAGGTATATTTTGTCTTCCGTCACTGAAGTTTTAGTACTTTTTGTATGAAACTGTCACTTAGTTGATAAATTTTTTTCAGGTCAACAATCCACAGTATTTAACAGTCAATCTTCCGTCTACGCTGGTGGAAAATGGAATAAGGCCAAATCAAGAGTTGAAAGAGGCTTCAGTGGTATAATTGCCGGCTTAGTTGTGAATGGAATTCGAGTTCTGGACCAGGCAGCTGAAAA
Organism: Mystacides longicornis; assembly: GCA_963576905.1. Lineage (NCBI taxonomy): Eukaryota > Metazoa > Arthropoda > Insecta > Trichoptera > Leptoceridae > Mystacides > Mystacides longicornis. Next base: position 3,234,696 of record OY756439.1, on the reverse strand, counting down.
AGATCCTTCAACGTCCGTGAGGGGTGATGCCCAACTGATGACCGGAATCGTGGACAGGAATGAGTTACATAGGATGCAGCAGACTCCCGCATCTGGCTACGGAGGTGTTGGCACCCATGATGAACTGGTCTTCTCCGGAGCAGGATCAGGCTGCAGAGATGATGACGAGGATGAGTGCCAGCCAGCACCTGAAGCCGGATCAGGCGGAGACGATCTCATCACTCCAGTGTATATTCCGCCTCAGCCTAGACCAACTTCGTCTCCGAAGAACAAAGAGGTATGAAACTTGTTTTCTTTTATTTATACAAGGTGTTTGGCAGAATGTTAGTGTAAAAATATCTTCTTTCAAATGGTATACAATATCAGTTGTGCTAATAGAAATACCACCTTTATGGTGGGAATAGTAATTCCGGCATAAATAGCTTATACCACGTGCTACTAATAATCAACCATATGCCATAATAACTATACCGCAGAATAATTGGCAAACTCATATTTATCAATCTCGTTTGTAGTTCTTCCATACTACGTTGTTGGTTTCTAAGCATTCCGTACAAACCCAAATACTCTCGGGAAAGTTTGCACATGGAGTATCATGAGTATGTACGAATCAGTACGAACATTTCCGAAGGTCGATTGGATTTATCAACAGCTCGGACTTGTTGCAACTTAATATTTGTTACGTATCCAAGTGTCAAAATATGAAGAGTGCAGTGGTAGTCTGTCTCATTAAACGTTGCTATTCCTTCTGATGTGAGGGATTTATGAATATGTGTTGTTATTCAAAATATTGTTAAGTCATTATTTGAAAGTTTGGGAGCGCGATGGTAAACAGTTTGAAAAACAGTTGCTTATTTGTTTATGCCGGATTAGAAAGTTTGGAATTTTTACGCACTGAATGTATGTCCAGGAAACCAGTTAAATGTTTTATTGTTTACAGCGATTAGTATAGAAGGTAAATTCTCCTGTTTTGAGATGAATGCTTTGATTTTTTTTTACTTCAGTTCAATATCAGATCTCGTTCAGAAAACATCTCTCCATAGTTTATCGCAATTTTGTTTCCTTGTTAATCAATTTATAATTTCCGTCGCGTTTTATAGTTTCTGTAGTCATTGGGAAGTGTTTGACGATTGAGTTATGGTGTGTCACATATTTAGAGTTGTTTTGTTTAGAGTCTCGCGTTTGTTGATTAAACCTTCCGTTTAATTATGGTTTATTATAAATTGAAGATTCCCGATCTGAGCGGGTGGCGAGGTTCGAGGTAGAAAGGGACAAGTGACACACCATACCTCATATGTGTGAATGTGACGTGTTTATTTTCTTTTTGTGCATTGTGCTAAATATTTGAAGGTAGGTATGCTGAATTTCGGGTGAGTGACCATATTTTTATTAGGGTGTTTTTGTTTCGTCGCTGGCAGCTACCCCCAGGACGATGATAGGGCACAGAGATATATTTTTATGTTGTATTTTATTTGTTGCTTGGTTGCCCCCCGCCAAGCATGCTTATGAGCAAGTTGCTCGATGTGGTTTTAGATGAGAGATATATGGCCGACGCGATACGGCATATTTATGAATATTTGTGATCTCTGTGTGCCAATGGATTTATTGTATTGCAGCATGTGCCTCCCTGTATTGTTTTCACACGTCACATGTCAAGCACACGTCGCGAATTGTTATCTGTCATTCGCGGGTTACCCCCATTTTCCGATACCAGTGGTGTGACCTATCTTTAATGTTTATTTTTGAATCCGGTTAGGAATTTCATATTTAGAACCTTCCAGTAAGCTTAGTGTAGAATTTTCATTTGTAAAATTAGGTACGTCGGCGTGTTCCCCGAGAGAGTAATTTTGTTATGAATATCCGGTCGCGATAGTATGATATTCTGAGCTTGTTATTGCCCGCGCATAAGATAGATTAATATGTATTTTGATCGCGCCGTTGTAAATATATTGAAGTTACAGTTACGGAGCCGTATAATAATATGTATTTAGTATTTCGGGTGGGCTGTGGACTGAAGATATACCTCACATGACTCTCCAAGAGAATGGGCTGTGGCTGATTTGGACGCTTTTCAGCTCAGTTCATGAGGTTCACGGGCGAAAAGGTCGCGGGCCAAGACCGAAGCAGTTGAGCGATTTGGAACTTTAATGAGGAAAACTTGCGGTATTATGACAGCCCGCGGTAATTCGACTGGAAGGCTGATTAGTTCGTCGATAAAGTGATTGCGCGTTTATTTTGATAGTGAGATCGATAATAATTAAATGCACGCGAGGTAGACATTAAAATTGTTAATAGGCAGGATCGTTTTGACTGCAGCTAGTCGTGGCATATTTTTCGCGTAGTAAAATCCTGTCCTATTTTGAGTCTTTGCCGGAAGTACGTTTAGGTAGTTAGAGTCAAGAGTTAGATAGTTAAAATATAGCTTTCAGCCCCTGTAGTCTGTACACCATCAGGAACCTTTTCCGTTTGTCTATATACACTATATCTGATAGCCGAATTTCGGCCCCCTTTTTGGTACCTGTTCGAGGCGTGAGGTCGCATCGAATTGGGCCAGTCTCGGACCTTCGGAGTTTTTTTTTTGCCTGAATTTTGGCAAGAAGGTTCGTTTGACATGGAAGGCCCTCTTTCGGTGGCTAATTCCTCCCATAGACCTCGATCATGCTTATCACTTCCTTATACCTGGGATAAAGTTGGCATGGAAACTATGCAATGTATAGCTTATCCCTTGTTTTATTAGTAGCACTTAATGCTTATTCTGCGTGTATTCGAAGAATAATGGTCTATTAGTACGGCTGCATGTCTATACAATTTACATCAAATATAAAAAAAGCATTAAAACCTAACAATAGCCACTATTTTCAATAACATTAACTATTGTACGGGCATAATGAATTATTTCTACATTACATTAGCAGATTTTCATTAAATGTTCAGCACAACATCTGTTAAATGTTCTGTACATGCTTTCCGTACTAAACTGTTTTCTACTGCAAGATGGCTTAACTATTGAAATAATACACAAACATGGTGAGGTATTCTTTAAAAGTTAATAAAAATATGGTGTGTTTGAAAGAAAATTTATATTTCTGTTTGTTTATTCTAGGCCAAAGAACACAAGAGTGGTAAACTAGAGAAACCTTGTGACGATGAAGACTGCATTGATGGTTCTGGGTCCAGTGAAATCACCACAGAAATCGATCATACCATGTCTCCCAGGTATTTATTTATTTATTTCAAAATCTACTCAAGCAATGGTTGCTTTTACATAAAAGTTAAATTTTCAATAATTCTTCCAATGTATATTTGTCATTATGATGACCACATATTCTATCTATCTATACTCCCCTTTTGACCTCACTTGGGGGTATTGGGAGGCAACAAGAGCTCTTCACTGTGCTCAATCTCGCACAGCTTTGCCCTCACCATCTCCAGATTCCTCAGCACTTCCTTGAAGGAATGGAACATTGTTTGAGAGGGTCTAGACCAGAGGAATAACTGTGATTTGGCATCCTCAGCACACATCCCATGTCCATTTCCTCTCCACAATGGAAAATTTTATATACAAAAATCAATGTTTTTATGTTCTGTTTATATTTTTATGCTCAGTACTAGAACTTATAGTAGGTTTGGTGTGTATCATACAACACCACCTATATAAGAAGGCCTTAGTGCTGGCGGCCATTTTTGGCCTCTCGCGTCACCACTGCCCGCGTGTAGACAGATATCATAGCGTACAGGTAAGAACATACAGATATAGAAGAGTGAATGCTGGGCCTCCCGCTGTGACGTAGCGCTAAGGCCTTCTTATATAGGTGGTGTTGGTATCATATAGTAATCTACTGGCAAGAAAAAGGATGAAAATTAAGTAGCACATGTTATTTATTTATTTATTTTATTTATTTATTCAAAACTAGCTGACCCGCCCGTCGAACTTCGACCTAACCCAGAATAAAAAAAAATTTACTCCTATTTATGCAATGTTTGTTACATTTCAACCTTTTCTTCTTGTAACTACCCTCCAAGGAGTGGTATTGAACTCATACTCCGCTTAAAATTTCCCAGACATAAGTAGAACATATCACCAAAGTTTCATTGAAATACGTTCAGTAGTCTTTTTTTAATCTATTGATGAGATGAAATTGTCAAATTTTAAACTTTATTTCTAGAATGATTTTATAGTAATAGCAATCCTTTTAATACTTACTAGTTAATAACGTTCATTATGTCACGTTTTTTCACCATGTTATTAATATTTTCCCAACTACTTTCAGCACCGGTTTGGCTACGACAGACGGTGGAACTTCCACGTCCCATCTACCCAGTGGTGCTACCACCTTCGGCCATACAGTAGATTCAACTACAACAGGCGGAGGCCATCCAGTGTCACCTTGGTCTCCAGCGACACAGACCAAATCCGATCCATCAACTATCACAGCAGGTACTACGCCTATCGGAGAGACACACAAGGAAATTGAAGAAGAAGAACCTTCCACTCCGATACATCGAACCACACCAACGACTCCTGAACCAGAAACATACGGTCCTCACGAAGAGTCTTCTCCGATTTATCCGGAGAGACCGGAGATTCTGCCTCCAGTGCAGGGACCTCCCATTTATTTCCCGACCACTCCTCCCAGGGTAAGGAATAGAGAGAGGATCAACTCAGAAGCCTCGGAGTACACGGCTATGATCATTGGTAAGTTCAGTCTTTTGATAAGATATGCCCATTAATTGTCTTCAGTATGAAGGACGAAAGATAACACATTCACTAATATTTTTCTTGGGCACTTTTTACCAGTCGACTAGTCGTGTTCAGTTTAATACAGGATTCTTTCACTAAGAAGAAAATTATTTAAAATTACCAAAACAGTTTATTATCGAGCACCACTCTAAGACTGACATCCTCCCATTTTTTCCTAGATGTAGTTACTCTAGATTTCTGAAATAATGTTAGACAAAACTGTACAAGTTATAACTCAGTTCAAAAATGGTTGTTAACCTGTCAGTTGCGACGTCGGCTTTCGTAGTGTTGAGAACTGGAGGTTGTGGGTTCGATCCCGGGTGCCGACCATCTTCCTCTTTTACAACACAAGCTGTAAGTAGCTTACTGTAAAAGAGTCAAAGAGTATATTTTTTGTGTTTACACTTAGTTAGCCCTGATTCATTTTTTCAAAAAAAAAGTTAATTTTTCAGTGGAATAGATCTATTTAAAAAATTTACTCATAAATTTGCTACACTGTAATTCTTAGCGTTCACACATTCCTTTAAAGATTTAAAATTTATATAGGATAAAAAGGTGACATTTGAAATTTTATTCATAAAATTCAATTTAATTTGCTATCCCAGCATAAAATGCTTGTTTTCCAAACATCAAAATCTTAAATAATGGTTTTCATAATTAGAAGTGGGTGCCCATACGAGGGTGGTCCGATAAGTAGTTAGCCTACATAAGAAAAACGAAATTTTTTGGAAATTTTGTGATTTATTTTTCTACATAGTCTCCTTTTAGCTCGATACACTTGACCCAGCGATGCTCCAACTTCTTTAACCCGTCTGAAAAATGAGATTTCTTGAGGTCTGCAAAGTATGCCTCCGTGGCAGCGATGACCTCCTCGTTTGACTGAAATTTCTTCCCGGCGAGTGACTTTTTCATGTTTGGAAATAAAAAGAAGTCACACGGGGCCAAATCTGGGGAATACGGTGGATGAGGCAGCAGTTCGTAGCCCAATTCGACCAATTTAGCCGTGGCGACAGCGGAAGTGTGAGCCGGTGCGTTGTCGTGGTGGTAGAGCACTTTTTTCTTCGCCAAATGGGGCCGTTTTTTCTCCAATTCGGCATCGAATCGACTCAATAATTCTGCATAATACAGCCCTGTAACCGTTTTGCCCTTCTCTAGGTAGTCAATGTGGATCACACCTTGAGAATCCCAGAAAACGGTGGCCATCACCTTTCCGGCCGATAGGACAGTCTTCGCCTTTTTCGGAGCACGTTCGCCGGGTAACGTCCACTGTTTCGACTGTTCCTTGGTCTCTGGTGTGTACCAGTGGACCCATGTTTCGTCGACGGTCACAAAACGGCGCAGAAACTCTTTGGGATTGCGCTTAAACAACGTCAAACATTGTTCCGAAGTGATCTCACGGTTGCGCTTGTTGTCCGGAGTGAGCAAACGCGGCACCCATCGCGCCGACAGCTTTCTCATACCCAAAATTTCATGTAAGATATGACCCACGCGGTCTTTGGAGATGCATACTATCTCAGCTATCTCGCGCACCTTCAATCGGCGGTCTGCCAATACCATATCGTGGATTTTTGTCATGTTTTCCTCCGTGGTAGCCATTTTCGGGGCACCTGGGCGTGGTTCATCAAAAACTGACGTGCGACCACGTTGAAACTCGTTAAACCAATTTTTAACAGTCGCCATCGAAGGAGAAGAGTCACCGTATGCAGCATCCAAACGCTCTTTGATTTCGCTGCGTGACTTCCCTTCCAAAAACAAGAACCGAATCACCGAACGATATTGTTCTTTTTCCATTTTTCTAAAATCTACGGACACACCGACTTCCACAAGCGGTAAAAACAAAACTACGTGTACGAATCGGCTGAAATTTTGACAGTTATCGTCTACGAGAACGTACTACACGATAGGAATTTTTTGTTGCGATAGTGGTGCCTTCAGGTGGTGAGGCTAAGTACTTATCGGACCACCCTCGTAAATCAATTACGCACTTCTCTGTCAGTGCCTTGTCAAAAAATTCCTATTCGGCGATTACTCCAGCGAATTCTTCTCACTCGAGAAGCTTGGAACCCTTGTCCCACAAATATGAAACCTGTTGATTCCCTAACCACAGTCGGACAATTCTTAACCTTGGCCCCACGTTGCAAAAAAAATGAAATAGATAACATTGTTACACTACTACAGTCGAATATAATATTTTTTTTATTGCAGGTATTGTGGCCAGTGCACTTATATTAGTCATACTGATAATACTTATAGTGCTCAAGTTTAAGTCCAGGGCGGACCCTTCATATAAAGTCGAAGACGACAAATCTTTCCAGCAGGGCGCAAGTGCAGCTCTGCTAGGCAATCAGGTACGTCTTATTATGTGCTACTAGAATAATTCTATAGTTTATAATTATTATAGTTTCATTTTTTTATGGATAAAATACCATTATTTTTAAAAGGTTAATGTCATTGTATAAACTATCTACAAAATATCAGCTTTGTCTTATGATGTAATGTTATCACGAGAGACCTTCGAACGTCAAAAGAGAAAGAAACTTTTCTACACGAAGACAACAGTTGCCTTTTGAATGGCATTTTTAGATGTCTACAGATACCAAGCTCTCCAAGATTCTCCTTAAAAGACCTAGGAATAACGCCATTTTCCGGAGAGAATGACCAAAAAAATACATGAAATTGAATCTTTCTTGCACAATTAATGGCTTGTTGCTGTACTTTTGTCCAAAAATAGATATAGACTCTTCGATACCACTATATCATTATATTGTAATATGTGGCTGGTAGATGTACGCCAGGTATATTTTGATCTCATGAACAAGATAAAGATATTTTATTATCTTGTCATGCTGTACTTTTTTAAATTGTCATCATAGGGTATAATGACATCTACAAGATATGTTATTCCATTCCTACGATCAACCAATACAATGTCTAAATTATTGCATTAGTTTTATGTAATCATTATTTTTAGTGTTTATATATCAAATTTTTCGTTTTAGGTACAGACTAGTCAAGCCAATATGGGGTATCAAATGAACGGATCCTCGATGCAGAGAAATATGGCTCCGGTTCCAATGGCGAGGAACGGTGCTGCGGTCGGAAACAAGCGAGGGAGTAAAGACGTTAAAGAGTGGTACGTGTAAAGAGACTTATGAACGAATTCGCTGTAAATTACAAATTAACAAAAACTTTAAACCGACGATGATCCCTCGGATATTATGAAAATAATATGTTATTTAGTTATATCGTCTAATTCTAATGATAAATCATAGAAATTTAAATTAATAAGTATATCAAATCTATTCTTGTGATGTTAAAAAATATTTAAAGAAAAAAGTGTTTTTTTTTTTAATAAATTATTATATTTTAAGTATCGTTATAACGCCTTTTTGAATAGAGGAAGTGACAAAACTCGAATTAATCGTAATATGTGGCTTTTGAAACGCACGAAATGAATAACAATATGTGATTCGTGAATTAATTAAGTGTCGACGACGTATGGATTTGGTTATGACGAAGTTTGTATGAAGAAGATTTTTTTTTATTATAAAAATGCTTTGTTTGGGACAAATGTTTTGCTTTGGAAATTGTAAATGTAAATGCACTTGATTGGTCCATTCTAACTTGTTACATTTAAATATAAATAGCATTAGTTCAACTAAATTAGTTTTAATAATATTATTACGATATACAAATTGTTAAGATCGCACGTGAAATATTTTAAATTATCGTTTGATTTATAATATGTTAGTAAATTAAGTTATCTCAAAATAGTTTAACCATCAAAAATGACCAGACCTCAATTTATTTTTTTATATCAACCCATTTTTACCCAGTTATATTATTAAATAGAAAAACAAGATTTTAATGTTTTTTTTTGTGTACGAAGCTTTTTTATGGCGCACTTTAATCTGGTCATTTTAATATGGACTGTATAAGAAGGCATTCAAATACAAGAAGACCAGTCTAAAATTTGAGAATGGAGTGTTATATTTTACGTATTTTAAATAGTTATATTGTTGATGGACATAAAATTTTGATCACGGACTTATTTGGTCAAATTGACTTAAACATAATAAAAGAAAATGTTTGCCACCGGGAATAGAAATAACGACCTTCAGTATGAAAGTCAACAACTGAATTTAACCTAACCGTATGTTTCATAAGATGGATGCATTTTATGGTATGTAATAAAAATAATTTTGCACATGGTCCAAATTTTACTCAATAAGACTAAATCATGTGAATTCAGTCTCGTTTTACTCTATGGTAATTTTCACAAGAAAAATTGTAAAATTGGACTCGGTCTTCTTGTGTTATCAAGCTTTAAAATGGCTATGTGTACGCTAAAAAACGAATGAATAGATACTGTTTAGATATTATTGTAATAAGATACACCTGTTAAGTTCACAATATGTTCCTAATTATCGTACCTTAGGCAACCGTTTTCCCTAAAAAGTTATTTTTGTACGTGTTACTTAGTTTTGCTTTATTAATTAAAAAAAAATAAAATCTTTTAATGATTTTGATTTAACTTAATTGATTTTTCACCAACCCTTCATAATAAAAATAATAGTGAGAACATTTAGGGCCGAAATTACAATCTGTAGCTTATCCTGTAGCTTTATTGAGGAGGCTTAAAAGTTAAGTGGAGCTTACCACTCACACGAGAATATCAATCAAAATTCGACTGCGGCTTGGCTAAGCCGTATATATGGTTAAGTTGGTAGTACTACTTGTCTTTTATCGTGGTTTTATCTATGCATTACGCTCCACATCTGTCATGTTCACCGGGACGCGCGCCATTGTTTGTGTTGTTGTTTTGGTTTTATGGATGATCGCTCTTGGATTCTTACTTGGTATTTATGTGTTACGACCCTTGCTTCGGTTATTTAACTTAATTAAGATACAGCTACGGAAAGTGAAAGATGTGTTAAATAATAAACATAACCATATATCATACATTCAACTAGGTTAAAGCAAAACGATCTTGTAATTATTATCAAACAGAGCGAACAGTGTATATAAGTCAATGTGGTGGTCAAATAATCAAAGAAAGGGTCACGAATAAATCCAAATAGAATCGCTAGTGAAACTAACCTAAGCAACAGCGAACAAATAAGTGAAATGAATCATAATTAATTAGACATTTCATCTTCAAAAAGCGTAATTATTGCGCGGCTATATAATGACATTTTAAATGTCAGTTTGTCCGTATAGTGACTTCTGGCGCCTCCTAGCGAGAAAAAAAATAACCGAGTTAAGCGAGCTTTACGCTGTTGAGGACACCCCAGGGTATCTCTTAACTTAACGAGTAGGATAAGCCCCAAATTCGTGCTAAGGAGACATTGTAATCTGCATAATTTTGTTAAGCGAAGCTTAATGTGCTCCTCACCGTTAAGGTGGACCTTAAGCCTGTATTGTAATTTTGGGCCTTACAGTGGTTATTTCAATTAGAAAGTTTTAAAAAAAGAATTTTAGAATTGAAGTAAACGGAAACTTAAAAAAATGTGTTATTAACAGTTTCTATATTTCCTGTATTAAATTTATCAGCATACTTATTAAAACTATGTGGGTAAAGAAGTTTTCTTTTTCAAAATTTTTCATTTGTACATCTAGACCACATCAAACAGTAAAATCAAGCCACTTTTTTAAAGTTAAATAAACCAAAAATGCTAATATATTTAGCAATGCCCCAACTTTACTATATTATACCTACTCAGGAACGATGAAAAGAGCTTTTGTATATAAGGAATACTTGTTGCAATGACTTACAGTTAGTAAAATTACCCGATTATCATCTCTAAAAAAGTATTAAGTAGCCAGATAGTTTTGGTGGTTGGTCGAAAAAGAGTTAATTTTGCTCATTTTGTTTTTTTTTTTAAATAGCAATAATAAAATTAATAAAATTCATCATAGAGTTGTGTTTTCGTCAATTTACCAAGTTATGTAGAGTGCTAATATTTTTTTTTCTCAAATTTATTGATATTATAATAGATATTTTTTTAATAAAAAAAGCACAAATATCTACATAATATTATTTTTTAGTTAAATTAGTTGTTAGAAAGTTTAAAAAAAAAACATAGTTTTGTCAATTTTAATTGTTCAACCAGAACAGGGGATAGAGTTTAAAAAATATAACTATCGTAGAAATATTAAACCTATATTTATTATAATTATTTAGTTTTTTTGTTTGTTAATTTTTTTATTTATGTTTGTATGATTCTGTTAATAAATGTTGGTTGTCAACATGAAGTTTAGCATGTAACGATTATCAATTAGTGTTAGCATTTCAAATATAGACCCATTATGAAACGAATATTATTACATGCTCATATCAAATCGAATGTTTTGTATTTTCAACCATAATGATGTTAATACATAAATTATTATAGACTAGCTGACCCGTCCATCGAACTTCGATGTAATCCAGAATATTTTTTTTTTTTTTTTTACATATTACATGAATAAAATACAGTAAACGACATTAAAACTGAATTAAATTAGCTAAACATGTAATGTGTTATGTAATAATTATCGTTGATTCCGATGCGGGAAGAAGTTTGACAGTTTATGATTATAAGTTTGCAATAAAAACAATAATTCCTCTATAATTTGCAAAACTTAAAAAAAAAATCAAGAGATGGCAGTGTAGTAGGAAATTAGTCGCATGTGCAACATGGTACGTTATTGTACATATCCTACTGCAAGATCAGACTACGTTAAATCCAAATCTTACTGAATTATTATGGTAAGATATGCATTCCCCAGATTGTCCAAAAAATGTTAAATTCCCAATATGACTCCTGGCAAAATGAGGACTTAGCTCTCCTGATGAGGAATGTCAAAAGTTGTGCTATTTTTCAATTCACGCCAACATAAATTCAATGAGCGCATTACAATTTGGCAACAGCAAAACATTCTCAACCTGTTTTTCACCAACTCAATTTTCGCAAGGGCTAAAAGAAATCCTTTACATAGAGGAGAATCCACGTTAACATAACATATAGGAGAGGTGTCTTGGATTACTTCTGCTTATATTGAGCGGGAATTTGACAGGTTAATTAAAAAAATGCAATTATGCGTATGAATATTGCTTTCGTGTAAACGAATTATCACTCTGCTCCTTACAACATCTATGACACCGTTTCAATATTTGTTTGAAATAATGAGTCTATATTCAAAATGTTCTAAAAAATCACAGGGGTATTTTAATGTAGAAAATATTGTCACGTTTTCATACATTGTTTGTAATCTTTAATAGTATATTTCAGCATTTAAAAAATTAATCTTTGTTCTAAAAAGTCAATTTAAAAACATAAACTATATGGATCAAATCTCGTTATAACTCATACTAAACTAATGATATTTTCGGTGTAAATGAACTTTCAAATGCATCCTCGAAAAATTTTCATACAAAATACATTGATACCAATGAGATATTATACTGGAGATGCAATTCCATACAATTTTTAGTTTGAAAGTAGCATCACGAGTAAATTTGAAGTTGAACTTAAATAAAAATATGCAATCAAGCATTACTGACGAATATTTTTGTCTTTGTCACACATAATACGCCAAACGGCTAAGTGCTGTCACCTTCTACCGGTACACATTAATAGAAATTTCTTTTTGTGCGTGAGATTTGAATGTATTTGTCAGAATTGTCTAAGAACCTTTTGAAAAAGAACTCTCGTCTTTATTAATGCGAGGCAGACAACGAACAGTTTAAAAGCACATTCATAAAAATATGTTTCGAAAATGGAAAAAATGATTTATTTATTCGAATCAAAAATGACCCTTTTTATAAAAAACTCTAGTTATAGTGTACTTGCTTCTAAATTTCGTCCGGCTAGGTAAGGGCTCATACACACAGCTTAAACGAGAACCGTCAGAAATACGGCACTGTGGGAAAAACCGCTGGCGATTTCTCAGTTGTATGATGGATTTCGTAAAAAATTTCATTGAAAGTGGAAAACCTCTGTTTGCAGAACATCCTTAAATTCCATATATAATTTTAATTAGGGAGCACTCTGTTTAAATATAAGTTGTATTCTTTTTTCTAAATAAATTGATAAAAAAAAACCTTGATAGAATAAAAAAAAAAATCTAGAAATATATACCTATGCACTGTTGCATACGCCGCGTACGGGTGTATCTTTTTAAACGAATTTAGGCTAATTAAAAGTGAACACAAATACATTTGGAAACTTGCACACACTATGGAAGAGTTGTGTTGTGAAAGTGGAAATAGTCGGCACAGGGATTCGAGCCCATGACGTATGCTGTAGTAAGAAAGCCGTCGACTGAACCGCTGGGTTACAAATTCAAATAAAAATGTATCTACGCGTTTCATACAGACGTGGTTTTTTTTAACCACCCTCGGTATGCACCCGTAGTGTGATGTGGGCCTTACTAATAAAACAAAAATAATTGTCAAATATATTTTTATATTTTAAACATTTTATCACAATAATATGCACTTAAAATATATGAAATACGTCCTTTTTGATAAAAGGATTTTCCTATATTGATTTCTGTTGAGGAACGACTTTTTTTCACCACAAAATCCACCATTTTCAAGAACACCGTATTACCGCGGACACAACTGTCAAGCTCGAGCTGTTGTCAACGACTAAAACACGAGCGTGGCACATTTTCGGTGGTGGCACACTTTTTTACATGCCATTTTTTAGACTCGATTGCATCTCTAGTATAAATCTCATTGATTGATACCATTTCGTTATAACAAATTGTTTCCTAGAGTGACAAAATATTTATACAATATCAAAATAAGTTCATTTGATTTTTTAACAATACGCCACAGACCATAAAGAGTTTCCAAAAAAAATTCTCTGATATTTATCAAAAACAAGCTTACCGACAAACGTTATCCCTTCCTAACTTTACATATTGAATTTAAATCTGTATAATGATGAATTTATAATTCCGACAGATGCATATGTTTTTATCAGTCAAACTACTGACAGTACTGTCAAACGCCAATTGAAATTCAAAAATGGAAAAATTTATATTTTCAAAAGCACTAAAACGGCGACTTACATTAATTTTACATAAATTTTCTTTTGTCCTGAGCACAAGAGCATCTTTTATAAATTTTTCATAAGATTTCGACATTAGCTTACACAACAAAAACTATGAACAGTTTTAAATTTTAAACTACCTGTTCATTCATAATGAAAGAAAACATTTTCTTTGTGTTATGTACGGAATTTTTCCTATTTTGTATACATTTAACTTTCTCCGCAAATCCTCACATTTTGTTGTTAAATATTAATCAGTTTTTCAGTATGATCTCGTGGCAATATTAGTAGGGTATACACGTTTATGAACACGTCATAAATTTGTTTATTTAGTGTGTACGTGACTGATTGCTTATATTTTGTAATTATTATACGTAGAAGGCCCTATTTTATTTTGTTGTGAATGAGAGTTTGACAAGAAATATATTAAAATTTGGATGATCAAGAACTAAAATAAACACCATGTCAAACAAAACATCGAGATTTCGTCACAACAAAATAAAATTGTACCATTAGCTGATATTATTGTATTATAAAATCACATGATGAAAATTGTAGGAACTGATTCTATTAGTTGTTATCAAAATTATTATTATAAGCCGATATGATTGTATTGTTCTTTGAATATAATATGATTATTATGTTGCATATGATATAAATAATATTATATAACGGTATGATAGAGAAGTTGCCTTTTGATCCCACCCTTAACGAAACTAAGGGTGCTTTTGTCAAAAAAAAAAACATTTTGTGTTGCGTTTGATTGGCATGTGGTAAGCTTAAAATAGGGTGTAAAAATAGATTTAGCGCGCAGTATTTTGTAAAAATCTAACTACAGGAAATGCAGATTTATTTTTTTTTGTACTTTTGATTTAAATCATAGGTTTTTATTTCATTCTTATCAATTCATCTTGAAAAAAAACTATTCCATTAAAAATCTTAAAATAGAAATACTCAACTTGACTGTAAATGTCAGTTCTTTGTTCAAGTTGACGGTTATTTATTTTACATTCTTCCACCGTAAAAATGTGTTTTTTATTGTCGTTTTCGACCTACCTGATGCTGTTTCCTTGATGGTCAAATTTTGTATCGACTTTTTCCGACATCTTTGATCTCTAATAAACAAGTCTTAGGCTTACATTTCTAATAATCTTATCGTATAAACTTTACTACGATCCTAATTATAACTATTAATAATTATTAACAACATTAAAATTGTCTAGGTTTTTTTTGTCTACAAGAAAATCTAGACGTAGTTTTAATGTTTGATTGCTTCTTGACAAAACTTCCGATACTCATTCGTTAGTTATCATAAGACACATGATATGAAAAGATCAGACGCGTTTAAAAATTAAGGAATGAGTACAGAAGAATCAATGTACCTACGCTGTACGGCGAAAACAACTACTGTAAAAAATGCATATCGTTGTATGAAGACTCGTTTGTATGAACTTTATTTACAATATTATATTAATTAATATAAATTATCTACTATCTTCGAATTCTAATATACTTAATATATTTGCTGCAAGTCGATAAAACAATCAAACCCTTTCTTATCATCTGTTCTCGATTTTGAACACAATTATCTCATGAGTGAATTTCCAATCGTAAAATTAGTTTATACATTTGTCAACTTTTTTACTGTGTAATTTATTTTGTTTGTCGCTACTTTGAAGACATTTACAATTTTCTTGACTTAATATGTTATTCTACCATAAATTTACCAAATAAGAATAATTACATTTATATATGTGGAGCTTTTAGATTTCAAAAATAAACTTTGACTGAATTTTTGATTTCTTGACAAAAAGTTCATTAAAAGCCAATTTTGTGACGAAAGCATTATCTATTCCATTCTTCTTATGAACTCTTTATTGGTAGCTATTTTTAAAACTATCTTCTAGTGACAGAAATGACGATGATATCATTTATAATATTGTGTACTTATCATTGAATTTTTGCACAATTTAGTGAAAATATTAATTTTCAATGTCTGCTTTTATATTAAAATATTATCAGGTATAGATATGCCTACTATATTTACTTAATTTAAAAATCTAAATATCCTTAAGTTCGGCCTTACAACTTAAGCTAATAGCGTTTCTACCGCAAATTGTTTTTTTTTTTTCAAAATTATAGTGCCAGCCCGGTGTTAGGAATAAAAAAAAAATCTACACTTTTCTTTATAAATGTCTCGGTATGGTCAGCGGTAATTAATGCCTGTGGCAATTTCTACCAGTCAACTTGTCCATTCCAATCTAAGTGTTTAAAACACAAAGAACTCTGATTACGATCGGCACAAAGAATGTTTCTATGCATTTGAATTGGCATACGCACGAAAATATTCTAAAAAAATTGTCCGAAACTGTTTTATATCACTGTAAAAGAAGTTTTAAATTGTAATAAAATCTTCAGAATATTTTCAAATCTTAATGTCTTGTACAAAATTTTCAACAAGAAACTTGAAATTTGAGAAAAAGTGACTAAATTTTCTTATTTGAAGAAAATAATTTTGCGCTTTTTTTAATAACTGGCACCGTGATTCACCTAATGTGTTTTTTCTCCTAAAACTATGGAATAAAATTTAAAACTGTAAATACAATAATGATAAAAAATAAGTTGATTACACGTTTTCGTAATACATAGGCCACAGTTCTTACAAATTAATTACTTATATATCCTTTCATTAAAAACTTATTAAAAACTATACATTACCTACCAACTTTAAATAAAATGATATTACCAAATCTAAAAATATCTTTAAGAAAATCAACTATGTAGGTACTAATTTTATTGACATTTACTTTTGATTTATCTGTACCCTATTTTGTTTAACCTTGCAGGGATATTTGTATAAAAAAAAACAATATCTACATGGTTATTACTAAATTCTGAACAAAGGATTACATCTGACGATAAATTATCTTTTTTTTTTTCAATGTACACTCAACTTATTAAATTTAGAAATATATTAACTTTGTATAATGTAGAAAAAATGAAACAACAGATAAACGATAAGTTAATGTAAGAAATAAATGAATTTTAAATATAATGTGTAGGTTTTATTATAAAATTAATTTTAATTAGGATATGTTACTTAATCATAATAAAATGATTTATGAATTTATTAAGTATGTTAAAAAAATTATGTTAAATGTTTTTTTTTTACGTTTGGTTATTGTATTTGGTTAAAACTTATAATTAAAATATAATACTAAGTATACAAAATGTTAATATTATTATACAATTCGAAAGTATAGTTTATTGATCTATTTCTTACACAATTTTTCAACAGGCTATTTAGGAATGAAAATTTGAGTTCCAATAGATCAACAAGCTATCGAATCAACATTATAAATATTAAAATTAATTGTTGCAGTTATGATTTCGAGTTAAAAGCAATAAAAATATTTCAAAATATATAAATATTTTTTTTTTACGAATGCCTTAGGGTAAGAACACGTAGAAAGCCGATTCCGACCCGCTTTCTTGGGTATCCCCATTCAAATGCATAGTAACATTCTTTGCGCCGGTCGGCGCGGGTCGGAATCGGCTTTCTACGTGTTCTTACCCATACTCTATGAAAGATAGTTAAATGCAGTCCAACCATAAAATTCCAGATCAAATAATGCGTAAGTCTTCTGAATTATTTAAGAAAATACTATACAGAATGATGGTCAGGGTATATAAAAAAAAAATTGAAATGCCAAAAAAGAGAAAAAAATCTTTTTCTTCCACACCACCTATATAAGAAGGCCTTAGCGCTGGCGGCAATTTTTTTCTCTCGCGTCACCAGGCCGCCGGCGTGTAGACAGATATAATAGCTAGTGTCCGACCGAAACAGGATTTTCTACCGAAACCGAATCTTCGGTACTAGTCTCAGTTTCGGCCGAAACCGAAACTTTTTTAAACATGTTAAAAATCTATTGTTTACTGAAGTTTGGCTTATTTTTATTATTCCTACACCTATAGGTACAGACAGTTCAACACATCTTCAACGAAATAAAAAACATCAATTAAAGAAAGTGATTTTTTTTCCTAAAACAAACAAATATTATAAAAATTAACATACATATTGTTATTATTAGTATAATTAACTTTAGTATTAGTAATTAAAAAGTCTAATATTGTTATCTAAAAAAATGAAGTTTCTCTACATTTTCACCAAGCAGGTTGCTTATTTTTTGTCCAGCGGCACTGAAAAGCTGCTTGCTTGGAACACTTGCGGGTAGGGTTGCCAGATGTCCGGTTTTCGTCATGCTTGTCCGGTCAAGAAATGTCAATGTCCGTTTTTTTTAGGAGAAATTCACGTTTCCAGATACCAAATTTTAGAAATGACCTTTTTTTTTTAGGAAAAGTTATGTTTCAAGATACCAAACCTCCACCCCCAGTCCTGTCCGGTTTTTTTTTTCAACATATCTGGCAACCCTACTTGCGGGTGGAGCAGAAAGATACTTTAAGATCACTTTTCTCAGGAAAGGGATATGGACTGCTGTTCCAATAACAATATATGTCGGCATAATATTGCAATAATGGTTCTGCTAGGAAAGACTGAATTTTTTCTTTCAAAACATTTTGATTCAAATAGACTCTTCTAGAAAGTTCTGGAATCTTATAGAAAATTCTACGATCCAACACGAACAGCCACGAAGTCAGCCGAACGACGCGCGATAATTCACGAACGCGGAGTTTCGGTTTTGCCGAAGGTTCGGCAGATGCATAGATAATATAATATATTGTAAAAGTTTTAAAAGTTTCAGAAAAAGTAAGTTTTAGTTGTAATTACATTAAGAGCGTTTACTATGTCTTTCAAAGTACTCTAATAATTCAAAGTTCAAACACATAATAATATATCAAGTTACGACATCTCTGATATTGTAAATTTAAGCTTAACATACGATAGATACTAAAACCATTTTGACAAAATAAAATATTGTACAGTTAGAATGGAAATCAAATGTATACATACACGTAGACCTCAGGACTGAAGAGGTTAAGCAAAACTTCGGCGTGATTGTTCGTGACCTTCCAAACAGGTACGAAGGTACTTATTCAAGAGGGGGCTTTCTCTTTTTAACTTCCTCTCTCTCCCGCCCGTAAAGTCGAGGGGGGGGGGTTCCTTGCCTTCAATCCCCCCCCCCTCACCCATAAAAGAATAGGGTATTTGACTAATTTCCAGAAACCGTTTTAAATTATTCTACGATACATTATAAGCACATTCTCTTTATATTTTCTGAAGATTTGCCATATTTTATATGAAAATCATGTTTAAAGTTTAAATATCCAAAAACGCGCGTAAAACGCTGTCTTGTATAATGGCGCTGGCGAGATTTTAAAATGTAAAAAATACTCACAGTTCAAAAAGTGGCTACTCGCGGCGCTAGTAGTTCTTTCATATCACTAGCGGATCGGGAATGTATAGGTAGGTGATATTATCAATTTTTGGCGTGAGGTCTTAAGACCACAGCGGACGAGTGGTTATAACCGCCGCCTTTCATACTGATGGTTGTAAGTTCGATTCCCGGTGTAGGCCTTATTTTTTTTCCCTTTTTTTACATTTTTGAAGTACTTATTATTATTTTATCAACCAATTTTAAGTAAAAATCAATTTTAAAAGTTGCCTATTTTCTCATACAAAGTTTTCTTTCATGGAGTATGGAGTGACATTTTATTTTTTGATTCACAAATTGGTGTTTTGTTTTTTTTTTTGAAAAATGAAGATATTGCTGGTCATTGTCGTTTAGTTAAGTCAATTTGAATAGATTAGGGATTTGACAACATCCTCGAATTATAACATTACGATTTGAATAGGTTAGGTTAAGGTTGGAACTTAGTTTTTAAGGGGGGGTTTGGGGGGTGGAACCCCCCATACCTCTTCGGACACCTCCCCGAATGATAACACTACACTCTGTTAGGTTGAAACATACTCATTTAGAAGGGTTTTGTCAAAAATCTTTTCCTTGCAATGAGTGACATTTTATTTTTGAACTACTAGCGCCGCGAGTAGCCACTTTTTGAACTGTGAGTATTTTTTACATTTTAAAATCTCGCATGGCGCTGGTCACGTGGTGCATTTTACGTCACACTTCTGTATTGGTATGAGGTTGATGACTATAAGTAGTCTGTGTTGATGACTATCATTTACCATGGGGTGACGTCACCTTGACGTCACGGGGACCACAACTAATCACAAGGCGTTTTCATCGGTGACTAGTTCCATAGAAATATTTGGATTTTTATTACGTGTTTTTATAAAAAATAAGCCTATTTAAGTTGTAAAATAAAAGAAATAAGCTTTATTGGGCCATTTTCAAACAGGATGACCACAATCTGTATCTTATTTTTCATAGTGTCAAATACCCTATGCGAAAGAATTTTGTTAGGAAGTTTCCTCCCCCTGGGCAGATGTTATGCCGAAACCGAACCTTCGGTCGGTCACTAATAATAGCGTACAGGTAAGTACATGCGAATGCTGGGCCTCACGATGTGACGCAGCATAGATGTGACGCAGCACTAAGGCCTTCTTATATAGGTGGTGTTGTTTTTCATCAAGCGTACTTACTTCCAACCTAAAAAAATGCTTAGTGTTTAATGGATTATTGAAATAGGTACTTATAAAAAAAAAAAAAATCTTTTTTGTTTATTGGTTCCTTTTTTTATTCATTGATTCATGAAGTTTTCGTTTTGAAAACGCTCATTAACCACTGTCAGTTTTTTCAATACAGCTATTACTAAGAAAAAAAACGAGTAACAACTTTGTTAAATCAAATCAATAACAAAGTTGTTACCTACTCGTTTTCATTTTGGAAGTGCCTCTAGAGCCGTAGACGGAAACATCAAAAATTTGGTACGGCGTCCGTAGATCTCCATAGACAATATTTTATCATAGACAACTAAAAATTGACACTTGCTTAGCCGACGATTGACATTGACAGATGATATTAAATTGTCCTTAGATAAGGAAAGAAAGGGGATACGTAACTTCTATGCATTGCCGTACTAAGAATCTGTGACCATTTCGCCATTTTTTGGTGGCAGACATTGGCAGGTACAAAATACATTTTTTGTACTAAATATAAATATTTTGCCAGAACTGCAAATTATAAACTCTAAGGAACATGCATACGATGTCAAACAAAAGGTAGGTACTGGAAGAAAGGAAACTTTTAAGCGCCACGGATGATCCGAAAAGTGACAGGCTGGTGGCAAACAGGCACTTTTTCTATAGGAAACAAGTATAAAAATGGTCACACGCCACCGGGCATAGTTACGTATCCCCTCTCTTTCCTAATCTAAGAAATTGTCGCTGAGCACGGATTTGATTATTAATATTGTTGAACAATAATGTAAATTGTATAACAAAATTACAACTATCAGCAATAGTAACAATAGAATACTTATTAATGTAGATGCTTTTATTTTTTAGAAGTATGGTTGCCACAATATAACATTTTAGAAGTTAAAACGTAAAAAAATATTTGGTAATTATTGAGTTCGCGGGCTGATACGATGATGATGGTCATGATCCTCAGAATTGAGGGACCGATGAAGATGAGGATGAATATCAATTGCTCTTGAGCTTCTTATTCAATACGTGGAGGCAATTAAAGTAGCTGCTGCCACAATGCATTAAAATAAGCTTGCAAGGATGCATGGTTATTACAGTTGTCACAGTAAAGAATTGTCCACATTTTTACTATGAAGGTGGATCGAAGCGGGACAATCTGTGACAAAATATTTCTTGTGGAGTTTTCACTTTTTGAGTGGTATTTCTTGCCACCTCTTATACAACTTAATGTTGCATAATAGTATTTTAAAGACTCCTTAGCATCTTTTTCTGTATGATGCAACTTTATTTGATTTTCAATACTCCTTGCGTCTATTATATTTATCAGCCAAAACATTTGGGAAATCTTTGTATCACCAACTTTCATTTTTGAATAATTAATTAATATTAACACTTCACTATCAACCATGCAAAATTGCCAAGTATTGAGACATAAATTTGGGATTCCTAGAATTAGGTAATCCGCCATATTTTTGTAATTTTTTTTATTTTCATAATATGAACGGCTTTCGGCTTTAAACACAAATTCATTTCACGTATTCAAAAAAATATCACTAAAAAAATTATTAAAAAAAAGTCACAAAGAAATAAAATTAAAAATTAGTAAAAAAAGTCTAAGCTTTATATAAAGACATGCAAATAAAAATTCAAATTTTGAATAATATAGATGTTTAATTATTATTTCCGGATACTAATAGTATCCCATGTATACCCAATGAGATTCGCACGAAAATTCAAACTGTCCTTTGGTACTAATACGAAATTCGCGCCAATTCACGCTTTGACATTAACTGTCATTTGAGTGTTACCATAGTATGAACTGTAATAATATGGCAACACACAAATCTACGGCCGCGGGTACGGGATCCGGCTACGGCTCTAGGCCTCGTTCCGAAACATCGTCGAGTGACATTCACTCGGCGAAGGAAATGACGTCATTGGGGTGACATTCAATCCGAACGACTTTTAGTGATGTTTGAGTGACTCTGTCAAACATTTCATTTTAGCGTGAATTGTCGTCGTGTGCACAACCCCTATAATAAAGGCACAACCCCTAATATGCTACTTTCTAATGAATGATAATTCTTTCAACACTTCATGAGTCATGCATTACTAACAAATGTATGAAATATGCTATCTTTTTCCTTTTGCAATTAATATTGTGACTCATTTGTATTTGATAGGGTCAATTAGGACTTACATGCAATTAAAAACCAAGAATTATAATAGAAAACACTGATTACTACTAATAAGTTTTATTGCTAAATAATAATACATAAAGGATCAATTAGATTATGTACATACCTTCCAACTTTTTTTTTTTTCTTTTTTTTTTTCTTTTTTTTTTTTAACAACACTAATTTTGACAGACGTAGTTTTTTTGCTCCTACAATTTATAAATTGTTTATCGTGATTTAATGTGTATTCAGTGATTAAAAGTTGCATAGCCGTCAATTGAAACATTGCGCATCTTCTGGACATATTAATTCCAACATACATTTCATATAAGGTATTTTATCTTATATTAATTAAATCATAAACTACATTGAAGATCCAACATCAATAACATCAAAATTATATCAAGTGGGTAGCTGGATATTTCATCGCATTGTCCACAGTACAATATTTGTACTAGTTATTTCTCACTTACGTCACGCAACCTCGTAGCTGAATTGCTAGAGGCGACGCCCGTACCCGTGTTAGTTTGGAGGACGTGAGTTCGAACCCCACTGGGTGCACTTCATACGATTGGTTTTTTTTCAAGATATTAATTGATAAAATCACAAAAATGGATTCAAATAATTCACCCAAGATCCAAACCAGAGCGAAAAAAAATATTTCAAAGAATAACTCACCAGCGACATCTGTTGCAAAGATAAATAAGGAGGCGACCGCAGGTGCTAGTAAAAATAAACTATCACTGCCATCTAGCGGCGGAAGGGCAAAACAGAGTGTCGATAGAGATAATGCACTGAATGACGTCACCACCATTGACGAAAAATTAAAACAACACTTGAGTAGTCTACACACATGCGTCTCGCTGCAGAAATCTTTAAAAGCGGTCGGCTTCGTTCGGGTCCCGTCGGTTCAGCTCGGGTCTATCTAATAGTACTAACATGGTACTAACTTGACTTTGACAGTTTGATGTCATTGTGATGATTCACATTTCACAGCTAGAATAATTACTATAAATTCACAAAACACAGAATGATTGTGATCACAGACTACCGATTGTGATACTGGGAACAGATATAAATATGCTGTGACTGGGGTATAAGTGGTGGCGGCGATGGTGATACTTATATGCTGTTTAATTTGCATCCACCACACACTGCTTCCGTCAATCACCTGTTCAGTGCTCAGCAAGAACGATACCTTAATATTAATCATTATTTTTGCGGTCATAATTTGGCGACGTTTCTTGCTTTTCGGGTAAATCGTGTGCTCGTTTATTATGTCGCATTTTCTTAGATTCTTCGTGCAGTAATGCTCACTCCAAATATAATTTAAAAGCATGCATTTTACCTGTAAAACAAGAATTATTCTAAAGTAGTAGTTGATGTTTGTAATCTTATAAATATATATATACCCACACACCACAAACACATCTCCAATCAAATACCACAACCTCCAACTCAACTACAGGCCACTGACTCAAATCCATCTATACCTACCCAACTTCACAGGAAACGCATTTCAACAGCAATAATCCTACAACCACATCTATATCGGCCGCATATAACCAACACCTTGGGTGTTGATATTCTAGATAACTTATTATTATTGTCTTCTGTGAGGGAAAAGGGCATTATATATTATGTGTTTACAGAGCACATAGACGAAGTACTGATACAAATAAACTTCCTATAAAATTGAGCATTGCTTTGGCAGGATATAATAATGAAATTCTTTTAAACCTCTTTATTCATTCACAGCTCTGTTAATTTACACTATTTGTTCAGGAACTCCTAACGCTTGGTTTGAATCCCGGTGCTGGCAACTTCCACTAAACAAGCTTTGCTTAGTGTGAAATATGTTAATTCACTTTGAGTGAGCCCAGATTCATTAAAAAAAGTTTGGCAGTTTTTTTTTTTTGCTCACTCGAAGTGAACACAAATACACTTTTGACATCTTTCACAGTAAGCAAATGCTTGTGTCGTGAAAGCGGAAAATGGTTGACACGGTCGGGATTCGAACCCACGACCTCCGCACGAAGCAGTGCGACAGCCGGCGTCGTAACCGCTGGTCTATCAACCACCTCATAATTATTCTACTAACTTTGTTCCTATCTATAAAACATTTTGGAACAACTGTCCACCTTCAGCAACATTAATTTAACTGAAATTAGTAGAATTTACATTTTTGTGTATTTGAAAATAAAATAATTTGATATTAACCTCGTAACAAAATAACATAGAATCACATAAAAGTTAGGAATTTGGGTTGGAATTTTGTATGGTGATGAATTGTTTAAAATTAAAAACTCTTTATAATTATTTTAACTTAACAAATTTAATACACGACAGGTTGACAAAATAAAGTAGATTTAAAATATTACACATTATTTAGATATGTCAAAAAGTATTAGGGTTTGTTCAAGAGCTCAGATTCTATAAAAAAAACTTGTTACTTCATAGTATGTATATAAAGATTAGTAAACCATGAATCTGTTTCACTTGGTCAAGACTGTTTCACCTGGTCAAAAGTAGTAGTATGTACTTGAATATTGGTGCACAATGCCATTTTTTCTTCCAAGAATCCTTTAGGTATGGATCAACATACAAATCTGGTACAAAATGTTTTGCCAAAATAAAATTAACGAAGAAGAAATGAGCTGTTACATAATTGTTATGAGCAAAATGTCCTATGACAAAATTGAATGTTAATACGGATAATGACAGGAAGTCAAGTAACTCTGGCATTCAAGTTATAAAAGAGAAATGCAATCATGGTTTCACTGATTTTAAACTCAGGCCCACGAGCACAGATGATTAGAGCATCAATCAGAACAGGCGAGTCACACGGGCTTGCGACCATGTATGCGGGTTTAAGGGGCACCTGTATGACTGAAGTCACACTCACCACTCACCCACCAATCTCCGACTGATCCTCCACTCCTCTGCGCAACCAAATCCAATAAGATGCGGACAATGCAGTTTTTGATATCCTATCCAGAAATTCTTTTATTTTAATTCTAGGAAGACCTAAATCTTTAAAATAGCCATATAAAGATTTTGCGGGTAGTCCTCTCGCTCCCACCTCTACAGCATATATATATATATATATGTACTAAAGCCATTTTGAACTGTTTTATCTACCAGTTCTTTGTATTGGTGGTCATTTAGGATATTCGTGTCCCATGGGAGAGTTAGCTCCACATAAATAACTCTTTTTAATGAAAGTGAGTATATAATTAAATCAGGTCTAAGAGATGAGATGCAGATTTCTTTTGTAAGAGCATATCTTTCATTTCTTGTATCCATTAGGATAATCCAATCGTTTGATTTTTTATTATTGATATTGGTTTTTTTGTAGGTCTGGCTTTTTGTCCTGGTTTTATAAATGTTATAGTTGATTTTATCGTGGTTATTCCTTTGATACTTCTTGCCACCGCAAGGCTGGAAGCTTCTCTCACAATTTCTAGTATTTTATCATGTCTGTATGAGTATTTTCCCTCTTGTAAAGCTACTTTACAGCCTGCTAAGATATGCCTAGCCGTGCATGCTGATGTTCCACAATGGTGGCAATTGTCATCTCTGGATATATTCCATCGTTTTAAATTGCTTGGGTCTGGGAGTGTATTCTGAAGAGTTTAAATAGAATTTTAACATTTTCGATGACCACCCATGTATTTTTTGCTTCCATCCTAGAGCTGGAGGAATACAAAAATCACCCAAAGATAGCCAATCGTTTTGAATTTGTAAATTTAGTGCCTGAAGTTCAAATTTGTTGTTTGCTTCTTGTGTAACAAAGTCTTTCATTGATTCTTTTTCTGTTTTATTTTTCTCAATTCCTAGACCTGTGTGGTTTTTTGCTGCAACCCGCAATGAATTTATTATGAAAATCAACTCTATTTTTCAGATTGTTTACATCTTTTTCTTCTTGGGTAATTTCTACTATGGTTTGGTATGAGTTTTTCAGGATGGTATGTCTAGTAATTCTTAGTTTTTCATATACTGTTGAGGGTTTTTTAATATTCATGCCATAATTATTTTTTGTTCTAAATAGGGTGCTAGTGTCACAAGGCCTAGCCAGAGATAGCCATTTTTTAGTTTACTTGTAACTCTGGCATCCATTGTCAATAAAATTCCTTTCTGGAATTCATAGATCATAAATGGCCATGTCAGCTGCGTTATAATATAATTATCATATATCCATGCTTTTCTTGTTCCCGATATTACTAAGGCGTCCACTTTGTTCAGCATTTCTAGTTGGTTGACTAACCAATCTATTGGATGTGATCTTTTAAATTCCCCAATGCCTCAAAAACTTGTTTGAAAAAACCTGGCTCCGCATCGATTCCTGGAACCCAATTTGCAATGCTCTTCTCGTGGGGGAGCCTGAGATATTTTCTGAAAAGGAAATAGAAATAAATATGATTACATACGTTTTATATGAAGATATTTCCTGGTGTAGACTTTTGTATTACATATTATGTATAATTTAATTGGTTCACACTTACCTAACAAACCAATAAGTTTTTGGAGAGTGATAATGCAAAGTTATTGCAAATTTTTTCACTTCTTCACTGAACCTTGCACCATTTGACTTCCTAGTGCCATTGATGTACTGATTTTTAAACAACTCCAATGAAAAGCCATCAAATTGTTGAATAAGATGATTAAATGCACTAGTCTCTAATAATCCCTTGCTTTTGCAAGTTTTCAGCAAGTCCGAAAGAGTTTTAATTTTTTTGTTGCGCCTACGCACTTTTTGATGCAAAGTTTTGACTTTACGCTTCAACACCTTGTATGAAGATCCACTTAAATTTGTTTGTACACAGGCATCTTTTGTTTTATTTTCAGTTTCAGGTGGACAAATAATTACAGGTTCGGCACCTTCACAAGGGTTAGTACTTTGATGTAACTGAAAACATTTTAAGATAATTAATGATAATAACAAAATTCAATAAAAGATTTTAATACATCTAAATCATTTTTCATATAAATTACCTGTATACGGTGACGATTCCTTGAGATTTTGGTTGATAATATGAGGGAAATGCAGGAAACACAGAAGGAATAGCATCTGGTTTTAAATTTTTACGCTGACCAAGAAATAAATAATCACTTTCAGTGAAATGTTCACTGCAAAGACTGGAATTTGAGTTGGCTTGAAAACCTTTCCTTCTTACTGCGATCAACCACTTTTTCATGAGATCTTCATTAATCATTATATACAGGAAACCTGTAACAGTATTGCAAATTTTAAAATAATAACAATGTTATTGTATTCTGCAATGTATTGTTTGTTAGCATTAAAAAAATGGTAGTAAAAAGTTCGTGATGCGATTCAAAATGTTTTATTTTACCTGTGGAATTTTCCAAATCCTCCAGACACAAAACGATTTGTACATCCATATGCCGAACAATATGTAGGCATTGTAACAAAATGTCTATCGAACCACACAACTTAAAATATTTGGCGCTATACCAGAGTCCAAAAAGCACTTAAAACTATGTAAAAACACTAATAAATTAAGGTCCTTACAACTACTTATCAGTCTTAAAACTATTCGTATGACACTAAATATTAATGTTCAAACAAATAAGACATACCTACGCAAGATCTATTTTAAGTAAAAAAATAAAGTTAAATAAACAAAAAAGTCTCGCATTTATCACCAGAAATGATATAAGCATTAACAAGGAATGAAAAAATGTCCAATTGCACTTATTTAAAAGTAAAAATTATGTATTTATTAAAAAAAAACACTTGAAACAACAGAAGAAATATACACCATACAACGCGCCCTTGCCTTCCTAACTGTCAAACTTATCCATTATTTATTCTATGTGTCAAACGTCGAAATATTTCGGCTTCACTTTTGTACGCGAGTCGGGCTTCTAGACCCGAGCTGAACCGACGGGACCCGAACGAAGCCGACCGCTTTTAAAGATTTCTGCAGCGAGACGCATGTGTCTACACTATAGTCTGAATAGGTGGTAACTTAGTAGAAATGTTCTGGAGAAACGCAAACGTCAAACTCATGTCAAATCCTTGTCAAATCCATGTCAAACCGAGTTTTTATAGTTTGTAGTTTTTCAACAGGGCCCGGTAGTGTAGTTTTTTATTCCCGATTTCACAGTTCTCTGGAATTCCCAAGTTATATGTCATATTGCCGTTCTGTCAAACTTGGACTAAAATATTGTATGTTGTATGCTAATAATTATTATTATTATCATTATTCGTATGTAACGTTTTTTTTCCGACATTGTCAGGAATTTTTAGGAGTACTTTTTGAAATTTAAACCATTTTTACGACTAATTACATTTAATTAATGTTTGTTTTAATAAGAATTAGTGCAATCTTTGTTGTATATTGTTACAAAACTGTTTTTTTTTAAGAATATTGTTAATATTCATACCTGGAATGAGGATTAGTGTGTTCTTTGTGATATTTTGTTTAAAAACTGTTTTTTTAGTATACTTATAGTGTTAATATTCAAACTTGGAATAAGGATCAGTGTTTTCTTGATTCCAAATGTCCAAGCGTCGACTTTATTGTTGTGTTCCCGAGTGTCAAGCAAAACTAAGGCCTTTTCTTAATTTCCCCAAAAAACAGCCACATTTATTCTCGGAATGGAAGCGTAGGATCCTAAATGCCTAGTTTATGTTAATGTCTGACGAAGCGATATACCACAACTTTGGTGTGTGATGCCCACTTCAATGACTTCAATAAAAATCCACATCATCAAGCATTAAGTGGAAAGTTGATATTATACTGCCCTGTCCCTACAATTGGAACTCCAGGTAAGTACGTAAGCATATACCTTTGCAAAACAACTGGGAGTTGTGAAAAATGTGTTCCCGAGTGTCAAGCAAAACTAAGGCCTTTTCTTAATTTCCCCAAAAAACAGCCACATTTATTCTCGGAATGGAAGCGTAGGATCCTAAATGCCTAGTTTATGTTAATGTCTGACGAAGCGATATACCACAACTTTGGTGTGTGATGCCCACTTCAATGACTTCAATAAAAATCCACATCATCAAGCATTAAGTGGAAAGTTGATATTATACTGCTCTGTCCCTACAATTGGAACTCCAGGTAAGTACGTAAGCATATACCTTTGCAAAACAACTGGGAGTTGTGAAAAATGTTCAAAATTTCCTGAGATTATATTACTTTTACAGGTTTTTCTGGACCAGTAAGCAAAGAACAAGCTTCTTACATCTTTTCCAAATTTCAGGTATTGCTTTTTAACATATTAGTCTTATAGCCTTACTGACAAAACATTGTCCTTCATTTATTTAAATGTTATCTATGTTTTTTAGGTATTGGCATTGTTGAACCATCCAGGAGTCCTGCAGCTTCCTCTAGTACAGGTATGCACCTATTCATCATAGTCTTACCAGTCACCTACATACCTAGTCTAGGTTGTGTTTGAAATAGCCCTGTCTGTGTCTTCAATCATTATCTTTGCTTCATATGATATGATCAATAATTTTTATGTAGGTACCGGAGATGTTCCAACTCGGAGTTTTCCAGCTACCTCTGCTACAAGTATGTATTATGTCATCGCATATGTATTTGTATTCAATTTTTTTCGTATTATTTTCTTTAAATTGTTTTCAATAATATTTCAACTTTAAAATATCTTTGTTTTATCTTTTATTTTAATACTAGCATTCCCGACAGACGTTGTCCTGTGGTTCTAACCCAGGCTGCCTGTTCATGTGCATGATGTGCACTGCACCCCCAAAAAAACATTATTAATTAGATTGAGTCAAACTAATAAAATAATACATTAAAATATTTCCAAAACATCCATATTACATTTGTATTCAAAGCTCAGGCGGGAACAACGTGAGAATATTATGCGTGCGCAGACATTTATTTCAAGTAAAATTAATCACTCACCATAACAGATTTCTCCTTTGCGATGAGTGATGAAAATGCCGATGCTGCACATATTATGAAAGTGCCCAATAAATTTGTTGACTTTGTATGAAAATTGGAGTAAGTGGGATGGGCTACTGTAAGAGCAGCAATTACGTTTGCGAGAATAAGAGGGAACTACCATCATGTACAGCATACAGCATCGCAGGAAATCCATTCCACACTAACTTCAGTGTTATATATTTTTACTATTTCTTATCCATTTTCAACTTTTATTAGTTATTCTGTTATTCGGAGGGGAGAAGAATCCATTAAATTAAACATGGAAAGAATCTGTTCAACTGATCTCGAGTTATAAGTGTTGGAACTAACCCGACTTTCATTTATATTATAAGATGTAAAAGTTTCATGTATGTATATGCAGCGAGATATAATACTTTTAACTGTGTTTTAAGGTGTTGGAGATGTGTTTGTAACCCCCAGTCTTCAGACTAGCCCTGGTCCAAGTGTTAGATCCCCTTCTTTTATTCGGTAAATCTAGCAACTATTGTCTTTTTTATTAAATTTACCTAAAACTTTTTTCTGATTGATGTAATCTGTTCTTTTTAGGAGATGAATTACCCCCGAGTTCTCCAGCTTACTCTGTTACCAGTATGTATTATCTCAAAATTATATTTTTTTAAAAGTGCTGTGTTATATTTGCTTTACTTTGACTGCTTTTTACAGTGTTTTAATAGCATCGCCGAGTCCTCCAGCTAGCCCTTTTTTTCGGGGGGGGGGGGGGGGGGAATCCTTCATGGACACCTCTGGGGTAGTGCCGGACTCCTACCGGCTAAAACCCCCCCCTTTCCTCCTGACAACTGTGTACCTGCCCTAGGGCCTAACCACAGATTGTCTTTGCCTTTTTTTTTTCTCCTAGCCTTTCATATTAATTTCATCAATTTCTTTTGTCCTTATGATATCTTCCATGAAGTCAGAAGTCACCAATAATTGACCACTTTCTCTGATATTTCAGCATTTGCTTCTCTGATCTTTCAGCATTTGCGAGACCATATTTTCCGGATTCAGCCTCAGGATCTCCAGTCTTCCTTCCACATCTCTCCGTTCCTCCTCCCACCTCGGGCAGGAGAACACAATATGCTCAGCACTGAGTGATGCGGAAGGTCACAAGGTCAGGGCTTGATTTGCTGTATCAGCCTGTAGGTCCATCTTCCCTTCGCTGAGTCCTCCCAGAGCTCTTGCCATCTGGTGAGCGCTTTTTCTCTCTCTGAGGTCTCCGTATCTTCTGTGGCTCCTCTTTGGTTGTACAGAGTTTTTCTCTCTATCGCCACCAGACCGATGAGCACCAGACCGGCAATCACCAGCACCGCTTCTGCAGACACTGTCCTGTATGCGCTACACACTCGCAACGCCATAGTTCTCTGCGTACTGCGAATTGTTTGTAGCACGCTCCACCTAGC
The DNA here is from genome assembly GCA_963576905.1 of Mystacides longicornis. Classification (NCBI taxonomy): domain Eukaryota; kingdom Metazoa; phylum Arthropoda; class Insecta; order Trichoptera; family Leptoceridae; genus Mystacides; species Mystacides longicornis. The sequence goes on along the minus strand of OY756439.1, from coordinate 3,202,820 downwards.
TTTGGTCAAATTATTAAGTCGTCCTATATTCTTCTGTAAATCTTTCAATAGTCCTCTTCATATGCATAACCAGGATAAAGTAACCCTTTTTTATGATTTCTGTAATGGAGAGCTCTTGTTGCCTCCCTATGCCCCTGAGTGGGGTGTAAAAGGGAGAATTGATTGATTGTAAGAATATGTTTTAGGAGATAAATCAAGCTTGAGTCCTCCACTTTACTCTGTTACAAGTATGTATTTTTTATTTATTTAAAATACATAAGACACCAGATAAACATTGAGAACATGTACAAACACATAAAATCCTCAATGCTCCAATAACAGGTGTATGTCACATCATTTGCATCAAAATAATTTGGAGTATACCTATCATAATATTATTGCCAAACCCATATTGTTATAATTGATTTCTCCTGACCACTAAATTGTATTATACTGTTGGAGATGCAATCCCGAGTCCTCCAGCTAGTCTTGCGTTTTCTATTTTCTTCGTTAAATCTAGCAAGTATTTTTTTGCACCTTTGCACTCTAGAAGTGGTCTTCTTTTATATTATTATGTAAAACCAAGATAATGTAAAAAAAATCTGATTGCATTAATGTACCTATACTTTTTAGGAGTTGAATCATGCTTGGGTCCCCGCCTTACTCTGTTACAAGTATGAATTATCTTGTCATCAAATTATTTTAAATGATTATCATTGATTTTTAGGTGATGGAGATGTAATACCAGTCCCGAGTCCCCCTGCTACCAATGTTTCAGTATGTATTCCTTTTGTCTATATTGTGTTTGAATTGACTGTGTGTTTTTTTTTTTTTGATCAATTGGCCGGAAATCAATTGCCCCGGTAACACCGCGACCCTCGTTGGGTCTATTGTGTTTGCCACTTTGATTACAGAATGCCGTCGAGCCCAATGTCCACCCAGAAGTTGACAATGGTTTTGCGGCGATGTTTGGGATATCCTCTGGGTATAGTATAAACTTCCCCAGGTGATATTGGTTCAGGTTTGTTCATCAATGGTATGCACTCGCACAGAATGTGGAGTGGCGTTTCTAGGGCCTCCTCACACACTCAGCACATGTCTGCATTTTGAATCTTCAGGGTTGTCATGTGCTTATTTAGCCCACAATGTCCCGTTAGAATTCTTACCATGATGCATAGTTTTGTTCTGCTAAGTGCTATGAGCTACTTAGAGAATTTTCTGTCATAGCCTTTGATTAGTGCTTTGGAGTGTTTAAGCCCCGGGATATTATCCCACAGCACTAAGGCGTTGGATTTGTACATGTCACGTAGGGTGTTGCGAGCCAGGCTCATGGGGATGCCGCAGTGTGATGACTGTGTGTTACTTTCATTGTCTTCAACCATTATCTTTCCTTGATATATTGATCTTTTCTAAGTGTCGGAGAAGTAGTACCAATCTTATGTCGCCTACTTTCCGTGCATATTCATATTTTGAGCTACGGTATAATGAGCGTAATTCGTTCCAAAGTCTTGCTCGTTATGTGAAACACTCATTATGGGAATCAATTTTTCACATACAAATGTATGAAAAGTACGATGATGCGTTCCTTTAGGAAAAAATACTATTTCTACAGTATATTGTACATTAAAAGGTAAACTTACTCATACAATTTTTAATGAGTGTAACTTGTAAAAATCTATTTATTATCTATAAATCAAACTTTTATTAAATAAATAAATATACACAAGCAAAACAGAAAGATACAATAAGAAACTTATTTACACAATATTTTACACAGAAACAGTGCAACAAATGAGCGGAACCCCCGTTAAGTCATTTAAATGACTTGTCTTGATTTGTAACAACTTTGAATTCAATTTAGATTATATAAAAGGGGAATAAAAATATGAGTTTATGACAAAAGATATCCTTCTAGTAGTCACAGAGTTAAAGTAGCATTCAGAATTAATTAGAATTAGTGTCCACATTAATAATGTGTTAGACGGACTTGCAAAACTATCTCACTTGATTTAATTGAAATATAGTGTCTAAAATATTCCTTTTAATATGAATTGTATGATTTTTAGGTGTTGGAGATTGTACACTATTCAGGCACTGTCCACATGATGCAACTGTGCGTCTTAGTACTTTATCCTTACCCACTTCAGTGTGTGTAGTACTGTTGAAAGCTCCGGACGTGTGGGCGTAGTGGAGTAAAAGGGTAATACTATATTACATGCTGTCTGTGAGACCGGTGTTAGGTGGTTACGTAATTATTTTGTGCACCAAATACCTGTTATATCGACATTCAATATTCGAAAACTTAGAAAAACGTAAAACATGTTTGTCCTGTGACCCAAAAAAGAAACGTAAAACAGCTTACATGAGTTTCATTTACTAGAAACCAATTTGTATTGAATGTAGTCAAAAAATGTGCTGTAATTGTCACTATAAATTGTAAATCTTAAGTCTTTGCAATTTTGTTACTTTATCATGCCAAAAATTGTTTTATATACCTAATAGAGTATCTATCGAAATGTTTATAAATAAAAAGAAATATTTGGTTTTAGAAAATTTTATGTTCATATGAATGATTTTCAAAGTTCCTACTTTTTTACCTAAGATTTTTAGTATTTTTGTTAAATGTTTATTTTTATTATGTAAACTTATATTTTTATAAGAGAAAACAACCATTTTTTTTATAAAGATTATTTATTTTTCGTAATATGTAACATTATGATTTGTAAAATGTAACAATAATGATTTTCCTTATTTACATGCAATAATATTTTTTAATCTATTTCACATTAGAGCCATCTATCCACTAATTGTATGATTTTTGATCTGCCGACGTTTAATTCTTTAATTTTGGTATAGTTTACGAATAAATATTTTATAATGCTTGCTCTTGTAATATTAATAAAAAAAAAAAGATTTTTCTTTTCACACCCAATAATATTTATGATTATATTTCAAATTAGAGCCATCTATCCACTAATGTATGAACTTCATAATAATTATTTTCCATTTTTATTCATTGTAAATAAGAGCCATCTATAAACAATAATTTTAATCAATTTCAAATTAGAGCCATCTATCCACTAATAACGTGAAGCTTTGATCTGCCGATGTTTAATTCTGTATTTTTTTAACATATTTTTTATTCATTGTAAATTAGAGCCATCTATAAACAATATTTTTAATCGATTTCAAATTAGAGCCATCTATCCACTAATAACGTGAAGCTTTGATCTATCGATGTTTAATTCTGTATTTTTATAATAATTTATAATTTATTATTAAATAATTTTCTAATGCTCTACTAATAGTAATCAATTAAAAAAATATCTTTTCTTGGTTATGCGTAAAAATATTTTTAAATCCTTTTCAAAATAGCTCCACCTATCCACTAATTTTACGAAACTTCGATCTGCCGATGTTTTATTCTGTACTTTTGGTTCAATTTATGAATAAATATTTTTCTAACAATTTATCAATTAAAATAATGATTTTCCTTTTTTTCACGCAATAATATTTTTTCACCTTTTTGAAATTAGAGCCCTCTATCTACTAATTGTAAGAAGCTTTGATCTGCCGATGTTTAATTCTGTATTTTTTATAATAATTTATTATTAAATAATTTTCTAATGCTCTACTAATAGTAATCAATTAAAAAAATATCTTTTCTTGGTTATGCGTAAAAATATTTTTAAATCCTATTCAAAATAGCGCCACCTATCCACTAATTCTACGAAACTTCGATCTGCCGATGTTTTATTCTTTACTTTTGGTTCAATTTATGAATAAATATTTGTCAAACAATTTATCAATAAAAATAATGATTTTCCTTTTTTACACGCAATAATATTTTTTCACCTATTTGAAATTAGAGCCCTCTATCTACTGATTGTTCAATTTATGAATAAATATTTGTCAAACAATTTATCAATAAAAATAATGATTTTCCTTTTTTACACGCAATAATATTTTTTCACCTATTTGAAATTAGAGCCCTCTATCTACTGATTGTAAGAAGCTTTGATCTATCGATGTTTAATTCTGTATTTTTATAATAATTTATAATTTATTATTAAATAATTTTCTAATGCTCTACTAATAGTAATCAATTAAAAAAATATCTTTTCTTGGTTATGCGTAAAAATATTTTTAAATCCTTTTCAAAATAGCGCCACCTATCCACTAATTCTACGAAACTTCGATCTGCCGATGTTTTATTCTTTACTTTTGGTTCAATTTATGAATAAATATTTGTCTAACAATTTATCAATAAAAATAATGATTTTCCTTTTTTACACGCAATAATATTTTTTCACCTATTTGAAATTAGAGCCCTCTATCTACTGATTGTAAGAAGCTTTGATCTGCCGATGTTTAATTCTGTATTTTTTGAACATATTATTTATTATTCATTGTAAATTAGAGCCATCTATAAACAATATTTTTAATCAATTTCGAATTAGAGCCATCTGTCCACTAATAACGTGTAGCTTTGATCTGTCGATGTTTAATTCTGTATTTATTGAACATATTTTTTATTCATTGTATATTAGAGCCATTTATCCACTAATTACGTGAAGCTTTGATCTGCCGATGTTTAATTCTGTATTTTTTTTTACATATTTCTTATTCATTGTATTTTAGAGCCATGTATAAACAATATTTTTAATCTATTTCGAATTAGAGCCATCTGTCCACTAATTACGTGAAGCTTTGATCTGCCGATGTTTAATTCTGTATTTTTTTTTACATATTTCTTATTCATTGTATTTTAGAGCCATGTATAAACAATATTTTTAATCTATTTCGAATTAGAGCCATCTGTCCACTAATTACGTGAAGCTTTGATCTGCCGATGTTTAATTCTGTATTTTTTGAACATATTATTTATTCATTGTATATTAGAGCCATCTATAAACAATATTTTTAATCAATTTCGAATTAGAGCCATCTGTCCACTAATTACGTGAAGCTTTGATCTGCCGATGTTTAATTCTGTATTTTTTGAACATATTATATATTCATTGTATATTAGAGCCATCTATAAACAATATTTTTAATCAATTTCGAATTAGAGCCATCTGTCCACTAATTACGTGAAGCTTTGACCTGCCGATGTTTAATTCTGTATTTTTTTTACATATTTCTTATTCATTGTATTTTAGAGCCATGTATAAACAATATTATTAATCTATTTCGAATTAGAGCCATCTGTCCACTAATTACGTGAAGCTTTGATCTGCCGATGTTTAATTATGTATTTTTTGAACATATTATTTATTCATTGTATATTAGAGCCATCTATAAACAATATTTTTAATCAATTTCGAATTAGAGCCATCTGTCCACTAATTACGTGAAGCTTTGATCTGCCGATGTTTAATTCTGTATTTTTTGAACATATTATTTATTCATTGTATTTTAGAGCCATGTATAAAGAATATTTTTAATCAATTTCAAATTAGAGCCATCTATCCACTAATAATATGAAGCTTTGATCTGCCGATGTTTAATTCTGTATTTTTTGAACATATTATTTATTATTCATTGTAAATTAGAGCCATCTATAAACAATATTTTTAATCAATTTCGAATTAGAGCCATCTGTCCACTAATAACGTGTAGCTTTGATCTGCCGATGTTTAATTCTGTATTTATTGAACATGTTTTTTATTCATTGTATATTAGAGCCATCTATCCACTAATTACGTGAAGCTTTGATCTGCCGATGTTTAATTCTGTATTTTTTGAACATATTATTTATTCATTGTATATTAGAGCCATCTATAAACAATATTTTTAATCAATTTCGAATTAGAGCCATCTGTCCACTAATTACGTGAAGCTTTGATCTGACGATGTTTAATTCTGTATTTTTTGAACATATTATTTATTATTCATTGTAAATTAGAGCTATCTATAAACAATATTTTTAATCAATTTCAAATTTGAGCCATCTATCCACTAATTACGTGAAGCTTTGATCTGCCGATGTTTAATTCTGTATTTTTTTTACATATTTCTTATTCATTGTATTTTAGAGCCATGTATAAACAATATTATTAATCTATTTCGAATTAGAGCCATCTGTCCACTAATTACGTGAAGCTTTGATCTGCCGATGTTTAATTCTGTATTTTTTGAACATATTATTTATTCATTGTATATTAGAGCCATCTATAAACAATATTTTTAATCAATTTCGAATTAGAGCCATCTGTCCACTAATTACGTGAAGCTTTGATCTGCCGATGTTTAATTCTGTATTTTTTTTAACATATTTTTTATTAATTGTGTATTAGAGCCATCTATAAGCAATATTTTTAATCAATTTCAAAATAAAGCCATCTATCCACTAATTACGTGAAGCTTTGATCTGCCGATGTTTAATTCTGTATTTTTTTAACATATTATTTATTATTTATTGTATATTAGAGCCATCTATAAACAATATTTTTAATCAATTTCGAATTAGAGCCATCTGTCCACTAATAACGTGAAGCTTTGGTCTGCCGATGTTTAATTCTGTATTTTTTTTAACATATTTTTTATTAATTGTGTATTAGAGCCATCTATAAGCAATATTTTTAATCAATTTCAAATTAGAGCCATCTATCCACTAATAGCGTGAAGCTTTGATCTGCCGATGTTATATTCTGTATTTTTTGAACATATTTTTTATTAATTGTGTATTAGAGCCATCTATAAGCAATATTTTTAATCAATTTCAAATTAGAGCCATCTATCCACTAATTACGTGAAGCTTTGATCTGCCGATGTTTAATTCTGTATTTTTTTAACATATTATTTATTATTTATTGTATTTTAGAGCCATCTATAAACAATATTTTTAAACAATTTCGAATTAGAGCCATCTGTCCACTAATAACGTGAAGCTTTGGTCTGCCGATGTTTAATTCTGTATTTTTTGAACATATTTTTTATTAATTGTGTATTAGAGCCATCTATAAGCAATATTTTTAATCAATTTCAAAATAGAGCCATCTGTCCACTAATAACGTGAAGCTTTGGTCTGCCGATGTTTTATTCTGTATTTTTTTAACATATTATTTATTATTTATTGTATATTAGAGCCATCTATAAGCAATATTTTTAATCAATTTCAAATTAGAGCCATCTATCCACTAATTACGTGAAGCTTTGATCTGCCGATGTTTAATTCTGTATTTTTTTTAACATATTTTTTATTAATTGTGTATTAGAGCCATCTATAAGCAATATTTTTAATCAATTTCAAATTAGAGCCATCTATCCACTAATAGCGTGAAGCTTTGATCTGCCGATGTTTAATTCTGTATTTTTTGAACATATTATTTATTCATTGTATATTAGAGCCATCTATAAACAATATTTTTAATCAATTTCGAATTAGAGCCATCTGTCCACTAATTACGTGAAGCTTTGATCTGCCGATGTTTAATTCTGTATTTTTTGAACATATTTTTTATTAATTGTGTATTAGAGCCATCTATAAGCAATATTTTTAATCAATTTCAAAATAGAGCCATCTGTCCACTAATAACGTGAAGCTTTGGTCTGCCGATGTTTAATTCTGTATTTTTTTAACATATTATTTATTGTATATTAGAGCCATCGATAAGCAATATTTTTAATCAATATCAAATTAGAGCCATCTATCCACTAATTACGTGAAGCTTTGATCTGCCGATGTTTAATTCTGTATTTTTTTTAACATATTTTTTATTAATTGTGTATTAGAGCCATCTATAAGCAATATTTTTAATCAATTTCAAAATAAAGCCATCTATCCAATAATTACGTGAAGCTTTGATCTGCCGATGTTTAATTCTGTATTTTTTTTAACATATTTTTTATTAATTGTGTATTAGAGCCATCTATAAGCAATATTTTTAATCAATTTCAAAATAAAGCCATCTATCCACTAATTACGTGAAGCTTTGATCTGCCGATGTTTAATTCTGTATTTTTTTAACATATTATTTATTATTTATTGTATATTAGAGCCATCTATAAACAATATTTTTAATCAATTTCGAATTAGAGCCATCTGTCCACTAATAACGTGAAGCTTTGGTCTGCCGATGTTTAATTCTGTATTTTTTTTAACATATTTTTTATTAATTGTGTATTAGAGCCATCTATAAGCAATATTTTTAATCAATTTCAAATTAGAGCCATCTATCCACTAATAGCGTGAAGCTTTGATCTGCCGATGTTATATTCTGTATTTTTTGAACATATTTTTTATTAATTGTGTATTAGAGCCATCTATAAGCAATATTTTTAATCAATTTCAAAATAAAGCCATCTATCCACTAATTACGTGAAGCTTTGATCTGCCGATGTTTAATTCTGTATTTTTTTAACATAGTATTTATTATTTATTGTATATTAGAGCCATCTATAAACAATATTTTTAATCAATTTCGAATTAGAGCCATCTGTCCACTAATAACGTGAAGCTTTGATCTGCCGATGTTATATTCTGTATTTTTTGAACATATTTTTTATTAATTGTGTATTAGAGCCATCTATAAGCAATATTTTTAATCAATTTCGAATTAGAGCCATCTGTCCACTAATTACGTGAAGCTTTGATCTGCGATGTTTAATTCTGTATTTTTTGAACATATTTTTTATTAATTGTGTATTAGAGCCATCTATAAGCAATATTTTTAATCAATTTCAAAATAGAGCCATCTGTCCACTAATAACGTGAAGCTTTGGTCTGCCGATGTTTAATTCTGTATTTTTTTAACATATTATTTATTGTATATTAGAGCCATCTATAAGCAATATTTTTAATCAATTTCAAATTAGAGCCATCTATCCACTAATTACGTGAAGCTTTGATCTGCCGATGTTTAATTCTGTATTTTTTTTAACATATTTTTTATTAATTGTGTATTAGAGCCATCTATAAGCAATATTTTTAATCAATTTCAAATTAGAGCCATCTATCCACTAATAGCGTGAAGCTTTGATCTGCCGATGTTATATTCTGTATTTTTTGAACATATTTTTTATTAATTGTGTATTAGAGCCATCTATAAGCAATATTTTTAATCAATTTCAAAATAAAGCCATCTATCCACTAATTACGTGAAGCTTTGATCTGCCGATGTTTAATTCTGTATTTTTTTAACATATTATTTATTATTTATTGTATATTAGAGCCATCTGTCCACTAATAACGTGAAGCTTTGGTCTGCCGATGTTTAATTCTGTATTTTTTTTAACATATTTTTTATTAATTGTGTATTAGAGCCATCTATAAGCAATATTTTTAATCAATTTCAAATTAGAGCCATCTATCCACTAATAGCGTGAAGCTTTGATCTGCCGATGTTATATTCTGTATTTTTTTAACATATTTTTTATTCATTGTATTTTAGAGCCATCTATAAACAATATTTTAAATCAATTTCAAATTAGAGCCATCTATCCACTAATAGCGTGAAGCTTTGATCTGCCAATGTTTAATTCTGTATTTTTTTAACATATTTTTTATTCATTGTATATTAGAGCCATCTATAAACAATATTTTTAATTAATTTCGAATTAGAGCCATCTGTCCACTAATAACGTGAAGCTTTAGTCTGCCGATGTTTAATTCTGTATTTTTTGAACATATTTTTTATTCATTGTGTATTAGAGCCATCTATAAGCAATATTTTTAATCAATTTCAAATTAGAGCCATCTATCCACTAATAACGTGAAGCTTTGACCTGCCGATGTTTAATTCTGTATTTTTTATACATTTTATGATTAAATACTTTTAATGTTTTCTTTTAATAATAATCCAATAAAAGGGATCTTTTTTTATGCTTAAATATTTCTTAATCCTTTTCAAAATAGCACTATTTATCTTATAATGGCTAAAAGCTTTTAATTGCTCATATTAAGTATTTCAATTTACATTCGTTTTTCAATAAAATTACTTTTGTATACCCTTCAAATAATAATTCATCGTAGAAATGTCTCCATTCCCCTGTTTCTCTTATTACTTTGTCCTCTAATTTCTTTCTCATGGAACAGTATCGCTGCTTTTTCCACTTTGCATGTTCAATTTCTTCATTCCTTATATCGACCAGAGGTTTGTCTCATAAACCTCTTTGCTCATGGCTTACCATATGAACAGTGAACACTGCATGCTCGAACTCATCTTTCCAGGCACTATCTCACAAAGATCCAATATGTGTTTTGACACTATTAGCTTCCACTGCTTTTTGACCCTCAAGCCACCTTATGTGCATTTTGGTCCATTGGGCTTAATATACACTCTTTGCCTAATTACAGACACCTACGTAATAGACACTCGCATTGGAGTGTCACTACGCAAATGTATGCATTCTTTTGGAGCCTCCTTCTTAGTCTCGTTCCCTGAAAACTTCCATGTTTTCTATTCTTTTATATTGAAAACTTGCTTAAAGAAGTCTGTTACCATCAATCAATTCAATTCTGTTACCATAGTGTGTCACATATACTGCCAACTGCATTCACTTAATGGAGCTGCTGTAGAACATAAGCACACAATGTTCTTGATTTTCTCTCACACTTGGGGTTACAAGTTTCACCAAATGCAATGTTTTCTCCATTCCAAAATGGTGTTGCTCAGCAACTCTTCTGTATTTACACCATAAAACTCATTGCCCTTCTATCAGCTGTATTCCTATCTGTTTGCTTTTTTCCCATATTTTCATTAAATCATCAGACTTATCTATTGAGCATACAAATTTAATGAATGCTTAACTTAACACCACAAACTCTTCAATCACATTCCTGGGTAAGCCACCTCCTCACATGTAACTTTTGACAGGCCTGTAGTTACCATTCACCTAACATAGCTCATAATAATTTTTAAACCACTTCTAGCACTTCCAAGTTCCATTTTAACGATACGGTAAAATCTCAGTATCCTGCTCAGCGATATTCATATATCCTTGAAGCATGCTCTACCAGTCTAATCCCAACCCTGAGTAGAAATATCAAGTGAAAAAAACACGTTGAAAATTTTACTGAGGTCGGTAATATGTCGCCCACCAATGCTGAACAATAACACTCTTTTCACCACTTTTTCCATGTTCATCTTTTCATCACTCGTATATTTATGCATGCCACCACAGGGTGAAAATATGAAGGCTGGTTCAGACAGGTGCCGATCAAGGTGAAGAATGTTTTGCATGGTTTCGATGCTTTTAAATGGGCATGCTGAAAAGCGGGTTCCTGATTTTGATCGGTGCCAGTTGGAATCGGCGTTCTTTGTGTTTTCACACATAGACAACACGATAATTAAGATCTTTTTTGATTTCATAATAATTTTAAATCAAACTTATTTAAACAAATTTATTTTGTACAGTTAAATTATGGAAGTGTCTAGTTTGCCGCTAGCGGTATACTAGCAAATTGCGCTAAAATGCCGTCAGTGCCAGTGCAAAGAAGAAGTGCGCATGCGCGATAATAATAATAGATATTATAGTTTTTCGGCGTGGTACGTAAGTTCACTGCGGATGAGTGGTTACCATCTCCGCTGCTCATGTTGATGGTTGTAGGTTCGAATCCCGGTGCGGGTAATCTTTTTTTTTTTTCTATTTACTTATCCGTTTTTTTCTGTGAAAGATGTCTAAAGTGTATTTGTGTTCACTTTGGCTGTGCTCAATTCATTAAAAAATAGGTTCGTTAGCACGCTTTCTACTATTTTCATGACTGTTAGTCATGAAAATAGGTTAGGTTTGAACATAATTATTTAGGGGGGTTTGGGGGGCGGAGCCCCCCATACCTCTTCACATGTACCCCGAATCCATTTTACCCTCTGCTAACCGAACATATTTGAATTGTTGACGCATTTGAACTTTTGTTCCGAAACTAGCGGCTTTTTAGTGCGTTTTTCTAGTATACCGCTAGCGGCAAACTAGCAACACCCTTAAATTATTTATAGTTCTACTTTTATTTCTGTTTACCATGTATTCATTTCTTTTATTGTTTTGCAATGATTTTGACTATTTCAAAATATTTTGTATGTTTCTTCAATGTGCTATTATGATATTGTCCCTGAACTGTTGAGGCGTAATTATCATTTCCTTGTTATTTTATATCTTACATATAGACACATATACCTATAACTTTTTCATCCTCAAGGGCTTTCAAACAATATGGTGCCATTTTTTTCCTCATACGTAACCTAGAGTTGTTTTGAAGGAGATCCTTCTCTATAATCGAATGTCTTCATTCTCCAAAAATTAGCTAGCATATTCCGTCTACTTGGTGTTTTATTATTATTATTGTGCATAATTAATTAATTATATCCCAAATATTGGTCCAGTTTATTTTTAAAAACATTTACACTTGAGGCTTCAACAACTTCACCAGGCAGTCCGTTCCACACCTCAACCACACGATTGCCAAAGAAATGTTTGGCCGGATTGGAGTAGAACTTAGTTCGACTGGGCTTGAGATGATGTTCTCTCAGATGTGTGTTAGGATTCCTTGTAAACATATTACCAAGGCTGGGCAGGTGGTAATGCCCGTTCAGGATCTTATACGTCTGTTATCATAGTTCATTGTTCTCTCTTCTGCTTTTGTTGATCTTTGCTATTGTCTATAGTCTTCTGCATCAGTTTTCTCCATTTTTTCGTTGTCAAATGCTGTCGCATAGTTTAAAAGGTTCATCATCTATTCCAAAAAACTGTTCTAAATTTTCCACGGAGGGATTTTCCTTCTACATAATATATTCATTCCTGTGGGTAACTTTTTGGTGACATTATGTTGTGTTTTGTTTTGGTTCTCTGTTAAATGTCGAATAAAATGAGTAACCGCTTTGACAAATGCCATGAAAATTAAATTAACAATAACATTTTGTACAAATACATTAAGTTTTTTATTTTAGATGTTGACAAAATTCTCCAGGATGACCTCCCAAAGGATGGAAGTGTTCATACCAAGTCTATGAAAAGGAAGCATCACCTTTGGTCAATAAGTTTCTGCAGGTTAAGTATTCAAGATTTAGGAAAACAACAAAATAACCATCTCATCTGTGAAATGTAAGTACTGACACACATTAAATATTGCTTTTAAATATTCTATGTTTTTATGTATATTCTAAAGTTTTTTTTTAATTGGGCTTGAAATGTGTAATAACAAATTAATTGTTTCATTTAAATAACTTTAGATATTTCTTTCATAAAATATTTCCCGCAGATACCCATTACTTACTTACCCATTGTTATTAATCATCATAGTAACTATGGACTTACCGACACCAATGTAAATTCCTGTAGTTGGATTGGTTCTGTCATTTGTATGAAAAAAGAAATCAGTGGTGATTGATTGTTCTTTAAGGTTGAAGTAGCAGTAGGCACCTCCAAACAATTAGAAGACTAGGACCTTCAGGGTGTTGGTTTTGACCAAGTTGCGGCTTCGAGAATTGCAGATGACAGGACCGCATGGCGAGTATGACTTCATATTCTCCAACTAGGGAGCGAATATTGATAGACAACAGTATAAGATGGTACGGGCATTACGAGGCAACCATAGGATCACAGGATCAGGAAAGCTGGACATTGAAACTGCAGCTATAAAACCAGTCACACATATTAACAGATAGTTGAAAGAAATTGATGTGGAACCGGTGATGACGCTTGATAAAGATAATTGGGGAAGAAGAACTAGGACCGACTCAAAACAAACAAAGGTGAGAATTAGAGCAAGAATTGAACATGTTGTTAGATTAAATTAATTTAATGTTTAATACTCTGTATTAATTATACAATGTGTCAATTATTGCCTTGACATTATTTTATGGAACAGACAAGAAATTTGCAACGTGTAAACGAGCCTTTACCCCAACACCCGCCATACTGTATTTGACATGAGACATTCCCGTATGCCCAACAAAATAAATTGTTCGCGCCTAACTGATGTGTGCTCTATATTAATCCATGTATACATTGGAAAAAGATAGATCCAGGTTACAAGAGATGGTGGTGGTTGTCTATAATATATGATGAACGTGTTCAGCTGATGTCAACACGGACACATGATATAATATAAGCGTGCGATGTTGCTCTAAACCAGTCTTAGAAAAATCAGTCGAAAGAAAACACTTGCAAGGCCTTATTCATTATTAATTAAAAAATTACATCAAAATTTAACCACTCTCAAGGTGATCTAATTGAGGTATATAAAATCTTGAACGACCACTATGACTGCCCAGAGTTGAGAGGCATGTTCCACAGAAGCCACAATCAACATTTGAGGGGACATAGTCTGAAGTTGGTAAAGGACAGATATACTCAGAACCCTCGTAGACATTTCCTTACGAATAGAGTTGTGGACGAGTGGAACGGGCTGCCTGCCGAACTAGTTATTGCAAAGAACACCAATGCATTTAAGAATGGACTTGACAGTTTATAGTGTGACACAAGTGTGGGATATCAAGCACATCAGCTCCAAGCTGCCTGCTTGATGGCATTTAATAATAATAATAAAAAAGTATGTGGTATATGTAAGATGTGGTCCTGCAAAACTACTCAAGAATCCTTAAATATCTGTTATTTTTAAATATGCAATGACAATTATTGTAGAATTTTTGAAAATCCTATGTAGTGATAGAAATTTTAAATTAATATCTTTATAATGTTATTTAATGTTAATGTTTCAGATATTGTCACCTTACCAAGGCCTCTTGAGCAAAGCAGAAATGTTGGAGTGACTACAAAATACTAACAAAGTGGATGATATTTTGACGACCAGACTATACTGATTCAATTATACACTTTATGAACTGAAATGTGGAGAGCGTAGAGAAGTGTGGATACCTCCACAGCTTGCTCACTCAGAATCTTGACATAGAGACTTAGAGATTTAAAGTAGTGGCAGCAAGAGCAATGTTTGATAAAATGTAAATTCTATTCTGCAATAATAACATAAACTTGAAACTCCGACGAAGGATTATAGAGTGCGATGTGGTATGTTAGACTTAAAAAGTCAACTTTATGAACATACTAGAAGAGTTTGAAATTGAGCTGAAGCAGACAGAGAGCTGTTGTCTCTAATATTGGGGAGACCCAACAGGGCAAAAGGATGAAAGGGCTGTTAGGAACATGTTCTACAGAAATCTTGGGAAAGAAGAAAAGATAAATTTGCCTGCTTGAAGAAGAGATATTAATAAGCCTGCTTCGTTAAAAAGAAATTAAATACCCTGATTGAATATCAATGCATTAAAAGGATAAGGGGATGCATGGCGGTCAAGATCCTCAGCATCGATTTATCAATGAAAACACTAAAATCAACTTTAGAACCATCAGGCATTTATGAAATCATAGCATCTTACAGAGAGCATAAATCCCAAATGCTCAAAAGGTTGTTTTCTCAATTTAGGTAATACTTTCCCTATCTTCATTGAGTGGAACACTATTTTCATTTAAAGGTTTAGGGATTAGGCCTGCAATCAATAATAACCATTGTTTGGCGGGGATACCCTTAAAAAAACGAGTCGGGAGTCTTACCTCACGGGTCGACATGGAAACAGACTTACTTTCTAATATTGGAGTGGAAGCTTCACACCAGGGCTTGAGAGCAAGGAAGGGCATATTACCATGTTACTTTCTTATTCTCTAAAGTATAAGGTTGATGTTCCAACTTATTATTTAAAAAAAATAAAAGATATGTAGGTTCAGGTTGATATTGTAAAAGATTTGATTGACTTTATTATTATGTTTTCTTGTTAAGTATAACATAGAGCATTTTTATTTGTACATACCACTTAAGTTTGTATATTTTCTTTATGAAATTATTTACATTATTAAGAATTTAGATTACCTAAGAAATTATTTTAACAGTAATTTTTTTATTATAACATGGTGTATTATTATTATAATTGAAGCACAACTTTTGTATATCTTTCTTTTATGTTTATTGTATGAAATTATTTATACTACTAGTTTTTTAAAGGCGCCCACCTATGGCCTTGTTTATGCAAACTTTACTTTCTCATAGCTGTGAGCATTCACATGTGAGACTGCAAACTACTTGGTTGATTCAACTCTTTATGAAAATTAACGAATTGAACGTGCATTCTTGGTGGAATTATTTAAATAAAACAATTGATTTGTTATTCCACAATATTTATTTACCTGACTAGTTTCGCAGGAACAGGTCTCAGTTTCTAAGTCACCTGTGACCATGCAGGACCTGTTCCTGCGAAACTAGTCAGGTAAATAAATATTGTGGAATAACAAATCAATTGTTTTATTTAAATTAATTTCTTTATGAAAACTCAAAAACAACTTGAACTTTTAATTACAAACTTTGCATTCAAATAGCTTTTAGCATGCGGGTATTTAACTATTTGATTGATTAAACTTTTTCATGAAAAACTTTGCATTCGATGGCTGAATTCTTATGTGAGACCTTAAAGCATTTGAGTAATTGAATTCTTCATGAAAACTCAAAAAACAATGTGAACTTTTTATATCAAACTTTGCATATGTATGGCTTTTCAACGCTATGAATTCACATAAAAATCTTTGAAAAATTACTGTAGGGAGCGTTCAAGTATTATGTAAGGCAATATGGGGGGAGGGGGGGGGGTTAGTCTTGTAAAACGTTACTATTGTATTACCGGCGCTGCAACAAAGGTATTTAGTGACTTTCCAGTAATAATTATGATTTGAGGCATACTTGGTTGTATTATGTGCGTTAGGCAACGTTTAGAGAATGGGAAGAGGGGTAACAAAGAGCGTTACGATGCATCTCGGGGTGGGGGTCAATAATGTTAAAAATATGCGTTACGTAATACTTGAACGGTCCCTTAGTGTATAAACTTTTTATTGTAATCATTGCATTAATAAGCCTTTTGTCGCATCTGTGCGTTAAACTTATAATTTGGTAAACTTTGTCATGCAAACTTTGCTTTCTTATTAAAATTTAGTGATGATTGATATTTTTTTTTTTGCATAATCATTTGTTTTTGTTCCTGAATCTTAGTGCTCCGAATTGGAGAGTTGTCAGTCCTTTTCTTTTTGTTATTTATAATGTAATTTTGTTGTAACTTGACATGTCTATGTGCCCAACTGGGCCTATGGAAATAAGGTCTCATTTCATTTTATTTCATTTCAAATGAGATTTATTTAAAAGTGTTCTATATTCAAATAATTATTTATTTATTCATCCTACATGGCGTAAATGCTAAATGAAATATATGATTACTTGAAGAGGAAAACCACAGAGTAAATTTTTCAAATTTTTAATATTATTATAATAGTTATACATATCAGTCTCACTTTGTTTCATTATAATACATATTTTTTGTATTAATCTGTAGTTCAAAAGTTGTGCTGTAAGTATGAAATAAAATAAAAATATTAGTTCTAATAAAATATGTTCTCAAAATTCACATACAATTATAGAATAAACTATAGGATGTGATCTAATCCCGCACATGTGGGGTGTCTGCAGCGAAGCTATTAAGCCTTTCACCACCAAAAAACACACCACCATTTTAAGTTGTACGAGCGTGGACTTCAGATCCGGGGTCCCGGGTTCGATTCCCGGTCGGGTCATAGTTTTTCTAAATGTTTTTTCACTAGAAATTTCTACCCGGGGTTGGCCTGTCTCAGATTGGACGGGACCGGTTGACTGGGAAAAAATTGCCTCAGGCAATAAGTTCCGCTGGCTATACTGACACTTTGTATAGAAAAGTGTTGTATTATTATTGTATTGTTATATGTACTGTCTAAATTGTTTTTTTTTTAATAAAGTAACATAGTTATCAAAATTTAGATTTAAAATCTTTCACAAATATATGCTGCAAATTTTATCTCAATTATTATTAAATTTTGTATCTATTTTTGTAATAGAAATAAGATTTTTCATTGGTAATTCCACCTTCAGATTCTGCCTGGTGGGATCTCTTGTTTTTGTTTTTTTTGTAAAAGATAATTTTTAAGAAAGGTTATAAAAATAAATATTGTTCTTTACCTATTGTTTCAATACTGTAATTCACTTTTATTATTGTCATGTTTATAATAATTTATATATGTGATGTAAAAAGTTATTTTCAAATAAAATTATTATTTTTACAATGTCGTGATTTTCATTTTACCCCTACAATAAGAATTTTCAATAACCTATAAGGATGCAATCTAAATATAGAGTGCTTTTTCCACAATAGTCCTTGAATTAAATAAGAATGCAATGCCAAAAAAATAATTGAATACCTATGTGGTATTAATATTATACTCTATGGTTGTGACCATAGAAAAATTTAAAAAATATAGTTCATCTATGGTAAATGATGGCATTTTACTTTGTCTCCAATATTCTCGAGAGTTGCCATTCTATTATACTTCTTCTATGGTCTGAATGATGTCAAGGAGCAAATGAGGTCTCAAAATGAAAGTCTTATAATTAAAATGACCGAGTTAACTTCTAAATTATCTATCATCGATGAACTGGTCGCTGAAAATCTACTCTTGAAGGACAGAATAAATAATTTGGAAATTAAAGTAAATATGTTAGAAAGCAGTAAACCATCGGACGACACAGAAATCAATTCAATTGCTGCTGAAATTGAAGAGAGAAGCAAAAGAAAGAACAATTTAATTATTTGTAACATGGAGGAAAGCTTGTCAACGGATCGGAATGAAATCATAAACGAGGACAGGACGAGGGTGTACAACTTCCTAAAAGATGCTGACAACTCAATATCCCATTTGGAACTAAGGTGTTTCAGACTGGGTAAGAAGACCAACAACAAACCCAGGCCAATTAAAGTTATTCTAAAAAATCCTAATCAGGTTGCTGAAGTCTTAAAGGGTAAAATGAATTTGTCACACCAATATAAAATATACAGAGATCAAACTGTAATCCAAAGAAATCAATTCATGAAATTAAAGGAGGAACTAAATGCAAGGGTTCAAAATGGCGAAAAGAACTTAGTTATCAAGTTTATAAAAGGTTATCCCAAAATTGTGAATAATAATAATTCAAAAAACTCCTATGCTACCTTCAAAACGTTCGGGGTATAAACACAAAACTTAATGAACTTCGCCAGTCTCTACCTCTATGTACTTATGATTTAATGCTTCTTACGGAGACGTGGTTGGGCCCTGGCATTGGTAACTCCGAGATCGGGTTTTCCAGTAATTATAATGTTTTTAGATGTGATCGAAATTCGTGTACTAGCAATAAATCGAGGGGTGGAGGTGTACTAATAGCAGTATCTAAAAAATTATCTAGCAGAAAGTTGACAACAAAGCATAAGAACCTTGAACAAATTTTTGTATTAGTAAAACTTCCCCTGGAATCAATTATATTTGGCTGTGTTTATCTTCCGCCGGGTGCGGATATAGCACAGTACAAAAACTATCACGAGGAGGTTGAGGTCTTGAGATCTAAGTATAAAAAGCATAAACTTATTTTGACTGGCGACTTTAACCTGCCCGAATGTGACTGGAGAGCTGTGGAGGCGGCTGACAACGATCATGGTCCCGCTGAGTTACAGATTTCCAATAATATTGGTAGTGAAAGGGCTGCTGAGATCGTTGATTTAGTTAACTTTCTCGGACTCTTGCAGGTAAATAATATAACTAATAACCTTGGTAGGATCTTAGATCTTGTTTTTACATCCGATCCCAATTTAACATCTGTCAGCAAGTCTTCCTCAGTTCTCCTAACAGCCGATTCTTACCATCCCCCTCTCGATATTGCTATTACATCATGTTTGCGAGATACAAGCAACAGACAAATCTTAAAAAGAAACTTCCATGGAGCTGATTACCCAATAATAAATAATTACCTAGAAAATATGAACTTTAATTTTATATATAACGAAGCTGATTTGAACACAGCTGTTGGGCTCTTTTATGAAAATTTACAAACTTGTATCGACATCTATATTCCAGAAATATGTGTAAGGCCTTCACTTTACCCCAAGTGGTTTAGTAAAGAACTAAAAAATCTGGTAATTGAAAAAAAGCTAGCACATAAGAAATATAAAGAAACTTTGGATAATAATGACTATGTTAACTTCTCTAGTCTACGCAGTCGGTGTTCTAAGTTAGCTAAAACATGTTATTCACAGCATATTGAAGCAATTGAAAATCATTTGCCGGGGGAATCTCAAAATCTATGGAAGTTTGTTAACAAAATGAGAGAAGATCAGGTTGAAATACCAAATAACGTGTTTTATAATGGTCAACTTTCTGAATCTGCTCTGGACGCGGCAAATCTGTTCGCACTTTATTTTCAGAGTGTTTATGATACGCCATCAACACATTCGTGCAATCGGCCTGATCTTGTCTCCAATAAGATTATCGATTTGCCCAGCATTAATATTACTATGGACGAGGTAAAAAGTGCGATCCTTGCCTTAGACTCATCAAAAGCGTCTGGTCCTGATGGCATTCCTAACGCATTTATTAAGAACTGTGTCAATACTCTAGCCAAGTATCTGCACGTCCTATTTTCTTCTTCCTTGAGATCGGGCGTATTTCCTGATGTTTGGAAAGAAGGTTTTATAAATCCTATTCTGAAGAAGGGCGATAATAGCTTTGTAACTAATTATAGACCTATATGTATACTGTCCGCAATTCCTAAGCTTTTTGAGTCAATAATAGTCGAGAAGATAAAAAAACCCATTAATAACATAATTACTGACTTGCAACATGGTTTTACACCGAACAAGTCAACGCTTAGTAACCTTCTTACTTACCAAGAAAAAATTATGAAAACTCTTGCACTGAGAGGGCAAGTCGACTCCGTGTACACAGACTTTTCTAAAGCTTTCGACAAAATGCCTCATGACATGCTACTATACAAGTTACAAGGATACGGAGTCGACGGCGTTTTCTACCACTGGTTAGAAAGTTACCTCAGTAAAAGGACTCTCAAAGTTAAGATAGGTAATTGTGTATCGGGGGCAATTTATGCATATAGTGGTGTCCCGCAGGGATCGCACTTAGGACCAATCTTATTTAACATCTTTATAAATGACATAGTCGAGATCTTCAGAGATATAGAGGTATTATTATTCGCTGATGACTTAAAGCTTTATAAATCTATAAAAAGCACAGAAGACTGTAAAGTCCTGCAAAACAATTTAAATTATTTAAATAACTGGTGCATGGTAAATAACCTCCACCTTAATATAGCCAAATGCCAAGTCATCAGATTTCACAAATCTAGATCTCTCATTCCCTACAATTACACAATTGATGGCATTGCGCTCGAGTGTGTCTCGAACTTGAGAGATCTGGGCATCACCTTCTCTGAAGATCTGACTTATAACTTACACATTGAGGAAATTGTCAGCAGGGCTATGAGAACTCTGGGCTTCATTTTTAGACTCGTTTCTGATCTTCGGTTGATTCGATCGTATAGACTACTTTTCGTCTCTCTTGTGAGACCATTACTGGAGTATAATACTGTAGTATGGTCTCCAAATTACGCTGTCCATATCAATAGCGTAGAGAGAGTACAGAGAAAATTCTTGAGGATGATCAACTATAAACTGGGTATACCTGTGGAAAACATTGACTACTTGGGTTTGATGAATGAGCTTGGCCTCTCCAGCCTAGAAAACCGGAGGACACTCTTTGATCTATGCTTCCTATACAAACTTGTCAATGGCGAAATTAATTCTCCTGAGTTATTAGAATTAATCAAATTCAATATTCCGACCAGAAGTACTAGGCAGACAGTGTTGTTTCGTGAGCCTCTCACGAGAAACAATTACATGTTCTACTCTCCCATGGTTAGAATCCACAGACTGGGAAACCTGGTTGGTAATGCTACAGATATTTTTGCTGACAGTTTACCTAAATTTAAAAAGGACATATTAAATTATTTTAATGCACAAAGTTGACATTGGGCACTTCGAATTTGTTTGTGGTTTGTGTTTTGATTGTTTTTTTTTATTCTGCTATGTCATTGTGCATCTTGCAGGTATTTTTGATTTGTTGACCATGATAATATAAGATTTGATGTAATATTGAGTTTATTCTGAAAACTTTTCATTTTACGACTTAATTTTCATTGCATTTATTTATATTTTTTTATTTGATTTGGCTGTGTACGCTGTACATCTCATAGAATTTTTTTTTTTTAATAAGTTGATATTATACCTTATTTATTCTGTGATTTTGACATTATACTTATATTTTTACTTGACATTTTAAACTTTATTATTTGACACATGAACATTACATGACATTATTAAACTTTATTATATTGTATTAATTTACTTGACATTCCTATTCTAACTTGCTTTGTTGACATGTTCAATCTGTGATATTTGACTACACACTCTATTGTTGTTTAATCTTTACCTATTCAAATGTTGATATTCTTATTTATTTTGTGTGGTTTTTTTTTCTGTCCTATCCAATTGGATTTAAATTTTTAACTACTGTGTTGTTAAAAAAATGTATGTATTGTTATAGATATTGTAAATAACATGTAAAAGGCTATTGCCGTTGATATTGAAAATAAATAAATAAATAAAAAACTTGTTACTAAAACTAAAAATTATACATCGATACAATAAATAGGTGTTATTATTATAAGCACCTGCCACACTTCAACCAACTTATTCCTTTCGATAATAAATATTTATTAGCATCATTATAAATATTAGCATCATTTCTATAAAAAAGATCATCAGAATAAATATTAGCATCATTTCTATAAAAATATTCGTTGTCCACGACAACAAAACCACAATTTCTATTAACGACAAATGTCAAATTGTGACTAGATGACCGGAAAGGGGCAATAAATCTGTCAGAGCGACATTCACCCTACGCACCGAGCAGGGTGTTTGGTGCGATCGTCGGACGATGTCGTGAACGGCTAGAGTGATCACACGGCGACTCGCCCGACGTTAAAAAGAACGGCTGTAAATGTCAACGGGTGACTCGTTGTTGTTTCCGAACGCAGCCCTAGAGGCACTTCCTTTCATTTTTCTTAAAAATGGAAATCTACAGTGTTGCTCACGACAATAAGTTCGAAGACAGCTATTACTTTTTCATATAGCAATATTTGCGGCATTGCGGCTGTCAAAATTGTTTTGATTTGAATTCGACAGACAACCGTCAAAAGATTTGAAATAAACGTCAATTTGATCAAAGTTATTAGGTGACTATCGTAAAAGTTTTTTTTGTTTTTAATTCATTAATTATTATAATTAAAAATGGCAGATAGAGAGCCTCACGTTTTAGTTAGAGATTGGCTCCTAGAAATGGGATATCCGAAAAGCAAGTTTCCCGCTAACGAAGAATTGCAAAAAGTATGTCGCGGTTCAATATACCGTTGTTTTTGGAAAAATGTTATAAAAAACGTGAAACCGAAGGAAGAAATTCAATTTATTCGAAAGAACATCTTTGTTGATTCAATAAGAAGGTATGAAAACATAGAAGAATCTTCAAAAGTTAAACTAGGACAAGTTTTACCACCCGAACCTCTTTTGTTATGGAAAAAATGTCACGATAAAGAAACAGAACTGCGGAAGCTAAAAAATCAGCTGGAGAAGACTGAAAATTGCCTTACAGATAAACTGCTTAAGTTGAAAATGAAAAGTTATAGTGTTGAACAGTTGAGGAAGACCTTGTGTGATCGGAGAAGAGAGGTGCATTTGATGAATGAAACCATTCGACAGTTGAACGAAGATATTAAACAAAGCAAGTTCTTAATAGACATCATGTACAAAGTGCCTTGCGTAAAGAACAAATTGAAGAGATTCGATGTGGACGAAAACAAAGATATTGACTTTTTGGCGGATTTTCTCAGTGCTGCAACCATCAAGTCACCAGAGAGTCAAGATAAAAAGTCAGATAATGAATCGTCGAAAGATCCCTTGGATGCATTATTCTCCATCAAAGAAAACGAATCTCCTATAAATGTGGAATCTTTGATGGAACATGTAAATGTGTCGCAAGCGTATGCTAAACTGTTACATAGACGAGAGAATATGATTGAAAATATTTTGAATGACAACAAAATTGAGGAGGAGTTGAAGGAAGTTGTGGACAGAGCTCGTGCTGCTGGTGTTCTGCCTTGGAAGGAGAATCTTACGCTGCTAAACCTGTTACATTGCAACGTAGCCATCGCGGTTTTGCACAATAAAAAATGTATGAATTCTTTAGTGGCTACATTTAAACAACTGTTGGTTGATAAATTAAGAAAAGAAGAATTACCAGACAGTCTCATTGAAATTATCAAATTAAAATGTAAATACGTGGATTTGAATGCACAAATCGCAACATACAAAGAGTTGCAAAGTGAACTTTCCAATGGTAGTGATTTGTTTCCGAAGAATGATCAATCGGAGACCTCCTTGGGTGAAGCTATCCTGAACACGCGAGATAATATTATGACCATGCATTCTATGTACAATACCAAACAGATTACTTTACAAGAAAATGTTAATAAGCTAACAGAAAGTGTCGCGTTTATGAAGGATTTGAGGAAATCATTTTATGATGCCGTTGGTCACAGTGAAATAAGTTCCAATGATAGAAATGAATCCTTGAACTTTTCTTTCTTATGCGCTAATTCTACTTTTAAATCGTCAATAAACAAAAATACTAAAAGCGTGATGGATATCAAGCACACGTTCTTCGAACCTAACGCTGTGGAGCAAGTGAAAAAAGATTTAGACGATGTCTGCAAGTTACAAATTAAGGAAATCAAAATGTTGAGCGATTTCAATTTGAGTCGAAATAGAAAAATCGTTTTGGATAACGGGGCAAAGTTTTGGTGCGACGACGCCCTTCACACTTTTCAATATTTCGAATTAAACGACCAGTACACATTGTTTAAATTCATAAACCCGTTCAAACTGACGACAGGTATCGCAGAAGACTTATGCAATATGCTCAAATGGAAAAAATCATTAGAAGATATGTCGGTTACCATACGCAATAGAAAACCTAAAGTATATCCTTTAAAAGATAAGCCTAAATTTAGTTTAGACGAAAATTCTGACCCGAAAATAGATCTGATTTTCAAAAATGGTAAAAAATGTTCGACATCTTTGAAGGTTATCCACGATACCATTGATTCAATTTATAAAAAAATATTGTTTTTCAAAAATACTGATTTTAAAAAGTATATTTCGTCGGATCGGCGGTTTGAAGGTCAAACTTATTACGAGTTGGAAGATGAAATCAAGACTATATTAGCGGAAGAAGCATATTGGAAAGAGCAGAATGTTTAAGGAATACACACATTGTTTTACTGAAAACATAATTTTTTATAATGTAATTTTCTAAGCTAAAAGCCATATCAACTTTTTGCTTCAAAGTTCCTTCTGTTTATTCTAACTTTTTTTGAAATCTTTTGTTAATCTATTTTTTAGTGCTTTCTTCACGTCAACTGTTTTAGTTCATTGTGAATGTTTGTTAATCTTATTTCACTATCATTCTTCAGTCTTTTAGGTGTCTTCTTACTACATACTATTTCTCAACCCATACTCACAATTAACCAAGAACTGTGGCTCTTAATATTTTTGGAGGTACTGAAACCCACTGGTGCGAATTCACTGAAGAACCCTTCTAAATTTGAAGAGGGGTTCTGTGATAAGTTCTCAATATGAATCGGGTGTGTGTCTTGTCCTCCGCTGAACTCACGAGACTGACTCACCGAATCCCTGGTGTTCGATCAACTAAGGACCTTCAGAATCTACTCAAATATACTTTTTTATTCTTCTTTGTTTAGACTTCATTCAGCCGAGTGCTCAGCCATAAAATGTTAAGGACTTCTTCAATACTTTGAGTAGATTTTTTGTTCTTATTGTATTTTAAGATAATTTTGCGCTACCAATCCCTATAATTGTATTTTTTTTATTATGTCAACTTTTGGGAAGTTTTGTCTTACAGTAACATAAATGCTATTTCGAAGTTTCGAATCAGTATTAATTATAAGGAAAATTTTACTGGGATTATTAATAAATGTATTCATGTATTTTTTTTTGCCTTTTTATTTCTTTACTACATAAAGAGTACAATGGGATGCAGTGAAGAAGACAGTTGCTGTAAGTCAGGGTACTGGAATGAAGAGATGGGTGAGGTTCAAACTCGTAGTGTGACAGAATCTGTCATTCAAGAATTATTCAAACATCAGACAGAAGTCGGTGAGATTAAGAATAAGTTAATCTTCAGCTACCTTGGCATTCTCTACAAAGTGGAAGTGAAGAGAATAGCTGGCAAATCTCCAAGGGAGATTGTTTGAAGACTTCCAAATATGTGGGACTGAAATATTTAAAGATGGTTTAAAAACGGACCACTATGGAAATGTTTAATGGACACAACCATTATTCTTCTTTGATTTAGGCCATTTCTGGTCTGTTTATCTCCAATGTGTTGTACGGGAGTATGATATTGTCCATTCTTTGGACATGATTATACCATTCCGTCCGAGAAGATTTAACGTACTCGACTAAATTCAATGTAGGTACTTGAGTACTTGCAAATGTATTCAAGTACTTTTTAAGCTCATAAACGCATCGAATACAAGTACATGTTTGAGAAATTTACTCGTGGACTGAGTACAGTAAAACTACTCAGAGTACAATCTACGAGTACTTGTACTCGAGTAACGCACAGCTCTGATTCCTTATCTTGTCCATTTTTGTGATCCTCACGGACCGTTTCAACATTTTCATTTCGGTTTTCTTTGTAGTCCAGCACGCAGCGGTGTCTTAAACCATATTCACTTTATTATCTTTCTAATTAAACCGGATTTAAGCAAGTCGGTTGGATAAAATCAGTAGTTGGGAAAACCACATTCAAAATTACTGACCCGACTGGGTATCGAACCCGGGACCTCTTGATCTAAAGTCGGAGCCTTTGCCACTAGACTATTGAGGTTTATAACTGTCATGGAAACATTTTTTGGCTTTTAAGATATAAAGAAGTAATGATTATTAAATGCATTTCATTGATTGAGCTAATTTTATCTGGAAAATTGCTATCAGGTAAGGTAAGTACTTAATAGCTTTATTGTAGCAAGTGTATGATGCGAAATCGTATAGGGACTATAGAGAAATTCCCCTATATTATTTGAATAGAACCAAATCGTACTTAATTGAAACAAGTGTGTTTGGAATGAACTTTGCTTATTCTAAAATGCAAAGGAGAAACAAGTTATCCTGCAATCGATGATTTCATCATTACCCCTTTTAAAAACAGGGATTGGCAATCGATGGTTTCTGTATTTTAAGATATCAAACACAATAGGTAGGTAGGCACCTACTTTTAGATCAATTTGATTAAAAGCTGAAACAGAAATATTCAGTTCACAATACAAATAAACCAGCCAAACCTTATAAATACTTCGATCGACAAAAGGGTGATAAATATGAACAGTGGCGTGCAAAGATAATATAAATAATATACTGTAATAAGTGGCGTGCTGTGGGTTTTCGCCGCCCGGGACGGGAACCAAATTTGGCACCCCCTCATCCCAAAAATAGGCACAACAAAAAAGCGAAAGCTTTTTTTTAAGAAAATAAATCTTAAAACTGAAGGTCGTGGGTTCGAATCCCGATACCGACCATTTCCAATTTTACAATATAAAATAAAACTAAAAATTCTGATTTTGTCAATCTGGGAGTACGCCACTGAGTGTGAATGAATCTTAAAAATTTCTTGGAGAAAAAATTATATGATTAGGTACTTTCATCGCGAATGACGAGAAGCTCAACAAATTAAAAAAAAAGAATGCACTTTTTAAATCAATTAAATTTGGCATTCCTCCTATAAGAATGCATTTAAAAACACGTAGAAGTGTTTTCAGTGTTGTTCTCAATCCCTGATGAGAAAATCAAATTTGATTGTTTAAAGTCACGTCTAAACAGTAAAATAATACTTACTTTGTACATAGTTTGTATCTGTTCAGAAATTAGTAATTTTGACAATTTGCCGACGCAGCAATGATTTTAACTCTCTTATCTTTTGTAAAATCGTAATAGGTATAAAATACTTCGGATTGAATCCAGAAATTTCTCGAGAATTTCTAGGAATAACTAGATACACTTTATATGGGATTCAAATCGTGTTTGGAAATTGGAAGGTTTTTATGTTTGAAATTTGTTTTTATTAGTTTGACACTGTGGAAGGTAAATAATCTATAAAAACATATATTTTTTCTTCTTGAATAAGAATATTATTATTTGTATTGTTTTAAATTGTCGACCTCTAATGGTAAGATTTTTGAGTAATTTTCTTTTCTTCTAGAATGTCCCAAATTTTCAAATTTCTACAACTAAAAAAAAATATTTATTGACATTTAAGATGCGGAAAAATTGTGAAGATTTATCTTCATAATAATTTGATTTTTTTTCGTTTACTTAAACATGATTTTTTCAGTGTTAATGAAACAGCTTTAGTTTGTTGGTTCGAATTAATTTTTTGTGAATACCCCTGCAGAACATATTTTCAAACCGCAGATAAATTCAATCCACTTTCCACAGAACAAGAAATTTATGAAACTTTTTGTCAAGTATATTTATATTATCTTTGCTTTTTGTTATTGTCACACAAGTTTTCGGCGCAATTTTTGTTCTTGTTCGTATGGAGTGAAGAGAATTTTCATTTTTGTTTCATTATTTGCGGGAATTGTGCACGACATATCGTTAAGCTCTCTAGTGTTCGTTTTTATGGGTGAGTGTTGGATAATTATTTAAATACATATTTAAAAAGTTAATCCTAAATTATTTCAAAACTTTTTGTTCTTTTTTTTTTAATTTTAAGATATTTCATGACGAAATAAAGCGAAGAAATCAATAGGTTTTTCGCAATGTTGATTTCATTTAACGTTGGAAGACGGCTCGATTGATCGCAGATGTTGGAAATATTATATGTGACAATATTCTTCGCAAAAATCTAGAAAAGTGGAATTTCATCAATCTGATGATTTACCTGATAATTTGAAGGCTATCTTATCCCCATTTTTCAGGCAATTTTTAGAAATCATAATGTGATAGAAGTTTATGGAGTTTAATCGATCATCCAAAGGTTTCAAGAATTTCCAAGCAGTTGATCAATGGACTCTGGTAATAAATTTTATTAAAATAAAATTGTAGGCAAAAATAGTTACCATTAATGCTTCATCCAACAATGTATTAATGTTTCGCGTAGATTTTTTTTTTGTATATAAAACTTAAAAATGAATCCGGGATAAACCCAAAGTGATCACACATGCACTTTCGAAATCTTTCATATAAATCATGTGTTGTGAAAGAGATTGTCGTCACCAGGTATCAAATCCATGATCTTCAAAACGAAAGTTGGCAACTGAACTGATAGACTATCTAAACACTGAAAGTATTATTTTATTTCACTATCTCTAGCCTTATTTTTCTATTTCTCTCTCAGGGTCTTTGCAGAAATTTTTCTCCAACTTTTCACATCCGAGAGTCTCTTTAGCATCATGGCGTCTACTAAGTTTACTTAACCTTCTATTTCAGCCAGAAGTTCTGTTTGCCTACAAGGACACTGAGGAATATCACTGTTTCACGAAGACACTATACACAGGTACGCTGAAGTTCACTCTAAAATTATTTTAGTTGTTAATGAACTTGTTTCTAAATCAAAAATCCCATGCCCTCAATGGCCCAATGGTTACACCAATTATAAAAAGCTGCTAACCTAGGGTAGCCCGGAACTCATGGTATATTATAACAGCCTTTTCGTGTAAAACATATCTCTGCATAAA
Organism: Mystacides longicornis; assembly: GCA_963576905.1. Classification (NCBI taxonomy): domain Eukaryota; kingdom Metazoa; phylum Arthropoda; class Insecta; order Trichoptera; family Leptoceridae; genus Mystacides; species Mystacides longicornis. The sequence goes on along the minus strand of OY756439.1, from coordinate 3,173,125 downwards.
AATTCATAATTTTACGATTAAAATGAATTTATCCTTGGAATTATTATAGAGACTTTAAAATGATATCGACTATTGGAGCTTTTTATTATCTGCTTTAGAACCACATATTCAATATTAATCGGTACTTTAAGGGGGACCCACTGAAGTTACGGACCTCAAATTTTACGTGCTTGTGTAGGAGCATAAGACCAACCCGTATACCAAATTTTATGAAAATCGAAGATTTTTTTTTTTTTTTTTTTCATTTTTATCCCTTTTTCTAGAACAAGTGAAATTTTCTTTGGATACTTTAACGGGGTTCCCCTGAAGGTACATACATCAACATTTTACTGAGTCATCTACATCGAGGGGCTAACCGTTCTACCAAATTTCAATCAAATCGGATAAGAATTACTATGAGTTATGGGTGCGCACACATTTACGCGGAAATTTAAAAAAAAAATATTTTTGTATTTTTGGAATCTACACCCTCGAAAACGTCGAGAAAATTAATTTCAGCGAAATCTATTTTTTTTTTTTTAAATCCGATCACATGACATGTATATTCCATATACTATGAGTAATTGGTAATTTTTATATTTAAAGTGTGTAGGTAGAATATTCTTTTTAATCATTTTACTGCATACCATCTACATCTGTGTGCTTAAAAGTAGGTATAACTGGTCAATAGCTGAGAGTCAAAACTTCTCATTGTTATATTCAATTGTTGAGTGTGGAGAAGAAATAAGATCATCACATAGTTAAAGTATTTGATTGCGCCTTGTCATACAATTGTCAAAGAGCCGCCATTACTGATTTTTAGTGTTACACTTGGGCATTTCTATCAAGTAATAATTACAAATAATATTCGCAAAAATCAAACGATTTATTCGTTTGTTTTTTGCGAATATTATTTGTTACTATGATACAATTATCAAAAATGAAATAGATATTATGTTTTTATTGTTGGTTTTATATTTTATAACTTCTATTTAATAAAAATTATTCATTTTTAAGTAACGAGTTGAATATAAGTTGAACAAGCTTGCAAAAAATGTGATTTTACAGTAAACAACTTCTCCATTACATAATATAAATGATGAAAAATCATGAAGCTCTGTTGAATACTTTTAAATAGGATTTCTGTGCACATTTTGGTCTAAACAATAGAGATTGCAATGGGTTACGATACAGAAATAATTTTGCCTATCCACTCAACTTTTCTATATTATATCGCATCTCTTTTTTTTACCCATCACGCCGTTTCCCGAAGGGGCTAGGCAGAGAATACGGACTTCGATTCTTTCATATCCAAACAAACCTCTTGTTACCTCCAAATATTAAGGGATGCAAATGTTGTCCCACCTCCTCGCGGTGCATCCTGGGCAGTGTCTGGTGCTGGGTCGCTCATGTGGGGGTGGTTACTTCTACATGAGGGATCGGGCTATGCCGGGACTGGCTAAGAGGACAACACCAATCTAAGGTGTTAAGCGTACCGTGCCGATGGATGAATGGCTGGGGGTTTACCTAGTCTAAACGGTGCATCTCCGATACCTGGGCGCCTCGGAGATTAACCTCAGCCCTTCAGCCGACATGCGGGGCTCTGTCGGCTGTGACTTCTTTTCCCTTGCTAAACCTGGGACGGTCGTGAACGTCAATACAATCACTTATAAAGTGAACCCTTTCTCACTGGATGGTCACCCGGCCAGTGAGGAACTGACTCCCTCGGGAGTAACACCATCCACTAGTAACATGGACATCAAAAAAATCCGTAAGGAACCTAGTGTTCCTTAGCAGGAATAATCTATGCACCATCACGAGGTCCCTAACGGGGCACTGCAGGCTGAACAAGCATGCACATGTGCACCATAGGGATATTGGACTGTGGCATGTGCAGGGCGTGTGGGGTATCACTTGAGACCCCAATGCACCTCCTGTGAGTGCCTACCAATGATGCGTAATAGACACAAAAATCTGGGCACTTTCTAGATGTGCCCAGATAAAATTGAGGAGTTCAACGCCAACAAAGTCCTCCGATTCTTCCAGGAGGCTGGACTAAGCGACGAACTCTATACAGGGCCAGTCACAATAGTTCCATTTTGGGACGCAGTGACGGCGACCTCCTTGGAGGCAGCAGGCCTAGTAAATAATAATAAAAATACCTCCAAATGCATAGCATTCCGCATACACGCTCATTTATTCCTTTTGCTCCTGACTTAGCCCTCCTCTAAGACGGCACCGGACCATGTCATTCGAGGTCGGCCTCGTCTGCGTGCGTCCATTCTTTCAGATTTATAATCTATCTCTTTGTTGTGAAGTAAGTATGAACATTTATATAAATAAATCACAATAGACCTATTCTGGTCGCAGTGACTTAGGAAGCATAGGCACCTTGACCTTCTTAAAAAAAACCATTAACAACATTCTTTTTTTACTTTTAGAAGCAGCGAAGAGCACCGCATTGAAAACACAGAAGCAGCTAGGAAAATAGAAACATCTGCTTCGTCACACATGTCTACAAAATGTTACCTCATGAAGATATGAAGAATGGTTTTCGTTTCTGCGTGAGTTGTCCAAGACGGCTTTCAGTTGTACCATGTAACTGAGGTTGGTTATCTGGTCTTTTAACACAGCTTCCAGGGAAGACAAATTTTTGAAGATTTGTGGATAATAGGAACCAACTTTTCATCTAATAACTGCAGTCAAAAATCACTAATTCATCCATTCAAATTGATTTGTAAAATTTCTCAAATTAAGTTTGAATTTTTCTATGCTAAATTCAAATTTGACCACTCCTAGCTTTCAAAGGCAGATTATTTTATTTTTTTTATTTTCTTTATTTCGTAAAATTTCTCAAATTAAGTTTGAATTTTTCTATGCTAAATTCAAATTTGACCACTCCTAGCTTTCAAAGGCAGATTATTTTATTTTTTTTATTTTCTTTATTTCGTCCATTGACCTCAAACAGGCACTTTGACTCATCAAAATTTAAAAACTTACAATTTTCAAGCTCATTCAAGCAAAAATTAATAAAATCTAAAAGAAACAACATTCACAGATGATTGCAAATCATCATTAAAAACTAGAATTTATAGATCAAGGCTGGCCTGGGTGCAAAGCGCCCAATCCAGCGTGTCATCAAGATTCACAATAATATTACAATGTCAACATACAGAAAAAAAATCTTTGTATTGTAACAGTACAGCAACATATTTTATCTTTATTCATTTATCATTTCTTCAACAGAATAAAATGCTCTCTCCGGAAATGCATTTTATTTAAGCTTTTTAAGTGGTCAGGTAGCTTATTATAAGTGTACGCTAAGGCGTACTTTTTATCAAATCATTGTGATCACTTTACATACATTAACAAAATTCATCATTAGGTCATAATGTTCGTACTCTGGAAATTCGCAATCAGGGGATTCCTTAACATCTTCAACATGTCGAAATATTCCAAGCCTCTGGCAGGTTTTGAACCTGAATCTCTAGCTATCCTACGCAAGGGTGCTAACCGCTGGGCCGACGGCCTGATGCCTACACTTTTGATAATTCGTATATTTAAAACTTGTAGGTAGAATATAATTTTTATGATTAATTTAAAGATGCCATCTGTTGGAAACATTTAACTACCAAATTTCATTCTTCTTATGGATCGCGTCATCCGTTAGTGCGTGCAAGTCCTTTAGTCCTTCTTTAAATGCGTACATGGAGCACTCGTTTATCAGATGGTCGATTGTTTATGTCATCCCACATGCGCATGATTGTGAGTCCAACCTTCCCGATTTATGGAAGTTTGAAGTGGTGCAGCCTACATCACATCTTATTCGGTTAACTCTACACTATATATTTCTGGGTTGCGTTGATCCCGGCAGTTGTTTTGTCGGGTCAGCTACTAGGTTCTGGTTCCTTACAGACTATACAGTCCATAACTTCTAAATTCTAATAGTCCATATAATAAGTCCGTTCTAATAAATAGATGGCGCCAGGATATTGACTATATCCATTTTTGTTTTCGTTTCATATCTATTGTCTTTTGGCTATGTTGAACGTGACATTTTAAGTTTTTTTTGGATTCTTGTACCTAATTTTCTGAATTAATATTCAACAAAGTTTCTATATTGGCAATTTTTTTGGAATGGACTTATTAATGGTTGGCCATTTTTTTGCAAGTGCACAACGTTCTAATTATGTCTAGATTCTTGTGACCCTTTTTTCAGGACTAGATCTTAAAGAATATGTTACAACTAATCACCCTAACAATTCATTATTGATGTTAGACTTTTAAATGGAACAAACCACTATGGGCTTACGACCGTCTTCTACTGTTATTTCGAAGGCTATCTGTTATTGGTTCTTTATATAAGTTAATAATAAAAATAACAATTTGACCAGCCCGTGTATCGCCTCGTGGAAATGATTGCTGATTACTGTTGGTGCCTATTTTAAAAAATCCGAGGAATTGGTTCTAATGTCAAGTGTGGGTATAATGAATCGTTAAGAGAAACCATATAATTATGTTGTCACATTCATTTTATTTTTGGTTCGTGGAACCTAAATTCATACCAGTTTCTTTTTGGATTTTATTATATTTTGGACATTGAGCATTGCCCAAGTACTCGATTATAATTACAGAACATTTTTATTTCATATTTTCAAGGAGGTTTTGGGATGAGAAGATGATATTCTTGGTAGTTCAAACCATTTTGAAAAACTCCTAAAGAATCTTAACCCTTTCCAACATTCATATATTTTCTTCTTTCCAATCATCCAATCAAATGGATAAAGAATTTTTATTTTTTTTATCGAAGAATATTTGCTTTAGCTGTTAACCAGTTTCCAGCAACCTCCATTTTCTTCATATTTAACAAAAATGACTGATTGAATATCAAAGATATTCTTTTTTGTGCTAACAAGTTTTCGTTCTTTGCACAAACTACATTTATTTATTTATTAATGCTTTACTGTACATTGGTAGTATGAGTAACACATAAAATTTCACATAACAAAGACATCACAGAATCAACATACTGAGGGCGAGCTTACCACAACGAAGTTGCGGTCTCTAACAACTAATCCCATTCCAATTCCTCCTTCATTAATTTTTTGTCTACAATAGCTTTTAATTCTTCATCCCTCAATCGTCACCCTTTTTCCTACCAGTTTTAACTTTCTCGCATGCTTTTATCACACTACGCATGACTGGCCTTCTATATTGCTTAAGGTTGAAATTTATATTGTTTCTGGAACTAACGTGATTTTAGTCTTCTATATTTGTTTGGTTGCAGACAAACAAACGCACCATTTTGAAAACAATAAGTCACATTTTTCATTTCTTCTACTACTAACAACTGAAGTAGGTATCATCTATTTCAAATTAAGGTTTTTTACTCCCAAGGGTATTAAATTTAATTTGCCCTCGAGAGTTATAGGAAAATTAGTCTTTTTTTTTTCTTATCACGCTGTGTCCTGTAAAGGGGTAGGCAGAGAGAACGGACCTCCACTCTTTTCTATCCAAGCATACTTCTTACGCTTCTTCCTTACTAAGATCTGATCGGCACACCCCCTCCCATTCATAAAAGCCCCTTGTGCATCCCAAACTTTACTTTCTGTTATTTTTCTAACTATTCTACTAAGATTCTACTGTATACTTTACCCATTGTTGCTCAACAAGCTGATTGCACGATAGTTGCCACAGTCCAACTGGGAGCCCTTTCCCTTGTACAGAGGACAGATAGTGGCTATCCTCCAGTCAGCTGGGGTGCGGCCTTCCGTCCAGCACAAGTTGAAAAGCTCTGTTGACATCCTTCGCAGCCTGAAGCTTTCCCATTTTTTTATTTTTTAAGCGCATTCGTAATTTCATTCATATTTTGCTGACACTCATCAGCCTGTTAATTTGCAACTACTTGGCACAAACTGCCTTACCTTAGTTTCAAACAAATCTTCAAAATATTCTTTCCATCTCAAACCTATATCCTTTTCCTGTGTCAGCATACATCCATTTTTATCTTTCAAACAATTCACTTTCTCATCCTTTCCAGACATTTTTCTTTTCACTTCATTCCAAAATAGCTTTAAATTCCCATTCAAATTCAATATCCTGTAATTTTTTTCTTTTCAAGCTCACAAATTTCTTAACTACATTTTTCTCTTTCTTATAAATATCGTACATAACTTTTTTGTCGGAGTCATTCTTCGCATAAACTACATTCTTCCACGAATTCTGTTTTTTATCCACTGCCGCTTTCACCTCTTTGTCCCACCATGCATAATCTTTTTTCCTACCCGTTTTAGATTCCCCACTTACTTTAACCGCACTATCTTCTACTGATTGTTTAAAATTTACCATCATTCCTCTAAGCTATAATCAATTGACTCTAAGTCTAGAATTGAACTAAAGAATTTCTTACCAAATACTTCAATAGTGAAATAATTAAAGATAGAAACAAATTCGTAAAGAATGACAAATATTTATATTCATAACATTCGTTGATGTTATGTTATTTTAAAATACACATTTTGTTCATAATACTCTCAAAATTGTGCTGTTCATATTTTACAAATTGTGTTTGCTTATGCAAAATAATTAATGATTACCATTTATATAACTGCAGTTCATGTAGTATTTTGAACTAATACATACATTAAAAAAATATGTAAGAAGTTTTTTGTTTAAGTATAGAAAATGAGTTTGAAAATTTTAATATTGAAAAATATGTTTACTTTGTTTTTGGAGAAAAGGATAAAATTTAACCCGTTCTCCGTAGCTAATCCCATCTTCAATTTTTATTGTATTCTGTGCACTGTAATTATTTATAGTTCGATATATGAATATTTAAGAATATACATCATAGTGAGATAAATTTAGGTTGATATTCACAATCTATATAAATTATTGATATGGGTATTCTCTCCCTTCTTCTTTTTCTTTAAAGACCACTTAGTCCATAGTGAATAAGAGGATTCCCCCTAATTTGGAGGGTAGGTGAACAGTCAATGATGTCATACCACGCCATCCTGAAAGATTGGTACGGAATCGCTGCAATTTTTCCTCCCTATTACTATTATGGGGACTTAGTCCCATCGGACCGCCAAAGACACTTTAGTTTTCTAGCACGGGTTACCTGTGCAGGTGAGGTTGACATTTGGCTATTACTGTCATCCCTTATTTTCTTTTTCTACTTAGTTTTTCTGAATACAAAAATTACGTTATTTACGATGATAAAATATACTGAAAAAAAAATATGGGTAATTCGTTGGAAAAATATACTTGCTCAAAAAATCAAAACTATATTGATGAAGATTGCTATCAATCCTTAGCGATTTCTGTTATATGTCTTTTTTTTATCAGTGAACTAGGTAACATAAATAGACTGTTTTCTTTTTTGGGGATTATAAATTGAGCTGTCAATGATTTTAGGATTTGTCTCCCCTTTAGACTTACCTGCTAGTTTTCTACCAATCTGGTCGAGAAAGGTCTGTATTCTTTCTTTTCGGGGAACTAGTTTTCTTAAGCAGACGGCTTTCTTTAAGGATAGTTACTGGGTAGGCGATGGTCTTAGAAATTTGTCTCCTGTTGAAACAATTTTTTCATTATCCTCCAGGTAATGTATTTCAAAGGTGACTTAGTGATTTGGAGAAACACGGGGGCAATGTTTTTTGATGATAGTATGCCACGCATAGGGAATTCTCTTTGAATCGTCTCGCGTGTTGAGGCTGTGGGGATTTTTGTGTATTTCTATAGCTTCACGGTACACTCACGTGGGCTCAGTGTTGAGCTTTACGAGTGTGCGCGACCTATCGAAATCGATGATGTACCTTTTTAATCATAATATGTAGCGTTAGTGTTAAAGAAGTCTTCTTGACTTTCACGTCGACTTTGTGTTCAGCTTTTCTAGCAGATACTCGGCGGTTGGTTTTGCCAATATAGACTTTGGGACAGTTCCGACAAGGAATCTCGTAAAGTCCCTGCGACTCGTGGTCTTTGGGGGCTCTCAGCATTGAAGAGATTTTACGATGAGGGTTAAACACGACTTTGATGTTGTGCTTTTTGAGAATTCGGCCTACACGGTCCGTGGTGCCACGAATGTACGATAACTTCATGAATCCACGGGATTGAGTGTTATCATCATCAATCAGTCCTCTGACGTTGTCTAGGGTTGAACGCCCTCCTGATGATAAAGTCAGAGTATCTGTTAGACCGTAAAGCCGTTGGTCGACGGTGATGTATTTGGAACGATCTGCCAGTGTATGAGCAACACCTGCAATCTGGGCGGGATGATGGTGTGAGATTGCGCTGAGATATCTGTCTGTATGAGTTGCCTTTCAGTAAACATTGAGAAAAGGTAGAGCTTCATCTGACTACCTCAGAGTGCAAGACCTACGAAAATGATGACGTGTCCTTCAGTGGACTCTGGTCCTCTGTGATCAAGTAATCAACCAATAGCACACTAAACAATTTCCACCATTTCCCTACTGTTCTATTTTTCTTCGAAGTATACCGTGATTTACTTTGTCAAAAGTCTTACATAGGTCTATCAACATTTTTAAGACATAGTCTCGCTGGTACAACTGTCGCTTAACAACGACGTTAGACGTAATTTCCACTTCATGGTCTTTTCGAGCACCTTTGAAACTATATATATATAATATTATAAGTTTTTTGTTTAAGTATAGGAAATGAGTTTGAATTTTTAATATTGGAAAAATTTGTTTACTCTGTTTTGGGAGAAAGGGATAAAATGCACTTAACCCGTTCTCCGCCGCTAATCGTGTTTTGTGGACTGAATGTATGTCATATACATCATAGTGAGATAAAGTTTGCTTTTGATATTCACAATCTCTATATCCCTTTCGAAACTGGTGAACACGATCGTGCGGGTCGGTTTAAAACACTATTTCTCAGGTATCTGTTGTATTTTTGTGCGCGTGCCGGCTTTAAACGATCGTGCGCGGTCGGGTTTGCCGCGTAAAAATATTATTTTGTGCTTCGTTCGCTAGAGCGGTCAGTTGTGTTTCTCGAAAGATCCACGTGCTGTGTTTTGACAATGGCTGAACGTAAGTACATATTATTTTATATTTTTTTTACTTTTTTAATTCATTTTTACGTTATTTAGATAAATAAGACAATATTAATGGCTTGTACTATTCTTATATATAATATTTTTACAATAAATTTATACGCCAATGTTTGTACCCGCACGCACGTGCTGGCCAGTTCACACTTGAACCGTTGTATTGCCTGGAGGAGTCTAAGACAAAATGTAATATTTCAATACATTGAGCATTAATATTGTTTACATATTTCATTTTGAATGCATTATTTTGTATTAGGAACCACGTTGGGACATTTTGATTTCGATGACACAATTTTGAAGTGGATTGGAGATAGTAATGAGTCGGAAATTGAAGGTTGGTCCAGTGATGATGATGTTGAAGAAGAGATTTTGTTGAAAAACACATCCAGTATCAGCTCCAGCCAAGTGCCAGAATCTGAAGTAGAGTTAGGAAAAGACTCTGTTGAAGCCACTGTTATAGATTCCAACACCGAGGTAACTGGGCAGCCGACATTGGAACCAAGAGCGGATACAGCTTTGGCGCCAGGGGGGAGTCACATAGTAAAAAAAGATCATTTCCAAAATTTGGTATCTGGTAACTAAACTTTTCCTAAAAAAAGGTTATTTCCAAAATTTGGTATCTAGAAACTTCACTTTTCTTAAAAAAAAATGGCCTGGACCCAACCCAGGGGGGGTCATGACCCACAAGAAATTATAATTTTGTTATGATCATAATAGAAAAGTAGGTATTTTATTAATAAATGTAAGTACTGTAGTTAAAAATAGACAAAAATATAGGGCCTGGACCCAGCCCAGGGGAGGGGTCATGACCCCTGTGACCACCCCCTGGATCCGCCCTTGATTGGAACCTGAAATTGTAACACCATCAACTTCAAGAATAATATTTTGGAAGGAAATGGTATTTGCAGGCAAAGAACATAAATAGCAAAATTTGTCGCAAATTAATCCTGACCAGCACGATCGTGTGGGTGCCTAAAATATTAGAAGAAGAAGAAAAAATTTTTTTTTTGTATTTTTCCCATGATGTACATTACACTTTTAGTCTGTATTGATACAAATAAGTAAAAGAAATAAAAAAAAATTCTTCAGGATTGAAAGGGATATAAATTGTTAATACGCATATTTTCCCCTTCTTTTTCTCTCAATCGCACTTAGTCCAATAAGGGCATCCCCCTAATGAAGGGAAGGTAGTCGGGACAGTAATTGAATGTGATGTCATACCACGCTATCCAGACTTTCTGCAGTTTTTAACTTTATGGGGTTTTAGTCTGATAAAAGGACTTTTGGGTCAGCTAAGTAATTTTTATGTTATCATCATCAGCATTGGCGCTACAGCTCACCGTGAGCCTCGGCCTCCTCCAAAATTCGTCACCATTCCTTCTGTCCATCACCCGCACTCTCCAATTAGTCACCACATATTTTCTCTTCCTACTTAAATTGTCTAAATACAAAAATTATGTTAAGTATGATGGTGGGAAACAAAATATTTGAAAAAAAATATGGATAATTCGTTGGAAAAATATACTTGCTCAAAAAATCAATATAATATTGATTAATTTTCTGTTTTCTTACTCAGACGGCCTTCATTAATACCATTTTTGATTTGGGTAGCATTTGTTATTAACTTACTTAATTAAGTTATAAAAAATTAAAGAGTTTTGCTTGGTGTCCTCGCTAGTTTTCTAGCAGGGGTACCATGTGGAGATGAGGTTGAGATTTTGGTTGGGTAGGAATTTCAACTCTATCACTGTTGGTGCTATAACCTATATTTATAATTAAATTATTGTCCATGCAATTTTCTAAGTGTCCATTGAAATTCCAATCTTCTGTAATTTTTTGCCTTGTTCTTCTAATTATACTATCCCAATCCTTTTTTGATATTCCCTTCATGGTAATTTGAATCAAAGATATTATTTTATTGCTCGAAAACGGCTGCAATGTATTATGTCGAGTAACACAACCTTTTTTATCAATATTTAAAGACATAAAAAGTTTCACAAAAAAATCTCAATGTGACATTGTGTCGTGAAAAAGGTTAACCTACAACTTATTGTCCAAATATTTTAAGTTTTTTTTCTTTTTCTAAAGATTTTTATATCAATTTTATAACATTTAGGCATTATTAATTGAATATCTGTAACAATAAAAATAAAATAGAAAAACAAGAGGCTTTTAAATAATCCGATAAGTGTTTTTTTGAAAATGTTTGGGAAAAAAATTGTGCTGAATGCCGTTTACAGTGGCATTCGCCAAAGAATTTACTTGCCTGTAATTTATCGGATGACTCCTCCTTCAGAACCTGTTGCCATTGATTTTACACTAAAGATTTTATATTTAAGTTGTAAAATTGAATAAATTTTATGCAAACAAATCAGCTGGGAAACGCCGCTAGACAGTTGCGACTGTTGCAATGGGGTGAAGTTTGCGTCGAATGGTTTATGGATAATAGACGCGCTTAAATTTGAATATAATATGTGAGATGAAAATTTAGAATTATGGAACAATATTATTTTGATGGTTTTGTGAAAAAAAAATTGAATGGAATGAAATGTATAGGGTCACTAATTATTCGGAATGAATGAGTGGATGAAGATGTGTGTGTAACAATTTTTTTTTAAATGGTTGAAAAGTATGGTTGCAAGGTTAATGGATTAATTTGAATGGATTGCTGGAGATTTGTGTTCTTTAGTCTGGGGTCACCATTTATGGGCTCAGATCTTCTTCATCTGATCCATAACTTTCTCCAGGATATCTGACAAACCAATAGCAACTGATTTCTATTGAGATGTAAATGAGATTCAAGGAACTTTTCTCAAGGCAGAATGAGTGCAAGAAAAGAATGTGATTTTTACAAGAAAACTCTCTTATGAGTTCGGTAGGAGGTTTGAGATTATTTTTGGTACTCACCAGCTTGCACTTTCTTTATAAGTAAAACTGATAAACAAGAGGAACTCAACTCACTACTAAATGAAACCAATTTTTAACTTTAAAATAACACAAGTAATTATATTAAAGAATTTAAACAAAATTATCACAGAAAATATTTCACTTAAAACTAATTACATTATTGTGCACTTGACGGTTCTGAAGGAAGGAGTAAAATTTGGAGGAGGGAAAAATCAATTTATAGTGTCTTTATTCACGCAAAAATAATTTGGACAAAAAAGAAACAAACTCCCTCTGGTACGAAATAATATAAGCTCGATCAACTTGCTAAATTGTAGGAATCTTCTTGGTTGATATATTGATGGGTCCTACGTAAAGTATCGTAAGTTGAAAATGACAACTTTACAGGACGGCCATTCAAAGGTTTGAAATGATACATTTATCTAGAAATTAACATTAGAGAATTGAATTTTTGAACAGCGCTAAATAAAAACCGATATTTTAATTTTGTATTGTCAGTTTTTCATAATTATTAATACTTTTGGTAGAAATGATCTTACGATTTTATACTACGGCTTCTATTTGCACAAAAATATGGTATCTTACACATAGCATACTGTACGTTGTAACCAAATCATATTCGAATATCGTATGTCATACTTACCATATTGTACTACGAAATTTTTGAAAAATTTCTTGTAGTATCTTATACTTTTATTAGATTGCTCTGTAATTATTGTGAAAAAATATCGTATCTATTTGTGAAATATGCTGCGATAATTCCAAACGTATTTGTTCCCTTAAAAGTACCTAAGTTTATTTTATAGGACTATGAATAAAAACCCTTGACTATGAATAAACCCGGGACCCTGATGGGGGGCTGTTCTTCCTCCCATCAGGGTCCCGAGGACGAGGAAGACCCTCTCATACTGTGTTCCGCTCCTTCGAAGCAGAGCTGAGGAATCTGGACATGGCGTGGGAGGAGGTCATTAACGTTGCGCAAGATCGAGCGCAATGGAGAGCTCTTGTTGCCTACCTATGTCCCTAAGTGAGGTCTTAAGGGAGTTTGGATTGGATGAATAAAAACTTTCCTACCGAATGCATTTTTGTAGTCAATCTTAGGAATGTCACGCTTACCTACCTATGCGTTTAAATAAAAAATAAATTAATTAACACTTTTCTATACAAGGATCTCAGTAGGTATAGCCGGAGGAACTTATTGCCTCAGTATTTTTTTTCTAGTCAAGCCGTCACGTCCAATCTTATACAGGCCAGCCACGGGTAGACACTTCAAGTGAATAAACACTTATAAAAACTCTGACCCCACCGGGAATCGAACCCGGAACCTCGTTATCTAAAGTTTACGTCTATACCACTAGGCTGTCGAGGTCAGCCCCTAGCGTGTGCTCGTATACAAAAGGATAAAATCCTTTTGAAAATACCGAAAGTACCAACACTCTTAACAATTTTCTTAAAGATAATAAGACTTTTTAGATAATCTACACAATTGTGAAGCGATATTTTTTTTGTAAATCTAGGTTTAACAATGAATGTTTTGAATAAGAGTTGTAAAAGTAGAAAGCAATAATAATAATTGTGTGCATGTCGACAAAAATATTTAAGAACAATACAAGGATTATTTTTATTGCCTTCACACCTTATCTGCATGTCTATAGACTCTTTAGACTACAGGTATTAATAATAAAACAGCATTGTATATTTTTGCAAACTAAACATTCAACAAATAAAAGTCACTTTTAAACAATGCGAGGTACCAACCACTTGACCAACAATGGCACCACCTCTGTGGTACTTAATGGAACATTATAAAAGGATACTCGATTTCAAGTTAAATTCTTTAAATTTTATAAACCAATATCACGTGTGTCATTGTTCACGCTGATCTTCCTTTTGGGATGTAATTATGGGGTCAGATTGGTATGATCTGGTCCATGTCTTTGAGATGAAGATGGAATATGAATATCTTTTCTCAAAGTAGAATGATGGCAGGGAAAAAGTGATCTTTATAAGAAAACAAGAAGACTCTCTTATGAGTTTGGTAGGGGTTGAGAATATCTTTAGTACTCACCAGCTTTCACTTTCTCTTTATGAGTAAATCTGAACAGTTAAAAGGAATTCAACTCACTACCGAAATGAAACTAAATTTTAACTTATAACAATACAAGCACTATATTAATGAACTCAAATAAAATTATCACAGGAAATATTTTAACTTAAAAACTAATTACAATATCGTGCACTGTCGGTTCTGAAGGAAAGAGTGAAGAGTCTGAGGAGTGAAAAAATTATATATAGGTCCGTTATTCACGCAAAAATAATTTGTCTAAAAAAGTGACATATGTTCCCTCTGGTGCGAAATAATCTAAGCTTGGATAATTTGCTAAATGGTGGTAAATCTTCCTTGTTGATAAGTAGAAGTTGTCTCCGGCGTATTCCGCTAGATGGCTCTTTACCTTTTCTACAGGTGGCGCTGACATTCATGGTATCAGATACAAAAATAAATCATGTCGTTAAGATTCACTGCCACACAGGCTACACAGCCTCCCGCAAGAATTTATGGCATGCTATAAATTCTGATGTGGAGTAAATATCTTCCTCCCTGACCTGGTGGTGGAGTGTGGAACTCTGCAGTCCTCTGGTTGTGCGGTTTGGAGGAATGCTGGCTTGCAACGGTCCAGTGAGACTGTCCTCTTCTCGTTGTTAATCTGTAAGGTAGCACATTTTTCTGTCCTAGAACATACTAAATAAGGGCCGTTATAATTATGTTGTAGAGGTTTGTATTGTAGATCATTTCTGAGGAACATGTGAGTGCATTTGTGTATTTCGGGATGTATGAAAATGTCTTGTTTGTTGTGGTGTGTAACTGGTCGTGGTTTTATGCTGTCGAAAAAAGATTTTAGTTGAAAAGTGTAAGTAGTTGGATCTACATCGACTTGAGTTTCTTGTAACAGCTCTGCAGGTAATCGTAGGGTTTGTCCATATAACATTTCTGCCACTGAGTACCTACTTGAAATCCTCTCTGATTGTGTTTCGTAAGCCTAGTAGTATGGTGGATAATGATTTTGTCCAGGGGGTTGGATAGTGACATTTGAATCCGTTCTTTAGTGTGCGGTGGAATCGTTCAATTAGGCCATTACTTTGGGGGTGAAAAGATGTTGTCTTGTTATGCTTAATTCCCATATAATTGCAAAAAGTTTTGAACTCATGTGAGGTAAACTGTCTGCCTTGGTCTGTGACCGCCGAAATGGGTATTCCATATCGGGCTATCCAATTATCAAAAAATGCTCTAATAATGGTTTTTGCTTCTATGTTTTCTAATGGAATTACCTCGCTCCATCTGGTAAATCTGTCGATTATTGTTAAGCAATAACGCATTCCCTCAGATGGTGGTAGTGGGCCGACTAGGTCCATATGAATATTGCAAAATTTGTGTCTGGGCATGGTTAACGTTGAGATAGGAGTTTTAATATGCTTGTTTACCTTTGTTTTTTGGCATGGAATACAAGTTTTTGTCCAATTTTTGCAGTCTTCTCTCATGTTTTTCCAAACGCCTCTCTGGCTGAGTGTTTTAAGTGTTGCAATGTTACCTGGATGGCTGAGGTTGTGTATTTGTCGGAAAAACTTCTTTTGCAACGTCTTTGGAATATAGGGTCTCCAATTTCCTGTTGATGTGTCGAATAATATCTGTAAACCTTGAAAATTAGATCTTATTAGTTTCAGAGAAGTTGTGTTTTCGTTATTTAGTAAATTTTTTAATTCGTTATCATTATCTTGTTCGCTGGCTATTTGTTCAAGAGAGATATTGTGTTCGATGTCTATTTGTTCTATCCTAGAAAGGGTGTCTGCGACAGTGTTGGCTTGTCCTTTCACATATTGAATGTCTGTGGTGAACTGTCCGATGTAGTCTAAACAACGCTGCTGTCGGGGTGATTCTTTGCTAGTGGATTTTTTAGTAAAGGCGAAGGTAATAGGTTTGTGGTCGGTGTAGACTTTGAAATGACGTCGTTCGATATGATGTCGAAAGTATCTGATTCCTTCGTAAACTGCTAACATCTCCCTATCGTATGTGCTGTATGAGGTTTGGGCCTTGTTTAGCTTTCTGGAGAAAAAACCTAATGGCTGGTACTGGCCTGTATCAATTTTTTGTTGCAGGACCGCTCCGATTGCTTTGTCTGAAGCGTCTGTCCATAAAGATAGTTCTAGTGAAGCATCTGGGTAGTTTAGGGTTGTAGAATTAATTAGAGCTTGTTTTACCTCATTGAAGTCTTGTTCGGTGATGTCATTCCACTCTACTGGTCTTTTGTCATTCTTCTTTGCGCCCTTCAAGTAATCATTCAGTCTTACTAGTTTGCTGGCCATGTTGGGTAAAAATCTGCGGTAGAAGTTGCATGTGGCTATGAATCTGCGTAGGTCCTGAATCGTCTTGGGTTTCGGCATGTGTGAGATGGACTCCACTTTTTCTGGGCACGGACCTATGCCTGCTGCTGAGATGTGGTATCCTAAAAATTTTAAAGATTGTTTACCAAATTCACATTTTGATGGGTTTACAGTCATACCATGTGATTGCAGTCTTTCAAACAATGCTCTCAGGTGTTGTTCGTGTGTTTGTTCGTCCTTTGATGCTATGAGGATGTCGTCGACGTATGCGTGGATTCCTTCGAGTCCTGCGGTTATTTCGTTTATGTGGCGCATGAAGGTCTGGCAAGCGTTTGATAGTCCAAACGGTAGTCTCAAGAATTCGAAATTTCCGAATGGTGTACATATTGCTGTTTTGCATATGTCTTGTGGTGCAACTGGAATTTGAAAGTATGCTTTTAGAAGATCGACTTTGGAGAATATGGTGCATCCGTGTAAGTCGTTAGTAATGTCGTGTATGTGGGGAATACTGTATCTATCAGGGATAGTTACTGCGTTTAAACGTCTATAATCTCCGCATGGGCGGTATGTGTTATCTGCCTTACGAACCAAGTGCAGGGGACTTGACCAAGCGCTAAGTGAATATCTACATATCCCTTGTTTGACCATCGACTCAAACTCAGATTTCGCCTGTCTCTGTAAGTCAGGGGCTAGGCGTCTGGGTTTGGAAGAAACAGGTCTGCCGCGCGTTTCGATATAGTGAACCGTATTGTGTTTGGGTTCGCCATATGTCTTATTAATGTCTATTAACTCTGGGTACTGGGCTAATAGGTTGTGAAAATTGTCGCTTTTATTAATTAGTGACAATTGGTATCTACATACACTGACATCTGTGCTGGATGTGAATGCTCTTATTTGTTCCTTCGTGTTGTTGTTAATTATTAACTTGTTCCTAATATCTATCGATAGATTGAATTTATGAAGGAAATCTGCTCCTATAATGGCTTTCGGAATTTCGGCTATGATGAAGTTAAAGTTTAATTTCTGTGAAAATCCTAAATTTAGGGTTAAGTTGGTTATACCGAAAGTTCGTATCTCGGTCTCATTCGATGCATACAGTTTAAGATTGTTCTTACTGGCTGCGCGTTTGTGGAATGACCTGGGGATTATGCTAATCTCCGACCCTGAATCAATAAGGAATGATTTACAGTGGTCTCGGTCAGTTACAAAGAGACGTTTGTGGTTGGTCGACTCGTGTGTCTCTGTGACGAGTCGACAACCTAGTTTTTTTGGTAATTGATAGGTTTGTAGGAGCATGGTGCGATACACTTGCGTGCTTTGTCGCCGAATCTATTGTGGTATGTACAATAGTCAGATCGTTGTTGGTTGTTTTCGTATCTGTGTGAATTAGTGGGTCTATCTGTCCTAAAATGGTTTGAATTTTCGCGATAATTGTTTCGATTGTAGTTTGAAAAGTGGTTTTGGCTAAAATTCGGCTGATTGTGAGTGTTGGGACTGTTTTTCGCATAATTACTCCGATTTTCGAATCGTTTGGTATTCGAGTAATACTTGGGTTTGTTGTTGAATTTACTTGGGTGTTGTTTTCTGTTATCAATTGAATTTATAATTACATGTAATTTTTCGTCTAAGATTTTCGAAATTGTTGCATCTATGGTACTGGGAGCTGGTTGATTCTGTTCGATCCCGGCTGTCTCGTTTCGTTGGTACACCCCTATTAGGCAATCTGCTATATTGGCTAAGGTTTCTAGATCGCTATCATTTTTTATTATATGTCCCTGTACTTGTGGTGGAAGTTGTTGGACCCACAAGTGTTTGATGTTGCTATCTGACAGTTCTAACCCTGCAGCTAATCTTTCGATTTCGTGTAGTAACCGACTGGGTGTCTTATCTCCTAGTTCTATACCTTTGAATAATCTAGCTCTACGCTCCTCTGGTGGTATACCTAATCTGGCTATCATTGTTTGTTTAAGGAAATCGTAATTGTTACCTTCTATTGCGGCATCGGGAAGTCTGTCAAATGTGTCAGAGTCTATGTTTGCCACTATGTAATTGCATTTGGATTCGTCCGTTTTAATACCCGCCAGTTTGAACTGTCTTTCGACTTGTCTGAACCATGATTCGATTTTTGTATTTGAAATCGGTGGTATTTTCACTGAGACTCGTTCTGTAAAAGTAACGTTTATGTTATTAGCATCGGTATTATATGAGGGGGATGATTCGGAAATGTCTTGGAGTGGTATTTCCTTGGCGGAGTCTTTGGATGTAGCCATTATGTTAAAGTATGAAAAATTGCGAGATATGGGATAGATATTCGATGTTCAAGTGAGAATGTTAAATAAAGTAAGAAAATGTCGATTGGGATCTGCAGTGTATTCACTTCACTCTTGGTTTACATCAATATTGAAAGGGTTACCTTGTGCTTTCACGAGCTCGTTATACAATTCAAATCAAATATATATCTGCAATCAGACAATGTAATGTTAAGTTTTGTTCAATATTTTTCAAAAAAAAATTTAAATTCAACTTGTAATACAATCGGGCATAAATTATGAAAAACTATTAATTTGTTTTTTGATTGCTGTTGTAATAGTACAAACCAATATGAAAATAAGTTGTAATGTTTCCAAAATGTAAAAGAGTTTTATGAAAATATATGTGACATTACACAGTGAAAATTTTCTAACCTACAATATGTTGTAGGTAAATGTTACCAATTTTTTTCAATTTTTTAAAATTAATTTCGATTACTCGAACGTTTAACTCTATTCCTCTTTAGGAATTATTAAATTATTTAAATTAGATATCTTTGCAAATAAAGAGTAAAAAAAATAAAAGGCTTTCAAAAATAATCCGACAAGTTTCGTTGATACTGCTATAAAAATTGCGCTAAATACCGTTTACAATGGTATTTGCCCAAGAATCTACTTGCCTGAAATCGTTATCGGATGGCTCTTCCCTTCAGAACCTGTTGCACATTGATTTTACACTATAAATTTCATATATTTTGTCGAAAATTTGAATACATTTATCGCGAACAAAGCGGCTGGTAAACGCTATTTTGACAGTTGCACTCGTAATGGAGTGAAGTTGCGCCGGATGGTATTGAGCACGGTTTGGGTGCTGGTCGCGCTTAAATTTGAATGTAATATGTGAGATGATAATTTAGAATTATGGGACAATATTATTTAGATGGCTTTGTGAAAGAAATGAAATGGAATGAATGTATAGGGTGCTAAATATTCGAGATGGGTTAGTGGACGAAGGTGTGCATGTAACAATTTTATTAAGATGGTTGAGAAAATATGATTGGAATGTTAATGGATTGTTGAAGATTGTGTGTTGAAGTCTGGTTATGGAAAATAATGGGTTATGGTAAGTAATTAAAGGGTGTTCGAACGCGGGGTCACCATTATGGGGTCAGATTGGTATGATCTGGTCCATGTCTTTGAGATGAAGATGGAATATGAATATCTTTTCTCAAAGTAGAATGATGGCAGGGAAAAAGTGATCTTTATAAGAAAACAAGAAGACTCTCTTATGAGTTTGGTAGGGGTTGAGAATATCTTTAGTACTCACCAGCTTTCACTTTCTCTTTATGAGTAAATCTGAACAGTTAAAAGGAATTCAACTCACTACCGAAATGAAACTAAATTTTAACTTATAACAATACAAGCACTATATTAATGAACTCAAATAAAATTATCACAGGAAATATTTTAACTTAAAAACTAATTACAATATCGTGCACTGTCGGTTCTGAAGGAAAGAGTGAAGAGTCTGAGGAGTGAAAAAATTATATATAGGTCCGTTATTCACGCAAAAATAATTTGTCTAAAAAAGTGACATATGTTCCCTCTGGTGCGAAATAATCTAAGCTTGTTTAATTTGCTAAATGGTGGTAAATCTTCCTTGTTGATAAGTAGAAGTTGTCTCCGGCGTATTCCGCTAGATAGCTCTTTACCTTTTCTACAGGTGGCGCTGACATTCATGGTATCAGATACAAAAATAAATCATGTCGTTAAGATTCACTGCCACACAGGCTACATAATTTTTTTATTGTTTAACTAGAATGTTTTTTGCAATAGTACCTATAAATCGACTGAATCCAAAGACTATAATGCGATCGAACACGCTGATTTTAGGTTAATAATAAATATTTTTCGGAAAATCAAGTATTAAGCATTTTATTCAACGAGATTTTAGGAATATATTCCTTATTTTAAACTTCGTAAATTTTAATATCTTTTTACCTATTTAATGTCTTTATACAATACTTTGTATACAATAAAACAGTTAGTTGTATATGGAATGTTATGTGTTTGGAAGAAGCGAAAGAGGTTCGTTTGGATAGGAAAGAATAGAAGTCCGTACTCTCTGCTTACCAATTTCGGGAAACGGCGTGATGGGCAATAAAAGAGTTTACTTAGTTACCTATTACGAACTGTAAGAACAAAACATTTTTTTAGCTCTGCACTCGTTTTCGAGTGATTCGGCATGAACAAAACATAATACCTATTTAATATTTTATGTGTCCCCTTACAGAGGCATCTGTCGTATTCAGGAGGAAGGAATAAATCTTACCTACACATTTTTTTCCACTTAAAACACCAGTTACTCTCGGTAACTGCAGTTGATTTGTTCGAAATCAGTGTATTTCAGAGAAATCATATTTCAATATGATATTCGATATAGTGATTTTTTTTTAAATAAACAGGTGGAGTCTGCCGATACTTTCTTCAACGTGTAGATTTACAAACCACACATTTCTTCCGGAAATGTAAATTACAACTATAGAGTGAATGTTATAGAACTTACGATACAAAAAAAATATCTAGGAAAATATATAAAAATAAACAAACTTATGGATGTTGCATGTACCTACTCTTCTTTGAGCTTTTGTCATCCTTGTTCTTAAGGAGATGTCCATCAGAACATTTATTTCACTTGATTCGGTTACAAAAGGCAAAGGAGATTCTAAGAGAGTATAAAAAACCTTAATTTATGCGACTACTTAAAAGTTTTGAAGTGTAAAATATCTTATGTTTAAAATACCTAATCGCGTATAATGTGGTAAGAATGACATACAACAAAAAATGTCCTAATACTCCGATGTAAATTATGGTAAGATATCATACCATATCGTTTTCAATTCCGCTTTCCGACGTAAATTATTTTAAAGTACACTTACCATATTTTGTTTTAATGCCTAAGCCATGTAAAATATTTTAAGTTCTTCATACAATTATTTACGTCGTTGCATAATTGAAATTACTCAACCAATATATTTAATAATTCGTATTAATTAGGAAATAGATCAGTGTAACATATGAATAATAAACAGATAACCCAAGTTACGAACAAACATATTTTCTGTGAGTTAGATAATAAATTATATTCCAAACGGCGGCATAAACTTTATTTCAAATTTGCTATTTTTATTAATTTTATTGGTCAACTCATAAAAAATACGCTTAAAGTGAACAAAAGTCTTATTGAAATGTGCGCGTACACACAGCAACTATGTAATTTCTTAAAAAACAAAAACAAGATAATAGGTGATCCATCTTTTGTTAAGTCGAACGTCGTAAAATATCGTAAATTGAAGTTACGATAGGGATGCACAGGTAGCCACACAGCGTGTATTGTGTCCAGAGACAATACAATGCTATACGTGGGACTATTT
This sequence comes from Mystacides longicornis, assembly GCA_963576905.1. Taxonomy (NCBI): domain Eukaryota; kingdom Metazoa; phylum Arthropoda; class Insecta; order Trichoptera; family Leptoceridae; genus Mystacides; species Mystacides longicornis. Next base: position 3,151,103 of record OY756439.1, on the reverse strand, counting down.
TATCAAAAGTGATGATACCATAATTTACGTGTATCAAAAAACATATTTCTAGTATCGATATCAACTTCCTGTTTGAGAAGTGATAAAATACATAAAATGAAGCATGTTTCCGTTAAAACATGAAAAACGCAATTCTGTGGGATACCATAACTTACGTAGGACCGATCGATATAGCAGCTGTACTGGCGTGTTTCGTTAGATGGCTCTTTCCCTTGTTATAGTTGTCGCTTTACATTTGTAGAATTTCAAATGATTTCACTCCGCCATAAACTTATGCCCATTTTAGCTCTATAGCATATACATTAAATAATATAATAAAATTTTTAATATAATATAAAATAATTCTATCATCCACAATTTTTATTTTCCTGACTAGTTTCGTAGGCACACGTCCTATATGGTCACATTAAGACTTAGAAGCTAAATTTGAAAACAAAGTATTTAACTCACCTTATCAAGTGTGTTGTACCAATGATTGGATTCCATATCAAGTCACTTGAGCTTTGCTACTTGGAGGTTGGATTCCGTTATCTTCAGTCGGTGTGTCGTTGAGATGGTAATCACATTTCTTGTTATTTTTCTTTGACGACATTTCTCTATGGAACCACAAATTTTGTGAAACCAAACGTCGTCTCAAATTGAATTTCTTACCTATGGATGTCAAAAATTTATGCGGCGCTTGCATTATTTAAAAATTCACTCTATAGTTTATTCGCCAAAATCACAACTTTTTCTACTAGTTTTTCTTGAAACACACATTATGTAGTAGTACCTCGTGAGAGACCTTGTCGAATGCCTTGCTGAAATCGGTGTATGTACTGTTAGAAGCACCTCGTGAGAGACCTTGTCGAAAGCCTTGCTGAAATCGTTGTATGTACTGTTAGTAGTACCTCGTGAGAGATCTTGTCGAATGCTTTGCTGAAATCGGTGTATGTACTATTATTAGTACCTCGTGAGATACCTTGTCGAATGCCTTGCTGAAATCAGTGTATGTACTATTCGTAGTACCCCGTGAGAGACCTTGTCGAAAGCTTTGCTGAAATCGGTGTATGTACGGTTTACCTTATGTTCTCTAGCAAATCTCTGCTTATAAGTCGCACACATAGCCAGATATGGTTATGTCTCATTCCCAGGAATACAAGTTTATGTAGTAGTGCTTCGTGAGAGACCTTGTCGAATGCTTTGGTGAAATCTGTGTATGTACTGTCTACCGTTTGTTCTCTAGCAGATCTCTCTGTTATATGATAAGTCACAAATGTAGCCAGTTTTGTAAATATCTTGTTCCCAAGAATTCATGTTTACGTAGTAGTTCTTCTTGAGAAACCTTGTCGAAAGCCGTTCTTACACAGATTCCAGTGTCAGTAGTATTTATACATACAAATTATAATTAAACTAGCTTTCCCGACAGACGTTCTCCTGTGTATGGTGATGAATTAATTATCATTTGACCAATGTGATTCCGAACGATGCGTCTGTTTTAAACCATGTATATTCCATCCGCATTCTGTCAATCGCACCAATTGACAATTTCTGTCAAAATTTCAAAATTGGAATAAAAATTAAAAAGTACTAATAAGGTTGTCTACGTAGAGTTTTCTTTAATTTTCTAATTTTCCATGCATTTTTCGTGCTTTTTTCTTCTAAAAGGACATTTTCCTGATAAAAGCATACACGACAAAAAAGAATTAGCGAAATCGGTCCAGCCATTTAGGCGTGATGCGATGACATCGGGAAATAGCTCTCCATTTTTATATGTAAGATGTTGCATAATATATGGCTTCATTTTACATCTCGTAAACAGAATAGAGTTATCAACAAAATACTTATTCACTCTTCCACAAAACTTGTCGTCACTTTCATTTGTTTCATCAAGGGGTAATTTATTAAATACCCTTATGGGTTGTCATTGTTGCTTTGATATTAATTCATGTGAAAATATATTATATCGCTTCAAAAGATGTGAAAAAGTTTCATGAAAAAAATTTAATGTGACATTACACAGTGAAAAAAATCTAACCTACGATTTTTGTCGGCAAAATGTTACCGATTGTTTTTCAAATTTTTTTGATAATTACATTAATTTCGATTAAACGAACTCCTGTTTCAGGAATTATTAATTCAATAAAATTACAAAAATAAAATAAAATAAAAAAGGCTTCAAAAATAATCTGACAAGTTTCTTATACACGGAGTGAAATTTATGCTGAATCTCGTTTACAATGACATTCGTACAAATTATTTACTTGCCTGGAAATCGTTGTCAGATGCCTCCTCTCTTCAGAACATGTGCACTTTTAGTTTTTTTTAATTTAAATTGAAAAAAAAGAACAAATTTAACATTGAAAGATATTATTGAAAATCGTCAGCTGTTAGACGCCGTTAGACATTTGCCATAAAACACCGAGAACAATTTGAATTCCGAAATTGTTCTCGGTGTTTTATGTGACAAGAAAATTTGGTAGAAATATGTGGAATAATGTTATTTGGATGGTTGTAAAAAATTAGGCGGAGTATTGTAGAATGATTTGCAATTTAATAGATCCCCGCTTTAAGGTTGTTCCAGGTTAGAGTTGATGTAATAGGTAGTGTAGAAAAGGAAGGTAATCAGAAAAAGGTGTGAAGAAGGTCAAGGGGTCAAAAGGTTGCTTAGTCGGGGTCACCAATCATGTGTTGTCAGATTATTATCTGATCCATAGTGTGCTCAGTGATATCTTATACTCCAGTAACAAGATATTGGCAACTGAGTAGAACAGAGGTTTTCTCAAAGCAAAGAAATAGCAGGAAGGCTGTGAGCTTAGATAGGCAGGCTCTCTTATGAGTTGTGGCCAAGTAAATAGGATATTTGTGATTCTGTACTCACCAGCTGGTAAATTCTCAATAAGCAATAACTGATAGAACAAAGGAAGGTTCAATTCACTAGTAAATGAAAAAACTCAATCTTTAAATTGAAACAGTTATAATAATACTTTTACAATATCACAGAAATATTTCACTTAAAACTAATTACAATGTACTGCACTATATGGTTCTGAAGAGAGAGAGAGAGAGTAAAATTTATGGCTGGAGATTTTCTTTTATAGTAGGGATTAATGTTACACATATATGGCGGGAAAATTCGTGACAACGGTTTCCCTCTGGAGTATGAAAATTGAAGCTCGTTGTGAAGCTAGGGTTTTACTAAATCGTTGTAGTTTGGTGCGTGTTTCTGATGAATTCCGTTAGATGGCGCTGGTGTGTTGTATTGTATAATGTATAGGTGGCGCTAAATATTTTATAATATGCTAGGAGATTCATCTATCTCCTACACCCTAATACTGATGCAAAGGAAACTTATATGTTATATAAGTATAAATATGTTAGCAAGTCTCTGTTTTTTATTAGCCTTATATTAATGCTATGAAGGGTCATATAATTGTGAAACTCTGCATTGTTAGGGGTTCTCCCAGATAATAGCACTTGCCATAGTGAGTATGCCCTGGGCTTATTTAAACATGTTTCATCGCAGTTATTTCCTGATTCTATATTAAAACAATTTAGGAATCCAATAATGGATATAAAATATCTGGAGACTAGTCGGGCATCTGTCTGTCATCCAGCAGCTAAAGGCTCACAATATTACATAAAATCATTTGTTTCCTACCATTGATGTTAATTGAAAATACAATATGAAATCATTAAAACAAAAACATTAAAATCTATTGAAAGTGTCCTAAAATTAGACCCCTGTGGAACACCATCATATTAATTATTGTACTGATTAAGAAATTCATACATTTGTTTCTTAGTAATGTTTTATATCAATATCTTAACCTTTTGGCAATAATTTTTCTTTCTCTTTTTTATGTATTTTCGAATTGTATATTTTGTTTTAACTCAAATCACTTGATCTTAGTTTATGCTTCGATAATAACTATTTATGCACTGTTATTTCAAAAACAAATAAAAATTTATAAATTTTGGTGTTAAGGCTATTTATTCCAGTCATAAAATGTTACTATTTTAAAATAAATTACATTCATTAATTGTTTTATGAAGGGTTTGTTTTTATTTCTTCCCAAAACTGAATAATTTGATAAAACTTGCTTGAATATTTACAATATCTATAATTTTGTGCTTAGATTCTTGTTTCGGAATAACCGTTAAGAGTGGAATTTCAACAAACAGACTATAAGGAGTTTGAAATACATTTGTATCACGAGTGGTTGGGGGTTTCTTGTTATTGTTGTGTAAGAAACTTCTATGGATACCTGAATAAGATCTTTATTACATCTTTTCTAATCTAATCTCCCTCTAAACCCCAATTAGGGGTATAGGGAGGCAATAGGAGCTCTCCATTGCGCTCAATCTTGCAGAATGTTTATGTCCTCCTCCCACACCAAATCTCTCAAATCTGCCTCGAAGGAGCGGAAAACAGTATGAGAGGGTCTTCCTCGTCTTCGAGACCCTGATGAGAGGAAGAACAGCGCTCTCCTCGGCCAACTGTCATTCGGCATCCTTAAAACGTGTCCCAGCCAAGTTCATCTCCTCCACATAATGGCAGAAGTGATGGGCTCACGCTGGGTGCGCCGACGTATAGCGTCGTTCGTGATGCGGTGGTACCATCTTACACCCGAAATTCTCCTGAGGCACTTCATTTCGAAACCTGAGACTTTTTGTGCCTGCACTTTGGTCAGGTGCCAGGACTCCACCCATACAGGAGAATGGGCAACGCACACGCATCAAACAGTTTACATTTCGTCTCAACACTAAACGCCGACGCTTTCCAAATCTTGGTCATGTTGTTAAAGGCACCACTTGCCATATCGATACGTATCGGGACCACAGCCCCGAGGTCATCAGTGGTGGTAATGGTTGCTCCCAGGTACTTAAGTTTATCCACCCGGGAGACCTGGTGACCATCGATGGTTATCGGTAGCTGTTTATCGGGGCAGGCATTATTCGCCATGAGCTCCGTCTTACTGGCACTGACTCGAAGGCCAAGGAATGATGTTTCATCGCAGGTACCTACATACGTAAAAACTGAAATATTATATTTGTTTAGAATTGCAACACCAGGAACAACAAATTTAATTAAAAAAATGAAACAATCTCACCTTGAAATAAATAACTTCTAGTCTCAAAAAATAATTATTATATTTCATATTTAATCACATTATCGTTGTGTTTTTTCTAAAGATAAACAGTTGTAGCTTTTGCTTGCAAGGAGATAAGCCAAGAGGGTTGAAAGTATTGGGGTGGCGTCCGGGTGAAAAGAAAAAGAAAAATACCCAACCCTATTAGCTACCTACCAACGATGTTAATTATAAAAAAATACACCCATCTCCAGAGTGGATAATCGTATTATTTGAATGTTTTTCAAATTAGGCATCCTTCTAATAACTTACTGGACCACAGTTTCTCAAACGTAAGAATTTACAGTAAGTAGGTATGTAAAATATATTTCAAACAGCATCGATTTAGTAAGTAGTAAGGTGGCAGAAATCCTAAGGCAATTAAAGGACTACTAGGTCTAAAAAATGATTTCTGGGTTAGTCAGAAAGCCATACTTTGAGTAGTGATGATGTCGAAAATGTTGACAGTTTCAAATACCTACTTGGGAGTTTATTTGACACCAAATGACGGGACAGATAAGGAACTCCTCATAGGTATTGCATTGGCGAGTTCTCCCTTTTAAAAACATGAGCAAAATGTAGAAATTCACTGGATATGAATTTTGGCACCTGACGAAGGCTCAACAGAAGAAGATCCTAAAATAGTTTGAGCGTTATACAGATTTCAAACAACATTGATATGGTGAGGAATGATAATATTAGAAAGGAATGTAGTTAGCGTAGTGACTGGAATAAAAGTGAATAAATGAAGGTGGCTTGAGCATGTAGAGAGAATGACTAAAAGAGTAATATATAAATCTGAAAGAATGGGTGCACGCAGACGAGGCCGACCTCGAATGACATGGTCCGACCATATCGGTGCCGTCTTACAGGAGGGCCAAGTCAGGAGCAAAAGGAATAAAAGAGCATGAATGCGGAATGTTATGCGTTTGGAGGAAGCGAAATAGGTTTGTTTGGATAGGAAAGAATGGAAGTCCGTATACTCTCTGCCTACCCCTTTCAGGAAACGGCGTGACGGGTAAGATAGTGAAAAATCTCTTTATGAGGTTGGTACAATCCTTCAATGTAGAGAGACGTTATCATAAAGTAGGTACTGTATAATAATGCCGATTATCATTGCAGAGACTGTATGTTCGACCCCGGGTGTCGACCATTTTTGTCTTGCACGACACAAGCTTTGCTTTCTATGAAATTAGTTAAAACTGTTTATTTGTTTTTACTTTGGGTGAGTACGTATTAATTAAAACATTATTTAATTGAGGAAGAACGTTTTTATTTATTGTTGTATTTAAGTTTATCAAGTCTAAGTTCCTTTACCAAACAAAATTTGAATCTGAATGTTCTGAAAGGGTTAGGCAGAGAGAGCGGACCTTCATGCTTTCTCATGTGGCTTTCCTTTTAAATTGTAGCAAACCATTTATAACGTAAGTAGAACTTTCCTTTGTGTTTCCGGTCTGTTTAGCAGACTATATTTCCGTATTCTTTTTACTTATTTACCGTGTAGTACCTACTATTTATGTGATTAAATGTTGCGCAATATAATAAAATATACAGTAGTTAAATATGACTTTTCTAGCAAGATTTAGTAGCGTATAAATAAATAAAGAACGAAAGTCCTTAAGTTGTGGAAGCGACGAATACATTCGGTAGGGGTGCTAAGCCAAGCGAGACAAATTTCCGTGGAAAGACACGAACAGAGGAGAGGGAGTAAGGATGTTAAGTTGGTAGAAAACCGCAAGAAGAGGGAAGATCTGAATTAGGGTTGATTTGAAGAAGAAAACGTAGTATAGCCCCGCTCTGTAATAAACTCTTCTGTCAATTTTTCATTTCGCTAATTTCGTTACTCAGCTCCGGCGCAAAAAATTATGAGACGACAGCGTGTAAATAATTACTGTAATATTATGTACTATGTATAATTAGATTTCTACCCTTTAAAAAAATTGCAGTTTGTGACAAAAAATGCTCCAAAGAATCTACGGACCAGTCAGAGATGGAGAACACTGCCGCATACGATTTAACCGCGAACTTTATGAATTATATGATGATATCAACGACGCGAAAATCATAAAGCTTAACCAACTCCGCTGGCTGGGCCATTTTCAAAGATCGAGCGAACCGTTCGTTGTCAAAAAAGTTTTCTGTGGGTGATTCGCTGGAAGGAGGAGCATTTGTATACCCAGGCTGAGATGGCTGGACGGAGCGGAGAGTAACCTCAGACTGCTGGGAGTGGACGGTGGACGACGAGGACAGGGTGGTATGGGGAAATCTTTTGGATGAGACCAAGACCCACACAGGCACGTATGTTTACGAAGAAGGTTTTCATGAAACGGTCTAAATACGGTCTAGTTGTGATCTATGTACCTGAAATATTTGCCCATTCCTTAACCATTTAATGGGTAAAGATTTGAATAAGATCGCAACTACTTTAGATCGTAATTAGACTGTTTCAGTCAGGAGCGAATGATGCAGCTTAAGATGGTTATAAAACAAAGGTGCTTGTTTTTTTAAAGAGAACACGTAAGAACGCGATTTTGTGTGAGGTGAGAATTTGAAACAAGTGGATGGAAAAAAATGCCACAGCAGGTGTAGATCTGAATGGGATGAAAGTATGTGCTCTCTTGTATGCAGATGACCTAACGCTGATGGTTGAAAGTGATTTGCAAGAACTTGTGTCGCACGTTTATCAAAATTGTGAAATGAATGCCCTCAAGATGAATGTCAGTAAAACAAAAGTGCATGTTTTTGAAAGGGAAGAAATACCTAAAAATGTAATGTGTGAAAGTTCAAAATGATAATTTAGAACAAGTGGATGAGTATGTGAATTAAGTTAGATTATTTGGTAGAGATCGAAGATGTGAAAAGGAGATTGAAAATAGGAAACTGGCTGCCATAAGGGTTGGCGGTGCACTTAGACCTCTAATGAGAAATAAGAACGTACATGTATCTCTAAAATCCAAACAGTTGATGCACATTGCACAGTGCAATCCTGATACCATCAATGTATGACAGTGCACATCAATAATGATGTATGACATATTTGGGCATGCACGAAAAATCTGAAGTAGAAATGAGATATTTACGCTGGATATGCGGGAAAGGAGCCGTGGCCGATCGAGAATGACTTGGACTGATCGTATTATTAGCTGATCCGTCTTAAAGGAGGGCCAAAAAGAAAAGAAAAGAAAGAAAAAAAAAAAAGCCAAGAAAAAAAAAAGAGTATAAGAAATAAAAGGCGATGTACGCGGAACATTATGGAGTCCTATCTCTCTGCTTACTCCCTCCGGGAAACAGCGTGATGGGTAAAAAAGTTGTGGCATTAAAAACTCAGGAGAGATGAGAGAATATATTATTAGATATTATTTCATCACGCTGAAGTAACTTGGACTCTAATCGATCAAGGAGTGGTTTTGGCATTGGGTGTATTTTTAGGATCATGTGGACACCTTGAAGGACCATATCATCAGCTAACCTCTTAGAGCTGAATATCCCATCGAAATGCTGACGACAGTTGATGAGTTTCTTTGTTAACCAAATAGCTTTGAAAAAATGTTTTTGTGGGGTGCTTTCCAGGGAATGTGGAGTAGATGCGGAACGCTTGAGCGGTATAGTGAGCAGATTTACGTGCTGAGGAGGATCGGGAGGGTGTAGCCGTTTTGTTAAGTCAATCCCTCAATAGAGAAATAAAGGATTGAAGAGGCTTAATTTGGATAGTAGTATGCCTCATGCAAAAGTGAAGGCAGAAGTTTTGCTGCAAAAATGTATTTTAACAAATTGGGGTGGTTCAGGTAAGTCAAAAGAATAAGTAGCAAAAATTGGTTATGTATGGCTGAAAGGAAAGGTGGGAAGATCATAATTAGACCTAAAACCAGTGCACCAGATTCGATATGACGACGCGAACGCGTGCATTCAGACCACAGCGTCTGATTGGATCGAGAGGGCTTAGGAGTTTTGACAAAAATAACGTTGATCGACTCCGTTCTCAAGAAAGGCCAGGTCAAAAGTAAAAGAAACACGAAAATCTATAAAAGAAATATTGCAAACATTTAAAGAGTGTGGTTTTTTGGTCCGGATTTTGAAGAGCAAAAGAGCTTGAACCAGATTTCGATGAAGGTCATTCGATCAAATGATCACCTAGTTCGGATAGGAGTGGCATTACAAGAAGAATACAATAAGTAAGTGCCATAAATTTTGAATGTTCCGTAGGTATTACCTAATTAAATGTCGCAACAAAATGTGACGATGTTAACAGGTAGGTAAGCACCTACATAATGTAGAGTCAATTCTCTACACTGAGTTGGTTTTAACGTGCAGTTAATTTAACTGTACCCTAACTTTATCCGCCAGTTCAAAGTGGTCGTGTTATTTGAGTTTCAGTTAAGTGCCCAGGGACTTGGAATAATTTGGTTTTAAATTACCTTTTCGACTTTCTGTTTTCTTTCTTGTGTTTGAATTATAACGATAATTTTATTTCGAATGCTCCCTTTTATATGTGTTTATGCTAAGGTTTTTTTTTTTTTTTTTATTAAATTCATTAATTTATTCTTGCATAATATAGGTACCTACCTACTCGTCTACTTCTGTCGTTTGTAGCTATGTTTCGTTATCTTTATATATAATTTTCTTTTGCCCGTTTGTGTGCATGAACTCCTAATGGCTGGATTTTTTATGAATTTTGTTTGATGAAGGCTAATCCGAGAAATGACTTACGGTTTACAAAATAATATTGATCAGAAAGATTTATTTTAATACCTACAAGTAGCTAACGTAAATCGAATTTCGTTGTCTACACAAAATAAAAAACAAAATACTATCGACATGAAAAATTGAGTAAAATGGAAAAAGCCGTTTTAAAAATTCAATCAAAAGCGCGTAGAAAGTCAATTAATTTGAAATTCGAACATAGAAAACCGCTGTGCTGTGACACCGACCCGAAGTTATTACATAGATGGCGCTGATGGTAGTTTCCCAGCTACGTAAAAAAGCGTTATTTGTATTATGTATTAGTTACGGCATGATTTCAATGTACTATGTATTAGTTACGGCATTTGGGACAAAATTTTCAAAATATTACGTCACATTTTTGTTAGTGAGGTATGATGAAGGTAAAGAGATGTTGAGGAGATGGAAAATTAGTGACAAAGTAAAAAATCAGCACTTTTTTTTTTTTTTTAAATATTAAGTCGTGTCCCGTAAGAGGTAGGAAGAGAGAACGGACCTTCAATTTTTTCTATGCAAGCATACTTCTTCCACCGACAGACCATTTCTCACACAACCTCTTCTATTTCTCGTACTTCTTACTTGGCCTTCCTTAAGGACGGAGTCGATATATTCGATCCACGTCATTCTCACACCTTTCCTTTCAGCCTTGTAATTTTTTTTCGTCATTCTGATTACATGCATTACCCAAGCCATCTCAACGAATTAACTTTTATTGCTAAGATAGTTTAGCTTACTCTCATCTCGCTTGTCGACGACTAGGTTAACCATGCGTCCGGAATTTTTCGACCATATATCCGGAAATATTATGTGTTTGTCCGGAACGCGGAGGGAATTCTTGGGCGTCCGGAATTTCCACAAATAATCTCAACATTATTTTATTAAAAATTTTCAACGAAAGCCGGATTTCTCCGGATATTATTTACCAAATTATAGGTGTGATTAAAAAGTGGAGCATTGCTGGGAAGATTCTTAGAAAAATGACACCAAAGTGATGGACTGGAAATAAAAGCATGAAGACTCTCTCACATCGTGTTTCGTTCCTTCGTAGTAGAGCTGAGGGATTTGGACACAGTGTGCGAGTTCATAGCAACTGCGCAGGATTCAGTTAAGCGGAAAACTCTTTTTGCCTCCCTATGCCTCTAAGTGGGGTCTATGAAATAGGTGTGTTGATTGATTGATTGATTGATGAAAGAGAGCTCAAATTCAATAAAAAAGAAGACATAATAAACTTGGACAAATAGAATATCAACAAAATTCTTTCAATATAAAGGTGAAAAATAACAACAGTTTCCGATAAAATCGCTGTGATTTTGATATCAGTATCCACCCTGCACTCACCTGTATGTGATACAGTAATTTCAAATAGCAGTTATTCAAATTTACTTATTGGAACACCACAGTTACTCCCTGTATTACACACTATTCAAAACACTCGTATAGTTAGATATAATCGCACGGTCCCATGGTGTGAGGATTTGTAAACTATTTCTATCCGCCACACGTGCATGTCTCGCTGCATTTGGCGCTGCGAGCGAATATTTTGAATTTTTTGTTCTACGATTTGACAGTTTGTCATTACTAACCTAAAAGTTTTAACTAACTACTGTTTTTGCTTTATCAAACTCATCTATACTTACTTTTCAAAATATTATAGAGGCTAAGCAGGTATATAAATGCGCTAGAAACAAAAGAAGCGTGCCCTCTAAAAAATGAGAAATCGCTCTTTTTTTCTATAGTAAAAAATCCTTTATCTTGCCTTCAAAACCATGACCAAGATATGGAAAGCGTCGGCGTTTAGCGTCGAGACGAAATGTAAACTGTTTGATGCGTGTGTGTTGCCCATTCTCCTTTATGGGTGTGAGTCCTGGCACCTGACCAAGGCCCAGGCACAAAAAGTCTCAGCCTTTGAGATGAAGTGCCTAAGGAGAATTCTGGGCGTAAGATGGTACCACCGCATCACGGACGACGCTATACGCCGGCGCACCCAGCGTGAGCCCATCACCTCCACCATTGTGGGGAGGAGATGGACTTGGCTGGGACATGTGTTAAGGATGCCGAATGACAGTTGGCCGAGGAGAGCGCTGTTCTTCCTCCCATCAGGGTCCCGAAGACGAGGAAGACCCTCTCATACTGTGTTCCGTTCCTTCGAAGCAGAGCTGAGGGACATGGACATGGTGTGGGAGGAGGTCATCACCGTTGCGCAAGATCGAGCGCAATGGAGAGCTCTTGTTGCCTCCCTATGCCCCTAAGTGGGGTCTAAAGGGAGTTTGGATTGGATTTGGATTGGAAAAAATCCTTTATCTGCTGACATTTCTAATGTTACCACAAGAAGTACAATTAATGAAAGATTATAGTCGCTTGGAAGACACCCGTCAAAGTGTGCTTATGACTTCTGCATTACTTATCTGTTGTTATTTGTGAATTTTAAAAAGATAATAAAATAATGTGCTAATATTGCCATTAATTTTTATTATAAAAACCAATTTAGAGACATTTATGTTTTATCTTTGATTAAATACATGTCAGAATTGTTATTATACTTATCATAACAATATTGCGTTGTATTTTTTATCTATGCACATGTAATAACAGCGATAACACAAAATATCAAACTATTGCGTATGTAATATTAAACAAAAACAGCGAAGGAGAGATATAAAAGAGCCAGAAAACAGCATATTTTCAAATGCAAAGGTACCTGATCGTTCTATAAATGTCCCTTGTTACAAAAAATTATTTCTTACATTACACTGTTTTTAAATGGTCAAATTTTTATGGAAAAAATCAAGCAAAGATTATAGAGTAACATAAAAACGTTAAACATAATAATATGTATAATTCAATAAACTTATACATTGTTTCTATTTTATCTAAACCATCTTAATATTTTAACACCTTCGAGAAAGTATCGTATTTTTAAATTAATTATAAAAATTATAAAAGAAATCTAGGTTAGTGCGATCACTTAAATTAAAACTCGAGGTGGGCTAAATAGATTCTTCCGATGTTTGATTTATTGGATTCTTCTCCGCTCCGGATAACAGAATAATTATTAAAAAGTTGAAAAAATGTATAAGAAATAATTAAAAATATAATATTAAAGTTAGTGTGGAACGGATTTCCCGCGACGCTAACGCCATCTATGAAAATTATATAGCAACAAACTTATTGTTTATCTGACAACGATTGACTTTAAAAATATCAGTACGCAGATTTTTGATGGAATTTTTTTCAAACTTTCAGAAATAATTTTTTAATATTAAAACAGATCTTTGTATAAATTATAAATTTGAAATCAATATTCATAGTAAGCACTACGTCTGTCGGGAAAGCTAATTATTTATTTATTTATTTGTAACGCATGCACAGACAACAGTTATGAAAAAGTACAATATATGGACGAAAACAATATTCAGTCAACTGTCACCCAATTAAGTACTCATGCATCCTTGGACGTCTTTACTTTTCGGCATTCACTAATATCCTTAATCATTCGTCCTCAAAAACCATACCTTCTACATAATATATGAGAGAAAAAAAAGTATGTATTGCCATGACTAAAAATAACGTTTCTTTTAGTTCCATATTTGTCCACTAGTAACTATCTTCACGCTTAACTTTACCAATAGTTCACAGCGATTGGGATGCTAATGGTTACTGTGGGATCCGGGTGTTAAATTCAAATCAAAACAGTCACTTATGTAAGTGTTATCTATAGCGGTATGATTTCCAATTCTCATAATAATAATATAACACAGAAATACTAGACTACGAATGGATCCTGGATATTATCCTATCCTGGCTGCAATAAAGATCCCTTATATCAAATGAAAATATTGTGTGCTTACCCAGTTCTTGCCAATAGGTAACTATTCATTTGTTATCTATATATTAAATTACTTATTATATCGTTTAAATCTAACTAGTTTTTGATAGGCGCTCGTGGCGCCCACTTATCTTTTTTTTTTTCAAACTCTGCTTTCGTTTCGCTGAGTTCGCATGTGAGTCTTTAAAGAACTTGGTTTATTGACGTCTTTATTTCAAACTTAAAAAAACCAACGTAAACTTTTAATTATAAACTTAGCATTCGAATGACTTTACTATGTGGGTGTTTAATTCTTTGATTGACTGAATTTTTTATTGCATTCGTATGGCTTTTCTCTGTATGACTGAATGCAAGTCTTAGAACCACACGGTTGATTGAACTCTTTAAGCAAACCTAAAAAACAACTAAAACTTTTTATTTGGTACAAACTTAGCATTCCAATGGCTTAGGCTTAGAGTATGTCATTGTGGTTTAAATTATTTAAGGATATTGTTTATCTTCTTTTGTTCCATAGCCATCCACTGATGGTTAATGACCACCTTTGTATATTACCTATATCCAGACATTTCAGAACTGGGACCTTACTTTGCATTTAAATCGCGTTTCCGATCCAATTTCAATCCGAATAAGGATGTCATTATGACGTTGAGATCGGGATTGAGTTTCAAGAGTGATAGTGCGTATGGGTGAAAACTGAAAACACGTAGAAAGCCGACTCCGACCCGCGCCGACCGGCGCAAAGAATGTTGTCCATGGTTTCAATGCAATTTAAAAATGGGCAAGCCGGAAAGCGGATTCCTGATTTTGCTGCGCGTATCCCCATTCAAATGCATAGCTGCACAGCTCCGCCGGTCTGCGCGGGTCGGAATCGGCTTTCTTCGTGTTTCCACCCTATAGTCTCATTTGGTACAACCTTATCCTCGACACATTATTAATTATCGCGAGGATCTTTTCTTAAAACATGAACAGCCAAAAGCAACAATTAAAATCACATTACGATAAGGTACCCACTAATAATGATTTAAAATCGTCGATTTTCAGTCTATGAGCATTAAAATATAACTACCTAATTATCACATGCTCGTTAAAAGTTTTTGATATTTTTTGTCGTATATAGGAGCCAAATAATATCATATACTAGAAAATAATGTTGTAACATTTTATCTATTATGAAATCATTTTTTAAAAAAAAAACAAGATATGTTTTTAGTTGATTTGACGCTGTTAAACCCTAAACCATCCAGTGCGGTATTTTTGTATTTTGAGAAAGTATATTTTCCTTTGTTGAGTGCCGCATTCATAAATTTATCTCCAGCCGAGGATGTTTCATTCAGATCAAGGCCTGCTTTTAACAGTAGCGGAGGGTTAGTTAAATGAGTGAAGGAAATATTTGTAATGGCTCAAACACATATTAAACTTCATTTTTCTTCTTACTTATTTACTTATTTACTTAATGAGTCTAATCACCCATCGACTAGACCACTCCACTCCAATATTCAGCAGCTGAAACAGCATTGTCATTACTCATAATCAGGTCTTGCATATCACACCTCACAGGCATATTTTTCTTCTTGAAATACCCAGTCAGGTCCCCTCGACATTGTTAACACTTCTGTAAAGGCCTCCCTGGCTCTAGCTGCACGAATCAGTTTCCTGAAGGCTGGGATTGCAGTCCATCCCCTTATGTTGTGGAGCCATGACACCTGTCTTTTACCCACACCACGTCTTCCCTCGATAATCAGATGCATAAGCGATTACTTATCGCATCTAAGAACATGACATTTGCCCAATTCAGGACCTCCGAATTTATTTATTTTTTAAAGGTATTTTAATGAAAGATCTTTGCAAATATCACTTAATTTTTTATTTTTATTGCCAAAATATTTTCTACCGCAATGCGGTCATCTTCAGTGGCTGTCTGAGTGAATACTGACTGATGTAGTGGCGCTAGTGTGGTGATTTGAGGTTTGTCTATGTATGTGTTGGTGGCGCTAGTGTGGTGATTTGAGGTGTGTCTGTGTATGTGTTAGTCTGCGAGTTATTATTAATAAACAAAGTCAGTAGTGGGGATATGCTTGGAATTTGGTTATTGACAATCGTATTTTTGTGTCTATGTATTTCTAGTGCCTCGAGTGTGTTCATTTTTTGTGTTTTGTGATTTTGTATGTGAAGGAATTGTGTGTTGTTAATGTCAATGGTATGTCCCGTTTCCCTACAATGGTCTGCTATTTCCGAGTTTAATCCGAAGTTTTTCAAAGCTCTGTGGTGTTCGTTAAGTCTTGTTTCAAATTGTCTTCCAGTCTGTCCTATGTATCCTAAATTGCAGTTTTTACAGTTAATTTTGTATATTCCCGATTTTTTGTTGATGTCTATTTTCTGTTTATAGTTGCACAGTCGTTTCCTCAACGAATTGTTTGTATAGAATGCAGGTCTAAAATGTTTATTTGTGTGTTTGGTTGTAATTTCGTCTGTTATATTGTCTATGTAGAGTATTCTCCTCCATTTCTCTTCTTCTTTGTAATTTATTTTGGGATATAAGTAGTCGTATATTAGTTTCGTCTGTCGTTTTCTGTTATGTAGTTGTAAAATGGTGGACGGGTGGTATCCGTTATTGGTTGCAATGTTAATTATTGTGTTTAGTTCTGTATTATAGTTTTCTTTTTCCAGTGGGATAGAAAGTAGTCTATGGATCATTGAATGGAATCCGGCCATCTTGTGTTGGTGTGGGTGGTGTGAGCTCGAATGTATGATTGAGTCTGTGAAACAACTATAAACAGAAAATAGACATCAACAAAAAATCGGGAATATACAAAATTAACTGTAAAAACTGCAATTTAGGATACATAGGACAGACTGGAAGACAATTTGAAACAAGACTTAACGAACACCACAGAGCTTTGAAAAACTTCGGATTAAACTCGGAAATAGCAGACCATTGTAGGGAAACGGGACATACCATTGACATTAACAACACACAATTCCTTCACATACAAAATCACAAAACACAAAAAATGAACACACTCGAGGCACTAGAAATACATAGACACAAAAATACGATTGTCAATAACCAAATTCCAAGCATATCCCCACTACTGACTTTGTTTATTAATAATAACTCGCAGACTAACACATACACAGACACACCTCAAATCACCACACTAGCGCCACCAACACATACATAGACAAACCTCAAATCACCACACTAGCGCCACTACATCAGTCAGTATTCACTCAGACAGCCACTGAAGATGACCGCATTGCGGTAGAAAATATTTTGGCAATAAAAATAAAAAATTAAGTGATATTTGCAAAGATCTTTCATTAAAATACCTTTAATATGGAGAAGTATCACAACGTTGTTGAAAAAACATTCATTGAATTATTTATTTTTTATTTTTTTATTTAAGCCGTCCGCAAAGTCCCCGGTCCAACGCCATTTGTAGGGCTTCCCACAGTGTCCCCCCCCCCCCCATCCGTTGCCTCTTTGAACGCAACAATCTACCATGAATCCACATCTCAAAATCTTCTATCTTGTTCATCATACGAGTCTTTACCTTGAGCTTCCATGTATCAGCTCTGTAAAGAAGCAGCGACTAAATTTCATAGATATCCTCGCGGATTGAAGACTGGATTTTTCCTAGTAACATAGGTAATCAAACCAATATATTGGAAAACAATCTCGACAGACAATGAGTCTATCTGATCTTGGACATTTTTTTATTTTTTTTATTTATTTTTAGTAAAGAAGGTCAATGGACCATATTATGCCCTTTGAGTCACCGCGACCAATAAGATCTATTGTGGCATCCTTCAATGAATTCATGGAGCGCTGCCTCTTATTGTGCCACGTCTCCAGAGGCCTCTTGCAGGGTGACAGTGCCTCTTCCCGGCTCCTGCCCTCCGCAAAAGGTCTCCATAATCTTCTTTTTGAAAGATAGGTCCCAACAGGACTCCTATCTCTCAGTTGCAACAAATGGTTTTGATCATGTGAACTTATGTCCACTTTGACCACTAATGCGGAAGTAATATCCATCATACCAGGTCGGCTCTACAAAGGTGCCATGTACATCCTTCATAGCCAGAACTAGGGAAATAAAAGTCCGCCCCTACACATCCCTCCATGTATGGGTAAGGCAAAAAGTCACCCTGAGGTTGCCTGGTATCAGGGAGCCTCCGTTAATTACTAACCTACCCGTTAGTCACGCATCCCTCGGCACGGGTCGAATGACACCTTGGATTGGGGATTTTTGGGCAGAAAGGTTTACTCCTTCCGGAATGATAGGACTAGGTGATGGGAGGGCTCATAGAAGGCAGGAGGAAAGGAATCAGGTGTAGGATATGCCCTGCATGTTGGACAGCCATGCAAGGCACCCCGTACTCTTTTCTTGTTGACCCTAGCGTCAACAGGGACCGAATGTAACCGCCGTTTCAGCCTGGGCCAACGTAACAGGGTCCACCGCTGGTAGGTGAGAGTCGAGTTGAAATGCAGTGGCTAAGAGGCATTTAATGCTCTTATATTGCGCGTAACATTTCTTTGGACCCCGATCTTGGACATAGATTAAGTTATGATACCTATCTTCTGTAGAGGGTATACTTATACAAAAGTTAGGCGAAACAGAGGTAAAATAATATTTTTTTTAAATGAAAGGTAGAATTTATTTTGGGGTAAATAAAAATGGTCCGTTAACGAAGTGTTATAAAAATCTCTACATTCGATTTTAAAGCAGAATGTAAGGTTCATGAACACTGAAGGATTTCTCATTGGAGAAAGCGTAACGGAAACTATAGAGTGGTAAAACGTAAATCATAATGTTCATACTAAAATGTATTCTGCTTTTCATAATTTTTGTTTTGTTTTCTGTGATTGTTGATTGCCAGATAAATGGTACGAATACAATTTTGAACACGATAAACTACGCCGAAAGAAACGAAGTGGCTCAATGTGTTGGCAAAATGATACGAAAATACAAATATGCCAACAGCACCCAGTTTAGAGGAAACATTTTTCTGATAAAGATCACCAGTCAAACGCTGTCCATTCAGGAGCTTTTACTATCAGATATCCACAATAATGACAAAGCTACGCTGATTGTCAAAAACGCCAGCGATTTCAACATTGAAGGTATCGAATTTGTGGATAAAATCAATACGTATATATTGATCATTGAAGATCTATTGGATATCGTCTTTGATTTGAAAATAGTTCAAGCTCACCCAAGTTGGAATGCAGCTGCCAAATTCTTCTTGATTCTCAATAGAGATTCTGTCACAGAAACAAACATCAAATCTATTTTCAACTTTTTGAAAACGAAAAACATATTCGATGCTTTTGTTATTCATATAAAAATGGAGATCAACGTAGTTTACGCGTACACCTGGTATCCATTTGTTAATAATGATTGTGGGGAAAACTGTCGAGAAATCTCGCAATTGGACACTTGTGTTGCAAGACAAAAGATGGTACAGATTTCTGAAATCCAAAAAAAGGTGCCGAGAAACTTAAACCAATGTCCTATAAATGTTCTGACTGTTCAAGTGGAACCGTACGTAATGGAAGGACTCTTTTCAAACACCTCACAATATCTTGGAACGGAGGGAAACTTTTTATCGGTGTTGGCTGATTTCATGAACGCATCTCTAAAGGTCACCAAGCATAACAGCTACATGGACGGAGAGGTGAAAATTTACAGAAATTTCAAACTGGATGGAGATTCTTATGATATATTCATCGGAAACGTATTTCCAAATTTATTTGACAGTAAATACGAAATACTGATATCCTATTTTCAAGAGAGACTATCGTGGTGTGTTCCTTTGGCCAGTACAGCATCGTTCGGAGAAAGTCTTACTTACATATTTTCTTTGGATACCTGGATAACTTTGATCATTTCGACCTTTCTGGTGACTGTAGTTCTATTATTGATTGATTTAGCTGCAGGTTCTGCTCATTGGCTGCAGTTTGGTTCAATATTTATGACATTATTCACTTTACTTTTGGGTAAAATCGCTATAATAGTCTCAACTAACAATGTTTATAGAATGATGATTAGCTGTTGGCTGCTCTTTTCGATAGTTTCAAACGTGATCGTACAAAGTTCTTTCAGAAGCTTTTTGATCAACCCATTGAGAAAGGATCAAATTAATACCTTAGAAAAGTTGATCGATTCCGGATATACTATGGGAGGTCACGAAGTGCATGCATATCAAAGTTTCATCGATTCAGATGACAGATACACTTACCATAAATGCAAGCCTTTGAACGAATGCTTCGTGCAAGCGACAAGGGGAGAATTTGCAATTTACGGTCCAATGGGAGTTTTTAAATTTTATGAAAGACGGATGATTCGCAAGAAGAATATTCCCTGGTATTGCTTCGACGAAGATAAGTCCGAATTATACAATCCGTTGATTTTGACCTGGAGAAATTATCCGCTCAGAAAGAAGATGCAAGACACGTCAAACAGACTTTTTGAAAGTGGAATTTGGGACTCGTATTTTATGAATCGCGATAGTGACATCGAGAAGCAAACTTCCACTCGTAGGGCCGACAATGATGCCATAGATCTATCGGAAGTAAGTGACATATTTCTCATCTACCTGGTAGCTTTGGCCATTTCGGTGCTGGTTTTCTTTCTTGAAGTATTGCATCATTGCATTCGTAGAAGAATTTCGAAGTTTTTTCACGATCATCACCAACTCGGAGATGCGATGGGCAGAAAAGTTCGATGAAGTCATTATCTTTCTGGAAGTATTTTTTATATGTTAAGTATATATCTGATATTTTCTTATACAGCTTATAAAACTTTGAATAAAAACAAACAAACTTGGATTCACCCAACATCAACACTTTTTAGACATCTTTCACAGATAGCAAAGCTTGTGTTATTGAAGTGAAAATGTTCAGCATCGGGATACGAACCCATGATGTTCAGTACACTGTACATACAAAAACCGTTAATTGAATCACTGGGCTACCAACTACCTCAAGATAAATTTAAAATGCATCTACGGAGAAATGAAGTATTTTGTGCCTTGGGCTGTCAAAATGAGATGGTGCCAAATAAGTATTTTCCCGCCAACGTTAACTCGGAGACATTATCTAATAAACGCTAAGCTCTTTGAGAATCCAGTTATTATTTTTTCTTGGCAGTCCATGGAATTCTCAGGAAAATAATTATTAAGTACATTCCTCTTTTTTCTAGTACCTATAAATTATTCTCTATATCCAGTTCTGAAGAATTGCACGATGCACGATCCTCAAATTCACACAATAGTATTTTCACGTATGCAGCCATCTTAAGTCAAATGGGAATTTAGGGTACGATCTAAGCACCATAATACTAATACATACATTTTAGATTTCATTTAGGTAAGTATGGGTGAACGGTCATAAATATTGCACAAGATCAAGCGCAAAGGAGAGCTCTTGTTTATTTATTTTAATTTTAACATGAATATACAGACAGTGAAATTGATACAAGAATAAGAGAATACATACATACACATTACGAAATATACTCCATTGTTGCCTTTCTATGCCCCTATCTAGGGTATAAAGAAAGAATAGAATAGAATACATGGAATAGAGATCTTCAAGAGAAAGATCAAAGAAACAGACTTCTATGTAGATAATAATTAATATGGTATACAGTTTCTATAAAACAAAATTCTCTAGAAGCAAATCAATGATGTTCCCTTTCCATGCTGATTACCAGAGGACCGTGCTATTTTTTGCTACCCAAATTGAATAATAAGACTGAGATTTCTAATGTTTATTAATAAGGATCATGCATATTTAAACATTTATTTAACGAATTGGATTTTGCGTCTCTTCCTAATGAATTTGTCAATTTTGTAATAGGAAATTTCAATTATTAGGACCACACCACAAATTCCGTGACCAATCAGGAGAACGTAAAAGGCGCCCAACATGTGATTCATTCCCAAAGGAAACACTTCGCTCTTGCTCTTTACAGTGTCACTTATCATAGAATCTCTGGACCATTTTTGAATCAAACCGCATTCCAAAATGGTCCGAATTATTTTATTGAATCTCAACGTAAGCGGGAAAAATTTTCTGGCCAGCATTACAACAGCGTAATTGTAAATTATATTGTCGTCGTCGAAGCAATAAACGAAAGATCTCCCTTTGCCGATCAGTTTTTCTTGATAAATCATTTGCTTCTTCGGAGCAGCAATCGCAAGATTTTGATCTTCATCCATTCGTTTGACGCATTCATTTAAAGAGTCGCAAATTTTGAAATTCTCATAAATGAGTTTGTTGTCTTTAAAAGTTTCTCGGATCCATGGTTTTCCGCTCATTTTCAAACCAGCCGATACCAGATCCGCTTCGGTATCAATTTGTTTCTCATATTTGGGATTGATAAGGAAACTTCTCAACAAGCTTTGGTATGACGTATTGAGATTTAAACTGAAAAGCAGCCATGTCATTACAATAATTCTAAAAGATATCTTTCTAGGATTCAAGTGCATCACTAGTCCTAAAATCATACCGAATGATACTAAGATGGATCGGGTTGGCCAGATTGATTTGTGTGGTTCTTCATGTCTTAAGGACCAATGGAAAATTATGGCTGCTAATACGACGGCAGCCACAGTTGTTATCCACGTTGAAAATGTAAAAATCGTGATCAGATTTGACCAAGTGGATGTCGTTCCGGATCTATGAACACACCATAAGATTTCATCTTGGGCGTACGTACTAGTTACGTCTAGCCATTTCCTGATATCTTTGTTCACTTCCAAATTGCCTATGATTATATCAGCGAGATTTTTTCCAACCTTTTCATACAGTCCAGTTGTGTTTCCCTCGAATGTAATAGTGCCTCTTTCTTCGGGATCATCCATCATATGAAATACCAAACTCATATTCGTTATTTCCGTAATCATTTTCAAAAGCTGAACCTCTATTCCCGATGTGAAATTGTATTCGTCGACATATTTGGATTTGACCACACGATTGACCGGTGGCATTACGTACGGTTCACTGATAGCTGCGTAAACATTTAACGGACACATCTCCATATTATTGGGGATGATATCCGTGTACTGTTCATAATTTGTGATATTGTGTGAACCACAAATGTCCAACAAGTGTATTGTATCGCAGGGTCCCAGACAATTGGTTGCTTTGTATGGTTTACAATAGTATGCTTTTATTTCGTCGCTGTCCAACATATCAACTAGTATCACAGTTCTGAGCATTTGGTATTTCTTCATTTCATCCAGCAGCTCTTTAACCAATAGATCTAGTTCGTCTTCGGGAGATAATCTGATATAAACCACGGCTTTTGCTAATGGGTTCCAAGTTGGTAAGCGATTCAATTGATGGATATTTTTTATCAGTTCTTCCTTGTGTTCTAAAATCATCATGTAATTTTTTGCCTTTTCCGGGAAATGTGAGGCGTTCTTGTGTTTGTACATAGAGTCTTTGGCCATGATTGAATATTTTATCCCATGATTAATAGTTTTGAGAATAATTTGAGAGGAGGTGGAATTTGCCGTGTTGACGTTGATTATGACTAGGTTTCCTCTTAAAGCCTTTTTATCAACTAGATATTTGGCAGATAGATCTAAAACACAGTTGGCAGTTTGTTCCACATAAGACTCCTCGTTTAAGTGTAAGAAAATGTTTGGATCGTAAGCACCGACGATGTTCAGGTAAACCATGTATAACAATATAAACTTCATCTTTCAACCTATTATCCTTCTTCGATTTTTCTTCTTTTAACTCAGCATAGACTAAAACATAAAAAAAGGATATCGTCAATATTTTTCTGTAGCCTATAAAAAAAAGCTGCTAACCTAGGGTAGCCCAGAACTCATAGTTTATTATTATTATAACAGCCTTTTCGTGTAAAACATATCTTTGCATAAAAACTCATAATTTTACGATTAAAATGAATTTAACCTTGGAATTATTATAGAAACTTTAAAATGATATCGACTGTTGGAGCTTTTTATTATCTGCTTTAGAACTACATATTCAATATTAATCGGTACTTTAAGGGGGACCCACTGAAGTTACGGACCTCAAATTTTACGTGTTTGTGTAGGAGCATAAGACCAACCCGTATACCAAATTTTATGAAAATCGAAGAAATTTATATGTTTAGTTTATTTTCTATTGGTGTTTGCATCTTGGCATCACCTATTAATGTATCTTTTTTAATGTCAAAATTGTTTGTAAAAGCAACCGCTGGTTGCGTAGACAATAAATAAATAAAAAAATATTTTTTTTTCTTTTTTAGCCTATTTTCTAGAACAAGTGAAATTTTCTTTGGATACTTTAAGAGGGTTCCCCTGAAGATACAGATCTCAACATTTTACTGACTCATCTACATCGAGGGGCTAACCGTTCTACCAAATTTCAATCAAATCGGATAGGAATTACTATGAGTTATGGGTGGCACACATTTTTGGCGTACGCGTACGGGTACGCGGAATTTTTTTTTTGCATTTTTGGAATCTACACCCTCGAAAACGTCGAGAAAATTAATTTCAGCGAAATCTATTTTTTTTTTTGAAATCTGATCACATGTATAATTCTGTATACTATGAGTAAAACCTCATCCATACTTTTAGTGGAAGTGGATATAATGTTTCAAGGATTGTTATTTATTTTTTTATTTTTGAATTTAGTTCATGTTTTATTCTATTGATTGATAAAATCTAGTCTAAATTTATAATTGCTATATAATTTTTAACTATACACAATATTTTATTTATTTTCTCATGTCATTAATTCTAATTCATGTTATTTTTACTTTTGATCACTAAATTTTTTATTGACTTAATAATATGTTTCATGTTTTATTTTTTATGTATGTGATGGGGATACTTATTGAGTTAATACCTGCTTCGTTTTTTTATTTTGTTTTTTATATTACTGATGAGGATGTTTATATTTGATTTTTTATATGAATGGTTAGGATATTTATTGATTTAATTTTTTGATTTAATGCTTTTTTTTTTTTAATTTGTTGGTTTGATGCTTTGTTTTATATTAGAGAATTTTATATGTGACTGATGAGATTATTTATTGACTTAATAATGTGTTTCATATTTTATTTTTTGTATAAGTAATGGGGATATTTATTGAGTTGATACCTGCTTCGTTTTTTTTTTTTTTTTTTTTGCTGTTGAGGATATTTATAATTTAATGCTTTGTTTTATATTTGATTTTTTTTATGTGGGACTGATGTGAATATTTATTAATTTAGTGCTATGTTTTGTATTTTATTGTTTGTTTTTGTGAGTTTTGAATTGATATGATCATGTAAAAGGCTTGTAGCCGTGTATTGTTGAAATAAATAAATAAATAAATTAGGATGTAG
This sequence comes from Mystacides longicornis, assembly GCA_963576905.1. Taxonomy (NCBI): domain Eukaryota; kingdom Metazoa; phylum Arthropoda; class Insecta; order Trichoptera; family Leptoceridae; genus Mystacides; species Mystacides longicornis. The sequence goes on along the minus strand of OY756439.1, from coordinate 3,126,090 downwards.
TAGGTACACTGTGTTAAAGTTTATTGATTTCTCAACAATCTTGCTCAATAGAATCGGAATTTTCGAAACCAATCAATACGATTATTAAACACTTATCCAACTATCTTTAACTTGAGATCGGCTGAACAGATTTTTATAATACTTGGTTTATTGGAAATTCTCCGATCCGGATAACATAATAACAATTAAAAAATTGAAAAATTCATAAGAAATCTTTTAAATTATAATATTAATGTTAGTATGGAACGGATTTCCTGCGACGCCAACGCCATCTATGAAAAAACTATAGCGACAAGATTACATATTGTTTACCTGACATCCATTGACATTAAAATTATTGATTTTTGATGAAATATTATTTTAACATTTTAACATATTTTAAACTTATTTATTCATAATAAGGACTACATGACAAAATATAAGCTATAAGCTCGATTAATCAATAACCATAACTTTTGCACTTATTTAAATTTGTATAATTACTTTATAACAATAATATGTTCTAATTAATGAAATTTAGACACATAATATTATATACCTACGTAGCAACAACATTTTTTCATAAGATAAACTACATAGGATTTTAGATAAACTATTTTTTTATTAGAGCAATAAAATATAGCTATGCTTATTAAGTGTTTCCTAAGCTATACTTCCTTATGCATTCTATAACACTCCTACACCAAAAAGATCATGAAACATTTTTTTTCTTTTTACCTGATATACTTTTATAGAATTTTGAATTGAATGGAATAATGGTATGTGCGCTTATATACATAAGATGATAATATTATATTACTTATGGCTGAATGTGAAAATGATCTGCAAGAACTTGTGTCAAGTGTGTTTGAAAATTGTGCAAAAAACTGTCTTAAAAAATGAATGTCAGCAAAACAAAAGTTCTGGAAAATAAATGTTTTAAGCAAGTGAATGAGTATGTGTATTTAGGAAGCATGTTTAGTAGGGATGGAAAGTGTGAAAGGGAAATCGTACGTTGGAAAGTGGCTGGTAGCAGGGTGACCGGTGCACTAAGACCTATTATGAGAAATAATAACGTCTCACTGCAAGCAAAAAAACTAGTGCATAACGCAATTCTGTTGCCATCAATGATGTCAATGTATAGATGTGAAACGTGGACATGGACGAAACAGACGAATGTAGTATAAATGCAGAAGAGATGAGATCTCTACGAAGAATCGTCTCGAAGAAAGTCTGTCTGTTATGCCCAACTATCTCAAAATTAGCACATTGTTTTTACCAAAAGACCATAATTTCTTTCAAAATAATTACCAAAAGACCATAATTTCTTTCAAAATAATTACCAAAATACCATAATTTCTTTCAAAATAATTACCAAAAGACCATAATTTCTTTCAAAATAATTACCAAAATACCATAATTTCTTTCAAAATAATTACCAAAAGAACATAATTTCTTTCAAAATAATTACCAAAATACCATAATTTCTTTCAAAATAATTACCAAAAGACCATAATTTCTTTCAAAATAATTACCAAAAGACCATAATTTCTTTCAAAATAATTACCAAAATACCATAATTTCTTTCCAAAGGCCACAATTTCATTACCTGTGATTCAATGTTGTATGAAGTGTTATTGTTATTTTCCCTATGCCCCTGATTGAAGTCATTCAGGGAGTATTGATTTGAAATAAAACCAATTGATTTGAAATAAAAAAAAACAACATCAATGCAAAATGCTTGTTTATTACCAAAAGATTTTTTTTATATAATTAATGGCAAAACTAAAATACGTGATACGAAACTAATCCTTGTGCCACCAAAAGATGAAAAGGGTATCCAAATAACCTGTAAGGCAGAAAACATTGTATCATAGTAGGCCAAAGTAGAAAATTCTGGAAGAATAGAACAGGCCAGTTGCATGCCAGAAGACAATTAACCCAGTCCATAACGTTGTTTTAAACGGAGTGTCGCATATCGAACCCTTTCCAATGTTCCAATATTTCTATTGAATAATCTCATGGATTACGTGTACCGATCCAAGTGTGGACTGGGTCCGATGCGGCGGGCCAAAGAGAGCATTTATAATATGTGCGTCTTTTCCGCTAACAGAATAAGCAGGGTATATTTTTATAGTATTTTTTTTCATATTATAGGACATTTCGCTAACGCCGACTCTGTGTCTATATTAAAATTAAATAAGGACGTTTTTTTAACCAAATCACGTGATGTTCATGCTACGTAAGTGGAAAAAGAGGTAGGTAAGTAAGTACTTACTGGATATAATATGAATTAAGCAAGGTCTATGTCACACTTTGGCCAAGTCCGCACTGACAGTGACAAGACACTCGCTTAGCGTCTAGAGCCTATTGACACATCTCCTATTTATCACATGTTTGCTTCCTTGAATACACTAGGCAAGACACCAAGTACTCATGGGGCCGGTTGTGAACTTTTTAGATTCTACTTAGTGGCACTGTTCTTCGATACTTTGGACTATAGCGAGGAGGGAACCGGATTTTCTTGGAAAACTAATATTTTTCGGTACGGTAAAGGTTCAAAGGTAAAAGTTCAGTACCCCTGTTTAAAGTTTCAGTGACATTTACGGTGGCGTGAAGTAACAATTTTTTTTATGGAAACATGTATAGCGCCTCTGCAGAATACTTTGGAAAGCTTCGCAGCCCATACAAAATTTCCGTGAGTTTCTCACTTGTGTTAGTGACTAAAATTCGGGGTAGGGAGTGTGATGCCCTGCTTGCTATAGTGACCAGATTCAGACGTTGAGGCGGTCTGAGGACAGGGATGCTTGGAAAGATTTAGAGAGAAAGAGTGGTATAGGGAGGCAAAAAGAGCTCTCCATTGCGATTCATCCTGTGCGATTTCTCGGCGAACTATCATTAGGCATGTCTGTTTCCTCTCCATAGTGATAGACGTAGAAGTGATGGGCTGGCAGCACCGGAAACGTACTTTAATATTTTTTTGTTGGTGTAAAAAAACCGCACCTTATTCCCCAATATTAAAGATGGGGAGGAAATCCTGCCCTTCAAAGAATGAATTTTCTTATAGTTTTATCGGTAGTATTAAAAACAATAATTCAAATATAAGATGCTTGTTTATTATTAAAAAAAATAGTAAAAAACATCAGAATGTAACAATACCCATTTTATTCAATGAAGGAATGGTATCGCTATATGAATTTTACCTGAGTCATGATAACTATTGATTTTGTAGAAAACAACTTCTGTGAAAAAGATAATGGCGCAAAGAGCGTCACCAATGAGAAGTAAATAAAACGCCCCGGACATGTGACCCATTCCTAAAGGGATGGTTTCGCTATTGATAACTCCAACTACCGGCGTCCCCACACTCTTAAGAGGTTTCCATTTCTTCAGCACTCCGTTCTCCAAAAGACTGCGAATGATCTTATCGAATCTCTTTTTAAGCGGAAAAAACTTTCGAAGAATCAAATTAACTCCGTATCTGTGGATAATGTCGTTATCAAAGCAATAAACAAAGGAACGTCCTCTACCAATAAACTGTTCAAGATAAACCATTTCCCTTCTGGCAATTGCTACTGCGAATTTAGTATCTCTCTCAATTTCATGAACACAATCCGTTATAGGTTTACACAAGACATAGTTATTGTAAATGAGAGGGTTGTCTTTTAAGAATTCTCGGATCCACGGTTTACCACCGAGTTTGAAACCCTCGGAAATCAATTCTTCTAAAGTATCAATTTGTTTGTCGTATGTTGGATGTATCAGGAAACTTCTCAAAAAACTCTGATAGGCTGTGTTGAGATTCAAGCAAAATAGAAGCCATGTCATTACTATGATTCTAAACGACAACCCTTTTGGTGACAAAGGTGTGACTAGAGCAAGAATCATCCCAAAAACAGAAATAATGGATCTGATTAACCAAGCAGATCGTTTTGGTTGTTCATGACGAAGAAACAAGTGTATAACTAAAGAAACAAATATCAGTGCTGCAAATGTAGCTAACCACGTGGATATAGAAAATATGGTTATTAAATTGGACCAAGTAGAGGATTTACCAGACTTTTGGACGCACCAAACAATTGTATCTGCATAATATGGTTTGGTAGAGTCCAACCATTTTCTGCTTGTTCTACTGGTTTCAAGATTACCTACGATAACATCTGCATTATTGGTTTTTAGTTTTTCATACAGTCCAGTTGCTCTTCCGTCATACGTAATTTCACCTCTTTCCTCATGATCTTTTAACATACGGAAGACTAAAGACATATTGGTGATGGTTGCAATGGCTTGTAGCAAACGGACTTCTATGCCCTCTGTTATGTCATATTGATCATTATAAATGGACTCGTTGATTTTGTTGATTGGTGGGAAAACATAAGGAACGCTTACAGTTGCATAAACGACCAAAGGACATCTCTCCATATTGAAAGGAATAATGTTGGAACAATCGTTGAAATGGATTATTTTTTTGCTGTTGCAGATATCCAATAAATGTATTGTTTCGCAACGGCCACCGCAGTTATTTTTACTGTAATTTTCACAATAATATGCTCGAATTTCGTCCGTACCTTCAGTATCAATTAAAACAACTGAATTAATCATACCGTAATGCTTGCACAAGTTGATAAGGTCTTTGACTTCCATTTCCAAATCATGTTCCGGTTTCAATTTGATGTAAATGATGGTTTTAGCAAGAGGATTCCAAGTTGGTAATTTGTTCAATTGTTTTACGTTTCTTGTTAATTCTTGTCTATTTTCAATGATCATCATGTAATTTTTTGCCTTTTCTGGAAAATGGGAGGCGTTTTTGTGCGGATAAGCTGAATCTTTGGTCATTATAGAAAATTTCATGCCATTGTTGACTGTTTTTAAAATCAACTCCGACGATGCAGTGTCTTGTCTGTTTATGTTGATTATGACGATGTTGCCTTTGAGACTGTCGCTGTCGGCAAGGTATTTGGTTGAAAGTTGGAGCACACATCTTGCCGCGCTGTCCGTATGTCGATCTTCATCGTAAGAAATAAAATAATTATTTTCGTCATAAACTGATTCAGCAATTTGTAAAATCGAAAGTGAAAAAATCAATATAATATTTTCTTTGAACTTGAAAATACGATTCAATTTTAAATTTTTAATCATAGCATAATGACTGAATTAAATATAATATATTTACAGGAATCCATCTAAATCTTGTTTCTTGAAATCTTGGAGCTGATACCAACATGATTCAACCGACGAAGTCCAAGTCCAAAATCATATTTTATTTTTTATCGAATCTTTTTATACTTAGTAAATAGTTAATGTTTTTTTTTATTTCTCTGCAATTTCTTCCTTTTTTTAGGCTTTATAAAATATGAACAGTCGTTTCTATATTACTAACAACGGTTTTTTTCTGATTATAATCAAATTTGATTTTTCGCTTAGCAATAAAATGTCAATTTTTTTTTACGTATAACGATCGGTATAATGTTCACCCAGCGAATGTTTGACATTTAACTATGATGTACATCATTTTAACAGAAAAAATATAAATGGTTTTAAATAACATGCACAAACGTAAAAGCAACACCCACATTAAACAGTGGCTCTTAAACTTTTATAATTATTTGCGTACCGCTTTGCACTAGATTCGATAAATTTATTTCTCTTAATATTTTTCCAAGTTATTTCCGGTTCTGGAGTTCACAAAAAATATTATAAATTTGGAAGCGGACTATTATTCCAAGTAGTTATTTTTTAAATAATATTTTCTAAGGCGTTATCCCTAAAGGCTTCCTTGAATATTCTTTTGAAGGAAGGGTGTGTCTTGGTTTACCACCTAGAAAGTTTGCTCCTGTCCATTCTTCGGTCATGGCTGTATTATTTTCTTCTTCGCTTTCTAGATTATTTGATAATAATATTATATTGTGCTCAAATTTCTTCCGTTCAGTAAAAAGTTTCACTGTCATTTTTCTAAATGTCGTATTCTCAATATTCTGAGCTAGTTTTTGAGTCTTGTGGTGTCTTTTATAGTTTCGCACGAAATGTCATACCATTGTTAATTTGTGCGGTTGGCTTGTTGAATGGGGTCTGTATTGTTTCTTCAACTTTCTCAACCGGGTCTGGTTCACTTTATTGAAGGTTACATTGTACGACCTTGATACATTTTTTTTACCTAGTTAAGTTTCAAAATGAAAGGTCAAGCGCTTATCGCGTTTTATATCCAGACATATCGGAACTAAAAAGGGCATATACGGTCCGTATTATTACGCAGTCGGTAGAATCCGTATAATACGGATGCATTTTGGCATAAAAATGCAACCCTTCTCTAGGTTAAGTCATGTCTTGTGTCAAGACCATTCATACCGATTTGGTCCGTAGATTGTCATCATTATCATCAGACCGTTGTTGCTCATTGGTGGACTTCCAGAGAAAGACCAGACAAGAAAGGACCAGATTCCTTTCAAATCTTCTCCAACCATCTCTGTGTTACGTTCTCTTTATCTAACTCCGTGTTAACACCTGTAGCCCTAGTATAAGTTTTCGATGATCGTTTCGATATTCGATCATCGAAAGAGTTTCGAAAATTTTTCATACTAAAATGATCGAACGATTCGATCGTTTGATTTAAGAACACTATTTGCACGCTAATAAGCGCTTATTAGCGTGTACTTAGCTTTCGATCAAACTCGTACTAGCCCCACTGTACTATGACGATTGTTGATCTGGCTGTTGGTTTGACAACTCTCATTCTTCCTTTTTTTTTTTGAAATAAAAATGAATCTGTGCTCACTCGAAGTGAACACAAATACACTTTTTGACATCTTTCACATTAACCAAATAATAGTTGTGTCGTGAAAGCGGAAATGGTCGGCACGACCGGGATTCGAACCTGCGACCTCCGATACGATGTGCGCATGAAAGCCAGCGATTGATACCACTGGACTACCTTGGGTTGGCTTAAAGAGATCCTTCGGGATAAGTCCGCCCTTTGAATCTTTAAAGTGTTTGTATGAAAATTGTTTTTAATTAATTATTTCACAATAAAGTTTTATTTATTTACCACTTCAAGATTACAATAAAAATTATGTTTTATTGTATAATAAAATAATAATAAAGATCACCCAAAATGAATACAAATAATATTCATTTGACATTTTTCACAGAAAGCAAAGCTTGTGTCGGGAACTGGGATTGAATCTACGTTTCAGCTACAAAATTCGATGACTAAGGGTGACTTCTTCGATTGTAAGTAGCAAAGCGTTAGCGATAGCAAAGCAATGGCAATATTTCACTCATAAACATGTAGTTTTATCATAATGTTTCTTGATGAAATAATGTTTTTAAACATTTTAATGTTGGTATGCACGTTACTAATCGATTATCATCTACTTTGATATTCCTTACGATCGAGTAACACATGATAGTAAAGTATTGTGCTAATACTTTACTGCTACTTGCGGGGTCGAAAAACCCACCTTAGCTGCTAGAGTACAACTACTCCTATGTATTGTTTTTTATGGACGAAATCTTGAGTAAATGCCTAATACCCAAACAAACAACGATGTTGGAATACCAGTTGGTGAAAAAAATTACATTATTCACGTACTAAAGTTTGAGAGACGCTGATAAATCTAATGTTTGTAATAATTATTTTAGTTCAGTTTAAATGACGAATCAATTACTCGGTTTTAAGGTCATCCGTTAATGCATTTCATAAGCAGGGCCGGTTTTCATATCGGGGCCTTTGTGCAAGGGCCAGGAATTTCCGTAAATAAAGGGACGGGAGACTAGTGGTTGAGCTATGAGCAGTGCAGAATAATGTGTCCTGGAAACAGCGCTTAAAACAGATGTATTGATCGGAAGTATTTTGATTATATTTTGTATCAATTTTTTTTACAAGGTAAGGTAATGTTGTTGTCGATGTGTTTTTTATCATCTTAATTATAATTGTTAAGTTCGTCCGTATGTCAGTATTTTCGTATTTCTTTTAATGAATATTTGCTCATTTAATGTGAACACAAATACACTCTTTCACAGTGTTGACACAAGCAATGCAGCGCCATAGAGACGGATGGCTCTATGCCGCATTTGTTATCTATCGATTGTGATCTATGTTGTTGTATTTCCGTTTCTCAGCTTCAGGCATGTTTAAATAAAGAAATACGCGTTTTTTAATACTACTAGCATTTTTATTTGATACAAAATAAATTATCCCAATACTCAGCTCAACATGGTCCTTCGAGCCGGATTTGAACCAGCAACCTATGGATAAACTACATTTTTCGAATATTTTTATTATTATTCTGTTATCCGGAGCGGAGAAGAATCCAATAAACAGAGGATCATAATAATCTGTTCAGCCGATTTCGAATTATAAGTAGTGTTCGCACTAACCCGATTTTCTTTTATATTATAGAGATGAATATTTTTGTGCTTAAATTTTTCGTCTAGAAGTGGACATCCGTTGATATGACAATAATAGTGACCGCAGGAATATCGTCTCGACGAAATATGTGGCGCTTGATACGGAGAGAAATGTCAAATTGTCCCAAGTCCCCAACGTGATAGCGCATAATAGAGGGACCCATTTTAAGGGACGATTATTATAAAACTGATTTATCGGACAGTCAAACAATTAATGACCCATTCCCATGCAAGTTTTTCGACAGGTTTTCCTGCTAGTTGGTATTATATTCATACACGTATAATCTTTACAAAATCCCATTAGAATATAACAATACTCTACGAACCTTAATCTTTTTTAAAAATAATTCTAAGGCCCCATCTCGTCTTAGTTTAATATTATTTTTAGTCATAACCTCATATTTTATTCTATTAGTTCTAAATCAACATGACATAATAATAATATAAAAACAAGGTTTTGTTTATGAATAAATTATTAGTATGTTTGAACTTAATACCTGTTTAATGTATTCTCAAAAAAAAAAAAGAGACGCATTAAATAGAAAATGGATAAAAAAATAGCATTTTTTTTAAATTACATTTATATAGATACCTACCTGCCTATATGTTACAGTTTTTTTTTGTTTTTGTTGAGGCCTTCCACCCGATATCGAGTGATTTTGGATATTATGTTACAGTGAATAAATAAGTAATCAGTGAAATAAAATAAATAAAAAAAAATAATTTGTGTCATCATTTTAGGTATTTTTTTACATTAAACATATTGTGCTGATAAATTACCATTTTTTTTTTTATAAATAGTTAAGTATTTTTTTTATCACCGTTATTATAATTTACGGTTTGTTGGAAAAAACTTTTTATGATACATTTTAATGAAATAAAATATTTTCAAAATTATACCCTTAAAAAAACATCGAATTTCAAAGTGAAAATGAGTAAAGGCTTGTGTGACATTTTTATGAAATGAAAACAGAAAACAAGAAAAAAGATATTTTGTTTAATCGCCTACAAAGTATTTTTTTTTTAATTTTTAAATTGTTCCTTGTTTATAGAGATTCAATATTTTTTGTTGGCATAATTGTTTTTGTAACAGCTAGGTACATTACCTAGCTATTTCAGAAAAAAAATATGTATGTTCTTACAAAATGGTGAGCCTTTAACCATTAAGTCAGGATGTCGGACATTGTCTAACGAGTGGCAGCGTTAAAATGGCGATGGGCCGGTCATGTCGCTCGATTGGAGGATAAATGGAGAAAACGCCTCCTGTGCTGGTGCCCTAGGACTACAATAATTAAAAACTCTGGCCGTCCACAGCTTCGATAGAGGGACGTTATCGTAAGAACCGTTGGCTCGCAGTGGATGGAGGTTGCACAAGATCGGGGAATGTGGAAGACTCTGGTGGAGGCCTATGTCCAGGAGTGGACTGATACAGGCTGGGAAGGAAGAAGGAAGGAAGTCAGGGTTTGACAAAAAAAAATACTTAAAAAGTTATAATTTGAAAACTATTAAAAAATCGCTTTACATATACCTAGTTATTGATGCATTTGGTTATCCCTAAAGGTTTTCTATCTGTGGACTTCCGCTGAATCATACTTTATGGGACACCACTTTTATAATATTATGCTGTTATTATCCTAACATTTTATTTGCTATTATATAGTATGTGCCAGATTCAAACAATCGAGCCAGAAGACATAAATTGTTCTTTGAGCCGACTGGACGTACTAATATTATATGCAACTCACCTGTCGGGAGAGCGGTAAGTTTGTTGAATGAATTATCCGAGTATGTCGATATATTCAACATCACATACGATAGTTTTAGGCCAATATTAATGTTTTTATCTCCAGTGTTGTAGATCATGATTTGTTATTTTTTGTTATATATATATATATATATATATATATATATATATATATATATATATATATATATATGAATGGAGTGAAAACCCAAGATTTGTCACGAAATGCATGTGAACAACATGCACCTCGAAAGACAAAAAGGGATAATCAGCTTTTCACAGGAAACAATTTGAAGATGGAAGGTTTACTCCTTTACGATGTGATGAATTCGGCAGAGACTGTGCTACTGCACTTGCATATGGGACGAGGCTGTGCCCATCACCAGAATATGCGAATGGATTCGTCAAAAAGATAGTGTGTTTCGACATTGTGCGCATGTGTCTCATCAGGACCATCTCTCAAAATGGCCTACACATCGTGGAATCCGATGAAAGCGGGGAGTGCCGCATAACATGAATGGAAGTGAAAACCCAAGATTTGTCACGAAATGCATGTGAACAACATGCACCTCGAAAGACAAAAAGGGATAATCAGCTTAATAAAATAAAACAAATTAGGGGGCGTTCAAGTATTACGTAACGCAATTTTTGAAGATTTTTTACCCCCCCTCCCCCCATGTAACGCGCCGTAACGTTTTTCTGTACCCCCCCCTCCCCCCCTAAATGTTACGTAACACCCAAGAGACTATTTTTTTACTGAACTCTCGTAAAAAAATAAAAGGGTTTCAAAGGGTTCCTTTGCTAACTTCGGAGAAAAAAAATACTATTTATATGTTCCATAAATTTATCTTTATTTTTTCTTTCGCTGTTTTCCAAATTTTGGCATAGCTGCGTTGGCAAGTCCAGTTGATGATGTAAATCCCCCCTTTTGACCACTAACGAATGCTGACAACGAAAATAAAATAAAAATGACGTAAGTATAATCAGTCGAGGGATTCCCCGTAAAAAATAAAAGATTTGCTAACTTGGGAGGGCGAAACAAAAGTTACATACAATGCAGTCGAGGGACTCCCCGTAAGACTTAAACGAAAAAGGTTACTTTTTTCGCAGAGCGAAAAATTCTTACGCTTAGGGTGAAAACACGTAGAAAGCCGATTCCGACCGGCGCAAAGAATGTTGTCTATGGTTTCAATGCATTTAAATGGGCATGCCGGAAAGCAGGTTTCTGCTTTTGCTGTGCGTATCCCCATTCAACTGCATAGAAACATTCTTTGCGCCGGTCGGCGCGGATCGGATTCGGCATTCTACGTGTTTCCACCAAAAGCTTTAACATCGGAGAACAAAATAAAAATGACGTACGGTACAATCGAGGGACTTCCCGTAAAACATTGTCGAAAAGGGTTCCTTTGCTAACTTCGGAGAAAAAAAAAATGATGTACAGTACAATCGAGGGACTTCCCGTAAAACATAACCGAAAAGGGTGCCCAACTTCGGGGAAAAAAAACAAAAATGACGTACAGTACAATCGAGGGATTCCCCGTAAAACATAAACGAAAAGGATTGCCCAACTTGGAAGATTTATTTCCCAATTTTTTTTATTTAAGAAAAAAAAATACCGTTACGTAACGAGTTGTTCGAACCCCCCCTCCCGCCCTCGTAACGCACAGTAACGTTTTGCAAGACCCCCCCTCCCCCCCAAATTGCGTTACGTAATACTTGAACGCCCCCTTAGCCGGCCAGATCCATTTTGACCAGTCTTTATTAATTCGTCCGATCTTCTTTTTCCTATCATATGCCGTTTTGACTCAAAGTCGTTCTTTCTTTTCTTACGCTTGGAGATTTTGTGTTCAAGTTATTTTGGGTAAAGTATTTTTTTTTAATTTGATGTGACATTATGTTACTTATGTCGTTTTTCCGCTTACTGTTTAAGTCATCTACTATGTATTTTTCTGCCAATAAATAATGCACGAATAATGGCTATAATATCGCACGCCAATAACACTACTTATCAACACTAACTTATTAACAGGTTGGACTGTGTTAATTATTACCCACAGCCGTTGTGTTGTGCATAGTGTTATTACAAAATAACAAAAACATTAACATATTTTTTTTTTGTTATCAATATTTTTAAGTTGGGCCGAGGTAATTAAGTCCTCAGCTTTAACCCCGGTGTTATTGAAAGAATCGAATTTATATTTATTTGTACTAAAGATGTTAAAAAATATCAAAAATTAGTCATAAAAAACAAACATTGTATCGACGCACAGGTGGTCCATTTACAATAATGACATAGTAGAAAAATAGAGCTACTCGCCTTGTTGTGAACGACTCGTTGTTGTTCGAGCGCAGTAAGTTTTCTAGACTTATGCGTCGATAAAATTTTAATAGCTTTTATAACATATTATTATTTTGTAAGTTGTATCGAAGAGGTTGTAAAGTTTGAGTAGTTTTATGCACTCTTGTAAAAATTTATAGGTTGAATCGAGGACGAAAACAACTGAACATTTGTCCAAGACATAAATTTTTTAATACTATCATTATATGAACTTTAAGCACATTTTCTGATATACCTGCAGCATTTTGTAGCCCACCTTCAAAAGAGTCTTTTCAAATTTGTTTTTTTTTAATCATAAATATTGAAAGTTGTAGCCTATAGCTTCCTTGCATGTTCTCAAAATGTAGAATAATTTTATTAGGTTATCATTTTATGATGTTTTTATAAGGTTATTTTTTTTAAATAAGTTAAAAATAAAATACTAGGGGACTCGATAAATTTTATTCTTTCTAAAGATATTGGAACGAATTTTGAAATCTTTTGATTTTGGTAGGCACAACTGTTTCATTCTAATATTTTACTAATCAAGATAGTTTATCAAATGGTTTATTCAAATTTCGAATCATTTCTGTATACCTACCGTTGTTTTTAAAGAATGTGCGCTATCTGTCAAAAATATTCGCTACAAGGATCTGATTTGAACAAAGTATGTATAATAATAAATAAAATATTCTTTAATGCGCACAAAATATAAAAAAAAAATATTATTGTGGAAAGGGCGGGCTTATTGCCAAACGGCAATTTCTTCCAACCAACCCCAGGTGGAGAAAAACGGTTGTTACCTTATTATAAACATATCATACTCAAGGCTTACAAACTAATGGAATTTATTCAAGTACTAGCTGACCCATCGAACTTCGTATCGAAATAAATAATATGGGTACTCTAGGTTTTATGCAACAGAGCTCAAATTCGTTTTTAGTTATTTAACACGAATGACTATTTACTGGCATTAGCAAAACCTGAATACCACGCTGCATTCATCGGGTCTGAGTTTATTTATACATCAAAAACTTATAACCTAATATGTTAATATGATGTGGGAACAGGTCATCATTGCGCAAGATCGATTGCATTGGAGAGCTCTTATTGTCTCACTTTGCTCCTGAGTGGAGTTCAAAGGGAGTTTTAATTTTGATTGATTTGATGTTAATATGTAAAAAAAAAAGAATTTAGGTATGTCATTATATTCGATATTTCAATAATTATTTTACTCAGTTAAAATAATATTGATTGATTAATCAAAGTACGATAAGGAACTTCTCCGTACCGATTCAAAATACGCATTGAGGTGTCAATACTTAATTTACCGATCACGCTGATTCCCGAAGAGGGTAGGCAGAGAGTATGGACTTCCATTCTCTTCAATCCAAACTCATTCGCTTCCTCCAAACGCATAACATTCCGCATACATGCTCTTCTATTCCTTTTGCTCCTGACTTGGCCCTCCTGTAAGACGGCACTGATATGGTCGGACGATGTCATTCGAGGTCGGCCTCGTCTGCGTGCACCTATTCTTTCAGATTTATATATCCTTTTAGTCATTCTCTCTTCGTTCATTTTCTTTACATGCCTAAACCTTCTTTCTTTATTCACTTTCATTCTAGTCACTACACTAACATTCACTCCACATTCCTTTCTAATATTATCATTCCTCACCTTATCAATAAGTCTCTCTCCGCATATCCTACGCAGTGATATCATTTCCACAGCATTTATTCCAACTTCCAAAATTTTCGTTCATGTCCAAGTTTCACTCCCATAAATCATGGATTCCAAGTTCTCGACATTCACTTTCACACAACATTGCGTTCTTAAATCTTCTCTTTCAAAACAATGGAAATAAATAAAAAGCACATTTAATGCAGTATCTTCTGTGATTTTTTTCTATCTTCTATTACAACATGGTGGAAGTGTTGCAATTTTTATTTTCAATAAAGAAACAAATGCTAGGTCATTAGCAAATAATATCCAGCTTTTTTTACATATTAACGATGAAGATTATATTTACGTTATATGTAGTTATGTACTCATCCTCTTTAAAAATCAGCCCATAAACGAAGAATTGATTTTCAAAAAAAAAAAAAAATGTGTTAAAACTTATCAAAACTCCTTATCAAATGAACTTCAATTATATAACTCCTTAATAGCAATGTAATATATACGATTCTGTTTGCTGGCGGTTTTAAAAATCTCTGTAAATAAAGAAAGTTTTCAAAACTCCTTACACTTCATTACAATAATGAATTCCTTGTATTAAAACTTACCAAAACTCCTTAAAAAAATAACTGCAATGAATATTATATGACTTATCCATCCAATCAATCTATTTCATACGATATATTTTACATTCGCATTCTATCAATTCCAACAACAATCAATCCACTGACAGTTCTTTCAAATGTCAATTAATAAAAATTCAAAAGTAGAAGAAAATTATATTGTAAAAAGTACTAAAAAGATTACCTACTTTCTGTGTTTTCTTTAATTTTTCTTATTTTTTTCTTGTAAAAGAACATTGTCCTGATAAAAGCCTACACGACAAAAAAAGAATTAGCGAAATCGGTCCAGCCGTTTAGGCGTGATGCGATGACATCGGGAAATAGCTCACCATTGTTATAGTTTTCTTAAATTTCCTAATATTCCATAAATTTTTCTTAATTTTTTTCTTCTAAATCAACCTTCTCCCGATAAGAGCCTACACGCCAAAAAAAATAATTAGCGAAATCGGTCCAGCCGTTAAGGCGCGATGCGATGACATCGGGAAATAGCTCTCCATTTTTATAGTTTTCTTAAATTTTCTAATTTTCCATGCATTTTTCTTATTTTTTTCTTCTAAATTAACCTTCTCCCGATAAAAGCCTACACGACAAAAAAAGAATTAGCGAAATCGGTCCTACCGTTTAGGCGTGATGCGATGATATCGGGAAATAAATCTCCATTTTAATAGTTTTCTTAAATTTTCTAATTTCCCATGCATTTTTCTTAATTTTTTTGTTCTAAAAGGACACTCTCCTGATAAAAGCCTATACGATAAAAAAATAATTAGCGAAATCGGTCCAGCCGTTTAGGCGCCATCCGATGACAACGCGAAATCGCTCTCCATTTTTATATATAAGATAAATGTGCAAAATCCCTTACGCCGGACTCGAGCCGGTATTTCTTGTCCTACCGTGTAGAAAAGTTAGCCACTAGGCCAACCGACCGACGCTTTGAACAACCATACTCAACCTGTGGCCCACCAAAAAAAATCTGTGAGGTCCGATACACTTTTTTTTTTCAAAAAAATAACTTAAAAATAAATTAAATTCCATTCCAAAATACTTGGAGAAGATTATGTGCCTAATTAAGGTCCGCCTAACCTTTTGAAATATGGGATATGTTGTAGTAATTCATCCATATTGGGCGTAAAATAAGCGAACTGTTGTACGAAAGGAGTATCCATTTGGATAAAATTTGTACGTCTTGTCAAACTTTGTATTAATTTGATTTGCAAAGTAAATAATAAAAACAGCCAATTTGATACATTCCACTTCAACAATATGGCTAGTATTGACTGTTAAAGTTTAGAAGTTTCGATTGAAAAACCCTTGTGGATACCTATGCTAAAACCTGATCTCGGTCAAAGTTATGTTTCTCAACTTGAATATTAACCATTCTAAAACATATCAACAATTTACTTTATTTCAAATATATTGTAGTGACTACAGACTCCATTCAACTTAACACAGTGTAATATTTACTGAACTTACCTGATATTATGATGAACTATTTAATTCAATTAAAATACAATTAAAATCCGGTAAAAACACTACGCACACATACTTGTAAATTTAGAATTCAAAATTAAATAAATGCATAAGTATGTATTTGTGGTAATAATTACCACAAAATAATATGTAGAAGTAGTTTGTTCTGTTCCTAGGTCTCATCAGAGTAAGCTCTGCATTTAAATCGCGATTCCGATCTAATTTAAATCAATCACGATGTTATTATACTATTAAAATTAAACTATTGCTTCATCAAAACGGCTATTTTAACTATAAAATCCAATCCAAATCCAAACTCCCTTTAGACCCCACTTAGGGGCATTCGGAGGCAACAAGAGCTCTCCATTGCGCTCGATCTTGCGCAACGTTAATAACCTCCTCCCACACCATGTCCAGATTCCTCAGCTCTGCTTCGAAGGAGCGGAACACAGTATGAGAGGGTCTTCCTCGTCTCCGGGACCATGATGGGAGGAAGAACAGCGCTCTCCTCGGCCAACTGCCATTCGGCATCCTTAACACATGTCCCAGCCAAGTCCATCTCCTCCACATAATAATAGAGGTGATGGGCTCACTCTGGGTGCGCCGGCGTATAGCGTCGTTCGTGATGTAGTGGTACCATCTTTTGCCCAAAATTCTCCTGAGGCACTTCGTTTCGAATGCAGATACTTTTTGTGCCTGGTGCAATGACTCACACCCATACAGGAGAATGGGCAACACACACGCATCAAACAGTTTACATTTCGTCTCGACACTAAACGCCGGCGCCTTCCATATCTTGGTCATGTTGATGAAGGCGCCACTTGCCATACCGATACGTATCGGGAGCTCAGCCCCGAGGTCACCAGTGGTGGTAATGGTTGCTCCCAGGTACTTAAGTCCATCTCCTCCACATAATAATAGAGGTGATGGGCTCACGCTGGGTGCGCCGGCGTATAGCGTCGTTCGTGATGTGGTGGTATCATCTTATGCCCAAAATTCTCCTGAGGCACTTCGTTTCGAATGCAGATACTTTTTGTGCCTGGTGCAATGACTCACACCCATACAGGAGAATGGGCAACACTTACGCATCAAACAGTTTACATTTCGTCTCGACACTAAACGCCGGCGCCTTCCATATCTTGGTCATGTTGATGAAGGCGCCACTTGCCATACCGATACGTATCGGGAGCTCAGCCCCGAGGTCACCAGTGGTGGTAATGATTGCTCCCAGGTACTTAAATTTGTCCACCCGGGAGACCTGGTGACCATCGATGGTTATCGGTATCTGTTTATCGGGGCAGGCATTATTCGCCATGAGCTCCGTTTTACTGGCATTGACTCGAAGGCCGAGGCGTGCTGTTTCGTCGCAGAGTCTTGAAACACTGCGCTGTAATTCCTCCACTGTCGTACTGAACAACGCTAGGTCGTCCGCGTACTCCAGATCGCACAGTTCGCCCATTACCGATAACACATCTCTCTGTGTTATCGGTATACCTCTTGCTCCTTGCATGGACTTTTTCAACAGGAAGTCCATGACTATTATGAATATGAAAGGAGCTAGTACGCAGGCCTGTCTGACTCCCGTGGTGATCCTAAAAGCTTTAGTAGGACCACCTGGCGTTTTCACGCTACACTCGGAGTCTTCATACAGGGACTGCACCATTTTAACTATTTTCGGAGGTATACCATACAGAGCAAGAATAAAATATCTTATATTATTTATTTATTAAATCATTCACGGCGTAAACGCCTTTAACGTGTAATTTATTTTATTTATAAGGAGAACAAACAAAAATAAAAACAATATCACCCAAATCAAACATAATCATACGATACAGTAAAAACAATAATAAAGATGATACAGACATTAAAATTTATGATAAAAAAGCATGATTCAATTTATATTAAACAAAACTAAAAGGGCTATGGCTTCGTGTATAAAAATATTCAGGGCAAAATAAATAAAATTTACTAAAATACAAAAAAAAAATTATCAGACTAAAACAATTCGAAACGAACGTCAACAAACCAAAGATCAAAAACAACAAAGAAGGCAATGTCACCGTTTAAAAATGCTTAAAATAATCAAAAGATACCAGACGACAACACATGTAATTTAAACGATAGCGGATAAATTGTAGTTATTTGTTTTTATTATTTCATTTGCTTTTTTTTATTACCCTTCCACTCATCATTTGGTGATTAAGGATTTTATTTGCTTACGGGTAAGTATATTTGCAGCAGTGCAGCAGTTTAAATGTTGGTTGGAAGAATTTGCCCTAGCTCGCCAATTTTGGTGAATTATTATTATGTTTAAGTATTTAAACCCAACAAAGTGTTTTATTATTATTATTTTTTTTGCTTAAGATATTTTTTTTGTTATAAAATATGTTGGTCATACAAATTAATATTGGGAACTGCTGTATCACAAAATGTATTTTTATTTAATTGTGACTTTTTACCTCTTTAAAAAATGTAAAAATATACCTAACAAAAATAAAACGTTTCTCAAAACGACATGAACATAATAAGATAGAAATCATTTGCTTAGAATGAAAAAAGAGATAGGTATGTTAAAAACAAAAAAAAATAAAGATATTTCGAGCAAAGAAAAACATTATATTATATTAAGCAAGTAAACATATAGCAAAATCATTTCTCTATAGGTATATAATAATAATATGATTAGTTAAAAAAATAATAAGTAAAAGTAAATCTACATTTGGGTTGAAAATAAACCACGTTCTTTTAACAGTGGGTATAATATAATATTGAAATAAAATTACCTTCTAAGTTTTTTTTTATGAAAAGTATAATGTATATGTTTTCCTCCAATTGAATTTCCAAAGCGTTTTTCTTTCTTTGAAACTGTTTGCTTCTGAAAAGTTATAGCGTTTCGAATATTCCTCGCTTAAAAATAAACGAAATTTGATTTATATATTACGAACGAATTAAAGGTATGCTATTAAAAACGAATCGAGCTCAAATTTATTAAAAATTAAAAAAAAAAACACAACAATTTGATTTAAATGTGTGACGATTAACTATTTTCGAAAAGGTGTGCGGTGTGCACCAATTGTGGCTTATTCGAGATATTTTTATATTAAAAAGCATAAAAACACCTTCACATTTTCAAACTAAGCAATTCTTGTGTTTTGCCCACGACCTTCGAGTGAACTCCTAGGCTGCCAACCAACCAAATCAAATAGAATTGCCGATAAAGGAATTTTTAATGATCAACCAAACATTACTTTATCCCGGTTTCACACAAGAGTGAAAGTGCTATAGAAACGAGGTCTATAATATTGATCTTAACAAATAATAAAAAAAATGGTACCAACAAAGGGTAGAGAATAAATAATAATAAAAAATATTTATTTCACAGAAGAAAAAAGTGTACAAATTAAGGCAATTTACAATTTTCAAAAAAATAAGGCAATACAAATATCATTGAATGATTGCTCTCCAACGTAAGAACTCGTGTTTTGGAGAGGCAACTTAAGTATGATAGAATATCAATATGTGTCCCATATCCCATACCAGAGTCAAATCCTTTCCATTTTTTTTTGTATTATTTGTATGTGAAAAATAAGATCAAATACAAAATCTGACCATATCGGGAATCGAACATGCTACTTTTTGTTAAAAAGTAGCTATTCCTCTATTAGCCTAGCGAGGCTGGCAAAGTTTTGGAGACCAAGAAAAGCATTGTTCGATCACCTCAAAGTTGGCGGGATTGCATCACCGAAATTCTAGGGAAAAATTCGGGACGATTGACTAAAAGAGGTAGCGAGTTGAAAGAGGTAGGTGTCCATCAGTAGAATGCAATGAACACAATATTATTTTACTTACATAGATATCGTAGATCGGTTGGTTGGTTGATTTAGTTGCTTCGATCAGACTGGGGACTGGATTCTTGCGGGTCGGGTTTGCTGCGGATTGGTCTCCTCCGAGCTGGCTTACGGTGTACGGGGGGGCCTCAAATGAGAATGTATGTATGAATTATTATAGATCGAGACTCGGTATGAACTAATAATGTGTCCGCCATCTTTAGAAAATGACTGAAAACAGATTGCTTATGAAAAATTTACACAAATGACGTTTTGTTTAAGTGTTTTAACTAATAATTTTAACTACACCAATATAACGCATTTCACGGTGTATTTTTAGCCATCGATGATTAGGTTTCAACCATTTAGATTACGCCCGATTCTGTTTCAATTTAAGTGCGCACTAACTAATATAAGAACGTTCCAATTTTAGTCAGTGCACATCGGTATTCTATAAAAATTAAGAGCGTTCTTAATGTGACTAATATTGAAATTAGTTCATTTTGGTATTCTACAACACTATTTAAGTAAATTTTAGTGCGTTCTTATGTCAAAACGTTCTTAATTTTAGTTCACACCTAATTGTATGCGACTTAAAATATATCTGATGATATTTTTATAATAAAAGTATTATTTTAACCTAATAAGTTTAAAAAAAGTGTTAAATATCTTTATTAAGGTAAATAAAATCATAAAATTGATTATTTGCGCGTGTTTCGTTATGCCGAAATCGAAAATTGGAGGTTAGATCAAAATCACTACTTTCATAAATACTCTTGCTTATATTACAACACGAGATTTGCACTAAAAATAATTATACTTATTTATTTCAAAAGGAAATCTAAGAGTTGGTCTGATAAAAAGGCAAATTTGAGATGCTCCTAACCCATTTGGTCACTACTTTGACACTCGTACTATTTTTAATAAACAAACATGACCAATTGCGCATGCGCGATATAGACCATAGACAATTATAATTCATATTTTTGTTTATGGTGAACTAATTTAAGTCAGCTTAGTTTTTAGAACACATCGCTTTATAGAATACGAATTTTAATTCATATGACCTTAATTCTTAAATTTTGGAACGTTCTTATTTTAGTTCGAACAAATCCAGAATAGGGGGTATTGTTAGTCTTCTCAGGAAGCTTTCTCACATGCACCTTTCTTTCTATCTTTTCATGAATTTAACAATTAATTATTGATGAAAAAAAAAAGAAATTCGTGCATGATCCCTTCGTATCAAGCGCGCTTCAATACAAAATGCCTACTTCAATTACCGCCTTGAATGAGCTTTCGTTCCAAGAAAACCAAGCGAATAAAATAATGTTTTCTTTTTCAGCAATCACCGCGCAATTTGTAAAAGCGATACCCAACAATTTTCTTTCTTTATGATTGGTCAAGGCTGTTCTCCGTTTGAAATGGCAAATATAATAGCGGGGACTTGCTTGTGTAACCCAGATATTACAACATTATCCAATGGACAACAAACCATTTTTTATATTATTTGAAAGAACAATTACCTCCCTTTATTTATATGATGTGTAGTGCAATCAGTGTTTGCTTTTTTTTTCGAAAATTATTCAATATGGCGACCCGCGACGTCATATGGGAGGTTTTTTAGGGAGCTTCCGACAATACACACTAGGTGGCAGCGCTTTTAATCCGGTCTATTGTCAAATTATGACAGCCGTCAAACATATCATCTAGCATTGACTGATGAATATTATGCTAATATATCTCCTCTCTTTTTTTTCTCAACTAAACAATTTAACGTTTTAATTATTGATGATTGCAAAAGTGGCTTTTTCTAGGAGGTAAACCATAGTGTGTCCTTTTACACTACACACAAACAAAATAATACAGGTAACATTAATTAACAAGGTATGTATTTTCAAGGGTGGATTTGCAGTGCTGTTCTGTATCTTCTTGTTTTATTGTTTTCTGTTACGGTATTTTTTCAATTGTATTTAGGTAGGTATATAAAAAATAAGATGAACAATTATTTTATTTGTAATAGTATTTAAAAAGAAATATACAATGATTATTCTAAACATATGGTTGAGGTTATAAACGTTAATTTGACCAGTGTTGCCAACGCCGTTTTTCAAACGCAAAGTAGCCAAACTGAAAATTTGGTATGCGGACATTTTAGCATCCGAAGAGAGGCGGGAGTTCACTAAAAAAGGTCATTTAGTATCCGAAAGGTGAAAATTCGCTAAAAGGGAAGTAACCAAAGTGGCTTCCTGTCGCCTTTTAGATGTTTTCGTCGCATATTCTCGTTCCAAATAGCCCAAATAGAAGTAAATCGCCCCCTTTGGCAACACTGAATTTGACAATAGACCGGATTAGCTAGGGCGCCTCTAGTGGCACAAAATGAAAAAAAAACATCCCATTATGATTCATTATCTTAGTAAGAATAACACTAGAGAGAATTATAACTCATCGTTTCTATGTAGTTCCTTGGGAACCATAGTGTCATTCGATGACGTTCAATAACGTTCGATGACAGGACAGCAAGGTGACAGACTACTCATTTTCGCTATTAGACTGATACACTAAGCAAACAAGGGAAATTACATTTTGGTATAAAACGGTGCCTACTGACTAGGAGTCTGGGGTCTGTCATATTATGCTATCGACCTGGTCGTCCACGGGAGTTTGTCTTCTCGGTAAGTCATCCATTCAATGATAGTATGTTGAAGATCCTCATGGTGAATTGCGTGTCCTATGTATTTTGCATGTTTTCAGACAGGGCTTATTAAAACAGAAACCTTATATCTTCCATTTTTTTCGAGATCCTCTTCATTCTTTTTGTGGTCCCTCCAAGAAATTTCAAGTAATGCAAAATATACATCAAATTGTTTATCTGACTTTGATTCGATTCAGAATTTTCTGAATATGAGCCTTTGGGCCGCAGCATTTAAAGTACCTGCCTTATAAACTCATCAATTTTATCAGCATTTCTATTCCTGTCTTTTATCATTCCTTAATATGCCAATGCGTCCTCCGACTCTCAGTGTAGGACCTGTTTTTGGATTTTCTTCTGTACTTAATCCCTTCTAGTAAGTCATAATTCTTCCATTTTCTAACATGTCGATCCCAATGCCTTCTTCCTTCTTCTTCTCAGCCTATACCCCTCCACTCCTGACAAAGGCCTCCTCCATCTCCTTCCACGCCGCTCTGGACACACTATGCAGTGGTCCCTAAGTAACAGAGTTTAAAGATTGAATAAGGTTCCCGGCTACATAATTTTATATCGAAAAATTCTTTCTGGATTTGGCAAAACGTTTCAAATTGAGCACATTTCAGATTTTTTTTGACCAAGATGAAATCTTCCATAGGGAGCTTCCAACGACATACATTTTTTGCGCGTAGTAGGACTAAAGTGTCTCGAAACCGAAACTTCAACCATAATAGGTGGCACACAACGGGGTAATGGAAATAATTACTTGTATAATTACATCAATCTATGATTTTTTCATGAATTTCAAGCTTAGTTTTGTTTTATGAACACAAGTTTTTTAATTTATTTATTTTTAAAATGATAGAGATGTTTATACAGAAACACCCTTCATACTGTTATACGGATCCACTATCGCTTACATGACAGTATCTGATCATCTAAACTGCCCTTCATAGTATAGGCTAACTCAATTAGTAATTATCGAGCCCCTAACATTGAAGTTAGTATAGATTAACACTGATAACCGACTAATATTCTTCTTTATTAAGTTGGTACACAATGATGTAAAATAAAATAGAAGGTGGTAATCAAAGGGTTAATTATTAAAGAATTGTCAATAAAATTGCCTTTTCTCAAGGGCGTCGCCAAGGGGGGGCAGATTAAAAAATGTAGGCAACCGCATTGCAACCAAAGTTCTAAGACCGTGATTTCCGTTAAATCCTAAAAAAATCTTCATACTCTTGACTATACTTAAAATTCATATATTTCTCATCCTCCATAATATAGATCCAGAAAATAGCCTATGACTGGGTTCAGTTGCCCCCCCCTAGGCTTTGGGATGGCGACGCCCTTGCCTTTTCTACTTTGTCAGCCAGATGTTGACCCCGTTAGCACACCTCCGCTGCGGATTAGCCGACGCGACGACGGTCACATCTGTCAGTTTCTGCGCGCCATGTTTAGAGTGAGATAGCATGCTCAAACTCGTACTGTTTTCTATACATTCATCTCTCTCTTGCGGTGTTTCGCCATAGATTACTTCAAAATTGTATTCACACCTCCGCCTGCGCGGATCAGTGTGTTTCGCATTCCACCCGCTTTTGAAGTTGTCAAAATCGACAGAGTTTTGGAGCGAAATCATGTTTTCCATAGAAATCACAGATGGAAAACGTTAACGTGGGATGGTTTGCAGAAGTTGGATGTGCATATTTTCTAAATTGTAAGTAAAAACGTCGTTAAAGTTGTAATATTTAAAAAAGTATATGAAATGTGAAATAATATTGTGGTTTTAATTATTTATATTTCCCAACAAAACATAACCATAGAATACGTTCTATGTGCATTTTTCTCTTTCGCTACTCGTTTACCCGCTAGTGTACTAACACTACCTGCGATTTCGCTTTCTGCAGTTCCGTGTGCCGCGATTCGCGGCGGAGGTGTGCTAACAGCCTGAACATGATCTAATGGGCGAAATGTGCGATCTGCAGTACGTGGACGAACTAGCGCTACCACAGGGAAAGAATTACAGCGCAGTGTTTCAAGACAGCGATGAAACAGCACACCTTAGCCTCCGAGTCGCCAGTAAGATGGAGCTCAATGCAGATGATCCCTGCCCCGATAAAAAGCCATAGATATTCATCGACGGTCACCAGGATTCCTGGATGGAAAGTACTACAGAAGTTCAACCCCGAGGTCACCAGCAACCGTTACTGGTGACCTTGGGGTTGAACTTCCGTAAGTCAAGTGGCGTCTTTAATGCAGTGGGTTCCTAGGGAGCGGCCGTATATTACGGCAGCTTACGACGGCGGTCTTTACGGTGACATTTGGAAAATTCCGTGTCCGGACTCTCCGTTTTTTTATAACAAACGTCAATTTTAGTATTGTGTCGGAACATGAAAATGAACGATCTTGATTTTGCTTTAGTTATTTGTTTGGAGGATGACCAGGCATCAGAGGAGGATGAATATTGTATGGGAGAAGACAATTTATATCAATCTCGAAGCACTGAATGTGCTTTTTTAACATGTAATAATTCAGTGCTATCAATGAATGCGTTCACCAATCATCTGACACTGACAAGAGGGCGGCCGTTTGAGAAAATAACGACAACGTTTTTTTTTGACTACGGTAACAAAATAAACAACGTTCTACTGACTCCGTTCTCTGAAACGTCGTATTCTTAGGAAAACAACCCATAACAGCATGACCAATTGACCAAGTTGGTATGGAAAGCGTCGGCGTTTAGTATCGAGACGAAATTTTAGCTGTTTTGGTGCGTGTGTGTTGCCCATTCTTCTCTATGGGTTTGAATCCTGGCACCTGACAAAAGTCTAAGCACAAAAAGCTCCCGCGTTTGAAACGAAGTGCCACAAGAAGATGGGCATAACTTGGAAAATTTCCGAAAATTCCCATTTAATATGTAAAGGATGCCTAATGACAGTTAGCTGAGCAGAGTGATGTTCTCCGTATTCCTTCAAGGCAGATCTCAGAGATTTACTAAGGATGCCACGGTGTGGGAGTAGATAATTGCAACTTCGCAGAATCTTGTTGCCTCCCTATGCCGGCAAGTTGGGCAAAAATGAAAAATTATAAAGGTAAACATCCTACATATTATATACTTATCTGCAAAATGGGGTAGAGTATGTTGAACGAATTCAAGTTAATTAAAACAATGCATTAATAAGATTACATTACGTCTCAACAGGGAATTTGAAAATGAAGTAAGATTGCCTTAACATGACTTGTATTGTTTTTCTATTATTTTAATGAATAAAGAGAATTAATTTTTTTTTTCGTATTTTTGAGTATATACTCGTAAGTACCTACCTATTTTTCGAGAATCATGCTATCATGCCTCCACCTTCCAAAATATAGTTTCCGAGAGATAAAAAGAAAATATTATTAATTTGAATTTTTAATTTATTTCAAGATTAGGTAGGTATATTTTTTTTTTCAAAACCGGTTCTTTATTCGTAAAAAAGGCAATTAACATGAAAATGTAACGTCGAAACAAAAAATTAGAAATTCAAAACAAAAGTTTTCAAAAAGAGAACAGACACGTTCCTCCCCCGCCGTTAGTGTTTTGTTTTTTTATTTTTCGTTTTCTTGGATTAACATTTCACGCACCCTGCGTTCATTTTGTACGTGGCCGAAAAAATAAAAGTCACCATTTTAAAATATAAAAAAACAATAATATAATGAATGGTACCAAGATATATGAAATCTTAAAGATTCGTCTTAAGCAACACCCCGTACAAATACCAAAAAATCAAAATGTGAATGGGGTTACTAAACTAAAGAACTTACAAAAATGATGTAAGTAGGCTAAAGTGCTACATACATCATTTTAATCAGCAGTTTCTGATTCCAAATTCAGTGACTTTGAATGGAAAGTCTAATCTTACTCCCTTATGCCTTATTCACACGTACCGAGTAAACGGGTGAGAAAGTAAAAATATCACTAGGCCGAGAGAGTGATGTTGGCGGGTAGTTGTTCACACGCGTTTTGAAAATAGGATAGTCAGAAGGTACTTTGGCCCTGTCCGCCCTGCGATTTTTCACCGCACGAATTTTATTCTTGCGGAACATATTCCGTGATCGAAATTAATAATCGCGTTCAATTTGCAACAAAACACAGAATTTTTTTCCGCAAGATTATTTACCGCAAGTGCGAACCAACACCACCTATATATATAAGTGGTGTTGGTTCGCATTTATATTGGTGGTGTTGGTGCGAACACTCCCATAAGATTCAATGTGTTACAGAATTGCGAAAAAAAACCGTGCGGTGAAATATCACAGTGCGGACGGGTCCTTACAGTTCTATTGACGGTATAATTCGGATGGGACGATGGATCGTAAAAAGATTATTACAAAATATACAAAGGTATTCATTTTTGGACAATGGATTTATATGCTACACCCCGTTTTTGTTTAATTTTGTACTCCGGAAAAAGAAAATTCCACTTTTATATTGAACTACTTAAGCTCCTTCTATTAACAATAATATATCTATGGCTTTAAGAAGAGTTGGTATAGATCCCCTCCAATTCTGTAGATGAGAGAAGATGTCTCTATTATTATTTTAGAAGTGGAATACATTTTTAACTATTTGAATAATTAATTTATTACAATGTAGAATGACTCTGTTTTCCATTCTATGTATATTTTGATATTTTTATTCTTTTATTTTTTTTTTTCTAAATAATTGGCTATTTTCGATTGAAACTTGATTATTGTGTCTATGACAACAACATGAACAGCGAGAAATCGTCAGAATCTACAAACGGGTGCCCCCCATTCACGATCACTCCAAATAGATGTCATCCATTTTTGACAGATGTTTACATACTTGAGTGTTTTTTTTTGCCATAATTATGATAACGTAATTTCACAATATTAGTAGATGATTTTTGATATTATTTTATTAAAAAACCGCAACATGTGTACCCCTGTGGAAAGTATGGAACTTTGGAATAGGTACCTAATAAAATCTATGTAATTGGATTCAAATACATTGAATAAAAAATAATTAGTAATTAAGTAATTATAAGTTTGATGATGTATCAATGTCATACTTACATAAATGTGTAGTTTATTCTTTTCTTTGCTTCATGTTGCTTGTTTAAAATAACAACTCAACTTTTTATTACAAAAATTGCATCTACGATGTTAGATCGGTAACATCGTAGATGTTACCGACCTCGGTAGCCTAGTTGTACTGGCGTGGACTTCAGATCCGAGGTCCCGGGTTCGATTCCCGGTCGGGTCAGAGTTTTTCTAAGTGTTTTTTCACTTGAAATTTCTACCCGGGGTTGGCCTGTCTCAGATTGGACGGGACCGGTTGACTGGAAAAAATTGCCTCAGGCAATAAGTTCCGCCGGCTATACTGACACCTTTGTATAGAAAAGTGTTATATTATTATTATTATTATAGATTGTTTTATTATTTAAACCATATTCTACTACTCCCATTTCGGAGGAAGTTTGTTGTTTCACAAGCAATATCTGCATTACAAGATTACAACTATACGAGAGACTCCTGTGATTGGAGAAATAGATATGTGGGTTGTAAAAAATAAACGCAAGCTTAATAAACTATGTTTTTTAATGCAACTATCGCAAGTTTGTATAAAAATGTTTGATAAAATTAACTCATAGTCACCCCATCATATTTTTAATTATTTTGGGAAGATAATTCAGAGTTTTAAACATATTTTAGGGTAACCATCGCTGTTGAATTATGATATTATTGTTATAAAAGTATGAAAGTTATTTAAGAATATATTCTTCCAGACACGCATGGTGAGTTGAGAAGTCTCTCTGCGTAGAAAGGGGGGAAAGAACGATCACTTGGGGAACAATAAAAATGTGAAAAAAAAAGAATTTAGATGAATTCATCTTTATAGCAACTCTGAGAATATAATAATATTGTATAATTCTTTAGGTTCCATAATTTATACTTAGGTTTCATAAAAAAAAATATTTAGGTAGGTATATATTAAAACGTGAAGCAAAAAGTTTGTGACCATTTTACGAAAATTGCGCGGACGGAGGTGTATGAAATTTCGTAAACTTTTGGTTTATATAGAGAAAGAGTGGTTAATACTAATATTTTTTTAAATATGTAGAAAATAGGTACATTAAAACAATAAAAAAATACTACAAACACTACTGTAATGTTATGTATTTGATACTCACACTCATTTCCATGTTTTTGACACTGGCACAGAAGCATATATTAATTTGTTTATCTGTGGTCAAAATGACAATATCAAAATAATAATAGAAAAAAACTTTGTTCATATCAACATTTCATTTTAACGTATCCATGTCGATTTTTTTGAAAGGAAATTGAGAAATAGCGCTCGCCGCTCTGTCTTTGACAATGGAACCTCATTGATGTTAAAAATTATATGTAATCTAAATTAGTTTTCGTTGAATTTCGAGCACTGGGAAAAACGGCAATTTGGAGCCGAAGTCAAATAATAATGTTTAATTAAAATAGTAAAGAGTACCTACCTCAATAACTGAACACAATGAGGTCAGATCGACGACCACTTGAGAGAAAACTTCCCTATCTTCAGTTGCCCTGAACAAATCCCCCACCAGTCCGATCCACTGACGAATGTTTCGGAGCCAGGAAAGCTGCTTCCTTCCGATTTCTCTGCGGCCCTCTATATTCCCCTTCATGACGAGCTGTAATACCTTATATGTTTCACCCCTCATTATATGACCAAAATACGAAGTCTTGCGAATTGCCTGGTCGTGTTCGCTTGCATAAGACTTCGGTGCTGCTGATCATGTCGGTCCAAGATATTTTAAGGTCTATACTAGGCTACCGAGGTCGGTAGGTACATTGCATATCAGATCTTTTTTCTAGCCAGAGAACTTAACTAGAGTTTTGAATAAATTGACAAAGACTGATTTTAAATAGTAGTGGCCCCAAGACGTATCCCTTCCGAACTCCAGTTCATTTAACAAAATGATTTGTGTTAGAGTTGGGGTTTTCTTGGAAGATTTCTTGTTTGACTGCCTTTTGAACTAAGGTTTCTGAAATATTCAGGGGTATCCCTTATGGATAATAGCTTTCCTCTGTCATTCATCTTATGTGCGAAGGCAATCGTTTTAAAATTCCAAACAAATTGAACTGCTCGGACCAGATTATCTTTGGCATGCGTTTTAGAGGATATATTTTAATTAATTGTGCATCGGTTATGGAGATCAATATTATGATTTTAACCTCTAATGTTGTTGAACTTTTCGCTGATTACCCTTTTTTCTAGTAAAATACAGATTTGAAAAATAACTAGGTACAAAAATTGTTGGCATTTTCTCATAAATCATAAATAATTAGTCTAATTATACACGTGGCGTGTAAGGTTGATCCGATTTAGCCACCCGTACAGAACGTGTGTATAAAAAGTCTGGAAAAATGTCATAAAAGTACCAGCAATAACAATTATTACCTAATAAGCATTAAAAATATTTTTACATCCCTCACTGGTACCTTCAAATGAACAGAGGTAGCAACTGTACACGGATGAATTATCGCACCCACTTATCGTTACCTACTTTAGATTTTTTTTATGATGATATATTATAATATTACAAACATAAAGTGACAAGAATCCATTGGATCGCAATTATATTAAATTGTAAAATGTTTATTTCTTGCTTGTTTTATTTGTTTTTCCATTTAATAAGTTAAGCGTTAAGCCATGTTATTCGTGGTAATATTTTATACTAGCATATTGTGTTGTTTTGTTAAGCTCTAGTACTGCCTCAGAACAGAGGTCTAGTGAGGCAGTAAAATTTCCAACTACTTTGTAACCGTTTGTGTATTCTAATTATGAGTACCTAATGAGGAATAATATGTTTTTCTTCTTTGTCTACATACTTTCTTTCCGTATCCGGATAAAATTAAATGCGTGACAACCAATGCTCGGCTGTTATTCGTTGTCACTGTGTCTTGGTGCACTTTGCTTTGATATTCTTCATTTAAAAAATGTATAATTCAAATATTCCGCAAAAAAAATGTAATGTTAATAATACGACCAACTACAGTACTTTCTAATTCGGTTGACAGCATAAAGCTACGCTGCGTGTCATCAGGTAGATGGGGTGAGAGTACCGCTATACATAATCATTTACGATATTCATAAAAAAGTATACATCTTTGTAAAGTGCCACTAAATGAAAATAAAAAGGTCCCCGCTAGATTACCATCGCTGGATGAATGAATAATAATAATAATTCCACGTTAATGTTTTTTTATGAGCGACCAAGTTGACAGGTCGTCAATCACCGACCGAAACGGATAGTGTATTACGACTTTTTGATATGTATCTATTATGAGGGTATTTCTTTAACGTTCTCTATGAACTGGTGTATAAGGACCAACGGAACTCTTCCTTGTCTTAAATCAAGATAATGTCATAATCAGTTGTACATTGATGAGAAACGAAAGGTAGTTGGATTTCCAGTCCTGAAAGGTATACCGCAGTCCTCACAGAAGACAGGAGAGGAAGAAGATATTATGTCTAGATTCTTGTGACCATTTTTCAGAAGATTTGAAATGGTCACAAGAATCTAGACATAATTAGAACGTTGTGCACCAATAAAGCCAATAGATAATAAAGATGCGACATTAACAAAAATGGATGATATTTTTCGACATGTTGAACATGTCGAGAGTTCTCATGATTAAAAGTTTCGGAAACTTAAACATAACCACCTAATGGCGAACGTTGTTAACGTAAAGTGATCACACTAAGCCAGCCTTCGAAATAACAGTAGAAGACGGTCGTAAGCCCGTAGAGGTTTGTTCCATTTAAAAATCGATCATCAGTAATGAATTGTTCGAGTCATTAGGTGTTAGGTACATATGCGATATCTATTATGAGTCCGGTATGAAAAAAATGGTAAGTATAAAACAAGGATACTCTAAGTATGAAAAATACAGACGGTCCACTCCGAAGTCGGGATTGAATTTCATTGTTATAGCCTTCCAGGTCAAATGTGATAAAAACAGAATTGTTATCTATGAGAAATTTATGTCAATTGAAGTTAAAACCGCATTAATCACTCTCCCGAGAGTGGATTGCCGCTTTGAAAAGAAGAAGAAGAAGTTAGAACCAAACAAAGTGCTCGTGGAGAGAAAAGAGTAGAGGTTCGTTTTCTCTGCCTACCCCTTTTGTGATGTGAGTAATCTAGGTGCCGATTTCTAATACAGAGGTACCGTGTTCTACTTTCGGTCAGGCCAGAATATTTTTCATAGTTTCTTCTAACTAATCTAACTAGTACATAACTTCAATTATTCCTGTCTAAGATTGGAAGTGATTTGTGGACAAACATACCAAGGTTTGTATTATTTAAAAATCTTTCAGTTCTGTACAGCTGTTCAGAATTTTACTCACTTACGTAAGTTAGAACTCATGGGAATTGCGTGTGGGCTGCGGAGGTTTCCGAAGTATTAGGTACACGTCTCCATACAAAATTTTGCTACTTCACGCCAGCGTAAATGTGACGGAAACATAGAATAGGAGTAGGTACTGATTTGCTTTTTACGTTGTTTGGTAAGTAGCTCTTGTGTTAATTTTTTTTGTTACACCATTATTAAGTTTTTTAGAGAACTAAAAAGCCCATAATAACGTCCTATTAGGTAGCAAATAAGAAGTTTTTTTTGTAGATATCCAATTGTTTTGATTTTGTATTATTTTGACGCTTTCTATTTTTATTATTTTCTCATTTATCTTGTTTTGTTTGCTTTTATCCGTTGTCTGCATTCTGCTTTATCCCTTTGAACTATTCAACCACGATCCGTTTAAGGGTAGGTAGGTACGTCATGAATTTCTAAAATATTTCCACAATGACATTTTGTACATTCTTTTTTATTTGAAACTTCGTTTACCGCATTTTTTTGTTTATTTGATACATTCTGCCTACCGAGTAACAGAAAAAAACCCTGTTTATTTTTTAAAACACCCTATTAACAGTAAGTCTATGAAAAAAAAGAAATATGTTACATCGTTTTGTTACGAGTAGGTGCCATCTTAAAAAAAAACTGACTTCTTGTTCCGCTGTTGATTTTTTTTTTGTAAAGATAATAATACAAAATTTTAGGGAGGGTGGACTATTGGAACATA
Source organism: Mystacides longicornis (assembly GCA_963576905.1). NCBI lineage: Eukaryota > Metazoa > Arthropoda > Insecta > Trichoptera > Leptoceridae > Mystacides > Mystacides longicornis. The sequence goes on along the minus strand of OY756439.1, from coordinate 3,093,214 downwards.
AGTTGTTCATGTAATTGTTTTATTTTTATAAACTGTCTTAGTTATAAAAAAAATCTGAAAAAAACACGTGTTGACATTTTATTTATTTATTTATTTATTTATTTACGGCCTGTTGGGCCTTTTTTAAAAAATAATATGTATTACAAAATATACAAAATTATAATTATTTCAATATTACATTATTCTAATATTACACATCAATAAACAATAACAAAACATTGTGGACACTGTAGTGAGAACAATCCGATTAGATAAAAAACAATAATGCATGCAGACACACTAACAGAAATACAATTGGTTAAAAATTTCAAATTCATCACTAAACCAACAAGTCGTGTTGACACAAAATAATAATAGTAATAATAAATGTGTCATTTCGACATATTAATAAAAAATAATTGATTAAAAAATAATAAAATAATAATTAAATCCCTTATTAAAACAAAACCAATCGTGTTAGCATATATAAAGAAAAAAAAAATGATTGTATAAAACGAAACAGGTAAATTTAGATACATCAATAAAATATAATTGATTAAAAAACAAATTTAAATCTCATTTTTAAAACAAAACAAAAGGTGCTCACATCTAGATCAATTGATTGCACAAAACGAAAACACGGTCCCTTTTTCCAATTTGGAAATAGTTTATCAAAAAAAAAAAAAAAATAATAATAATACCAAACATTTCCAGTAGTCAAATAAATAAAAAAAAATCATTATGAAATTAATTAATATAATAAAACGTTTCATGTTATCAAGAAAATAAAAAATACATTATAAAGACAAAATAAATTGTTGGCCTATTGATTAAAAGTTGATCATACGAAACGGAACTATCCATGCCGATACGTAGATAAAAGCAAGTGATCACTTTCAAGGCAAACATGCGAGCCGAAATCGACGAAAATGAAATGCTACAACTAGTCGATAAGTCTGTTCACGCTCAGCGAATGTTGAACAATCTTATTAATCACTTCAAGTGATACGTTCCTGTGGCCCCTCTATTGCATTTCTTAGTCTTAATTTAAATTGTGAGATAGGAGTATTAAATATATCTATAGAGCCTAAGTAACGATTAGCCAAAATGTGAAGACGTGGCATAACCGTGTTTCGGATATAGTTGGATGCGTGTGTATCAACGTGAAAGGTATCAGTGTTTCTTGTTGTGCGGGTAGGTACTCTAATAGAGATCCTGTTGAGAAGTTCAGGTTCGCTATAGACCGAATTTATAATTTTATACAAAAATACCAAGTCCAAAAATATTCTACGCTCCTGCAGAGGCGCTAAGCTAGTGTGAGTGTACAAAAAGTCGTAATCAATTAAATCACTTGGAATACCGAGAACGTAGTTGACATAACGTAGGAACTTCTTTTGAACTCTTTCGAGCTTGTTAATATGTACCGCATAACACGGTGACCATATAGGTGTCGCAAACTCCAGAGTACTCCGCACAAGAGACGTGAATAGAAGCACCAACGTGCGCACATTTCTGAACCCGCGGACAGTTCGCAAAACAAAACCCAATGTCTGCATTGCTCGGTTGGCTACTTCTGCGATATGCGACCTGAAAGACAAGCCACTGTCGAAGGTTATGCCAAGGTCACGGATCTCATCAACAGATTCCAAATTTACAGTGTCGATTTGATATACATGGGCGATTCTGGATCTGCTCCTCGAGAATCGCATAAGTTGACATTTACCTATGTTAAGGGGGAGGGAATCCCTGACACACCACTGGTAGAGTTGATCCAGAGCATTCTGAAGCAGCTCACAATCGTGCTCACAGGTAACCTCTCTGAAAACTTTTATATCATCAGAAAAAAGCAAAACATTAACATTTCTAAAAACGTCTACAATGTCGTTGATAAATATGAGAAACAAAGTAGGCCCAAAGTGACTGCCCTGTGGTAATCCACTTGTAGCCACAAAACTATCCGACACGACACCCTGGACATTGACAGTCAACCTACGTTCGCCCAGGTAATCCGTGAACCATTCAAGCAAACATCCACCAATACCGAACGCCTTTATCTTTGCAATAAGATGCTTATGGGATACCTTGTCGAAAGCTTTACTAAAGTCCGTATAAATGCAATCAACCTGTTTACCACCAGCTAAGCTATCAGCTATATACGTTTCGTATATAGCCAAATTTGTGACAATAGTCTTCCCCGGCATAAAGCCGTGTTGTTCGCTGTTTAGTATGCTATTAATAGTTGGCGAAATTTTTTTGAGTATCAAGGACTCGAGAAGCTTTGCCATAGCAGACTGCAGACATATAGGTCGATAATTAGTGATATCACTCTTGTCGCCTTTTTTGAAAATGGGTGTTATATTGCCACATTTCCAGCGGGCAGGGAATATACCTGAGGCTGTTGACGCATTAAAAATGTATGTCAGCGGAACAACCAGTGCATCGGCACATCCCCTGAGATAGTCGGAGGGGATCCCGTCCGGACCCGGTGACTTGCCGGTATCAAGCTGCAATAAGCCGGTCATTACCTCGTCAAAGCTCAAAACACACTCATATAAATTTATCGACCTCACATAATTGTAATCAGCCACATCGCCGTCGGCTCTGCAATCGTCGTAAACACTCTCAAAGAACCTCGCAAACAGATTCACTACCTCATTCTTGTTACTAGCCACCTCCCCATCCAGGTACATTGAACTAGGGTAATTACACTTTCCTTTACTGAGTGAGTCTTTAAACTTCCACAGTTTTCTTGGGTCAGTGACGGTGTCTTCGGCTGCACGTATGTAGTCGTTGTAACACGATTTCCTTAAACTATTGCAAGCACCTCTAAGTTCAGAAAACTTTCTGTAATCAGTAGGTAGCATTGTTTTTTTGTATTTTTTATGGGCGAGTTTCTTTTCAAATAATTTCTCCTTCAATTCCTCAGAAAACCATATAGGAAATGAAGATCCTCTGAAACATTGATATGGAACGTATAAGTCAATCGCTTCGAGGAGGATGTCATAAAATTTAGACACAATCGTGTTCACGTTCTCGCTCCCAAGGAAGGTCCAGTCAGAGGCAAACAGATGTTCAATCGTACTAACATTGTCACACTTTTTAAAATTGTAGAAATAGACTGGATCACTCTGGGGCAATAATGGTGATGGCACTTCTATACAAAGTGGTGGGTGGTACTCGTCAATTGGCAGGATCTCGTCGTCAGACCGCATTTTACTGATTATTTTTGACAAAATTTATTTTCACTTGTCAGGATATCAGATATCTGTGAAATGTTATCTATTTATTTATTTACAAATCTGTAAAACTTAAGCTAACAATATACTGGGTGATTTTTTTTGTTATAGTTAGTATTGTTTATTCTTTTCCAGTCATAATACTAAGGTTAGTTGATAGCAATATTGACCACTCTCTCTCTCTCTCTCTCCACAATAATTTAACACAAAAAACAGCATTTTTTTAACGAACATGTAACAACTAAAAACTCTAAGTTACTGATGTTCGATTTTTAAATGGAACAAACCACTACGGGCTTACGACCGTCATCTACCAGTTATTTAGAAGGCTGGCTTAGTGTGATCACTTTACGTTAACAACGTTCGCCATTAGGTGGTAATGTTTATGTCTCCTAATCATGAGAATTCTCAATATGTTCAACATGTCGAAAAATCCTATGTATACAACAAGTTTAGATATTAAAATAATTAATGAAATAAAAGAGATAAATGTTGGAAATTATTGAGAACAAGAGAGCAACCAAATTTAAAGGCTGCGACTGCTGTCATGTATGTAGCGCCAGGATATGACTATATCCATTTTTGTAAATGTCTCATCTTTATTGCCTATTGGCTTTGTTGGTGCACAACGTTCTAATTATGTCTAGATTCTTGTGACTTTTTTTTCACGACTAGATCTTAACGAATATGTAACAACTAAATAATTAGCATACTTAAAGCATTTTTTTAGTTTTTCGTAGGACGAACAGCGCAGGTCCAGATGCACGTCATGCAGGTTCCTACTAACTCTTAGGCCAAGTCCACACTGATGGGTGACTTTCTTTTGTGCCTGGAGTCTGGCCAGTCGACTGCTGAGTAGTTTAACAAAGTTTAACAACAAAGTATTTTAACAAAGTTTAACAACAAAGTAGTTTAACAAAGTTTAACTCTAAAGTTTAACAAAACAATCGTTCTAAAATATTCGCAACCGGCCGCATGAGCACTTGGTGTTTTCGAAACAAACATGTGGTAACTAGGAGTATGACAATACATAGATAGTATGACGATACATATCTACCGACTAAGGATTGCAATCCGGAAATCCGGATCCGGTATTCCTGAGGATTCGGAATCAAAATGCTCATATCGGATCCGGCACAAATCAACGGATCCGGAAATCGACTCCGGTTAATCTTACCACGGGATTTTTCGACATACTCAACATGAACCGAACTCGAACCCGTATCCCTAGCAATTCCACATCGTATATCGTTAGTTTCCTTTGAAATATTTTATTTTTAGCTAATATGCGAAGTAAGTATTATCTATTAAAAAAATATTATTGTATGCGAGTAGAAAATAGCGCGCGAATATTCTGTATAACGAATGACGTGTTGCGAAATCTAGAGTGCTGCAAGTTTTAACACACTATCCGCAATCCCAAGGTCATGATAAAAAATAGCGCGCGATAAAATAGCGTATTAAATTAGCGAGATTTTGAACATTATTTACAATTTTTATTAGTATTGTCTCGGAACAGGCTTAGGTCTAGTGAGGCAATATATTCCATTACATAATATATTTAAATAATATTATGTACTTAATCGAAATGTAAACTGTTTGACGCTATACGCCGCACTGTGGACAATAACCGGGTCTGGCTCTACTAAAATCTATAACTCCTTTATTTGTAAAGATATTCTTTTCAAATTTTTTACTCTCAAAAGCAGAAGGTTTGTTTATTATGCTGATATAAAAATAAATAAGTTTTAATGTACAGTTATTTTTTTAAAAACATTTGAAAACTGACTTTTGTAAATAAAAATCATACTCACTAAATAGTCTATTTATTGACTTTTAATTCGATTTTAGAGCACGTAAAAGTAGTTTTGTACATAAAAGACAGATAAAATGAACTAAAAATCAAAATAAAAATGATGTATACAGGGTGTATAATATAACAAATCAAAGATACTTTACTTGTAGAATCACAACTAAGCAAGTATATTTTGTTACATTTCAAATTCAAATATCTTATCTATTGCTAACAACTACTGGTATGTGTTACATATTTTTGGAAACGTTATTTTATATGGATAAATGTCAGCCATAAAAATTTTTGGTATTCTATTTGTTGTAAGTTTTTTCTTAATAATACTGTAAAATTATTTAAAAATAATATCTTCCATAAGTTTGTCGAAGGTTTTCACGTTTACCAACGTCTTCCGACGCATTGAAATTTATGTTAAATTATAGCCTAGATATATATCCTTAACATATCAAAAAATTGGCTGCTCGGTTATGCTCTTTTAGAAGTTATGAATGATAAAATTACACCCAGTAATAGTAGAGTGCCAAAGAAAATCATATTGCTAAAACCAGTACCCCTAGTATAAGTTTTCGATGATCGAATATCGAAACGATCATCGAAAGAGTTTCGAAAATTTTCCATACAAAAATGATCGAACGATTCGATCGTTTGATTTTAGAACACTATTTGTACGCTAATAAGCGCTTATTAACGTGCAATAAGCTTTCGATAAAACTCGTACTAGCCCCACAGGGCTGACTATCACAAAACTTATTTTTATGGTTAAACGTTGAACCATGTAAACAATTAATAAATTAAATAAAATTAAAATTATATATTGTTTCGATTTTATTCACAATAACTATTTAAAAGCATATCTTTTTGATGGACATATAAATATAAACGTGTGCGTATTAGATTTCATGACCTTCAGGATCAAAAAAGTAGATACAGAGTACCTACTTCATCAAATTCGTTCATTTTTTAAGTTACCTACCTATGGATTCCCAATAGTATTATGTTATTATAGGATCTGGAGCATGAAGAAGAGTATAAAATTAACCTATCTTCTATAATAGCATAAAGAAAGTAATTGTGGAAAAATATTATTATTATTATTTTAATTGTATATATTGATCATGAAGTGTAATGTAAAAGCATGATAAAAGGGTTAAAGGATATTAATACCTATTGTTTTCAGCATATTTACCATTGTAGTTTTTCAGTAATATTAAAATAAATTGTTTGAAATGTTTATCACGTTACACCCTGAATAGAACATTCTTTTTTATTTTTTTAGTTTATTTTATCTATTTTTTATAAATGAATATTATTTTTACTTAATTTAAAATCAAATTAAAGTTCAGTAAATATATTATTAAGTGAGTATGATTATTATTTACAAAAAACAATTTTCATATATTTTAATAAAAATAATTGTACAAAAAAACTTAAAAATATGTATACCATCATAATAAATAAATATTCTGCTATTATTGTGCAAAATTCAAAAACGATATCTTAAAAAATAAAAGAGTTATAGATTTTAGTAAAGCCAGCACCGGTTTTCGCAATAGGATTATCTGCGACACTCTACTTGTACCGAGTGTACTTTTTTATTCATAACTTCTAAATGAGCAAAAACGAGCAGCCAATTTTTGATATGTTAAGGATATATACCTAGGCTATAATCTAACATAAATTTTGGCGCGTCGGGAGACTTCGGTAAAAGTGAAAACCTTCGTCAAACTCATGGAATTGATATTTTTTATGATTTTACAATATTATTAAGTTAAACACTTATAATAAATAAAATACTGAATTTTTTTTGGACAAATATTTATCTATATAAAATAAGGTTTTCGATAATATATAACACATACCATTTGTTGTTAGCAATAGATAAGATATTTGAATTTGAAATGTAACAAAATATACTTGTTTAGTTTTGATTCTACAAGTAATGAATCTTTGATTCGTTATATTATATACAAATAAATGTTAAAAATGTAGAAATTTGATATCATTATAATGGTTAACATTTATTTTATCAAATGTAATTAAAAATATGTGGAAAATGTGTACCTAAAAAATCATTAAATATTTGCGACTGTTCTACCATATTCCACAGTGCGCCGGTGCACCCAGCGTGAGCCCATCACCTCTACTATTATGTGGAGGAGATGGACTTGGCTGGGACATGTGTTAAGGATGCCGAATGACAGTTGGCCGAGGAGAGTGCTGTTTTTCCTCCCATCAGGGTCCCGAGGACGAGGAAGACCCTCTCATACTGTGTTCCGCTCCTTCGAAGCAGAGCTGAGAAATCTGGACATGGTGTGGGAGGAGGTCATTAACGTTGCGCAAGATCGAGCGCAATGGAGAGCTCTTGTTGCCTCCCTATGCCCCTAAGTGGGGTCTTAAGGGAGTTTGGATTGGATTTGGATGTAGTTATATTCTGGAAATAATAATGAAAAAAAAAATAGTGCGCTAAATATTTTTAGCATATAGTCTGCAAAGTGCTATTCATTTATAGGTAGCCGTTTTGAACAATACTAATAATAATTAGTCACTATATTCAGAACGCTCTTGATAGATCTTAAGGGAATAAAAATATACTGAAATAATCAAAACCAAATGAAATAATTACAACATGACTTTTACATTTAACAATAATTATTAGGTACTATCACAATATTACGAATAGACAAGATAAGTATCAGATATGGGAGATATGTTGTTAGATGATATCTAAAAGCGAGTTGTAACAACACCGAAGATCCCTAAGGATAGTATGAGGATGAGGATAAAGGACGTTATTATATTAATACTCCGTGTTTAGTCCTAATAATTGAATAATTATAATATGCAGTGGCGGTCAGAGGCGCCCATTTCAACCACTTAAACGAATGTTTTCCCTAAAAGTCCTGTTAATTTTTATTACGCGTTCCCTTGTAGTCTAACTTTCTACAGGCAAACCTCGCCTTCTTTATTTTTGTTTTCAAAATTATTAAGGAATATGAAGATGTTCGATTTTTAAATTAAACAAACCACAACGGGCATACGACCATCTTCTACTGTTATTTCGAAGGCTGAATTAGTGTTATCACTTAACGTTAACAACGTTCGCCAATTTTCGAGGTGGTTGATAGACCAGCGGTTACGACGCCGGCTTTCGCACTGTTTCGTGCGGAGGTCGTGGGTTCGAATCCCGGCCGTGTCGACCATTTTCCGCTTTCACGACACAAGCATTTGCTTACTGTGAAAGATGTCAAAAGTGTATTTGTGTTCACTTCGAGTGAGCACAGAATCATTTAAAAAAAAAAAAAATTTAAAGTCTCCGAAACTCCTAATCATGAGAATTCTCGAAATGTTCAACATGTCGAGAAATGTCATCCATTTTTGGTGTTTGAGTGGTCAAGTTCAGTAGTAGAGTTTTTTGACATATCATTACAATTTATCAACAACTCACAATATTCAAAATTAGTCATTGCCATCAATAAGTGGAGTAAAATCGTATGAAATATCTCCCTCACTTTCAAAATTGGTCATGTCTTTGTACTGTAACATTCAAATTTGTCCAAATCTAAATGAACCAACTAGAATGTTACAAATAATATCTATCCGCCATTTTGTTTTTTTCTCATATTTCAAAAGGAACGGTTGTGTGTGCATTTCGCTCTAAAAAATAATAAAATTTTCGGGGTATAACTGATATCTGAGTTTTGAAAGTGGAAAAATATGACCACTCAATCCAGTTTATTATATTATATGGTGTCAAATATCCTATTTTGAAATTTATCATCCGAACGTTCGCAAAGCGTGATATCACTGTATGTTAATATATGTAATTCAATGAACTCGAGTATTTAAATATTATGTTATATTAATATGTACATACGAAATTGTTCATTTATTATTAGATGGTGTTGGGTGAACATACACACACCTACTTGTGTATGAATAACACCTAAAATAAGGCGCATCCCGTAAGTGGTGTTATCAGCGATCGTGAGACCAACAGAGAGAAAATGATGTACATAAATGCCTCGATTACGTAAATAAATTATAACAAACGAAAGTGGCCTTTTTTATAGAAAAATGCAAAACTTGATTAGTATAGAAGTTTGATAAGAGTCGATAAGGCCGATCTCGAATGACATGGTCCGATCATATAGGTTCAGTCTTAGAGGACGGCCAAGGAGCAAAAGGAATAGAAGAGCATATATGCGGAATGCTATGCGTTTGGAAGAAGCGAAAGAGGTGTGTTTGGATAGGACAGAATGGAAATCCGTACTCTCTGCTTACCCCCTTCGGGAAACGGCGTGATGGGTTTGATAAGAGTATCTGAAGAACTCCTGTAGCCTACTACAACTTATTTACAACCTTTTTAGAACCTTTTATTGCAATTTCTTAAAGCTTTAGGACTTGGAATGAAAGCAATTCGTATGTTATTAAGTTATGGTTATTTTTTTATGAAGTTGGTCGGCACCTGGTATCGAACCCACAACCTTCAGTATGAACAATACTTAATACGACGACGTAATCGCTAGTCTACCAACCACTTCAACTTAAGTAGGTAATATCAATGACATCAGCCCACACTAAATCCATTTCACTAACCTCTGCTTCATTGGATCAGAAAACACTGCGTTGGAGTGCTGCGACAAAAACTAGTGTGATTCTCAGAGAATTATTTTTCGATGGCAAATGAGAATCGAAGACAAAAATATAATATTACACATGGCGAAAGATGTATGTAAAAAAATATTCAATCAATAACTATTATAATAATATGTACTTAGAAGCTAGACTTAAATACATAACCTTTAATATTATTGTTTATGAATAAAACTGATGTTTATATTATGAATTTTTATCTATTAAATATTCCGAACAGATCGTTTAGATAGATAATAAAACATTAGTTGAAGATATTTTACGAGACACTGGGCGACAATTTTGTATCAATATATATTTTATTTAATAGAAAAAATTTAATTCATAAACATTCTAAAACCTTTTTGTCTACGTGCAATAGTATTTCAACGTAAACGGGCAGTGAGAGATCTATAGGTACGGTTGCTCGAATGAGTTTCATGAATCTCACGGCAAATGACATATTTATTTTGAGGCTTGTCGCTGTCTACTACTGTCGCATATTTATCTTAGGATATTTCAGTGTTAGTAATGTCCCCCAAGTAGTTCTGGAAAAGTTTGTCAAGAGTTTCTGTAGTCTGTCGTAACCAATCGACAATCTTTTCAGGATCATTTTCGTACTACATGGAATATTGTTTGATTAGCGTGATTTAAGGCAACAAAAGGGTGCAAAAAGGGACTGCGAGTAGGCAGATGCGGAATTCCAAAAAATGTACTAGCAGACTTACATAATATAACGAGAAGATTTCAACGTTGAACCGTTTTGAGAAAAAAAACTGACTAATAGAAAAAAACAAAAAGACATGGAAATCAATAATGTATACCTACCTAGGTATTGTAAAACAATAACCAAATTAAGAACCTAATTCAAATGAAACAAGAAATTTGTAATTTCCCAACATGTTGAATACCTTGACAATTCACGTTCCTTTCGTAAACTTTCTATATTATTGTACTCAGGAAGTCTACAGAGGACATAACCCGTCTTAGTCTCAACTACCATCCGGAAGGCAATCGAAGACGCGGTAGGCCCCTCCAAACAATTAAAAGGCTCTACGAAGCTGACCTTCAGGCCGTTGGTGTTGACTGGGGTGCGGCTGCTGGAATCGCAGGGGACATTACCGCATGGCGAGGACTTGTGGAGTCCATATACTCCAACTAGGGAGCGGACATGGATAAAGAAGAAGAAGAAGAATTATTGTACTAAGTGTACCATTTCGGTTCCTTAAAATTTTTTACACCTAAGCTGTTCAAAAGTAGTAATATCATTACGGCCGGTTTCATAAAAAATAAAGGAGACTTTAAACTCCCTTTAAAAAATAACGAGTTTCATAAAAACAAAACGACATTTAAAACCGACTTTTAGCTAAAGTACCGTTATTGATTGTTATTTTTAGTTAAAGTCGACTTTAGGTAGTTCAATTTTTTTACCACCAGAATTCATAGAAAATTTCGTGGCGCTTTCTCTGTCACAAAGATAAACATTTTGTATGCGGTTACACTGTGGAAAAAAATGACTAAAATAGGGCGGAAAACACAGCAAAACGGGAAGAATATTATTGTTTACAGATTTCGTTTACTAATTCATAAACCATAATAATAAATTTACACAAAAAACGGCACTTTGATGCTCTATTGAGAAATGAAATTGACAGATCAACAGAAATTCCGCGAAAATATTAGTAAACAACATATTATGTTTTCCGTAGATTTCCACGGTAACACTACCAACAAACTGCTACCAACTTTAAAATATTTATTTGACATTTCAAATTTTAGCTGGAATATTTTTTATGAAACGCGTCAGCTTAAAGAAGTGTTTAAATTTTAAAAGGAACTTTAACTAAAGTGTTCTTTTGAAGCTTTTCATGAAACCGGCTGATGAGTAGTTATATTTATCAAAATTTAATGATCAATCCTGTCGTATAGTGTAGAAAATAAACATTCTCTATTGATATGTAACTTGCAAATTCCTACCAACTAACCAACACCGGTAGACATTTCTATGATAAACAAACCTTCGCACAATAACTATTATCAATGGGTACCTACACAGTATATACTGGACGGTAAAAAGAAAACGATCCAATCCAAGGTTTCCCAAACTTTTTGGTTCCCAGCGGTGCCAACACTGCCAACCATCTTCCTCTTTGTCGACACAAGATTTATCCTCGACATCGACTTTGGTAGGACAGAATAAGTGGGCGCCTTATAAATTTCATGATAAAATCCAAATAATTCCATAATATTACAATTGTATCCGTTAACAATTTTATAATATTTTATACATTCCTAGCTTTAACGACAGACGTTGTCCTTTGTTCCTAAATATGAATATTGAATTCGAATTTGTATGGCGATGAATTAATTATCATTTGACCAATGTGATTCCGAACGATGTGTCTGTTTTAAACCATGTATATTCCATCCGCATTCTGTCAATCGCACCAATTGAAAATTCCTATCAAAATTAAAAAAATTGGAATAATAATTATAAGGTAAAAAAACTAATAATAACGTTGTCTACGTAGAGTTTTCTTTTATTTTCTAATTTTCCATGATGCATTTTTCTTTTTTTTTTTTCTTCTAAAAGGACATTCTCCTGATAAAAGCCTACACGACAAAAAAAGAATCAGCGAAATCGATCCAGCCGTTTACTCGTGATGCGATGACATCGGGAAATAGCTCTCCATTTTTATATATACCTAAGATAAACCTGTGAGTGTGATTCATAAACAGTTCCTAAAAGACAACACCGCCTATGCGCGTGACGTCAGAGATCCTGCATTCCGCCCTGTCAATATAAATCAGAATGCCAGCAATCTCGCTCTCAATAATGGGGAAAAAAGAAAGAATATTCTCATTGAAATGCTTGTAATATTATTAAATGTAATTCAAATATTTTATAGAACACCGCGACTCACAGTTTGGGAAAGGCTGATCTAAGCAATAGCATTGTTAAGCGTGCGCTGGAACGATTTGAATGCGGACCACGTGTATCATAAAATTCATATTTTATGACTTTGTCTCAATGCAGATTGACATAATAAGCGCCAGTCATCCGTCATTCTCAAGCAATTTATTTAATTTCTTGACAAATTGTCAATTGTTACGGACCTGTCTGTCTAAGATTATTTTTGGGTATCATTCCTTATAATATAATTTTAGGTACCTGGGAGCAACCATTACCACCACTGGTGACCTCGGGGCTGAGCTTCCGATACGTATCGGTATGGCAAGTGGCGCCTTTAACAACATGACCAAAATATGAAAGGCGTCGGCGTTTAGTGTCGAGACGAAATGTAAACTGTTTGATGCGTGCGTGTTGCCCATTCTTCTGTATGGGTGTGAGTCCTGTCACCTGACCAAAGCCCAGGCACAAAAAGTATCTGCATTCGAAACGAAGTGCCTCAGGAGAATTTTGGGTATAACAATATGGTACCACCGCATCACGAGCGATGCTATACACCGGCGCACCCAGCGTGAGCCAATCACCTCTATTATGTGGAGGAGGTGGACTTGGCTGGGACATATGTTGAGGATTCCGAATGACAGTTGGGCGAGGAGGGGGCTGTTCTTCCTCCCATCAGGGTCCCGAGGACGAGGAAGACCCTCTCATACTGTGTTCCGCTCCTTCGAAGCAGATCTGAGGAATCTGGACATGGTGTGGGAGGAGATCATTAACGTTGCGCAAGATCGAGCGCAACGGAGAGCTCTTGTTGCCTCCCTATGCCCCTAAGTGGGGTCTTAAGGGAGTTTGGATTTGGATTGTATCATTCCTTATACGCTTTAGACGTTTCTAATAAAGGATAAAGGTTATCTTCATTTTGGAGAGGCCTGCAAATCTGTGGTTACCCCAACGCTGGCTACCACCACAGCTAATGCTGTATATTATATTTTTAGCCATTGTTTATCCTTTGGCATCGTCAGCAGACAAGAATCTAAAGTAAAAGAATTTCACTGCTTCATCCAGGATACATCCAAGTTATTAAGCCGTTGCATAAAGCATTATAGATAGATAGTTTTAAAAGGGAACTCTTGTTGTATTTTCCATTTTAACGAACTTCCAATTGATCAGTCTATTGGTTGTCGTCTTATGTCATTTGATATTGTTATTATTTTCAAACAGTGACATTGTCCTCTTTGTTGTTTTTGATCAAGGGTTTGTTGACGTCCGTTTCAGAGTTGTTTTAGTCTGATAGAAATTTTTGTATTTTAGTAAATTTTCTAATTTTTATTAATTTTCTCCCGAATATTTTTATACGCGTAGTCAATGTTTTCAATTTGCTTTTGTTTTAAAGGAATTTAAAATTGGATCATGCTTTTTTTATCATAATATGATTAAATTTATTTTATTACTTTTATTATTATTTTAATTGTCTTGTATGATTGTGTTCGATTTGTGTGATATGTTACTATTTTTATCTTTTTTGTTTGTTCTCCTCTAAATGAAATAAATTACATGTACAAGGCTTCTTCTACGCCATGGATGATTTAATAAAATACAAAAATAAATTAGGACAAGTGATTGGGTATTTCATGACATATACCAGGAAACGCTCCCAGAAGGCAAATTTCTACATTATGATGAATATTCTGCACAGGTTTTCCACAATTGCAGCCAGGGACTCTCGCATATTCTACCATCTGTGGAGTATTTCAGCATATCGACCATGTCCCGTGTTAATCCGATTTAACGCCAATTATTATAACGCGAATAATACAATTTTTTTTATTATTTGTCTTTTGGTAGGAAAATTTTATACATATTTGAACCACCACGGGCTGACGATCGTCTTCTGCTCTGCAGCTGTTTCAAAGGCTGGCTATGTGTGATCACTTAACGTCAGCAATTTCCGTCATTCAAGTGATCAAATTAGTTGGGTTGGATTCCCGCAGGAAGCATGGGATTTTTCAGTATGTTATGTATGTTTCAGTAACAAGTAGAAATTTCCGATGATTTCGGAATCAAAATATCAGCGTGAATCAATAAATTGTAAATTTTGGATACCTAGAGTAGCTGAGAACCACCCTTGAAACGAGAGAATACCGTAAAAAGCACGCTATATAAAACTAACGCACCGGCCAATTGGTCAATAAAGGAAATTGGGTTCTTTGCAATACTACACGAAGGAGTAACCTTGTATTACAGCATAGAAAATGTACTAGTACTACCAAAAATCCTCCATCTAAACTGACTCATAGCTTATGCGTCACTCGGTGACGTGTGACCCTTTACATAAATTACCTAGTATTAGTTGTATAATAATCTACCTAAATATTTTAAAATTCCAGATATATTTTTTGGCATTACTTAAAAGTACATTTAAATATACATGAACCGTACAAAAAAATATTTATATTGGAAGAAACTCAATGCCTACTGCCTACTACGTAAGAGTATGGATGTATGTTCCTATAGATTTTATTGTGTTGTATAGATTATATTATTTTCAACGGACGATTTTATTCGAACTGTTGAAGGATAAAACAATGTATTGACAATTCGATCTTATTTAAAACTTATAGTACTGGCATGAACATCAGATCACGTGGTCCCGGTTTCGTATTTTCTATTGAAGATTCCTATGTCAATTTCTAATACTGGTTCCAGTATTTCTAAAATCATATATTATCTCGGTACAGGCCTAGTGAGATAATAAATCCCCAAAAAATAGATTATAGTTGGTGATCAGACAGGCAGCTAAGCTGATTTTATGTCCGATCTCAATATTACTGTCAGGCAAACTCACAAAACCAAAGAGTCATACAAATTTTTGAAAATATTCACATTCGAAGAATCAACCAGCTCAGGTGGCAAACCATTCCAATGGTCGGCCAACTCTATTAAAGAAACAATGCTTCAATGGATTCTCCTTGAACCTGTAGCCATCCAATTTTATATCCATGACCCCTCAGGTGAACATTTCTGTTGTACTTGAACATTATTTGCAATTCCAAATGGATACCCCAGTGGCCATGGGGTATTTTATATGTTTGTATCATGTCCTTCTGTCTGACAAAGGTGTCAATCCCAGAATCCGGAGCCTCTCCTCATATTTTTATCTAATTTGACTTCTTAACTTTTTATTATTTTAATGTTATATTTATATCTAATTCGAATTTTTAACTTTTTAATATTTTGATGTTATGTATGTATTTGAGATGTTTTATATATTGTGGGTAATGTTGGGGTCTTCGCTGGTCCATGATCTGTTTCTTTGTTTATCGATTTGTATTTGTTGTCATGACTGTCTGACCTCTAAAAAAATAAATGCTCAACATTTTTCAATCCAACTCAAACAAATAGTGCTTGTGTAACTGGTTTTTAAATTTTATGCGATGATGATGGAGAGAAATAATACTAAAACATAGTTTTACTCTACAACAGTCTGATTTCTACAGATTTATTTAAAAATTTTACTCTGTTTGATGTGGCAGCTGTTTCAGACGAGAAAACAAGTCTATATTGATTTGAATCACAAATAAATTAAGTCACAATATATTCAAACAGCATTTTATTCTGTCGGGGGTTTTTAAGTGAATCGATAATTCTTTATACGAGTATCTTTCAATAGAATTTAAATAATTCCTTTAGACCTTAGACAAAGTTAGAAAGCAGACTTGTGCGGATTGTAACGATTATTTTAAAGCATTGCTTTGTTTAAGAGAGGCAAACTATCTTTTATGGTCTCTTTTCCCCCATTCAAATATTGTCAATATTAGTGAATTCGTTTTTTTTTTAATTTCACTTTAAGATGACTCAATTTTTGATAGGTTGGTACTGAAATAGTCTAATATGTTAAAGAATTATATCTAACTAATGACTCTAAAAATTCATTACTGATGTTCGATTTTTGAATGGAACAAACCACCACGGGCTTTCGACCGTCTTCTACTGTTGTTTCGAAGGCTGGCTTAGTGTGATCACTTTACGTTAACAACGTTCTCCATTAGGTGGTAATGTTTGAGTCTCAGAAACTCCTAATCATGAGAATTCTCGACATGTTCAACATGTCGAAAAATCTCATGTATTCAACAAATAGATATTTGATAATAATTAATGAAATATAGAGATAAAAGTTGGAAATTATTGAGAACAAGAGAGCAACCAAATTTAAAGACTGCGACTGCTGTCATGTATTTGGCGCCAGGATATGATTGTATTCATTTTTGTTAATGTCTCATGTTTATTGCCTATTGGCTCTGTTGGTACACAACGTTCTTATTATGTCTAGATTCTTGTGACCCCTTTTCAGGACTAGATCTTAAAGAATTATCTAACATCTAATGTCTCTAAAAATTCATTACTGATGTTCGATTTTTGAATGGAACAAACCACTACGGGCTTACGTTACGACCGTCTTCCACTGTTGTTTCGAAAGCTGGCTTAGTGTGATCACTTTACGTTAACAACGTTCGCTATTAGGTGGTAATGTTTGAGTCTCCGAGTCTAGTATGTATTTGGATTTATAACTGTACCCGTATTCTTAGTTTTATAGGAATGTTGTCACGGAAGTAAAGTGAGTATTACACGATACATTTTGTGTGGGAAACGTATACATATAGCGCCGCCACAGAGATATTTCTAGAAACAAAAGCGATTCTCGCATTCGATAAGTATACTTACACGTTTTCCATACCATAATATTGTGTTACTCACATTACTTCCGTGACTACCTTCAGATAAAACTTAGAATACGGGTACTGTACTAGCTGACCCGTCGAGTGTAGTCCCGCCTTAGAAAAAAAGTATTATATTGTAACATAGCTGAATTTCAATTTTCGTTTAGTTAACGTGAATAGCGATTTATTGGCATGTAATGTGGTTGTATTTTTTCTGTCCGAGATAATCTTTTCATTATTTTAAACAATTTGTGTTTGTGAAAATTGAACTGCAATTCCGTACCCAATCTGTGTACCTATACGTACATTCTCCTATTAAAAAAGCTCATAGCATAGGCTGGTTATTGCAGAAAATTATCGATGGTTCCTACAGTGGACAGCGAAGTTCAACCCTTTCTTTATCTCTTCGGGGGTAACTGCTTTCTTTATCCCTGCGTTTCCCTGAGATCCCCACTAATGCTGCTTTTGGTATTCTGGAAGGGAGTGCATTCTTTGGATCTGATCATAAAAAAATCACCTTTCTTCTGCTCCATCTCACTTTATCTGTTTGGATCCTTTTTGTGAAAGTCTTCTCTTCAATGGTTATCCCTTAGAATATTCGAAATGATTGGCAGCCTGGAGGTTACGAGGCCGACTTTCGTACTGTTTCGTAAGGTCATGGGTTCGATCTCAGGTGCCGACCATCTTCCTCTTACACTATACAAGCTCTAAGTACTGCGAAAGAGTCAAACGGTGTATTTTTGAATACTTTAAGGGAACTCAAATACATGTTTCTTTACAAAAATTAGTTTCGGACTGTATCTGCTCTTATTTCTATTAAAATATGCCACGGGACCTATGGATATTTTATAATTTGCTCTTTCTTAGCATATTATGTAAGGAATAACCTTTATACGCATTCTCTTAAGAATTCGGAGATAGTTTCTGTTCTATTATTGTGTGTTATTGAATAAACAAACAAAATAATAAAAGACAAAAATAGTTTGGCAAAACTGACTTGCATTGTTTATTGTGTGAGAATTGCGGAATTCAGTTATTTATATTATCAGTTTAGGTAGGTTCATTACTACTTGCGATTATTTTAGTATTCTGGAAGTTATGGAACGTGTCTTTTTCCAGCGACCGGATCTGTTTGTTGCGGATAAACACCAACCAACCAACAGTAGGTACCTCTGCGCAGTTCTGAATCTGGAACTTTAATATAAAAGCAGCGTTGTATGTGTAATATGGCGGTTTTTCTGCAATACTATTTTAATTGAGCTTTTAATAACATATGGAGACGTATTGTATAAAAATAAATGAACAATTTTTATAAAAAAGTGTCAGTATAACAGCCTGAACTCGTTTCCCATAGAAAATCTGTCCAAAATAATATGTCACTGCGGGTAGAAATTTCAATTGAAAACATAAAAAATTCTAACACAACTGACAATCGAAAAAAAAAAACGATTTAAAGCAAGCGCCTATCTACTAGGCTATCAACATTGGTACAATTAAGAAGGCAGGAGAAGAATAATATTTTGTGTTAGACGAAAGTAGCTGAACCTGTAACCTCTAGTAGGTACCTACGTCTATACGAAAATCTGCCATTGAACCGCTTAGCTACCAATCAATTCACATATTCAAAATTAAATTTTCGAAAAATGAATAATAAAAAATACCTATCCATAATATTAAAGTCAGTATGGAACGGATTTCCTGCAACGCCAACGTCAGCTATCAAAATTTTTATACCAACTGACATATTGGTTTGTTTCATAATCATCAATAAATGTTTCATGGAATATTTTTAGAGCTTTCAGAAATATTTTTTTTTAACATTCAAACGTATTTTTGTATACATAAATCACACATTTAAAATCAATATTCATAGTCAGGACAGCGTTTGTCAGGAAAGCTAGTTAGTTATCCAATACATTCAAGAAATTATTAGGGTGCATTTGGAAAATAGGTAAGTATAGAATTAAAAACCACGGATAAAGTACGTGTTATGGAATGAATTTAAAACCATAGATAAAATGCACCAAACGTGTGACAAATGTCAAGACTTAAAATGCATCAGATAATGCGTCAGCGTGTCTTCCGTTTAGATCCAACAAGAGATAACTTGTATAGTTGGATCTTTCGAAGCATCCAATGGGCGCCAACGTCCGTCATCATTGCGGAGCGTCTATTTTTAGTATTAACATCAGCACGACACTCATTAAGTATCAGAAAAATATTCTAACTACTTATAATAATTCTGACTAAATTATGAAATGTCTTCAACACATTATGGAAAAAAAAAGATCTCGAAAAAGAGTTTATAGATCGAATCAAAAATCAAAAGATAGCGTTAGTAATCAATTTGCAAAAACAAGCAGTTAAAAAAAAAGTAGTTTTGTCGACTCCCCCCCCCCATGTCCCTTGTCTTTATCATAAATGGAGGGTTAACATAATTACAGTAATACATCGAGCAAATTGATTAACTGGGGAGGAAAATGTGTTTTAGGGTGTCGAAAGTTTCTTTTAAGTAAGAGTATTAGTTAAAAAAATATGGAAACCTCTTTAAGCTCCAGCTAATATAATATCGTTGATGAAATTTTGTGTACTAAAATTAATGGTAGAATTTTACCATCATTTCACTGATCGAGTGAAAAGTTAGGAAAGAAACGAAAATAACTCTCGGATCTTTTCCGTAAATGACAGTAAACAAGTCACAAATAATAATATTGGGATAAATCTTCCCGACTCACGTGCGCACAAAACGAAAACGAAAGGGAAAAAACATCCATAGAACATGCGCGTACGCAGTTTATCGCGAGACGCCGATCGTTGTGGGACGTGCGTCGCGGTGGCCGGATATTCCTTTACCGTTTCTCTATTCTCTCGAAAAACAAAATTGAAAATTAAGAAAACGTTCGAATTTTCAAAAAAAAAAATAAACCATCAACATTTTTCTGGTATTTATTTTTCAAACGACTCTCGGACTTCCTGTCTTGTGTCAATTGGTCATTTCCGGTGTGAATTTCTCATAATTTTTAGTTGTTGTCACTTAAAAAGTTGTGAAATTGCTATTTTTTGTGTGTGTTTGTATGTACTAGTTATGAATTTATTTGTAAGTTTCATCTAAATGTGACCGCAACTCATCATCTTAACGCATAGAGTGTTGGTAGAATCTAATTTTATCTGTTCCTAAAAAGAGAGTGTTGATCCATCTTTTTAAGTGTGTCAGTTTGTTTTATCTTTTTTTTTTAAGACTGTTTTAAGTGCATCAATTTTGTGATCGATATTAATTGGATACCGGAATTGGCAGTAAGTTGAATCAAATTTGTGTAAATGCAAGAAAAATTATAAGAAAACAATTGAAATGAAAATATTTTTTTAACGTTTTTGCAATTATTGCCATAATAAAGGTGCGTTTATCTGTACATAATAATGTTTGTTATCTATTGCTAATTATAATATGTAAGTAGGTACATAGATATATTCAAATTCATAGTTTTGTTGTTGATTTTTTTTTCAATATGAAAGGAACCCATTCTGAATCACGAACTTCGGTTTTATTTTAACATGACTATCAGAAATATCGATTCTTAATGAAATGCGGTGAGTATTAAAACCGGTACCAATTAGCCTGAAATTCATACTATACTAATTTGCTATGTTTATCAAAGTCGTTGTTGGCTGTTTCAATCTTGATTTTTAAAATAATTATGACAAGCGGCAAAGTAAATAAGAAACTTTTTACACCATATATTTTCGATCCTCATTCAATCTCATCGAATCTCTCAAAAAGCCAATTTAATTTCAAAATTAGAATAATTAGGTATGCAGGTACTTATCTCCTATATTAATACGTGAAGGAAAAACTTTGTGAACATTTTTTACGAAAATTGCTCGGACGGAAGAGTATGAAATTTTGCAGTTTATATTATAGAGAAGGATTGGCGAATACTAATATTTTATTTAATTATGCATAAAAAATTGGTACATTAATTCAATAAAAAAAACATTACAATCACTACTGTTATGTTATGTATTTGATACTCACACACATTCCGATGTTCATATTTGACATTGAGACAGACGCATATATTCCTTTGTTTTTCTGTGGTAAATTGAGAATAGATTAATATTGTTGGTCTAATAATAGAAAAAACACTGTACATTTCGACTTTTCAAATTTGACGTTTAATTGTTTTTGAAAGTTGTGTATCTAATATAGCGCTCGCTCAGTCTTTGACAATTTTCTTTAGCTCTGTACTGTACTCGTTTTCGAGTGATTCGGCTTTGACAATGGAACGTTAATAATGTTCAAACGTTTAATTTTAATAAGTTGTGGTCGAATTTCGAGCACCGTTTTCCTACATTTTCTTATTTATATCTATTCTGAAAATGCAAGGAGCATTAAAAAATTCAAATATCTTGATAAGTATTTGTTTCATGTGCATAGATGCAATTTATAAGAATATGCTACTTCTGCTTCTACGTTAGTTTGTAAGTAACCAAAATTAAACAATATTATAAGAAAATTAAATTATTTACTTAAGTACCTAATTAGCCATTAAGGTATATACTTACATGTCAAAGTTTACAGTATAACGTTTAAATGTTAAATATGTAAAAAAAAAACATCTTTATCCAACCGGTTAAAATAATCAATAATGATCTTAACATGTAAAAATATTAACATTTTATTTTACGGTCGCCCTTATCCTAGAATTATACAATTATTTGAATATAAGGTACCTACATTATGTATCTATAAATAATAATAAAAAAATACAAATAGATACTTTGGATTATTATAAAATTGTATATTTTGGACACTCGATCATACGAAAAGTGCTAATATGATCATGTAACATTTAGTCACACGCAAGGCGATGAATTAATTCTAATTATTAAGGCATATTTCTTCAAATATCTTGATAAGTATCTACCCTACATTTCACGATATTCTTCACAACAAACAATCATTGCAATACGTTACAGTAAAAATCGAGATTTGAAAAAAATTTGATAGTTTTAATGATAATTTCTTATGTCCGCGGGAGACCGTGCATACCTAGAAACTTGGCATCTATGTACACAACACCGCAGAAGTCTGATGGTTTGTTATAAAGATGGGTTGTAATATCCTTGAAATTACGTGAATTATATATAGGTGCACTAAGCTGTGGGTAAATCTATTTTGGAGCAGACATTTCAAGCTACAAACTGGTATAAAATACATGTATGCTGTAAAACAAAAAATTAAATAGATGCAAAAAAAAAAATTGATGATTCACAGAGGCTGTGTGTGTCTGCGGTATTTTCAAAATGCGTGAGACCAAGTGTTAAACTATCGTTATCTTCTATATTATAAAAATGGAGAGCTTTTTTTACCTGGTCATCGCATCTCGCCTAAACGGCTGGACGGATTTCGCTTATTCTTTTTTTTTGTCGTGTTGGTTTTCATTAGAAGAAGGTTCTTATGAAAGAAAAAAATATGAAAGTTTCGAGGGTAATTAGAAAATCAAAGCAAACTCTAAGTAGGTAACCTTCTTAGTACTTTTAACAACATAGATTTTATTCCAAATTTGAAAAATTGAAATTTAATTAAACTGTGATAGGAACTGTCAGTTGTTTGATAGTTGGTGCGATTGACAAAATGTCGATGAGAAATATATTATGTTTTGACACAGATTCATCGATCTAAATGACATTGGTTAAAAGTACATTATACAAATTCGAATTCATATTCATACTAAGGAACACGCGACTACGTCTGTCGGGAAAGCTAGTATTTTATATTAATGGATTCTTGCCCCGTTTTCCAGGGCTTTAAACAGCAGTAGAAGACGGTCGCACGCCCGTAGAGGTTTAAATTTGTGTAAAAAAAGACCAAAATTTCTGAATCCATATTTAATACATACATTATTTGTTTAACTCTAAACTTGACTGTTATTATTTTCTACTGATAAAAACTCCTTGTAATTTTTTCTACAATATCAGAACGAGTTTTTCCCTAAATTAACATACCAACACCTTTGACCTTTCATACTACTGAAATGTAGCATTAAATTTTTAACAAAGTAAACACATACTAACATACTATTTAAAATGATTTAAATAAATATTTACTCTGCTATTTGTATGCTAAAATATAATATGCTAATTAATTCGAATGCTAAAATTTATCTAATGGATATAAATAATGTGATAATTAGTTAAGGCCTATATAATATATTATAGAGATTAGCAAATGGATTTTAGTATCTGAGATTATTAGGTATATTATTATGTTTGTGTAATATGACATCTTATCTTGGATTTTTTTTGAGTATTGGGCCTAGTCCAGTATTTTTAATAAAAAGTGGAATTTGAATACGCGGAAAGAGACTGATTGATAAAGTGAGGAATGATAATATTAGAAAAGAATGTGGAGTGGATCTCTGCCTACCCCCCTTGGGAAATGGTGTGATGGGTAAAAAAAAATAGGTACTAATAAGATTGCCTACTTAGAGTTACTCATTTTTTTTTGTCAGTAGAACCTTCTCCCGATAAAAGCCAACACGATAAAAAAAGAATTAGCGAAATCGGTCCAGCCGTTTAGGCGTAATGTGATGACCGCGGAAAATAGCTCTGCATTTATATATATATAATAGAAGATTGTATATTACTATTAACAAACTGTTGAAATTCTAGCCTTGCTGTAAGCAATTCACAATATGTGTACAAAATAATTAACTGACTTCGGAAGCCCTGTGTTAGTTGTAAACTTCCGTTTAGGATATATTCCATACATTTTATAGCTCTCGTGTAGTTTCCACATCCCAATTAAGTACCCCAATCTATTTTGTTCTAGCAATTATAATGGTTATTGTTACAGACCTTGATAGACAATAATTATTATTTTATTATAAGCAGCAAAACCTGTCGGATAACACGCATGGAAGAGGGTCACTGAAAAGTTTGTTGTAGCGTCTCTTAAAGTGGCCCAAATTCATTTGGGTCACTTTAGGAGAGTGCAGAAAACATTTCATCCAGTACAACAGCTATATACCTCTGATCAAGTATGTAATTTTTCGTCGATATAATACTGTTATTGTCATAGCTGCGAAAATAGACTTCTTCTTCTTCGATGGTGCAACAGCTCAAATCGAGCCTTGGCCTCAAGTAGACATCGCCTCCAACTCCTCCGCTCCGAATTAATGTGATTTTTCTTTCCTTTTTTTTTTTTTTTTGGAAAAGTTTTCTTCCTCTTTTATAGTGGCTCTTATATTTTATGAAATTGAAAAATTCCTACTAAATGTTTTTATTTATTTTCTCATCAAGTAAGCAGCTTATTTTAATTAAAATAATTAATCTAAATAATAAAAATATAATATTATAAAGGTATTATTTTATTGGAAACTAGCTTTCCCGACAGACGTTGTCCTGTAGTCCTAACTCCTAACCAGAGGCGGCTCGTTCATATGTGAACTGCGCCCCCAGAAACAAAAATACATAATTAATCCGATTAAGTTACTAATAAAATAAATAATGTTAAAATATTTCTAAAACATCCATATTTCATTCATATTCAAAGCTCAGGCGGTAACAACGTGAGAATATAATATGCGCGCGCACACATTCTAACTCACCTATGAAGTAGGTACCGAGTCAAATGTGCCCGAAAATTTTGTTGACTTTGAGGTGGAGTAAGTGGGATGGGCTACTGTAAGAACGGCAATCACGTATGCGAGAATGAGAGAAAACTACCCGCGATGGCGTTGGCGTGTCGCAGGTGATCATTTCCATACTAACTTAAATATTGTATTTTATATCATTTCTTACCCATTTTTTCAACTTTTTATTAGTTATTCTGTTATCCGGAGCGGAGAACAATCCAGTAAATCAAACAATGAAAGAATCTGTTCACCCGATTTCGAGTTATAAGTGTTTGCACTAACCCGACTTTAATTATTTATTATAGAGATTTGTGAAATAAAATATATATTTTTTTGTTTTTTGACATTAACTTTTAAATTTTGTCGTTGAGGTACACTTTTTTGTATGTGTATTATTAAATTTCATAAATTATTCTACAAATTAATATCCCACAATGTTGGGACTATCCCCTTTTGGTATCGTGATATTCACCATTTCATTACAATTTTGGATTTCAAGGGTGCAGTAAAAATCCACAAATCCGAAAATTAGTTAGGGTCTGAACACGAGTGGTAACGTGATCATTGAGAAGGACTGTAAAATTGGACTAGACTAGACCTCTTTGTTACTCAGAACAGCTATTTTTCAATTTCACAACGTAAACCGCATCAAAACTCTTTAAAATGAGGAAGTTGTGTCAAAAACATAGAAAGTATACCTTCATACATAATTTTATGTAAATATAGGTAATATTTATTTATTCTTTTAGTACAGTCATGTTAATTTTAACGTTCCGGACAATTAAAAAATCCGTTCTTTCTAATTACCAATGCCTAGCCGTAAGTCATACTTACTTTATTTACAAGCATTCAATAGTTTTACACTCGCATTGTTAAGAAAAACGGTGAGCATAATATTTCTAATTATACTAAATCGCAAACTCCAGCATATCTTCTTGTCCAATTTATAGACAATGCATGGTACTAAAATAACTCCTACCAATACGAGGTATTATTAGTTGATTTGTTTGAAATATGTAGTGAGCCTATTTTGAGGGCTATAAAAAATTTGAGGTTTTAAAAGAACTAGTGGCCGACCAGTGCTCTAAATTCGACCATAACTTATTTAGAGTATAAGTTTGAACACAATTAAGGATCCATTGAATGAGCGAGCGCCATTTCAAAATTTGCGAGGTTTAACGGATTGTTTTGGAACGGATTTACCGACAACAACGCCATCTGTAAAAAAATCCATAACAACACAATTTTTATTTACTTGACAACCATTGAGGAATTTCGTACGCTGATTTTTGATATAATTTTTCTCAAGCTTTCAAATATAATTATTGTTTAACATTCAAACATATTTTTAATGTACAAATTCGAAATCAATATTCACACTAAGGACTACAGGACAACGTCTGTGGGGAAAGCTAGCTTGTTATAAAGTCTTTCATCTAAGAAATATGTTTTCGATGCTTTGAAGTTTGCTTTGTGTGTTTTTGACTGAATTTTAATAAATAAATAAGCCAAGTGGCGTGTTTAAAATGCAGTAGAGATGAGAGCTCTACGAGGAATATGTGGAATGATTATGTGTGTGTGATATGGAAAGTAATGAGAATATTGGGAAAGAATGTGTTACAGAAGGTGAAAAAGATAAAAAAAAAATCTGATGTTCTGGGAATGTTAAAGAGTGGATGCAAAAAGAATTTAGAAAGCAGTTAGGAAAGATGTAAGTGAGCATTGTTGACAGAGAGTGATGGGCAGCGAACACATGGATTTCATCCTCGAGGAAGGCCAGGTCAGAAGGAAGAGAAATAGGAGAGGGTGTATAAGAAATGTATTGGAAGAAGCACATGAAATGTGACATTTTATTGATAATAAAAGCAAAGAAAATGTATCTAAATCTATTTATTAATACGTGAAGCAAAACATTGTGGACTTTTTACGGAAACTGAGCGGACAAAGGAGTATGAAATTTTGCACACCAATTGTTTTTATTGAGAAGGAGTGGCGAATGCTAATATTTTTTTTAAATTATGCATACAAAAACTTGCATCATCGATTAAAAAAATACGCACACAACTGTAATGTTATTCGCTTATTTGATACTCACACATTGACATTGACACAGACGCACAAAGTCTTTTATTTATCTGAGGTCAAATTGAAGATAAATAAAATATTGTTCGTTTTTAACAAAATTTAAAAATTCTTTTACAACAAAATTTGTACATAATATCAACATTTTAAATTGGACGTACCTATGTCATGGTTTTGAAAATAAAATTGTTAAAAATAGCGCTCGCTCAGTCTTTGACAATGGAACCTTAATAATGTTCAGACTTATAATTTAAATTAGTTATGGTTGAATTTCGAGCACTGGTCGACCACTAGTATATGTAGGTAGATTCAAAGCAAAGAAAAAGTACCTATCTAAATATTTATTAATTCATTGTTGTTTTGCCTGCATGAATTATCCCATTCTCTCTGCCTACCTTCGAAAGGATGCGTATGTCTTGTCTCTCCTTAATCTGTTGTACGACACAGCAGTGTGCGTATAGTATTATCATCACCATCCGAGTATGGAATATATGGCGAAGAACAATGTCCCAAAGTTGTACATATTTTGCATAACAAAACGCTCAAAAATATACGAAATATGTGGTCGACTGATTCACTATTGTCACACACCGTGTATACTCATGAAATGCCGGCTATTGTATGACATAACGTGGTTATTTTAAGATAGAGATGTTTAAAATATCATCGAAAATATTCGTCATCGATTCCTCAACACAAAAAAAAAATATAATTTTGTACTTTAGAAACGAAGCCTTTGCGATTGCTGTCTCTTTCGCGTAGGCCTTTGCGATAGCCGTCTCTTTCGCATAGGCCTTTGCGATTGCCGTCTCTTTCGCATAGGCAGGCTAGAAGGTTGGATCATAGTGACGTCAAGCACTTAGGCGGAGTAGTGGGATCTCGTAATTACTGTCTCTCTCTTTCACATCACTCGTTTTTGTTGCTTTTTACAACTATTTTATGATTGACTTTTTATTATATTTTCAAATTATCATTGTGTATTTTATCCAAACTATTCATTATTATTTGAAATGTTTCCGTTATTTAATTTATATACCTAAATATACGGCGTTAGTGTATTAAATTTTTAACAATTTTACAATATTGTATACATTATATACCTGTTATAAACGACTACACCGCCTATGTGTGTGACGTCAGAGGTCGGTTTATGGCCCTACTTTCCGGCCTGTCAATACAAATGAAATAGACAGCAATCACTATGGTCTTGATAGAACCAACTGTAATATGCTTTCATTAAAACAATGAAAATCCTTGTGTTTGATTTTTGTAAATTTAAACCTCTACGAGTTTACGACTGTCATTTACTTCTGTCTTAAAGCCGACTTCTGGTCTTTTCCTTATAGGACTACGGTACTGCTATAGCGGTAGCGGTGAATGTCAACCTAGAACATTGTCAATATTGTTACTGTAGTACTAACATAAAACATTGATGAGACTGCCGTCTTGTCAGATGACTGACCGCTACATAGGAAACCAGTGCACTATGCTATGTTTTCTTAGACAAGAAAAGCGAGCGTAACATTCCGAACGCAGTATTCTTCGAGACAAGTAGGTAGGTACAAATCGTTCTATGCTGATCTCTTTCGTTGCTGGAAATAAAATAGTGAAAGCGTGAAAGAGACAGTGTAAGCTGTATCTATAGTGTCATGTGCCCAGCTTTGTTACTTCATTAAACAAGAAATCCACTGAAATAAAATGCTTGAACTAAGTTAAAAAGTTAAATTCATAAAGTTTCTCATGATTAGTTAGTTAGTATTATTGAAATTTAGATAATATTATTATACTAGCTTATACCCGTCTTGCTTTACGTTTTTGATTCCGATTGTCAGGCTTGATCGGTAGGTAATTAAGCAGGTTCTAGTCTAGCTTCCCATTGCTTAACATACCTCTATAACTGACATATGCACAGAAAAAGAAGAATGACACTTTTACAATTTTTGTTTTACCGACCTCATAATATTATACGAACCTACCGACATAATTTGGAAGTTTTCATCTCTATGAAAACTTCCAAAATTCTTTTATCTAGTTTTCATCTCTATGAAAACTTTCCTCTTTTCAGCTCTGTGGTTTGAATCTTAGCTACATTCCCTACTTTGATAATTAATAAGGCATTCCACTCATAGAGGGTGATTAATAATTGTACCTGTCAAACTTCAAAATCAAACTGCAAAATTTTTCATTAAATCTTTATTTATTGAGAATAATAAGATTTGAATAACATTTATATGTATAACAAATCAATCTACAATTATTTTATTACATTTTCATACCGTAATACCAAGATTCCATTCAACGTTTACATGAGTATTTTTTTTTCCAAAAGATGACTTACTGTCTTTTTGAGAAATTTGTATGAAGATTCTAAAAAAATTAAGTTTTTTAAATAGCTTTAAATATATTAAAGTTAATGCACCAAATTGTATTTAAGAACCTTCTCCAGCATTTTGTACGGCTCTGGGCATATTAATATCTGACGTAGCATTTGTATTTTGAGCGTGATGTTCACATATAAGGTAAAAGTATTGTCAAAGGCAAATAAAAAAACAAACATTTCTGAATTATTATGTAGATTACTACGGTTAAATAGTGCAGTTTTCTAGTAGGTAATCAAATTTTATTAGTTACTTATAGGAGTTTTATGCAGAGAGAGAACATAGTGTATGTAGCCAGCTTTTGATACTGTAGGGGAAAACGGTCGTAAGTCCAAAGTTTTCGGAAACAATCTCGTCAGTCTCGATCTCGGATTGCAGAATTCAAGTCCTGATAACCTTTCTTTTGGTCAGGATAAAGACTTTTTTTATTTTATAGAAAGATTGTTTGATGTCAACATTATGATAAAGATACAATAAGTCTGATAAAATCATCTTTCCAAGAATAGAATTTTTATTTACATGCTATTTAATTTTCTTAATTCGTTTTTGTAATGATTGTAAGTATGTAAAATAGGTATTCTTCGGCAATAATTTTTATAAAAAAATATTTGAAAAAAAAAAAAAAAATTAAGCAGGCACTGCACGTTCCTAAAATCATCAAAACGAGAATATTTTCAGATGAGTAAAATACTACACGAGAAAAAAATAATAATAACAGCTATAATTTCAGAGTGGGACTAAATCTACATAAGCACACAATCTAAGTGTCTAATCTACATCATCAGTATGTGGTTTGTGTTGTTTTGTTATTATTTCAGTTTATTATTATTATTATTATTATTGCGAGATATTATTTAAGGCCGTGTCAGAATAAGAACAATGGTGTTTACGACGGTTAGACGGTGTGAGGCCATCTTAAATAATGTTACCTACATTTTTTTGACTAAAAGCAAACTGATTTCGTTTTAGACTGTATGAGGTTGAATATAATTATTACAAACCTCATCCTGCAATCGATGATCATATAAGTGTTGCAATTATTTATTATATACTCTTGAAATTCAATGTCGATCGATCATCTCAAAGATGAGAGATTAACAAACATGGATATATTCATATCCTGGCGCCAAATAAATGACAGCAGTCGCAGGCTTTAAATTTGGTTGCTCTCTTGTTCTCAATAATTTCCAACTTTTCTCTCTATATTTCATTAATTGTTATCAAATATTTACTTGTTGTGTACCATTATGGGATTTTTTGACATGTTGAACATGTCGAAAATTCTCCTGATTAGGAGTTTCAGAGACTTAAACATTACCACCTAATGGCGAACGTTGTCAACGTAAAGTGATCACACTAAGCCAGCCTTCGAAATAACAGTAGAAGACGGTCGTAAGCTCGTAGTGGTTTGCTCCATTTAAAAATCGAACATTAGTAATGAATTTTTAGATTCCTTAGTTGTTACATATTCGTTAATAATAATTAAACTCACTATTACACATCAAGAAGTGAATCCACAATATAAAATACTTTAATCACTCACTAAAATTTTAATTTACTTATTTTATTTTATTCAGTGAAATAGACTTAACAGCTTCAAAAAGCCGTTGCATCTATCGCACAAAAAAAAAAACAAAAAATTACTCAAAATACAACACAAGTTATTTTCATATAAAACACTTGTATAACACACTTTTAATACTCACCAAAATAAAGGTTAATTCTTTATAGTATAGGCCAAGCACTTTAATTACTCACTAATAGGCCAACTTCCAAAATAACGCACTAAGTACTTAATTACTAACCAAAAGTGAAAATACCTTCATTTACACCGCGATGGTTTGAATGGATTGTGAAATGATGGGGCTCCGCTGAAAAAATAAGATATTTTATTAAGTTATTTAAAAAGTATATTAATAAGATACCTATTTAAGTTATTTAAGTATACAAAAAAATATCTTAAGATAGTTTGAATAATTATGTTCTCGCTTTCCGAATTCATCACCGCAATTTCGTTAACACGAGTGTTGATTTTTTTTAAATAAATTAAAGTAAACAGCAGTGATTGCGTCTGGTTCTCGAAATAGATGCGTTCGTCTATTAAACATAATAATATTAAATTTATGAGCCCATTTTCATAATGTTCATTACTTTAGCCGAAGCAATAACTTCTTTTAACAATTTTATTATTCGAAGATATGAAAGCCGCTTGGTAGAAGATAAATTTAACATTTCTATTCATCTCATTTCGATCATTGATCAACTAAATCATCTTGATTATTGATCAACTAATAAATCTCCTTGATGATTGATCAACTAAGCAACAATGCAAGTTTTTGGAAATCAAGAAAATTTACTTTCTTCAAATCTCGGATGACTTATAATCTTGTCCTTTCTTTTTCTCACAATTTTCTAATTATTAATTTATTGACTAGCTGACCCGTCCATCGAACTTCGATGTAATCCAGAATATATTTTTTTTGACATATTACATGAATTAAATACAGTAAACGATATTAAAACTGGATTAAATTAGCTAAACATGTATTGTATTATGTAATAATTATTGTTGATTCGGATGCGGGATGAAGTTTGACAGTTTATGATTATAAGTTTGCAATAAAAACAATAATTCCTCTGTATTTGCATAACTTTAAAAAAATTTCAAGTGATGGCGGTGTAGTAGGAAATTAGTCGCATGTGCAACATGGTTCGTTATTGTACATATCTTACTGCAAGATCAGACTACATTATGTACATCCAAATTTTACGGAACTACTAGCTGTCCCGTCGAACTTCGTCTCTCCTCTGAAATCTGAAAGTAATATGTTTTGTAAAAGCAACCTTGTTGCGTGGAATCAATAAATAAAAAAAATATAAAAATTATAACCTAACAAAATCTCTGTACCTAAGTTTACAAAATATTTGTAGAACATACCTAATAAATACCTATGTATTTCGAGTTAAAATAAATACCTACATTTTCAAAATTTTCTCGAATCGAAAGTAGAATTTATATTTAAAAAAAGCTCGTTAAAAATATCGAATTTATCAAAACTTTATTAATATTGCGAAAATCTTAGATCTGCACAAAATTTGTTTATTTCAAAAACTATTTCTTTTCACACACAAACAACAACAGAACTGAATGTCGTTTTTTCTTTCTTTTGAATATTCTTCAACAAACGCGAAGCGTGCGGACTGCGAATAAATTAAAGAATAGGCAACATACCCGTTTCTTGTACATACCTACCTACATCTTTCTCTCAATATAAAGAAAAAACCTTAACATAATACCTGCTTAGAAAACGAACGACAATTTTATGACGTTTTAAAAAAAAACACAAACGATTCTTAGGTCTTATGTACGCTCTTTAGAAATAAAATCACCCTTTTTACGAACGTAGTTGTTTTACTCGATCGTGTTCTGACATAAAAGTTGAAATGGGAGCAAAAAACGCAAAAACTAAAAACATTAATTAAAACAGAAATATAGTATCTAGAAAGCCCCTGTTTTCATCAAAACCATCCTTGGGTAACCCTCGACATCTCCAATTTTTTTCATCGAAATCCGTCCAGTAATAAAGGAGGAGTTAGGTAACAAAGAAAACGGCTAGACTTTTATAGAGTAAGATTATGGTAAGAGATTACCCGTTTTCCAGGACAAGATCATACATAATTATTAAATCAGCACCATTTTGATGCAATCATTAGGTAAATCGTTCGATTTCATTAGGTAAACTGTTCGATTTCATTTGGTTAACTGTTCGATTTCAAAGAAGTAGTTTTTTTTACAAATTTTAAACCCGACGGAATTTTTGTTGTTTTCAAACAAAATTTTAATGATAGGTAGGTATATTATATTCAGTTTTCTAAAAATATTTCAATGTTCCATGTTTACATTTCCTTTTAAAAGTCTAACCCATTAAGATGACTGAGATAAATTGAACGCTAATGGTGACAGGTGTAGCTTCCTCTAAAAACTTTACATTACTCAAATCAGAGCTTCATTAACCACGAGACTTTTTTTGTATTTATAATAATTATTTATTTATTTATCGTATGGTCTTATAATTTATGTCACATTACATGTATGTTAGAGAACACATAAAAACACCAATTAAAATATTAAATACTTATAATAATTATGAAATGGCAAAATGATAATATATTTTTAACTGTTTTGGAAATGAGCATAACTAAATCAAGACTCAAATTCATTGTATTTCATCACAAAGTGATCACATCAAGGCAACCTTCAAACAGCAGAAGTTGACGGTCATAAGCCCGAATTTGCTCGAATTAGTTAAAATAGCTCTTAATAAGCGAACACTGATTTCATTTCATAAAAAAATAGTTCTATAAGGAAATTTCTGCAGTCTAAAGGTGCATTTATACCATACAAACAAAGACCTAGAGTTTGAAAATAGAGTATATTTTCCCCATCGTTGATATGGTCACCAGGAAATTAATAACCAGAAAAAACTGTCATCGCCTACTAATAAATTGATGTGTCCATGGTGTCCAGCATCAACGATTATGAAAATATACTCAAGCTCTGGGGTCTTTGTTCGTTTGGTTTAATGCACCTTACGAACCTTTAAGGTCAAACAAAATAATTCTTAAGCATTGTGAAGTCGAATTTTGTTTATTTATAAAAATTGAGGTCCTCAAGTTATTAAAAAACCACCTGGGCAATTCTTTCGTAAAAAAATCATGTATTCAGTATACCAATCTATTTTATAAACGGCTGGACCGATTTCGGTAATTATTTTTTAGTCTTCTAGGCTTTTATTAGGAGAAGGTTGTTGTGAAAGAAAAAAAAATAGAAACTTGCGTGGGAAATTATAAAATTAAAGAAAACTCTACGTAGGCAATCTTATAAGTAGTACTTTTTACAATATCATTCTTATTCCAATTTTGACATTTTGACAGAAACTGTCAATTGTTACATAGTTGGTGCGATTGACGGATGGAATATGGTTTAAAACAGACACATCGGTCAAATGATAATTAATTCATCAGCATCAATTCAATCAAATCAAATCTCCCTTTGAACTCCACTTAGGAGCATAGGGAGGCAACAAGAGCTCTCCATCGATCTTGCGCAATGCTTTTGACCTCCTCTCACACCAAGTCCATTTCCCTCAGCTCTGCCTCGAAGGAACGGAACACGGTATGAGAGAGTCTTCCACGTCTTCGAGACCCTGATGGGAGGAAAAACAGCGCTCTCCTCGGCCAACTGTCATTCGGCATCCTCAACACATGTCCCAGCCATGCCCATCTCCTCTCCGTAATGGTGGAAGTGATGGGCCTGCGCCGGGTGCGCCGACGTATAGCGTCGTTCGTGATGCGGTGGTACCATCTTATACCCAAAATTCTCCTGAGGCACTTCGTTTCGAATGCAGATACTTTTTGTGCCTGGGCTTTAGTCGGGTGCCAGGACTCACACCCATACAGGAGAATGGGCAACACACACGCATCAAACAGTTTACATTTCGTCTCGACACTAAACGCCGACGCCTTCCATATCTTGGTCATGTTGTTGAAGGCGCCACTTGCCATACCGATACGTATCGGGAGCTCAGCCCCGAGGTTACCGTGGGTAGCGGTGGTAATGGTTGCTCCCAGGTACTTAAATTTATCCACCCGGGAGACCTGGTGACCATCGATGATTATCGGTAGCTGTTTATCGGGGCAGGCATTATTCGCCATCATTCATCAGCATACAAATTCGAATTCAATATTCAGAGTTAGGAACACAGGACAACGTCTGTCGGGAAAGCTAGTATAATCCTATAATTGACAGCACATCAAAGTGATTCAAATTTAAAAAATCTAGATTGTCGTTATTCCGCCTTTCCTAGGCGCGAATATTTAATATTTTTCAGCGTCTAAAATAATTAACCTTGACGTGAAAAATAACAGAGCTGGAAAACATAAACAAACCCGATTGATTAGAAGCGGCAGACTCGGATAGCTAGTGAATATATTATGTAGACGATGTTTCCTTGTACTTCTAAACAAATTACCAGGTGGGCGGCAATTGACGGGTGAAGTATACTAGCGAGGAACGCAGATGCAAAACAGCCAATGTTTAATTTTATTGCCAATTTTATTTTTTTTTTTGCAAATTTTCCATTATAATACGTTGAAATGTTTTGAAGCCTGAATGCTCTTAATGGTGAGTGTCGTCTGTATGTAAAATTTGCTCTTTATCTTCTGTCCTCACAAAAAGTTTTAAAAGTTTGGAGATTCACAAAAAAAATATATACCTACGGTTTAGTATGAAATAGGAATCCTAACAATAAACTTGAAACGTTTTAAACCATAATGAAAAAATAAACATGTTCAAGAAATGACATTTGTACTTTTGATAGATAAACGTCGTCTTTATTTTTAAATCTCGTCTGGTTATTCCTGACATTAACACATCATAAAAAATACTAGGCAGAACCCGTACGATTATTCAGTGTAAGTACGCAAAAATACAAACAAGAAAGAACGTATAGAATAATGCAGAAATAAAATTAGTAAGCAAAATGCGCAATAAAAAAGTAATGAATCATAGAATAAAGAAACCTCAAATAGGATGAACAAATACTATTCTTTGTAAATTTATAAATCGATCAACCAATTGATCTTAATGACTTGAGCAGATTTTATAACTTGACAGGCAAAATAATTATAAGCTAAAGCACGCATGCTTAAAAATCTGACTTGGACTGAACCAGGACTTCCGACACAAAGTCGGATATACCTAAAACATGAAGAATTTTCTGTCATCTTGTAACAACACCCAATGATATTTTGCTGAAATCTTTATATTATAAAAAGGGAGCCCTATTTATTTGGTCGTCCCATCACGCGTGTTCGGCCGCGG
The DNA here is from genome assembly GCA_963576905.1 of Mystacides longicornis. Lineage (NCBI taxonomy): Eukaryota > Metazoa > Arthropoda > Insecta > Trichoptera > Leptoceridae > Mystacides > Mystacides longicornis. The sequence goes on along the minus strand of OY756439.1, from coordinate 3,056,948 downwards.
CCGGGCCGATTTCGCTAATTATTATTATTTATTTAACATGTTGTATTTATGATTGTTGGGAGAAGGTTCTAAAGTAGTTGCGCGAAACATAACAAAATATAAGAAAAATTAGCAAGGGCAACCTTCTTAGTACTTTTGTCAATACAAACATTTTCTATTTTTGCATTTGACAAAACTGCCAGTTGATTGATAATTAGTGAGATTGTCAAAATCTGCCCTGAGATTGTCATAGTTTAAAACAGATGCATCGCTTGGAATGATATTGGTTAAATTTATTTACTATTAAAACATTCTAATTCTATAATCAAAGTACCTAATTTATTTATTTAGTTTTTGCCAGTCCCATTAAAAAAATAGGGAAAGATTTATACAGTTACAACAGAGCAGAGCACAGGGTCAATATTTTCCTGCTTGTCAGATGCAAGGACAACGTATGTCGGAAAAGTTAGATAGAAAGAAACAACTTATCAATGAGAATGCCCAAATCTAAAAGACAGACAATTTGGCACAATACAAAAGCAGAGATTCAAAACGGATCTTTTTCAGTAGTGATCATTCGCAACCATGGCCCAGAGCGTTTTATTAGAGATTCGATACAATTGGAGGTTTGCCATCGCTTCATTTTGCACCTACGGGAACCTCAAGGGTCACATTTTAGGCCCACTGATGTAAGTTTAATCTCTACAGCAGTTCAACAAACCCGAAACATTTCAATTCGTCAAAAAATAGATTCTTGTTTTAAAAATAAACACACTCGGTTTAAAAATTCAACTAAAAAAAATTTGGCACGAGATTCTATTAAAAATAAACGTTCCCAAACTCGATTGATTGACATTGTGTCAAATATTTTAATATTTGAGAATCAACACAAAATTAGTATGCCTTGATCACCATTTCTTATATTCATTATTTTTTTTCTTTTTTCATTTTTCGTGCCAATGGAATCAACTAAAATTGGCCCATGTTTGAAAGATTTTCATCTTTAACGATAAGTTATTTTGGTGCATATTAGATATGAGAGTTTAAAATGTAATTAGTATACTTCATCAGTTCTGGATAATATAATCTACTTTGCGCCCACGCTGTGGAGCTCGAATTTTTGCTTTAATCCACACTGTCATTGGTCATTTGTCGTCTTGTCGATGTGTCAAGTTTGCTTACGGCCGGTTTCATAAAAAGCGCTAAAGAACACTTTAGGTTAAGGAACATTTAAAATTCAAAGTTTCCTTTAAGTTGACGGGTTTCATAAAATTGAATATGTTTCCGCATTCTAAAGTCGCTAAAGAAGAAAACATAGGTTGTTTACTAATAATTTTGCGGAATTTCTATTTTCTCAATAGAGCTATAAAGTGCCGTTTTTGTGTAAATTTATTATTATGGTTTATGAATTAGTAACCGAAATCTGTACCCAATAATATTCTCACCATTTTACCATATTTTCCATCCTATTTTAGTCATTTTTGCCCACAGTGTTATCGCGTACAAAATATTCATCTCTGTAACAGAAAAAGCTGGTAGAAAGCGCCACGAAATTTAATTTTCTATGAACTCCGACGGCAAAAAATTGAACTACACTAATATCGACTTTAAGTCCCAAGAACGCGACTTTAACATAAAGTGTCATGTTTTGTTGTTATGAAACCCCTTATTTTCTAAAGGAAACTTAAAGTCTCCTTTATTTTTTATGCAACCGACTGTTAGTGTATCAACATAAAAACTGAGCTACGGACGAACTTAACAAATTACTATGTTTGAATATGCATTGGGTACCACATGAACGCAGCGGGCTAAATACAAAACCACATAACACCAGAGTAGCATTATTGTTATTACTAGTTGTACATGTACAATGATTGTTATTTGGAATGAACGGATATAGCGGGGTGTGAAATGATTTTAATTATTCACCATTGACTGATGACCCCCATAATGGGGTAGATGGTTGCAGCGCAGTAGCCCCGTCAAATAAATCATTCATTCTGCGTAGATAAAACTCACCCCAATAACTCACTATACTAGATAATAATTATTGTATTTTGTTACTGGCTTGAATCATATTCTATTCAATTATAATTGGCACTTTTAGTAATATTTATTTTATTTATACTGCACGATGTGCCTTTAACAAATTAAAAATTACAAGTTACATAAATAAGGTAACAATTATTTAGGTAGGTTTTTTTTTTTGTAAAGAAGGTCAAAGGACCATATGCCCTGTGAGTCACCGCGACCAATAAGATCTATTGTGACATCCTTCAATGAATTCATGGAGCGCTGCCTCTTATTGTGCCACGTCTCCAGAGGCCTCTTGCAGAGTGACAGTGCCTCTTCCCGACTCCTGCCCTCCGCAAAAGGTCTCCTTAATCTTATTTTTGAAAGATAGGTCCCAACAGGATTCCCATCTCTCGGTTGCAACAAATGCTTTTGATCATGTGAACTTATGTCCACTTTGACCTCTGATGTGGAAGTACCTATTATATCCATCACACCAGGTCGGCTCTACAAAGGTGCCATGTACATCCTCCATAGCCAGAACTAGAGAAATAAAAGTCCGCCCCTACAGATCCCTGCATGTAGGGGTAAGGCAAAAGGTCACCCTGAGGTTGCCTGGTATCAGGGAGCCTCCGTTAGTTACTAACCTACCCGTTAGTCATGCATCCCTCGGCACGGGTCGAATGACACCTTGGATTGGGGATTTTTGGGCAGAAAGGTTTACTCCTTCCGGAATGATAGGACTAGGTGAATATGGATGGGAGGGCTCATAGAAAGCAGGAGGATTGGATTCAGGTGTAGGAAATGCCCTGCATGCCCTGTACTCTCTTCGGCTTGTTGACCCTAGCATCAACAGGGACCGAATGTAACCGCCGTTTCAGCCTGGGCCAATGTAACAGGGTCCACCACTTGTAGGTGAGAGTCGAGTTGAAATGCAGTGGCTGAGAGGCATTAAATGCTCTTTTATTGCGCGTAACATTTCCTTGGATCCCCATTTAGGTAGGTACAACAAATAACAAGGTAGAAGTAAAATGGTAACAGAAAACTCTCGTAATAAAAGATATATAGATTAAAAATAAGTTAAATGGATGGATTGTAAATATAATGTCATAAATAGATTATGTTGAAACAGAAGATTCGAATAAATAAAGTTATTAATACATTATTAATGTTTTTTTAATAATATTTAAAATGTATGATATAATGACTTTGTGATTATATTTGTTTGTTCACGTGTTATTAGATACGTCGATAAAGTGTGTTCTCTTGTTAAGAGATAAAATTGGATACGATGCAACTCAATCATCTGTTTTTCATTTCAGAATAACAGTCATTATGTGGAGAAGCATGCAATAATGACAGAACACAATAATTGAGCTTATTACGGTGCCGATCCCCACAGTTTTTGGGTGCCACATGTGATTGAATACAACGTGGATAAACTATGCGATAATTAGTGCTTTACGAATACCTAAAGTTGATATTATTTTTGTGATTTTAATGTCAGATAACTTGTATATGACTAATTTGTATAGAGGTTGTTTGGAAGATTTATTACCATAAGGGCGTTCTTTATTCAATAATTTTATTTATTTTAAGTTAATAATTCGTTTAACAATATATTAACTATGAGCTTTTACAAGGAATACACCCCTTAAGTTTATAAAATATTTTTTATTTATTTAATTTTTTTAATAACAATTGAATTTAGTCTAAAATGGTCTTGTTGGGATCGTTTAATAATCACCCTGGAGATTAAGATTATTTTGTGATAAGTACATAAAAAAGTATACGATATGTATCGGTATGGCAAGTGGCGCCGTTTACAACATGATCAAAATATGAAAGGCGCCGCGGCGTTTAGCGTCGAGACGAAATGTAAGTCTGTTTGATGCGTATGTGTTGCAATTTTTTTTTAAATGAATATGTGCTCACTCATTGTGAACACAAATACACTCTTTGACTCTTTCATAGTAAGCTACTTCAAGCTTGTGTCGTGAATGAGGAAGATGGTCGGCACCTGGGATCGAACCCACGACCTCCGCACGAAACAGTGCGAAAGCCGGCGTCGTAACCGCTAGTCTACCAACCACTTCGTATGGGTGTGAGTCCTCGCAACTGATCAACGGCCAGGCACTAAAAGCCTCCAAATTAGAAATGAATTGCCTCTGGAGAATTTTAGGTATAAGATGGTACCACCGCATCACGAACGACGCATCACGAACGGCGCACCCAGTAAAGGGTTATCACTTTTACCATTATGGAGAGGAGATGGACTTGGCGGCTGGGATATGTGTTAAGGATGCTGAATGACAGTTGGCAGAGGAGAACGCTGTTCTTCCTCCTATCAGGGTCTCGAAAAGGAGAAAGACCCTCTCATACCGCGTTTTCATTCGAGCACACGTAATTAATCAAGTCAATTTTTTTCTATGTATAACTAGCTTTCCCGACAGACGTTGTCCCGTGGTCCCGTTTTTATGTGCATAATGTGCATTGTTAACAGGAGGCCAAGGCTCGATTTGAGCTGTATCGCCATCGAAGAAGAAGAAGAAGAAACTAATAAAATAATAACGTTAAAATATTTGTAACACATCCATATTTTATTCATATTCAAAGCTCAGGCGGGAAAAACATGAGAATATTTTATGCCCGCGAACACAATGACATTCTACCTGGCCTATGAAGTAACGATGCTGCGTGTGCAGATTTGAAATTTTCCCCTAATTTTATTGACTTTGTATGAAAATATTCTAAAACGCTCGAAACGGTGGAGAAAGTGGGATGGGCTACTGTAAAATGGAGTAAGCAATAATTTTGTTCTTATATATTTTTTCATGATGGCGATAGCGTCGCAAGAAATCCGTTCCATACTACATTTAATATTATATTTTATGTTATTTCTTATGCATTTTTCAATTTTTTAATAGTTATTCTGTTATCCGTAGGGGATAAGAATCCAATTAATCAAACATCGGAAGAATCTGTACAGCCGATCTCAAGTTATAAGTGTTCGCACTAACTCGACTTTCATTTATATAACCTATTATTTTTTATTATACCTATACCTAAGTTTGGACATGGTGTGGGAGGAGGTCATTAACGTTGCGCAAGATCGAGCGCAATGGAGAGATCTTGTTGCCTCCCTATGCCCCTAAGTGGGGTCTAAAGGGAGTTTGGATTGGATTGGATACCTAAGTTTAATGATCTTATCAGTTTATTCATCGTAACACCCCAAACACTATTAATTTTTGACAGCTATAAATCTTATAACTAGGTACTAACATACCTACATAATATAATTAAATTTTATGATCAAATAATAAATAAAATGTATATATTAATAACATATCCTGTTAGCTTCCTTAAATAATATTTATTTTATTACTTCAATAAATATTTACATGTAGTACGCATACCAGGGGCGTGCGGGACTTCTTAACTAGGGATAATGTTGTCCTTTTAAAAGTACAATTTATTTTTTTCGTTTCTACAAAGGCGCCTACTTTTTAAAGTCCATGTACTTAGGAATATTCCAACTTTTTTTTTTTTTAGGTTATTCGATTGAATGATTTGAACTAACTGCCTGGGAGCTGTCATATTTTTTTGTGTTTTTATTTTATTAAATATTCACAAAAAGTAAACAACTCTTGAACCACTCAATATCACTGAACTTACATGGGGATTAAATCGATAGGAATTTAGGTCCTCTATAATATGTGAAGGAAAACTTTATGACCATTTTTACGAAAATTGCGCGGACGGAGGAGTATGAAATTTCGCACACTTTTAGTTTAGGTATATAGAGAAGGGGTGACGAAAGCTAATATTTTTTTAAATATGTACAAAAATTGATAAAATAATAATAAAAAAAACACTTCAAACACTTCTATAATGTTACTTATTTCATACTCATACAAACTTCGATGTATTTGACATTATTTAACACAGATCTATTGTTTTTCTGTGGTTAAATTGAGAATAGCCTAATATTTTTTTGTATTAAATAACCACAGATAAAACTTTGAACATAAATCAACATTTCAAATTTGACGTATCCACGTCATTATTTTTGAAAGAAAATTGTTAAATAGCGCTCGCTCAGTCTTTGACAATGGAACCTTAGTAATGTTCAAACTTACAATCTTAATTAGTTATGGTCGAATTTCGAGCACTAGCCGACCACTAGTCAGTATAGATATGCCATTGATTTTGTATAGGATTGAGAGCAAATGACATCAAACTTTGTCTTCCTATGTTCCCTCAAGGACTTTACAAAATTTTATGTAAGAACGTAGTTTATTTAAGAAGATAGTAGGAAGACTGTAAATAGGTTTACATATTACGGTTATAAAATATTCAAAGGTTCATACTGTTATTTTCACCAACTACCAGCTATTAACAGTTACTGCTGCCAACCCTGTTTTATGTATGTGTGGTTGTTTCAAGGTAAGAGAGTGGATGCTCTGTTATATGGGTGAGCGCACGTTAAAATTAGGGTTATCACGAATAAAAAAAATAATGAAATTAAAATTAACAATATATTATATAGGTACCTAAAGATTCAATATTAGGTATTATTTGAAGTTTAAACTAATAATACAAACGCAGTAGAGATATGTGCTCTACGAAGAATTTATATATTAATACGTGAAGGAAAAACTTTGTGACTATTTTTATGAAAATTGCACTGACGGAATATGAAATTTCGCACACTTGTAGTTTATATAGAGATAAAGTGATGAATGCTAATTTTTTTTTTTAATTTTGCAAAAAAAATCTATTGAATCAATTAAAAAAAAATAAACAATACAAACACTACTGTAGGTAATGTTATGTATTTGTAACCACACACACTTCCACAAACTACTTACATATAAAGATCGTATATAAAGATCATCAACTTCATAGAAACAAAATGTAAAATGTAAAGCGCCTCATAGTGAGCGCAGAAAGCTTTTTAATGGCGATTTATTCAAATGGAAGGTGGAGCTGGAAATGGAAGGATATAAATTGAGAACAGATTAATATTGTTTGTCCTTTAGTAGAAAACTTTAGAAAACCTTTCAAGTCTAGTGATAAAAATTGTGTTACATGCGTTCTTTTAGAATGACGTTCAATATTTGATTTTTCCTTTTTTATCACGCGAGCTTAAACAACATACTGACATCAGTATTATTGATCGATTAATAGTTTTTTTTTAAATAGAGATGTGAACTCACTCGATGTGAACACACATAATAAACTCCTTGACTCTTTCACAGTAAGCTACACAAAGCTGGCGTCCGTCGTGTCAATTACAAATTACACAGGATGATTGTTTGATCTTCTTTTGTTTGCGTCTCTGAATTACATATTACACAGGATGATTGTTTGATCTTCTTTTGTTTGCGTCTCTGAATTACACATTACACAGGATGATTGTTTGATCTTCTTTTGTTTGCGTCTCTGAATTACACATTACACAGGATGATTGTTTGATCTTCTTTTGTTTGCGTCTCTGAATTACATATTACACAGGATGATTGTTTGATCTTCTTTTGTTTGCGTCTCTGAATTACACATTACACAGGATGATTGTTTGATCTTCTTTTGTTTGCGTCTCTGAATTACACATTACACAGGATGATTGTTTGATCTTCTTTTGTTTGCGTCTCTGAATTTTCTGGGGTGTGTTTTTTGTTTTTATGTGTTATTCCTTGTGCATTGTTATTATTATCATTAAGTTGATTGAATTAAGGTAATATGTTTTTGCATATTATTATATTCATGTTGTTAAATATTTTATTAATGTGTTTATTTACTCAATGTTAGCGGTGCTCCTCTCTCGAACACGAGTCTTCGACTCTATCGGGAGAGAAACAACGTTTATTTTTTCTATTGTTACTTTTAATGTTTATAATGGGATTTCTATTATTTCTGTACAAAGAATAAATTAAATTAAATAAAAAAAAAAATCGCTTCTCATATAAAAAAAACCAACATCATCATTATCATTGGCACTACAGCCCATTGTGAGCCTCGGCCTCCTCCAGAATTCTCTGCCATTCTCCCCTGTCCATCGCCCGCCTCCTCCAGTTAGTCACCCCCATTGCCCTGAGATCCTCCTCCACGCCATCCATCCACCTTAGCCTTGGTCTTCCCACACTACGTCTCCCCTCTGGTTTTGTACTAAGGATCTTCCTTGGAGGACTGTCATCCTCCATTCGCTGGACCTGCCCCAACCATCGAAGTCGATGTATTTTTATGAATTTTATAATGTTGGGTTCGCCGAAAAGGTTTTCCAGTTCATGGTTGTATCTGATGCTCCAAGTTCCATTATCACGCAAAGGACCGAAGATTTTTCTCAGTACTTTTCTTTCGAAGACCAGTAGAGCATTTTCGTCTAAAAAACCAACCAACCAACATACCTAAATAAAAATATTTAAGAATTTTTGCACTATTAATGTACCTACATATTTTGAGTGTTTAAAAATGTTAGTTTGTGAACTTTTGACAACCCTGTTTCCAGCTCAGTGTTTTCTTTAGTATAGTTCCTAGAAAGAAGTGTGTTATAATTAGTTTATGAAGCATTCAGAACGGGGATCCGTGTAACCCCAAAGCTGTTGATAGATGGCTTCTTCAAACTCATGCTTGCCATTGGAAAGGGTTGTTAGTTGCGGGTTATAAGCGCATATTGAATGATAATATTAAATGTAAATCTTATAAAATTACTAACAAGAAGTCGAAACGCATTGAACTTTATTTTGTTGAATGCAGTATTGATACAAAAATATTAAAACTATTGAAATTAATTTTGCGGTCAAAGGTATCTGATTGTCTGGCGAAAATGACTCTTCACATGAAATAATGTTAAATACGCATACTTGGTTTCGAGATATAATGATTAGGAGTTTCGGAGAAAAACATTATCACCTAATGGTGAACGTTGTTAACGTAAAGTGATCACACTAAGCCAGCTTTCGAAATAACAGTAGAAGACGGTCGTAAGCCCGCAGTGGTTTGTTCCATTTAAAAATCGAACATTAGTAATGAATTGTTAAAGTCATATTAGTTGTTATTTTTTCTTCGAGATATAAGCCTTCAAAGTTATGAAACAAAATTTGAGTGACGTTCCATATTCCACGAACTATTTTATTGCTTGGGACAATTTCTTCGCATCAATCTGTCACGACCAAACATCTCAACTTATTCTCCCAACATTAACTTAAGAACCACATTTTTCCTAATAGTCTGATTACTTTACACATTAAATGTCACCTAGATTTCCACATATTTTTCGTACCACTCTCATCTCAACTGCATTTATACTACATTCTTCTCTTTTGTCCATGTCCAGGTTTCACAACCATACATCATAGATGGTAACAGGATTGCGTTATGCGCCATTATTGTTTTACAAAACGAATCAAGGTACTGCAATTTCGTTCTGTTAATTGGATTTTAATATATAATTTGTAGATATTTTGAGATAACGTAAAAACCTTCATCTCCAATTTTCGTAGAAATATTGTAGATACATGTTTTTGTCACACATTGCACACTCTCAATAAAAACATTTATATTTATATATTGAGATTTAAAGTATTATATTTACCCAGTTTAAAACCAAAATCATTATTAACATTTCAAATTTTGTTCTCGTGTTCTGAGTAAATTCATTCATAATTCAAATTTAAACGATTTAATTTTCGAACGATTCAAAATATTATCTAACATAAAACATTTCTCTATGCTTTTCTTTGAATTCCTCCCCGGCTCGGCGTGTCTCCGGGGAGAATGTTGCTCTTTTCTCGCTACACTTCACACTTTCACAAAGTTGGTTACTTTAAATAATAATAATATGTAAAACAAGATTCAATCAAGATAGCGCGCCTCAGATGCAAAGTCATGCAAGTACAAAATGTCCTTGTCTATTATTCTTTTTAACTGGGACAGTAGATATAACCCATAGAATTTTTATCATCATTTTTTACTATATTGTCTATGCTTTGAAATAATGTTGAATTCATAGAATTTTATAGGACAAATAAAATTTTATGGTTGAGTTCGAAAAAGCACTCTTTTAATTAAACGTATCGGAAGCGCCAGCGGAACTTAATGCTGGAAATTCAAACGGGATTTCATTCCTGAGTAGATGTTCAATTTGACCGAAAATCGGCACCTAAAGAACAATGTTCAATAAGTGTGAATGTGTGTTTTTCTCTTTCTTGATTTTTTCATATCTTCTGGTTGAAAAATACTGCAACTGATATGAAAATTATTTCTATAAGTAGGTACTTACATCTTTTAAAAATAAAGAAAAAGCAAAAAATTTGAATGAGGTAGGAAATCTCTAATATAAATGAAAGTCGGGTTAGTGCGAACACTTATAACTCGAGATCGGCTAAACAGATTCTGCCTATGTTTGATTTATTGGATTCGTCTCCGCTCCTGGTAACAGAATAACTATTAAAAAGTCGAAAAATGAATAAGAAATAATATATAAAATTTAGTACGGAATTGATTTTCTTTCGACGCCAATGTCACCTATGAAAAATTCTATATCAAAAAAAAATTGTTTACCTGACAACCATTTACATTTAAAATATTGGTACGCAGATTTTTTTTATATTTTTTTTTCGAGATTTCAGAAATATTTTTATACATTCAAACAAATTACTTGTTTTTTTAAAATTACAAATTTGAAATCAATATTCTTAGTAGGAACTACAGGAAAACGTCTGCCGGGATAACTAGTTGTTCATAAAAGAGATCTTTCGTTCGGAAAACTCACCTAATCTCTGGTTATTCACTTACAATTTATTTGGTAAACATTTCACAATTATGATTATATTGACACTAACGCGATCTATCGATTGTTAATACAAACAACGAACTATGATGGCTCCCCCACTCTATGTTTTAGTTCATTAAAGCAGAAATTGAACACAGAGAGATACATTGGTGTTTTATAGGATGACATTATTCTTAAGTTTTATGTGACTGCATAATGATATTTCACCTCATAGACAAGATCTAGGTGACCCGTCAGAAATTGACGTTCGATTTTTGAATTACTGTCAAACCTTCCAAACAAACTAAGGTCTAATACACCAAGATAAAATATGAATACAGTTATATCCTATTGTCTGTTGCCAATATTTTATTTGTAACTAGCTTTCCTGGTAGACGTTGTCCTGGGGTCCAACTATAAGAGTTGTATTCGAATTTGTATTACGATAAATCAATTACTTTTTTTAATCAATGTAATTCGGACTGATGCATCTGTTTTAAGCCATTTAGTTAAAAAAAAAAACAATAAATTAGTTTTAATACGTATAGGATTGCTAGTTTCTATGAAAAGATGTGGCAAGGTTTCTCGGAGAAAGATGCCACACAATAATAATTACTACAGGACAAAATGTAAAATTTTTATATTTTTATACTTAGTTGCTTGTTTGGGATTTTCGCAGCTCTTCAGGATTAATACAACCTCATAATTATGGTTGTATATGTTTCTTCACTGGTGTATGTTTTGTAAATTTTAAGTACTGTCTTATTTTTGTATCAATTTCACTGTCTGTATATACCTAAATGTAAAAAAAAACAGAAGCGAAAAACAGAATTGCTTTTAAAATCACATTTATAAGGTATAATTTCGATACATTTCTACAATTAATTTGTTTTTTGTAGATGCTTGGGCCGATTTATTGATTGATCAAATGCACTATCGCAAAGCTTCTGTCAAACGAGAGAGGTTTGTTTGGATAGGAAAGAATGGAAGTCCGTACTCTCTGCCTATTCTCTTCGGGAAACGGCGTGATGTGTAAAAAAAATTTAACTGAATATATCAACATTTCAAATTTGACGTACGTATCCATTTTTTTGAAAGAAAATTGGTCAGTCACAAAGCAATCTTAATAATGTTCAAACTTATAAATCAAAATTAGTTATGGTCGAATTTCGAGCACTAGTATTATGTAAAAATGTTTTGGGAAGAAAATAACTCACCACAAGTCATAAACTGTAGTTTTTAAGTCAAAGTGCATGAAAAAGCTCAAATTATAGCTAATCTTTCGTATAGATAATACTGTAAAGGACCGGTGTTTTAGAGACACTTTGATATTCAAATACCCCCCAGGATATTAAAGAGCAACTGCGGTGGATGCAGCGTCTCCGTATTATACCCCGATCGTCCCCCATCCGTCCCCCGTTGACGGTCGTCCTAGGCGGCGGTGACGTCTCGTTTCTTTTCTGTATCAGGATGCGGGGTTTAAAGAGAAACAAAATATTTACTCTTTTTGTTTTGCCTTTTTCCCAGCTGAGGTACAAAAAAAAAACTTTCCCCTTCACTCGGTTCTTTTGTTATTTTTCCACGGTACACCTAATAAAACGAAACAAAAATTCCATCGCAGCTAGATTCTAAATTTATTTTATTTTGCATCTTTTCGATTTAGCTTTTTTCTCTTCATCCTCTCTCTACCTTTTGTTTTAAAAAAAAAACCGCCATCTTTAGAAGAGTAGAATTATTAAATTACATTTTCCATAAATATTTTCAATCATTACTCTCGACTTCTTATGGAGTAGGCAGAGAGAAGGGACCTTCAGTCTATACACAATTTTGAACTAATTCTAGATCGACCAGATTTTTCTTTTTTTCTGGCTTGATGCTTGATCATATGTTTTAAAAACGGCAACCAATTGAGAATTGAGTAATATCGAAGGAAATCATTAAGTTAAGTCAAGAAGTCTACTCAAATAGTAAATTGATTTCTTTTTCTTCTTTGTAAGCCGTCTTTCCACTGCTAGATATAAGGCTCTTCTACGTTTTCCACCTCTTTCAAACATATATACTTTGAACGTTGTGTACCAATCAAGCCATAGGCAATAAAGATGAGACATCAACAAAAATGGATTTATTCATATCATGGCGCCAACTAACAGATGATGGGAAAAGGGTCAAATAGAGGAATATTCTTATAAAGATTTTTAATATATAGTGTACCCGTATTCTTGAAGACGAGCAAGACTCTCTCATACTGTGTTCCGCTTCTTCGAAGCAGAGCTGAGGAATCTGGACACAGTTTGGGAGGAGGTCATTAACATTGCACAATGGAGAGCTCTTGTTGCTTATGACCCTAAGTGGGGTGTAATGGGAGTTTGGATTTGACCCCTATTCTTAGTTTCCGTGACATTTAGGTACGCTGGCGTGAAGTATCATAATTTTTTATGGAATTGTGTTACTTCTTACAAAATTTCCTCGAGTTTCTCCTTAAAGTTAGTGAGAAAAAAATCGGAATACTCTATTGCTCGTAATCTTAACATAATAATCTTAACATAATAATTCTGAAAAATTGGTTTAAATGGGTCAATTCTTTCGACATATCTATACAATACGCAAACATACATCACATGTTATGTACTTCCTACTACACCGCCATCTATTGATTTTTTTTAAAAGTAAAGCAATTAAAGAGGAAATGTTTTGATTTCAAGCTTATGTCCCATCGAACGTCATCCTTCACCCGAATCAACGATAACTTAACATAATTCAATAGCTTATTAGCTAAAATTAATTAAGTTTTACATCGTAAATTGCATTTTATCTACATAATATTTTAGAAATGTTTTTTTATTTGCCTTTTGTCGTTACTTTACGGTATGTCCGAGCATCACGCCTAAACGGCTGAACCGATTTCACTAATTCTTTTTTTGTCGTGTTGGCTTTTATCAGTAGAAGGTTCTTATGAAAGAAAAAATTAAGAAAGTTGCGTGGTAAATCTACATAATAATTCAGAAATGTTTTTTTAGTTGCTTTTTACCGTATGTCATCGCATCACGCCTAAACGGCTGAACCGATTTCACTAATTCTTTTTTTGTCGTGTTGGCTTTTATCAGTAGAAGGTTCTTATGAAAGAAAAAATTAAGAAAGTTGCGTGGTAAATTGGGAAATTAAATAAAACTCGCATTAGCCCCTCCTTCTCTATCTACATAATAATTAAGAAATGTTTTTTGCTTTTTACCGTATGTCATAGCATCACGCTCAAAATACAAATGAATCTGCACAGAGCCGTGCAAAATGCCGGAGAAGGTTCTTTAAAACAATTTGCTGCATTGACTTTAATAGATATATTTAGAGCTATTTAAAAAACCCTATTTTTTAGGATCTTCATACATAATTGTAATAAACATTAAAAGTGTCATTCTTCTTTTTCTGTGCTTATGTCAGTTATAGAGGTCTACAAAGCAATGGGAAGCTAGACTAGAACCTTTCTAATTACCTACCGATCAAGCCTGACAATCGGAATCAAAAACGTAAAGCAAGACGGGTATAAGCTAGTATATATATAAAAGTTTGAAAGTTCCTTATATGGGATAGATTTTATTTGTAATTTTGCACTAGAAAAAAGACAAGTCTGTTATAAGGAAAGAAAAAGTTAATGAATGTTAATAATTTGATGAATAATAGAAAAAAAGCAAGATTTATGGAAGTCTCTTCTAACGCCAATGCTTCCTTTTCTCACCCTCGTCTCTTATCATCCATTCACACTCTAATAATCTTCTCATTCTACACATTTCTCTTAATTGTTCTTACTGACTTCTTAGCCGCTGGATAGTGTGCCTCCCACTTCCTGCCTCTAAATCAAACTCAACGCCTAGATAAAATGTAGGTAAGTACCCATACTTCACAAGAACATTGGGTACTTTTTATACTAACTTATGAGAATTAATACGGAATAATAATCATTCATAATATTATGTAGAGTCTATTTGATTCGTGAACGAGAAACACTTATGTATTGGTGAGATAACATCTTACATGTATACATACATTACTAGCTTTCCCTACAGGCGTTTAAAAAATACGTTTAAAATATTTCGAATGTTCGACAAAAATCCATAAAAAATCCGCGTAACAATATTTTTTATGTCAATGGCTATCAGGTGAACAATAATCTTGTTGTTATAGAATTTTTCATAGATGACGTTGGCGTCACAGGTAATCCTTTCCATACTAACGTTAATATCATATTTATAAATTTTCTTATGCATTTCAACTTTTTATTCGTTAGCCGATCTCGAGTTATAAGTGTTCGCACTAATTGGGATCTATCCTATCGGTAGTGGGTAATTTTCCTAATAGTATGCGTACCAGTAGATTGTTTACTTTTAGGACGCCAAAGGGAGAGCACGTCCTTTTTCTTATCAGTGACCAAAATTTTACGCATCCATGTTATTCCGACTATATTAAGAAATTAAAAATCTGACGGAACAATTTTGTGTCGTGGTCACCCACATATGAATTTCTCGCTCAGGAAACAAACATACTATACTTTAAATGCCAATAATTTCAATGTTCTACAAAAATGAATTGTTTACGTATATTGGATTAAGTTGCATTATCAATTTTGTTTTTTGTACTTATATTTAAGATTCCGAGAAAAGGAAATCTCGACGCTTTTACTTTCTGAATTTTCACCTTCTCAACATAATTAACTGCAATAAATTCATGTTAACAAACAGAAAGAGCCGTTAAAACTTTTCTGGTTAGGTAAACTGAGAGAGAGAGTACCTACCTGCACACTCGCCTTTTGCGACGAAATGAGAATGTTACGAACTCAGAAAGCGAATGGACTTGCTTTCTGAAGCAAGTACCTACTAGAGTAAAAGAATATCCTTAGGTATAAATCCGCAAGAAATGTTTCTTCCTTTTTTATAATCCTTTCAATATTGGTTTACATTTAGCACATTGTACCATTATTGTACGCAAGATTCAAAATGGTTTTATACGTCGTTTTTCATAAAAATATCATAATAGAACCATCTATTTTGATGCTGTCATTAAAGCAACTAATATACTATTTTGAAGCGCTATGTTTTTGTTTCAAATTTGAACCACTACAGCCTTACGACCATCTTCCAATAGTGTTCCTTAAAAATAGGTGTGATCACTTTACGTTAAACCACAAAATTTCCAACCTGGGAATTTTGGACATGTTGAATATGCACAAGATTTATTATGTCGAAGTGCTTGGTAGACTAGAGGTTACGACGCCGGCTTTCGTACTGTTTGGTGCGGAGGTCGTGGGTTCGATCCCAGGTGCCGACCATCTTCCTCTTTCACGACACAACCTTTAAGTAGCTTACTGTGAAAGAGTCAGAGAGCGTATTTGTGTTCACTTTGAGTGAGCACAGATTATTTTTTTATATTATGAAAAAAAAAATGTCACTAACTAAATCCTAAGACCCGTACAGGATTCGAAACCGGTTAGAGCCTTAAAATGTGGTTCAAATTTTGTATACCCTGTCGCTTTTACAGATTAGCAGTTACTTTATAAATTATTTAGGGTAAAGTGTAGAAGAAACAGCATTTAAAGACGTCCGTAAGCCCGTAGTGGTTGGAACTAAAATTGAGCCGTCATAACAGTAGGTAGCACAATAATCGTCATATTTTCATGAAAAAATCTATCTGTAGTCCTTAAATAGGTAAACTGTTTGTCTTTGATGTGAAATTTATGATTTGTGAATACTTGAACGAATTTAAAATTGCGACAAAAATCACTCTTAGGGGGCATATTATAACCATTTATTAATTAACTAGTGGTAACCCGTTACTTTGTGAAGCAATTATAATTTCAATTCGACGCATAAGTAATGATGGTTGTATATAGGTAGGTACCCAATGTTCTTGTCCACAGTCTACACAAAAAATATGGCGAGAAGTATTGCTAATAATCAATTCTAAATTCAAATTTCCTGTATTAGTTCACATTCCACCCCTGAGACGTTAGTTTTATATTGCATTCTTTGTTACAACATTCTCTCGTTGCCAGGGTGGTTCACAATCAATAATGCCTCTACAGCCTATTAAAGTTCTTATCTACCGAACTGACAACTAATTGACATGATACTTTTATGGGGTATGTTTGTGTGTACGTGTGGCCTTCAAGGAATCGCTAGGTAGGTGGCATTAGTCGGTTAATTATTCATTCAGACAATGTTCTCGGCTATACCTAGATAATAAAAGGCAGGGGAAATGGTATCTTAATTTTCAATGAGTATTTTTGTTACAAAGTTCCTTATAAGAGAAAAAGAGACTAATTCTGTTTCTGAGTTTGTATTTATATAAACCAAGCATCATAAAAATATGTTCAGCCGATCTCGGGGTGTAGTGTTCGCACTAACCCGACTTTCTTTTATACTATAGATTATATGAGTTCATTTCCTATACGACAAATCCCAATTAATATAAAGCCAGCTCCGCACTCCACATCAGCTGCGTTATTTTCTTATTTAAGTTTTATGTCACTCTTGGGAGAGGCGATAAAACAAGCGGAGAGAAACAATGAAGGAAATAGGGTCGCCATTACGGATTATTATTGTTCTCTTTTCAAATAATTGCACTCTTTTCTTTTTATCCACTCTTTTATACCTTTAGAACTGGCACATCTTAAAGCTATAAACTATAACAAAGTATAGAGACTATTGTCCTAATAATGTATAACTACGGATTATTCGTCAACATTGTGATAAAGGTTAAAGGATAAAGTGCGGTGAAAACACAAAGAACGCTGGTTCCGACCGGCGCCGATCGGCGCAATGAATGTTTGTATGCATTTGAATGGGCATAAGCGCATCAAAAGCAGGAACCCGCTTTCCGGGATGCCCATTTAAATGCATTGAAAACATATTATACAACATTCATTCGGCGATCGGTGCCGGTCAGAATCGGCGTTCTTTGTGTTTTCATCCATACACTACCAACGTTACCCGTTTTTATCTTTCGTCGTGTAAATAATGGCCGTAGATATCTTAAGTTTTTGTATGCACAAAATCGACAATATAACTGACGAGGTACCTGTATTGAGTATGTATGTGTGTATCCGCCTGTTTCAAATGCTTAACAGAAATCACGCACTTATTCTTCATCTTCTTATGGCCGCTCAAAACTTGACCTCCATAGACCAAAGCCATTGGATTGCGTCATCCGTCAGTGCATGCGAATCCTGTATAGGATGCGTATATGGGGCACTCGTTTTTCAGATGATTAATTGATTGTGTCAATCAGCATGCGCAATGCGCATTCCCATCCATCCCAATTTATGTGGGCTTAAAACGGTGCAGCCAACATCATATCTTATTCGGTTAACTCTATGCTATATCTTTCTAGGTTGTGTTGAGCCAGGCAGTTCTTTTGTCGGATCAATTACCTACTAGGTTCTGGTTACTTACTGATGATGCGGTCCATCATACTTGTCTTCATATTTATCTTCCATCGAGCAATCTGTGCTAAGGCACTGCTACGCCGATAACGCCGCCTACCCAAACGGATACCATTGGACCTGAAACATGTAGATATGCCTAGTGCCTACTTAAAAATAAATTTGAAATTTGAGGAGTACATGGAACGTTCTTGGATGAAGTGCAATTCCTTCCTCATATTCGACTCCCTAATGGGTGGAAGAACATATTTTGTCATTGGGCATCCTTTACACATGTTCTAAGAATATACCTACACCTCATCTCCATAGTTGAGTTAATAATGAGATCAAATCACCATCTTCATGCTAAATGTCAAACTGTAAACCTTTGGCATAAAATCATCATCAAGGTTACCTACTGACACATTCTATTACTACCAACTTAACTTGATAAAACACATGTATAAAGTCTGGATCACACATATTAAGTAAATCATATTATCCTGGGCACGAAACATGCTTAACCCTTTTTGACCTAATGCTCATTTTTAAATGACCTATAAATTTGTCTTCAGAAACATAATACGACTGAAAGTCATTTTATGCTTTTATTCTTTCGTTTTCTATGACATTTTTATTCAAAATGACTTAATATTTTGTAATATGAGTTATAATTTTGTCGATATGACATTGACACGTCATCTTATTATTGGTGGTAATAGTCCACGTATGAAAAAAGGTGCATACTACTACAATTATTTTAGCGAAGTCAATTTAATTTAATTCAACCTTTTTTGTAAAAAAAATACGTCTATTTACATCAATAACTACACTCATTTGCTGAAAAAGGGTTAAATTTATATGTGTTATAGACTACGTAAGAACATTTGTTACAGGTTTGTTGATTAATCAGACTTTTATCTCATCTCCTTGGTAGAGAATTTTCAAAAATGATTAGATAAGTATATCTAATCCAATTAGCAGTTTCTTCGAACTATACCTACTTAATTTTGGTTAGAATTTTGCATAAACAACGCATAAAAATATATAAAATTTCATTATTTTTCTTCTTTAGTTAACTTTTTATTTGATAATAATAACATCTTAGACAAACAGAAATGCATAAATATCAATAATACATATAATATTCATTACATTCATACAAACCACTTTGAGATGGACTGTATAAACATATATAGACGAAGTGCGAATCAAAAATAAAAAGAAATAAATGCGCCGGAGTCAACAGGAGCATGACTCTAAGATAAAATCAAAAATTCGTTTTTTTTTTTTTTTTAAATGAATCTGTGCTCACTCAAAGTGAACACAAATACACTCTTTGACTCTTTCACAGTAAGCTACTTAAAGCTTGTGTCGTGAAAGAGGAAAATGGTCGGCACCTGGGATCGAACCCACGACCTCCGAACGAAACAGTACGAAAGCCGGCGTCGTAGCCGCTAGACTACCAACCAATTCAAATTCAAATTTAAGGAGCTAAGAAATTTATGACATAATATCGTCGTTGTATATTTAAAATGACACATGTGACAATTTTTTCGAAAATTGAATTAAATATACCCTTCGAAAGAGAAAAAGAAACTGAATCGAATTGTATACTTCATTCAATTTTCGAAAAGGTTGTTTGAATAAAAATGAAAAATAAATAAAAATAAAATAAAGAACACCTGTTAAGATGGCACGGGTAGATAAATCAAACAATACTAGATCACACGGTGAATCAAGCAATGTCTGTAGATCTTCTCCCACATTTCGTAGATAGAAATCGAAGAAAAACAGGATGACGGATCATGATTCTGCAATGAAACGGCATAACGGAATAAGATGTACAATTCACGACCTTTTAGAGCAACAAATTCCCTATTCAACAACGAACAGTGAAAAACGAGCAACTAACGTGAGCAGATGTGGCCAAAAAGTTGCATCACTGAAATGGAGTTGGGCTGGACACATGGTCAGATAACGGAAGACCGGTGGACCAAAAGAACTCTGGAGTGGAGACCGAGAACCGTTAGAAGAAACCCAGGGAGGCCACAAATGCGATGGTCCGACGATATAAGAAAGGTGACCGGAAACCAGTGGCACAGGGTGGCTGCCGACAGGGAGCAATGGAAGTCTGTAAGGGAGGCCTATGTCCAATATTGGACTGAGAAGGCTGATGATGATGAAGGTGAGCATAAAATACAGAACAATCTACAATGTAACGTAGAAGACTTGGGAGTGCGTTGTATGAGATTTACCGCCTATTTTGAACCATCAGATTAGAGTAATCTCCTCCAGTTTGAGTGAGGCCAGTTTAGTTCAAACGTCATTTGATTCTACAGTCAAAGAAGAGTGTCATTATGTTTTTTTTAAATTATTTTTATAACTACTGATTAGTGATTAAGAACATTGACTGCAACAGATTCACTAATTCATCTTTATGTACCAGTATGGTAGAGTATTCTGACGTTTATTGTGTTTAATCACAGGAAGACTGTGCGGATTGCGTGGAAGAAATAATAATGCTATCATTATCACTTACATAATCCACAAACGTGATATGCAATGAGTTTGTTTTGAAAGGAGTATGAAATGTGCATTTTTGAGATGACCTAAAAAATGGACTATCTAAGATGATAGTCAATCTTACTTTACTTTACTTAATCCACGTTTGCACCCAGTGAGGAGCATGTGGAGGCCACGAAGTTCCTCCAAGCCTCTCTACTTGAGCCAGTTGCACAGCTTCATCCCAGCTTAGTCCAGCCTCTTGCAGAACCGCAGTGAATGCCCGCTTGATTGTTAATTTCGGTTTGCCTCGCCTTCTTGTCCCATCTGGATTGTAGAAAAAGTTTGCATATTATTAAGACTCTCGGGGGACATGCGGAGAACATGTCCAAGCCAGCTAAAATCTTCGGTTCTAGATTACTGAGGTGATTGGGGTTGTGCTGTGCTGGCGCGTACTGTCTCATTTGAGACATAGTGGTACCTACCACCTAATCTCTAAAAATGATAGTCAATCAGGTAACAACAAAAAAAAGTTTTGTTGTTTTAAATGTGATAATGCAAGTAAAATAACCGTAAAAAAGAATGGTTTCAGCAAGTAAATACCTTTATTTGTGAGCGGTGCATTAGAGGTTTAAGTGCACCGCCAACCCTTCTACCAGCCAGTTTCCTTCTTTCAATCTCCTTTTCACACCTTCCATCTCTATTAAATAGACTACCTAAATAGACAAACTCATTCACTTGTTCCAGGTTCACGTCATTGACTTTCACACAACATTGCGTTCTTAAATTTTCTCTTTCAAAAAACAATCACCTTTTTTATTGACATTCATCTAACAGCCGGTTCCATAAAAAGCTTCAGTAGAACACTTTAGTTAAAGTTCCTTTTAAAAGTTAAAGACTACTTTAAGCTGACGCGTTTCATAAAAAAATATTCCAGCTAAAATTTTAAATGTCATAAAAATATTTTAAAGTTGGCAGTGTTACCATGGAAATCTATGGAAAACATAGGTTGTTTACTTAATATTTTCGCGGAATTTCTGTTCATCTGTCAATTTCGTTTCTCAATAGAGCATCAAAGTGCCGTTTTTGTGTTAATTTATTATTAGGGTTTATGAATTAGTAGTAAACGAAATCTCTAAACAATAATATTCTTCCCGTTTTGCTATGTTTTCCGCCCTATTTTAGTCATTTTTGTCCACAGTGTCACCGTATACAAAATGTTTATCTTTGTGACTCCGGTGGTAAAAATTTGAACTACCTAAAGTCGACTTTAACTGAAAATAAAAATCAATAACGGTACTTTAGCTAAAAGTCGGTTTTAAATGTCGTTTTGTTCTTATGAAACCCGTTATTTTTTAAAGGGAGTTTAAAGTCTCCTTTATTTTTTTATGAAACTGGCCGTTAGTAAGATAATTTCCAGTTACTTAAAATAATTGTATTGTTGTATGTATGTAATTTACAATATTATATTGACTTTAACAGAGATTTTTATGGAGATATTTCTAACACTTTTTTTCTACTTTTCATTCCAGATGTTTCTCCTACCGCATCCAGAGCCATGGAATCCGCGGCCGTCACTCACCACGTGAGGAAAGGAGGCGAAGAGCGACGACTTAACAGTATACAGATTTCAGTCGAATTTAATAACATCAAACATGTGACGAACTTACCGACGCATGAATCAGAACCGAGCGTGAAAAGGGGGGTGATGCTAGTGTGACGGTGTTGCCAACGCGAAAAAATAATTGAAAAATAATAAAAGTGTTGCCATAAAAATCTTTTTTTTATTAGGTTAATATCTAGTAGAAAAATAAAGCTTTGGCCGAGTACTTAAATTGAAAAAAAAATCTAAATAATCTCGCTTTTGTGTTTTTTTTTTTTTTAATAAATATTTTCAAAAAAGGTTGGCTATCGCTGTTTTTCTTTATTGTGTGCGTGCTTATGTGTGTGTGTAAGTGAGTGCAACATGTGCTCTGGAGGAATTACACGACAACGAATAAACAAATTAGAATTATTATATGCGGGAAACGTGCGACAAAATGGCGCTGGGCTAATCAAAATGGTTCTCAGAACTCTGCTGACTCTATTCTGTGTGTTTCGTGTGACGGCCGTTAATGATTCCACAGAAACAGATGGTGAGTTTGATTATGTTTCTTTTTTATCTGTACTCTAATCCTCTACAGTCCATCATTTAAATAAACATTCTAAAATTAAAAAAAAAAAAAACATTCCAAATTTAAAAAATAAAAAAATCGTTTTCTTTTGTGCTGATGTCACAAACCATGGAATAGATATTTTAACTAATTTCCCTACTAGCTTGATATTTGAATTTTTTAGAACAACTCAGAAAAAGACAACTTACTATTCGATTTTCAAAAAAAAAATCAGTTGGTAGTGTCATAACCATATTTAAACGAATAAATAGTTACTCATCTAGTTATGAGGTTAAAAAAAAATCACTTTATAATGTCATCATTTTATTAGTAGGTACCTATTTAAAATAGTAACTATAAAACATAAAAAACGTAACATGTGGGAATTTGAACTACTTTTGAACTCATGGGACTCTAAACAATCTTATTATGACACTGGGATATTGATGATACATTTTAACCACGTGTTTCAAGTACCTACTTACTTTTGGATTTGGAACGATAGCCATTGTTTGTTTTATTATTATACGCATTTTTGGGTAGCCCATCACCATGTGAATATGTGTCGCCCGTTTTTACCGTTACACAATGATTGTGAACAATAATTATAAATTTTGATAAATAGATGCTATACGTCTCTCGATTTTCAGTTCGTGGCGTAAATTATTATGAATTTATATGTACCTACCTACCTAAAGCTTTTGTCTAGGTACATAAATATGGTGAGAATAATTGATTGTAGCCACATTCAGAACTCATTTATTCAAATTTCTGCCAGTGGGTTTCAAATGTTGTGCGTATACGCCCGCTTCAAACAACAGAAGTATCGCATCACTGCATTATTCATTATGTTCATTAACATCTTGCCGTGGGGTTGCCGGCGAAGAAAGCACCTCTGCTCTTTTGCTGGTTTTCCGAGCCTCCTATAAGAGGTAGGAAATCGAAAAATCAGATCGGGACCGTGAGGTTGACCACTTCACGTCCTTAAATATATACTGGTCAGAAAAGGCACAATGAGCCTCGGACGCCTTCGAGCGCAATGGAGAGCTCTTGATGCCTCCCTATGCTCCCGAGTGGGGCTTAGGCCCCCGCATTGCTGGTTGGTTTGGGGGTAAATCGCGGCGGGCTTGATTTCTCCGGGCCGGCTTTTTGGTTTGATTGCTTCGATCGAGCTAGGAGGTCGGTTTCGTGCGGGTCGGGTTTGCTGCGGATTGGTCTCCACCGGACTGGCTTGCGATGTGCGTGGTACCTTAAAGGGAATTAACATCCCGAAGACGAGGAGATCCCTCTCACACTGTGTTCCGCTCCTTCGAAGCAGAGCTGAGGGATTCGGACATGGTATGGGAGAAGGTCATAAACATTGCGCAAAATTGAGCGCAATGGAGAGGTCTTGTTGCCTGCCTATGCTCCCAAGTGGGATGTAAAAGGGATAATTGATTGATATTAACATACTTAAATTGAGACGATTTCAAACGAATTATGTAATGCGTAAAATAATCGTTTTAAAAATAATGTTCAAATGAGGAAAAAGCAGAAAAACATGTCTTAGTGCTTTGGAAATGGGTCTATATTGTTCTTAAATAGATTCGACCTACCAAAATAGTGTTAAGTACCTACATAAAAAAAATGTCTGTTGATACAAATTACTAGAAGCCAAAAATAGATGTGATTAAAAAAATATATATAATTTTTGTACTTAAACCTACTTAATTCTTCGTGCACATGAATCATCACAATATAATATATTGATATAATATAATATAATATGATACAATCAGTGGCGTGCGGTGGTTTTATTTTTTCAAAAAATTGGGCAAGCCGACACAAAAAAAAAAAGAAGAAGAATTTCACCGAAAAAAAAACGTCACTTGTTCCGCATTTTTATCCATGAATCATCAATGTATGTACAATGTAGGTAGCTATCTACTGTTAAATTTTATTTTTTATTTATTAAAAAAAAATTTTTTTTTTTTTTTTTAGAAAATACCTAAATAAAATTTAACAGTAGATAACTACCTACAAACATTGATGATTCATGGATAAAAATGCGGAACAAGCGAAAAAATTTTTTGGAAAAAATCTTCTTCTTCTTTTTTATTACTGTTATATCTATTTGTCTAATATTTATCTTGAACACTGCCTCACTGACTGATGTCATTAACGCTGTAGTTCCTGCGTTTCCCAGAAGATCGCAACTAAAGACAAATTTTATTCTAGTAATATGGCTGACAGTAACATATTATTATGACTGGTGGCTGAGCACTTTTTTTAAAGGTCTTGATGTGGAGAAAAATAATTTTTCGGGTCATTTAAAGACTCATATGCGAAGTCAGCCATAAGAAAGCATAGTTTACCAAATCAGGAAACTTTTACGCACAGCGCGACTTCTAGCGAAGAAAAGCCTTACTAATGCAACGTGTGCAATAAAAAGTTTGCGGACTCGAGTAATTTAAAGAGTCACATGCGAACTCATAGCTGAGAAAAGCCATACGAATGCTATGATTGCAATAAAAAGTTTAATCAATCAAGTAATTAATCACTCTCATGATAAAAGCCATTTGAATGCACACTTTGTTATAAAAAGTTAAAGATTTTTTTGAATTTTCATAAAAAGTTCTATTATCAAGTGCTTTAAAGTCTCACATATGAATTCGGTCATAAGAAAGCAAATGTTTGCATGAAAAAGTTTACCAAATCCGGAATCTTTTACGCACAGCCGGACTTCAAAGCGAAGAAAAGCCTTACTAATGCAATGTGTGGAATAAAAAGTTTGCGGACTCAAGTAATTTAAAGAGTTACATGCGAACTCATAGCTGAGAAAAGCCATACGAATGCTATGATTGCAATAAAAAGTTTAATCAATCAAGTAATTAATCACTCTCATGATAAAAGCCATTTGAATGCACACTTTGTTATAAAAAGTTAAAGATTTTTTTGAATTTTCATAAAAAGTTCTATTATCAAGTGCTTTAAAGTCTCACATATGAATTCGGTCATAAGAAAGCAAATGTTTGCATGAAAAAGTTTACCAAATCCGGAATCTTTTACGCACAGCCGGACTTCAAAGCGAAGAAAAGCCTTACTAATGCAATGTGTGGAATAAAAAGTTTGCGGACTCAAGTAATTTAAATTATCACATGCGAACTCATAGCGGGGAAAAGCCATTCGAATGCAATACTTGCAATAAAAAGTTTAATCAATTAGATAATAACTCATGATAAAAGCCATTTGAATGCACACTTTGTTATGAAAAGTTAAAGATGTTTTTTGAGTTTTCATGAAGAGTTCAATTATGAATCAAGTGATTTAAAGTCTCACATATGAATTCAGCTATAAGAAAGCAAAATTTGCTAGAAAAGGCCATGGGCGCACTTAAAAAACTAGTATTCTGAGATTAATTAAAGGTTTACTGTTAAACATTCTGAGATTATTCATATAAAAACATATTGCGAAATCAAACATACCTTGACGTCAGTAATATTCTTGATAATGACTGGACACAGAAAACACGATTAAATCATGATCAGGTTAAACAGAAACTGTATTATTTTATTAAAAACACAACTTTTGATGTTTTTTTTTAACCTTTCTTTGATAAACTTTCTAAGGCCGGCTGCCTTAAAAGGCCAACAGGTTTTGAATCGTCGAGACACTAAATTACCTAAGTATAAAGTTCACATTAAATGACAAAAAAACTATATTATAAATTTAAAACCGATATAATAAACAATGACCCTTTACCTTCAGTTTAAAAACACCGTGTTAAAATACATTTTGACAGTTTATATTACCGATTAAATTGCCATAATACAAAAATAAAATAAATCGAAATAATGTGAATATACTGTTGTTATAGTAACCGATAAAATATGTATGTGTTAATCTGCTCCGTGATACATTCATTGTTTATTATTAAAAAAACAAATAACAGGATATTTTGTATGCAATCCTCATTAATTTCTGAATTATATATAAAGTAATTCCAATAATTCCATTTCGTGATTTTGTTGTAGAGTTGGCAACTCTTAATAATCCCGGATTAAATTTCCTTTGGAAAAAAATGACCCGTGGTGGGCCTATTGAAATTGACGGCGGTGTCGACAAAATCAAAGGGAAGGGATCCGCCTGCAAAATGCTAGTGCGAAAGAGACGCACTGAGCCTTGACTAAGGAGTGCTTCAGGAACGTCAGAGGAGATGAAAGCAATACTTTCTCGTTATTTTTGGTCCATAGAATATAAAAATACTGTTATACCATGGCAACCAGGGGTCATGTGAGAACAGGGTTGCCACCCGTCCCGATTCTGCCGGGACAGTCCCGATTTCGATGCTATTGTCCCGCGTCCCGACGACCTCTGAATTTTGTCCCGATTTTTTATAACACGCCACTCGACAATTTTTGGTTAATAAAAGTTATTCGTATTATTGTTGACGTCATTTGGTGCAATAAAAGTTATTTGAGTTATTTTTTGGGATTCTCATCGGACAATGTTGTGATAATGACAAAACTATAATAAAAATATAGTAGGTAATTAGGTTATTTAATGGAAATTTTAGAATATCAATTAAAAAAAGAAATACTCAAGACAGTCTTGGAAATGGGACAAGATGTTTTTTATTATAATTAATTTTGATGAGAATATAATTCTGCATTGTTTAGGAAAAGAAACCAAATACAGTAACATGTGAGCGAAGCCACAAGTAACAGCTAGTCTGGGGGCGTCCATTAATCACGTGAGCCCAAACTGGGGAGGGGGGGGTCTGGAAATAATCACGAAAGATCACGTAGGGGGAGTCTAGTGAGAAAATCACGTGAATTTATTTTTCTGATGAATTTGAAGAAAAACAATTCAAATTTAAAAAATTGACGAAGTTTAAAATCATGTTTCGTAATTCTTTGTACTAAAAAAATTACACGGGGAGGGAGGGGGTTTCCTGAAACATCACCAGGGAGGAGGGGGTGTCTAAAAAGTTGCAAAAAAACATCACGTTATTAATGGACGCCCCCTCTCTTATAATCGGCTGAATGTCCCGATTTTATTTTTTCAAAAGGTGGCAACCCTGTGTGAGAATATTTTTTTGACGTCCATCAAAAGTTTTTTTAATTTTTCGTCAGAGTTATAGCAATCTTTGAAATGTTTTTATTTTTATATTCCTCTCGAAAATTCTAGGGTAAGCCAGGATTATTGGCTTGTACCAGCCGCTCGCCACTGGATACAATATTATTGTATCATATTTTATGCGATGTGCAATGACGTAATGTTGATATCTTGAAAATATTTTTCGTTTACATTTTGAAGAAGGCATCATCATTCTGATATTTTTTACTGTTGGTTAAATATACGAGTAGGTACAAAAAAAAAACTTGACGAATTACCGTTTTTCTTTGAGCAGACATCAGCAGTTTCCCGATGGAAATGAGACATTAGTCCCCATCAGAAACACTTAGAGCTGGTGAAGATTTGACAAAGCGTCGGATTTTAAGCTATTTTTAATTCAAATTGCCATTCCGGCTGATATTTATCGCTTGCAAATTTACCGTCAATTATTTGTATAAAGTGGCGGAGAACTTTTATTGCCTCATTATACCCCTAAGTGAGATTAAAATAATTGGTGTATTGATTGATTGGATACCATATACCATAATATTCTTCTTGCTCGTTTCTCAGCAAATCTTCTATCTTCTTTCTTCAGTTCTTCTGGTTTATTAACCCAGAACATGTCTCACGCACAATAATTATGGTCTCACGGTCTAGGACTGTATTGTTTGATTGTTTTAATGAATCTGTGCTCATTCAAAGTGAAGACAAATACACTCCTTGACTCTTTCACAGTAAGCTACTCAAAGCTTGTGTCGTGAAAGAGGAAGATGGTCGCACCTGAGATCGGACCAATGACATTGTTGTAACCAGTGTTGTAACCGCTAGTCTACCAACCAATTGTTATGTTTGTGTGACTATATAGTTTCTATATAAAGAGATATCTGCTGGAAGGTTAGGCAACTGTTAAATTTGCATATTTTGCTAACCACCACTGATAATATACTATGTATCCAGGATGCCGAATGACATTTGACCGAGGAGAGCGCTATTTTCCCCCCACCAGGGTCTCAAAGATGAGGAAGACCCTCTCATACCGTGTTCTACTCCTTAGAAGTATTGGATTTGGAGTAGATTTGGATGATATGGGAGGAGGTCATAAACATTGCGCAATAGGGAGATCTTGTTTCCTCCCTATGCCCTTAAGCGGGGAGTAAAGGGAGTTTGTATTGGAATGTATTATTATAGATGACGCAAGGACTGTTCCATAATATCCTTTGTCATTTTATGAAAATCTTATGTATTTTTTTTTAAATGAATCTGTGCTCACTCAAAGTGAACACAAATACACTCATTGACTCTTTCACAGTAAGCTACTTAAAGCTTGTGTCGTGAAAGAGGAAGAGGTCGGAACCTGTATTCGAACCCACGACCTCCGCACGAAACAGTGCGAAAGCCGGCGTCGTAACCACTTCATTTGATTCCTAGGAATGAAAAAGATTAGGCAGTTTTATCGCTTGACCGCATTATGAAACAAACAAATACTGCGACCATTTTAGGTCTTTGAATCTCATATTTGCACAGAACAGAGTTCTCTTTGATTATGTGGTTTTCGATGAAACCCGCAGGAAGAGTAATTGGTAAAATTGGGAGAATGTGCAAACATTATACCGACTAGGTATTAGCTACGTAAATCGTACAATGTACAAAATTTGGACTTGAATTTTTTTTTCGGTAAACTTCTTTCGGTGAATCGTTTGTCGCGTAAGTTCTTAAAATTATCATAGTTACAAATTATATTACTTCAGTAATATTGAAATAATAAACCTTCTTAGAGAGAGGGTTAATATGATTTATTTGACAATTGTATGATAAAAACACTAAGTAACTTAGAGAGTAATCATTAGGCTGGGCCGTTCTTGTATGGAAGTTAAAAAAGTGCTTCTAATCTTAATGTAATAGTGATAATTTGTTGCCTTATGATGTATTATAACTATCTACAAAATTTCAGGACAAAAAAATAAGATCTTCTGTCTCCGAATCGACTTTGAAGTTTTGTATGGGACGAAAATATCCCATACTAACTGACAATTTTTTAATAATCATGTAAAATGATTACGGCCTTGTTTTTTTATTATTTTTTTTTTATTATACCTCAGATAATTTAAGTACATACTTCTATTTATTTAATTACACAAAAATAATAAATAAACCTTTTAAATTTTTTATAATGTAAGTATATGAAATTATGTTATTTTGCAGTGATTGTTTTTGATAAATTGGCTTTGATATATTTTTTACTCGTTGCTTTCTAAGCTTTTATATAATCTTCTCTTGAAGAATTTCTTCGAATAGTTGGCGAGGCTTCTTTGACAATTTCACAGATTGTCAAACTCCTTGGATATGTCAAGAAAAATTCAGGAAACTGTATTTATTCATCTTCGCCATTGTATGTAATGAATGCCGTAAGATCTTCGTTGGATACTTGTCGATTGGTGTTTCTGTTACATTTTGCTGTCTGTCTATTACGTAGTTCTTGTAAAAGATGCTTCAAAATTTACTTTTGGTACTCCAAGGATCAAAGGTGCGTGTTTTCGGGTAATTCGAGCTTTCACTATCCGGCGAGCGGTTCATTCTCTTACTACATACTGTATTTTGAGCGAAATAGCTTTTTATTTTACTAATTACAGTTTATATAACAGTTTTGATCATCTGATAAATATATGGATAAGAATTTAAGCTTCCATAGGTAACGGGAACAGTCACAAGGTAAGTTGGTGCACAAACATTAAAAATAAAGATAAGTTAAGGTCATCAAAATTTCTGAAAGAAACGCAGTCGCAGAATCCTATTAGCTTAGTTTAGCGATCTAACATGGAACATTTTTCCTGGAGCTCAGTTGCCTAAATCATTAAAAAATGTTCCTGTTGGTATGACTGTGCCAATTTATAATAAATATAATTGATCTTTTCGTAGATTATGAAATGATAAAATAGTAGATTTTGTTGTAATCACCTGGAACACAATATCAATTATTTTTTTCCAGTTGTTTTCCAATTTGGTCAGAATGCGTATGATGATTTGAGAATATATATATGTGTTGATATATAAACATAATATGTTGATAATGCTTTTATAATATTAGGTATATAATATTATTTTACAAAAACTTTAATAATTATTGTTACTAATCGTTTTTTTTGTAGGTTACCGGCGACAATTCATTCTAATGGTGTTATTAGTCTTTTCTCCTGCAAACTAATTATTCATCATGTTTTCCGATATTTACCTACACTTATTTTTCATCACATCAGACGACAAGTAAAAGATCAAATGAAATATTGCTTTTTGGAAAGAAATCTGTAATCGATCTCTCTATCGGTTTCGGTTTTCCAAATTTTCCATCAATTTAGAATCAGTTTCCTTTAACACTCTCTTATTTATTGTTCATCTGTATTTTTTTGACTACTTTTTCTAATCAATTGCCTATAACTTTTGATTTAGGGCCATCAAAATACAATACTGGTATTTTTAACCCTTTTCTCATTTCATGAGATTTTCTCTGGTTTTTCGCGGCGCTCTATATACTTTGTTTCTATCTAAAATTGCATTTTTATGCTTTATATCATACAGGACTGATTATTCCGTCATTTTTATGAGATACAATCTTAAAAAATATTAAGTTAAAGATATTTTTAATTTATTTATACCTGCTTGAAAATACGATAAATTTTACATTTTTTTTAAATTTTGAGCTCAATTCGGAGACAGAAGATATCTTTCAAATCGAAAAATATTTTGCATACCTATTATGAACAGTATTTAGCACTAAAGTATAACTATTACGTTAGCAATAATGGAAGAAACGCAAATCGGCCCGGCCTAGTAATCATATCTGTAAATAGACCACATAACTGACATTCAAAGGGCTAATTCTATGTGATAATGTTTGTAATGTAGTCTCAGAAAAATCTACACTAAGAAACAAAATATTTTTTTCGTAAAGTTTTTTTTTAAACCACATGGTTGTATAATCTGAGAAAGTGATTTTGTGTACCGGAGACTGCAGACTAAGTAAGACTGGTCCAGGATCGTGAAATTTACTAAGAGATAATTCAAATTATCCTAGAAGAGTTTCAAGAAGAAGTCTTTTTCTGAATATCTTGGATTTATCCTCGACTTTAAGTTGTGATAGGGTTTTTAAATTAGGACAACTACGGACTTAAGGCCAAATTCTATAACTGTTTCGAAGTTAACTTTGCGGATCACTTCTTTTTTCGCAATAATATAGGGTGGCTTAGCTCAAAACCTTAAATTCCCGAAAAAACATCGTCATTTTTAACGTATTATCGAAAAATCCTTTGCCTCCAACAGATCTCGAAACCTCATCCATATGCTGAGACACAAGACATTGCGCTAACACCAATGTTACCAATAAATAGCATTCTGTATTGATATTGAAACTGGCCTGTAGAAGGGTTGGCGGTGCACTAAGACCTCTAATGAGAAATAAGAACGTATCTCTTAAATCCAAACAGCTGATGCACAATGCAATCCTTATACCATCCATGATGTATGGCAGTGAAACATGGACAATGGACATGGACGAAAAATCTGGAAACTGGAATAAATGCTGTGGAAATGAGATCACTGCGTAGGGTATGCGGAAAGGGACTGATGAGGTGAGGAATGAGAATATTAGAAAGGAATGTGTAGTGGATGTTAGCGTAGTGACTAAAATGAAAATTAATAAATTAAGGTGGTTTGGGCATGTAGAGAGAATGACAAAAAGGATATTATTATAAATCTGAAACAATGGGTGCACGCAGACGAGGCCGACCTCGAATGACATGGTCCGATCATATCGGTTCAGTCTTAGAGGAGGGCCAAGCAAAAGGAATAGAAGAGCATGTATGCGGAATATTATGCGTTTGGAAGAGGCGAAAGAGGTGTGTTTGGATAGGACAGAATGGAAATCCTTACTCTCTGCCTACCCCCTTCGGGAAACGGCGTGATGGGTAAAAAAAAAACAAAAAGTATCAAAAAAAATCTGCCCCTTAGTGTAAAGTGTCATGGACGTAGAGGTAATGTTTCAGAAATTTAATTTATGAGTTGTTTTTTTTTCTGTTTGAAATCTCTAACAAGGGTGTGGATTGTCTGTCTGGAAGGAGCTGTTAGGGTTAAGCTGCTTGTCTGAAAATAATCACGAGTCAGTCACGATTACTGAACACGGCGTCTGATGATGGAGAACATTCGTGTCGAGATTTGTCAGGGTTCATTTTTTATGAGTGACTTCGTAATCATTTACACACTACGCGTTTAGGTAAATGTACACGTTTGTCTATCCCTATAATACAAAAAGAGTTAATCCTTTCTGTGGGGTGAATGAAGATTTAAAATAAATTTAGCGAAGACTTTTAAAAGTAGACATTTTATTAGATAAAATACGTGGAAGTAAAAAAATAAACGAAACGAAAGCGCATTCTTGCTGAAAAATAAGACCTTTTGATTTTGTAATTTTCCAAATCATTACCGTTTTTTTATCAGATTTATTAGAAACTCACAATACAATATTTTCAGAACTTCTAGAATAGAATACCACCCATTTCAAATTATCATGAATTTAAATTTAAAGCCGTCTTCATCTGTTTTTGTAATGGATTGCTTATGGTATGTTTTCATAGGAATGCGGTACTGCTGTAAATATGTGTCAGTGTAGAACATCGTTTATGTTACTTTAGCGACAAAAAACGTTGTCACAATTTTCAAAGACAGTCGTCTTGTCAGAGGACGGACCGCTCCCTAAGAATCCAGTGCAGTAAATTGCCCAGAAATACAGTTTATGGAAAAATTTTGAGGTAGTACATGTACTTGTGTTTTATTTTCATTGAAACGGACTACCACCATGAGATTTTTTGACATGTTGAACATGTTGAGAATTCTCATGATTAGGAGTTTCGGAGACAAACATTACCACCTAATGGCGAACGTTGTTAACGTAAAGTGATCACACTAAGCCAGCCTTCGAAATAACAGTAGAAGACGGTCGTAAGCCCGTAGTGGTTTGTTCCATTTAAAAATCGAACATTTAATTTAGTAATGAATTATTAGAGTCATTAGTTGTTATTTTTTCTTTAATAATTTTGTTGTTATAAAATTTTTCATAAATGGCGTTGGCGTCGAAGGAAATCCGTTCCATACTTACTTTAATATTATATTTCATATTCATTCTTATCCATTTCAACTTTTTAATAGTTATTCTGTTATCCGGAGCAGAAGAAGAATCCAACAAATCAAACATCGGAAGAATCTGTTCAGCCCTTCTTAAGTGTTCGCACTAACCCAACTTATATTTAAATTATAAGATTAAACTTTTGTTGCAAACGTGTTTTTTTTAAAGCTTTATTCAAATACCAGGAATTCATTTATTTATTTTTACGTCAATTTATTTCTGTCCGGCGTTTGACAGTCAAACACAACATGCAAGGTATTCTCATATAAGTAAACCAATATATGTAGTTAACCATCGGTTAGTCTCCATGTCTCTCCCACTCTATAAATAAACCGTCATCATCCATGGTGCTGGAAATTCCTCAGCCGAGTCCACGTGTAAAGCGAAAAACACGAATACAGTTTCCGTAAAAAGACATTATTGTCAATGACCGACGGACGAACAGACGATTATTTGACGGATAACTGGTTCAATGCTACTACTGTCTTTGTATAATTTATTTTAATTATTATATCTGAATTTGTTTTGTTAATTTATCTTTGTACAATCTTTTAAAACAGTTTTTTTTCACTTGAAATTTCTACTCAAGGGTGGAATCCTGTCTCAGATTGGACGGGTCCGGTTGACTGGTAGAGAATGCTTCAAGCGTTAAGTACCGCCGGCTATACTGACATCTACATATTATTATGTATAGAAGGGTGTTATTTTTTTTATCAGCAGTCTAATGAAAAAAAAACATGCCATATAAAGTTTACTACATTCTTTGTTATGTGGATTCATCGAAAAACGTATCCAATTGTGTTTTTTTTCTCTTTTGTAGGTGGGTACTTATATATTGTAAGACTAGCAAAGGCTAAAGAATAACAATGTTGCCCTATTTGGGCAACATTGTTATTCTTAATTTCAAATGTTTTGTAATAGGTAATTATTATTAATAAAATAAATAAATATAATCGTTTGATGGATATGCTCAGCAAATCGGAGCTAAAAAAAAAAATCATGAAACAAAAACAGAATCTCCATTGTTCTAATAATAGGTATCTACGGCATGACTATTGTTCATAGTTAGACAGGTACAATCAACGTCAAAAGTGGTTGACAAAAAATTTGGTTGCTTTTATTTGTTTTTTTTTTCAAAATCTAATTTGGTTCGAAAAACGTCCAAAAATTGAAGCGGTATTTATTTTTATCGTCCATTCTTCTAGATAATTTACGATTCAAAATTAGCAAAAATAATATTTTTTCCTTCCTTTCTTGTCGAATTACTTTCATCTGTTTACAAAACTACTTTATTTTTTTTTTATTGTTTTGAGGAATGATAAAAATGACTTTTAACAAATGTCTTTCTATAGTCGGGTTAGTACGAACACTACTTATAACTCGAGATCGGATGAACATATTTTTATCATGCTTATTTTATTGGATACTTCTCCGCTCCGGATAACAGAATAACTTATAAAACGTCGAAAAAGGGATAGAAAATAATATAAAATATTATAGTTAGTATGGAACGGATTAACTGACAACAACGCTATCTGTGAAACATTCCATAATAACACAATTTTTATTTACTTGACAACCATTGAGTTTCAAATCAATGGTACGTAGATTTTTAATAGAATTTCTTTCAAGCTTTCAGAAATAATTTTTAAACATTCAAACATATTTTAAAAGTATTTTTGTATAAATTACAAATTCGAAATCAATATTCATAGAAAGGACTACAGGACAACGTCTGTCGGGAAAGCTAGTTGTAGATAAAATAAATCTAACAACTATAATATAGATGAGGTGGTATTTTTTTCGTTTGATCTTCACTCTTCAGGTCCACCCAATCGTATTTCGAAGATCGCGCTACCCATTGCCTTGTTGGTATGAATCTGTATAAAATTATGTTCTCATAATTATTAAAGAAACAATTATACTTTGCTAATCTTCCGTAGATTGATGGTTTTTTAGAGCAAACACATTTCTTTTCAGTAGACCGAATCAATGATTCTACCATTCGCTTTTTACTTAGATTAAAATACATTAACATAATATTGTATGTTTGTAAATTATTATTTGAACATCTAGCGGCAACTTTTCAGCGACATTCTGATTTCAAAGACAGATTGCCGCCTGTGCGAATCGTGAAAAACTGTCCCCACTCTCGTTCAAACAGACCACCATGAAAGTAGGGTGATAAATATAGATCTTGTCTTAAAGATCTACGCATAAAAATCATACCGAAACCATCTTTTTAATAATTATTAATATTAGGATTGGATATAATATTAAGTTTGTTTATGAAGTATATAATAAAATTAACGAATTGATCGTGCATACTTGGTGGACTTATTTTAATACGGTAATTTAAATAAAACAATTTATTTGTTATTTCACAAATTTAATAACTGACTAGTTTCGCAGACACAGTAGGCCTAGACAAAATGCATTTGGCGATCGACTACAAACGAATTCTTCGACAATGTATGTAGAGTAGGAAGAAAATAAACTGTTCACTTTTTATATTTTTATATAAGTGTCATTGTTTGGTTTAACTAATTGTTTATACCTACATATGTTCCAGTAGATAGTTAATTTTTTCGTAGGTACTATACATTGGCGAAATCTTCGTTTGTAGTCGAACGCCAATTTGAATTTGTCTACGGGGGCAGGTTCTGTATGGTCACAAGTGACTTAGCGGAGTATAAAATGCATGGGATTTTTCGACATGTTGAACATGTCGAGAATTCTCATGATTAGGAGTTTCGGAGACTTTTCCATTACCATCTAACGGCGAACGTTGTTAACGCAAAGTGATCACATTAAGCCAGGCTTCAATATAAAACAGTAGAAGACGGTCGTTAACCCATAGTAGTTTGTTCCATTTAAAAATCGAACATCAGTAATGAATTGTTAGAGTCATTATGTAGTTGTTACATATTCTTTAACATTTCTAAGGCCTCTTGTTCAAAGAGCGTACGGAATTCAGGATATTACAATATTGATGGTCAAGAGCACAGAGGTGATAGGTCCACATTTTACGATTTTGATTTTTTTGGCGCATATGGTTCCCATGGTCATAAGGCACATTTCTGTATACATTTTAGTCACCTAAACTCAACCAATAAGAAGTTATTAAAGAAAACACATAGGCAACATGTCCATTCCAACATTTCTAAGAGAGCGCAAAAGTCACGAAAATCTAACTGCTTCTAATGAGTAATCAGCGGTGCACACAGGTAATACGTCCCAATTATTCTAATAAAACACGGCAATTAGGCTTTAACTGTCGTAATTCTGGTCAATTTTCACATTTCTGATGATTTTATTTGATTAATTTCAATATTTAAATGAGGGATTTATTGAAACTGTGCGAGACGAGAGCAGCGAAGAACCCTCGTTGCCTCCCTATGCCCCTAAGTGGAGTCTACAAGGGAACATTGATTGATATTTTATTGAGTTAAAGGAAGACATTAAAACACAAAACTCAAATAAATAAAAAAAACATAGTCATACTATCAATAAGTTTATGAAAGTGCTGTGCACATAGGTGATAGGTCCATTTTTAAGAGCTGTTTTGTGCACAAACGTAACATGTCCACACACGATGTCATTAAATTTGCGATTTTCTTCTAAAAAACTTAGAAAAAATGGCAAGAATTTGTGGGATTATGTAAATAACATATTAGTTTATCGTTTACTTGTTATATCATCACTCAGTTGTATAAACTCGAATTATCCTAGGGTGCCAAACTTTAAACTTCAGTTATCTCAATAACGTATTTTCGGACTCTTGTGCTCTTCACTATATTATACTTAGTCAAACTTACAAAATTTTAAATGAAATTTTGTGACATTATTCTGTCATATGTGTGTTTTGTCGAATCACAGCGAATACCATCAGATTGTCAATAATTCACCGAACATGAACATTTCGTTTCTTTAGATACACTGAGATCACGTCCACGGGTGTTTATTCAGCGCCATTCCTCGACAAAATACCAAAATACCTTGGCTCAATTATCCCTAATCATCCATACTGTTTGTGGCGACAGCTCACTGACTTTATACCCTACAACACCGTACAGGTTGGCGTCTAGAAACGTTCAATAGAGGTGATTATTTGTACCATAATGGGAGATGGGATTATCCGAAGGTGTAGACTCTGTGATTGATCCTGTTGAAATATGGGAGCTTGTTACTGTAGGAGAAATATAAAACCACCGAGTACAAAAATATAATTAGAGAACTTTTTTGGATACGCAGAACATAAATAAATTATGGTTTTCAATATGTTTGAAATAGGTGTCTTGAGTAAGTAGTTAAATTGACTCATACAAAATGACGAGTGCTTACTATATGTTATGAGAATCAAATACATTTTATCGGCATGATTGATGAAATTCTGTGAAAAATGTATGAGAATTGAGATGTTCCCACTGTTGACATGAATCATGATTTGATTATTTTGTTTGAATAATGTGTGAAAATTTTTTCGTGGTGACACAGCGACTAATAATAATGACTCTTTTAGTTTATAATATTAGAGTCTCGTATGAGCGGCAAACATGGAAATATGAAGTAGGTACTTTAATTAAACAGAAAGTCTGTAAAACCTGCATTGAATTAGGCAAACGTAGGTATAAATATACTGTTATTATTGAGCGCTGTTATTCTTCTCGGAGAAATGAAAGACCCTTTCATACCGTGTTTCGTTTCTTCGAGGCAGAGCTGAGGCAGTTGTGTGGGAAGAAGTCATATAAGCATTGAACGAAATCGAGAGCACTGGAGAGCTCTTCTTGCCTCCCTATGGCTTAAATGGAGTTCAAAGGGAGACTGATGATGTTCATGAATTATATATCGATTAAACATATTTCACGTTCTATCCCCTTATAAGACCCCATTGAAATCTGTACTGAATGTATATAATATAGTATGAGAGGGACTTAATTATCCTATCTGATGGAATGTTGAAAAGACCTCGATCAACAAACATCCCAACATTGTTTTGATAAAAATGAATCTGGACTGACCCGACTTGAACGCATAATATTCCCATTGAAATCTTTCAAAGAAAGCAAAGCTTTTGTTGTGATAGAAGAAGATAGCCAGCGCCGGGGATCGAACCCATAATATTCCGAACGAATGTTAGCGACTATCGCTAGGCTACCAATTCCTCTATAGTACCTATGTACATATGTATATCTGCGCCGGGGTAAAACATTACTTATGCAGTAGTTCCAGAATGAATAATCTTCTGAGACACTAAAAATGACCAGGATCAAATAATACTGATACTAAAGTACATATACACTGACATTAAAGGTATGGCAAACAATTAATTAACTAGTCAAAACAACCAGATGGTTTGATAAAAAATAACGATGGAAGAAAGATAGGCAAAAGAAGCCGTAAACAAATTCTTATGCGCAATCCCGAGAAAGAAAAAATGGTCAAAACGGGAATGACCGTCACTGCCAGCGAGCAAAAACCGGGGAAATCTGCAGTGGAGACAAAATATCGGTTTATAGACGGAAAGCCTGTTTTCGGGCAGGCTTTCCGTCTATAAACAAAAACTAACGGGAATAACGAAAAACTTGCTCTGAAGGTAAATTAGGGATACGATTATATTTGTATAACACGTAACAAAACAGCCAATAAATCACATATCGTTATGTACACAATGCGTTGCGGGAATCAAAACAAGAATGTGATAAAATGGTCGATTTTACGATCTACCGATGGAATTGCTGACATTTCTTCACGAAACAGTCGGCGGTATGCAGCTGTGCGTCGAACAGTGTCAAGCTGGGTCTGTAAATAACCCGACATGCAAACGATACAATCAAGACATGCTAGAAATGCCCATGCTGTCTGAGGGAAAACACTATTTTTAGTACATATCTGAATAAATCGTATATTTTCTTCAATATAACCTAAGCGTATAAACCGGTAAAAACGGATTATTAGAAAACTGCGTGTAGATTAGAGAAACCATGAAAGAGCCAAATAAAATCTCGTATACCGAAATTGGGTTGGAAATATTAATGGGCAAATGCGGGAGATAATCTGTGAAAGAGTGGTGAGCAAGAAGGATATTGGAGTGGAGACTTCTTGAGGACAAGTGGAGCAGAAATAGAACTTCCATATACTTATCAGAAGTTATCAAGAAAATTGCTGGTCACAGAGAACAGAAGCCTTGAAAGCTAAAACAAAAGTTGTAAATAAGTAAAAGATGAAATTGATACGAAGAATTTGTCAAAATACCTTGATAGATGAAAAGAATGTGGTTGGATGTTAGAGATTGCTTCGGCTATAATCTCGCCATTGCCACTGGTTTATACACTATTTTTAATATGCATAAAGAATAAAATCTATATAATAATTCAGAAATGTTTTTTTATTTGCTTTTTACCGTATGTCATAGCATCACGCTCAAAATACAAATGCTACGTCAGATATGAATCTGCACAGAGTTGGCAAAATGCCGGAGAAGGTTCTTTAATACAATTTGCTGCATTAACTTTACTATATTTAGAGCTATTTTAATTTTTTTTTAGGATCTTCATACAAAATTTTAATAAACATTAAAAGTGTTATTCTTCTTTTTCTGTGCTTATGTCAGTTATAGAGGTCTGTTAAGCAATGGGAAGCTAGACTAGAACCTTATAGTACCTACCCATCAAGCCTGACAATCGGAATCAAAAACGTAAAGCAAGACGGGTATTAGCTAGTAAATAAATAAAAGAGAAAAAATATAAGAAAAAGAATCTGGATGAAAAGTAAGTATAATATTAGATGTGAAATTAAAAAACGTTGTTTCTTGAGCTCAAGATAAAATGATTGATGACGAAGCTACTATCCAGAAAAAAGTACTGTCAATGAAAAAAAATCCACGCTGTTAACAAATTATCAACACATCTGCAATAGAGATGTGACCTAAACAGAAAGATGGCTGAAATTCACTGGCAAGGGACGTTGACAAGGTACTAAACAAAGTTGGAAAGACAAGGCAACTCCTTAAAATAATTGCACAACATAATGTTATGTCATCTTGAATAGGCCACATCATTCGGCATTCGGGGTACTTTATACCATCTTCAAAGGAATAATTGAAGGCGCTAACTGCAGTTTATTAACAAAGAACGCTGTTTTTCGAAATGAAAATGCTGGTTTAGGATATGAAAACATGCAGAAGTAGGCTTAGAATGGGAACTGGACCCCTATTCTGTAGCAAGTGTAGGGTAGTCACTTGAAAAAAAGTGACTATTAGGCGATACATTTTGTATGAATAACGTCTATATGCGATTCTCGCATTCGATACGTATATACGTTTTTCATACAAAATGTATCGCCTAATAGTCACTTTTTTCAAGTGACTACCCTACGCTTGCTACAGAATAGGGGTACAGATAATCGGTGAGAAATAGTAGAGTCGAGGTGGTTATTGAGTGAGTAATATTTAAGAAAAGAAGCCATGTTTCAACAAGTTTTAAGAGCTCGTAATATTCACGTATTTACTTTTAACGCACTGTTAAAATTTAAAATATATTGGTCAACAATAGGAGCGAATAAATGGCATTTATAGGTCTTGCCAAAAACTTGACTGCTCCATTTTCGCGACAAGCTATAAACCCAATAATCAACACTATGACTCATTGTTTTTGCAGCTTCTAGGAAGTCGTGAAACGGAATGTTTTTTATAATTATTCACTTCTAGGGAACGGGTCATGGATGAGAATTTCTCAACGTTTAATTATATCAATGATGATATTTTTGGATTGACTCTAAAAAAAAACAAAATTTGCCCCAGAAATTTTCGGTTTGAACCTAAATCATCGTGTGAAATATTTTCCTGATTGTTTGGGGTCATGGGGCGGAGAAGAGTCTCTTTGGTCAAAAATCTAAGACATTGGTTTGGATGCGGAAACTTACCCAAATCTAGCACAAGATCGTGAGGAGCTTGTAGTGGTGGACACCAACTTCTGTTAGGAGAGGCACAGGAAGAAGAAAAAAGTCTTGACAAAATCTAAGAACCTTTATAATCGGTCATTTTTCACCATCTCCCAAAGTTACGGGGGTCTTTTTCAGGTTATGGGATGGTTAAGGTCTTAAAAAATCTTTTTTTTTTCCATTTACTTTATGACTCCTTATTTTGTGGTCATCATCGCATCGTTGCATCCCAGATGCATCCATGACCAGACTCGTAAATTTTTTTGGAGGTCTCTTAGACTGTTCCTGCTATAGGTCACTTCCTTGGAGGTCTTTTTGGCAACACATGGCCTAATCCAATATAATTTTTATGAGTTTGGCTATATTACTAAATTCACCGATGATTGCATTTCTGATGAACATGTGTTTTAGAAAAACTTATAAATTTTCTTCATTTTCGTGTCCGGATGATCAATTCAAGAACCATTTTTTGTACATTTAAAACGCAGGAAAACTTATATTGTGTTATCTGAAACAAAATTGCAAATCCTGATAGAAAATCTATATTATACCTATTAATACGTGAAGGAAAAACATTGTGACCATTTTAACGAAAACTGTGCGGACGGAGGTGGGAGGAGTATGAAACTTCGTACACTTATAGTTTACATAGAGAAGGAGTGGCAAATGCTAATATTTTTTTTAAATTAGGTATGCATAATAGATTAAATCAATAAAAAAAATACTACTGTAATGTTATGTATTTCATACTCACACACACTTCGGCGTATTTGACATTATTTGACGCAGATATTTTGTTTATCTATGGTCGAATTGAGAATAGATTAATATTTTATGTATAAAATAACCATAGAAAAAACTTTGAACATATCAACACTTCTAATTTGATGTATCCATGTCATTATTTTTGAAAGCAAATTGTGAAATAGCGCTCTCTCAGTCTTTGACAAGGGGATCTTAATAATGTTCAAAGCTATAATCTAAATTAGTTGTTATGGTCGAATTTCGAGCACTGGTTGACCACTAGTTCCAATGAAACCCGAATCACTCGAAAACGAGTGCAATACCCCTATTCTAAATCTCTCTGTTACGCTGGCGTGAAATACCTAACAGTATTTTGTATGGAAACGTGTATAGCACACCTACAGAATACTTCGGAAAGCTCCGCAGCCTATACGTAATTTACGCCAGTGACTAATATTTAGAATAGGAATGTTTATAGGGCTTGATAAAAAAACTACTTCTGACTCCACAGGGTATCAAACCAGGCGCGAACTTTACTGCCGCCGTCGGCATGTTGAACAATTTCATGGTATTGCAAATAGCGTAAAAGTGATATTTATCTTTTTGATCTCATTTTTGGGAATTTTCGTGAAGTGATCTCATAGGTATATATCAATTGAGTGATTTATATTTTTTATACTTGTTACCATTACGGTGTATGCATGTGAAACGTGGACATGGACGAAAAAGAAGAATGTAGTGTAATACAGTAGGATGAGAGCTTTACGAACAATATTATGTGGGATATGAGAAGGAATGAGAGTATTAGGAAAGAGTCTGGAGTGGAAGTTCCTGTTTTGACAAAGATGAAAGTCAATAAGATGAGATGAAAATAATACAAAAATACACACAAGCAATCATGAAAAAACCCAGACAGGAACAATCTTATCCTCCTCCAATTATATTCAATGAGTAGTAAGTCAAGATAAAATAAAATGAGTCAAGATACCCAACGTCAACCAAAAATAACATAATAAAAGATAGATGGATGCAAACAGAATGACAAAGAAAAGGTGTAAGAAAGCGTGGCCGACCACATCAATTCCGTCCTCTAGGAAGGCCGTGTCAGAAGTAAGAGAAATAATAGCAGAGGAAAGAAATGTGCTTGGATAGAAAAGAGTGGATGTCCGCCCGTCTGCCTACCCTTTATTATAATACCTAACACGGCATGATGGGTAAAAAAATATGAGTTCGACAGTGATGCAAGAAACATTAGGTAGTGCCTACTTAATGAATATGCTCTGGACCCGCAAGGGCAAAAGAATCTCTTAAAATTAGGAAGTCATAATTTATAACAATGATTGAATACTGACGCGCTAATTGTCCAATTTTGTATTCCTTTGACTGTTACTTATATAGGGGTAATCAGAAAGAATTCGTTTAGTATCGGGATGATTCTGACATCTTACATACCTATTATGATGCTGGTTGAATCTGTTTTTGTATCTTGCGAAGTTTTTTTTTTAAAACATTAATAATTTTCTCTTGTTTGACAGTCAATACATTTTGATAAAATTTAAAAAATAAATAAAATGTAAAAAATAGTTTATGTTTTTTTTTTATCCAATCAGGATCTTGAAGACGAGGAAGGCCCTCTCACGCTGTGCTATGTTTCTTTGAAGCAGAGCTGGTGGATTTGGACATTT
This sequence comes from Mystacides longicornis, assembly GCA_963576905.1. Lineage (NCBI taxonomy): Eukaryota > Metazoa > Arthropoda > Insecta > Trichoptera > Leptoceridae > Mystacides > Mystacides longicornis. Next base: position 3,012,478 of record OY756439.1, on the reverse strand, counting down.
GCTTTGTAAGGACTTCAGTAAAACTCGCAGAATTGACCGCAGTGGAGGGGTCTTGTAGCCCCCCCCTATTCCACTAAATAGGGTACTTTCTGCGTCTTTCATGAAGGAGAAAGTTAAGGATACCAATAATAAAAGAAATAATGCTTGAGTGAAAACCACGCTTGTACCAATACGTATCTTCTTTAGCCGACCCGATAGAAGTATTAATTAACCTGTACTATCTAGTATCTAGCCAATAAGAAGGAGCTTGGTACAATCTATGTTATAAAAATGGAGACCGATATTGCGTTGTCATCGAATCATGCCTAGACGGCTAGACTGATTTCGCTGATTCTTTTTTGTCGTCTTTGTTTTTGCCAGGTGAAGGTCCTTATGAAAGAAAAAAATAAGAAAATTGCGTGGAAAATTAAAGAAAATCAAAGTAGGCAACCTTTTTAGTACTTTTTACCATATAATGTTTATTCCAATTTCGAAATTTTGACAGAAACTGCCAGTTATTAGATATATAGTTGGTGCGATTGACAGAATGCGGATGGAATATACATGGTTTAAAACAGATGCTTCGATCGGAATTACATTGGTCAAAAGATAATATTAATTCATCACCATTCAAATTCAAATTCAATATTTATAGTTAGGACCACAGGCCAACGTCTGTCGGGAAAGCTAGTATTATTATAAAACAAATAAAATATATAATTAACATATATACAAGTGTCTAGAAGATCAAGTTGTGATTCTAAACCATCCTTGAACCACCCTTAATACAAGACTATTCAGCTCGTACGCGACACTCATCTCAATCTTAAATAGTCATGAACCTACTTAGTAAAAATAATTAATGTAGGCTTAAATTAAAACAAGTGTCCATTAATTTTTTCGCACGTCAATAACAATAAAGCCGTAACGCGATTATTCAGACAGCCACTCTTAGTGATAATTGATTATTTGACTTATGGCGCTGTATGATTTAACTCTTAATTGGTCGTAAGAAACACACATCAGCTCTGTCGACAACTTCAGCATAGTCATTGAGTTAACTAGTGATGCCAAAGCTCGCTTGCAACACCGTGTTAATAACCAACTAAAAATCCCCTTTTGACCCCACTTAGGGGCATATGGAGGCAACAAGAGCCCTCCACTGCGCCAGATTTAGCGCGATTTCAATGAACCTCCAATGATTACAAAGTTTGTGTTATCAATAAATAAACTATTAATTATTGATAACAAACATCGTTTACACGTTTACAGCATCACAATGTGACGAACTTTGTTCCACATATTCAGAGTTACACTTTAGTCTCCGTGCATCGAATCTATAAATTAACATGATATTATTATGAATGAAATTTATACAACAATATACCTGCTATGTATTTTTTATTTTTGACGTTTACCTTTTAAAAATATATCACCAACAAATTCAGATTTAGCAAAGGTACAAACCGTGCGTTACATTTGAATAGACTTTTTTAGACATATTTCTCAATATGTAAGCAAAAGAATTAGTCACGAAAGAGAAACATTACTTTACGTTTTCAACGTTATTTTCATAGAAAATGAATCTGTGCTTACATAAAAACACTCTTTGACTCTTTCACAGTAAGCTACTTAAAGCTTGTGTCGTGAAAGAGGAAGATGGTCGGCACCTGGGATCGAACTCACGACCTCCGAACCATACAGTACCTAGGAAAGCCGGCGTCGTAACCGCTAGTCTACCAAGCACTTCTACGCTGAGCGAGAACTGGTAGCTAGAATCTTAGCAACATTCCAATTTGAAAGTCTTCAATAATAGTCAATATACCTCTGCGCAGGATTCGACCCTCTGTCACAAGGTCTCTTATTTCATATGAAAATTGATTAAGATGTCATGTCAAACCAAACACCAGCAACAAATTGAGACATCACTGTCGATCATTAGCGATACCGTGCGCACGAAACATGCGCGATTGCTTTTAAATTGTCATTATATTTGCACGCAATACGCGTTGTCCTGGCGATGTATCTAAGTATTGCTTGTTTTATAATATCCGAGTACTTAGGTAGGTTTGACTGGATTTTTGGAATTTGATATTTGGGCAACCTTATTTTCTGTAAGGCCTCTTATGACCAAAGGAAATAGGGGTCTATTTTTATAAATACACGACAGCAGTTGCAGTCTTTAAATTTGGTTGTTCTCTTGTTCTCAATAATTTCCAACTTTTATCTCTATATCTCATTAGTTTTTGAATATCTATACTTGTTGGGATTTTTCGACATGTTGAATATGTCGAGAATAATTATTATTCTCATGATTAGTAGTTTCGGAAACTTAAACATTACCACCTAATGGCGAACGTTATTAACGTAAACTGATCAGCCTTAGAAATAACAGTAGAAGACGGTCGAAAGCCCTAAATGGTTTGTCCTTTTTAAAAATCGAACATCAGTACCTAATGCATTATTAGAGTCATTAGTTTTTTTTTTTTTTTTGTATAGAAGGTCAAAGGACCGTATGCCCTTTGAGTCACCGCGACCAATAAGATCTATTGTGACATCCCACGTCTCCAGAGGCCTCTTGCAGAGTGACAGTGCCTCTTCCCGGCTCCTGCCCTCCGCAAGAGGTCTCCTTAATCTTCTTTTTGAAAGATAGGTCCCAACAGGATTCCCATCTCTCGGTTGCAACAAATTATTTTGATCATGTGAACTTATGTCCACTTTGACCACTGATGTGGAAGTACCTATTATATCCATCACACCAGGTAGGCTCTACAAAGGTGCCATGTACATCCTCCATAGCCAGAACTAGGGAAATAAAAGTCCGCCCCTACAGATCCCTGCATGTAGGGGTAAGGTAAAAAGTCACCCTGAGGTTGCCTGGTATCAGGGAGCCTCCGTTAGTTACTAACCTACCCGTTAGTCACGCATCCCTCGGCACGGGTCGAATGACACCTTGGATTGGGGATTTTTGGGCAGAAAGGTTTACTCCTTCCGGAATGATAGGACTAGGTGAATATGGATGGGAGGGCTCATAGAAGGCAGGAGAAAAGGAATCAGGTGAAGGAAATGCCCTGCATGTTGGACAGCCATGCAAGGCACCCCGTACTCTCTTCGGCTTGTTGACCCTAGCATCCACAGGGACCGAATGTAACCGCCGTTTCAGCCTGGGCCAACGTAACAGGGTCCTCCACTTGTAGGTGAGAGTCGAGTTGAAATGCAGTGGCTGAGAGGCATTAAATGCTCTTTTATTGCGCGTAACATTTCCTTGGACCCCGAGTCATTAGTTACATATTCATCTATTTTTATATTTACAACTACTAGGTACCTATAGAATTCTGATGAAGTTATAGGTATCATTAAAATGTATTAACATTCGAAAATATTTGAATTGAATAATTATACATATTTCCAGGGGCTAATCAGTTAATGATTCTTCTAATTTATCTATGCCTTGTTTATTAAGATTCTTTCAATTCGTCCAAACTCTTATAGTTTACCTACCATAAATTATTTATGTCTATGGCTAATAATTTTATTATGGCAACATTCTTGTTTGCGAGTTGTCATGCGAATACCATTCCGGCGGCCATTAATTGCGCCCATCCGAGCTGACGGATTATAATTATTATAATTGCGGACAATAAAAACTAATTAATTATGTCCCTGGTATTGAGATGTATCATCCAACGGGCCGCATATTTTACAATAATATCACCAATGTGTCACATTATGCGGTAACCCGCATACTTTTTGATAAATTTAGTATAACATCGCTTGTCGATGAACAGCTGCGAAGTGTTAGGCCAAAATCGTATCATTCATTCATTCCTTCTACCTTTAAACCCTACTCAGGGGCATATATGGAGGCAACGAGTGGTCTCAGAAAAAAATGTGCTTTTAATTGTGATTTTGAGGGATTTGGTCGATAAACGTGAATATTATAATAAAAATAATACAAATGAGATAAGTCTTGAAAGAGAAAATTGTCTTCGTCGGCGCAGCATCCTGCGGAAACGGAAATTAAAAGCGAGAGAATCTTCTAGAACAAAAGACTGCTGCGGAGATATCACACTTTCGTATTATTTATATTATATTCTTTTGTTTTTTAATCGTATTTAAATATGAGAATAGATTTTTTTCGTAATTGCTGCATATTAAATATACATGAGATACTTTTCTTTCAATTAACGGTTTTTCAAAAACCTATATTTTTCTTAATTTTCCACTTTGACTATGTCTGATGGTCTGTTATTCCTGATACATTCAGCTGTTGGGAATCTAACTGACAAATTTTCTTCAGCGTTTAGGTGGTCATCCTTGAGATCTGAAACCCAGCAGTATCTTGTTCCTGACAAGTGGCTCTTGTATTCTCCATTCTCGAAACATGGTCATTCCAAAACCGTCTATACTGTTATCAGCATTTTACAATATCCTCGAATTTATCCTTATTTTCTTCATTAATTACTTGATTTTTTTATTTAATTGAAAGGTTAGGTTGCTAAGCATATTCTATGCAATATGACATTGTGGTGTGCAATTTACTTACATCTTTTGGCTGGTCTTTCAGGCACCCTACTTTTTTAATACATCATCCAATTTATTAAATGACCATGTAGGAAATACTTCCTTTTGCGTGATTCTTGTATTTCATGTTTCATCCTTAGATAATAAATACATACATGCTGGTTAAACCGACATCTAGGTACGATGGTTGGAAGCTTTACAATTAGGTAAATGAGTAACTTGATGTGGAGTGGATGTTAGCGTAAATGTGGAGTGGATGTTAGCGTAGTGACTAGAATGAATGTTAATAAATTAAGGTGGTTTTGTAGAGAGAATGAACGAAGATAGAATGACAAAAAGGATATATAAATCTGAAAGAATGGGTGCACGCAGACGAGGTCCGATCATATCGGTCCAGTCTTAGAGGAGAGCCAAGTCATCAGGAACAAAATAAATAGGAGATCATTTATGCGGAATGTCGTGCGTTTGGAAGAAGCGAAGGAGGTTTGTTTGGATAGGAAAGAATGGAAATCCGTACTCTCTGCCTACCCCCTTCGTGAAACGGCGTGATGGGTAAAAAAAAAAGTAACTTGATGGTTTTATATGCTGCCATATATGACGCACTATTGATAGCACTAGTAAATTGTTGGGTACATGCCGATATGCCCAAGTGTGGAATAAGGCTTGTCTATGTCGTATATTAGTTGTCTATGAAAATAACATTATATTGTCTATACTCGTGGAATCTGTCAAAGGTCGTTTTGTGAATTTGTGTCGAGAGTAACAACTATAACAGCGCGACGGACTGGCACATTGTACCCTCTTTCTTCGCCAGCCATTCCCCAATAAACTCGTGCATTCTACATACTTCGTTTCGTTTCTACCCACCCGGAAGGACGAACACACATGTACATACATCCGTAGCGCTACAACCCTGTGCGGGTGATGGTCTCCTCCAGAAAATTTCTACACGCTTTCTGGATGTGAAGCCCTGAAATAATACTGACTTTAATCGATTCCGATGATTCAGATATCACAACCTTACAAAAACAAAACTAACCGGCCAGTTTTAATTAATATTACACAAACAAAAAAAAATCAGAATATCCCATTTCAAAATATTTGATTATACCTATTTGTTTAAAATTTTAATTGAAATATTTACAAAGTTCAATTTACTCTTCGCAAAGAACACTCTTTGTTGAAGTTATTAAAATGTTTCGATTCTACGAAAATAGCTCCGAGAGGGAGAGAATAAACAAAAAAAAAAAAGAAAAACGAAAATCCATAAAACAACAAACAACTCATAGCGGAACAAAACAAAACAAGAGCGTGGCAAGCTTCTCAACTTTAAAGTTATCATCTCTCATCAATCTCCTTTGATAATGTTATTATCAAAATATTAGTAAATTTCACGAGATGACTGTCTGTCTGATATTACTCCAGACAAGAGATGGACCTTCCGCTTTAACTCCTACCCAGCATCCACCCCTTGTGGAGACCAACAATGGAACTACCACAACTCCTGCTAGATCTCAGATAATGAGGACTCTTATGGATCTTCACACATTCCGATTTTATTACCGGTTATGTTGTATTTAAGATGCTCTCCAAAAGTCAACAATCCGGTCAACATTTGCAAACTCTTATGATGAAAATACTATGAAGAATCTACGGGACAGTTAAAATGGCAAACATTTGCAAATTCGGTTTAATCGCGAACTTTATCAATTATATTACGATATCGGTGCCGTGAAATTCATAAAACCGACTCCGCTGGCTGGTTCATGTTCAAAGATAGAGCTAACCGTCTGTTCCTAAAAAGGTATTACGTGAAAGATCCGCTGGAAAGATAACATTGGAAGGTCCAACGCAAAGCTGGACCTCGGGAATAGACGATTGACGGAGCATGGCGGGGAAAGAGGGAAGGGGAGGAAGCCAAATCCCACTAAGGCTTATAGCGCCACGGATAATGTAATTGCATAATTAAACTGACTTGTTACGAATTTGACGTTTCTAGTAAGCCTGTATCCTTTTGCGATTTCAATAATACTTGTCTCATCATCTCGCGTTCCATTCTTCTCTTTTCATCTGCCGTTTTCTTCATTTCGCCATATTATGTTATTCAATCCATGCATGTCATCAAACACCTGGTTTACATTACATTCCCTCTGTGTATCTTTTGGGATGCCTTTGTGACATGTACTTCCAGTAATGTCATATAATATGCCACTTGGTTTGACTGTTGGACCACGTTTTATAGATTATCTGTCCCCTTACATCAGCACTACATAGTCTTCCACAATTCCTAATCAATTGTTTTTGCACTAGTTTACCTTGATTTGCTGCCGATATTCTTTTGCACCGTGTATGTTTCATATAGCCATTGTGAAAACTCTCTTTCCTTTTTCTTTTTGTCAATTTGCAATATGTGCATCTCTTACGTTTATTGGAGTCTCTTTTTCTTGAATCACCCGCATGGAGGTTGTTGAGAATTTGCTTTCATGGAGGGAATTGAGTTCTTTGAGATGATCAAGCCCGTATGTTTGCAAAAGGTAGCCGCCTTGTATATCTGGGATAGGTCGTAAATGTAATGGACATTCGATGATTCTGCATCAATAATATAACGACCGGTCAAAAAGGAACATGTAGATCAGAGTTAACCGTAAGATTTCAAGTTAAGGGGAGTTATGTAGGTAAATATTAAAATAAAGGACCTCGGCGCAGGGCAGGGGTTGAGGACGCCTTTAGCAAAGGAACACATTTCTAGCCTCTAGGCTAATCCTTAAATGCGACAACAATTCTAATTAAGGCGATTAAGAGTATGATAAATGGGTGTTATGCGTGATACCCATCATTGGAGTATAATCTGCCACCTCTGAACTCTCCTTCTGCCTCAACACTAAGATCTTCCTCCTTCTATCATTTTATGTTCATTTCATTCTCATGATTATCGTTCTGATTTTTTCTTGCGTCTGGCTTTTGAGAAAATTCACATCGAAGTAGATGAGTTTAGTGTTATTTCTTTTTAAATATGCAACGGTGTTTTCTAAAGGTGCAGTTTAACGCTCAAAAGATAATTACAGAGACATATTATAATTACCAATTTTATTCATGCTAAAATTGATTTTTGTATACACCATTTAGTATATACCATTTTTAAAGCATTGTGGCTGCATCACCCAGATTGGGTGCAAGCCAATAATTTATAGAAGAAGAAGAAGAAATTGTTTTTTGTTTGGTAATTCTGTGCTTCTTCTTCTTGGAAATAAATTTCATTCATTCGTTAGTGTTGTGACAAAGATGAAAGTCAACAAGTTGAGATGGTTTGGGTATGTGGAAAGAATGGATGCAGACAGAATGACAAAGCGAATTTATAAGGCCCAAAGGAAAGGTGTAAGAAAGCGTGGCCGAACGAAAATGACCTGGATGGAACACATCGATTCCGTTCTCAAGGAAGGCCAAGTCAGAAATAAGAGAAATAGGAGATGTTGTATGAGAAATTATTTGTGGGAGGATGAAACGAAAAAAAATATGTTTTAACATTCAAACATATTTTAAGCATATTTTTGTAAAACGCAGAAAGTTAATAAATAGAGATGAATTATTTCATTTGAATTAGATTGAAACGCGAAAAGTGAATAAAAAGGCTTGATAATAAGTTGTGAGGTTATGCTGTATAGAAGTAGATATTTGTTTTTGTTTGTATGTTCGATGACCGAATTTTGTTTTACCATGATGGTTTAGAAAGTTTATTGATAGTTAATAAAACTTTTGGGAAGAATTATCGTACGAAGATGTTGAACGAAGTTTGACGGGTCAGCTTGTTTATTATAAAACTAGCTTTCCGACAGACGTTGACCTGTAGACCATAGGTACTATGAATATCGATTTCAAATTATTTTTAAATTATCCAATCCAATCCAAACTCCCTTTAGACGCCACTTAGGGGCATAGGGAGGCAACAAGAGCTCTCCATTGCGCTCGATCTTGCGCAACGTTAATGACCTCCTCCCACACCATGTCCAGATTCCTCAGCTCTGCCTCGAAGGAGCGGAACACAGTATAAGAGGGTCTTCCTCGTCTTCCCCTTCCTCGTTTTAAATTTTACAAAAAGTTAAAAAAATATTTCTGAAACATCGAAAAAAAATTCGATCAAAAATCTGCGTATCAATATTTTTAATATCAATGGTTGTCGGGTAAACAATAATTTAGTTTCTATAGAATTTTTCATAGATGGCGTTGGCGTCGCAGGACATCCGTTCCATACTAACTAAAATATTATATTTTATAATATTTCTTAAGCATTTTTCAAGTTATTCTGTTATCCGGAGCGGAGAAGAATCCACTAAATCAAACATCGAAAGAATCTGTTGAGCCGATCTCGAGTTATAAGTGTTTTCACTAACCCGACTTTATATTGTAAGTTCACTCGTATGCATAAAATTTTCTTGTAAATAGTAATAATTCAGTGCCAAGATTTAATCCCTTGCGCTGACTTTAGAATTATTATAATTTTAATGTTGCATTTATCAAAATTAATGTGCTCTAAACTTGAGCATTTGACAATAAAGATTAGTATTTTATAGACTCTCAAGTACTTGGTACCTACTTGTTCTTAAATCGTGTGTTCTGAATTCAAATTTTATTTTACTTAACAGGTGAAAGTTTTAGAACATAAATTCAAACAAACTTACAATCTTAGGTGGGTATTAACTGCTGATTTTTGCCATTTTAAGGTCCCTTCTATTCCCATTAGGTAGTTTCTTTGTTAGAATTTAGGAACTATTCCTCTCTGCCTAATCTTGATTCTATGCTAATACAGAAATCTGAAAATGGTCACAAGAATCTAGACATAATTAGAACGTTGTGCACCAACAAAACCAATAGGCAATAAAGATGAGGCATTAACAAAAATTGATATATTCATATCCTGGCGCCAAATAAACGACAGCAGTCGCAGTTTTTAAATTTGGTTGCTCTCTTGTTCTCAATAAATAATTTCCAACTTTTATCTCAATATTTCATTAACTATTGAATATCTACTTGTTGTATACATGGGATTTTTCGACATGTTGAACATGTCGAGAATTATTCTGATGATTAGGAGTTTCGGAGACTTAAACATTACCACCTAATGGCGAATGTTGTTAACGTAAAGTGATCACACTAAGCCAGCCTTCGAAATAACAGTAGAAGAAGGTCGTAAGCCCGTAGTGGTTTGTTCCATTAAAAATCAGTGCCCTTATTCTCGTTGCGGTCTTAATACGCTCTTATCTGATTGACAATCATAAAATGGCGGATTGGTATTTACAAAACAAGATATCTAGTAGATATCTTAAAAATTCGTTACGTTTGAAATATCAGTATGAAAATGATCCAGTTCAAGATAGGATTAACAATTGATTCCGATAGTTTTGACTGCTTGCAATCATGTCTTAATCTTATCGTTAAGTGATTTTTAAAAGCGATTGATTACGAGAATAGCCCTACTGTAATGAATTGTTAGAGTCATTAGTTGTTACATATTCGTTAGAAATCTGAAAACTTTAGGTACCTACCTATATTATGAGCGAACGATTGATATCCTATTACTATACACTGTCAATATATCCACAGTTGAAGAAAAGTGAACATCGTAAAAAGTTAGCGACCATTTACTGGGCCCATCCAAAAACTCAAATAAGTACCTACACTTTCGACATCTTTCAGTAAACTTGTGTTGTGAAAGTGTAATTTTAGTGTCGGGTGACGACATCATGGATAAACGTCATTGGTGGATGATGTCGTCATACGAATAGTTGCCGCTACATGCCGGTTCGTTTGATCAAGTGTCGAGAAAACACATATTATTAGGGTAAAAATATATTGTGTGAGTTCATATTATATTATAATTTTCAAAATTAAATTACAATAATTTAATTATTATGAATGTGGTTTCGTTATTAGAATTAATTAATAATGATAGTTCAACTGTTTTCTTTGCGGTTACCGCTTTTATCATTGTTTAAACAGCGTACCTACTTCATGAATCAAAATGCCGTAACTCCAAGTTGTTTTTTTTTCTTCTTTACATAAATAGCTACCTAATATTAAAATGGAATAAAAATATTTAGTGGTCCGGGACGGAATTTGAATCATCAATAATAAGAATGAAATCTAAATGAACTATTTTCACTTTCATAGTTACATTAACGTTTCAATTCACCAAAATCTTCAGGATATTTTTTCATAAACTTATACTTACTGTGTCTTGATGACCCCACTTAGGGGACTAGGGAGGCAATAAGAGCCCTTCACCGACTTTTATTTTCTCGAACATTTTTTTTTCTTTCAAAAAAGTAGCTATTATAAAAAAATCTTACAATAAGTTAATTATTATTATTTGACCCTTTTTTGTAAAATTGAACGCCTGAGGCAATACATTATTACAGTCAACCGGTATAGTTCAATCTAAGACAGGCCGACCCAGGGCAAAACGTCATCTGGAGAACTATAACCTAAACAGAAATCAAATCAGACACCTCTTGATAAAAGTCGGACGCCTTAAAAAATAACAAGTATTATGTAAGCTACCAAAGAATGAGAAAATTGATAAAATCTATTCAATCTGCTCAGTTAAATTTTCCATAAATGAAATTATTTAAGTGACAACTTGCGCCCTCATTTCCCTATAACTACGAACGAACACTCAAATTTAATAATGTTTCGTGTATTTTTCCACAGATGGCAATGTGATATTCAACGAGTGTATAATGCGTGGAAACAATGATTACAATGGGTGCCTACCGCCTACCTCCGTGGCGTTTTGTACCAATGATTAATTATTATTTTAACTTATTACGTAGCCACGTCTCGGATCGTTATTAACACTGCTAGATGCGCGTCTAATATAACACGTCCTGTTTTGTAAATGTCCCTACTACGACTCTTCAAAGACCTAGCTGCATTTTATTTGTTTTTTTTTTTTTCAATGTCACTAGAGTGCGCATTAAATTTTCATATCATTGTCATTATTGCGTTATTGGTGGATGCATATTATATATTTGTATCTAGCGTGTAGCTCTCTCTCTCCTCGTCGTTTCCTCATTACTGAGGGTCGTGACCCATGGAACTACTGATGGGTGCCTGTTGTGAGCACCAAACGCCTCCAATCCTCTCTGTCTTCCGCCGCCCGCATCGCCGAGTACAAGTCTCCCCCTGTTGCCTTTTTTATCTGGTCACACCACCTTGCAGGTGATTTGCCTCTGCTTCTTCTGCCTGGAACGCCTCCGGTGATTATAATTCTTTCCAGGTTATCTGGCTCTCGTCTGGCAATGTGACTAGGGATTGCGATCCGGAAAACCGGATCCGGTATTCCGGCGGATCCGGCATCAATATGATCATATCGGATCCGGCGCAAATTGACGGATCCGGAGATCGGATCCGGTTTATCATATCAAAGGATTTTTCAACAAACTCAACATGGACAGAACTCGAACCCGTATCCCTAGCAATTTCACAGGGTCATTGTAGGTAAAATTGTGGATACCCATAAAGATAAAAAGAGAAAAGGAGGCAAATGCGTAACAGTAAGCGCAGTGGAATGCTGCTATTGCTCCTTGTGCCTAATGTAGGATTTTAAAGCTAGGGTTTACTGATCGTATTGAAAGTATTAACTATCGAATGAAAAGAAACCTGTCAGAAAAATGGTGAGACATTAAACAATTATTTAGCCAATAAAATATATATTAACCTTTTTAAAAGCAAAATAATTGTGATAATTATCTGCCTTTTATAAGTTTAGTTCGGTAGTCTGTCACAATGTGTGTGCAGTTATATTCAAGGATAAAACTGAAATAATTTCTAAAAGACTTATTCTTGATAATATATAGGAGTGTCTCTGATTATTCCCGGTTATAGGTATTACTTCTGGGACGCGCATGTCCAACTGCTCATCCATCTCTTTGGTGCTCGTACAAGGGTCTGCTGGTTGATGTGATTTCATCCTCTTATAATTAACAGAATCACCGGATCAGTTCTGTTGACGTGGTCTTTCCAATAAGGCCTTCTATTTCTACCCCATTGCCTGACGTTCTCGATATCGCAGAAGCTCCGAATCTGGAGTTTTTTACTCTGCCTCGAATATGGTATATTTCACTATGGGTTGGTGATTTTTTGAGAATCTTTCTTTTTCGTGGTGTCGGTTTTAGTTTGCACATCGTAAATCATGATCAATCAAGCAGGTTATATAAATATGTAACTTATTTTAGATGAATTTCAATTTGAATTTTATAAAATGTTATCAAATTTGTAATTTTATTTAAAAAAAACTGTATTTGTTACAGTTTTTACTATTTAAAAGAAGTCATACCCTAATTAAACTAATTTCGTATACGTACCGTTTTATTTTAAGCCTTTATTATTGTTAAAATGTTTATTCATCGAGGTTAGCTCAATCCGGTCGGATCCGATCGGATCCGGCCGGATTGACGAAAATCCGGTTGGATCCGGCCGGATTCAAAATGAGACCGGATTGCAATCCCTAAATGTGACCAAAGAAACTCAGCACCCGCCGACTACAGACTGCAGACATTCTCTCAGAGATATCCAGTTCTTTAAGAATGGAGTCATTTGTTCTCTTGGCAGTCCACGGGATCCTCAGCATACGACGCCAACACCACATTTCAAAGGCATCGATTCTTGCTCTATCACGGGCTGCCATTGTCCATGTTTCGGCTGCGTAGAGAAGTATTGGGAATATTGGGATTAATTTCATTTTGGTGTGATTGGACATTCCTCGGTCTTTGCATATTTTGTTTAGACGAGTGAGCGAGCTTTTTGCTATAGCAATTCGTCGCTTTATTTCCTTCTCACACCCACCCTCTGCGCTGATTTGAGATCCCAGGTATACAAAGTCGTTCACGACTTCTAGATCACGGAGTCTGTCTGACATTTGGAGAAGGTTTGTCCGGTCTATTATCATGAGTTTGGTCTTGCCTCTGTTAATTTCTAACCCATAATGTAGACTCTCTCTCTCCAGCAGCTTGATTAGCTCTGCCATGTCAGACTCGTTCTCAGCGCGTAGCTACAATGTATTATTTTTTAGCTCTGCACTCGTTTTCGAGTGATTCGGCTATATCTTAAGAATATTGAGTTCACGCGTAAATTTTAAGAAGCTTTGAGGTACCTAATGAATTTTTTTATTATTGAATTGTACAAGAATGTGCAACGACGTTTTGTTAATTGTAACCAATATTATGTACTTTACTTATATTTTTTTGTATTATTTTTTGTTTATGTAGATTGTTTATTATTTACGTGCCGGTTGGCCGTTAAACTGAATAAATAAATATCACTTGTAAGCCAATTTCTAAGTAAGTCTCCTGTTATCACGTAGAGTGTGTGCCCACGAAACAAGTCAGGATTATACCACGAATTTTTATTGTTCTATTCATAAATTTCACTTCTAATCTCGATTTAGTAGTAGGTACATTATTTAAAAAAAAAAAATTTCGGTATATGGTAGCCATTTTGCATCAAGGCAACGATTCTGAACAAAGAACATACTGTTTTCGAATTTGTGTATTAGGTTGTCAACATAGACACCATAGCAGGAACGCGTCTGTATACCTATCCCTATTCCACATCCCATAAGCCGTATCCCATCCCAGTGATGAATGTGTTCCAAATAATTTAATTACTCCATTTTAATCCACGGGGTTCGATAGTTACAAAGTATCCGGCTTCACATCCTTGTGGAGGATTTTTTTTATGTATCCATTTTCTGAATAGTTCATCTATATTATGTGTGGTCCTGAAAGGGTTCTTTTTTATCGTGCCGATTTCCTTGTCATCCAAGTCATTTAAGGACACAACCGGGTTTATTACCCATAATATTGTGTCAATCTGACACCGACTAGCTAAACGAAGTATTCAATAGACGGTGTTCTTTGTCAAAATGTCTTCCCCGTTCAACGGTTTTGATGCAAACGTTTAATCAATTATTTTTAAGAGGAATATGTGTAACAACTAATGACTTTAACAATTCATTACTGATGTTCAATTTTTAAATGGAACACACCACTGTCATACAGTGAACAACGCTAGGGTGCTCTCAATAATTTACAACTTTTATCTCTATATCTCATTAATTATTGAAAATCTACTTGTTGTATACATGAGATTTTTCGACATGTTGAACATGTCGAGAATTCTCATGATGAGTTTCGGAGACTTAAACATAACCATCTAATGGCGAACGTTGTTAACGTAAAGTGATCACTTTTATCTTAAACTAGCTTTCCCGACAGACGTTGTCCTATGGTCCTAACTATGAATATACTGAGTACCAACTATTAAACCCCAAGTTAATTTCAAAATTAGAATGAAATTATATTGTGGCACTAAGGTCAAGAAACCAAGCCCGTCTCAGATCCCCCCCCCCCCCTCCCAAATAAACTTGCAATGCGGGGGGTCTAAACCACACTTAGGAGTTGAGGGAATCATCAAAATATCTTAATTACGCAAGATCCTGCGTCATAACAGGGGAGACACCATCTGCTCCCCCTCCCCTGAAGGACGTGAGATGGTCAACCTCACGGTCCTGATTTGATTTTTCAATTCCCTGCCTCTAGCGAACATACCATTACATTTTTTTGCCATATCAGGTACATAATGAAAAGAAATTTCATACTAAATGTATGAGGATAAAATTTCCCGAATTAACCTGTGTCTGTTAAAATATTTTAGGTATGATGTTGTAAAGATTTAGGGGGTTTAATAGTTGGTGTTCCGTGGGGGTGACACCCTGTATATAAAAATTCCGAAAACATTATTGAAAGAATCTAGAATTATTATGATATATTTTCATATTGTTTGTATAAAAATATTCTCATATATTACCCCATTACAATAACATAAAAATAACATAGCAAAACAAACAGCAATATGTTTTATTTCCTTCCCTGTTGACAGCAGACTTCACATTCTTAGGTTTGTGGCATTAGTGGAATATTTTCCTTTCATCGCATAATGTCCATTCTGGTGCATTATCTTTTTAAAAGCATCTTCAAAGTGGCCTTCATAAGAATAAAAGTAGGTACCTACCCTTGCCACCATTAAAAATACAGTTGGAACCCTCCACTAACGAACGAGGGACAAAATAACCCCAAATTTTAAAACGGATTTTTTTTTTATAAAATGAATCTGTGCTCACTCAAAATGAACACAAATACACTCCTTGACTCTTTCACAGTAAGCTACTTAAAGCTTGTGTCGTGAAAGAGGAAGACGGTCAGCACCTGGGATCGAACCCACGACCTCCGATACGAAAGCCGGCGTTGTAACCGCTTGTCTACCAACCACTTCAAATTAATTAATGCAAGTTTTTTTTTTCAAGATTTACAAACCATAAATAAAACCTGAATTCATTTAAACATAATAAAATATTTGCGATCTAGTGTACGCGGACGACCTAGCGTTGTTCAGTAAGACAGTGGAGGAATTACAGCGCAGTGTTTCAAGAATATGCGACGATACATCATGACTTGGCCTTCGAGTCAATACCAGTAAGACGGAGCTCATGGCGAATAATGCCTGCCCTGACAAACAGCTGCCGATAACCATCGAAGGTCACCAGTGGGGCTAGTACGAGTTTAATCGAAAGCCAATTGCACGCTAATAAGCGCTGATTAGCGTACAAATAGTAAAACGATCGAATCGTTCGATCATTTTTGTATGGAAATTTCTCGAAACGCTTTCGATGATCGTTTCGCTATTCGATCATCGAAAAATTATACTAGTGATACAGGTCTCCCGGGTGGATAAATTTAAGTACATACCTGGAAGCAACCATTATCACCACTGGTGACCTCGGGGATTTTATAGTAGGAACTTCTGTTTCCTTAATCATAAGAACATAGCTTTTTTACTGCTTCTCGAAGGTTCTTCAACTCGCATTGAATCTTAGCCCCGTGAAAAGTTCCTTTTTATTTGAGCCGTAAAACCAACAAAGAAGAAGCAGAAGAAGCAACTCCTCAACAGGATACATTCAGAAGCAGCATATCTTTTCTTCCTCCTATTGCCGATTTACCCTGTCAATTTTTGAACTTTCAGCATCTTTCATTGATCTGGTGGCTATTCTCGTAATCATGCAATCAGTAAGTTTAAAAACTGCAGTCACGGACCTAAATGCGTTCGAATTTCAAAAAAATTGTATGAATAAAAAATTGTAACTAATTTAAGAACGGGGTCTAGTCCAATCCGTCATTTTAAGAACAAATTTCAGTCAAGTTCGATTTAAGAACGCTACGAGAATACCCCAGCGGTTCAATTTAATTAAGTAGAAAGTGGTAGAAGGAATGGTTAGTAGCCTAATGGTTTCATCGTCTACTTTCGTACTGTTTTGTATTGGAGGTAGCGGGCTCGATCCCAGAAGCCAAACTTGTTCCTCTTTCACGACCCAAGATTTCAGAAGCTTACTGTGAAATAGTCAGATAGTGTTTGTGTTCATTTTGAGTGTGCACAGATTTATTTAAAAAAAAGTGTTATGCGGTAGGTACAGTACCTAAATAAAATATCCTTTATTGCGCACAAAATATAAAAAAAATGTTATTGTGGAAAGAGCGGGCTTATTGCCGAACGGCAATTTCGTCCAACCAACCTAAGGTGGAGAAAAACAGTTGTTACCTACGATTGATTTTAAATGATCGAAGTTTTTTCTCTGCTTGATTCAAACATGACTACCTAAATCTCCCTTACATTACACCCCACTCAGGAGCATAGGAGCTCTCGTTCGTGATGCAGTGGTAACAACTTATACCCGAAATTATTCTCTTGAGGTACTTCATTTCTAATACAGAGATTTTTTTGTGCCTGGGCTTTAGTCATGTGCCTGGACTCACATTCATAGAGGAGAAATGGGCAACACACACGCATCAAACAGTTTACTTTTCGTCTAGACACTAAACGCCGACGTTTTCCATATCTTGGTCATGTTGTTAAAGGAGCCACCGATACGTAGGTACATATCAGGATCTCGATCAACTAAGTGAGTTTAGAATTATGTATGATATTGATAGTTTCATTAAATATAATATATCCATTTTCATACTTGTCAGTTGAGGGTTAAAGAACGAACAGAAGGAACTGGAGACATTATTACGAACTCCCAACATTATCTCTTGTCTTTCATAAAGAATTTTATTGGTTTCTCTTTTCTGACTGGTTCTTTTTGCTTCTGTCTAGTCTTTTCATTACAACAATAAAGGCAATACATACATTAACGGTATCAGAAAGGACAACTTCTCTCTAGCGACGTCTCAGAACTTTTATTACCTCGCCAGTTTGACTTGAGATAATTTTAAATTTAAGAACGTAAATAATTTTATTTTACTCATCGGTTTATAAGAGTGTTTTCACCACATTTTTAAGACATTTTGACCGTTTCTAAAACATCTACATAAATTCATTGATGTAAGATAACTTGGAACTTTGCAAACTCATAGATATTTCTTTCTTTTTTTTTAAATCATTCGCTTATTAATAGGTGTGTCCTTAAACTAATGTAGTCTTTCAGAGATTTGAAGTCTCCTTTTTTTTGTTAAATGATTTTATTTTGTTTGTATTTTTATGCGTTATGTTCGTCTCTCTGATTAATAAAAAAAAAATTAAGTTATTTTGACACAGAAATAGACCTAAGATTCTACATTATGTCCTTTTATGCTCATGTATACATAATGTCAGAGATTTCAGGATCTTCGTAAGGACAAAGCAAAAATCACTTGTAACAGTTTTCTTTTTTTTTCAACTTTACCATGGCCTATCTCTTTTTGAAGGTCTTTTCAAGAGTTCACTGTCTTCCTTGGCCAGCACATCAGGAACGGCAGAATGTAAATCTACAATGCTGGTTGGTGGTCTAGCGGTTACGACGCCGGCTTTCGCACTGTTTCGTGCGGAGGCCGTGGGTTCGATCCCAGGTGCCGACCATCTTTCTCTTTCACGACACAAGCTTTAAGTACTGTGAAAAAGTCAAGGAGTGTATTTGTGTTCACTTTGAGTGAGCACAGATTCATCAAAAAAAAATATTGCATATTTACCTTAAGTAAGAAACCGTCACTTAAAAGATATTGTATAATAAATCAATAATTTAGGTATAACTGAAAAAATAAATTGTCTATTTTTCACCTCGAATGGGACCCTCAACATACATTGGGGTAGTAAAAAAATAATAAAAACAAAAAGGTTTGTATACGTGCAAGGGGTTGAAGTACGTATGTATACATGTACAATGTGAAAAACCTCTTGTTGACAGTGCATACTATATTTTGCCCCGTAGAAAAACTGTCATGAAAAACTATACTAGTCAGCGTTTTTCAAATATTTCCCCTTGGTTTTCCTTCGGATCGTCGCCTTTTGAAATGACTGAACCACATTTTCCGACTAAGTCGCCCGATTTGAATTCTGATTCCTTCCTCTATTTTTAATGTGGCAATTAAGTCTCGATATACGATTTTAACTCGTTATTTCAAGAGAAATTAGCGAATGTTATTATATGAGGACAGGCCAATGCGGCTTTGTGTAAATTTTATAGAAAAAATCGCGCGTGCTTAAAACCATCTCTTGCGAGAGTCTTAAAAAATAATTGCCTACGCAAAGAAATCTGATAAGATGCAGTAAGAGCATTTCGTCTATTATAGTTTGAATCGAGATTCCTAATAGTTAATAAATAAAAATGTTGAAGTTCTTCGAAATCTGTGAACATCCGTCACTGTGGTAACTGTGCTATTTTTAATAATAACATAATAATAAAATTAGTCAAAGTTTTCATGTTTTTTTTTTTAATGTACCTGATCCGACGATTGTCAAGATGAAATCGGAAAGTATAAAAATCGTCTTGCCATTATTATATCATTTGAAAAAATAATAAAAAAATCATACATATGTCCCAAACCCTTTTTTGTTTTATTTTTCTTCACCCTACCGTTATTATGCTGGGTATTATTTTCAAAACATACGGTTTTTGATAATTCCTACTTATCGGGACTTGGGATACTAAAGATTTACTCTGAAAAAAATGTAGGTACTTATACCTACTTAGTTATTTTAGAAGTATGTAAAAGTACCTACCCGATTTTGATATCGAAAGTATTTTTGTATCGGTTACCATAAAATCTAGCATCAATTCTAATTTTGAATTTCGCGAGTAATTTCAACCAACCCGAGTGATATTATTGCATAAGAAATTGATCATAGTGAATATAGCTGCAACTGATTTCAAGCGAATGATTTTCAAATGTCAAAACTCTCGTAATCGCTGCCAAATTTTCCTTTTATCAAACAAATTCATAGTCTACTTTCTCTCAAACGAATTCATCTTCACCAAGAAACACTATCAATGTATCTTTTACGATGAAAGTTTAAGAACAATTCGTTTCAGTTTATTATTTTTGATTACTTAATAAATATTTTGTAGTATTTTTTTTAGAATTGTATGTAGTACCTATGCTAATATATATAATTATAACAAAAATGAAGGTATTTGGAATTGATTTAGAAGCTGCAGAATCACATCTAATAAATGCACGCGTAAAAATTTGCATGAAGTTCGCAAAAACAATCGATGTTCTAAACTTATTTAGTTTTTCAGACCATGTTAGAAAAAAAATATTAGTAAATGTTCTGAGAAACTATAAGATGCACATGCTCGGTTTTGCAGACCGCATTAGAAAAGTTTCTTGGTAAAAGTTAGTATGTGGAACCATACTAAATGAAAAAAAATAACGAAAAATGCACATACGTGGTTTTGAAGATCAAGATTGAATAAGGTTTTGGCATAGACATGCGTCTTTTTTCTCTCTGTTTGGTTCTTTTCGAATTTCTTTTGTTCCAAATTCAAGGCGCAGTATATTTCCTTCAAAATTTGCTACACAAATTTCTGTATAATACCTATATATGAATTAATTTTTGGGTTAAATTTAACGATTTTAGTATAATTATCACCTGCAAAACAATCTGCATAAAAATAATCATCAAGATCCTAAAATGTTGATAAATCATCGTAGAATATCTAATTTGCATGGCTCCAAGAGGAAACAATCTTCCAAGTTCACGATTGTAATAATATGTGATTTGTCTTTCGGTCCTGATTACGTCCCTTGAGGTACACCCTTAGTCACCATAAATAACAAGGACCTTAGAAAGGTTTTCAATGGACCAAGGCACGTAGCGATCATAATTCAAAGAAAATCGGGAACAGGAAGGATTTTAGGGGTGGTACTATTGTCCCACTACCCACCACCCACCCGAACCATCCCAGCCCCCCTCTAGGGCAAGAATGTCAGGAGAATGGTTATAGGATAGTAATAAAACTACTTTTTATGAATATTTCCCCATAAAGCATGAGGGATGCTCATTCACCCGAACCTGCTCGATGATCGATTTCGTGAAACCATCAATTATTATTTCTGATTTCCATTTAATCGTCTTTTTCCTGATTAAGGAAACCAGCTATAAACCAAACTGAAAATTGCTACTTTTAAGTATAAAGTGCTTTTGTATTTGTAAGTATAACAATGGTATGTTTTTAAACCATTTTGGATTCCTGCAAGAAATATTTCAATTGCTAGATGTAAATATTTCATTAATTTCAAAGTTAGATGTTAGATAGTTAAAGTTAATGATTTTTGTTTACGAATTGACCACAACACGATTAAAGCCATCTTCTACTCTGTAAGCCTAGACAAATAATTGCATTTGGCGATCGACTACAAACGAATTCTTCGACAATGTAGAGTAGGAAGGAAATTATCTGTCCACTTTTTTTTATAAAGTGTCTTTTTTTGGTTTAAATAATTGTTTACATTATGTTCCAATAGACAGTTAATTTTTTCGCACTAGGTAAACATTGGCGAAATCTTCCTTTGTAGTCGAACGCCAATTTGAATTTCTATAAACCGGTTGGCATGAAGACTGGCTAAGGGTGATCACTTCTTTTTGTTAACAACGTTCGCCATTTCGGTGGTAAAATTTTCGGCATCCCCATTATTACAATTTTCAAAAAATCCTATGTTCCTCGGCGTCCTAGATGAGCTATTGAGGCGAATGAGATATTTGCTGGTCAATAATTATTGGGTTTTGTATGAGCGCCAGCGATACCGAGATATGAGAAACAATATTATTTGGTGAACCACCTCTATTCCGGAAATGTGGTGAAGTAGGTCTATTTCTCGTTTCGATCGCCACGAAAATCATCATCTTTAGGGAACCTTACTCAAGATTGTGCGTCTACCGAATACCACCGATGCAAAGCTCTTGAATTCGACGCAGTCGAGAAGAACTTATCATCTATTTATAAAACAAGTGCAGAGCTTTAAACAGCTGTTCTTTTATTGTTAAACTCGATAAAATCGAGTAGAAGTTATCATAATTTTCTCAAGTAAGCGAATGACTAGAAAACGATTGAAGAAATTCTAATATTTTTTTGTAGTATAAAACTGGACGTAACCAGAAGAATGTATCATCCAATTTGTTAGTAAGAAATCATACCCAATATACCTACATAATAATTCAGAAATGTTTGTTTTTTTATTTGCCTTTGACAATACTTTTACCTTATATGTGAACATCACGCTCAAAATACAAATGCTACGTCAGATATTAATATGCCCAGAGCCGTACAAAATACCGGAGAAGGTTCTTAAATACAATTTTCTGCATTAAAATTAATATATTTAGAGCTATTTTTTTAGGATCTTCATACAAATTTTTCAAAAGAGACAGTAAGCCATCTTTTGGAAACAAAATTACTCATGTAAACGTTGAATGGAATCTTGGTATTACGGTATGAAAATGTAATACAATAATTGTAGATTGATTAAAGTATCATTCTTCTCTCTTTTTATGAATTGTTAAAGTGTCATTCTTCTTTTTCTGTGCTTATGTCAGTTATAGAGGTCTGTTAAGCAATGGGAAGCTAGACTAGAACCTAATTACCTACCGATCAAGCCTGACAATCGGAATTAAAAACGTAAAACAAGACGGGTATAAGCTAGTCTCTTTATAAAACAAGTGCAGAGCTTTAAACAGCTGTACTTGTATTGTTAAACTCGATAAAATCGAGTAGAAGTTAGTTATCATAATTTTCTCAAGTAAGCGAATGACTAGAAAACGATTGAAGAAATTCTAATATTCTTATGTAGTATAAAACTGGACGCAACCAGAAGAACGTATCATCCAATTTGTTAGTAAGAAATCATACCCAATATACCTAATATGTTTAATTCGACATGATCTAGAAAAAGTTATTACTTATCTATTTCTCTTTTATCCGAATCAATAAAAAACGAGGCGGAGCTTTAATGATTTTTTGTATTGTTAAACTCAACGCAATCCAGAAGGAATCAATCATTTTTCTAGTAAGAAAATGTGTAATAAATTCGACGCAATCGAGAAAATGGAATCATCCCTTTCCCTAGTAAAAGTATCAGAGATACTACTTTCGTTCTTCTCTTAAGAAATATTATTAATCATCGCGATGTTTATATGAGTTGTTGTTTTCACGGTGGCGGCCCGAGAACATTTTTTCTATAAAAAAAAAGAATAATATTTTTTTGTTTCCCTTTTTACACGTTCTCATGTTTGCAGAAAAAAAAAACTTTTTATTTTCCTTCTCAGCGCCTTTTTATCGACACTTTGAGTTTCATTGGGTTGTCTTGGCTCTTTAGTTTGACCTCAGCATAAGTTTCTTTTTTTTTCCTATATCAGTTTTTCTTTGTTTTAACAGTAGATAAAATTTGTGTTTTTAGACGCTGTTTTATTTGTTAACTAGCTTATATAACATTGTTGTTTGAAATCTTCAAAATATGATTAAAATATATAAAACTATCTTTTCCGACAGATGTTGTAGTCCTTACTGTAAATATTGATTTCGAATTTGTAATTAATACAAAAATAGTGTTTAAAATATGTTTGAATTTTAAAAAGAAATATTTCTGATAGTCCACACACTCGGACTCGAGTGATTTTGGAGATGCTCAAGTTAAAATTGATGTAAAATGTATTAAGTATATTATGTGTTTGTTTTTTTTCAGGAGCCGAAACCGTTTGGGCCAAAGTTGGCGGCGATGCCATGCTTCCTTGTGACATCAGCGTGCCGTATCCTGGAGACAGGGTCAGTATGGTCCTATGGTTCAAGGACTCCACAGCCATGCCATTGTATAGGTAAGAACTTTTAACATATAATTTATAGAGGAACCTTGTTCTTCTATTTATAAAGTAGCTTTCCTCTGCATTCAACAACTATATTTTAGTGAATTGTTTAAAATTCATGACCTTGACTATTGACTCTCAAGGTCATGTAATTTAAACAATAATTGAATTCAAACCTATGTAACTTGGTAATATTGAAATACTGTAAGTTAGGCGCCCTTGTAGTGAAATGCACTAAACGGCGCTATAAAATTTTTGAAATTATTAGCATTTTATCGTTTTGTAATGACACATTAATTTTTTATTGGATTCTAATTATCGTGACAAATACGGAAAACAAACCTCAACAAAAATTATACAAGGTAAAGTTGTCGTAATCTTCATCGCCAAAATAGATGGGACATCGCAAAATTTTTCCCTTTCGCACGACAGCAAAGAAAGACTCATTAATTCCATACTCCTCTTAAACCCACATGGGGCATAGGGAGGCAACTAGAGCTCTCCATTACACTCGATCTTGTACAATGCTTATGACACCTTCCCACACCATATCAAACTCCCTCAACTCTGCTTTGAAGAAACGGTATGAGAGGGTCTTCCTCGACTTCGGGAGCCTAATTGGAGGAAGAACACCACTCTCCTTGGCTATCAACTGTCATTCGGCTAAATGGTTGAAAATACATAATATTATTATGTTATAGAATAGAATAGACTATGAAATTTAACTTCGCAAATTACTAATTTGATTTTTTCTACGTTAATATTTGATATCGCCACTTTTATTTTGATTTTGATACGTAGACTTACTAATTAGACTATTTTTAAAAATATTGGCTGCTTACTTGAAGAGAAAACAAAAAAAGAGTACAAATTATTTAATTTTAAAAAAGTCACAACATAAAAGAAAAAAATAATCTAAAAAAAGTCAATTTTTTTTCAATAATTTTATGTATATTATTCACCAAGTGTCAAGATTTGTTTGTCTATTTGTTATATTTCAAAAGTTTCCTAAAAAATTCAATCCATGAGTGTTGTTTGTCCTAAGGAAAATTAAACCAAATGCTGTAATATTTCATAACAGTGGTAAAATTTATTTTCGGGCCATTCTGAACAATTTTTTCTTATTATTGGTGAAAATCGTGAGTTAAGTCTGCATCAAAACGTTTCCATCGTTCGAAAAAAATGAAAAAAAAAAAAACTCAACACTTGACATATTTGTCCACCGTTTATTCAATTTCAAACTTGTTTGACATAAAACTAACAAAAAAAATAGAAAAAATATCAAAGTCAAAAAATCAAAAACAGACCAACACATTCATTGACAGGACGTCGAATATGTCTCTCTCTCTTGATTTCGTTCTAAAATTTGAAATCCTCGCGCGTTACTGAATGCGCTGTTATAGCCAATGTGGTGAAATCAGTCATTTTCAAAATGTTTCTAAAAAATCATTATAGAAGCTGTATTATGTACCTATATGTTTGCTGAATCACTCGAAAGCGAGTGCAGTGCTTAAAAAGAAACTATAAATATTTTGGTATATTAAAATTCTTTGTCCTTATAGTAATATTGTAGCAAATCAATCTAAATTTTATCTTTAGAATTTTTCGAGTAGGTATATTTCTTAGAAAGATTTCAAGTGAATGAAGTAGCTTAATTGCTTAGGTAGTGTTTTAGTCGTCGATTTTGGTAGTGGAGGTCGTAGGTTTGATCCCGAGTTCCTCTTTCACAAAACGAATTTGGATTTCTGTGAAATATCAAAAGTGTATTTTGTAGTGTAGTGTCAGTCTAGATTCATTAAAAAATACTAAAAGTACATACATACATATATTGTTAAAGAAACAAAGGTTGCAGCTTGTCAGCAATTATATCTGCAAATAAAGTTAGGTACTAAAAAGGTAGAATTGACAAAATTTCTTTATTTTCTTTTTTTTTTAATAAAACAATTTTGACACGTTTCTCAGAAAGTAACGTTTGTTTTCTTATATGTGTGATGTATTTAATGTACATAGCATGTATTTTTTACACTGGCTAATGTATTTCCCTGATGAAAAGTTCAAGTTAAAATTTGGAAGGAATTAAAGAAAACAAAAGAAGCCGCCAGACATGCAAAACCTTTACTATGTTAGTATTGATTTTTAAGAGCTTTTTTATAAAATAATCTGTTTCATAGGATTGCTAGTATCATTTATGCAGCTTTGCTTTGTTAAAAAAAAAAAAACGATTTTATGTGTCTCCCGGCACATCAATGAGATTTTTTTTTCGGTCGATTTTTCAAAATGAAAATCGGTCAATCTACGGATCAAACGAGCACACAGAGGTCCAAATATGATTAAGTTTGTCAAAACACACAAACCTTTATAGAAAACTGTTTTAAAAATGCTACTGGCATAAGCGTTTCACTTCGAAAAGTCAACAATAGTTGTCGCTAGCTGTCAACAGTGTCTGTGATAGGTAGTATGAGTTCTTAAACTCAGTTGTGAAATTTTACAGTTCGATAATATTTATTTTTAAAATATAATTAAGTAATTTTAAATAAGGACAGCAATTTCAAGGCATAAAGTTTGCTTTGATTTTTTTGCACCTTCATTTGTTTTACTTCAGCTTATGTGACTCAAACTATAAAAAAAGATTATAACTCTATTAAGGGCTTAAGAAGGTAGAAGTTAGAAGGTCGATAAGTCATTCAATTGGACAAGAAAAATAGAGTTCAGTAAAAAAACTATTTATTGCTTTGTGCCCCCACTTCGGGCTATAGGAAGACAAGGATCTTCACACCACGTCAAATTCTTAGCGGGAACAGAACAAGAGGTAAAGCCACGGCTACACTATGAGCCATGCTGGTCCAGGCTGGCCAAATAGGGACTCTGGTCCATCATCGGCAAGTAGCAACATTTGGCAAGTATAGTTGTACACCTGGCTACACTACTGGCCCAACATTGACAGTTGCCTCGCTTAATTATAGATTATTGTAGTATGTAATGTCAATTGATGTTTAGCAAACTTTGTTTACCAATATTTATTTACCTAGCTCTTTACAGTTTGATTTGGACTATAACATAAAATAATATTGTAAAAAATAAAAAAAATGTAATGCATACGAATGCAACATTAAATAAATATCCTGATATGTTAAACTTTTTATTGCAAACTTTGCACTCGTATAGCTTTTCGTTTCCGCTGTGAATTCATAACGAGATAAATTAGAGATTATTTATTTTTTCTCAATTTAAAAAAAATATACAAAACACTGTGAAAATAACAACACAGCTGTCAACTTTGTTGACCAGTATGGGCAATATACCAATAGAACAATGACATGCTGACTTATGTTTCAATAGTGATTATCTAGTTTGCAAGAAACGTTGGTTAAAAAGGTTCTCTCAAAGTACAACAGATGTCTCATTTTCTCATAAATGGTTCGAAATTCAAATATTTCGTTAGACATTTTACATAGAAATATGGTTATGCCTTAAAATACTTTGGTCTAAGCTTGAAACATGCAAGTATATAAAAATACACAGATACAAAGATTTTGCTATCATTTTACCGAAATCTTAAGAATAAGAAGGAAAAAAGTTTTTTTTGTAAAGAATATTATTAAATTTATCCCGGTCATTTCGATATTAGAACAATTTACGAAGGTTTCGACAGAAACTTTAAATAAGTTCTGTTCACAAAATACTTTTGTAATAATCCTCTAGACTTCAGTTTCAACTTTTAACCTAGTTAACGCGACAGAAAGTTTCTAGCGGAAGGAGACAGTTGGTGAAGGGTTAACAACTTCAAGTCTCACGGGGTTAAATATTTTGACTCGGAATAAAACGCGGGTTTCGATTCGCCCTAAATCGATTTTCGTGTTATTATTAGAAAAATATTTTGTTCGCATTCGGTTCGAAAAGGTTGACAATTTTATGCAAACATATTATGGTAAATTTTCTAGTCTACCGAATGACTAGTGTAGTTTTGGTATCCCATTAATGCTAAACAGAGAGAAAAGGCCTCTACCTACTTATTTCTATGAAAACGCACTAATTTTTTTCTTGCAGAGAAATGTCATATTTTTCTGTTCTTATACCGATTTAACCACCTATTCGCGGTCAACCATGCTCCCAATCATATTTTTTTTTGCATTTATATGTTACTAGCTGACCCACCCGTCGATGCGTCGACTTTCGACGTAACCCAGAATAATTTTTTTGTTGTTGACTTATTACATGAATAAAATACAATTTAGGATTCGTAGATTAATCTATAATTGATTTACTTTTAAAAAAAATCTGTTACCTTATTGTATAAATATTGTTGAAAGAATATACCAATTGAAACCAAATTTCACCGAATTATTATAGTAAGATTTAGCTTCTTCGTCTTTTCTTAGTCCTGTTGGTCGGAGTGCTTTCTGTTACATAATCTGCCAAGTGTCAACTATTTCTTAACCTATCTATAGTTAGTGAGATAGTTGGCAGTTAGTCATCCCAAAACGCAGCAGGAAAAATATGCCAGTAGTCCAATCCTAATCACAGAGAAAGAAGAAGAAGAAAAATAAGATATTAGAACAGTTTATCCATGCTGTGAATTTTGTGCTATCGTATGAACATGTTTCAAAAAATCGTTAAACATCCATTATAATTAAATAAGTAAGTTCGTCACGCTCCACCTCTGGAATCACACTCATTTGTTTTTTTTTTGTCAAAAAAAAAAAAACAAATGAAAACCAATTTGACATCGGTACACCACTCTAATTAATTAAACTTGTATTAAACTTATTAAGTACCTACCTAAGGAGGTCCTTCGACTTTTCACGGAGCGTAGCGCTTCTCCGATCACTATAAATAATACTTTTTACGATCCATATAAAGTGAAGAACACCCATTTATTGTGCAACTTCTATTGGATGGTGTTTGTTTAATTACCTCATACAGTCATCATTAGACAGACAGTAGGGCCGAGTTGTTCCTACAGCCATCAGTGTCGTCCCGTTAATATAGGTAAGAAATATACAAACTAAATCGTCAGCAATGACGGGTGAAAAACATTATTTGGTTGTACCTATAGTTGTTATCACACTAACAGCCGGTTTCATACAAAATAAAGGAGACTTTAAGTTTCATTTGAAAAATAACGCGTTTCATAACAAAAAAAATCACACTTTACGTTAAAGTCCCGTTATTGGAACATAAAGTCGACTTAGTGTAGTTCAATATTTTACCAACGGAGGTCATAGAAAATATTTCCGTCACAAAAAATGATGAAAATTTGTAAACGGTGACACTGTGGACAAAAATGACTAAAATTGGGTGGAAAACATGGCAAAACGGGGAGAATGTGATTGTTTGCAGATTTCGTTTACTAATTATTCATAAACCATAATAATAAATTAATAAAAATAACGGCACATTGATGCTCTTTTGAGAAATGAAATTGACAGATTAATAGAAAATCCGCGAAAAGGTTAGTAGGTGAACAAACTATGTTTTCCGTGGTAACACAACCAACTTTTAATTTTTTTTTTTGATATTTCAAACATTAGCTAAATTAAGCGGGAAGATTTTTTTTTATGAAACGCGTTAACTTAAAGGAGACTTTAAATTTTAAAAGATCCTTTAGCTAAAGAGTTCCTTACAAGCTTATTTAGAAACCTGCCGTAAGCCAGCCTTCGAGACAGCAGTAGCCCGCAGTGGTCCAAATTCGCAAAAATTTGAACTTCTTAAAAAACTAACATAAATTGATTTAAACATTTGGTTCTATTGTTTTTCAATAAAATTAACGAATTGAACGTGCGTTCTTGGTGGAATTATTTAAATGTTTCAAAATTTTCTACATAAGATTGTGAGAATGTGAAAAAAAAAAACATTAAAATGTTTATACTTTGGGTAAATATCCACCCTCACCAACTAGACAATTTCACCAATTTCGTGAAATCTCGAATTATGATATTTATTTATTTATTTAATTAATTGATTCCACTCAACAACAGTGTTGCTTTTACAAAATATAATATAAGGTATATACAAATTTAATCATTGACAATATTACTGAGAATAATAAAAAATACAAGATTGAATGTGTCACAAGCAATACAAACAAATCACATAAAAACACACACCAAAATAATAAAATGACTCAATAAAACCATAATCAATATAAAATAAATACCTACTTTAAAACATGATAAAAAAAGATAAAGGTATAATTTCTTCTTTTACGTTTTATTAATTTGAGGTTATTTTATGTAATTTCTAATTATTACTTTTTATGTTACATACATGGCGTTTATTGATATTGATACCACATTAGAAAAAAGAATAAAGAAGAATTTAATACCTACCAATTATTTATTGCTATTTTAATATCTTCGACCCCTATTTTTTAATTAGTCATAGATTTCATGCAATTCTACGTAGACTACGGGAAAACTGATGTATATAGCTAAATCAAACAGAACTTACATATTATATTCATTGACTTTTAAAAGGCATTTGATAGTGCGCTTCATACATAGTTTTGTTTTGAAAATAACAATTCCTGGGAAAATCTTAAACTGGCTCTCTAGTCATTTGATTACATTTTCATTAATAGTTTATCACATGTATTTTCCTACTGGTTTCTATCGGATTCTTCATACTTTTTCAGTTGGAATTTTCCGTTTAAGCGCTACTTGTATCTATATGATCATCAATAAATCGCATAGTTCGTTACGCAAGGAATTCAGGTTTATATTTTATCACGCATTATTGTCGTTTAACGGGAAAGACTCCGCCATTTTATTATCTTCCACGTACAACAAGATGGCCGCCTTAGAGACGAATGTAGTTTGAAATAGCACGTCCGCATAAAGGTGTAATAAAAATCCACGTAGAGACCATTCGGATGTCCGCTCCCATTGCCTCACGACGCCCTCTTTAATAAGATAAGAAAAACCTATATTATTTGCCTTCGTCTTTTCAAAATTTATTTCATGATTTTCTAAACACGACAAAATGGCGGATGTCTCGACATTATTTTTTTTTTCAACCCTTAAAAGATTCCATTGATAATGTCGATCGATAAACCAATGCAAACATTAAAATAAATACAAGTCAAAATATTCGTACCTACATGCATACAAACTCTCTTAGGAGGAAAGAGAGACAACAAAAGCTCTCTATTACTCTCGATGTTGCGAAATGCTTCTGAACTTCTCGTACACCGTGTCCCAATTCCTCAGCTCTGCTTCGAAGGAGCCTAATGCAGTATGAAAGTGGTTTACCTCGTCTTCGATATCTTGATGGAAGGACAGCGCTCTCTTTGACCAAATGTCATTCGGCACCTTTAACACAAGTGCCAGCCATGTCCATCTCTCCTCCTCAATGGCTGAATTAAAGGGTGCGCCAGCGTAAAGTGTTGTTCGTGATGCGGTGGTATAATGTTATACCCAAATTTTTCCATCTTTCGTTCAAAAATATCCTAAATTATATTTGGTAAGTTCGTCCGTAGCTCCGTATTTTAGTTGAAACACTCAAACCCAATAATATGACAAAACCAATTTGAGATGATTGGTAGTCTAGTGGTACCTATCAATCGACTGCTTTCGTACATACAGCGTATTGGAGGTCGTGGGTTCGAATACCGGCGGTGTCGATCATTTCCGATTTCACGACACAATCATTTGCTTAGTGCGAAATATGTCACTTCAAGTGAGCAAAGATTCAATTTTATGGAAAAAAATAAAAATCCAACTACATGACGAAGATTCCTATGATTTGAAATTTTTATGATTCAACGAATTTGACCATTCAAATGGCGGTACGTTTTTAACGTTAAGTGATCACACTAAACCAGCTTTCGAAACAGTAGAAGATTATGGTCGTTAGCTAAAAGTGGTTCAATTTTGGTAAAACTTACCTCTTTGAAATAGAACACAATTTTATTTAATTCTTCCATCAAATAGTTAGTTCGTTAATATGAAATTTTGTTAAAACGCCATTGCTTTAGTTTTGGTATAGTCCCCCCCTTTATTAGGCACAATCGAGTCAATGATGATGTAAAATGATGCCAAGTATTTATGACTGAAATATAAAATTTTTCCGTTCAGTTAGTACCAAACCACACCGCCAGAGCTCCGCTGATGTGAATGTAATTTATTCCTTCCGTTTCCGCTCCAATCCTGTTATGGTTTTATACCTTGACTTTTACGACTGTGCAGTTGGCACTACTGCTGCCCGACTCTGCCTTTTTGGAAAAACGAATCATTTTCACGACTTGTAATAATCTGTAGATTTCATTTTCAATCTAAATCAATTTTAGTAAAAGTTTAAGTATTTCATTATGTAAGTTCTCAAAATTTCAGACAGATGTCTATAACTACTTACATATTTAGTAGTTCTGCTGCAGGTGTTTTTTTAGGTTATTAGTGTGATGGTGAACAGTCATCTTACGCCAGAGTTCTATCTTACGGAAGGTGAAAATTGTGCGAAAAACGGTCCATCAAGGTTAAAAATGAAAGGCAACAAAACAAATGCCTTGGTTTTTGAAAGGGATGAAGCAAGAACGAATTATAAAATAACCGTAGAAAATGAATGCCTTTAGCAAGTGGATGACAATGTGTATTTAGGGGGTAGGTACTTTTAATAGGGATGGAAAGTGTGAAAAAGAAATTATTGAACATAGGAAAGTCGCTGATGGTAGCAGGGTGGCTAAGACCTATGATGAGAAACAACAACGTCTCACTGCAAGCTAAAAAACTGATGTATGGTTGTGAAACGTGGACATGGACGAAAAAAGAAGAATGTAGTGCAAATGCAGTAGAGATGAAATCTCTACGAAGAATATGTGGAAAAACTTTATGGGATATGGAAATGACTGAGATTATTAGGAAGGAATGTGGCACGGAAGTAAGTGTTGTGACAAAGATGAAAGTCAATAAGTTGAGATGGGTCGAGCATGTGGAAAGAATGGATGCAAACAGAATTATAAAGATAATCTATAAGGCTGTAAGGAGGCGTTGCCGACCGAGAATGATGTGGTTCGAACACATAGATTCCGTCTTCAAGTAAGGCCAGGTCAGAAATAAGAGAAATAGGAGAGGTTGTATGAAAAATGGAATGTTGGTGGAAGAAGCGAAAGAAGTATGTTTGGATAGAAAAGAGTGGAGGTCCGCTCTCTCTGCCTACCCCATAAGGGACTTGGGGTGAAAAAAAAAATTTTGTGAAGAGAGATTTGCGTGATAGAAAAAGTACGGATAATTTTACAATAGGTCTTAATAATTCACACTAGTTCATAAGAACCTTCAAGTAATTATAAAGCCAATGGTATTTTTATGAAGTAACATTAATTACATATTACGGTAATTTGATAACTTTACCGATAACTACCAGCTACGTAGTCAGCAACAGTAATATTTTTACTGTTCGTTACATACTGAAATATTATACGACTATCCAAAGGCGTAAAACTATGAATAGCGAATAATGGTTTACAATTCTTAATTGCTCGTAAAATTGCCATAAATTTGATGAAAGTTTTGGTGAAACTATTTTTAAATCCAGAATACAACACAACTTGTAATGGATTAAGGGTGCATGCTATTCTTTTATTCTAAATTTAAAAACACCGTTCCGTTAAAATTTTCGTGTTTTTTTTTCCTAAAATTAACTGTTTTTCTATAAATTTTAATTCCCGATAAAATTCATAGGACGCTT
The DNA here is from genome assembly GCA_963576905.1 of Mystacides longicornis. Taxonomy (NCBI): domain Eukaryota; kingdom Metazoa; phylum Arthropoda; class Insecta; order Trichoptera; family Leptoceridae; genus Mystacides; species Mystacides longicornis. The sequence goes on along the minus strand of OY756439.1, from coordinate 2,979,127 downwards.
TTTCATGTCATCATAATATTTGACAAAGGTTTTTTTTTTTGAAGAACAAGAATTCCTGATTTTATTATTCGTCATAATATTAATTTCATCGACTTATCGACGAAATAATTAGCAAGAGAAATGTTTCACATATTTTGGATTTGTGTTGTCATTTTTATGAAAATAAAATATGTGTATTGATTAAAAATCTCAGGGGTCAAAAAATGGAGTACCTACCTATCAGTTTTATATTTTATGCATTATCCCGAAATTACCAAAGAGTTTAAAAAATATTTGAGATAATACAATGTGATATGCCAAAGTTATCATTTATAGGAATAAAAATTATCGCAAAGAAAGAAGAAAAGAAAGTTGTTGTAGAATACAAATGAAAATTAAAACTATGCATGCGACAATTCCATAGCGGAAGTTGAATAAAAACAACACAAGTCTCAGATAAAATGACAGAAATTTCGAAATCATGTATTTTCGAGACCGCGCGAAGATACAGCTAAAAAAGAACTAAATAAACAAACAATAAAGAAGGTTTTCTCGAAAATAAAAAAAAATAGTTCGCAACGAACTTCAGAGGCGGAACAAGACTAAAATACTAAGAGAGAGAGTATGTATTATTATTTTCACGATTCTTAAAATTTTCGCAACTTTAAAATGAGACAGGGTTGTCGCAAATTTTAAACAACACTTTGAATAATGTATTTTGATAATGACTTATTAAGGTGGTTGCTAGCCCAGTGGTGTCAGTCGGCGGGTTTCGTACGTACAGCGTATTGAAGGTCGGCGGTTCGAATTCTGGTGCTCCCCTTTCCACTTTTAGAACACAAGCTTTGCTTTATGCGACAGATGTCGAAAGTTAATTTTGGGTGAGTTAAGATAAATTTTTGGTGACAAAAAAATGCGAATAAATTTTGCACACCAGTTATTTAATTGAAGATTTTAAGACAAATGCCCTATTAAAAAAAAAACTATAAAATTTCGAAGATTTAGAATTTTTATGCGTATAAAAATGGTGCACCATTTCACTTGGTCATTGCATCACTCGTGAACGCCTGGACCAATTTCGCTAAATGGTTTATTGCTGTGTGTGCTATTGTCAGAAGAAGATTCGTATGAATGAAAAAAATAAGAAAGTTGAGTCAAAAATTTGAAAATTATAAAAAAAATTATGTGAGGAACGTTAGTGCTTTTGACAGTTTGAAATTTTCTACTCTTGAAAGTAAATTGGCGTTTGACTTCCTGTAAAATATTTTAAAACAGATGCAGCGGTCGGAATTAAATTAGTTTTATAATAATAATAGGATATTTTTTTAAGCTCCGTTTAGTGACAGCTAAGGCCACCTCAAGGGCGCTAAGGCCATATCAAGGACCTATCAATTAATGTAGATTGTAGGTATCATTTTTCAAATTCAAATTTTATATTTAGGACAGGACGTCTGTCGGGAAAACTAGTAGGTACATTTATGTTTAGATAAAAGGTACATTTTATATTTATTTCTTTATTTACAATCACACACGGCCATTGTTTATTGAAATACTAGCTGATCCGCCCGTCGAAATTCCACCTACCGCAGAATAAAAAAATCACTTTGACTCAGGTATTACATGAATTAAATACAGTTTATGACATTAAAACTACATTAAATTTAATTAATAATTATGGCATTATGTATTGTTGATTCAGATGCGGGATGAAGTTCGACAGGTCATAATATTTATAATAAAAACAATTTCTCTATAGTTGCGTAAGATTTAAAATAATCCAAGAGATGGCGGTGTCGTAGGAAATAAGTCACATGTGATGTCACTTATATTATTTCAAATTGTGTTGGATGAATAGGCTCCATTAAACCCAAATTTTGCCGAACTATTATGGTAAGATATGTATTATTTGTTAATCAAGTTATAACAGATAACAAGTCATGTTAAAAATGTCAATAAAACAGTACCTACGGAGTGATACACAACGAAGCGGATATACCATCGCACCATACGATACACGCAAACTACTGCACTATGAGAAGGCGTCGATGATTTTTTAAAAGAACTTATATTCCGGTTGATCATTAATAAATTAAATTATCGTCTTGGGCCATCCTTGTTTTCGCAACAGAAGCAATTCGTTAGTGTGTAAATATACCCCGGTATTATATTTTGGCTCTTCTCCAGTTAAACCATGCGGTAATTCATAAGTAAACATTCTTGTATTCTGACCATGCCGTACCGTGGTGGTATACGCTAGCAGCATGCTTACCAAACTCTCTAATGTCCTCCCAGGAATACGGGGAGATTAATGCTATTCAAGAAGTATTATGACTAATGGTTATGTTGGGTGATATCTTATGTAACAACCAAAGTACGACACGTTACTAATTTATAGCGGACTTAACCCGGTTAGTCTGGAAGAAAAAATCAATAATGACCTCAAAAAATTTGCGTCGTGGCTAATGCAAAACTATCTAACAATAAACGAAAACAAAACCAATTACCTGGTTTTCTCCCAGAAAAATAAACCTGCAATTAATCTCAAATTAGTAATGAAAAAAACAGAAATAAGTAGAACTCACAATGTTAAATATCTTGGACTAAACTTAGACGACAAACTAGATTGGGCAACACATATAAATAAAAAAATTGAAAAATTATCTCCTATTATAGGAATAATGAGACGAACTGACATATTAAGCACAAAAATTAAGCACACCTTATATAATGCATTCATTCTTCCTCATGTTACATATGGACTTACAGTCTGGTCTCAATGTAGCCTCCAACAACGCAACACTATGCAACGGCTGATGAACAAATCACTCAAACTAATATTTGGGCTTCACCGACTAACTAGAACCTCAGACCTTTACAAATTGACTGAAAAGTTTAAATTAGAAGATCTTATTTTCATGGAAAAAGTAAAACACATACATAAAATAAAGAGTGGTCAAATTAAATCCAACATTAGGTTAACGATTAGTTCAGACATCCACACTCACAATACGAGACAAACCTCTCAATTAAGAACTGCACCTCCAAGAACTAATCGAAAAAGATATAGCTTCCTCCATTCGTCAGTAAAAATTTATAATAGCCTACCTGACGTTTTACGAAAAATAAAAAATAAAACTACATTCAAATCAAAACTAAAAACCCATATAAAGACTCGTAACATAACTACTCACAATACAATACAATAACACAACAAGTCATGTAGAATATAAATTAGTATTGGGATGTCTTTGATTTTCTTTTTTTTTGTTATTTGATTGTTTGAATTGTATCGAAGTTTTATATATATTGTTCGTTATGTCAAAAAAGTACCTAGTCTTGTCTTAAATATCATTACCCCTAATACCAGTATAATTTCAATTGCTGTTTGGGGAATGGAATAACCTTATTTGTATTTATTTCTACTTTTGTATATTATAATTTAAGTTTAATAAATTGTGATTTAAATAAAAAAAAATAAAAAAAAGTACGTGTGCATTTTATTGCAAATTAGTTGGTAAGGGATTTCAGTTGATACAATACCCTTTGTAAAAGGAGACAAATATTTTAAGCTTGTCATCAACCTTATTCAGATTCGAGAGTTTTTTTTTGTCATGTACTTCATCAGAACTTTATTCGTCGAATAAGTGCAGAATAGGCAAATCATCCACGACAGCAAAGCGTCCCAAATAGAATGTCAAACCTATGTATAAGAAGTTGAAGTACTATAATATTATGATAGATTGATATTCGATTTGGGATCTTACGATGTCGTGGAAGATTTTTTTCTATTCTGCGCTTATTCGACGAATAACGTTCTATTAGTACTGTTGCTGTAGCGACCATGTTTCAAAGCATGTCGACATCATCCACCAATAGCGTTTCTCTATGATGTCGACACCCAGTAGCGGCCTGCCACATCGTACAAAGCCGCATAACTATCAGTCACCAACAAGTCTTCATAGAGTCAACACAGAACACGCACCACCCGTCTCGCGACACGCATTGCGGTGCGCCTCTTGGCGCCCGCTCATTAGTAGGCATATTCTGCATTCCTTTAGAACACGTTGTTGGATCAATAAAATCATCAACCATACAAAATTGTCTATTTTCTGTCACTGAAAACCACTTCATATCCACACAAATAAAAATGAAAGAAACACCAGTGATGACAGTTTGAAGACATTAATTTTTGGTCTCTATGTTTATATCAGTAGATTACCATTTGTTCTGAATGCGTCGGCCAGGCTGAAGACAAATCAGTCCAAATATTGCCACATTTCACCTTTGCTCAGAGGAATGCATTCATGCATTGTCTCCTGATGTGGGCGAAGATCGACTTTAAGGTATGTGTGATAGTTTACAGAGCAATGAAGAGATGTTTAGTCCTAAAATCATTACAGAAAGGCGCACAACTTTGAGGTCGGCCCAAAGCCTCGTCCCTGAGTAAGTCCGTAGACGGAACCCGACACGTTATGGTGACCGAGCTTTATGCGTGGTGGGGCCAAAACTGTAGAATGCTCTCCCTCTGAGCATAATGCAAGCCGAGAAAGGGGACACGTTTTTAAAACTCCTTATGACCCACTTCTTTCAAATGTCCTACTACTGATCTATAGTACAAAAATGTCGTGTAACTGCAATAGCCAATTCTTTGTTTATAATTTAGCTCTGTTTTATCCATTTGCCCAGCACGCCTTGGACTTCGAGTCAATGCCAGTAAGACGGAGCTCATGGCGAATAATGCCTGTCCCGATAAACAGCTACCGATAACCATCGATGGTCACCAGATCTCCCGGGTGGATAAATTTAAGTACCTGGGAGCAGCCATTACCACCACTGGTGACCTCGGGGCTGACATCCCGATACGTATCGGTATGGCAAGTGGCGCCTTCAACAACATGACCAAGATATGAAAGGCGTCGGCGTTTAGTGTCGAGACGAAATGTAAACTGTTGCCCCTAAGTGGGTCTTAAGGGAGTTTGGATTTATTTATTTAATTAATTAATTGATTCCACTCAACAACAGTGTTGCTTTTACAAAATATATAAGGTATATACATATTTAATCATTGACAATATTACTGAGAATAATAAAAAATACAAGATTGAATGTGTCACACGCAATACAAACAAATCACATAAAAAACACACCAAAATAATAAAATGACTCCCGAGTCGAGCCGAATGACAACGAGATAAAAAGTCCCGAGGACGAGGAAGACCCTAAGTGGGGTCTTAAGGGAGTTTGGGGGGGGGGGGTTGGGTTATCCACTTGTGAAATTTATGTCCATCTACTACTAGGTATTCTTTTTCTTTTTCAATGGCGCAACAGTCCAAATCTAGCCTTGGCCTCCTGTAACTTTCGTCTCCACAGCTCCCTTTCCCCAGCCGCCCCTCTCCAATTGTCCAGTTTATAAATATTAAAGACTCTTCACAATGTTCTATCACAAAATTTATTATTCATTCATGAATCGGTTTTCGGAGACTAACGTCTCCATTCTCAAATAATATTATAATTATTATAGGTACTAATTGTTCTAAAATTGAACATTTTCTTGAATTACTCTACAGATCGTTTATATTTCAAATCTCAAACAGTTTCAAATCAAGTATGTCGGTTCATATTAAAAACACTCATTATGTTTTAGTTAAAAACTTCGATCAGTCGAAAAAATAGCTCAGCGATAGAAAATATTACGAACAAGCTGTCATCTACTTTGCATCGAGATAGTTTAACTCATATCGCTTGATTATGAGCTGATTTCTGTCGATTTTGACCCGCCATGTTGGATTTAACGTAAACTGACAGTTGTTTAGAGTATACAAGAACGCTTTTCGTAATTAATACACTGTATTTAAGTTTTTTCCCTGTCCAAATATGAGCTCCTTTCATATTTTGGTTTATCATTTTAATAATAGGAAATTTAAAGAAATAAAGCAAACATGCATTCTCGTTATCATTCGAGGGCTTACAACCATGATGCGCCAACTAAATTTATAAGAAATATAATGACGTTTTGAAGAACATACTCAAAGAATACTTTTTAAGTAGGTACAAATATAAAAATTGAAGTGATCAAACATGAATTGGTTCATTTTGGCCAAAACATACAGGTTTCGTGTGATTTTATAAGGACTTAACAATATTTTGATAATATAAAATTAAAAAATAAGGTCTGGCACCTATTCTGCACCTACTCTGAATCATTCAAATCTGACATAGCGCATCTCGGTTGTATGCACTCGCGTTGCCGGGCTACTTTTGTTTGTTTACAAAATTTTGTGTGAAATGTCATCTTCATACATAACGAACGCGGATCAAATATTTTTTTTAACAATAAAGTAAAAACTGATCAGTGCATTACATGTATTGTAATCTAACGATTTTTTTTTATAAATAAGACGGTTTGAGATTAATAATATGCTTCAAGTAAAGTAAGTGTCTTTGTTCGGTAATAAAGCTTCCATTTTACTAATTGAGTCGAAATTTCTGACGTATGAAGTAGAGGCACGGGCGCAAAAACCAAGTAAACAATATCGGTCAAAGTAGAACTTCACGTGTGAGATGTTTCCAAATATCAACAGAGCTGTGAACTACACTGTCGATGTCAACGGATCGATGAACTTAATCTTCATCGAACAAAAAAATACACAATCATGTTACATTAAAATAACGCAAGAAACTTGACTCTTTATAACAGTTATGAGTATTTCCATTTATAACTGGTGGCCGATATAGAATCATATCTGTACCTTCATAAAGAAGGGCCAGGTGGGTGACTCTTGAAACTCAATCCAACTCAATACCAATCTTCAATACTTGCAATACTATAAATGCTTGTGTAAATCCTTTTTATACCATTTCATTTGATAAAGCAATGTAAAATTTTAAATAGACCTAGGTATGTGGAACTCTTTTGTATACATAGAATAATGACATCGTTATTAACATTGAAATTGGGTCGGTATTGTGAATACAGAGTAATCGCCCAGGCTAGGTTTAATGTAAAAGAAACTCGGATTATTGCGAACACTTATAACTCGAGATCGACTGAACAGATTCTTCCGATGTTTGGTTTATTGGATTCTTCTCATTGAAAAAAAAGCATAATTAAGTAAAAATATGAAATATTAAAGTTAGTATTTAACGGATTTCCTACGACGCCAATGACATTTATGAAAAAATATTTGACAACAAAAATATTGTTTACCTGACAACCAACATTGACATTCAAAATATTGGTACGCAGATTTTTATTGATTTTTTTTCGACTTTTCAGAAATAATATTTTAACATCCAAACATAAACGTATTTTTGTATAAATTCAAAGATAAATTGCATTTGGCGATCGACTACAAACGAATTTTTCGACAATGTAGAGTAGGAAGAAAATTAACTGTCCACTTTTTTCTCCTAAACCACTTAACCGATTATAGTAAAATTCGCACACCATGTGCAGTTCGATCCAACTTGAGAGATAGGATAGTTTAAATCTCAAAAAAACCTTGGGTAACCTACGAAAACTTCAATAATGTAACCCAAGGTGTAAAAAAATTACCTAAAATATTCTTTTTATCGCGAACGCTGTGAAAACTAATGATGATAGAATAAAACAATGTACCACAATTTTGTAGAAGACATCATTATTTACAAAAAGTATCGCGACAGCATATGTCTAACTATTATAGTTATGCCACAATAAGTGTTTTTTTGTTTTAAAAAAATCAATAAAATGTCACCTCTAGAAAAGGCTCTTTATTGGTATCTTGGTATTACTCCTTATTAAAATAAATTAGTTCATATTCAAGTCTGCTTCAATATGTTTGTATAACTTTTTGAATTATTCAATTCGGACATTCCATTCGAAAGTTATCACGAGTTTAAAAATGTGAGTATTGGAAAAAAAAGCATAGTCTCTTATCATCTCAACTTATCCGATGCAGAGTGCGTACGGGAGCGGGGAGGGGACTGAGGGGAGTCATATCAAGTTTAGTAGAAATACCGCGCAAAGTAGTCACGGTGGTAAAGTGACGTGACACGATACATTGCAATGCAATTATTCCAGATTAACATATGCTATAAAATATTTTGAAAAAGTTAGGGATCTGTATGAAAACTAAATTATTTTTAAGTATCTATCTACCCGTGCGAAGCTGGGGCGGACCTCTAGTATTTTTATATAAGTGTCTTTGTTTGGTTTAAATAAAAATGTTTATATTATGTTCCAGTGGACAGTAAATTTTTTTCGCACTCTACCTCGAGAAAATCTTCGTTTGTAGTCGAACGCCTATATCAAATTGTCTCAATAATATTAATGAGCGTAGATGACGAGTTAAATACCTAGGATAAAATATAAGGAAAAAGTTAGAAGGGATGTTGTGCAGATTCTACAGATGACGAGTTGGACGACAATATGAGAAGACGTGATCTTTTTCTTGAAGCTAGTTGGTGATTAAATCATGCAATTGAAACGACGAAACAATACTTTTGTCAACAACATTCGAAAACAATGTCCAGTTCCTTTTTTTAATTTTCAAATTCAACGATGGAATTATTCGATGATTGCACTTGAATTCCCTTAATATCTTCATTTGAGTGTATGTGGTGTTATAGCTTCCATGTTAAGTAAGGCGGCCTTCCTTTCTGACCAACACAACACTTAAAGGAAAATAAATAAATGTCCCGCCGGCCGCAGCGTAACGGATGTGGACACTATCGGATCCACAACTCGGCCCATTACTTATGTATGTAGGTATTCCCATATAACAACTTCTAAAGTATGTACATATAAACTCGAACGTACAAATTTTATATAATTATATTTTTTTAATCTATCATCTTGTTTCCCTTAAGGGTTAGGCAGAGAGAAGTGACCTCTAATATTTTCTATCCAGAAAGTCTGTGCGTTTAGTACTGGCTGGAGCGGCGTTCAGTAAGCTCGGGAAGGTCTGGAGGTCTAATGCCTTCAGCATCAAAACTAAGGTCCGACTATATAATGCCTGTGTCCTACCGATTCTTCTCTATGGCTGTGAATCTTGGCACCCAACCTGCGCTCAAAACACCCGCATAGCAGGATTCGAGAGTAGGTGCCTCAGAAGAATGCTGGGCATACGTTGGAATGGTTTTGTGCCGAACACAGTTGTCAGAGACCTAAGAGGCCAACCACTGGTCACTACCACTATAAGATTCCGCCGACTGACCTGGCTGGGTCACGTACTCAGGAAGCCTACAGAGGACATAACCCGTCTTAGTCTCAACTACCATCCAGAAGGCAATCGAAGACGCGGTAGGCCTCCCAAACAATTAAAAAGCTCTACGAAGCTGACCTTCAGACCGTTGGTGTTGACTGGGGTGCGGCTGCTGGAATCGCAGGAGACAGGACCGCATGGCGAGCACGTGTGGAGTCCATATGCTACAACTAGGGAGCGGCCATGGATAAAGAATGTATGACTATGACTTCTACGTTTTTGTTTTCTACACCAATTACACTTCTGAAACAAACTTTAATTTTTTATTATCTTCATACTTGGCCTTGCTTGCCGGATTCAGCCTAAAGTATGGAATTGGAGTGTGGATTGGCACCGCAAGACTCGTCTTCCATTTTTACATGTGGTTCGTTCCAACCATGTCCACCTCCTGTCCATTATGGAAAACAATGCAAAGGAAACAATGGTAAAACGCATCAAACATTTCTGCAAATCACATGGAAAAAAAATACTGAATGTTTATTTTACATCTTATACTGTTGTTCAATAACAGGGGAAAAAACTTCAATAATAATTATTATTATATTACAGGAACCGACATAATATTGAAGTTTTTTTTTAACTATTATTTACTCTCAAATGGTTTGAGTCTTAGCTTAACTACATTAGCACCCTCTATGTGTGGAACTGTACAAATTTTATGTGAAATGCCTAATCAATTGATAAAGGGGACTGTTTTACCGACCTACGAAACGTCAATCTCTGAAAATATAGGTACTTACTACTCAATATTTCTTTTTATATAAATGAATCTGTGCCCACTCAAAGTGAACACAAATACACTCGAATTCACTATTTTTTGGGCTTACGATAAAACAGTTTCCTAACATTTTTATGTTTTGGAAAAATTAACTATTTTTTAACTGTTTTTTTATTTATATATTTATTTCTTTGGTTACCGGTTTCGGCTACCAGCCATCATCAGACCAAACTTAAAACATTTTAAGAGTTTTAAGACCAAAATAAGATGTAATAAGAGTATGAGTGAAGCAAGTGCAGGGCAAAAATATAAGGTAGATTTGGTTTGTTTTTTAATATAAAACAGCTTTGGGAACTATAAATTTCGTACCTCTTCCTGTTTTGTTGTATTGAAACATTTATCATTCACACGACCCATTTCCTCTTCATTTACTCTGGAACCATTAATACTATTGCAGCAGCTGATGTCTACCTGAAAAAAAAATAACAAGAACAGAAATTTAGACACAGCAGAAATGCAGAATAAATAAGTTAAAGTTTGATTATCTGCTCACATCGTCCATGAACAACTGATCCAGGCAGTTCTCTTCTTCACACCGGGCAGTCTAAAACAAAAGACACACAATTAATTGATCAAACTTTTAGAAACATATTGTCAAGATATCCTCTGGAAGAGTTCATATTTTTTATTGATCATTATTTCATTCGTTCGCTGTAGTTCACTGTTGGACCAGGGTCTCATCTCTCCCCCAACCATCTCATCCGGAAAGGACCTTGTCCCAACGCTCCCTGTGTTGCGACTATCTTTTCTACGAATCTTTTGTCCCAAACATCTCCATCAGCTAATGCTTTATCAAGGTCAGCATTTCTTCTTCGAATTTCAGCTTAAGGGATGTCATTCCCAATATTGCTCTTCCCATCACTATATAGATGAACAAAAGAGTCAGTTTTAAGAGGAAGATGGTCGGCACCTGGGATCGAACCCACGACCTCCTATACGAAACAGTACGAAAGCCGGCGTCGTAGCCGCCAGACTACCAACCACTTCATTAAAAAATGTTTTGTATGGTTTGAATTACATTTATTTTTATTTCAAATCAATCTTAAAATCTTTTGAATACGTATTCATTTAGTAAAACTTCGTTTCCATTCATCATTTACATGAGTAATTTTGTTTACAAAATATGGCTAGGTATCTGTGTTTACTGCCATGTTACTATGAAGATTCTATAAAATATATTATTTTTTAACTGTTTTGAAAATATAACAGTAATAAAATATAAATATCAATATTTATTTCAGTTAAGGTTCAATTATAAATTTTTGTATTTTTTGATAAATTTGATTTGTATTTTCTTTTGAATAAAATTCATTCATTCATTAACACTCTGAGAGATTTTACACGGCTCTGGGAAGAAAAAAAATATAGTTGGGTTTGTATTTTAGACCTGATGGAATATGAATATGAAAATACATACATAACTGAGTTTTTACGCACATTGACAGCTAATATTGAAGTACAAAATTAGCCCTTGTTACATTTTATTATTACATAAGAATTACAAGAGTCGGGCCATAAAAGTAAGTACGGAAGTTCCTTTTTTTTTACCTGTCACGTGTAAGATATTCGGAATCATAAAACATTTAAAATTAGAATCGTAAATTCGTGGCAATCTCCCGCCAAACGTTCAAAAGGTCCCGAATATATAAAGCGGGCCTCCCCTTTTTTTTATTTATTTTAACCAAATCTACGTATAAACTGTATGAATAAGTGAGCAGAGCCTAAAAAAATCTTTAAAAGTACGTTTTCATACTCATTTATACTTTTATTTTATGACTTTTGGTGGACATTTTATTTGCATTCTAACGATTTTATGTCTCTGTAACCGAATTCGAAATAAAGTAGCGAGTTGAAATGGTACTTAACTCACCTCGCGGGACACTACGCCGATTTTTTATTCAATTTTTTTTTTACCCATCTCTAGAAACTAGTACATAATGCATCCCTGTTACCATCAATGATGTATGGATGTGGAACGTGGACATGGACAAAAAAAGAATAACGTAGTACATATGAGGGCTCTACGAAGTATATGTGGAAAGACTCCGTGATGTATCGAAAGGTTTGAAAATATAAGGATGGGTGGAAGTAAGTAGTGTTGTGACAAATATGAAAGTTAACAAGTTGAGATGGTTTGGGATTGTAGAAAGAATGGATGCAAACATAATGACATAGATAATTCATAAGGCTGAAAGGAAAGGTTTAAGAAAGCGAGGCCGACCGAGAATGACGTGGATTGAACATATCAATTCCGCCCTCAAGGAAAACCAGGTAAGAGAAATTGGAGAGGGAAATCTTATGTCGGTGGAAGTAGCGAATGAAGAAAATAGTGCAGGTCCGTTCTCTCTGCCTATCCCTTACGGGACACGGCGTGATGGGTAAAAAAAATATGAAATCAAAACTCCCTTTACACCACACTCAAGCGCATAGAATTGCAGTAAAAAGCTAACGACATGAAGATGTATAGACGGAAACTTCTTAACACAGATCAGTTTTGAGTTTTGACCCAAATAAAAACAGAAAAAGTTCTGTTTTATAGCATTTTTTTAGCCAACTGACATTTGGATATTATGATATTACAAAGTTTTTTTAAAGTATCTGTCGAAGTTTTTGATTCATAAAAGATGTAAAATCATTTGCAGAGGTCAACCCAGAAACAGCTACGTACAACAGGAGATTAAAATCAAGCTCGAATGTAGATATGGCTAACGACATGAAGAGACGGAAAGCATCACTTCTTGGCACATACCGTTTTGAAGATTTCGAAACGAAAAGAAAAATAAAAAGTGTTCAATTTTTTTCGTAATAAATGAATTATCGGCGCAGTGTTTTGTTTCAGGACGCGAATAAAAAAATATGGGCTACTAAACAAACGTAGATATCTACATAAGTACTTGGTGCGTTCACTCAGGTATGCGACTGTGTGAGTGATGGAACTACCCTAGCTATAATAGACCCATATAAAAACTCGTATACTCAAAAGTCTAACTCGTACACAATCATACAATAAGGCTATTACGAGCTTTTTTGAGTGTCGATGAGGTTTCGTAAAAAAGGCGAATGAGGAAAAAAAACGGTTGTTTTATAATATTGTACAAGGGAGGCGTGTGTAAATACGCACATACAAACATCCCTTTTTCGGGAACCAAAATAATATATTGTTGAATTTAACTTTGAAGTATTGTTGTTTTGTAGAACGTTAGGTAACCTAGTATAGTACATAGGGGAGCCTTGACTACTTAAAAGATACCATATTATAGTCAGCTCCATATTATTATACTACAAACCCTCTCGACAGACGTTGTCCTGTAGTTTTTACTATGATTCATTGAAAAAAAAAAACATTAAAATAATGTTTTGCGATCTTATTGACTTTAAAAACAGATTTGAATAAAAAGAAAACATAAACTATGAAATTTCTCCATGCAACACGCATATTTGTGAGTAGGTGTACGTAGTAGAGTGGTAGAGAAATCCTTCAGCTTGTATGTATGTCGGTAAGAACCAACAAGATATTTTATTATCAATTTATACACTGGCCGCTGGAAGGTATCGGTCCACTGTATTACTATATCCTATAACAACTTGTTAGTGGTTGTGCCTCAAAGGGATGGAGATTCTCTCATCGAAACATCGATGAGAGCGCAACAGATTCAAGTATAACATACAGCGGAGAACAGTATATTTAGGAAGTATGTTCAGTAGGGATAAAAAAGAAATGGAACGTAGGAAACGGGGTGGTAGGAAAGTGGGCGTAACACCAAGACGTGTTATGAGAAACAACAAAGTTTACTGCAAGCTAAATTGGGTAGTGTAGTATAAAATACAATCATATTAAATTAAAACTTCCTTTGAACCCTACTCAGGCGCATAGGGAAGCAACAAGAGCTCTCCATCGATCTTGCGCAATGCTTTTAACCACCTCTCACACCATGTCCTCCAGGTCTGCCTCGATGGAACCCTCGGAGGTGATGCGTTGGCACCATCTTATTCCCAAGATTCTCCTGAGGCACTTCGATTCAAATGCAGATACTTTTTGTGCCTTGTGCTGTGGGTTTTGGTCAGGTGCCAGGGCTCTCATTCATACAGAAGAATGGGCAACACACTCATTTATCACAGTTTACATTTCGTCTCTACACCCCATGTCTTGGCCATGTTGTGTAAGACGCCACTTGCCATACCAATACGTATCGGGAGGTCGGCCCTGAAGCCACCACAGGTGGTAAAGGTTGCTTCCAGGTATTTAAATTTATCTACCTGGGAGACCGTCAATAGTTATCGGAGCAGGCGTCATTCTCCACGAGCTCCGTCTTACTGGCATTGACTCGAAGGCCAAGGCGTGCTGTTTCGTCGCAGAGTCTTGAAACACTGCGCTGTAATTCCTGTACTGATCAACGCTAGGTCGTCCGCGTAGTCCCGATTGCACAGTTCGCCTATTAGACCATCTCTCTGTGTTATCGGTATACCTCTTGCTCCTTGTATGGACATTTTCAAGAGGAAGTCCATGACAATTATGTATATAAAAGGAGTATATAAAAGGAGCCAGTGCGCAACCCTGTCTAACTCCTGTGGTGATCCTTAAAGCTTCAGTAGAACCACCTGGCGTTTTGACGCTACACTCGGAGTCTTCATACAGGGGCTCCACCATTCTAACTATTTTCGTAGGTAGTTTACTGTATATAGCAACTATTTCCCATATTGATGGTTTATGTGTGGGCTGTCAAAGGCCTTTTCAAAATCTATAAAACAACAAGGGGTAAAATAAGACTGTTAAAAATAGCGACAATCCCTTTGTTTAGCGTTCGATAGTTCCGCATGAGTATGTCCGGATTTAATTAAATCTAGGTTCAAATCCTTAATACGGAAGGTTGCATTATGTTTAGGATAAAATTTCGATGCTTTTTAATAATTTAGTTTTCGATGTTTTTGTGAATGATTGTCATCCCTCAAAGTAAGGGTTATGTTTTACGAGCTAAGACCCGAATATTTTTCATAAATAAAGGTGTAGGTATTATATTATATTCTGTGTGTATTTACCGGATTGGTTGGTTGGTACATTTTATATGAGGGACCCTTACAGGAGCACATTTCGGCCTCTTTTTATCAAAGGGTATGCCCGAACTGTTTCATAATAACAACTTACACACCTAACTGAGGAAAATAATAATATTGACATTACATAAAAACGTCTCAAATCTCATATAATAATTGGTTATGTTCGACAGTAACTCAATTTTTTCGGTGAAAAAACGCAACGCGAAATATTTTTCATACATTAATTTGTTTTTGTCAATAAATTGTTAGTTGCTATGAGTAGTAGTTAATAATGATAGGTTGTAGCATGTATTTTTGTTTAAGGTTTCACTCGCCTCCTAGTTCGAAATAACTTTTATAAAATTTCAATATTGTACTGTACATACCCACCTCTATACGAACAGGTATGCATCGATATATAATTTGGTTTCTTTGTTCGTGCAATTCTGCACGTAGACCACAAGTGCTGTGTTGTCAAATTTAAAATGATTGTACTAGTGCAAGTGGGATGCGAGATTATGCATTTCACTCAGCCAATTAGTCCACACCCCTTTCTCTATTTAACTACGACGTAGATTCTTTTGCAGGGTTGTCAGACTTTGGCTAATCAAGGTAGTATGTGTGAAAGAGTGATGCTTCCATCTCTCTCACTCCAGGTCACATGACCAAATACCTGTCGAAACTTGAAAACGGCCGTTAGGAGACGCCGACACCTGTAATGTAAATTTATTCCCGAAACTCACTTGGTCTAGTGATGACGTTATAAAATTTGAGTGCTCCCCTTGTTGGAGTATCTCACTTTGCCGCGTTTTTGTTAGAATCACACCAAGTAAATTCACATTGATAGAGAAAAGCTTTGATTATTCTGAAAGAACTTTGCATAATTGTGTTATTAATCTAAGTACACATACTGTGTAATAAGTGTTAAAATTGAACTGTTGTACCAATTTCCTGTGTTTGAAAGCAATAAACGAGTGTCTGTTAAATTCGCAAACAACATCTTTAATTAAATCACATCATCTCGTCCTGGATCGAACTTCCAAAGACCCGAGAGTTCAGAGCCCGCTCTACCACACTAGCCGAGGCAAGTATTTATGGTTAGGAGAAGAAGAGGAGATTGTTGGAGTTAAGAACATCAACTAGAAGGAATCTTATATTACAAGGTAATAAAGGGAAATGTTTAGTGAAAAAAACATTGATGATTAAAATTAAACACAGTTGCACTTTCACAAATTTTTTATGAATCTCGAGCGCTTTCGTCCGACTCACGCAGACATTGTCAAGAGACTAAAATAAAAATTATAAACTCAAAGAAAAGTATGGTACAATGATGGCGGGAGAGGATACTATAACTATTTGTATAAAAATTTGTGAAAGTGCAACTGTGTTTAATTTTAATCATCAAAATGAACTTTCACTATGTGAATACACAAACCTTACAAAAAGAAAAAAACATTGGTTACCTACCTTGATTAGAGATTCCTAAATTTTGGTCGTCTTCCCTTCGATGAGTGGTAAAATAAATCTCGATGACTGCTTGTTCAAAATTAACTGGTTGGCTTAAAAAACTTAATTAAATTACCATACCATAAACCAAAAAACTGAACCACAGACAAAAATAAACTGTATAAAATAAATGGTTGGCAGTCTAGCGGCTAAGACACCGGTTTTCGTACTGTTTCGTATCGGAGGTCGTGGGTTCGATCCCAGATGCCAACAATCTTCCTCTTTCACGACACAAGCTTTAAGTAGTTTACTGTGAAAAGCTAAAGAGTGTATTTGTGTTCACTTTGAATGAGCATGAGCCATTTTTTTTTTAAAAATCGCCACCTACAGATGGCAGCGCGAAACACTAGACATATCTGATCCCATTGCCCTGCACCACCATCCAGATGGGAGTTTGTCCACATTGAGCGCAGGGAAAATCTTTTGTAGCCTCCCTATGTTCCTTAGCGGGGTCGCATAGGGAGAATAAAGTAATGAAAAAACTGCCAGTAATAGCATAAGGTCCGAAAGAAAGGGCCAATTTTGATAATCTACTGAACAACCAAAGCCACTCTTTTATTCCAGCATAATTTAATTCTATTTCGGCCATTCGATAAATTCTTTCGATTTTTTGGTAACGTTAGAATTTTTTAGCATTCTCAGAATTCTTATTTATAAACTGCCTTCTGTGTATATTTCGATAGTTTCTCATCAGCTGGCGACCTTCCAGAATCCAGGTTGACTTAGCGCGTTCAATCTACCCCACTAACCCGTTCTGTTTCCACATTTCTTTATTTCGCATTACAAACGTATGTGCTTTATTTGACTTTCTGTATGTAACTTCAGAAGGCTACAAACTTTAATTAAAAACACTCAGATTGGCCTTTAAAGTCTTAATTTTATCATAATGAGTACCTACATGTCTCTGTCTAATTTCACGCAGTAGCTTTATGTTTAAGTTGCCCAAAGATTCTTAGAACTTGGCCGCTTTCTCAACGTGTCCATAAACTGTAGAGATCTATCTAGATAGAGTAGTTTGACAATATTCTAGAACTCAGTTTAAAATGCATAACTGTGTAAATGTCTATCTAGAGTAAATCTCCAAATTTGTTTTCGTGAGTAACGTTGTAGAACATTTAAAAAAAAAAAAACTTTCTATAAAAAGTAGAACATACGAAGTTTTTCTTTTTTTAAATTATCTATCTAGATTCTAGAGTGTTTTGAATTGACTGGCCAAAGTGTGAATAGAATGAAATTAACCAACTCGTGAACATGCATTTCTTGATGGATATATTTGAAAATAATGTTCAAATAAAACAATGTTTAACTTATCCACAAATTTTTATTTTCCCGATTAGTTTCGTAGGTACACGTCCTACATGGTCACGGGAGACTAAGAAACTAAATTTGAAACAAAGAAGGCACAAACACTAGTGAAGATACAGATATTACAGGGGTGATAAACTTTTGGTATGTGATACTTTGATGTTTATTTATTATGGGAATTTATATAATGCTAGTTGAATTTAGATTTTGAAATAATGATAGGTACAAATATTTATAAAGATTATTTATATATATATATATATATATATATATATATATATATATATATATAGGTACATAAATTAAAAAAAACGAATAAAAAAATTTACAGGGAAAATTAAGGTATAATGTTCGACAATAAAAATTATGAGAAAAGAAAAAAAAATATCTATATACTGGAGGTTCATAATATTGAGTAGGTATACAGTTTTTAAGAGTGAACTTATTATTGATATAAACAATATGGTCTACAATTATGTAGACTTCTACACGTAGAGCTTGATTGTTTTATGTTACCTATTATTTATCTACATATAGCTAGAGCAACCAAAATGTTTTAAATTGAGTGTCTAAATGTGTCTAGCGAGAGTGAAAAAGACACAGTGTACGACGTACGTACAGTGTATAATATTGTTATATTATTATATAGATAGACCTCTCTAATTGAGCGTTTTCTGTTACCTCTAGTTTATCTCTAGCTAGAACAACTAGAGTATTTCGAATTGAGTGTCTAGATGTCTAATAGAATTGTCTAGCGAGAGTGACAAAAAACACAGCACTATTTTATGTAAACCTCTCTACTTAGAGCTTGTGCATTTTCTGACACAGAGCTTGAGCTACCAGAATGTTTTAAATTGAGTGTCTAAATGTGTCTAGCGAGAGCGAAAAAGACACAGTGTACGTACAGTGTATAATATAATATAATTCCTTCCCATATAATATAATATAATTACCAGTATAATATAATTCAAAATAAAAAAATGAGACAAAATCGCTATTAAGTATTGAAATTCTCCCCGAAAATGAGTAAAACTCGTGCTTCGGGGAGAATATTGTTATATTATTATATAGACCTCTCTACTTGAGCGTTTTCTGTTACCTCTAGTTTATCTCTAGCTAGAGCAACTTGAGTGTTTTGAATTGAGTGTCTAAATGTCAAATAGAATTGTCTAGCGAGAGTGACAAAAACACAGCACTATTTTATGTAAACCTCTCTACTTAGAGCTTGAGCATTTTCTGTGACTGCACTTCTATATTTAAAAAAATAACGCTCTAGCTATATCAACTCTAACCTAAAATCTAAAGTGTATTAGTATCTTAGGCCAAAGATTAATGCACGACCCATGTTTTAGCCCAAATGTTCTCTACAACCATGCTCGATACGGTCCGGTATATTTTTAAGGATATATTTAAATATACGACATTATAATGTTGTTTTATTGTTGCAAAACAAATCATTCCCTCCTGCATTTCCCAAATGCAATAGGATCGGTTAGAGTGGAATAACAATAGATATTTGGCTTCGGTTAGGTTACCAAATACAATTAGAATTTCTCGAGCAAAGCGTATTTTATTTTATTGCCATTAAATGCGGGATTCGATTTGTCTAATAATTTTAAATTTGGAATGTCACATTGCTTTGAGTATAACAAAATGTCAAAAAACGTTCGATTTTTTTTTTTTGAGTAGGTACCTAATGGTGAATAATATTTTTTACGCTTTGAGATTTAAGACAATTTTCCTAAAAATAAATAATTCCCTTTATGTATGTAGATAACTGATGGATATTTTTAAATATTTTTCGTGAAATGTATTTCTACCGATTATCGCCATTTGTTCTCCAAAAAAAAAAAAAAAAGATTCAAGTGATCATCCTGGAGTGAAGTGTAGGGCACTCGAAACAACTCGAAATATTTAAGAATTTTTCTTTTCGAAAACGCTTGAAACTTCCGTAAGTAAATGACGAACCTCTGGTAAGTTGAGCTTAGAAACAATATCCGAAAGCTGAATACGAAGCTGTGAGGGTTTTCGAGAACATTCCTGTTTTAATTGAAGTCTCGAAAAATCTTGAAAACGTATTTCTAGGAAGGTGTAATGACTTCATTGTTTTAAACATAGTATAATATTATTTTAATATCCTGTTCTTACAATTGTTTAATGCTAGTCACATAAATACACCTTTTGAATCGACCAATCCGAATAATTGTGTGGTCGATTCAAATGTTGTATTTATGCGCCAGACCTATACATACGAGAGCGTTTAGTGTATCACACTGTCTCATGTATTGATGAATTCCAGCACTTACTAGATCTTACATATTATTAAGTACATAAAGAGTCAACTTTGATGCGTTAAAGACGCGGGATCATCACGCTTTACATTGTTTTCATCTATTTTAATGGTGAATATCAAAATAAAAAAAGACATAGACCCAAAAATGTTTTAAATGTAAAAAAAAGAATGGGTTGGTAGACTAGCGGTTAGGACGCCGTATTTAGTATTGTTTCGTACGTGGGTTCGATCCCAGGTGCCGACCAATTTCCTCTTTCACGACACAAGTTTGAAGTACCCTGCTGTGAAAGTGTGAAAGCGTTTTAAAGAGTGTATTTGTGTTCACTTTATATGAATACAGATTCATTTAAAAAAAAAAAAAGTAAATGAATAGTAAAAGCCACAAAGTATATTTTCAAATTCACAAAATTTGAATACCCCTTTAAAAGTAGATAAAGAAGTTTTTCAAAAAAAAAACGCATTGTCTTCGATAAATGTGTTGGAGAAACGCATTGCATATCTATTTGTCTATCTAAACTCCCTTTACGACCCCACTTAAAGGCATATAGAGGCAAAAGGAACTCTCTAATGCGCAGTTTCGAGAACATTCTCCTTTATCTTAATATTGTTGTAGTAAATTGCTCTACAATCTTTATAATTACGCGAATAACGTACATTTTTCATGGTTGATTTTGTTTTAAACATTAACCTACAATGGCGTTTGATTGTCTTCTATAACGCTTAGAATGCGTACTTTTGCGCTAGCAACTTTCTAGTAAGGTGGACAGGCCTCGAATAAATAAAACATTATTGTGAAATTTAAAAACATTTTTTTTATACAAGCATTCAAAAGAGTCAACGGGCGACATCTCTTCCAGCCAACCCAAATCGAATCTGTGGCCCTAACTATGCTAGCGTTTGAATACTATCATTGATGCAGATTGAAGTTAATAAACTGAATACAATGTAGGTATGTGAGTTTTTCGTGAAACAGCACGAAGATCTTTTAAAAGTTTTAAATCGCATTTCGTCATCCGTGTATTTAGTTGCATTTATGCATCAAAAACAGTAACACAAAAGTTATAAAAAGTGGTATAGTTTTCAAAGAAATTTAAGTTTTGTTTCGTTATGCAAGTAAGTAGAAACAATGCACGAATCCCTACAAAATACCATCGTGAAACAGGTACTTACTTATCTGTCACGTTTCGCCACTAGCTGAAACACTAACAGCCAGTTTCATAAAAAAAAATAAAGGTGACTTTAAGTTTCCTTAAAAAATAACGCGTTTCATAACAACAAAATGACATTTACGTTAAAGTCCCGTTATTGGGACTTAAAGTCGACTTTAGTGTAGTTCAAGCTTTTAACACCGTAGTTCATAGAAAATTTCGTGGCGATTTAACTGTCACAAATTATGAACATTTGTATACGGTGACATTGTGGACAATATGGTGAAAAACATGGCAAAACGGGAAGAATATTATTATTGTTTGCGGATTTTGTTTACTAATTCATAAACCATAATAATAAACTAACACAAATAACGGCACATTGATGCTTTATTGAGAAATGAAATTGACAGATTCGTCTATGTCCACTGCTGAACATAGACGTTTTCTAATTCGATTTAAGGGTTGGAAAGTCACTGAAAGTGGCAGGGTTTGCCAAAGGGATTATTCCTTTTACTTTTATGGGTTTTTATTCCAAAGTGTTGCCCTATCTTCCAACTGTACCGTTCTTGTCCCTTGAATACCTATCTACCGATTTCAGAAAGAAATCTATCTATTTTGAAAGTTTCCCATATAAAATGACCTTTTTTTAGTCAACTTTCACTTTACAGATATCGAATTTTCGGAATGATTTTTTTTAGGTAAATATATTTTACTTTTCCGATTACTGATTTTTTTATAAGTTTAGGTTGGCAACAATGTTGCCAATTGTTGATGGTTAGAGCCTCGTTTGTTTTCTTGTGTATGGTACCGTTATTGTACGGGAGTCTTTTGAGAAATATACAACAATATGAATCGTATATACCTACAGACGTCATTAAATTAATATTTTATTCATACACATTACATTATAATATGTTAAGTTAACTGTAAACTTTGATATTACTTTCGCCGTGCAAGTTCTAACTTGTAAAAAGAAAGCTAGAAATGCATTCAAAACATGATTTCATATAGTTTACTACTAAACTAGAAAATAGTAGATAGGTACTAAAACTAAAAGTGCTTACTTTATACGACCCTTTCGTGGTGTGATCTTTTCACGCCAGAGGTCACCACTAGTAACATATCTTTTACTCGGCACGCAAGCATGTGATTTTGTATCAGTTTATTTGCGTTTTGGATAAGAGTATTTTTCCAAAATAAATGTTAAGATATTTTCTATCTTTGTAAAGAGGGCAGGAAAATTTCTATCAAATTGAGAGTTTTATTTTAATTTTTGCTTAAAAAAATACATTAAAATATTCCTAAATAACATTTTTGTTTGTTGATTGAAAATAGTATAAGAAAATCAGCATAAAATACAACTATGTGGTGTGGAATCGAAATAAGAACATTGCGTTGAAAATATTCGAACAATTATAATTTCTGACAAATTTATTTATTTATTTATTTATTACAATTATAAACGGCAATAGCCTTAAAACAAATACAACAATCTAAAAATACAGAAATGGCATGCAACATGTGTCAAAAATCGTTAAAAAAAACAAATCAGTTGATGCAACAACAACAATATATAAAATCAAATAAGACAAAAATGGTCAATGTGCCAAATATAGAATCTAGCAAAATTTTACAGAATACAAGCAGTAAAATAGACAAGTAATAATATGTTAATGTATTCGTAAAACTTTTATTCGAACAATTTTTTCGAATAAATTTTAATGTAACCCAGGCTATCAAAATAAGGATACGGGTTTGATTTCTTCGTAGATATTCTGTTTGAAATTGAACATACCTGATTGACTGGTAGATATAAGTCACTATGATCCTTCGACCATACTGACCGTTTTTTGTATCATTACTTATGAGCAACAAGACTCTGCATCTATTCTTCCATTCTATCCAAATGCAATATCAAACTAACAGGCCTATTAAAATATGTAAAGATCCATCTATGGAAATGGCACAAAAACATTATCGTAAAATTTCAGCTTTAGAAGGAAATTACAGCGTATGTGTACCTACATATGAGGAGTGCAATATACCTATGTAAAGTCAAGATTCACTTCTATACCGAGCCAAAATGATGAGGCAGGTAGTTTATTACCACGGCAACTGTAAGTGGACGTTGGGAATTTTTTTGGAACCGTTCCAGGAATCGTTGGAAGTTATTGCTAGTCCCCGAAAATAATCTAAATGCGTATTCACTAAACTAGTAACTGTATCCATACTCTTCTCAATGGAAGTGGAGGTTATCTACTTTAATAATTTTTCACTTGTTCATTTGTATGTATATCGGGAATGCGCTTTTTAGCGTTCTTACTGTACATATTTACTGATTCTAATTAATTTCTTTTTTTTTAATGAATCTGGGCTCACTCTTATCAACACAAATACACTTTTGACATCTTTTACACTAAATTAATTATCTAGGAACTTCTTACATTTGTTTGCTTTGAGTTTTTTCATGGTGGTTGGTGGTCCATGTAATTTAATCGTATTGTCCTTGATGGGTCTTGCTTTCTTGCATAAATATGTAAAAACAAAAAGGACAGTTCTCTATAAAACTGGAAAAATGAGAGCTGTACGTACAATCTGTGGAAAGATGCTGAGGATACATGCCAAATACCTAATGAAGATTACCAGAAAGCATGTGTTATGCAAGTAAGCGTTGAGCCAATGAATATGTCCTTTAGCAGTTGAAGAGGCCAGTTTTGAAAACAAGGTACAATCGACAGCTTTTTACTGTGTTACCATGGAAACACCGTTGGCTATAATTTACTTCAGCCCCTGAGCAATGGATAGGCACCCTCTGCTAGATTCATAGCAGGGGATATTGTATTCATCACTGTAACCTCTTGTGCTTCTTGCTGTTATATAGTCTCCAAAACCTTCGCACAATCTGCCCTCTACATCTATCTCTTACGAGTCCCGGATTCTATCAATTTTTTTAAGTATCGCGAAGCAGATTCTAGTTCTCTTTAGATGTCTTCTTTATTCGATTTTTTTTAATTGTTTTGTGTATGTAGGTATTTCGACAACATGGCCCGAACACCTGAGACTTGTAAAAATAAAAAAGGAAGCTTAGTTAAAAATATTATTTAGACTTTAGAGGGTACGGCGGCTAGTAAAATTTATAACGGGACACACTTACATAAAAATATACCTATATTTTTAATTTATTCATTTTTCTTTTTCCTCTAAAACTATCATAAAATTTCCATTTGGCATGTTTTTGAAGCGGCTTCTAAGATAGTAAAACGCTGACTTATGTGACATTCAGAACGGTAGACAATATTTTCAAGTCGCCTTGCTATTTGGCCACCGCTAACAGAGTTTACTTATTTGTGTGTAACTTCTTTTCATGTGATTGTGTTTATTTTTGCTTTGATTTGCAACTCTTGAAAATATAATAGTCCATTAGATTTGATGAGGTTGAAAATATTTTTGAATCACATTAACCCGATCTTTCATTTTGAGTATATTATTGTGTCATATGGTCAAATTCGGTATGTTTTGAGGTTCCTAAGGTATAAGAAAACTTCAAATACTTCAATCAATATCACATTATTGTTGTTAACACTATCACTACTCCAATAATTTAATATTGGTTGGTTGGAAGATATTATAGTGTTTATTTAATTGATTGATTTAGCAAAATTTTCTTTTACTTCTTTTTCAATATTTTCTCATTGCTTTCCATGTACCGCGGAGTCTTTCCACATATTTTTCGCGAGAATTCAAATCTTAGCACCAATAAATTACTGCAATTTATAAGCAAATTTACACATTCTATACAAAAAAGGTGCCGAAAAAGCTGGCGGAACTATATGTTCGAGGTATTCTCTACCAGTCAAACAGTCCCAGCCATTCTGAGACAGTATTCCAACCCCGAGTAAAAATTACAAGTGAAATAAAAAACACATAAAAAATAAACATACTCCTTTGTGGTTCCAGTTAAGGGCATAGGGAGACATCATAAACCCTCAATCGCCCTTTCAATCAATTTCATGCGGTCTTTCGGGAAAAATAGTTGATTATAAATAAAAATAATTTCATTTCTTTTTATACATTTTTAAAAACTTAAAGAAATAATGAAGTAGACGCGTGTCATCCGTCACCGAGACGCCCCAACATACGTGACATAACTTATTCACGGCAAGTCGTTTATTAGGGTTAGAGAAATGTGACGTGACGCTTCCAAAACAAATCAGTTATTTATGGATTATTAGCCCGGGAGATGGGGGAGAGAGCACAGAGACAAAAGACACGCGCATCTTAGTCAAACATTTCGTTTTTATATAAAAAGTACCTGTTTTTTTGTCTAAAAGTCGGGGAAGATTGTTTGTTGGTATTTATCTTATTGTTCGGAATATTTTATTTACCGAATTATGATTTAATGAATTGAATACTTAATGAAGTTGTATACAATCAGGCGTTTGGTAAAATAATCTGGATAAGGTGTTTAGATAAACATTTCTTTTAGCAAATAAAGAAGCAACATCGGAGAAAAGAAACACACTTATTTGTCAAGCATTTTTATGTCTTTTTTACCAACCTCCGTTTTTATTGTTATTTGAAATATTTTATTTATTGAACTATTAAGTATTTGTTGAAATGAAAACAACTAAAATAAGATAATATTTAATGTCTATTTAAAATGAAATTTAATTCTTATTTTCAAATTAAATTGGCGTTTGACAGAAGCTGTCAGTTGTTTGATAATTGGTACGATTTATAGAATAGTAGGTATTTATTGGAAAATAATATGGTTTCAAATCAATGCATCGGTCGGAATCACATTGAATAAATAAATATACAAATTCGAATTCTATATTCAAAGTTAGAACCATGGGACAACGTCTGTCGGGAAAGCTAGTATTGTATTATAATACCGTGAATACTTCGTTCTAATTTAGTTAAATAATTTTATAAGATAATTATTTTACCAATCACCATTGAATAATTTGACCAAACAACTGATTTCACCGTACGAGATAACCTTTTCACCAGCCGATGCTATTTATAAAGGAGAAGAGTTTCTCGGATCGCTCCTGCCTTTGATGTATCACATTTCAATCATCAACTAATTAATTACTTTTTCAAGGGGTGGCAGAGAGTACCTACACGCCGTGTACGTCTGACGATGACATCACATCCTAATGATGCTGTTTGTTCTTATAATATAGAGAAAAGCTGAGCGTTTATCTAATGATCGATACTGTAAAAGAACAGTAAGCGCCATCCGTGAGTATGTGGAGAAAGCTGAGATTTTAAAATTTTCGTTTTTTTTTTGTATTTCTTTTCTGGCTTTGTTCTTCTTCTTCTTCCTCTCTTTTTTTAATCTATGTTTCCTTGTAAATCGGGCTCCTGTGATGATGAAGTCTAGCTTCTCCATCTTTTTGTGGGGCGTCCATCTGAGATCCTCTGCATCTAGACCATGGCAATTCTGTTGTCTCCTGAGCCTTCTTCTCTGTCTACTCCATCTTACGATGTCGGTGTCCTTGCAGGTTCTTCGAATCTCATAATTGGAGACTCTCTGTCTCTTAGGGATCTTCCTGCTTCTTCTGTTAGCTATTAAAAAGTGGTCCACAAGCAACAACTGACATTAGTTGATTGTCCCAAGGTATAAACCATATTTATCCATTTTAAGATGTTTCTCTTAATTCCAATTTATTCATGGTAATTAACAGACAGCATAAAAAAACTTGTGGCACATTCCAGGACTAGATTGCATAACTACAAAAATTTAAACGTGGAAGAAGATCAAATATTCGAAACGTCATATTATTAACTTCTTTCTCTGCCATATTTATTTTATCAATCCCTCCACGTACAGAAAAGTAAAATATCTCTAATATAAATTAAAGTCGCGTTAGTGCGAACACTTATAACTCGAGATCGGCTGAACAGATTCTTTCAATGTTTGATTTATTGGCTTCTTCTCCGCTCCGGATAACAGAATAACCAATAAAACGTTGAACAAATGGGTTAGAAATGATATAAAATATAATATTTAAGTTAGTATGGAACGGATCACCTGTGACGCTCCAACGCCATCGCGGGTAGTTCCCTCTCATTCTTGCAAACGTAATTGCCGCTCTTACAATAGCCCCTCCCACTAACTCCAATTTTCATACAAAGTCAACATCGGGCACATAGAGGTAGAATGTCTGCGCGCGCATATTATATTCTCGCGTTGTTCCCGCCTGAGTATTGAATACGAATGAAATATGGATGTTTTGGAAATATTTTAATGTTAATATTTTATTAGCTTAACTCAATCGAATTAATTATGTATTTTTTCATGGGGGCGCAGTGCACATTATGTACCTACATAATATGAACGGACCGCCTCGGGTTAGAACCACAGGACAACGTCTGTCGGGAAAGCTAGTTTTAAAATAAACACGACAATATTATGTGATTAGGCTAGTTAATATTATAACACCACGTTCGTCGAGAGTGTTTGAATAGAATTCCTTCTACGTTAGCCCATGGGTCATAATTGCTGATGCGTAATAAATGTATGATGCATGGCAAATTAGACTAAAAGACACAAACCCATTGAACCAAGAAGCAAAGTATGTGGTCTGGAATCAGCGGGTATTTGAATTTTTCAAATACAACACCAAAAATAACCAGTTAACCTGGAAAAAAAACTATAACAACAGAAAGCTATCCAGGTAAAAAGTAACAGAGGTTGATTGAGAAAATAACAGATATAGAATATAATTAAATAATGTTATACGGACTTCCGAGGATTGTTGTAGGTGTTTGTTTTTTCGAGCATCGATCATGAACCTCAGTTATTAGGAAACGAATATGGAGAGAAAAATGTCTAGAAGACGTGAAAAGGTATTTGGAAATAAATAATGACACCCTTGACCAAAGGTACGAAACATCCTAAAATTTTAATTTTGTAAGAGCTCTTTTAAAACACCCAATAAATCAAACTTCATCCATTAATTCCTGTAATATGTCATAGAACCTATGAACCAATATTTCCAGTATACACATAGTATCCACACCGGACCGTACGTATAGCCGATGATAATAATATTTGTTCTTCCTATTGGAGTGCACTTCCCGCCAGGCGCTGCGGAATGTCTGCCAAGTTTACATCCGAGCAATCCATTGTGGTCTTCCCAAAACTAACTTAAAGATTCATTGCCGGAGTGGTGGTGCTGGCAAGGGCAGAGGGTAGCCGAGGAAGACGAGGGAGGGGGCAGAGGTTAAGGGATGTTAAAATATCCGACTAGGATAAACTCGAAAGTTAATAAATCCATTTTTATAGATGGAGTAAACATTTTTTTATGTCGCTATGTCCTCTCTATGTTGCACTTTGTGTGGAAGAGGTACACTATGGGCGAGTCGCAGGTATGCAGACCCCTATATTTCGATCGCTTGAAAGTGTTTTGGAATAAACGGTAGAACCACTGCTCTCGAAACATTGGAACCGTGGGCTTCCAAAAGCTCCCTAAATGCTCACGAAAGCAATCAATAAAGACTCTGACAGCACGTTTCTCAATACTTAACTAGTAATTTTTTTAGCGATCACGCCGTTTCCCGTAAGGCAGAGAGAACGGACCTCCACTCTTTTCTATCAAAGCATACTTCTTTCGATTCTTCCACTGAAAATCCAACATAACATATTATTAAGTAGACAGGACAAAAAAATATTTTTATACAGTTAATACTAATTAGATAATTTGATTCAATGCTAAAAGAGAAATTCTCATTCAGCACGTCGTCAACAGAGTAAAATGCCTTTCCCACGTGATACTCTCTTATCTTCCTATTAAATGAGAGATCGTTCAATGATCTCACTTTGGAAGGCAGATTATTCTAATAATAAAGTCTTATGTTCATGCATAGAAGACTCTTATTGACTTTTTTGAGAGCCTGTGATTTTATTGGTCTAATGTTTTGACAATTTCTCGTGTCATAATTGTGACAATCGGAATTCAATTATTGTGTTGTGTACGTTACTATATACGAGCAAATTGCAGGCATTCCCAAATATATTCGCAAGGCTGGGTAAGTATTCCCATTGTCTTGAAGGATTCTTTGCAAGAGTCTTTTTGAATTAATTATGTAATTTCTCGTATTAATTGCCCTTTTCTGTAATAGAAATTCTATCAGTCAGTCACTAATAATAAAATTCCATTAGAGTCAGCCAGTAGTAAAGGTAGTTAAAATTTAATTTCAATGTTCAGACATGTTTTGGTAATTAAAAATAGCCAATTTTGATCAGCTGCTTCTGCTATATCTATTCTTCTTCAAGTGCCATGGACATCTACCGTCTGCCCACACCTCGACTTCCATATATTTTCCCCTTCATTATTAGGTGAAGCAGTTTGTATTTGGTGTTGCGAAGTATGTGTCCCAGGTAGGACATTTTCCTTTTCTTGACGCTGGTTAACAATTCCCTCTCAAGACCAGCTCTTCGCACCACCTCCGTGTTAGTCACCATATCGGTCACTATATAATATATCCATTTTTAAGTCAAACATTTGCCTATGTTAGCCCAAGACGATTTCAAAAATCTATTCCTTCGAATGCTCATACTATAAGCCAACTCTCAAAGAACTTCAAAGAATGTTTTAACCATAACAGGAAAAGAGACGAAGAGATAGGTTATTTTGTATACAAACTCTTTTGATATGTATCTGTTAGTTATTATTATTGTACTACCAATTGGGAAACACCTATGTGTACTGTAATCAAAGTCAACATCTATTTGTAGGTATAGACAGTGAGTGTTTGACTAGAAATTCTTTAATAATAAGGGAGGTTGTTAAGAAATGGTTCTTTTAAAATCTATCCCAGTCATTATTATTTACTTGGGATAATCTGAAATTTATCAGGAAATATTTTCAAGGAACGACATTGTATAGTGCCGGTATACTGTTTAGGAACACATCAGGGTCCAGGAACAACAGACAGATAGTCATAGATTGATTTCCGTATACAATCAAACACATCGATTATATCCTCAAGGTAGAACAGTAGCCCTAGTATAAGTTTTCGATGATCGAATATCGAAACGATCATCAAAAGAGTTTCAAAAATTTTCCATACAAAAATGATCGAACGATTCGAACGTTTGATTTTAACTGAACACTATTTGCACGCTTATAAGGGCTTATTGGCGTGCAATAAGCTTTCGATAAAACTCGTACTAGCCCCACAGGCTCAGAACGTGTGAAATCTAAATATCGGCATCATTTATCTTCTAACTAATGTACCTAATTTTACTCATGGTGACTAACATCTTCGCCAATAATATGATCTTACGATTTAACAAGTTTTTAAACATGGTTTCCATTAGAATAAAGAACATTATCCGGTTTAAGAAGAATATCCCCAATAGCTAGAAGTGAATTCAATGAAACATTTTTGGCTGTTCAGTAAATTCATACTATTTCGGGGTGGATTCTAACGAAGTTCCATTCGTGTGCTTTGCTTAGGGCTGAGTATGCTTAGAATTCTTCATGAATAGATTCCTACTTATAAACCACAAATTTATCCCTTACTTACTTGTCTTACGATGTGTTTAGTTTAGTAAGATTTATTGTGTTGATATCTTAATGTGTAATTCTGTGTAAGATTCGATATAAGATGTGGTGCATTTGAACAATATGACCAAACTGTGCTGCATATTATATGACGAGGATTTATTGTATTAGATTACTTATCTATCACTGCCAAGTAGCTAATTTCATGTAGTATCTATACTTTCTTAACATTCTCTCGTTTACAGGGTGGCTATCAGAAACATAATATGCCTGTACAGTGTTAATAGATACAATTAGTTATTGTCTACATAAATTTCTAAGGCCAAAGTCAAGTGCAATAAAATGGCTACCAACGGTATCAGTAAGTCGATGTTCCCATGGCAACAACGTACAAACTACAGCTTTTTACGTACGTCAAACGCGATACTTGTGCAGGGTATATGATTGGAGTGCCAACGGAGTCGGTTAGTCGTTGTTACGATGGTAACCTAATACATAAAAACTATATCTTTTTACGTGATTACCATCGACACCGACTGGCCGATACCTTTAGCGGCCATTTTTTGCAATTGACTTCGGCCTCAGGACTCACGCTCCACTATATAGATGTTTATACATAAGTGTGGTCCGAAAATCATTGGTTAGGTGGAGTTAGTTGATCACTCACTGTTTTGAGATATTCTAATTGTAGATTTTATCCAAAAAGGCTCTTGGCGATTCATTGTAGCACTACTAAGAATGAAATGGATCCACAAGATAAAAATCAGCCGTTTGGAATAGCATGAATGATGCCTATTGCTATAATTGCCAGCAGTGAAAAGATGTCTGAGAAGTTAGTCTGAAAGTGAGAAAGTTAAACGAAAACGTGTTAAAAATTACAGCATAGAACAATAATTCGCGAGTTGCCATCTAGAGAATGTCATAAAATACGAAATACTTTGAGAATAAGTTATGTTTTAATTTATTCACACTTAAGACTTGAACTCACGCAGGATCGTGCGTCTCTTTCTTGCGAGACGCCAACCACCGATGTTCAAACTTTTATTACATGATTGCTCCCCTGGGGGCAGTCCGCGCCATCGTTGCGAACAAGTGGCGAACTCTTTGCCGTACCACACTTGTTTTATTGTCCTGTTAATTGGAAAACTTAATATGTACGTTAATTCTTTGTAGGTTGGAGCAAATAATATGTATTTATCTTTCAAAAATATTATTCTTTACAATACCTACCTACTCATATACATAACTGAAGTACCAAAAGTATTGGACTACATATTTTGCGAATTCATTTTTTTATTGAAAACAAAAATATCTCCCCACATCTTTTAATTTGAAGTAGGTAATCAATTTTTTATAATATAAAAATCTTTTTTTTTATTAAGGTACTCGGCCAACTAAATGTAGATAATTTGTTTCTTAGAATCAGTTCTGTAAATACTTACCTATTCCTTATTGATATTATTTGTAAATTTTGAAACTTATTTTATTGGTTAAGGATATTCTTTGCATTTCTTTATATACTTACTCTCGCGGGTGCATACATAAGGGAGTGCTTATTGTACGCACGAAGGAATCTGCCGAGAACACCCGAAAATGGCGATGCACACAGATACGAGACAAGACGCAAACACGACATCAGACCCGTCAAACATAGACTGACAAAAACATCTAAAAGCTATATCTGTCAGAGCGTCCGACTGTTCAATGTGCTCCCGGCAGACATCCGAAATCTGGCTGGTTCCGAGTTTGAGAGAGGAGTGAAGTCGTACCTTGTCGAAAAATCATTTTACTCCACCGACGATATGCTAAATGAGGCTAACAGCAGCGTTTAGCATAGACTATCAACTTGTTACTAGGTATCTACTTATTATTATATTTCAAACATTTTTAAATTGATAATAAACATACAACATGTCAAGGACAATGTGCCGGTTGACTCTTTACATCAACCGGCACTGCAAATCATAGGTATTTCACATTTTATTTTTGTCTTCTATTATATTATTATTGTCTATATTGAATTCCTTGACTATTGAAAATTAATATTTGTTATATGTAATAATGACGCCACCAAGTGCCTGCAAGGGCCTATGGATGGAGAAATAAATAAATAAATAAATAAATCAAAAAGTTTTTTAAAACGTATTTTTTCTCATCTTTTTTTCAATTATATGCATGTTTATAAGCCCGTGTATTGGAACAAAGTTTTGCATTAATAACCAATTACTAGAGAAAAAACAAACTCCATCAATATACATTATATTTTTACTTGTTCGCTTCTTTTGTATTATAATCACTGTTTGGCGCAAAGGTTTTTACTGTCACAAATGAAATTAAAAAAAAAAACTACAATATTTATTTTATTTCACGATTTGCAAATTTTCAGTTGTGGTAGTTACACATCAAGTAGTAGGATAATAATAATATGTAATGATTTTATTATTGAGTACCTAACTGGGTTGGTACATTGGATTACATTCAACACTCACGTAGATTATAATATTACCATTATTACAAGTTGGTGAATTCCAAACTGTAAGTATCTTGGCAAAAGTGAAAGTAACTGTTAGTTCGTCTAACTAAGGGTTGTTCAAATGTTCAATAAATTGTAAAACTTGTTTTTTGGCAAATAAAATTTCATCATCCTCCTTAAAGAAAACATTTTGACGTTAAAGTTTCTTGGTGAGGTATGTCTATACAAAACCATCCACAGCAATATAGTCCTTGAAAAGTTATGTTGCAGTTTTTCTGTACATATGTTTGATATTGTGGTGGCGAAGGAGAGCGTTTTTCGTAGGCTTTAATTGTTTTTAAAGAACTTTTCCACGACAAAGCCTCGATGCTCACCGGACCGGAGTAGTCGCCACGCCACTCGAAGCTATTCTCCAAAGATGCTTGACAAGTATATAACAACGTTTTAATTATTGTCTTTCTTCTTCTTAGACTGTCATAATGGGTCATCCCATTTTTTAATCATGACCATCACAACAGATACTTTATTCTTCCTTACGTTGGCATTATTGGAAAATTTTATCAGAGGGTTTCTCGTTGCCTTCTCAGGTGAATTTTTCTGTACGCATTGCTTTCTTTTAACTGGTTGGTTCTGGTTTCGAAGCTTTAGAAATTTGCCTTTCATCGAATCATTTTTTGCTATGATATGTCAACTCACCCTAGTCACCTGGATTTCTTATAGTTTGCCATTTCGGACTCCACCAACCTATACCTACTCCTTTGGTGGGCTTAATTAGAGACTTAGGGAGAAACTTGTGTTCTTCCTTCCACGACGGATTTTGGTTAATAAACCTTGGATGACTTCGTATCAAAAAAGATTTATCACAAATTATGTTCTGTTGATTTGAACATAGACCCTCCCTTAGACTTCGATACCTCACAAACCTTCGCCAACCCTATAAAACCGCCATAGATGTTTCTTGCGTCATCAAATCATCTTTCCAGAGGCCTGTAAAAGCTTCTCTGGTCAGTTCTTTGACGACATTTGTAGCTCTTTATAATGCATCAAGCCAACTCTGGTCACATTTTGAGCTTAGCTCATGTTTTGTTTGGGGACCTTTTGAACCCCATTAGTAAATCCTGATTTCTATCGCAAACTGTCTGGCGGGTCAGCTAGTTAAAAATATTATACAAATATTGATACGATAGTGTTTGTGGCTATATTCCTTCTTTCAAAGTAATGATTTTGCGACAATACACCTATATTATTTATATTAAAAACACTTCTAGTATTCCGCATGCTATAACGATAATCATAAAATTGACATACAAATGTAGTCAAAGTTTGGAAAACACTGTTTATTATTGTCAAGCGGGCAATGACACACACATACAAAGAAAAGTTTTAATATATAATAAAAAAATACAGTAATTCTCAAAATATTATTAAAGGTATACTAGCTCTGCTACCCTAACTGTTTTTTGGTAGATTCCTGAAAATGGTAAAAGAAAGTTGCGTGGAATATAAGAAAATTTATCTTAATCAAAATAATTCCTCTATAACTGCTTTGCTTTTTAAAAACTCAAAAAGATGGCGGTGTAGTAGAAAATTTATCACGTGAGAAACTTGTTAACTTATTGTATACTAGTTTTTTAAAGGCGCCCGTGGCGCCCACCTATGGCCTTTTTTATGCAAACTTTACTTTCTCATAGCATAGCTGTGAGCATTCACATGGAGGGTTGCCAGATGTCCTGTTTTCGTTATGCTTGTCCGGTCAAGAAATTGTCAATGTCCGGTTATGAAACTGAGAAAACGACCTTTTTTTTTTAGGAGAAATTCAGGTTTCCAGATACCAAATTTTAGAAATGACCTTTTTTTTTTAGGAAAAGTTATGTTTCAAGATACCAAACCTCCACCCCCAGTCCTGTCCGGTTTTTTTTTCAACACAACCCTATTCACATGTGAGACTTCAAAATACTTGGTTGATTCAACTCTTTATGAAAACTCAAATACCTACAACTTAAACTTTTAATTACAAACTGTACATTCAAATAGCTTTTAGCATGTGGGTATTTACCGATTTGATTGATTAAACTTTTTCATGTAAACTTTGCATTCGTATTGCCGAATTCTTATATGAGACTTTAAAAAACTTGATTAATTGAATTCTTCACGAAAACACTAAAAACAACGTGAACTTTTTATAAAAAACTTTACATATTATGTATGGCTTTTCAACGTTATGAATTCACATGAAAATCTTTAAAAAATTACTCTAGGTGTGTAAACTTTTTATTGAAAACATGGCATTCGTATGGTTTTTCTCCGCTATGATCTCGTGTGTGTGGATTAAAGATTCGTGGTTTGGTAAACTTTTTCATGGAAACTTTGTTTTCTTATGGCCGAATTCATTTGTGTGACTGTAAAGCACTCGATGATAGATTATAACTATTCATGATAATATAACTATTTATAAAAATACAAAAAAAAAAACTTTTTATTACACACATTGCATTAGCAAGGGTTTTCTTGGCAATGAAATCGCGTCTGTGAGTTAAAGGTCTGATTTGGTAAACTTTTTCATACAAACTATGCTTTCTTTTGGCCGAATTCATATGTCAGACTTTAAACAAATTTTGAACTTTTTCTAACAAAATATGCATTTAAATGGCTTTTATCATTTGATTGATTAAACTTTTTATCGCAATGGTTACATTCGTATGGCTTTTCTCCGCTATAAGTTCACAAACTTTTTATTGCACACATTGCATTAGTAAAGCGAAGTCCGGCTGTGCGTAAAAGTTTCCTGATTTGTCAATTTTTTGGACGAATTCGCAAGTGATACTTTACAGCACACGGTTGATTGAACTATTTATGCAAACTTAAAAATGAAATTAAACTTTTTATTGCAAACTTACCATTCAAATTGCTTTTAGCATGTCATTGGTTATTTAAATTATTTGATTGATTGAACTTTTTATTGCAATTATTGCATTCGTATGGCTTTTCTCCGCTATGAGTTCGCATGTCATTCTTTAAATTACTTGAAACCGCAAACTTTTTATTGCACTCATTGCATTAGTAAGGCTTTTCTTCACTATGAAGTCCCGCTGTGCGTAAAAGTTTCCTAATTTGGTACACTTTGCTTTCTTATGGCTGACTTCGCATGTGAGTTTTTTAATAACCCAAAAAAATGTTTTTCTCTACGTCAAGACCTTTAAAAAAAGTGCCCAGCCACCAGGCATAATAATCATTATGTTACTGTCAGTTGTCACTGCTGTGAGCCGTATTGTATTAGAAGAACAATATTATTATTTGTCTTTAGTTGCGAGTGGCGCGCCATCTAGCGGCGTTAATGACATCAGTCAGTCAGTCAGGCAGTCAGTCAGGCAGTCAGTCAGGCAGTCAGTCAGGCAGTCAGTCAGGCAGTCAGTCAGTCAGTCAGTGAGTCAGTGTTCAAGGCAAATATTATATAGATACTGTTGAAAGAAGAAGGCAAATTTCTAAATCCTCGAAACCAGAACCGACCAGCTAAAAGAAGATAAACGCGTACAGAACAATCCACCTGAGGAGGAAACGAAAAACCCACTAACGTCACGATTATGTATGGCTCTAACAATTCAATACTGATGTTCGATTTTTAAATGGAACAAACCACAACGGGAATACGACCATCTTCTACGGTTATTTCGAAAGCTGATCACTTTACGTTAACAACGTTCGCCATTAGGTGGAAATATTATTTAAGTCTCCGAAACTCTTAATCATGAGAATTCTCGACATGTTCAACATGTCGAGAAATCTCATGTATACAACAATCAATCAATCAAATAGGAATCTATATCTTGCCTAGTGGGTAGATTTATCATATTGTATTTTGTACTGAGATATTTTCTATGGAATAAATGTTTATTATTTTTATTATCTTTAAATCAAATCTCCCTTTGCTCTTTGATGTATACAACAAGTAGTTATTTAATGATTAATGAAATAAAGAGATAAAAGTTGGAAATTATTGAGAACAAGAGAGCGACCAAATTTAAAGACAGCGACTGCTGTCGGCAGGATATTCCTATATCCATTTTTGTTTATGTCTCATCTTTATTGCCTATTGGCTACCTAAATCTAATGTAGGCCAAAAAAAGACACTCTTAGTGTTTTTTATAATAGAATTTAATTCTTGTTTTGAAATTTGATTGGCGTTTGACACAAACTGTCAGTTATTTGATAGTTGGTGCGATTGAGAGAATGCAGATAAAAAATATAATGTTATGGTTTAAAAAACAAACATTTTAAAGATTGTACATGTACATATCATCATACATAACAAAAGAAGTTAAAACAATAAAAATAATACTTGAACAATTGAACATTCTGAAAGCAACGACCTTAATACAACATGTATCAAACATTACCTTATTGTAAGACTGTTTTACTTTAAAAAGGTGTCACATTTTATCTTGACATACAAAGAAATATACAACTGACTTTATGAAGTAAGATTGCAGTTATAATAATGTTATACAGTCTGATGCTAACTTTTAGTTAGTCTCCCTGGGCGAGTCAAGTGTTCTTCAAAATTCAAAAGAGAAATAATATATAATTAAAAAATATAACAAACTTTATATATTATGTTTTTTTTTGCTCTTCGAGTCCTCTTTCACACTTTCTTATTTAGAGAAACTTCGTTTCTTTTTAAAAGTAAAAAAAAAAAAACTTTCTGAAAAAAAAAGCGTTTAAACAACACGATAATTCACAATGAAGTAAATCGCTGCAGGCTGTCTCACTTATTTAAGTTTCTGCTGAGACAGCGAATTTTCAACAAAGAATAAAAAACACAGAATGTAAATGATGTACGGTTAATTTGATGCTGAGAAATCAGACGGGGTTCTTTTAAAAAAAAATTAGAAAAACAAGTTTTAATTGTTTTCATATTAATTTCTCATGAATTTTCAACAATCTATGTAGGTAGGTACAGTATATAAAACTGAATGTTTGTAAGGGCTCGATAGATTCAAAGACCACTGAACTTATTTCAATGAAACTTTGGAATTTCCGGGAAGGTTTAAGCGGATTATGAGTTCAATACCACTCCTTTAGTTACAAGTGGAAAATGTTAAAATGTAACAAACATTGCATAAACCAGGAGTAATTGTTATATTGGCAATGTTCAAGAACTTACATTAGTTGTTGTTGTAACACAGCGACGTGTGAACGGATACAGCTAGAATTACATAATTTAAATTATTTTTAGATACATACTTTTCAGTGAAAAAAATATACATTTGACTAGTCATTTTGTATGTATAATAAAATTTTATAAAATTTAAGACGAACCATGAAAATTTCAGCGGAACGCTAAAAAGATAACAAAAATAATAATTGATAATTCGCGAAAACTAGAAAATATCTGGAACAATAATTATCCTTATTCTGGATTAATAAAATTTTCGGATAAACCTAAGCGTATTTTTGAACGGAGGGAAACTATGGAAAAATTGCGACGGTAATAGATAAAACCAACAATTTGTTGTTCCCACACAAAGTGTTGGTACCTGTGTGATCTTTACAGAGTAATCTATAGTTTTAAATAGATCCTTTTTTTGGCAAATTCCAAGATTCAGATAAATCAGTCGATCCCCCCTATCAAAGGACCCCTTATTAACCCGTTTTTTACCAAATTTTATTTTTCATTTTTTCTGCCATATTCTGTTAGGTTTTAGGACGAAAATAAAAAGTTAACCAGAAATTTTTCGAATCCAAAAAGAAAAACCAGCATTTTATTGAAAATTTTCATGATCCCCATATGGGGCCGACGGCTAATGGCGTGTTATAATTTACTCCATACAATTATTATTGCAATATTTCTTGTGTTCATATTCAAACAAAATTTAACAATTATTTGTTATAAATGCAATATATATATATATATATATATATATATATATATATATATATATATATATATATATATATATATACTAGGTATGTCATCGTTTTACACATTCAACTTGTAACCCTTCATCACATTTTATAAAAAAAATATCTGAGATTTTTTTAACGAATCACACATTTTCATTGCTTTTGTCCTTTCTAAATACGCATTTCCCCGTTTGATATTTCCTCAGAGCATCAGAAACAATATGCTTTTCTGCACCGGTGCTATAAAGAAGACCCCAAACTGCATAAAATCGGTATTTAGTGCATCAATTTTGCAAGCCGAACTTTGAATGGTTTATCTCTTTGGTTTCTAATGTGTAGGTATTCCTATTAGCATTATCTGGGAAGTGTAAATTCTGTTTTATTTCCATATATGTATCATCGGTATACAGTTCTTTACAATCCTACAGACAGATCTTTCTTTTCTGACCGGTGGGTACATTTGAAAGTGGCAGAGAATGGTATCCTATCTGCAAAACAATACCTACCTAAAGTCTTTTTCAGGACTTTTTGAAGATAATAAATAATTGATAGTGTTTATTTTTTGGAACTTCATTCGATGGAGTGGCATGTACCTACACACAGCCGTAGCAAAAGCTATCGCATGGAAGGAGGGGGTCAGTCACCCCCCCCCCTCCCTCAACATAACAATAATTGTTACAAATGATTTTGCCACTTACTTGAAAAATCATTTGCACCAAATTATTTGCGAGTTTGGATTGCATCGGATACTTAGAGGGGGGGGGGGGAGGGGGGGCAGATCCCCCTCTCCTTATGTACGCTCATTTAGGTACCTATATTTTTCAAAAGCCCTTTCACCATTGGGAAAATATTTTCCATTATTGTTTCGTCAAAACTTTTTCAATGGACAAACCATCCACATCACCAGGCGGCAAGAAAACCAAGTGCACACCATCTCTTAACTCTACAATATTATAAAAATAACTTTTATCCATATAATTCTCAAGATTCTTCAATAAAAAGTGCCATGCTGCCCAAAATAGCAATAAAATCAAAACGAAAATTTTGTTACCAATATCCATACTGATTTAAGTACACGCTATTTACCGTGAGCCCCATTTGGGGATCGTTCTATTTTTTGTACATAAAAAGTCTCACATATTATTTGAAATTAAAAATATGAATATTCTACTTTAAATACATGTTTCTATCACTTTTAAACGAAAAAAGTAAAAATTTAATTTATTTAACCTTTCAAAATCAGATGTGAATTGGTTCAATGATATATCGAAAAAAATATCGATAAAATTAAGCTTCGATGATTATTTTTTTACTAAAAATGCTAACAAAAAGTTATAAAATGTATTCCTATGTAAAGAAGCACTCTTTCTCGATGATATCTAACTTTAAAATATACTAAAAACTCCTAGATGGTGTTGCTGGCAGGATTTAAAGAAAAGGTCCCCAAATGGGGCCCACGGTAAAAAACGGGTTAATGAATAATTTTCTGATTGTTACAGTTTGGACTTTCGAAATGGACCCCTGATTCATTGGGCCACTACAGACGAGCTCGGTGCAAAAACTCACTTTGTCCTGGATGAAGGGAAGCCAGAAGAGGCTCATTTGGCCATCAAAGGCGTTTCAGCCAACGATAAAGGAATCTTCAGATGCAGAGTTGATTTTTTCGACTCGCCGACAAAGAATTTCAAAGTTCACCTTTCTCTTGTTGGTAAGCGAATTTTTTTAATATAATAACAAGATAATTTTATCATAGATCACTCTCTCGAGAGTGAATTGCCACTTCGTAAAGAAGAAGAAGAAGAAAGATAATTTTATGATCATGAATTTCGAATCCCAAATTTTACGTCTTCAGGATAGCTCTACGAAGAATATGTGGAAAGACTCTGTGGGATATGGAAAGAATGAGTGCATTAGGAAGGAATGTGGTATGGAAGTTAGTGCTGTGACAAATTTGAAAGTAAATAAGCTGATATCGTTTGGGTATGTGAAAAGAATGGATGCAAATAGAATGACAAAGATAATTTTATAAGTTTGAAAGGAAAGGTGTTAGAAAGCGTGGTTGACCGAGAATGACGTGGATCGAACACATCGATTCCGTCCTCAAGGACGGCCAGGTCAGAAGCATATTAAATAGGAGAGGTTGTATGAGAAAAGTAATATCGGTGGAAGAAGCGAAAGAAGTATACTTGGGTAGAAAAGAGTGGGGGTTCGTTCTCTCTGCCTACCTCTTACGGAACACGGCGTGATGGATAAAAAAAAACTTAACACGAATACACTCTTTGACTCTTTCACAGTAAGCTACTTAAAGCTTGTGTCGTGACAGAGGAAGATCGTCACCTGGGATCGAACCAACGATCTCCGATATTAAACAATACGAACGCCGGCGTTGTGACCGCCAGTCTACCAACCACTTGATGTTTTTGTTACTTCCAAATCCAAACTTCCAATCCAAACTCCCTTTAGACCCCACTTAGGGGCATAGGGAGGCAACAAGAGCTCTCCATTGCGCTCGATCTTGCGCAACGTTAATGACCTCCTCCCACACCATGTCCAGATTCCTCAGCTCTGCCTCGAAGGAGCGGAACACAGTATGAGAGGGTCTTCCTCGTCTCCGGGACCCTGATGGGAGGAAGAACAGCGCTCTCCTCGGCCAACTGTCATTCGGCATCCTTAACACATGTCCCAGCCAAGTCCATCTCCTCCACATAATAGTAGAGGTGATGGGCCCACGCTGGGTGC
The DNA here is from genome assembly GCA_963576905.1 of Mystacides longicornis. Taxonomy (NCBI): domain Eukaryota; kingdom Metazoa; phylum Arthropoda; class Insecta; order Trichoptera; family Leptoceridae; genus Mystacides; species Mystacides longicornis. The sequence goes on along the minus strand of OY756439.1, from coordinate 2,937,202 downwards.
GCCGGCGTATAGCGTCGTTCGTGATGCGGTGGTACCATCTTATACCCAAAATTCTCCTGAGGCACTTCGTTTCGAATGCAGATACTTTTTGTGCCTGGGCCAGAGTCAGGTGCCAGGACTCACACCCATACAGGAGAATGGGCAACACACACGCATCAAACAGTTTACATTTCGTCTCGACACTAAACGCCGACGCCTTCCATATCTTGGTCATGTTGTTGAAGGCGCCTCTTGCCATACCGATACGTATCGTATTTTTGTTACTTAAATAAATAAATTAATATTATTTTATTTCGCTGTTTTTTTTTTTATTATTAAGATAATCAATCTATGGGTGGAGTGCCTAAGTAATTATAAAAAAGATAATTGTATAGTGGAAATAAAATACGCACTAAACGCCAAAAACTTCATTTTGAGATAATCTAATAAAACTGATTTTTCCCCCATACAGACATAGTACTATGATGATTTTTGGATCTGCTTTTTTACGCCTTTAGATCATCGATATGGGCTTAGTGCAATATTAAGGCTATTGACAATGATTTATAGAACATTTCCTCATACTCAACTCATTTTTTTTTTCATTTTTGGCGTTTAGTGCGTATTTTATTTCCACTATACAATTAATTTTATATGGGACGTATTCTACATACAAGTAGGTAAAATACCTAAGTAAAAAAAAATCTCCTTATTTATTTTGACATAAAAGTCACCCGTTTATATCTCTTCATTTTTTTTCTTACTAATAAAAAATAACAATATCATTCTACAATATAATAATTACTTAGACAAACAAATTGAAATGTTGTTTTCTGAGAAACAATAAGAATATTTTTTTTTATTTGATCATAGGCTCCTCATTATAATAATAATTGTGATGTTTCTTTATTTATTTTTTTTCATTTTTTTTCAGAATCTCCCAGTGAACCAAGAATATTCGACGGACAAGGGAGGGAGATAGCGGGTATCGCTGGACCATTCCGAGAAGGGTACGACCTCTATCTCGCTTGCCAAGTCAGTGGAGGTAAAAAAATTATAATAATAAAACGTTCAAATTATTTTATTTAATTAAGTTGTTTTATATTTATTTTATTTAATTAGATGAAAGATTACGCTTGTCGAAATTCTAGTTCTTGTTCGTTGTTAAATTATATTATGCTGTCAAAAAATGATCAAAGAATAATCTTACCATAATAATACGAAAAAAATTGGTTTTAATGTGGTCTATTCTTGCAACAACATATTATACAATCACGTCACGTGTTTCATATGTGACTTATTTCCTACTACACCGCCATCTATTGATTTTTTTTAAGTTATGCAAATGTAGAGGAATTGTTTTTATAACAAACTTGTGACCCGTTGTACTTCATCCCGCACCCGAATCAACATCAATTATTACATAATGCTATTAATTATTAGCTAAAATCTACCTTATAATTCAGTTTTTATGCCGTAAACTGTATTAAGACCCCGCACAGACAGGAAGCGTTCAAGTGGTCAGCGTTCGTCCGAGTCTAACACGCATAGCACACGGTCAAAAATGCTGCGTTCCATTTTCCCAGCCAAGCTTGTATACGTGAAAAATGTATTGTATTTCGATAGTTCGTCTTCAGAAGATGAAGCCCTGCTTTTGTGGACTTTGGAAGAGTCTAATACGAAAAAAAGATACTGGGTGCATCCGATTAACACTGAGCGAGGTGAAAAAGAGAATCAGTATTCGTTTTCCTGATTCACTTGAAGATGAAGGACGTTTTTATATTTACTTCCGAATGTCGATAAATAACTTGAATGCATTGCATAATCATATAAAAAAGGAAATTAAAAAAGAAGACAGCAACTTGAGAAAGGCGATATTTCGGCGCCTTTCCCTTACTAAGTCAATTGATTTTTTGTGTAAGCCATCTGCGAGCGAGGCGTCCCACGAGTTCTTTGTACTTCTGACAATAGAACGCAAGCATTTAACTGACCGGCGCGGTCTTACTGCCGCTTTGTCTGCGAGTTGCTATAGTGATTACAATGGACGCAGGACGAGGAACTAAGAACGCTTGAACGCTTCCTGTCTGCGCGGGCTCTTAATTCTTGTAGTAAGTTTCTTTTTTTATTCTGGGTTAGGTTGAAGTTCGACAGGCGGGTCAGCTTGTGTTATATGTTTTCTAGCTTTGGATCTATGTTGATTTGGTGTGAAAGCAAATTTACTCTATGCAATAGAGTTGACATAAAACTTTCTTTTTTAGGCAAACCTCTACCTCAAGTGTCTTGGTGGCACAATGGTAAGGAGTTGGACAGTCTTCCAGATTCTACGAGTCCCCCTGGTGTAATATCCAGACATCTCTTCATTGGGACGGTGACGCGGCAATACTTTGCCGCCAAACTCCAATGCAGGGCTCAATCATCAGATTTGTTGCCATTTATTGTCAAAGAGGTCCAGCTGCAAGTTTACTGTAAGTACACAAAAGCTAATCCTTATATTATAAAAACAGTTTGCTTTTTACTTTAACGGCCGGTTTCGAAAAAAGCGACAAAAGAACTCTTTAGCTCTAGTTTTTTTTTTACCCATCACGCCGTTTCCCGAATGTTGTAGGCAAAGTTGTTATGTTTAGAGGTTTAACGAGCACAATAATATTAAACACATATTATCAAGTTTAATGTGTATTCTTTATTATCATAATAATTCAATAGAAACGTTTTGTACACAGAGCGAACAGGAAGTAGGAAAAAGGCAGTGTTGCCAACATCAAAATAAATGTACAAAGACAATGAATATTCCAACACACCTCCTTACATTTATGATGATACAAGTTATAATATACATATGTCAAATCAAGATCACTCACATTACAATATATTAACATTACACTTTATATTAAATTTAGCATTTCTCTATATCTGTCAAATTTTACTCTTCCCAAAGACTTAGTAAACAAATCAGCAATATTATTTTCAGTATCTATTTTCACAATATCAATAATTTTGTTTATATAACTCTCATTCACATAATGATATTGAACCTCTATATGTTTCGAATTTTTTGTGAAATTACCACATTTTGCAATATTTAAAGCCCCAGAGTTATCTTCATATACATTTGTAGGCTTATCAATTTTAATAAAAATATCATTCACAATATTGCGCAAAAGAATTATTTCAGACACTGCTTCACTCATAGCTACATATTCTGCAAAAGTAGACGACTTTGTAACACTATTTTGCTTTTTTGATTTCCAATAAATGACATTTCCAAATAATCTAATGATAAAACCAGTAGTTGATTTTCTGTCACAAGTATCTCCGGCCCAGTCGGCATCAACAAAACAATCCATAATATCAGACTCAGAATTCTCTTTGTATGTCAATTTTAAATTCTTTGTTAAATATAAATATTTTAGAACTCTCAAAGCATACTTAAAATGTGTATCGTTATAACAGTTTTGGAATCTACTCAAGTAATTTACGCTATAAGCTATATCAGGTCTTGTTCCACCACTTATGTATAAAAGTGCACCTATTAAGTTTCTATACTTCACATCCTCATTAATGTCACATTTATCCAATTTGAGATTTATTTCAAGAGGGGTTTTGTACAACTTACAATTTTCAATTTTATATCTTTTTGCTAATGATTCTATATAAGACTCTTGACTCATCGTTACAGTTCTAGTTTGAGAATAATCATATTGTTTATCAATGCCAATGTAATTTTTAACAACATCCATATCTTTTATTTTAAATTTCTTACACAACTTGTACTTAACATCAAAAATTAAATGTTCATTTTTGCAACAAATAAGAAGATCGTCGACAAATAATATTATGTAAATACTGACATCATTTACAACTTTTACATAAAGACAGTTATCAAATTTACTTCTACGAAAACCAATAGTTGTTATATAATCATTAAAGCATTCGTACCACAAACGAGGGCTTTCTTTTAAACCATATAAAGCTTTCTTTAGTTTATATACTCTACCACTACAATCATCAAATCCAAATGGTTGTTTGACATAAACTTCCGAGACTACTTTGCCATTGAGGAAAGCCGTCTCAACATCCATTTGATGAATTACCATACCCATTTGACAACAACAAGACAGTAACAATTTAAGAGTTTCCATTTTAGCAACAGGAGAATAAACATCATTAACATGATCAGTCTGTTGAAAGCCTCTTACAACTAACCTAGCCTTATAATCTGTTGGTGACTTCTTTTTATACACCCACTTTACGTCTAACACTTTTTTATCTTGAGGTTTATTTATCAATGTCCATGTATCATTTTTCACTAAACAGTCCATTTCACGATTCATTGCACCCGTCCACTGATCACAGTCCTCACTTTGAATAGCTTCCTGATAAGAAACTGGATTCGTCGCATCACAATAATTTGCTGCTATACAATAATAACCGTACTGCTCATCAAACCGTATTGGTGTCTTAATATTTCTCTTAGGTCTCCTATAAGTTTCTTCTTGCTCGATTGATCTGTCACAAATTTCTTCACTCTCGGTAGTCTCCTGCATAACTTCTTTACTCTTGGTATCTTTCTTTTCTTCTTTTGAACGATTATCTGTTTCGCACTGATTTTCATCATCTTCAAAGCCAATACATTCTACGTCCTCCTCTACAACATCTACGTGTCTTGCTACGATTACTTTCCCATTTATTAAAACTCTGTATCCAACATCTGAATATCCAATTAATACTCCTTGTTCTGCTTTCTTGTCCCATTTTGATTTTCTCTTTTCTTCTGAAATTCTCACAAACACTTTACTTCCATATAATCTTAAATTTTTCGCCGATATCTTCTGCTTGAAGAATATCTCATATGGTGTCTTCTTTTCGATGGTATTGGTCAATGTTCGGTTTTTTATGTACGCTGCTGCTTTTACAACTTCAGGCCAATAGCGCCTATCAACTTTAGCTTCTGCCATCAGACATCTAGACATGTCCATAATTGACCGATTAAACCTTTCCGCTGTGCCATTCAGCTCATGAACATATGGTGGACAAGTTTTTATTATTATTCCTTTCTTTCTTGCAAAATTGTACATTCCGTTATTTAAATATTCCGTCCCATTATCACATCTCAATGTTTTTACTGTTTTTCCTGTTAAATTTTGAACTTCATTTACATATGTTTCAAAACAATCCTTTACTTGATCCTTTGTCTGTATACAATAAACTTTTGCCAACTTACTATAATCATCAATGAACGATACAAAATATTTTTCTCCATTGTTGCCTGTTGTTCTGTGTGGACCATTTACGTCAGAGTGTACTATTTCCAAAATTTCCTGTGCTCCTCTTCTATCGTTTTTAAATGGCAAATTATGCATTTTGTTTTCCAGACATATTTTACACTTCAAATATTCAGTTTCTAGTTGTTTTGGTAGTCCGTCGAGTAGTTCTTCTCTGCACATAATATTTAAACAATTAAAGTTGACGTGTCCAAAGATTCGATGAAGTTTTTCTTTCGCTGTCAGTTTTGTAGTCATATTATTACATATTTCCTTGTTAACGAAACATTTCATTTTGTACAGATGGTTTTCCTTCTTTGCAATAGCAATAAGTTCTCTGTTAGCGTTATAGATTTTTGTGAAATATCCCTTTGATGTGATTGTATTTTGATTTGTGATTTTGGAGTAGCTCAAAAGATTTGCTTTCATTTCTTTGACAAAGAAAACATTCTTCAACGTTATTTGAGAATTGTTACCATAAACTGGGAAATATGCTGTTATGTTTCCAACCTTTGTTGCTTCCAATAACGTACCATCTCCTATTCTCACCTTTACTGGTGTATTCAACGTCTCACATGCATCGTAGTGCTTGTCTGTGTTTATGATATGGTCTGTGCAGCCACTATCCAGGAGCCACTCTATTTCCCCGTTGCTGCTTCTTTCACTTTGATATACAGTAGATGTGTTGGCGATTGTTGTGTAGAAACTGCTTCCATGCCCTGCACTGTTTCTACCACGTCCTCGTTGAAAATGTCCATCATACGACCCACGACCTCGCTGGCTTGCAAATCCGCGCCCTCCAAAAACATAACCTCTACCTGGCACTACACTATTTTGATTTCGACACTCCCTTTTCAGATGACCAGTCTTTCCACATTGAAAACATTTTCTGTCCTTATTAATTTTGCTATTTGCTTTAAAAACATGCGAACTATTATTATTATCACCTTCACTTTTCTCTTCAACACTTTTCAATTTAATTTTACTTTTTAGATAGTCAACCGTGCGTTGCTCCTCCGGCAATACATCTATTAAATCACCTATATGGCTGTATGTCTGCGGAAGTGACTTCAACATGTAATTAAGCTTCTCGGTTTCAGACACTACCGCACCGGCTTGTTTCAACTCATTTACTTGTCTTTCAAAGTCATCAAAAAATAGATTAACCTCAGAATAATTTTTCAATTTTACGGATTCAAGATTGTGGCGGCACACTATTTGCAGAGCAGTGGACTTCTTAACATACATTTCGTCAAACTTCTTCATAATTTCATACGCAGAGTTTAATTCACACACATACTCAAGTTGTTTATTTGAGATTGCCGAATAGATGTAGTTCGTTGCTTGAATGTCCCTTTCTTCCCATTTTTCATCATCGGTGCTGATCTTTGCCCTTGTCGCCACATCACTACACTTTTTGAACTGTAGATATTTTATAATAGGGTTTTTCGCTTCGGCTTCTCGTGGCGGACGGTCGTCTCTCTGGCTCTGAGTGTGTTTACGTTTATTATTATTATTTCTTGTGCAGGTGTTCAGTAGTGACGTCATTTATTTACATTGAAATTCGCTGGGAAAAAACAGATATTTATAAAACCATTTATTATTTTTTCACTTTAATAATAATATTATTGTTTTTTTTTTTTTCTTTTTCACTTATTAGTGTTAAGTAGGTTTAAGTACCCATTTATTTTTTTCTCTTTTTCATTCTAAAATTAGATTTTTTTGTTGTTATTTTTTTTTTCAATACTAATGTAGCATCATGGGAGATCCCCCTAATAAAGACCCCGATAAAATCAGATTAGACGATGTAAACTCTAGCACCAAGAGAAGAAGAACGGATGATTCTTCTCTGATGTCCGATTCTGGGACAATCATGGATACTCAATTTCCTTCATCAGTAACTTCTCCGAGTACCGAGGCCCAACCTAACCCCGAAGGAAAGGCTCCGGCCAGGTACCCTCAATCTTCTCATGCTCCATTTTTGGTCATAGTAGAAAATAAAAGCCCTGACAAACATCTTCACCCAATGGTATTTGGAGGTCTAGTGGCTAAGAATGGCGTTAAAGGCATCGTAAGTGGTGGCGTGCGTTCAGACGGTAGAAATAAAATAGCTGTGACTTTTTCATCTGCAAATTCAGCGAACTCATTCATTTCTAATGATATTTTATCTACATACAATTTGAATGCATTCATTCCAAGCTATAAATTGTATAAACATGGAATCATTCGCGGAATACCAACAGAGCTTAAAGACGAAGAAATCTTTGAGAATATTGAGGTTCCCTCTTCTTGTGGAAAGCTCAATAAACTTCGAAGGCTAAACAGAAGGATTACAGCTCCAGATGGGACTACTATATGGAAACCATCTACCACTATTTTGTTATCATTTGAGGGCCAATCCCTGCCTGAGCATATATATTTGTTCTATAACTCCATCAAAGTGGAGTTGTACGCTCGTCCATGTTATATTTGTCATCGTTGCCTTAGATTTGGACATACTAAAAAGAACTGTACCTCTTCCCCTAAATGCTTCCGTTGTGGTGAAAATCACCTTGGTGAATCTTGCCCAGATAAAGAACTCCCTCCAAAGTGTTCCCATTGCAAGGGAGAACACTTGACGACAGATGTTTCTTGCCCTGAATTCATCAGGCAAAAGAAAATAAAATACATTATGGCATCTGAAAATATTTCTTTTGTTGAAGCCGTCAAACAAACTCCCCCTTCAAAAAAATTTTACAGTGAGGTGGTTTCGTCCTCACAAAAACAGTATGGTTCATCTACAAAAAATAAACCTACCACCCCTGTTACACGTCCTGTGGTAAAACCAAATCTAGATAAAAGAGCCACAGAGGCCCTTCTTTCATATTCCAATGGGCAATCCACAAATCTCCAAAATGGCTGCGCTCTTAAAAATATAGAAACCGTTCCTTCCACGCTTTCATACAATTCAGAAAAAAACCAACTATTTAAAATGCTTTCCCAGATTCTCTCACTAGTTATTTCTAGTCCTAAAGATGATGTTATTCCTTTGATTCTCCCTATGCTTACAAAAGTATTTGAAAAGATGTCTGACAGTGAGAATGATGTGTTGTACAACCTTAGTACAACGCATTAATCGATCGTTTTATACATTTATATTTCAATAAAATAATAATCATGGCAAATTTACAAGATAACAATAAAAACAAAAGAGATCATTTAAATTTATTACAGTGGAACAGCAGAAGTGCCGTATCAAATAAACACGAAATAATTCAACTCCTCCATGACTTGGACATTGATATCGCATTGATCCAAGAGACATGGCTCCTTCCTCATTTCAATTTTAATGTACCAGGTTATGTATGCTCGCGTTCAGATAGACTATATGGAAGAGGTGGCGGAGCTGCCATATTAGTTGATCATAGAATACCTCACTCTGTAATTAATTTACCACAAAACCCGTACTTGGAAATAGTGGCGATCCTTGTCGATGGGATCGCATATGTATCAGTTTATATTCCTCCCAACACCGGCTTCGACGTCGGATTCTTTGACGCTGTTGTCGCACTTCTTCCTTCATCTTTCGTTATCTTAGGAGACCTGAACTGTCACTCCAACGTTTGGGGAAGCTCTATCTCAGATAGAGCAGGGAATTCTGTCCTTTCGTTTTTAGATTCTCATAACTTATGTATTGTCAACGATGGTTCTCCAACTAGAATGACCCCTCCAGGCCAGAACAAAAGCGCAGTAGATTTATCTATTTGTACCAATAACTTAATGGCTTCCCTCCACTGGTCGATTATGGATGACCCTCGATCCAGTGACCATTATCCGATTGTGATTCAATTTCATACTAAACCTATCAAAAATTCTCCTCACGGAAGACAATTATACAATTTGAACAAAGCAGATTGGAATGCCTTCTCTAGACATCTAGATAATAATGTTCCATCATTAATTTCAAAAGGAAACGAATGTTCAAATGTGGATGAAGAAAATACTGTATTATTAGAGTTTATTTACTCAGCTGCGGATGAAAGCATTCCTAAAAAGGCATGTAATAATCGCCCTAGAAGAAATGCCCCTTGGTGGGACGAAGAATGTTCTGAACTCATCAGAGATCGAAAGGAGGCTATGCGCAAAGTTCGGAAAAATTTTAGTTTGGATGCCTTCTTAACGGCTAAGTCTATCCAGGCTAAAGTCAAAAGAAGATTAAGACAAAAAAAGAGACAGGGATGGCAGAAATTCTGCTCTTCGCTGTCTCCCCATTCTCATTCGTCATACGTGTGGAGCATGATCAAGAGATTTAAGGGTTCTTTCTCTCCTTCCTTCCCTAAGGAAGGAGTAGAGACCTGGTTACCTGAATTTGTGAATCTCTTGGCTCCCCCATATGCGCCACGTATTGATCAAATTTCTCCTCCTTGTTTAAATTACTCCAGCTCAGAAACATTCTCTTTTCTTATTTCACCCTTCGTAATGGGGGAACTAATATGCTGTCTGCAGCGTGTAAAAGACTCTGCTCCAGGTTTAGATTTGATCCCATATACATTTTTCCAAAAGGCCCCACCATCTTTCCTAGAATATTTTTTGTCTTTTGTAAATAAAATTCTCATATCTTCTTCTGTTCCTGAATGTTGGAAAAAACAACTTATCATTCCAATACCTAAACCAAAAAAAGACCCTTCTTTAGGTTCCTCGTACAGACCTATTGCCCTCTCATCCTGTATTTTGAAAATTCTGGAACACCTCCTAAAAAATAGAATTGATTGGTTAATTGAACATAAGTCAATCCTTCCCAAATCCCAATACGGTTTTCGTAAATCCCTTTCTTGTATTGATAATCTTAGCTTACTTATCTCCGACGTACATATAGCTCTTTCCAAAAAAGAGTTTACAATCGCAGTATTCCTCGATATCGATTCCGCATATGATAATGTTTGTCTTTCCACTCTTTATAAAAAAATGATAAATCTTTCCTTTCCGGAACCCTTTGCCAAATTAATTTTCAACATATTTTCTGAAAGAACCATCGTCGTCAATCATGGTGAGAAAAATGTGAGTAGAAGCGTGTGGAAGGGTCTTCCTCAGGGATCCGTTTTGAGCCCAACTTTATTTAACCTGTACTGTTCTGATCTGGAATCTCTTATTCCACCTAACTGCTCTATTGTCCAATATGCTGATGACATCGCAATATATACGTCAAACAAAAATCTCTCCCTTGCTGAGGAGTGCATATCTTCTGCTATTGATAAGATCAACAAATGGATGTTTGATAATTCCTTGAGACTTTCGGCCCATAAATCACAATCAATAGTATTCTCTAGAAAACATAACAACCCTTCAATCGTACTAAAATCTGAAGGTCTTCCAATTCCTCAAGTGGAGGAAGTTAAATTTTTAGGCCTTTTCATAAACAGGAAGCTATCATGGCATTCCCAAATTAATCATATATCTCAAAAATGTGAAATAGGTATCAATATGTTGAGAGCTCTGTGCAACATATCCTGGGGATCACACCCTTCCACATTAAAGCTACTTTATAATGCCTTAATCCGAAGTCATTTGGATTACGCGAGTTTCCTATTTGACCCTCTCCCAAAAACTTTGGAGTCTAAATTGGACAGGATTCAGACAAAGTCCCTGAGGTTGATTCTAGGAGCTATGCAATCTACTCCAAATAACGCCCTTCAGGTCGAATGTGCTGATATGCCATTGAGAATTCGACGTCGGTATTTGTCGGATTGTTATTACTCGAAAAAGATAATGTACGAAGGACATCCTTTAACCAGCAGAATTGCTGTACTCAATAACATCGTAAGAAATGATAGATTTTGGTTGAAACGACAACCACCTAATCTGTGTGAAAGTTTTTCGAGCATCAACTTCCATGTAAAAAAATACCCATTTCCCTCCCCTATATACAACCTCCCATTCGAAGCTTTAATCTTTAGACCTGATACCGTTCCACACATGGGTTTAGACAAATCTTGTTTGATGTCTGCCCAACAAATAAACAGTGAATTTCAGTTTCAAATTGAGTCTAAATGGCCAAAGCATATTCAAGTTTACACTGATGGCTCCAAAACTACTTCCGAGGAATGCGTGGGTGCAGCAGTCCTTATCCCCTCTCTCGATATAAAAGTTCTAATCAAGTTACCTCCAGAAGCATCGATTTTCACGGCGGAGTGTGTTGCGTTGCTGAAGGCTCTTGACATCGTCAGTGATCTTAAATTCGATAAAACGGTTATATTCACAGATTCCCTCTCATTGGTCCAATCTCTCTCTTTCTCAGACCCATTTCGTATGGATAATGAGATATTATTACAAATTAAGAAGGAACTATTTGATCAAATGAATAACCACCAGGAGACAGTCATCACGTGGATCCCTTCACACAAGGGTATACAATATAATGAACAAGTTGATTCTCTAGCGAGATCAGCATCTATTTCTGGGACCATTCTTGGGAGTTTTGTTCTTCCTATAAGTGACCGGAGGCGCATTATGGAGGAGGCAGCCTTTAAAAGATGGGAAATCTTCTGGGATAGAGAGAGCCTTACCAAGGGATCTCTTTACAAAGCTATCAAAAATAATATCTCCAAAAAACCCTGGTATCATGGTTTGAAGTTGACCCGACCTCAAATCGTTAACATTTGCCGAATGCGTTTTGGTCACCATAGACTGAACAGTCATTTGTTCAAAATTAATCTAGTCGACAGTCCATATTGCGAGTGCGAGCTGGATCTGGAGAACTTGGACCATGTGTTCTTTGACTGTCCTTTAAGAGACAGATACGAATTGTACAATAGAATGAATATTCAACTCCCTATCAATATGACCCATCTCTTGTCCACTCCTTCGAAGAGCATATACAAACATATTTTGGTGTACATAGAGAAAAATATGATTTTATTATAGATAGCTATTTTTTTTTTTTTTTTTTTTTTTTTTTTTTTTTTTTTTTTTTTTTTCTCTCCATGTCTATTTTCCGTCTGTGAGTAAGTCTTACTTTGCTGCCAGTTGGCACAAATCGTCCTTTACGTGACGTAATGCCATATTTATATAATAATAATAATATTTTATAATACGAATCTTCCAATTGCTGTACTCTGATCCATCGAAAATCGGTATCGTAATATCATTGTTTTTGGCGGCCATGATGGTTGACGCTCAACCACGCTGTTTTTTTTCTTAAATTTTATTTTACACGAACTTGACTAATTTCTTTATTATCACTGCTTCTGCACACTATAACCACGGACTGCTACCATGTTATGTTTAGAGGTTTAACGAGCACAATAATATTAAACACATATTATCAAGTTTAATGTGTATTCTTTATTATCATAATAATTCAATAGAAACGTTTTGTACACAGAGCGAACAGGAAGTAGGAAAAAGGCAGTGTTGCCAACATCAAAATAAATGTACAAAGACAATGAATATTCCAACAAAAGTACGGACTCTCTTTTCTATCCAAACAAACCTCTTTCGCTTCTACCAAACGCATGACATTCCGCATACATGCTGTTCTATTCCTTTTGCTCCTGACTTGGCCCTCCTCTAGGACGGCACCGATATGGTCGTACCATGTCATTCGAGGTCGGACTCGTCTGCGTGCACCCATTCTTTCAGATTTATATATTCTTTTTGTCATTCTCTCCTCGTTCATTCTCTCTACATGCCCAAACCACCTTAATTTATTCACTTTCATTCTAGTCACTACGCTAACATCCAATCCACATTCTTTTCTAATCTTATCATTCCTCACCTCATCAATCAGTCTCTCTCCGCATATCCTACGCAGTGATCTCATTTTCACAGCATTTATTCCAACTTCCAGATTATTCATCCATGTCCATGTTTCACTCCCATACATCATGGATAGTATCAGGATTGCATTGTGCATCAACTGTTTGGATTGTCTTATGCTAAAGGAACCTATAAATTTAAAGTATCCTGCAAGTAGACGCGTTGTTTCATAAAAAATATTCCCGCTAACGTTTGAAATGTCAAAAAAATGTTTGAATGTTGGTAACAGTTGGTAGTGTTACCATGGAAATCTATGGAAAACATGGGTTGTTTATTAATATTTTCGCGGAATTTCTGTCAATCTGCAATTTCATTTCTCAATGGAGCATGAATTGTTGTTGTTAATTTATTATTATGGTTTATGAATAAGAAAAAGATATCTGTAAACAATAATATTCTTCCCGTTTTGTCATATTTTCCAACCTATTTTAGTCATTTTTTTCCACAGTGTCACCGTATACAAAATGTTCATCATTTGTGACAGAGAGAGCGCCGCGAAAGTTTCTATTAATTACGGTGGTAAAATAATATTGAACTACACTACGTTAGACTTTAAATCCCAATAACGGGACTTTAACATAATGTGTGATTTTGTTGTTATGAAACGCGTTATTTTTTAAAGGCAACCTTAAGTCTCCCTTATTTTTTATGAAACCGGCTGTAAGGCATTGACTAAAAACGAAAAATCAAATTTATCTTCGCATGTTTTCGGGGAAATGTATAAAGTAAGTTTTTGTAAAGAATTTTTAACTATCACGCCGTCTCCCTTAAGTACTAAGCAGAGAGAACGGACCTTCCCCTTTTCTATCAAGCACTTCTTTCGCTTCTTCCACCGACATACTGTTTCCTATAAAACGTCTTCTATTTCATTGCTTCTGACCTAGCTTTCCTTGAGGACGAAATCGATGTCTTAGATCCACGTCATTGTCGGTTGACCACGCCTTCTTACACTTTTCCTTTCTGCCTAATAAAATATCTTTGTTTTTATGTTTTTTGACCAATGTTTTCACATGACTAAGCCCTGTCATCTAACTAAAGACTCTATCTTCCAAATCACTTTCCTTCATAAAAATTCTTGTGTATGTTATTATTATGAATGCTATTTTACTACATGAGTACGTCAATGTTCGTTTTATTCTGACATCATCCGTTTATATTTTAGCTGGAACTCTTGGAAATTATTTTTTTCTACATATAACTATCCAAAAATATTAAAACACCACCCCCTATTCCAATTCAAATTAAGTGCGCACTAAACTAAAATAAGAACGGTCCTATTTTAGTTAGCCGGATTGGTATTCGAGAAATTTTAGAACGTTCCTATTTGTTCCTAATTAGACTTTAGTTTGAAATTAGTTCATTTTGGTATTCGGATTTCGTATTTAAGTCAATTTTAGTGCGTTTATCTAAATATCTGATGATATTTTTATGATAAATGTTTTTTTTTAACCAAATAATTATTATAAAACAAGTTTATTTTTATTAAAAATATTAAGCATTTCCCCCGAATTTATTATAAGTAATACAAATAATAGCATCAAAAATTATTATCATTGAACACCAATGCAATCATACAGTCGTCTTCGTTACACTTCGGGTTGGTTCGGCAGTTTCCGGCGACCATGTTACTTGGAACATGGAGCTCGTTTGAATTTGCCTTCTCCGATTGGCTGTCCGCTTGTCAGCATCAACCAATAAGGCGCATGCTCGATCCATAGACAATTATAATTCAAAAAAATATTTATGGTGAACTAATATTGGTTTTTAGAACACGGCATAATTCCGAATACGAATTTTAGTTCGAGTGAACTTAACATTTGGAACGTTCTTAATAAGAACGTTCTAAAATCCGAATAGGGGGTACTATGTCAAGTTCTAAACTTCAAACTTTGCTTAATAAAAGTTCAACAAATTTTCTATCAATAAATACACAATATTTTAGTTTCTGTTATCCGTCAATATCAATCAACTTCTTAGATTTCGATTATAGACAGAATCAAATGCCTTTAAAAATCAGTTTTAAATATAAATCATAAAAAAATATATCGTTATTGTGTAGCAATCGAAACTTTTATTTTTGTTATAATAAATTTCGTAAAATATTGTATCGAAAAATTCGCGTAAACTACGAAAAATTACAAATTCAATTTATTAAACCCTCGCTTATTTTTCCACCTCAGAACACAGCGATACAAAGAAAGCATCGTTCAATATGTCAAGACAAGTCGAAACACTCATGTCTTGTTAGGTACAACTTTCATGATTTATTGTCTTGTAAAAACTTTTCAAAGAAACTCATCCTTTTTGTAGGGGAAAAAATATTGAAGGAAGTACCGATACGATCATGCTGTAACTTAATTTATTACATTTTTAACAACATCTTTTGTTAACAAACATCCTTTTCGTGATTTTTTCGATATTTTCGCATAAATGATGTCTAAATAACATGTTGATAATAATAAAAAAGTATTTTTCTAAAAAAATAAACTTGTTTTCACACGTCATAGTATGGTAAGTTTGGCCGATATGAGTATAAAATTAGAAGATATTGTTTTTTTTTTTTTTTTTTTTTTTGTATAGAAGGTCAAGGGACCATATGCCCCTTGTGTCACCGCGACCAATTTAGATCTATTGTGACATCCTTCAATGAATTCATGGAGCGCTACCACTTTGTGCCACGTCTCCAGAGGCCTCTTGCAGAGTTACAGTGCCTCTTCCCGGCTCCTGCCCTCCGCAAAAGGTCTCCTTAATCTTCTTTTTGAAAGATAGGTCCCAACAGGATTCCCATCTCTCGGTTGCAACAAACGCCCTTGATCATGTGACCTTATGTCCACTTTGACCACTGATGCGGAAGTACCTATTATATCTGCCACACCAGGTCGGTTCTACAAAGGTGCCATGTACATCCTCCATAGTCAGAACTAGGGAAATAAAACTCCGCCCCTACAGATCCCTGTATGTAGGGGTAAGGCAAAAAGTCACCCTGAGGTTGCCTGGTATCAGGGAGCCTCCGATAATTACTAACCTACCCGTTAGTCACGCATCCCTCGGCACGGGTCGAATGACACCTTGGATTGGGGATTTTTGGGCAGAAAGGTTTACTCCTTCCGGAATAATAGGACTAGGTGAATATGGATGGGAGGGCTCATAGAAGGCAGGAGAATTGGATTCAGGTGTAGGAAATGCCCTGCATGTTGGAGAGCCAAGCAAGGCACCCAGTACTCTCTTCGGCTTGTTGACGCTAGCATCCACAGGGACCGAATGTAACCGCCGTTTCAGCCTGGGGCAATGTAACAGGGTCCACCACTTGTAGATGAGAGTCGAGTTGACATGCAATGGCTAAGAGGCATTAAATGCTCTTATATTGCGCGTAACATTTCCTAGGACCCCTACATATTGTTTTGTTAAGTATTTGTTTATTTCTAGGCACATATTGCCATTTTTTCACAAGAATTTCTGGAAGAACTTTGTACGATTATATTATACATGGTTGAACGTTGTACACGTTAAAGTGATAATGTTTTTTGTCGTGTCGGCTATTATCAGGAGAAGGTTTTTATGAAAGAAAAAAAAAACAAGAGAGTTGTGTGGATAATTAGAAAATCAAAGAAAACTCTAAGTAGGCAACCTTATTAGTACATACTTTTAGTTTATAATTTTTATTCCAATTTTGAAATTTAGACAGGAGCTGTCAGTTGTTAGATAAGTGGTACGATTGACAGAATGTGGATAGAATATACATAGTTTAAAACAGACGCTTCAGTGGGAATTATATTGGTCAAAAATAATTAATAATTCATCACCATACAAATTCGAAAAAATATTCGTTTTTAGGAACACAGGACAACGTCTGTCGGGAAAGCTAGTTGTATATAAATGTAAACAAGTAAATTTCATTATAAAATATCTGATTAATAAGTAAAAAAAAATGATATGGAACAGAAGGTTTTATTTGTTTTATCTAAATTGCGAGACTAACTCGTATGGAATTCGAAAGCAATACCTTAAGGTTAAAAGTAAATTTGTAATAAGAAATTTAAATTTTCTTTTAAATGAACTTCTTGAGTATTTTTGCTTTTCGAGATATTACAGTTAGGACACATTCGACATACACAAGCGAATTCATAACTTTAACTCTTTAGACATTATTATCTAACTCTGTATTTTAATATTCGTAAATATGTTTGGCTTTCCGGATTGTCCTCATTTATACTTAATTGTATTTAAATAAAAAGTATAAAAAATAGGCAAATGGTGTTTTACTAATAATATGTTCATAAAATCTGTATCACTTGAGACGTATTTTCTCGTAATTTGAAGCACTCTTGCATTTGGAAGGCATTACTTCAGCCTCTTAATTAAATAAAAATGTTTGGTGAAAAATGGCTAATGGTGAAAGATCCCTTAGCAATAACCCCAAAAATAATCAAGGGAACTAACGGTTCGATTTAAGTTACTCGTAAATTATTGTCAGTTGTAAAACATAATCTGTCTTATTAATAACACAAGATTAAAATTTAAGTAAGGCTTAATTAAGAAATGTTATTAATAAAAGAAGCTTAGCCAGTGATGCTTCTTAACCTAGACAAAAAGTTAAGCAATACCTTAAGCGACTGCAGGGGGTAGATTGGAGTCCAGAAGTATGGATAACGCATGCGCATTGTGCCGCTTTCTCTATTTTGACGTTTGACTTGTCGTCTTAATTATCTTTGGTTTGACTTGTCGTCTTAATTAGCTTTGGTTTGACATATCGAGAGTCGGGAAATTAAGAAAAATATGTTTTAGTGAGTTAGGCACAAGACCACAATGCATAAAACTTTGAAAATATGCTCATATTATTTTTTAGTTGCTGCAAAAAAATCTCCACATAGCCGAAACGGGTGAAAGTGATGTATTGCTTGTATAAAACAATACTTGGATGATTAAACCTTATTAAATTAAAGTTTGTATCAAAAATTTGAATATTATGCCAAAATTTTAAAACCTAAGAAAAAGACTGGGGTTCCAACTAGTTCGACGTGTTGTTATCCTTTTAGCATGTCAGAATATGAATAGAATGGAATGTATAAAAAAATAATAAATATATGCATTGTTATTATTGTATATATTGTAAATATATATATTTACGCGCTAGAAGCTTTCAACAAAATCAATATTTCAAATTATTATATAGGATAAAAAATGACTTGCTTATTTTATACCTACCTACTTTATATAATATGATAACGTTTTATATAATATTTTTATTTTGATAAATAAGCGGCGTCTACTTCTCTTTGTCTAGCCAGAAATTGATGCATTATAACAATGACAGAAATTCATAGATAAAAATACAAAAATGTCAAACAAGCGCAATTTAATCTGCCGAAAAAAAAGGATTCCCCGGGGCTTTGTGTATTTTATTTTGGCGCCACACATATTTTTTTTGATAGTTTATGTACCTATGTACCTAATACGAGTTGCATATTTTGAAAACATTTTTTCCCACAATTCTTTGGTGTTTTTTTTTTTTTTTTATAAAAATGTTCATTTTTAGGAAAACTTTGTATGGAAAGGCAAAAATAATAAATATATTTTGCTGGCAATTTTTCTCTACTTTCTCACCATATAAGACTTACGTACTTATATGAATATTTCGAAACTGAAATAAGCAAGCCAAATCGTTCCTGTTGAACTTGAGTTACAGCAATACACATGAACAATTATTTTTATATATAAGATTAAGATGTAACATTAAATATTTTTTATTGAAAAGGGATTGTTTTGTGATACAATTTTGTAAGAGGAGGCAAAAAATGGCTGAAAAAATTATTGCTGCAAAGAGAAATGCTTTGAAAACTGCATGTAGGTACCTTCTTACCATATTTCATACACCGCAAGTACCTACATATTATCTTCTTTATTATAAAAATGGAGAGCGATTTTGTGTGGTCATCGCATCACGTCCACGCCTTAAAGGCTGGACCGATTTCGCTATTTTTTTGTCGTGTTTATGTTTGTCAGGAGATGTTTTATTATTAAAGAAAAAACCAAGAAAGTTGCGTCGTGGAGAATTAGAAAATTAAAGAAAACTTAAGCAACCTTATTGGTACCGTCATGAAAGGAACGAATTACGAAAGTAGTGTAGCAATATAATATTCATTATAGCATGTACCGAAAAAAGGGTCTATACACTTTGTTAATTTACGTTTTTCAATATGATTTACAACAGTAATATTATTTTAATCTCGATTTTAGAAGAGCTATATAGCTGAAACTTTTGTATTTTCTTCTGGAAATATAAGAAAATGAATGAAAGAAAGAAAAAGGATAAATCTCCTTAAGGGATATTATTACAAGCCACCCTTTTAAAGCGAGTTGCTCCCTCAAACTTCTGAATAATTATTGTTAATTTTGACTTTATCTAAATGTTAACCTGCGAAACTTTTTGGTAGAGTGACGGGTCCTCGGTGCTTCGTTTGAGTTTCGGTAGATGGTGTTAGTTAGATTAATTTAAAAATATACATGTAGTATGATTACAGAGTTACAAATTAATAAAAAAAAACAGAATAATATACTTACGTAGATCGTACTTCAAAAATTCAATTTTCATATAATATTTTATTACAGTCATTTTGATGTTTAAATAATTCTTCTTTTTATTCTTCTTCTTCTTCTTTACAATGTGGCAATTCACTCTCGAGAGAGTGATCTATGCTTTTTATTCTTAAAGTGCCAAATTATTGAAGAAAAATCCAATGAAGGAATATCTATAATAAGCACTATTGCACATTTCATAGAATATTTGCTGTTGCTTGTCAATAGTCTCTATATACCAACAATCATTATTGTTTTATTGCTGTCTCTCTTCGAACGATCATTCAAACCAAAAAGATGGAAAGAGATAGAACATAAAGAAACCGTTCAAATAAATTTCGCTCCACCCCGAATTAATAATAACACTTACCTTTTTTCACAACTATATTATATATCTAGCATTGTCACTTACTTGATGTTTTGATTTTATTTCCGAGTACCGTAAAAGTATCTAGTACACAATACTTTGTGATCATTGTTTTGAGTTCACAATGTTACACGACTTATTCAGTTTATCATCATTGTAAAGAATAGGCGTTATAGGTGCCTATTTGGCTACATTGCAATACTGCGCATTTTCAATGATTCTCTTTTTAATTTGAATATGTCTTTGTTTCAGTGAAGCCGATGATAGTCCGCATTGTATCCGTAAACGATCTACTGCCTTCTGGAAAACCTCACGCCTTGAAATGCGAAACCACAGGATCTTATCCGGCAGCCAGACTCTCCTGGTTATTGGATGGAGAGGTCATCAGATCTCACCCTGTCGCGGTAAGAATGAAGATTCGTCTTGGCATTGACCATTTTTCAATTCATCATCATCGATGTTTATTTATAAATCAGTTATATCGTCTCTACCTTACTCTACGTTCCCAAATTTGCTTTAGCGCGTTGAGAACTGCGGAAAATTAGTCATTTTATCCTCTCATCTGAACAAGTATCACATGTTTCGTCAATATAATATTTCCATCATCCTTTATTTCAAATGACGCAGAAATTTTCGACTTACAGAAGAATAATTACAGTATGAATATCGGGGGGTAGGGTAGGTTCCCAAAAGTGAAAGAATTTTTCAAATCGGTTCAGTAGTTTCGGAGCCTATATTCAATGCAAACAAACAAATATTTTCTCCTTGATATATCAGTATGTATTTTGAAATAACAAAAGGATAAATCGTCACCCATCGCAAAGATGAAAGCTGTTAGTTGAGTGGTGTTTATTTTACTGTAAATAAAAAAAGTACTGCAACCATATGCAAATCTAAAGATGCAGATTTCCCTTTGCTCAGTCAATTTAGCCTGTATGTCCTTTTAATTAATCCTTCTACAATTTTTTAATGCAGGTGACCACATCAGGCAACAACACCACAAGCGTTTTGACCATGACTCTTAATGCGTCAGACGATGGCAGAGAACTGACTTGTAGGGCGACCAATCCCTGGTTTCCTGGTGGAGTATTGGAGGATACCAGAACAATAGGCGTTGCTTGTAAGTAAACTTTGTGTTTATTATTTTGATCTTTCAAATGTTTTATTTTCCTCCAACCGGGAGTTTCTTATTTTAATTTTGGCATTTTGGTGGTTGTACAGATTCTAAATAAAGTTTAGTCTTTATCATTCAAATTGTATTCTCCCAGCATTCACACCAATTTCTAGTATTTTACCCTATCGAAAACCTTCTCATAATCTATGATGTAATAGTTCATATCTTGTACTAAAAGAGTTACGGATGACAAATTGTGTTAGGCCAAGATCTTGTTCGTAGCTATTTTTTATACGGCCGATTAATAAAGGTCCGATAAATATCCTATCTGGAACACGTTGTGCTGGGGAAGATGTATAAATCCTTCAAGTCTTGCTGATAGGAAAGGTGAATGATGGAAGAGGTCCTGGCCGATGGAAAATTTTTTCGATGCTCCCTTGAGAGATTACATAGATCGGAATAGGAATGGTAGAGGAGTTGTTCATGCTGGTGCAGAAGGAGAAGATTAATAATAGTCCTGTATTAGCTAGCTAAGATATCTTTATGGAATTCCCAACCAAGAGTTATCTATGAAAGTCAACAAGATTAAGTAGTTTGTTTAATGAGTTTGCCTCTTAAAGAAAAATATCTTAACCTGGTAGTATGGGATATTCCATAAGCAAGTAAAGCGGCAGCTGAGATAGTATCAACACATTAAAAAAAAAAAGACTACAAGTTTACAAAAGTCAATAATTATTGCAACAGAGGCCGCAACAAACAACACTATCAAGAACCGCACAAAGTAAGAAAATTCTGCTGGCGAACGGATCGGATGACTTCAACACAACGGAGAGTATTTTATATCACACAATATAAGAGATCTTATCGGGCGAACGGATTGGACGACGGCAACATACCTGGGAGCATTAAATTTATATCTCTCAATTTAAAGGAAACTTAGCGGGCGAACGGATCGGACGACACCGATACTCACCGTTGTTATTAAACATATTCTACACATAACTAAAAGTCACGCAAAATTTACGATATTCAATACAAGGATTTTAAAATTTTGGGACATTCAATTATAAATTTTGGTTACATTTTGCTTCAATCAAATCAACCGCAGACGCGTTTAAACACGAAAATACTATTCTGTAGTGGTATAAATTATTTCGCTGTGTCATTTAAATATACCCTCATTATTACTGGGTATTTGGTAGACGATAGTAGGTATATTATGGGTGCTCGTCAAGCAGAAATCAAAATTGATTCATTAGTAATATCTGTCAATAAAGCTTGCACGATAGAAATTTCAATGATAGACAAATTTAACGCAACTTGGGATCGTTTTGATTCGGTAATTATATGGAAATCGATGTATATGTATATAAATACATATCTATATGTCAGAGGTAGTGTGTTTAGTACACAATAATAAAGAATTAAGTTGTGAATAAAACCAGAAAGCAAAAAATAAATATTGGAATGCGGTAGCTACACATTCAAAAATATTTTTTTAGAATGAGGTAATCAATATCTCTAAAATACAAAATAATATCGATGCCTCAGTTTCATACAGATACATCTCCAAATGTTGCCCAAACTGTTTGACAATCTTGTATGTACAATTATTAAAGCTACTAAACATTGAGTTCTTGAATATTTTTTTAATTGAATTACTTAACTATATAAATATTTAATAAAAAAATATGCATGTAGTCATAGACTCGGCTATCTTTAAACTTGTTTGCTCTATGCCGCTTTCTTAATAAAGGTAATAAAACGACGTTGGTTTGTGTTTCTACCTACTCGTATGTCCAACTTTGACACCATCCGATCGCAGTTTTCCTAACCGGTCTCATATTTTGAAAGACAGCCTTCGACTCTTCAGCTGCTAGTAAGTAATGGAGTTTTACCACAATATCATCTCCGCTGCATGGGTTCACACAATGCCCACACAATCGAAGTCTACCGTTTAAGTAGACTCATGAATGTAAAATATACAATACGTAGATAATATGAACTTTTTTCAAATAAATCTGAACACGTTACTAAGTTAAGCAATATAAGAAAAGCTCCTTTCTTTATTTTTTTCATCCACCTACGCACTTACAACACCTTAAAAATATCAAAAAAACTGAAATCAAACAATAAAATACTTATATCACATCATAAGTTAGAAATATGATTTTATATATTTTGCAAATGTATTGTTCCTTACAGGTATACAAAAATAAAGAAATGAGTTCCAATTTTGAAAATGTTTCAGAAAATTTTTTGAACGATATTTTTGATTTCCCGCTTTCTATACTACTTATATGTAACAACATTAAAGTTATTTTATTTCTAAGTCAGGATGTTAACTCTACTTTTCGTATTAAACAAGATGAAAAGAGACAAGACTAAATAATATGGCTTCGCCTCGAATAAAATATGTAGGTATATTATATTGGCCATAAAAGGGAACTTGCTCTTTGATTTTTTCGACATACTAAAAGCGTCTTTCTCTCAACGTGTCTTTACTTCCGTGTAACTTACGAAAAATAAAAGAGTTTCGAAATTATGGATCAATACAAATACAAATAATGTAGGAATTTAGATTGTTGCAGAGCGTTGGACCGGTTTATTAGGAACTGGAAGAAATTATCTCACAAGTTTGTTTTAATTAATCTACAATTCATTATAATGTTATAATTTAATTGAAAATTATTCAGATCCGGCTCGAAGGACCAATGTTTGTTCACGAGGCAAAGGTTATTTTGAAGTGGTTGGTAGACTAGCGGTTACAACACCGGCTTTCGTACTGTTTGGTGCGGACGTCGTGGTTCGATCCCAGGTGCCGACCATCTTCCTCTTTCACGACACAAGCTTTAAGTAGCTTACTGTGAAAGAGTCAAGGTGTGTATTTGTGTTCACTTTGAGTGAGCACAGATTCATTTAAAAAAATATATATATATTTTAATGTTGATTGAATGGCTCTCTAATTTACAACTTTTTGAGGTAACTGATACCAGATTGCAACTTGTGTAGAAATCACTCATCTTTACGTAACAACTTGAGTAAACATATATTTATAAACCAATAAGCAGAAAAACTTATTGGACTCTAGGCATTGGAAAGTGTTATAAGTTTTTTTTTGTCCTATAAATTAGTTAAATCGTTGAACTTTCTGGACGATTTGACATTTTAATCTTTTAGCAAGTTGTCGGTATTTATAAAGGAACCTCTGATACATTATCACATAAATCGTCGATTTAATATTTCAAACGGCCACTTTTATTAATTATTGTTATAGCAAAGAAAGTTTTTTCCATAGTCGGAATGGTTTTTGAAAAATAATTCGGGTTTTCAATGAAAATACCGTAGTATAGTCGAACAATCCAATTTTATTATAAACGATTTGCATTTAGGTAAAAAATTGACTTGGCATGTTTCCATAACCAACCCTTGATACATTATAACAACACCGTATTTCTTTGTACGCAAAGTAGAAAGAAATTGAATTGAAATTGGATTACTTTTATTTCTTTTCAACTTTCACACACACACACACCCCCGCCTATAACAATAATACATAACGTAATATTTGTAACAACTTTGATTTTTATCTCTTTTTTTCTACGTATCTTTATCTTTATATATAAAATTCTTCTGCCCGTGTGTATGTATATATTTATTTATTTTTTATAGTATGTATTAAAAAAAATCTGGAGGGTTGACCAGAGAACAATAATTGGAACGTGTCATGCTGGGAATCAGTCTGAGGGATAGAATTCGAAATGAGACTATTAGGGCCAGAACAGGAGTGCAGGACATTGTCGAAAGAGTTGCCACATTAAAATGGCGCTGGGCTGGTCGTATTGCCCGCGGGCCAAACGACAAACGGATGAAAGGTCTCTCGTGCTGGCGCCCTAGAATATCCCAAATAAACCCCGGACGACCCCAACTTCGATGGAGAGATGACCTGGTGAGGTTTGCGGGTGGGAAATGGATGCAGAAGGCGCAGGAATAGGCGCAAGTGGAAGAACATAGAGGAGGCCTAAGTTCAGGAGTGGATGGTTCAAGGCTGAGAAGAAGAAGAATAAATTATTCAAATACAAAGTTTCGAACAAAAACATTTTTTTTTCTAAATATGCTGAATTTGAGTTAAAAAAAAGTATATTTTCCATTATTTGAGAGAAGGTTATGGAATTAGTCATTTTAAATACAAAATGATATTAGAAAAAATAAATGAAGGTGTTAAAAAAAACAACGGCGGCTTACTATCGTGCAATCCGAAAACGAGAAAAGAGACGGGTGAGGCTACTAGTATTTTTATATAATATACTTTTTCGGGAATTTATTTTAACGTTTCCGTGTTATAAAGTTATGAAGATTACTTCAAGGAATACATGCCTCTCCCGAAATGTATAATATTTCCCAAAATCGAGACAAGATAATTTCATATCGAAATTACTTTATCTTTTTCCTTTATTGGTGTTTCCATATTCTAATAATTTTCTTTCGTGTTTAAGAAAATGATTTTTTTTCTGCCAAAGCATAAAACTTAATAGAGGCATTTTTCAGATTTGCTTTCTGACCAAACAGACTAAGGCCCGCCTTCACCATCACTCCTTCCGTCCACACGGAGCGATGTCACTCCAAAATGTGATTTGGGAAAACCGAATGGATGATGTGGACTGTGGAATGATTGATAGAGTCGGATATCCATTAGTCTAAAATTCAATCATCCATCACTCCAAACGGATCGTCAATGGGGAAACTCGAGTGGGTGTAGTCCAGCTTGACACTTGAGTATCATCTATAGGAATACAAAGAAAAATCGGATTAGTGCGAACACTTATAATTCGAGATCGGCTGAACAGATTTTTGTGATGTGTGGTTTATTTGATTTTCCTCCGCTCCGGATAACTGTACAATTATTATTTAAAATTCGAAAAATGCGTAGTAAAAATATCCAATCCAAATCCAAACTCCCTTAAGACTCCACTTAGGGGCATAGGGAGGCAACAAGAGCTCTCCATTGCGCTCGATCTTGCGCAACGTTAATGACCTACTCCCACACCATGTCCAGATTCCTCAGCTCTGCTTCGAAGGAGCGGAACACAGTATGAGAGGGTCTTCCTCGTCCCTATAGTAAAAATATACCTCATATTAAATATAATATTAATGTTAGTATGGAACGGATTTTCTGACAACAACGCCATCTATGAAAAAGCCATAAAAACACGATTTTTTTTTACTTTGACAACCATTGAGTTTTACAACGTACGCAGATTTTGACAGAATTTCTTTCAAGCTTTCAGAAATAATTCAAACATAATATATTTTTAACGTATTTTTGTATAAATAACAAATCCGAAATCTCTATTCATAGTAAGGACTACAGGACAACGTCTGTCGGGAAAGCTAGTTAGTAATAAAAATCAAATAATTTTTCAAAATGTTTAATTCGAATATAAACGTTACACCCCTATAAAGTACTTAAAATATATATTATTTGTATATTTGCGTCAGACTTTGATCCATGATTATTTTTTGGCGTTTTTTTTTTATAAAACATCCATATTATAAGTGTTGCTATCAATAAAAATAATAATTATCTATTATTGTATTAAAATAAAAAAAAGTTTTATAATCATTTATTTTATATCATCGAATCGTATAATATTCATCGTGAAACTTTTCTATGAAATTATATCAGATTTATTTTTATTATGTTATTATTGTATTAATATCGCTTTTGTAAGTTTTATATCGAAAGCTAAAATTTCTCACAAAGTTAAAAAAAAAACTTTTAGGTATGAAGGGAAAAAAATATTTTCAGTTTCATTCAATAAAATAAATGTTAGGTAGGTACCTACTTATTTAATTCACGGCAGATGATAATATGCTTTGAGAATTTTTTAATAGATTTTTTGGATGATTAGGTATCTATATCAATAAAATTATAATAATAAACATATGGGTTTATTAATTACAAAATAATATTAGGTATAATGAGCGTCGTCGAAAGAACACTCAAAGATAGGATCCGTAACCACAAATCTAATAAGGACAATGGAAATATATCTCTGAGACCCATTGTCGGATAACACTCAGAGACAGGACCCGTAACCAAACAACTAACAAGAACAACGGAAATGATAACACCGAAATCCGTTGTCGGATAACACTCAAAGAAAGGATCTGTTAACTAAAAATCTTATAAGGACAATGGAAATATATCTCTGAGACCCATTGTCGGATTACAGTCAAAGATAGGATCATCAGTAACAGTAAAATCCGCGAAAGCTGCAAAGCTACATAAAGATATTATTAGGTAGACAAAGGAGGCGATTTTGGAGGGATTGTATGCATAGAATGAACTCTTTTATAATAGCCAAAGCAGCGATGGTGGAGATATCTGAGGGACCCAGGCCATCTAGGGATTGAGAATGAGCTGGATTTCGTTGTCCTAAATCAGAAGTATGTTCCTGCAAAAACAGATCTGAAGAACTAGAATGAATTGGAATAGGCAAGGGATACATAGTCTTATTCTTCCTAGATGGCTGCCTCCTTTCAGAGCTCCTTCCATTGTGATCTCTACCTTTTACTTTTTCTCCATTTTTTACCGGACCGCGAGATCAAGTTCTAACGCTGATTATATGATGCGATGTAAAGGATTCTGGTATGGTCCATTCTCAAAGCCAATGAAGAATTAATGAGCATTTTGTCTTTTTTTTTCAATTTTGTATAAATTGATAATAAAAATACTATGCCCATTGCTGTAGAAACAAGAGCCGACACTTTGAGAACTATAAACCTCATCAGAACATCAGAAATGAAAGTCTTTAGGGCAATCACAGGGATTGCTGAATGAACTTTGATATCTGGCAAACTTGTGGGTTTGAAGTCTTCATCTGATGAGCCAGATAAAGAATAATGTTCTGGAGAAACCATATTAAAAGAGTGGACGAATCCAGAATACTCCAAAAAGAGTCAATCTAAAATCCACTAGGACTCCGGAAGACTTTATTCTTTCTTATCATCCTTAGGCCATTAGTTTGGCACTTGGAATGGTCAAACTATACAAAAGCCAACACTAAAAACATAATAGGTGTACACAATAAAAATACTATAGGTAGGTATACATAATTTCCAACATGCAGGTTCAGATATGAAGAAAAAAACACATTTAAAGATAAAGCTATTTTGAGTGAAAAGGGCTCAAAATAGCTTCACGTCAAAATATCCAAGTAACAAAAATCATAACCCAAATATCAAATAGAGTCAACAGTCCCATTTAGCATATCGTCAATATTGTAAAATGCCTGTTCAACAAGATACTTCTTCACCTCTCTCTGAAACCCCACTGAATTTAGTGCTCTGACACTATGAGGCAACTTGTTAAAAAAACGTCACTATTACAGATATAGCTCTTTGAAACCTTTGCCAATCTATGTTCCAACGGCCGCACATCTCGTTTACACCTAGTATTATAAGTATGGTAACTAATGAAGATATGGAAGGACAACTGTACCTCAGCTTCCCAGGAATAGCTTCTTGAAGATAAAAAATAAAAACAGATCAAGATGAGAGTAATAATCATTCAGTCAATTCATCAAACAAAGTTACAAAACCAATTTGATTTTTAAATATTAGTGTTGTTAAAATATAATAATACCTATGTCTTCTTTTATATTTCAGTCCCGCCCAAGGTGACCCTGACGATAGGGTCAAATGAGGATCCCCAGTCACTGAAGGAAGGCGGAGAGGTCCAACTGATTTGCAACACTGATGCCAGACCTCCTGCAGACAAGTACGTCTGGTATAGAGGGGTGAGTAATCGAAATTCTCTTACAATTATGTATTCTGTACAAGCTGAAATCAGGAACCTTCGCATACTAAAAACGCGAAAAATGAGGTCACACTGCAAAGAACCTCACTTGCTACTTATAGTCAAGAAATTAATTTAGTGACTGATTGACGATTGAGTTGCATTAAATCTAATAGCTATTGAGTCTTCTAGCTATAGCTTCTAGCTTCGAGCTATTGAGTTGACAAGTCTATATTATTCTAAAAACTTTTCATCCAACACAACAATTGCGCAACTACCAGCTGGCGATCGATTGAGTCATACACAAAAGGTTTTTTGGTGTTGTTGCGCGATTGTGAACTCGTTTATGTGCTGTCATTTCCGTGGATAGTTGTCGTTTTTTTCCAAGGTTTTTGTCGCATATTGGTGAATAAAAAGTGATTTTCTGTAAATTTAAAGAAAGTATAAACCTGACATAAAGAGTACTACAAATAGCTCTACTGAAAGTACAAGTAATAAATTGGCAAAGTATAATTGGAATCGGATGGAAGGTTTGACAGCGGATGAAGTACAAACTAATATAAATATTGTTTTCAACTTCTTGCATAATATGGAAGAAACTAAGTGTTATTTAAATCGAAAGAGCTCTGTGGTTCTGTGGTAGCACATAAAAGTATCGACAAACGAAATTTGCTTTTTATATAAACAAATTAAAACAAAATGGACTTCAAAACACAAGAAAAGAGTCAATTATTATTCTTGGAAACATCAAAATGGTGTATGTTATTGAGAGGTCATGCATTGTTCTACCGAAAAGCGATTTTATTTAATATTTCTATTATAATATTATTATTGAAGGTAATATTTTCGTTCACCCCCCGACAAGTTTATCCACTTATTGTTATTACTTTTGTATGACCTTGCGTATGGAGTGACATTTGAGATTATGTCAATGTGAAAAAAAAGTTTCACATTATGAATTTTCACGATACAAAGACATTTTTGCTGTGAAATGTAATTTAAAAAGGGTGAGATTTTGTTATAATTAAAAGTGTGTGGATGTTTGCCGTGGGGTCGCCGGCTAAGAATAGCACCTCTGCTCTTTTTGCTGGTTTTTCGAGCATCCTGTAAGAGGCAGGAAATCGAAAAATCAGATCGGGACCGTGAGGTTGACCACCTCACGTCCTTAAACCTCAACTGGTCAGAAAAGGCACAATGAGCCTCGGACGTCTTCGAGCGCAATGGAGAGCTCTTGATGCCTCCCTATGCTCCTGAGTGGGGCTTAGGCCTCCCGCATTGTGGGTTGGTTTGGGGGGGATCCGCGGCGGGCTTGATTTGTGTGGGACCGGCTTTTCGGTTTGATTGCTTTGATCGAGCTGGAGGGTCGGTTTCGTGCGGGTCGGGTTTGCTGCGGATTGGTCTCCTCCGGGCTGGCTTGCGTAGAGTGGGGGACCTTAACGGGAGTATGTATGTATGTATGGATGTTTGATAATTTCACATGATAAATGCATCGCAATGCGAAAAAAATTCACAGATTTTTAAATTCCATAATTGTTTAGCGAACCCCTTTCCATATGTAAATATTACCTCCGCTCAAGCATTTAGTTGCTTATGGAGGAATACCGTGTCTTGTGTTATTAATTGTTGTTTAATTGATTGTTGTATTTTAAATGTTTATTATTTAAATAAAAAAAAAAAAAAAAAAAAAAAAAAAAAAAAACCGTTGACATGTTTTTAATGCGCATTTACAATATCATTCACATTTAAACACTATTTTGTTATTCAAATTGTGAAGATACTTTCATAACCTGAAATAAAATAATATCGATTTGTCCCTGGTTCGATTCCGTTTGACTAGAAAAAATTGCATCGGGCTATGAAATCCGCCGGCTATACTGACACCTTTGTAGAGAAAAGTGTTAATGTATTTATTACTAGAGGTCCGCCCCAGCTTCGCACGGGTAGATAGATACTTAAAATAATTTAGTTTTCATACAGATTCCTAACTTTTTCAAAATATTTTATAGCATATGTTAATCTGGAATAATTGCATAGCAATGTATCGTGTCACGTCACTTTACCACCGTGACTACTTTGCGCGGTATTTCTACTAAACTTGACATGTCTCCCCTCAGTCCCCTCCCCGCTCCCGTAGGCACTCTGCATCGGATAAGTTGAGATGATAAGAGACTATGCTTTTTTTCCAATACTCACATTTTTAAACTCGTGATAACTTTCGAATGAAATGTCCGAATTGAATAATTCAAAAAGTTATACAAACATATTGAAGCAGACTTGAACATGGACTAATTTATTTTAATAAGGAGTAATACCAAGATACCAATAAAGAGCCTTTTCTAGAGGTGACATTTTATTGATTTTTTAAAATAAAAAAACACTTCTTGTCTATAATAGTTAGACATATGCTGTCGCGATACCTACTTTTTGTAAATAATGATGTCTTCTACAAAATTGTAGTACATTGTTTTATTCTATCATCATTAGTTTTCACAGCGTTCGCGATAAAAAGAATATTTTAGGTAAATTTTTTACACCTTGGGTTTCATTATTGAAGTTTTCGTAGGTTACCCAATTTTTTTTGGAAATTAAATATAGCCTATGTTCACCGCCGATATTGTAGCTTCCCAAAAGTGAAAGAATTTTTCAAATCGGTTCAGTAGTTTTGGAGCCTATTCGATGCAAACAAACAAACAAAAAATCAAATCTTTCCTCTTTATATATTAGTATAGAGTTTAGATATATTATGTTTAATGGATGTTTACCATTGTATAGTAATACTTTTCACCACTTCATGTAAATAATAGGTATATAATACAATATGTTATATTGAATAAAATTATTTGCCCTTATAAATACAAAATGTGAAAATATTTTTACCTTATTCAATGCAAGCTTTCACTCAAGCAGTCTCAGTTAATTACACGAATGAAATGAATTTATAAACGATTCAACAAGTACCTATAATATTATTGCATGCTTACCTATGTAGTACAAGTATTTTTCCAATAATACAAACCGTGAAAATTAATTACAAATACAGGGTGACTGGTAATTCTATATATTCCTTGAAAGGGGTTATACTAGAGCAATTTTGCAACAATTTTGTTCCAAGGTGGTTTTCGAGTTATTTAACTTTTTAGAGTTTTTTTCTATTTCCCACCTTTTGACCTAAAATTGAAAATTTTCAAGTTGAAATCTTTCGTATATTTATTAATGTGAAATTTCTGTGTACTACCTTATCCATGTCTCTTTTTTATTCAATATCTTAGTTGTTTCAGTTAATTTATTCATATTTTTTTTCCTATAGGGTTCTATTATATAATTCATCCCTTATTCTTTCAATTATTTATTTATCAAACTTAATACAATATATTATTTCTCCCTTTATCCTCACTTGAAAGGATAGGAAACTTGGTGTTTATTTTTACAGTAAGAATTTTATCGACGTGAAAAATGTTGCATTTTTTGTTGTTTAAAGATATTCTCTTAGCGTTATAGCTTATACTTGGGAGGTTTCAAAGCTTTCAGAAATGTTTAAACAGGTATTCAAAACAGAACCGTGCATGTTATAGAGATTCTAATGTAGCGTATTCCTAATCCAACAAAACATAACCTATGGTCACCCCAGCGTAATGCAATTGTCTGACTCTAATTGAAAGGTTTATATTTGACAAAATACATCATTTTTATTTGATCTAGGGTTTTTGTAAGTTTCCTCTTCACGTGAGTCTGTGAGAGATGATTTTTGTTATTTTGCTCTGTTGTAGATTTTGCGAATATAAAGTTCGAAAACTAATAATGAAATAATGTTTTTATTCGATTCTTAAAATGTGAACCTTACAATGTGAAAATTTTGGGCTCACAACCATTCTTCGATATACAACATGGGAGGTACTAGGTAGGAACATATGTCGAATTGAGTTTACGAATATTACCTACGTAGTTTTCAAAATTATTCTATATGCGTAGGTACTGAGTGCAACAAAAGCGATCGCTTTTTCACATCCCTTTTCCTTCTTCTGACTCACTTATTACAAAACGTCAAAATCGGAAAAATACACAAATAATAATAATTAGAGTAGGAGTGTAAATTATTATTACGGTAGGCGGCCGGCCCCCCATCACAGGAACATCACAGGAACAGGAGTGAAGGAATCAACCGGAAAACAATTATTGGTAAGTGAGGCATACCTTTTTCACACAGTCCACTTCTTTTTTATTTATTTATTTATTTATCAACGGCAAATTGCCTTTTAAAGAAAAAAAAAGATGCGTATTCCCTGCTTAAAGCTGGGAGACGTAGTAAACAACCATTTTCTACTGCTGTTAGAAGGCATTTTGCACGGCTCTGCGCAGATTCATATCTGACGTAGCATTTGTATTTTGAGCGTGATGCTTCCACCTAAGTAAATACATAACTGAATTATTATGCAGATTTGGTGCTGTTTCCCTATCTTTGTTTATATAACTGAAGTCTCTTGAAATGAAATAATTGGTATTGATTTGATGTCTCAATTCTTCAGGAAGGCTTTAGTTACTTAATACCTTTAAGTGCTTAGTAGCCAAGTTTTTTAGTCACTGACATTCATAAGGGAGGTTGTAGGTTTTAATCCGGGTGCTGACCATCTTCCAGTTTCACAAAACAAGCTTTGCTCCCATCCCTCACTGTGTTACGTTCCTTCCAAACAAGTTGAGAAAAAAAAATATCCGTGTTGTATTAAATCGTAATTACTCTTTCGTCAATATTACGTTACTATTATCTAAAGAAAGCATTAAAGGTTAAATTATTTATTTATAGTGAAAAAATGCAACTAACAATTAAACAAAAAAAAAAAATTAGTAAAAAAATGACAGATGTAAACGTTGCTTAATAATTTTAGTACGCCCCATCTCACATCACGTAAGTCCCATGTCTGGTGGGGTGACCATATCATTAGATACAAACTAGAAACAATACACTCAATTCTGTTTTTTTTTATTCCGATAATAATTGCACGTTTCAAAGGACTTCGACAGAGAACATTCTAAAACAATATTATCCTAAGCATTGTCGTTCTGTTTTATTTTTAAAACTAGCTGACACCCGATACGTTGTTGCCGCAATGGAAATAGTTAGATAACTAACTGTATTATTTTTTAATTGAATAAGATTTAATAAAACAAAAGTATATCTTATATATAAAAATGGAGAGCTATTAGTTTCCCGATGTCATCGCATCACGCCTAAACGGCTGGACCGATTTCGCTAATTCTTTTTTTGTCGTGTAGGCTTTTATCAGGAGAATGTCATTTTAGAAGAAAAAAAATAAGAAAAATGCATGGAAAATTTGAAAATTAAAGAAAACTCTACGTAGACAACCTTATTAGTACTTTTTACCGATTACATGAAAGTTCGTCGAAGCACAATTCATCGAAAACTCAGTTCGACGAATTACAATTGATCGAAAGATCAATTTTACGAATCACAATTGGTCGAAAATGAATTTAACGAATCACAATTGATCGAAATATCAATTTTACGAAAAACATATACTGCGAATATACATATATTTTACAGTTTAATATTTTTAATTAGTTTTATAAAAAGGAGTCGATCTCATTTGCCCAAATATATTCTTATAGGTATCATATATTTTTTTTTCGAAATTACCGGCAATTGCATCATACAAGGAATGATTTGTGCCTGAGTTTAAAATTGAACGAAAATCATAAAAACCAATCATATTTATTGTTTACATATAAGTAGTCTGTGGTTTACCGTTTACATCAATATTATTTTGTTATGTCATTTCGCCTGCTAACTTATATGGATTTGGACAAAAGTACTAATGTCATTTTTTGGTCTACCTAGAACGAGGCAGTGTCTTTCTTTCTCGTTATTGATTTGTCAAAAAATAAACATGGCCATGTTTATTTTTGTTTTTTTTTTTGCGTATTTTTATACGTTAGACATCGTTATTACAACTTATAATGTTATACCCAATGTTGTAACGATAACTTTTATTTGAGCGTTTTTTTTTATTGTTGGGATAATTTTCCTGTTTACATTTTATTTTACAATATCTCCCGTAGGTCCTTTACAGGACGCTTAGGTTCATCATTCTGAATAACAATCATATAAAGCTATAGGAAGGAAGTTATGAACACACAGTAGGTAATAATAACAAAAACAAAAAATCCGTAACAAAACAATCAAATTTTTTGGAAATTATGATACAGTGGAGAATATAGAAGAATTAATTAATTTTGTGCAGTACTAAAAGGATGCAAAGGGTCCCTTTAGTACCATGTCAAAGTGTGAAAAATTACATACATAATAAATAAAGTATTGCAATGAGAGCATCAGAACAAGACCATTTCACAAGAACTAAGTTAGGGTTAGACTAGACAAATTCGTGTTATACTATTTCTTCCTTTGTGTTTGTTATTTGTGTATCTATAACGTTTAAACTGTCATTTTTACATTCATTGCAAAAAAAAGATTTTGTAAACCAGAAGGGATTTTTTAATTTTTTTTTTATCAAAAAACAACATTAGTCCTTGTATAGCTGCGTTCATTTGTCGGATTTTGGAGTGGGTAAGTCACAGATGTATTCATACTACAATGCTACCAACATAACGCCGCTACTTTTCGACGAATTGTGAATTTAATGGGTAATTCGAAATTTTCGATGAATTGTGAATTTACCGTAGAATTCGAATTTTTCGACGAATTGTGATTTCGAAAAATTGCCATTCTGTGAACTGTCACTTCGACTAATTGCCATTCGTAAAATTGTAATTCGACCAATTTACGTGTCACCCTTTTTACCTTAGGTACCTATAATTTTTATTCCAATTTTGAAATTTGGAAAGAAATTGTCAATTGGTGTGATTGAGAGAATGCGGATGGAATATGGATGGTTTAAAACAGACGCATCGTTCGGAATCACATTGGTCAAATGATAATTAATTCATCACCATACAAATTCGAATTAAATATTCATAGTTAGGAACACAGGACGACGGAAAGCTAGTGTACAATAAAATAAGGGTGACAAAAAAAATGATCTTTTTCAAGTTTTTTCCACTTCAATAAGTCCTGACTGCGTCTTGTCTTCTCTCGGATCTTCATTTTCCTGGGAAGCGGATGTCCAGCTATGCTGCTGTCGGCAGGCTGCCTGATGAGTGTTGTTCCTGCAAAGGGGTGAAGACTGAAGAGTCTTCATCTCTGATGTACATAAGAGACTCTACGTCGTCTTAGTAACGAAATACGTTTTTAGTTCCAATATAAGTTAAAAAAAAAGACTTATGCACGCTTTGAGTTATGAAGTCTATTAAAAAGCATTAAGCGTTTTTCAAGAATTCGAATATCAAATTCAATTTTCATACCTGACAGAGCAGTCAAGTCTGGTCTCCTGAAAAAGCACATTTGTAGAAACGGACTTTTAGATTTATATAATACTAGCTTACCCGACAGACGTTATCCTGTGGTTCTAACCCGAGGTGGCCCGTTCATATTATGTATATAATGTGCACTGCGCCCCCATAAACAAAAATGCTTAGGTAATTCGAAGTGGTTGGTAGCCCAGCGGTTAAGACGCCGGCTTTCGTACTGTTTCGTGCGGAGGTCGTGGGTTCGATCCCAGGTGCCAACCATCTTCCTCTTTCACGACACAAGCTTTAAGTAGCTTACTGTGAAAGAGTCAAAGGGTGTATTTGTGTTCACTTTGAGTGTGCACAGATTCATTAAAAAAAAAAAATAATAATTCGATTGAGTTGCTAATAAAATATTCACATTAAAATATTTTCAAAACATCTATATTTCATTCGTATTCAAAACTCCGGCGGGAGCAACGCGAGAATATAATATACGCGCGGAAACATTCTAACTCTATGTGCCCGATGTTGAATTTGTATAAAAATTGGAGTATGTGGGATGGGCTACTGTTAGAGCGGCAATCACGTATGTATGCGAGAATGTGAGGGAAATACCATCATGGCGTTGGCGCGTCGCAGAAGGACCGTTCCATACTAACTTTAATATTATTTTTCAACTTTTTGTTAGTTATTCTGTTATCCGGAGCGTAGAAGAATACAATAAATCAAACATCAGAAGAATCTGTTGAGCCGATCTCGAGTTATAAGTGTTCGCACTAACCCGACTTTCATTTATATTAGAGATAAGTAGTGTTGATTTGAACTGCACACATAGAGTAAAAAGAAATTTCAACCTCAAGTTGTAGTAAATAAAGGGGTAGTTTTCTACTTCTGGTTTTATTTTAGAAAAAAAAAGAATTACTCTACATCGCTTAAATTATTCTCGTAGTTTTTCTCTTCTCTCTGATACTTTTCAAGATATTTTAAATGTTAAATGATTATTGAAATAAACTGACTTACTCTCGTAATAAACTACCTACCTATAAAAACTAATTTTAAAATGTTGTCGTAAATTAATTTCTAAAATAGGTTTTCAACTTAAGAACGTTGTGCACCAACAAAGCCAATAGACAAAAAAGATGAGACGTTAACAAAAATGGATACATTCATATCCTGGCGTCAAATACATGACAGCAGTCGCAGTCTTTAAATTTGGTTTCTCTCTTGTTCTCAATAATTTCCAACTTTTATCTCTATATTTCATTAATTATTAAATATCTACTTGTTGTATACATGGGATTTTTCGACATGTTGAACATGAGGAGAATTCTCATGATTAGAAGTTTCGGAAACTTAAACAATATACCACCTAATGGCGAACACACTAAGCCAGCCTTCGAAATAACAGAAAAAGACGAGCGTAAAAGCCCGTAGTGGTTTGTTCCATTTAAAAATCGAATGTATTGTAAGAGTCATTAGTTGTTACATACCTATTCGTTTTCAACTTTCAACAAGTTTCACAACGAGCAATGATTTGGGCGTATATGAGGGTTCGAAGCCTTAATTGGGAATTGGAGGTATATATATATATGTATTATACCATAACGAGAACTTGTCAGATACTTTCGATAATAATAAATAAATAAATAGCAAAGAGAAACGCCTAAATTTTCAACAGATGCAAGCCAATTGAATAAAATCAAACATGCGCATAGACTTTTTCCGAGATATATGACTTGGACGTGCTTTGTTTGACAAAACGGTAGAATGCTCGACACGCAAGATGTAGTTGTTCGGAGTTATAATAGTATCAGAATTTTACCGCCAGGTGGCAGCTTAGTCGAGTTTTTAGTTCTTATCTAGTCATTTTTTTTTAATTATATACCCATATTAATATATTGTAGGTATTAGTTATTCTGTTGTCCGAAGCGGAGAAGAATCCACTTAACCGAGGACCATAAAAATCTGTTCAGCCGATCTCGAGCAATAAGTGTTCGCACTAAACCGACTATATTTTTCATTATAAATTTTTTGAAATATTACAAATTATTCAACTTTTGACCCCGGACCATGATAATATTGTCATGAAAATCCACCCTTTCTCCACTTCTCTCTCCAACTGAATGCGACTGATAATTTTATTTGGTGTATTCGAAGGGGGTGGTTTGGGGTCTGTTTCTCTACCCCCACTGACAAACATTTCGCAATAAATATATATTTTACTAATATAATTCTGTCGTTAAAGGTTGCAAACAATTAGTCAAATTCAATCACTATTGGAAACGCCTATAAATTTCGAAGCGGTTAGTATTTAATTTTTTTTATTTTGTGTATTTTTTAGTAAATGTAAGTATTTCTAAAATTATTGTTATATGTATTTCTTCCAAGCAAGAGGTATTGGGTTTTTATACATACTAGTGGTCGACCAATGCTTCAAAT
This sequence comes from Mystacides longicornis, assembly GCA_963576905.1. NCBI lineage: Eukaryota > Metazoa > Arthropoda > Insecta > Trichoptera > Leptoceridae > Mystacides > Mystacides longicornis. The sequence continues at coordinate 2,898,512 of OY756439.1, read as the reverse complement.
TGGACAGTAACTTATTTAAATCATAAGTTTGATCATTAAGGTTCCATTGTCAAAGACTGAGTGAGCGCTATTTCAAAATTTTCTATAAAAAATAATTACATGGATACGTCAAATTTGAAATGTTGATGGTATAAAGTTTTTTTCTATGTTTATTAAAGACAAACAATATTAATGAATTCATTCTCAATTTGACAACAGATAAACATAATAATGTATGCGTCTGTGTCAATGTAAAATACATCGAAGTGTGTGTGTGATTATCAAATAGATAACATTATAGTATTGTTTGTTAGTTTTTTTTTTATAATATAACACTTTTTCTATACAAAGGTGTCAATATAGCCGGCGGAACTTATTGCCTGAGGAAATTTTTTACAGTCAACCGGTGCCCGTCCAATCTGAAACAGGCCAACCCCGGGTAGAAATTTCAAATGAAAAAAACACTTAGAAAAACTCTGACCCGACCGGGAATCGAATCCGAGACCTCGGATCTACAGTCCACGCCAGTACAACTAGGCTACCGAGGTCGGTTAAGTCGGTTACCTGCCCCTCATCATGTGAAAAAAAAACCATTCAACATTTTTTCGTTTTACTTTATAATCGCATTCAAACACCGGTTAGTATTTTGATTACAACATTTTTTCTATATTATTGTGCTTGGTGTAATGTAAAGCGAGGAAGACTCTTTTGGATGTGTCCAGGAGCGTGGTGGAAATAAATCCGCTTACGTCTGTCCAGTTCCTGGTGGGCTTATGATGCTTTATGACACTCCTGCTCAGTTCGATATTCTGGTCACACGAAAACGTTTTAAAGGCCACCCCCCCCTTGAAAAATATTCAAGGGTTTGAACATTATTGGGCCCGAATGCACCCTCTATGTATTGGGATTTATTTCCTTAATTCCGTGTATATTTGCTTTTGCGATAAACAATTTTGGGCATTTATGGTTTGATACATACATAAATAAGCTGAGTGTATCTTAGCTTCCTCCTGAAGATTTCTCCCTGCCATGCACCACGTTCCTCTGTCATGCTCTGCCAATCGTCCACCCTCAGTAGTCAGTCGACATGCTCATTAGGGTGGTGCGAAAAAAGTCAAGTTGATGATATCGATTCGCTATAGTGCGTAAAGGTTGCGATTGGTAAATACGAGAAAATAAGATGAAATGGTTTGGGCATTAGGAAAGAATGGATGCAAACGGAATTACAAAGAAAATTTATAAGGCTGAAAGGAAAGGTGTGGGGAGGCGTGACCGACCACAAATGACGTGGATCATTCCAGGTCAGAAGTAAGAGAAATAGGAGAGGTTGTATGAGAAATGGTATGTCGGTGGAAGATGCGAAAGAAGTGGGTTGGAATATAATGGAATAATTGAGGTCCGTTCTCTCTGCCTTCCCTTACGAGACACGTGATGGGTAAAAGAACTTAATCTGAGACCGCAAACTGACTTTAGGAGATTCTTTACATTAATTCATCAAAAATTGATTTTTTCTCTATTTTTAATGAGCTATGCGCGGTCGGAAGATATTCTCTAAACGCGACAATATTTTTTTATTATTATTCAACTGTAGGTACAGTCTGTAACTATTTTTTACTATAGCGATTAAAAATATTATGAATGCGTAAAATTAAAAAAAAAATCTGAAAATAACGAAAATTTTCATTTATTTTCAAATTTTAGGTGGCTTGCTGGATCGGAAGATAAAGTTCGATTTGAATAATTCTTTTTATGTTTTTCTTGTATTTACCAATCGCAACTTTTCCGCATTATAGCGAATCGATTTTTTCACAATGACTAGTCATGTATGTTAGCTATGTTATAATATTATTACCCAGAAATATTTTACTGACTTTAAGGCGGGACGAAGTTCGACGGGTCAGCTAGTTTATTATACAACATAGAACAGTAGTAGAACTAAAAAAAAAGTTTCCTTATATTACCTGACAAAAGTTGATATTATAAATGCATTGGAAACTTTGAAAAAAGTCAAATATTTCTAGATAAATCTACCCTTTTCCAAGGGTTAAAAACTCACCATCTTCTCTTCAGGGTGTGACACTCGTATGTATTTCAATTTATCATCAGCCCCGGCGTTCGACCCTCACAGATCACCGGAGTTGATACGACAAAGGATTGCAGAGGTCACTGATCTTTATATTTTGTCCAACTGAACGACTCCTTTCAAATCGTTTTTCCGAATTGACGGTTTGTTATTATGTTTACTTTTCAAATGTGAAATGAAGATAACCTGGTAGTCTAGTTAGCATGGTGTTTTTCACGGCTTAAAGTTTTACCAAATTTTGAGTTCAGTTTACAGCTGCCTATTTAGCTTTTACTTAGTAGTAATCTACTGCTTAGTTATTGGTAAGTGCAATATTAGTGCATTTTATGAGTTTTGAATGGAATCGTGAATAAGTATGATGAAATAATCGGTAAATTATTCTTCTTCGTGTACCTCTCCTAACGAAGGTTGGTGACCATCACTCTGAACTCCTCACGGTTAAGTCAGTCTTATATTGATAAGAGCCAGTCGAAAACCCGTATTTTTTTTTTCTTTTTTTATTTATTAATAAAAATACATTTAAATACAATAATCAAATAAACGACAACACAAGACACAATATTCCTCCATAAGCAACTTAATGCTTGAGAAATAATGAACAAAAATCAAATCAAAACAAAAACCTTCCTTCATAATATATTGGTTTGTTGCATTAAAAAATCTAATATCAGTAATGAATTGTTACAGATTCGCTTATCAGTAATGCCGCATCCGGTATTTGACAAATTTTTGAGCCAAGAGAGATTCTTTTATTTTTGACCTTGGAATAATATGTGGCCAAAGTAAGCGGCCTTGAAAGTGGTCAGGAGCTCTCTCTCTCCTTCTGCATCATGCCCAGGATTCTCTCGTTAGATACCCTGTTGCAGCTTATTTTGAAACATTCCCACGTTTATATATATATATAGACATTCCTAAGTTTGTATTTTTGTTTAGATATTCCAAATCCAACATAGGTATATGAGATATTATTAATGGAAATGTCCAGAAGCTGATATTGGACACTCCGAAGCTTATAAAAAAGGCATTTCAGGCATTTCGACGTTTATAAAGACATTCCAGTATTTATATAACAGAATGTTTTGATTCGACATAATGACTCCTTGTAATTAATAACAATAATTATTATGAGTATTAATTTCGTGAAATAATTCATTTATTCATTCTATGGAAGAACCCAAATGCTAAAATTACGTAGAATGTCATACCCGCTCCTCCCGATCAGTGGCTGAACGATGTTTATTTGGGGAACACTGATTTCAAGTGAAGAAGTTTGTGAAAAAGGGTCTCTCTCACCCTTTATTTTTGTACTTGTTGTTAATGTGTCTCTGATACAACAGCTTTATAATGGATACAGCAAACATGTCCTATGAACAGGTGATCTGATCAAATTGCTAAAATATAATTTCTACCTGCAAGATTATGTTCAAACAATTACAAAGAGTCTGCTGGCCCAGTGAGTTAGATACTTCTCTGTTTGGGGAGACTAAGTTTGCTGGTGCTTAGGAGTTGGATATTCCGACGATTGGTCGAATTTGCGGACAAAAATGATCCCAAAAAAGAAGAGAAATTTCACAATTCAAATGGCAAACTGTAAAGTACGTAAATTTAGTTGGCACATAAAGGCTGCTCTAAAAACAACTAGGGAATCCAATCCTGCACCTTTTTTGCGGGAATTCTCATGCGGGACTGAAAAGAATAAAAAATAAAGAGTAATAATGGGCTCAGATAAAGTTATGATTATTTATTAGACCCAGTACAACCTCGTTAATAAAAAAATTAACAACTTTCGTTGGGAAATCGGGAATTTTCTTTGAAATTCATATGGAAAATAATCATATTTAGTTTTCAAGTTACAGGTAAATAAGTTTATTTTGTATTGTGCGAATCTTGTATCGGAATGAAACGAAATCAATGTCATTTGAAGAACTCTTTGGCTTATGATTCTACCACGGTTGGAGATTTGGTTTTGCGAATAGTCAATTGTTAAATAAGGGTTTTAAATGGCCGGTTGGCCGTTGAACCAAATGAAATAAAAAATAATACAAGGTTTGTTATCTGTGAGAAATGACGAAAGTGTTTTTGTGTTCACATCAAGTGAGCTTTGAAAATATTGTAAATATTTAACTTCATTTAACTTTACAAGATGTTTTATTTTTTTTAAGAAGCCCATGCCCCATCGCGCCAATAATTCGTCCCGTGAACTCAGAAAGTTTCTCTCGCTCCGGCAGCGAGGTATTACCCCGATAGAAAAGCAGCCCCGTCCACCCTTAAAACTTTCCCTGTGGAATGATATATCTTAAACATTTATATCGGAATGATATTCAATTTATCACGCAGTATTTGTGGAAAATGGGTGCTTAGCATTCACCCGAGTTTGAGGGATGAATCGAGGGGTTGCAAGTCCGAACCTTGATGGAAAAACACGAACAGATTTCACAATTTGAGTAGCTTTGATTAAAGTGATGTATGTGTATCTTGTATTCGCGGGCACGGTAATGCCTTTTGAATTGAATTATTAAATTAAATAATATTTCATTAAATCCCACTTATTAAATATTATTTAATAATATTTTTAACATTTCGCATATAAGTAAACAAGAATTATAATATTGAAATATCTACTTTTAGGGCCAGTTTTATGAACGAAAAATCAACAGAATTCCTATCTGTGGTTTGCATATTTCATGCATGTGTTGTGTATTTGTTTGGAAACGTATTAAGTAAATAAAATTTATTGATAAAAAATAAAATTAGGTAGGTACTTATGATTTATGTGGTCTTTGATCCTCCTTTATTTCCTTTAAGGGATGCGAAAGTAACTGCCGTTGATGTTTGTACAAAAATCATAATGGGTATTAAAAATTACATTTTTTTCGTACAAAGACGAAATAACCGCAAGTAAAATGTTCAAAATAAATAGACAGAATATTATAAAAACATTGTCGATTGTAATAATAACTCTCGAATAATTTATTACACGAGACATTATAATGAGCTTAGGTTCCCGTGGGGTAGGCAGAGAGGCTCTCCGGGAGCCATATTTCATGATACTGTAACAAACAGTGCATTTAAGTTAATACTTAGGGGCTATTCAAATCAGCTTAAAACACCATTTCAGGGCATCAAGACACTTTATAATAATATTATACATTTATTAAAATGTTATTTATATTAACCTACACAAGTACTTACGTAAGTCGTTATAATGCGGCCCTGAACAACACTTAACCCGAAAGTTTCCGTGAAAATACATTGATAAATGTATTATTTATGGTATAAAGTGTGTAAAGCTAACATAGCTTATGTTACTGTTATACAATAATTATATTGTCACATTTTCAAAGGCTGACTTTTCTTCAAGTGTGTATATACATTTTTTAACCGGATGATAGCATCATAGCACCTTCAATTTGAATATCTTCCTTCTCCCGTAGAATATTTTCCCCTTCATTATTGCTGCTGGCAATGTACACCGACAAAAGCTCATCGTAAATATGACTTAAAGTGTTATAGTTTATCTTTTCATGTTTCCATAAACAAAGACGAGAACCTTATTACATTGTATTAATTATTTAAAAACTGAGAAAATTTGGACAAAGTGGGGAGAATGCATTGCGCAAGATCATGGTCAGTAGAGCACCATTTTGTTTTTGCTGATTTATGCTTCATGATTGATTTCGTTAGATCATGCTGGCTTTTTCAAAATTCTATCTTTTGTGAAGTTTATCATTTTATGTTATCTGACAATAATATTCTTCATTACGTTTAAGTTTTGCCGACTATAGATATCAATGCTTGATTGCTTGCTGATAAATGATTTATCAGCATTACCATTTTTATGCAAAAATCTCAATGAATATTTTAGCTTTGATGTGAGGGATTTATTCAGATGTGTTATTCAAAATATTGTTAAGTCATTGTTTGAAAATTTGGGAGCGCGATGGTAAAGAGTTTGAAAACCAGTTGCTTCTTTGTTTATGACAGATTAGAATTTTTGGTATTTTTACATATTGTATGGATGTACGGGGAAACCATTTTTAGAAAAAATGCTGTTTAAAGGGATTAGTAGAGAAGGCCTTGTTTTGAAATAGCATATTTGGCCCTCGATAGGACAAATAATTGTTGAAGAAGTTTAGTCTGAATCTACGCTCCGATGGGAGACGTTCTTAAGTTTTGTGTTGAAGTCTTTGAGTATGTAAGTTGAAATATTACATTTGATAAATTCGCGTTTGATAAAACTTAGAGTCTTCGGTGTTGGATTAAGCCTTCTGTTTAATTATTATAATATATTGACTGTTCAATTGGGGCTGGCCAATAGGGGAGGACGTGTGACGGTTCGTTAGATTGGACAGCCCCCGTGATAATTCAACTTCCAACTATGAATGTGACGTGCTTTATTTTCATTGGTGCTTTGTGCTTTTATTTTTTGAAGGTATGCTGAATTTTGGGTGAGTGACCAGATGTTTTTGATATTAGAATTTGTATGGACACAGAGAGATGTTTTTTTGTGTGGTATTTTGTTTGTTGCTTGGTTGCCCCGCCAAGCATGCTTATGAGCAAGTTGCTCGATTGGTTTTAGCTGAGAGATATATGGCCGATGCGTTACGGCATTGTTTTGAATATTTGTGATCTCCGTGTGCCATTGGGCTTATTGTATTGCAGCTTGTACCTCCCTGTATTGTTTTCACACGTCACATGTCAAGCACACGTCGCGCATCGTTATCTGTCATTCGCGGGTTACCCCATATTCCGATACCAGTGATGTGACCTATCTTTAATGTTTATTTTTGAATCCGGATAGGAATTTCATATTAAGAACCTTCTAGTAAGCTTAGTGTAGAATTTTCATTTGTAAAAGTAGGCACATCGGTGTGTTCCCCGAGAGAGTAATTATTTTGTTATGAATATCCGGTCGCGATATTATGATATTCTGAGCTTGTTATTGCCCGCGCATAAGATAGATTAGGTATTATACACGCGCCGTTGTAAATCTATTAAGGTTAAAGTTACGGAGTCCTTATAAGAATATTGAGTATGTCAGGAGGGCTGTGGACTGAAGATATACCTCACATGACTCTCCAAGAGAATGGGCTGTGGCTGATTTGGACGCTTTTCAGCTCAGTTCATGAGTTTCACTGGCGAAAAGGTCGCGGGCCAAGACCGAAGCAGTTGAGCGATTTGGAACTCTAATGAGGAAAACTTGCGGTATTATGACAATCAATCAATCAATCAATTCTCCCTTTTACACCCCACTCAGGGGCATAGGGAGGCAACAAGAGCTCTCCATTGCGCTCGATCTTGCGCAATGTTTATGACCTCCTCCCACACCATGTCCATGTCCCTCAGCTCTGCTTCGAAGGAGCGGAACACAGTGTGAGAGGGTCTTCCTCGTCTTCGGGACCCTGATGGGAGGAAGAACAGCGCTCTCCTCGGCCAACTGTCATTCGGCATCCTTAACACATGTCCCAGCCAAGTCCATCTCCTCCCCACAATGGTAGAGGTGATGGGCTCACGCTGGGTGCGCCGGCGTATAGCGTCGTTCGTGATGCGGTGGTACCATCTTACGCCCAGAATTCTCCTTAGGCACTTCATTTCAAAAGCTGAGACTTTTTGTGCCTGGGCTTTGGTCAGGTGCCAGGACTCACACCCATAGAGGAGAATGGGCAACACACACGCATCAAACAGTTTACATTTCGTCTCGACACTAAACGCCGACGCTTTCCAAATCTTGGTCATGTTGTTAAAGGCGCCACTTGCCATACCGATACGTATCGGGAGCTCAGCCCCGAGGTCACCAGAGGTGGTAATGGTTGCTCCCAGGTATTTAAATTTATCCACCCGGGAGACCTGGTGACCATCGATGGTTATCGGTAGCTGTTTGTCGGGGCAGGCATTATTCGCCATGAGCTCCGTCTTACTGGCATTGACTCGAAGGCCGAGGCGTGCTGTTTCGCTGCAGCGTCTTGAAACACTGTGCTGTAATTCCTCCACTGTCGTACTGAACAACGCTAGGTCGTCCGCGTACTCCAGATCGCACAGTTCGCCCATTAGACCATCTCTCTGTGTTATCGGTATACCTCTTGCTCCTTGCATGGACTTTCTCAACAGGAAGTCCATGACAATAATAAATATAAATGGAGCCAGTACGCAGCCCTGTCTGACTCCCGTAGTGATCCTGAAAGCTTCAGTAGGACCACCTGGCGTTTTGACGCTACACTCGGAGTCTTCATACAGGGACTGCACCATTTTTACTATCTTCGGAGGTATACCGTACAGAGCTAAAATTTTCCATATCGATGGTCTATGTGGGCTGTCGAAGGCCTTTTCAAAATCTATGATTATGACAGTCCGCGGTAATTCGACTAGAAGGTTAATTAGTTCGCCGGTAAAGTGACTGAACGGTTATTTTGATAGTGAGATCGATAATAATTAAATGCACGCGAGGTAGACATTAACATTGTTAATAGGCAGGATCGTTTTGACTGTAGCTAGAGCCGTGGCATAATTTTCGCGTAGTAAAATCCTGTCCTATTTTGAGTCTCTGTCGGAAGTACGTTTAGGTATTTAGAGTCAAGAGTTAGATAGTTAAAATATGGCTATCAGCCCCTGTAGTCTGTACACCATCAGGAACCTTTTCCGTTTGTCTATATACACTATATCTGATAGCCGAATTTCGGCCCCCTTTTTTGGTACCTGTTCGAGGCGTGAGGTCGCATCGAAACTGGGCCAGTCTCGGACCTTCGGAGTTTTATTTTTGCCTCAATTTTGGCAAGAAGGTTCGTTTGACAATGGAAGGCCCTCTTTCGGTGGCTAATTCCTCCCGTAGACCTCGATCATGCTTATCAGCTTGGCGATATTAAAATTTTCATCTGTAAATTAAAAAAAGCTGCTAACCTAGGGTAGCCCATAGTATATTATAACAGCCATTTTCGTGTAAAACATTTATCTTTGCATAAAAATTCATATTTTTACGATTAAAATGAATTTATCCTTGGAATTATTATAGAAACTTTAAAATGATATCGACTATTGGAGCTTTTTATTATCTGCTTTAGAACTACATAAATGTTAATCGGTACTTTAAGGGGGACTCACTGAAGTTACGGACCTAAAATTTTACGTGCTTAGAAGCATAAGACCAACCCGTATACCAAATTTTATGAAAATCTAAAAAAAATTTTTTTTCTTTTTAGCCCTTTTTCTAGAACAAGTGAAATTTTCTTTGGACACTTTTAGAGGATTCCCCTGAAGGTACAGATCTCAACTCATCTACATCGAGGGGCTAACCTTTATACCAAATTTCAATCAAATCGGATAAGAATTACTATGAGTTATGGGTGCGCACACATTTTTGGCGTACGTAAATTTAATAAAAAATTTTTTTGCATTTTTGGAATCTAGACCTTCGAAAACGCCGAGAAAATTAATTTCAGCGAAATCTATTTGTTTTTTTGAAATCCGATCACAAGACTCCTGTATATTCCATATCCAATCCAAATCCAAACTCCCTTTAGACCCCACTTAGGGGCATAGGGAGGCAACAAGAGCTCTCCATTGTGCTCGATCCTGCGTAACGTTAATGACCTCCTCCCACACCATGTCCAGATTCCTCAGCTCTGCCTCGAAGGAGCGGAACACAGTATGAGAGGGTCTTCCTCGTCTCCGGGACCCTGATGGGAGGAAAAACAGCGCTCTCCTCGGCCAACTGTCATTCGGCATCCTTAACACATGTCCCAGCCAAGTCCATCTCCTCCACATAATAGTAGAGGTGATGGGCTCACGCTGGGTGCGCCGGCGTATAGCGTCGTTCGTGATGCGGTGGTACCATCTTACACCCAAATTTCTCCTGAGGCACTTCGTTTCGAATGCAGATACTTTTTGTGCCTGGGCCAGAGTCAGGTGCCAGGACTCACACCCATACAGGAGAATGGGCAACACACACGAATCAAACAGTTTACATTTCGTCTCGACACTAAACGCCGACGCCTTCCATATCTTGGTCATGTTGTTGAAGGCGCCACTTGCCATACCGATACGTATCGGGAGCTCAGCCCCGAGGTCACCAGTGGTGGTAATGGTTGCTCCCAGGTACTTAAATTTATCCACCCGGGAGACCTGGTGACCATCGATGGTTATCGGTAGCTGTTTATCGGGGCAGGCATTATTTGCCATGAGCTCCGTTTTACTGGCATTGACTCGAAGGCCGAGGCGTGCTGTTTCGTCGCAGAGTCTTGAAACACTGCGCTGTAATTCCTCCACTGTCGTACTGAACAACGCTAGGTCGTCCGCGTACTCCAGATTGCACAGTTCGCCCATTAGACCATCTCTCTGTGTTATCGGTATACCTCTTGCTCCTTGCATGGACTTTCTCAACAGGAAGTCCATGACAATTATGAATATAAAAGGAGCCAGTACGCAGCCCTGTCTGACTCCCGTGGTGATCCTAAAAGCTTCAGTAGGACCACCTGGCGTTTTCACGCTACACTCGGAGTCTTCGTACAGGGACTGCACCATTTTAACTATCTTCGGAGGTATACCGTACAGAGCTAAAATTTTCCATATCGATGGTCTATGTGGGCTGTCGAAGGCCTTTTCAAAATCTATAAAGCAACAAGCGACTAGAGAGTTAAACTCCTTGCACTGCTGAAAGATGCACCTGGCACAGAAAATTGGGTCCGTGCAGGACCTTCCAGGTACAAAGCCGCATTGTTGCTCTCTCAGGACAGCCATGACAGACCCCCGAATGCGGTGTAGTAATATCTGAGATAATACCTTACCGGGAACACTCAGCAGAGTAATTCCACGGTAGTTTCCGCATTCAAGGGGGTCCCCCTTTTTAAATATTGCGACGATGGATCCATTCCGCCAATCTTTTGGGCACCTCCCCTCTTCCCACGCCATTTTAAATATATCTAATAGTGGTTGGCCAAGGGTGTCTATGCCTTGTTTGAGGAGCTCTACGTGAATTCCATCGTCTCCTGGCGCTTTGTTGTTCTTAAGTTTCATCACGGCCAGCACCATCTCACTGTATGTCGGCGGGTCCTCACATATCCCAGTTGCCTGAGGTATATTCAGACCAGTCAACTCCTCCTCAAAGTTGTAAGGTGAGGAGGGCTCGGGACGGTTTAATATTGACTCAAAGTACTCCCTCCATCTCCCTTTAATCAGTTCGGGGGCAGTGACAGTGGCTCCACGAGAGTCTCGTATTGCCGTCACGGGTCTTTTTTGACCCCTGCCCCCGACCTCCCGGGTGATTTCGAAAAGTGTCCTTGAGTCATTTCTGAGAGTCCAGGTGTCTTCTCTTATCTGTTCGTACAGAGTGCTTCACCTTGCGGCTCAGCTCTCTGTACTCAGACACCAAAGCAGCCAGTTTTTTAGGGTCTTTTTCGCTGTCTCTGAGGGTCTTAGCCTTCTGGCGATCTTCGATGAGGCTCCAGGACCCATCGGACATCCATATTGGCCTCTTTTTGCTCTTATAGCCGACAGAAGAACGTGCGGATTCCATAACGGCGTCACGGAAGCTATTCCAAGCTGTCTCAATCGGAACAGCTCCGTGTGAATCCTGCAAGGGGGCAAACCTGGTGCGTAACTCAGCCTCGTACGTATGACGACACTGAGCACTCTCTAACCTGCGTATGTCCAGCGGGCGAGAGGCAGACGGCCCCTGCTGGAAATGGGTAAATCTGAATCTCAACGAACCCACAAGGAGTTCGTGATCAGTATCCATGTCTGCCCCTCGGTAGGTGCGGACATCACGCAGGTCAGTTCGGTTGCTGGCCCTTACCAGAAGATGGTCAATGGTTTTTTGTTCTCCTGTCAGGCGAGGTCCAAGTATATTTATGGATATCCTTGTGGGGGAACAAAGTTCCCCCTATTAAGAGTCCATGGAGTGTGGCGAAACCAATCAGACGGCTTCCATTATCACTCCCATGCCATGCCTACCCATGACGCCTGGTCCATACTGGGGGTCACTGCCAACCTTGGCATTAAAATCCCCCAGTACTATTAAGCGGTGGCGCCTTGGGACATGGGACACAACTGCATCCAGACTGTCATAAAAACAGTCCTTGGCAGCCGCATCCCCATCCTCAGTGGGAGCATAGCATAGGAGGACCGTCATTCCATATACTATGAGTAGGAGGACCATATTCCATATACTATGGGTAATATTCATTTTTTTTGTACGTGATTTTTTTCGGCACGTTCTTATACATAAATGACAAAATTTTCCGGTTGAATGTGAGTCTGAAATTCCAGCAGAGCACTCTTAGTTCCTAAAACAACCCCCGCGTTCTAAGTTGAGCTTATTAATGCAGAACCACCCCTAGTTTTTCTGGAAGATCCTCCATTAGATAATAGTACACTAATATGCTGCGTTACGCTCTTAGAGTTTATTTGGCTTATTGTTATGTATATAAGTCGTGCGGGGTAGCTTTATCTAAGTGCTATAAAATGGACTTAGACTGCAATAAAATTATACTTAGGTACTTATATACCGACAATTACACAACAGTTATTTGAGTCAGCATTCTTGAGGAGCTGAGTAGGCCAAATGTTGATAAGGAAATTCTGACAACTGTGAGATTCAAAGGGTTTTTTACGTCCTGATATTTAAGATTTTTCTGTGTTTCTTTTTTCTTCCTGAATTTCTTTCATCCTGAGAAACTTTAAACTCGCCTCGTATTTGCCTTCATTCAAAAGTAGGTACCTACTGTTTTGACAATGTTGTCCATTGATGTTCTTCTCGATATAACGAAGTTTGGAATTAAACGTTGGAGGCAATAAATAATGGATATATTCATATCCTGGCGCCAAATACATGACAGCAGTCGCAGTCTTTAAATTTGGTTGCTCTCTTGCTCTCAATAACTTCCAACTTTTCTCTCTACATCCCATTAATTATTATTATTATCTACTTGTCTATACGTGAGATTTAGGAGTTTCGAAAACATTACCACCTACTGGTGAGCTTTGTTAATTTATAGTGATCACACTTAGTCAGCCTTCGAAATAACAGTAGAAGAGGGTCTTAAGCCTGTAGTGGTTTGTTCCATTTCAGAAACGAACATCAGTAATGAATTGTTAGTCATAAGATGTTACATATTCCTTAAAATATGGGTAGGTACTTACTCATAAATTTTCCAAGGTAAAATATTTTTGAAATTCTATCTCGAACGGGAGTCAAAGTCAAGACCTCAGATGTAAATCCTGGCATTATAGAAGTCAAGGTTTCTGAATACAAAAAAAGGAATAATTTTAATAATATTATTATGTTCTTTGAAGTCTGTAAGGTACATTTTTACCAAACGAACAAATATCCAGAGATTGAAAATATATGTATTACATTATCCAATTCTTAGATATGGTCACCATGGAAATAATAATCATAAAGAACTGTCATCGCCTACTAATAAGTTGTTGTTTCCATGGTGTCCAGTATCAACCATTACGAGAATATATTCTGTTTTCAAGCTCTGGGTCTTTTTTCATTTGGTATAAGATATGTATCTTTAAAAATTCGAAACAACGATAATTTAATTGTGATCTTTAGATACAGTGCATAAAAATCGATAAATTAAACGATTAATTGACAGCGCCGTTGAATAAGGTACCTACCCGATATAAGAAATTAAGCCATATTCATTATCTTCCAAATTTCAAAATAATTATATTCCCAATTTCCTTTTTGTAAAATTATATTATTACAAAACATAATACTAAACTTACTCTCAAAATAATTGTAATTATTATTTCACTTAAAAAATATTAAATATACCTGCATACCTTACTTAAATGTTATACACAATGGACGGTATTACTAAGAGGAGAAAGCTCAAAGATAGGTACACAATATGCAATGTAACAGGTTCGCAAAATTTTATGTTAAAGCTTAAAAGAACACCACACCAATAAAAATGAGAAATGTACATTACGAAGGTGACAAGTGGGTAAAAAAAATCGTCCTGAAAAATGGTCACATCCTGAAGAATATACTTAGACATAATTACAAGGTTTGCACCAACAAAGCCAATAGGCAATAAAGATGAGACATTAACGAAAAATGGATAATATTATATTCATAATCTGGCGCTAAATGCATGACAGCAGTCGCAGTCTTAAAGTTTGGTTCGTCTATAGGTCTCAAAAATATTCAGCTTTTATCTCTATATCTCATTAATGATTAAATAGGTATCTACTTATTATATAAATTGGATTTTTTTTATATAAACCCTCTCACACTGTGCCCCGCTCCTTCGAAGCAGAGCTGAGGGACATGGACATGGTGTGGGAGGAGGTCATAAACATTGCGCAAGATCAATTTCTAAAGTAATCATAAAATATTCAACATGTTTTTTTTTCAATAATATCATTTGAAATAGAAATCGATTTATTATTATTAATAGTAAATGAATAATATTTCTCAAATTCCTATGCTCTCCATAAAGCAGCAAGCCTTGAAAATTCCGCAAGTACCTCACTATTCCACTTTACGCATTAATCCCCCTCTTTATGAAGCTCCTAAACATTTTGACAATGTCGTTTCTGTACGAGTGAATGCGGGGGGAGTCTATTCACGCCGCACCCACCCCGTATTTTACTTAATAATCCGGAGTGTATGAAAATTTTCTTTGCAGGTATGTAAATAAAGTTAAAATGAAAAAAGTTTGAAAACAAATAAATGTAGATACATACCCGAAACTGATTTCAACTATAACAGATTACCAATAGGTAGGTTAATGTCACATTATTGAGGATATCAAGGAATTTAAGGCTTACGGGAACCTCTGAAAAAGAAACACTGCGGTTTAATCTACCTATTTTATTGGCCACTTTCGCCACATTGCCAGACGGTGGCCAGGTAATAAGCAACCTACGATTTGCAGACGACACCACATTGCTAGCGGAGAACGAGTCTGACATGGCAGAGCTAATCAAGCTGGTGGAGAGAGAGAGTCTACATTATGGCTTAGAAATTAACAGAGGCAAGACCAAACTCATGATAATAGACCGGGCAAACCTTCTCCAAATGTCAGACAGACTCCGTGATCTAGAAGTCGTGAACGACTTTGTATACCTGGGATCTCAAATCAGCGCAGAGGGTGGGTGTGAGAAGGAAATAAAGCGACGAATTGCTATAGCAAAAAGCTCGCTCACTCGTCTAAACAAAATATGGAAAGACCGAGGAGTGTCCAATCACACCAAAATGAAACTAATCCGCACCCTAATATTCCCAATATTTCTCTACGCAGCCGAAACATGGACAATGGCAGCCCGTGATAGAGCAAGAATCGATGCCTTTGAAATGTGGTGTTGGCGTCGTATGCTGAGGATCCCGTGGACTGCCAGGAGAACAAATGACTCCATTCTTAAAGAACTGAATATCTCTGAGAGAATGTCTGCAGTCTGTAGTCGGCGGGTGATGAGTTTCTTTGGTCACATTGCCAGACGAGAGCCAGATAACCTGGAAAAAATTATAATCACCGGAGGCGTTCTAGTCAGAAGAAGCAGAGGCAGATCACCTGCAAGGTGGTGTGACCAGATAAAAAAGGCAACAGGGAGAGACTTGTACTCGGCGATGCGGGCGGCGGAAGACAGAGAGGATTGGAGGCGTTTGGTGCTCAAAACAGACACCCATCAGTAGTTCCATGGGTCACGACCCTCAGTAATGAGGAAACGAAGAAGAAGAAGAGAATGGTAAAGAGCTGCTCAGGGGCTTGCCAAATCAGGCAGTAATTTGAAAAATACGCCCAGTTTGAGTCAAGAAACCCTGCGCCAACACCACACAAAATCGAATCGATTGTTCCGGAACTTTTCAAAGTATGCCAGAATTGTAATTTGTCTCAATTTGAAAAAAAAGTGCCTCTATAGGGCGATTACTTTAACGCCACTTTGTAGAATGCAACTGGGAATATTTCACATTTAAATTGAACATAAAGTACTAACCACTTAATAAGCAGCATCTATTGAATATTTCTGGAAACATGTTTTAAAATTTGTTACGGAGGCGCCATCTATGCGTATTTGCTGTAATTTTCCAGGGGTGTTAGAATGCTAGTGTGTATATTATATTATATTTTTAAGAGATGAAAAGACAGCTTTGTTCAGTGTCTCGTACAAATGTATGCATATTTTTAGCGCGAGAATTTTCGCGATCCCTTCTACAAACATCGCGAGCAAGGGGCTGATATTACAAAACAAATTTCCCTCGCAAAGGGGTGGCTACGGAGCCTACAGATGTTATCATGTCAACGCTATCGTCGTGTTTTTTCGGATTATTTTCATAATATCGACTCGAAATTATATTTTATTATTATTTTATTCCCTCTAATATTTCACAATCTATATTAAAGGGAAAACATTTTGACCATTTTTACGAAAATTGTACGGACGGAGGAGTGTGAAATTTCGCACACTTAGAGATTATATAGAGAAGGGGTGGCGAACGCTATTTTTTGTAATTCTGCATTAAAATAGATTAAATCAATAAAAAAAAAACACCACGCACACTACTATAATGTAATGTGTTTGACACTCACACACACTTTCACAGACTACTTTAAAAAGATCATCAACTTCGTAGAAACAAATGTAATATGAAAAGTGCCTCATGATTGGAGCAGAAAGCTTTTTGAAGGCGGTAAATTCATAGAGCTGGAAATGGAGGGATATTGAGAATAAATTAATATTGTTTGTCTTTAATAATACTTTAGATTCTATATCTCACTGGCTGGACAGCGGAGCCGCTGGAGAAACGAAAAAAAAATGAACTCCCACAGGGAAGCGTTCTGTCGCCTTTACTATTCAATATTTACACCAATGATCAACCAACCCCATTATGTACAAAGCATTTTGCATACGCAGATGACCTGGCGGTTACGGCCCAGGCGAAGAGCTTTGAGGATGTTGAGCTAAGACTCACCTCCACCCTGAGAATACTGAGCGAATATTACAGAGCAAATCACCTCAAACCAAATCCTACTAAAACCCAAATTAGCGCCTTTCACCTCAGAAATCGCGAGGCAAACAGACCACTCAATGTCAGTTGGAATGGGGTTCGACTGGAGCATACGAACAACCCAGTCTATCTTGGGGTAACATTGGATCGCACACTAACCTATAAAGAACACTGCCATAATGTCAAAATGAAAACAAGTGCTCGCAATAACCTCTTACAAATCATGACTGGAAGCTCTTGGGGTGCAAAACCACATACTCTACGTACAACTGCGCTGGCATTATGTTACTCTGCTGCAGAATATGCATGTCCAGTATGGGCCCGCTCCCCACATGCAAAACAAGTGGACGTAGCACTGAATCAAACATGCCGACTAATAACTGGCTGCCTGAAACCAACCCCAGTTAATAAGCTATATTACTTAGCAGGAATTGCTCCCCCGAATATCCGACGCAGTATAGCAACAGATAGCGAAAGAACCTCACAGGAGACGAACTCAAAACATCTCCTGTTCAACCATGTCCCTCCACCACAACGACTTAGCTCCAGACGATCCTTTTTAAATTACTCATCACCACTGCAGGGCCCTGCTTCCTCTGAGCGTTTACGCAGGTGGGAGGAGGACCAGCAAATATGTGAGCCTTTCAGAGCCCAAGAACATCTTGTTGCTGGAAGCGAACTAGACTATAGAACGTGGGCAACCCTGAACCGGCTGAGGTCTGGTGTGGGCAACTGCCGTGACAATAGGGAACGATGGGGTTTCCTACAGGACGAATCCGCTGCGTGTGACTGCGGCGCGGCGCAGACAATGCCACACTTGCTGGAATGTCCGTTGTGCCCTGTTACATGCACTATGGAGGATATTTTTGACGCATCTCCACGCGCTGTGCATTTTGCGCAGTACTGGAGATCAGTTTAATTGGTTTTACTGGTTTCGACACGATAATAAAATAATAATAATACTTTATAGAAAAAACTTTGTATATATCGATATTACAAATTTGACGTATCCGTGTCTTTGTTATTGAAAGAAAATTGTGCTCAGTCTTTGACAATGGAACTTTAATAACGTTCAAACTTATAATTTAAATAAGTTATGGTCGAATTTCGAGCACTGGTCGACCACTAGTGTTAATAGGTACGTGAAGGAAAAAAATTGTGACCATTCTTACGAAAATTTCACGGACGGAGGAGTATGAATTTCGCACACTTATAGTTTATGTAGAGAAGGGGTGGTGAATGCTAATATGTTTACATTATACATTAAAATTTAAAAAAAAAAACACTACGCACACTTCTGTAATTTTACTAAAAATGCACCGAAAAAATAACCGTATTTTGCTATTGTAATCTTTAATTTTGCAGTCAGGCAATGTTTCCTTACACGTTAATAACTAATAAAATATGAAATGCAGTATTGTGGCTTATACTTTAAAGAAAAGATTCCCCTCCTACTGGTTACTAAATAATTCATAAATCAGCTCAAAAATCACGAAGGATATTTTCAATACATAAATATTGTGGGTGCCTTATTATGTATAATATCTTGCAATAACAAGGATGAATACTAGAACAATACCCCTGACTTTTTAGGGTTTTCTTAAAAACAAATTACCCATCACGCTGTGTCACATAAGGGGTAGGCAAAAATAACAGACGTCCACTTTTTTCCATGCAAGCACACTCTTTGGCTTCTTCCACCGATTTACCATTTCTCAAACATCTTTCTTATTTCTCTTAGTTCTGAACTATCCTTCCTTGAGGACGGAATTTATGATTGTGTTCGATCCACGTCATTCTCGGTCAGGCACGCCTTCTTGCATCTTTCTTTTCAGACTAATAAGATCTCTTTCTAATTATTATTCTGTTTGCATCCATTTCGTCCACACGTCAAAACGATCTCATTTATTCATTTATTATTTAACTAGCTTATAATATACCCGTCTTGCTTTACGTTTTTGATTCCGATTGTCAGGCTTGATCGGTAGGTAATTAAACAGGTTCTAGTCTAGCTTCCCATTGCTTTGTAGACCTCTATAACTGACATAAGCACAGAAAAAGAAGAATCACACTTTTAATGTTTATTAAAATTTTGTATGAAGATCCTAAAAATAGGGTTTTTTAATTAGCTCAAAATATATTAAAGTTAATGCAGCAAATTGTATTAAAGAACCTTCTCCGGCATTTTGCACGGCTCTGTGCAGATTCATATCTGACGTAGCATTTTTATTTTGAGCGTGATGCTATGACATACGGTAAAAAGCAAAATAAAAAAACATTTCTGAATTATTATGTAGCTATCTAGAAGGAGGGGCTAATGCGAGTTTTATTTAATTTCCCAATTTACCACGCAACTTTCTTAATTTTTTCTTTCATAAGAACCTTCTACTGATAAAAGCCAACACGACAAAAAAAGAATTAGTGAAATCGGTTCAGCCGTTTAGGCGTGATGCGATGACATTAGGTAAAAAGCTAACAAAAAAACATTTCTGAATTATTATGTAGATTTACCACGCAAATTCTTAATTTTTTCTTTCATAAGAACCTTCTACTGATAAAAGCCAACACGACAAAAAAATAATTAGTGAAATCGGTTCAGCCGTTTAGGCGTGATGTTCACATATACGGTAAAGCAACGACAAAAGGCAAATAAAAAAACATTTCTAAATTATTATATAGATGTATATTGAAAGTATTATAAACAACACACAAAATAATTTGACATAAAAATACATCACAAATCAACATACAGAGGGCGAGTTTACCACAACAAAGTTGCGGTCCCTAACACCTAACCCAAAATATCATCTTACTAACATTCATCTTTGTAAAAAAAACTAATTTCCATACCACATCACTTCTCTCATCCCTATTGCATTTAAACCAAATTTTTCTTCTTTATCCATTCCCACGTTTCACATCCATAAATCATTGATAGTAACAGGATTGCTTTATGCGCTAGTTTTTTTTTTGCTTGTAGTGAGACGTTGTTGTTTCTAATAATAGGTCTCAGTGCACCGCTCATCCTGCTACCAGCCACTTTCCATTCCATTTCCATAACTATGTGGGAGATACCTGTCACTGGATATTCTATATGTTTGATTCCTGTTTTTTTTTTGTTTGTGTTATTGAGTGTCCTGTTGGTGAATCTATGAAATACCTAAATAAATAAACATAAAATATTATTTATTGATGTTATATGTCTTTGCTGAACAAATGAGTGCTAATGGACGAAAAAATCTCTAAATCTCTTAATTTATCCGTTTTCTAGAATCTATCAAAAATTATTATAAATGTAAAAGACATGATTTACCCACAACTCTGGATAGAGTAATTAAATTTCAATGCGATGCTAGATATACCTACCAATGTAGCGCGAAAGTTTTTGGATATTTTTTTATAATTATTTCGACTCCAAATTAAAGAAGGAGCACTTAAAAACGATAGTACAAAAAATGTTTAGGTACAAAAGTCTGACAATAGAAAAAATGAACCCAAAATAAGCTTCAATATTAAGTAAAAAGCTGGAAAAATATTTGGGATTCAATGAAATCCATTACAACCTTTAGGTCAAATAACAGATATAAATCCCCAAATCTAGAATACAATATTGCAGAAGATAGAAAAGATTATTTTGATACATTTTGACAACAAAGAAATCATATTATTAGATGGGGGGAGGCCAGGATTCGAAGAATAAAGACGACTGGGTTAGGAATAATGCAACAAACCAAATAAAATGCAATTCCTTGATTAAAGGACATTCAATGTGACGGCATTCATATGATTTTATTAGATGATACTAATTTTTTATTTATTTATTTATTTTATTAAGTCGTAAAAATACAATAAATTTTACAACTTATAATAACCTTACAATTATATACAAACTCTTATATTCTATTAAATAATATACTTTAATAATAATGCGAAAAACAATAATTGATATCAAAAGACCAATAGAAAAGGTTCGGTTCTGCTTAGGTAGGTAGCATATCTAACAGAAAATTTACTGATAAAATCCAACAGTAACTTACAAGAAAAAATTCACTTTCACTTGAAAAGGTTGTTAGAAAATTTCAATCATCTAATCATATAGGTACATTATTTGATGTAAGCAATCATTTATGATATCTTCAAACTATCTCCCCAACTCAATCTATTATATACCTACTCTAACATAATACTTAAATATTGTTTTTTTTTGTCAAAAACTATCCATGGTCTTTATATGTTCATAACATTTCCTTCGAAAAATCGCTAATGATTTTGCCCCACTAACTTCCTTGGGTAATTTGTTAAAAAACTTAAGCCCATTATAATAAATCCCTTTTTCAGTTGCTGCAAGTCTATATCTTTGAAGGCGGAATTGGTCTCGATTTCTCGTTGGATAGCCATGAATATCCTGATTATATTTAATACTATCACACATGTAATTAGGGAGCATTCCCTGTTTCATTTTATATATAAAAGTCATTGTCTGAAAATAAATTAATTTTTTGGCACTCAAGAATTGTAATTTATCTAACATAAGTTTTACTCGATGATATCTTCCAAATCCTAATATTGTTCTCATTCCTCTGTTTTGCAATTTTTGCAATTTATTGAAATCTGTTTGGTTCGATAAGAAGAGAATTGAAGCGCAGTAATTAAAATGCGGTAATACTATAGAGTTATAAACCATTCTTCTGCACCTCACGTCCATTCCTTTCTTTACCCTATTTAGGAAACCTATTTTTTTACAAATTTTTTTAATGATATTCTCAAAATTGGCTTTAAAGTTCAATTTATTGTCAACCGTTACTCCTAAATATTTGATATTGTCGACTAGGTCAATATTATCTCCGTCTATTTTTAGTTCATACTTTGTGTTAGAAGATGTTTTGCCTATTATCATGCACTTAGTTTTTTTGACATTTAACTTCAATTTATTTACACACAACCAATTAGATATTTCATTGAGTTCATTCTGTATATTTAAAAGTCCATTTTGTAACTCATCACATATAACATATATTAGGGTATCATCAGCAAATAATTTTATTTCACAGTTTGTAACACACTTCACAATGTCATTTATGTATATTATAAATAAGAGTGGTCCCAGAACAGATCCTTGAGGTACTCCTCTTATTACTGTTTCCTCCGTCGAAAAATTCCCTTCAAATTTTGTTACTTGTTTTCTGTTTGTAAGGTAATCTACAAACCATTCCTTTGCAATTCCTTTTATTCCAATGTTTTCCAGTTTTGTTATCAGTCTATTTCTGTCTATGGTTTCAAATGCCCTTTTAAAGTCGAGGAACACGGATATTACAATTTTTTTCTCATCGATTCCATTTTTCCATCTATTAATAATCCAATTTAGTGCTGTTTCGCATGAGTAATTATTTCTGAAACCAGATTGCTGCTGTACCAATATTTTATTTTTTTCAATATATGTTACAAGTTGGTCTTTAACAATATATTCTAAGAGTTGCTCATATTTAGGTAAACAATTGATTGGTCTGTATTCATCAAACATTTTAGGGTGCAATATTTTTGGAACTGGGGTTATAACTGAGGTTTTCCATGTTTCTGGGAACCTACCAGTTTGCAATGAATCATTGATTACCTCAAGCAAGTAAAAGCCTACAACTTCAAAAGTATCCGATATAAATTGTATTGTAATACCATCTGATGATGGTTTTGATTTGATTTTGCTGACGTAATTATTTAGAAGAGTATCTATATTTAATGGTGTGAACTGAAAGCAGGTGTCGGTGTTTCTTTCTTCCTTATCTCTAGTTTCAATACCTATCGGAATACTTTCGTGTATTTTTTCAATACTTGACAAAAAGTTCTTATTAAATTTTTCAGCAATTTGTTTTTTATTCTCTTCTAGTAGTAATAAATAAGTTCCTATGTGTTGCTGTGATTCCTATTATCTATAAAAAAATGTTAGTGTAAATATGTACGTATATCCAGACTTCAAATGCTTTCAAAAGTTTATATGTTAAAAAAAATGGAAATTTTTTCATTATCTAAGATAGAAAAGGCATTTTATTTTGTTTCCATTTTCAAAGACATATTATTTTGTCCTACAAATTCTTCAATATCCGATTTCCAACTTTTCGAACAGGTTAAAGGGTAAAATTTTAATTTTACGTTCTAAAGTACCTACTTACGTAACTTTAGAAATAAATAAAATATCTTTTGGGATAAGATTTCGTTGTATTTTATTTAAAAATGAAAAGTGAAAGAGATACCAGAATTCTTACACATACTCTTCAAGTACCTAGGCATTATATGGTCTTTCAGAGTGTTTTAAAATAAGAAAAAATAACAACTAATGACTCTAACAATTCATTACTAATGTTCGATTTTTAAATGGAACAAACCACTACGGGCTTACGACCGTCTTCTACTGTTATTTCAAAGGCTGGCTTAGTGTGATCACTTTACGTTAACAACGTTCGCCATTAGGTGGTAATGTTTGTCTCCGAAACTCCTAATCATGAGAATTCTCAACATGTTGAAAAATCTCATGTATGTAACAAGTAGAAATTTAATAATAAAATGAAAAATAGAGATAAAAGTTGGAAATTGTTGAGAACAAGAGAGCAACCAAATTTAAAGACTGCGACTGCTGTCATGTATTTGGCGCCAGGATATGACTATATCCATTTTTGTTAATGTCTCATATTTATTGCCTATTGGCTTTGTTGGTGCACAACGTTCTAATTATGTTTAGATTCTTGTGACCTTTTCAGGACTAGATCTTAAAGAAAAAAAAATAACAACTAATGACTCTAACAATTCATTACTAATGTTCGATTTTTAAATGGAACAAACCACTACGGGCTTACGACCGTCTTCTACTGTTATTTCGAAGGCTGGCTTAGTGTGATCACTTTACGTTAACAACGTTCGTCATTAGGTGGTAATGTTTGTCTCCGAAACTCCTAATCATGTTCAACATGTCGAAAACTGTTCAGTCGAACGACTGTTCATTCTAAAGCTATTTTAAAACACTCTGTTACTGAAATTGTAAGTTGACTACATATATTAATTTGACAAAAAGAATCTGAGCTCACCGGAATTGAACACAAATACACTTTAGACATTTTTCACGGAAAGTTAATCTTTTGTTATGAAGGTGGAAATGGTCATCACCGGGATTGGAACCCATAATTTTCAGTATGCTGTATGCAAAAAAGCCGTTACTGAATCGATGGACTACCAACATCCTATATTTTCGAAGTAGAGATCAATGAAGACGTAATAGTTATTACATTATAATATAAATAATAAACTATCATAAAAAACTCAGTAAGACTTCAAATCTGAGCCACGAATTATTCAGAGGCAATAAAAATCGCTTCTTCGGCTAATCATCAATAGAATCATGAGCCTATTCAAGCCGCCGGAAAACTTATTCGTGATGCCAAATCCAGGAGGTATTTCTCCAAATATTGATGGCTTACGTCGAGGGAAGCTATTTGGCACTCTGAGAAGAACAGATGCCATTTTTTTGAACAATTGAAAACATAAAAAAAAAAACTGAAAAAAGTTCAACAACAAAAAAATCTTTGCCATTCATTATTTCCAAACAAACGTTACGCGCTTTGATTTTTTTCACCACTGTAGGTAGGAATTAATATTGAGAATGCCTAGATTTATTGGAGAGGAAAAAAACAATGGAGTGTGTTATAAGGCTAGTCTTATGTGCGTATAATGGGGATGAAAGTCAAGTCAAAACCCTCGTGTGAGTGGGTGCCTGGATGTTATTTTATTCTTTTTATGTTTTTCTTTCATTAATAATTCAACGATAATAGCAGAGGATAATAATTCATAATGTAATAATAAAAGAGAAGGAGGGCGCACCATTATTATCATAGAGAGTGAAAGAGATAGGGAATGTATGAAATAGACGTAGAGTAGAGAGGTCACTCGCTTATCACACTCATCAATTATAGAATAAGGGATGACCACTCCTCTTCCTACAAAATATTATTTAAGACGTTCGATGTTTGAATGTTTAACAAGTGAATGCTCACACCGCGGCTGTCAAGTATTAATACCCCAATTTTTAAACGTGTCCGAATGCAACCTTTGCAGCTTTCACAAGGGATTTCATCGCCTGGTAGACGACATAATCACGGGAGATTTTTGTTACCAAATCTCTCATACAACATTAAGGTTACACCTCAAAAAATAGAGTATGTAGACGTTTTCCTATTTTGATGCCCTTATGTTTGTTCGTAGTTTTTTTAGTATTTTACTCATAGTATATGGAATATACATGAGTCTTGTGATCGTATTTCAAAACACAAATAATTTCCGCGTACCCGTACCCGTACGCCAAAAATGTTTGCGCACCCATAACTCATAGTAATTCTTATCCGATTTGATTGAAATTTGGTAGAACGGTTAGCCCCTCGATGTAGATGAATTAGTAAAATGTTTAGATCTGTACCTTCAGGGGAACCCTCTTAAAGTATCCAAAGAAAATTTCACTTGGTCTAGAAAAAGGGCTTAAAAAAAAAATTCTTCGATTTTCATAAAATTTGGTATACGGGTTGGTCTTATACTCCTACACAAGCACGTAAAATTTGAGGTCCGTAACTTCAGTGGGTCCCCCTTAAAGTACCAATTAATATTGAATATGAAGTTCTAAAGCAGATAATAAAAAGCTCCAATAGTCGATATCATTTTAAAGTTTCTAGAATAATTCCAAGGATAAATTCATTTTAATCGTAAAATTATGAATTTTTATGCAAAGATAATAATATGTTTTACAAGAAAAGGCTGTTATAATATACTATGAGTTCTTGGCTACCCTAGGTTAGCAGCTTTTTTTTTAGATTGTCTTGCCACAGTTTTTCTCTCCATTTTCCGAAGATTGAAAAGTGCCTCACAATCTGTGAAATCCATGCATACTTTCTAGTTTTCCAGCTTTTTTACATTATTCAAAAACTCTAATTAAATTTTATTGGAGGTTTTCGAGTAATGTAGAAGTCTGTATTTGTATGCAAATTAACCACTACCATAAATCAAGTTCTGCTCTAACCATAAAATATTTAGGTAATTTTTAAAATAATTCTACGGTTTATTGTTATTATTAGACAGATAAAGATTTGACGTACTAGAATTTCATGCCCCGTTATGACCTGTGGTGTCAAAGCTAGAGCCGATACTGCCAGAAGAAAGCACACGTTTTGAAAATTCGAAATGAAAAATCTGAGAAAAAACGATAGATGAGTGAAGCTGAAGATATTGTCAAACGGTATAGAAAGCGAAGGAATCGTTTCTCAAGAGTTTCCGCAATATTTCTGGGTTTTTCAGTCGATGTAAGATGGTTTCGTCTGCCATCCCTAGTACATTATTCTTAGGTCTTTTCGATTCGTTGATGTCCATCCAGTAGACCCTGCCCATCCCAAACTATTATTATTTCAGATTCATTATTACAGGCCTTAAGTGATGTATTAAATTCAATACTAAAGGGAAACCGCACGTCGGAGATACACTTATACTCCGATTTGCGTCAATTCGCTATTTGTTTCTTTAACTTCAAAATTTTTCAAAATAACAGAAAATTTTGATTAATTTTCAATTGATGTTACCCTCTCACACTGTGTTCCGCTCCTTCAAAGCAGAGCTGAGGGACATGGACATGGTGTGGGAGGAGGTCATAAACATTGCGCAAGATCGAGCGCAATCGAGAATTGTATTGTATTGTGATGTTACTTTTAAAGCCAGTATTTTGATACCACTGGAAAAAAAATCCAGAAAAATGTCTCAGTATAGCTGGCGGCAACTGGAATCTCTTGATAAGAAATCTGCGTTTAAATATCAAGGCTCCATAGTTAGGTTGATAAATAAATGTCCCAGTCTTTTCAAAAACTATATTTTTGAGTAAAAGTATTTGCGACTTGGTTGAGGAGCGCGCTGTTCTTCCTTCCATCAAGGTGCCAAAGATGAGAAAGACCCTCTCACACCGTGTTCCGTACTTTTGAAGCAGATCTGAGGGGTTTAGACAAGGTTTGGTAGGAGGTCATTGAAATCGCCCGTAGTGGAGGGCTCTTATTGCTTCCCTATGACCCTAAGTAAGGTTAAAAAGTTGTAGTTGTTTAGTTACTTGCAACAGAAATTCGACAATCGTGAATTGATTGTGTTTTTTTTTCTATAACTCGACCATAGATAAAACGCCGCCAAAATAACAATAAGAAGTCGTATTAATAGCTGATGTAACCGTATAGCCAGCCGCCATTTTGACAACGTAGCGAATGAAAAATGACAGATGCTACAGCTGATTGTTATGACGAGTGGAGTTTCTCTTGTGTGTCCACCCATTGTCGTGCTTAATAAATAATAATTATTATATCTCAGTTATTTATGACCCCGAGTTAATCGTAGGGGAAAATACGAAAAAAAGAATACATTGCAATTTTCCACGGCTGATGGGATTAATACTTTTGTAAAAGTAATATAGGAACCATACTTTTCACCCAATCATGTTGAAAAAAAAGACATCTTTTGAATTCTACAGAAAGTATTATTACTTTACAACGTTCGTCATATAAATACCTATCTGACCCAATTCTCTATCAGTTCCGCTAAATTTTAAAATCATGATAATTTTTGCTGATAATGTCAAGTTATTTAAATCAACCTGATAGATCAATCGATCTAAATGAATAGGTATAGCCGATATGGTCGGTGTTTTTAAGAGATGAATCAAATTGAAATAAAAGCATTTACTTTGTTTTGGGGTTTTCTAAGGTGCCGCTTAAATTGATCGAATATCGGGTAATTTTAGAGTAATTATGATAATTTAAAGTGAAATTGTCCTTTAAATAAGATGTTTTTTTTATATAGGTATATTTTAAGCGTATCCAAGCAATAGCGAAATTCTTATAGAACCAGGGTAAAAGGCTGCTCAGTGCTCATACTTGCTATTTATATCCATAGTAACTAACTATTTCAGGGCATAATAGGCTGTTTTTTTTGCAGAGGTGAAGTAAGCCTTGCAAAATTGATACTTTTATACATTTTTCTGGTTGAAAAAAAAACAACTTGAGTTCTCAACAGCAATTATTGTTATGAAAAAATTCTGACTCTAAAGGAATATGAATCTAGAACCTTATAGTTCTGACATCAGAGCTTAGGAGAGAGGCTATAAAGGTTGTAAAGAATCATGTAACAACTAATGACTCTAACAATTCATCACTGATGTTCGATATTTAAATGAATCAAACCACTACGGGCTTACGACCTCTTCTACTATTATTTCGAAGGCTGGCTTAGTGTGATCACTTAACGTTAACAATGTTCGCCATTAGGTGGTAATGTTTAAGTCTTCGAAACTCCTAATTATGAGAATTCTCGATATGTTCAACATGTCAAAGGTTCGTTAAAGGTAATCGCTCAAACATGTTTGTTTTTTTTTAATTCTTTTGAGTAAATTTTCATCAGGAAATCAGTCATATTCGTTCTGAGATAGTTACAGAACTTTCTTCCCAAAATAATTATTACTGCCAAACATTAAAAAAAATAAAATAAAATAGAAAATGGCACCATGGTTTCTAAATCCATTGAAAATTGAAAAGTTTATTATATAAATACATAGTTCGTTGGGCTGGCAGAGATCCTTCGGGATAAGTCCACCCTTTGGAAAATCCAAATTTTTTTTTACTGTCTACACACTGTACCTTTGAACAATAAAGTTTTGTTTATTTATTATTTAAATAGTTTCATCAAAAATCATATCTAAGGCTACTATTCGATGTCAACAAGAAAATTGCATAAAAAAACAAGTAAGTAAAACAAATCCAATTATTGAGATTTATCATAATATTCTTGGTATTTTTTGTCAAGCCAGCGAAGCGTTTCAAATATTATTTTTTTTATTGTAGGAACGAAATTTAAAGATGAAAAAGAACAAACAAAAAATATCGTACCTGGTGTGTATCTATGATTGGACGAAAGTAAACACGGCGGTACGTGACTTTGTAAAGTGTAACGGGGTGCCAACTGAATTAAACCTAGAAAATATTATGTATCAGGGAATTTTCGAAAGAAGGATTGGATAGAATTGGAACGATTGGAAAGAAAGATTGGAAGGAAGAAAGAAAGGATTGGAAAGAAAGAAGGATCAGATTGAAAGAAGGAAACTGGCTGGTAGAAGGGTTGGCGGTGCACCTCTAATGAGAAATAATAAGAACGTATCTCTTAAATCCAAACAGTTGATGCACAATGCAATCCTGATACCATCCATGATGTATGGGAGTGAAACTTGGACATGGACAAAAATCTGAAAGTTGGAACAAATGCTGTGGAAATTGATATGACCCTAGTAGGGGTGCA
The DNA here is from genome assembly GCA_963576905.1 of Mystacides longicornis. Taxonomy (NCBI): domain Eukaryota; kingdom Metazoa; phylum Arthropoda; class Insecta; order Trichoptera; family Leptoceridae; genus Mystacides; species Mystacides longicornis. The sequence continues at coordinate 2,869,149 of OY756439.1, read as the reverse complement.
TGTAGTGATAAAAATTCATTACTTTAAAATAATTAAATAGTTAGATTTTACTAGCAATGAGAGGAGAGGGTGTGTGGTCCAGCAGATAGATACATTCATGGGAACGGAAGACTTGATAAAAATGTTGGGTTTTAGGATACATAATTCAGGAATTATGTCAAATTTAATGGTTTTGAAATCGGATAGTCAATTTTTTTTTGTATGGATCCTAAAATCGAATTTGGACCGTAATAACTCAGAGCTTAAATAAACAGAAAACTTCTCATGAAATTTAAAATGCAAAACAAAAGAACTACGGAGAATTCTGATGGGTCTTAGGAATGGGACACGTGTGACACTAGCCCTCGGATAGTCAGTGGCGTCCGCTTTCACGACTCTGTAGAAAATTGGGGGAAAATTACCAATTTAAAGATCGTCTAACAAGGGTTTCTTACAAACGCGGGAGGCCTAAGAGCCATAGTTGTTCACAGTCACCAGAAGGAGGGAGAATAATGCGATTTACTCGGTTGAATTGTAAAATTCGGTTAATCACTAGAAAATGTAGAATCGAACTCAAATGCACGTATAGAGGAAAGGAAATAATGTAATACGGAATTAACAAAGGAATTAAACTGAAAATTTTGTAACATTTTGCGCGAAAGTTTTGATTGAAAAATAATATAAATATAGCGAAACGGACTACCATTCCCCGCCACTGGTTAGGGGGTGGCTAGCGAGACATTTAAAATTGATTTATAACATTTCTGAGAACTTTGAATGGTCACACAGGGCCGGGACTAGTCCCCAAAAACCGACGTGGCCCGATGTTAGAGAACAGACTCTCTGAAGATAAATTCAAGATCGAAATTAATTGGGAAAAATGGGTAGAAACATCACTGGGCCAAAGGCTGTTTTGAAAACCGGGAGCCACTAGCGTGGGATCGTACCGAAACCTCAAGATAAGGGGTTTCATGTGGGGAAGAGGGCAGAATGTTAATTTTTTGTGAGGATGGGAAATGGACAATCGGGGAAGTCGGTGGAGACGACAGCAAAAATAGAAAGTTAGAAAGTAAATTGTGTTTTTTTGTTTTGTTTTTGTGGGGTTTGTCAGTCGAACCCTGGGCCCGAGCGGTACCCGGATTATGGCTGAAGGCGGCCCTGTAATATGCCGAGGGTAATCTGGTGGGGGGCTCTTAACCCTGATTAGATCAGGATTGGCTACAAGGAGTCCACGTGGGCCAAACGGGCGGTCCCCAGACGTTGATTGGACTTTTGAGACAAATTTGAATGATCGGAGGATTTTCACGGGGTGGTGGCTAGTTGTCTTAGGAAGGGAGAAGATATAATCTCGTGCACGGGGGTTTACGTTGGTCGTTGATCGTTACAAGAGTTAGTCGTTGGTCGTTACGAAAGTTGGTCGTTGGTCGTTACGAGGGGGTCGTTAAGAGTTGGTGGTTACAGTTGTTGGTCGTTACGAAGAGGCTGTGATCGTGGATCGTGATCGAAGATCGTATCGAGTTGATTGTTATCGGGAAATTGAACGGGCGAGTCGATAGTTACGAACCCTTGTTGTACGAAAGAATTAGTTACGTAAAAATTCTTTCACGCGAACTTACGAACCTGTCGTGCGACGAGAGTTTAAAAGTGACTTTTCTGGAGGGAATCAGGTTATATCTCCGACGTGGAGAGGAGATAAATTCTCCATGAGTAGTGCGCGTAAGACATAGTTCGCGAGTAAAGTGGGTGAAAAAAAATAATAATCAGGGCATCTACACATAGCCATATTCAGTGTGCGAATTTGTTTCACCATCTCCACTAAATTCTAAAATTACTTATTAATATTTATTCAAAGTTTTCAACAAAACAATATAGTTTTGTGGCTAAAGAATTGCAACCAGACATACTTATTATTTTTATTTTTGACATTATAAGTAGTGAATTGTGCAACGGGATCATCTCGATAAATAAACGAATTAAGTAAACAGTTTATAAAAATAATAATAAAGTGTGTACCGTAATCCAAGGGAAATACTCGACGGCGCGGCCCTCATCTGTGAGGCACACGCAAGGGAGCGTAGGAGACCAATTTAATGTATGTACCTTTTTTTTAAATCTTCATCAACGGCCAGGGAATTCACTCCAAGAGATTTAGGGAAGTCAGGGCTGCAGAAACCAACGATTCCGAGCGAATCGATCGAAACCAATATATATTGGTTTACTTAAATGTACAATGTCTTATGTATAGAGGTACGTAATTTTCGCAAATAAAAAATTCGCATTTATTCGCATAAAACATAAAATGTCTATAATAAAACACCTTTGAGTATTTTAAATATTTAATAAAAAGTTAACAATTGTAGAAAACCTTTATAAAATATCAACATGTAATAAAATATACGCTTTCAATTAATACAATTTAGTTACATCGGCGACTTCTACTAACTGATTTTTCAGTTTCAATTATTTTCACAAGGATAAAGCGTTCGTTTTGACGAGTTACTTGATCGTTAACCTTTAAAATATAATAACTATAGACATTTCACTGAAATTTACTAAAATTAAAACATCGCATTTATGGAATATATTGACAAATTTCGCATTTATCGCATCTATTTCGTAAATACGAAATTTACGTACCCCTACTTATGTATGATTGTTTATGTAAATATTATATCCTGAAAACCCGTATGCAACCCTAATCAACTGATCGGGTTCAAATGTCTCTAGTTTTTTGCCAATTATTTTTCTTTATATACTAGGTCTATTGTTCATTGCCTTTTAATGTAGGTTCTATCGGTTAATGTACCTAATTTGCTTTATTTTTTTTGTGTTTTTTTTTGTATGTGTTCTTTCACATTTTCTTTATTGTTTCTGTACATTTTTTTGTTTTTATATTTATGAACTTTATTTCATTAAATTGAGTCATACCTAAATTAGAGTTTTGAGTTTGAGTAGATTAGTACCCCTATCCCTGGGCTCTGTTAGGTAAATCTTAAATACCTAGACTGGCGGAGAGAGAGAGAGATACCTCCGAAGATCTGATGGAATTTGTAGATAACCGACCCCTGACCTCGCTGGACAGGTAAGTGAGCTAGCCGAGGCCTGAGGGATTTGAGATCGCCAGCGATGCGAAAGGGGCGGCGTATCAAAATTAGATAACTGCGGAAGATATGCGGAAAGAGACTGATTGATAAGGTGAGGAATGATAATATTAGAAAGGAATGTGGAGTGGATGTTAGCATAGTGACTAGAATGAAAGTGAATAAATTAAGGTGGTTTGGGCATGTAGAGAGAATGAATGAAGAGAGATTGACTAAAAGTATATACAAATCTGAAAGAATGGGTGCACGCAGACGAGGCCGACCTCGAATGACATGGTCCGACCATATGGATGCCGTCTTAAAGGAGGGCCAAGTCAGGAGCAAAAGGAATAGAAGAGCATGTATGTATGCGGAATGTTATGCGTTTGGAGAAAGCGAAAGAGATTTGTTTGGATAACAAAGAAGGGAAGTCCGTACTATCTGCCTGCCCCCCTGGGCATGCTTAATTATTACAGAAGATTTCTACCGAACGCAGCTGAAATATTAAAACCACTCTTCAATAGCCTCGACAACATAAAGAAGACCAGCAACAAGCCGGTGGTTTGGACCGAACACATGGAGAAAGCATTTCTTGACTCCAAGAAGGCACTAGCAGAGTGCGCTCGTTTGGCGTTCCCCGACATGAACGCCACGCTCACACTGCATGTCGACGCCAGCAACACAGCCATGGGAGCCGCACTAGGTCAACGAGGCTCAGAACAACAAGAGGAAGTACAACCACTAGCATTCTTTTCGAAGAAATTTAACAACGCTCAGTGCGCTTATTCAGCTTATGACCGAGAACTCACCGCAATCTACGAAGCTGTGAAGTACTTCAGGCAGCAACTAGAGGCCAGGGAGGTAATCATTTACACCGACCATCGCCCATTATGCTACGCATTCACCAAAAAGGCGGACAACGCCTCACCCAGACAACGTAGACAACTGGAACTCATCAGCCAGTTTTCAACGGATATACGTCACATAAAAGGCTCCGACAACGTAGTAGCAGATTCCCTATCAAGAATCTACGAAATAGAGAACGACGACCTGTTGGACTTCGAGGCTATTGCAAAATATCAAATCACCGACGAAGAATTCAAGGAGCTACAACAGTATTCAAGCTGTAAGTTCACGAGAATTAAACAGTTCAACGACAAACATACCTGTGGGGGGTGGAAGAAAATGGTACGCAACGCCCATATATACCGAAACCATGGAGAGTGAAAGCCATCAACCTCTCGCACAAATTGAACCACCCAGGCGTAAGAGCAACGTTGAACACGATTAAAAAGAAATTCATATGGCCCCGAATGAATAAGGACGTAAAACATTATGTCAAGTACTGTCTGCCGTGTCAACAAAATAAAGTTATCAAACATAACGCACCACCAATCGGCAGACACCCAGTGCCTCAGGGACGCCTCACCGACATACACCTCGATGTAGTAGGACCCCTGAACACGTCCAACGACCACAGCTATTTATTAACAGCAGTCGACGCTCAGACAAGATGGCCAGAATGTTTTCCGCTAAAGGAAATCACAGCGGAAAACATAATAAACACGTTCATCGGCGGCTGGATCAGCAGATTCGGCATACCAAAATCCGTTGTGACGGACAGGGCCAAGCAATTCGAATCTCACCTGTTCGCCAGCTTCACGAAGAGATTTGGAATCTCGCACAAGATGACAAGCCCATTCCACCCATCCTGCAACGGGATGGTAGAAAGAATGCACCGCTCACTGAAGGTGGCCATCCGAACGCAGAATACGACGGACTGGTTCCACGCCTTACCACTCGTGTTACTGGGCTTGAGAACCACAGTCAAGGACAAGCTAGGCACCTCACCAGCAGAACTCTTGTATGGAGAGCCACTCACCATACCCGGCGATTTCTTCAACTCGCCCAGAGCTCCGGTCGCAGAACACCAACTGCTTCACGCACTGCACGAAAGATTCGAAAATATTCGTCCAGTTCCCCCCTCACACAACAGGGAACCTAAAGTTTTCATAAACCCCGATCTTCAACGTACAGATTTTGCCTTCGTTAGAAGTGACGGTTACAAGAAACCGCTACAACCACCGTACTCCGGCCCATACAAGATAGTCAGAAGATGCGACAGAACGTTCGTACTGAACATCAAGGGACACGAAAAGCACATAAGCATAGAACGCATCAAACCCGCTTTCGTAGCAGCAGACGACGAACGCTCAAATAGCGAAAACCAGGCACCAGACACCAAGCAAAGCACCACCCAACCACCAGCGAGCAGCCACGAAGAAGAAGAAGACAAACCGCACAAGCAACCATATATCACCAGGAGCGGTCGAAAGGTCAAATTTAGATTTTAAACGTAAAATCATTCGTGAGATTTGCTTGGTGCCCATTCTTCTCTTATAATTTTATGCCACATGTAAATAAGAATGCCTGATAACATATACGACAAACTGCTCTCAACATTAATTTGACATTAATAATATGCGATTTAGTTTTTCATTTTCATGAAAAAAAGTTAATCGCATAGACAAACAGAGCAATCACTGTACCATTTCACTGAAATCTGGTAACAACAGACTTTTGCAAATATAACTTAAAGGCGAATATCTAATATTAATTAAAATTATTTATATAGATACCAACCTACAATTGTAAATACATGTATACTATTTTCCTTACGGCAACCAGCCGACTCAGAAACTACTGAGTTAGTAATATTAAATACTTACATTTATTCTTTAGCACGTAAATTTACATTAAGTATAGTAATATAGGTTTTTAGCCAAGTCGCAAACCATTATCTTAGATTTTTTATTTTAATTCAATTTCAATAAATTAAATTACATTGATTCACGGCATTTAGCCAAGATGCAAACCATTGCAGTACATATTATTTTGACATAGAATATAATTCTACATTATAAGTATGTACTAATTTACATTGTTATTTTAGCATTACATACTAGCAAACACCAACACCTTTTACACTTGTTGAACAACTTTCAACCAGAACTATATTTTGTATATAATTTTTTTTTCTTTAATTAAGGACATTCATCAAATATTTTTTTTATAAATACCTTACCTTTTTTTCTATTAACTGTACTCTTGTATATATACAAATAATTTAAGTGTAATATTATTATAAGGTTTACATTTACTAAGCAACAAGCCTTTATCACCTTAGGTTTTAATTCTTACTTTTAAGCAGCATAAGTTCTTAATACCACATTCATGTATAGTAAAGCCAATTTTTTTCCCACATAATTTTAGTACATGAGAAAAATATTTCTAGTCGTCCGCATACAAACGGATAACACGATCAAATTTTTTTATAAACTTTTGAATTGTATAGAATATCTTCTCTTGCTACTGACTTTTTTTGTATGGATAATACTTACCATGTACCTATATCAATTCAACTTATTCTCTTTCAACTTTTTCATTTTTTTTTTTTCCATACAATAGATAAACTTTTCTGAAGGACAGGCGATCAAAGGAAAATTTTTATTTTTTCTTGTATATAGTAACATTAGGTATTTCTTTTTTTCCTTCATCCAACATGGTCGCTCTTGATTGTATAAATAGATACTTAACTTTTTTCTTTCCTTTTTATAATGTAAATACGCACCTAGTACTTAAGAGAGAGTTACTCATTACTATTTATTTCTTTTTTTTTACTACATAAAGGCTCCATCACACACACTATTAGGGACTTGTATTATATAATGTCTAGAATGTCCCATACTTACGATTTCATTTTTCCTCTTGTTCTTTCTCAGCTTCCTTCTTGAAGGAGGGAGGCTGGTGTAGCGGCACGCCACTGTCTTGGGAACGCCACTGTTCCTCACACGTATTGTCACCTTATAACAAGGAGCGACAATACGTCCCGTAGGGCCTCCAGCCCTACAGACGAGCAACGAGAAATCATTCTCGGGTGAGACGTCGCCTGTCGCTACACGCCTTTACTAGCTTCTATCAGTTTAATATTTATATTCGTTTATTCATGTAATTCATTGTAACACATATTATTTGATTCAATAAAATAAGTCTAGATTTACTCGCGTTTGTCTATCATCTAATTAACCTTATCAGGAAACAGCATCTGAGCGCCTTGCTCTGCTGTATGGTGTCAGAGCCAACCGGCTCCACCATATTCCCAGCGTGAGGAGTCAGCGCTGGAAGGGAGTAGCTTCCATACTCCAGATAGCTCCCCCAACTCGAGAGCTACAGCCTTGATGGGTAAAAAAAAATTTTTTTTTCTTCAAATCTTTATTTGGGGATTTCGTCTTCTATGGATATACATTTGTATCAATTTTACGAGTTTCTTCTATCTCTTGTTGATTTATTCGTCCTGGTGGTCTTCGTCCCTCATGAATCTCCACAATTAAAGCTTTGACTATTCTTGAGGATCCATCCTTTGCACATGATCTCCTCAAAAACGCTTCTTTGTCAGCTCCACCATAAGTTGTCTTTGATTTGCAGCATTTGCAACATTCGATTCATCATTAACTATTGAAAATGAGCCTGAAAGATTTATTTCCGATGCTTCCTTTATTAATAAATGTACATACTTACTTTACTATACTATCTCTTGTCTGAATTTACTCTTATGCGAGTTCGTAATCTTATATATAAAAATGAAGAGCTATTTTCCGTGGTCATCGCAACACGCCTAAACGGCTGGACCGATTTCGCTATTTTTTTTTTATCGTGTTGACTTTTATCAGGAGAAGGTTCTTATGAAAGAAAAAATTATGAAAGTTGCGTGAAAAATAATAAAATTAAAGAAAACTCTACGTAGGCAATCTTATTAGTACTTTTTACCATATAATTTTTATTCCAAATTCTGAAATTTGACAGAAACTGTTAATTGTTAGATAGTTGATGAGATGGACATAATTCTGATGGAATAAACATGGTTTAAAACAGACGCATCGGTTGGAATTACATTGGTTAAATGATTATTAATTTATCACCATACAAATTGGACTTCAATATTCGTAGTTAGGAACATTTTTTGACAACGTCTCTCGGGAAAGCTATTAGAGAATAGAACTGCTATAAAACCATATCTAACTGTATAGTATAATCGCATAACCACCACCATGGTGATGTCTTTGACTGCTTAATGTAATCATAATAATACCTATAAAAGTAATCCATGTTACTTTAGAAAAATATGATTAAAGAATCGTGACGTTAGCTTCACCTATAAATTGTATTTTCTGAAAAAATAACTGGCCTAAAAAGTCTGAAATAATATCGTTTGATCAAAGCCTTCAAACGTTAAAGAGGACTTTACGATTTCTTTGCTAGTTTACTGCGAATCTAAATTTCGTCTATTAGTAGATAAATAATAGGGGAATTCTAAATTTGATAAAAAAAAAACCATCTTTATTTTATTTGATTTTATGTATCCCCCTTCTATGCATACGACATAGAGATAAAAATTGGAAATTATTGAGAACAAGAGTGCAACCAAATTTAAAGACTGCGACTGCTGTCATGTATTTGGCGCCAGGATATGACTAGTACAAAAATAATACAAGCTTGCGAGAATAGTTTTTCTATACATGACGAATCCTTAGTCTGCAACAATCTGTTATAACTCGCTGGGTGGTATGACTAAAGTAGGTTCCTACATACATACAACAACTTTTAGTTCTCGAAGTTCCCTTTCAAAGCATCAGGTGTCGATAAAGTTTTCATCGATTGAGAAAACATATCGCTAGCCTTATACTGTTTGTATTCAGAGTCAATGTTGCTACAAAGCGAATCCGTTTGCAAAGAGCGACCAAGTTGAAACTTACCAATATACTCTCAGCTTTAAACAATAATGCCACGAAAAATAGAGGGAAATTTTAACGGATGGTTTAACTACCTAGCTGTTTTACCCGCGTATTAAAGTGCATCCTATGATGAAACTGATCATTCAATGCTGTCAAATCAAATCACCCTTTGAACTCCACTTAGGAGCATAGGGAGGCAACAAGAGCTCTCCATTGCGCTCGATCTTGCGCAATTCTTATGACCTCCTCCCACACCAAGTCCATTTCCCTCAGCTCTGCCTCGAAGGAACGGAACACGGTATGAGAGGGTCTTCCACGTCTTCGAGACCCTGATGGGAGGAAAAACAGCGCTCTCCTCGGCCAACTGTCATTCGGCATCCTCAACACATGTCCCAGCCATGCCCATCTCCTCTCCGTAATGGTGGAAGTGATGGGTCTGCACTGGGTGCGCCGGCGTATAGCGTCGTTCGTGATGCGGTGGTACCATCTTAAACCCAAAATTCTCCTGAGGCACTTCGTTTCGAGTGCAAATACTTTTTGTGCCTGGGCTTTAGTCAGGTGCCAGGACTCACACCCATACAGAAGAATGGGCACACACGCATCAAACAGTTTACATTTCGTCTCTACACTAAACGCCGACGCCTTCCATATCTTGGCCATGTTGTTGAAGGCGCCACTTGCCATACCGATACGTATCGGGAGCTTAGCCCCGAGGTCACCAGCGGTGGTAATGGTTGCTCCCAGGTACTTAAATTTATCCACTCGGGAGACCTGGTGACCATCGATGGTTATCGGTAGCTGTTTATCGGGGCAGGCAATATTCGCCATGAGCTCCGTCTTACAGGCATTGACTCGAAGGCCGAGGCGTGCTGTTTCGTCGCAGAGTCTTGAAACACTGCGCTGTAATTCCTCCACTGTCGTACTGAACAACGCTAGGTCGTCCGCGTACTCCAGATCGCACAGTTCGCCCATTAGACCATCTCTCTGTGTTATCAGTATACCTCTTGCTCCTTGCATGGACTTTCTCAACAATGTTGTATTGAATTTAAATTCTTCTTCATTCGAATGCGTGCGACCTTTGTTGGAGTTATAGCTCCACGTCAATTTTTAATAAACTCGTATTCTACTGCCCTAGGCGTCACCCTGCTGATTTTTTGTTCTTTCTTTTACCCCACTTGTGTAAAAGGTGTCCACATTTACCGTGGCCAGTCCGAATCCTATTAAGGGTTGTCCATTGCCTGCGGGGCAGGTCAAACCCGGGTTGTCATACTGTAGGATCCAGGACAAGCTGTCCAACGTCGGGATTTTGGTCGTTCCACTTGTCCCGCCAAACCTGTTCAATATTATAAACTTGTTTTTGTTCGAAACGGCCAGTACTAAAACACGTCTCTATCATCGGCAAAGACTTCATATCTAATAACGTAGGTAAATTCGAGACAATTACACATAATATTATAAAAAAAAATCTTTCTTTACAAAAAGGTCCAAGACAATCAGTCTTGAAGGAGTGTAGAAACTAGGCTTTATAATACACACAAGTAGTTATCCCTGTCATAATGATTATGCAGGGTATTATTCATGTCCCGACATTCAGGCCACAATGCACCCTGCATGGCTGTTAATACACCAGGCTGACATCTTATTCAAGACATTAATTACTTCTCCAAGATTACTTTATTGTCCATGTAATTGCAAATGTACGGAGCGCGCAATCTTGGCTTGTCTTATTCTGTTCTTATTACTACTTACCTTTTGTTATGATAAATGGTTATTATTGTTATTATTAACCCATTGTGCCGTGGATTATTATTTATTTATTTATTTTAGACTGCGCATCGCATTTTCTTGTGTTTTCATTATATAAATACGTGAAGGAAAAACTTTGTTCACCTTTTTTTACGAAAATTACGCGGACGGAGGTGTATACATTTTCGCACACTTAAGTTTATATAGAGAAGCAGTGGCGAACGCTAATATTTTATGCATGAAAATAGGTACCTACACTAAATCAATAAAAAAAAACATAACAAACACTACTTGTGTTATGCTATGTATTTGATACTCAAACACATTTCGATGTTTATGACATTTATTAACACAGACGCTTAAATCAATTGAGAATACCTAGATGAATATTGTTTATCTTTGATTAAAAATTTCAAGTTTAACGTATCCATGTCATTTTTATAGAAAATCGTGGAATAGCGCTCCCTCAATTTTTTATTTATTTATTTTCGATTTTTCTTTCATCAGCCGGCATTACATCAGTATCTAATATAAAATCTCAATATAACTTATGTTACGGTCGAATTACGCAATTAATTACGGAAATTAGTGACAAGTTTCACTAACTCTGCAGCCCCCGACACATCAAACCACTGTCTCAGATTCTTGGATCACGAAGCTCTTAAATGGCTCTTTCCTCGCCTGCCCTCTATTTGTCCTTCCACAATTATTAACTACAGGAGAGCAAATTTTTCCCAAGCCACTGTCAAAAGACAAAATGATAAATTTACTCTCGAAGACAAGGAAGACGCTCCCATACCGTGTTCCGTTCCTTCGAAGCATAGGAGAAGGATTTGGTTTGGGAGGAGGTCATCAAAGCTGCGCGAGATCGAGAATAGTGGACAAAAAATCTTGTTGTCTCACTACGCCACTAAGTGGGATCAAAGAGAGGATTTTTTTCGTGTGACAACCCTTTTTAAATTTTCAACTTACTTCTTGTCTTTTCATCACAAGGAAAGTGGGGATTTTTAATATTTAAAAAAAAAACATCAAGTGATCGAGGAATAAGCACTTAAATTTTCTCTGATTTCATCTTGTTCGCTGACTACCCCACTTTTCAAGAGCGCCAACATTGAAAAAATCATATATTTTTCAAAACTCAATTTTTTCGAATAGGAATTGAATTATTTATAAGCATAAACCCTCCCCTCCTATCAATTACAACAAATTAGTAGGTAAAAGGAAACCAATGGAAATCGCTGTTATTTTTATCTGTAAATATCTTTAAATTTATTTTAATTTAATTTTCAAAATATGACTAACTGGGAACATAGCTCTGGCAGTGAGGATTTTAGAATGGACTTTATTCTATTTTAATTTAACGATGATTACCTTATCGACTCAGAAAGAAACAATAACAAGTATCACACACATTACATAATTTATTTTTTTTTGTAATAAGTAGTTAGAATTTTCATCTCCTCAATTATTTGTTTACGTTTAGACTTACCCTCAAACATTCCAATTTGTTTTCGTTTAGACTTACCCTCAAACATTCCAATTTGTTTTCGTTTAGACTTACCCTCAAACATTCCAATTTGTTTTCGTTTAGACTTACCCTCAAACATTCCAATTTGTTTTCGTTTAGACTTACCCTCAAACATTCCAATTTGTTTTCGTTTAGACTTACCCTCAAACATTCCAATTTGTTTTCGTTTAGACTTACCCTCAAATATTCCAATTTGTTTTCGTTTAGACTTACCCTCAAACATTCCAATTTGTTTTCGTTTAGACTTACCCTCAAATATTCCAATTTGTTTTCGTTTAGACTTACCCTCAAACATTACAATTTGTGTACGTTTAGACTTACCCTCAAACATTCAAATTTATGCAGGTTGAGACTTAGTACCTTAAAACATTCCAATTTGTGCAGGTTTAGATTTCCCTGAGTTCATTTTAGCTGGAGGATTCTTGATCGTTCAACGCTAGCCCTATTGTAATCTTGCACATATTTCTTGGCAGGTTCTCTTATTGTTATTTTTTTTGCGAGATAAAAATGGCTTGAGTTGAAGAACTAAATATGCATGAAGTAGCAAACATAGTAAGGTAAACAATATGCAATATTCCTCCAGTAAGTATACAAAAACAGTAATCTAGAAAATGGTCATCACACCGCGGTGCACCGGTTTAACCAGTAAGATTCATTTCAATTACTGCAATGTGGATAAATTTCAGCAATGGATACGTAGATTCTATCGGAATTTAATGATGTTAAATAATATTTATTTTCTTGTCCTATGTTGCCTAGCTCGATCTTTATCCAATTAAATGCTACGGCGTAACAAACTCTTTTGAAACATCCTAACTCATATTATTTGACCGTATTACGTAGTCTTAAAAATCTATCTCAAAATTATTCTACAACAGAAAACCGTTATCAACACAAAACACAATTTTACCCAAACGTTGCGTTATCGCCCCAAAGTATCGTCAATCACAACAATTCTGGACATAACTTAATATTTACTTTATTACTCAATCCGTTTTTTATACTGTTTATTTTATTTGGTTCCTCTTTTGTTTTATTTAATTTAAACCGCTATTCATTTGTTTATCCGATCCATTTGCTGAAACGAAACACATGTTGATAATGACCCCAGTGTTGTTTTTATTAATCACCAATCTTGTATTTTTCTCCAAGTCTGTAATTATTAATGGCGGTCGAATTGGTCGATATAACCGAAAGCGTGATAGCTCAAACAACCATATTTTAAATACGTAGGTATCTATTACTAACTATTTGATAAAGCCATCCAATTACGTGTTCTATTTCAAATTTGAAATACTGGCTTCGAACATAGTATTCTTGTTAAGCGTTTAACTTAGAAATTTGGTATAATTCTTGTACGGTATTCTATTTTTTAATCGCTGACCTTTACACAAAACATTTTCGGTTCGTTTCCTGCTAGATTTACGTTTTGATGCGTGTGTTTTTATATAGTTTGGTTGGAAGAAATTGCCCCAGGCAATAAGTCCGCCAATTTTGGTTCATTATTCTTTTATATTTTACCAATAAAGTGTTTTATTATTATAAATATTTTTTTTTCTCAACTTCTTATTTTTAAAAGCAGTTGGAATTCAGTCTCAGAAAGAGTTTTTTTTACTATTGTATTTTCAAATAAATTATGATTTTTATAAAGTGCCTAGAAGATTATTAGAAGAACTCAGCATCTTTCTCTACTTATGGAACCCTTAAAATAACCTTTGACTTCGTATAAATAAAACTGTGAAAACAGTGTAGTATCTACCTATTGCGTTATTTTGATTCAATTAAACAGTGTCGTAGTGATTCTGAGAAAGGTACCATTAAAAAATATCAAACTTTTAAACCTGTTAAAAAGCATGCAAAATCAATTGAAAGATGTCCACTGGAAACACAATTATAAACAAGAATAATTATTACGTAAATAAAAAAGTGGTAAAAATCACAGCGATTATAATTTTATTTTTCACATACTGTTAAAAAAATGTTATCTGTTCTGCACTTTATCCCACTACTACTGTCAAATATGCACCTTAGTATGTAGGTATGTTAAATATTTACATATTCACATATATGTATGGTAGGGGGTGTTCTGAAATAATATTTACTTTATGTGAACACAACTACCTCGCTGTATATTAAGACATTTTACAACAGATACATCTGACGCATGCATAATATATTAAGGGATTTTTTTTTTCAAATATTTCTCTCTCTTTCTACCCCCACGCAATGTGTGTTTTACACGAGAGAGTTAGCGATAGTAATTAAGTACCTAAGCGAATTCAAATTCAGAATCTAAATTTCGATTTACAAAAATTCCGAAATATTATTGAAATTCAAATTCTGTTTGGTTCTTTTCTCGAAACGTTTACCCGCAACCAGATGTCGTAAGTGGCGAAAAAACTTAGGACGGTCAAAAAGATGCCGAAATCAACATTTAATTTTCTTAAGGTATTTGAAAAAAGTAATCTCGTAATTATATATCAGTTTTTCTTCTCTCTTCAATCTACTCCTCTCCCATCATAAATAAATAACTAAATAAATAAAACTATTTTTATACTAACATTTAAAGAGTCAAAGGGTGGACTTATCCCGAAGGATCTCTTACAGCCAACGCAAATTACAAAACAAAAGGAATATAAAAACAAGATACGCGAAAAGAAAAAAAAAGAGATCACACAGTTAAGAGACAAAATAAAGTGATATTATAAGATTTAAAAAGGGTAAAATTCATATAAAACTAAACATCATATTATATTAATACGTGAAGCAAAACTTTTCGATCATTTTTACTAAATTGTGCGGCGGGGTGTGTGAGATTTCGCGACACTTACCTATAGCTTATATAAAGAAGAAGTGGTGAATGCTAATATTTTTATAAAATTTAACATAAAAAATATATTAAATCAATGAATTAAAAAAACGTTACAAACACAAGTAGGTACCTAACTGTAATGTTATGTGTTTGATACTCACACATACTTCGACGTGTTTCACATTGAATGAACTGAAGTCTGACTGAATTTGACACAGACGTATATATTTTTTGTTATCTGTGGTCCAGTTGAGAATAGATTAAAATTGTTTATCTTTAATTATATTTGAAAAAAAAACTGTGTACATATCAACATTTCAGATGTGACGTATCCGTGACATTGTTTTTGAAAGAAAATTTCGAATTAGCGCTCGCTCAGACTTTGTCAATGGAACCATAGTAATGTTCCAACTAATAATTATTTAAATAAGTAATGGTGGAATTTCGAGTTCTGGTCGACCACTAGTTCTTAAAATTACACAATTAAGTCAAATTTAAAAGCTAAAAATTACTGTCTTATTTTAAACCAAGACAATATTTTTTCAAATGGAGTGAATTCCAAACTGTTGTAAGGTCAAATCAACTCAATCTTAAAATATAAATTGTCTTTTTACTTACAAAAAATATTCGTTGAAACAAAACGAATCGGAAACTTTTTGATCATACCTACATCATTTTTGACTGATGATTTTTTTTTGGTTCCAGGGAGAACAGCTTCACCATAACCCATCCGAAGGGCTCCTGGTCCTCGGAAGAACGATGAGAATCAGGAATCTGACGAAGGAAGATTCCGGAAACTACACATGCAAAGCCTCCAATTCTGAAGGAAACGCGAAAAGTCAAACATTGACCATCAAAGTTTTATGTGAGTACAAATCTTTTACAAGATTGGAACCATTAAGGGTTAAAATTAATAGACTGTGTTGAATTAATTGGTAAATTTCAGTAAGTAAAGTTGACTATCGACCACAGTCAGGGTCGATATTATGAACATTCGCTGATTTAATTTTAGTAAAATTTTATTTATGGGATTAACCAAGCGCCTTACTGTCACTTATCGAGCAATCTCTTACTTCTAGTTATATGGAGTATTTTTAAATGTATCGTCCATCGATTCTCATTTAGGCACTCAGACTCATCAAATGCAGCAATGAAAAAACAATTAATTAATACTGAAAAAACATACATTTAGTTGAATACAAGTCAGTACTGCCACCGCCATCTGTTGGGGAAACAAAAAGTGTCTCGTGGATTGATATCAATCCTAATGATCCTTGATTTCAATGTTTTGGCTATGTTTCCACAGATGGCGGTGGTGATTTTAATGATTTATTTTTGGTTAATTATTATCTACTATTGTTGCCGACTTTCAAACCTTATTTTGTTGCATTAAAAAAATAACACACGTATTTCTTTCACCACCACACAAGTATTGTCGTTTTCAAGCTTCTGAGCTAATCTAAATGCTACTAGTATTGTACTATACTATGAAATATTTGCCCCAAAAAATCTTATTTAAAAGCTCTTTCACGACACAAGCTCTAAGTAGCTTACTGTAAAAGAGTAAGAGAGTGTATTTGTGTTCACTTTAAGTGAGCCCAGTTTCATTTATAAAAAAGATGCCGAACGTTGTTAACGTAAAGTGATCGCACTAAGCCAGCCTTGGAAATAACAGTAGAAGACGTCGTAAGCCAATAGTGATTTGTTCATACCATTTAAAAATCGAACATTATTAGTCAGTCAACAGTTGTTGATATATCGTTGTGCGTTTTAGTTCCAATCCAAATCCAAACTCCCTTAAGACCCCACTTAGGGGCATAGGGAGGCAACAAGAGCTCTCCATTGCGCTCGATCTTGCGCAATGTTTATGACCTCCTCCCACACCATGTCCATGTCCCTCAACTCTGCTTCGAAGGAGGGGAACACAGTGTGAGAGGGTCTTCCTCGTCTTCGGGACCCTGATGGGAGGAAGAACAGCGCTCTCCTCGGCCAACTGTCATTCGGCATCCTTAACACATGTCCCAGCCAAGTCCATCTCCTCCCCACAATGGTGGAGGTGATGGGCTCACGCTGGGTGCGCCGGCGTATAGCGTCGTTCGTGATGCGGTGGTACCATCTTACGCCCAGAATTCTCCTTAGGCACTTCATCTCAAAGGCTGAGACTTTTTGTGCCTGGGCCTTGGTCAGGTGCCAGGACTCACACCCATACAAGAGAATGGGCAACACACACGCATCAAACAGTTTACATTTCGTCTCGACACTAAACGCCGACGCTTTCCAAATCTTGGTCATGTTGTTAAAGGCGCCACTCGCCATACCGATACGTATCGGGAGCTCAGCCCCGAGGTCACCAGAGGTGGTAATGGTTGCTCCCAGGTACTTAAATTTATCCACCCGGGAGACCTGGTGACCATCGATGGTTATCGGTATCTGTTTATCGGGGCAGGCATTATTCGCCATGAGCTCCGTTTTACTGGCATTGACTCGAAGGCCGAGGCGTGCTGTTTCGTCGCAGAGTCTTGAAACACTGCGCTGTAATTCCTCCACTGTCGTACTGAACAACGCTCTAGGTCGTCCGCGTACTCCAGATCGCACAGTTCGCCCATTAGACCATCTCTCTGTGTTATCGGTATACCTCTTGCTCCTTGCATGGACTTTCTCAACAGGAAGTCCATGAATATTATGAATATAAAGGGAGCTAGTACGCAGCCCTGTCTGACTCCCGTGGTGATCCTAAAAGCTTCAGTAGGACCACCTGGCGTTTTCATGCTACACTCGGAGTCTTCATACAGGGACTGCACCATTTTAACTATTTTGCAGGGACTGCACCATTTTAACTATTTTAGTTACTGCTGAAAAAATCGTAAATTCGAATTTGAGCAAGTTAATGGAAACGCATACCTACTTACGGACTTTGATCATTTTGGACTTAAAGCTTGGTCGAGAAAAAGAGGAAACACATTTCCACGATATTGAATAGATAGGTGAAATTAAGATAGTTAGTATGTATACAGAATTCGATTATAATTCGACTATACATACCTATGTATTATAATACATTTAGGCACCTATGTCTAGTGAGATTGGTAGGTACATAGGTAACTGGTCCGTGGTGAGTTTCAATACTAAGTCGGTAGGTAATAATAATCCCTTCCAGAGATCAAACACAGGTCACCGACATAAATCAGAAATAACACGTTCTCAACAGGAAATTCTAGATGACTTCCCAATTACAAACTTTATTCTTTTTCAACGATTAATATTATGAAAAATTTCCTTAGCAGATCGCAAACCTTTTTAATGGACAATTTTTTTTTCACTTTTGCGCACATTTTATTTTACATTTATATTAATCTATGTTTAATTATGTTCGTAGCATTAAGTGATCTGCACTACTAAATAATATGTAATACTCGCGTAAATAAAGTTTGATAGACCAGCGGTTACGACGCCGGCTTACGCACTGTTTCGTGCGGAGGTCGTGGGTTCGAATCCCGGCCGTGTCGAGCATTTCCGCTTTCACGACACAAGCATTTGATTACTGTGAAAGATGTCACAAGTGTATTTGTGTTCACTTCGAGTGAGCAGAGATTCATTAAAAAAAAAAGAAAATTAATTACTGTGGATATTGATAAAGAAAAATATTACAAACCAAAAGTAACAAAAAACAACAACAAAAAATTAATCTAATTTTTCTTATCGATTTCCTTCGTGATATCTAAGAACAGAGTGAAAGAATACACGTCATACTTTTCACTGCGCCAGCCACCAAGAATCAAAATCAAGATAGCCTTTTGCTTAGGAAAAAAGGGTGGTTTTTTTTTAATAGATTGGTTGATTGAACTCTTTATGCAAAATTAAAAAAAAACAACATAAACTTTTTATTACAAACTTGGCATTCAAATGGTTTTTAGCATGTGAGAGTTTAAATTATTTGATTGATTAAATTTTTTATTGCAAATATTTCATTCGTGTGACTTTTATTCCACTATAAGTTCAGATGTGAATCTTTAAAATGTTTTTTATCCACATCAAAACCTTAAAAAAAAGTTCTCAGCCACCAGTCATATATGTTACTGTCATCCACATTAGTAGAACAAATTTTCTCTTTAGTTGCGAGTGACGCCATCTTCTTGTAAACGCGGGAACCAAAAGCGTCAATGACATCAGTCAGGCAGTGTGGTTGTGACAGAGATGTTTATATTACTTATAAGGTTTAATGCGCCACTTTTCACTACGCCATCAAGAATCAAAATATCCTATTGCCTAGTAAAATAGCCGGTTGGGTCTGGTGATTATGAAATTATTCGAGATTTTAAAGGGTTACGGCAAAATAATATTCTAAATGTGCCACGAAAAAAAATAATTAGCCAACGGAAATATCGCAAAAAAAACATAAACCGACGAGAAATATTATATTAAAATGAAATTTTTCTACAAAAAGGTTGGCGATTTCACCAAAATACTTATAGGTGAAAGATTTCGCGATTCTTTTAAAACTCTGCGGAGGAAAAAAATATGAGTCATATATTCTCCAACTGTCAGGAGTGGTATTAAAAAGTTGGACCAAAGTTTTCACAACACTGGGAAACTGAATGAGATAGAAAATTGAGAAGGAAAGAGAAAAAATGTGTGCGTTTTTTATATCCCTCTCACTCCAATATTTAAGATTGATTTAATCCGCTAATGTTTGCCAATTATATATTTTTTTAAATGTATATTAGTTATTATATTAAAAATGTAGCTTATTTGTTTAATTTTATGGTTCAAAAGTTCCATGTTAAATTGATCACCATTTTCCATTGTTCAAAACGCTAGTGAAAATAATAATATGTATTTCTTATAAGATTTTTCAGTTTGTATAAATGTCAAAACATATCTATTGAATCCTGGTAGCATTTATCTAAAGATATAAAAGAAATAAGGCAAGTGCGAACACTTATAACTCGAGATCGGCTGAACAGATTTTGCGCATTTTTGGTTAGTTGGATTCTTTACTGCTCCGGATAACAGAATAACCAATAAAACGTCGAAAAATGGATAGCAAATAATATAAAATATAATATTAATGTTTATATGGAACGAATTTTGATACAAAACGCCATCTGTGAAAAAATCTGTGGAATAACAATAATTTTTATTTACCTGACAACCATCGATATTTAATATTGGCATGCAGATTTTTATGGAATTTTTTTCAAGCTTTTTTTAAGATTAAAGCGCATTTTTTTTTTAAATTAAAACTCGAAAAGTGTATAAATTTAATTTTGAAATAAAATAATTGTCGTTTATTTAGAAGAAACAAAATATTTAGTTTTTTCCACAATTTTATTCAGCTAACCGGTTTTCGAAGACCGTACGTCTTCTTTGTCAGGCTAGTAGAGTTAACATCTACTAGCCTGACGAAGAAGACGTACGGTCTTCGAAAACCGGTTAGAGTTAACATCTACTAGCCTGACGAAGAAGACGTACGGTCTTCGAAAACCGGTTAGAGTTAACATCTACTAGCCTGACGAAGAAGACGTACGGTCTTCGAAAACCGGTTAGAGTTAACATCTACTAGCCTGACGAAGAAGACGTACGGTCTTCGAAAACCGGTTAGCTGAATAAAATTGTGGAAAAAACTAAATATTTTGTTTCTTTTAAATAAGTTCGAAGTATGTTCCACCAAGTAGCCACGGTCGAAAAGATAAATTATCTTAATTGTCGTTTGACACAAACTGGAAATGTGTCGATAGCGGTGTCTGACATATGTAGGTACGATTTTTTATATTAATTTAATCTTTAGCGTTAACACAGAGGAATGTATGTTTTAAAACATAGATGCAATAGCGGAAATGCCCCCAAACACTGAGTACAAATATTATTAGAGAACTTGTTTGGATGCGTAGAACCGAAAATCGGTTCCTTTATTCAACAGTCACGTGTCTCAAGATACATTATAAATAATTCTTTTTACTTTCATCCACATGAACAAGATGACACAACAAAACCAATACGCACCTTCTTTAACTAATTGAACCCAATCTTATAGTTTAACAGCAGTCACGTGGTACTTTACTCTAGTATTATTATTTTCTTCTCAAAGCCTCCAAATTGCAACGTTGGCTATACTTTCGTGAATTTCGGTGTCGAACGCGCGACGTAAAGAATAGGTCAAACGAGCTTCATTAGACAAGTAGGTCGAAATTACAATCGACAATTTCCCATACTTCATTTTTTTTAAATTTAGTTGTTGTTGCATTTTATAGAGTTTCGTAAGAACAAAATGTAGATAAAAATACTTGGAGCATGATAATTCTTGAAACAAGTAAGTAGTGGGTATGTTAATAAATTTATCATCTTGGAGAGTTTGTTTCTACCTTCCCAAACTTCCTCCCAAAGCGTCCGCCACCTGAAATTTAATACCCCTGGTAGCAGGGGTCGCATTACGATGCCGTCCATCATAACCGTGAAGCGGTTTCTTATCTGACGGCCCGAGAGATGGAGCGTATCCCAGGTTGGTAATACCTGCAAGTCTGCTTCTGACTCTATCTGATTTCGCCAAAGAGCTTGTTGAAAAAAAGACAATATTAAGTCTTAATTTATATGAATTTACAGCAGCTGTAGTTTGCGCAAAAGGTTTTATTATTTTGATTTATATTTCAACAATATTTGAATCTAGATATCTACCAATCAATCAATACTCTCGTTTGACCCCATTTGTAAGAATGTAGTTTAGTCGTCATCGACCTCGGTAATCTAGTAGTACATATTCGTTAAGATCTAGTCCTGAAAAAAGGTCACAAGAATCTAGACAAAATTAGAACGATGTGCACCAATAAAGCCAAATAGTCAATAAAGATGATACATTAACAAAAATGGATATAGTCATATCCTGGCGCCAAATACATGACAGCAGTCGCAGTCTTGGTTTGGTTGCTCTCTTGTTCTCAATAATTTCCAACCTTTATCTCTATATTTCATTAATGATTAAATATCTACTTGTTGTATACATGCGATTTTTTGACATGTTGAACATGTCGAGAATTCTCATGATTAGGAGTTTCGGAGACTTAAACATAACCAACTAATGGAGAACGTTGTTAACGTAAAGTGATCACAGTAAGCAAGCCTTCGAAATGACAGTAGAATACTGTCGTCAGCCCGTAGTGGTTTGTTTCATTTAAAAATCGAACATCTGTTTGAATTGTTAGAATTATCCAAGGGCGCTGTAATTACCTGATGTGGAAGTGGGGTAAAAGAGACTCTCCTGGGTGCGAATGTGTAGCCGCCATACAGACTGTGTACAGCATATGGTGGAGGAATGCCCTTTGCGGAGATACCATGGGGATTGGATTGACATCCACAAGTCAACACCGGGGGCGGTGCGGTGGTTGACAGAGGCTGACCTCAACATTTATAGTTAAAAATATACAAATTTATAACAGAAAAAAAACCCAAGCCATACGAATAATAATAATAATAATTGTTAGAGTCATCAGTAAAATCAAATTTTATTCGTCTCATACCAACATTAAGTTTTATTTTGCATAAATAGGCAAAATATGATAACCTCTTGTATTGTCTTTTACTTTTATAGTTTTACTTAATCCACTTTCGCTCCCTAGGTGGAGCATGAGGTCGCCACAAAGCCTCGCCAAGCATTTCTATCCTGGGCTAGATCCAGGGCGTCATTCCAGCTTGAGCCGGTATCCCAAAGGTCTTCTTCGTACCCTCTCTTGATCGTGAGTCTTGGTCTGCCACGTCTTCTTGTACCACCCGGTGTATAGAATAAGCTTCCATAATCTATGAACTCGGGGACATACGTAGGACATGGCCGAGCCAGCTCAGTCCACGGTTCAGGATAATCGTTGTCACTGGAGGTCGCATCCATCTTGATCGGACGTTAAAGAATTAATTTATATGCCAAATTAATTAATTTATATGCTAAGGAAAAACCAAAAGGAGGTGTTTACATTAAGAATTTTGGCAAACATAACTAAAATACCAATCTTTCGAGACAAACATTAAAAAATAATATTATGTTGGTTTATTTTGTATAAACTCATTTATTATTTTTTACTCGGGTGTTATAAATCACATAGCTGATAAATGTATGATTTACGATGTAAAATATTACCTACCTACCGGGTGAAGTACCGCATCGCATCTTTTTTTTTCAAAATATTATCTAAGTAACCCTTTGACAGTTTTACCGAATGCATGTATACCGAAAGATAAAAAAAAATGCATATTATCATGTTTTTTTATTATTTTTAACATTCTCTTCAAGTAAAATCTTGTCACCTTCATTAATATGTGTTTCTACAAAATACTTGATTTTTTTTTCTCAACATTCATCCAAACGGCAAATTATTCTCAAAGCATGTGATTCTTTTTTTTTTAGAGCGGCACTCGTGAAAAAATATTATTACTTTTGTCCGTGTGTCTCGCTAAAAAATGAGACCTGCTGGACCGATTTAATTTTTGGTTAGGAATAGGTATTCGTAAAAGCTCAAGGTATTTTAAGCGATTAGAAAATATGGATTTTTTTTTACCCACCACACCGTTTCCCGAAGGGATTTCCATTCTTTCCTATACAAACAAACCTCTTTCTCTTCTTCCAAACGCATAACATCCTGCATACATGCTCTTCTAATCCTTTTGCTCTGGACTTGGTCCTCCTCTAAGACGCCACCGATATGGTCGGACCATGTCATTCGAGGTCGGCCTCGTCGTGCACCCATTCTTTCAGATTTATCTTTTTCAATCTTTGATGAATGATTTAATCTTTTTAGTCACTTTCTCTTTGTTCATTCTCTCTAAATGCCCAAACTACCTCAATTTATTCACTTTCATTCTAGTCACTACGATAACATCCACTGTGAGAGAAAAATGGGAAAAAAAGACAATTTTGGTCTTCTCAGGACAATTCTCATACAAAGTCTTCCTGTGTGCCTATTTATTTTTCGGTAATGTTCGCTATTAATATCGCTGAAGTATTTGTAAGATGTAGATGATATGGCGTTTTCCAAGTAGTCTAGATTGAAAAATGGAACACAATCACAGTTTAGTATTTCGACTTTACTTTGCAAGAAAACGATGTTATAGTGAAGGTTATAAAAAGTTCTACTAAGCATACTGATGTTTATTTCTGTTCAGGATTAGATTCTTGTGCGTCCAACAAAATATTAATATGTTTATTTCTCAATGCTGACACAATAATAATCTTGGGCCCTAGACAATTTCAATTTCTCGAACGACTTCAAAAGAATTTTTCGACAATGTATAATCGGAAGAAAATTACCTGACCTAATTTAAATTTTCATTTAAGTGTCATTGTTTGATTTAAAAAAAAATGTTATTATGTTTAAGAGGCCAGATAATTTTTTTTCGCACTCTACATTGCCGAAATTTTAGTTTGTAGTCGAAAGCCAATTTCGAATTCGGGGAAAAGGCGGGCTTATTTATTTATCGTATGGTCATATGTGTATGTCACATCTCATGTAAGATAACACAGAATATTTTTGCAAATAAATAGGTAATCAAAAATAATAATTAAATAATACATTAAAAAAAAATATTGTAAATTAATTATTAAAATATTGAAAATATCGCCCATGGGTTGTCAAATCAATAAAATGAAACAAAGTAATTTAAGACGGGCTTAATATGTTACTACAATATTTTTTTCGGTAAAACGCCTGAACAAACACGTCCCAAACAAGAATGTAACCGGGATAAGTAGTCTTAAGAATATTAAGTAAATCCAGTGATAATTTGGGAGTTTCATTCCAGTTAATGTTTCATAACTGTTTCTTGAAACCAAGCCAGTGTTTATGTTAATCAAACAGTTACGCCGGCTTTCATACTGTTTGGTCCGGACGTCGTGGGTTCGATCCCAGCTGCCGACCATCTTCCTCTTTCACGACACAAGCTTTCAGTAGCTTGCTGTGTAAGAGTCAAGGAGTGTTGTTGTGTTCACTTTGAGTGAGCACAGATTCATTTAAATAAAAAAAAACTTTGCTTTAATATAGGTATAGGTATTTAAAAGATCTTATTATAGTATGAACAGTATGTGTCACTGCTTTCAAAAATGATCTATGTATGATGATTCGTGTATTCATTACGTTATCGAAAGATGTCGATATAAACAAAAAGAAATATGACAAAGGTCGAGATGATTTGGGTATGGTGAAAGACTCAATACTTCTTATAGAATCACGAAAGGATTAGATCTAAGAGAGAGTTTGTAATCAAGCATGACGTGGATCGAACACATTGTTCCATCCGCATGGTAGGTCAGGTCAGAAACGACAAGAGAGAGGTCATTGCGACAGGCAAAAAAATAATTATATCTGTATTCTGCATCTTATAAAAATGGGACCCTCTTTTCATTGACACATCAGGCGTAAATGTTTGGACCAATTTTGCTTATTGTATTTTGTTGTGCTTATTATCGCAATGTTAAGCTAGTATTTGGGTTCTTTAGGTCTTTCGGTTTTTACACTGCACCACTTAATCGCGTAGAATGTTAAGCTTCTTATGAAAGAAAAAAAAAACACATCGGTAAATTATTTGTGCGAAACATTTATTTTTTTATTTTTATTTTATTTATTTAAAACAACATAAATCAATACATACACAACAATATGAGAATGGACAAATTTTAATTATAATCAAAATATAATTATATTATTATTCCTCCTTATAGAGACAAGTCTCGTGTAAAGGAGTTTAACTGAGAATTTTAGATTAAGCACTTAACATTAAAACAATTAAAAAAACACAAATGCTACATGTGTTCTTTTGACAGTCAAAATAGTTCTATCTATTCTCTCTTTTAACCCCACACAGGGACACAGGGAGGCAATAACAGCTCTCCTGAACCTCCCTGATGATCGAATATCGAAACGATCATCAAAAGTGTTTCGAAAATTTTCCATACAAAAATCTTCGAACGATTCGATCGTTTGATTTTAGAATACTATTTGCACGCTAATAAGCGCTTATTTGCGGGCAATTAGCTTTCGATAAAACTCGTACTAGCCCCACAGGCGTCCGAGGCTCATTTCTTGCGCCTTTTCTGGAGTCACTGAACGTGAGATAGTCAACCTCACGGTAAAAATCAGATTTTTCTAATTTCTGCCTCTTACGGGATGCCAAAAAAACAGCAACGGCAATTAAAAAAAAATTAGAAAATAAATACCTATATTTTTTTATTTTTTCTGGCTTTTGATATCTGTCAGTTATTTGTTAGTTAATGAGATTGTCAGAATGAACTATAAAATTTGACTTTCCTCGTAACATTTTTATTTTCAGATGTGCCCGTGTGCCGCGTGGGAACCGAAGTCCAAGATGTTGCCGCCCTGAGGAACATCCCGATATCCTTGAAATGCTACGTCGACTCCCCTCCGGAAGCGGGAGCCATTAAGTTCTCGTGGACCTACAACAATACTCGAGATGTCCTTCCGGTATGTAACTCGAGACTTTTTTTTTTTGTTTTTATTCCACTCCATAACAATAAAAATAATATTTCCTTCATTCTCTCAATATAAAAATAAATATTGAAACAGTTCCAAATATCATAATAATTATTGCGATACTAACTGTTATATACTTTTTTAAGGACACCCTACATATTTCAATTCCTTCATTACGAGTTAAATAATAGAGTGGGCAGATATGAGTTTAGGCTCACTTAAAGTGAACAAAAGTCCGGCCTGAAGGTGAGCTTCATAGAGCCTTTTAATTGTTTGGAGGGGCCTACCACGTCTCCGATTGTCTTCTGGATGGTAGTTGAGACTAAGAAGGGCTATGTCCTCTGTAGGGTTCCTGACTACGTGACTTAGCCAGGTCAGTCGGCGGAATCTTATAGTGGTAGTGAGCAGTGGTTGGCCTGTTAGGTCTCTGAAAACTGTGTTCGGCAAAAAAACGTACTAACGTATGCCCAGCATTCTCCTGACTCTAAATGACTCTAACAATTAATAGCTGATGTCCGATTTTAGGTAATCCAACATTTTGTCGGAAGAAGAGGAGGAAGTGTCTTCATAGTGCATTGTCTCTATAAAAATCTATTACTTACTTTTCGAATCCGGTTTACACTTGGCCACACCAGTAAGCAGCGAAAGTCATCGCCTTGTCGTTTGCCAGGATAAGGCCATGCAGGCAGCAATTTTCCCCAATCAATGGGCATGTCAGGAGGTGGTCTTCGTCTTGCAGCTCACCACAATCACATTCGGTCTCATCTTCAAATATGTAGCCCCATCTATGTAGGTTCTTCTTATATCTGGTGACACCAGCCATGAGTCTTTGAGGGTAGTCCACAAATCGTACGGAAAGTAATCGCCTGACGTAATAGAAGTCTATTGTTTTGCCTTGAAATGCCGTACCTCTATTTTATACCGTTTCTGATCGGTATCGATACTTTTTTATGTCTTTCACCTTTCAATTTGTAATTTCTTTTATTTTCAGATTCCAGCCTCAAGGGCGACAAATGTGGGATCTGTCAGTGAATTGCTCTACACTCCTCAACTGACCGGTGATTTTGGAACATTGGCGTGTTGGGCGACTTCGAGTGCTGGACATCAAAAATCCCCCTGTCTTTTCAACGTCATTCCAGCAAGTAAGTCAATGTTGATCATTAGGTACTAAATACAGTGAAACCTCTCGTAGCGAACCTAATTCAGAACTTTTCTCGTAAAGTGAAACAAGCTTTACAAATAATAACACTTATTTAATAAGAATTTTAACAGTTACTTATCACATACTTCTATTTTCTTTTTCTCATCCTCTTGACGCTTTATTATTGAAATAAAACAAATCAAAATTATACTAGAGTACCTACTTGTGTTTGGAACCATTTGAAGCCACATGCAATAATTATTATTTTCCAAAAGAAATATAAAACAATTATTATAATAAACATCGGTAATCAGACAATAAAAAAAAAATATAAAAAGGATCCCTCGACTAGGTACTTAAGTAAGTGTTAATAAGTAATGATTAGGTAAATATTTACCAAGAGCCGAATAAGAAGAAATAATATCTCCTAATGAGAGTATATTCCCGTATTTGTTGGATTTCGTCACCTCTATTCGTGTGGAAACAATTATTCTTATCGAACGACAAAAAATCATTGCCGAATAGATGTGAACACTGAACAGCTCGATGTAAAATTGTCCAGCCACCAAAGTTCGCGATATTTTATCGAATTCCACACGCGACAAGTAGGAACGGGCAGTTATTCTAGCTAGACTGACGCGAAGATCACGAGTTATCAACGTAAAAATCGAACTTTTTCTTTCTGCGTAACTCGTAAAGGCTCGTTCATTCAACAGTTCAAGAGCTGAACTCAAGGCAGTAAAATGGCCGCATATGGAATCGTTCAATCGGTGTTACCATGGTAACATTAAATACAAAAACGAGCTTTTGACGTTATGAAAATTCCCAACAAGGTGGAAGATCAGTAAGGTCACTCCGATTCACAAAAAAGGTGATGCTTTTGATGTAAAGAATTACAGGCCAGTAGCAATTTTGTCGGCTCCCGCAAAATTGTTGGAGATTATATTGCATAGAAGAATTTGGAATAGCGTTAGTTGTTTCATAGTAAACGCGCAACATGGTTTCAGACCAACAAGATCCACGGTTACAAATCTTCTTTGCTTTAACACTTACATAGAACAAAGATTGGATGCTCGTAAGCAAGTAGACGTCATTTATACTGACTTCGAAAAGGCTTTCGATAGGGTTGACCACGATGTTCTATTGTCGAAGCTTAATTATTTTGGGTTATCAAATAAACTGCTACAGTACATGTCTAGCTATTTAAAGGATAGACAGCAATATGTCAGTTTCCAATCATGTCACTCTGAAAATTATTTTACTTACTCTGGTGTTCCACAGGGGTCTAACCTGGGTCCTCTACTTTTCAGTTTGTTTATCAACGATATTGGCAATGTCATAGAGGGTTCAGAATATCTGCTTTACGCGGATGATCTGAAGCTTTTTAGAGAAATAGCGGATGAAAGAGATACATTGAATTTACAAAAAGATATAAACGCCTTGACTTCCTGGTCTATCAAAAACAAGTTATTCTTCAGTGCACCTAAATGTCACGTCATGACCTTTGCTAGAATTCGTAATGTAACTAAGGCAGAATATACAATGAGTAACTTAAAATTAGCTAGAATGGAAGTTGTGAAGGATTTGGGAGTTACTTACATAACAAACTTTTCCTTTCGACCCCATATTAGGCTGGGCCGTTCTTGTATGGAAGTTAAAAAAGTGCTTCTAATCTTAATGTAATAGTGATAATTTGTTGCCTTATGATGTATTATAACTATCTACAAAATTTCAGGACAAAAAAATAAGATCTTCTGTCTCCGAATCGACTTTGAAGTTTTGTATGGGACGAAAATATCCCATACTAACTGACATTTTTATAATAATCTTGTAAAATGATTACGGCCTTGTTTTTTTATTCATTTTTTTTATTATACCACAGATAATTTAAGTACATACTTCTATTTATTTAATTACACAAAAATAACAAATTAAACTTTTAATTTTTTTATGTAATGTAAGTATATGAAATTATGTTATTTTGCAGTGATTGTTTTTGATAAATTGGCTTTGATATATTTTTTACTCGTTGCTTTCTAAGCTTTTATATAATCTTCTCTTGAAGAATTTCTTCGAATAGTTGGCGAGGCTTTTTTGACAATTTCACAGATTTTCAAACTCCTTGGATATGTCAAGAAAAATTCAGGAAACTGTATTTATTCATCTTCGCCATTGTATGTAATGAATGCCGTAAGATCTTCGTTGGATACTTGTCGATTGGTGTTTCTGTTACATTTTGCTGTCTGTCTATTACGTAGTTCTTGTAAAAGATGCTTCAAATTTTACTTTCGGTACTCCAAGGATCAAAGGTGCGTGTTTTCGGGTAATTCGAGCTTTCACTATCCGGCGAGCGGTTCATTCTCTTACTACATACTGTATTTTGAGCGAAATAGCTTTTTATTTTAGTAATTACAGTTTATATAACAGTTTTGATCATCTGATAAATATGTGGATAAGAAATTAAACTTCCATAGGTAACAGGAACAGTCTCAAGGTAAGTTGGTGCACAAACATTAAAAATAAAGATAAGTTAAGGTCATCAAAATTTCTGAAAGAAACGCAGTCGCAGAATCCTATTAGCTTAGTTTAGCGATCTAACATGGAACATTTTTCCTGGAGCTCAGTTGCCTAAATCATTAAAAAATGTTCCTGTTGGTATGACTGTGCCAATTTATAATAAATATAATTGATCTTTTCGTGGATTATGAAATGATAAAATAGTAGATTTTGTTGTAATCACCTGGAACACAATATCAATTATTTTTTTCCAGTTGTTTTCCAATTTGGTCAGAATGCGTATGATGATTTGAGAAAGCATTATCAACATAATATGTTGATAATGCTTTTATAATATTATATAATATTATTTTACAAAAACTTTAATAATTATTGTTACTAGTCGTTTTTTTTTTTCTAGATTACCGGCGACTCATTCAATAGGATTACTTGTGGTTTGCAATAAGCAAACAATTCATTCTAATGGTGTTATTAGTCTTTTCTCCTGCAAACTAATTATTCATCATGTTTTCCGATATTTACCTACACTTATTTTTCATCACATCAGACGACAAGTAAAAGATCAAATGAAATATTGCTTTTTGGAAAGAAATCTGTAATCGATCTCTCTATCGGTTTCGGTTTTCAAATTTTCCATCAATTTAGAATCAGTTTCCTTTAACACTCTCTTATTTATTGTTCATCTGTATTTTTTGACTACTTTTTCTAATCACTTGCCTATAACTTTTGATTTAGGGCCATCAAAATACAATACTGGTTGTTTTAACCCTTTTCTCATTTCATGAGATTTTCTCTGGTTTTTCGCGGCGCTCTATATACATTGTTTCTATCTTAAATTGCATTTGTATGCTTTATATCATACAGGACTGATTATTCCGTCATTTTTATGAGATACAATCTTAAAAAATATTAAGTTAAAGATATTTTTAATTTATTTATACCTGCTTCAAAATACGATAAATTTTACATATTTTTGAAATTTTGAGCTCAATTCGGAGACAGAAGATATCTTTCAAATCGAAAAATATTTTGCATACCTATTATGAACAGCATTTAGCACTAAAGTATAACTATTACGTTAGCAATAATGGAAGAAACGCAAATCGGCCCGGCCTACCCCATATCAACGGAATGATAGACAGAGCTTACGCCATGCTAGGCTTTATCCTCAGGAATTCTTTGTATTTCAAGCACTCTGATACACTAACGGTTCTGTACGAATCATTGGTAAGATCCATATTGGAATCTGCTTCCATAATTTGGTCTCCATCCGAGAAAACACATATACTGAACATAGAAAAAATTCAAAAAAGATTCGCCAGACATTTATATAGGATAAAATTCGGGTACTATCCATACATGTTTCCAACCTTATTTATTTATGGATCCTTAGGAATGACTACTTTACAGAGACGAAGAGATGATTATCTCTGTAGACATTTTTACAAGCTGCTCCATGGAATTATTGATAATCCCGACATCCTTCGCGAAATTAAATTGTATGTACCAGACTCTTACCAAAGATCACGACAACATAAACTTTTTTACCCCCTTGTTGGCAGAACAAATCTTATTCGTAACTCAGCTATGGGCAGGGCAATTTCTGCCTTAAATGAATTAGCGGAGCATATCGACATATTTCATGTTGAGTATGGTGAATTCACTTCGAAGATTGAATTCATATAGATAGTTTCTGTTGTTCTTTATTGTGCATAATAGTGGAGGTATCTATGATATCGATCGATGTTGAAATGGTGAGTCTCACCTCACTAATTTTGGCGAGTAATATTGCTACCTATATAATATCATAGCTGCTTACTGCTTTTTTTTTTCTATTTTTGTGTATTATGTTTTGTTGACTTGTCATTTTGGTGTAAGTACAATGTACTTAGTATATACATTCATTGTTACATTGTAGAATGATACCTGTGTATATTGTAAAATGATACCTATGTATATTGTTTTTATATGTATATAATTTTTTTTACTTGTACACTTTTTTGTATTATAAACACTGTTTGGCGCAAAGGTTTTTTACCGTCATGCTAAGCAGTGGCTTTTTTAACAATAAAAAATAAATAAATAAATTACCATGGAAACGCCGTTGGCGGGCATTTTATCGCATTCAACTTTGGCCCAAGGGCTTAAAAGAGGAAAGGGAGGGGGGTGTATCTAGCTCATCATTTTTTTTAAATGAATCTGTGCTCACCCGAAGTGAACACAAATACACTTTTGACATCTTTTACAGTAAGCAAATAAATGCTTGTGTCGTGAAAGCGGAAAATGGTCAACACGGCCGGGATTCGAACCCACGACCTCCGCACGAAACAGTGCGAAAGCCGGTGTCGTAACCGCTGTGGCACTAGTATATGTTTTCGATGATCGAATATCGAAACGATCATCGAAAGAGTTTAGAAAAATTTTCATACTAAAATGATCGAATGATTCGATCGTTTGATTTTAGAACACTAATTGCACGCTAATAAGCGCTTATTTTTTCCGTGCAATTAGTTTTCGATTAAACTCGTACTAGCCCCACTGGTCTATCAACCACGGTATTTATTTTTTTCTTAATCAAGCTTTTTCGCTATACAAACACCTCGTTATAAGAGGTGATACTGTAAATCATCGTTGGAAAAATTCAATTTCAAATTATTCGTCTCTATTTACCGGAAGTAAGCATAGATTCTCCAACTGTTTCTGGCTTTGGTTTATACTGTAGCTGTTTACTTAAAACAATACAAACCTTCCCAGAAATGTCCAGGACAAATAAAATACCATTATGCAGTAGACTTGCTAAAACTAACTAGCTTTCATGTTCGCATTCTGCATAATACCTGCACTACACTACTCGCGAAGTTGATCGAAGGTAGGCGAATAAGATAGTGTAGGGTGGTACTTCGCCTTACTTCGATCAACCTCGGGCGACCTCCGTTTGTTGTCGGTTTTCGATGCAACTTGAACATTATCCATGACGCGTTGCGTGCGAGCAACTGAGTTCCTCGCGAAGTAGAACGATTGGGTGTCGACGTCCTTCGGACTTCGGTCAACTTTCACGAATATTTCGTCGAGAAACTTCGCGAGTAGTGTAGTGCAGGTATAACATTTTTGGGTTTTCTAATATGAATAATTTTGAAAACACTCCTTTAAGCTCACTTTCACCAACGGTTCCTAACTTTTACGTAGCTCTTAGCGTCCTCCACACCGTATAAAACGCTATGTCAAGAGCTACCTAAAAGTAAGAAACAGTTGGTGAAAGTCGCCATTTCACTTTTGCTTCTGTGTGCTGTCTTTCCAATCTGAAAAACCTATCAGCGGCTACAAAAATTTTAAATTTTTATGGAAAGAAGGGAAACATATATCTACCATACTTGATAACATACTTGATAGCATGATGTAAACAGTCCAAAACTATAAAAGAGAGTTTTTCAGACATCAATTCCATAGCCCCTTAATCGAACAAAAGGTACACAAAAGAAAGAGATCGTTATTCATTCTCGGTGCCACCTTATGTGGTTTTGAAGATCAATTTGCGACAGGCATCCTCCCGCATTCCGCAAGGAAACTCCGAATCGACAATCGGTCCACACGTCCTAATAATTGCCTCAGATTCCGCCACTACTTTTCTCCAATCCTCCTTGTTCGCAGCGACACTCCTCAGCCAGCCTGCCGACCCACTCTTCACCGCCGTATTTAGATTATCCTTAAATCTCTTGCGCGGTCCTCCAACTGCCTGTCTCCCTTAGCAAGTTTGCCATAAAAAGGAAACCAAGGGGTGCAAGTCTCATAGACCACGTGACCTTCGCTATTTTTAAGTTTGCTGTCACTGCGGTGTGTTCTAATTTGTACTAAAAATCTTCTAGTGTTCAATTTGAATTTTGTTTTATCTATTAAATACGAATGATAATATAGTTAATTGTGCGGCCCCAAATCATCCCAAAAGGATAATATATCGTTTACGACAAAGACAATTTAAAAATGGAGGCCATCCCTTTGCTTCGTGTAAGTCTGCCTGGATTTATATCTAGCTACATATCTAAATCGTTTCATATTTTCGCTGCCCACATAACCCAACTTCAGTTAGTTTCTTTTTATTTTATTTTTATTTTGACAAAATATACGGCACAAAGTGTCTTTAAAACAACAATAGAATATAACAAAAAGCAGAAACAAGAATTAAACAATAATAACATATAGAATAACCCAAATCACTCGACAACGAGTGCAAAGGATTAAAAAAAAACATAATATAGAATATATCTCCATATGCGTGGTCTCTGCTTCTTTTGCCTGAAAATTTTACCGTAATTATCGTGTTTTACTCATAGTATATGGAATATACACGAGTCTTGTGATCGGATTTCAAAAAAAAATATACATTTCGCTGAAATTAATTTTCTCGACTTTTTCGAGGGTGTAGATTCCAAAAATGAAAAAAAAATTAATTTCCGCGTACCCGTACGCGTACGCCAAAAATGTGTGCGCACCCATAACTCATAGTAATTCTTATCCCAATTGATTGAAATTTGGTAGAACGGTTAGCCCCTCGATGTAGATGAGGCAGTAAAATGTTGAGATCTGTACCTTCAGGGGAACCCTCTTAAAGTATCCAAAGAAAATTTCGCTTGTTCTAGAAAAAGGGCTAAAAGAGAAAAAAAAATTTCTTCGATTTTCATAAAATTTGGTATACGGGTTGGTCTTATTCTCCTACACAAGCACGTAAAATTTGAGGTTCGTAACTTCAGTGGGTCCCCCTTAAAGTACCGATTAATATTGAATATGTAGTTCTAAAGCAGATAATAAAAAGCTCCAATAGTCGATATCATTTTAAAGTTTCTATAATAATTCCAAAGATAAATTCATTTTTTGTAAAATTATGAATTTTTATGCAAAGATATGTTTTACACGAAAAGGCTGATGAGTTCTGGGCTACCCTAAGTTAGCAGCTTTTTTTTTAATTTTTGCCTGAAATTTTTACCGTTATTATCGTGTTTTTAATCTAGCGATTTCCGCTCTGGTTATATGGTCAAAAAATCTTAAGCGGATTACTGCTTGCAGATATTTTATCTAAAACGCAAATAGTCGTATCGCTCTCCTTAATAAACAAATGAACAAAATCATGAATGATATTTGGTTAGATAGACGGTATACTCATTGTTTGCATTATTCAGTTCTTTGTAAACTCGTCTCCCACTTTGTTGTTTGACAAAGAGGAATGCCTATTATTATTAGGAGCGTTGGAATCAGCGACGGCCACTCTCTCCACTAACTTACATACTGCCTCATCGTCCACTTCTCCCATTTACTACCGCTTCTACTCGTCTTCTAGCTAAATATTATTCCAACCCGAAAACACACTTATAAATTGCAACTTCTTTGTACGTTTTCCAAATATCGCTGATACTGATAATAATATCGTGAGAAAAAAGCGGAGAATAGATGCACCAAAGAAAAAAGAAGGTACTTACTGGATAAAATATTAATTTTTTATTTTTATTTTACATTATACAATATATAAACGGCTTTTCCCTTTACACAAATTCAATTCGAGTATACAAATAAAATATCACTCAATAATAATATAGAAGGTCAAACAGATTCTTTTCAAACAATAATACATAAATTAAACTCTTTGTAAAGACATTATATTAAAAAAAAAAAAAAACTAAAACAACTTTAAACTTTCCGTAAAAATATGTGATAAAGTACATTTTCTATAATAATTTAAATCTTTTATTGTAACACTTTCAATGGTCTTTCGAACCGGATTGTACGAAATAATTTTTTTCATAAAATATGCTGATATTTTCTTG
Organism: Mystacides longicornis; assembly: GCA_963576905.1. Classification (NCBI taxonomy): domain Eukaryota; kingdom Metazoa; phylum Arthropoda; class Insecta; order Trichoptera; family Leptoceridae; genus Mystacides; species Mystacides longicornis. The sequence continues at coordinate 2,833,276 of OY756439.1, read as the reverse complement.
ATGTTTCTCAAAGTTTTTCAAAGGAAAACTGTTCTTGTTTTTTTTTTTAGAATTTTATCCTTCGAACCGGATGTTTTCAACACAAGTCAGATATGTGAAACACTGTTACCTGTGGAATACCTACATATATTAGAAAAAAATAATTTCATAATAAGAATAATCATTTTACAAGTTTATAAAGCATTCAATAAAACAACTGAAAAATAATCATAAATACATCTGTGAGATTGTTTATTCTTTTCTTTTCTATTTATTGTATATACTTTTTTTGAAATATACTTCCCAAACAATGAATGATGATGAAGGTAAAATATAGCTAGTCTGCTAGTATGAATACAACTTTATACGTATTCACTTACCGATGTGGCTTTTGTAGCTCATTCCGTTCTCTTGTTGGCTTAATTTGTCCACTAGAATCCCCAAGTAGGTAACTATCTCAAGGTAGGTAAATTTCTTCCCATGACCTACCTGCCTGATTAAAGTAGGAACTATCTGAATAAAGTGTTTAGAAATCTTGAAGATTGGACATCTTTTCGAGCTATGTTTTTTTATTATTTTCTACCATACAATGTGTTTCGATGATGACGACTGCCTATATGTATACTTAATGCACTCTGTTATGAGATGTGCTTTACCTTTTAAAGGCAGATACTAACCATAACTTAATAATATTCAAATAATTTTAAATGTTAAATTAAGACCTTTACGTATTTGTTCCAAAGGCTGATATAGATTTACAAGGTTCGCTAAAATATTAACCTGGTCAAATTGCAACCATCGTGAATGTCAACATGTCAAACATTGTATAATTCCATGATCCCGGTAGGATTCGAACCGATGACCGTAGCTGAGCTTTGCTAGCGTCCAGGCCACAAGCTGGATGAACGAAACTGCCAAGTAGTTAAATAATATAATACTTTAATTGAAGTGGTTGGTAGCTTAGCGGTCCATTCCCAGCGTACAATTTACTAATGGTTGTGGTTTGAATTCCAGTGCCGACCATTCCTACTTTCAATTTTCTGCTTTCTGAGAAAGATGTCATTTTGTTCATTTTGTAGAACAGTAGAAGACGGTCGTAAGCCCGTAGTGGTTTGTTCCATTTAAAAATCGAACATTAGTAATGAATTGTTAAAGTCATTAGTTGTTACTTATTCTTTAAAACTCACATTCATTTATTAAAGAAAAACAGTGAAATGATGGACCTATCTATTGGATGAAAACCTTTTTCTAAGCAATTTTCTAAGCAGTTCAATTACCAATAGATGGAGCGAGGATATCACCATAATATATCCATTTTTATTCATTGCCTATACGTAAAATATGTATCGAAACAATAAGTTATGAATTAATCCAAAATATTTTTTCCGCATCTAGTTTACCATTTTATTATCTTGTTACCGATTTCAGAAGCAGTGCCCTAGGTTCAGTTCAGATCAAGTCGAATAATTTCCAAATATTATAATAACTATTAATTATTTCATCGCCAAGGTTAGCAATCTATCTCAGACTAGACGAACCTGGTTAATTTGCAGAAATTTACTTACGAATAACGTCAATTCTGCCGGCTAAGCAGACACATTATTTTTATAGGAATGGATTATCTAAAAAAAACGATTGAATTTATGAACATTTATCATATATACCTACGCGTTCGAATTTTTATTATTATCCTTTCATTGTTAATTATTAAAGAGTTCTTCATTATTCGACAATCAAATCTCCCTTTACGCCCCACTAAGGGGTAAAGGGAGGCAAGATTTGGCGCTCCATTGGGCTCGTTCTTGCGCAATGCTTATTATGACAATAATTATTATAATTCATAATAATACAACTTTTATCATGATAAAATTTCGTCAACGTAGACATCGAGTATTTTTGGCTAATTTCCTCTTGACGATGCAAATTTCTATGGCACGAGATCAAGCCCATAGACTGCAGTAGTACCTACTGAAGAAGCAACTTACATTTTAATGCAGAATGGTATAATATTGAAGTATGTACCTAGGTATATAAAATAAGCGTTAGTTGGGGACGTAGAAATCCACCAGATGGCATTGCAACACTATTATCTATCATTTTCGTATTTCGTTTTATGTAAAGGGTGCTTGAGAATTTTTTTGAATTTTTCTTGTTCGAAATTCAAAATAAGAATAAAAAATATTATTTTATTCAATTAGTTTTTGCTACAATTTAGAAAGCTTGATATACCTCTTTTCAACTAGAGGGAGAGAGAGCAGAGCACAGAGGGGGTCTGTCTCTTCCTTCTTCTCTCTCCACCCTCTCAGTTAAATCTCCTAACCGAGAGGGGCGGTAGTTGGTCCCCGAAAATGCCCCTGTGGCTAGCTCAGTCTTCACCGAGGACCACACTACCTCTATATCAACAAACATTCTCTCTCTGGTAAGCTGGTGACTGATAGAGGGATGCATGCATGGAGTTATCAAATCAAATTACCGATTTGGGTAAGTACAACGACCAATAATCCTTACTTTATTTCTTTAAAATAAACAAAAAAATATGAAAACAAAAAAAAAATCAATATGTTGGTCAAGAAATTAGTTAAATTAAGAAATTAGTAATAATAAAAATCTAACTCAAAAAGAAATAAAACTAACTTACGTATTACGAATTATTACAAGGAAGACAAAACATGAATCTATCCTAACAGATGTCACACCCCGAAGGAAAAAAAAATAAAAGAAATAATTACAATACATACTTATGAATAAAGAAAAAAAACATAAACATAGGTTGTGCAAAAAAAAAATATACAAATAAAATTTACAGGGCCCTTACGGCCGGCGATTTATGGTCCACTTGAAATGCATCCTTGTCGGCACCCCATCAAGTAGGGACATCGCCACCTGGGCTGGGCGAGGATTAGTGGTCCTGGCGTCCTCCACTGAGCATTATACATTTTTGTAAAAGATCTGACGACTTACAATAATTATGGCTTCCAGCTTCTTGCCCGTACTCTCCCCTTCCGGGCGCATCCTGGGGAACTCTCCACCCTCTGTGTGAGTCTCTCAGCCATTGATCAGGCTGCCTCGTCTTCCCACCTCGGTGGCTGTCGCGCACTATTCACTTTGAAATAACGTCTCTTCTCGACCGGAACTATTCATTTTTTTTTTTTTTAATAATTATTATTGTCTCTAGGATTTTCACACAACAAGGTTCGTATTACTTCACTCCGACCCGAATTATATTTGCGTACGTGTCCGAGGGCACACTGCCCGAAGGCAGGTGCCTTCCTCACCGTCAGGACTATTAACTGTCAACCGTCTGTCCACTCTTCACTCTTAACTGTCTGTGCTGGGACCTCATATGGGGTTATATAGGCCTTCCAGCAAACCAACCCCTTTTTGGTCAGTGTGGGGGTTGTTTTCGGTGGTGGGACCATTCTGTCATCTCCATGATTCGTCGCATCACTCGGTGTGGGTGCACGACTGCACGCCCTTTCTAGATGATTTATGGACTCGGGCAAAGTGTACCATCTGATCATCTCTCCTGTACTATCCGGCTTCCTCAACGTTATTTTTGACGTCTCATCGAACGCAATGACGATTATAATGAAAAATAATTATCTATTAAATTAATTACATAGTTGCATACATAATTACCTTCTTGCTATTTTATACATTAATTCATATTTTTTTTTCAAATAAGTGATTATTATTTAAATTATTTAATTAAGTACTTACAGGGAAATTTGTATTTTTGGGGTGTGCATCATATAAAATTGCATATCTTAATTATATATACAAGAAAGGTAACTTAAAACTATAGCTTGGTCGACTAATCAATCTCTTAATTAATTAGAAAGTAATTTCTTAATAATAGTATAAAAAAACTTACAATTATAGATAGGTATATACAATTTAATTAAAATGTATCACTGGAGGACCTTTGGTTTCAACTATACTACTAAGACAAAGCATTCATTGATAGAGGGATGTGAGTTTTTCGACATTATTTCATTTACTACAACAAGAGCTCAGTACCTACTGGCTGACGTTAATTTTGAACATTAAAACTACTCATTAAAAAAAATACACATTTTCCAATTCGAAACATGCTATGTCCTCCAAATAAAAGTCGACTGAATATCATTACTTCCTTATTTTAAACAAACTTGAGAATATCCCTTGAGATTAATTGACTCATGATCAAGAACAATTTACTTAACTTCTATATTCAAGATTTACAATTAAAATTACATCTTTCAACTACACAATAATTATTTATGAAAAATTACAAGGAAATACATTGGTGACATCTTATATAAATTAAGTATTACATTCTGTATCAAGAGAACTTTAATTTAAACGGGGTGTGACATGTACACGATTAAAATTTATAATTATTCCAATTAGAAGTGCAATTTTTGTCCATAATTTATTTTATCGAACGGCTTTCTTACTGCACCTAATGTAAGTACCTAAGTCGTTTCTACACACTTGCGACCGAGATAAACATGTGCCTTGCAGCTTATTTACTGTACTTATTGTCTCCTAGATCCTTACAAAATTCACTTATTATATTTTTAACCATTGTCTACTCCTAACTCATTGTTTATAAATCGAACTATTCAGAAATTATTTTATTTTTCGATGCCCTTTTCGCGTCATTGTCCAAACTCAAAATTCGACACGTCTTCAAGATTTTTATTGATTTAAAGAAAACGTTCATTTATGGCCCCTCTTGTTTTGAAAATAAAATAAGTGCCATTAAGACTTTCTAAAATATTATTCTCGCAACAGTTATGTTTTATTACCCTCAATAATTTGTACCCTTTTTAAAACATCCGAAATTTAAGACAATATCCTATTCAGTTCCTAGTTTTTTAACACTTTAAGAACAATACGAATGTTAGTTTCTTTCGTCACAATGCTTTTTCGTGAAACCTTTGTCGGAAGAAATTTCTAAAATATTGCTTAACTGTATTATTTATGATATACCCAAAACATATTTTTTTTTAATGTGAAATTTAGTCTTAAAAATAAAAATATAGCATATCAAGCTTAGGTTGACGATATCAACGCACAATTCTTCGCACAAGTGCAGTGGTCGGCAAAATTATTAGCCAAAGAGCCAAATACCTATGCAAAATAAAACGAACTTAAAAATAACTTGAGAGCCAAATCTGTTTGTAAATATAGTATAAACATTTTTCATAATTTTAGAGTCAACAATAATATACGTATTGTTTTTGTTAACATTTCATTTATAATAACCCGTCAAAATTTTTTAGTAATTTTTCTTGAAATAGTACATTTTTTGTAATAAATTATTTTTGTGCCAGAGCCACACTCAAAGAGCCGCACTTTGCCGACCTCTGCACTAGAGGATAACTTATTTTTTTTTTTTTTTTTAAAAATGAATCTGTGCTCACTCAAAGTGAACACAAATACACTTCTTGACTCTTTCACAGTAAGCTACTGAAAGCTTGTGTCGTGAAAGAGGAAGATGGTCGGCACCTGGGATCGAACCACGACGTCCGCAGTACGAAAGCCGGCGTTGTAACGCTGGGCCACCAACCACTTATTATTTAAATTATAAGATTTAACATTATTAAGGTTTCACTGTCAAAGACTGAGCGAGCACTATTGGATACGTCAAATTTGAAATATTCATAATATGTTTACTTTTCTATTATTATGAAAGACAAGAACAAGATTAATCATTTCTCAATCATTTACACGATTGGTTTTCTCAAGTTTCAAAAAAAAAACCATACTTCGTAATATTTTTCCCATTGTGTGTTGATTATTTCAGATGGATGTCACAGAAGAAACTAACCTTAACGCATGTTAATAAAAAAGTGCGTGAGTTTCGGCATTACAATAAGCTGTTTCTAAGTTTAAATTGGATACCTCGTAACTCAAATATTTATATTTTGAATTTTAAGGATTAAAACAGAAGAACCATTATTAAAAAAAAAAATCATAGTGATCAAAATAAATCGAATATCACATAAAGTACTTACTTACTTAATCCACGTTCGCTCCCAGTGTGGAGTATGTGGACGCCACGAAGTTCCTCCGAGCCTCTCTATCTTGCGCCAGTTGCACAGCTTCATCCCAGCTTAGTCCAGCATCTTGTAGAACCGCAGTGAATGCCCGCTTGATTGTTAATTTTGGCCTGTCTCGCCTTCTTGTCCCATCCGGATCGTAGAAAAGACTTGCATATTCAAGACTCTCGGGGGACATGCGGAGAACACGGCTAAGCCAGCTCAATCTGCGATTATGGATTACTGAGGTGATTGACTGTTGTGCTGTTCTGGCGCGTACGGTATCATTTGTGACATATTGGTACCACCTAATATCCAAAATCGGTCGCAGAAATTTTTGCATAACACTAAGGATCTTTTTATGTTGAGCCTTTGTCAGATACCAGGACTCACAACCATGTAATAACACAGGTATAGTGCACGCATTAAAGGGGCGACACGTAGTCTTGGTGGAAAAGTTGGTGGGTTTCCGCAGTTTTCTCATGTTGTTAAAGGAAGAACTCGCCATTGCAATAATTCTTATGGAGAGCTCCTTATCTACCCCGCCGTTTGGTGTCAAATAGACTCCCAGGTATTTGAAACTGTCGACATCTTCAACATCGTCACTTCCCAAAGTTATGGCTCCCTGGCTTAGGCAGAAATCATTTTGCACGTGACATGAAGTAATTGTTCAAACATATAGAGACAGAGAGAAATCACTCTGTATAGCAATAAAGAAGCTTTGTAGATAGATAAGTATCTATTCTAGATAATAATCTGACATTCAGAACGGTGCGCCGATGTGAAAACAAGTCGCTAAGTATATTCAGCGGAGGATGTCGACCAAAATGCAATCGGGGAGTTTCAAACAAAACAAATAACAAATAAATGGGCCTTTACTATGTAAATACTGGGAACTAGAAGCTTCAGATACGAGTAGTTTCTACTTTGTTACATAGCAATCTATATATTAATACGTGAAGGAAAAACTTTGTGATCATTTTTACGAAAATTGCGCGTACGGAGGAATATGAAATTATGAGTACGAAAATAGTATAAAATATAATATTAAAGTTAGTATGGAACGGATTTACTGCCAACAACGCCATCTGTGGAAAATTCCATAAAAACATCATTTTTATTTACCTATTGACAACCATTGAGTTTCAAAACATTGGTACGCAGATTTTTGATATAATTTCTTTCGAGCTTTCAGAAATAATTTTTCAACATTCAAACATATTATTTTAAACGAATTTTATTTAAATATCAAATTCGAAAGCAATGAGAAATAAGAAATTACAGGATAACGTCTGTCGGGAAAAAAACTCATGTTTCACTTGTGCTAAAATTGAGTGACGTCTCAAGTCTGAAAAAAGGTTTCGTTTTACACAATTTTGAGTTCTGGCGTTATATTACTAATGGTGCGTTATAATCACATTTTAATAAATCTTTTATACAAAACCCTAATATTATTTTAATGGAAATTTATATCACACATAATAATTATTAAATTTAAACATTTTCAAATTATTATTAACATTAAGTACATAATGTATTGTCGCGTAATTATTATGTAGATTAAAATGAAATGATTTATTACCGATACAATTATAATGAAGGATTTGCGTATAAAGTGTTATGAGAAATTTTTGTATCCACGCTTTTGCCTGCCATACACTGCAAATTTTAGATACAATCGACCGATTCATGTATAAATACATACTACTTTGAAACCTCGCCTTGGAGTATAGGAAGGCAACAACAGACCTCAAAATGCCCTCGTTTTTGCTAAGTTTCAATAACCTACATACTTCCCTACCTTGTCCATTTGACCAAAACCCTTCAGTTCTGATTTGAAAGAATGACACAATGTATCGGGTGCTTTTTTAGCCGCATGAGAAGTTTCCATGGTGGTTGTCTATGGTTTGACAGTTGAAAACGTCAATCGTGCTACATTTCTGTTCAATAAAATTTGGCAATCGTTCTACGCCAGAATAACGCTTCTAAATTGTAGAAATTAATGAGGTTGGCTGTAAGACATTGCTTGCAGCAATAAGTCCGCCTTTTGATAGTTTTTCAAAATTGTATTAAGACTGTATTTTTTTATACCTATCCAATAAAGATTTATTTATTTATTTAAATCAACTTAAAAAAATAAACCTGTTCAGCAAGTTCGTCTTAATATACCTACTTCAAAATCAATTTTTTCAGAACTTTATTTCCAGAAGTGGTCCAGTTAACTGCCCCCATTCCACAATTTGAGAGCGTTTTTCGGGCGTTAGACATTCTCAATTAATTTCTAATACTTACTGAACATAATTTGGCATTCTCAACTGTCAAACCATAGAAAACAACCATGTTAAACTTTCACCCAGCCAAAAAATACTTAAGTGAAAAATTTGCAAAAGTTAAGGAGTTTTTTTAAACAAACTTCAATACTACGTAGGTATATCTAGCTAAATAAATAACATTAACTTTCGAAATGGTTCTAATAATAGTTTTTTTAATATAAAATCTTCCCCACATATTAATAATAACATCAAAAAGACTTACATCACAATATGTCACAAGATAAGCATTCTCTTTCCCTGACTATCCCATTTAAAAAAATATATAATTTTATAGCAGCAAGAAATAAATCTCGTCCGCTCTCCTCTTTGCGCCTCCCTTTTTGACACAACATGGTGGGTGGCGAGCCTCACCGCTGATGCGAGCTTTACCATTCCCTTCTCTGCCTACCCCTTACGGGACACGGCGTGATGAGTAAAAAAATAGATGATTAACACAAAGCAAGAAACTAAAGATCGTCTTTCAGCGTATGATGAAAACTAAAATACGGTTTGTTTTAACAGAAGTTCCGGAACCTCCTCAAGAATGCAACTTGGTGAATAACAGCAACATTCTGGAAGTGATGTGTCTTCCGGGAGCTGATGGTGGAATTCCGCAACATTTTGTTCTGGAAGTTTTGGCCAACGCTAAAAACGTCAACGTCATCGAACCGGTACCGGAAGTTGAAAACGAAATATCTACCATGAACGATCAGGTATGTCAAAATATAAAATGTGTAATGAAAATAATATTTTTTATAGGAATGGGTGCTTGAAATACTGCAAAACTTTACGCTACCATTTATCCCAATCCGATTCAAAGTCACAATACCTACGTCCCACTGAGGGGCATAGGAAGGCAACAAGAACTCTCCATTGCGCTCGATCTTGAGCAATATTTATAACTTCCTCCCACACTATGTCCAAAATCCCTAGCTCTGCTTCGAAGGAGCAGAACGCAATATCTTTGGTACCCTGATGGGAGGAAGAATAGTGCTGTCCTTGGACAACCGTAATTCAGCATCCTTAATACATGTCCCAGCCAAGTCCATCATCCATCCAAAATGGTAGAAGTGATGGGGCCACGCTGGGTGCGATGGCCATTTATATACTTACTCGTATGTTAATATACAAGATTGCCATTGCTTGAAGGTAATCTTCCTGACCTAGCATAGGAAGGAACTTTGATTCGAATCTCGACGTGTATTGAAATTCTTTTTTTTTTATTTTGATTTTTCCAGGGTATTTGGACCGAACCTCAAACAACTCCCTTGTATAGAGAAACAGGAGGAGAACCACGATTCCAACTCCACGGTTTGCGTCCAGGAAAACTTTACGGTCTTCTGATTTACGCAGAAAATGCCCGTGGAAGGTCTTCACCGGCAAAACTTAGAGATGTGATGGTTTCTGAAGAATTGACTTCTCCAGGTAGGTACTTTTTGCAAAAGATTCTATTCATTCAATAACTTGTACAAAATTTCATAAGTCAAATATAGTTATCAGCCTCTATCCTCTTACGAAGAATCCATCAATCACGCTTTTGAAAAACTCTTTTTTTGCTTGTTTATTTCAGATAAGTTTTACAATTTCGATACTAAAGCAAATCTACCTGGAGGTGAGAATGATAATTTGGTAACGAGTCATCCGATGGCTATGATATTCGGAGCATTGGTGGCATCTGCTTTGCTGATTTTATTGGCAGTATTCAGTGCAACTGCCATTGTCATTTGCAAAAGAAGGGGTAACTGTGGATCCGACAGGCACAAGAGAGAATCTTTGTAAGTATTTCAACTAGTCCGCCTTTTGGTAGTTTTTTTAAATTGTATTTACACTATTATTTGCGTCCAATAAAGATTTATTTATTAACTTTCATTGGTTTTCTCACAATTTTCAACAGACGTCCAAACATCACAAAAAATATAAAACCTACCCTAGTCGTTGGAAATGGTATCTAGCAATTTATGAGCCTAAAAGGCAACTTCTCCACATAGAGAATGAACCCTTAATGGATCATGTGATGACACTCATGAATCATGATCATGGTGCGAATGTTTGAATTTGACCATAGAGTCGCGAATGTGTTCTGTAATCAAACTATCTAGCCTTCGAAAGATAACATTGTGGCTCGAATGCTATTTAAAACCATTAAAACGACGATTGAATCCTAAATACCGCTTTTTTCTATAAAGGTTTTTAATATTTTACTCATCTTTTCAGAACTTCCCCTTCTATGTATGCCGCTCCTGATGATGAAAACGGTTTCGGTCTTCAATATGGGTCTTCGTCTGTAATGATCAGACCGTGTGCCGATATAAGACGCGACGCCAGAAGAGCCTCAAGAGCGTTGTCAGCCTTACAAGAGGAAGCTTTGAGAACTCAGGAAATTTCAATAATTGGTGGTGATGAAGAAGATATTGAACTCAAACCTGGAGTAAGAGTCAACCAAGATATATACGCTCCACCACAATTTCCAGTGAGCAACATCATAGATGGAAGATATTACAGTGAGCAAAATATGTATTCTCCAATGATACCAATGAACTATCAAGACGCAGCAGTTAGCAATTATCAAGTTCCAGATCCTCACAGACTCTATCGCAACAGTTCTGGGAGAAACTATGGTGATTTTGCAGTATACGCCCAGGGTTTTGGGATAGACCAGAATTGTTTGAATCAGAATCCGCAGTACGCCAGACTGCCTCTTCAAAGCGTACGCATGTCCACTTTAGAGAGACGGCGAAATCCCCAAGGCGTACCCATAAACTCACAAGGAGTGAGAACGGATCCTGCAAGACGATTGAGTATCGCTCCAAGAGATCCTGGAATACCCTACATCGATATTTCGAATCCTATTGGAAGTCAAAAGAACATCCCCGAATATTCTGCAGTTGGGTCTCAAAATCTGGATGTGGTTAAAGTGGGACCTGATAACAGTTTGTTGCAGTCAAGAAGTGAATGCCAGACTCCCCAAATTGTCATTCAAGAATGTGAACCTAACAAAGAAATGCAAGCTTCTGCCTCAAATTTGAGCGATGATAGAAGTTCAGTGGCAAGCTGCGTCACGCTGGAAGCCAAAGATGAAACTGAAAGTTTACTTTCTACCAACAGTGAGTAAACATTGTAACTCTTTTTTTTTATCCATACAAATTTCATTCTCAATTTTGTTTTGTTTTATTTTTCTCACTCTCTGGTCACAATCCCAGGAATGTTTTACAACTATGTACATTCATCTTCTTCTCCATTACTCCTTTTTCAAAGCAGTTCTTTTGAGTTCCTCATGGGATCACTTGACTACACATTCGATCTGTAGGAACTCTTGGCATGGTCGTTCGCAAGAATTTGTTCCTCAGATAAGGAGACCTTTATTCACTGCCGAATTAGATGTATTTGCTCAGCAAGCAACAATTATTTATTTAATTTTGGAATTTATCTTTCAGAACCAGATCTTTTGATATCACCAAAACAAGAAGAAACATCCAAATCAGAAGAATAATCTACTATAAAATCTTAAAGTTTGCCAAGAGTGCAAGTTTTTTGTGAGGAACCATCCTGTGCCTGATGGAGTCACCAGTGTGAAAGCTTTGGTGTCACCTGCGAAGTGTTCAAATTACTCTTATACTTAGCCTAAACTGCAACTTGGTTTTAGGACTTCCATTCAAAACATTTAGGTACTTGTTAACAAAAAGTGTTATTGATTAAGCTGCTTTTGATTGGCTAAGGCTTAGACTAGCTCGCAGCAATTTTAACCTACGTTCACCTTCCGCCAATTTTTTAAAGTAATTCTTTAGGCATTCTGCATGACCACCCGTTCTGCTTTGGCATTCCTTTTTTGATCCACATTTTACTTATTAATAACTCGAGATCGGCTGAACAGATTCTTCCGATGTTTGATTTATTGGATTCTTCTCCACTCCGGATAACAGAATAACTAATAAAAAGTTGAAAAAAAAATGGATCAGAAATAATATAAAATATAATATTAAAGTTAGTATGGAACGGAGTTCCTGCGATGCCAACGCCACCTATGAAAAAATCTATAACAACACAGTATTTTTATTTACTTCAAAACCATTGAATATCAAACCTTGCTACGCAGATTTTTATAGAATTTCTTTCAAGCTTTCAGAAATAATTTTTGGACATTCAAACATATTTTAAAATAATTTTTGTATTACAAATGTGAAATCAATATTCATAGTAAGTATTAGAGGACAACGTCTGTCGGGAAAGCTAGTATTATAATATTATACATGAAGTTTTTAATCACGCTTTCACTGTACTTTGGTGAATACAAAATAAATGTAATAAATATCGATGTATTCCCTACTATTTCGTTTACCAATCGGAGTAAAATTTGTGAAATGTAGAAATTGTACACTCTAAAATTTTTCCAGCATTTATTAAAATTATATAATAACAATAACGCTTCTGTTTATAGCTGAAACATTCTTGCAGCGTGTCAGTTTTGCTATCTTAAGTGTATGCACTGAAAGTTCAATAAACAAATCAAAGTGATCTTAACTAAACTAAATTTTGAAATTCGGATATTACTTCATAAAAATACATAAATCGAATCAAAACGAAAAAATTTCACGTGTATAATATAAGGGTGTTTAGATAGGTATTGAGATTATAAAATAAGTTAAAATTTTTTTTTTATAATTATTTATACTTAAACAATTATTAATGTATTATTTTTCTACCTCTTTATTATATAGGATAGTGAGTGTTTAGATAAGATATTTAGATGTTATTTATATAATTGATATTTTTATTACATCGACTCTATTTTCGTTTGATATGTTATTTATGTAGTTAAAAATAGAATAACTACTGTATAATTATTTTTAATTATAAATTTAATATAAATTAATTGCAGTACCTAATTATAAGTACCTATTTAAGTAATCACATCAACCAAATTTATTTTTTATGAATTAGGTTAAGATTTTTTTTTTTTGCATAAGGCTGAATAAATCGATGATAATAATTATTTAACTTAAATATATAAATATAAAAACTGTCTTAATTTAATTCATTTATAGGCGAAGAAAATGTGAAAACTATACCTACTGATTTCCTCTTCACATCAAAGACAATAGTTAGTTTACTTACTAGTTTTTTTTTCTTGAATCCTCAAACAAATTTCTTTCTTTGCATTGATCCTTAATCTGTTACACATTTTTTCAATTCTCTTCTTTCATGTTGAAAAAAAATCAAATGGAATCATTATAGGTGTACCTATGTTTAAAATATTTAAAATAAGATTTTTAATAATTATTGTTTGTAAATAATAAATTGGGAATTGATTGTATTTATGAGAATAATTCTACAAAATTTTGAAGTCATAGACACAGTCTGTGTGAATTATAGCGAACACACACATAATATTTTTTTTTTCGATGAGGGCACTGCCACAAAAGCAGTTTTAAGGATAATTTCTGAACAGAATACAGTCATTCTATCATAAAAATAATATTATTTGACTCTATGCGCAAACTGGTAAAAGAAGGTCATCTGTTTTTTAACACTACCTAAATGTTAATTAATTAAATTATAGGTACCAACCTACTCTATGCATAATATTATTTTAATTTAAATAAAAACGAACTATAAATAGCAAACATTAAACCTCTTTTTGTTCGCATTAATTCGCACAATACTGTACTTATCTTACTATTTTTACTAACAATATTTCTGATCAAACAACAAATAAAATTTATTATAAAAACCATGAGATCGATGAAGGTGGAAGCTTTAAAATTAAAAATTTTAAGTGTAGACAGTGACGTCATGGTAGTTGAACGGTTTGCACATAGAATAGGCGTAAAGTTGTTGGTTCATATTGAAGGAATGTTTGGCGAAAGACTGATAAAGATCGTAGTGTAAAAATAATAATATTATTATGATGCTTTTGATCCACCAGTATTTTCATTTTTTTTTAAAATTATGTCATAAGTAATAATTATTTTTGAAATTGTAAGAAATCTTTTGTAAGTAATTGTGTGTTCAAAGATTTAGGTAGCTATTTTGATTTACGAGTATTGTATTACCTACTTAACTTTATGACACATCACTTTAACAACTAAAGTAAATTAAATTGTCATTCATTCATCGATGTACAAATCCATGCAGTATTTTTATTTTCTTATTTTTATCAAGCTACAATTTAATTTAAAAAAAAAATTTACTTATAACAATATGAAAGTTTGTACGAATATTTCAGACGGTTGTTTGAAATTAAAATATTTAAAAACTAATAAGTTTACCTATTCGTAAATATCACAAAAAAACGATGAATCTTGGTAATAAAATTCGTCGAGTCCTGAAAATCGATCCCTGGTGATCCTTTCAAATCCCAACCTAAAAATGTTTATTTACAAATAAATATTATTTTAAATCTGATCTTCTTTTGCAGCACCTATTTAATAAAAAAATTTAATATAATACCAAAATATAGTGCTGTAATTATTGGTCTTTAAATTGCTTTAAAAATTCGAACGCGTTAAAGAAATTATTAGTCGTGAGTATTTTTTTTTCTTTTAGTTTTTAAGAAATTCTAAAATGAGTTTAATGCTTATTTTTTCAATGTACAAATGTGTGAAATAAAGTATTTTTATTTGAATTTTTTTTTCTAATAATACCTATTATGAACCCTGCTTGTTCCTAATATCCCTTAGTGGGTCTTTGAGAATAGTGAGTAAGACACGCAAGCTATTCTTGCTTTTTGTGAAAATTACATAGGGTGCGTTTAAACCAAACAAAAATTAACCCAGAGCTGGAAGTACAGCATATTTTCTTGATCGTTGATGATATATATTGTTTTATATTCTCATTGTGACTTTCAAGATGTTTACATAATATACCTATTTATTTTTAATTACATCTGCTGACAGGAGACTGAGAGGGCCATTTACACCTTTTCAGCCTCGCCTACGTATTCATTTGTCTATTTCGTTGTGTACTTTTGAAGATTGTTTCATGTGCGATTCTTGTTTGTTTTCCTATTATTTTGTATCATTTTTGTTTGAATTCATTAATGTAATATTTTGTATGATTTTGACGACTCCAAGTGCCTGAAAAGGCCTAGGGATGAGAATGATAAAATAAAAAAATAAAAATTGCTCAGCGCAAAGGGTTTGTAACTGTTATGCTGAGTGATGATTTTTTTGATTGAATAAAAATAAATAAATAAATAATTACGCACACTATTCTGTCATCGCTCATTAATTACTTATTGTTTCCATGGTGTCCCATGTCAACCATAAAATAAATGAGTTACGCTCTTTTTTAGTTCTGGTTCTAGTATAACCGCTTTGTGTAAACGAACCCTTATAAAATGGCGTATTTGTGTGTATTTTAAGTTGAAGTAGGTACCTACTTACATAATTAGAATGTTGTGCACCAACAAAGCCAATCTTATATATTAAAAATTGAGGGCTATTTCCCGATGTCATCGCATCACGCCCAAACGGCTGGACCGATTTCGCTAATTCTTCGTTTTGTCGTGTAGGCTTTTATCAAGAGAAGGTTGTTTTAGAAGAAAAAAATAAGAAAAATGCATGGAAAATTAGAAAATTAAAGAAAACTCTAAGTGGGTAATCTTTTTAGTACTTTATCCATATAATTTTAAATCCAAATTCGAAATTTTGACAGAAACTGACAATTTTTAGTTAAACCGTGCGATTGACAGAATGCGGATGGAATGTACATGGTTTAAAACAGACGCATCGGTCGGAATTACATTGGTCAAATGATAATTATTTCATCACCACACAAATTCGAATTCAATATTCATAGTTAGGAACACAGGACAACGTCTGTTGGGAAAGCTAGTAGGCAATAAATATGAGACATTAACATCACAAAAATGGATATATTCATATCCTGGCGCCAAATACATGACAGCAGTCGCAGTCTTTAAACTTGGTTGCTCTCTTATTCTCAATAATTCCTAACTTTTCTCTCTATATCTCATTAATATCTAATTATTCAATATCTACTTGTTGCATACATGGGATTTTTTGATATGTTGAACATGTCGAGAATCCTAATGATTAGATGTTTCGGATACTTAAACATTACCACCTAATAGCGAACGTTGTTAACGTAAAGTGATCACACTAAGCCAGCCTTAAGAATGACAGTAGAGGACGGCCGTAAGCCCGTAGTGGTTTGTTCCATTTAAAAATCGAACATTAGTAATGAATTGTTAGAGTCATTAGTTGTTACATATTCGTTAAGACCTACTTACAATCTCTAAGTATATGGATGTAAATTTTGGCAGCTGGTCAAAGCCCATGCAGGCATCAAAATTCATCGCTTTTAAAGTGTCTCTGATAAAAATTATGGGAGTGATGAACCAAGTCGTATCACTTTTCTACTATGATGGAGAGAAAATCTGCGTGGTTAGAACATAGGTTAAGGATGCCGAATGACAGTTGACCGATGAATCACGGTCCCAAAATGAGAAAGATCCTTTCTACTACGTTCCGTTTAACAGATCAAAGTTACTTTAAAAATTTGATACCTATGTTCCGAAGTGGGGTAAAAAATATGTAGTACAGCAAAGTGGTTAAATAAACTTACTTCGTATTATCAAGAGTCATGAGTTTAATTCCTGGCTTGGACAAATATTTTCTATATTATGTTTTTCACAAAAAAAAATCTGCTTGAAGTTGGCCACCAGACCCAAATTTTATGACATCGATTCGCTAGAAAAGATCGTCAGCTAGCTAATGTAGCTTTTTTAAATAAAATATTCAATTAATTTATTAACTCAAATAATATGACCAGATGTCAACAAAGAAATAAAATACAGTTATGACATCCCCATCATGAAAGTTATTGAAAAAATCGACTGCTTCGAAGGAAATAAAATTCCTCCTTTCTCAAAAAAACAGCCAAGTCATTATCAACTTTTGCAGGGAGTTATTATTATTATTATTATAATGTCAGGTTTTTATAATTCCCCAATAGAATAATTTTTAAAATCACGGGCACATAAATACAGAAAGTAAGTCTATAAAGAAGGTTGAAAGAAAATTAAAGAAAGGAAGAAAAAAAAGTATGATTCGTTGTTCTTCATAAAAGTCGATTGCACAACCGTCTACCTTCAAAACTTTTTAAGAGGTGCGACTGTAAGGGATTGCCCGACAATTTTAAGATACATTATTTTTAGACAAAAATATTTTCACTAAGTCAATCTCTTGTACAAAAATATGCATGGGATATTATTTCACTTTTCGTTCTTCCTCTAACAAAGGTTTAGTTTCATAGTTGCTAGGGTATCTAGATAAAAATTCGGGCAGACACATACGGAGCTGTTAAACGCTTAACAAAGGGATGGCCGCCATTTTTAAATCGTCGTTGTCGTAAACAGTAGGTAGGTATATCTTTTTGGAAAAATTTGTGACCGTAAAATTAACCATAGGTACATATTAGTAGCTATTCGTACACAATTCACTTAAACACACAAAAAATCAGTAGAATCGCACTGGAGTGACAGTAAGATTGAAAATGGAGATCACGTGTGTGTTTCTAAGAGACTGCACGATTTATATATAGGTTACCTGCCTAGGAAATGCATATTCGTCATAAAGGCATTCATGGTTATATGCATAAAGTTGGCGACGGAACACTAACATTGCGTCTATGACAGAAGAGGCGCGTTTTTTTTTATGAAGCCGACACAATTTGAACCAAACCTGCACACTGTACCTCCCGCTGCAAAAGAAACGAGGCTTCTGCTAACTGGCGACGAGTCTCCGTGCGTTTTTTTTTAATTTGGCAACATACCTACTTATATTAGGAATAAAAAGTAACCTTTTATTGAATTTCGCGAAACTTTATGAACGATACGCGGGTCAAAGATTATTTTTTCAAAAACATTCTTTTGATTAATAAGGAAAAAAAAAATTCTTTATCGAATTATCGAAAAGAACTTTAACAATATATTATTATTATTAATAATAACCAGCTGATCCCCCAAATATTCTTCTACAATATACATTTTTTTTAAATTTTATTTCATATTTTTCCCGTCAATGTGGATCATATAGCAAAATTTGATATGCGGATGTCTCGACAATCTATGGCCATAAATGTTAGTTGTAAATATGAGGTTGCGCGTCGTGTCGTTTTTCTTCGTAATGAATTTACAAGCAATGTCGCTGTGAGTCGTTACTTGAACCTCCAAGCCTTCTTCAAGAAATATGATATCAAATGCAAAAACCTTACCATAATAAATCGGTAAAATTTGGTTTTAATGGGGTCTATTCTTTTAACAATATATACAATAAGTCAACGGGTTTCACATGCGATTAGTTTTCTACTAAACCGCCATCTCTTGGAGTTTTTAAAAAATAAAGCAATTGTAGAGGAATTATTGTTTTGATTTCAAACATATGGCACATCGAATTTCATCCCACTTAGGAATCAACGATAACTATTACGCAATGCAATAAATTATTAGCTAAATTTAATTAAGTTTTAATGTCGTAAATAGCATTTTATTCATGTCATAAGTCAAAATTATTTTTTTTTATTCTGAGTTAGGTCGAAGGTCTACTGGCGGGTCAGCTAGTTTAAAAAATTCTTTTTAATTTTATGGATAATTTTTGAGATCATCGGGTTCAAAAATTAAAACAGTATTAGCTTTATATTATATTTGTATAGATTTCTTGTTAGAAAGGAATCAAGATATCCCGTCTCGAAGGTGTTTTGTTTGCCAGAGAGGGAGGCAAGAGAGTCAATGTGCTGGAAAAATTAACTGTTGGAAGAACAGGAACTTTGGATGAATGTCGGACGCAGCTTGAAGGAAATTTCCTATTTTGTTTTCCCTCTCGATCGAGAAGAACCTGCATTTGATCTAATTTGAAAATATTGCTTTGTGCAAGGAGAGTTAGTCATGAAAATTGAAAACTTTGAAAATAAAAACAAACAAAATATAGCATACATATATAACAAAATAAGTGATTGGTAGGCTAGCTGATCAATCAACTTTCGGGTCAATCTCCAAAGTCAATTATCTTATTCTTCCACAAAACAATAAGCTTTATGTGAAATATTTCTTAAGTGTATTTGTGTGAGCCCAGATTGTGTTTTGAATTTTTAAAAAGATCAACATTTTGGGTATTGTCATACAAAAAGACAACCAATATTTCGGTCTTTTTTGGTCTTGTCTTCCTCATGAATCCATTACCAGTCCAGTTCTTCTTCTTCGTGTGTCATGTCAGGTCCCTCCGACGTCTGTTACCACTATGGCTTCTCTGTCCTGGGCTAACCGGGACAGTTCCTCCACTCGCTGGATTCCAGTCCACTGTCTGATGTGTCTCAGACAGGACATCTGCCGTCTACCCACACCTCGACTTCCATCTGTTTTCCCTTTCATTATTAGTTGAAGCTGTTTGGGTCGCAGGTAGGACACTTTCAATCTCTTGTCGATTCCCTCTCAAGACCAGCTCTTCGCAAGACCTCCATATTGGTCACCACATCGGTCCACGTAACATTCTGCGTCGGAGCCACATTTCAAATGGCTTTATACGGTTCAACATATTAACTTTAAGGGTCCAAGTCTCCACGCCATAAATATAGTAATGTGGATCAAACATAAGCATTTAACCATTCTTTGCCTTAGTTTTAAATTAATAGATCGCAGAGGAGTGATATTATGTTAATAATTGCGGCTTTTGATCTAGCGATCCAGTATTTACTTTGAAGTTTCCTCATCTCTTACTACCTACTTAGTCTGTCCATCTGTTTCATCTTTGAGTCTGCCAATCCTTGTTTCATAAAATCTCTTGTTTATTTTTATGCCTCCATTATTATAGTTTCCGATTTTTTATAAACTTACCTAACTACCCTTGAATTTTGGTAAGATTTTTTTATTATAATACGAAATACGCTGACCAGGGGGGTTACCCTTGAAAAAAATCAATTCTTATTTTAACCCCAATCTTTATTATACTAGGTACTTGTATTACATTTAAATCCTTATTTAGATATACCATTTTTTACTACCAGAATTCAAAATAGATCTACGTTAAATTACTTTTATGATTAGGTACCAACAAAAATATCATAATGAAATCGTTATTAAGATTGTAATTGGATCGGAATCGCGATTTAAATGCGGATTAATAATCTAATAATCTTCATGATACAAATTAACTGATTAATTTTCAAGGGTCATTACGAAACCGTCCAGAATTAAAAATATAAAATTGGGAATTGAATATTTTTCCTATTTTTAACAAAAAACTGGACCCTGGACATCTATTCTAGAAAGATATTATCACCTGCGACTGTATTTTCTTGTTTTTTTTTAACCTAAATTATCTAAAATAAATTATGAATTTATTCCATTCTTGTTACTGATGATCCACTATCCCACATAACTTCTTAGAATGGCCATTGGACATTCTCCCCACACAAAGAGTGTCTTTATTCTTCTCTGTCATAATTATGATCAGGTGACAGCTTCTCAGCAACCGAATTCCTATTTTCACACCTACGTGCATACGTCACAATGTCAATTTTGTCATACTACCTAGGTATGTACAATATTTGTTATTGAAGTTCTGAATATTTAGATCATGAATATTTCAGAAAGTTAACGCAAAATCAGATATTCAACTTTATTTTCAATTTCTGACCCGTTCATCTTCAAGGAATAACTCGATGAAGAAGATTATATTGTAAAGAATTCTAGAAGACCCGATTTCACCGACCTTGGCGGCACTGTGGCTATTTTTTTATAAATAATAAAATAAAATAAATATAGGTATTAAAATACGTGAAGGAAAAGCTTTGTGACAATTTTTACGAAAATCGCGCGGACGCAGGAGTACCTATGCATTTTTTTTTAATTATGCATAAAAATAACATTAAATTAAAAAAAAAAACAATACAAACACTACTGTATGTTATGTATTTGATACTCACACACACACTCCGGTGTATTTGACATTGACACAGACGCATATATTATTTTGTTTTTTTTTGTGGTCAAATCGAGAATAGATTAATATTATTTGTCTTTAATAATAATAATAAAAGTTTTGTTCATATCGACATTTCAAATTTTACGTACCTACCCTTATCATTGTTTTTGAAAGAAAATTGTGAAATAGCGCTCGCTCAGTCTTTGACAATGGAACCTTAATAATGTTCAAACATACATAATATAATCTAAATTTGTTATGGTCGAATTTCGAGCACTGATCGACCACTAGTTTTTATAATTTTACGAGTAACTTTATTTATATTTTTCTTTGATAATTATGTTGTCCTGACAATAGCTAACACAACCAAAAAGTATAAGCGAAATCGTTCTAGCCATTCACGCGTGATGACCAAGGAAAATAATATATTTGGCTCCATTTTTATTTATTGCCGGTACATAAATAAATCATTTTTCAACTTTCCCACACAACTTCACTTTTCTGCCACGAGGGTATTGATTGTGTTTGTATCCTCCCGCCATTAACAACAGAATTAATGCACCGCTATAAAAACGTGTCTTGTATATGACGAAATAGCGTTAGTTGATCAATGTTTTGGACTATAATAATATATTATATGAATAAATAATAATATCCCCGAAAATCTACCCTATTCACTATAATTCCATCAGCTACTCCTATAGACGATAAAATAAATTATGTATGCATAGAAAATCCCACACTACTTGTGGTTATTGTTTGAGCAATTACAAGATTTTGTACAAAATCACAGCAGCACAGAGAATTACATTAGTAATAATATGTTCTCAGAGACAAACCAACACACAAGTTTACAACATTATCATACATATAAATCTGTTATTACATATTGTAATAAGTTTACTACAGATTATATTACAATAATTGTTTAATAATCTATGTTAAGTGTGCTTATAAATATATCCTTAGCAATCAAAACTGAAAGATGAGATATTTCAGTGAAATCAGGTTCCTTGTTCGAAAACCGTATGCACAGAGCAAGTTGGTCTTGAATTATTTATATACTTAACTGAGGATCTCCCCTGTACGACTTGGAGTTTGGCGATCCACCGGGACGTCCCACTCGTGATGGAAGTTCTGCAGAGAATGTTAACAAGACCATAAACACGCTTTCTTTAGAATTCTGCAGAAACCAAACCAATCTATCTGCAACTGGAAACTGACTAGAGAATTTCGACCAACTTATATATCTAGGAATGCATGTAAACCCGCAGTAGAAAAAAAGATGTCCTCAAGTCAGATCTTTGTTCATAATAATGAAACAAATTTGTATGTTCAACAATTTCTTCACCAAAACCACCACATGTTGAATTTGAACGCGCTAATCCAGCCAATTTTGTTATGCGGCTGCGAGTTTTGACATTTGACAAAGGTTTAGCAAAGAAAACCTCTCAGAGTCGAAAACTGGTTCCTGTGGAAATTTTTCGGAATCAGGTGGTATATGTTTTTGTAACGAAAGACACCATCTGCGAAATAACGTTACAGCTCTCTATTACCTCAGTCATCCCCAGATTAGTTGACTCGGGCATGTCCCGACTCCCCGTATGCCTCCAGAAAAAAATAAAAACTTTTTTACGAAAAGGGGGCTAAAATTAATCATAACAGAAACGGGTCATCGATTCTGAATAGCCAACACGCAGATCTGGGTGGTGAGTACGTAAGGGCTATAGCACAACTAACTACTTTCTAGTGTAGTTAGCGCGAGTACGTAACGTTACAAATGTAGTTAGTTGTGCGTTTCAGCGTGGTTAGTATGTAGTTAAGCCGTGGTTATTAGTAGTTAGATTGATGTGTGGTTAGTTGTGCTATAGCAAAAGTTACGTACTCACTACCCTGACCATCATGAAAAAGAAGACATAAAGTGCTGAATATCCTTCCTTTTATCTTGTAATATAATCTAAAGCATCGGTTGCTGAAGGTACATGCATGACAAAGAGTTGCATTACGCTTGAATTAGGGGCTCCAACGAGACTAAAATGGATTCGCTTTGGCTCAGATGTTCTAGGTGGCGCAATCCAGAGCTAAGTATGTTTGACTGCACAAGGGTGTGTGAACAGAACACGACAGCACCTCTTAGTATACACAGTTGTTGTGTAGTATTGTGTAGTGTTTGTGTATTTGAATGTGGAAGATATTATGGGAGCCATCTTCCGTGAAAATACTATAATGCTTGTTCTACTGTTGTGCGTCGATTTGATTATTTCAAAATTAAATTTAATACTTACATACTTCTAGTAAAAATTTCAAAAATTCAGTAGTATGGTCTTTGAAGATAGTATGCTTCATTATCAAAAAAGGTCTTAAACCTGTTCATGTTTATGGCAAAATTTTCACAATTTCAAGATTATTTGTTCTATGTTTATGAATATTATGCAGTGGTTGGTCGTCGAGTGATATCAGTCGACGACTTTCGTAGTTACAGCGTATTGAAGATCGTGGGTTCGAATCCCGGTACCGACCATTTCCACTTTCACATCACAAGCTTTGTTTTATGTGAGAGATGTCAAAAACGTATGTATGTTCACTATGATTAAAAATGTTATACAACTTCCCGTTTGCCCACTGGCAGTCAAACAGTTTGTTGATTGTTTAGGCCGAGGGTGCTTGATAATAGTCCATTTTCACACATGTTAAAATAAAATGGTGTGCTAATGCAAGTATTCATTTTTTTTAATAAAAAAGAATCTATGCTCACTCAAAGTGAACACAAATACACTCCTTGACTCTTTCACAGTACGCTACTTAAAGCTTGTGTCGAGAAAGAGGAGGATGGTCGGCACCTGCGATCGAACCACGACGTCCGCACCAAACAGTACGAAAGCCGGCGGTGTAACCGCTAGTCTACCAACCACCATTTTAAAAGAAGTGCGTAACTCACTTACCTACTGATTTAGCTAATGATTTGCAAAATATATAATACTAAACAAAACCCAAAATCTAATTCAGAATTCAATAATCCTATAATAAGAAAAAATCAATTAATCTGGTTGAGTTCGGAGACGAAAACATAGGAAGAGATGTAATTTTTCTTGCCCATTGAAATAATTTGTAAAATTGAAAATGTTTCGTAAAGGGGCAGATCGCACCTACCTTATTTAACTGGCTGTCCCTTTTGATATCCTTTTCACCAAACAATTATTCACAAATTAACGAAACGTAATACAAACACGTAACTCGCCGAACTTGATGTCAGTTTCAACGACAATGCACATCGCACAATATATACACGGTGACTCGACGGTAGCTCGTAATAGACGGAATGTCTTCACACAGAAAAATTGTCACATCAGGTGCGACCATATGGATGGGTAGGCAGGACAATGTTATAGGAATTAGGTACTATGAATACGAAACAGAAAATATTATTTAAAAAAAATGGCTTAAAATGTTCAAAAAGTTGCAAGAAACCGAAATTTGTATTCGACGCAGTGTCTTCTAACTTATAAAGTGTAACATCCGCAACTAAACAACAACACTACAAGGACACGAGCGCTTGAAGCGAGATCCAGCGTGTCGCAGTTGCAGGCTACTGGCTTATATTGCTAAATACTCCACGCTCAACTCGCTCTCCAATTATAACATGCACAGCAGTAATCATTGGTCTTATTAGTGTTTCAAAATAACAAAGTGACCTTCAAACAACGCCACCCTAAAGTCATCTTATTAAAAATTACAAGTTTAATCAAGATGTTTCTCGTTAGATTATTTCATAAGGATACCTATAATATGCTATGCCCCTAAATAATACGAGTTGAGTAGCATACAATTTTCTTATTGATTTTTGCCTGAGCGAAGAGACATAAATTCTGAAAAAAAAAATGAATTTATATAGTAATACGTCAAGGAAAAACTTGCACATAATGCGCGGACGGAGGAGTATGAAATTTTGCACACTTATAGTTTATATAGGGGAGTGGCTGATGCTAATATTTTTTTTTTAAATTATGCATTAAAAATAGATTAAATCAATAAAAAAACAATACAAATACTTCTGTAATGTTATGTATTTGATACTCACACACATTTTTAACCAATGTGATCGAGATCGATGCATCTGTTTCAAACACCTGACAGTTCCTGTCAAACTTTAATTTAATTTCGATTTTTCAAATGTAGAATAAAAATTATATTGTTAAAAGTAGGTACTATGAACGTTACCTACTTAGAGTTTTCTTTGATTTTCCAACTATCCACGAAACTTTCTTAATTTTTTCTTTCGTAAGAACCTTCCCCTGACAAGAGCTCACACGCCAAAAAAAGAATTAGCTAAATACATAGGTCCAGCCGCTTTTAAGCGTGATGCGAAGACCACGCAAAATAGGTCTCATTTTTTATAAGATAGATCCGATTTCATTTTTACTGAATTAGTTGATACATAATTATTATTAAGACGCAGATCTTCCTTCGGGGTGTGGACTGTGAAGCAAGCGGAAACCTTCTAATCCACCAATACACTTAATGATATTGACAACCATCAATCAAGCGGTGTCTGGCTTCATTTCATTCAAGACATTGTCATCGCTGTGTTTCTGATATCTCCATAAAAAATAATAAAAATGAATAATGTCGGCGGGCATTCTACGTATTTTGACGGCCAAGGGCGGGCAATCAAACCTGCCTTTATTTCGTAGACAGTTTTATTTTTAATCTTTATTCCACCCTTTATTCGACATCAGCCCCCCTAGACAATTTCAATTTTGCGAATGAATTTTTCGTCAATGAAGAGTGCGAAAAAAATTAAAAAATGTCCGCTGGAACATACATAATATAAACAATTCGAATATTGAACTAATAACTCTAAAAATAATAACGGGCTTACGACCGTCTTCTACTGTTATTCCAAAGGCTGGCTTAGTGTGATCACTTTACGTTAACAACGTTCGTCATTGGTAATGTTTAAGTCTCCGAAACTCCTAATCATGAGAATTCTCGACATGTTCAACATGTCGGAAAATCTCATGTATGCAACAAGTAGATATTTAATAATTAATTATTAATGAATAGAGATAAAAGTTGTAAATTATTGAGAACAGAAAGCAACCAAATTTAAAGACTCCGACTGCTGTCATGTATTTGGCACCAGAATATGAAAATAAATTTTTATTAATGTCTCATCTTTATTACCTTTTGGCTTTGTTGTATATTTATTTATTTATTTATTTATTTAGATTATGAAGTTACAAAAATTACATATTTTATAACTTAAAAATAACAATATTATTCCACTTATATTATACAGATTTAGACGTCACATTTCTACAACATTCACAAAAAAAAAATATAAAAAATTATATTTTAAACAAAGCAAAGGCATTTATATTATAAATATAAAAAGTGGACAGTTAATTTTCTTCCTCTACATTGATGAAAAATTTGTTCGCAAAATTAAAATTGTCTAGGGCCTAGGGTTTCAGGTCTCCTCACAAATATTTTGGATATAATAATATGGTACCACCGCATCACCGAAGACGCTTTATGTCGGAGAACTTAGCGTAGGCCGATCACTTCCACTATTATGGAGAGGAAATGGTCATTCAAAATCTCACAGAAAGCAAATTTAATCTTGTGTTGTGAAGAAAGTCGAACCTACGACATTTAATACAAAAGTCATCGACATAAACACTAGTCTGCAAATCACTTCCTTTTCAATGCCATATTTAAAATTTCATCAATGAGTAAATCATAAATTCTTCGATGTGAAAATTATACACATCGAGTATGACTTGAACCCGTTAAGCCAATATTTAAAAAAAAAAAGTGAAATTCCATTCTTCGTTCACACAAAAATGTCAATATAAAATTTTGTTTTCTTTATTAAAAAAATGATTATCCAATCTATATAATATTTGCCTTGAACACTGACTGACTGACTGACTGACTGACTGACTGACTGCCTGACTGACTGATGTCATTAACGCCGCTAGATGGCGCGCCACTCGCAACTAAAGACAAAATAATAATATTGTTCTTCTAATACAATATGGCTGACAGCAGTGACAACTGACAGTAACATAATGATATTATTATGCCTGGTGGCTGAGCACTTTTTTTAAAGGTCTTGACGTAGAGAAAACAATTTTTGGGTTATTAAAAAACTCACATGCGAAGTCAGCCATAAGAAAACAAAGTGTACCAAATTGGAAACTTTTACGCACAGCGGGACTTCATAGTGAAGAAAAGCCTTTCTAATGTCATGAGTGCAATAAAAAGTTTGCGGTTTCAAGTAACTTAAAGAATGACATGCGAACTCATAGTGGAGAAAAGCCATACGAATGCAATAATTGCAATAAAAAGTTCAATCAATCAAATAATTTAAACAACCAATGACATGCTAAAAGCTATTTGAATGGTAAGTTTGCAATAAAAAGTTTAATTTCATTTTTAAGTTTGCATAAATAGTTCAATCAACCGTGTGCTGTAAAGTTTCACTTGCGTCGGCCACAAAATTGACAAATCAGGAAACTTTTACGCACAGCGGGACTTCATAGTGAAGAAAAGCCTTTCTAATGTCATGAGTGCAATAAAAAGTTTGCGGTTTCAACTAATTTAAAGAATGACATGCGAACTCATAGTGGAGAAAAGCCATACGAATGCAATAATTGCAATAAAAAGTTCAATCAATCAAATAATTTAAACAACCAATGACATGCTAAAAGCTATTTGAATGGTAAGTTTGCAATAAAAAGTTTAATTTCATTTTTAAGTTTGCATAAATAGTTCAATCAACCGTGTGCTGTAAAGTATCACTTGCGAATTCGGCCAAAAAATTGACAAATCAGGAAACTTTTACGCACAGCCGGACTTCGCTTTACTAATGCAATGTGTGCAATAAAAAGTTTTGAAACTCATAGCGGAGAAAAGACATACGAATGCAACCATTGCGATAAAAAGTTTAATCAATCAAATGATAAAAGCCATTTAAATGCATATTTTGTTAGAAAAAGTTCAAAATTTGTTTAAAGTCTGACATATGAATTCGGCCAAAAGAAAGCATAGTTTGTATGAAAAAGTTTACCAAATCAGATCTTTAACTCACAGACGCGATTTCATTGCCAAGAAAACACTTGCTAATGCAATGTGTGTTATAAAAAGTTTTTTTTTGCATTTTTATAAATAGTTATATTATCATGAATAGTTATAATCTATCATCGAGTGCTTTACAGTCACACAAATGAATTCGGCCATAAGAAAACAAAGTTTCCATGAAAAAATTTACCAAATCACGAATCTTTAATCCACACACACGAGATCATAGCGGAGAAAAACCATACGAATGTCACGTTTTCAATAAAAAGTTTACACACCTAGAGTAATTTTTTAAAGATTTTCATGTGAATTCATAACGTTGAAAAGCCATACATATGTTAAGTTTGTTATAAAAAGTTCACGTTGTTTTTTGAGTTTTCATGAAGAATTCAATTAATCAAGTGTTTTAAAGTCTCATATAAGAATTCGGCAATACGAATGCAAAGTTTCCATGAAAAAGTTTACCAAATCACGAATCTTTAATCCACACACACGAGATCATAGCGGAGAAAAACCATACGAATGTCATGTTTTCAATAAAAAGTTAACACACCTAGAGTAATTTTTTAAAGATTTTCATGTGAATTCATAACGTTGAAAAGCCATACATATGTTAAG
Organism: Mystacides longicornis; assembly: GCA_963576905.1. Taxonomy (NCBI): domain Eukaryota; kingdom Metazoa; phylum Arthropoda; class Insecta; order Trichoptera; family Leptoceridae; genus Mystacides; species Mystacides longicornis. The sequence continues at coordinate 2,804,311 of OY756439.1, read as the reverse complement.
TTTGTTATAAAAAGTTCACGTTGTTTTTTTGAGTTTTCATGAAGAATTCAATTAATCAAGTGTTTTAAAGTCTCATAATATAAGAATTCGGCAATACGAATGCAAAGTTTCCATGAAAAAGTTTACCAAATCAAGAATCTTTAATCCACACACACGAGATCATAGCGGAGAAAAACCATACGAATGTCATGTTTTCAATAAAAAGTTTACACACCTAGAGTAATTTTTTAAAGATTTTCATGTGAATTCATAGCGTTGAAAAGCCATACATATGTTAAGTTTGTTATAAAAAGTTCACGTTGTTTTTTGAGTTTTCATGAAGAATTCAATTAATCAAGTGTTTTAAAGTCTCATATAAGAATTCGGCAATACGAATGCAAAGTTTACATGAAAAAGTTTAATCAATCAAATCGGTAAATACCCACATGCCAAAAGCTATTTGAATGTACAGTTTGTAATTAAAAGTTTAAGTTGTAGGTATTTGAGTTTTCATAGAGTTGAATCAACCAAGTATTTTGAAGTCTCACATGTGAATGCTCACAGCTATGCTATGAGAAAGTAAAGTTTGCATAAAAAGGCCATAGGTGGGCGCCACGGGCGCCTTTAAAAAACTAGTAATAATATAATAAGCCATGAGCAGGAAGATGGATAGAGTGGCCATGCGGGCAGGGGGGATTTGGGGGGGATGAAAAAGAACAGTCGGGGTGACAGCTCTTCCTAAAACTGTTTTTTTTTTATTAAAATAATGAAATTAGAGAATTTAAAATAAGTTTTAACTGATCTTTTTCTATCAACCAGAGGTAAGCCTCAGTGTTGGCTAATTTGAAGCAATCAAAGCAAAAGCGGATATATTAATTCATTATTCAAATAGATAAAATTAATTTTAAATTTTATATTATTTTTATATCACTACCTCGGTAGCCTAGTGGTAGGTACAGACGTGAGCTTCATATCACAAGGTCCCGGGTTCAATTCTCGGTCGGGTCAGAGTTTTTCTAAGCGTTTTTTTCATTTGAAATTCTACCAGGGGTTGGCCTAGCTGTCTCAGATTGGACGGGACCGGTTGACTGGAAAGAATTTCCTCAGGCAATAATTTCCGCCGGCTATGTTATATACTGATACTTTTTTATAGAAAAGTGCTACTTTATTATTAGGTTTTTTATAGCAAAAGTTTTCAACATCTGCCTACTTGTGTGCCTAAGGATGCATGGGTAATTGGGTGAGAGTTGACTGAACATTGTTATCGTCCATAATCTGTACTCTATCATAAATGTTATGTGTTTGTGCATTATTATAGATGAATAAATAAATAGATAGATACACCTCTTCCAAAAGTTCAACAGTTTAAATATATTAAATAACGCCAGATGCAGCGGTGGATATAGATGTAACTCACCGTGTGAACACAGGTTGGATGAAGAGCCTTGTCGGAAGTATTACGCGACCCAAAAATGTCTGTAAAGACCAAAGGCAAAGTGTACAAGACGGCTGTTCGTCCGGCTATGGTTTACGGCTCGGACTACAAAGAAACAAAGAAAGGAAACGAACAAAAAATGCATACAACGGAGATTAAAATGTTACCACGGTCCGCGGGGTTCAGAAGATTAGATAAAATTAGAAACGAGTATATTCGCGGAAGTTTTGGGGTCGCGCCTTTTTATCCTGGAGAAGATAAAAAAGACAAGACTCCGATGGTATGGACATGTGAATAGAAGGGGGGACGATCACGTGGTCAAGGTGGCTCTCAACATCCCCAGAACACCCAGGGGGAGAGGTCGTCCACAGGCCAAATGGTGGACAAAAATATCGAGAGAGAGAGTTGAGGGAGGGTCACCTGGGTCAGATGACCAGTGAGATGACGCAGGACAGAAAGACGTGACTACGTACCAGGAGGGCCGACCCCCGTTGAACTGGGAATAGGTAAGGAAAAGAGAGAAATAAATAGACAGATAAATAAAAAAATCCCTGGAAAATCGTCAAATCTACTCAAGCCCAATATTTTTTTCATTCAAAATCTACATGTGAAGGATAAACTTTGTGACAATTTTCATGATGATTGTGCGGACGAAGGAGTATGAAATTTAGCACACCTGCAGTTTATATAGAGAAGGAGTGGCAAAAATGCTAATATTTTTTAAAATAATAATGATGCAAAAAAATTAAAATTTGATATGCACAGACTCTCCATATCAATTTCAATAAAGATCATAAATTTCATAGATTCAAATGTAAAATGAAAAGAAAGCTTTTTGAAGACGGTATATGACCCAAATTGAGCTAGAAAAAAAAAATTACGCGCACTGCTGTAATGTTATGTATTTGATACTCACACACATTCCGATGTATTTGACATTGACACAGACGCATAAATTCTTTTGTTTATCTGTGGTCAAATTGAGAATAAATTAATATTGTTTGTCTTTAATAATAATAAAAAAAACTTTCTTTATACCCATCAAAATTTCAAATTTGACGTATCCAATATCCATGTGATTGTTTTTGAAAGAAAATTGTGAAATAATAGCCCTCGCTCAGTCTTTGACAATGGAAACTCAATAATGTTCAACTTATAATCTAAATTAGTTATGGTCGAATTTCGAGCACTGGTCGACTAGAATTTATATAAAAGATTCGTTCGTCTGGCGTAGGACGATTACCGCAAAAGAATTCATCCTTTTGTAGTTGGCCGTTTATAAAATATTTCAAAATACAACGGCGTAGACCGTTTAGTTGGATCGATACATAATAATATTGCTACGACAATCTCTTATCTGTGGACCACAGCAACACAGAATGAATGTGAAAGAAGAAATCGTAGATCTCCTTAGACTTATACAACCTATAATGTTGGGGGAAGAATAATAAATTATATTGGCGAAATTACTTCAAAGTCCCTTTTTTGGTTGGGAATTTCAGAATTATGTATTTATTTATAAATACTTTGTCAGGGAATGTTTTTATCGATAAGTTAAAAGTTATTTAGAACAGCTTATCACAACTTTTTTTAATGAAAACCTATAATATCACAATAATATATATCTACCTATATACAAATTACTAGACCTAAGAAAATAATTTAAAAGTAAGACCTATCTATCTCGGAGAGTTTTCTAAATAGGTAATACAGAAAAAATAAATAAATGTACGGGGGTTGTCCGTAAAATACATTTCCCTGTTTGCCGTTGTTACGTGTGATCTGGGAACACTGAATCGGTCTTTCTCCTCCATATGTCAACCAAACCGAACTCGCTGCGTCGCTCGGTGTCGGTTTGGCAGCCGTAAGAAATGGATTACCCGATCGCATAGTCCATCAGGTGTAAAAATGTCCATGATTCGGTTTTTGTATGCCAAAGGACATTTTTTGACGACTGATACGATTCATTCTGAACGGTCAGAAGTGTATGAATAAACGTGCATTATGAGTTCTCAAATGATCTGCATGAATTACATTCGCCGAATGGCCTTTTGCACAAAAAAAAAACAAAATCACGGAGCACACCTGGTAGTTGATGCCATCGGTTGACCCCTACAATGCCCTACACGTTTCTATCCAATCATACTCTCATAGAACTAATGTTCCTGAAAACATCCAGGGGTTTGGGAGGGCACAACCCTTAATGATATCCAATCATACTCCATTCGTTTCTTCTACCCAAATGACATCCAACCAACTGTTTTCTTTTACTCCTGATCGCTTCGATCGAAGGGTCGCGTAACCAAAGAAGAAGTCCTGGAAACGATGAATAAGGAGAGAGAGAGAGAGAGAGAGAGAGAGAGAGCTGCGGACCACTCTCAAAAGACAAAAAGCCGCGTGCTTTGGCCATATTATCTTCCGCAATGACAAATATATGCTCTCCTACAACTGATTGTGGAAGAAAAGATAGAGGCCAGGCGAGGAATGGGCCGTAAAAGAGCCTCGTGGCATAAGTATCTACGACAGTGGATTGGTGTGCCAGAAGCTGCAGAGTTAATGAGACTTGCCCAAGACCGTGAGACTTCGCAGATGGTTGCCAACCTTCGATAGGAGTGGCACTTAAAGAAGAAGAAAAATATACAATTAAACTCTCAATCAATTTTGATTTTGGCTTTTCGGGCGTATCAAACGAAGGGGAAAGACAATACATTCAAGTCTCTTTTAATTTATAAGGTAATGCACACCTGTCACATTCACATAATACCGCAAGGGAGAAAGATAGAAAGACAGTAGGAAATCTGATACCTTCTAAAGAAACAAATTGTCTTCGGTTAATGGTCGATTAATATTCTTCCAGTCAATCTCCTCAGTCTTGCACAAAAGCGTGTGTAATTAGAGGGAACTTCTACGAAAATGGATGAGCGTTACATTATCAAAGACACGGGAATTATTATTGACAAGAAAATGGGAGTGTGTCTTAGAAAGAGAGATATTCCCCTAAGATACATCAAAGTTCAGAGCCACTACTAGAAATTATTTGCCCGTTATTTTTGTGGTTTTTAAATGTGTACAATAGTTTTTTTTTTTTTTATAATTTAAAAACAAATTTATCTTTCCAACCCATCATCATTTACCTCGGTAGCCTAGTTGTACTAGCGTGGACTTCAGATCCGAGGTCCCGGGTTCGATTCCCGGTCGGGTCAGAGTTTTCCTAAGTGTTTTCTCACTTCATATTTCTACCCGGGGCTGGCCTGTCTCGGATTGGACGGGACCGGTTGACTGGAAAAAATTGCCTCAGATGTGGAGCTTAATGCATAGATAAAATCACGATAAAAGACAAGTAGGATCCTACTACCAACTTCACCATATCTACGGCTTAGCCAAGCCGCAGTCGAATTTTGATTGAAATTCTCGTGTGAACGGTAAGCTCCACTTTACTTATAAGCTACCTCAATAAAGCTCCAGGATAAGCTAGAAATTGTAATTTCGGCCCTTAAAGAGATTTGAATGGATTAGAGAGAGTGTATTTTATTGAAAGAGTAGATTCGTACATGAACCTTGAACACATGATCAAACTTGTTAGAGATTGACAGCAAGCTGAAATTGAACGCAGAAGGGGCTTGGCTTGGCATTGAATTTAGGATATGGTTTGGCTTTTGTATGGGCTGCAAAGTTTTTCAAAATTATTTATGGCGGCAGCGCTATACTCCTTCCAAACGAAATTCAGTATAGAGGTACTGATATGTTTATAATATTTTGTTTACGAATATTTCAGTCCAATTAATGTTTTTCTTTTGTTTACAAAATTTCTAGCATTCTTGGGTTACAGCGGATTTAGACGAACACTAGTGCCGACCCTGTCGTGAGTCAGTCACCACTTAGTACAACAAACAAGAGCGGCATGTCAGTGATCAACGGCGCTATCTCACTGTAAACAAGTATCATACAAGACTCGTACTTGCAGTACCTACCTATGTGTCACACTAGACCAAAACTCCTGGAGAAGATTTTGATACATTTTAGCGCGGTTCCTTTGATAATTTAGCACGCATTTTTGTAAAAATAAATTGTTACATTAATTAGCAGCAAAAACTGTCTAATAAGAGGTATAAAAAGGCACATATTTTTTTCCCCCTATAAATCAGTAATACCTACCTATCGTCTCAATTTTACATTACCACGTTGGAGATTGGGGACGATTTGCAATTTTTTCCCACCACAACGATTCCGCAAACTTTTGGGCTCTAGGTTTGGAATCTGGGCTCAGCCAAAATGACAACAAAAGTACTCTTTCGGCATCTTTCACATAAAACAAAAGCTTGTGCTCACGAAAGCCGTCCATTGATACCACTGGGCTACCAATCACATCAATAGTACTTACTATTACTACTATATTGTAGACTAGCTTAGTGTGAACACTTTACACGTTGACAACATTCATTATTTAGGTGTTAAAATTCAAATTCCGTAATTGGTCCATTATTGGAGTTTTCGACATATTGTCCCATTTTGCCTAGAACATGAACCGGCAGTGATATTCAAGAGCACTAACCACTGGGCTAACAACAATTCGATAATCTACCTACCCCTATCCTACCCCATTTTCCCACCCGCCGCCCTATAATATCCTATTTGGGGTAAGTACTCTATCTAAATAAAATTTTGTATGAAAGTTTTTATTTTTTTTGTTTTTGTTAATTTTGCTGATTATATGTATTGTGTGTATGTGTTTATGTATATATATATTTTTTTAAATTTTTTATTATTTTTTTTATTTTTATCGTATGTTGTTGGATGTTAGAGATTGCTTCGGCTATAATCCCGCCATTGCCACTTGTTTATACACTTTTTTTGTACACTATTTTTAATATGCATAAAGAATAAAATAAATAAATAATTTACATAAAGTGTGTAGGTACCTACATAAAACATTCTTTATGGCCTGTACACATTTGACTCGCGCGGCAACGTAACCAATGTCACGTATCAAAATTCTATAGTAAGCGGTTCGCTATGGAAATTTGATACGTTGCATGCAACGTGACATTGTTTACGTTACCGCGCATGTTCAAGTGTGCACACAACCTTATTTGATTAATTAGATATTAGATAGGTATAATTAGATATTAGATATTTGTAAAACGGTGGTATTATAATTATACTACTGTCAATTCATTTTCTGTTATGTTGTCAATTAAAATTTCGATATTACTAATTCGACCAGTAACTCTATTCCGATTATTGCTCACTAACGTAAGTGAGAAACTCACCGGTGTTTTATATGAGCTGCGGAGCTTTCCGACGTATTCTGTGGGGGTGCTATACACGTTTTCGTACAAAATATTGTCACTTCACGCCAGCGTAAATTATTATTAACTAGCTTATACCCGTCGTGCTTTACGTTTTTGATTCCGAATGTCAGGCTTGATCGGTAGGTAATTAAACAGGTTCTAGTCTAGCTTCCCATTGCTTTGCAGACCTCTATAACTGACATTAGCACAGAAAAAGAAGAATGAAACTTTCACAATTCATAAAAAGAGAGAAGAATGACACTTTTAATGTTTATTAAAATTTTGTATGAAGATCCTAAGAAATAGAGTTTTTTAAATAGCTCTAAATATAGTAAAGTTAATGCAGCAAATTGTATAAAAGAACCTTCTCCGGCATTTTGCACGGCTCTGTGCAGATTCATATCTGACGTAGAATTTGTATTTTGAGCGTGATGCTATGACATACGGTAAAAAGCAAATAAAAAAACATTTCTGAATGTAGATAAATCATTAAAAAGCTGTATTTAAAAACTTTTGTTCGGATGCGCTGGGGATCAAAAAACGTGTATATTGTGAAACTTTATAACTAGTTGAAAACTGAACATTCCACTCGCCAGTCAATAGATCTGATCGAGCCCAAATTATATCTGCAATCAACATTCCGCTAAACATATTAACATGAATATCGTCACCTGACAACGGGACATGTTAACATTGCATCGCTGTACCAGTGCAATACTGTGTTACTGTTATTATAAAACAAAAATACAAATTACCTTGAATGATTTTTATTCAATCAGCTTATCTACGAATATGTAGATTTTAGATTTCAGAAGAAGAGTAATAGAGTAATAGCGACGTTCAATGAGACAGACTACCACTGCACTCTTCATATTTTGACACTTAACATACGAAAACTTGCAACAAGTCCGAGATGTCAACGAATCGAATCGACCTTCGGAAATATTCGTACCGATTCGTACATACCGCGATATTTCGCACACGAACTTTCTCGAGGGTCCAATCGGGTTAGTACGAAATGCTTAGAAATCAACCACGTAGTATGGAACAACCACAAGCTTCATTGATAAATGCGAGGTTGCCAAACTATTCTGTAGTACAGTTACGACATGGAATAAGGATGATTATTAGTAGCGCGTGGTAAAAGCGATTTATGCCATAATAATTATTCCTTATAACGTAGTTTCTATTAGTACCACTGTATACGGGACAGATCTCTCGACTCGAGCGATCTCCGTCCGCGAACCCACTGCGACCTCATAAACAACCTATATTATTATTTGTATTGCCTGCTGGGATTTGGGTGAGGTGCTAAGACCTATCCCTGCTCTCCCGTAACACAAGAACAATTAAACATTTTCTAACAACATAATCAGAACAGCCAGTGATAATACATAATAGCAAAAAACCATACATTGTAACAAGCGATTCCAGCGATTCGTTAACAAATTACCTACATGAAAAAATAAGCGGGTTAACAGAACTGTTAACATAAAATCGTTCAACCCCTGTAGGATTTATTTTAAGTACTCGTTTATGATAGTGAGAATATCAATGACATTTCGAACAATGTTTCTTATACCTCATTTCGTTGTATCACTTTCGCACTAGACTAACGATTTAACAAAATGACGACAATACATTGCAGTTAATAGCTTTGGGTGCATCGACTTAATATGATAATAGATACGCTTAATTAACTGGTTGCAACATTATAGTATGTTTGAGTATTCTACTGTTTTATTGATAGATTTTACTATTATTAACTAGTTCGTTAATCAGATTCTGTTCCCTAACTAGATTAGTAATGCGAATATTACTCACATAATTGCAAACATGGGCTTGAAAATTAGGTCAAATTATTGTAATACTAATGTAACGAAATCTGTTACTGTTGAATACTTTAAATTTCGTCTCCAAACACATAGCACAATGTGAAAGTTCTCATGATCAGAAATTTCTGGAATTTCAAAGAATTTGAACATCGCAATGGCGAACGTTGCGCGTTGTAAAGATAAAGTGACGACACTAGTCGTTCAAACTTGTATATCAAATCAAATCCATCAAAACTCCCATTGCAACCCACTTACAACAATTAATACTTCTCCATTGCGTTTGATATTGTGCAATGTTCACTACCTCCTCCCACACCTCCTGTCCAAATCCCTCAGCTCTGCTTTGAAGAAACAGAACATTGTATAAGAGGGTCTTCCTCTTATACAATGTTAAATCTGAATGAAATCTACTTTAAATTAACGCATTGAACGTGCATTCTTTTTTTTTTTAAATGAATCTGTGCTCACTCGTGAACACAAACGCACTCTTTGACTGTTTCACAGTAAGCTACTTAAAGCTTGTATCGTGAAAGAGGAAGATGGTCGGCACCTGGGATCGAACCCACGACCTCCGCACGATACAGTTCGAAAGCCGGCGTCGTAACCGCTAGTCTACCAACCACTTCTTGGTGGAATAATTTAAATAAAGTAATTTAAATGAACCATTTGTGAAGTGGTTGGTAGCCTCTGGCGGCTACGATTCCGATTTTCGTACGGTTTAATACTGGAAGTCGTGGGTTCGAATCCAGGTGCTGATCTTTTTACTCTATCAGGACACTAGCCTAAAGTAGCTTAATTTTTTTAACTTCCCAGATACTGGCCCTATTGTCACACATGTGGCAAAATAAATATTAAAAAATTCAAGTTATTTGTAACAATAATTTTTAAACTAATGATGTAACAGTCTTAACCTATCTGAAATAAAACCTTTTTTTTATTGATATAAATAAAGAACAAATAAGTATTTACATACAAAAGAAGTACATATATATCTAATTGAGTCACGCCAAATCTTAAAGGTTTGTCGGCGTGTTCTCTTTCTATGTACATGATAAAACAAATAAACTTAGTCTAATACTACATTACTGATTATTTAAACCTTAATTCAATAGCTAATTATTATATATACACCCACATTAACGATTCCTTGACTAACTTTTTTGCAATGTTTTTACTTTTGTATTCCTCAATAGATGCCGGCGGCCAATGTTCTTTTACCGTACCTACTTATTATAAAATTTGGGGATCATAATATACCCATCATCTAGTGTGATGCATTGCATATGTTGTCACGGTTTATCTTTATATTCGGTTTTTGAAAACTGGGTCATACTTAAATAAGAGCGAAATGTTTAAATCTACATAATATTTCAGAAATGTTTGTTTTATTTGCCTTTGACAATACGTTTACCTTATATGTGAACATCACGCTCAAAATACAAATGCTACGTCAGATATTAATATGCCCAGAGCCGTACAAAATGCTGGAGAAGGTTCTTAAAAACAATTTGCTGCATTAACTTTAATATATTTAGAGCTATTTAAAAAAATCCATTTTTTTAGGATCTTCATACAAATTTCTCAAAAAGACAGTAGATAAGTCATCTTTTGGAAACAAAATTACTCATGTAAACGTTGAATGGAATCTTGGTATTACGGTATGAAAATGTAATAAATAATTGTAGATTGATTTATTATACATATAAATGTTATTCAAATCATATTATTCTCAATAAATAAAGATTTAATGAAAAAATTTGCAGTTTGATTTTGAAGTTTGACAGGTACAAATCACCCTCTATGGGTGGAATGCCCAATTAATTATCAAAGTAGGGAATGTAGCTAAGATTGAAACCACAGAGCTCTCTATGAAAACTTGCAAATTATGTCGGTAGGTTCGTATAATATTATGAGGTCGGTAAAAAAGTCATTCTTCTTTTTCTGTGCTTATGTCAGTTATAGAGGTCTGTTAAGCAATGGGAAGCTAGACTAGAACCTGTTTAATTACCAACCTACCGATCAAGCCTGACAATCGGAATCAAAAACGTAAAGCAAAACGGGTATAAGCTAGTAAATAAATAAATAAAACTTTATTATTCCAAAGTAAAGTGTGGCGACGATAAAAAAAAACAGTCGAAAGGGCGGACTTATCCCGAAGGATCTCTGCCAGCCAACCCAGATGATGAAATTTGCAGATGTCTACTCATTGCGAGTGATGAAATTCTACAATGTAGTGATCTATGTACTTCTAAGCAGAAACGTCTGCAAGCAGGAGTGCGGGGGTGGAAGGTTATTGCGGCAGAGAATTGACAAGCTGCGAGAGGAGGGTTGAACTGAGAGCTCAGGTGCACACCAGTGACATCTGTCGGCAAATAAACACAATATCCTTACGTCACTTCGGTATAATGACGCTTCGAGGAGTGTTCTATTAAAGCAATACACATTTTGTCTACCTTCATAGTCTTGGTATACCTACAGGGTGTTTCGTCGTCTAAGAAATTTTTAATGACAATGTTTTTTTTTTTGTTGTTTTGTGTCTGTATTTGTATTTTTGGATTGTTATTTTTTTTTGTTTTATTTTTATTATTATATTAAGTAGATAGGTACCTATTCTTTTCTTATTTTTGTTGTAGGGTTTTACGGTTTTTTATGTTCGATTGTTGTAGGTACCTATCTAAACACAACATGGCTTCAACATTATCGCAAAAATGTGCAGTTTATACGTGAAGCAATTTTCGAATTATTTTATGATTGTTATCTGTAAATATAAAAGAAAGTCAGGTTAGTGCGAACACTTATAACTCGAGATCGGCTATTTTTATGACGAGCTTATTGGATTCTTCTCCGCTCCGGATAACAGAATAATTAATTAAAAATTGAAAAATGGATAGCCAATGAGCTGAAGATATTGATTTTTTTTTTTAAATATTGTTCATATTGCAATACTCACAAACAGGCTTTGCCTTGCGGGATTTTTCGAAGTCTATAGTTGTTAATGTTAAGAGTGTGTTTTTTTTATTCGATAAATAAACCATTATTATTCAATGATATAGAATATAATATTAAAGTTAGTCTGGAACGGACTTGCTGACAACAACGCCATCTGTAAAAATTCGATAACAACACACCTTATTTACCCGAAAACCATTGAGTTTCAAAACATCGGTACGAAGAATTGCATTCAAGCTTACAGAAATAATTTTTTAACATTCAAACGTAGGTAGATATTTTTTTTAATAAATTAAAAATTCGAAGTCAATTTTCATAGAAAGGACTACAGGACAATGACTGTCGGGAAAGCTAGTTATAGCTATTATGAATTTGCTTAGTAAGGACGCGTCGCCGATTCTTAAAGTTTATCCTTGTATGTGTTATCTTGAAGTTTAACCCTGTATACAATGTTTGTTTACCATACAAATTGATCAACGTATTAGCGACAGGATCGCATGGTACCTACCTACAATCTACCCTTTATGAAATACATCAAATTGATAGCTATATAATAATATATTGTTAATAGTGTAATAATCTGTCTGCACGCCATTTACGTACAAAGACCGATTACATAAGTGTGAATTATTATTCCTTGTTATTTGTGTACACACTCATTAAAGGATTACCCAAATAGAATTATTGTTCCATGAATTATTTAAATGAAGATGGTGTTTTACGTACATAACCAGCATTTCTTAAAGATCCGCAAGGATCAAACCAATTCCATCATGCTGCCTCTCCTGAGACATATTCCACCATCTTCTTAGGCAGAATGTCCTGAGCCATATCCACCATCTTCTTAGGCCGAATATCCTGAGCCATATCCCACCATCCTCTTAGGCAGAATGTCCTGACCATAGAATATCTATAATATAAAAGAAAGTCAGGATAGTGCGAACACTTATAACTCGGGATCGGCTGAATAGATTCTTTCGATATTTGATTTATTGAAATCTTTTCCGCTCCGGATAACAGAATAACTAATAAAAAAAATTGAAAAAAAAATGGATAGTAAATAATATACAATATAATAGATATTAAAGTGATATAAAATAATCTTATATATAAAAATGGAGAGCTATTTCCTGATGTCATCGCATCACGCCTAAACAGCTGGACCGATTTCGCTAATTCTTTTTTTGTCGTGTAGGCCTTTATCAGGAGAATGTCCTTTTAGAAGAAAAAAATTAAGAAAAATGCATGGAAAATTAGAAAATTAAAGAAAACTCTACGTAGACAACCTTATTAGAACTTTTTACCTAATAATTTTTATTCCAATTTTGAAATTTTGACAGAATTTGTCAATTGGTGCGATTGACAAAATGCGGATGGAATATACATGGTTTAAAACAGACGCATCGTTCGGAATCACATTGGTCAAATGGTAATTAATTCATCACCATACAAATTCGAATTCAATATTTTTTATATTTAGGAACACAGGACAACGTCTGTCGGGAAAGCTAGTAATATACCTAATAAAAAAAGATAGTGGTAGAGCGGATTTCTTCCTACTTCATAACAATAACTTTATTGTTTACTGGCCATGATGGTAGTCCCACTCATTCTCGCAAACGTAATTGCCGCTCTTACAGTAGCCCATCCCACTCATTCCAATTTTCATACAAAGTAAACATAATAATATTATGTGCACACGCAGTATCGGCACTTCATAGGCGAGGTAGAATGTCTGCGCGCGCATATATTCTCGCGTTGTTCCCGCCTGGGCTTTGAATACGAATGAAATATGGATTTTTGGAAATATTTTAATGTTATTATTTTAACTCAATCGAATTAATTATGTATTTTTTTCAGGGGGCGCATTGTACACTATGCACATTATGAACGGGCCGCACGAGTTGGGAAAATCTGTTGGGAAAGCTAGTATAATAATATAATAGAATGTCGGCTGAACATAATATTGCTGAATGATGGCGTATTTTCATGAAAAGATTGGAAATTTAACACAGATTGTATCCCCCGCCAAAATCGATCACATTAAATGCATACAAAATTGCGATCTTGTTACCGCACCTGGATGATAAAGATCATCAGCTGTATGAAACGTTTTGTAATGATGACAATTATTATTATTAAGACGTCATAAAACGTTTTGAATATTATTGTGAACCCATTAAGAATGATGTTCTGGAAGTGTAAAACTGTACAAGCTGTTTCAAATGAAGCAAAAGGAGAAACAAAGTGTAACGTGGGGCTAGTACGAGTTTTATCGAAAGCCAATTGCACGCTAATAAGCGCTTATTAACGTGCAAATAGTATTCCTTCTATAAATTTCATTTTCAATTAGTTATAAGGTTTTGTAACTGAATAAAACCGCATCCTTATCTGGTTAACAGTCATACTTTTTTTTAAATGGAAGGTATTTTTCACGTCCCGTAAAGTTAGGTCCTGATGACTTACGAGTTTTCTCAAATAAACAAAATGTTTTTTCTCTTTAATACATAGGTACAATTACACAATATAAAGTCAGTATTAAAAACTGTGAGTAATAAAAGTGCCAATGTAATAGAAAGTAGGTAGGTGCCTACACAAAAAAAAAACGGAAGTTCACATTTTAAACTGACGACAGAGGGCGATGGAGTAGCAAAAAAAAATCATTTATATTTACATATCAACATCCGGCGTCATTTGAATAACAATATACAAACATCTTCAGTTGAATTTATACCCGTCTGAATCTTTTACCAGCTACTTTGAAAAATAACAAAATATTTGAGTGAGTCTGTATGTTCTTAAGTGCACCAGTAAAGTATAAGGCTCCCCGTACACTGCAATTTCGTTTGGAGGAAATTCATTTGTAGCAAAAATTATTAATTCATAATAACTTATGTAAATAATATAGTAAACAAGTGACGTCTTAATCTGTTTAGGAAATAAGTATAATATAATTATTTTTATTTTTTTATGTAAAATATTTTTTTTTTTTATATTAATTTATGAACTAAATATAGGTAAATAAGTTTGTGTAAAGATGATCATCTGATTGATGATTTTGTATTTTTGATGATACGCATTTCTACGAAAATTCATACCATCTACCTAAAAAATGTTTGTGATGTTGTGTATTTTTTCATAAAACACGTTACAGCAATACTTAAATATCTATAAGTATTTATAATGCATGGGTTGATTAAAACATATTGAATAATATAATGAATTCTAATCACAAAACTACAAAAAATCTTCGCAAAGGCTTTAAAAGGTCCTTCGCGAAGGCAATAACACACACCAGTAGGCCTAGACAAATTCAAAATGGCGATCGACTACAAACGAATTCTTCGAAAATGTAGAGAAGTAAGAAAATTAACCGTCCACTTTTTTATATTTTTATATAAGTGTCATTGTTTGGTTTAAATAATAATTATTGTTTATTTTTTCGCACTACACATTGGCGAAATCTTCGTTTGTAGTCGAACGCCAATTTGAATTTGTCTACGGGCACAGCTGTAAAAAATCTTTCAACAGCAAATAAACACAGAGTCAAAAAAATTACCCAACGGCAGATCAGATTGAAAAAATTAAGAACTTAATAATTTCCAGCTAGGCAAAAAACACTAGTTCATGTCGAAATGTACCTACTTACAGCAGAAGACAAATCACTCTTGCATCACTGCAAACGTATCCTCTCCATCACAGTTCAGCCGAACAGACTAGGGAGAAAGATGCCAGAGATTCCCTATTATTAAAATAATACGAAAAAAAATTAGGGGAGGGTTTTTTATATCTTCCGATTTCTTTCTCTGTCGGCACACGTAATAGATGTTGGGGGGTGGAACAAGGGTCTAAGAGTTTTAAAGTGTTGTGAACACGGGGTAAATATTATTTGAGGGTAGTAGGTATGTTCTGACTTGTTTGATGGAGTATCCTGTCAAAGTCATAATAAGCGAATATTATGCTATCCTTAAGCGCATTTTTATTGTAAACATTACAACTGCCTCACTCGGCAACATTAACAAAGCTATTATTATGTTATGTTAAAATGTTATTTACAGCAGCGAGCCGGATTTTGTCAGAAACACATGACTCATATTTTATTTAGGAATAAATTATCATTTTACATCCCCAAAAAGTTGATTCTATCAAATTTGCAAGAAAACAGTAAAACAGAAAAGTTTGGACTGAACAAGTCTTATAAGAAAAAATATGTTAAATGGATAGTGATTGTAATTTTTAACTCTAAGATGTGATGACCATACGATAAATAAATACATACGACATACATACAATCTCCCTTTAAGGCCTCCCGCACACCGCAAGCCAGCCCGGAGGAGACCAATACGCAGCAAACCCGACCCGCACGAAACCGACTGATGGGTCGATAGGAGCAATCAGACCAAAATGCCGGCCACACACAAATCAAGGCCAGCAATGCGGAAGGCCTAAGCCTCACTCAGGAGCATAGGGAGGCATCAAGAGCTCTCCATTGCACTCGAAAGCGTTTGAGGCTCATTGTGCCTTTTCTGACCGGTTGGGGTTTAAGGACGTGGAGTTGTGAACCTCACGGTCCCGATCTGATTTTTCGATTTCCTGCCTCTTACAGGATGCTCGAACAACCAGCAAAAAGAGCAGAGGTGCTATTCTAAGCCGGCAACCCCACGATAAATAAATAAATAAGAAAAAAGAGGTATATTTTTTAACTAGCTTACACGTGTCTTTAAAAAAAATTCAAGAGATAGCGGTGTAGTAGAAAATGATTCACATATGAAATAATATGTTACATTAATTGTTGTTGTTGTGAGTAAATTTGAATTTGAATATTGGAGGGAACTTGTATTTAAACTGAGATATTCTATTGGTCGGCCATCTTTGTTTTTAGACCAATAAGAACTGTACATTATGTCTATGAATTGATTACTATAAAATTGTTACACACTTGTTCTCTGTTAAAATCACGTTGAGTTGAGATTAATAAAACCAAAAATTATAAAACAGTTTTAAGCTTTTATTTTAATAAAAACCTTAACAGGTTATGTGCCCAGATAACGTCTATTGTAAAAAAATAAAAGCAGTGGTATTAAAAAAAAACGTGAGTAAAATCTAAAAAACTCTAAAATAGTGCGGTGAGTGAAAATCATTTTTTTGCCACAAATTTCTAAGTGAAATAAAAACATTTTTCTAAAACCATGTCTTCAAATCAAGCCGATGATGTCTCACATATTGACAAACTGAGCGGAGTTGACAATTTCCATGTATGGAAATTACAAATCGACATAATTTTTCAATCTGCTGGTCTCGATGAGTTTGCCTCGGGAAATATAAAACAGGAGAACTTGACTGTAGACAAGGATAAAAAAGAGTTCATTCAAAAGGATGCTCGAGCTAAAAAAGCGATAATAGCCTCGGTCAGTAAAACTGTGTTGTGTCACATACTACACTGTAAAACATCAAAGGAAATGATGGATAAAATAATCAAGGTTTATGATAGACAAAATGAAGACCAAGTGAACGAACTTTTACAACAATTTTATGCTCATCATAACTTCGACACATCGCATGATATGGCTCATAATATCAGTACTATCCAAAATATAGCTTTTCGCTTGACAGCTTTAAAACAGAATATAACAGATGAGATGATTATATCCAAAATTCTTGCTATTTTACCTCCTGAATATGCAACATTTCGTACAGCTTGGGGTTCTGTATCTAAAAATGATCGCACAGTGGATAACCTTGTGACTCGACTCTTTGCTGAAGAAAATAATATTGGAAAACCTAAAAACAGTGATATTGTTGCCTTTCAAATATCTAAACAAAAAAGGACTTACCTAAAGAAAAACGAAAATTCCTATGTATGTTATAAATGCAAACAACCTGGCCATTTCAAAAATTCATGTCCAATGCAGAAAACATATTATGATACATATAATTCTGTAGAAAAATGCAGATACTGCAAGAAGACTAATCACAAGTCAGAAAGATGTTATTTTCGTTTTAAAAATGAGAAAAGAGCAATAAATGCAAAAGACAAAGTCGCATACTTAACTCAAAGATCAAGAAATAGCAATACCGATGAACTGAAATTTTATGTAGACAGTGGATCATCTTCTCATATGACAAATCAACCATCAATATTATCAAACTTTAAAATTGAACATGACGAAGTAAAAATTGCAAAGAAATATCAGTCCCTATCTACCACTGGTGTTGGAAATTTTGATGCCAAAGAATGTATTCTTAAAAATGTAATACTTGCTCCTTCTCTTGACAGCAATCTCATATCAGTTGGAGCCATAACTGAAAATGGTGGTCAAGTACTTTTTACCAAAGAAAAAGTTGTAATCTCTAAAAATGACCATGTTCTACAAGGTGAAAGACAAGCAAATGGTTTGTATATTTTAAAACTTACTCCAGATGCTCCTAAAAAACTAACATGTTTCCAAGCACAAAATGAAAGAAAGAAAGATGCTTTGTATTGGCATAGAACTCTTGGACATCTCAGCTATAAAAATTTAAAACAACTTAACAAGGAAAATAATTTAGGAATAACTGAGACTGACTTTAAAATCTCAGAAAATACATGTGAAATTTGTCTGAAGGCAAAACAGACTCGTTTTCCATTTCCTACAGAACGCACCAGAGGAACACGACCTCTAGAAATTATCCATACAGACATATGCCAAATTGAAAAACCTACATGGGATGGATATACATACATTTTAACATTTCAAGATGATTACACATGTTTCAAACAAATTTATTTGTTGAAAAGAAAGTCTGATACTACTGAAACTCTGAAACAATATGTATCAGAAGTGGAGTCAAAATGGACTTTGCCTGTGTATAAAATTCGTGCTGATAATGGGGGAGAATTTTCCAATGAAAACTTGTTAAATTGGGCAAAATCCAGAGGAACCATATTTGATTTCACAATACCATATACGCCTCAATTAAATGGTAAAGCCGAACGACTCAATCGTTCATTAATGGATAAAACCAGAGCACTTCTTTATGATTCACATTTACCTGCTGACATGTGGGGAGAATGCTCCAGAGTTGCATACTACATATTGAATAGATGTCTAACACAAAGCCTACCAGATTTAAAAACCCCCTATGAGATGTGGTTTGGGAAGAAACCTGACTACAATAAAATGCACCTTTTTGGATGCACAGCTCATGCTAAAAATCTTACAAGACTCCAGAAACTAGACAGTCGCAGTAATAAGTATCGTCATGTTGGTTATTCGCCAAATGGATACCGATTGTGGGATGAAAATGCTCGAAAGATTATTTATTCTCGTGATGTAATTTTTGATGAACAAATTACTGAGATCTCAAATAATGACTGCAACTATGAGGACGTTACCATTTCTCTGCAGATAGAAGAGACGCCCGAAGAATCTAGGGAAGAAAATACAGAATTATCTACTCAGAATAATACAGAAGAATTAGATAACCTCATTAATACAGAAGATGAGACTGGAAACGAATCCTCAATAACTGAAAATAACTTGAATGAGACTGTTCATGAAAATGTATCTGAAGAAGAGGAGGAACAGCAATTTCGACGTAGAGGACAACGTAACAGACGACCTCCCCAATATCTCCAAGATTATGTTCTTCTCACATACCAAGAAGCTGTAGAAGGTCCAGATTCGACTGAATGGAGCAAGGCCATCAACCGTGAAAAATCCTCTCTACGAAAAAATGATGTTTTACAATTATACCTGCCAAAGACATTAAAGATAAGAAATGTATAAGCAGCAGATGGGTATTTCGAAAAAAGGAAAATGGTAATTTTAAAGCAAGGCTAGTTGCAAGAGGATGCGAACAACGCATAGGAGATTATTATGAAACCTACAGCCCAGTTGTAAACACCAGCATACTTCGTTTCTTGCTTGCTTATGCGAAATCTACTCATAAAACTATTATGACTTTTGATGTTTCCAGTGCTTTTTTGTACGGTAATTTATCTGAAGAATTGTATATGAAACTTCCAGAAGGATTTGAGGAAGAACAAGGGAAGATCTGCCTTTTACAAAAATCATTATATGGCCTAAAACAAGCTCCGATTAATTGGAATAAAACATTAGTTGATTTTTTGAAAAAGAAAGGATTAAATCAGCTCCTTACAGACAGATCAGTTTTCAAAAACAAGGATAATTCACTTATCTTGGCAATACACGTAGACGATGGACTTGTTATCGGAAACAACTCTGATATTATCATGAAATTTTTAACAGAATTAAAAACAAAATTCGACATTACCTTTGATAAAGAGCCTAAAGTCTATCTAGGAATGGAACTTGAGAATGAAAAAGATAACTTAGTTCTCCACCAACCTAACTATATTGATAAAATTCTCAGAGAATTTAATATGGAAAATGCTAAAAGCGTCAGAACTCCTTCAACTCCAGGAGCTATTGATAGCCTGACACCTGACAGAACGTATCCATATCGTGAAGCTGTTGGAAGTTTATTGTACCTATCAAGCCGAACCAGACCTGACATTACCTTCTCTGTTAATCAAGTTTCAAGGAACGTTGAAAATCCTACTGAAGAAGACGTTTTAAGAGTAAAACGGATATTTAGATATCTTCAAGGTACTAAAGACGTTGTTATTAAATATTCAGAAGACAAAGACTTTACACAAATTGATGCGTATTGCGATTCTGACTTTGCCAATGATGAGAAAACTCGACGAAGCACCGGAGGTTACATCATACTTTACTGCGGTGGTGCCATCTCCTGGTCAACTAAACGTCAGACGAATATTGCTACAAATACCGCTGAAGCTGAACTCATTAGTGCAAGTGAATGTGTAAAAGAATTATTATTTTTAAAACAATTTTTTCAAGAGCTTACTAATAAAAATTTAAATGTAAATTTGTATATTGACAATCAAAGCACAATTAAAATGATTGAAAATGGATGTAGTGGAAAAAGATCAAAGCATATTGATATTAAGTATAAATTTACTGTTGAAAAAATTAAACAAAACAACTTTGATGTTACATACTGTCCTTCTGAGAATCAATTAGCAGATGCTTTTACTAAGTCATTGACTCCCATTGATTTCGAAAGATTGAGAAATAGATATTTGCAATTTAATATGTAAAACTGATTTATGAAACAATAGCATTATGTTTTTAAAAAAAGAAATTTGTAGTATATTTTTTTTTGTAACTTTTTATGAATATTTTCTTTAAAATATATATATGTGTGTGTGTATATATATAACAGAGACATGTAAGATTCTAAGATTGATTGATTTTAAAACTTAAAATAACGTACCTAACAAAACATTAGATTGCTTAATTTTTGTAATATTAAAATTTAAAGATTTGAATAATGACACTATTATATTTACATAATTTGAAATTAAATTAGACAGAAATTTAATTGAATGGTTAATACTGATTCAAATTTAAGGGGGAATGTTGTGAGTAAATTTGAATTTGAATATTGGAGGGAACTTGTATTTAAACTGAGATATTCTATTGGTCGGCCATCTTTGTTTTTAGACCAATAAGAACTGTACATTATGTCTATGAATTGATTACTATAAAATTGTTACACACTTGTTCTCTGTTAAAATCACGTTGAGTTGAGATTAATAAAACCAAAAATTATAAAACAGTTTTAAGCTTTTATTTTAATAAAAACCTTAACAGTTGTAAAATTATTGTACATAGTATTGCAAGAATAGATTATTAAGGTAAGATATTGATATAATGCAGATTGATACATTTAATGATAAGGACTATATAGTCTTGGCCTATGCCAGCCAAACTACATTTGAGTTTTAAAAATGGATACACAAAAGATATACCGCATGATTAAAATATGAATTATTAAAGACGCGAGGAATTGAGAAAACCATTAAGTATGGACGAAAAAAAGAGATCCAAAAAGAGAGGAAAAAATAACAACTCTTATAACCGTAGTCCAGGGAACACTGTGACCAATGTGTGTGCAATGACGAAAAAACGAGAAGTTCTTGAGGAAGGATTTTGGTCCATAAATCTGCCCTCTTGCAAGAATCTGATTCAAAGTCAATGGAGATTTTCCTCATCTCCCAAAAAAAAGCAACATACAGACGTTCCTTATATACTACAGTCACTCCCTGGAGAAGCCCAAGGAATCATTATATGAAATGGAGCATGCTTAGGCACATAAAAGAGCATCCGATTTTCGGAACATTGGAACTGAGTACTGCAGACAGCTCCCAAAATTTTCATGGGAACAAAAAGACTTGACAACAAGCATCAGTAGGTAATTTCTTGGTACTTTTGCATGCATATGATATCGTGTGAACCTTTGAAATTCATAATTGTTTAGTTTTCAAAACTCAATTGCCTATAGCAGATCCTTTACTGATTGACAATCAATTGAAAAATATAATGCACTGTCTATTTTTGAGAAACGAACCTGTATCCCTAGTATAAGTTTTCGATGATCGAATATCGAAACGATCATCGAAAGAATTTCGAAAAAATTTTCATACTAAAATGATCGAATGGTTCGATCGTTTGATTTTAGAACACTATTCGCACGCTAATAAGCGCTTATCAGCGTGCAATAAACTTCTGATAAAACTCGTAGATATTAGGCCAACAGATTAGTAAACAAGCAAATCTTGCATAGTTAATATAATTTAGTTAATTTATAGTTCTCTATTCGCGACAAAACTAGAAAGTTTTTTTTAACAAAATTTTCAACACAGAGAGTTCATTGTTCTGAAAAGAAAAATGAAATCCATAAAGTTGGTACATTCTTCGTAATTTTAATAAAATTCGCTGCGCTGAATACCTCATTGAAATCCCGAATAACTTTTTCAAAGGACGTTTGCATAATTTCCATATAGAAGTTCCACGAATATTGTAATATTTGCCACTCCTTTGACACGAACGTCAAAAACTTTATCGAATGCATTTAGACAAACAGTCTCGCTTTTCGAAATTCGATCCTTCAATATCCCAACACCTACGACAAGCAAGATCGAACGATCTCAATTTGGTGAATATGGATTATTCTCGTAGGACGATCACTCCAGCCATTGGACACTGCAATCCTTTTTAAGGAAACTATATTATTATTATTGGCAAAGTATGGGTGATAGAATTGGGTATTTTGTTACGGTGAAATGTAGGAAGTGGACAAACTAGGATAATACTTACCCGAATATACCTTATTTTTGAAACAGTGAATCGTGGAAATTATTTTTGATTTTAAATAAAATTTATTTATAAGTATTTAATACTTTAATAAAACTTTATTTACCTACATAAAAATATTACATTTTACAATTACAAGTATATAACAAGTTTCTGTAATTTTTGTAAAAATAAATTAAAGTAGGTACCTACATAAATTAAAACAATTAGAAGAAGGTTTTTTGAAGATACGCATAAAACATTTTCATATATTTTTTTGTTTAATTATTTAATTTATAAAAAATATATTTTCCCTTGATTTTTTTTATATAACCTCTCCAATAGAGCAGAGCTCGTGTGAGGAGAGGGAGTAAATAATATTATAGCATAAATGGAGTAAATAATATTATAGCATAAATGGAGTAAATAATATTATAGCATAAATGGAGTAAATAATATTATAGCATAAATGGAGTAAATAAAATGAAGGAATATTATAAGTTCATCACTATAATTTATCATCTATATAGTAACATAGGTACATAGACAGCTACATAGGACGTTTTAAGTGAAACGTGGAATGTAGAACGAGATTATAAGACAATCTAAATATGAGTAGGCTTCGGTAAACAATTCACAACTTTTCTTAGATCCACACCAAACACTAACCATCTTACTTATAAAAAATTCGTTTATCGTAAGATTACGTACGTATAAATCACTGATCAGTTTTTACTTCAATTATAAAAAAAAATTAATCCGCGTTTGTTATGTCATTGTATGAAGATGACATTTCATACTAAATTTTGTAAACAAACAAAATAATAGCTGGGCAACGCGAGTGGTAACTACCAATATTCGCTATGTCAGATTTGAACGAGTTATTGATGCAGAATAGGTAACTTAATTTTTAATTATTTATTTTATATTAAAATATAGTTAAGTCCTTATTAAATCATACGTAACCTTTATGTTTCAGCCAAAATGAACCAATTCATGTTTGATCACTTCAATTTTAATATTAAAAAGTATTCTTTGAGTATTTTCTTCAAAACGTCATTATATTTCTTATAATTTTAGTTGATGCATCATGGTTGAAAGCCCTCGAATGATGACGGGAATGCATATTTGCTTTATTTGTTAAAATTTCTATGATTGATATGATAAACCAAAATACAATGGACCTAAATATGAAGGGAGCACATAATTGGAAGGACAAAAAACTCAAATACAGTGTATTTATTACAGAAATCGTTCTTGTATGTATATTGGAAATAGCGGTCAGTTGACGTAAAATCCAACATGGCAGGTCATAATATACAGAGATCAGCTCACAATCAAGCGATTTGCGTTAAATTATCTCGATGACGGCTTGATAGCTAATTTTCTACCGCTGAACTCATTTTTTCCACTGATCTTAGTTTTTAAATTAAGCAGTGGGACCTTTCTATCTTTTTGCTTGTGTGGCACGAAAACAATGTTCTTGAATAAATTTTCCAGCAATAAGCTACAAATAGCTCAAAAAGGTGGGTACCTACTAAGCCCAACGGGAATTCAATTTCCTTCAGTTGTCAACCCTAGCAAAATACTCCACCCCGAGATCTGCCCGCACCATCCGAGGCTCGAGCGCATATCGACTGAATACGGCAGTCTCGTCTTTCGTAGCGCATATAGTACACCCAGGAGGTCACTTCGGCAGTATACCTACGAACCGGAATCACCGCTCCTCGGGAAGTCCCCGCCACAGCGATGGGACAAAATATCGAGAAGATACAACAACAGGCCACGGCCCTACAATCCGGATAGCTGTGGTAACCTATAATTATTTTTTGAATCATCATCTTCAATCAAGCTTATTTTAGCATTTTCTGTCTGTCTGTGAAACGTCCCGACATTGTTATTGTAAATCTGAGAAATAAATAAAAATACTAACAAAAAAAAACAATCATAATCGATTTCGTGGGGTCATTTTAGACGCCAATACCCACGTACGAAAGGAACCAAATGTCGCCGAGCTACACACGCCTACGCACTGCGAGGTCACAACATACACTGGGAATACCCGGAGTTTAGATGCGCTAGAAGAAGAGGGGATGTAACCTGGAATCTGGTCAGTGGGTTATGCCCCTACCACACGCTCCGTCTTACCTGTGGTCTTGCCTGCGCAAGCCTGGCTTGTCAGGTAAGACGGAGCGTGTGGTTGGTATAAAACAGTACACCGCACGCTCCGTCTTACCTGACAAGCCAGGCTTGCGCAGGCAAGACCACAGGTAAGACGGAGCGTGTGGTAGGGGCATTAGTTGGAAAGAAAATGATAGTTGAATGTACCTAATGGTGAGCGATGTATCACGAATGACTAAGGTCAACAAAACACAGGTTCAGTTCTACAAGGAGGTTAAGTTAGGTGTTCAGAATTTGGAGAAGCTGTACTAAAAAGGATTCATTTTCACTACCCTCCCCGTAAGAGATGAACATAATAGATATCAAATAATGAAACATTGTTGTTCAGAGTAAAGTTCAGTTCCTATATATTTTTCAGTAAAATGTAGTACATATGTTTATACCATTTGTAGACACAAACAGTAAATAATTGATAATGCATGGTGCGTTTTTCAGTTGTTTTCCAGTAACATATTCGTCGAATCGGAGAGACCTAGTCGTACATAGAGACCCAGAGAATTGTTACACTGAAAGCTGAAGAGACGACACGATGTGGACGCCGCGGGAGGGAGGGAGACAGAGGGCCAGTCGCAACGACCATGTTGCCTCATAAAGTTGTCATTGGATGCAGGTGTGAAACAATCTGCTGAATACAGAATTAAATAGTCGCCGGTGGAAGGTACCGAGTCCAAATTTCAGTTTTAGAGTTTTTAAAGTGGGATCTCTCTGAATAATGAAAATGGAAACCTATAATTAAAACGGTGGAATGACGACCTCGTAAAACATGTTGGGGACAACTGGATCCCAACAGCCCAAGGTAGAGCAGCGCGGAAAGAGATGTGGTATGCCTTTGTCCAGGAGTGGACGGGTATATACTGAGAAGAAGGAGATGAAAACCATCAAATAATACGAAGATTATATTTTTTTAACTTTTGAAATCATGTTCGATTTTAAATTGTTATTAAATTCGGGACAAGAGGCAGACGAAGCCCGTGCCTTACCATTGTACGAGCCTTTACGGCGCGGACATGCAGAATATCGGACTCAGTTGGGAAGAAGTGGAGAAGCTGTCCTAGGAAATAAGAGCATGGAGGGACCTTGTGGCGGCCAAATGGTCCACTTTTGGACCGAGCGTGGATATATTAAAAAGTTAATCAAAGTTGAACCACTACGTACGGACTTCCAATCGTCTTCAAGCGTTATTTCAAGTCTCTGATTCATTATGGGTGTCTTCAACATGGGATTCGAGCCTTTGACTCGCCATCAGCTGCGTATATGAATATTTAAGCAGCTGTTTTCCACTAATATCAGATATGATATAGGTATATGTTTCGTAAAGCAGTAATCTTCACATATAAATGAAAAAGTCTTGTATAATAATTAATAGGTCTATCACAAAATTTACTGTTCTAACCGGTTTTCAGAGACCATCGTCTTAAACATTTGATAATGGAGACGGAAGCCTCCGAAAACCGGTTCGTGTTTAAACAATACATTTTGTGATTGAACTATAATAATAGAAGACTCTCATTTTTTTCGAGATGGAGGTCGCCACGCACCTTTAGCCCAAGACATCGAAGATCAAAGAAAATAATATATTCAAGTTGTTTTTTTTTATTCATATCATTTACCTACAAAATATTAAAAAAAGCATTTAAGTCTAAAATTTACAGAAAAAGAAACAAGGTACCGCTTTTTAAGCGTTTCTAATCGTTATGGTAATTTAAAGCGAATTTTATCCTCGTTTACATGAAAGTATTTGAAATATTTTAGTGATGAAATTTGGACTAAGTTTATTCCTTCAAAGCCGTTTTTCAAAAGGAAATTGAGAGGGACCTTTTTTATTTTCCATCCGAGTTCGCAGATATGGCTGAGCATACGGCACACATACACTCTATTATATTCTTTCTCCTTGCTGGAGCACAGCATCCCTCTCTCTGCCCGTAATCTTGTCCTCACCCACTCGAAACTATCCCACACTCAAGCGGACTCCATCCGCGCCGTGCAAGACTGTCGGTAGCACTTTGCCGGATCGCTTATTTAAAATGCAAAACAAGGAGCTGGAAAAAATAACAAGCCATCTGCTTTTCCAAATCAGCTGCGGAGTGTTGCTTCAAACTTCCAGTCACTGCTAATTCCGTATTAGTGCTTTGTAGGTGGATATTTTTTATCTTCCACTCATAAATGCTTGGACTTATGCATACTTTTTATATATTAGTTTTGTGTCCCTTCCAGGATTAGGTGTTGACAAAATTTTATCTAAGTTTACAACTTTTTGATAGTGCATAATATTATTCTTCTTATTTTAATGGTCGCCTACAATTTAGCCTCTAGTGAAGCAAGCTATTGGATCGTGTCTTCCGTTAGTGCGTGCAGGTTCTTCAGTCCCTACTTAAACGCGTACCTACATGGAGCACTCGGTTATCAGATGACCGATCGTTTGTGTCATCCCATGCTGGTAAGACCATCCATTTGGGAAGGTTTGAAGCGATACACTCTACACCATACCCTATAAAATTGACTACGAGACGTATTATATTTCTGGGTTGTGTTAAGTCAGTTGTGTCAGCTACCAAGTTCTGTTTCCTTACTGTCCATACATGACTCTGTTTGTCTTCAATCGAGCAATTTGCACTACTTCTTGTAGGAGTTAACCAGTCCTCATGTGGAGCATCTATATCTTTTATGCTTGCATTGCACCAATCCTGTCCGAAATTTTAATGTTAAGCTAAGGCCAATGTGAGCTTATGACAATCTTTTTCTGATATTTTAAAGGATGGCTTAGTGTGATCACTTAATATTTTATAACTATTCCCTCTAGAAACTTCTTTGAAAGTCTTATTCAAACCAACTAAGGGTCTACCTAATATGTAGCCAGAATCAAGTTGGAGTGCTCCTACATTCCACTGCAGCTGACTTTTAAGGGATTTCAAACCTTTTGGGACAACCTTCATCTTCTCTCACTTGATCAAGTCTGTCTATCTACCTAGCTTCCAAATAACATGGATCAACTTCGTTTTGCTTCATTGGCCAATACTCCATCCCATATACTCTCTATCAAGATTGGTCTAATGATTCTATATTCCTAAAGAAATCATCGTCAGGAATTGTTTCTGTTCTAATTCCATCCTTAATTCCACCCAATCAACTATTGGTTTTCATCGATTGTTAAAATTCAATTTCATTAGTTGCATCATCTGGTTATATCATTATTATTCAAGACTCAACCCCTTGCTCCCCTGATTATCCTCAAAGAGTGGCTGATAGTGCACTCGGGTTATTTTTTCTGTTCGATAAAAAAAACTTCATTCCACTCAAAGCGTTCTGCAGAATTATCATGGCTTAATTTTGTCGAACCAAAGGAATATTAATAGATCTTATGTAAATTGCAGAATCCTTTGCGACAGTCATATTTTTTATTGTTTCAGTTCTTCTGCGCGATCGTTTTTTCGATTCAGAGGATCAAAACAAAATTGTTTTAGCTATTAAACCGTTTATCTTCAGTTACATATTTAGAGATTTCTCCACTAGTTAGGCTTTTAGCAAAAAAAAAAAACATCGAAGAGAAAATAACGCTAGCAGGCTTCAGGCCGAAAAGACGGACGATATCATAGATGTCAGTATAGCCGGCGTAACTTTATGCTTGAAGCATTCTCTACCAGTCAACCGGTCCCGTCCAATCTGACACAACATTCCATCCCCGAGTAGTTACCTAGTAGTAGTTAGTAACGAGGTTGCCAAATTTGCAAGCAGTTGAAAAGGAAAGCAAGAGGATTGCTGATTGAGGAAGTGATTACTGATTAATTGACGGATTAGGTTAGAAGACTGGAGCTGCCGAAGGAACAAAAGCCCTAGAAATAATAGTCTATTATACATATTAATATCCAAATGCCGATTGATAAACAGGATATACACAGGACAGAGTTCCATATCAAGAAGAAGTAGAAAAATAATCCGATCGGTGTACTAAAGAGACATCTGTAGAAAAAATCGCAAAACATTTTGTAATACCACCGAGGGTAATATTGTTTATCATTAGCTTAGTGGTAATGTTGTTTCTAAACGTTTCTCATAGATGTCTCTTGACAGTTAAAAATACATGACATCTTTATTTTAAAATACTGTAATAATAGGTGATCTGTTTTCATTGAGAGAAAATAAGGCGTTTTACTATAGTTTTATACCGAGTTTATATGGGAGATTTTATTTTATGATATTTCGACAAATTTATAACACGATGTGCCGATGACATGTGGCTTTTTCCTGCCTTTTTGATTTGTTTATCTCACTGATGTTGCTGACGAAACAAAAACACATCGCGTAGCATGTGTTTTTTATGCAAAAGTTTTCAAACATTTCAAAAAAAAAAAAAAAAAATTCTTGCCATTTTTTTTTTTGTTAATAAAATATATTCCATCATGCTATTAATGCAGTAGTTGGTAGAGCAGTTGTCCTAGCGTCGGATTTCGGAATCGAAAATTTCTTCCGTCATGGTAAAAATCTGGAGATTTCTTTATGGATAGATAGATGGTTTTTAGGAAGAGAAGGTGATGGTATAATATGGTGACTATTCATGGTTAAATAATTTAAGATCGTCAATTTGTCCTGGCTATATTTCCCAGACCCAAAATATATTAATTTTCAGTTAATTTTATCCTTTTGAAATTGGTTCTATTGACGCATGCAATGGATCCAATGGTTAGACCATAAGACCTTAAATTGATGAGATAGCTACTGAGTAGATTTTGGTGAAACGAGACAAATCATTTTAAAAGATGTCTTGTTTCCTCAGCCAACAACGTGCTAAATGACTAGATCAAGCACCCAGGCCTACTATTGAGGCCCAAAAATAATAAGATCAGAGAAGATCTGGAGAGTGCGTCAGAAGAATTTTGACTAGATAATGGTACCACCGCATCAAGAAATATATCATAAATTTCTTCCTCTATCGAGAGGAAATGAATGGACATGACTGGGACATTTGTTAAAGATACTAAAAATGAAAGTCGGTCGAGGAAATAGCTGTTCTTTCTCCTACAGGGCTCCCGAAGACGAGGAAGACCCTTTTACATCATATTCGTTCCTTTGGAGCAGAGCTAAGGTATTTAGACATGGTGTGGGAGGAGGTCATTGCTCGAGCGTAATAGAGAGTCCTTGTTGCCTCCCTGTGTTCCTAATTATTGTGGTCATAAAGTTTGTTTCGTTTGATGACTTAAGTACCGTTGGGAAAAAATAATAATTCAAAACAACAAATTAATAATCGAACAACTTTATTCAGCGTCTCATCATCAATAACAAAAATACCAGTGAAATTGCCTATTTTGTTATTGCAATACACAATGGAACATTTTCAAATTCAAATTTCTATTACAATAAAAACTATAACCATTGACAAACAAGTAGGAACCACATTTTTCTCAACAAGTAGGTAGGTACAAAATACTTTGTCAAAGTACTTTAGGTCATCAGTCGTCACCAAAAGTCATTGTTTACTTCCAAATTTCTGTACAGCTGAATGTCACATTATACAATATTTATTAAAAAAAAATCTGATGTTATTTTGAGAAGCGATGGTTAAATATTTATCACACGAAAAGTTTGGTCAGGGATGGTAAACGTCGGGGCGGGGTCCTCCCCATAGCTCATGTCATCACCAGTTGCTGAAAATGATTTGGCAAATAAATGTGCACCGTTCATTCACATACAAACCCCTGCTAGATTCTTTAAATCGAGAATAACTCTACGTATATAATATAGTATACGTCGTATTTAGTTTTATAAGTGGCACATTTGTCACCCTTCAAGCGAGCATCCCTTCAAGTGTCAACCTGAGTCCTTGACTATGATTACGGGGGCCGGAAAGTATAAAAGCTACCCTCAAAAACTCCACATAAAGTAAATAAAAATGTATAATAAACAATAATAATTATTATTAACATCTTTGACTAATGCCATATTATTTCTATCATTCTGATAATGGCGTCATCATATAGTAAAGAATGCAACAATACGCGTTTTTGCGCTCTTTCTGAAAAGTGGTCGAAAGAGTGAGAATCTTTATGGGCTATGACGGGTTTCGCATGCCTCCATTAGATATCAAGCGCGCCCGGGCAGATATCAGTGATGAAACTCATTATATTTTTTTAAGTAAGTAAGTACCTAGCTGTATTTTTTTAGCATCAACGGATCTCCAATCCTTTCTATCCAAGCACACATCTTTTATTTCCTTCTTCCACCAACATACCGTTTCTCATGAAACGTCTACTATTTCTCTTACTTCTGATTTGACCTTCATAGCCTCCTTACCTTTACCCTACCCTATGCCTACCTACATAATAATACTTATAAAATACCTATATAAAAAATGTGGGGTTGCCGGCTAAGAATAGCACCTCTGCTCTTTTTGCAGGTTTTTCGAGCATCCTGTAAGAGGCAGGAAATCGAAAAATCAGATCGGGACCGTGAGGTTGACCACCTCACGTTCTTAAACCTCAACTGGTCAGAAAAGGCACAAGAGGCTCGAACGCCTTCGAGCGCAATGGAGAGCTCTTGATGCCTCCCTATGCTCCTGAGTGGGGCTTAGGCCTCCCGCATTGAGGGTTGGTTTGGGGGGGATCCGCGGCGGGCTTGATTTGTGTGGGGCCGGTTTTTCGGTTTGGTTCCTTTGATCGAGCTGGGGGGTCGGTTCATGCAGTTCGGGTTCGCTGCAGATTGGTCTCCTCCGGGCTGGCTTGCGTAGAGTGGGGGACCTTAACGGGAGTGTGTATTATGCATGTATATAAAAAATGAATATATTATTTTTAATATTCTAAAAATGTTGGTACTTTAGAAATATTTAAAAAAAAAATGTCCAAAGTTAAATATAGGCACTCTTGCTGCAATTACTAAACTGGGTGAGAACAGAAGGAAACCAACAACCTCACTTACTTACCTCAGTGCCTCTTTAACATGGTTGCTCCATCTCATCGAGATCCGACCCCGAACTCTGGTGCCTTCGATTCTCCCCGTTATGATAAGCCAACTATCATCTCCGCGTCTCGCAGTGTGGCTAAAGAGCTGTATGACGGGCACACACTCTCGACAGACATTCTCTGACATTTAGCTCTGTCAAGATGGAGTCATTTGTTCTGTTTTCTGTCCACGGTACGGGGAGGAGTCGTCTCCAGCACCACATCTCGAAAGCGTCCACCCTGGATCAATCGCGAGACTTTATGCTCCATGTTTCTTCAGCATATATGAATATCGAGAACACCAGGGATTTCACTAATACGCAATAAAGAATTACTCATATAAGTTCAAGCCAAAGCAACTATATTGTTTTGAACTCTGCTGCACAAAGTAAATAAAATGCAGGCTTACCTATGAACCTCTACAGTCTACATTTGCACATTCCATAAAGTTATAGGTATTAGTACAAACCGTATAATATTTCAACAAAGGTAGCCAGTGTTTAAGAATTATTGCGTTTACTACAAATACAACACAAAAACTAAAACAAACCAATCTAGATGCATTTTTGTATTCACATGAGATTTCTATGTGCGGGGCTTGTGCAAAAAATTCCAGTATTTTGTAATTTCTTTTTTGAAATATTAAATAATAATAGTAGGTATTAATTATAATGAGAAGTGGTTGGTGGTCTAGCGGCTACGACGCCGGCTTTCGCAGTGTTTCGTGCGGAGGTCGTGGGTTCGATCCCAGGTGCCGACCATCTTCCTCTTTCACTACACAAGCTTTAAGTAGCTTACTGTGAAAGAGTCAATGATTGTATTTGTGTTCCCTTTGAGTGAGCACAGAACATTTAAAAAAAAAATTACATTATTCTTGTCGGTAGCCGGTAAATTAATCGCTAGTACTTTTAGAATGCAATTCGATTCCAGGTTCTGGGTTTTTATATTACTCTGTAATTATTTTTGGTAAAACTTCGGTTTAGTTACTCCTAATGATTTCGAGTTTATTTTATATACGATTTGAATAGGTTAGGTGGAGGTTGGAACGTAGTTAAAAAGGATTTGGGGTTCGGGGGGTGGAACCCTAACTTCGAAAAAGTTTAACGATAGTTTTTTTTTGTTTGTCTGGAACTTTTCGGCCTTACAATTTTACTGGGATTGGTCGGCTATCTGTAATTCTCCCAGCAGTTAATAACTTCAAATATTAAAACGTGCAAGCGATAAAAACGAGTTGTACTATCGAACAAATCGCCTTTTAAATTTTGAAATCGGAATGTAGAACGTTTTTCAAAAATATTTTCAAAATGAAATCGTACTATCCAGGGGGGAATCGGGTGTTAGAATAATACATCTAGCGTATAAAGGGGAGGTTCTTACCCACTTAAATATAAAATGTTTTATGTTCCTACGTACACAGGTGGGAATTATATAAACAACTTTGATGTATTATTCCTTTCTACATACAATAAGTTATGACAAATAAATAGTATTCAAACTAGTCAAACTACGTACTAACGTCACACTATGACTGCTTATTTACCTCAGTCATCAGTTTAATCTTCGCCCTCGCCTTTGTCTCATTATTTGGGATCGGAACTCATTGTCCTATTGCGACAAAATTGTCTATCGAACGCCATATCTGGCTCCACTTGTCCGCCTGGTCTCCTGGCTGAAGTTTCAATGTCCATAGGTCTCTGGATCACGTTGTCCTCATTACATATCCATACCATCTTAGCCTGTTTTGTGCAATCTTTTCGATTATAGGTGGCGTTGAAACTTCCTCGGACATGGACATTTATTTTCTAACTCTATCGAGTTTGGTTACTTCTCCAGCCCATCTGAGCATCTTCATCTCTATAGTGTGCATGCTTTGTTGGTGTTTACTTATTAATCCGCAACATTCAGAGTCATATTATGTCTTACTGCGGTCTTGTATACATACTTGACCTTTTACTCTTACTGGCATTTCTGAATCACACAATACTCCAGAGAGTGACCTCAATTTTAGCCATTCTGTGTTAATGCGGTGGCTAACATCTTCATCTGCGTCACATTGGAGTGATATCAAGCTGCCCAGCTATTTGAAAGATGCTGTTGTTGTTGTTTGGGGCAATTTTCCAATCAGTTTAATAACTCAACAAATTCATTAAGTAGTTTTCAAATAGAATTTTTCAATTAAAATATTATTATGTTCGATTGACGCCATAAGCCAACGAACCTGATGCAGGTCCATCAATCACACCATAATGAGTAATATTTTGACATACCTATTATCAGAATGTCGGAAGATAGTCTAACCCAAACTCAACCTTTCATGCAAACAGAGTGTGGAGTATATCTTTTGATTTTGGATACGTGTAAGGCAGATCTTTCAGCATACATATATCGGCATTTTTTTACCCATCACGCCGTTTCCCGAAGAGTACGGACTTCCATTCTTTCCTATCCAAACAAACCTCTTTCGCTTCTTCCAAACGCATAACATTCCGCATACATGCTCTTCTATTTCTTTTGCTCCTGACTTGGCCCTCCTCTAAGACGGCACCGATATGGCCGGACCATGTCATTCGAGGTCGGCCTCGTTTGCGTGCACCCATTCTTTCAGATTTATATATTCTTTTAGTCATTCTCTCCTCGTTCATTCTCTCTACATGCCCAAACCACCTTAACTTCTTCACTTTCATTCTAGTCACTACGCTAACATCCACTCCACATTCCTTTCTAATATTATCATTCCTCACCTTATCAAACAGTCCCTTGCACCGCCAACCCTTCTACCATTCCCTATGGGCATTTTAAGATGGCGGAAACGGTATAACACCGAGCTCATTTTGTCAACAGGATGTCAGCGTGGTCAATTCCATGCAAACAGTGTTCTTAAATCAAACGAGTTTGTCTTTAGCTTTTTTTTATATTTCACTTATACTAAGAATATTCCTATTGATATTTTTTTTTCTCTCTGGAAGATGTTGTAGGTACCTGTTTCACTCAATAATATGTATCATGTGACACATATCGATGGAGGTCAACTAGGTTTAAGGCCATAAATTAATACTGTTTCTACTTTTAATATATAGTAAAGTTGTCCTCTGTATTGTGTTTTGTTAAAATAAATAAATAAATAAATGATCGAATGATTCGATCATTTTAGTATGAATATTTTTCGAAACTCTTTCGATGATCGAATATCGAAACGATCTTATACTAGGGCTACTGATCCACCATGGGTTGTTACGCTGAGAATTTATGTATGTTTTTTGTATAAATTACAATTTTGAAATCAATATTCATAGTAAGGACTAAAGGACAACGTATGTAGGGAAAGCTAGTTATAAGTATAAAAGTTACCTCACTTTATACGTTAAAAAATACATATTGTAGACATTTATAACATGTTTGTACCTATTATAAATACTAGTGTTGTTATGAATATAAAAGATCTTTTGTTAAAAAATCAAAGGAGAGCGTCCGAAAAACATAGCCCGTAGACAACACGATACAAAAAGCCATTATATTCCTTTTACTACCCTCAACCCTGAGTAACTGAGAATCTTTAGTACCTAGTACCTAATCATACTTTCACATTCTAACATTGTCCAACGACTTCACGTTTTGTACACAAAAAAAAAACGTTTAGACTAGTTTCTCAACATCGGAATAAGTTTCTAAATGCGAAATATTTTCAACAATTATTGTTCAGTAAGTATGTGAATATAATATTTCTTTGACGCATTTTGTTGACATTGATTTTTTGTAAGACTTTACACAATGACAACATGATAAAGCTGCTATTTATTTAATAGAGACAAGTGTTTAATTCATAGGTAGGTGGGTGGCTACCCAATTGGATAAATGTTAATGTATTTAATTGTTATTATTTAGATATTGTTCTAAATTTGAATTTATTTTTCATCGTAAGGTATTTTTGTTTTGTTCTAGAAGTGATGAAGATGTGTTGTTACATTATTTAAAGTACTAGCTTATACCCGTCTTGCTTTACGTTTTTGATTCCGATTGTCAGGCTTGATCGGTAGGTAATTAAACAGCTTCTAGTCTAGCTTCCCATTGCTTAACAGACCTCTATAACTGACATAAGCACAGAAAAAGAAGAATGACACTTTTACAATTTTTGTTTTACCGACCTCATAATATTATACGAACCTACCGACATAATTTGCAAGTTTTCATAGAGAGCTCTGTGGTTTGAATCTTAGCTACATTCCCTACTGTCTGTTGTACTAATCAACGTCTGAACATAAAAAAAAACCTTTCACTGCGTAGGTAGGTACTTGGAAAAAAAAATAAAGATAAAAAATATGTACCTACATAACTATACATGTATATTTCTATACATTGGTATATTTTCAAAAGAAAAAAAGTACTAAAACGATGATTTAAATATAAAAAAGAAGGAAAAATGGAGCCAGTAAAAAATAGATCTTGTACTAGGGACAAACTTTTGTCGTTGTGTAAAGAAATAATGAAGTGGCTGGTAGCCTAGTGATTACGAAGCCGGCCGGCTTTTGTAGACTGTTTCGTACTGGAGGTCGTGGGTTCGATCCCTGGTGCCGATCATTTTCCTCTTTCACGACACAAGCTCGCCGTATTATATGTATTTTTGTTCACTTTGAGTGAACACAGTTTAATTAAAAAAAGTGAGTATTTGAGAAACACTGATTCAAAACATACAGCGCATTGTTGTTTGAGAAAGTCTTTTTTTTCTCGGACTCTTTCGAAATTTACAAAGTAGAATTTTCTGAGGATTCCTTTTTTTTGAACTAAAGATCAAAGCGCCTCACTAAAGAAAAGCCTGTACATACACAAGAAAGTATGTAGATTGGTACTTATTTACATCGATATGTTTTCTTAAAATTTAATAATACATAAATATAGGTAAGGTACATTAATATATAAAAAAATCATGTTTTAACAGCGTTTTCTTGGAACATTATTGTTTTTTTGACTTTACTGTTATTATTTTTTCCTCTTTTTTCATTATATATATTTTTGGAAAAGTGTAAGCCTTAAAGGTACTAATAACGATGTACTGAGTAAAGAATATAAAAAGATCAAACAAAAATATCACAATATTCTAGTATTTTAGATTTATATTATTTTATTATTCTTCCTCAGATATTTTCACCGAATAAAGAAAGCTTCTACCTTTTTAAGTCAAAATAATCATCTATACTAATATATAAAGAGGAAAGATTTGATTTTTTGTTTGTTTGTTTGTAGGCTCCAAAACTACTAAACCGATTTGAAAAATTCTTTCACTTTTGGGAAGCTACACTATCACCGGTGAACATAGGCTATATTGAATTTCCAAAAAAAATTGGGTAACCTACGAAAACTCCAATAATGTAACCCAAGATGTAAAAAATTTACCTTAAATATTATTTTTATCGCGAACGCTGTGAAAACTATTGATGATAGATTAAAATAATGTACGACAATTTTGTAGAAGACATCATTGTTTACAAAAAGTATCCCGAGAGCATATGTCTAAGTATTATAGTTATGCCACAATAAGTGTTCTTTTATTTAAAAAAATGTAATTAATAGTCACCTCTAGAAAAGGCTATTTATTGGTATCATGGTATTATTCCTTATTAAAATAAATTAGTTCATATTCAAGAATGCTTCAATATGTTTGTATAACTTTTATGCAATTCGGACATTCCATTCGAAAGATATCGCGAGTTTAAAAATGTGAGTATTGGCAAAAAAAGCATAGTCCTCAACTTATCCGATGTAGAAAGGGTGTAGTGTAGACGCCAGTATGGGAGCGGGGAGGGGAGTGCTCCTAGGGTAGTCCATTTCACTCACTCCACCGTTTGCGGCGTTTTAGAAAGTTTCATACAAAATCTGCCAAATCCAAGGGCATTTTTAAAATAGGCACTCGAAGAGGCGGTACTTCAAAGACGAGGTGGAATGTCTGCGCGCGCATAATATTCTCGCGGTGTTTGCGCCTGGGCTTGAATACGAACGAAATGAGGGATGTTGTTTTAGAAATATGTTATGATATTATTTCATAAGTTTTACTCAATTGATCGATTTTATGTATTTTAGTACTTATTTGTTTCTGGGGGAGCAGTGCACATTATGCACATAAGAACGGGCCTCCTCTGCTCAGTACCCCTATTCTCTGTTTTATCGGAAGGTAGTCACAGTGGTAGAGTAAATCCAAATCTGCTCTAAGTGGGAAATATTATGAGAAAAACAACCTCGAGCCAAATCCAAGAAAGACCCAGCTGACAGCGTTCCATCTTAAAAACAGAGAGGCCACAAGAATACTCAGCGTCAAATGGATGGGAGAGAGCATTACACCAAACCAAAGAATCTTTAAGTTACCTTGGATGTAACTCTGTTCTATAGAGAACATTGCATTAACACAAAGCAAAAAGTATGAGTGCCTAAATAGTATATTCGCAAGCTCATGGGTACTACACGGGAGGCTACGCCATCAGTACGGAGATCGTCGGCACAGGGTTTATGTCTGATGTCAGCGGCAGAATACGCATGTCCGGTGTGGCAAAAATCGATAAACCGATCCAACCGATAATTTATAATATCTGGTATCGGAATTGTACCACCCCGAATTCGACGAAGGACAGCCGCAGATGCACGTCTATGTATGTATTTATCTAACAAATAAACTCAAAAACTACTCGACCGATTTAATTTTTTATTTTAACATTGGAATACTACATTATTCCAGATTAACAGAGGCTATAAAATATTTTGAAAAAGTAAGGGATTTGTATGAAAACTAAATTATTTTTAAGTACCTATCTACCCGTGCGAAGCCGGGGCGGACATCTAGTATTAGATATTTTGATTTTTGGGTTTTTAGACTTATGGAATATACATTATAACATTATATACTTACATGCATGTTATGTATTATTTATAGGTATTATAAGAGGTATTGTTGATGATAGCTAAAAATAGGGTGTTGTTCTTCTATTAGGTACTAAGGTCTGCCCCAGTTCGCACGGGTACATAGGTATTTAAAAAAAATAATTCAGTTTCAAAATTGAGTGTAATTAGCTTTCGATAAAACTCGTACTAGCCACACTATTTTAAGCTATTAGTAGAAGTTTCAGCATATTTTTCTAATAGGAAAAGGATCCTAGGAGCTAATAGAAAATGCATTCTTGAATTTTTCAGGAATTTTTGAAGAATTAATAATACTAGAGAAATAATGTGCTACTGCGCATGGTTCCAACAAGTACCACGTGACTGCTGTTAAACTCATACATTTGTCGATAGCGGTGTGTGACATTCGATTTTTTATTTTTAATATCTTAACACAAAGGAGTTTTATGTTTTAATTATTTAAAGAAAGTAACTATTGGCTTTGTTGTGTTATCTTTTTTTTGTGGATGAAAGTAAAATTAAATTATTATCAAAAATTTATCTTCAGTCACGTGACTGTTGAATAAAGGAACCAATTTTTGAATTCGAAAATTCAAAAAAGTTCTCAAATAATATTTTTGTACTCAGTGGCAAGGATAGCTTACAGTCATATTCTCTATGCAGCAGAAACAGCGGACCATCAGCATGCCTTGTCAATGAAGAAGAATAAGAAAAAAAACTAAAGGTACAAAAAAATAAACGTGGACGTAATCCACTGTGCTACTGAGAAAAATCCATCACCCAAAGAGGACTCGCTGTCTCTCATTGTGATATTCTTAATGAACTGTCCAGACAATGAGGAGGGGGTGAGACAACAACCCCCCCCCCCTTTCACTGAATGGCCGCTTTTGTGGCATTTTACGGCATCGATCGGCTTACGGCTACGTTGTCGCAAACAAAAATTATTGCAGTTTATTCTTTTGTGTCCTGGAACTCAAGCCATATTATTATTTTGATCAAACTACTGGACAAAATGGAATATTGTTTCTTTTTTTTTTTCGTTGAAATGTCTTCCTATTTGCTTATTTATTTTTGAATTGAACGAACAAGCAGAATGCAGATTAGAGAAAAAGCTTTCCTCGCCTACCTCAGTCTGAATCGTAAAATTTATCGAACATAACATTTAAAACGTTTTTATGGCTCCTTAAGCAGTTTTATAGAACAAGATCTTACATATTATAGAACCAATTATTTGATCCCATCCAATCCAAACTCTCTTAACGCCCCATTTAGGAGTATAGAGATGCAACAAGAGCTCTCCATTGCGCTCGATCTTGCGCAATGTTAATGACTTCCTCCCACACCATGTTCAAATTCCTTTGTCCTGCTTCGAAGGAGCGGAACACTGTGTGAGAGACATTTCTCCGTCTTTGGGACCCTGATGGGAGGAGGAACTCTCCTCGGCAAACTTCATTCGGCATCCTTAACACATTTCTCAGCCAAGTCCATCTCCTCTCCAAAATGTAAGAAGTGATGGGCTCACGATGGGTGCGCCGGCCCGCGTATAGGGTGGTTCTTACAGCCAAAATACTACTGAGGCACTTCATTTCGAAAGCTGAGACTTTTTGTGCCTGGACTTTGGTCAGGTGCCAGGACTCACACCCATACAGGATAATTGGCAACCCACATGCATCAAACAGTTTACATTTCGGCCATTCTCCCACGAGGATACTCACAAGCGACTTGAGTATCCTACGCGTATGATACGCGTCGCTCGTTAGTCGCTTGCATACATATTTGATCGGTTTCGCACACGACAAAATGCGTCTACGACGCGTTTTGATACCAGTTGCATGCGACTGGTCATGCTGGTCGCAAGAGACTGCAACGCGACTGCGACGCTACTTTAATCGTAATAAATGGCGTCAGATCAAGCGGAAAACATAAAATTTGTTCAGGAGGTTGAAAATTATCCATGTTTATATAATTATGGACTACCGGATTATGTAGGGAATATACGTACGAGATAAGGCGTGGGCTGAGATAGGAATGAAACTCAACTCGCACACGCGCTCTCTCATTGTTGTATTTTTTTATGAATATGTGTAGCTATAATCTTCTTTCTTCTTTGTCAGCCGTCCCTCCACTGCTGGATGTAGGCCTCTTCCAAAGTTTTCCACCTCTTTCTGTCCTGCGCAGTTTTCAACCAGTTTTTCCCCGCGACAGGAACCACATCATCGACCCATCTCTTTTGCGGTCTCCCAATTGGTCTTTTATTTTCATAGGGGCGCCATTTTGCAATTCTGGGTGTCCATCTTTCATTTCCCTGTCTCGCCACATGTCCTACCCATTGCCATTTCTGTCTCGCCACACGGTCAACTATGTCTGCGACTTTTGTTCGTCGTCTTATCTCTTCATTTCTTATTTTGTCTCTAAGACTTACTCCTAACATTTGTCGCTCCATGGCTCTTTGTGCGCATCTTAATTTACGTATTGTGTTGGCTGTAAGTGACATTGTTTCCATTCCATATGTCATCACCGGGAGGATGCATGTTTCGAAGACTTTCCTTTTCAGGTTCATTGGGATGTCCTTGCCTTTAAAGATATGGTCCAGTTTGCCGAAGGCTGCCCAGACCAATCCGATTCTTCTAGGTATTTCTCCTGTTTGGTTTTCTTTCCCCAATCTAATTTTATGTCCCAAATATATGTATTCTTCAACAGCTTCAACTGTCTTGTTGCTTATTTTCAAGGTACTGTTGTTTGGACTCAGTATTTTAGTTTTGGAGATATTCATTTCTAGACCCACTTTTAGGGAAGCGTCATGCAGTTCTTTTATCATATCATTCAATTCTTCCCGGTCTCCGCTAATGAGAACAATATCATCTGCGAAACGAAGGTGACTCAGAAATATACCATCAATCTTAATTCCCTTTTGATCCCAATCCAAAGTCTTAAAGATATTTTCTAGGGTTAGAGTGAATAATTTAGGTGAAATAGTGTCACCTTGTCTAACTCCCTTTTTGATTTGGATTTTTTCCGTTTTTGTGTCATCGTCGATTCTTACATCTAGAGTGGCATGAAAGCTAATAACTGCATCAAATTAGAAAAAGACTCTTTTGACATTCAATAAAAATGAAGAA
This sequence comes from Mystacides longicornis, assembly GCA_963576905.1. Taxonomy (NCBI): domain Eukaryota; kingdom Metazoa; phylum Arthropoda; class Insecta; order Trichoptera; family Leptoceridae; genus Mystacides; species Mystacides longicornis. The sequence goes on along the minus strand of OY756439.1, from coordinate 2,762,546 downwards.
ACTTATTATCATCATTCTCATGTAGTTTTGTATGGGTGCACCCAAAATCTACTTTTTTTTCGATTATTCCTTTTACAAATTAAGAGAAGAACATTATCTACATCGCTAAAATCACTGGACATTTTATGAACGAGCGTGTATTCTCAAGAGTTACAACAAATAAATGACGAATGTAGTCATAGTTTGGGTAGCGTCGTGTGCGGAACCTAGCTTGATAGAGTAGCATACGCGTCGACGACCAACGGATTGCGTCTCAGTCGCGTAGCCCGTGAGTATCCTCGTGGGAGAATGACCTTCGTCTCAACGATACGTATCGGGAGTTCAGCCCCGAGGTCACCAGTGGTGGTAATGGTTGCTCCCAGGTAGGTACTTAAATTTATCCACCCGGGAGACCTGGTGACCATCGATGGTTTTCGGTAGCTGTTTATCAGTAGGCCTAACGATTTTTTGCATTCTATGACTACTCTTTCAACATTCTACCGAATAAATGGCGTTTTCGTAGGCATTGTAACACAAATCAGAGTTCTCAACGACTTCTCGTTTCTTTCGTATGTTTGGTAGGCGGGGAAATGTGATAGGTGACAGAATTTCTATGTTAGAATAATGTGTCAAAATGCTTACAAAATAGATTGAAGAGTAATATTAATTCGAAATAAAGACTTATTAAGGTGATTTCATTCTATTTGTTTCGATGGAATTGTAGATCAAAGTTCTATGAATATATTATTTCGAGTATTACATTATTCGTTCATAATAATTTATGCGAATAAACATAAAAATAAAAATGTATAGTTAAACGTCATCACAAATATAGAAGTAATGTGTACCTATATATTCATACGTAAAGGAAAAACTTTGTGACGGATGAGTATGAAATTTCGCACACTTATCTATACTAATATATAAAGAGGAAAGATTTCATTTTTTGTTTGTTTGTTTGCATCGAATAGGCTCCAAAACTACTGAACCGATTTGAAAAATTCTTTCTTTTTTAGGAAGCTACAATATCGGCGGTGAACATAGGCTATATTTAATTTCCAAAAAAAATTGGGTACCTAACCTACGAAAACTTCAATAATGTAACCCAAGGTGTAAAAAATTTACCTAAAATATTCTTTTTATCGCGAACGCTGTGAAAACTAATGATGATAGAATAAAACAATAATGTACTACAATTTTGTAGAAGACATCATTATTTACAAAAAGTATCGCGACAGCATATGTCTAACTATTATAGTTATGCCACAATAAGTGTTTTTTTAAATAAAATTAACCAACTCGTGAACATGCATTTCTTGATGGATATATTTGAAAATAATGTTCAAATAAAACAATGTTTAACTTATCCACAAATTTTTATTTTCCCTAAATAAATAAAAAAAAAATTTGTGGATAAGTTAAGTAAAATAAAAATTTGTGGATAAGTTAAGTGTTTTTTTATTTAAAAAAAATCAATAAAATGTCACCTCTAGAAAAGGCTCTTTATTGGTATCTTGGTATTACTCCTTATTAAAATAAATTACTTCATATTCAAGTCTGCTTCAATATGTTTGTATAACTTTTTGAATTATTCAATTCGGACATTCCATTCGAAAGTTATCACGAGTTTAAAAATGTGAGTATTGGAAAAAAAAGCATAGTCTCTTATCATCTCAACTTATCCGATGCAGAGTGCGTAAGGGAGCGGGGAGGGGACTGAGGGGAGTCATGTCAAGTTTAGTAGAAATACCGCGCAAAGTAGTCACGGTGGTAAAGTGACGTGACACGATACATTGCAATGCAATTATTCCAGATAAACATATGCTATAAAATATTTTGAAAAAGTTAGGGATCTGTATGAAAACTAAATTATTTTTAAGTATCTATCTACCCGTGCGAAGCTGGGGCGGACCTCTAGTAGTTTATATAGAGAAGGAGTGGCGAATGCTAAAAAAATTTAAAAGTATGTAAAAAAATGAAATAGATAAAAAACATATAAACCACTACTGTAATGTTATGTATTCCTACTCACACGCACTTCCACAGACTACTCATAAAGATCACGAAATAAATGTAAAACCATTAAAGCGCCCCATAAAGAGCGCAGAAATTTATTTGAAGGCGGTATATAAATTTAGAATAGATTAATATTGTTGGACTTTAATGATAATAGAAAAAACTTTGTACATATCAACATTTTTCAAATTTGACATACTTAAGTACCTATCCATGTCATTGTTTATAAAGAAAAAAATTTAAAGCGCTTGCTCAGTTTTTTTTTTTGAAAAAGTAACCTCAAAAATGTTCAAACTTATAATTTAAATGAAAGCTATGGGCGAATTTCGAGCACTGGTATACCACTAGTCAGATAATTTTTGAATAGAAAACTCTTAGGCATTCATTACGCACGCAAATCTTTGCAAAAAACTTGCTTAAGGCCTGTACCACTAGTATAAGATTTCGATCATTGAATATCGAAACGATCATCGAAAGAGTTTCGAAAAATTTCCATCCAAAAATGATCGAATGATTCGATCGTTTGATTTTCGAACACTATTTGCTCGCTAATAAGCGTTTATTAGCATGCAATTAGCTTTCGATTAAACTCGTACTAGCCCCACTGTTTTCGTTTTACAATTAGATAACAAATTTACCCATTACTTATAAAAAATGAAAAAAGAATAATTTAATATTATAAAACAGTAAATAAATACAATTTAGTAATTTAAGTATAAAAAATATTACGAAATGTAATACTTAACTTACATAAAAACAAACACCAAAATCAATTTATAGAATGCGGTTTCCGAAATAAATTGCTTTTCGTAAATTAGATGTGAAAAAATAATATGTACCTACTTTGAAAAAAAAATAACTAATTGAAAATTAGCTTCGAAATTGGATGTTTGCCTAGCCCCACCAACGAGGTGAAAAAATATAAGAAAAATTCGATTAAATTTACAAATCGAAATAAAAAAATTAACAAAAAACAACTTTCAATTTTCTCTTTAAAACCATTACCTAACTCAGATTCATAAAATGAGTTTTATTCTTTTACTGTGTTTTAAATCGGAGAATTATTTATGAACCTGCAGCAGTATTCTCGTAGCGCTTGAATTGCAATCTAGTTGAAAAGATATCTTAAAAGGCGGTTCGGATAAGGATCGGACCAATCAGAGAGAAAGGGGGAGTGTCATGATCGTTCCACGATTGGCTATCTATCTTTTCAACTAGATTGCAATTCAAGTGCTACGAGAATACTGCTGCTGTCAAAATATCGGTGAAGTTGTGTTACAAAGTGGTTTCTTCGTACCATTTAAAACCGATCATAATAATTAGTGAATGATTTCTGGAAACATTGCGTGTAAAGTTGGTCCCCCAGCGTCGATCATCACTGGAGAGTGTCTTTCTCTGACTTGTACATTTGCAAAAAAGTGCTCCGACCGTTCTGATTACAGTCCAATCCCAGCTATTGCAGAGCCAGAAAATTTGTCTTTAGCCCATGCGTCTTCTACCTTCTATTTCGCTTTTAAAAATCAGGTCGTACTTCTCTCCCCTGAGCACAATATATCCTAGACCTTCCGAACTTTGATGTCAGTCAGCAACTGCCTGTCAACTTTTGCTCTCTGGAGCACATTTGCAGTGCTTCCATGGGATGCGGAGCATTCGTCATTCTATCCACTTTCGAATGCCTCTATCCAGCCGGTTCATAGTGCTCGCTTTGAGAGTCCATGTTTATTCGTCGAAATATTGATCAGAAATCTACTAATTTATGAAGAAAACTGAAAGTCTGGAAATAGGTACAAGACTCAAGCTTTTCTTTTATCATTCAGAATACCTACCCATTTTTCGAAAAACTTTAAGAATCAATCTTCTTTTTTAAGTATCCAGTTAAGTCCCTCAACGTTGGCTATCACTTGAGAAAAGACCCTGTCTCTGAATGAAACAGTTCTCTGAAGGTTTGGATTCCAGTCCACGACCTTATGTTGCGGATCCATAACTCCTGCTTTCTACCCACACCTCGTCTGCCCTTGGTCATAACCTTGATGATAAGCTGTAGAGCGATTAGTCGCATAACAGCTCTGGACTCAATTCTATACTTGATCTCGGGTTTGACAATAGATTTGTAAATTTTATTTGGCTGCCAGTTCTCATGTTATCAGAGTTTCCGTAAAAAGTTTTTCGATTTTTTTCTTCAGCAGCCTTGTTAATTGATCCAATATTTCAGTTGGATCTGTTCAGTTCACTGTTCCATGGAGCCAACTTTCATAGATGTCGGGACCGGAAAAACACCATATTTCTTGTCATGCAAACTTGAGTATTTGTAATATTACCTACTAGCTTATACCCGTCTTGCTTTACGTTTTTGATTCCGATTGTCAGGCTTGATCGGTAGGTAATTAAACAGGTTCTAGTCTAGCTTCCCATTGCTTAACAGACCTCTATAATGTAGCTGTTTTACCGACCTCAAAATATACGAACCTACCGACATAATTTGCAAGTTTTCATAGAGAGAGCTCTGTGGTTTGAATCTTATCTACATTCCCTACACCCTGTGATAATTAATTAGGCATTCCACCCATAGAGGGTGATTTGTGCTATGTGTGATAAATGCAGCTGTCAAACTTCAAAATGGAGGAACTATTTTGCATTTTTTTTTCATTAAATCTTTATTTATTGAGAATAATAAGATTTGAATAACATTTATATGTATAACAAATCAATCTACAATTATTTTATTACTTTTGTATACCGTAGTACCAAGATTCCATTCAACTTTTACATGAGTAATTTTGTTTCCAAATGATGGCTTACTGTCTGATGGCTTTTTGAGCAATTTGTATGAAGTTCCTAAAAAAATTGAGTTTTTTAAATAGCTCTAAATATATTAAAGTTAATGCAGCAAATTGTATTTAAGAACCTTCTACAGCATTTTGTACGGCTCTGGGCATATTAATATCTGACCTTAACGTCTGTTTTCTACGATTGATGCGCCTTCAAAAATATAAACGGACTAAAATATTATGTAGATCTATTCACGGATGTATGTAACTTGATCAAAATTAAGTTTATATTTTTAAGGGTGCTATATAGATTGGGTCAGATTTTTTAAAGTGTTTTTGGGGTTGGCGTGTCTCAGATTGGACGGGACTGGTAAAAATTGTCTAAGGCAATAAGTTCCACTGGCTGTACTGATACCTTTGTATGAATTTGGTTGTTCGATTTAGTATGGTTTGTGAACAAGGCGTAGTTTCATCTAAATAACCTAATTCAATTGGAATGTTTTTTTAAAGATGAGTAGGTACCTACTCATAAAATGGGGATTAAAAAAATACAAAAAATAAAATGGTGGAAACCTCTACCGCATACCTATTATAAAGGTAACACAAACAAATACATACCTACCCCTTGGCGTATGCCCAAAGCACGAATAAAAATAATGCCTGGTATTATTATTTTGGAAAAATATTTAAACGTTTCGTGGACGTGGAAAACGGATGGACGCTTTGCATACCCACAAAGGGATGTAATATGTAAGGAAAACAATCTACGTGCGCTTTTCAAAAAAGGTTCCCCGTCAAGGCGTCCCTTATAAACCTCAGAAGCATCCCCTGTCAAATGAGAGACTCGAACCCAATGCAAAATGAGAGCCTGTTCTTAAATAAAAAAAAAATCTAATGTTTCTTTTTTAATCATGTTAACAATAATTTATTTGCAGGAACATCGTAATTTATCTGTCTCTCTGAAAATAAGGTAGATGGATATAGCTGGGAAATTTGTTGAGAATACCTAATGAATGTAAAACAATAACAGCGTTATTATTTCTATCATCCGGATTCAAAAGACAAAAGTACGATATTCTCATATAATTATGAATTGTTTTTTCGGCATAAGTAGAACTAATGGATTAATGAATTGTGTGGGACCTCCTTTTTACACTGCCTTGCAGTTTTGTTGCAATTATTGTGAACATCGAGCATTATTTTATTTACTTAACGTATGAAATTTCATTCACATTAATTAGATGCAACACTTTTATAGTGATTTGAGAGTTTGTTTTTTTTTAAAAAAGAACACGAAACTGTCGTTTTGAGTAAATTATATTACGTATTGATTATACATATATCTTCCAACTGTTAAAAGCCGTTATTCAAGTCTAAAGACACATTTATGAAAATACACATACCCCAAAAGGGTATCAGTTAGTTTTCAATGTTGTTTAGACGAGAACATTAGGAACCTGCTTCATTACTGGCTGACAGCCACCCTGGCAACGAGAGATTGGACGAGAAATTTGAAAAAGGTCTTCTATAAAAATAATTCATAATATTTTGTCTAGGCTAGATAGAACATTGCGTGCCTACAGCTATTATTTACTCGTCAAATAAACGTAAAAACTTCTAGGATTTTTACTATAACGATATTATTTAATAAAGATCTAAAAAATAAATGTGTCAAAAATTAACTTAACTTACAGGCGAACTGAATCGATTAGATTTTTTGTATAGCTTCGATTCCCACCCTTATCAATCGATGCCTATAAAGCCAATTTTCCTATCAATACATACCTATTAATCCTTCCAGTTTACATCCATAATATACCTTGCATCTCACGCAGATCTAACCTTTATGTTCTCCACTACATAGGACAATAGAGAGGTCTGCTCACGGTACAGTGTTGTATGGGGGAAGGTTATTGAAGTAAAACGAACGAATAATGATTTGGGAAACAGTATTTCGGTACTTTAGAAAATCTTTTTTTAATATTGTTTAAATACATAACTAATTTTTAAACTTAATTCATTTTTTTAATAATATAGACCTGAATAACTCTTCTCTTACGGTTTTCAGGCAAAACGTAAGAACACACCTGCATTACATACATTCTCCCTTTAAGGCACCCCGCACACTCTTTAAGCCAGCCCGGTGGAGACCACCAATCCGTAGCAAACTCGACCCGCACGAATCCGACCTCCCAGCTCGATCGAAGCAATCAAACCAAAAAGCCGGCCCCGGACAAATCAAGCCCGCCACGAACTACCCCCAAACCAACCAGCAATGCGGGGGCCTAAGCCCCACTCGGGAGCATAGGGATGCATCAATAGCTCTCCTTTGCGCTTGAAGGCGTCCGAGGCTCATTGTGCCTTTTCTGACCAGTTGGGATTTAAGGACGTGAAGTGGTCAATCACACGGTCCCGATCTGACTTTTCGATTTCCTGCCTCTTACAGGATGCTCGAAAAATCAACAAAAAGAGCAGAGGTGCTATTCTTCGCCGGCAACATCACGGCATAAGAACACACCTGACGTTAGAACAATAACTTTTTTTATCCTTTCGCTTGTCCCTTATTCCTATTCCTCACCCCTATCCTTGTTCCCTTTATCTCCAGCCGAGCCTGTACATATTGTTTTACATAAGTCTTTTTTTCTGTTGTTTGTCTTACTTCTAACCTACTCGCTGTAAATGCCTACTTTACTGGTGTTTTTGTTGTCCATAGTATTTGTGCAATAATTGTTTTTTTTTATAATATCACTGTTTGTATATTATTTACTTGATAAAATTAAATAAAAATAATACATTTGTCATATTTATAATAGGTATAGCAGAAAATATTCTGCTCAAAAGATTCTTGTGAACTTAATGTAAAATGGTCAGGTCGTGGAGTGCTTTGTATAGCGATTTTGAGCACCAAGTGGATTTTCTATAATCTATAGGTTTGATTGATTTTGCAAAAACAAGACATTTAGAAGGCTCAAGTGTATGGATGAGAAGTCTAGTTATAGCACAATGATTTCCTGGTTGTTTTGGTCTAAGAACCCCTTTCATGGTCATAATTTCCTCACGCACCCCTCCCCTGCATCCTGTTAGTTGAAAAGGTGTGAGGTGTCAAAAAACAATGTTATGAGGGGGTGTAAATTAAGAATATTCCGTTAAGGCAGTAAGTAAAAAGAGGCGTACCTACATATATTTTTGTGGTAAGTGATTTTCTGATGAATCTATAATATAAAAGAAAGTCGGATTAGTGTGAACACTTTATAACTCGAGATCGGCTAAACAGATTTTTTTATGATATTATTTGGTTTATTGAATTCTTCTCCGCTACGGAAAACATGATTATTATAAATAAAAATCAAATTACAATTTCGAAATGAATATTAACCGACCCCGGTAGCCTAGTTGTTGTACTAGCGTGGACTTCAGATCCGGGGTCCCGGGTTCGATTCCCGGTCGGGTCAGAGTTTTTCTAAGTGTTTTTTCACTAGAAATTTCTAACCGGGGTTGGCCTGTCTCAGATTGGACGGGACCGGTTGACTGGAAAAAATTGCCTAAGGCAATAAGTTCCGCCGGCTATACTTACACCTTTGTACAGAAAAGTGTTATATTATTATTTCAAATCATTTATTCATTAAATCACAATATATCATATGAAGTATACATCATTGTAAAAAAAAAATTAATAAAAATAAATTAAAATTAAATACAATGCTATATACTAAATATAAAAATATCGGTATTATCTCTCATGATACATCACGATGTAATGTAATCATGAGAGATCTTCGAACTACAGAGAAAGGAACCTTCTTAACATCCTACATGAGGACAACAGAACTGCCTTTGGATGGCATATCTGAGACCACAACAGATGCCAAGTTTCCCTAGATTGTCTTTAAGAGACTTAGGAATAACTCCATTCGTCGATATCACTATAGGTATTATGTGGGTGGTTGGTGTATGCCACATATCCTTGATTTCGTGAGCAAGATCAAGATATTTAATTATCTTATCCTGCTCGGCTTTTTTCAAATTTTCGTCATACGGTACAGTGACATCCACGAGATACGTTATCCCGTTCCTACGATCAACCAATACAATGTCCGGACGATTTGCGTTAATCGTTCGGTCAGTCTGTATTGGTATAACCCAATATAACTTTGTATTATTGTTTTGCATTACCGAAATTGGGGTGTACGTATAATAAGGTACTTCAAAATCGAGTAAACCATATTTTAAGGCAAGTTTTTGATGAACATTATTATTATTAATAGTAAGGACTACAGGACAACGTCTGTCGGGAAAGCTAGTTATGATATTATAAAAACTCTTGTTAATTATAATATGATACAGTGTGACACAATAGGAAAGTATGGCTAAATGTTACAAAATTCTGGTCCAATGTTGATTATATTATTATGCATGGATGGATTTTGTAAATTGCATTAAATTTGTACATTTTGTAGAAGTGGAAAAAAGTTATAAATAATAAACAATATTAGATAAACACGGTACAAATAGATAGTATAAATATTGTGTTTGTATGACTGTGTTCATACAGCTGTTTACCGAAAAGGCTCTCACCGAAAACCAGATACATTCAGACGCGATATTATGAAATACACTTCCATAATTTAGTTAAACGGTCGTTTGAAAATATCCGGTTAACCGCTGAGGTTTTGATCGGTTTAAACGTATTTTTTTAAACTATTAATTTATACAAAAAAAAAAAAAAACCAAGCCCGCGTGGAAATAAAACAAAGGATCGCAACTGGAAACAGAACATTCTTTTCTCTCCTACCAATCCTCAAATCCAGAAACGTTCACAAGAAGACCAAATTAGCCCTGTGTCATCATAAGAACAGTGGTAACTTATGGATGTAAAGCATGGACGATGACGGCAAACATTCGAAATGCTGGATATATTTGAGAGGAGAGTGTTGTGTACAATTTTAAGGCCGGTGAATGATGGAGAAACCTGGAGAATCAGATTAAATGAAGAGCTATAATATTATAACATCTATAAGGCTCCCAGGCTCTCGGAAAATGCCAGGTTGAGTAGGCTGAGATGGGCCGGGCATCTGCAGAGAATGCCATCGTCACTTGGAGGATCCTTGAGGGTCATCTAAGCGGAAGACGACTGTTCAGAAGACCTAGGCTCAGATGGGTAGACGAAATGAACTTAGATTTGCACGCTGTTTCTTTGTATTATAATAATATTATTATTTTATTAGCTCTATTGTGTGAAGCAGAGCAACGTTGGGAAATCACGCTTCTTAACAAAACAATATGTTCTAATTTTGTAAGTACACCATAATAATAATAATAAATAATAAATCAGATTTATTTTCGATATATAAAAATTCAGTATAAAAAAACAAGCATACAAGTAAAACAAAAAGCAAATACAAGTATTTAAAACAATTAATCGAAAATCCCACAAGGCAGTGCCTGTGTGTGGGGGTATACATTAAAATAAGCCATAAAAGTCAGTGTGAATAAAATAAAATAAAATAAAAACAAAACAATAAAAGTACTTAGTAAAAACAATATACAATTAGTAAAACAATAATAAAATATGGAAAATAATAATGATAAAAATGATAGTAGAGTATATCCAGCATAGTTGGACAGATTTCCCATTTTTGCTTTTGCTTTTGGGCTTTTGCCGTTAATGTATATAAATAAATAAATAAATAAATAAAATTAATACCTACACATTTCAAATGAAATAAATAGTTTACATGTTTTACAAAAAGAATAAGATTACATAAAGGATAAATAGTCAATTAGATAAATTCAAATCTAATTAATAGTAAATATCAATAATACTAGAGAATTTGAAGGTATCCATAAATATTCAACATTAGCAATAAAATAATTCATTAGAATAAGAAAAGGAAAACAAAAACAATAAAACACATACAACAAAAATACAGAATAAAAAGTACGAAATTGATAAAAAAGGACCAATATATAATCAATAGTAAAAACAACAATAAATATTACTCAGATAATAAAACAAATAATAATGAAATAGATAGTAAAACAGATCCAGCATATACTTCATACTTACACCATACGCATTTTACATAAAAAAGTGAATTAGATAAATACATCATGAATAGGTAGTAAATGATAATAGTGAGTTTGAGGTTATAGCATGTAGAAAGTAATATATAATATTAGCAATAAAATAATCCTTTAAAAGGAGAAAATGAAAATAAGAATAAAAAAAAACCTACTAGTATGTGTGAATACAATCTTATTTTACAAAAAAAAATAACATGTTTTTTTTTAGACATTACCTATTTATGCATAAAAACGAAAAAATCACAAAAAACAAATTTGGACAGATATAGGTTAAAATTTTAGCAACATTCATATCGGCTCAAAAGGAATCGAGAATAATTTTAAACCGCTATTATCGATCGATTAAATTTTAAACCGCTATTATCGATCGGTTAATTTTTAAACCGCTATTATCGATCGGTTAATTTTTAAACCGCTATTATCGATCGGTTAACCGGATAAGCGGTAACAACACGGCATTGCGTATTACGAATTTTCTATCAACGGTCCGTGTCGAGTCGTTAGAACGGCTAACGGAAACAAATAACGGGTCCATATACTCGTCCTGTAAGAGTACCAACATTTTAGAATTTCAATGAAACGAATTGAATTTTTCAGTAGAACAATTACGGTTTTTTTTATTTTATTTTATTTTTCGTCTGTATTTTATATATTATTATTATTTTGTATGTCGGAAATAAATGATAGTATGGCGCTCGTGTCGGCAGGTGTTCGCGAATGTAGCCTTTATTTTTTATTTTACTATTAACGAAAGTCCCATCCGTTAGTCGGTGGGGTTTTTTTTTTTTAATTTATTTATTTTATTATTTCCGATGTGTGTGTGTGTTTGTTATTTTATTATTTTTATTCTTTTGTTTTGTTTTATTTTAAAGCTCAACTGAGTGGCGCCCTATCGATTCTGATATCTTTACAGATAACATCTGACAAACGCATCAAAATAGAAATGGCGTTTTTTTTTGTATGAGCGAATTTCGGAATTTTAACCCATTCCGATGCCCGTTTTGTACTATAAATGTTCGCATAAAAGATAAATTTATACCCTACGCATTTTGTCTTTATCTGATGATTGGATGAATTTTTTCACAAGTAGAAACTGAAAAAGGTGGGATGGAACTGGCGAATTGGAGAGTGTTCTTACGCGCATCTTCAGGTAGAGACTTCTGGGGTAGAGAATGCATAACATTGTTTCAAAGTTGGTGAGTATTTTTGCAGTCATGGATGGTTTAATATAATAATATGGTATTTTGTGATGTATACTAAAATGACTTTGTGAAGGTGTGTATATGTGTTTTTAAGTGTGCATTTTCCTGTTGTGTGTGAAAGGAATAGATTGATAATACTAAATGAAGGTTTAGGGTATAGCTGCATGGTTCACAATTCTTTAAACATAAAATTTTGATGGAATTACCTCGACCTTGAATTTCTAGAAAAAACTCTACTCACATGAGACTATTGGAAGAATCAGACTATTGGAAGACCAAGAAAGGAACTCTGGCTACTGGTGTCTTTCACCAACGGTTCCTAACTTTTAGGTAGCTCTTAGCCCTATCCACACCATATAAAACGGTTCCTAACTTTTAAGTAGCTTTTAGCGGACCATTTTATATGGTGTGGAGAGCGCTAAGAGCTACCAAAAAGTTATATGCAACGTTGGTGAAAGTGAATATAAGACTCATCATAGGTTACAAGCGTTAAAGGTGATGAAAAAAAAAATATAAAACTTAAAAAACTTTGTAATGAAATCCTGGACGAGATTTTGATACACTTCTTACTGTCTAGCTACAATACTTTTTTTCAATGATAATATGAACTTGGAAAGTCAATAGGTACTACGAATTATGAAAAGACTTTTAGTAGGTAAAGAGAAATCATCGAATAATGTCGAAAATGTCCCGAAAAAATGATCACAAATACCTTATCCAAGCTGAAACAGATAGAACACTTCAAATTCAGTCGATATTATAGTGCGGAGGGGAAATATCACCGTTGAATGTTGATATTCAAGGGCAAAATTGAAGGACGAGATGACCTAACCGAAGGCAGGAAAGATGGATCCAAGAGAGCTATTCTGAGAGGTATTTTTTTATTTATCTTATGTTCACAATAGTACCTACATCACAACAAAAAGGCAACTAGCACAATTATGTTTTTCAAAAAAAAAAATAAAAAAAATAAAACTTGAGGTCAAGATTATTTAGATATTCAGTTGTCGCCTCACTCAGGGTCATGAAGTCGGCAGAATCATCGTCACACGCTCTGAGGGCACATTCAGACACAATATGACCAAGAGTCTGTCTCTCCGCTCCAGAGTCACACCGCGCATCTGCCGTGGCCAGTGCGGACACTGTTCAAGGATGTCCACAATCTTCGGGGTTGATCAACGCCAAGTGGTCTGCCAGAGATGGAGGGCAGGCAGCGAGCCACCGGGTCCGAAGCCTCTACCCATCTGGATTTTTCAATTTTCGATGATGTTGAAATCTCTACAAACAGGCTTTTCCCCATTACTAGTGAAGGCTTGCGTGATTTCAGCCTGTTGTGATTCAAGATCTGAGCAGGATGGAAATTCAGGGTATTTGTGCAGCTTATCTTACTCTCGAACGAAGGCACCCTGTCGTCGGAGATCATGAGGAGGGATATGACTTGAAACTGGTAGTCAATTTAATGGCGTGGGTCTAAGTGCACCCGAGATGAGAGGTACGGAACAGGAAGAAAATGTGAAACTTCTAGGCACTTGAAGAATCGAAGATGAGAAACTACAAACTACCTGATTTTGCTCAATGCAAGGAAAATGTCAGATAATAAAAGAAATAATATATCGCTGTAAAGCTTTGAAAGATTAAACACAATCTAAGATGGTCATCAATCACTTAATACTACTAAACCTCCCGGTTTCAATTAACCTTCTGTCAGATAAGAAAAGATATCGCGACACAAAATAACCAGCATCTAGCAAGGGGTTAACGAACGTTCAGATTAAAGCGCCCCCAGTTAGATTATATTAAATTCAATATCTTTGTATAATAATAATATTACAACTTCTATTAGTTTACCTATAGTTTTCACCCCTAATTTTCTTATCGACGTCCTATCAATAATTAATTGAATTATTTTACGCCAACAATTACGCACACACCCTCCCCGATAACAATGTTCCGTAAGGGTTGGAATATTAATTTTATCTTACCCTTAAATATTATTTAAATATTAAATTAAACAATGCGTGTATCTTGTCTTTAACAATATACGCAATCTGTGATGTTGATTTTGTCGATAGTTGTTGTTCAGTACTTAGCCGTTTAGGTTTAGTGATTGTAATTTTAAAAAAATATTATCGTTGCTGACGTATTAGAAACGTGGCTCTGACAATGTATTTATTTTGTGATTTTTTTGTATTGTGTTTTTTTTATTTAACTTTCGAAAGGTATAATATTTTTTTTATTATTTCTTCTTCGACTGATAATTCCAAGGAGATATTTGGATCTTGGTTTGCTTAAAATTCTTTAATGTATGGATAGATAGAAGTTGATTGGAGGCATCGTGAAGACAAGAAAACCTCCTTAATGATGGCTTTAAGACAATGACGATCGACCCATCACACGAAAAACGCTGAATTTGCATAGGTAATATTTTTATATGTATTATATTATGTTGTATGCATATTCAACATTTTTCCATACGTCATATGATAAGAATTTATTTACTTCATTACTATTAAGTCCGTTACAAAAGTAAAATCCCATACAAACATGACATCAATGTGAATGCGAAGTAGTTCGTTTAAGAAAATAATATAGGTAGGTACACCTATTTTCAAAATAACTTTCTGATCATTTTAATCGAAAAGACAAAACAATAATATTGTTGGTACTGTAAATTAGTCGAACGTGCAGTGTGTTTGAAATATCGATGTACGTGGAGCACTCTGGTGTTAATTTATGGAACTAAATAATAATATTTACTACAACGGTGAAGTTAGCAGCGAAACATAATACAATGCGATCGTATATTATCCTAGTCGTTCACAAAATCACGGTCATGTGAACATTTTAAAACACTCTAAAACAGACTCAATCAGAGCAAATTTGAACAAAATCAAGAGCATAATATTTTTTTATCTTTATGAGGTCTTTTGATGTAGTTGTTTAAAGGCATTTGTATATTTTTTTTGGGAATTACCATATTAGTCGCTCCTTAGCTGGTTGCTCCATCAGCCCCCCATACCACAAGGATTCTGGCATCCCTAACTTGGTCTTCAATATTTTGACAGCATTTTTCCTAAAGGTCTTTGCTTATGAGAATCTGCATCAAATATGCATCGATTCAAATTGTTAAAATTCTTAAAGACTAATTTTGCTTGAACTGAAATATTCACACGAATGATATTTTGTGTGCAATGACGTATATTATTGTAATGTTCCAACTCTGGATCGTATGTATGTAGGTTCGTTCCGTTTATACGAATTTCCGTTAACGACTCAACAGCATGTGTGTGAATATAATACGCGTGTTTATTAGGAGCGAGTATTTACTGTTTTCCACCCCTGGCTGGTCCGAAACGGAGTCTTCTGTACCGAGGTAGTTCAGATGAAAAGTGACGTATTTCACCGTTTAAATTTTATCCAGTTTTTTTTATAAATAAAATATAACACAAAATTAAACAATTGATCATTCATAGTTTCATATTAAATCACTGTTTCTTGATAATACAGGGAGCAATTTAATAGCTATTCGGCAAAAATATTACCTATTTCTAAAACTTAAACTTGAGGATATTACGTGGACTAAATGAAAGCTGAAGTGGTTGATAGCCAAGTGCATACTACGCCGTCATTCGAACTGGAGGACGTGATTTTAATCCCGGGTGCCAACCATCTTCCTCTTTTACGATACAAGCTTTTCGAAGCTTACTGTGAAAGAATCAAATAGTGTATTTGTGTTCATTTTATGTGATCACAGATTCATTTTTAAAAAAGTAATGGACTCACCTTAAAAAATGCAGTAATTATAGAGTTGATCATTTAAACCCGCCAGGGAAATATAAAAAAAAAACTCGCCTAGCTTTCAAACCAAAATCATAATCAAGTTTTGGTTTTATGCATGCATCATGCTAGTATTATTTTAAATGTCTTAAAGTTGAATAAATTACATCAAAAGAAGTTAAAAAGGTTTAAGAATAGTATCTTGCAGAGTGCCAGTGCATATAAAAAAAATGAATCCACTAAAGCATAGTATCAGCTATTAATCATCTCAAACTTCACATGCATCTTGAGTATATGTCCTATTTTTTTTTTTTTTTTTTTTTTAAATGAATCTGTGCTCACTCAAAGTGAACACAAATACACTCCTTGACTCTTTCACAGTAAGCTACTGAAAGCTTGTGTCGTGAAAGAGGAAGATGGTCGGCACCTGGGATCGAACCACGACGTCCGCAGTACGAAAGCCGGCGTTGTAACCGCTGGGTCACCAACCACTTCAACTTTGGAAAGCGTTTTTTCGCGCGTCGTGCGTCGAACGTTCAAACGCGTACGGACAGTTCAAACTGAGAACATTGTGTGAAAATGTCCTTATTGGGTTAGACGGACAAACGTAGTTTCGAAATACAAAAAATTGTTAACGCGACCACGCGTTTATCGCTCGACGCCCGTTGCGTGATAACTTTTCAATTAGGATAGGGCCAGAGTCTTGAATATACAATCCAGATCAAAAAAGGGGTAGGCGATTCTCGAGGAAACAAGATTAAAAAACGATAATAGAAGTTTAAAAAAAATAAAATACAAGAAAACCATCACCGATGATGCTCTTCTTTTCTCACCAATGGACATTTTCAAAATTCCACCTTCTATAAAAATATTTAACGTATATACCTACATAGTGGTTTATTAATAAGCCACTTTATCAATAATAGAAAGAACTAGGTACCTAGTTCTAGAGCAGGAGCTAGAAATAAAGGAAATAAGCAGCCATTAAATCAACAAAATACACTTTGGAAACAACAACGAGCAAAAACTAATTAAGGCCCCGTCCGCACTGCAAATGTTCACCGCACGGATTTTTTCCGCAATTCTGTAACACATTGAATTTTATGGGAGTGTTCACACTTGCGGTGATAAATCGTACGGAAAAAAATCTGTGATTTTTTGCAAATTGAACGCAATGCGGTGCGGATGGTTTCCGTGCGAATATTTGTACAGTATTCAGTAGGTATGGCTATGACCACACTGCAAATGTATGGCTATGTCCAAAATAAAATTCGCAAATTTCTCTCAGTCGTGCGCCGGTAGTACTTTCGATGAGATATTAAAAAAACCGTTCGAAATTTTATTCGCAGTGTGTACTAGGTGTTCGATCACAGAATATAATCCACAAGAATAAAATTCGTGCGGCGAAAAATCGCAGTGCGGACAGGGGCTAATGGGTGATGATAGATTACGCACGCCAGAGTTCTGGTTCTTTTTCGTTGTTGTTTCCATACCGGTGATATCAACGATCAAGAAAATAAACCTACTCTTTTTCCTGTTCTGGATCTATATTCGTTTGGTGTAAACGCACCCTTATTTAAAAAATCCTATTCAGGTATTCTTCAACGTTGTTACATCGCTTTTCATCTAAGCTAACGAAAATGATTCGGTACGCAGTTAATGAAATGCCGAGAAAGCTACTCATTGTTCCGCCTGTATCAGTGCATATGTACATTGGGATACTACACTCATTAAAGGCACTCTTGACACATCACAAACTAATTCCTGGAATTTTATCTTCAGTTACCCACTTAATAACCTTTACCCGCTTGACGATTCCTGAAGACTGAAGTCGGTAGTCTGATTCTCCAGCTCGCTGCTGACTCGGAAGGACGTGTGTATTCGCTGTTGGCGCTGTGCTTCAGGAATTATTTTTTCGTATATTCGTTTTGTTATTGTCGCAAAGTGGAATGTAACTTAAGTATAAAAATTTATTTTTTGTTTTTATTTGTAGTATTCTTCAAGGATCAGGTCCGTATTAAGTTTTTTATTTACTATTATTCTTTTTTTCTCTCTATTTACTTTTCTTTATTCTGTTATCGTTTCTGGTATAGAAAGGGTGTTCAGACTTCCATCTTCATAGAAGATGGAGGTACCTCCTCACCCTCCCGTTCCACCTCTCCCTCCAGATCCTCCGGATCCTCAAGAAACGAACAAGCGGAAGAGAAAAATGACTCAAGCCGAGGAATGTCTCATATCTGACCCTGATTTATCCTCCAATCGGTCTGTTTCTACCTCATCGAATGCTTCAAAACCCAAGGAGACTCCCTTACGGGAACATTTTTACTCCTTAAGATCTCTTGGCCCGTTCATTGTTTTTGTCCAGAGTACGGAACCGGGCAAGTCAATCCACCCCATGGACTTCGGTAAATTTCTTTATAATAAAAAAATTAACAACATTATTAATGGTTCCATCAAGTCGGAGGGGAAGTTCCGTCTGGTCATGGAGTTTTCCACGGCCAGTTCGGCTAATTCCTTCATTAAAAACATCTATATCCAGTCGAACTCAGCGTTCAAAGCATATATCCCAACCCACAACGTGACCCGCATGGGTCTTATAAGGGGTGTGTCTACAAACATCTCTGACGAGGATATCATGGCCGCGATTTCAGTGTCTAATCCCGACGTTGGAGAGGTGCTGAGGATCCGTAGGCTGAGCTACAAAGACAGGTCCTCGGGAAAAGTCGAGTGGAAACCTTCTGGCTCGATTGTGGTGACTTTCGAGGGACAAAGTCTGCCTAATAATATATACATATATTACAATAGTTTTCCCGTTGAAACATACTTTTATCCTACAGTGCAATGTTTTAAGTGCCTTCGCTTTGGCCATACTAAAACAGTGTGTAAATCAGTTGAAAGATGTTTCAAATGTGGCGAAAATCACCCTGCAAATGAGTGTTATTCTGAGCCTACCTGCTTCCATTGTGGAGGACCCCACGTCTCAATAAGTTTGGCATGCCCGGAGTACCAAAGACAGAAGGAAATAAAACAATCCATGGCCTTTCACAATATCTCGTTCCTTCAAGCCTCCAAACGTCATCCCCAACAAAAACTATCGTATGCAAATATCGTAAAAAAAGACGTTCCAAACTCCCGTCCCATTCCCCAACGCAATGTAATCGTTGAGAACTCTCAACAAAACATCTCATATAACTCAGTTAGATCGACCCCCGCGAGAGGTAAATTTGTTTATAAGTCCCCAAGAAACCCCCCGTCTCTGTCTTACGACCGAACGGAGCTTAACGCCCTTTTAATCTCCCCAAATGGAGAAATGTTATCATCCTCTCCAAATGGATTTGCCCTTCAAAACAATTATGAATCATCTGCCCAAAATATAGAAAGACTTTCAAAAGATTTTAACTCTGACAACAAAAACTTCCTGAAATCATTGATCTCTTTACTTTTAGAAGCACTTTCACCCAAGAATTCTGACATTTCATACGCTGCTCTAATTCAATCTCTAAATAAATTTGTCTCCGAAAATGGCTCCGAAAATACAGAAAATCAACAACCTGTCAATCCTTCAGTGGAATAGCCGCAGTGCGGTTAGTAACAGGGATGACATTATTTTTCTTCTGAAAAAGCATCACGTGGACGTTGCTGGAATTTCCGAATCATGGTTTTCCACAGATACCGTCGTGTCTTTTCCAGGCTACGTGTGCCTGAGGGACGATCGTTCCGACGGTAGAGGCGGAGCCGCTCTTCTTATTAAAAAAAACCTCCACTTTTCCCCTTTAAAAATTCCTCCCTCCCCGGGATCTCAAGTAGTAGCCGCAGAGATCCTAGGTATTGTTATTTTTTCGGTCTATTCTGCTCCAAGAACTGCATTCAATTCTGATTATTGGACGAGGGTTGTCTCCAGCCTTCCATCCTCTTATATCCTCTTAGCCGATTTCAATGCACATTCACCATCCTGGGGTAGCCATTTCACTGATCCGGCTGGAAGGGCTATTTTAGAGTTTGCTGATGACCAGAATTTAGTAGTCCTAAACGATGGTCAGCCTACCAGACTCTCTTTACCTAATCAAAACCCTAGTGCAGTTGACGTTTCTCTTTGTTCCGCTGATTTAGCCTCTTCACTGTCTTGGGAAATTTCAAGTGATCCTTACTCGAGCGACCACTTTCCGATTCACTTGTCGATCCGCAACAATAGGATCCAACTCCACAAATCTCAGTTAAGAATAGGTTATAGAACAAAAAATGCAGATTGGACTCACTTCAAAGACCTCCTTGCCAATTGTAGCGTTGCCAAGCGCGGCATAGATGGCGGTGAGGTTTTGGTGGATACGTTCGCAAATGATCTGTCCAAAAGCGTAATTGAAGCAGCAGATGCCTCAATTCCCAAACAAAAGACCGGGGTAAGGAAAAAATCATCTCCCCCCTGGTGGGATGAGGAGTGCACAAATATGGTTAAACTGAGATCCGACTCCATCAAGAGGTACAAACGATACGCCTCACACGAAAACTTCTTATCATTCCGTAACATTCAGGCCCAAACTAAAAAACTCCTTAGGAAAAAGAAACGTCGGGGATGGCAGGACTATTGTTCTTCTATTTCTCCAGACACTCCGATTTCGAGGGCTGGTCCTCAATTCAAAAGTTCAGAGGCTCTTTGTCTCCCAAGCCCAACCCAAATAAATGTTCTGATTGGGTCGATAGTTTTGTGGAGAGGCTTGCACCTCCCTATGTGCCTAATGAGTCGGAAACGGTTAAAGTTAGCTCAGCGTCCCAACAAGATAATTGCTTACTCTCTTCTCAATTTTCCCTAGACGAACTGGTACATGCAATACAATCGTCAGGAGACTCATCCCCTGGCCCAGATAAGATCCCATATTCTTTCTTTAGACACTTCCCAACCCCCTTCCTCCTGCAACTCTTGAAATTATTCAATCAAATTTTGGAATGTGGCTCTGTTCCAGAAACATGGAAACGGCAAATAATTATCCCGATCCTAAAATCAGGTAAGGACCCATCTTTGGGACAGTCCTACCGACCAATAGCCTTGTCTTGTTGCTTTCTTAAAATTTTAGAAAAAATGATAAAAGCTAGACTCGAATGGTTTTTGGAGACGAACAACCTACTTCCTCAGGGGCAGCTCGGTTTCCGGAAAGGTAAATCCTGCCTGGACAACCTGAGTATTCTGATTACAGACGCACATATAGCCAAGTCCAAAAAGGAGGTTATGGTAGCTTGTTTCATGGACGTCTCAAGTGCCTATGACAATGTGTTGCTACCAATACTTTACAATAAAATGGTTTCTTTGGGGGTGCCTGTCCCCACCTGTCGATTGATCTCTAACATACTATGCGAACGTCAGCTCTTAATTGAGACTCCCGGGGAGACAATTCAGAGAACGGTGTGCAGAGGCTTGCCTCAGGGTTCTTCACTAAGTCCCATTTTGTTTAACATATACACCCAGGATCTTCATTTCCGCATCCCTCCCTATTGTAGTGTTTTGCAATACGCAGATGATTTTGTAGTATACTGTAAGGATAATATTATGTCTCGAGCTGTGAATGGAATGGAGAACACTCTGGACCTCATACAGCCTTGGTTTTCCGAGGCCGGGTTGTCCTTGTCTCCTTCTAAAAGTCAAGTGATAATTTTTTCCAACAAACACAAGATACCAGACGTTTCTATCAAATGTAACAATGTGTCAATACCAATCAGGGATTCTCTTAAATTCCTTGGTATGACCATTCACCGAAAACTTAATTGGAATATGCATATTGAAGAAACAATACAAAAATGTGAAAAAAGCATCAACGTTTTGAGAGCGGTGTCTCGAGTTTGGTGGGGAGCCCACCCGTCTTCTATGAGGACAATGTATTGTGCTCTCGTCCGTAGTCATTTAGACTACGGTAGTTTCCTCATGGAACCTCTCCCGAAGTACCTGTCCATCAAGTTGGAAAGAGTCCAGTCAAAGTGCCTTCGACTCATTTTAGGAGCTATGAAGTCATCTCCTTTGGTCGCACTCCAGGCGGAGTGCGTGGAAAGACCTCTCACACTGCGTAGAAAATTCCTTGGTTTTAAGTTTCTTCTGAAGAGAGGTTTATCTCATCACCCCCTCACCCCGGTATTACACGTCCTTTTGGACAGCTGTCGGAGTAATTCTTACTGGCATTCGAAAGTGCCGCCCCTACTTTGTTCGATTTTTGAAAGTATTTGCAATGAATTTTCTGACTCTTTGGCTTCCTCACTTCCGATGTTCTCCATTCCATTCGAAGCAACTATATACCTCCCAAATATCGTCGAATCTATTGATATCAACAGGTCGTTTGCACCGCTTCCCCCGCATGTAGTCAATACTTTATTCAACCAAAAGGTGGACGAGGATTGGGGCTCCTTTGTTAGAGTCTTCACTGACGGATCAAAAGCTTCCGGTGGAGAATGTGGAGCAGCTTTTTGCATCCCTTCCCTTGAAATTAATAGAATGTTTCAGCTTCCTCGAAAGGCGTCCATTTTCACAGCCGAATGCGTGGCGATGAGGGAAGCACTGTTGGAGGTTTTAACTCAGTCATTACCCCGCACCGTAATATTCTCTGACTCTCTGAGTCTCGTTAATTGCTTAAACACAAACTCAAAATCTTCCTTGAGTTCTCATGTTTTGGGTGACATAAAGAGTTCCTTGCACTTGGCGTTCGTGAGAAAGCTTACCGTGATGATCGTTTGGATACCCTCTCACATCGGAATAAGTGGTAATGAGAGGGCAGATACTCTTGCCAAAGATGCTTGTACGTGCGGAGTGTTGCCGCACTCATTTATTCTGCCTGTCACAGACTGCATGAACACCGTGGAACATTCTATTCGGGAGGAATGGAACGAAGTTTTTAAGATTTCTGCGACTGGTGGTCATTACAGGGCAGTGCAGAGTGATATCCCGTATAGTCCATGGTTCCAAAATTGCAAAATTCCTAAGTTGAATGTCTCTCTAATAACACGACTACGATTGGGACACGTCGTCCTATCTTTCCATTTGGCTAGAATCGGTATAGTTGGTGACGCTACTTGCGAATGTGGGAGGGAGGAAGAAACAATAGACCACGTTTTCTTTAATTGCCCGCTCTTACCAAACCATGATTTTATCAAAGAAATTTCAAAGATCTGTCTCACTTTCCCTATCAAGATTCAATCCCTTTTGGCACTTAACGATTTTAAAGTCAATCAAATTATAGTAAATCACCTTAAAAAGTACGATAAAAAAGTATAATGTGTGTATTGTGAGAGAGGGTGCGAGGGTTGTGTGTGTGTGTGCGTGTGTGAGGGTGTGTGTGTGTGTGAGGGTGTGTGTGTGTGTGAGGGTGTGTGCGTGCGTGTGCGTGTTTTTAAGATAACATAGACATAAAAAAAGGAAAAAAAAAGAAAAAAAAAAAAAAAAAAAACAAAATTAAAAAAAAAAAAAAAAAAAATTATTTGTGTATATAATTTTTGGGGGATTAGTTTTTTTACTGATGTATGTGGTCCTTCTCTATGACTAATTTGTTTAATTTGTATTTTTTTGTTGGTTTTTTTACGAATTAGGGCATAAATCACTCGAGATCGGGTGCATTGCCGGAAAAAAAAGAAGAAGAAGAAGAAGAAGTCGGTAGTCTATAAGTCAACGGAACCGAACTAGCTATCGAAAGTTTCCGGTTTCGATTCCTTACCGAATAATTTTTCAGTTACAGTCCTGTCTCAAATTGGACGTTACTGTTAAATAACTACCTATAAATAATGGTTTTTGAAATTCGATGATTCAAAAATTGGACAAGCTAAACGAACGAAGCTAACGTAAAATGATCAAACTACAATATAATCCAAAGCAGTGGAAGAAGATTGTCGAAAGACAATTGTGGTATTAATAAGAAACAAATTCAACAGAGGTGGTTGATAGACCAGCGGTTACGACGCCGGCTTTCGCACTCTTTCATATGGAGGTCGTGGGTTCGAATCCCGGCCGTGTCGACCATTTTCCGCTTTCACGACACAAGCATTTGCTTATTGTGAAAGATGTCAAAAGTGTATTTGTGTTCACTTCGAGCGAGCACAGAAACATTTTATTAAAAAAAAAAACACAAATATTTTATCTTACGAAAACTTCACGAAGATGGTTATATATGTTTATAATATCATCTAAAGATATAAAAGAAAGTCGGGTTAGTTCAAACACTTGAAGGATCGGCTGAAAAGATTTTTTATCATTTTTGGTTTATTGGATTCTTCTCCTCTCCCGATAACATTATAGCTTGGTTGGAAGAAATTGCCCTATGTTTATTTTTATCGCATAATTTTTTTTTATTATTACTATTATTAATAGGTAACTAATAAAAATCGAAAAATGGATAGTAAATGATATAAATTATTATAATAGTTAAAAGTGTTTTTTTTTAAATTTTGATTGAAGAGTTCAATCAACCAAGTTCTTTGCAGGATCACATGCAAATTCAGCGATACGAAAGCAAAGTTTGCAAGGAAAAAAAAGCTTCTAACCTAGGGTAGCCCAGAACTCATAGTATATTATAACAGCCTTTTCGTGTAAAACATATCTTTGCATAAAAATTCATAATTTTACGATTAAAATGAATTTATCCTTGGAATTATTATAGAAACTTTAAAATGATATCGACTATTGGAGCTTTTTATTATCTGCTTTAGAACTACATATTCAATATTAATCGGTACTTTAAGGGGGACCCACTGAATTGTGTAGGAGCATAAGACCAACCCGTATACCCAATTTTAAGAAACTAAAGTTTTTTATTTCTTTTTTAGTCCTTTTTCTAGACCAAGTGAAATTTTCTTTGGATACTTTAAGAGGGTTCCCCTGAAGGTACAGATCTTAACATTTAACTGACTCATCTACATCGAGGGGCTAACCGTTCTACCAAATTTCAATCAAATCGGATAAGAATTACTATGAGTTATGGGTGCGCACACATTTTTGGCGTATACGCCTACGGGTACGCCGAAATTTAAATTTTTTTTTGAATCTACACCCTCGAAAACGTCGAGAAAATTAATTTCAGCGAAATCTATTTTTTTTTAATCCGATAACACAAGACTCATGTATATTCCATATACTATGAGTAGGTAATATAAGTGGGCGCCACGGGCGCCTTTCAAAAACTATAAATAGATATAAAATATAACATTGAAGTTAGTATAGAACAAATTTCGATACAAAATCACCATCTATGAAAAAAAAATTACAAGAAAATTTTCATTTACCATTGACATAAAAAATATTGGCACGCAATTTTTTGCGATAATTTTTCAAGTTTTTTTCTAATTTGTGAACATTGAAGCGCATTCTTTTATAAATTAAAACACATGCATCGGTCGGAATGACATTGGTTAAAAGCCATTTTTATCATTCTTTTAACTTATTATTTAATATTCTTTAGTTACACAGATCACATGACAACTTTACTTCTGTCGGGAGAGCTAGTAATGAATAAATTTCATGTCCCTAACCGAATTTGAACCTGAGTCGCTTAGATCTTCAAACCAATAGACTAATCGGTGAAAAAATATTCGTCCTATGGGGCAATCTGGATTTTGTATACCTAATAAACTAGGGAGTTAAGTCACACTAAGCCAGCCTTCGAAATAACAGTAGAAGACGGTCGTAAGCCCGTAGTGGTTTGTTCCATTTAAAAATCGAACATAAGTAATGAATTGTTAGAGTCATTAGTTGTTATTTTTTCTTTAGGGAGTTAAGTACCTAGGTAAAGTATATAATGCATTGTACAAAAAAAAAATCATTGTGTTTATAGTAAAAACATATTCAAAACAAAATGGGAATCACTATTCTTAGTTGAACCTAAACAAAAACGAAAATGGTTATATTAAAATATCATGGCACACACAAAAAAAGAGTTATGTGTACAATGTTTGCTATACTCTTTTTGTTGGTTTTTAGAGCATCCTGATAAGCATGATCGAGGCCATTCTCAAACAATCTCCGTATAAAAAACGCGACAAAATTACTTAAAATCTAGAGATATCTGCAGACCAAAAGAACAAAATATTTTTAGTATGACTATTCTTTACATTCTGGAATGCGTAACTTACGCGTATAAAAAAAAAATGCTCCACTCCTCTGAACTAACTTAAGGGCCTTAAATTCGGCGGATTTTCGGAGAGAGGTGAAGTTGTATTTTTGTTGGATAAGGCATTCTATACAATTAACGAAATGACGATTGAGATGAAACTTCCCAATCATCACGGATTAACTCTTCTATTGACTTGTTCCATTTGTTGGACTTTTTGACTTGTTACAGTTGGGCCCCGTAGCTGTTGTCACTCTTAAGCACTAATATGAGGAAGTGATGACCACTCGCGTGCATTAACATGGACAGATACCTATATATTATTGCTTTTTTTTTGTATGTTAAAAAAAATAATACCTATCCAATATAAAAGGCTCTAAATTTAAATATTTGAATAAATAAACAATTATGCTCAGACATGTCCTATTAAGTTGCCCCAATTTATATTTTGTATTGTCAAAAATGTGAATTTTGATTGTTCTACTTCTGACGAGTCTAAGTACCTCGTAAAGTTCAATGTCGATAATTGAAATAAATAAATATAAAAATAAATAAATAAATCCAATCCAATCCAAACTCCCTTTAGACCCCACTTAGGGGCATAGGGAGGCAACAAGAGCTCTCCATTGCGCTCGATCCTGCGCAACGTATATGACCTCCTCCCACACCATGTCCAGATTCCTCAGCTCTGCCTCGAAGGAGCGGAACACAGTATGAGAGGGTCTTCCTCGTCTCCGGGACCCTGATGGGAGGAAAAAATAAATAAATACGCCTTCTTTAATCGTTTTTAACAGGTTTGTAAACGCAGAACCCTTCCTATAGACTTAGTTCCTACCATTTCATTTTTTACTATCCGCCTCGGCACAGGCTTTGAAATACGGGATGAATATGTATTCTGTAAGTATAACATGAAAATAATATATGTATATTATGTAACTAGCTTTCCCGACAGACGTTGTCCCGAGTTCCTAACTATGAATATTGATTTCGAATTTGTACGGTGATGAATTTATTATCATTTGACCAAATTTTCCATGCATTTTAGCTTTTTCATTTTATGAGAATATTTGTTTTTTACATAACTCATATTTCGCACGTGTGTAACGACCCTATATTATTATTGTCTTGATGTCCGTCTGTTTGTTATAAGAATAGAATTTCAGAACAATAACTTTATTCCGAGCCGGGAACATAAAAAAGAGTCGACGTTTTGTTTAGAAAAATAATAATGACTCCTGTGTGCCGAATCGTTAAACCATTTTTATAGTACTATAACTTTGGAACTATAACAACGCACAGTTTTACACTCATGCACTGTACGTAAACAAAAGTACTGTGTTTATTATAATGTATTAATCAAAACTTATCGGGACTATCAAATAGGAATGGGTAAGAACCAATTTAAGCTCCACGTATCACAGTGGAAATGTCAAACACGTGTCACATTGGACAAAATTGTATCACAAAGGACATTGTTAATATTGTTTTACATAAAGATATATTTATTTATTTATTTATTTACAATCATACACGGCCATATGCCATTAAAATATAATAACAATAACAAAAAAAAATACATCTATTAATGTCAAATGTCCAGGTACGTGAAACACAACGAGGCACGCCGACACACCATCGCACCACTCACACATACCACTGTATGGTAAGAAGTCTGGGACACCACATAATTAGGCTTACTATAAAAACCTGTAAATACATAGAAAATCATACTGTGCTCACTCAAAGTGAACACAGATACACTCTCTTTGACTCTTTCGCAGAAAGCTACTAAAATCTTATGTCGTGAATGAGGAAGATGGTCGGCACCTGGGATCGAACCCACGACCTCCGCACGAAACAGTACGAAAGCCGGTATCGTAGCCGCTAGACTACCAATAAAAATAATTATATTAGAATCACTAAGTATAAAAACTTCACATGGCTAATTACTCACATAAATAAACCGATGAAACGAAAATATCAATAAGTACGCGGGTTCGATTCCTGCGTAAATTATGGGGTTTTTCGACATTTTGAACATTTCCATGATTTGTAATTTAGGAATTTCGCAAATTTGATGCTCAATATAATAATTATTAATAGTAAAATAAACACCACTCACAGCTTTGACGTCCTGAAATTATACATAAAAATCTATAAATATTGGAAACGTTCGCTGGTTACCTTATCTGGTTGTGTTGAAAAATTAACAACTTAATTTAAACCAAAAGTTGTTTAAAAAGATCATTGATATAATAAAACAAAATTACTGCAATAATTTGCAAGCCCATAAACATCCGAATGTATAAAATAAAATCATGAAAAAAAATCTTCCACACCAATTTCCCTTCTCAATAACCGATCCATACTGTTTTTTTGTTATTCTGTATTTTATTTTTATCGCATTCACTTGTCTTGTTCCCATAAAGATTATTGATGTCGCTTCCTCCCCTTTCTGATAGATGGCGGTAGTTTACCTGTTGTGAAGATACAGCATTCTAACAAGATTCCATCAAGATAGGTACCTGCCTACAGTGATAATGTTAGGGAGGGGAAGAAGGCGATAGCATATTTGTCATCCCACCCGCTCACACGATACATCCATCTCTTTCTTCTTGCTTGTTCCAACCAAGCTTCTTGTCCTATGTTTGTTTGTTTGTTTCGCATTTTTGAGATTCTAAGCAAAGGGCTTCCCGTGAGCAAAAACGGCTCTTCTTCTTCTCATCAGCGTCTCAAAGACAAAACCTTTCTCATTTTGTGTTCCGTTCCGTCGAAGAACAACAAACTGAGAAATTTGGAAATAATTTGGGAGGTGAGGTTCTATTGACTCAACTCGGGCTCAGATAGATAATTCAAAACGATTCATTTTCATTCATTCTGTTTATCTTTGAGTTGTTTTGAATCTTCAAACATTGTTAGTATGTATAGGAATTTAGTCGATTTTATTGTATTATTCCCGGAACGAATCAGATAGCTCATTGTGTCTTTAATTTATTTAATTTTTATGGATTCCTGGAGGCACTGCCCAGGCGCATACTCTCCGCTCAACACCGTATCTTACACAGGTCAAAATATATTTTTTTTTTATATTTGAAATAATTAATCATGTTATTCTTCCTAAATTGTTACCCTCAAACGTGTTGTATTTTTTTATTGGCTACTTGACCATCTGCATATTTATTTATTTATTTTATTTCCCATACCAATAACATAAGTACAATAATAAGTACAAGTACTTACAATCTATATATTTTTATTTATTTTGGGATTTATTTATTTATAGGTAGACTTTAATAATCTTGACATCTGTGGGGCTAGTACGAGTTTTAAACGCAAATAAGCGCTTATTAGCATGCAATTTGTGTTCTAAAATCAAACGATCGAATCATTCGATCATTTTAGTATGAATATATTTTTTCGAAGCTCTTTTGATGATCGTTTCGATATTCGATCATCGAAAACTTATCCTAGGGCTACTGATCTCTCGCACAAACATTGTATCTGCCATACTTTTTTGTTTTTGATTTTTTGACTGTTGATGTGTTTTGAGAGAACGATCAAAACTGTTGAACGAATTTTTTAGCCTATACTTTTTCCCTTTCTTTCTTCGTCTCTCACTCTTTTGTTCTGTAAGGGTCGTTCGATGTATTTTTTCTGCATGATTTTTTCCTTCTTGTATTTCTGGTGATGTCCGTGGTGTATTTTTTTTTCTTTATTGATGAATATTACATATTTATTTGAAGTGGTTGGTGACCCAGCGGTTACAACGCCGGCTTTCGTACTGCGGACGTCGTGGTTCGATCCCAGGTGCCGACCATCTTCCTCTTTCACGACACAAGCTTTAAGTAGCTTACTGTGAAAGAGTCAAGGAGTGTATTTGTGTTCACTTTGAGTGAGCACAGATTCATTTTATTAAAAAAAAATATTTCAATATTTGTAATTCAACCTTACATGTAAATGCCATTAACGGCTTACATACATAATATATTGTGTGAATAAATAAATATATTCCAATAAACCTAAAAAAAAGGTTATTAAACTATATCTATACATAATAATAAAGATATATTATTATTACTTAATTAAATGCAACGTCAAACACATTTAACATGTCCTGCGTAGTTTTATGAAGGTGGCATAAACTAACATTATTAGACATGGGTACATATTTAAGGGAATCTAAACATCTTTAATTTTTTTTGTAATCCTTTTATCAATAATACATGTGCCTCACATCTGCATATGTAGACCTTTATCATAAATCGGAAATGTTCAACGAATAAAATGAATATAGAGCTCATCTTGCTATCAAAAACCTTCTTATCTTTAAAGAACTTTTTAGGCTACTCGGGAACATACTTTGTTCAACAGTTTTCTTTCTTTGAAGAAAGTCTCTTATGGCAGAGAGATGTAAAATGGGATTCGCTATTTTAGAATGTCCTGCTCGTATAAGTAGCTTTCTGGTTACCTATTATTTTAATATCTAGGTATTTATAAAAAACATTTTCCGTGGTCATTTCATCATGCGTGAATGGATTAACCAAAATCGTAAATACTTTTTTAGTTGTGTTTGCTTTTTTAGTTGTTTTTGTGTGTGTTGCACATTCTCCTGTATGGGTGTGAGTCCTGGCACCTGACTCTGGCCCAGGCACAATAAGTATCTGCATTCGAAACGAAGTGCCTCAGGAGAATTTTGGGTATAAGATGGTACCACCGCATCACGAACGACGCTATACGCCGGCGCACCCAGCGTGAGCCCATCACCTCTACTATTATGTGGAGGAGATGGACTTGGCTGGGACAGGATGCCGAATGACAGTTGGCCGAGGAGAGCGCTGTTCTTCCTCCCATCAGGGTCACGGAGACGAGGAAGACCCTCTCATACTGTGTTCCGCTCCTTCGAGGCAGAGCTGAGGAATCTGGACATGGTGTGGGAGGAGGTCATTAACGTTGCGCAAGATCGAGCGCAATGGAGAGCTCTTGTTGCCTCCCTATGCCCCTAAGTGGGGTCTAAAGGGAGTTTGGATTTGGATTGCTTTTGACAAGAGAAAGTTCGTATGAAACAAAAAAAAATAGGAGAGTTGTGCGGGATATTATATAAAATGCAAGAAATCTTTAGATGAGATTTACTTTTAAGTAGGCAAATTTCTCAATGTTTAAAATATATTTTTATTGAAAATAAATTGGTAATTGAAAGACTCTGTCAATTGTTGTTTCATGGTTGGTGTGATTGATAAAATGCGGTTGAAAAATATACGGTTTAAAACAGATGCATCGGTCGGAATTGCATTGGTTAAAGGTACATATAAATACCCTCATTAAATTATCATATTATTACATGTTCGAATTCAATAATTAAAACCCAGGACCATAGCTGTCTGGATAGCTAGTTTTGAGTGGAGGGAGGGAGTAGACGTACTGGAGGGCGTGGGTTCGATCCCAAGTGCCGACCATCTTCCTCTTTTACGACACAAGCTTAAAGTAGCTTACTTTGAATGAGTCTGAGAGTGCATTTGTTTCCACTATGAGTGATCACATATTATTTTTTCTAAAATAAATACACATCACTGCCTGTATATTCATGTTAAAAAATAAAATAAATAATTGAGAAAAATGGCCGGAACCTGGGATCGAACCCACACGACCCCCGGTACAAAGTAGTACTTACTCAAAAGTACGCATAGTAATTTAGCGACCTGAGATACTTCTGTAGATATATCATACATCAGTTTTGTTAAATTACTACTTATAGTATTCCAAATACCTCTCCTCTTATGTGTCATTTTAAATTGAGATTTTTCAATCATTTTTCTGGCAACCGTCGTCAGTCATCCATAAGCCAATTAAATGTATTCTCATATTATTGTATTCTTCTATTATATGTACTGAACAAAATAAATGTCATACATGTACTTTTTATATCTGTAATGATTATGGATAAAAAAATGATAGGTGTACCTACCTTTTTTGTATTTTTGCTGTTCTCTGTATCATCGTTTTTCTTTAAAAGGCAATTATGCAGATTATTAAAATATAATAATAAAAATAAAACGGCGACAAAACTGCTAGATTAACAAATTAAATTTTAACAATTCGCCCATTTAAAGTCAGTTTTTTTCGAGGTTAAACTGTATTGTTAAATAACTAGGGACCAAAAATGATGAAGTTATTGAGTTGTTGTTACAATATTGGAAGAAAAAATCAATAATGACCTCAAAAAATTTGCGTCGTGGCTAATGCAAAACTATCTAACAATAAACGAAAACAAAACCAATTACCTGGTTTTCTCCCAGAAAAATAAACCTGCAATTAATCTCAAATTAGTAATCAATAAAACAGAAATAAGTAGAACTCACAATGTTAAATATCTTGGACTAAACTTAGACGACAAACTAGATTGGTCAACACATATAAATAAAAAAATTGAAAAATTATCTCCTATTATAGGAATAATGAGACGAACTGACATATTAAGCACAAAAATTAAGCACACCTTATATAATTCATTCATTCTTCCTCATGTTACATATGGACTTACAGTCTGGTCTCAATGTAGCCTCCAACAACGCAACACTATGCAACGGCTGATGAACAAATCACTCAAACTAATATTTGGGCTGCACCGACTAACTAGAACCTCAGACCTTTACAAATTGACTGAAAAGTTTAAATTAGAAGATCTTATTTTCATGGAAAAAGTAAAACACATACATAAAATAAAGAGTGGTCAAATTAAATCCAACATTAGGTTAACGATTAGTTCAGACATCCACACTCACAATACGAGACAAACCTCTCAATTAAGAACTGCACCTCCAAGAACTAATCGAAAAAGATATAGCTTCCTCCATTCATCCGTAAAAATTTATAATAGCCTACCTGACGTTTTACGAAAAATAAAAAATACAACTACATTCAAATCAAAACTAAAAACCCATATAAAGACTCGTAACATAACTACTCACAATACAATACAATAACACACCAAGTCATGTAGAATATAAGTTAGTATTGTGATATCTGTGGTTTTCTTCTTTTTTTTATTATTTGATTGTTTGAATTGTATCGAAGTTTTGTATATATTGTTCGTTATGTCAAAAAAGTACCTACTCTTGTCTTAAATATCATTACCCCTAATACCAGCATAATTTCAATTGCTGTTTGGGGAATGGAATAATCTTATTTGTATTTATTTGTACTGTTATATATTATAATTTATTATTACATGTTATTAATTAATAAAATAATAATAAAAAAAATATTTATTCAAAATATTCCGTGTTACAATTAAACAGCGGGAGTCCAGGGGTCACAACAAACATGAACGCGAGGTATCTACCAACAGTGCTGAGTGAATTATGACAGACACCCCTGGATCACAATAACTTATATACCTACCTACCTTAACACGGTATTTTTATTGCCACTAAGTATAATATATTTTTTTTGTTACTGGTAACACTTAAAACAAAACAATACGGGACCTGATGGGATCCCGGGAATTTTCCTCAAGGGTTGTGCTGATGCACTCATGGTTCCTTTGACTGTAATCTTTAACAAGTCTTTGTCCTTGGGAATATTTCCAAGTTTATGGAAGCAGGGAAATATTACTCCCATTTTCAAAAAGGGCGACAAATGCGACATAGCTAATTATAGGCCCATATGCATACAGTCTGCCGTTGCTAAACTGTTTGAATCTCTGGTTCTCGATAGAATAGCTCCCGAAATCTATCAACTGATAATTCCTGAGCAGCATGGGTTTGTACCTGGGAGGACTATAGTGACATGCCTGGCATCTTATGAGACATACATCGCGGAGGCCCTTTCGAGTGGCCTGCAAGTGGACTGCGTTTATACCGACTTTAGTAAAGCTTTTGATAAGGTATCACATAAGCATCTAATAGCAAAAATGAGGGCTCTGGGTTTCCACGGCTGTATGCTTGAATGGTTCGAAAGTTATCTCGAGGGGCGTACGTTGACTGTGAAGGTACGGGATGTTGTGTCGGAAGCGTTTGCCGCAACAAGTGGGCTGCCGCAAGGCAGTCATCTTGGTCCTATGCTGTTTTTGATTTTTGTCAATGATATTATATGTAGACTCTCTGATGTGCGCGTTCTGCTTTTTGCGGATGATATGAAAATTTTCAAGGAAATAACGTGTACGAGCGACTGTGAAGTTGTTCAAACTGCCCTAAACCGGCTGTACGCGTGGTGTGTTGATAACTCCCTGCACCTAAATATTGGAAAGTGCCAATTCATACGATTCTCGAGAGCCAGAAATATTGTGGATTATCAATATCGGATAAACGAGCTGCCGCTTGAAAGGGTAAACGAGATCCGTGACCTGGGGGTTACCTTTGATAGTAAGCTAGCTTTCACTGCACACATTTCGGATGTGGCAGGTAGGGCGATGCAGGCTTTGGGGTTTGTCCTGCGGACTACTCAAGGGTTTAGAAGCATACATACACTGACACTCCTCTATACGTCCTTGGTGCGGAGCGTATTAGAGTATGCTTCCCCTATATGGTCGCCGTGCTACGCGGTCCACATCGATAGGTTGGAAAGGGTGCAAAAAAAGTTTCTTCGCCATATTAACTACCTTTTGGGCATACCGAGAGAGCAACTGGACTATAGATTCCTATATACCCAAACGGGTCTCACCCCATTGGAGAATCGACGAATTTATTTCGATTTAATGTTGCTTTACAAAATAATAACTTGTACCTACGACTGTCCAGAACTCTTGAATGAGATAAAGTTTAGAGTACCCACCCGTATTACCCGAAGCACTGATTTGTTCCATATTGACGCGCACCAGACTAATTATTTGCGCAATATGGTTATGCCTCGTTTGCATGTCTTGGGGAACCAATGTTTGGAATCCATTGATATTTTTCGAGCTGAATTGTTTCAGTTCAAGACGCAGGTGAGGAGCGCAGTGTGTGGCTCATCTCGATGATATTTCTACTGTGTTTCCTGTCCTAAATTGCGCTACCAGGTTTGCTTTGAATCATTGTCTCACTTCGTCTGGCTGTTATATACTTTTCGCTGCTTTCAATGATTTTATTATTTTACGATTTTATACCTTTGAGTTTTATAATATTTTATTAATTTTTTCAATTTTGTTTTTAAATAAACTTCACTTTTTATATTTTAATTATAGTTGTGCAGGTTTTTCGCTGTTTGAATGTTTTTATTATTTTACGATTTTATACCTTTGTCTTTTAATTTTTAATTTTATAATATTTTTTAATTTTATTTTTTTTTTTTTTTTCAATATTGTTTTTGAATAAACTTCACTTTTTATATGTTAATTATAGTTATACAAACTTCTCAATGTTTTCGTTTATTTTATTATTTACGTTTATATACCTTTGACTCTTATAATATTATAATAATTCTTTCAATGTTGTTTTTAAATTAACTTCACTTTTATATTTTAATTATAGTTTGTATTACTTATTTATTCTGTATCTTAATTATTTTTATCCAACCTTATTAATTCAAGTTGTGTATTGTACTGTGTGTCCAATGCTGTATGGGTGATTTTGCGTTGGTAAACTTATTTATTTGGGATAATTTTGACACAATTTGTTTTTTTTTATGCATACCTATGTTTTTTTGTGGTATTATTATTATTTTTATATTTTTTTTTATTATGATTTCATACTTTTTGACTTTTATGATTTTTTAATAATGTTTTATAGTAAACTTCGCTTTTTTATATTGAAATTACTAGTCTACAAGGTCTCACTTTTTTATATTAAAATTAGGAGTATACAAGTTTAAGTTACTCATTTATGTAAATATTTTTTTTTTTTTGTTATTTCAATTAATGTTTATAACCTGTTAAAGGCACAGTGGTGCCGTATACATGTAAATAAATAAATAAATAAATAGAAATGGATGTATTGTTTACATAATTTGAATATTATTATTTATTGTTTAGTTGGTAATAAAATAAAAGATAGGCACCTTAGTATTTATACAAATCAATACAATAATTAATAATAGGTATACACGCATAGAAGAATAAATAAATAATAGAATAGGAATGAGTAGTAGTAGAATGAGAAAACACTTACATACCTACTAATGAGAAAGCAAATAAAAGACGATCAATTCTCTCTTTACGGTCCCATTATTTAGGGACATATAGAGGCAATGCAATGTTTTGTTTGAATAAATAAATAAATAAAATGCCATTTACTTTCTTTTGAAAACAGGAAGCATTTCATTATGCATACTATTCGAATCTATATTGATGACCACATAAAAACGTTTATCAACAAAAAAAAAGATAATAATATTATAAGATCCTATTATGGGTGTTTAGTAATAAAATGGCTCCATTCAATTTTACGGCGATTTATAAAATTTTAAATTAAAATTCATTGAAATCATCTATTTGTGATAAGGATTAACTAGATTTTGGTTACCTACCTACTGTCCAGATAATCCGTTTTGTATGATTTTGATAATACCTATCTATAATAATACGTATCATTTCAATTGAAATAATTTTATTTGAATCTAATTTAAAATTAATACTAGCTTTATCACATCAAACTATTTGAACGCATATAATTTTTTTATTTGATAAGTTTTTTGCTACCTTTGCAATGGCGAATTCGTCATTTAACACGAGAAATCTGTGCAAATAAATCCACCAACTTTTCCACCAAGACTAAATGTCGCCTCTTTAATGCGTGCATTATGACAGTGTTGTTACATGGTTGTGAATCTTCGCATCTGACAAAGGCTCAACAGAAGAAGATCCTTATTGATGAGAATAGACATAGTCAATAATACTAAACATAATTATTAGTAATACAACCTATCTGCGATGATTTTTTGACACAGTCCTAGATCTAGAATCTAGATTCTATTAGATCAGTCTAGTCTAGTCTAAATCTAACTCCCTTTACACCCCACTTAGAGAAGCGACAAAAAGCTCTACATTGCGCTCGATCTGTGTTCTTAGCTCTGCTTTGAAGGAGCGGAACGCGGTAAGAGAGGGTCTTTCTCGTTTTCGGGTCCCTCATGGGAGAAAGTTCAATGGTCTCCTCGGCCAACTGTCATTCGGCATTTTTAACACATGTCCCAGCCAAGTCCATCTCCTCTCCATAATTAGTATAGAAATGATGGGCCTACGCTGGGTACGCTAGTGTATTGCATCGTTCGTGATGCAGTGGTTCCATTTTACACCCGAAATAATTCTCCTGAGGCACTTCGTTTCGAATGCAGATACTTTTCGTGCCTGGGCTTTGGTCGGGTGCCAGGACTCACAGCCACATAGTAAAATGAGCAACACACACGCATAAAACAGTTTACATTTCGTCTCGACACTAAACGCCGACGGTTTCCATACTTTGGTCTTTGGTCATGTTGTTAAAGGCGGTATTTTAAAAAAAAGCTTAAGTACATTTTGAACGATATAAACTAATTGAGAGTGAAGAGTTTTGTCCTTACAAATGTTGAAGATTTTGTTGCATCCCTTTAGGTAGGTACTCTTAAAAAAAATAATTAAAAAATAACACAAACTATAAAAAATCATCTTACCGCACAATTAATTAAAGTTTTTTTTAATTGATATAAAAAACAATATAATAACGTTTAACATTTTTTTTGTAATAATTAAATGTGAACATAGAAAAAAGTGAATTTCTGGGAATATAATAAAATAGGGACTTTTGTGTTCTTGGAAAATCTTCTCAAAAATAATTAAAATAGGATGAAAAAAAATTTATGTTAAAAACAAAAACATTATTTTTTTGATATCTTCAAGACAAAATAATTTTGATGTTTTTTATGATGATGAACATTATTTACATGCCCTTTTCATGTTTTTAGAGTACACTGTCCTTTAATACAGATCGATGTTAAGATATTTTGACAAGATTTGAATAAGGTTTCTAAGAACTGCTTTCTTACTCAATACACACTTTCTTACTTCTACATTGGTACTAATAGAAACACCGTTATGAGCATTATGCCGTGTCATAACTATCCCGCAGAATACTTTGGCAACCTCGTATTTTATCAACGAAGTTTGTGGTTCTCCCAAACCCGATTGGACCTTCGGAAAAGTTCGTGCGTGGAATATCGCGAGTATGTAGGTACGAATCGTTATGAATATTTCTGAAGGTCGATTCGATTCATTGATAGCTCGGACTTGTTGCAACTTCGAGTTTGTTTTTATTTTTTTTTTTTTACCCATCACGCCGTTTCCCGAAGGGGGTAGGCAGAGAGTACGGATTTCCATTCTTTCCTATCCAAACAAACCTCTTTCGCTTCTTCCAAACGCCTAACATTCCGCATACATGCTCTCCTATTTCTTTTGCTCCTGACTTGGCCCTCCTCTAAGACTGAACCGATACGATCGGACCATGTCATTCGAGGTCGACCTCGTCTGCGTGCACCCATTCTTTCAGATTTATATATCCTTTTTGTCATTCTTTCCTCGTTCATTCTCTCTACATGCCCAAACCACCTTAATTTATTAACTTTCATTCTAGTTACTACACTAACATCCACTCCACATTCCTTTCTAATATTCTCATTCCTCACCTTATCAATCAGTCTCTTCCCGCATATCCTACGGAGTGATCTCATTTCCACAGCATTCATTTCAACTTCCATATTTTTCGTCCATGTCCATGTTTCACTCCCATACATCATGGATGGATAGTATAAGGATTGCATTGTGCATCAGCTGTTTGGATTTAAGAGATACGTTCTTATTTCTCATTAGAGGTCTTAGCCAACCCTTCTACCAGCCAGTTTCCTTCTTTCAATCTCCTTTTCACACCTTCCATCTTTGCTAAATAGACTACCTAAATAAACATACTCATCCACTTGTTCCAAGTTCTCAAGTTAACTCGTAAGTTAACAACTGTCGAAATATGAAGAGTGCAGTGCAGAAATGGATTTTTTTCTTATTTTTGCTTATTCCTTGCTTTACCTATTAGTAGCACTTTAGCGTATTCTGTGTGTATTCGAAGAATAGTGTCCTATTAGTACGTTTGCTAAAATACAGCAAATTCCGACTTGTTCGTTTTTAACTCATTTCCATATCCAAAAATAAATCTAAACTCACCCAATGTACCTAAATACAAATATTATATTACTATTTCATAGTACATAATAAATGTACAAAGTTTGAAAGAGGAGGATGGCTTGCTCCGGGAATCGAACCCAGGACCTTCAGAACTGCAATCGACTACTACTGAGCCGCTAGCTACCTGACCTACCAAACATTATCCGGAGCGGAGAAGAATCTAATAAACCAAATTGACAAAAATCTGTTTTTCCGATCTCGAGTTATGAGTGTTTGAACTAACCCGACTTTCTTTTATATCTTTAGATTGTGCGTTCATTTTGTATTGTGTATTTTTGTAACTACGGAAATAAAAGTAAAACTGGGAACCTTAAAGGGACGTATTATGTACCTATAATTGATTTATAGGAAGATCAAAAATGATCCATTTCAAGGCCTGTCGTTCGAGAGGTTTAGCAGCCAATCGATTATATACTGTCAGCATCATTCATACTGAATATTCATTGTATTACTTTTACTTCTTCTTCGCCCTTGCCTTTGTCCCATTATTTGGGGTCGGCTCTCCTTGTCCTATTGCACCAAGCCTTTCTATTCAACGTCATCTCTGGCTCCACTTCGCATTCTTTAAGGTCGCTGTTGATGCTCGACAACCATGTGGCAGGTGGTATGCCTGATCTTCTGGCTAGAGTTTCAATGTTCACAGCTCTCTGGATCATGTTGTCCTGTAGTCGTCTCATAACAATATGTCCATACAATCTTAGCCTGTTATCTTTTCGGTTATGGGTGCGACCTTGAAGCTTTCTCGAATATGGACATGTTCTAACTCTGTCCAGTCTGGTTATTTCACCAGCCCATCTGATCATCTTCATTACTTATAAAGAAAATATCCACATATATTCTATCAGATAAAGAAATGAACAAATATCATTGCATACCCGTCGATTCCATCAATACATACTTGGTTCACAATACAGATTTCGGCATTTTTGTATGATGGTATCAAACAAGTACCAATGCACCTTGCCGGCAGTCGTAAAAATTCCAGAACTATGTTGAGTTCGTTATTGAACATACCTTCATCCCATTGTTGGGTTAACTAAATAAATAAAATCTCTTTAACTGCATAGTTTAAATTAATTTATTGACTTGTTTATTGTTGTTTTACGATATTGTAATAATCTGTGTAGATATGTATTCTTTACTTTGGCTCGATCATCATTGGAAATTGTAAATCCTTTATATTCTAAATAACTTTTAACAATTTATCAGTTAGTTACTCGTTGTAAAATTAGTGCATAATGCAATCCTGTTACCATAAAATTATGAATGGATGTGAAACGTGGACATGGACGAAAAAAGAATACCTATAATATCAAAGAAAGTCCGGTTAGTGCAAACACTTATAACTCGAGATCGGCTGAACAGATTCTTCCTATGTCTGATTTATTGGATTCTTCTCCGTTTCGGATAACAGAATAACCATTTAAAAGTTGAAAAATGCATAAGAAATACAATAAAATATAACATTAAATTTAGTATGGAACGGATTTCCTGCAACGGCATCGCCATCTATGAAAAATTCTGTAACAACAAATTTATTATTTACCTGACAACCGTTGATATTAAAATTATTGGTAGGTACGTAGATTTTTGATGGAGTTTTCAGAAATATTTTTTTAACATTCAAACATAATATTTTATACGTAGGTACTTTTGTAAAAATTACAAATTTGAAATCAATATTCATAGTAAGGACTACAGGACAACGGCTGTCGGGAAAGCTAGTGTTGTAGTATAAATGCAGTAGAGATGAGAGCTCAACGAAGAATATGTGAAAAGAGGATATGGAAAGGAATTAGAATATTAGGAAGGAATGTGGTATGGAAGTTAGTGTTGTTACAAAGATGACAGTCAATAAGTTGAGATGGTTCAGGGATGTAGAAATAATGGATGCAAACTTGACGACAAAGACAATTTACAAGGCTGAAAGGAAAGACGTTATAAGGCGTGGCCGATCAAGAATGACGTGGATGGAATCCATCCGCGATTCGAATACATTGAGAGGTTATATGGGAAATGGTTTGTCGGTGGAAGAAGCGAAAGAAGAAGTGTGTGTTTGCATAGAAAATAGTGAATATCCGTTCTCTCTGCCTACCCCTTACGGGATACAGCGTGATGGGCAGTAAAAAGAGTAACCAGTCACCATGTGACGCACTTATAATTTTTATGTGACGCGTAAAAATGATGACTGTGTAGTTTGTATGTAGGTATGTACCTGTACCTACTAAGGTACCTAAATTTATTGTCTACACAAAATTGACAACAAATCTGATACGGTGAAGGGGTAGCTGTGTGTATCCACCCGTTTCAAACAACAGATCACTCTCACTACTACACAGAGCGCTTTAGCGAGGATGAAAGTTACACTGTCTACAACTCTACAAATTTGTTTGAACTAGACCTCCATACAGATGGTTTTTTGCTACAGCAACGCTCTTACTATTGTTAACACCTTCTATGTACACTAAAAAATATGATCCCTCTACTAGAGAGATCATTTTTTGAGCTAGAGGGGGCTCAAGCTAGATTATTGCTAGCTAAATACTATGCCTTAAACTAGATAACTGTAGACTGTTATCATATTATTATTATTTTTTAAATTTATTTATAGACCTCCACCCGCGCTCGAGTGATTTTGAAATGTCAACAACTCTTCCTAGATATCCCTAAAGCTTCCAAGGACTCCGATGCTCTCTTTTATTTCCATTAAGAATCCTTACAACAAAACACAGTTGCTAAGGATATAAAATACGACAAAATATCATCTACTCCTTCAGAGAAATATAAAAATTCATTGAAAAACATTTTTGGCCTTTAAAACATAACGAATTGACGCGAAATTAAAAAAAAGGACCTTTTTCAAAATAATAATAATGTGAAATATCCGTAAGTAAGTGGGCGAAATAGGCCCTTTTACTTTATTTTATTTTTATTTTTGAAGTGAGAGAGTTTATATCATTAATACGACTCGTAACATAATATTTTTTTTTTCATAAATGATTTTATCGCGGTTTTTTTTACGGAATGGTTTTTACGCTATTTTAACTCGCCATTAAGGGGCCTTACTCCTAAAATAGCCGTTTTCACTGTTTTCTCCGCTGCATTCCGACTCCATATTCATAAATAAGGAAATTTTGATTATGTGTATATGTAGATCAAACCTTTTTACTATATATGTTCGAGGCCGATTTTCCATAAAAAGCATGCTTTACACGTTATTTGAGGTTTTGTCGAAGTCTTCTCAAACACTTTTTGACGCATATCTCGAGATGTGTAAG
Organism: Mystacides longicornis; assembly: GCA_963576905.1. Lineage (NCBI taxonomy): Eukaryota > Metazoa > Arthropoda > Insecta > Trichoptera > Leptoceridae > Mystacides > Mystacides longicornis. The sequence goes on along the minus strand of OY756439.1, from coordinate 2,720,255 downwards.
ACTTGGATAAAATACGTTTAGAGATAAAGATAGTGGTGAAAATTTTACAATATATGTTCGAGAGGATTTTTCGCCATTTTTCTCAGATTTTTCAGAAAACACTAAAAATCATTTTCCAATTAAAATTCTTACCAAAGCTCTGTCTTGTTAGATTATTTTTCAAAAATATTCCAATATATTGGATAATTTCTCATGACGGCTCATATCAAATCGTTGTGCCATAATGGTCCTTATGACCATTCTATTTGTATGAAGTTGCGATAGAGATTCTTTTGCAAAGTTTTTGAGGGAGTCTAAGATAAATACGCGTTAGACTCTCTCTGAAGGAAGATTTAGATATCCATGATTTTTCTGATTCCAACCAACTAAAAATAATAATAGGATAGAGATGTTAGGCCAAACATGAAGTAAACAAAAACGTTTTATGTTGTAAGTTTATAATAGGTACCTAAGTTGGCAGCACATAAGAATATGGAATTATTTTGAAAATAATTTATTTTAGAAATTTAATGTTTTTGGTTATCAATAAAAATGCTAGTATTTAAGACAAAAAAAACATTCACTTCCGAGTGTTATCTTTTGAAAATTATTATTAGGAAAAAATCAAAAAATATTAGGCGGCTTTCGTATGTATATCGTATTGAAGGTCGTGGGTTCAAATCCCGGTGCCGACTATTTCCACTTTCACAACACAAGCTTTGCTTTATGTGAAAGGTGTCGAAAGTGTATTTTTGTATATAGAACTCTTTGATTTTTGTGTTCAATTTGAATGAATAATGTTATCTCAAATAATTATTATACACGTTTTTGCACATGTTTACCAACACGATGGAACCATCTACGATATTTTTATGTTTAGAAATATTTTGTTTCTTTTTATCTCAATCATCAATACAATTGAGTAGGTACAATAACAATAATATAACACTTTTCTATACAAAGGTGTCAGTATAGCCGGCGGAACTTATTGCCTGAGGCAATTTTTTCCAGTCAACCGGTCCCGTCCAATCTGAGACAGGCCAAGCCCGGGTAGAAATTTCAAGTGAAAAAACACTTAGAAAAACTCTGATCCGGCCGGGAATCGAACCCGGGACCTCGGATCTGAAGTCCACGCCAGTACAACTAGGCTACCGAGGTCGGTAGCCTAGTTGTATAATATGGATTCAATAAATGAATTTATGATATGCAATTTACCTACTGCTTCTTTAGCAGCGACATTTTTATTATGGAGTTTTATTATGTTTCATTCATTCTAGGTATACGAAAAGTAGAGCCAAGCTAAATGAAGGTTTCAATACCCTGCGAATGAAAGAACATTGCTATTATGTGTAGTTATTATGGTTCCTAGACACTAGACAGTGAGTGAAAAAAAGCGATTATTGTCACATCTACAAAAACATACATACCTACCTAGGCATATCTTTTAGCCATCGCATCTGGCCAGTCATCTGGAGTCAATGAAGAAGAAGTGGATGCATTATAACAATATAGGATACACAAACCTAGTGAATGTCTGTATAAACGTGTTTGAGTTATAGGTAGGTAGATACCCATATACCATGTGATTTTTCAAATCGACACATTACTGTGAAACATCGCCATGTTTCTAAACCGGTTAAGTAATCAAAAAAAAAACACATCACAAGTTTGCTTACTCTTTTATGAGATTTTAGGAGAACTAGTTGTCGGCCAGTGCTTGACATTCGACCATAACAACTTATGTAGATTTTAATATTTTTTTTAATCCTTTGCACTCGTTGTCGAGTGATTTGGGGGGGGCTTATGTAGATTATTAATTTGAATATTATTAAGATTCCTTACTCAAAGACTGAGCGAGGGCAATTTTCAAGTATTATTTCAAAAATAATGACATGGATACATACATCAAATTTGAAGTGTTGAAATGTTCAAAGTTTTTTCTATGGTTATTTTAAAATAAAAAAATATTAATATATCCTCAATTTGACCACAGATAAACAAAAGATCTGTGTCAAAAAATGTCAAATACATCGAAGTGTGTTTGAGTATGAAATACATACCTAACATTACAGTTGTGTGCGTAGTGTTTTTTTTTTTATTAATTTAATCTATTTTATGCACAATTAGATATATCCCAACAAATGATTGTTATTTTTGGTTATGACTCTGAAATATTAAAGAAAAAATAACAACTAATGACTCTAAAAATTCATGATGAAATATTAACCTATTAGACTTGAAAATGTTTAAGTACACCGTGGAATGTCAAGCTTGAAATATTGAGCTGGTATGTAGGTATGTAAGTATGTATCCATAAAACAATAAAAATATTTCCGTGTTAAGCGAACAACTCGATTCCCTCTTTCGATTTCAACAATTTTCAAAAAACATTATATTTTATTAACTGTATCAACCGTGCCATTTGTATGTCCAATAAAAATATCAAAAAGCGACAACCTTCAAATACAGGGTGCAATACTTCTGACACAACATTTTTTTATGTTGTTTGTGTTACTACACGGACTCTTTCACGGTGCACAGATCGAGATTGTGGAATCAACTCCCACTGCAATGTCGCTTTTGTTCGTCCATCAACACATTCCGCAGGATCATTGCCGACCGTTAGTCTTCATTGTAAGATGAGAAGCATCCCCACCTTCCTCCTTATTCCTCCCCAACATCTAGTCCATCCTATCCCTATCCTCATATTGTACCTATTTATAATATGTTTATACTATATGTATATATTTTTATTTATTTATTTATTCTTAGACATATTTTAATTTTCTATTATAATTGTTTATTTTTTAGCACTTGATATATCTACTGTTCTGTCAATCTTAATATGTTCTCTTTGATTTAACTGGGTTGGCTGGCAGAGATCCTTCGGGATAAGTCCGCCCTTTCGACTGTCTAATTTACTGTCTCCACACTTCATTTTGAAATAATAAAGTCTTATTTATTTATTTATTATTTATTATATTTTTTTTTAACTGAAGAGAATACGAAGAAATTCATCAGCGAATTCATCAAAATATGCCGTCTTGGCTGGCTGGGGCACATGGAAAGTATGGACGAACACTCAACACTTATGAAACTCCGCACTGACAGCCAGACTGCAAGAAGGCAGACCGAGGTTGAGATGGTACAATTGCGTGAGTAGAGATCTTCAATATCTGGGAGTAAGAAACTAGCATCGCAGAGTGGAATGGCGACGACTGTTTGAGAAGTCCAAGACCCACAATGGGTTGTAGCGCCATGGACGGATGGATGGGTGGAATTTCCATAAGAAACAGTATTTACATATTATAAAATTATCACATAATCTTGAAACTCCGCAAAAAAAAAGCTCTGAAAAGGCTCGAAATCACAGGTTCAAACTAATGCAGGTATGCAAAAAGAATCATTATTGTAATGTGAACACAGCTCAATATGTTTATAAAGATACCACAGAAAAAATCAGAAGATTATAAAAAAATTATAGGAAATAGTGTCGTCGATCAAAACTCCAAAAGTCTCCTACTTAGGTCACGTGGTGCGTGGAGTGAAATATCACCTATATCAGACTGGCAAGGCCGTAGATCAAGGGACTTAGTCCCCTCCCTTAAATTCTCAAGTTTTTACGAATGCGACTGCTTATGTTTTTGTACACATCCACTTGGCAAATAAGCTAAACTCCCTCCTTAATTATTTTCTGGCTACGGCATTGCAGACAGGTCATACATATATTTGCAGACCTTTGACACAAGCAATTTCAATCCTTACTATTAATGAAAAATCTTGAACAAAATTTTTTATCCTCAGTAAGCATGCTTGGATTATTTAAAAAAAAAAAATTATATGCTGTAGGTAGGTACTCCAAAACACTTTTTATTGTTAACTTTCATGAAGCACTTAATGTCCGCGTAGGTACTTTGTTCATACAAGTCTTCCATCACCCCTTCGAAATTGCTAATGGAGCAATCGATCACTAAAAGATCCAAGAATTACATAAATTGCTTAAACCACGACTGGGGTCACAGATTCATTTCCCCTCTTTGACGCTCGGATGCACTCCAGATTCTGTACAATCTTATGTGGTATTAAGTAGTATATTCTCCTACTCAAATGCTTATGATTAAGCCCAAGCAAAGCGACCCTTTAATTGATGCGCTTTCTACCCATCCAGCGACATATCCTTAAAATCACAATATAGGCTAGAATAGCTAACTAAGGGGTTTTGCAGCCTTCTAAACTCATTTTATTTTCTACAATTCCGTTTTCCCACACTTTCGTATACTTACTTATCGATTAAATCAATTTCGAAATAAAAAAAAAATGTATTTAATCTACTGGTAAGGAACATGTTCCGTGGGGTCCTAGAATTCTCAATAATTCCATCTTTTTAAGGTTTACCTCATTTTCATTCTTCTTCAAGTGCCTCTTATGGTCCCTCTTGAAGTCATGAGGCACGTGGCAACGGTTTTTCTGCTCTGAGCTTTCTGTAATAGTGGATCGTTGCCTCATATTCTTATGCTAGAATATCTGCCTTTTATCCAAACTTCGACTAAACATTGATTTATAAGAAGTAAATAAAAATGAATATCTAGAAAAAAACTATACCAAAAACGCTAGTTTATTTGGTATTGAAATTAAAAAAAAAATAAAAAATCGATTAGATTGTCACGTTCGCTCGCAAACACCCTGCATAATTTACAACTCTACACACCTAGTATGTACCTACGTACTTACTCAATAAAAAAACGAGTTTTTTTTTTATTTTCGGAAAAAAGGGGTAAATTTTCTCAATAAACCCCATATTAAAAAAAACAGACCAGCTGTTACAAGACCGGAAAATAATTTAAACGGACACATTTTCACAAGAATAAAAATAAAAAATAATATACCAAAAATATATCATAACTTGGGAGAATGTTATTCAAAAAAATGTTCGTACAAGTGTTTGTTCAGGAAGTCAACCAATAGGTAGGTACAATTATTTAGATAAAAAAAAAACAAATATAATAAGTACTTATAACTATAAATCTCAGCTTTCGAAATGAAGTGCCTCAGGAGAATTTTGGGTGTAATTTGGAAGATGGTACCACCGCATCACGAACTACGCTATACGCGAGGAGATGGACTTGACTGGGACGTGTGTTAAGGATGCCGAATGACAGTTGGCTGAGGAGAGCGCTGTTCTTCCTCCCATCAGGGTCCCGAAGACGAGGAAGACCCTTTCTTACTGTGTTCCGCTCCTTTGATGCAGAGCTGATTAATCTGTACATGGTGTGGGAGGAGGTCATAAACATTGCGCAAGATCGAGCGCAATTAAGAGGTCTTGTTGCCTCCCTATGCCCCTAAGTGGGGCGTAAAGGGAGTTTGGATTGGAATAACTATAATTTTGTATAAGGTATGTTTATTTATTATGAGTTCAATAATTTTTTTTGAATCCCGTTTTAATAATTATCTAGTACCTACATAGTTAGATGTTTTTAAATGAATTTCAGGTTAGGTATAGGTTATAGAACCTAAAAATTGATGGAAGTTTAAGTAAATCAAATTAGTATTCGATTTTAAGAGGTTTAATGTTTTAGCCTCGGGTCCTGCAAACGGATATGGGATTTTTAATCATTCTTAAAAAAAATGGAATTTTCGTGAATTCTATCAACCTTGACCACCTATATGGGATCGTTGCTAACGTAAAGTGACTGTGTTGAGACAACAAAACAAGATCTATGCATACATATAAGTACAAATATATTAGTAGGTATCTACTGTACATGGTCGTTTTAAGAAGAAAGGTGGGAAGACCAAGGCTTGGAATGGAGGAAGAGGTTGGTAAAGATGCGGAGGAACTGCTTCAGGTAACCAGCTAGAAGACAACATCAGAGGACAGAACATGTTGGAGTAGGCCAAGGACCAAATTCCGCTGTAACGCCATTGCAAGAAGAAAAAGTATAAGGTCTTTGCTTTGGTAATTTAACCCTAAAAAATTTTTTTTGCTGAAATAGCAGGTTCATCTGACATCAGATTGGGCTTAAAGGCTTTCTATCTATAGCGTTCTGCAAATTTTACGCAAATTTTAGTTTACCTACGTGTGTTTACTTATAGACCATCACTTTGCTTTGATTGTATGTAGTTAAAATATTTTATTAAGTGTAAGAGGTCACCTGGAATGACAGCTAGTATCATAATAATATAAAACTTTATGAAATAAAAGAGGCTGTTCAGCGCTGAGTAGATATGTATGTTTATCAGGAGATATTTTTTATTTTATGTTTTTTATCGTTTTTTATTCGTTTTACCCAAATAAGCAAGCTTAGATTTTTCTTTCGGAATAATCGTTTAATATAACTGTATAATATTTTGAAAAAAAAAAAAATACCTGTTTATTGATTTGTGAAAATATGACCTTGATAATGTGTCTATTCTTTTTACTGTTGCCTTTTTTGTTTTCATATTTTTTATTGTCTTGTCATCTCAAACAATAAAATTTGTAAAAAGAAACATTTCACCGTTCAGTCGCCGACAGCGTTCAATAGGCCGTGGTTTCAATTGGTTTTAGGATATGTACACATCTGGCGCGGTAGCGTAACCAGTGCAACGTGGACACTGTACAGACCTTAGATTAGAAGTGATTTTTACAGTATAAATTATTTTATTTCCAAAGAAAATAAGCTTAGTGTACCTAATGAAAAAAAAACTTCCGGGACCGACTATATTTTTGCTGTTAAAAGCGGTCGTAAGCCGATAGTGGTCCAAATTCGTATAAATTTACCTTTGGAACTTTAATTATTATTCCTTTGATGACTGCATGAAATATTTGGGTTTTTGACTGCTAACTCCCTGTGACTCACAATCATACAAAATCGATAAACATTTATATAATCACAATAATGACGTACACAGGGTAACATTATCCCAAACACCAATGTACTTAGCTATAGGTATACCTGACAGACGTGTATCTGTTCAACATCAGCCCTCAAGGAACAGACTCCCTTCAACAGACACATTAACTTAATTAGAATAGATACCGCCCCAGTACTTACCGACCAATTCTAAGTCTTCCCTAGGGAGAGTTTGAACAGATGAACCAGGAATCAAAAATTCCCTTTTACGATTTCTGCCTCCGTGATCGATCATCGAATCTTTAACTTCCTGGGTTGATATTTTTCTCATAGACTAGTTTGTTGACCCGGCAAACGTTGTTCTGCCTTATAGATCATTGTTACGTTTCTCTGTCACAGTTTGACCAAAGTCTCTTAATCTATATTATATTAATACCTACGTGAAGCATAAACTTTGTACACCTTTTTACGAAATTGCGCGGAACAAGGTGTATGAATTTCGAAAAAAAAATACAAAAAAAATTACAGGTACCTACCTACCTAATTACAAAAAAAAAAAACTTTTATCTGCCTATAAAACAGGATGACTGGCACTTTGACAATAAAATAAGTTTTCTGTGGTTTTACCCCAAGTGGAAGGTACACTTTTTTGAGTTACTCTTTCGAAAAATCGAATTTAAAAAAGAAAAAAAGCTGACTCGTGATTTAAAGGCGTTTAATAATAATAATAATAAATGTATTTCTCAGGTAAAAATGTTACATGACGTAGGTATAAAGCATATCATTTTTGACACAGTAAAATAATTAGTAATTTAATTTCTAAGGTTTTTTTCACATTTTCTTTTTATTTTTTATTGGAAACATTTCGTCATTCATAAAGCTATTAAAAATGTATTTTTAGTTTTCAAAGTGAAGTACTTTTTTCACAATTTTCAGCTTCAGTAAAGGTGTTCAAGTTAAAAGAAAACTGAAAAATAACTCTAAAAACTTTAATAATTCGAAAACCACTGGCATTAGACCCCTAGTTAATGGGAACAAAATTATTGCAAATAAGCTTTAGTATATAACCTCTTTCAAGGAATTGATCGAAGTACCAGTCATCCTGTGTAATACATAACTTACTAGTTTTTCCCGACAGAAATTGTCCTGCAGTCCTTACTATAAACATTGATTTCGAATTTGTAATTTATACAAAAAATACGTTTAAAATGAGTTAAAAAATTATTTCTGAAAGCAGTGTTTTGAAACTCAATGGTAGTCAAGAAGGTACCTAAATAAAAATTGTAATGTTATCGAATTTTTCACAGATGGCATTATTGTTTAATTCGTAATCCGTTACATATTAACTATAATAATATAATTGAGGTATATTTTATATTATTCGCTATCCATTTTTCGAATTTTTAATTATTATTCTGTTATCCGGACTCCGGAGCGGAACAGTCCAATAAACCAAGCATCATAAAAATCTATTCAGCCGATCTCAAGTTATAAGTGTTCGCACTAACCCGACTTTATTTTATATACTAGCTGATCCATGGAACTTCGTCCCGCCTTTAAGTCAATAAACTATTGCTGGGTAACAGAACATAGCTAACATACATGACTACTCATTGTGAAAAAAAATCAAAAGTTACACGGTTATAATATCATGAATCTCAATATATAATTATAATATAATAGCAGACATCTCCCTATTTCCCCAACAGATGGCGGTAGCAGTACCGGTGCAATCCGTTCCACGCTAAATTTAATATTATTTTATTATTTTATGTCATTTATTCAACTTTTTATTAGTTATTCTGTTATCCGGAGCTAAGAAGACTCCAATAAACCAAGCATCATAAAAATCTATTCAGCCGATCTCGAGTTCGCACTAACCCGACTTTATATTATAGAAGAAAAGTCGCCAATTCACTCTAGATACGTTAACATCACCAAATCACCATGTTTCATACTATAAAATTTAAAACATGTGGTTGATTGAGTTCTTTTGTCAAGGGTACATGACGAATCTGTTGTTTCTCTTGAAGGTAGATAGATACCTAACTATAATATTACAAATTACATACTATGTCAGCGTTTGAACATCTCAATCTGTGATTAAATGTTATAACGATTTCCTCCATACAGACATTCAATGCGTCCGCCTGTCGAGTAAGCATTTTTCATAGTTGTTTAACTTTGTAATTAGTTATTTGTGTAAAGTTAACCAAATGCCTGAACGCACTATACTTAGTGTCGAATACCAAATTACAAATTGTAAATTCATTGGGAAAGTATTAATCGTTCGGGGGTTGCCAACAGTTGATCATCATAACCCACGGATAAAATAAATGTTTACATTATTTCTAAATGTTTACATCGTCTTGTCAGTGGTGGCATCATTGAGGTGCAATAAATGTTGCCATTGCTTGAAGTTATGTGTGGTGTTTTTTTTTTTTTTATGCCATTTTGTATGAAATATTTTCGTATTTTGATTATAAATTAATTTCTTGCATCGAAATTTGAAATATTATGCAAAGTATCATGTCTAGCTGTAAGTTGATTTTTGTATCTTAAAATTGTTATAGGTCTTATTAAGACCGTAAACTTAATAAATAAATAAATAAATAATTATAAGAGTGCCTCGTATATCATAAAGTATCGCATGCCTATTTAAGAAAAAAAAAAACAAATACAAATCTATAATATAAAAGAATGTCGGGCTAGTGCGAGCACTTAGGTATAACTCGAGATCGGCTGAACAGATTATTATGATGTCTGATTTAATGGTTTAGGGAGTGTTCAAGTATTACGTAACACAATATTGGGGGGGGGGGGAGTATTCTTGTAAAACGTTACAATTATTATATTACCGGCGCCGCAACAAAGGTATTTAGTGACTTTCCAGTAATAATTGTGATTTGAGGCATACATAGTTGTAATGTGTGCGTTAGGCAACATTTAGAGAGTGGGAAAGAGAGTGGATCAATAATGTTAAAATAAATGCGTTACGTAATACTTGAAAGGTCCCTTATTCTCGACTCCGGATAACAGAATAACTAATAAAAAGTTTAAAAAAAATGCATAAGAAATAATATGAAAGATGATATTAAAGTTAGTATGGCACGGATTTCCTGCGACGTCAACGCCATCTATGAAAAATCTATAACAACAAAATTATTATTGATTACCTGACAACCATTATCGGTATTAAAAATATTGGTAAGCAGATTTTTGATGATTTTTTTTAATTTAGGCCTTGTGGCCTGTAATTCAAGTGGTGGGGTTGGCCTCCTGCGATTCCCAGCTATCCTTTCACCTTTTTGGTGGTCTGCCCGGGAGGCGTCATCCGCAGGGTTGGCCTTGCAATGCCATGTGAGGGAGTCTGGAAGAGTCCAATCTCCTCCCATGGGCATACCAGAACCTTTTTTCGTTGCCTTCCCCATCTCACTATGTCCTCGACCTCGCATATTTCCCGTACCCCCGTATTCCTTACTCTATCTCTGAGGATCTTCCCGGCTATTCATAAATTTGAATTCGTTATTTCCGAAGTGCATTGAATTATTCGAATTCCTCATGAGAGAGTTATTTAAATTTCGAAAAAAAATGTTTTTTTGGTTGTTATTGGAACAATGGTTTAGTACCTCTGAAAACTCGTTAATAATTTGTATTGAGAGAATCAGTACAAGTACAGGGCGCCTATAAAGTACCATCTCTGCGGGTTAAATTTAATAATAATAAACCCTACTACCCGGGGCCTGCGTCGGGAGCTAACCATGACTTGAAAACAAATTAATTTGTTCAAATTTATTATTGTTGAATCATTATACCTACATACTTTTATTATTAATTTTAGTTTTACGGTAAGTGTGAGAGAGAGGGGTAATTATAATATCCAATTATAAACTCGTGTGTGTAAGAGAGATGGACTTATTTGAATAAAGTACACAATGTACCGAAGTGTTACCTCATATTAAATTTCAATCATTCGCGGTGCGTTCGTATAGTAGTGCTTTTTTATTTGCGTAACAAAGCAGTTGGTACATTATTGAAAAATTTGTAAGACAAAGTAGTTATACAAAATTAATAATAAAGTTAATACAAAAAAAAACGAGTTTTTTTCTAATTTATTAAACAAATCAATTTTTTCGTGATGATTTAGAATTTGTATCATGATAAATTAATAGAATTCCGGCCGTTGTGTCTGTTTAAAAGGATAGTTACAGGACACTTTCTGACAACTGCATCAACTATCAAACAATTTGAAAGTTGTCCAACGCGAATAAAAATTCAAAAATAGAACGTTTTTTTAGTATCAAAAGCACTAACAAGTACCTACCACGTTAAATTATCGAAAAATTTATAATTTTCAGCGCAAAATTCTTATTTTTTTTTCCTTCATGAGAAACTTCCACTGGCAATAGCAAACACAACAAAAAAGTAATCAGCAAATGAGTACAACTGTTCATCTGCGTGATGCGATGACTGACTTTCTATTTTCCTCGCAATCATTCCAAATAAACAGAATTCATAGTTATACAAACCTTGAGATTATACTAATATTACGAAATCAAAATCGGTCCAGCCGATCTCGAGTTTCAGCAAGACACACGTAAAGCTAATACTATTTTTTTATTGAATTATGTATGGCCATAATTTTATGAATACACCACGTCGTCAACTTCAGAAATCCATAGGTACAATCATACACGGTTGTTAACAACAATAAGGAAACATTAGGTACCTTATGAACACGCTCCTCTTAAAAAAAGTATCTACTTGGATACGCACCGTCATTTTTTTATGCGTGCTACGCAGTCAATAAATTATTTCAATCTGCCCTACAGAGGAACATCGGTGTAAAGGCACTTCTTCTTCTTCTTTTTATTTTAGGCCTTATGACCTGTTATTTAGCCTCTTTTGTTCCATCGAGGCAGAGCTGAGGGTACCTATTAAAAATGGTGTGGGAGGAGATCATAAGCATTGAACAAGATCGAGGGCAATGAAGAGCTCTTGTTGCCTCCCTATGCCCCTAAGTGGAGTTCGAAAGGAGATTTTTGTTAGCCTCTTTCGAGGTTGACTCCCAATTGTTTATCCATATCTTTGGTGATCTATCCAATATCCATACTACCAACAACCAGGTCCTTTGAAACTAAAGTCCACGAATAGCGTCATTAAGGCCACTTAACTCCTGTTGAGTCGTCACAGCAACGCAGAACTTTTGGCAAAAGTTTTTGTCTTGGAAGCAACGTCGTTGATAGGGATTGCGATCCGGAAAACCGGATCCGGTATTTCGGCGGAACCGGCATAAAAATGCTCGTATTGGATCCGGCACAAATGAAGATCCGGTTAATCATATCAAGGTGTTTTTCGATATTCTCAATATGGACCTGACTCGAACCCATATCTCTAGTAATTCCACAGGGTCATTGTAAGTAAAATTATAGTAGGTAGGTACCCATAAAAATATACAAAGAGAAGAGGAGTCAAATGCGTAACACCGAGCGCAATAGAATGCTGCTTTTGTTTCCCTGTGCCCAAGGTGTGGTTTTAAAGGTAGTATATCATATTGATAGTATTGACAATCAAATAAAGAGACTTCTGTTGGAAAAATGGTAAGAGCATTAAGGAATAAAATTAGCCAATAAACCTTTTTCAAAGCTAAATAATAGTGATTATTAATTGTTTGCCTGTTTTTTATCATGATTGCATGTGTATATTTTTGTGTATTTTTTGTACAATTTTTCATAAATAAACATTTATTTATTTATTTTTGTGTGCTACTCATTCGATTAGTCCAATAGTCTTTCATAATGTGTGAGTTTTAATCAAGGATAGAACTTAAATAATTTCTCAAACACAGGCGTGCCTCTGATTATTCTCGTTTATAGGTATTATTACTCCTGGGATCTTTCTAGCAATGCCTTTATTTCTAAAGGCTAATCACGCATCACTGGGGAGAGGGGGTGGGGGGGGAGGGGATAACCAAAACTTGCTTAAAAACGTCCATTTGCTGGCGGTAGTCTGTTTTGAAGACATTCATAATTACAATTTATACACAAAATATTCAAATTGCATACATTTGAAGCTGTCAGTTTATCAATAGGTATCTATTGTATGCCTACTATAAAAGCTTTCACCTATAATTAAGCATTCAGAGCTTATTGCTTCATAAATATATCAGCTATTGACCATTCAAAAGTCCATTCGAATGGAATGTAGCCCGTAGAAAGAAATATTCAATTGCACTTTGTGTATTTATTTATGAATACGTAAAACTATTACTAAAATAAAGTTATTTAATATGTTTTTAGAGATTGCAATCGATACTATTTGAAACATCGAAAAATAGCAAGTTTTTATAGAGCTAGGTAGGTACCTATTTGTCTCTGCCAAAAGTATCTACATAATATTTTAGTCCGTTTATATATATATATTTTTGTAACAGCATCAATCATAGAAAACAAACGTAAAGGTCAGATATTAATATGCGAAAAGCCGTGCAAAATTCCAGAGAGCGTTCTTAAATACTCTTTGATAAATTAACATTAATATATTTAGAGCTATTCAAAAAACTTAATTTTTTTAAGATCTTCATACAAATTTTTCACAAAAGACAGTAAGCCATCTTTTGGAAACAAAATTACTCATGTAAACGTAGAATGGAATCTTGGTATTACTGTATGAAAATGTAATAAAATAATTGGAGATTGATTTGTTATACATATAAATGTTATTCAAATCTTATTATTCTCAATAAATAAAGATTTAATGCAAAATTTTGTAAAAATCATTCCTCCATTTTGAAATTGACATATTTTAGAAAATTTATGGCCATACTTTTTACAAAGCGTCGTAGCCACTGTAATAGATAAGTAATTATGTAGGTGCCTGATAAAATAATATTCTAATGTAGATAGGTATTAAATAATTTAAAAATAATTGTTGAATCATTTTATATTTCTGAAATATAAATAAAGTTTAAATCTTAAATTCATCGTTGAAAAATATTAAATTTAAAATCATCGTTGAAATTGGTATGAACATTCCATAAACAAACTGGTCGGTAAAACAATAGCCGATAAATTAGATCATAACGTACAGTGAACTTGACAGAATTGTTGAGAGAAAGAAATAAAATTGACAATAATTGAGAATCTTTAAATGGCTTCAGGATTTTAATCAGTTTAATAAAACGTTTGTTTTATCCACATAATAATTTAGAAATATAATATTTGTATTGAAATTAATCACACTCAACAGCGGTATTACATTGTGTCTAAATTAGTATGTAAATAAACTCAAAACCACATTAGCTTATTGATTTTATCCTGCATATTATAAAAGTATTGTTAAAAATTTGGACTCATGGTCCTATTGTTGGTGTGAAAATTATTTTGAAAAAATATTCATAGGGTGTCATATACTTAACTTTAAACCAATCGTGTTAAAAGAAGTATTCTTCAAAGACAGCGGCCAGTAAGAGGTTTGATTGGAAGCCTTACTTGACGACCCTCCAAGGTTTGTGACAAATCATTCATCCTAGAATAAATACAATATTATTATGATACGACATATAATATCATTTCATCTTCCACATAATTTTTGTTATGTAATATTGTGTACATTAATTAAAGTTATTGGAGGTATATAATACACCTATAAGTAGCCAAAATCAACACTCTTTTTATTACAGGTATTTTTTAAAAGTATTTAAATGAATAAAATCACAATGAAATCAATAACAATTAAGAAATCAAATTAAAAACATACAGTCATGGGTACATTAGATGCAAGGTAAATGCCAAATCATATTTTTATCTACATAATTCACAACAAAATATTTTATGTGCAGTTTCATTAATTTAATATTATAAAGTAGGTACCTACTTAGAAAAAAATAAACAGCAGCAATAATATTCCTATATTATAATTTATTCAATCTTATTCAAATTTCGAACAACTATTAATTTACTTTTTGTTTTGTTTACATCGCCTATGTGTCAAAATTATTGACAACCGTGAATCCATAGACTATGATTAAAATGAAATATTGTGAAAGATAATGATTTTTTAAATGTGTGTATTTTGTGTGAATAATATATTCTTAAAATTAATAAAAAATACTTACCTCAAATTACTTACGATACACACCTACGTATTTTTTACAAAACTTTTTTTATTATCCAGCCGAATTGCTCGAAAACGAAGCGCTAAAAAAGAAATATTTTGTTGCGTTGTCTATGCCCTATGGATTCATTGTCATTGACACTTCTTATTTTGTTGTCAAAAAACTAATTAAATAATACAAACGAATGAGATGTAAAAAACTTTCTATTTTTCTGGTTATTTTTTAATTATAAATAACAAACAGGAATATTAATGGACAATCTACTGGTAAGCATATTTATTTGTTTCAAAACAATAGGATATTAATAATTAGTTGACATTATGGTTATAATGTCATTGACAAATTTTTGTGTAACTATATTTTTTACAGGCTCGGCAGCATTTTCAACAATAACAACTAACCGGTGAATATCTAAAACGTAAAAACACATATTTCAAGAGAAGATCAACCAAAATCGGTATGTAACGTAGTATCTTATCATTATTTAATTCTATTAATTTTGTGTGTATAACTCATTAATGTTATGTTACAGATTAAAGAACCTAAAAATTTACCAGTTCAATGAGGAGGAAAAATATTCAATGTTTGCCAAGTTTGAAATGTAAAAATACAACTATTAAGTCATAATCAGTAATAATGAACTGGCTGTCATACGGATAAGATATGCTGTGACAATACATAAAAACTTAACATAACAAAGACATCACGGAATCAACATACAGAGGGCGAGTTTCTATCAACTAACCCCGTTTTTTCATTTGTATAGGAATTTTTTTATTTTATTTTTTTATCTGTTAGATCCTACAATGACATAATATTGTCAAATGACTGAAATGAAATAAACAAAATTGTTTTATTCATAACCAGAAATATACTAAATGAAATAACATAATGTTTTTTTTTTCATCAAACATAATAATATATTCTTTCAAACACCACTAATATTTAAAAATGATGCCAACAGCAAAAAGAAATTATGAGAATTCATGGAGTTTTATAAATATTTTTACACAATATATTTATGTTAATGTTAAAATAACTATCAAATAATGTGACATTTTAACACAACTTACTTCATTATTATTAAAAAGATATTCTGTAAATTTGAGATGCAAGAAGATAACATGATGGTCTTATTAGCAAGTCAATTTCATATAAAATACTTTATAAATTTATTATGTCCCACAATGTGCTTTATTCCATTTTTAAATTTAACATCAGTAATGAATTGTTAGACTTATTAGTTGTTATAAATTAATCATGCTTCGACGTATAAAAATATCTTCTTCGTGTGGTTCTCCTAACTGAAGTTGGTGACCATCACTGCAAACTTTTCATGATTTTGAGCCAGCCTTCTCTCAGAAGACTCTCTTCTGTTAAAAACCACTTTTTTCCTTGAATTTTAAGTTGGAAGAGGGAATATTTTATTTATTTAGATACATAAATAGGACAATATATTACGAAACATACACCAGTGAAGTATATACATTTGAACTTATTCATCACAGCGTAATGAGAATTTAGCCAAAGTATGAGACATTGACAGTGGTCAGGAGCTCTCTTTTTACTTTTGTATCATTTCCAGGACTCTATAGACACCCTGTCAATACGTGATATGCTCAGCATTCTTCTATACAATCACATATAGAGGAAATTATCAGTTTATGTAGAGCTAGATGCTGGTTTAAAACTTGACGTGCACCTTGAAATTTGTTCTTCAACAGTTGTGTGCATTAAGTTTTAATAATTAGATATCGACTTCTGATCATGAGGACCTGGGTTCTATTTTTGGAGGAATCAAAGTTTTATAGATGCTTTCTTACGTAATACAATACATTGATTCAGGAGCTACACTGATTATAATTAATATATTACTACCGTAGTATTTATAGGAAAAGACAAGTTTCCTTTTATTATATACATAAATTCCATAGAAAGAAGCTTAACTTGAACAGTCTTTAGAAAATTCATGCCTACTTTTAGTCAATATTTTTAATGAAGATAGATATTTTAATTGTTTCAGCAATTTTTATTATTTAGATGAATTAAGTACCTATAATTGATCAAATTTTTGAAATATAATCTACATGCCTAATAATTCAGTAATGTTTGTTTATTTTGTTATTATATATTTATATTTTTGTATATTGGAGCATAAAACCGTAGGTTCTGCGTTGGATTTTAATTGTCGTGGATCCTTGCAGGTATATTTATGGTAATTCATGTCTACTTTTAGTCAATATTTTTAATGGAGAGAGATATTTTAATTGTTTCAGCAGTTTTTATTATTTAGATTAATTAAGTACTTATAATTGATCAAATTTTTGAAATATAATCTATATAATAATTCAGTAATGTTTATTTATTTAATATTGTATATTTATTTTTTGTATATTGTTGGAGCATAAAACCGTAGGTTTTGCATTGGATTTTAATTAATCGTCGTGGATCCTTGCAGGTATATTTATGGTAATCAAAGATACAAATTTTTACAAAATCTCAAATAGGTATATTTACTGTAATTAATAAATTTCTAAAATTATAAAATCTTCATAGTAAAATCTCCGTAAACACAGATGGTCATCTTTTAAAAACAAAATTACTCATGTAAATGTTGCTTAGAACCAAAATTTGACTGAATAAAAATGTATTTTAAAGATTCAAGATTGTTTTGAAATAGAAATTAATGTAATTCAAACCATATAAAACACATTTTTTCAACATTGAAATGAATATTCAATTTTTACCATTCTACACATAGGTAGAGGGTTTAGGGAATATAGTCAAGACTCAAACCACATTGAGAGTAACACTTGCATATTAATAAAGGAAAGTTTTCCCTTCTATTGAACAGTGAAATTGAATCAAGTATGAGATGTAACATATTATTATAATGCAGTTTTTTTCCATGCGATTGGCAGACTACAATTTTTTTTCTTTCTTTTTATAAACATTAAAAGTGTTATTCTTCTCTCTTTTTATGAATTGTGAAAGTGTAATTCTTCTTTTTCTGTGCTTATGTCAGTTATAGAGGTCTGTTGAGCAATGAGAAGCTTAATACTTATAAGTAGTCTGTGGAGAAGCTAGACTAGAACCTGTTTAATTACCTACCAATCAATCCTGACAATCGGAATTACATACGTTAGGCAAGACGGGTATTAGCTAGTACTCAATAACTATGAGAATGATCAATGATTAGGATATTTTTTTTTATCATATGAGCTGAAAAAAAATGAATAGAAACATAACGACTTCCTGAAGTTCCAGATAAGCATAATCAACATCGATTCCGAATGTCCAGTTAGAGTGGCTAGAGTTGTCAGTGTAATCAACATCGATTCCGAATATCCAGTTAGAGTGGCTAGAGTTGTCAGTGTAATCAACATCGATTCCGAATGTTCAGTTAGAGTGGCTAGAGTTGTCAGTGTAATCAATATCGATTCCAATGTTCAGTTAGAGTGGCTAGAGTTGTCAGTGTAATCAACATCGATTCTGAATGTTCAATTAAAGATTGAGGTACTTAAGTGTAATCAACATCCATTTTGGATGTTCAGTTTAAGGTTACCAACGTTTTATCTAAAAAAAAAACAGTATTATTTTGTGTTTTTTATTGGACAATTTCTTAGTTGCTTATCACCTCAGTAGGATTTATTTCCATGAAAATTATCAGGATAATTAAACATTTATACTTTTTTTTTTTAATAATTTCGATGTTTTTGTTGAAATGAAATGAGTAAATTATAGTAGACTTTATGTTCACTATGTAGTTTGTTATATGCGAGGACTACAGCAATTTTTCGGTGATATTATATAGGTGTATCATTAACACAGCATCACTTTTACATATTACTTTATGGTTGTTTATTTTAATTCGATGGTTCTACGTTTTTATAAACATCACTATTTTTTTTTAGTTCCTACTAGTAATTTATTCAAATTATCAATCGACGCATCGGCTTAATGACTCAATCATTACAAAAAAGATAAACAAAATAACCATGTGCATGTCGCTATTAGTAATACAATACCATGGGTAGGCCGAAGCTATAAATTCCCCATTCATCCTTCCATGGTGTGACGGCTTCTTTTCTATGTGGAGAATACCAATTATAAAAAGGTGAATACGGAAAAAAATGACCGGTGGGGCTAGTACGAGTTTTATCGAAAGCTTATTGCACGCTAATAAGCGCTTATTAACGTGCAAATAGTGTTCTTAAATCAAACGATCGAATCGTTCGATCATTTTTGTATGGAAAATTTTCGAAACTCTTTCGATCATCGTTTCGATATTCAATCATCGAAAACTTATACTAGCGGTACAGTGTATCTTTCATAACGTCCACCTCCAATATTTTGGTTTAATTAATATTAAGAAATTATCACAACGATTAGAATTAAATCAAAATTTTTGATAGTTTTTTGTTGACATTATTTTTACAAGTACCTAACAACTAATGACTAACAATTCAATACTGTTGTTCGATTTTTAAATGAAACAAACCACTACGGGCTTGATCTATGAAAGTAAAGGACAATTTTTGTCGGGAAACCTACATAGTTTAAGATAAAAGAAAGAAAGTATCATGTTTGAAATACCTACATGACGTTCCTTCATTTTCAAAATGTACCTTTGCATCTGAGTAAAATATTTATATTCCACAATTGTTTATCTAGAAATAACTTTAACAAAACTATTAATTTAACAAATTTTATATTAACTATAATCGTTAATCTGATACAGTTTGAGTAATCTATAATCAGACGCCATTTTGATTAAGATAGCTGATATATATCGACAGATTTATTAACGCTATATATTTTAACAATATTTTCTGACGGTTCGAATCAAACTAGCAATTTGTCAAAAATGGCGGCGACGACGGAAATATTATGACCGGTCGTCCCTTGAAACCGGTCTCTTGTGCGAGTACCTACCTCGGTCCCTCTAGAAACTATTCACACAGATAATAATATGTTATGATTATTAAACACCTGATTTATTAACACAGGTGGGTAACTATTATAGGCTATGGATCATAGCTGATAGGATGATTTAGATATGCAATTTTGTTTTCAGTTAAAATAAAATATTGTGCGTTATGATCGATTCTTCTTTCCGGTTACAATCATTGTATTGAGTAAGATTGTTAGCTCCGATCCTCCATTCATCCATGTAACTGGCCAGCTTCTTCGTTTCTTTGTAAAGCCACGGATACACTATGGGCCATGCTGGTCCAGACTGGCCAAATAGGGACTCACTGGCAAGTAGCAACATTTGGCCAGTATATTTGTACACCTGGCTACACTACTGGCCCAATGTTGACATCAGTTGGCAGGCCTAATAATTATATATTATTGTAGTAATGTCAATTGATGTTTAGCAAACTTTATTTACCAATATTTATTTACCTAGCTCTTTACAGTTTGTTTTGGACTATTACATAAAAGAAGATAATAATGTGAAGAATATTATAAAAATATAGCAAATGTAATGCATACGAATGCAAAATTAAATAAATATCCTGATATGGTAAACTTTTTTTTGCATATATTGCATTCGTATGGCTTTTCTCCGCCGTGAATTCATAACAAGATAAATCTATTTATTTTTCTCAAATTCAAAAAAAATAATAATTTAGTGAACACTGTGAAAATAACAAAGTTGACAGCTGTCATAGAATACATGACAGCTGTCAACTTTGGACTAGTATGGACGATATTTGCCGATTCGATCCTCAAGTACCTAGTATACAAATAATAGCCAATGTCAAATATTGGGCGATATTGGTCATCGGTGAAGCGGCTACACTACTTGCCCATGCTGGGCCAGAGCCTATATTTGGCCAGCATGGCCCATAGTGTAGCCGTGGCTTTAGTGCTATAGCGCATGTCCCCGATCACCTGCAGCCCTAGACATATTCCATTTTGCGATCGACTACAAACGAATATTTCGTCAATTTAGAGTAGGAAGATAATGAACTGTCCACTTTTTATATATTTAATAACTACTGTATTTGTTTGGTTTTAATCATGCTTTCTAGTGGACAGTTCATTTTTCGCATTCCACATTGACGAAATCTTCGTTTGTAGTCGAACGCCAATTCTACGGAGCTGGCATATATGTAATATTATTATAATACTAGTTTTTTAAAGGCGCCCGTGGCGCCCACCTATGGCCTTTTTATGCAAACTTTACTTTCTCATAGCATAGCTGTGAGCATTCACATGTGAGACTTCAAAATACTTGGTTGATTCAACTCTATGAAAACTCAAATACCTACAACTTAAACTTTTAATTACAAACTGTACATTCAAATAGCTTTTGGCATGTGGGTATTTACCGATTTGATTGATTAAACTTTTTCATGTAAACTTTGCATTCGTATTGCCGAATTCTTATATGAGACTTTAAAACACTTGATTAATTGAATTCTTCATGAAAACTCAAAAAACAACGTGAACTTTTTATAACAAACTTAACATATGTATGGCTTTTCAACGCTATGAATTCACATGAAAATCTTTAAAAAATTACTCTAGGTGTGTAAACTTTTTATTGAAAACATGACATTCGTATGGTTTTTCTCCGCTATGATCTCGTGTGTGTGGATTAAAGATTCTTGATTTGGTAAACTTTTTCATGGAAACTTTGCATTCGTATTGCCGAATTCTTATATTATGAGACTTTAAAACACTTGATTAATTGAATTCTTCATGAAAACTCAAAAAAACAACGTGAACTTTTTATAACAAACTTAACATATGTATGGCTTTTCAACGTTATGAATTCACATGAAAATCTTTAAAAAATTACTCTAGGTGTGTTAACTTTTTATTGAAAACATGACATTCGTATGGTTTTTCTCCGCTATGATCTCGTGTGTGTGGATTAAAGATTCGTGATTTGGTAAACTTTTTCATGGAAACTTTGCATTCGTATTGCCGAATTCTTATATGAGACTTTAAAACACTTGATTAATTGAATTCTTCATGAAAACTCAAAAAACAACGTGAACTTTTTATAACAAACTTAACATATGTATGGCTTTTCAACGTTATGAATTCACATGAAAATCTTTAAAAAATTACTCTAGGTGTGTAAACTTTTTATTGAAAACGTGACATTCGTATGGTTTTTCTCCGCTATGATCTCGTGTGTGTGGATTAAAGATTCGTGATTTGGTAAATTTTTTCATGGAAACTTTGTTTTCTTATGGCCGAATTCATTTGTGTGACTGTAAAGCACTCGATGATAGATTATAACTATTCATGATAATATAACTATTTATAAAAATGCAAAAAAAAACTTTTTATAACACACATTGCATTAGCAAGTGTTTTCTTGGCAATGAAATCGCGTCTGTGAGTTAAAGATCTGATTTGGTAAACTTTTTCATACAAACTATGCTTTCTTTTGGCCGAATTCATATGTCAGACTTTAAACAAATTTTGAACTTTTTCTAACAAAATATGCATTTAAATGGCTTTTATCATTTGATTGATTAAACTTTTTATCGCAATGGTTGCATTCGTATGTCTTTTCTCCGCTATGAGTTTCAAAACTTTTTATTGCACACATTGCATTAGTAAAGCGAAGTCCGGCTGTGCGTAAAAGTTTCCTGATTTGTCAATTTTTTGGCCGAATTCGCAAGTGATACTTTACAGCACACGGTTGATTGAACTATTTATGCAAACTTAAAAATGAAATTAAACTTTTTATTGCAAACTTACCATTCAAATAGCTTTTAGCATGTCATTGGTTGTTTAAATTATTTGATTGATTGAACTTTTTATTGCAATTATTGCATTCGTATGGCTTTTCTCCACTATGAGTTCGCATGTCATTCTTTAAATTAGTTGAAACCGCAAACTTTTTATTGCACTCATGACATTAGAAAGGCTTTTCTTCACTATGAAGTCCCGCTGTGCGTAAAAGTTTCCTGATTTGTCAATTTTGTGGCCGACGCAAGTGAAACTTTACAGCACACGGTTGATTGAACTATTTATGCAAACTTAAAAATGAAATTAAACTTTTTATTGCAAACTTACCATTCAAATAGCTTTTAGCATGTCATTGGTTGTTTAAATTATTTGATTGATTGAACTTTTTATTGCAATTATTGCATTCGTATGGCTTTTCTCCACTATGAGTTCGCATGTCATTCTTTAAGTTACTTGAAACCGCAAACTTTTTATTGCACTCATGACATTAGAAAGGCTTTTCTTCACTATGAAGTCCCGCTGTGCGTAAAAGTTTCCAATTTGGTACACTTTGTTTTCTTATGGCTGACTTCGCATGTGAGTTTTTTAATAACCCAAAAATTGTTTTCTCTACGTCAAGACCTTTAAAAAAAGTGCTCAGCCACCAGGCATAATAATATCATTATGTTACTGTCAGTTGTCACTGCTGTCAGCCATATTGTATTAGAAGAACAATATTATTATTTTGTCTTTAGTTGCGAGTGGCGCGCCATCTAGCGGCGTTAATGACATCAGTCAGTCAGGCAGTCAGTCAGTCAGTCAGTCAGTCAGTCAGTCAGTGTTCAAGGCAAATATTATATAGATACCTGTAATTTTCTCATTTAAAAAGGTTTATTTTCCAAAACTCTTGTATAAAGGACAATAATTATACCTTTTCGGAAAGCTTATGTAATAATTGAGAAAGATTTCTCTATATTTTTAACGTCAATCCCGTTATAGCTTTTTATAGTGACTACCTTCGAAAAAAAACGAAATTTAAAATGAAAAAAAAAATTAACATGTCATTTCAAAACGTTTTTTCTTAGTTTTTTACTTCAATCATTCATTCATGCAGTAGCTATTAGAAAAATGTATTTTTAGTTTCCAAAGTGAAGTGGTTTTATCAAAATTTTCTTTTTTAGGTCAAAAAGTGTACCTAATTGAAAAAATAATAATAAATTAAAAATCACTGTCATTTTTAGACTTCCGGTTAATACGAAGAAAATTATTACAAAGAAAGTCAAATATAAACTCTTTCATGGAATAGGTCGAATTATAAGTCACCCTGTCGGTACATAAAAAAAAACAGAAAGAAACCCAACTTAACAGCGTCAATTCTTCAAATTCTGCAAAAAATCTAATAATACTTAAATTTTCATTAAAGTTTAGCATATTTTATTATGTTTATAAGAAATCCCACATCTATGATCTTCTTTCAACTTCCATGGTTTCTTGAGTTAACTGGGTACTTACCTGCCCAGCGCGTTAATCTCAATCAACTTACTGTGCCGTTGCAGTGCAACTTGCAAGTACATACCTACCACTGCTATGCTGTAAAGATGTTTAGTTCGTAAGATAATCTTATAAATCATAATAATTTTCAACCTGTAAGTATATGAATCATACCTATATTATAACACACCTATTTACTAACGACATTTGTTATGTATTTAGATAATGTAGTTTGTTGTTACAAGATCGTGTTGTCTATGTATATACATTGCTTAAAGTTGTGTCTACTGCAAAAGTAATTTTATTAATGTTTATAACCATAAATAACACAGGGATTTTAATATTACAAATGAGATGATTGGTACCTAGTCAGTTATATACTTTTTAGTTAAATATTTTAGAATAAGTACCTACTAATACTAAGAGAGATCTATGGAGAGCTTTTGTTGCCTCCCTATGCCCCTAAGTGGGGTGTAAAAGGGATAATTGATTGGTCGAATGATAAAATACTTATGTCCATGTGCACGTTTCACAACCATACATCATCGATGGTTACAGGATTGCGTTATGCACTTATTTCTTTGCTTGTAGTGAGACGTTGTTGTTTCTCATTATAGGTCTTAGTGCACCGCCCACCCTGCAACCAGCAACTTTCCTACGTTCGATTTCTTTTTCGCACTTTCCATCCCGACTAAACATGCTTCCTAAAATACACATACTCATTCCCTTGCTCAAGACATTCATTTTCTACGGTTATTTTACTATTTTTTTACAATTCGTTCTTGCTTTCAATTGTTCCAAAACCTTTGTTTTGCTGACATTCATTTTTAGACCGTTTATTACACAATTTTCAAACACACTTGACACAAGTTCTTGCAAATCATTTTCACACTCAGGAAAACGTTGAAGGATAATAAGTTGAGCAACCAAATTTAAAGACTGCAACTGCTGTCATCTGACATGACCTTAAGGTAGCCATTTTGAATAAGGCTTATCGAGAATAGAAAAAAATTAACCCGGACACTATAGATGTAAGAGAAGTACCTATCACTATTATTGGTAACAGCATAATGCCGTCGATAGTTTGAGACAACAAAAATAACCCGGAGGTGTCGGTACTTCGGACTTATTCCGAAGCGAAGTGAACTAACAGATCAAAGAAGGAACCATTTGATAATGTAAACAACACCCATTTGTAAATGAAAATAATACACATAGTTTATTCTTCATCGACACGTTCTGGATAGTGTTAACTTAAGGGATGGCAATTCAAACATCGAATTAATTATTATTACTATTATTCAGGAAGGTACCTTGCATCATTGAACGATGTTTGGATTTGAATTATTAAGATTTCACCTATAGATGTTCTTCAAATTTACCTGTTGTATTGTTCACGGTGCGTTGGTCAACCTATGCTTTCAAATTCAATTCATCAATCAACACTCACTCCTTTTGAGAAGGCAGTGTTCCGCAAACTTCCGTTCAAGGTACACCTACCATATCAAGAAATCTCAGAGGTACACCAATGATTTTTTTAAGACCACCCCCCTCTCCAACAAAATGCACCGTAACATTCCCCCCCTTCCCCTGTGGTTGTTGTTTAAGTATACCTACCTACCGCAATTCGTATAAGTAGGTTGTGGCACATGGTATAGAATTACAACAGCACGCTTTGAACGCACGCAGGGATACTTAGACTTGGGCTCTTCTTCGGATTTTTTTTATACTTATTAATGTTCGATCAGTGTCCAAGAGAAATGGTATCCGAGAATACATTTTGTACCCATTCCATAGGGTTTCATTATCAATACAGGCACCTTTTTTCTGAATTGGTATGCATGGCATGTGGGAACATTTCATAAGGAACCTACTTCCTACCATTGATAGCGTGCCTGATCTACACCAACTTTGTCTATGTAGAGACGTTAAAATATTATAATTTCTGTCTAGCATTTTCTGTTGAGCTCATTTCAAATGTGCGAATAATATGTCCGACAGTTATCTGCCTACTGTTTATACACGTTTTACTACCCATTTTTTTCTTTTGAACACAGAAGCCAAATCTGAACCTCTAAAACACTTGGGTCTCATTTTTTCGCGGCACACCAACTGACGACCACGGTACACCAGTGTGCCGCGGCACACGCTTTGCGGAACACTGCTCTAGGGGGCAGACGGAGGTTCAAGAGTTTTCCAACGGGATTGATCTTCCTCATTTCAACCCCGAAGGAACGAAACATGGTTTGAGACTTTAATATTCATCTTTTCGGGACGTTGATGGGAAAAAGAAAAAAGCTCTTCTCACTCAAAATGTCATTTGGCATCCTTGACGCATTCTCATCCATATCCATTTCCTCTTCAAAAAAATGTCCGTGTGCCGGGTGTGCTGGAATAAAGGGAGGTTTTGTAATTCAGTATTCTTTTAAGACACTTTTTGGGACTGCCTTTTGGTCAGGTACCAGGACTCACAATATATAGAAGAAGAATGGGTATTACCGACACACGGATAAAACAGTTGACGTTTTTCATCTTGACACTAAATTTTGTTAAAAAATTACAATACATTAGGTGCATAGGAATGCATGAATTGCTCAGTCTTTCAAATCACTGCGGAACCAGGGAGAAAGGAAAGTTCAAGCAAAATTTTCAATGACAAGATTCTCTTATTAGCTTTGACATCATTTTTTTATGATTGATTAATAAATCTGTTCCTTGGGAATCGAGTTGAATTATAAATACATTTTTCGACGTTTCGATGTGAGGTTAGCCATCACTTCTCACCTGGTTCCTAGAATTTTCTCGTAATAATTAGAATATAATAACATATTGTCTGTTTAACTAACAGTTTACGTATAACTCATGTTAACTAGTGATGTTTTGTCTTAATAATACCAGCAACTAGCTGTCGCGCCCGGGACGCCCTTATTTATTCAAACGCCGATAAACCAACTAAGAATAAAGCTATAGTGGTCGACCAATACTCTAAATTCGTTCATGACCTATTTAAATGACATGGATTCGTCTAATTTGAAATCTAGATATGTACAAAGTTTTTTCTATTTTTTATTAAAGACAAACAATATTAATAAATTCTCAATTAATGTCCCGCTATTTCCAGCTCCAACTTGCATTTGAATAATATTCAATTATACCGCCTTCAAAAAGCTTTCTGCGCCCACTATGCGGCGCATTTCATTTTACATTTTTTTCTACGAAGTTGATGATCTTTATAAGTACTCTATGGAAGTGTGTGTGAGTATCAAATATATAACATTACAGTAGTGTTTGTAATGTTTTTATTTATCAATTTAATTTATTTTTGTCCAAAATTAAAAAAAAAAAATTAGGTAATGCCACTCCTTCTCTATATAAACTACAAGTGTGCGAAATTTCATACTCCTCCGTCCGCGTAATATTCACAATTTTTTTCCTTTAAGTATTATGGGCGATTACAGATTATGCGCGCCAAGGTTCTGGTTCTAAAAAAATCGTCATATTAACGCATTGTTTCAACATTCAATCAATCAATCAATCAATTCTCCCTTTTCCACCCCACTCAGGGGCATAGGGAGGCAACAAGAGCTCTCCATTGCGCTCGATCTTGCGCAATGTTTATGACCTCCTCCCACACCATGTCCAATGTGGGAGGAGGTCATAAACAAGTGGAACACTTTTGTATGAAAAAATTTTTTTTGTCAAATTTCGATTTGGAATAGTTGTATTATGTTGCCTATTGGCATCAAGAATCTACATAAAAAATATAAAAATTCTCATACAACGGTAAGAGCCCCCGCTTTGACTTCGAATGTTTACAAAAACGGCAATTTTGGGGCTGTTTTCGCGGTCTACGAAATATTACAGAATTTACTTAAATAGGTTTATTTTATTCAAAAACTAATTAAACATGGTTGACTAGCTGTTGCTATCACTATTTCATCAATTTAATAGTCTTTGACGCTGTGAGAGAGGAGCAAAGTGCAAGACAAAACGGGGGCGGCAAGGGCCGGTTTATAAATTTGAAATTTTAGTTTCATCAAGTGCAGTGGATGATTATTGTCTTAAAGTGAAAGGTTGCATGTCAATAATTATTTCCACGAGTGTGTAGGAATAGGTGGTGTATGTTTATAAGTGTATTAACATGACTTCTACGAGACAAAATTTAAAATGTCCGATACTTGGTTTCATAGCACTTTTGTGCAGACTTAATAGAATAAATCCTACCTACGTATTAAAATGTGATATAATTCTATAAATGGGTTTGACAAATGTTATAATAAAAATAAAAATCTGTTTAGAAACTTAAGGAAGTAGAGTAAGAAGCATTCAGAGTCCAAAGTAGAAAGCTTTTTGACATATCTGCATGTAAACGTAATGATTTTGTAAGATGTACTTATTTTAGAGATGAAAAATTGCCATAAGAGGTACACATATTTTTAAATGGCAACCAGCGGGTACGAGACAGCTTAACTGTGTTTCTGTTTAATGAATCAGGAGTGCTGGATCCATTTATGAGAGCAGTAGTAATTGCTTGTAAATGTTTTTGGTGTGCGTTGAGATCTGTTGATATTCGTGGAGGTAAATCTTCAATCTTATCAAAATGGACCAACGGCATAGGTAAACAATCGCTTCAATGGCAACTCTTTGATGTGTATGTGAAAAATTATCCATTTCAATGGTCGAGATAGATTATTTTCCGAAATAACGAACCCAAGCTACACAGAACTTGACTTCTTTTTGATCGAAATATGTTCCTCTGGTACAACCACTCTAGGCTTTTGCGATCCTTCAAAAATAGTTTTGGCCATCTTTTATTTTCTTCCAACGAGGAATTTATATGTATTAAAACCATCTGCGGTCGACAAACAAGAAGGCAGATCCACTTTTTAGCGAGTTTTTAGTAGAAGAAATTTCTTCAGTTCGTGTATTTGAATTATGAATGATTTCTTTGTTTAGAGCACGTAATCTTCTATTCTGCAACTTTTAACTTTGGATTAGATCCATTCTTCCTACATCTATTATTATGTTAGCCATTTAAAAATATTAGTTCCTCTTTTGGCAATTTTTCATCTCTAAAATAATTACAACTTACAAAATCATTACATTTACATGCCGATATGTCAAAAAGCTTTCTACTTTCGACTCTGAATGCTTCTAACTCTACTTCCTTAAGTTTCTACACAGATTTTTATTTTTATTATAACATTTGTCAAACCCATTCATAGAATTACATCACATTTTCATACGTAGGTAGGATTTATTCTATTAACTCTGCACAAAAGTTCTATGAAACCAATTATCGGCCATTTTAACTTTTGTCTCGTAGAAGTCATGTTAATACACTTTAAAACATACATCACCTATTCCTACACACTCGTGGAAATAATTATTGACATGCGACCTTTCACTTTAAGACAATAATCATCCACTGCACTTGATGAAACTAAAATTTCAAATTTATAAATCAGCCCTTGCCGCCCCCGTTTTGTCTTGCACTTTGCTCCTCTCTCACAGCGTCAAAGACTATTAAATTGATGAAATAGTGATAGCAACAGCTAGTCAACCATGTTTGAATTAGTTTTTGAATAAAATAAACCTATTTAAGTAAATTCTGTAATATTACGTAGACCGCGAAAACAGCCCCAAAATTGCCGTTTTTGTAAATATTCGAAGTCAAAGCGGGGGCTATTACCGTTGTATGAGAATTTTTATATTTTTTATGTAGATTATTGATCCCAATAGGCAACATAATACAACTATTCCAAATCGAAATTCGACTAAAAAATTTTTTGTTCCACTCTAATGTCCATGTCCCTGTTTGCTGTTTCAGCTGTTTCAACATTACTTAAAACTTATTGTTTTAAATTATGTCATTTACCATTTTATTGTTCATGGTGGAGGTATGGGACAGTTCATTGAGGGAGGTATGGGACATACTCCATACCTCCTGTATGTGAATATTTTAGCATAATTAGGTAGTTTTTTTATTATAAAATCAATGCAATATTGAAGCAGAAATTTATTTTTTGTAGATACCGAGATTATGGATAAAATATATATAAATTGAATAAGGAATGATTATACGAAAATTCGCCAGGCTGTTCAATTACAAAAGGATGTAGTAGGTACTGGTATTGCTACCACCTCAAAAACATGGCGGTACAAAAATAATGCAAGAAGTTATACATTCGAAATAAAATTTGATCGTTTTGGCGAAGTTAATTAAATAAGTTATAATTTTATATGCATGTCCCATTCCTCCCATAAAATCAAGGTTTTGTAATATTTTGAATAACTCATTAAATATGCTCAACCGTATAATTTTGATTATTAAATGTCATAGCTAATTGCGTATTTTCAGCAACCTGGTATTTTTTAAAAATAAATTAATTACTTTTAATCTTTTCAAAATTTCATTTTTAATCAATTTGTCCTATACATCCCCACTCTCCCCTACACATTCTGTGCTTATTTTTGTTAGTTTTGTTACATAATTACAGGAAAAATTAATAGCTTCTGGAAGAAAGGTTAGGCAACGGACCGTCAATGTGCGATCTAGGGCAGGATGGAAGAGGGGGTGTAGAGGTGCTCACATGCACATACTTGCTCGCTTTTTTATTCTTTTTTATTTTAAATTAAACTTTGAGGTTTTAATATTATGCATAAGTTAACAACTAACAAACATTTTAACAAATTTGTCAACAATTTTACAAAGCGGATGACATTTCCAAATGTCAGACAAAATCTGTTTGAAGATAACAGTATTATTTGTGTGTGATATATCGTAATAGTTGTTATCTGGAGTAGGGGTACTGTTTACATCATTCACGACATCATTTAGAGGGTGATATCCTTTTAAAATATTTCTCGCACCCTCCATTAAATACGACGATGTTTTAAACTTTGAACTTGTTGAAACCGTCAATGTGTATCAATCGCTTAAGTAACTACTTAACATACTTCATATGCAACTTATGATCTACTACACTGCCATCTTTTGATTTTTTTCTAAAGTTACACTAACGTAAACTTTGACGTTCCTTACTATCAAACACTCAATTATTAAATTGTAAAAGCTAAATTAAATTCCGTATTTTATGAAGATTTTATAACAGAATAATCTATCAGGTTAATCTAAACCAGCATACGAAGCCTTCTTAAATATTTGTTTATGTCTTTTTATCAGAAATAGCGTTTAATCGTCATGATTATCATCATACTATCTTTGAGACTGCACTTAGGGGCATAGGGACTATAGGGAGACAAGAAGAGCCCTCCACCGCACTCAATCTTGTGCGACTTCAATGACCTCCTCCCACACCATGTCCAAATACTCGGGAAGGCGGCGTTAGTCGATCGGTCAGACACAATGTTCTGAGCTATTATTAACATGATAGAAAAGATGGTCGTCACCAATGATCGATACCAGAATTTATTGAAGGTGTGCTGTATAAGCTGTCAATATGTCTACCACCTTGACAGAATGAGTATCTACTTGCATTACATAAATGTACATATTTGACAAACCAACATTTTTATTGTTTTTATCCAAACGTTCGCAATTCCTATTGACTTCCGGACATCGCATACTGCAAAAAAATGACAAAGACAGTAGAAACTCTCCACAAGTCAGTAATTTCCATGGGAACCGTAGATAGTCATAATAATGATAATTATTATCAACACCATAAAGCTAAATTTAAATAGGAATACATAAAAGATGAGGTATTATAAAGTTTATTAGTTCTAAACACTTTATGGGCGCTTGAGTGAAGAAATCACCATATGGTTGCCAACAATAAAAAAATCTTTCTCCCGTCTCTAAAGCGAACCCTACTATTTTTTTAACAGATCGCATAAAACAGAGAAATTTTTATTTTGACACTTCAGAAAATTAAACTTTATAAATTAATGAAGTTCGTCTGTTCGATTCATAACAGGTTTATAT
The DNA here is from genome assembly GCA_963576905.1 of Mystacides longicornis. Taxonomy (NCBI): domain Eukaryota; kingdom Metazoa; phylum Arthropoda; class Insecta; order Trichoptera; family Leptoceridae; genus Mystacides; species Mystacides longicornis. Next base: position 2,688,187 of record OY756439.1, on the reverse strand, counting down.
ATTTTTTTTGTAAATGAATTATTTGTGATCACTCAGAGGGAACACAAAAACACTTACTAGTTTACTTTTTTTACAGTAGCTTGTAACGAGAAAAAGGAACCTAGGATTGCACCAATAATCTCCGGAGCCGGTGGACTGGTAAAATGCTTCACTGCTTCCAAAATAAATTCAAATTATTGCGTACATTTTTTATACCTATATATTTTTATACCTATATATTTTTATAACTATATACGCATTGTAACAGAGATAGTTCGTTTATAACCCAAAGCAGGGGGGTAGAGGATCTCAATATCTATCGATTTCACTTCCGTGTACGTTCATCGATATTGGGTTGTTCAAAAGTTCTTAACGTGAATTTTGAACGAATTCCGGATGTGGCCAAACTATTGATTTTACGATCTTGATTTTTTTTAATGAGAATGGTCCGATAGTGACACAAATGTTACGTAATATCTTTTGTAAATCAGCACCCCATAGTTTTTGTTTTAAAAAATCCTTTCTCAAATTTTTCTTTCAAGCTACATTTTCCCACAAACTTTCAAGGGCTCTAAGAGCAAATTTTAAATTACTTTTTTTCCACTCATCTTAAAAACTGCTACTCTTCATGGAGAACTACCCCTGCAAATTTCATTCGGCATATTTAATTGGATCATACTAAAACGCTCTCATAGCTTGTGCAAGTATCAATATTCAGCATTTTTTTCATTAAGACACAGCCGTTTATATGGGTGGTAAATGCCAGATTTTTTTAAATTATTTGTGGTACCTAACTGCATGATTGGATGTGATATTTAAATAAAATAAATTATTTATTGAAATGAAGATAAAAATTGTCTTATACATACACTCTTAAAACTATAATTAAAATTGTTGTAAACATTAAATCAAAGTATATTTTTGTAAAAGATAGTTTCTTTAAAAAAAAACTGTAAATCAATAACGCATGTTTGCATGGTTTTTTAGTTTAAATTAATACGTTATTCGAGCATCGTTCGTTTGAAACAAAAGAAACCGTTAATTAAGTCCTTAAATAGAGCAATATCAAAGCGAATGACTTTCTATAATACTATCTGTATATAAACTTCTATGTCTATGTCTATATATAAAAGGACTATAGCATCGATAGGGAGTCCTACCAATCGGCATTTCTCATGCATAAAACAGGACGATATAATCCGGTATACGCTGGGTTACTCACTTTAGTTACATTTCATATTAAATATTCATGGTCTAAAAGAGATCAGCGCTGGCAATCCTCGTGAGAAAAAATAATTTAAAAAAGCATCGAATAAAATAATAAAAAAATAAACTGTGCCTCTGGAAAAAGTTATCGATGATCAAAATATGGAAATGATCATCGAAAGAGTTTCAAGAAAATTTCCGTACAAAATTATCGAACGCTATTTGAACGCTAATTAGGGTGCAATTAGCTTTCGATAAAACTCATACGAAAGAAGCGCATCTCCTCATGAAATGGGGTAATGAATAATATGCGTCGACTAGTCGTCAAACAATAAGACAACGAAGACGTGTTCCGTTCTTTCAAAGTCTTTCTTAGGGTCTAAATGAGGTGTGAGAGAATGTCGTCGGTAATTGAGAACTTTTGTTGCCTCCTTTATTCATGTTTACATAAATGAGGTAAAAAAGTGAGAAAATATTGATATTTTTTTATGAATCTGTAGTCACTCAAACTGAACACAAAATACACTACACTTTTACATATTTCATACAAAGCAAAGGTTTGTATGTCCAGCGAATGGAGGATGACAGACCTCCAAGGAAGATCCTTAGTACAAAACCAGAGGGGAGACGTAGTGTGGGAAGACCAAGGCTGAGGTGGATGGATGGCGTGGAGGAGGATCTCAGGGCAATGGAGGTGACTAACTGGAGGAGGCGGGCGATGGACAGGGGAGAATGGCAGAGAATTCTGGAGGAGGCCGAGGCTCACAATGGGCTGTAGTGCCAATGATGATGATGATGATAGGTTGGTATCGTAAAAGTGGAAAGGGTCATCACCGGTACTCGAAACTACGACCACTTCTGATACCACTGGAATGGATTGATAGCCGACTTTCGTAGTAAAGGTTGCACGATCGATCCTCGGTGCCGACTATCTTTCATTTTCACGACACAATATTTGCTGTGGGAATTGAAAAAAAGGTTTAATTTAAATCACCGCTTTCTCCAACTGATACAAGAGGGCAAAATTGAGGGAAGACGGGGAGTGGGCAGGATGCAGATGCCCTGGTTACGAAATATTCATAAATGTACCAGAATATCAACGGTTGAAGAATTCTTCAGTGATTGAAGTCAAGTGCTATAAAATGACGACCAACTTTATCCGTTTGTCGGTATTTCCATGGTAACAACGTATAAACTGTCGTTGAAATGTTGTAACTATGGGAACACCGATTGACCGTAACGGTTGGCAGCTATTTTATTACACTTGTCTTAGCCCCCAGGGCAGCGCAGGATCGAGTGGCTTTTTTAGACCTGCGCCCGTAGACAAAAAATCAAATTGGCGTTCGACTACAAACGTAGCTTTCGCCAATCTATAGTATGAAAAATTTAACTGTTCACTGGAACATAATGAACAATTATTTAAACCCAACAATGACACTTATATAAAATGTGGACGGTTAATTTTCTTCCCACTCTACATTGTCGAAGAATTCGATTGTAGACGATCGCCAAATACATTTTGTCTAGGCCTACTGGTCGCCAACGTCGAGAGAGCTGACAGGGCACCCAAAGAAGAAGATTAATCAGACAGGATCCGCTTCTATGAATACGGATATACCTTTTCCAATGTAATTTTCGATGACTTAATAATAACATCGACGGCACGTGGACAATGGACATCCTTAATGTTTATTTGTGAGAACCCGTCCTAATTGAGTAGTTCTATCGAATAATTAACTAGCACCAAACATAACTAAACAGCGGCGGGGAACTATTGCCCCGGGTCGGTCCAGAAGGAGACGCCGGTTGTTGGACCGTAATGGGGGACATAAAGTTTACTTCGTACCGTTTAGTCGATAAAACAATCTCAAAGAAATGCTTACTCAAACATCACCTTTTTTCATACACTACTTCTCTGACTTAAATATTGCTGTTGCAATACGATACTATCCTATCTCAAAATACTGATCTGATATTTTCAGGATAAAAAAAAATTATTTAACTTGGATTAGGAAAAAACCAAGGCAACAGCTGGGCAGGTCACACGTATGTCTGATGGCAGGTGGATGAAGAGAGTGTTGGACTAGAAGCCTGGAAGAGGACGCAGGAGCGTGGGTATGGGTAGGCCACAAACAAGATGGTCGGGCCTGCACTGGAAGAGAGTAACGTCCGATAGAGATGTATAGAAGTCCAAGAGGGAGGCTGTAAGGAAGAAAAAGGGAGGAAAAGTTAACACTTATCTATACAAAGGTATCAGTTTAGCCCGCGGAACTTATTTCCTGAGGCAATTTTTTCAAGTCGTCCGGTCCCGTTCAATCTGAGACAAGGCAACCTCGAGTAGAAATTTCAAGAGAAAAAAAAATACTTTGAAAAACTCTGACCCGACTGCGAGTCGAACCTGGTCTCTTCAGCTTAAGTCCTGAAGTCTACTAGGCTACCGAGGTCAGATAATATGTTGTGTTTCTGAAGAATTGCTACCTGCTGAATACATAAGGATGGACTTTCTATTATACGTGTATTATTTTACAAATAAACAAAGTAAAGATTTTGAAAACGGGAAAAAGTTCCATTTCGAATCAACCACCTCGTGATTGTTTTGGGCAAGCCTACCGTCCAGCAGATCAGATATTGAAAATGACTCCCACGGTGACGGCTGAACTTGATACCCTGTCAGTTAGGAAAAACTATCAAAACGTAGACGGTTCCTTGTTATCGGTGACAATTTTTTTCTACATTCGACTTAGGCCCATCGAAGAAAAAGTGCACGCATCTAAATGCTCATGGGCTTAGATTAGATAAGCATTCCTCTCTTTAAAATATAATTTTAGCAAAAAACGGGTTCAATTATTGATGAAAAAGAAGTGTACACTTCAGTGAAAATTTGTTAAAATAAAAAAGATAAATATTTACTCTGAGTATTGTGAGGTATAGCAGTTTTGCATATACACGACGATTTGACACTCGAAATAATTTAATTTGAATTCATCAAAGTTCTTTCTACTGCTCAATCCTTTCATTAAAAAAAAAACAGAAGAGGGTACAAATACTATTTATGAGTAGGTAATTTACTTAAATAAATTATATCTATTACCTACTTAGGTAATTTGCATTTTCAAAAATTGCGAAGAAATATTGGAGCAACATGCATCACACATGCAAAGAGTAAGGAACGTTTGAATCTACAAGATTCAACAAAATTTAACCCTCTTAATTGCGAACGTTATTAACGTAAAATGATCACTTTAAAACAACCATCAAAAAATAGCAGTAGAATATTGCCTCGGGTAGGTACATAGAGTTTCGAATTTGAAAAAAAAAATGTACATACTTATTTGAGATCAGTAGCCCTAGTATAATTTTTCGATTATCGAATATCGAAACGATCATCAAAAGAAAAATTTTCATACTAAAATGATCGAATGATTCGATCGTTTGTTTTAAGAACACTATTTGCACGCTAATAAGCGCTTATTTGCGTGCAATTAGATTTCGATAAAACTCGTACTAGCCCCACAGTAATCTTATTCATAAACCCCAAAACAGAAAGTCTCAAATACTAATATAGAAGAGCTGATGTAGGTAAATACTGTGATAAAGAAGTGCTAGAAATTTCCGATCAACGAGGAAGATTATCAAGTGTAAATGTCACTAAGATTCAAAGATCAAGTTTTTTAAGACCCCAGCTGAAGGCAAAATGACATACGATGCCAAATGTTGGGCACTAAGGCTTTTGCTAAAAGCAAGCACTAAAAAACTAGGACATGGACGAGAAAAGAAGAATGAAGTACAAATGCAGTAGAGATGAGAGCGCTACGAAGAATATTATGTGGGATATGGTAAGGAATGAAAATATTAGGAAGGAATGTGGTATGGAAGTAAGTGTTGTGACGAAGATAGAAGTCAAGTTAAAACGGCTTAGGCACCTGGAAAGTATGGATGCAAATATAATGATATAGAAAATTTAAAAGGCAGAAAGGAAAGGTGTAAGAAACCGTGGCCGACTAAAAATAGTAACGTGGATCAAACGCATTGTTCCCGTTTACAAAGAAGGTCAGGTCAGAAGTAAGAGAAATAGGAATGGTTGTATAAGAAATGTTATGTCGGTGAAAGAAGAGAAAGAATTGTGCCTGGATTAAAAAGTGTCGAGGTCCGTTCCTATGGAACAAGGTGTGATGGGTAAAAAAGTGTTATGTTATTGGTTTGACTGACCAAAGGACAATTTGACAACTCCAAACGGGATACCAGGCAGACTAACCGGCACATTGTTATGGAGAATCAGCATCAGGAACACCAAGAAAAACCGATGATGCATCTTGAAGGAGATACTTGGCAAAGCCTGACTAGGGGTGTCGACCTTAGTAGAATGGAAAATTACATGTAAAGATACTAAGTATTAAAAAATATGTAGAAATAAACAAAAAACATTGTGTTATTGCAATTTTTATGATAATTGAGTGGTTAGATTTAATGTCATGTTACATCTTATAAATCAATTCCCCATCTCATAAATATGTAAAAAATTAAATTTAAAAAATAACACGCATAATAATAAAACTGTATGTGTAATATCAAATGATTCTTCTGTTGAAAATAATAAAAATTCGTATGATAATGTCATGATATCTCTGTCGTACACCAATATGTACTTGAACATGTGTTCGACAAGGAGGGAAGATAATGGCGCACATTTTTACACGGAGACAAATGTGTATGTATGTACCGCTGCTTTACTTTTTCTTCCAGTGGTTCTCAAATTTTTATTTTTTTTATTTTTTTTTTATTTAACTTATTGTGAAAAAGAGAGTTAACAATAATACCTAATTGCAATATTTACTTTTTATCCACTGCATTTTTTAGTAAACGAGGTTGGAATTTTCAACAAGGTAGAGAATACAATTATTAATTAATGCATACCTACTAGCCCTAGTGTTGAACTTGCTTTAATTTTTTTTCGTGAATAATTCTCCATGCACGCGTGTTATAATATTATGGTTATAAGTCCAAAAAATGTGGTGATTAAATTTAAAACAAACAAAAGAATTATAGTAAAGAATAACGCCGATGTAATTTTAGTAAATATTGACAGAGATGAAAAAAATGACGCTTCCTGGTAATAATTATAAGGTAGTTTGTTCAGTCTTGTTTAGTAACATTGATCTCGTATCATAAATCATGCTAAACACAAACTGTCCAGTAATATTTGGTCTTTTAATTTGTAAGTGAGGGATAATTTTATTAGGGAAATATGTAAGCGCAGAGCCTAGAGATGGTTGACACTGAGATCTGCAGGGAACCTTTCGCGTGATTTGAAGGAGCCCCAGAGGGCGGTCTTGACACGCTATGATAATTTGCTTATAGTAAACGGGACCTAACCTTTGGAATGCTTTACCCGTGGCTGTCCGACAGGCACAGAATTTAAATGGGTGTTCAAAAGTGGCCTAAAGACGCATCTCTTTGCTAATTACTACACAACAACAGATGCACCTTATGGAAAAACGTTGAATATTACATGGTGTTAGAGTGCATATTCAACGTTTTTCAATCGATTGGGTGATGGAAAAGCGTTGAAAATTACATAGTCTCATTGTGCATATTATACCATGTTTTTCTATGCAATACACCGGTTATTTACTGGCGCAACTGTTGAGGTTTTTATTTATTTTAATTTCATTGTGTATTGCATTATTATTGACCTCAATTAATTTTTTTTTAAATGATACATTGCTCACTCGAAGTGAACACAAATACACTCTTTAACATCTTTCACACTAAGCAAAGGCTTGTGTCGTGAAAGCGGAAATGGTCGGCAGGGCAATATTAATTATTCGGTGATATTAAAATATTGTTTGTACTTACATCGTCTCAAAGTTTAAAGTGCACCGCATTAAAGGCGCTTTAAAAATTGACAGCCTATTATTATTATTATTATTTTAATAACATGTTATCATAATAATTATTAGTGTGGGGTTTGATCTAGGATACGAAAACTTATATAAAAAAGTTTTAGAAGCTTTGGCTAACTTTCGCTTAGGTTCCACATAAATAATATATTCCGAGTACCTACCCACACCGCATTACTATTATTCTTCTTTGAGATAAATTTTTGCGAAAAATTTCAGCATACAAGCATAAAATAAATAATACTAAAGAAAACCATTAGTTATGAAAAACGATCCCTGAATAAAACATTGTCTATGCATTTTTGATTATTTATTGTTTTACGATTCCAGTGTGGTTAGGATCTTTCACCTCTACCGCGATCATCAACCATTCATAGACAATAGAAAAATATTATTATTATTATTGTCTATGCTGAACCCAGAGTAAAAATTTAATCTAGCTTTTGGAAACAGCGGATCTAAAGTGCAGTGACACTTTCAGATAAAATTTCCAACAATATATCAATACAAATCACATATTTTTGAATAATATGACAAAAAGATCGTTCGATGAATAAAAATCGATCATGTTATTACATATTATTATATTACCGGATATATCCTCCGCTTCCATATTTTCTGCAGAGGTGCCAGGAACATTTTCCACAGCCGGAGCTAGGGAAATGGGAGTCGGCCCCAACAGATCCCCACATGGCAGGGTGAGGCTTTAAGTCACCCTGAGATTGCCTGGTATCAGGGAGCCTCCGTGTATTTATGACTTATGACCCGTCGAACTTCATCCCGCATCCGACTCAACAATAATTATTATAATATAATCTAATAAAATATTAGCCAATTTTAATTCAGTTTTTATTTAATTCATGTAATGTGTCAAAAGATTTTTTTTTATTTTGTGTAAGGTCGAAGTTTGATGGGCGGGTCACCAAGTTATATAATATTTACAAATCAAACCTATCCAATTGTTTCATTACATTAATCATTATTCTTAATTCAATTTACTTTCTTGGTTTATTTATCTACGTAGTGTTAATAACAATAGTAAGTATTTCAATTTTAATGTACGATAGTAGATAAAGGTAGGTGAATTTAACATTTTGTCAAAGTAATAATATTGAAATCATAATTATATTATGGTTGTACGTTGTATAAGTAAACATGAATTATCTAAGCACCATGTTCCCGCCTGTTAGTTAAGGTGTCACCTATGAAGTATGTCTAGGTACCTGCGTACCTGCATACATAGGGTTATTAAATTTGTTTGCTTGTGTACTTTACAGGGTGTTTTATAAAAGTTATTATTGTGCAATAATTTTTGTAGAAGTGATAAGTATCGAGCCGGCTATTTGCTATTCAAAAAATATATAAAATACTAGCTCTCCTAAAGATGGTATCCTGTGTTAAATAAAAATTAATTATCTGTTTAACTTTCTCCTACGGTTTCAATCGTATGGTTTAGTCTGCAGAAAACGCGAAAATCTTCTCCACTCCTCTCGATTTATGAACTGCACTCCATGTCCTAGCACATCTGCTGTAAATATCTACGTCCTCTACCAATCGAACCCTCGAACATTCCCTCCAATATTGTACCCAGTAAATTATATAAACCGTAGGTATATTCTCCATCGTCATTCTGTCTATCACAACAACAGGCAGTTTGTCTCAAACGCCAATAATTTAATTTCAAAGTAAGAATACATAAATCATATTGTGGAAGGGACAAAGTAGGTACTTCAACCAATTAAAACTTTTGATTTTTCTAATATTCTATGCAACTTTCTTATATTACAATATTTGCGCATGTTATCAACTTTAGACCACATATTGTGGATGCGATTCAATGAATACACGTTCAATACAATGTAGTAGATGTCACAATTTACATGAGTACTATTTTAATGTTAATAGTTGTACCATTAGGGCTTGCGACCTTCATCATTGATGGCTGGGTTAGTTGTGATCACTTTTATGTATACAACACTCCCCATTAGGTACTTTGATTCGTTCCCAACTTGCCTTGTTGAGGATTCGAACTTCAGTCCCACGATTGACGTGTGCTGACACTGCCGCTCATCTACCAGCGGGGCCAAGTGACCGGAGAAACTTCAGGTGTATTAAGTTTCTCTCTTGAGTGAACATCAACGACATCTATTGAATTTTCGAGATATCACTAGAGTCATCAATGATGAAGGTCGCAAGCCCTAATGGTACAACTATTAACACTAAAATAGTACTCATGTAAATTATGACGTCTACTTCATTGTATTGAACGTGTATTTCTTATATTATTATAAGATAAAAACCTTCTTCTGACAAAAGCAAACACAACAAAAATACTTATAATTAGTATTGAAAATGGTCCAACCGTTCACGCGTAATGCGATGATCATCGAATAAGGCACAGAACTAAAGTCGCTGGCTTAACTGTTAAGCCATCAACAACCTGCATCATTATCAATTGGTAAAAGAACCTTTTAAATTATCACAATTATTCAAATGTTACCTACAATAGAGAAAGACAGCAAAGAAGAGAGCTATAGGGCCAAGTCACGTCCCTGTTTAGGCCGAAAGACAGGAATCGGGATGTGACAGAGGAAGGAAGGGTTTTAGCCTGGTTAAAGTCTGGCATTACCCAGTCTTGACTGACTGAGTACCTATCCATAATGATTACCCCTTCAAGTAAAAAAAGGTACGTACATTAGAGAAATCATTTATTTAGTCTAATGGATAGCGTTTCTGTCTGAGACGCTTATGCAGTGGGTTCCTAGGGAACGGTCCGTCATCTGACAAGACAGCGTCTTTCAAAATTATATGACAATGTTTTTTGTTACAACGGAAACAATATTGACAACGTTCTCAACTGCCATATCCACCGCTACTGTAAACAGCGGTAAATATTTCAGTTGAGAATATTACCAATATTGTTTCCTTAGTAACAAAACACATTGTCATATAATTTTGAAAGACGCTGTCTTGTCAGATGACGGACCGTTCCCTAGGAACCCACTGCATTAGTGATGCGGATTCGAGACATTCTGTGGCCAGAATTTTTTAACTCGTTGAACATTGTCGAAGATTGTCAAGATAAATAGTTTATACCTTGAAAATTAAAATCCTGAATCATTTTTTAATGCCATGATTTCTTCCACATGGACTAGAATCTTACTACGAGAAGATAATATATCGAGTGTAAAATTCTGACCCCTCCAGAAATCAAAATAGGAACTTTTTGATAATGATAATAATTATAAATCCAGGTTCCTGGGTAATTTGTAAGGTACCACGGTATCCTTTTCAGATGGGGCGTTCAAGTATTACGTAACGCAATTTGGAGGGGAGGGGGGGTCTTGCAAAACGTTACTGTGCGTTACGAGGGCGGGAGGGGGGGTTTGAACAACTCGTTACGTGACGGTATTTTTTTTCTTAAATAAAAAAAATTACGTCATTTTTGTTTTTTTTTTTCTCCGAAGTTGGGCACCCTTTTCGTTTATGTTTTACGGGAAGTCCCTCGATTGTACTGTACATCATTTTTTTTCTCCGAACTTAGCAAAGAACCCTTTTCGACAATGTTTTACGGGAAGTCCCTCGATTGTACCGTACGTCATTTTTATTTTGTTCTCCGATGTTAAAGCTTTTGGTGGAAACACGTAGAATGCCGAATTCGACCGGCGCCGACCGGCGCAAAGAATGTTTCTATGCAGTTGAATGGGGATACGCACAGCAAAAGCAGAAACCTGCTTTCCGGCATGCCCATTTAAATGCTTTGAAACCATAGACAACATTCTTTGCGCAGGTCGGAATCGGCTTTCTACGTGTTTTCACCCTAAGCGTAAGAATTTTTCGCTCTGCGAAAAAAGGAACCTTTTTCGTTTAAGTCTTACGGGGAGTCCCTCGACTGCATTGTATGTAATTTTTATTTCGCCCTCCCAAGTTAGCAAATCTTTTATTTTTTACGGGGAATCCCTCGACTGTATTATACTTACGTCATTTTTATTTTATTTTCGTTGTCAGCATTCGTTAGTGGTCAAAAGGGGGGATTTACATCATCAACTGGACTTGCCAACGCAGCTATGCCAAAATTTGGAAAACAGCAAAAGAAAAAATAAAGATAAATTTATGGAACATATAAATAGTATTTTTTTTTCTCCGAAGTTAGCAAAGGAACCCTTTGAAACCCTTTTATTTTTTTACGAGAGTTCAGTAAAAAAATAGTCTCTAGGGTGTTACGTAACATTTAGGGGGGGGGGGGAGGGGGGGTACAGAAAAACGTTACGGCGCGTTACATGGGGGGGAGGGGGGGTCAAAAATCTTCAAAAATTGCGTTACGTAATACTTGAACGCCCCCTAAGGATAACCCAGTTTTATCACAAGCGTATAATTTTATTCTTCGTATAAAATATTATTCTTACGAATGCAATTGGTATAACTAGACATACTCACAGTATAATAATTCCTAGGCATATTACCAATTCAATATTACTAGAGGTAACCCGTAAGCGTGTGACGGACTCCGACCCTCGTTTTTAGCAAAACACAATGATATTAAAAAAATCCTTAAAAATATTCACTTTATTGATAGGTATTAAAGTAAATTTGCATGAATTATTTTTCGCTGAACTTACGAGTAAGAATCGAAAATGATGGCTGTATTATATGATATTTCTAGAGAGAATGACCAAAAATACGAAATTGAACCTTTATTGGTGGGTGATAAATGGGTGTGACCCATCTTTATTTGCATAAAAAAATATACTTCAATGTAGATTTGTATACTTTTTGGTCATTCTCTAAATAGAGTTTTGATACCTACCTACCTTAGGTAAGAATTTATGGTAAAAAAATTAAAATCTAAATTTCCTTCATTAGTTCATTTTTTTCTATTATCTATAAATAATAATAATATAGATAACACTTTTCCAATCCAAGGTGTCTGTAAACCGGCGGAACTTATTGCCTGAGGCATATTTTTCCATTTAAGTAACTAGTCTCGTACAATCAGAGACAGGCCAACCCCGGGTAGAAATTTCCAGTGAAAATACACATCGAAAAACTCTGACCCGCCCGGGAATTCTACCCGGGATCTCATGATCTGTAGTCCACGCCAGTACAACTAGGCTAGCGAGATCGGTATCCATTTGTATACCTATTTGTTTTGTGTATCCACCTATGTCAAACAACTGAACTCAGGCACCACTACTTAGATAGCGCAAGATGTGTAGTAGCTCGCGGTGTTGCTTTGCTTCGGACGACCTCACAGCGCTCGGGTGCGTTTACACCGAACGAAGATCATCCAGAGCTAGAAATATATAAGTAATACTAGTTTTCCCGACAGACGTTGTCCCGTGGACCCTTTGGTCCTAACCAGAGGCGGCCCTTTCATTGTGCACTGCGCCTCCAGAGAAATAAAAATAAACGAATTAAATATAAACATTAAAATAATAATATTAATTCTAAAACGTCCATATTTCATTCGTATTCAAAGCTCAGATGGGATCAATGCGAGAATATAATTATATACGCGCAATTTGGTTGACTTTGTATGAAAAATTTCTTAAACGCGCCCGAAACGGTGGAGTAAGTGAAATGGGCTACTGTAAGAGTGGCAATTACGTATGCGAAAATGAGAGGGTGCAGGTGCAGAAGACAATAATTTTGTTAGTTTATTTCAAAGATGGCGTCGCGTGAAATTCGTTCCATACTAACTTTAATATTATATTATTTCTTATCCATTTTTTAACTTTTTATTAGTTATTCTGTTATCCGGAGCGGAGAAGAATCCAATAAATCACACATCGGAAGAATCTGTTGAGCCGATCTCGAGTTATAAGTGTTCGCACTAACCCAACTTTCATTTATATTAGAGATGTAGCATTATTTTTTGGTGGTTGATATTGACACAAAACGCGGAAAATAATATCATCACCAATTACCAAATTGGTTCTTGTTGTCTGCTCATGCTCTTTGTAGTTAGCTTAGTGTCAATATCTACAATCATTAAGGAATGCTCTCGCTCTATGTTCGTTTACTGTAAGTAAACGCACTTAGTGAATCAGTCAGTCTACTAGGGTCATATAATAATATACCCATACGATTATATAATTTTCCTAATAATATATACAGAGGTTAAATTGCTATGAAAATATATGTTGTATCGTGTGAAATTGCCTCCAAACAAGTGTATATTTACCTATTGTAAGTATCCAAGAAACCTAATGTAGCAACTGCGTCAACATGCAATATCATTATGGATACATTACCACATACCTACTCAATATATACGAGTAGGTACATACTTCAATGTAGATTCTAGCTTAGTTTATTTTGAAATTAAAATAATATACTTAATAAAGAACTCTTTTGATAAAGGTGTTTTAAAAAAAAAAATATTTTTCTGATCTAATAATTCGATATTCTTTACTTTAATTTAGCAAGTGCTTCTTTAAAGAGCGCTCCTTATATGAACAATATCCATGTTTCGATACGATGTACGATAGTTGGTTCTAGAGTTAAAATATTTCGGAATATTTGATATAGGCGACACGGCTAATAAAAAGCCGACTAATAAGATTTATCCAAATAATTTTGTTACTTAAGTTTAATGAAAAAAATATTTTATTCAGTAGGTTATCATATAAGTGTGTTGCCCATTCTACTGTATGGGTGTGAGTCCTGGCACCTGACCAAAGCCCAGGCACAAAAAGTCTCAGCTTTTGAAATGAAGTGCCTAAGGAGAATTCTGGGCGTAAGATGGTACGACAAAGTTTTTCCTTCACGTATTAATATATAGATAGAGCCACTTGAAACTTAGTGTGAGTACTTTTGTATAATTTGTGTATAGAGGAATCTCTTTTGTGGCACTAAAAAATTAGCTCTTTTACCTCTTACTTCTTTAACTGGAATTCTCCCAACAACATATTGCCTCTCTTAGCTGTTGGGGTCAGCTCTTCTCTTCCGAAGGTTTTATAATCGTCTGTTATTGATATCGTTAAGTTGACAGGGATAAATTAAATTCTTTGCGTGTTAGTCAAATTTCAAAACGCTATTTTTCTTACAATACCTACCTATAAGAATGGCCCTTTGACTGAAAAAACTCCGAAAAAACTCCAAAAAGGCTCTTGCGTAGAATTGAATTGGTTGCAAGTAATAACACAATTGTTGTGTTGGAGAAAATACACTCAGAATAGGAGCAACTATCAAAAGACGTAACAACTATTGGATACGAAGCAGTCAGTCGTCTTTTTGTCATTGCAGAATAAAAGCTCTTGCCTAGAACTTAATCGGTTGCCAGTATTTACGTAATTAATGAGTTGGTTAAATAAATTTCAGAATATGGGAATGTCAAGTCTCAATAATAAGAAGAAAGAATAATGGTCAATATCTTGTATCGTGAAAGAGGAAGATGGTTGGAGCCCGGGTTCGAACCCAAGAACTCCAGTACGAAAATCGGCTTCAGAACCTTTTGTCTCTACTATTTTTTTCGAAGGGCCTTAAATATAAGTGTAGGTATACGCCACTGCCGTTAACAATGAAAGTTTTAATGAAAACTCTAACGTTGTTAATAGGGATTGCCGCTACCTAGCGTTATACTGAAACAAAAGTTTTGCGTTCCCCTTTTTTTACGAGAAAATACAAAATAGTTGAGGTTCCAGTCTGTCGGACTTCAACTTTTTTTTTCATCTTTTTCTTTTGTTTCTTTTGTTTTAAACTAGAATGTTTTAAATCTGATTATATCCAATAATTGGTTTCTGGTGCAACTGTGAGACACTGTTTTAGAATACTACTACTTATCTATTTAGTTTTGCTATTATATAATAACTTTAAAGTAGAGAAATTTATATTATTTATAACATAAGTAGGTCCCTACATATTAATTTATCTTATATTAATATTATATTAATCTACTTATTAATTTTCACTTTTTAAGTACCTATTTGGAGATCAAAATTTCTACGATCAAAACTTCACTCAGAGACATAGAGAGGCAACAAGAGATCTCCATTGTGCTCGATCTTGAGCAATGCTTATGACATCCTCCCAAACCATGTCCAACTCCCTCAGCTCTGCCTCGAAGCAACGGAACATGGTATGAGAAGGTCTTCCATGTCTTCGAGATCCTGAAAAACAGTAGGTACTCTCCACGGCCAACTCTCATTCGGCATCCTCAACACCAGAAGATACCTGCCAACGTATCTATTATGTTCAATTTCGTAAGGTAAGGCATTCAAATTTATTATTTTGTAGTTTATAGTGTAGATACGTTGGGCAATATCTGCATCCATGGTTCTTTGTCGTATCACTTAATTTCTCACTTTATCTCTCAGAGTGATACCCAGCATGGCTCTTTCCATGGATCTTTGGGTAACCCTTATTTTTTCTGTACTCAGCTTGGTCAGCGTCACTGTTTCCAGACCATATGCTGCAACCGGCATTATGCACGTCTCATAAACTCTGCGTTTAAGGTTCATGGGGATTTTACGGTTTTTGAGTATGTGACTCATTTTCCCGAAGGCCGCCCAACTTAATCCAATACGTCTTTTGACTTCGGCGGTTTGGTTTTCTCTGCCTAGTCTTATGGCGTGTCCTAGATAAATGTATTCTTGGGTATTTTCTATTATAACATTTCCATCAATTTTAATTTGGGAGCCTTCTGTGCCCATGACCTTGGTCTTTTTCAAATTCATGATAAGTCCTACTTTCTTTGATGCCTCATTTATTTCCCGTAGCATTTCGGTCAGTTCTTCAGGGTTCTTGCTCAACAACAATTGATTAGGTAGGTTTATTTATTTAAAGTTAGTATTTAACGGAATTACTGACAAAAACGCCATCTGACAACCATTGAGTTTCAAAACGCAGATTTTTTATAGAATTTCTTTCAAAATTTCAGAAATATTTTTTAACATTCAAACATATTATTTTTAACTTATTTTTGTATATAAATTACAAATTCGAAATCAATTTTCATAGTAAAGACTGAACAACCTCTGTCGGGAAAGCTAGTAAGTATAAAATAAAATCTGTAAGTAGGTAGGATGTACCTTTATATAATTTTTTTTTTTTATAAGCACATAACAGGCTTTACAAAAATTTAAGAGTAGGTACCAGAGAAGCTGTGATATATTATTATAATGTATGTGTACAGAGATTCTAATATAATAATGGTGTTATACTACTTGTGGTTATCCGACGCGCAGATACTACAACTAAGGTTGTACCGGCAACGAACAGCGAGCTGTGCGTTGGATATAATATCAGTCTGCGCCGATTCATGGTGTGAGTTGGTTTGTCGCGAGGAGGTCGTGTCCGTATGAGAGGTTATTTTGTCGGATTTACGAGAAAACGCGTCCGACAAAATTATTACGAAAATCGTTGTGATAACAGCGAGTGTGAAAAAAGTCGATTGACAAAAAATAATATCAGAAAGAAAAGTTTGACGATTTAAATAATTTAATTTTAAACCGTGTTGTTGTTATGACGAGTTTTATTCGAGTTTAAAACAAAAAAAAAAACAAAAAATGTTCGACTTTTCTTTTTAAATCATTAAGTAGGTACCCAAGTCACTCATTCCGGATTTTAATTTTACTGTTAATAAGAAGAAAAAAAACATAATTATAACATTATATTTTTATCCGTAAAAACTGACGCAAAACTCGTTTTTTTTATTAGCGTCTTCATTTGGTTTTAAACGGAAATAAAATTTGTTTTGTTAAAAAAAATGTTAAGTTATTATTATCAAACCTAGTTTTTTTTTTTGGAAGATTTGATAAATCTGAATTCTTTAAAAATAATAATATGTAAGTGATAAAAAAAGTGTGTGATATTGTGTATTAATAAATTGATACATTAATAATTTTGAGTGTTGGTGATTTTGAATAACATACTATCAATTTGAAAAACTGTGTTTTTTTACATATTAGGTATATTTGGATACGAGAAAAAAAATATTTTATGCGTTTCTATAAAAAAAGAAAAACCCTAAAAACCTACCTAATATATTTATGAAAATATCAAATTATACAGTTATCAAGTGTTTAAAAAAATTTAAATTTTAAAAATATACCTATATGTATTAACGTGGTGGATTTGAATTTAAGTATTCAAAGTTAGAATTAATTTTGTGCTTGTTTTGAAATTTTTTTTGGAATCAAACTTGGGAGTTAAATAAGTGTTTGTGATTGATTACCAAAGTTATTTTTAAGGTAAGCAGAAAATGTATAATTTTAAAAATTAATTATAGTAAGTAGGTACCTACCTATTATACCTACCAAAGAATAATATTTTCATCTTATGATACCTATATCTTAACAATTTGTATACACACAAAACTATTAAGAAATTGGTATGTAAAGTATTTCGTTTTTTTTCCTGTTTCTGATGCTGTGAGTAGGTAGGTACCTACCGGTTTTGAACTACAAATTCGTTCTTTTTTTTATTGATGGTGTTTTGTTTTCTAGTTTTAGTCGTGTTGTCAAACTTCTACTTCTAATCGCTATGCGTTTTATCAATTCTTGTCTTCGAAGCAAAATAAATTTGTAGGTAACTAAGTAATTGTCGATTCTGTGCATAAACTACTATTCTAGTCTATAATAATTATCCAATTAGGAAAATAACGTTTTTCTCAATGTTTCTAAGTATTTCGCATGTTTTGATTTGTTTCCTGTTACGTATCAATCGATTTCTGTATTTAAAATACGTTGTTTTCTAATACGCTCATGGTAAAAAAAAAACTCATTTCGAGCTAAAATGTTACATTTTTATAAAAAAACCGTTTCAAGAAAGGTTCATAATGGTTTAGCGGGATACATACCTAAGCTTTTGAAAACATTTTTCAATCTAGTTTGGGATTTTTGCTAGTTTTAAATACTTTCAGCTGATAATTAAAATTACTTTGAAATTCATACTGTTCTTGTCCAATAGTGAGTTGATCTCTCACACAATCACTTTTTATTTGTGATCTCTAATGGGTGAACTAGGGAATACCATAAAAGATCGAGTGTTTTCGGTAAATGGAGTGAAAAAAAAAATGGCTAATGATTTTTACGAGAGAATGTATATTGTTTATTATTGTATGTTGCTATGTTTGTATTTTCTCTTGTTTAAAGTAACTTGTTAAATAAATAAATACAACCCCATAATCCCCCAAAGCACGAACTCTGCTCAATTTCGGGGGTAAAATATATATAAAAAATGTATAAATTTTATTATTGTGTATATGTATTTTGAGTGTTTTTTATTCTCTCAATAAAAACATTTGAATTTGAAAAAAATATCCCTTGCTTTTTAGATGTCTCGGACAAAATGTTGACCAATTTGGATACGATCTCTTTGACAAATTTTTGTGTGTTTGGTAGCATAGAGGTAACAACGCCGACGACGCGTTCGTATTGTTTCGTGCGGAGGTCTTGGATTGGATTCGATCCCGGGTGTCGACCATCTTCCTCTTTAACGCCACAAGTTTTAAGTAGCTTACTGTGAAAGAGTCAGGGAGTGTATTTCTGTTCACTTAGAGTGAGCACAGATACATTTATGTGACATTTTTGAATTACAATAAAATTATACTAGTTACAATATTCGACAACCATGTTTAATTTTTTTTTTACATAATATATTAGCAATCATAATATCTTGAAATTCAAACTTGTTAGAGCATTGAATTTTTTTTTTAAATCATATCGAAAATGTTCTAACAGAACGAAACACGTCTCTGGAATAAAATAATTTGCGTAGTAATTAAAAGACAATAGTGTTTTTTCATTCTCATTATAAATAACTATACGGTAAACACCAATAATATTATTTTTTTAAGTGTTTCAAGTTTATATTTGTCGGCTCAAAATGCCTTATAATATAAAGTCCCTTTCATTCGGAACGTAAAATATAATAATATGTGCCTACCTAAGTTTAAATTGGTGCTTTACCTATTATTATTGCTAAGTACTGCCTTAAACATTTTTTAATCCAAAATTCAGATTTATTTGTAGCCGCTTAAAGTACATGCTTTGAAATAATAATGCGTTTTTTTTTAAGAATCTGAGCTCATCCAAAGTGAACGTGATTCTCATGATTAGGAGTTTCGGAGACTTGAACATTACCACCTAATGGCGAACGCTGTTAACGCAAAGTGATCACACTAAGCCAGCGTTCGAAATAACAGTAGAAGACGGTCGTAAGGCCGTATTGGTTTGTTCCATTTAAAAATCTAACATCAATAATGAATTGTCAGAGTCATTAGTTGTTAAAATGTTCGTACAGATTTAATACTTTTGACATCTTTTACACAAAGCAGTAAATCTTGTGTTGTGAAAGTGGAAATGTGTACGAAAGCCGTCGACTGATACCATTGGTCTTCCAACCACTTCATTTTACTAAATATTCTAACCTATTCTATCGATAAACTATTAATTATTATCATTGTTTCATCCAAATCCAAACTCCCTTAAGACCCCACCCAGGGGCATAGGGAGGCAACAAGAGCTCTCCATTGCGCTCGATCTTGCGCAATGTTTATGACCTCCTCCCACACCATGTCCATGTCCCTCAGCTCTGCTTCGAAGGAGCGGAACACAGTGTGAGAGGGTCTTCCTCGTCTTCGGGACCCTGATGGGAGGAAGAACAGCGCTCTCCTCGGCCAACTGTCATTCGGCATCCTTAACACATGTCCCAGCCAAGTCCATCTCCTCCCCACAATGGTGGAGGTGATGGGCTCACGCTGGGTGCGCCGGCGTATAGCGTCGTTCGTGATGCGGTGGTACCATCTTACGCCCAGAATTCTCCTTAGACACTTCATCTCAAAGGCTGAGACTTTTTGTGCCTGGGCCTTGGTCAGGTGCCAGGACTCTTGTTTCATAATCATACAATATATTATTGTTATAAAGGATTGCGGTAATGTGATATTCTATCAAGGTTATATTACATACCTGGGTTGTTATAATTATAATTCCACATGTCACATGTCTTGTTTCGAAAATGTCACTGCTATTATTGGCTCTTCGAAAATCGTTACATTTGACAATTATTAGCTGATATTACAACCTTCTGTAACAATGGATTGACATTAAAACTCAAACGAAACAATCGAACTTCGAAAATGTTGATGTATTATAATTATTGTATGTTGAGTAACCAGCGAGATATAAAAAAAACTATTATTATTAAATAAATAAATTTAAATGAAACCATTATTTCTTATTCCACAATTAATTATTATTTAAAACCCTAGCTAGTTTCGCTGGCACAGGTGCCGATGGTCACAGACGACGTTTCATTTTAAACTAAGAAAGGATTAGGTTTCCAATTTAGAATGATTCTAAGTAATCCAAACGAGACTCGAATCCACGCCTTTAATTAAAGGAAATTGCTGTTTTAAAATAATAAAATGATTTGAAGATGGAAAGTTTACTCCTTTTCACTGTGATGCATTTCGTGACAAATCTTGGGTTTCACTTCCAATAAAATAATTTTTAAAACCAAGTAATCTTTCTTAGGATTTCAATCATAACTCATAATATTATTATTGACCATTGATTATAAAACTGATATTTCTGTACAAAATATCTCAAAAGTATTTTATTCTAAAATCATATTTTAGTGTGTCGATGAGAAAAATACACCTATTTCCGTGCTGAGTTTTGCTATGTTAATTTGCTCTTCTCAATTTGAGTTCTTTTTTTTTTTTAATTTTGCGCTACTATAATAATTCAATGTTATAACTAGCTTTCCAGACGGACATTGTCCTGGTAGCCCTAGTATAAGTTTTCGATGATCGAATATCGAAACGATCATCGAAAAAGTTTCGAAAATTTTCCATACAAAAATGATCGAACGATTCGATCGTTTGATTCTAGAACACTAGTTGCACGCTTATAAGCGCTTATTAGCGTGCAATAAGCTTTCCATGAAACTCGTACTAGCCCCACTGTAGTTCTTACAATGAATATTGAATATTGATTTCGAATTTATGATTTATACAAAAATAAGTTAAAAATGTGTTTGAATGTTAAAAGCTATTTCTGAAAGCTTTATAGAAATTCTATCAAAAATCTGCGTACCAATGTTTTGAAACTTAATGGTTGTCAAGTAAATTAAAAGTATGTTGTTATGGAATTTTTCACAGATGGCGTTGTTGTCAGTACCTAAATCCGTTCCATACTAACTTAAATATGATATACCTACTTATCAACAACTGATGACTGACTAATACTGTTCGATTTTTAAATGGTATGAACAAACCACTACGGGCTTACGACCGTCTTCTGCTGTTATTTCGAAGGCTGGCTTAGTGTGATCACTATACGTTAACTATGTTTTCCATTAGCTGGTAATGTTCAAATTCCCGAATATTATGAGAAATTTCAACATGTCATTGTGGAAAAATTCCATGGTGGTTTGTTGATACTATTTAAAAATCGAAAAGTTTTAGTCAGTAATCAGATGTTGATATATCGTGAAGATCTAGTCCTGAAAAAATGGACACAAAAATCTAGACAAACTTAGAACGTTGTATAACTTTAATATTTTATTATATACTAGCTAGTTACCCGTGGCTTCGCTCACGTGTTACTGTATTTGCTTTCTCTTCCTAAACAATGCAGAATTAATTATATTCGCATCAAAATTATTAATAATAAGAAACATCATCAACATTTCTTTTTTTAAATATATATTCTAAAATTTCCATTAAATTACTATATTTTTATTTATATTTGTCGTTATTAATCTGTATTTAAAAAATATGTGCTTCTTATACAAATAGAATCAGCCCGCGAACTTAAAAATTTCGCTAACTTGACTGACATTGTTCTATGAGAATCCCAAAAAATAACTCGAATAACTTTTATTCCATCAAATGAAGTTATTTGAAATCAATTTTTATATTGCTGGATATGAATAAAAAAATATTCAGGTCTCGAAAAGCAATGAAATTAGTGATCTTTAAAACACTTATTTCTATCTGCTTTGGGCATTTTTCAAGCTACAGACGTTTTTTTTAACATTTCAATTTATATCTTTCACGTTGATTTGTTGTTGTTTGTCTGGTCGTAGGTTCGAAATTTAGTTCATAAATATCTTATCCTAAGCAAACACGACATAAAAAGAATAAACGATATCGGTCCAGCCGTTCAGGTCGAAATAAATAACGTTAAACGTGAAAACTGTTAACGTTCCGAACGTTAACGTTTACCAAATTGAAAATGGTTTCCAAACAAAAAAAAAATGCGTTTCGTCTTCAATATAATAGCAGCGTCGTAATACTTCCAAAGATTTTGAGGTAACGTTTAACGTTAATTTTGAATAACTGACAGAATTATTTTTTTGACTCGGAATTTGGAACAGCATTGTTTAACGCACGTTGAACAACAGTTTTTACGTTATCTCTATGGAAATAACAACAAATTGTTAACGTTGGAGCTGTCGTTAATATTTCGACTTGGCCTCCAGGCGTGATGCGATGACCACGTAAAGTAGGTCTCTATTTTTATAATAACGTAATATTCTCCCTTTTAAGCCCCCCCGCTCACCGCAAGCCAGCCCGGAGGAAACTAAACCGCAGCAAACCCGACCCGCACAAAGCCAAACCCTAGCCCGATTGCCAAAAAGCCAGCCGCACACAAATCAAGCCCGTGGCGGTTCCCCCCAAACCACCCCATAATACGGGAGGCCTTGGACCCACTCAGGAGAATAGGTTAGGCATAAAGAACTCTCCATTGCGCTCGAAGTCGTCCGAGGCTCATTGTGCCTTTTCTAACCGGTTGAGTTTTAAGGAAGTGAGGTGGTCAACCTCAGTATTCTAATGGTATAAGTAATTGGCGTTCGACTATAAACGAATTTTCGACAATGTAGAGTAGGAAGAAAATTAACTGTCCACTGTTTATATTTTTTATTAGATGAAACGGATATCGGCAACTATCCGATATCCGGTCTGTCCGGCGGCGTAAATAATATCCTGCCGGATACCGAATAGTAAAAAGAGACATGTTTGGATAACTCATTGATTTGTTTATTAAAGTATCACTTAAGAAATACACCTTATAATCACAAAATAAATTCTACAACTTAGAAAATTGATTATCAAGCATAAGGTAAATTATGGAGAGTAATTCTATATAATATTCAATCAGACTATTAGACTATATAGAGGAAAACAGCAGCTTTGCTGGTCTTCGTAAGTAAGGGAAGTTTAATAAAACAACGTTTCGTCATATATCATCCTGGCTGAAGATGCAGATAGTTTCCGCGATTTTTGGAACAATAACGTTCCGGCAACGGAGTCAGTCCAATTGGTATATACCGCCTACGTAAGCGTAATTCATGCGTTGTACCCATGGTAATTTACGCACTGGCCGGGCTCTAGTAAGGACTTCTTTAGCATTCTACGAATTTTATAAATATTTGAAAATAAAAACACCGATATTTTAAGGGGAGCGCTTTTCTTTCTCCCGCAAGGGTTCCGAAGATAAAGAAGATCTTCTCATACCGAGAGGGTCTTCCTCGTGTTCTGCTCCTTCGAAGCAGAGCTGAGGGATCTGGAAATGGTGTGTGAGGAGGTCATAATATCCGGCTAACTGCTATCCCTTTCGTCTCTATTTTTTATACGTTCCAGTGGACAGTTAATTTTTTCGCACTATACAGTGACGAAATGATATGGTCATTGACTTGCCAGTGTTTTCAAATCAATTATTTACGATCTATCCTAAAATGATGTGAGGATTTTGTAGATAATTTTAAAATTTAATATTTTGCACTTTTACTACATTTGATATAAAATAATTTACCTATTGACTTCATAATACTATTTACCTTTTTTCAACATAATATTATATCAACTTGCTATTCATGGTTTACGCAATAAATTCAAAGCAAGATTACTCACATAGTTTTTTTTTTTGCTAGTGTTTTTATGAAATGGCTTCAAATATTTTGACAGATCAAGACATAAAGAATTGCAATACAATCCAGATTCTTTTCGTGAACTTACCGTAAATTATTTTAGTAGAGATAATAAATTACTAAAATAGGTAGGTACCTACATAATGATTTTAATGTCGATCGTAAAAAAAACAATTCAGAATCGCTGTACAGGATGCATGGTACGAAAAATATATTGAAGTAGGTAGGTACGTAAAGTGTTTGTCTGAATTCACGGAAAGTGTATTATTTATCTCTTATATAAAAATGGAACGCTAATTTGCGCGGTCATCGTATGGGTAAGAACACGTTGAAAGCCGATTACGATCCGCGCCGACCAGCTCAAAGATTGTTGTCTATGGTTTCCATGCATTTAAATGGGCATCTCGGGAAGCGGGTTCCTGCTTTTTCTGTGGGTTTCCCCATTCAAATGCATAGTAACATTCTTTGCGCCGGTTGGCGCTAGTCAGAATCGGCATTCTACGTGTGTCTTACCCTATGAGAACAGCTGAACTTATATCGCCCATTTTTTTGTCGTGTTTGCTTTTGTCTGAAGGGTCTTATGAAAGAAAAAAGTTGCACGGAATAAAAATAAAACTTCCATATTATTATTAGATTTTTTCTAATTTTGAAATTAAATCAGGCGTTTGACAGGAATCAGTTGTTTGATGAATGATACGATTCACGGAATGCTTATAGTAAATAATATAATGATATGTTTTATAACAGATGCAGCGGTTACAGTAGTTAAAAAGGTAATAATGAATTGTATCATTATACTAATTCAAATTCAATAATATAAGGACCACGTCGTCGTCTGTGTTAAATAACTTTAAACTGAAATCAACTTAAAGTTATACATAAAATCTCGAACATATTATTTATATTCCAAGGCGGGACGAAGTTTGACGGGTCGGCTAGTTCAAAACTATAATATTATTATTATTATAGATTACGCAATAGTTTCGTCACGTGTATTGGAGAAAGTAGGTTGGGTTGGGTATACCTACCTACGTATATAATATTCATACACGCTGCACCGGACCAGCTCGCGGTGTATGTATGTTTATTGTATGAAACGATGTCGTCAATAAATTAAATTTTTACAAAAATTGTTAAGAAAAGTTTGAGATGTACTGCTATGATGTATGTATTTTTTATAGAAAAATAAATTATCTAGTTGTAGCGTTTCGGCGTTTTTCGATATTTTTATAAAATTCTGAAATATAGGCACTGAAACTCGTAAATTTGTCATAAAAAAAATATTTTTCTTTATAAAAAAAGTTTGAGAAATCCTGGAACTTCTTCATTAAATTATATTTTAGATATTGTATTTTTCTATATACATACACAATTTTAGGGTTCTAGATTTTATGGTTTTCGAGATATATGGAAAAATTAAATAAAAATTCAAAGGTTGATAACCCCTGACTGAAAAAAAAATTCAAAATTCTGAGTATACAAATTTTGTATGCTTAAAGTATTCAATAGTTTCTGAAATTTTAGGATCTGTGCATCAAGCGAATCAAAAGTTATAAAGAGGGGACGGATACACACACATACACGTAGGAAAAGTGCCCCTCACCCCCTACCCTCTAATTAATGATATCTTTTGAAAACGAAATAGTATAATTTGACTCTTTCTGAAGAAATCATTTTTTTGAAATTTTGATAAAACCAGTTTTAAACTTTTTAGGAGGCACTTAAAAATCATCCCTTTTTATATGTGCCCTTTTTCGTCCCTTTTAGTTAAATTTTGGAAAAATTGCCAAATACGCTAACACTCATTTCTATAGAAGAATTCATATGCCAAATCTCAAGTTCGTACCATGTCTAGTTTCCGAGATATTCGCATACTTTGAAAAACATTCAACCCTTATTTTCACCCCCTTAGGGGTGGAATTTCCAAAAATCCTTTCTTAGTGGAAGGTTTTGTATTGAGACCTACCTGATTTCCAAATTTCACTTCTCTACGATTAGCCGTTTGGGCTGTGCGTTGATGAGTCAGTCAGTCAATCAGTCAGTCAATCAGTCAGTCAATCAGTCAGTCAGTCAGTCAGGCACTTTCCTTTATTATTATAGATTATGTGCTATCCATTTTACGAAATTTTAATAATAATTCTGTTATCCGGAGCGGAGAAGAATCCAATAAACCAAGCATCATAAAAATTTGGTCAGCCGATCTCGAGTTATAAGTGTTCGCACTAACCCGACTTTCTTTAATGAAGTCAAAATAATTTAAGATTTTCTTAGTTCGTATGTATCTCGACATTAATTATATGGAATATAATTATGATCTACCTACTCCAAAAATACTATTACTTTTAACCAAAATAAGTAGGTATGTATTTTGATGTAGGGGGCCGTTTTTCTTTTGTCTTCCACTCTGGAAGGATGATTGTCTCTCAGCATTGTCTTTTTGATGCAAGCAATCCAAAAAGATCGACTTCCAGTATAATTATTATAATGTAAACTTCACGAATTGGCGGGATAATCATGTAAACGTTTCTTTTACATATTTCGAACCTTGTTCAACCTGATGTAAAACACGAAAAAATCATGTTTACAATATAGTAGGTACACTGTACACCCTTATGCAAATTTTTACGGACATAAATAAATAAATAACACTCTTCTATACATATTCTCTACCAGTCAACCGGTCCCATCCAATTTCAAGTGAAAAAACACATTGAAAATTTTTGACCCGACCGGGAATCAAACCTGGGACCTTTTGATCTGATGTCGGAGCCTCTGCCACTACGCTACCGAGGTTCGGTATAATAATTTATATTTTTTCAATATAGTTTTCACTTTTATCCTTCACTAGCTAATACCCGTCTTGCTTTACGTTTTTAATTCAGATTGTCAGGCTTGATCGGTAAGTAATTAAACAGGTTCTAGTCTAGCTTCTCATTGCTTAACAGACCTCTATAACTGACATAAGCACAGAAAAAGAAGAATGACACTTTCACAATCCATAAAAAGAGAGAAGAATTTCAACACATTTAATGTTTATAAAAAAGAGAAAAGTTTGAATTACATTTATTTTTATTTCAAATCAATCTTGAATCTTTATTACATTAAATATATTTGAAAATTGTAAAAATTTGTATCTATGATTACCATAAATATACCTGCAAGGATCCACGATGATCAAAATCCAAGTTGTATTTTTACATTCCAAAATTGGCAATTGGCAAACATTTAATATTTTTCAGTATGACTTGATTCTGTCCTCGTTGAATTGGTAACTTTGATAAAGGTTTTTACGTTTTGGAAATTCACCAATTAGTCCTTATTGTTGAAAATGCCACCAGAGCCTGTAAAAATATAGTTACACAAAAAATTAGTCAATGACATTATAACTGCCATATAATTATTAATATTATATTGTTTTGAAACAAATAACTATGCTTACCAGTGGATTGTTCATTAATATTCATGTTCGTTATTTATAATTAAAAAATAACCAGACAATAGAAAGTTGGTTACATTTTATTATTTTCATTAGAAAAAGAATAGTTCGAATAGTTCTTCAATTTCTAGTTGACAACAAAATTAGAAGTGTCAAAAAATTCATAGACAACGCAACAAAATATTTCTTTTTTAGTGCTGCAGTCGTTTTCGAACTAATACAAAAGTTTTGTAAAAAAATACGTAGGTGTGTATATGGTGTGTATCGTAAGTAATTTGAGGTAAGTATTTTTATTAATTTAAAGAATACATTATTTACACAAAATACACATTAAAAAAAATCATTATCTTTCACAAAAATATTTCATTTTAATCATAGCCTATGGTTCACAGCTGTCATTAATTTTGACACATAGACGATGTAAACAAAACATAATTAACTGTTGTTCGAAGTTTGAATAAATTATAATATAGGAATATTATTGCTGCTGTTTATTTTTTTCTAAGTAGGTACCTACATTATAATATTAAATTAATCAAACTGCACATAAAATAATATTTTGTTGTGAATTATGTAGATAAAAATATGATTTCTCTTAAGTGTCATTTACCTTGAAATCTAATGTACCCAACCCATGACTGTATGTTTTTAATTAACTTTGTTTTAAAAGTTTTATGTTCTAGGTATGCCTTAGTTTGATTTCTTAATTGTTAATATTGATTTCATTGTGATATTATTCATTTAAATACTTTAAAAAAATACCTGTAATAAAAAGAGTGTTGATTTTGGCTAGTTATAGATGTATTATATACCTACAATAACTTTAATTAATGTACATGATATTACATAACGTAAATTATGTGGAAGATGAAATGACATTAGGTTTATGTCGTATCATAATAATATTATATTTATTCTAGGATGAATGATTTGTCACAAACCTTTGCGGGTCGTCAAGTAAGGCTTCCAATCAAACCTCTTATTGGCCGCTGTCTTTGAAGAATACTTCTTTTAACACAATTGGTTTAAAGTTAAGTATGTGACACCCTATGAATATTTTTTTTAATTAATTTTCACGCCAACAATACGACCATGAGTCCAAATTTTTAACAGTACTTTTATAATATGCAGGATAAAATAAATAAGCTAATGTGGTTTTGAGTTTATTTACATACTAATTTAGATACAATGTAATACCGCTGTTGAGTGTGATTAATTTCAATACAAATATTATATTTCTAAATTATTATGTGGATAAAACAAACGTTTTATTAAACTGATTAAAATCCTGAAGCCATTTAAAGATTCTCAATTATTGTCAATTTTATTTCTTTCTCTCAACAATTCTGTCAAGTTCACTGTACGTTATGATCTAATTTATCGGCTACTGTTTTACCGACCAGTTTGTTTATGGAATGTTCATACCAATTTCAACGATGATTTTAAATTTAATCTTTTTCAACGATGAATATAAGATTTAAACGTTATTTATATTCCAGGAATATAAAATGATTCAACAATTATTTTTAAATTATTTAATACCTATCTACATTAGAATATGATTTTATCAGGCACCTACATAAATACTTATCTATTATCAGTGGCTACGACGCTTTGTAAAAAACTATGGCCATAAATTTTCTAAAATATGTCAAACTTCAAAATGGAGGAATGATTTTTACAAAATTTTGCATTAAATCTTTATTTATTGAGAATAATAAGATTTGAATAACATTTATATGTATAACAAATCAATCTCCAATTATTTTATTGGATTTTCATACAGTAATACCAAGATTCCGTTCAACGTTTACATGAGTAATTTTATTTCCAAAAGATGGCATCTGTCTTTTTTGAAAACGTAGTATGAAGATCCTAAAAAAATAAGAGTTTTTTAAATAGCTTTAAATATATCAAAGCTTATGTAGTTAAATATATTTAAGAACGCTCTCTGGAATTTTGCGCGGCTTTTGGCATATTAATATCTGACCTTTACGTTTGTTTTCTATGATTGATGCTGTTACAAAAATATATATAAATAAACGGACTAAAATATTATGTAGATGTGGCATGCACATTGCACATGCAACTTTGTCCAAGAAACCGCTAATTCTCTTCACAATATAAGTCACACTGATTTTCGAATGTGCTATTTTTACTTTTTCTTTTAATGATTGACTACGTCTTTTACTTGAAATATAATTTTTTCCCATATTTTTATTCATCCCTAGTGAATTCCTACCATCTAGACACTTTCTTCATTCGGCGTAAAAAATGTGTTTTTAGACAGTTTTTTCCTAGTTATTTTTTTAATCTCCTTAGATGATATTTTAGAATCGAGATACTAAGTCGCCAAAATGAAAACCTAACCGTTTAAATTAAATATCAACTTACGGCCGTTTTAAATAAAAACGACTAAAGAACTCTTTAACTGAAAGAACAAGCTACACTTTTGTATAGAGGAAGTTTAAAAAAAACGTTGTCCTCATTAATATGCTCATGAGTGTATTTAAATAATTGTGTGAAATTACCTAAAAAAATAACACTTTTCTCTTAACTTTATTCTTGTTAATAAAAAAAAAAACTTAATTTTTACCGAATAATAACAACGTACTTAATCACTCTGTTTTTGAAACAATTTTAAAATAAAAACGTGATTAAACTATTACGTATTATTAAATTCATATAAAGTGTCGAACTCGATATTAAAATTCCTTATTAAATAGATGATTATATACAAATTAAATCTCCCCAAAACAGGCCTGACCTAGTAGGATTAATTATTATAATGTGTAAAAAATGATTTTTGCAACTGAATCATCATCATCTCCATCGGATCCTCAATTCTGAGGATCGTGAGCATCATCACATACCAGCTCCACCAGGCTGTCCCAGAGCCCCCGTCCGTTGTCGTGTGCGGGGGGCCTCCCACAATCCCCCGTTTCCTAGCTCCCTCGGTCACTCCATCTCTTCGGATTACCACCCCGACCTCTGGTCAAACAAATGAATGAACAAAATGAATAAAGTTTTAGGGTTATCAGCTTAAACTCTGGTCACCTATTGCTTTCAATCCTAACTAAAATTGATGAATTAATTAGTCAAAATGTGCTTATTGACACTAAACGTCAAGATTACACTGTCTCTTTCCCGCTTTCATTATTTTGCCGCCAGTGAAAGAGATGAAAATATTTAATGCTTTGTACTTTTCTATGAAAACAAAACGTTCGAAACGACGTTATTTCTTTCTGTTGTCCATGAAAAATCGGCTCTAGAATACTTATTCAAAATTTGAATGTTGGTTGGGTAGGTACCTCCATGAAGATTGTGAGGGATAGGGTCGGATAATATAACAAGATCAGCAAAATCATGATATAAAGGTGGATAGGCATGTTCCATTCCATTCTTATACGAGACGTGACAAGGAGGCGAAAGCAACACCAGCAAATTACCCGCATACTAACGGCGGGCAAATATACGCGTTTTTGTTACTTCATCTTATAGGCTGGGTTGAAAAAAAAGACAAAAAAATTGGTTATACTTATGTGATACTTGATTTTAAAAAAACACCATGCTCAGTTAGTGCATTACCCCGAAAATTACTCTCATTGTCTTCGAAAGTAGGCGGGTCAGTTTATCAGACAATGTTTTTTTATTCATGCCAATCTTCTCCTTCTTCTCAGCCTATTCTCGTCCACCTGCACGGAGCCCTCCTCCATCTCCTTCCACGCCGCTTTATCTTGGGCTCTCTGGACCCAGTTGAATCCAAAGTGTTTAACAAGAGTGTCCCTCCACCGTAGTTGTGGTCCCCTGACGCTCCTGGCAGTCGTTCTGGGTCTCCAGGTTTCGCCCCTCTACGAACATTTCTCTGCCTGGCCTCTTCCATGTGACCTGCCCACCGCCATTTGAGGGAAGCGATACGTTGCGCAATATCAGCTGCAACCTTGGTTCTTTGTCGTTTCGCTTCGTTCCTCACTCTATCTCTCAGGGTGATACCCAGCATGACTCTTTCCATGGATATTTGGGTAACCCTTATCTTCTCTGTGCTCAGTTTGGTCAGCGTCACTGTTTCCAGGCAATATGTTGCAACTGGTACCATGCACGTCTCATCAACTCTGCGTTTACTCTGCTCATGCCAATGGAGTACAAATATTATTAGAGAGTTTTTTGCGGATGCGCAGAGCTGAAAATTGTTTCCTTCAACTTGTAGTCACGCGATTGAAAATAAATTAAAACATTTATTCATTGAGTCACAATATTGTGTATAGATTATTAATTGTTGATTTATTTATTATTAATTATTAATTGTTGTTATTTTAATTCTTATATTTAATCTTATATGTAAAAGGCGTTAACGCCGTGTATTAGGTGTATAAATAAATAAATAAAATCTAATTTTACACACACGCATCCAACTCAACTGCACTTGATTCTATCTATACCGTATTTTTTTCAGGATTGGTCTAACGCAGGTTT
This sequence comes from Mystacides longicornis, assembly GCA_963576905.1. NCBI lineage: Eukaryota > Metazoa > Arthropoda > Insecta > Trichoptera > Leptoceridae > Mystacides > Mystacides longicornis. Next base: position 2,656,312 of record OY756439.1, on the reverse strand, counting down.
TATAGATTTTAACTTTGCTTTCCTTCAAAGTGTGTTTATTTCTCCATACGGTAGCTTTCGTGCATCCAGCTACAGCGTCAGCTTTATTTCCATAACTTTTGACATCTTCGTAAGGGTCGCTACAGCTAGATACCTCAACTCCAATAGATACTTAAGTCGCGTCACATGTTATTCTATTGTATCATCATCTATTACTAGATTGCATTGAACTGACTATCGTGAAATAACCATTTTTTTGTTTTATTTATGCAGATTTTCATGTTGAAGAGTCTAGCTACTGTATTGGAAATATTTTTCTTTATAAACACCCCACATATTCGATAAAGGATACCAACCAATTAAGTGGAAAAAAAAAGAATAATATCTGAAGTACCTGGTAATGCCTCGGCCTTCGAGTCAATGCCAGTAAGACGAAGCTCATGTCGAATAATGCCTGCCCCGATAAACAGCTACCGATAACCATCGATGGTCACCAGGTCTCCCGGGTGGATAAATTTAAGTACCTGGGAGCAACCATTACCACCACTGGTGACCTCGGGGCTGAGCTCCCGATACGTATCGGTATGGCAAGTGGCGCCTTCAACAACATGACCAAGATATGGAAGGCGTCGGCGTTTAGTGTCGAGACGAAATGTAAACTGTTTGATGCGTGTGTGTTGCCCATTCTCCTTTATGGGTGTGAGTCCTGGCACCTGACCAAGGCACAGGCACAAAAAATCTCATCCTTTGAAATGAAGTGCCTAAGGAGAATTCTGGGCGTAAGATGGTACCTCCGCATCACGAACGACGCTATACGCCGGCGCACCCAGCGTGAGCCCATCACCTCTACCATGACTTGGCTGGGACATGTGTTAAGAATGCCGAATGACAGTTGGCCGAGGAGAGCGCTGTTCTTCCTCCCATCAGGGTCCCGAAGACGAGGAAGACCCTCTCACACTGTGTTCCGCTCCTTCGAAGCAGAGCTGAGGGATATGGACATGGTGTGTGAGGAGGTCATAAACATTGCGCAAGATCGAGCGCAATGGAGAGCTCTTGTTGCCTCCCTATCCCCCTGAGTGGGGTGTAAAAGGGAGAATTGATTGATTGATTGACCTGGTAATTGAATCTGGGACCTCATAATCAGAATTGTGCACCTAAGCAATGCAAGATATCAAGATCAATTAATTTAACACTGCTTGCTTAAATTCCAATCAAGTTTAATAAGTCAAACAAGATTAATACAGAATACACGTTTTTTTATTATTTAATACAAATAATTAAATTCTTTAGGACTTCTCTTACACATGCAAGATTCGTCCAAGATACCCTCTATATTCTCAGCCCACGACACCCAGGGGCATCCCATTTCTGGGAAACTCTCTCACACAATCTATTTTTCTTTTCATCTTTTTTTTTTGCAAAACCCTTTTCACTCCACCCTAGCGCCATCTATCATATTTAACTTTTCCCACGCACATAATAAATATTGGAGAACTACTTACATTATATTCTTTATTTGAAAATTCGAAAAAAATCCCGTTTTTTTTCTTCTTCCTTTTTTGAAAATCGTACATACGGACAAAAAATATATTCGAACCGCGTTTTCGCTTTAACGTTTTTTTTCTTACGCAAAAATAGATTAATTTTCATACATGAAATGAAATGATAGCATTTTTTTTTTATTTAATAATTACGGGAAACTCTACACAGTGATCTGTGAAATTTGATTTAGAAGTAGTAGATTTTTTTTTTTTATGAAAATTTTATGTGGGCTCACGCAAACACTAAATATATTACGCTTTTAACATCTTTTACAAAGCTTGTGTTGTGATAGAGGAAGATGTTCGGTAACCTACATCCTACACTTCCAAAGTCGGTGACTGAATCACTTTAAATGTTTGGCAAAATAGGGAAATTTACCAATCAATCAGCAACATTTTGCGCACATAACTATAATGGAGGCAACATAAGCTTTCAGCTACATAATATTATGTTAATTATCAAAGACCTTCTGCCATTCCACATAAGAGTCCTCAGCTTTGCTTCGGAAGACGCAAGCAAGACGCTCCTTCTTGTCTTAAAGACCATGATGGGTGAAACCAAATTGCCCTTATTGTCCATATGTTTTTTTTTTATATTAGGTAGGTACATGCAATATTTTTGCTTGAATAATATACAATTAATCAATCAAAACTTCCTTTGAATTCCACTCAGGAGCATAGGGATCGATCTTGCGCAATGCTTAGGTATGGTCTCCTACAACACCATGTCCAACTCCCTCAGCTCTGCCTCGAAGAAATAGAAAACGGTATGAGAGGGTCTTCCATGTCTTTGAGACCTTGATGGGAGGAAAAAGAGTTCTCTCCTCGCCCAACTGTCATTCGACATCCTTAAAACATATCCCAACCATATCCATATCTTCTCCACAATGGTGAAAGAGATGTACCTTTGCTGGATGCGCTGGCGTATACTTAACCCAATATATAATCAGGACATAAATGCTTGAAGCATTCTTCTACCAGTTAACCAGTCCCCGCCAATCTGTGAAACGATTTCAACCCATAATAAAATGAAAAACATATTTTTTTACCCAACCGTGAATTGAACCCGGGACCTCTTGATCTGAAGTCGGCGCCTATGTTACTACGCATTTGAGTTCGGTACATCAATTTAGTCTACGTAAAAAAACACTCATTCAATTTTCTCTTTCCAAATATCTTTATTTTGAAGTCTCTTATTGACTATATTTATTAGGGGGACCTTCTTAAAAAAAAAGTATTATAATTTCTTTAGATTTGTTTTCCCTCCAAAATATTTTGAAGTTGTTTGGTAAGAGGTATATATATCTACCTAATAAAATATGAATGCTCCTCACAAAAAAACTCAAAAGCTGATGGACATTGATTGCTTTTTTTGTGTACTCAGGTCCGGTCCCTTGGGCTATGTGTTCTAAATAAATGTAATATTTATAATATTATGTTTGTTTGTGTTTTATGATGGCAATGATTTATTTGAATATGAGAATATGGTCAAAAATATTCATTATAATGGACTTACATACTCTTGTTCAACTTATATCGTATGCTTTGGTTTATTTATAATCAAAGAAATTACACTCACGTTATTGACTATTTGAGAAAATGCTGGTGAAACAACTTTGGTGCTAGTACCTACGTGAAGGAAAAACATTGTGACAATTTTTACGAAAATTTCTCTCACACACACTTCTATGAACGAAAAAACTCAACACACACACTTCGATGTATTTGACATTAATTGTCACAGATTTTTTGTTTATCTGCGGTCAAATTGAGAATTGAATAATATTTTTTTGTATTAAATAACCATAGAAAAAACATATTATAAAAATTTCGAATTTGAGGTATTTGAAAGAAAATTGTGAAATAGCGCTCGCTCAGTTTCTGACAAAGGAATCTTAATAACGGTCGATCTTCGAGCACTGGCCGACCACTAGTAGTTTGTAAAATGACACACTTGCATTTGAATGCTTTTATAAAATTTGCCTTTGTACATTTTCGTCAGGATAGCTTATAATTATTACTCTGTTCCAATGATCAACTAAATGCATTTGAATGCTTTTATAAAATTTGCCTTTGTACATTTTCGTCAGGATAGCTTATAATTATTAATCTGTTCCAATGATCAACTAAATGCATTTGAATGCTTTTATAAAATTTGCCTTTGTACATTTTCGTCAGGATAGCTTATAATTATTAATCTGTTCCAATGATCAACTAAATGCATTTGAATGCTTTTATAAAATTTGCCTTTGTACATTTTCGTCAGGAAAGCTTATAATTATTACTCTGTTCCAATGATCAACTAAATGCATTTGAATGCTTTTATAAAATTTGCCTTTGTACATTTTCGTCAGGAAAGCTTATAATTATTACTCTGTTCCAATGATCAACTAAATGCATTTGAATGCTTTTATAAAATTTGCCTTTGTACATTTTCGTCAGGATAGCTTATAATTATTAATCTGTTCCAATGATCAACTTAATGCATTTGAATGCTTTTATAAAATTTGCCTTTGTACATTTTCGTCAGGATAGCTTATAATTACTCTGTTCCAATGATCAACTAAATGCATTTTCCGGAATATTTCAGTTTGATACCGTGTTTTATTATTGTTTTATTATATCCAAAATCAGGGTATCAAATTTCTGGTAAACTAACATTAGGTTTAATTGCAAAATCATTATGAGATGATATCGAGACAAAATAATATGTCTAATTGTCTCTCCCGTCCAACCCAAAGTGTGTCAACAGTATTAAAATTTGGTTCAAAATCTCAATCTTACGCTTTCAAAACACGTTTTAAAATTCTGCTTTTTCATATTATTTAAGTTATTATAGTGGTATAGGCGAGCACTCGAAATCACGAGGTTCCGGGTTCTATTCTCGGTAGGTACGAACAGTTTTCCTAACTGTTCTTCACTTGAACTTATACCTGTGGTTGGCCTGTCTCAGATTGGACGGAACCGGTCGACTGGAAAAATTGCTTAGGCAATAAGTTCAGTCAGCTATACTGACACCTTTGTATATAGAAAAGTGTTAATTTATTTTATTTATAGTCAGATTTGTAAAAGTTAAAAAAAAAGTTGAATAAAATTCCTTAAGTTGAAGAGAAAAAAACTAAAAGTTCTGAAACGAAGACTTGTTCGAAAGTCGAAAAAACTGCTAGTGACTCAAAACTAGTTGCCTACCTTGAAATCGATTCAGCTTGATAATAGTTAGTAAACTTACGTATCATGCTATTTTTTATTTCTTGTGGTTTTATTATATCATTGTTAAGAAAATTCGCAATGTCTTTTAGTATCGAAATTCGGAAATCCACAAAAAAGCGAATAAAGAAATCTTTACAATCGATGCTGTATATGGGCGTTTAAAAAAAAAACAAACGAACAAAAAAAAAGACAATCGAATAAGGGATAACAACAAACAAACAGAAAAACGGAGAGAGAAAAATGAATGACGTGGTCTAGCGGTTGGCTATTGATGGAGAAAATGTCTGCGGATAAGAAAAACGAATCAAAAGAGGGAGATTAGTTGTTAACAAAGGCATCGAATGCTGGAGAAATCCGCAGTAGTAGAAGTTGTTGTTAAAAACTGCGTTGCTGATAAAGAAAATAAAAGGGAATGGAAAGAAAGAATGAACACAGAAGAAAGAAAGCGAATGAATTGAAATACCTCTGAATAGAAAATAATAACCAATTCTTGTGTCTCGATTAAAATTCCCATTTCGTCATGTAGAAAGCGTTTTGATCCCGGTATTGGGGCAAATCATTTCCTTCAATTGTAAGAATGAAAATATTTTTGTTATCTGCTATTGATTCATGATTTTGTTTGTTTGATACGGTATAATAATATGAAAATTATATGTATGTATGAAAATACAAACCTTTGTATTTTCATTCAATTTAATTCATGACTTTCTAACTTGACTTTTTATTTCCTCGAATTGTCTTCTTTACTTATATCATACTTCTTTTCAAAATAAATTGTGGATTCTGTGGTGATGTTTCCACCTTTTGGGACTTCAATTGCCAGTTTGTTTCCTCTGCTTCCAAGGTCAGTTTTGGGAACTTTCTCTTTAGGCAAATAAAAGTACAGTTCGATTTTCGCCGATGTCTTTTATATTGTAAATAGGTACTGTTAGTTTTGCCGGCTTAACGTCTTGCAGATGTTTGCGTCAAGACTTTGTTCTAGGGGTATTTTCTGATTTCTTTCTCTCTCGTTGGTGACTATTCATAGTTGAAAATTGGAAAACGATTAATTTTTACATAACCAACGACTTTGAATTTGACAATAATTGTTGGACCATATTAACCCATTGACTCTGATTCTCTACCACATAAGAATCGTTCAACTTCTTAGAGAGAAAGATGTTTGTTAAAAATAACTTGCTTAATCCACGTGAGCTCCCAGTGTGGAGCATATAGATTGTGGACGCCACGAAGTTCCTCCAAGCCTCTCTATCTTGCGCCAGTTGCAGAGCTTCATCCCAGCTTAGTCCAGCATCTTGTAGAACTGCAGTGAATGCCTGCTAATTTGTTAATTTTGGCATGCTAAGTAAATATATTGTGTGGGTTTGAAGATTTTTGAAAAACACTTTCATAAGGACAGTCAGTATAGGAGAGACTGATGTAAGCGTCCCTCTTGAGAAAGCCCTCCTTAAAGACCTTGCAAAACATTATGGAGACAGAGTTCGGTGCAGACAGTGTTGGAATTCCCCTACAAAAGAAATTATTCAACTAGGCCTCATTTAAAGAAGTGAGGATTGAAATCCAAATATTGTTCAGTTGAAACGATCATTGCATTTTGGTATAAGTAGGTTCTTATGAAAACTCTACATCGTCTCCGAAGGGTTTTTGTGGTGATATTTTTAGTAGATAGTCCAAAAATAGTTAGAAGATTTTGTGTAGTTTTGTTTCAGTAATAATGATCATATATGTGCCTTGTTTTAAAATACTGGCAAAGATTTCTAATATATCTGAGTATTGAACAAAACATCAAAAGCAGCCGTGTTTGTTAAACTTTGATGGTATAGCTGACACCCTCATAACCATATTGTAATAATAATTATTTTAACATCTGTGTGTTTAGAGAGAAAGCAAATTTTGTAGAGGATAATGTCTGTGTAATTATCAAAGGGGTTGCCAGTGAGACCCATTATCCGGGACTTGGCAATTTAAGACAATCGATATTAATTATTGACAGGTGTGAGGGATATATTAATGGGCATTGATTTGTAATTAACGCTGGTATGGGCACAATCTGGATTAGATTTTATGAATGTTTTTGATGATTTAACTAAACACATCATAGTGTTGTTCATTTACGTAGCATTTTTTTCCACCCATCGCCCACTAAAATGAGGCGCATATAAGATAATAATATCTACAATCTTCGGTTCAGCCGTTCTTGAGTTATGTAGAAATTACTGTACCTAATTTTCTTTTATATAATTAACTAGCTGACACCCGTGTTGCTTGATGTTGGTACAATTTCTCTGGTACGGCGCAAGCGATCCCTGCTTTACCCATCTGTCATGGCTTACCTTAAATTTTATATTTTTCTGTGAAAATCGTTATAAAATAAGAATAATAATTACAAGAATTCTACTTTTATTTTTTGTATTTCAAATCAAACTTCACTCATTTTTATAAATTTTCACACCGTAATGGTAGGTCACAACCTACAGTTCTATACAAACTTTACACGTATAATTTTGCTTTTAAAAGATGACTGATGAATGATGATCCCATTTATTGAAATTTTTGTATGAAAATTTTAAATAATAATTGAGAAAGCAATTTTTTTTATCTATGATTACCATAAATATACCTGCAAGGATTCCCGACGATTAACATAAAACCTAGAGTCTGCGGTGTATGCATGATGTGCCAACTTAAATGTGCCAATTGAAAATATAAATAAATGAATATATTAAATACATAAGTGTATTATTATTTAGATATATATAAAGTGTCAGGAAACTTCGCAAAAATCACCTCTACAACTATTTGAAGACCCATGTTTTTACTGAACTTCCCGTACTTACACCGTAAAGTATCTTGGATTCTCCGTTCATGCACCGGATAAAATTTTAGTGTTTTCTCTTCATGAGAACAGAGCAGGTGCAATTGTGTCGGCGCCACCAGTCATATACGAGAACCAACATTCAGTACCTCGGTATGAAGTTCAAATAAAATTTTAAATATGACTCTAGCTGTTTACTACTTACATACAGCTCATAGCATGACCGTTTCTACTATGAACATTTATTTACTCAAACTTTCGTACATGTTACACCTGACTTTATATTATAGTAAAATGTAAACAATCAACTATTTTTTGATACTTATATTACGACACCTATGATGCATCGTTTTTTTTTAATTCGTTACGATTCGACCTTCTACGGGCTTTCGACCTTCTTTTACTGTTGTTTCAAAGGTTGGTTTAGCGTGTTCAATTTACATCCATTTAAAATGTTCATTGGTTGGTCAAATTTCGTCATCATCCCTCGCCGAGATAGTACCCAATGAGACAATCGCCTGATGCTAATGTTTCCTTAGAAAGTCTATGTACGTTTTTTAAATAGTAAATAGATAAAATCAATCAAATCTCCCTTTAAATCACGTCTGGAGGCAAAGGGAGGCAACAAGAATTCTCCATTGCGCTAGTTCTTCTACAATGTTGATTACCTGGTCCCATACCACGTCCAAAACTTTTAGGGAGCTCAGTCGAAATAAATAACGTTAGACGTGAAAACTGTTAACGTTCCAAACGTTAACGTTAACCAAATTGAAAGTGGTTTCCTAACAACAAAAAAAATGTGTTTTGACTTATATAACAGCAGCGTCGCGCGTCATAATGTTTCCATAGATTTCGAGGTAACGTTTAATATTAATTTTGAACAAAACTGTCAGAATATTTTTTTCGACTCGGAATTTGGATCAACATTGTTTAACGAACGTTGATCATCAGTTTTTACGTTATCTCTATGGAAATAACAACAAATTGTTAACGTTGGAGGCTGTCGTTAATATTTCGACTTGGCCTCCAGCTCTGCTACGATAATATTAGGTGCACATAATATTTATTTATTATAAAAATCGAGACATTTATTGAATAAATGAATCAGGCTGGTTATATTGATAAATAAATTACCTACTTTAGATTAGATTTCTCTATAATTACAAAGGTGTCAGAAATAATTGCTTATAGCCAACTGCTCTGGCTCGGCTCATGGGCAAATCAAAGTCCGGAAGGTCTGGGATGTGTGCTCAGGGGAGAGAAGTACGAGCTACTGCACTTGATTTTGATGGGCAAAATAAAGGGTCAAATAGGTGTGGGCCGAAGACAGATTTCCTGGCTTCGTAATATCTGGGATCGAACTGGATATGAACGGTTGAGGCTCATTTTGCAGCTAGTCAAGACTGAAAAAGATACCTTCTCTCGAGCGATATTCGACGTTGGAGGGAACCAACATGAAGAAAATAATCAATAATGAGTGAAAGGCTAATAGCTATATTAAAAAAATAAAAAAAAAAAACATGAAGATGAAGAAGATTATAAAAAGTGACAACTTTTTGAGGAATTTGATTTATTCTAACAACAATCTGTATCAAACGTTTGGAGAAGAATTCGAGAAATGTGATTATAAATATAGCGGAACAAAGCGATGTCTTCAAGAAAAGGACAATTGAAGGAGTGAAGGAAGGTATAATATCGCCGAGGAACTGCCGTAAGTGTTGGTAACACGAGCGCATACAATACCTGTTTCATTGTCAAACTCTTTACGGTGTGGAATTTGTTCGATGATAATGTTGCGCCTCTTAAGGTATCATTTTTTTACTCATAGTATATGGAATATACATGGAGTCTTGTGATCGGATTTCAAAAAAAAAAAAAGATTTCGCTGAAATTAATTTTCTCGACATTTTCGAGTCCAAAAATGCAATTTTTTTTTTTTTTTTTAATTTCCGCTTACCCGTACGCGTACCCGTACCTACGCGTACGTCAAAAATCGATCGGTCCTACGTAAGTTATGGTATCCCACAGAATTGCGTTTTTCATGTTTTAACGGAAACATGCTTCATTTTATGTATTTTATCACTTCCCAAAACAGAAAGTTGATATCGATACTAGAAATATGTTTTTTGATACACGTCAATTATGGTATCATCACTTTTGACAAAATAGTCCGACGTATAGCATTGTATTGTCTCTGGACACAATACACGCCGTCTGACTACTTGCACACGCCTATTGTAAGTTCTCTTTACAATATTATACGACGTTCGACTTAACAAAAGATGGATCATCTATTATTTTGTTTTTATTTATTAAGAAATTAGTTGCCGTGTGTACGCGCACATTCAATAAGACTTTTGTTCACTTTAAGCGTATTTTTATGAGTTGGCCAAAAAAAAAATCAATAAAATAGCAAATATGAAATAAAGTTTATGCCGCCGTTTGGAATATAATATTATTTAACTCACAGAAAATATGTTTGTTCGTAACTTGGGTAATCTGTTCATTATTCATGTGTTACACTGATCAATTTCCCAATTAATACGAATTATTAAATATATTGATTGAGTAATTTCAATTCTGCAACGACGTAAATAATTGTATGAAGAACTTACAATATTTTACATGGCTTAGGCATTAAAACAAATTATGGTAAGTGTACTTTAAAATAATTTACGTCGGAAAGCGGAATTGAAAACGATATGGTATGATATCTTACCATAATTTACATCGGAGTATTAGGACATTTTTTGTTGTATGTTATTCATACCACATTATACGCGATTAGGTATTATAACATAAGACATTTTACACTTCAAAACTTTTAAATAGTCGCAAAAATTAAGGTTTTTTATACTCTCTTAGAATCTCCTTTGCCTTTTGTAACCGAATCAAGTGAAATAAATGTTCTGATGGCCGATCTCCTTGAGAACAAGGATGAAAAAAGCTCAAAGAAGATTAGGTATATACAACATCCATAAGTTTGTTTATTTTTAAATATTTTCCTAGATATTCTTTTTTATATCTAAGTTTTTAAATATAGGTACCTATTATTTACTAGTTGAAATTTACATTTCCTGAAGAAATGCGTGGTTTGTAAATCTACACGTTGAAGAAAGTATAAAGACGTCTACTACAGTATTTATCACCTGTTTATTTTTAAAAAAGCACTATATCGAATATCATATTAAGATATGATTTCTCTGAAATACACTGATTTCGAACTAATCAACGCCAGTAACCGCCGAGAGTAACAGGTGTTTTAAGTGGAAAAAAATGCGTAGGTAAGATTTATTCTTTCCTCCTGAATACGAGAGTTGTCTCTATAAGGGGGATATGTTTTGTTACAATACTCTCAGTTCGTACTCATTTGTAATAGGTACCTATCTAAGTAAACTCTTTTATTACCCATCACGCCGTTTCCCGGAATTGGTATGCAGAGAGTACGGACTTCTATTCTTTCCTATCCAAACGAACCTCTTTCGCTTCTTCCAAATGCATAACATTCCGCATACAACTGTTTTATTGTATTCAATAAATAGATAAAAAATATAGGTATTAAAATTGACGATGTTTCAAATATGGAATAATATATTCCTAAAATCTCGTTGAATTAAATGCTCAATCCCTTATTTTCTGAAAAATATTTCTTACAAACCTAAAATAATAAGTCAGCGTATGCGATTGCATAGTTTTCGGAGTCAGTCGAGTCGTACTATTGCAAAAAACATTCTAGTTAAACAATAAAAATATTTCCATCCCAAAGGAAGATCAGCGTGACAAAAAAATCAAAATAAAATTTAATATCTATTTTGAAATCGAATATCCTTTTATAATGTTTCATTGCCATAAAGGTGGTACCATTGTTGGTCAAGTGGTTGATGCCTAGCTCTTTAGTCGCCGACTTTCGTTGAGAAGGGCATGGTTTCGATCCCCAATTCAATTCTAACTATGTACTTATCTTCTCATTTCGCCACAAAAGATTTCCTTTATGTGAAAGATGTTAAAGTGTATTATTTGTATTCACTTTGGTTGAGCCTATATTTTTTTCAAAAGTAAGTACATAAAGTGTTATAATCATAAATCAATATTGAAGAACAAAAATTTTATCTCGCATTGTTTAAAAGTGACTTTTGTTGAATATTTAGTTGCAAAAATATACAATGCTGGTTTATTATTAATACCTGTAGCCCAAAAAGTGTAGATATGCCGATAAGGTGTTAGGGCAATAAAAATAATCCTTGTATTGTTTTTAAATATTTTTGTCTGCACGCACACAAATAATATTATTATTGCTTTCTACTTTTACAACTCTTATTCAAAACATTCATTGTTAACCTTACCCTAGATTTACAAAAAAATATCGCTTCACAATTGTGTAGATTATCTAAAAAGTCTTATTATCTTTAAGAACATTGTTAAGAGTGTTTTGTCGGTATTTTCAAAAGGATTTTATCCTTTTGTATACGAGCAAACGCTAGGAGCCGACCTCGGCAGCCCAGTGGTATAGGCGTAAACTTCAGAGTACGAGGTTCCGGGTTCGATTCCCGGTGGGGTCAGAGTTTTTATAAGTGTTTATTCACTTGAAGTGTCTACCCCTGGTTGGCCTGTGTAAGACTCGACGTGACGGGTAGACTAGAAAAAAATAACTGAGGCAATAAGTTCCTCCGGCGATACTGAGATCCTTGTATTGAAAAGTGTTAATTAGTTTATTTTTTATTTAAACGCATAGGTAAGTAAGCGTGACACTCCTAAGATTCACTACAAAAATGCATTCGGCATTCGGTAATAAAGTTTTTATTCTTAGTCCTATAAAATTTAGGTACTTTTAAGGGAACAAATACGTTTGGAATTATCGCAACATATTTCACAAATAGATACGATAATTTATTTCACAATAATTACAGAGTAATCTTATAAAAGTGTTAGATACGACAAGAAATTTTTCGAAAATTTCGTAGTAAAATATGATAAGTATGACATACGATATTTGAATATGATTTGGTTACAACGTACACTATGCTATGTGTAAGATACGATATTTTTGTGCAAAAAGAAGCCGTAGTAAAATATCGTAAGATCATTTCTACCAAAAGTATTAATAATTATGAAAAACTGACCATACAAAATTAAAATATCGGTATTTATTTAGCGCTGTTTAAAAATTCAATTTTCTAATGTTAATTTCTAGATAATTGTATCATTTCAAACCTTTGAATGGCCGTCCTGTAAAGTTGTCATTTTCAACTTACGATACTCTACGTAGGACCAATCGAAATGTGTGCGCACCCATAACTCATAGTAATTTTTATCCGATTTGATTGAAATTTGGTAGAACGGTTAGCCCCTCGATGTACCTAGATGAGTCAATAAAATGTTGAGATCTAGACCTTCAGGGAAACCCTCTTAAAGTATCCAAAGAAAATTTCACTTGTTCTAGAATAAGGGCTCAAAAAGAAAAAGAAAAAATTTCTTCGATTTTCATAAAATTTGGTATACATACGGGTTAGTCTTATGGTCCTACAAAAGCACGTAAAATTTGAGTTCCGTAACTTCAGTGGGTCCCCCTTAAAGTACCGATTAATATTGAATAATATGTAGTTCTAAAGCAGATAATAAAAAGCTCCAATAGTCGATATCATTTTAAAGTTTCTATAATAATATAAGGATAAATTAATTTTAATCGTAAAATTATGAATTTTTATGCAAAGATATGTTTAACACGAAAAGGCTGTTATAATATAGGTACTATGAGTTCTGGGCAACCCTAGGTTAGCAGTTTTTTTTTTTGTTTTATGACAAAATATAATAACATAATATTAACATTTTTAACAATAGGTAATTCTCTCTCATAAAGCATAGAGCTTGTGTTGAGAGAATACAGCCGAAGCTATATAAAAGTTTTAAACAAATTTGCGCTACCTCCTTCTTATTCCTTGCCATATGAAACTGAGAGTTTAAAATATTCCCATAGTGTGTAACCACGCAAAGCTAATCTTACGTAACATTTCAAGTTATGAAAAATTATCTCTTGAAAAGAATATAGGACTTATTGAAGTGGTTGACAGCCTAAAGGTATCGTCGGCGGCTTTCGTATGCATAGCGTACTGATTTTCGTGGTTTCGAATCCAGATGCCGACCATTTATACGACACAACCCTTTGGTTTGTGAAAGCTGTCGAACGTGTATTTGTGTTCACTTTGAGTGAGCCCACATACATTGAAAAAAAAAATGAATGTAATATTATCTTCATCCGAAGTGAATTCAAAGACGCTTTGGAAATTATTTGTATCCTATTGAGTAAAGCTTGTTTTGTTAAAGAAGAATTCAGCATTGAAGGTCAAATCCACAAACTACATTACGAAAGGTTGCCACCTAATTTACCGTCATTCAAAATTTCGTTTCCTTCTTTGAGAAGAAATAATTCTAGAGATATATTTAATGTGCTACTGCGAATGGTTCCAACAAGTATCACGTGCCTGCTGTTAAACTCATACAAACTGTGACATTAGATTTTTTATTTTTAATATTTTAGCATTAACACAGAGGAATTTTATGTTTTAATCATATAATTAGGTAGTTAAAAGAAATATCTATATTGTGTTATCTTGTGCTTGTGGATGAAAGTAAAATGAATTATTATTGATTTAATGAATTAAAACAAACACAGTTGCACTTTCACGTTATGTTTGTATGCATACCGTGCAACTGTGTTTGTTTTAATTCATTGTAATGAACTTTCACTACGTAAATACACAAACCTTACAAAATTATTGATTTAATTTATCTGTGATTTAATTTATTTTTATACTCAGTTGTTTCCTTCTTATATTATTTTACAGTAAAAATAAGACAAATTTCAAAAACCAAAATTTCATTATTTTATTTCAAACAACCATTACTCAATGAACGCACCCGTACATTTGCTTAGTTCTGTTGTTTACCGTCGTCTAGTCTCTTTTGTTTGTTTATTTATTTATTTGTTTGTTTTTATTTCCCTATTTATTTACTGTTTCTCACCATTTTATTTAATCTCTACATAAAAAAAAAATGTTGTATAAGATAACCTCTTGTGTGTTAGTGCGACTCGCTACAAAGCTGTTATGTTATATTCAACTATTGTCATAGTTGATTTTGACAGTTCACACCATTAACATAGGTACCTACCTACCAGTATTCAAATATAAAATACGTGTAGAGAAGGTAGGTACCTATGTACTTAATTTATTTTCTTAATGTAATTCTTGTAAATCTTCTGAACTTACACAATGACAAAATTGTGATGTTTTCTTTTTACGTTTTACTAAGTAATAGTTGAGTTTTTTGCCAGTCATAATCAATGATCTCCTGGTCGGTATATTTTCGTCACCAGGCAAGAAAGGAAACTTTAGTTCTTAAAAAGTAACCAGCGAAAGACAAAATTATTATAACAATATGAATTCTCATACCTTTTTTATGAAGTCATAAAATTATTTACATGCCATTTAAAACAAATACTGACCAAGCAGCAAAGCTTGTTATAAAATGAAAACAAAGTATTAAACTTGATTGAGTACGCAGATTTTTGATAAAATTTCTTTTAAGTTTTCAGAAATATTTTTTTGTAACATTCAAACATATTACTTATTTTAAACGTACTTTTCTATAAATTACAAATTCGAAATCAATATTTATAGTATGTACTAAAGAGACAACGTCTGTTGGGAAAGCGAGTTTAGCTTAAATATTGGTAATAGATATACACGATTACTTGTTTCAACTTCTTTCATGTAAAATATCTTCCGGATGATCGCACATGAAGAAAAAGTGTTTAGAAATCTTGGAAGATTCGCATTTTAAGGGTAATTTAATAGCAAATTGAGCTGAGCAATGTATTACGTGAAAAAAAAAATACCTTTTTTTCTATTACTTTAAGTGAATACTGAAAAAATTTATCAATACGTCTCGTTTCAATGTATTGAAAAAAAATATTTCTATTGCAATGAAAATAATAATAATGAATAAAAATACATAAATAAAAATGTTATTTTTTTCGAGTACCTATTTACTCAAACGAAATTCCTTTCCAAATTGAATACTCACATACCTACCGTCACATATATTTTTGGTAATGTTTACATACCTACACCCTATAAAAAAAGTCATTTCGTTCCTATTCATGAACTGTGTACACACATATTATTCAGATACCCTTTTCATTGTGTGCACACCTTTTTCTATGTTTATTTTTACATTCGAAGAAAATTGAAAAAAAAAATTCGATGAGATAGTTAAGTACTTACCTACCTGCTTTTGATTGATATTTTCTTCGAAATAAAACCCCTTATGCATCTTCGTATTGAAATCCATTGATAAAGAAATTATTATTTTATTCATACTTAATAGAACGATAAAACAAACGTTAAATCAGAATACATTCTTCAGGGTATTGCATGGGATAGTAACATTTGCAACTTCTATTTTTATATATAAAATCACACAAGCATGGACTGAGGAGTGGCGGAACGCAGACGTGAAAAACAAACACCTTGTGGCAGATCCGTCAAAGGAGGTCTGTGGGTTCCAGCTAGACGAGCAATGGACGACACTTAATCGTGTAAGAACAGGCTGCTCCAAAAGCGCTTCAGAACTTCACAAATGGGGCTACATATCTGACCCCCGCTGCGAATGCGGCGCCCCTGTCCAGACCCTCGACCACATAATCACTGAGTGTCCAATACATAGGTTCGATGGAACATTGGATGAACTTTTTTATATTCAGACGACTGAAGCCAAGGATTGGCTTCGGGATAAAAATTCTATTTTATGATTTTAAATTTTATAATTTTATGATTTGACATTTTTAAGTTCTTTTTGTTTTATGAAATTTTTTATTAAAGCGCCATTGACACCATACGCATATATATATATATATATAAATGAAAATGGCGGAACCAAATTTATTTTAACGGTTTCTTTATTTTTCGTCCTTCTCTTTCCATCTGTTGTCTTGAATTATTATTGAAGGGAGATAGAAATTAAACAATTGAATTAGTTTGTGCATAAAAAGACTTTTGAAAAAGACATATACCTATTATTTTCTCGTTTGACATCACAGACACCAAAAAGTCAGAGCCACCGTCAGAAAACATGAAACATAAGCCAAGATTTCGCTGCTGCATCCAGGAGACACACTAAAGAGCAACAGCCAAGTCATTAAGCCATTGCAAGGAATTAGAAGTGGTAAAATGTATTTCATTATATGTTGCAGGCACACAAGACTCCACAAAAGGAATATAAATCTAAAGATACCTATAAAAGAAAGTCGGGTTAGTGCGAAAATTATAACTCGAGATCAACTGAACAGATATTTATGATGCTTGATTTATTGGATTCTTATTCTCTCCGGATAACAGAATAACTAATAAGAGATCGAAAAATGGATTAAAAATAGGTAATATAAAATATACCCATACCCATTCTCCTTTATGGGTGTGAGTCCTGGCACCTGACTCTGGCCCAGGCACAAAAAGTCTCAGCCTTTGAGATGAAGTGCCTAAGGAGAATTCTGGGCGTAAGATGGTACCACCGCATCACGAACGACGCTATACGCCGGCGCACCCAGCGTGAGCCCATCACCTCCACCATTGTGGGGAGGAGATGGACTTGGCTGGGACATGTGTTAAGGATGCCGAATGACAGTTGGCCGAGGAGAGCGCTGTTCTTCCTCCCATCAGGGTCCCGAAGACGAGGAAGACCCTCTCACACTGTGTTCCGCTCCTTCGAAGCAGAGCTGAGGGACATGGACATGGTGTGGGAGGAGGTCATCACCGTTGCGCAAGATCGAGCGCAATGGAGAGCTCTTGTTGCCTCCCTATGCCCCTAAGTGGGGTCTAAAGGGAGTTTGGATTGGATTGGAATATAAAATATAATATTAAAGTTAGTATTGAACGGACTCCATAACAATTGTGAAAATTCCAAACCATCACAATTTGTATTTACCTGACAACCATTGAGTTTCAATTCACTGGTTCGCAGATTATTGATAGAGCTTCTTTCAAGCTATGAGAATATTTTTTTTAACATTAACACAAATGTATTTTAAGCGTATTTTTGTATAAAAATAAAACGCAGAAATTAAATAATAAGAGATGATTTTAGTATGCTTTATGTAAAATTGGAACGTGAAAAGTGAATAAAAAGAGGTGAGTAAAGTTTGATGTTGTGATGTTATGCTGTTTGTCATTGGAAATTGTTTTTGTTTGTTTATTTGATTAGCGAATTTTTATTTCCCATGATGTTTCAGAAAGTAAACAGATATTTTGTAAAGAATCATCGTACAAAAGTTGTTCAACGAAGTTTGATGGATCAGCTAGTTAAATATATTATCAAAAAGAGTAGGTGAATTTGAAGATACTTTGTCCTTTTATTAAACGTAGACTATTGCAAGGGTGAATGGCAGTCAACAAAAAAAAAGAAGTCCCGATGACATTAGAATAACCAAAAAATACAAATGAGCTTAAGTGGCGTTGAAACAACTTAAGTCAAAGCAGAAAGGGACAGAACGCAAAATCATCCTGTCTTTAGGGGTAATATTCACCCTTATTTCATTCATTCCAGGGCTGAATTCAAAATATCCGGATGTTTGATCATTAATACCATAAATAATGAGAGTCCTCATCGGGTTCAGACATAATTTCTTCCCATAATTTTTCAGGATTTCTTTTCATTTCCCATTATTCTTATCCCCTCACTTATCTTTTGCCATTTCCTATATTTCCCTTCCGTCTTTTCATCCATCTACCCTTGTTCTTCATCTTCCTCCTCTGCTAAGACATACACCCGGCCGTATCTACCTCGAATCAGACGAATTTATTGCCGAGTTAAAGTGAAGAATGAATATTGTGGGCTCCTAACATTCAGACTATGTTATTTTTATATATCCGTTTCACTTTTGTTTTCGAAGAAAAATTCCAGTATTTTTTTACTATATTTGAATATATAAGACTTTTGGTTGGTTTGTTAAGAAGCAAAACAGAATCGTAAAAAAATCAATTCATACTTTTTACAACGGTATATTACTCTGGAAGTTATGCAAGGGGTAATAAAAATCTGTTAAATCCAATTGGATTCTTTGAATTATTGTTTTAAATCCAGTTTTAGTTGTTATTATTTATTTATTAGTGAGTAGGTACATGGCAAGATTTTGCCTTTAACAAAATTAACAATGCCATTCTCATGATTAGGAGTTTCGGAGACAAACATTACCACCTAATGGCGAACGTTGTTAACGTAAAGTGATCACACTAAGCCAGCCTTCGAAATAACAGTAGAAGACGGTCGTAAGCCCGTAGTGGTTTGTTCCATTTAAAAATCGAACATTAGTAATGAATTGTTAGAGTCATTAGTTGTTATTTTTTCTTTAAGATCTAGTCCTGAAAAGGTCACAAGAATCTAAACATAATTAGAACGTTGTGCACCAACAAAGCCAATAGGCAATAAATATGAGACATTAACAAAAATGGATATAGTCATATCCTGGCGCCAAATACATGACAGCAGTCGCAGTCTTTAAATTTGGTTGCTCTCTTGTTCTCAACAATTTTCAACTTTTATCTCTATTTTTCATTTTATTATTAAATTTCTACTTGTTGCATACATGAGATTTTTCGACATGTTGAACATGTTGAGAATTCTCATGATTAGGAGTTTCGGAGACAAACATTACCACCTAATGGCGAACGTTGTTAACGTAAAGTGATCACACTAAGCCAGCCTTCGAAATAACAGTAGAAGACGGTCGTAAGCCCGTAGTGGTTTGTTCCATTTAAAAATCGAACATTAGTAATGAATTGTTAGAGTCATTAGTTGTTATTTTTTCGCCAAGATATTCATTGAGTGTATTGCAAGGGTATTCCAACTAAATAATAAAAAGATTTTATTTACTTCTATGGTTAAGTCTCCAAATTAATTGTAGGTATTATACCTGCAAAAATCACTCAATGATTATTGTGAGTCGAATTGCAGAAAATTGAAAAAGAAAGATATTTTTTTCATGCACAATGTCGATTGAATAACGAACATGAAAAAAATAACGTTAGTTTTTTGTGTTATGAACTTTTTTTCTATAAAATGATAATATGATCTGTGTTCACTGAGGCTGTTAGCACACCTCCGCCGCGAATTGCGGCACACGGAACTGCAGAAAGCGAAATCGCAGGTAGTGTTAGTACACTAGCGGGTAAACGAGTAGCGAAAGAGAAAAATGCACATAAGTAAGTATTCTATGGTTATGTTTTGTTGGGAAATATAAATAATTAAAACCACAATATTATTTCACATTTCATATATATTTTTAAATATTACAACATTAACAACGTTTTTACTTACAATTTAGAAAATATGCACATCCAACTTCTGCAAACCATCCCACAACAAAACGCAATTAACGTTTTCCATTTGTCATTTCTATGGAAAACATGACGTTCGCTTCAATTTCGCTCCAAAATTCTGTCGATTTTGACAACTTCAAAAGCGGGCGGAATGCGAAACACACGGATCCGCGAAATATCAGGCGGAGGTGTGAATACAATTTGAAGTAATCTATGGCGAAACACCGCAAGAGAGAGATGAATGTATAGAAAACAGTAAGAGTTTGAGCATGCTATCTCACTCTCAACATGGCGCGCAGAAACTGACAGATGTGACCGTCGTCGCTTCGGCTAATCCGCAGCGGAGGTGTGCTAACGGGGTCAAAGTGAACGCAAAAACACTATTTGACTCTTTTCACAGTAAGCTACTTAAAGCTTGTGTCGTATTGAGGAAGATGGTTGGCACCTGGGATTGATCCCAAGACCTCCGATACGAAACAGTACGAAAGCTGTCATTGTAACCGCTAGATTACCAGCCACTGAATTTAGCATCTTTTACAATGTTGATGTGATGCATCTTAAACTTATTTTTTTATATCCGCAGCCCACCCTATGAAATTGATATCTGATATTCAACTCATAGAGAATTATTTCTTACCGACCTCGGTAGCTTAGTTGTCCTGGCGTGGATTTCAGATCCGAGGTCCCGGGTTCGATTCCCGGTCGGGTCAGAGCTTTTCACATCAAATTTCTACCCGGCCTGTCTCAGATTGGACGGGACCGGTTGACTGGAAAAAATTGCCTCGAGCAATAAGTTCCGCCGGCTGTAATGACACCTTTGTATAGAAAAGTGTTGTTTTTTTTTATTTATTCTTGTACTTAATCACTTTTTTTTTTTTTTTTTCTTTTTAAATGAATCTGTGCTCACTCAAAGTGAACACAAATACACTCCTTGACTCTTTCACAGTAAGCTACCGAAAACTTGTGTCGTGAAAGAGGAAGATGGTCGGCACCTGGGATCGAACCACGACGTCCGCAGTACGAAAGCCGACGTTGTAACCGCTGGGTCACCAACCATTTAGAAGCTGGTTTTATAAAAAAAGGTTTTTTTGCATATATACCTACAGCAAAATTAAGCGAATTCTTAATCAGTCTTACTTCAACAGTCTCTTTTAGGAACATAAAATACAGCTTATAACTCGCTTTTCTACTTCGATTTGGAAATCAACTACGCGACCAGTATCTTCAAATAAGGGAAGTATATTTTCTTTGATAAGAAAAATAAAATAATCGCTAAGTGTAATAAGGGCCAACAATTAAATAAATTAGCAATATTTATGATAGTAGAGCTGGTTAAGGGATATTTTGTGTTAAAGATAAGCATCTTATATGTTATAAACAACGATTTTTGACATAACGCCCTTGCCGCACGCAATCACACCAAGCCGGGAAGCGAAAAATCGCTTCAGAAATGAATGAATGAAGTCGAAATGGAAACCTATTGAAAGATATTTTCGAATAATTATTTTTAACGTTTATGAAAATCGGCACGCCAATGGATTTTTTATATTAATATTTTATACTAACGAAATAAATATTTTTTATTAACACGTAGAAAGAAAATTTATAATGAATGAATTTGCATTAAGTGAATTGACTCATAATTCGGATGACATCTTTGAATAATTATTATTTTTTTATCGTACAAAAGCGTGTTAGTGTGTTATTTATTTTTTTTTTTTTTAACGGGAATCGTCTTCAACACACATGCATTGCTAAAGCTTAGTACCCGCATAAGACAGAAAATAGATGGAAGTCGAGGTGTGGTTGGACGACCGATGTCCTGGCTAAGAAAAATCAGGCATTTGATTGTTATTGTGCAGGTAGAAGAACTCTTCCGATTAGCCCAGAACAGGGCCTACGTCGGGAAGACCTGAAATAGTACAGGAAATATAAGAAGGTACTGGAAAAGTACTGTTCATAATCCATATAATAATTCAGAAATGTTTGTCTGCTTTCTATCGTATATGTGAACATCACGCCTAAACGGCTGAACCGATTTCACTAATTCTTTTTTTGTCATGTTGGTTTTTATTAGTAGAAGGTTCTTATGAAAGAAAAAATTAAGAAAGTTGCGTGGTAAATCTACATAATAATTTAGAAATGTTTTTTTATTAGCTTTTTACTTAATGTCATCGCATCACGCCTAAACGGCTGAACCGATTTCACTAATTCTTTTTTTGTCGTGTTGGCTTTTATCAGTAGAAGGTTCTTATGAAATAAAAAATTAAAAAAGTTGCGTGGTAAATTGGGAAATTAAATAAAACTCGCATTAGCCCCTCCTTCTCTATCTACATAATAATTCTCTACTATGCAACATATCACAACCGAATGCGACCTCAGATCATACGCGGGGAATTTCAGGGATTTCCTCTTGCTGACTGACACAGCAACTGAATACATTTTAAATATTGACCTTAACTTTTGACAATCAGATATCTGTGCTATTATTAATGTTTTATGTCTAGATTATAAGATGTGTTGTAAAAGAGAAGCCATACGATAAATAAATAAATACATAATAATTCAGAAATGTTTTTTTATTTTGCTTTTTACCGTATGTCATAGCATCACGCTCAAAATACAAATGCTACGTCAGATATGAATCTGCACAGAGCGGGGCAAAATGCCGGAGAAGGTTCTTTAATACAATTTGCTGCATTAACTTTAATATATTTAGAGCTAATTAAAAAACCCTATTTTTTAGGATCTTCATACAAAATTTTAATAAACATTAAAAGTGTCATTCTTCTTTTTCTGTGCTTATGTAAGTTATAGAGGTCTGTTAAGCAATGGGAAGCTAGACTAGAACCTGTTTAATTACTTACCGATCAAGCCTGACAATCGGAATCAAAAACGTAAAGCAAGACGGGTATAAGCTAGTATATCTATATAGGTAATATTAATACGTGAAGGAAAAACTTTGGGACCATTTTTACGAAAGTTGCGCGAATGGAGGGGTATATATTTTCGCACACTTATAGTTTGTATAGCGAAGTAATATTTTTTTTTAATTGTGCATAAAATATCAAATCAAATCAAAACTCCCGTTGAACTCCACTCAGGAGCATAGGGAGACAACAATAGCTCTCCACTGCGCCCGATCTTGCGCAATGCTTATGATCTCCTCCCACACCATGTACAACTCCCTCAACTCTGCCTCGAAGGAACGGAGGACGGTATGAGAGGGTCTTCCACGTCTTCGAGACCCTGACGGGAGGAAAAACAGCGCTCTTCTCGGGCAACTGTCATTCGGCGTCCTCAACACGCATAAAATATAGGATAAAACAATTAAAAAAACATCACAAACACTACTGTAATGTTATGTAGGTATTTGATACTTAGACACACTTCTATGTAATTGACATTGACACAGTCGTATGTATTATTTTGCTTATATGTGGTCAAACTGAGCATGTATTTATATTGTTTGTCTTTTATAATAATAGAAAAATTATTGTAAACATATTATAAACATTTCAAATTTGACGTAGGTATCCTGTCATTGTTTTTGAAAGAAAATTGTGAAATAGCGCTCGTTCAGTCTTTGAAAATGGAACTTTAACATGTAATTTAAATAAGTTATGGTCTAATTTCGACCGCTGGTCGACCACTTGTCAGCATTAAATGTGGACCATGGTCAGACCGTTCTTCATCTACGGGACATTCTTACAATATGTTTGATTAAACCCTCTCCCTTCATAAATATTTTATCGCCGAAGGAAATTTTACTGTTCCTCATATTCATAAACAAACAAATAACTAAATTAATATGGTCGAGTATATTAAAATGCTACTATATTATACTTACTTGATATTCCTGGGTAGGTTCGCATTGTATACTTAAATCATAATGTAGGGGTAGGCAGAGAGTTAATTTGTAATAAATAGTTTGTAAAATCAAGTCGTAAAGAGCTATAAATCTTTTATTTGTACTTTGTAAGTTAACTGAGGTATAAAACTGAATAAGTCACAAAATGTTTGTTTTTTTTCCTACTAAAAATGTCTAGTTACAAATAATACTTAGTTTAATGGACATGTAATTTTTTTTAGCTACGTACTTTTTGCTTTTTATAAGCTTTCAACCCATGCAGAGTCATGAAATTAAATTATTATTCTCATTTATTCATGTATTTTTTTTTTACATTTTGAGGGATCATAAATCCATGGAAATGGAAAATGACTGGTAGCCTCGTGATTCGCAGTGAAGGTCGTGGGTTCGATATCTGTTGCCGACCTTCTTCTTCTTTCATAACGGAAGCTTTGCTTTCTGTGATAGATCTTAAAAGTGTTTGTTCACTTTGGGAAAACCTAATTTTTTGACATTTATTAAAACATCGGGGTGTACTTGGGGCTCAATATACGAAAAATCTACGTTTACTTTTTGAATAAAATAATATAAGTTTTGAAAAAATGTTACTATCACTGAAAAAATGTAACTATCACTGAAAAAATGTTACTATCACTGCAAAATTTTTACTATCACTGCAAAAATGTTACTATCACTGCAAAAATGTTACTATCACTGCAAAAATGTTACTATCACTGCAAAAATGTTACTATCACTGCAAAAATGTTACTATTACTGCAAAAATGTTACTATCACTGCAAAAATGTTACTAAAACTGCAAAAATGTTACTAACACAAAAAAAATATCACTGCGTAGGATATGCGGAAAGAGACTGATTGATAAGGTGATTAATGATAAAATTGGAAAGGAATGTGGAGTGAATGTTAGCATAGTGACTAGAATGAAAGTGAATAAATTAAGGTGGTTTGGGCATGTAGAGAGAATGAACGAAGATAGAATGACTAAAAGGATATACCTATAAATCTGAAAGAACGGGTGCACGAAGACGAGGCCGACCTCGAGTGACATGGGCCGATCATATCGGTGCCGTGTTAGAGGAGGGCCAAGTCAGGAGCAAAAGGAATAGAAGAGCATGTATGCCATGCGAAATGTTATGCGTTTGGAGGAAGCGAAAGAGGTTTGTTTGGATAGGAAAGAATGGATGTCCGTACACTCTGCCTACCCCCTTCACAAACGACGTGATGGGTAAAAAAAACTTTTAGCTTAAATAAAATTTCATTTATCAATATTATTTTCATGTTATTGTCCGTTTGAAAAAATACTTTTTTGTAAACATTATTTATCTTTTTAACACTGTATGAATTGTATATTTATCTCATAAAAACGACTGCTAAAATCTTCATGTTTTACATACCTCATTGATACGATGAATAAAAATACAATATCTATAATTATAATGATTTATTTTAATAATAATATATTAACAAACAATTAAAAATGTCTCATCAATCGTCGTTTCAAGTCCGTGGTGTATTTTGTATAGCGACCTTTGATAATCAAAAAGGCGCTCTCTTAGTTCGACATAATATTATGTTCAATTGAGATTCCTCGATTGTGTCGTTGTTTACCTACACTCTAGATATTTAATAACTTGTTCAAATATGCCAATATGTATATATTTAAAAAGTTTTATAAATATTAAGAGGGCAGGTAAACAACAAACAATCTAGGGATCTCAACTTACAAATTGTGTTAAATAATAAAAACCGACTTATCTGTGTATAATGTAGTCTTTAATAATTCTGTATTGATACATAAAATATTTAACGATATCGTACAGTACAAGACATTGTATATTATAATATAAACACATAAAGATCCCAACATTATATTGTGCGCACGTACGGTGAGTAGGCACTGCTGGTAATTTATGTATCTACTTATATCCAATACCTGTGCGGCAGCCTAGTACTGTATTGTCTCGACTCAATTCTCTAACATCGTAACTTAACTTTTACTTCATTAAATTTTAAAAGTAAAAGCTTATTGAATGCATTAAATTATAAGCTGTTATGTTAAAATAAATTTGATTACATAACACCGAAAAATACTTTATTTTTTTATCATCGACAATATAATTAAAATGACTATAATTAAAAAATATATTAATATTTCAAATTCATCTTCATTTTAAGTCTAGAAAATAAGTTTTTATCATACTATTTGTTTTAAAACGCCTTACAATAAAATAATAATTAGAGAAATCATGCACAGAAATTTGTGGTAATTTCGGTTTTGTCGATTCAAGACACAAGTTTAAATGCATACAATAAGAAGACTAAAACAAATTAAATTACTAAAATTAACTTAAAAGATAATAAATAATTCAAAATATAAAAATGAAATGTCTTGTACCTAATGAAATAATTCGAGATTCGTTTTAAAAAAAACGTAATATTATGCTTTACTAGTTAATTTTAGGGGCTATTTCATCAATAGGTTGAATCCTTATTTTTCACATGGGAACGACGGGTGTCGTCTAGTTTCTAATATTAAGTAAAATATTGAGTGATCGAGTTTTCAACAAGCTCTCAAGTTGTTATCTGGTTATTTACAGAACCTTTTCTAGTATATTGGGCTACTTCGTACTGTTAAAATTAGTTATTACTCATGGTAAAATAATGCAGTTATAACGTTTACTACTTAATTCCAATTTCCCCGAGATTGTTATAAATGATTTTATAGTACCGAATTAATTTTGTGTGTCTGTTTCTACTTTTGTTTGTTTTATAATTTTGTTCGTTTGTTTGGATAACAAGGTCACGGTTCTAAATATCATTATTATACATCTAAAGCGTTTCTCACTATGTACCTAACTTTTAGTATTTGCATTCGTTTTTTTTACAGAATTATTTTACTAGAAACCACAATCTCCATAAGCCATAGAATGAGAATACTAAGAAATATCGTGGTATTCCTAAAAGTAAGTTAGTTGTTAAATTTTCGTTAAGATCTAGTCCTGAAAAATGTTCACAAGAATTTAGACTTAATAAGAACGTTGTGCTCCAACAAAGCAATCGGCAGTTAAGATGAAACATTTACAAAAATGGATATATTCATATCCTGGCGCCAAATACATGAAAGCTGTCGCAGTCTTTAAATTTGGTTGCTCTCTTGTTCTCAATAATTTCCAATTTTTATTTCTATATTTCATTAATTATTATTAAATATCTACTTGCTGTATACGCGAGATTTTTCGACATGTTGAACATGTCGAGAATTCTTATGATTAGGAGTATCGGAGGCTTATATTTATTGCCTATTGGCTTTGTTGGTGCACAACGTTCTAATTAAGTCTAAATTACGGAGACAAACATTACCACCTAATGGCGAGCGTTGTTAACCTAAAGTGATCATACCAAGGCAGCCTTCGAAATAACAGTAGAAGACGGTCGTAAGCCCGGAGTGGTGTGTTCCATTTAAAAATCGAACATGAGTAAAAAAATTATTGGAGTCATTAGTTGTTACATTTTCGTTAAATTAAAGTATTGATATAATGTGTTTAGAAGTTTATTGAATTTCGAATTATGATCGTTTGCGCATGTTGAAAGAATAAGTTCTAATATAGAATAACGAAAATGTCGCGTCAATACTTAGCTTAAAATAATTGTAATGTAGTTGATTTCATGCTGGATACTGCAGAAGTCGTAATTATTTAGTCTAAGGTCAAGAGGGCTACTCGTAAAAAATATTTGCCGAACTCTGATTAGGTGGTATTTAAAAAAAAAGGGAAATAAGGCAAGAAATATGCGAGGGAGCGTGGTTGATCAAGAACGATCCTCAATGTTCAGACAAAAAAGTGATTAAAGCAGTACGATTAATATGCAAGAGTGGAGAGTCGTTCTCGCTGTCTACTTCTTAAGGGACATGGGGGAGATAAGGCAAAAATTAAACCAGTGGAAACCTTGCCATGAAATGTAACCGCAGATCATTTGAATCTTTCTTATCTAGATGCAGCGATCGTTTAACGATTTTAAAGTAGATGCGTTCTATCTTCGTGTTGACATTGTGATCTGCATAAGTATCAATCTAATGCAGTCTGGAATTGCAAATGAGTTTCACGGGAAAGTTTAGCATAATTCTTGCATTTGCAAAACTTAAACAGTAACTTAATAATAATTGTATTGTGGACTGTTAGTTCTTCGTCTTCAAGGAAGAGCGGGTCAGTAGGGAATGAGTGAGAGAGTGAGTGAGAAATGTTAAGGCGCAAAAAGAAAAATAAACTTATAGAAAGTGACTGTGAATGGAAAAAGCGAGGTCTTCTCTTTCCGCCTACCTCTTAAAGTAGGTACGACGAGTAAACGAAGGTACGAGTAGCGACGAGTTAAAAAACGTAAAAAGACATTGTTTGCAGTAAATAAGACTGATTGCCACGTATCAAAGTTGTCATAATTCTATCAAATAGGCATTTGATTTTATTATGAGCCGGTTTTTAGAAAGTTATCAAATTATTTTAGATCGATTTCCTGTTTATTTCTTTTTACCTTGAGTTTGTACACCCTTTTCTTTAGTATGAATTTAGAAAGAATTAGGATTATAGGTTTGAAATGATATTTTTATACACTATAATATTTTCGATTTTGAATCCTACCGGGGGCAAGGACTATTCCGGGATTTGGGAATTGGCCATCTCACAGCAAAAAATGTTAACTTAAAGTGGCCAAACCAAGCCTGAATTCGAAATAACAGTAAAAAAGTCAGAAGAGCTCTGAATTAACCATTAAAAATTCGGACATGTGTATTGCTATCATCAATAAGTTGGTTAGTATACATGTGTATTGCTATCATCAATCAGTTGGTTAGTATACATGTGTATTGCTATCATCAATCAGTTGGTTAGTATACATGTGTATTGCTATCATCAATCAGTTGGTTAGTATACATGTGTATTGCTATCATCAATAAGTTGGTTAGTATACAATATGTGTATTGCTATCATCAATAAGTTGGTTAGTATACAATATGTGTATTGCTATCATCAATAAGTTGGTTAGTATACTTGTCATTTATAAATAATAATAATGCCCATTGCCCGTGAATACGAGCATGAGGAGCACAAAAAGGATTAGATTTGCTTTCCATGCCATCTAGTATGGCTGTAGAGGCCAATTCTTGATAGACAGATTCTGTCACACTCAGGACATGGATACTCCGCCCCCTCAGCCGGACCTCGCCTCCTCTGCAACTCAGTACCCTGACTTGCAGCAACAATTCTCCTCCATTCTGTCCTGTTGGTCGCCAACTGTTCCCAGTCCGTCTGTCTGTTAACACTCTTTAAGGCTGTATGCAGGTTGTCTTTGTATCTTTTGCGCTGTCCTCCGTGCTTTCTTTTTCCGGTTTGCAATTCACCGTAGAGGATGTTTTTGGGAAGTCTGTTGTCTTCCATTCGAACCAGGTGTCCGGACCAACGCAATTGAGCACGCGTCATTAGAGTGTCTATGGTACAGCAGTTGGTTCTCCTTAGAACTTCAATGTTTGAGACTTTATGAAACCAACGTATTCGGAGTAATTGCCTCAGATGACGTTGCTGCAGCTTCTCCAGAGATTTGGTGTGGTGTCTATAATTCACCCATGTTTCACAGCCATACGTAAGGGTTGGGATGATCACAGCTCGATATATCGCTACCTTTGTACTTATTGTGAGATCGTGATTATTAAAGACCCTCCCTCTAAGCCTCCAAAACGCGCGTGATGCAGCACTTAGTCTATTTTTTATCTCATCGTCCATATTTGCCTTGTCATTCACAATACTCCCCAAGTAATTGAAATATTTGACCTGCTCAATGTCCTTGTCGTTTGCTTTGAAGGCGTGCAACGAGGACCCTGCGGGCGTAGACAGAATCTTGGTTTTTGTTTCATTGAGTTTCAAACCCAGTGCAGAGTAGGCCCAGGTGTATGTATCAAGTATCTCCTGGAGCTCTTCAGCGGAATGTGATACAAGAGCACAGTCGTCAGCGTACTGGAGGTCAGTAACGTATCTCAGCTTAGTGGACTTTGCTTTGAGCCGGCTTAAGTTAAAAAGGCCACCATCATATCTGTATCTAATGCCCATACCTCTTGTAGCTAGTTTTCTGTCGACAATCATGGACAGAGCAACCACAAAAACGTTGAAGAGAATTGGTGCCATTGCACAACCCTGCCTAACTCCAGTATTCGTGGGGAACAGTTCAGTCATGGAGCCGCCACAGATAACCTGAGCATAATTTTCTGAATGAATGCCCTTACAAACCTCCACAAAATTTGGAGGAATACCGAGCTTTCTCATAATTTTCCACAATGCTGATCGGTTTACCGTGTCGAATGCCTTGGTAAGATCTAAAAAGGCCACATGCATTGTAGTTTGCTGTTCAACCACTTTTTCTTGGAGCTGCCTTAGAGTAAAAATGAGATCGGCTGTGCCCCTTTTGGGTCTGAATCCACACTGCGTGTCTGGCAACAACAATTCCAACACCGGAACCAAACGGTTGACCATAATTTTTGAAAGAACCTTTCCCGTCACAGATAGTAATGAAATTCCTCTGTAGTTATTACAATCGGAGATATTTCCTTTATTTTTGAACAGGTTGACTATTATTGCTCTGCGGAAGTCTTCCGGTATCGCGTGTGTTTCCCATAAGGAATTGAAACAAGCAGTGAGATGGTCACCTATTTCACTCGCGAGAGCCTTTAGAACCTCGGCAGGAATGTCATCACACCCGGCGCTTTTATTGTTTTTTAGCTGGTTTATGGCTGCGCTAACTTCGTTCGCTGATATGGGAGCATCTAGGTCGTGATTCACTGGATATTGAGGAATCAGATCAATCGCCTCCCAGTCCACGTTCGAGGTGCAGTTTAGAACAGTAGAGTAGTGATTTTTCCATCTATCTCTTATTTTATTTTCATCCCTTAGCAATGCTCCAGATTCGTCAAGAATGGGTTTGGTGCTCTTTATTTTAGGTCCGTATATTTGTTTTATTGCCTCATAGAAATTTCTTTGGTCATGCGTGTCAGCAAATTTCTGGATTTCTTCTGCTTTTTTCTTCCACCATGTATTTTTTGCCGATCTGATTTCACGCCTTAGGTCCGTCTTGGCTGCACTATACTCCGATGTTATTTTGTCACTGTTCGAATTGGCAGATTTCATATTTTGAAAAGCTTTATGTTTCCTTTCTAATGCGGGTTCCAGCATGTCGCTGCTGTCATTGAACCAATCTTCTAGTTTCTTGCCTTTTGTTATGCCGAGAGTGGTTTCACACGCCTTATTTATTGTATCCTTAAGTTTGATCCACAGTTCATTTGCATTTGTGTCTCTCTCCACAGTGGACAGTCCGTCGCTCACCAGAGAACAGAGATCACGTTTTACGTCGGGATCATGCAGGTTTTCGATCTTATAGCGCTTCTTCCTTACACCTATCCTGTGCGAAATTTTTGGTTTAAGTTTTATATTGATATTGGCTAGGACAAGACGATGGTCCGTCCAGCAATCTATATCTATTCTAGCTTTCGTTTTGGTTACATATTTGAGATCTTGTCTTCTGACTATTATATAGTCCAAGGTGTGCCAATGTCCTGATCTTGGGTGTCTCCACGTTCCCTTAAATTTGTTATTCATTGGGAAACAGGTGTTTGTAATAGTCAAGTTATGCTCCGCACACTTTGTCAGTAACAGTTCTCCGTTTGCATTCATGTTTCCCATTCCGTTTCTGCCAATGACGCCCTTCCACAAGTCGCAGTCAGAACCAACTCTAGCGTTAAAGTCACCCAATAACAAGATGTGATCCTGTTTTGAAATACTTGATAGAACCCTTTCGAGCTGCTCATAGAACACCTCCTTCTGGTCCGTCGTCGATACTAATGTCGGTGCGTATGCCGAGACGATGAATACATGCTGGCTCTCTGAAATCTTATATCTCAGTGTCATGAGTCGTTCAGATATACCCATTGGCAGATCCTCCAAGTTCCTTGAAAGCTCGTTTTTTACCGCGAATCCCACTCCATGCAGTCCTTTCCTTGCTTCCGCCGGATAACCCTTCCAGTAGAAGGTGTAATTTTTCTCAGTGATACATCCCTCATCCGGGAATCGAGTCTCACTCAACGCAACTATATCTGCTTTTACTCTCATTAGTTCTCTATCGATGAGGGCTGTTCTCCTTTCAGGGTGGGCCGAAGTTTTGGAATCCGCCAAAGTTCTGACGTTCCATGTTCCCACCACGAACTTTCTGTCTCTCTGTTTGTTCTTGAAATGTCTTTGATGATTCGCTCGAACAGGCACCCCTCCCCGGAGATCCGATTGGAGAGGTATTTTACCTCCGGAAAACAAATTTTGACTGTCTGATCGATCCATCCTTTTTGTTCTTGCTGCGTTGATTGACTGTACCGGTCACGCATCCGGCACAGTTTGAGCCAAGGACTCCGGCGGCTTGACCTGTGGCACATGTGAAATGAGACGACAGGGGCCATCCGTAGCCTTATCAGCTCTCGAGTAGTAGGAGTCCAGATACTTAAGGGAAGGGGAAGGAGAAGGGATAAGGATAGGAAGAGGTGTTATATGTATGGGACAGGGAGTGGAAGATCCCTCCTCCTTTATCCGGGCTTGGGACCGGCACCGTCGTTCGACTAAAGGCGTTCATCTAGTTACGGAGGCGGAGTTAAACACAGGATAGAGGTGGAGGACCTCGCCACCTTTGATCCCTCCTGAAGCATCTGCGATTAGTGGGGAAGCTTTAATTGGGTAACACCATGAGCAAGTAGAGGAAGCACAATAGACCACTACAGATCGGAGCGCAAAACATCCCCTAAAAAAATACTTGTCATTTTTAATGAAAAAATTGTCGTACGACTGTCAATGCTTATCTTATTTTATTTATTCAAGAGCTTATAAATAAATATAGGTACTAGTAATGCTGATTAGTTTAAAAATGTAGTTTCTGGAACTTTCAAGGCGAGATTCCAGATTCCCTGTTAATTAAAACACCTCTCCTGATTCGCTCCGGGACTTTCTTGAGAGGAACACAATCGGAACTAAATATTATTATAGAAGATCCATAAGCGTAAATTTTCCGCTGCGTTTATTGTTTCAAGCAGAAAACTTTTAGCATCTCCTGTGTTCTGCGAAACTGAGCTGTTTCCGCTTCATTGGCCAGGTGTTTAAAGTTTTCTCCTAACTTGCTTACTGGCTTTGGTTACCTGAAGCTAAGAAGCTATCGGTAACTTGTATATTATTATTATTAAATGAACACGAATTTAATTAATACTTATTATTCAAATCTTACTTAGTCTTCTGAACTTTTACTGCTTTATAAAAAAAAACTGTGATCAGTGGAAAATAAGAGTTCAGCGGTAGAAAATTTGCGATCAAGCCGTCATCGAGGTAGTTTAACCCATATCGATTGATTGCGAGCTGTTCTCTGTAGATTTTAGCCCGCCATGTTGGATTTTATGTCAACTGACAATGCTTTCGAGTGTACAACAACGCTTTCTGTAATAAATATACTTACTGTTTTAAAGTTTTTTTCCCTGTCCAATAAGGTGCTCCCTTCATATTTTGGTCCATTTTGTTTTGGTTTATCATTTTGATAATAGAAATTTTAAACAAATAAAGCAAATATTGCATTCCCGTAATCATCGAGGTCTTACAATCATGATGCACCAACTAAATTTATTAGAAATATAATGAAGTTTTGAAGAAAATACTCAAAGAATACTTTTTAAGTAGGTACAAATATTAAAATTTAAGTGATCAAATATGAATTGGTTTATTTCGACTGAAAAATAAAGGTTTCGTATGATTTAATAGGCCTAGGAGGCCTTCGAGCGCAATAGAGAGCTCTTGGTGCTTCTCTATGCCCCTAAGTGGGGTTTAGGCCCCCCGCATTGCGGGTTGGTTTGGGGGGATCTGCGGCGGGCTTGATTTGTGTGGGACCGGCTTTTTGGTTTGATTGCCTCGATCAAACTAGAGGGTTAGTTTCGTGCGGGTCGTTTTCTGCGGATTTGTCTCCTCCGGGCTGGCTTGCGGTGTGCGGGGGGCCTTAAAGGGAGGATTTATGTATGTATATGATTTAATAAGGACTTAACTATATTTTGATTTAAAAAAAATAATTAAAAAATAAGGTAGGTACCTATTCTGCATCAATAACTCGTTCAAATCTTACATAGCGAATATTGGTAGTTACCACTCGCGTTGCCCAGCTACTATTAATTTGTTTATTTACAAAATTTTGTATGAAATGTCATCTTCATACATAACAAACGCGGATTAAATATTTTTTTTTTAATTTAAGTGAAAACTGATCAGTGATTTATATGCAATCAGACGATTAACGAATTTTTTATAAGTTAGACGGTTAGAATACAATCAATACATTGCTTTCTTTCTTACCAATCCGTGGTACCTTCATTGTCGGGTCTTGCTTACGATCCATTTAGGTAACACTATAGTATATTCCATTCTATCTCACCATTTCATCAGTCGCATTCTCAAAAATCTTTTTGTTGTCACTAGATCTTGAAGGATTTAGAAAACTCTTAAAATTATAGTAAATTAATCAATATATAGGCGCTGCAACCAAAATGTAAGTCTTGGCCTTTTCAAGCAGTCATCGCTATCCCGTCAACCGCCCTGCAACGCCAATTCGTAACCAGCAGCTGTTGCAGATCTCTCTCAACGCAATCGAGCTACCACCTGTGTCTTCCATGACTCCTTCGAATCAGCGTGGAATTTCCATCATGTCCATTTTCTTTATGTGCCCTAATCAGTGAAGACGCATATTTCGAACAATTTGTTGGAAGCTTATGTCATCACATTATAATCTGTAGAGCTCATCATTTAACCGGATTCACCATTGTCCTTCGTCGTAAGATATATTCCTTTTAAACACATCTAATCACTCTTTGAGTTCATAATATGCAGGAGTTTAAGGATAATCTTTTATTGCTCTGCCGTTGATTTTCCTGATATTAGCCGGGATTTTAATAATTTTCTATAGCCTTAAGTAGCCTCTATTTTCAGGCGTTATTCTGGGTTTCATCTCATCACTTATATCATTGGTATCAGTAACAATGGAGCCAAGATAATTGTTTAACAATTCACCTTTTCAAATCCGTAGTATCGGAAGTACTGGCATCTTGAGATGCAACTTGGCCTGCTCGATCTTGCTCGATCTGCTACGATACTTGATTGGCGAAAGCTTTAATTTTCAAATAAAAATGAATCTGTTCTCATTCAAAGTGAACACACATACATTGTTTGACTCTTTCACAGTAAGCTGCTTAAAGTTTGTGTCGTGAACGATGAAGATTCCCGGCACCTGGGATCGAACCCAGTGCAAAACTTCCCTTAACATACATTTAAAATTTATAGTCACAACAATTATTTCTTCCCTCTGAAATGTACCTTTATACAAGTATCACTATATTTAGGCCTCTATTTTGAATTTCAAGTGTAGTTTTTCCTTCACAATTCATTGAATAAATACGAAAAAAAATTTATTTTACTTTATGATTTGGATAATTTAATACAGAGTAGCAATCTTCTTTCTTTATTTATCCATCCGAATTTTATGCAAATGAGACGGACGAAATAATATTATAATCATTATTTATAAAAATATAAGTATGACGTCGGTATAATGAGTTGGTTCCAGGTTCCAGGGGCTGTTTTAAAACAAAACCAATTAGCATGTGTTGTTGGAGATAAACCGTAGAACCTTCAATCCGTCGGGGTCTTCAGGGGTATTCTGAGGGCTTCATGCTAATATTCCCGTGTAAACAATAAATTATTAGAAAAGTTTTTATTAAACTTTATTTTCTTCTATAAGAAATTAATTAAATTCCTATTAATAAAATATGATATTAAAATTTTAGAACAATGCGTTGTTATTAAAGAAAACAGATTTTTTTTTTCATAATAATTATCTTCTTTTACTTAGTCGAAGTAATTTATCGGCCGTGACCTTGAGATGATAAAGGACTTCTCAAATAATTGGACATCAGGGCTTCACTACTGACGTGTATGACCGCTACTATTTAAATCCTCCAATCATCATTTTTAACCATTTACTGATCTTTCGATCTACAAGTGCCTTCAAAGCACTATACTCCTCATTCGTCTCAATTCTTCCTGTATACTTCTAATTTTGATGATTGCAGAATTTAGTTACAACAAAATCGAATTCCAGATTTTCTTCTTTTACAAGGTGTAATGCTGGGGCTAAGGTTCTTAAAAGTTCTTTTAAATACTTTTCAGACACACATTAATATATTATTATAGTACCCGGATTACAAAGTAGGCAACGAGACTCTTAAACTGAGAACTAGCGGACACAAGGATTAACGATGCAGCTGTGCAATCGTCCGGAGCGAAGTGACATCGCCGGGAACTCTGTCGATATTCATCGAAAACACTCATCACACTAGGCCTGATGACCTGTTTTTTGCCTGCTGTGTTAACAGTTAAGTGTATAAACGACGCCGCCGGGGCATTTGGGAAATTCCCAACATTGTTTCAATAGGTAAAACTTGGAATTTTTTATTGAGACTCCAGGTATTCCTGTAATGGGGTGTCATTTTTAAACAATATGCCGTCCATTCATAAATAATACCCATTTTGTAAAAAACTTCGCTATCTGTCTATTGGGTGCCGGCCGGGCTCCCATACTAATTGTATGTAAATGGTCAGGAATTATCTATATTTCGTGGAACTTGGACGTGTCTCCTTGATTTTACTTTCATTTTATAAATAGATTGCAATAAGTTGTACCTGTTGTAATTTACGGTTTTATAGTAAAAGTAATATTTTGAAATTTTTTGTGTGTTTCCTGGATGCAGCAGAGAAACCTTTTCTTTTCTTTTATCTCTTGTCTTCTGACGAAGCCACCTCTGGGTGGCTGATGCCATACGATAATAAAAATAATAATAATTTTGAAATTGTGTAGTGTTTTATATCTACATAACTAGAACACCTGCAAAGTGTACAAATTAAGATTTTAGTATTTCATTTGTTATCAAGATAAAACTAATGTTTTTTTTTATATTCATAAACTTTAGGTACTGATCTTGCTAGCCTAGTGGTATAGTGCTATCTTGCGATAAAGAGTTCCCGGGCTCGATTCCCGGTCGAGTGAGAGTTTTCTAAGTATTTTTTCACTTGATGTTTCTAAACGGCATTGGCTCCTCTCATATTGGACGGAACCGTTTGACTAGAAAAACTGCCGGTGATACCTACTGAAATCTTTTTATATAAAGTTATATTTTATTGAGTTGAGGAGAAACTGGCAGTGCTATCAACTTGGGAGACATACTCATCTTAACTAATTTTGAAACTAAAATCAATAAATACTCCCCTTTTTGACCCCACTTCAGGCCACAGAGACAACAAGAGCGCGGCTTCAATAATTATAAGTATCTTCTCACACCATGTCCAAATCACATAGCTCTGCTTCTAACGAATGGGACATGTTGTGAGAGGGTCTCTCACATCTTCTGGTTTTCTTCAGCCAACTGTAATTCGGCATGCTAACACATTTCCCAGACAAGTCCGTTTCCTCTTCATAATGGTAGAAGTGACGGGCCACAGTTGGGAGCGCCGACAAAACGAAAAAAATATAAATAAAAATATAAAACTTTTCTATATAAAGGATTAGAAAACCTTTCACCCGACCGGGAATCGAACCCGGGACCTCGGATCTGCAATCCACACAAGTACAACTAGGCTACCGTGGTCGCTGAAAAATGATAAATCAATTTTTAAAATAAAATATTCTTGTCTAAATTTGACAGGAACCTAAAAGAAAATATTCATGTGAATTTCGAAGTTAAACGTTCACAATATTAAAAGGATATCTTCGGTTTTTTTAATAAACCAAAATTATGACATTGGTATAAAATGTACCAAAAAATCAGTCTACGATGCACCGCACAAAGCTGTGGATTTTGAAAAAAAAAGAAGATATTCACACATTACAACGAAACTTTTACTACACTGAGAGAAATTTTGTCATGATGAAGGCACGTACAGTAAATGGTTTTACAAAAACCGCAGAATACAAGAAAAAATCATAAACTTTTATGAAAAAAAACATTATCATTGAAATGATCAATTCACCTTATCTGCTTATTTCCATTCCCAAGAATGGAATTTCCGAAATTCTCGTATCAGGGAATTATTCAAGTAATTCATAGAAAGAAACAAGTTTACTTGTTTTACGTTTTTCTCAGTAAGAATAGAAATAATGTAAATGCTGTATGTCATTGATTAAACTAATGCAACTGGAATAAAACAATGATTCAATTTATAATAATTTAAAATATCCCGTACAGGAATTGTTTCTTTCTATTACGGAGATGGTTTATATGAAAACGCAACATCATTGGTATTTTCAATGATGGAGCATGGAGTTTTTTCCTGGACATCCGTACAATTTCAAAAACCTATGCAAGTCAAATATATTTCTGTTGTAAATTCCATTATTTCTTTGGTTTTGAGTAAAGCCAGTACAAATAATAGGATACTAGGTAAGAGCTGGTAGGTAATGGAAAATAGCTAGTAAACTTGAAAAATCCAATGACAATAATTAATTTCAACAGAAACAAGTAAATACGAGAATTTCGCAAGGACAACGTGAAAAAATCCAGGCCCCTTGACTTTCTCCCGTGCGGCACATGTTAAAACCAAGTTCGTACGGGGTTTTCACAAGTACGTCCGTGATTCCCAGACGGAGTAGGGATATTTTTTACCAGACGCAATCGACCTACCTCTTAGATCTACCATTAGTTTGCTTGAGCTCGTAGATGCAAGACTTGTTTACTCATTACTTAAAAGTTTTTACTAAAATCATTTTACAAACTATGTACCTAGTTATATTTCTCTATACAATGTGTTATCTGGATAATTATTGATCAAACGAATTGTACGAACAAACATTTTACGTTGAAATTGCAATTGGCACTTTAAATTGAAATAGATACCTTAATTCAAACTTCGTGTTCATATTTATTTTCTCTTCAGGTTAACAACCTATTTTCTTATAAATAAGTAGGTATATTTAACAGATTTTTTTTTCAATGAATTTGGAAATTATTTTTTGGGAAATATTTTTTTTTCTATTTTATTTTAAAGACCTTCAATTGAGACCAAGTGATTTTACTTAAAAAAAAATATTATCAATTTATTGCTATATTTTTTTTTGTAATTAAGTGCCGTATAAGGATAATAAATAAATATAAAAGACAAAATAAAATATCTATGAAATTGCGATTTTTTTTTGGGAAATTCTTCTTCTTTTTCTTTTATAAGTGAAGTCTTAATCAAGAAGAATATTCCAAAAAAACTTCCGCAATTTCATCGTTAATTTTTTATTCGTACAATTCGTTTGATCAAGTTTCGAAATAACCACATTGTAGATGTTAGGTAAACATGTGTGATCCATACCTACGGAAGACAACTGAGGGATAGCCTGAGAAGACGGTGTATTCTCCCAGCTGTTTGGCGAGTTTCCTCAAGGAGGCTATGCGTCACCAACTCATCAGTTTATAATTTAGATGAAACTTCACAAAACGAGCTGAATGTAATCTAGGGAGACGCAAAAATTTCATCAAGTCATCAATACCTCCATAGTGTCTTGCTTTGATCAACTGGGAGAAAACGTATCAAGTGCGAAGAAAACAAACTCAATCACCTGGATGTGTGGAATTTTTAGATCTAGGTAGGTATTGAGAGCTTAGATAGCAATGATGTAATAGGTAAGAAAGGGGTTGCTACCTGGTTGAATCAATTACAGCATTGTTTTTTCCTCGTAATGTACTAGAAAATAAAAAGTCTCTTCCTTAGGTATATCTATGAAGTAATGGGTTGTACAAAGCACGGCATTGGTATTTCCTCGTACTATACTAGAAAATATAAAGCACTTTACTTAGATATATCAATGAAGTAACGGGTTGTACCAAGTACGTCATTGGTTTTTTCTCGTACGCTACTAGAAAATATACAGGCCCTTACTTAGATTTTTCAATGATGTAACGGTTTATACCACGTACGGCATTGATTTTTTCCCGTGCGTTAATAGGAAATATGAAGTCTCTTACTTAGATATATCAATGACGGCATTGCTTTTTCCAATGAACTATCATTTAAAAATTCAATGACATTGCATAGATCAATTCCTCTCCAATACCTGCTAATTTCCAGTAAACCGTACGGGAAAATACCTCGTATGAAAATTCAATGACGGAGCATTGAAAAAACTAATGCTTCACTCTGAGTCAAAAAAAACAGTTCTTACGAGAAAAAACTCAAGAAATACGAGCTTTTCCCCCTTACTTTTCTCTCAGTGTATGAACGGACCTATTGAACATGTAATTAAATTTCATAATTGTTCAATTTTCACCAAAAATAAGAGTAATAACCATTCCAAATTAATATGCGATAAATTTCGAATTAAATTGTATACATTTTTTATGTGTTTATCATAACCCAAGACAAATATCCTTGGTTCTTTTCAAAAATGTATACGCAATATCAAAAGCGCCATACTAATTGTATGGACGCCGGCCGAGCGTTGAATAGACAGATACCTGACTTTTTGCCTATCAACACTTAACGGTTATACTATCCTTCCATATCAATTTTGGGTGTTGGTCCAAACTAGATTGTGGGATTCCCACTCTAGCCGCTATAACAAGTTTTTTGTCTCCAACATCTGGACACACGCTCGAACCTTCTAGAACCTTCATCTCTATCGTCTCTATTATTTGACAGTTTCTTCATCTCCAAATTCAGATAAAGTATACAAAATTAGACCCTTTAAAAAAAGGTCTTATAAATAAACTAGCCATCGATCTTCGACCTAACTCAGAATAAAAAAATAATTTTGACTTATTACATGAATAAAATGTGATTTACGACATCAAAATTTAATTAAATTTGGCTAATAATTTATTGCATTATGTAAAAGTTGAATACCGAATTATTATGGTAACATAAATAAATTAACACTTTTCTATACAAAGGTGACAGTATAGCCGGTTGAACTTATTGCCTTAGGCAATTTTTTCCAGTCAACCGGTCCCGTTCAATCTGAGATAGGCCAAACCCGGGTAGAAATTTCCAGTGAAAAATCACATAGAAAAACTCTGACCCGACCGGGAATCGAACCCGGGACCTCGTGATCTGAAGTCCACGCCAGTACAACTAGGCTACCGAGGTCGGTCTTATCCAACCTGTGACGGAATGCCAAGCGTCAGTACTAACGTCATCAAGTTTAGCAGGTAAAGAAACTCTAACCCAACTAGCTAACAAAAACAAGACTTTTTGCTAAAAAATCTTGCGCAAAAACAAAAAAAAAAAAATCTGAAATGGACCAAAATTTCATCTTCAGAATTAAAAATGCAAAAATAAAACTTTTTCTTTTCTTTTCCTTATTTGTGTCGATTCATATAATCAATTATACGTATCTTCAAAATAACCATTTGAGAGTAAAAATTGACCATCTGGCAATTTTTTATTTTTGCCGAATGCCCGACCCACTACAATTGAAAAAAAAAAACATAATTTCGGGGTTTTTTATCTTATCTGATCTCACATCTCTTGACCCGACATTATGTTCATCCTTTTAAAAAATATGTTCCATAATTATTTTAAAATACGTTTTGCTATAAATCTTTTTATTATTATTATTTTATTGATGAGATGTAAAATATTATAGAAATAATGTACTCATCCTATTACATATCCGCAGACTTTTAAAAGAGGTACCGGATTCATTACCCGGTCGAGTCATGTATTTTCTTCTCCTTTTCGTTCTCTCAGTACTGAGGATCTTAAGCCAGCTCCCTCCATTAGCTATCAATAAAACGGTTTTAATAAAATTTGTGTCACTATAAAAATAAGAGCCTTCAATTTGTGTCACTGTAAAAATAAAGGAGTCTTCAATTTGTGTCACTATAAAAATAAAGGAGTCTTCAATTTGTGTTACTGTAAAAATAAAGGAGTCTTCAATTTGTGTTACTGTAAAAATAAAGGAGTCTTCAATTTGTGTCACCATAAAAATAAAGGAGGCTTCAATTTGTGTTACTGTAAAAATAAAGGAGTCTTCAATTTGTGTTACTGTAAAAATAAAGGAGTCTTCAATTTGTGTCACTATAAAAATAAAGGAGTCTTCAATTTGTGTTACTGTAAAAATAAAGGAGTCTTCAATTTGTGTTACTGTAAAAATAAAGGAGTCTTCAATTTGTGCTATTTCATGTTTATTGATTAGCGTTTAATTTTAACAAGCAGGCAACCTCAGCCGAAACTATTACGAGTAACATGTATTTTACATTTTGTAATTTGATCACGAGGTTAGTATCTTGATAAATGTTGGACAGGACCGATTGAGTAGTACAAACTCCCAAAGACGTTTAAATCGACCGGTTATAAGTTAACAAAAACTCTCCAATGAAGATGGTCGCATGGACGGACGAAAATAATAGATAGGTATATTATTCTGGATCAAAAATTTCATCGTACCTTCCTAATAAATATAATTTTTCCATCGACATACCATTTCTTATACAAAATCTCCGAATTCTTTTATTTTTGAGACCTGTATTTCCTTGAGGATGAAATCGATTTGTTCTGTCCATTTCATTCATCTTTTTTACATCTTTCTCTTCACTTTTATGCTTGAATCCATGCTTTCCACATATCCAAACCATCTAAACTTAATTATTAACTTATAAATACGTAAAATATGCTTTCATAATATATGCCCTATCATAGACATGGAGGACATACTTAGAAAATAAACCATGCATTATCAAAGTGTGCCAAGAAACCTCATACAAATAAGTTGAATTTTTAGGCTTCCTAACAAAATAGCACAACTCCAGTTGGTTCCCAAATGGGTACCTTCTGGCGGGAACCTTGTAATGTTGTTAACACCGCGGCTGAATGTTTATAATAATTTATCAATCTAGTCGAGCATCAAACAACCCCCACCCGCCCTTTCGAGCAGGGATAATCATTTATATATTATACTTACATATATAGGTAGGTAACCTACCTTCTATCACTCCTGTGTTATTATCCCTTAGTAGCACCACTACCTTGCCTGTGTAGGTGGAACGAAAACAAAAACGCGTAACTCGAGAAAGAAGGTGGATAGGGAAGGTAAATGATAAACAATCACTGCTACAAATTTGAACTGAAAGTAACATTATGTATATAAGGATTAATTGACTAACGTGCGTTAACGTGAAAGATAGCGTGACGTCTTCACGTCATTCAGACTTTGGCAAACACTTGGGGAAATGCTTCCTTTTGCCCTATCCGGAATAACTCCTCCACGCTTCTATTTTCGGGTCAGTCTTGAATATTTCGCAGCCATGACATTCGCCTTCTAACAACCCTTCTACTTTCCCTTTCATAATAAGTTGGAGTATTAAAGTAAATTTTATCACCCCTCAGCACCCAGATTTGTGAACATACGCGTCATGGTCAATCCCGGCTCTGCGCAGGTCCTCCGAGTTTCTAACTCTCTCAGTCCACGATGTATCAACCTGTGAATCCACATTTTGAAGGCTCCTATTCCTTTAGTGTCCACGCTTCGGAGCTATATAACAATATTGATCAGATGTTGTCTTAGTTTTAAATTCAGATTATCATTGCCAAAGAAGTATCATCCTGTTGAACGCATTACCAGCACACTCAATCCTGCATTTAACCTCTTTATCCGGGTCCAGAGACGATCACATTCCCCTTTGAGCATGGGAGGTGGTCCATATTAATTTTATTTTGAATTCTAGTAAGAACTAGTGATTTTTGAGGTAGACAAAACGCTGCTCTAAATAACAGTGATTTCAAGAACAGAACATGTTGCTAGATGGCGCTATACACTGTGTACAAGGACGCAAAATATCTAGGTAGCCCCGCTCCACCTCAGGTTTTGTTACTGCTTCTGTCACGGCCTGAATAGGTGTTGTTGTGTCGGCTGAAACTTTTTCAACCTGTAATTAATCAAACTCCATTACTAGCAGTACACTGTTAGGAGAGTACCAACAATCTGTGATGAGACACTATTAGTTTAATATTCCGGGATTTATTATGTCTCTTAAATTTATGGATCATCGATTACCAATGATAATAATATGTCGTGGTGTTTATCGACTTCAAAAAGGCATTTGACACAGTGTGTTAGATTCTGGCTACTGTCTGGATGCTGGTTTGTAAAAAAATGTTTATGTGAAACTATTAGGGGACAAAACATGGATAGCCATTATTTATTTATTTCGATAATATATGCGTATTTAAATATTTAAAAATAAAGTGTATGGGTTAATTTAAGGTCTCGTCAAATATGTATTTGGATAATGTCAAAAAATATCAAAATTGTCATTTAAATATTGACACAAATCGAGAATAAAATTTTAAATACAATACATACTTAAACCTCTTCTTAAATGGATACTGGATTAAAAAATACTAGAATTAATAATCCGGATCAAAATGTTGGAAGACCAGCTGTATCTTTCGACGGTTTTCGTACACACCGTGTAGGTACATTTAATGGTTATGGGCTCGAATCCCGGTGCCGACCACTTTCACTTTCCCAACACAAGCTTTGCTTTATGTGAAAGATGTCGAATTGCGTTCACTTTGAGTGAGCCTAAATTTTTCTTTAATTAAAAAAATTAAATAAGGACAATCAAGACAAAAATAAGAAAATCATTTTTACAATCAAAAGTAAAATTCAATTTTAGTTCTTATTATACTGTAATGATTCGATTAATGATGAATTTCGTATTAATCAAACAATTATTTAGAACAGTAGGTAACCCAGTTCTAAGTTTCTGTGACATTAACGCTGGTGTGAAGTTACATAATTTTGTATGGAAACGCGTATAGCGCCTCTACAGAATAGTTCGGAAAGGAACTCCGCTCCCATACAATATTACATTCATTCAACATACATTCCCGTTAGTTTCTCACTTACGTTGCGTGAGTAAT
Organism: Mystacides longicornis; assembly: GCA_963576905.1. NCBI lineage: Eukaryota > Metazoa > Arthropoda > Insecta > Trichoptera > Leptoceridae > Mystacides > Mystacides longicornis. The sequence continues at coordinate 2,611,526 of OY756439.1, read as the reverse complement.
ATTCAGAACAAGGGTACAGCATCAAATTTTCAGTACTCCAATCACAGGTATCTTTGCCAAAATCGATCGTATCGTTAGATAGGTATATAGTTTTGTCAATTTCTAGTAAATCATATTATATAAATCATAAAAACAATCTCGTTGATTGAAAAAAGAAACTGAGTAAAAAACTAGTAAAGAAAATAAACTAAAATATTTAGAATAAAATAATTATTATTTGAAATTGTAATTTTGGAATCTCATTTCAAAATTCGTAAAACGAAAAACAATTATCGTTTTAAATGAGTATGTACATAGATAAAGTGAAAACAATTTAGGAATAATAACAAGTAATAATAATATAGTCTAAACAATATTTTAATGTAAAAACAAAAACCTAGTATGTATGTAGAATAATTCCCGGAACCGCAATGAAACGCTTTTGCCCGTCACTAAACGATGTATAATAATATCAAAATTATAAATGATTTTGTAAAATACGGGATTTTATCCGCATAATGTATTGTTCATGTAAAATTATTCCGGGAAAATTTAAATTATTATTGTATTTATTTATTTATTTCACATTCCCAGGATATCACTTTAGAGACCTTTCACATTACTTTGAAAAAGGTAAATTACTAATTTCTCCTTAATTTAAGTCATAGAATATATAACTTTACAGCTGAGTCATATATTATAAATAATTTAAAGCATTCAGATACAATTCCGTATAATCCGTAGTTTGAGTTTAGCATCACGAAAACATATAAGTTATACTTTATTCTTCAAATAATATTGAAGAATATAGTATAACTTATTATATAAAAGGTATAATGCCGTTTATTGTTGAAATGAATAAACAAAATATGCGTTTGTCTTTGTCTAACATCCGCTTAAATATTTTCTCGGTGCTTTCACCTCTAAAAGGTACCTACACATTAACTAATTTTTTTTTTATGAATGGAATTTCAATAAATTTATCTAAATTGTGTAAGAACCTTTTGAAAAAATCCTATTCTAGCATACCTAACATTTTTTTAATGAGTCTCAGCTGCTCACTCAAAGTGAACTCACATACAATGATCGTCTCTTTCACAGTAAGCTACTTAAAGCTCGTGTCGTGAAAGAGGAATATGGTCGGCACCTGGGATCGAACCCACAACCTCCGAACGAAACAATACAAAAACCGGCGTCGTAAACAATTTTAGTTTATACTAGCATTCCCGTGTTCCTAAATATGAATATTGATTTCGAATTTGTATAATGATAAGCTTATTGGCTTTCAACCAATGTAAATTAGATCGTTGCATCTGTTGTAAACCATATATTTTCCATCGACATTCTGTCTATCGCACCAACTATCAAACAACTGACAGCTCCCGTCAAACTTTCATTTATTGTAAATTTTTCAATTTTGAAATAAAAATTATATTGTTAAAATTGGTAAGAAGGTTACATACTTGAAATTTTTTTTTTCATAAGAACCTTCTCCTGAGAAAAGCCAACATGCCAAAAAAAGAATTAGCGAAATCGGTCCAGGCGTTTTGCAGTGCTCTCCGTTTTTATAAAATTAATTATGAAAATTTAATTAATTTGTTTTGCTTATTTGGAATTCTACTAATTTTTAAATTGCAGACGGCACAAAAATGGGTCTTGCAAAGATACAACTTAATAATTAATAATTATGATTTTCATAAAAAAGAGAATAATTTAAAAATGTCCAACGGCACTTTGATGTACGTTGGAATATCATTCCATTAATTCGTTCTCTTTTTGAAACATGACGCCTTCAAACGCTGAGCTTAAAACAAACTCCATTATTATTTGAACCGTCGTCGCGCGTCAATAGAAAGCAAAGTAAAGGGTATAATCGCGGTGATACGTACCGCGAGTTCCATTCAATGGAACGCGGCAAGCAGAGAATTCTGTAGATGGAATCTTGTAACAAACTATTCAGGCGAAAATAATTTAAATACTTTGAAAAACACGATATTGTTATAAGTAGGAAATGTAGGGCGGATTATCTTTTCAATTTTATGGTGGAAGTTTTGCTTTCTCTCAACATCCCTCACTAATATATTATTATTCTTATTACTTTCTACTTTTTCGCATAAGCGGCACACTGGAATTCTCTACAGCGGCATAAACAAATTCGCCGTTATTCTTACAATTTTTGACTTATTGCTTCTTATATTGTGAGCGGCACACTAACATTATTGAAAGCGGCATTAAGAAATTCTTACCATAATCCAATCCAATCCAAACTCCCTTAAGACCCCACTTAGGGGCATAGGGAGGCAACAAGAGCTCTCCATTGCGCTCGATCTTGCGCAACGTTAATGACCATAAATGCTTTTCAAATTCATTTTTTCTCCTTTGGTTGTTGAACTCATGTCATGAAAATTGATAATATTATAAAAAAAGTTTTTTTTATTGTTAGGTAAACAGCAAACGATTATTAAAATCATAATGTTCTTGTGAATAATAATTCCTGTTTTGGTCTTATGAGTAGCGATTATAAAGACTAAGTTTTTGGAAGAATTTGCTGTCATGTGGTCATATAATTTAAGCAATATATAATTTTTAAAATACGGTTGCCAGAATTCAAAATTCAAGTATTTTGGTAAAAATCCTAATGATATTTTTTAAATTTATTTTGTTTTTTCGCAAAAAAATGAATCTCTGCTCACTCAAAGGGAACAAAAATAAATTCTTTGATTCTTTCACAGTAAGCTACTTAAAGTAGGTGTCGTGAAATATGTAGTTGTTTGGCTTAAATACTCAATTTATGATGATTATTTAAGTATTATCTATATAAATTTTGGGAATTCCGGACTGAAACTAATATCCACGGACATGTAAGTAAAAATTATGGACGTATGTACCATCGAGTCACTTGTGTACCAATCGAATCGAAGCGGTTAGTGCCGTTATTTTATTAGTAAATACAAAAACAATATATTGAAAACACATATGTACATACATACATACATTCTCCCTTCAAGGCCCCCCGCGCACCGCAAGCCAGCCCGGAGGAGACCAATCCGCAGCAAACCCGACCCGCACGAAACCGACCCCCTAGAATTCAATTGGAATCACCCCCAAACCAGCCCGAAATGCGGGGGGCCTACGCCCCACTCAGGAGCATAGGGTGGCATAAAGAGCTCTCCATTGCGCTCAAAGGCGTCCGATGCTCATTGTGCCTTTTCTGACCAGTTGAGATTTAAGGACGTGAGGTGGTCAACCTCACGGTCCCGATCTGATTTTTCGAATTAAAAATACATATTGTATTTAAATATTAAAAGTAAATACAAAAACAAGATAGTATAAAAGTTACAAAAATGAATTTGGAAACGAAAAAAATTCCATGGTTACAAATTGACTATTGAACGCGGCACATCAAACTCCGGCCAAGTTTCAAAATTTCCCTCAAACTTTTCATCAAAGTGTTTTAAACGTATTTTTCTTGAATAACAAATTTCTTGATCCTTCTTTGGTTTGTTCTTCCTTCCTTAAACTCCTTAAGGAGAAGGAGAGAGGACCGTTTTATTATAGGTACGCGCATTTGAAATATTGTTCCTTGCAACAGCGCCCCATGTTAATCACAGAACACCAGAATGTCGCCATAGTTCTTCCCTCTTTCTTACCTCATGAATATTTCATGAAAAATTTCACGTTGATAATATTCCTTCAAACTCGAGTATTTTAATGATTTATTACTAGTAAATTTTAAGCGTTAATTTAGACATTCAGAATGAACGGTTGTTCATGATTAATAATATTGTCTCTCTGCAAAGAATTTTCATATATCTATGTGTTTGCGCCGGACGCTTTCCTTGAAATCCAAAAATATTAATTGTCAAAATTGTCCCTATTAATTGAGAAGCAGAGGTATACCTCTGCTTCTCAATGTCTCTGACACTGGTCAGTAGCAATCGGTACCTTGCTGTGGTAACATAGTGTCGAAACATAATATATTGAAACCAAATTGAAACATCGTTCGTATTGTTTTTTTGTGTTGATTAATAATTATTGTGACATCGAGTTGCTTGTTATCGTGCTGTTGTTTTGTTTGACTAATTTGTGCACAAGAACTGCCGCATCATCCAGAGTTGGCGTCTCCAGGAATACAAGGTGAGTGTCAGAGGCAAACCCTCCCTATCGCTCCTTTTTCCTAATAAAGCGCCCGGTCCTTCACAAACCCTTCGGATTACTTCGCGTAACCACTATGCAAGGTATATTTGTATGATTTCAGTGAGTTTGACTCTATCGAACGCTTTGATAAGATCAATAAAGCATACGTTGGCTGGTAGATTGAATTTGATGATCTTTTCTTTTATCTGTTTCACTGTAAACACTGCGTTCAGCTGTTTTTACGATATCCCTGCTGCTCCTCTTTGTTCCTAATTAATAGTCAGTTGAAATTTGGATGTTAGGATCTGTGTGAAAAGCTTCAGTGTTGAACACATCAATTAGTTTCTTTGTTTTTTTTTAACATACTTCTTAAGTGTTACGTTTAATGTTGGATTAGTTTTATTTTATGGCATTGCACGGCCAATTCCATTTCGGCTTCCCAGCTGACCTCTAAAGGGGTGGAGGAACACTAAGGAATCGATATCGCAGGAGGCTAACCCCACTTCTTGAATTACGGCCCCCAAGGCCTAGAACCTTATGAATGGATTAAATAATTGACAAGGTTAATAGACGTGGTCTAAAAAACGGCATCAATTTAGCGGAACTGGGCTATGTGCGCATTGTCAGAGCAACAGATGACAAAGAACCGTGATTCGAAACCCAGGAAGATTAAAAGTTCATTGTTTGCTTTCTCAACGTTTATGAGGGTGAATTTTTTAAATACATTTATTACAATAATAATTATTTTTGACATGAATATATTTCTTTTTGTTACAGGTATGTTGCTGAAAAAATGCATTTTGCAAATTACAAAATCTGGATCTCATATTACTATAAATCATAGAAAAGGTATGTTTTCTTAAAATATGGACCTAAAAATGTTTATAATAGGACAAACAGGATCTAGTGCCCTCTGATTATTTTATAATTATTTTGGTATAAAGTAAAACAATTATGTACTTGCTCAAGATGTCTCTCTAAAAGGGCTTTTCCACTTATATTTGGAGCTCCAAATCTGTCTTGTATTTTCAACTGCATCAAAATTAGTTAAAAATCATTAAAAGTGAACAAAAGACTGATATCAAGTAAGAAAAGTATAGATTTATTAAAAATATGGGCATAGGAAAAGATAATGAGAGAAAGCATGTACATAAAAAAAGGTATAATGACGGATTTGTGAGGCAAGGAGCAAGTATGTACATAGTAAATATTTCAAATAAGGAAAAAAAATAGATTTTTGTAAAGGTATGGAATTAACTAAACAAGCAAAGAAGAGCCTTCAATAAAGCCTTATAACATCCTTACAAACTCTTTCTTGAAAATGATATTTTGTCTCTCGACATTCTTAAGTGGCTTCTTTGGATCTTTGTGATACTCCGCCCACTCTCTCCCATCCATCCTCCGTTCCTTCATTTTTGCGCCCTTATCGTGTTCACATTATCTTCGGTTGTTTCGTGTTTTAACAACTACTGAGCGCAAATATTTTTATCAGCAAAAAAGCCAATTTCATTTTCGTAAGAACAGTAACATTTTTAGCAAGAATGTTTAGTATGGATGGTATGTGTGATAAAGAAATCGAACGTAGGAAAGTGGGTGGTGCACCAAGACCTACTATATGAGAACAATGTTTCATTTCAAATTTAAAAAAAAAAAAAAAAAAAAAACAAGTGCATAACGAAATCCTGTTACCACAAATGACGTAAGGATTTGAAACGTGGACGAGGACGAGAATAGAAGAATGAAGAATATAAATGCATTAGAGATTAGAGCCGTACGAAGAATATATGGAAAGATTCTGTGGGATATGGAAAGTAATAAGAATATTATTATGGGATTATGCAAAGTAATGAGAATATTAAGAACGAATGTGGTATGAAGTTAGTGTTGTGACAAAATATCAAAAGTTACTAATTCGGGATGGTTTGGGAATGTGGAAAGAATGGATGCAAACAGAATGACAAAGAGACTTTTATAAGCATGAAAAAAAGGTGTGTAAAAAAGTGTGGCCGACCAAGAATGACTTGAATCCAATACATCAATTCCGTCCTCAAGGAAGGCCAGGTCAGAAATATGAGAAATATGAAAGGTTGTATGATAAATGGTATGTCGGTAGAAAAACCGAATTAAGTGTACATGGATTAAAAAGAGTGGAGACGAGAGTTCCTACTCAACAATAACTAACACACTTTTCTATTGGTTTTTCTCATGAAAAAGAGTGGTTTTATTTCTTAAAATAACATACCAGTGCCTGCTATTTCACTCCCACGTATAAAGAGTAATTTTGATTCTGTTGTCCTTGCAAAGTTCCCTAAATCACAACAGGGGTATGTTCATGTCGAGAGCTCTTAAGAGCTGGTTCTTGAGCGAAAAAATGAAAAATATTTTCGTGTGTCCCTTTTATCCCGACAACTGACAGCGGAGAGTTGCTTGCTCAAGGGGTTTTTCATCAGTTTATATGCAATTAATTTCAAGTTTCAAAAAAAAATGTATAATAAAAATTCAATTTTAATTGCTGGCGAATTTAAATAACAAGTTTTCCATGATATCAATTAATTTTGAGAGGACTTTTTTGTGACTTTGCAAATTGGGTTATTTTATGAAAAATGTGAGGACAACACTAACATCCATACCATATTGCTTCCTAATATTCTTATTCTTCATTGAGCTCTCATCTCTTATGCATTTGTACAACACTAATGGTCGACCAGTGCTCGAAATTTGACCAGTACTAGTTTAAATTTAAGTTTGAAAATTATTAAGGTTCACTCTTTTGTATAAACTGTGTGCGAAATTTCGTACTCCTCCGTCCGCGCAATTTTCGTAAAGTTTTTCCTTCATGTATTAGTAAATAGATTCTCATTTTTTAAAAAAATCTGGAAGTTGGAATAAATGCTGTGGAAATGAGGTCACTGCGGACGATATGCGGAAAGCGACTGATTGATAAGGTGAGGAATGATAATATTAGAAAGGAATGTGGAGTGGATGTTAGCGTAGTGACCAGAATGAAAGTGAATAAATTAAGGTGGTTTGGGCATGTAGAGAGAATGAACGAGGAGAGAATGACTAAAAGAATATATAAAATCTGAAAGAATGGGTACACGCAGACGAGGTCGACCTCGAATGACATGGTCCGATCATATCGGTTCAGTCTTAGAGGAGGGCCAAGTCAGGAGCAAAAGGAATAGAAGAGCATGTATGCGGAATGTTATGCGTTTGGAAGAAGCGAAAGAAGTGTTTTGGATAGGACAGAATGGAAATCCGTACTCTCTGCCTACTCCCTTCGGGAAACGGCGTGATGGGTAACAAAAAGGTTTTAAAAGTGTTTATAAAAGCAACCGCTGGTAGACGAATAAATAATTTAAATAACTTCATTTTTTTGGTTTCCATCTGCCACTTTTTGTTATATTGATTTTTTATAATTTCTCGTTAATAAACTGTAATTGACACCACCAAATACAACTCCACTGTCCTATAAATAATTATAGACTGCATTGATAGTCAATAATTCTGTTCTTCATTCTATTTCCCTTGTAGAAATACGAATTTCAATTATTTACTCTGATTGTAGACAAAAGTTAGTTATAAAACAGAAGGTAAGCTAACAGTTAGACTCCATTGTTATAAAAATATTTTTGTTTGTTAAAAACGGTTACTTTTTTGTGTTTTTTTTTTCATACTTTAACTTGGTCCTTGTGATAATCACTCGAACTAACGTATTGTTGGATACAAGTTATAGTTAACGTTCTTTGTTATCTGTGCGTTACGAGAATTTCTCGATATATTTAGTGCTTTTTATACACGCTACTCCACCCCTTTGATCCAAGTGTCGAAGCAGGCCTTGAAATCCTCAGTTGTGTAACTTTGAAATGCCCCCTGACCGTAACTAACACGCCAAACACTTTTTTCGAAGTAGCGGCCTATTTCGAAGTGGTCGGACATAGGGAGCAAAATCAGGGAAAAATGCAATGGCGGAGACGATCAGGCTAGATCTTCCAAGGGTTTCGGATAGTGAGCTTTGCCTTTTAACCAGGTAGACATGAATTATATGGTGGGAAGAAGTCTCGCCATGCTTCAAAGAAGTAATCCGAAAGAAATGCTACAAAACCCCCAGGCAGTCGAGACCCTACGAATGCCATTTTAAAATTCCATGGGTTACATGCCCTACTATCCTGCGTAGATATCTACCAGTCATCGTCCTCATTGATGAGGGTCATGTCCAGCATAATACCTATCATATTTTTCCTCTACTAACTATTATTGAATAATATATAACAACTAATGACACTAACAATTCATTACTGATATTCGATTTTTAAATGGAACAAACCACTACGGGTTTACGACCGTCTTCTACTGTTATTTCGAAAGCTGGCTTAGTGTGATCACTTTACGTTAACAACATTCGCCATTAGGTGGTAATGTTTGTCTCCGAAACTCTGAATCATGATGATAACTATTATTGGTCTCCAGGAAAGGTCAATATCTGGATGTTTTTTTTTTGGTCGTTGTGGACCTCTTGTGGAGTTGTGGTGTTTTAACATTTTGCTGATGTGCAACGAATATTCAGCACTTTTTCTGCAAACAAATTTCGAATTAATGTCTCAATAAGTAATTGTGTCTTTATCTTTAGCTCGTAGAGCCTACGTCTCTACTCCATAAAAGAACACTGAAAACACAAGAGTGCGCACAATCCTCAACTGGACTGGAAGGTTTCTGAAAATGTTATCTTCCTTCACATTTTTATTTTGACTGGCCATCGCCGTGCCTATCCTTAACGAGAAGCCTCCAAAGAGAAGTACCTACTCCAGATGTCTTCAGAAGGAGATATTTTTTATTTTTATAAAAATGAATCTGCGCTCACTCAAAGTGAACACAAATACACTCCTTGACTCATTCACAGTAAGCTACCGAAAGCCTGTGTCGTGAAAGAAGAAGATGGTCGACACCTGGGATCGAACCACGACGTCCGCAGTACGAAAGCCGACGTTGTAACCGCTGGGTCACCAACCACTTCTCTATATAATAAACAAAAACTGTCACCCGCGACGTATCGAGGTCGAATATGTTTTTTTTTCAAACCGTAATCGAAACGGATCATCAGCTAGTGCCTACTTAACAATGCGCACTTTGAAAAAAAAACTTCCTTTAAAACAGGAAAAAAAGGTTCGTTTTAATTTGGACATTTAAACGTCGATAGTTTATTATTACATGAGTAGGTACTTCCGGTTTTAACAAACTTCTCGTTTGTTTTCAGTAGTAGGAAAAAGTTTAGTAACAGTTTTTTATAGGCTAAATAAAAGTATGTTGGAATATAATATGCCCTTCGTTTTTCATTTCAGTTGTAGGTCCGCATTATACTTTTCAATTCGTTATACATACCAGAGAAAAAAGCTGCTAACCTAGGTTAGCCCAGAACTCATAGTATATTATAACAGCCTTTTCGTGTAAAACATATCTTTGCATAAAAATTCATAATTTTACGATTAAAATGAATTTATCCTTGGAATTATTATAGAAACTTTAAAATGATATCGACTATTGGAGCATTTTATTATCTGCTTTAGAACTACATATTCAATATTAATTGGTACTTTAAGGGGGACCCACTGAAGTTACGGACCTCAAATTTTACGTGCTTGTGTAGGAGCATAAGACCAACCCGTATACCAAATTTTATTAAAATTCGAAGTTTTTTTTTCTTTTTTAGCCCTTTTTCTAGAACAAGTGAAATTTCCTTTGAATACTTTAAGAGGGTTTCCCTGAAGGTACAGATCTCAACATTTTACTGACTCATCTACATCGAGGGTCTAACCGTTCTACCAAATTTCAATCACATCGGATAAGAATTACTATGAGTTATGGATGCGCACACATTTTTGGCGTACGCATAGGGGTACGGGTACGCGGATTAAAAAAATTTTTTTTGCATTTTTGGAATCTACACCCTCGAAAACTTCGAGAAAATTTATTTCAGCGAAACCTTTTTTTTTTGAAAACCGATCACAAGACTCATGTAAATTCCATATACTATGAGTAAAATTTGAGATTAAATCTAATGCAATATCAATAAATTTTCGTATAAGCAGTAAAGTTTGGAATTATTTCACGGGTTTTTATAACACGTGTAAAAAAAAGAGATACTGGGATAATGGTACACAATATCCAATGGCTCTCCAGACAACGATAGAAAAAAAATCGAAGCTAATCCTACCCTCTTGACCATTTTTCACGAATTCACTTAAATGACACATGATAATATACACTTTCACCTTAGGTACACCAACCCTACCTCTACTGGGGGTGTTCCAATCTTCCAAGACTACTCTATACAAGTAGAGTTGGAATACATACACCTTTTCAATGAGAACGGATAGAATAATGAGTTGTACGTCAAAACTATTGGGCAAAAATTCCTACCATTAGTGATTTTAGTTAAAAAAAAAAACTTACTACTTTTGACCTTTTTTAAGTAGGTATCTTCTTGTATAGTCAAAATTTTATAGCCAACTCATGTTTAATGTCTTCTGAGTTCAAAAATCTGTCATTGTATTGATTTTTCAACTACTCCCTTGGTTAAAATTCGAGGAAATGTTAGCATGTCAATTGTATTTTACAAACAAAATTCGTACATTATGTACCTATAACTGAATATAAATCCGCGATGTTATCAACTACTAGATTTTTTTGACCAAATGATCATAAGATTAAAACCTATATTGTTTGACTATTCTTAACACCGAATTCTCTAAGAAAGTTTACACACAGCTCAAAATTGACCATGTCAATAACCATTTCCATCGATCCAGCTGTACTTACTTATAACAGAATTCTCTTGTGTCCACTATTGAACAAGCGTCTCTCTCTTGGACTCTCATCATTCTTTTCTTGTTCATACCCACGCTTTTGCGTCCTATTATATGCCTTTAGTCCAGCACCCTCATCATTCAACTGCCAACAGACATACGAGCCACAGTAACTGTCTGGTTTTCAAATACAGTGTCCAATCCATCAATAGGAAAACATAAAGTAAGAAATTCTTTCCCTTCTTCGAAAATCTGATGCATGAAATAAAAACATTTTCCTTCCACAACCATTCCACAATGCTTGAAATCCTCGACATATATTCTAGTCAGGTCTTCTCCATCATGTTGCTTCATCACATGGTTCTTGATGCAGTGGTACCATATTATAATGCTTCTTCTTCTTCTTCTTCTTGATTTTCATTGATAATTCAAAAGGTGGGGTTTGCTTCCTGCGAGGTCGACTCCCAGCTGTCCTTCCACTTTTTTGGTGGTCTGCCTGGGAGCCGTCTTCCATGGGGTTGGCCGTGCAATGCCATGTGAGGGAGTCTGGAAGATTCCATTCTCCTCACATGTGCATACAAGAACCATCTTCGTTGCCTTCCCCATCTTAATATGTCCTAGAACTCGCATATTTCCCGTACCCCCTTATTCCTTACTCTATCTCCGAGGGTCTTCCCGGCTATTATAATGCTCGTATAAGATATTTTTTTCATCTCTTTAAACGATATTGAACTAAATTTTCATATATTACGACACACAGACAATGATGAAAAATGGCTTTAAAAAAAACTTGAAGAAAAAAAAAACCAGCTCCAACAACGCGTTACTAATGGATAATGTCTCGTTTTTATACATTAGAAATTCCCATAAGTATTTCACTCCTTCTGTCCTCTTGTTGTGTATAAAGTATTATATTTCTATTTTCGTATATTTTTTTTTCGTCAAAAAGGGACCCCTTACCTTTTTCCACCTAGTGATTTATAATAACACTGGACTCCCCTAGGGGCCCGGTCCAACATCAACCTTCTACAGAACACCTCACGACTGACACAAAGAAAATCACATTTCGACTGATGAGTTTATCTTTCGACACGTCGATTTGCGTCGTTAAATTGGAATTGTATTGTCAAAAATCCAAGGGAAAATCGGATTTTATTGTTTTTTTTTTTTGCCTACAAAATATGCATCTGCATTATGTGGAGACAAACTTTAGGACGTAAACGGTGGACCTGGTTAAATGACAGAAATTTCATAATTCTTTTATTATAAATTTACCGAATAGAGGAACACAACGTTCTAATTATGTCTAGATTCTTGTGAAAAAATTTCAGAGGATTTCCTGAAAAATAGTCACATGAATCTGGAAATAATTAGAACGTTGTGCACCAACAAAGCCAATAGGCAATAAAGATGAGACATTAACAAAAATGGATATATTCATATCCTGGCGCCAAATACATGAAGCAGTCGCAGGCTTTAAATTTGGTTGCTCTCTTGTTCTCAATAATTTCCAACTTTTGTCTCTATATATTTTCATTAATTATTATAAAATTGAGATTTTTCGACATGATGAACATGTCAAGAATTCTCATGATTAGGAGATTCGGAGACTTAAACATTACCACCTGATGGCGAACGTTGTTAACGTAAAGTGACCACACTAAGCCAGCCTTCAAAATAACAGTAGAAGACGGTCGTAAGTCCGTAGTGGTTTTTTCCATTAAAAAATCGAACAACAATAATGAATTGTTAGGATCATTAGTTGTTACATTTATTTATTTATTAATTCACCGCAACAATGTTGCTTTTACAAAACATATTAGGTATATAAAATTTAAACATTGACAATATTACCGAGAATACCAAAAATATGTACAAGATTTCGAAATGAAGTGCCTCAGGAAAATTTTGGGTGTAAGATGGCACCACTGCATCGCGAACAACGCTACACGCCGGCGAACCCAGCGTGAGCCCATCACTTCTGGGACATGGCTGGGAGATGTTTAAAGGATGCCGAATGACAGTTGGCTGAGAAAAGCGCTGTTCTTCCTCCCATCAGGGTCCCTAAGAAGAGGAAGACCCTCTCATACAGTGTTCCGCATCTTTGAAGCAGAGCTGAGGGATTTGGACATGCTGTGGGATGAGGTCATAAATATTGTTCAAGATCGAGCGCAATGGAGAGCTTTGGTTGCCTCCCTATGCCCCAAGTGGGGCGTAAAAGGAGTTTGGATTGGTTTTTTGGCATGTTGTACCGTAATATTTTTCAACTTATTTTTCGATCTTGTTAGTTTTTTGACGTGTACCTATATTCTGTTGTCTTTTCATATTGAATTTGATGGCAGCAGTTACTTGATAGCTTGACATCATGAATAATTCAATCAATTTTTATTTTTCTGCTATTTTTGTGACATTTCATGTTGTAGAAAATAATTTAATCTATGAAGACGATACGAAAAAAGATTTTTTTCGGATTAACAGTAGGTACAGTTGTATTTTGGCGCACATTAATCCGGCAGATGTCGCGCCGAGAAACTCCTTCAAAATGATTGACACAGAATAAAAGGCGCAAGAAAGCATCAGAATAGTATGAGAAAATGCCATTTGAATAAAGAACTCTAAAATAAGAAAAAAAAAAAAAAAAGAATAATGGTTACCTACGTACAATAACAACAAAAAAGTCGTAAAAAACATCGGACGCTAGTTTGAGAACACCTGGTAGATTATATTTTATTAAGAATGTCACAACTTTGATCGCAATACACATTAAAGTTTCACAAACTTTTTTAATAGCCTTGTTTTTTTTTTAACATTTTTTATATCCTTTCCTTGTTAAAATCATCATGTTCTACTTTTTTATAAGTATTATATTTTTTCATATAAAAGTTTTCTACCTTATATTTTTATTTTATTTTTTTTGTTGAAGTGGTAATCACTTTATTTTTTATGAAGAATAACGCGGAGACTTGAAGTACCTACTCTCTCAGATCTTGACGATTTTGGTTTTACCTGAAAAAAAATATTTTTACATAGACGATATGAAAATTATACTGTGATTTAGATGTCAAATTAGGACATTTGTATATATACCATAATATTTTAAATATCTCTCAAAATTTTTACGTACTTTTCTATAATTATTTTTTGTGGGCATTGACAATAATTATTAATTAATTTTATCCTTCCTCGTCAGTTTTCTAACACAAAAATACTCGTTTACCGAGAAATCATGTATTTGACAATACAGAAATGTCACTTATTTCAAACCAAGCTGTTAAAAAGTCACTAAAATCACTAACAAACTAATTACCGAAAATTCTCTAAAATCACTAACAACTAACTGTTTAACAGCCTGTCTAATAATGCAAACAAATTTTCGAAAAGTCACTAAAATCACCATCCAACTAGTAACGGAAAAGTCACTAAAACTAATAACTAACTGTTTAAGAGCCTCTAGTAATGCAAACAAATTTTCGAAAAGTCACTAAAATCACCATCCAACTAGTAACGGAAAAGTCACTAAAACTAATAACTAACTGTTTAAGAGCCTCTAGTAATGCAAACAAATTTTCGAAAAGTCACTAAAATCACCATCCAACTAGTAACGGAAAAGTCACTAAAACTAATAACTAACTGTTTAAGAGCCTCTAGTAATGCAACAAAATTTTCGAAAACTCACGAAAATGCCCACCCAAATATGCATCGAAAAATATCGCTTTGAATATTTCCAGAAAACCTTCCATTTTAAAAAAATACGACGATAATTAATACTTAAAGTTCAAGGCGATTGGCTCGAAGGTTTCAACAGATCCTGAAAATATAAACCTACGAATCTTAACTTATCCCCAAGGATCTTTCTGTAAAGGTAACTATCATAACCATTTTCTTTTTAACCACTAAGGAACGCTTAGCTGGCAGCCCAAGTAACTTTTTATATCGTCCTTGATATAATAATTTTAAATTCTCATCAACATAACATTTCACGTAAGTTAGCTCGGGGGGAAATAACAGAGGCATTAGTGTAATAAAAACAGTAACAAAACAAACGTAACCTTTTTTTTGCAGAAATGAAAATGACAAAAATTTGAATTTAATTAAAATTCAAGATGGCAAACTGTAATAATATTATTTTTTGACCCGCTTTATGCTCCAACCCTTCTCCTAATGAGCCTTTTCAAGTGGTGCTCGGGACATTATTGGCCCTGTTTCGCTCTCTAACCCCTCCCTCAGAAGATGAAAGAATAAATTTATACCCTACGAGCTGGAATCCGAATCGTTTCTAGCACAGAAGAAGTGCATTCTTTGCAAGCAAATGGAATAAGTGTTTATTATAATTGTGTTTCTTTCCGCATAGAAAAGACATCTCTGCGTAGGTTATGCGGAAAGAGACTCACTGATAGGGTGTGGAATGATAATATTAGAAAGGAATGTGGAGTGGATGTTAGCGTAGTGACTAGAATGAAAGTGAAGAAGTTAAGGTGGTTTGGGCATGTAGAGAGAATGAACGAGGAGAGAACGACTTAAATGATATATAAATCTGAAAGAATGGGTGCACTCAGACGAGGTCGACCTCGAATGACATGGTCCGATCATATCGGTGCCGTCTTACAGGAAGGCCAAGTCAGGAGCAAAAGGAATAGAAGAGCATGTATGTTTTGAGGAAGCAAAAGAGGTTTGTTTGGATAGGAATTAATGGAAGTCCGTACTCTCTGCCTACTTCCTTCGGGAAACGGCGTGATGGATAAAAATATTGTGTATGCTACTGAAGGATCCAAAGTGAATATCATCAAAATAAAATGGTGATGAACAAGGATATTCCAACTTTAGGTACTCTTTCACTTGTGTTGTCTGCTCTCGGATCTTTAATTTTTATGGGATGCGGTTGTCCAGCTATCCCTCAAGTTCTTGGGTGGTTTGCCTGTTGGTATAGAATCAACTGCTATTCTTATAAGCCTTTCACGATCTGCTCTCCCTACGTTTGGTCTCTCCATAAACGCCTTCTAGATCTACCCCATCGCACAATTCCTCGACATCAAAAGTTCTCCTAATATTGGAATTCACGGAGTTGTTGTTTCTGCACTGTAGACGAGATTATAGGTGCTTGTGACGACGCAACTTGCATGCATGGGCGAAGAAGAAATCAATCCAAATGTCGCACGAAAGGTAACTAAAGTAAGTTCTTGCAGTGGGCAAAGAATCTTCTTCTTTGTAGCGATGTCACTCCAAAAAATGACCGAGAGTGCGGAAAACCAAATGGACAATCTATTGTGATAGGGTGAGTCGGATATCCATTAGTCCAAAATTCAATCGCGTCAAGCCATTATCCATCATTCTAAATGGATCTTCAAAGGATAAGCATGGTCCAAGTCGTCACATCCCTTGATTGTGAGTGTTAAAAACGTGGTTAAAAAGAATATCATGTGATATGAAAGCTAGTGTTGTGACAACATTGAATGTTACCACTTGACGTATACCTGCTTGTCGCACATAATATGGTGCGACAAATAGGTGTATGACCTTGCTCTGTAAAAAAACGCTCGGACGACATTCTCAGATACTAAATAAGTTGAGAAAGAATAAATCAAATATGTCACTAAATCTATATTGTATCAAAATTCAGAAAATAAAATAATATTGTTTAATACATTTACAAATATCTTGAATATATGAAAAACCTCACTGTATTTTTCCATCTTTGTGTTGTGTTATTATTTTCGTATGCGTGAATGTCAGAATCTACCGAGAATACATAATTACAAAAAAATGTGGCATGTTTTCGGTTCAAAGAAGGTAAAATGACAGAATATACTGTGGAAAAATGTGCGGGGATTTATCAGAAATACCACAAAGAGTAGCAACACGGGTTAGAATGTGGAGAAAAAATTGAAGGTAGATTGAGATGTGCCGCTTTGCTCAGAACCTTATTTTTTTCTAAAAGAACGCTCATTCTCAACGAGTGGTTTTTATACTGAGGTTATATGAAACAGCTGAGTAAAACATTACAGAAAACGGCTTAAAAATAATTTATTTATAACTAGCTTTCCCGACAGACGTTGTCCTGTATAGTCCTTACTATGAATATTGATTTCGAATTTGTAGGTTATTTATACAAAAATACGTTTATAATAATTTTAAATGATGAAAAATTATTTCTGAAAGCTAGAAAGAAATTACCTATATCAATAATCTGCGTGTCAGTATTTTGAAACTCTGGTAAAATATAAAACTTGTGTTGTTAAGGAAATTTCATAGATGGCGCGGGCGTCGCAAGAAATCCGTTCCATAGTAACTTTAATATTATATTTTGTAATATTTCTAATCCATTTTATCAACTTTTTATTAGTTTTTCTGTTATCCGGAGCGGAGAAGAATCCAATAAATCCAACATCGGAAGAATCTGTTCAGCCGATCTCGAGTTATAACTGTTCGCACTAACCCGACTTTCATTTATATTATAGAGATGACGACATTTTAAATTATGTATAACATTGCAGTAAAACATGTTGAATTTTCTTAACATTCTATAATATGGCTTACATCGTCATTATGTGACGGATTTTGTCGCCCGTTGCTCTATGATCTAATCAATCAAATCAAAATCTCCCTTTACACCCCACTTTAGGGGCATAGGGAGGCAACAGTTTTATACTTTGATACCAAAGGTTGTTGTGTGTATTCGCCCGTATCAAACAACAGAACTCAGGCACCACTACATATGTGGGTCGCGGTGTCGGATGACGTGATAGCGTTATTCGATCATTTGATCAGTAAGGGCTCATAAGGGTGCGTTTACACCAAATGTACATAGAGCTAGAGCTGCAAATAGAGTAGTTATATTTTCTTGATCGTTGATAATATTATTATGTTCACCAAGGAAATAACAACGAGAAAGAACCAGAACTCTTGACGCGCGTAATCTGTCATCACACATTAATTAATTCTTGCTCGTTGTTGTTTCCATGGTGTCCAATATCAACGATTTTTTTTGTTGTTGTAAAAATGAATCTGTGCTCGCTCAAAGTGAACACAAATACACTTTTTGAGTCTTTCACAGTAAGCTAAATTAAGCTTGGTCGTGAAAGAGGAAGATGTTCGGAACTCTACTTGTAGCTCGTTTGGTGTAAATGCACACTAAGATTATCCATCAAGTGCCTGATATCTTAATTTCTGGATTATATATATTAAAAAATTGGACATCGACATGTTTCATTTTGCCTTCTCAATTTCTGGATTACATAATATGTACATACATTATACCTTTAAGTGCCCCCGCACACCGCAAGCCAGCCCAGCCCGCACGACCCCCTAGCTCGATCGAAGCAATCAAACCAAAAAGCCGGCCACACACAAATCAAGTCTGCTGCGGATACCCCCCCCCCTCAAACTAACCCGCAATTCGGGCGGCCCAAGCCCCACTCAGGAGCATAGGGAGGCATAAAGAGCTCTCCATTGCGCTCGAAGGCGTCCGAGGCTCACTGTGCCTTTTCTGACCAGTTGAGGTTTAAGGACAACTGAAGGACTGGATCACGAAATATTATAAAATTGTGTTTCATTTTGCCTTCTGCGTTATATGAAGTAACCGTATAAGAGTCTAAGAATCTTTAAACTGAAGTACATATGTCACATAATCTTTACCCGATAATGGATCGTATTTTCACCTTAAAAAATTGACTTTAATTCGTAGCTATTTGAACCTGTACCATAAGTTTTCGATGATCGAATATCGAAACGATCATCGAAAGAGTTTCGAAAAATGATCGGACGATTCGATCGTTTGATTTAAGAACACTATTTGCACGTTTATAAGCGCTTATTAGCGTGCAATAAGCTTTCGTTAAAACTCGTACTAGCCCCACTGATGAATATTTTAAAATGTAAGTAATGTCGATTATCCAACAGAGAACGTGCGACTTAGTACAAAATAATATTATTATAAGGCAGGTGAGACCCTGAAATTTCTTTGATCTCTTTAAAAGTTTTTCAAGGTCTGAATAATAATTTGCAATAGCTAGAAATTGAAAAAAAATAGTGGGTTGTTTATTTCGTGTTTTTTTTCCTGGAGCCTATATTTTTTTCTTGTGGTTAAGATTAGATTGTGTTCTGTAATAACTTAAAATAATTTTTTTGTTTCCTTGGTATGTCATCGCTGTTCACTATTAGACTAACGCGTTAGTAAGAGTGCCTTAAAATAAGGGGTTAGCGCAAATTTTTATCGTAATTGGTGTGTTTCCCTCGATATAAAATCATTCATTACGTAACAGTACTTAAGAGAATACTTAAAAGGTGTCGCTCTGGAGTTATCTAGCTAGAGAAGATTCTATCTAACAAGACTAATCTTGAACTGTGTGTGTATGTACACTGTAAAACTGTTCTTCTCTAGCCAGAGCATCTAGAAAGTATAAACTATCTGAGGCCCAATAAAGTGCTCTAGGAAAAGAACGCCATGTACACTATACAATATTATTAGATACTTTTTGTAAGGTTTGTGTATTCACATAGTGAAAGTTCATTTTGATGATTAAAATGATTACACAGTTGCACTTTCACAATTTTTTTATGAATCTCGAGCGCTTTCGTCCGACTCACGCAGACATTGTCAAGAGAAAAATTGTGAAAGTGCAACTGTGTAATCATTTTAATCATCAATATTATTAGAGCTAGAAGACCTCTCTCTCTACCTAGATATTTAGCGATTTTTGCAAGAGTGCTCTTACAACAGTTGACACTTCTAGACTCAAAACAGATCGTTCTAGCCGGATAAACTCTATGGCTAAAGTTGTTGTCTAATTTTTTGTTATTTGAAATAGAGATTCAACGATTAATAGATTACTCAAGCAAGCTGTTACTTCTATTTACACTTCTAGACTATAATTGGATAGCTCTATCTAGAATCTAGATAAATTCTCAATAAAAAGATTTGTGATTTTTTGTAAATCACAGTTGCACTTTTGCGATTTTTTTATAGAGTTAGACGAAAGCGCTCGAGATTCAATTAAAATAATCGTGAAACAGCAACAGAGTTTTTCTAAATTCACAATAAAAGATTGTTGCAAAATTGAAAACGTTCGTACCCGTTTTTACCTCGACTTTCGTAAATTAGGTCCGTGTTAACATTAAGTGAATTATGTATGTATACTAATAGGTCCTCAGTACACAGATTTCGATTATTATGAACAAACGGATTCAATTAGGTATCAATTAATACAATTTCATACTTGATTAGGCAATTTGCAATGGTTTGGTGCATATTTGTAATAATCATACTTAGTGCAAACAACGACATTTGAGTGTTTCAGGGAGGAATTTGTATCTGTGTTTCCCTAATATTTAAAATAAATACACTAACATAGAAGTTCCGACACCGGCTTTCGCACTGTTCGTCTCGGGGGTCGTGGGTTCGATCCCAGGTTTCGGCCATCTCGTTCTTTCACGACACAAGCTTTAAGTAGCTTACTGTGAAAGAGCAGTGTGTGTTTGTGTTAACTATGAGTGAATACAGATTCATTAAAAAAAAAGATGAATTTACCATGTATATTTTATACCCGTGTCCTTTAAGATGGTACCACCGCATCAGGAATGATGTCTGCGCCGGCGCACCCAGCCCAGGGCCATTAATCCACCATTCTGGAGTAATAAATGGATATGTCTGGGACATGTGTTATGGATGCAAATGACAATTGGCCGAGGAGAGCTCAGTTCTTCCTCTTATCAGGGCCTTGAAGACGTGGAAGACCCTCTCACCGTATTTCGATCCTTCGAGGTAGAGCTGAGAGATCTGGACATGGTATGGGAGGAGGTCATAAACATTGCTTAAGATCGAGCGCAATGGAGAGTTCCTGTTGCCTCCCTGTGCCCCTGATTGGGGGTAAGAAGAGCTGTTGTGCTATTGTAAGATAGTTCAGGGCACGTCTGATTATATCGTGACTCTTGCATGTCTTTGAGTGAATACTTTCTCACAGTTCGCGTTATGGAGAAACCTTAAAATGTCAATTCCGGATGCCTATTCCTATAATAGAATAAACTCTACCTGCTGAGGTATCAAGTACAGTGCATCCCGGCTTTACATTTCTCAGATCTAAAATTGCTCGTTTCTCAAAGCCGACCGATTGTTTTAAAATTCATTTCAGTCCCCAAATCGCCACGTCATCATATTTTTTTTTTAAAACTGAGATATAATAATAAGTAACCGGTTTCATAGCTGAATCAGTTTTCAACAGATTTAGCATACGGAAGACGTATTTATGATTTAAACTTCATTAAACTGAAATTCCTTATCATTAAAATTCTCATAATATGTTCTACATGTCAAAAAAATCTCATGTATACAAGTAGATATTTTTAATAATCAATGAGATTTAGAGCCAACTGTTGGTAGTTATTTTTGACAACAAGTATAGAGCAAAGAAAATTTAAAGACTGCGACTGCTGTCATGTATTTGGAGCCATTAAATTGTTTTTAGTGTAAAAGTAAGACCTTTTTTTTAATCTCCGTGAGATAACGCTAGCAAAAAACTCTTTTTTTTGTATGAAAACGTGTATAGCGTTGCGATAGAATATTTCAGTAAGCTTTCTCAGCCTATACTACTTAGTGAAAATTTCTCACTGACATAATATAATGAGTAAGTTATGCATATATCTACATAATAATTCAGAAATGTTTTTTTATTTGATTTTTACCGTATGTCATAGCATCACGCTCAAAATACAAATGCTACGTCAGATATGAATCTGCGCAGAGCCGTGCAAAATGCCGGAGAAGGTTCTTAAATACAATTTGCTGCATTAACTTTAATATATTTAGAGCTATTTAAAAAACTCTATTTTTTAGGATCTTCATACAAATTTCTCAAAGGTAGGTTCGATTGAACAGTGAAATTGAATCAAGTGTGAGATGCACCTAACATTCAAATTCAAATATTTTTATTAAGGAAATAAAAAACATTAAAAAAATACATTCACAATAACAAATTTATACATTTTCGTTAATATATTTTTTTTTACCCCCAAAATTGAGCAGAGCTCGTGCTTTGGGGGATATATTATGATACATATTATGATATATGCAGCTTTTTTTTCATGTGAGTGACAAACTATAAGTTTTCTTCTTTCTCTTTAATAAACATGAAAAGTGTCATTCTTCTTTTTCTGTGCTTATGTCAGTTATAGAGGTCTGTTAAGCAATGGGAAGCTAGACTAGAACCTGTTTAATTACCTACCGATCAAGCCTGACAATCGGAATCAAAAACGTAAAGCAAAACGGGTATAAGCTAGTGTAAAATAAGGGAACTGTATGACTCTTTTGTATTTTTCTTAACTGGTATTGCGCTTTTGTCTTAATTTCACGTTTTTAAGGACTGTTGGCTAGTAGATATGCCGATTAGATTCGTCGTATCTCAAATCAGATAACTGCTTAGTTGCCTGCTCGTATGTTATTTCGCTTATTATTCGTCGTATTTTAAATATTGCTCTACCTATATAATTTTTTTGCTCATTTGACTGCTCGTATATTAACACGTTTGTATGTCGAGGTATCACTGTACTCCTTGAGAGCGTCATTGTGTGTAGAATATAAAGTTACCTGCGAGGAGTTTAGGAGCACTCACCCATATCCGTCACGGAGACAAATGTCAAAGACTCGACGCAAGTTTTGAGTACATTTTAGTCGTGAAGTCACTAAGAAGCATTTCATATTATCATTATAGCATGTATTAAATTATGTGTTTGGAACTCTAAACTCTCGTTTTATCATGAACGAGCTTTAAGAGTATAGACAAAATATAGTTAAATGCCATTATGCCAGCTATGCCACTGAGTACAAAATATTATTAGAACTTTTTCAGATGCACATAACCGAAAATTGGTTCCATTATTCAACAGTCACGTTATTGAAGATAAATAATTATTATCAATAATAATTCATTATACTTGCATCCACAAGCACAATACAACACAACAAAACCCCTAGGTACCTATTTCCTTCAACTAATTATATGATTAAAACATAAAATTCATCTGTGTTAACGCTAAAATAATATTAAAAATAAAAAAAAATAATGTCACACACCGCTACCGACAAACGTCGCAATTTCTATGAGTTACGTGGTACATGTTGGAACCGAGCGCAGTAGCACATTATTTCTCTAGTATTATTTCTTCTCAAAGCACTATGCTGTTAAAAGTGGAGGACGAGTAATAATTAATAAAAAACTCCTTGACATATTATTTTTTTTTTAGAGGCGAAGATAAGTATTATTTTCAATCTCGGGTCCACTTAGTTGGCTCACGCTGACTCTATTTTACTCGGACCCATAAGTGATATCCAGAGCACTTGGGTCAGTAACAATAATCACACAAACAATGTTTTTTTTTATGATTCTGGGCTCACACAAAGAGAACACAAATATCTTTCACAGAGCGCAGCTTATGTGCTGTGAAAGAGCTTCGGTTCTATACTGGGGTTCGAAACTATAGACTACCTCCAAGCACAGTTGTTAGGCTAGTACGAATTTTATCGAAAGCTAATTGCAGGCAAATAAGTGCTTATTACCGTGTAAATAGTGCTCTTAAATCAAACGATCGAATCATTCGATCATTTTAGTATGAAAATTTTTCGAAACTCTTTCGATGATCGTTTCTAAATTCGATCATCGAAAACTTATACTAGGGCTACTGTTTCTCGCTAATATCGCGAGTGATGCATCAATAAAAAATAATAATTCTTGGTTATCATTTCTCGATTAGGTTAACTGTATCTTAATGCTTTATAAATAATACTCTTTTTGTCACCTTTTGTTAATAATGACAGTCGCGTTGCATCATTGATGACAATCTGAGATCACGCGAAGAGTGTTGATGGCTTCTGCGGTATGATTACGTCAAATTTGACGGTCAAACCCTCAATACATAATCATACTACTTGTATGTTTCATATAATGATAATTTGCTATATAGTTGGTCCTTAAACATACGTAATATGTAGTTGTACACGCGTGCTTATCTGCAAAATAATGACCTACGATTGCTCTTTCTGCTTTACGGAAACCTGGCTAAATTTGATCACATTATATCGTTTACAGCATTCTCAATCAGGCGTTCTTATTACATATCATCTGACTCCTCGTGATAATATTCAAGACTCAAAATCTTACCATAACAATTCTGAAAAAAAAATGGTTTAAATGGAGTCTATTCACTCAACACTATATACAATAATTTAACATGTTTCACATGTGATTTATTTCCTACTACAATGCCATCTCTTGGATTATTTTTAAAATTTCGCAACTATAGAGGAACTGTTTTTATTACTTATGAATGACCCGTCACTCATCCCGCATCCGAATCAATAATAATAATTACATAATGCAATAAAATATTAGCCAATTTTAATTCAGTTTTTATTTATTTCATGTAATGAGTCTAAATTATTTTCCTCTATTTTTCATTTTATTATTAAATTTCTACTTGTTGCATACATGAGATTTTTCGACATGTTGAACATGTTGAGAATTCTCATGATTAGGAGTTTCGGAGACAAACATTACCACCTAATGGCGAACGTTGTTAACGTAAAGTGATCACACTAAGCCAGCCTTCGAAATAACAGTAGAAGACGGTCGTAAGCCCGTAGTGGTTTGTTCCATTTAAAAATCGAACATTAGTAATGAATTTTTTGAGTCATTAGTTGTTATTTTTTCTTTAAGATCTAGTCCTGAAAAGGTCACAAGAATCTAAACATAATTAGAACGTTGTGCACCAACAAAGCCAATAGGCAATAAATATGAGACATTAACAAAAATGGATATAGTCATATCCTGGCGCCAAATACATGATAGCAGTTGCATTCTTTAAATTTGGTTGCTCTCTTGTTCTCAATAATTTCCAACTTTTACCTCTATTTTTCATTTTATTATTAAATTTCTACTTGTTGCATACATGAGATTTTTCGACATGTTGAACATGTTGAGAATTCTCATGATTAGGAGTTTCGGAGACAAACATTACCACCTAATGGCGAACGTTGTTAACGTAAAGTGATCACACTAAGCCAGCCTTCGAAATAACAGTAGAAAACGGTCGTAAGCCCGTAGTGGTTTGTTCCATTTAAAAATCGAACATTAGTAATGATTTTTTTGAGTCATTAGTTGTTATTTTTTCTTTAAGATCTAGTCCTAAATTATTTTTTTTATTCTGGGTAAAGTCGAAGTTTGACGGGCGGGTCAGCTAGTAATAAATAACTGAATACCTCAATCACTTCTCCAGACTAAAGTGCGAGCAAAGACAGTGGAGCCCAATGATTTAGTTAGTTTATATCCATTAATCGCCCCTTTAAAATTCAAGATTGGTTGCTGTTTTTGGATAAAAAAATCCTGACCGGGAATAAAACTCGGGTTCTTTTGTTTGGAAGACGGCCCCATGACAAACTAGGTTACAAAATGTCAAGATTTATGGGTTGGTGATATCAATAAAATGTAGTATGCGGTTAATATCTCTCCTTCTGTTATAAACTTATGTCAATCGATACACAATAATGTTACAGGTATCAATTCTTCATTGATTCTTTTATGGAAAAACATATTTTGCGTTACAAGTGGCTAGAAATAAAACCAGTAATCGATATGGACTTCTCCTGGTTGTCATAGTATTATTTGGAATGGATGTCAGGTCCTGGTTAATACCTGGATGACGGTATCGTTGAGTGCTATTATTGGTGTTCAATGTCGTCATGCCTACTGTTTAGTTTTGTGATTGAAAATGTCACAATTACATATATTATGTTATTGTTCAAATCTTATTTTGTTTGCTAGAAGAATCTTCATAGATTAGATTGGTGCCATTATACAATCCCGCAAATGTAAAAAATCGTGAAATGGATGAAATAAAGCAGGATTTTTGGTAGGAATCATGTCCAAAGAAAGATCTTATCGAGAAAGCTAAAGTGAAAATGGTGGATATTCTACAAATAATGTAGACTATACTGGTGCAAAAATAGTAGATTTCAACCAATTATATTTTTCTACAATTATCGAATGTTAGGCCCTATCCTAGCTGGTCGCATGATCGCACGATCGTGCGATTGCGATGATCGCATGACCGCATAAACAAGTTAGTGATCGCACGATGAAAAATCATGTGTCCTCACTGCCATCGCATGATCGCGCGTCTACTTTCCTTGACAACGCAAACAAATAAATATGAATGTTAGTAAGTAAGAACTTTTGACAATTAGGTGTCGTATCGATACAACAGAGCAATACAAGCGACGCGCGATCTTTTCAAAGAAGGCACCGATCGGATGATCGAATTTACGTCGGTCGGTGTGCCCAGTTAGAATACGTTCATACAATGTTATATGTTTGAACAGGGCCTCCACGATCATCGCAATCGCATGATCAAGCGACCAGCTAGGACATGGCCTGTCCTAAAAATATATAAACATTGATTGATTTTTAATTTTCCTCAAATTTGGGTACTTAAAGTTATATACGCCCATTTCTTGATCATAACTCCTCGATGATTATATGTTCCTAATCATTTTAATCCAATGGTGTTTCTAACAAGATTAATATTCTCATAAGGTGTCTTTTCAACAACATGTTATTATACTCTTTGTTTAACTGCAGGAAACTTTCAGATTGTAATAACGGCAGTCTTGACATTACATACATGGAAAGTTTTCGGCCCGGAACTATTCGGCATATTTTTTTGTATTAGCCTTTAAGTACTGACGTGGTTAGACTAGGTTATTAATGGTGATGTGACGACTCACAGACGGCCTTTAGTGGTGGGTATTATTTAATATATTTTCACATGGATAATATTCAGTGAATTATTAAATATGTTTTAACAATATTTAAGAACAAGATGAATAAAAAAAACGAAAGAAATATATTCAAAATCAATATTTATTCGGCTTCTTTTAAAACCTTGCCAAATAACAGTCTTAACATTTTGACTTATCTTTATTCTAGTTTTTTAACATTATATAGGAATTTTTAAACTTGGAAATGCTATAAAATGACTCTTTTATTAATGAATAAATATTAGGAGGGAATAAGTATTTGTATATTAGCCTGAAATATTAACAGTATCACCTCAAACAATGCAAATAGTTTCAGAACAGCCGAGATAGATTGGCTTGCAACATGTTACACACGTGAACTAAATACCCCTTTTGAGTACGATGGTCATATTTTGCATGATTTTTTTATCATTTCTGTGTCAGCAGGTGGAGGTCTTTCAGGTTGTGGGGCAAATCATTTCCAAAAACACGTTTAATTGTCAATCTTAGTTCTCTTAGCAGACGATCATTGTACACTCTGCTATTCAGATGAGGTAGAACAAATAATCGAGCAAGATCTTGAAGGAACCTTCCTCTAGGGCCTAGATGTGGCTCAAAGAATGACAAGATCTGCTGACAGGTTCTTGAGTTGACCACTTGAAACCATTTTTGCTACTATAATATTTTTGCTTACCAGAACATTGATTAGAAAAACTTGCTGAATGTACTTATTAGTGTTTCTTCAATATTAGCCTGCAGCAGTAATATTAGAGGCATCTTCAACCTCAGATTGCTCAGATTCTGTTTCATGTTCACTGTACAGTTGAAAATCCGGATCAACGTGATCGTCATCGGCATCACTGAAGTCACCCTCTATTTCTTGCTCTAACCATGTCTGTATCGTATTGTCAAAGTCAAGAACCCTGTTAGATACCATCTTACTCCTTTTAGCACTACTTCCAGAAGTATTTGGTTCATCCGTCTAAAAAAATACACTTATAAGATTTCACGTGACGTCCAAAATAATATAAACACTAATACTGACCTCACGTCTCAGAGACACCGGAGTATCGTATACGTAAAACTACTCACTCGACGTGAGCCCAAGCGTAACTGATAAATCGGGATCACAAACCATGAAGCTAGCGGAAGGCGCGGGGAAAAATGATTTAAAATGACGAAATTTGTAACAGCGCCGTCTGTGGGACACCCACGTCACTACTTAAAGGTTAGTTCATCACATTGTATGCAGTGACATGAGATGTTGTTTTTTTTCATTTGCCTTTAGTATTTTCCTAGTGAAAGATTCATTACTTTTGTCGATTTGACGTTAGGTTATAACTATTAAGTTCTAAAGATTATTTTTTTATTCGTGTTTTTACCCAAAATGTACAATCGTGATCTTAGCAAAATTTGTTAGAAAACTGATACAAAAATCCTCCGCATATTTTGTGATCGGACATTTGCATTTCAAATAATATGGAGTAAAGTATATTTGGCATAAATTCAACTAACTTTACCTTCTAACATTTCAAACATTCTATTTTATTGTTTGACTTACTTTGTATTGTGCACCATTTCAGCAAGAATTTTGTCTACCAGTATAATTTAGTCAAAATTATGTAGGTTTGTTCTAATGCAAAATTCTGTTGTTCTAATATGTTCTTCTCTATTTATTCAGCCCAACTTCTAACAAAATAATGAATATAATTTTTGTAAAAGGCGAAAGGATAAATCGGATTTCATCAGAAAATGAGAATGTGTGTATGTTTTTAGTCGTGTGTGGTTCTCAATCTGTGGTTTCGTTTGTGATAATGAGAACGTACTTTTCAGTAAGTAGCTTAAATATACTTATTTCATTATAATATATTTTAATTATCAATTCCGTGAATGCGCGTTTAAATCGTTCATTAATTTTTTGTTATGGACCCAAATACGATCCCTGTAGAATCTCCCTTTGTAGAATCAAAATACTTCCAAAACGAAGACTTATGTTATTAAAATTCCTTGTCTTATAACAAAATGTTATGAAATTTTTAAGTACCTACTTAGACCTAAAAAGACAGACATTGTTTTATTTGATCATAGAATATGTTTGTCTTATATCGATTTAAGTAATGGTTTAAGTTTTTTTAGAATACGGCTCTAGATGTAATAATATGTTTGTAATGATTTCATATGAGTGGTCTTTTCGGCGTCATTATAACCGCTAAATTGGTTCAGACTTCCTCAACTGGAGTTATTGGCCGTGTTTCTGGCACTCTGTATATACGACAGTGCTTTCTGCTACTTATGGAAACATCGCCATTAAGCACTTGCAGAAATTCAAAAGTTTGATCAATAATCTACATAATATTTTAGAAATGTTTGTTTTTTTTATTTGCCTTTGACAATACTTTTACCTTATATGTGAAAATCACGCTCAAAATACAAATGCTACGTCAGATATTAATATGCCCAGAGCCGTACAAAATGCTGGAGAAGGTTCTTAAATACAATTTGCTGCATTAACTTTAATATATTTAGAGCTATTTAAAAAATTTATTTTTTTAGGATCTTCATACAAATTTCTCAAAAAGACTTTTGGAAACAAAATTACTCATGTAAACGTTGAATGGAATCTTGGTATTACGGTATGAAAATGGTATAAAATAATCGTAGATTGATTTGTTATACATATAAATGTTATTCAAATCTTATTATTCTCAATAAATAAAGATTTAATGAAAAAATTTGCAAAATGATTCCTCCATTTTGCAAATTTGACAGATAGCGCAAATCACCCTCTATGGGTGGAGAGCCTAATTAATTATCACACATTAGGAATGTAGCTAAGATTCAAACCACAGAGCTATCTCTCTCTCTATGAAAACTTGCAAATTATGTCGGTAGTTTCGTATAATATTATGAGGTCTGTGAAACAAAAATTTTAAAAGTGTCATTCTTCTTTTCCTGTGCTTATGTCAGTTATAGAGGTCTGTTAAGCAATGGGAAGCTAGGCTAGAACCTGTTTAATTACCTACCGATCAAGCCTGACAATCGGAATCAAAAACGTAAAGCAAGACGGGTATAAGCTAGTAATAAATATTTGTCGTTCTTGATTATATACAGATTTTTTTTTGAGACAATCACGGTCGTGAGGTGCTTGACTCAATCGAGAACCTAATTATGATCTCGATAAAGCACGCTGTTTGCCCATTCGTTCTTCAAAACACATTCGGATTATAAGACACTTCAAAATTTTAATCCGCAGGAAGATTGTGGTTAATCTGCAGGAAATAGCGTGATGGAAAGCAATAGCACCCAGGCGATGTCCAAACGTGGGGCTAATAATTTTAATTACAATTTAGTTATTGGATTTTGAAATTGATATTTCTTAACTATTACGGCATTGGGTATAAAATACTCGTTTAGTTTCAAAGTGAAACAAATTATAATTGTGTAATTATAAGTTTTAAGAGTTTCATCATTGACCGTAACCAATCATTCGGTTCCGGCATTTTTATTTGGCCATTTGAATTTTAAAACACGCCATTATAATGAGAATATTATCTTCTTTATCTCTGATAATAGTATGCAAACGGTCAAAACAGGCGTTTTTTTTAGTAAAACAATAAATCTCTTATTGATGTTTGTCTTTTTTCCTTTGTTTAGACCTTGTGGACTGTATTTTAAGAGGTGAGGTTACCCTTTTGGGAGAGCTACAAACAAACATTTGGTAATCTATCGTTTTTCATGGGGTAGATTGTGTATATCAAGTGAGTGTGTCTGAATGAAACCATTCTGTTAACAGACATTAACAAAAATGGATATATTCATACCCTAGCACCAAATAAATGACAGCAGTCGCAGTCTTTAAATTAAGTTGCTCTCTTGTTCTCAATAATTTCAAACATTTTTCTCTATATTTCTTTAATTATTAAATACCTACTTGTTGTATACTTGAGATTATTCGGCATCTTGAACATGTCGAGAATTCTCATGATAAGAAGTTTCGGAGACTTAGACATTACCACCTAATGGCGAATGTTATTAATGTAAAGTGATCATACTAAGCCAGCCTTCGAAATAACAGTAGAAGCAATCGTAAGCCCGTAGTGGTTTGTTCCATTTAAAAATTGAATATCAGTAATGAATTGTTAGTGTCACTAGTTGTTACATTTTCGAAACCATTCTCGCCACAAGTGCATATCAGAGCCTTCTACCTAGGCTTTTTACTTAACGTGATATCAGAATCTGAGGGGTTTTTCTGCTTTGTGATTGATAGTTTTCATTTCTGAAACTTTCAGCAGCGATTTTTTGGGCAGTTTGAGGAGTATCATCCTTGAAACCGATCTCTTTTAGTCATAATCTGTCGTTTTGAAAGATAAAGGTATGACCATTAATTAAGATCGCAAAAACACATTGTTTGCTTCACACGTTGCCGAAGCCCTTTCAGCTAACGTGGTCAGCGGGAAAGAGAAAAGTGGACTGTGAATGGATTGCAATGCACTTACCCCAAATCCAATGTTCTCCAAATGTGTATGATCGAATCTCCTTGTTTTCTGGCAGCACTGCACTTTTGTTAAAGTTATATTAAATAAATGTTTGGATGCACAAGATGTAAATGTAAATTGATGACGATTGTTATGTCCCGATGTGTACAACTTTCGAATTTATAGCGGCGATAAAGAGCGGTTTATTCCGTGTGTGTGTTCCCGAGATGCGGTAAGTACCAATTGACTAAAGTGCACTGCAAGGAAGGGCCCAAGGAAATGAAAATAGGCAACAATACATGCCCTGCAATGCGAACCACGGATTGTGACATTTGACCCATGTACCTATACATAATTATGTAGGTACCTATATAATATAACATGTTCAATTAATAATATTGAACACACATATTGTATTGAATCGCCTCAGGGCAACTTTGGTTCCAAATGGCGCCTCTAATCTTGAACTTGATCATCCGACACTCTTGGATGATGTTTTTTAGAGACTCTTGATCTCTTGAATCTGAATCAACGTTCTTATACCTCAAACTGGATCATTTGCCGTTGGACCAACTGTCTGTTACACTTTTCTTTGAATACTTACCTACTTACTTTACTTTTCGAGTCCGGACTTCAGACATTGCCACTCCAGTATGCAGCGACGGATATGGCTTTGTCATTTGCCCTTACAAGGTCCTCCACCCCACAAGTCACCTGCATCGACGGGCAGGTCAACAAGTGCCGGTTGTCCTGCAGCTCCCCACAGTCACAGCTCACGGCCTCACCCTCAAGGAATCCCCATCTTCGTTCGTTGGACCTTCATCTGGTTACCCCCACCCTGAGCCTATTCAAAGTTTTCCAGGTAGGAAAGTCAAGGCTGTGCGCGGTATTATTGCCCTCCAAAGTCCGTCACCTAGTTCTAGCTTCCATTGATCCTCTCTGTGTTGTTTCATTGACGTTGAGGCATCCATACTGGTACTTTGAATATAAAATTTATAATAGACAAGTCAACGACAGAGAAAATTGTATAAGATAGTGCTGCGACATCTATTGAAATTTTGTGAAACTAAACGGAGCCACGAATGCAGTTGATGTATTAGGCCAATGGCATCCCTATTGAACGTAAGCAAAGTCTTAAAACGAAATGTGTAATGAAAATTATTAACTTATAGTAAAATAATGATCTTATTTATAAGGTTACTACTATCCTTAAGTTTACGACGCCATAAAATTTTTATTTTTACATACTTAGAACTGCATGAAATAGACGTCATAATAATGAAAGTACATACTTAATGCGAAGAGTGTCACTCACAGACTTAGTAATAGAAAGACTCCTATGAGTTAAGTACTTATTTATAAACAAGCTGTCCCATTCGTCGGACTTCTTCCTAATCCACAATGAAAAAAATCGTTTCAACTTATTACATACATGAAGTAAATACCGTTTAAGACATCTTGTCCAATCCAAACATCCAAACTTCTTTTACACCCCACTTAGGGGCATGAGAATTCTCCGTTGCGTTCAATCTTGTGCAATGTTGATAACCTCCTGCCACACCATTTCGTAATCTCTCAGCTCTGCTTCAAAGGAGCGGAACGGGGTATGAGAGAGTCTTCTTCGTCCCCGGGAACATGTTGTAAGGAAGAACAGCGCTCTCCTCGGCCAACTATCATGCCGCATTCTTAACACAATACGTCCAAGCCAAATCCATCTCCTCTTCATATTGGTAAAGTGGTGGGTCTACGATAGGTTCGCCGGCCTACAGCGTCGTTCGTGATGCGATGGTATCATCTTATACCCAAAATTGTCTTGCAAGACATCTAAATATCGTTGAAGATTTGCTTTGTACGTCTCGACATGGAGGAATGTCCTTGGGCATTCCAAAATAGGTATGGCACACTTATATGAACACAAAATTTGCGTGTATTACATAATAATTACACTTTTGACGCTCCAGGTGTAGATAACAAAAAATATGATTGAGAATATTTCCTAATTCATTTTGATGATTGTGCATTTTGAATTACTCGTGCTGTATTTTACTTTTTGGTGGGCTGCTTCACCCTTGTTTTGGGTGCTTGCCCAAATAAAATTAAATAAATAATCAATATAAATAAAAGAGTCCGTTCGTATATATGTAACGTCCTTTATAGACGGCTAAACTAGGGATACCAGAAGTAAAGTAATACCCTCTATAGCGAGTCATAATACCAGTGGACGTTTAAGGCTATGAATATTTGGAAAATGTTATTTATCGATAAAAATATTAGATTTTTTCATAAATCTCCCATACAAATTAAGATTTTCATCCTGCCATTTTGTCAGAATCAGGTATCTTGAAACTGTATTTAAATCTCATTTAGTTGCACCGTCGCTACTCATGTATGGTTTTGTTTTAATCTACAATGCTTAAACTTTCTATTTATTTCAAAAAAATTTCCACTATAGAAGTAAAAACATTGAAACAAAGTAAAACAATTTAGCTTATTTTACTTATGAAATGTCATCATATACCTCCATATTGTGAAAATTTAGGGTTGCCGTTTTAAAAAAAACCTGTGGAATGTAATAATAAGGTCTGCATGAATATGTAGGTACTAGGTAGGTATTAATATTGAAATGCATTGAAGTAGTTAACTACAAAGAGTATGATTGAGTAGTTTCAGCGTGATGTAGTAACGCATGAAAATAACAACAACATTTCATACTTATAATAATTAGAAGATAATATATAAGTAATAAATCAATTCTTCCTAAGCAGGAATAGCTTTATCATTCTGTTGATAAGTAGAATAATTCTCAGAAGATCAACGCTTTAATGGTAGAATGATCTCTGTGGGCTCCGTTGAAACCAGAATGAAAATGTCAAAGTTTGGACGATAATGGCTTGGAGAATATTCTTTTAGGTGGCATTTTGTGGTCTTCATAATTCAACCTAAAATAAATAAATAACATCAGAATACAATTTTTATAATGATTATGTATGCATGTTTAAGGGGGGAATATTATTTACTTTAATGGAAATTTATCATTTCATTAAAGACCACAGTTAATATACACATGTGTAAGTGAAATGAATGATTCATTTAAATTACTATAATAATTATTATTATAAGTATTTAACCTAACCTAAGTCATATTAAACATTTTTCCTGAAGGTATACTGTATAATGTTTGCAATAAGTATATTGTTATAAAATAAGTCTTTGTTACAAAATATAAGTACATTTAAGCAAAAAGAAAGTTGTGCAATTAGTTAAGTACCTACCTAATAAAAATAAAAGGAAACAGAATGCATTAATTGAATTTTGAAAAAGGAATTGTGGAAATGTATTTTGACAGATTTGACGTCTATAAAAAGTTTGACGTTTGGCGATGGCAACCACAGACAATAGAACAACAATGAGAGAGGACAGCAAAAAAAAAACGCAAACGTAATGATCCTGTTTTTTAATCCTATTTTTACATTTCGTGTACAGAATGTAATACAAATAAACAAACACCTAATTTTTTAATGATCTTTCGGATTATTTTAATATATTCCAAATATATCAAAAAGTTTTGAAAAAACATTATTTATTAATTGAACATTTGAGTTTATGGCAGGGTGATATGCCAAAAAGAAGAAAAAGAAGAAGCTACTGACGTCTACGCGCCTAATAGCACATCATCACACATGTCAAATAAAATATACAGTACGAGTTGGTACGAGTTATTACAATCATAAGAATAAATAATGGATTATAATGTTTAAAAGAAAAATCCACACGAACTGGTAAGTAAAATTACATGGGATAATAAATTATTATATAAATTGTGTTTTCAAAACTAATGTTTTATTATCATCGTTTACAGAATCGTGAGTGTTTACCAATTATGAAAAATCAAGGATATTTTGCACTGCAAATTATGAATGGAAAATACCTATCCTAAAGATTTAAAGGTAATTTTATTTTATACAAGCATATTATGGAGTGATTTGATAATACTTGAAGCATTTTATCAACCAATTTTTTAAATAAAAATCAAATATAAACGTTGCATATTTTCTTATACAATCTCTTGATTCTGAATTTGGTGTTTTTGTTTAAAAAATGAAGATATTGCTGGCCATTGTCATTTGGTTATTCTATTTGGATAAATTAAAGGATTTGATAACATCTTCGAATAATAATACTACAATTTCAATAGGTTAATTTAAGATTGGAACATAGTTTTTAGGGAGGTTTCTGGACACCTCCTCTGGACACTTTGTTAGGTTAAAACATATTCATTTAGGAGGTTTTTTGTCAAATATCAAAAGAAGCCCGCAAACTTAATAATAATTACCATTTTTTGTTTTCATACACAAAATTTAACAAATATTAATTTAAAAAGTGAGAATTCTGTCACTGTCTTCTTTATAATTCCACTATTTCATTAAATATTTACCAGTCTTCAAAACCCAACAAAAAATATGTGTTGCTCATGGATTCTGTGTTTATTTTAACCCTCCAATTCCCATGCCTTACCTAATCATGATATTCATATGGAATTCTGTATACGGTGCCTTTGTGGAATCCAAAGTGATGGTCCATTGACAAAATTTTAATTTTTTTTGTAGTTTTTTTATGGGGGAGGTGTCACCTGAGGGTGACATTGGGCACTGTAGGTACTAAATTAGGCAAAAACATAATCATACATATTTTTAGTAGGCAAAACTATATTTTTATTGAAAAAAAAAGATTATTTAAACACAGATGTGATTGATGTTCTATAAATGAAGTGGTTGGTTAACCAGTAGTATTAGTCGGTGGCTTTCGTACATACGGAGTATTGATCTTGGGTTCGAGTCCCGGTTCCAACCATTTCCACTTTCGTGACACAACCCATATTTCATAAAATATACCTGTACCACAATAAGTATACTCATCATGACAGGTTACTTTGGCAACTTGCCAACTATTTTGACAAGCACTGTCTATTCCGAAGGCAAACAAGGGCCACTACCATTTCTTGCCCAAGAGTGGCTATTCATTTACAAGTGGCTATTCTCGTCAAAACGGTCAACTCTTTCCATGTACTTCTTTTATTTTATGATCATAGCAGACAGTTCACTTGATTTTTTTTTCTTTGTTTCTCAACCACCCCAACTCGATCGAATTTACTCCTGGGAGACACTCCGTGGCAGTTGGAGGCCACTTTTACTATACTATTGTTATGCCATTTACCTACAAACACACAGACTTGAGCTCACTTAAGGAAATCGGACCTCCCTCCCTTTTTTCGTTGTGCGTTCACGTTGTAGTAGTGGATATTTTTCAGTTCGGTTTTCTCTTACAGTGCCAGCTATTCAAAATCCTTTTTTCGTTAAGGTGTTGAGTAATTTAACACTTGTAAAAAAATTGACAAAATATTACCTAGTTGTATGGACTTTGTTCTTGAGGCAAGTTTTCTGCTATGTATATAGTAAAGCTAATGCTCTGAGGCCAAGAAGTAAATTTTCCATCTTGAGGAGGAAAGATAACAACAAATTCATATAACCTACATAGTTCTTTAACATATTCCCTATTTTGAGACTTTCAAGGCTATAAAATTAACAAAAAGCAAGAATTGATACAATGCATACAAATAGTTCCTAAATTTGTTCAATAATGTACCTGTATTGCCCAATGTCACCTGGAGGTGACATTAAAACTTAAAATAGGTATAAATCGAATATTTTAATGAAATCGTGAAAACAAATTTGTGTAAATACTAAATTGATTCTTTATAAATCTGCAGTAGAAAGAATATTTCAAAATACTTACTATTTATACATTTTTTATTAATGTATATTTCGTTACGTACCAATAGCACTAAAATTCCTGCCAAGAGCTGACAATAACTGTTAAAATATGCAAGATTAGTATTGTCAATCGTAAAGATTATACACAATCGGATTGTAATACCATTGTACAACAATGTGATATCATAATACATATAGTAATAAACCTCCAAATATTTTTAATATTTTTTTGAAAACGCGGCACCCGTAGGTGACGTTGGGAATTGGAGGGTTAATTGAATAATATTTTTTTACAGTGCATCGGGATCAATATGAGTCCTTCAACTGTTGCCGATGAAAATGTTGGATGGTCAAAGTGGTCCCGTTCGAAGACAAATATCTTAGATGCCCAACATGAGAGATTGGACTGGACCCTGAACAGCGGGGGTGTTGAAGTAGTGGTTGCCAATGTCGTGAGACTCGATACGACACAAACAGAAGACAGGCCAGCAGCTCTTCTTTCAATAGGATAGACAATATAATAATTAGATAGACTATAAACAGCACACACTGTACGCTAAATATTTTATTCGTTAAATCTTTTCAATATGTGTAATTGCATATAATTAGCTATAGTATTTCACAATCCTATATGTTACATTGTAAATATGTTCAAAGAACAATGCTTTATTTTTATAGATATAATAATATAGTCTATCACACCTTACATCTATTCAACTTATAGGAACCTTTTTTTTCATTACTTTTATGGATACAAACCTGAGACTTCATAATTTAGTTTAGTTTAATATTGCGATGATGAGGTTATGTAACTAGGACCACAATGTATCCTTAAATATTATATGTTCAATTTTCTTTAGACGCCTGTTATCTTATTGTATTTTGTTTGTGTCTTTGATTTTTAGCTAAGAAATAGGACTAAATAAGTGCACTCTTTCTAATGATTTGGAATATTATTACTTCAACTTACTACATATATTTTTTTGTATTTTATGCATAGTCACTATTGAAGTATGAAAAATTCAAATACAGGTCAAATTTTTTTATTGCGAATACCGAAGTACCTAATGAAATTTCCAGTATAACGAATCGTCAATTTGTCCCTGAAAAACTTCCATATAAGATGTGCTGAACCAAAATTTGTTGTAACGAAGTCGATCTCAGTATAGCGAACTTTTTTGTTTAAAAGTTTTAAAATCAATTGGCAATAAAATTTCTTCAGTTTGTCCTTGGCATTGGTGAGTTTGAAAGTGTTTGCCGAACATATTATTTCCTTTACGTGATTAATGAATCCTTCAAATTTGTTTTTGTTCTCACCTAATAATAGCAATTATATTTTATTTGACATCAGTAGGTATAATATGGCGACACAAAAAATTAAATTTTATAAGTGAAATTAAGAGTTTCATTTAAAAACCAACCAACCAAATAAAAACAAGCAACAATATGCCTTGCCCAATTTAGCATATTCATAGATCCTGGGAGCTTTGTAAACATTGTAATGCTCATGGTAAAACCATACTCTCTAGGATTCTCTATCGTTCGTGGGCTCCAAAATCTTACGAAGCATTCTTCTCTCAAATGTGTCCAGCATTTCCATGGATTTTGCAGTCATTTCTCATGCTTCTTATACATATGTTATAACTGTTCTTATAATAGTTTTGCATAGAGTGATCTTTGTTTTTCTATGGACACTTCTTGACTAGAGTACAGGCAGTAGAGTAGAGAAGAATGCTTTGTTTTCTGTTGCTATCCTTCGCTTGATTTCTATAATATGTCCCAATTCCTTTGCTGTTATTTCCAAGGAGTCAAAGACTTCTCTTATGGCTATCAGGAATCGTCCTACTATGTTGAGGTCATAAGCATATCTGATGATTTGGCTACTTTGGAAATAAGTATTAGGATTTGTACTGTTGTGGTATGTATGTGAGGTCCAGTCAGTCACCTTGCTTGAGACCCTGGCCATCTAGGAGCTCATCTGTGAGTTCTTCGCCGTTTTTGCATTTGGTTGCCCTAATCAAACATAACTTCACAGGTATAAATTGAAGTATCATGGTCATAATGCACTATTCCTGGGCAACGCACGGGTACTTAAGCTAGTACATAATAATTGTGAAATATTCACACTTAGCAATGCTTGTGATTGATAGCTTCGAAACTGTTAACTTCGGAACGTAAAGGTGGCGACTAATCCTTTATATTATTTAATGTGGGCAATTTTATTGGCTTTTCATTTCAAATGTCATTTTTATGACTTGATAATGAAAAAACAAACCAGATAGGTAGTATTATTTTAATCATTATCGATTGATATTTTGTCAAAAATACAACCGAACAAAAAATAGCAGTGATTATGAAATCATTCCTCCCCTATACACAGTATGAACATTAAGATTTACTATCAATTTTTATACGCTTGTGTTTATTGTTTTGTAATTTTTATTGATGAGATGTTATCCTAATAAAAAAATAACAGTATGATAATTGGTAACATATTATGTACTTGCATTATTATTGTTTAATGACTGCAGCATCTGTCATTTTATGGGGTAGATTTTATCGCTATAGGGATAGGCAAAAAGAGACGTCCTCTTCAAATGTCAATAATGTGTCAGGCGTATTTATTTTTATGTCAACATAATGGAAACCAAATCTCATAAAATAAACATTAATAATCCCTACTTATTATTATTGGTCAATTGGAGTGACTCTTTGATGGAGTTTCTTTTATTTGTAATTCTTTTTTTTTATCCATCAGGCTGTGTTCCGTAAGTTTTCACTTCTACTACATTTGTACATTCTTCTTTTTTCGTCCATAATTGATGTAATGCAAAATAAAATGAGTAATGAAATGGGTTTTTATGCCAGGTACGTCAGGTTGCGGATGTGCTAAAAAAAAACATTTTTGAGATCTATAGATCTCTTTGATAATTCATCATGGATCGTAATAAAAATAATCTAAACACATGTTTGCTGATGGGATTAATAAATAAAAAGTAAGATAGTTATGTTGTCTATGGTGCTTTACAAGATCATTACTTTGATGGCCAGAATCATAGTCATCAGCATTATTACCATAGGTGACCATAATGCCGGGTTTACAACATACATTAATTTTTTAATCAAAAAAAAGAAATTTAATTCAACGCGTTATTTTTGAGTGGTGCTTGGGATTTTCAAGGGATCTTTTACGTTATGTCTAACAAAACAGTGAATAAGTATGAATCTTAGGTGAGAAAATTATAATTTTTGTACAAGTTTAAGTTACAGTCGCCTATTGTTTTTAGTGCATGGAGTTTAATATAAAGTTAAACGAAAATCACAGTTTTCATCTATATTGTGTTTTAACAGGACAAATCTTGTTTTTTAGTCATATTTTGGTCCTTGTGTAATTCATAAATATTTTTTTTTATTTTAAAAAATATACCTACGGCATAAAGTTCCTTTGACAACAATTCAATATTACAGAACGTAGAAACAAGGATTAAAAGGTTAGGTAGAATAAAACAACATGAAGCAATGAATTTATATAGGTATCAAATAATAAGGAATTATCCATAAAAGTGAAAATAAATGTTATCAGATTGTTTGAAGAATAACAATCAGAATATATATCAGAATAACGTTTTGTTATAGAGACATTATCTTAAAAATAATCTTTATATTTGATACTCCCTGACTGTAAACTATCTAAATATATTTGATACTCCCTGACTGTAAACTATCTAAATACTAGAGATTTTGGAGGTCCAAAACTGATTTATTCTCGTTCTAAAAAAGTGATTTTATTTATTTATAATCATACATTAAAATAATAATTCGCGGGCATCAAGCCAGAAGGGCGAACATGCAAAAATGCGATTTTTCGTTTTTAATGCCATTCGATGCCTGAACATCATCTGCACCTCTCCTAAAAAAATAAGAGCATTCCATTTAGTATATTTTAAGATTTTGAAAAAAATAATTATGGGCATATGCTATGGTATTGTCGAAAATGTTGTGCCAGAAGGGCGTATGAACATACGCCGTGGACTTGACAGAATATGTTTGTGTAATATTGTCGAGCCAGAAGGGCGTATGAACATACGCCGTAGACTTGAGAGAATATGTTTGTGTAATATTGTCGATCCAGAAGGGCGTATGAACATACGCCGCAGACTTAACAGAATATGTTTGTGTAATATTGTCGTGCCATAAAGGCGAACGTACATACGCCCTGTAATTTTGATGCGTGCATGTAATATTTTTCCTAAACACCGGGCGAACACCATCTCAGTACCTATACGTATCAACCTACTAACGAACGGACGTTTGTATTTTTGTTGGTTACACTGGTTACATCCTAGCTAAATAACTAACTTTCCCTTTTACACTCACTCAGGGGCATTTATGGAGGCAACAAGAGCTCTCCATTGCGATCAATCTTGCGTAATGTTTATGACCTCCTCCTACACCATGTCCAAATCCCTCAGCTCTGCTTCGAAGGAGCGGAACACAGTGTGAGAGAGTCTTTCTTGTCTTCGGGACCCTGATGGGAGGAAGAACAACGCTCTCCTAGGCCAACTGTCATTCATCATCCTGAAACATAACCCAGCCAGTTGGCGGGGTCATGTGGTCAGGATGAGAGGGACATCCCTCTCCTCTCCACAATGGTAGAGATGATGGTCCCGCGATGGGTGTGCCAGCGTATAGCGTCGTTCGTGATGTGATGGCATCATTTTATACCCAAAATTCTCCAAAGGCACTTCAATTGGATGCGGAGATTTTTTGAGCCAGGGCTTTGGTCAAGTGCCAGGACCACTCACCCATCCAGAATGAGAACACACACGCATTTCGTCTCGGCACTAAACGCCGACATTTTCCATATCTTGGTCATGTTGTTAATGGCGCCACTTGTCATACCGATACGTAGCAGGAGCTTAGCCCCTAGGTCACTAAAGGTGGTATTTTTTGCTCCTAGTTCTTTAAATTTATCTACCCGGGAGACCTAGTGACCGTCGATGGTTATCGGTAGCTGTTTATGAGGGTAGGCATTTTTCGCCATGAGCTCCATCTTTCTGGCATTGACTCGAAGGTCAAAGCGTGTTGTTTCGTCGCAGAGTCTTGAAACACTGCGTTGTAATTTCTTAACTAGTGTTCTGAAGAAATAATAAATTCCGTAATGGTATCAATATTACACCACATAATTGCTGCACAAGACTGTGAAATAGATGTCCTGGATCATACAATTTTGGAACTGGACCATAGCTTAATCATGAAGTGCGACATAATGCATTAGACAATTGAACGTGAATCCGAATATTCCAAAATGTATGTACCAAAGGACTGACATAATGTAATCAATTTGGCACGTAAAGATATGCCTTGATTAAAGATAAGCTCAAAATTATGAACCATAAAGCTTTCTATTACTAAGATATTCTGAAATATTAAAATGCCCAAATGCTTGTAATTCACACGTAAATATAATAATGGAACAATGTGAGGTAGCCACCTTTTAAGAAAGATGAACCAAACTCACTTTTTTCAATAACAAATTATTGGTAGGAATTTAAGCAGGCGGTAATATCGAGCATAACAACTCGATCTGGATCTTGCAGGAACGTCGATCAGGCTTATTTTAGAAAAATGTGCCTATTGAAGCTAGTATAAAGATTTCAGGAATTTGTGTCAACTGGGGACTATTCAAGGAGTCATCGGAATTATAACGAAAGCCTATCGGTTGATCTGAATGACAATGGTAATTTAAATAGTGAAGAGTTTTATTGTCTCCAGAAGAAAATAAGAAGTTCTTTGTTTTTTTATATAAATAAATATAAAGGTTTTTAAATCTGTTTTGTTTAATTATGATTTTTTTTTTACTATTTAAGTAAAACTTTCAAAAAATTGATGTCATATCCATTTCTGTTTTTGTACCTATTACAAATATTATGTACCTACTAAAATTTCTTTTAAATAAAGTTTTGAGTACTATGCGTACCAATAGTATTTTGTACTTTTTTAATTGATTCCCTATTGAAATTCCCTTAATGGCCTTAGAGAAAAACACTGTAGGTAAATGAGAGTGCTTGTTTTATGTATCTACTGTAAAATAATTATTTTATTCAAAATTGACACTTGTAAGTGTGATCGTGTTGGCTTTATTCTCTTTTATTTCAGGAATACTCATTGATAGAACTTGAAATTAGGAACATTAAAATGTTATTAGACTTTTCATTTTAGGTTATGGAATAATTGTTAATCATAATATATTTTAATTTATTATCAAAATCTATTTTGTAAAAAAAAAAACATTTTAAAATTACAACTATTTTGAATTGGAGAGTGATTATTACGAAGATTATAAGAAAAAGTATATACGACCTCCTGTTAAAATGGCACGGTAACACTGAAATCTGTCAAGCCAGAAGGGCGAACAGACATTAAAAATCGTATAAGCTTTAGAAAAATTGGCTCAATTTCTGAATCAAGGGGCTTAAATATTAGTAATATATAAGCTCATTAATTTTTATCTATAAAATATAGCTGTTTCCGACACTTGTTTTTACGCCCTTCAGTTTTCTTATAATTTCATGTACAAATATTGAGTCCATATTCACGTATATAAACGAACCAGAAGGGCGTATGTGCAGAATCTATGCGTAAATAATAAAAAAATTGAATTTGGGTGGCACCCTTTGATTGTGATTATTTTTTGCTTAATTTCATAAAAAGTAATAACATTGATAAATTCGATCGTTACGGAAATAAACAGTTTTTTGTCTCTCCTGTAAAGTAGTCATTTCGTTCATACGCCCTTCTGGCTTGATGCCCGCGATATGTCTACAAAACATGTTAAATTCACATCTATGTAATGTCAAATGTCTAGGTTCGGAAGAAACACAATGAGGCACGCCGACACACCATCGCAACACTCACACACACCCCTGTACGGTAAGAAGGCTGGGTAGGCACCCGCTCAATAATTATTAGGTATAATTATTTTGGGTATAAATGGGGATGACACTGATTAAATGCCAAATATTGGGTAAATTTAATGTAGTATTTACCTACTATAGGTGACTCGAGTGCGCTTGATGTTGAATATACCTACTGCCTGGAAAACTCAATTCAGTGTCAACAAGCGAACTGAACCCGACTCCTATAATACTTAACAAAAACAAATAGTTTCACAGTTTAACAACGTATATAGAATCTTATAAAAAATATAGTAAGTACAGAAATCTTTATCACTGTATGTACCTATTGATTGGAAATACTTTTCTAACAAGGATATTTAAATTGTAAATTAAAATTCTACTATATAATTTAAGTAAATATACCTACCTATATTTTTTTAAAGTCATTTAAAAAATGTTCAGTATAAACTCAGCATTACAATAAACAAAAGCTATCGACATTCATAATAATAATTCTCGTTATTATTCTCGTTAAGTGTGTTGTTTTGACGCCTGCCCTGGGAGTAACCAGCGAATATTATGACAACGGTACGGTATAATGCGGACAACATCGTAATTCACCCATCAGCGATTATACTAATAAATAAGTGAAGATTATTCAAACAAAACTTTATATTTTGCATAAAAAATATGGGTCATGTAGATATTTTTTGTTTGCCAAATAATACATCAAGTGCTAATAAAAAATAAGTTTGTTGCATAAATAAGTTATTCAGCATTTTATATGGCACAATATTTAATGCATTTTTTTTTTAATTCCTTGATATCGATATTTTTTTTTATAATTTAAATGGCCCATTTGGACCACTATGCTCTTATGATCGATAACTACTGTTGTTGTTTCGAAGGCTGGCCTTTCTGTAGTAATAATAATTATCTCTACATCAAACTGTACAATGACATACGAGAATTTCGCAAATTGAGCAAATTGCACTATCACCCTATTCCTTAATTGAGACGTTTAGAATAGTTGGCGAGAACCATTACTTAAATAAATATCTTACTTCAAATAATTTGTTAAGACAAAGAAGAAAGAAACACTCTTATA
Source organism: Mystacides longicornis (assembly GCA_963576905.1). Classification (NCBI taxonomy): domain Eukaryota; kingdom Metazoa; phylum Arthropoda; class Insecta; order Trichoptera; family Leptoceridae; genus Mystacides; species Mystacides longicornis. Next base: position 2,566,576 of record OY756439.1, on the reverse strand, counting down.
TACATAGATGTCAGTAGGTATAGCTGACGTAACTTAATGTTTGAAACATTATCTACCAGTCAACCTGTCCCGTCCAATCTGAGACAGGATTCCAACCCCGAGTAGAAATTTTTTACCCGACCGGAAATCGAACCCGGGAACTCTTGATCTGAAGTGGAAGCCTTTGCCACTAGGCTACTGAGGACGGTGATTGTTATTAGTAATCTTTGAATCATGGCCAAAAAGATGTGAATAGACCCACTATATCATTAAATTTGTCCGATATCTTGTTTTTTTATTTCAACTTTTATGTATCAGCCTATAACATCTACGACACGGTTTATTCAACAGCTTTTTATCAGCTAGAATAATTACTATTTTTTTAATCTGTACATCTGAGCCCTAAGGGTATCAATTTGCCATAGAAAAAAAACGTTAATAACTTTATTTTTTTTTCATATTAAAAACGTGTTTATCTACGTATTACCCCATGGTTGTTATACCCTTCCAATATAATAGAATATCGAAATATTTTTTAGCAACAAACAAAATCTAATATTTAGAATGCGTAGGTAGGTACATGATTATTGTTTTTTGTTATAAAAAAAAAACATTGCGATTATAATAAAAATATCACGAAAATCAAATTCCTTCTGCAATAATAATTCATTTTTTGACAGATTAAGGCCATGTCCGCATTGACGTCTGGCTTGCTTATCATCTAGATTCTAGAGTCTAGCCAGTCACCAGTTTACTAAAAAAAAAAAAACGTTCTAAAAATGTTCGCAACCGGCCAAATGAGCACTCTGTGTCAACCCTAGTGTATCCAAGGAAACAATCATGTAAGTGGTAACTAGGAGATGTGTCAGTGGGATCCTCATATTAACCAGTTATAGACTAAACTCGGCTATTTATGCTATAAAAAAGGTCAGAGAAATATGTGGTTTTGACGCTGCGAAATCCGTCTATCATGCCTACTTCCATTCTATCATGTCCTATGGTATAATGTTCTGGGGCATGGGTGCAGGTACATCAAGAGTTTTCATATTACAAAAACGCGCCATCAGAGCCCTGATGGATATGAAACCCAGAGATTCCTGCAGAGGAGCCTTCAGGGAGCTTGGAATATTAAATGTACCTTGCGCATTTATGTTTGAATGCCTCCTCTACGCTCACAAAAATATGAGTAACACCCCCCTAAATTCAGACCACCATGAGCACAACACCAGACATAGGAATCTCATAAGGCCTATAGAACACAGATTATCCAAAATGTCAAAAAGCTTTATATGTATGAGCGTGCGCCTCCATAACAAGCTTTCAGACAAACTTCGATCTCTTGAGATGCCAAATTTCCGGAGAGAGGTGAAGAAGTACCTTGTTGAAAATGTATTTTATTCTACCGACGAAATGCTAAACTAATAATTTTGAGACTGCTATCTATTTTAATTCTTTATCTGTTAATTTTGTCTGACTTGGTTCTGATGGTTGTGGGTTGTTGATTTTTGTTGCTATTTGCGTTCTGCCGTGTGGTTGTTGAAATTGACTTTTTTATTATTTTAGGGTGACAGGATTTGATTTTGACTTTGTCTTCTGTCACTATCTGCAAACAATTGTAGTAAACATATTCAAATGATTGTTTTCTTTCTTGTTGTTATTAGGTAATGCTTTGTTTCGTTGTCACTTTAAGAGAGAAAGATTTATCTATGATTTTTTATTGAGTTTTTATTATTGTTTTTTATTTTATTTTTAATCAGTAATTGTGACGAAATACTAAAAGGGCCTTTTACACCCTTTAGTATTGATTAGAAAATATTGATATATGATATTGTAACTGCTTGTATTTCTGTGCGTTATGTTCTTGTAATTATGATATCAACCCAAGTGTCTCGAATGAGACCCATGGGAGAAATGAAATAAAAAAAAAAAAAAAAAAAAAAAATAGTCTCTAGGCGCTAAGCAAGCCAGTCAGTGAGGACTTGGCCTAAAACAACTTTGTTATAAATCGCTCAATTCTGAATGGAGTTGCAGAAAAAAGGCGAACTCGTTGCAATTAGGTACACGAGTAATCATAGCTGGAGTTTTTTTTTATCATTTGCACGACTTGTTTTCGGGAATTTCTGGAACACATTCTACAAACTGGATGGATTCGATAATTTCTTTCATTTTGAAAATTTTCACTTTTCCCTTAAGCTAAATAACTAGTGTATAATGCAATTCTGATACCGTCAACGATGTATGGATGTGAAATGAAGACATCGATAAGAAAAGAAGAATGTAGTATGAATGCAGTAGAGATGAGAGCTCTATGTGGAAAGACTGAGGAATATGGAAAGGAAGGAATGTGGTATGGAATTTAGTGTTGTTACAAAGATGAAAGTTAATAATTATTTTGGATGGTTTTCGTATGTGGAAAGAATGGATGCAAACAGATTAACAAAGATAATGATTTATGGCTGAAAGTGAAGGTGTAAGAACGCGTTGTCGATCGAGAATGACGTGAACTAAACACATCTGTTTAGAATATTATTAGGTACCTATTTAAAGAATAAAATGTGGGGTAGGTACCTATCCACTAACCGTGCAACCAACGCGGTATAAGCGCTGCGTAAACAATGTTGAGAATATAATTTGTTCTCATTTGAATTTTAAAACGTTCCAAATACGAACTTCACTTATTTTCCGTGTGTATTATTTTTTCAATAGAAGCAACTAGAATATCGTCTCAGCAAGGTGTGAACCATTTTACGTCATGTAAAAATTCATTATTTGTAAAACATTATCAAATCTACAGAATACAGTCCTAAAATCGAAATATTTGTTTTTAAATACCAGCAACCAGTTTACCCAACAACATCGATTCCGTCTTCAAGCAAGGCCAGGCCTGAAGTAAGAGAAATAGAAGAGGTTGTATGAGAAATGGTAAGTCTGTGAAAGGACCGAAAGAAAAGTGTGCTTGAAATAAAAAATATCAGCTACTCAAAAGTCGTATAAAAGCTATGTACAAGACTATCATAAAACAATAATATGACCCTTGAAGATACTATCTCACGTAACAACATTGATTTATACAAAAACCCCTCGAGACAAAGTTTAATTACTCAATTAACCATCTACAAGTTTTTTTTATATAAAAACTTATCGACATCAATCAGTATACTTAATATTTTGCGAATACTTCAACTATAATGGAAGCAATAAAATAAAACCTTGAAACTTGAAAACATAATATTTTATTTTGTCATTTCTTATCTTACCAATATTATAGTAGGTATGCCTTTTCGTTTCGTTGACGGATTTTGACATTGATATAAGACCCGTTGACACTTTGTTAAGTGCAATTTCAGGTGTTTAATGATTAGTAATAAACAAAGGGACGAGAGTTTAGTTCGAGTGTGATTACTAAACAGTTACCTAATAACCCCGATTACCAATCAAATTCGCTAAAGCTTGAAATCCACTAAAAATGTATGACAAAAGTATATTTTAACTGACTGTTCCACTTGTATTTTAAAATTCTACTAAAATGATCCAATATCCCATAAATTAAGCACCACCTTAGAAAGACCTGTCAAAGTTTTAGAGGAACCGCTTTTCTGTCAAAACTAGCCGTGTAATTTTTTCCCGGATAGATTTCTCAACAATAACAATCAAAACAAAATGTTTTTTTTTTTATAAATTTCGGTAAGAATATTGTTGTATTCTTGTATTTCAACATAAAAGATACGTTAATAGGGATATATTCCTTTATTTCTTGATAATATCAAGATGAATTTGCTTGAGAAAAAGCAAATTTGGCTGCCTTTATGAGAATTTTGACATTTGATAATCGTTCGATTGAAATCACTTGCAGCTATATTCACTTCGATCGATTTCTTATGCAACATCGCTCGGTTTGGTTGAAATCTCTTGACATAAACCGCGAAATTTTAGTCGGTTTAGAAAGCCTTCTCGCGCACCTTTGCGTGCACAGCAAGGAAAGGTTTTCAAGTGGTTCTGTAGTCTAATAAAACTTTTTTAAAACTCTTCTATAACATTCTGCGCTGTTTGTTATGGAATGTGTAAGCATCTGTAAATTTCAATTTTTACTATCATTAATCTATGCATAAGTAATTTCATTTGAATATATCATTTGATAAAAATTTATGTCCAATGTTAATATTTAAAAATAAAACCACAGAATTATTTTCTCAGCGTCGTTAAAATTATAACCTTTTTTTTATTAAGATTATTAATGTTGTATAATATGGGTAATATTAATTTTATTGAAAGAACAACATTAAGATATTTGATCGTATCTGATATATAAAAATACAAAGTCTTAGAGATACGTGTCCGGGACCAGCTTTTGTTATTGCTAAGAAAACTGTTTGTGGTACTTAAAATTGTATGGGTGTGATGTGATTAAAAAAATAAACTAGTATTCTTCTCCTTCATGGTTTTAGCCCTAAGATAGCTGTCTTCTGCAAGATCTTATCTTCTTAATAAGATCTTAGTTTTGGGTATCCAGAGTTCTGAATGTACTATTTATTTATTTATCGAATTGATATTACATCGCATCATAATTAACTACAAACAAAAAACAAAACATTGAGATATATAAATTGTGGTGAAAAGCTAGTTCGCCTCCACGTGGTTCACCCTGGGTAACGCTAATAATGTACTAGCACTTTAGGTCGCCAGATCAATCTCCTGGCGAACATCACATAAGAGCAAATGAATGTAACCATGATCAAATCGTTAATTTAACATGCTTGGTCAAAAGAACCGTAGGATTTCAGTCTGATTGCGGTCTGTTCGAGAGAGAGAGATGGGACTGAGGAAACTCGCTGTTGAACAAGAGCCATATTGAAGGTCCGACAGTCTCGGGCATAAAACCTCCCTAGAAACCTCTAAGTCCAACATAATAGAACCCTTACGGGCTAGGCCTGCTGCAGATTTCTGACATATGGGGAAGGGGTAATCTTTAGAGGATGACTGCGGGTCTTTCTCTCAAACAATCTACCTGATGGAGTAGTGTCCAGGAAGACCCCAGGGCTGATGCAGTGGCTTTATGGACGAGAACCAAGAATTTATTTTGAACTGGCAACGAAACGCAGCGACCTTAATGAGATGATAAATACAAGCCGAAGCTATAAAAATTATGTAGATAATTGTTGTACACCAACTTTATCATTCATTCATCCTCCAAGAACCCTCTCTTTCTTCTTCAGTTAGGACCGCGTCCTGTCTTCTCTCGGATCTTCATTTTCCTGGGAAGCGGATGTCCAGCTATCCCTCTGCATGGTGGTCGTCTGCTAGTTGGTATACAGTCAGCTGCTATTTTTAGAATCCTTTCAGGATCTGCTCCCTCCCGAAATAACCCTCAATCTCATAAAATGAAGATGTGGATAAGAATATTATCTGAGAATGAAAAGAGTATGGACTCCTTGATCTGCACAAGGCAAGGTCTTCTAGAGCTATTCTATAAACATTCGGTTTTGGTACACAACCTCTCCATAGGACACCATAATTTGTGATTAAGAACTTATTTTATATGGTGATTAACTAATCAGAATTTCGAACTGCGTAGTTTGTGTATTGGAAAATGCGAAATTTCTCACATGGCTACGAGAAGCAATAAACATGACGATCAAAATAGCCGTTGATTCATTTTGTTGTGGAGACCATAAAACACCGACTTAGTTGTTTGAGAGAAGACGAGTTTTGGTGAAATATGGGCATTTTTATCCAAGTCAACCAGAAAGATTTCAACTTTTATAATAATAATTGTTTATGATCTTTATTAATTGGGCTCGTCTTCTTCCGTCATCAGTAACTTACGTTAAGCTATAAACATCCGCATTTTTTTTTTATATTTTTACTCGAAAATAGGATACACGGTAGCGGAATTAGGATATTTAGGAAATAATATAATATAACGAGTCTAAGTGTGTTTTTTTTTTGGTGTTTGTTATTATTGACATCTCTAATGACGATATACGATTATTTTATTAAAACAAAATATTATGCTACTACAATATAATATTTTACACAGATATAAGATGATGAACTAGAAGAATTTAAACAAAACATAATAATATTATGACGTGTATCCCCCTTATAGAGACAAGTCTCGTGTAAAGGGGGACCGCTTCGAAAATCAAAAGTCATTAGTTACATTCATAAAAATTAATACACTAACAAAGAAAAAAAAATGATTAAACATTAAATTTAATAAAATTAATATCAATTGATATTCATGACAAAAAAATAAAAATAAAGGCAGAGTGATCTCCGTCGCTGCATATTGGAGTGGCAGAATATAGCCCCGGTTAATATTATGTAGGTATAATGTAAATGAAGAAATGAATGGCAAACAACTATGCTAGACATTAAACGTCCCAATAGTTTTGCTAGTATCTTATTTCTAAACATCACAGTGTTTAACGAATATGCAACAACCAAGACTCTAACAATTCATTACTGATGTTCCATTTTTAAATGGAAGAAACCACTACGGGCTTATGACCGTCTTCTACAGTTATTTCGAAGGCTGGCTTAGTGTGATCACTTTACGTTAACAACGTTCGCCATTAGGTGGTAATGCTAAAGTTTCCGAAACTCCTAATCATGAGAATTCTCGACATGTTCAACATGTCAAAAAATCCCATGTATACAACAAGTAGATATTTAATAACAATAATTATTAATGAAATATAGAGAGAAAAGTTGGAAATTATTGAGAACAAGAGAGCAACCAAATTTAAAGACTGCGACTGCTGTCATGTATTTGGCGCCAGGATATGAATATATCTATTTTTGTTAATGTCTCATTTCTTTTGCCTAAATGGTTTTGTTGGTGCACAAAGTTCTAATTATGTCTAGATTCTTGTGACCATTTTTTAGGACTAGATCTAAACGAATATGTAACAACTAAGACTAACAATTCATTACTGATGTTCGATTTTTAAATGGAACAAACCACTACGGGCTTACGACCGTCTTCTACTGTTATTTCGAAGGCTGGCTTAGTGTGATCACTTTACGTTGACAAAGTTCGTCATTAGGTGGTAATGCTTAAGTTTCAGAGTGTTTGGTCATTATTTTTCTAAATTCACTATATACTACGACCATGATTACGCTATTTGGCAAAAACTCACCGGTATTTTTTAATACCTTATACCTACCTATTTACACAACAAATCTTTCGGGTATAGTGTGGAAACGGACGGGCGTAATTAATGCAAATTAGGAAGATTATTGTGAAAAATATATTTAAATGTGTATTTTAATTGACAACCAGGTGTGTTATATTGGATACCTCTAAATAACCTGTTATTACCACATTGATTATATCCTATATTATTATAATTATTGATAAGTTCGTCTGTAACTAGATTTTTTCGTTGAAACGATCTAACCCCACGCGAAATATCTTTCATACAAAAATGTCAAAATACGTCAAACAACTTATGGGAGACATTTTTCATACTTATTTTATTCGTAGCTAATAGTCTTCGCAAAAATACCTATGCGATACTTGATCGAGGTAACTATACAAACATTACTGCTGCTACGGGAAGTTATGACTGATTTTAGGTACAAAACTAATAGAATGACTCCAAATCTTATATATAAAAATGGAGAGCTATTTCCCGATGTCATCGCATCACGCCTCAACGGCTGGACCGATTTCGCTAATTCTTTTTTTGTCGTGTAGCCTTTTATCAGGAGAATGTCCTTTTAGAAGAAAAAAATTTATAAAAATGCATGGAAAATTAGAAAATTAAAGAAAACTCTACGTAGACAACCTTATTAGTACTTTTTACCTTATAATTTTTATTCCAATTTTGAAATTTTGACAGATATTGTCAATTGGTGCGATGGAATATACATGGTTTAAAACAGACGCATCGTTCGGAATCACATTAGTCAAATGATAATTAATTCATCACCATACAAATTCGAATTCAATATTCATATTTAGGAACACAGGACAACGTCTGTCGGGAAAGCTAGTATTATTATAGAAATCCACCAGTAGATGTCACTTACTTCGAAAATAATTGCAAAAATATGGAAAATTTCCTGACTCACTGCATAGGTATATAAAAGTTTCAAGGAAATGATAATTGACAGCAGAGAACAGCGAATGTTTCATAGGAATAGAAAACGCTTTTAACTTGGCCTAGGGGGTTGTCAGCTCACAGCTCTCTTGTCCAAGATCTGATAGACTAATTGTCGGTTGAGATTGTTTCCTAATACATTGATTTCATTACCTATGTTTCTAGGAAAAAAGTAATCTTCAATCCGCGATATAAACAAAGCAGCCTCTTTGTTCATTTTCCAAGATCTCATATTGCCCGGATTACCATATTCCGCTAAAAGAATGCTCATCCAACAACCTCTTACAGATATTTTTATTCTTTCATTTCGGATTCTCGAAATAATTCCAGGTATGAAACAACCGAATTAAGTACTTATCTCAGTATTGATCAATTCCAAGAATTGATCTGGGAAAGGGTGTCAAGTAATATCATTCACAGACGATTGTTCCAAGAATTGTTTCAATAAATTTAAATCATTTTGTCTAGAATCCGTTATGTTTTGAACTATTTGATTGAAAAGGAAATACAGTGGTACTCCGGTAAACGTTTGCTTACGATTAAGTCGAATTTGGTATAAAGCGGACTGAAAATGACGTCACTCAAACAATTGAGAAAACAAAATGTTAGAGAAATTGTGTAAGAAATCAATAGCACGTCGCTTGAAGAAGCGAAAGAAGAATATATGTCTGAAAAGTAAAGAGGGTAGTTCAGTTTTATTTGCTTGTCTGTTCAGAAAAACACAGTGATAGGTTTCTTGAAACGCTTTGTACAAGACCTTCGTTTGGAAACTGTTTCCCGCGCGCCTTTGAGATGGAGTTCCATTAAATGGCGCCAAACAAATTATCTAACATCATCATCATAGAAAAATGTGAAATTTCACCATATCGTCACCACACTACACGACACGTGCCGACAAGATAGAAAAAAATATAAATCCTCTTTCGGATCGTTTTGAGATGTATCACTGTTCGTTTGTTCCAAAGATCAACGCCTACTCGTACTCGATTGTTGAAAAATTTGAGAATTTCCCAGAATCGGTACTATTAATACTATTTGAGAGTTTGAAATCTCTAAAGAGGCGTTGTTGGATTTTCAATTAATCATTGTTGAAGTTGAAATTACATAAATGTATCTTACTAAAATCTAGAATAAATGTTTTGCCAGTTCAATGGATCTGTTTGTTCAAAATCTATCTTGAATACCTAATAATTATTATAATATTATTATCGTTACAATGATGTTGAAAAGTTATGTTATTTTCGTCATCAATGGTAATAAACTTCAAAATTTTCTATGAATTTTCTATAATAATAATATTAGCAATCAATTGATACACGAATGATGTTAAATATGGACTACTACAAGGACGTATTTTGAGTCCTTTACTATTCAATTTAAAGCAGAAATGCATATGAATGCAAATTGCAGTTTTTAACCCTTGAGTTTTCATTTTTATCATAAAGTAGCTAAGGGATATTATAATGTACTGTACTATCGTAACTGAGAATTTTTTCTAACTACTTCTCTCGAATCGACCTTAAAATGATACTTGATTCTATATTTATAGATGAGTGTCAAGATATCGTTCATTTTGATTATTGCTTCTCTTTTCGGTTATATAGCTTATAGAAGAACAAAAAAACAATTGAGAAGAAACATTCAAAGCATTTTTAGATGTTTTGGTCTTGTATTTACAGGTTTCATCTACCATTATTTTTCATCCGTTTTGACTCATTATACAATATCCGTTGATTACGATGGAACTTGATGGCATTTGTTTGGAGTTTTTTTGCTACTCTTGTGTTGATAACGTCATGCCTTCATGGAAAGTACTTTTTAAAATCTAGAACCTATCCAACGATAATAATAATAATTATCACTATTGAATACTTTATTTGTGTTTTCGCAAAAGTTCTTGGAAGCGGTCACGAACCGATGGCTTATTCACAGGAATGTCAATATAAACCTTTGTAATATTTTGTAATTATTGTACTCCCGAGAATCAACAGACAATAGTTCTCTTTGTCGCTGGGCTATAATAATATTCAAAATACACAAATTACTTAAACGTGATGAGACTTACCGGTAGTAACAGCAAAGGCACACAAACTCACTTGAAGATTATGGCTGGCAAAGATCTTACAAACTAATTTTACGAATTATTTAGCACAATAATTACATGTGTTTGTGGTGTCATTTTTAAACATAGACAACTGACTTACTATGTTCTAGCGATTTTTTTAAGACTGTAGAATAAATGCAATAGAGATTACAGCTCTATGAAGATATTTGGAATGTGTGGGACATAAAAAAGAATGAGAATATTCGAAAGGAATGTGGTATGGAAGTTAATGTATTGTTGTTATAAAGATGAAAGTCAAAAAGTTGAGATGGTTTGGGGAAGAGGAAAGAATGGATGCCAACAGAATAAGTAACAAAGAGAATTTATAAGGCTGAAAGAAAAGGTGTCAGAGGGATTGGTCTACCGATAATGATGTAGATTGGGTTGGCTGGAAGAGATTCTTTTGGGTTGGCTGGAAGAGATCCTTCGTGGCACTAAGTGATCACAGACTTATTTAAAATATCATTAAAATTATTTAACCCATCATCCAATGTCGACCGATTTTAAAAAGAAACATCTTAACATAGAGTAAAAATAACAGGGTTCTGACCTGCCGAAAATTCAAATCCCGGATGTCTTTTTTTTTTAATTTGCCACCTAGGCTACCGAAGAAGGTAATCGATTTAAATCAACCTTATTACCTGCGAATCAATCTTTGATCACCAATAACGTACAGGCGTTGATATAATTTGGCATTTTTAGCACTTCCTGTCTTTGAAGGCCGCCAGTGAATCAAAACACTTAGACAAAGACTATAATCATTGAGATGACTTTAATTGCCACACTTCATTGGAGATGAACACAATCATAAACTAGAAAAATAATTGCTACAATCTATCTTGGTGCAAACTTCACATTTTTTTGTTATTTAATTTAATTCATACGATGTTGTATAATAGTGTATTTTTCATACTTTGTAATATAAGAAGTTTAATGCTATTGAGTGCTTGCATTGAATCAAAAAAAAAAAAGATTGATTTTAACTTTTTGACGACCGAGGCCAGAACATGGCTGAGGGATATTAACATAATTTTATAGTGTTAATTTTTATAGCGCCTGACAACCATACGAGTATAAGTATATTGAATCAAAACAAGATATTTATTTATTTATTGGTTCCACGCAACAATGTTTCTTTTACAAAACATATTAGGTAGGTATATAACATTTAAACATTGACAATATTTAAGAAAAAATAACAACTAATTACTCTAAAAATTCATTACTAATGTTCGATTTTTAAATGGAACAAACCACCACGGGCTTACGACCGTCTTCTACTGTTATTTCGAAGGCTGGCTTAGTGTGATCACTTTACGTAAACAACGTTCGCCATTAGGTGGTAATGTTTGTCTCCGAAACTCCTAATCATGAGAATTCTCAACATGTTCAACATGTCGAAAAATCTCGTGTACCTATGCAACAAGTAGAAATTTAATAATAAAATGAAAAATAGAGATAAAAGTTGGAAATTATTGAGAACAAGAGAGCAACCAAATTTAAAGAATGCAACTGCTATCATGTATTTGGCGCCAGGATATGACTATATCCATTTTTGTTAATGTCTCATATTTATTGCCTATTGGCTTTGTTGGTGCACAACGTTCTAATTATGTTTAGATTCTTGTGACCTTTTCAGGACTAGATCTTAAAGAAAAAATAACAACTAATTACTCTAAAAATTCATTAATAATGTTCGATTTTTAAATGGAACAAACCATTACAATATTACCGAGAATAACAAAATATTACAAGATTGAATGTGTCACAAGCAATAGAAACAAATCACATTAAAAAACACAGCAAATAATGAAATGACTCTATAAAACTATAATCAATAAAAAATAAACAGTTTAAAACATAAGTTTAAAATTTCAATAAAACACTGGATAAAATGAAATACTTACAACAGTATGTTAACATTAGAGCAGAAATTTTTGAGAATAAGGGATAAGGAAATGAAATAAAAGGAGCAATCTTAACATTAGAATGAGTATATATCAAATCAAAATCAAATCAAAACTAACAGGCACTACAAGTCTACAAATAATTCTCATTAATAGACTGATTGATAAGGTGAGGAATGATAATATTAGAAAGGAATGTGGAGTGGATGTTAGCGTAGTGACTAGAATGAAAGTGAATAAATTAAGGTGGTTTGGGCATGTAGAGAGAATGAACGAGGAGAGAATGACTAAAAGGATATATGATTCTGAAAGAATGGGTGCACGCAGACGAGGCCGACCTCGAATGACATGGTCCGACCATATCGGCGCCGTCTTAGAGGAGGGCCAAGTCAGAAGCAAAAGGAATAGAAGAGCATGTATGCGGAATGTTATGGGTTTGGAAGAAGCGAAAGAGGTTTGTTTGGATAGGTAAGAATGGAAGTCCATACTCTCTGCCTACCTCCTCCGAGAAACGGTGTGATGGGTAAAAAAAAAATCTCATTAATTCTCAATATGCGAATAGCCCAAATAACGTTTTCGGTTATTCTCATATTGAAACCGATTTAGTTACTCGCTCATTGTGATGTGTGAGTTCTGTTGTTTCAAAATACACCCACATTCGATGTTGGTTGATTTTTTCATAATTTAAACGAGTGTTTTATTTTAATAAGAATATTTTCGATTCTAAATAAACATTATATTAACATAAGAAAATATTCAGTCGTACTTTTTACCCGGATTAATCCAACAAAAACAAAAATATGCGTGAAATTATAAGAATGTAGGTAATTCCATTCCATTCTCTGGTAGCCGGTAAATTCATCGCCAAAAATTCATCGCGAACAATTCATCGTCAGTACAATTCATCGTCAGTACAATTCATCGTCAGTACAATTCATCGTCAGTACAATTCATCGTCAGTACAATTCATCGTCAGTACAATTCATCGTCAGTACAATTCATCGTCAGTTCAATTCATCGCGAGTACTTTTAGAATTCGATTCCGGGTTCTGGGTTTTTGTATATACATAACTCTGTAATTATTTTTGGTAAAACTTTAGTTTAGTCGCTCCTAATGATTTCTAGGTTATTTAATACGATTTGAATTATTTAGGTTAAGGTTGGAACGTAGTAAAAAAGAACCCCCCATACCTTTTTGGAAACCACCCCGAGTGATAACACTGTATAATACTCCAGTGTATGTCCAAATCGCCGCCATCTTTTATTTATAAGAGTGACAATCGCGATGAATTGTGCTGACGATGAATTGTTCGCGATGAATTTTCCTAGACCCCCATTCTCCCTTTAAACCCCACTCAGGGGCATAGGGAGGCAACAAGAGCACTCCATTGCGCTCGATGTTGCGCAATTTTATGACCTTTTATACCTTTATTACCTTTTGATAATAACATGAATGAATCATCACGATGTTGTCAAGATAATTATTATTGGATTGATTATAGGACAATCAAACAGAAAATGACCCCTTTCTATTGCTTTCATACGACAAGTTATGTTGCTTGTTAATGAATTAACATCGCAACAATAGTAATTACACAGTATTCAAACAAAATAAGCGACAGATTTACTAGAACTTAGTTTAGTGACAATAACAAATATTACGTACCTACATTGAAATATGCAAGAACAAAACAATTATTTTTATTCAGTCAGCAAAATTGTTTTTGTTTAGGCTTTTTTGTTGAGTTTCTTCACGGTCGACCCGATCTATGGATGTACCTAGCAAGCTTCCAATAGTAGAAACTAGACAGAAACAACTGTATTCTAGCTATATTTTACTAACAAAATAATTTTTCTTATTGTTTTTTGAGTAATGTGGTTACACTATATTATTAAAGTCTCGGTTTCTGTTTGATGTCGTTTTTGGAAGCATAAAATCGAAAATTCCAAGAAGGATCGTGAGAGAAAGTTAAAGTTTTGGGGAATATTCTGGAATTTCTAAATCTAAAAGGATGTAGGTACATAATGTACCAAAAACATATCCTAGGAATCGACTTTCAAGTTGTGAAAAACAGTTCAACTAAATAAGGTAGGTATATAATTTAATTTAATTAAGAAGTGACCTTGATGGTCTAGTTAAAGACTACAGTTTTATTATCCAGAGGTGCCAGGTCTTTTCTCGGTCGGCTTACAATTTTCCTGTATTTTTTCTCCTCAAAACTCTGCCCGATGTTGAACTATCTTAGATAAAACGAGATCGATTTCGTATGAAATATGCCTTCAAGAAAACTACCTGAATTTTCTCTGGTTACTTGGCTCCACTCGTAGCTGAGTGGCAGAGTCGACGCACGTCATTCATGGGACCGAGGTTCGAATCCTCAGCAAGGCAGTTGGAGATAACATATCAAATTACCTACTTAATGGTGAATTTGTTTTTTTACCCATCACGCCGTGTCCCGTAAGGGGTAGACAGAGAGAACGCACCTCCACTCTTATTTATACAAGCATACTTCTTTCGCTTCTTTCACCGATATAACATTTCTCATACAACCTCTCCTGTTTCTCGTAAGTTCTTCTAACCTGGCCTTCTTTGAGGACGGAATCGATGTGTTCGATCCACGTCATTCTCGGTCAGCCACGCCTTCTTACACCTTTCCTTTCAGTCTTATGAATTCTTTTTCTCATTCTGTTTGCATTCATTCTTTCCACATGCCCAAACCATCTCAACTTATTGACTTTCATCTTTGCACAACACAACCTCCATACCACAATGGTGAGTATTGTACAATACGTAAAAGTGATTACAACTTAACCTTAACATATAGTACCTACTCACATAATTTATGATGTCGGCTACATTACATTGAACTTTTTACAAAAAAAAATATATCAAATAATGTAAAATACCACAAAAAATAATAATAATACACTATTTTTAACTTACTTTTTTCCCTCATTAATGACAATAGGAAAACTAAGAATTCTTGTATTATTTTCCAGTGATTAGCTCATCTTCAAAAATGGGAACAAAAAAATATACGAACTCGCCACGAAGTAATCTTCCCAAACACAATAACAATTCAACAAAAGATCAACAGTGCTGCCTCTATTGTTCTTAAAGATAAGCTCATTTTTCATACCGGGCGTTCTCCGTATCTCTGGCATACCAAGACAGAGTATAATAACAATATGGACAGATGTAAGCCAGAGTAGCGGGGGCTTATTATTGTTATCATTTTAGACGCCTCGGGGGTGGAATCGGCTTGCTCATTGTTGAGCGCTTTCAAGCAGAATTTGCGCCGCCCACAATATTTTGCTTAATTATACAATGTTACCAACCTTTTGGGGTTAAATTAAACGAAGGAAACATCTTGAATTTTCACTGATTGATAAACCGTTTTTCATAATACAACGACTGTCATTGCTTTGAAGGATTGGAAAAAAAATATTATGTCACATTTTTGTTTTGAGATATGAATTATGTAGGCGAAGACTTCTTCTTCCTCTTTGATTAGGCCTGATGCTGGCCTGTTATTCCTGATAGGTTGTCCTGGAGGTCTGCTTCCTTGTGGTATGTTATCTCTGGCGATTTTTGCGGCTCTCGTGTCTTCTATTCTTGACACGTGGTCGTTCCAAAACCGTCTCCTCTGTCTTCCCCGCCTTACAGCGTCCTCGACATCGCAGATACTTCGGATCTTCGTGTTTCTGACTCTATCGCGGAGGTTTTTTCCGGAGATGTTTCTCAGAATCTTCATCTCACTCGTACGAAGGAGGTTCTTGGTTCGGACAGTGTCGGCTCTGGATTCTATATTGGACGGACGCATGTTTTGTATATTCTGACCTTACTGGGGATATTTATATGGTCGTTTTTCCATATATCGCCTCTCTAAATCATCCTGATATGGCTGCAGATTTTTGTGTTTGCTCCAGTACTTCCCCATTAAGGTCACTGTTGGATGCCATGCTGACGCCAATATATTTAAACTTGTTGACTTGTTCGACTGGTGTTCCATCGATTGTCACGTTGCATACCGTCTGTTTCCTGACCAATGTCATGCACTTTGTTTTGCTTATTGATACATTGTATCTCATAGAGGCCATGTGGAATCGAGGTGAAGACAATGTCAAAAAATCATTGCAGACATATTATTTAACACACTGCACTGCCACAATCCGGATGCGTAAAGATCTCCTCACAATCTCTTTTCTCCGTCGTTGAGAAACCGCTCTGTGACCTTTTTGAAATTTTTCTTACCTGCAAATGTGATAAACTTCACCATGGATAAGTCTCTTTGGCAGTGAGCGGTCAACCTAAGAGTTTTTGTCTAAACTTCTTCAAAAGTGGTGAGTGAAGGTGTGCAATACGAGTCTATAAAACAATTATTAATAGATAAACTTGGCCAATTTCCAGCACCGTATTTAATGACACGCCTAAGTAAGACAATTGGAGTACAGAAGTGTTCATGCCATAGATAGAAGATAGGAAAATTTCTGGATGGAGAGGGATATGTGGGCTTATGTTTATTAAATTCCTCTTTGTCCATGTCCATGCTTCACATCCTTGCATGATTGATGAAAACATATCAATTAGTCAATCAATTATTAATACTCCCTTTTACACCTCACTCAAGAGCATAGGGTGGCAACAAGAGCTCTCCAATGTTTATATTATCTATGTCCGAATCCCTCAGCTCTGCTTCAAAGGAGTGGAACACTGTGGGAGAGGATTTTTCTCGTCCCTGATGAACGGAGGAAGTACAGCGCTCTCCTCGGCCAACTGTCATTCGGCATCCTTAACACATGCCCCAGCCAAGTCCATCTCCTCTCCACAATGGTAGAAGTGATGGATCTACGCTGGGTACGCGGGCGAATAACTTCGTTCGTAGTGCGGTGGTACCATCTCATACCCAAAATTCTCCTGAGGCACTTCATTTCAAAAGCAGACATTTTTTGTGCCTGGGCTTCGGTCAGTTGCCAGGACTCACACCCATACATGAGAATGGGCAACACACACACATCAAACAGTGACTATTTTTTTTTCTCTCTAAAGATAAGTGTTATTTTATTCCAAAAAAGGAAGAATCATTTTAATACAACATGAACATCTTTTACCTGAGTAAACAGTAATCAAATAAAATCTTATCACCTTGTTGAGACTTTTGGGAAATATGTTTCGGTCTGGATCGTTTTACGACTGAATTCTTAGATAATGATTACATTATCGAGTGTTTTTTATGGAAGATATTTCCCAGATTTCCCCGCATAACACTTATAATAATATTTTTTTTGATGTTTTAATATTATGGATAAAAAAAAATATCAATTTCCCCATCAAATAATATCAATAAGTACATTCCAATGTATATAAAAAAAAATAATATGTTCGTTTATTTTTTTTTAGCTTCAATATGCTTTCTGACTTTCTGAGTAGCCTTTTTCCCACCCTATTTTGATATTCTCAAATCGAATACTGATTTTTTTTACAGAATTTATTTCCTCTTATAGTTAATTCCCATTTTACCTTGTAAATTCTTTTTAATTTGACGGCCATCATGAGATTTTTGACATTTGACCATCATTATGTCGAAATCACTTGCAGCTATATTCACTTAAATTTTTTAATAGCCGTGTCCAGACAGACCGAGCACGGCTCGCGAGCCAGTTTGAGCATTCATTTTTCCTTATGTATACGATCTTTCCTTGCCTTTCCCTCCCGCGATCTTTCTCCAGCTATCTTCTCGTTAATTTTTATTCAAATAATCTACATCTTTAGAATCCCATAGCATTTTGAAACTTCCATAAAGTTGGATCAAACGAAAGTCTGAGCATGGATCGCGAGCCGCGCTCGGTCTCTCTGGACACGGCTATTAATGAATCTGTGCTCACTCAGTGAACAAAAAATGCACTCTTTGACTCTTTCACAGTAAGCTACTTAAAGCTTGTGTCGTAAACAGGAAGATGGTCGGCACCTGGGATCGAACCCACGATCTCCGCACGAAACTGTACACTGGCATCGTAGCCGCAAGCTAGATTTCCAACTACTGTGAGTTTTGTAAATTATTCAAATTTGGCGTCTGTCACTAGATGACTTCTCATGGAATATTGCTCAAATTGGTTAAAATCACGTGACATTACCACCGAAATACAAAATTTTAGATGATGCCATATTTTAAAGGACCTTATACAGAATCGCAACTTTGAGTTTTAACGATACGACTTTAACTAAATCTTTTAAGTATTGAATTAAAAATACGTTATCAGTTATCACCCCTTGAAAAATTATAACACTGACATAATAAAAAAAACTGTATTGTTTAACACCATAATAGGTAGGTACATATAGGTTTTATAGGGGGATGGTAATGAATAAAATGGATTTTGAATATCGTGAAATTATAATCATACCCACCCTGTTATCTTGATTGAAAGCTAAAACACCCCTGAAAATAACACTTAACAATTTTTCAAGTTCCTATATACCCACGGACTCCCAGTACGTTGTAGGTAGGTATATTTTCCAAATATTCACGTACCTAAACGTAATACGCGTGTTAATATAGAATAGTATTTTTTTCAGCCTTCATTAAAAAAACATTAACAGATATGTTTTTATTTCAACAAATTTCAAATGTATAATAGTATACGTAGACGGTGTTGCGTGGTTGGTAGAAGTCATTGATATGAAAAGCGGCATAACGTGAATATATTTCTACAAAATCTAAAATCAAATTTGTATGTTTTTTTTTTATATTAGGTATGTATGCAGCTGGGAAAACATTATTTTATTGTTGATTTAGTTACATAATATTATTTCAGACTCTATTCTGGTTTAAACGATTTGAAATATTATCGAGACATCAACAAAAATGGATATATTCATATCCTGGCGCCAACTATATGACAGCAGTCTCTATATATAAAGTTGGTTGTTCTAGTTGTTCTAAAAAAATCCAACAGATGGCTTAGTATCTTATTAATTATTTAACATCTTCTTGTTATACTTACTATAGCCTCGTGGCAGTTGGCCCAGTGGCTAGCGTTTTTGCATAGTACGACGAGGAGCGCAGGTTCGAATCCTGCCCTAGGCATGGGATTTACGACACGTCAAACATTCTGAACATTGACATGATTATTAGCAGTTTTCGGCACCGACTGCCGTACTGCTTTAATAGCGGTAGCGGTGAATGTCAACTTACAACATTGTCAATATTGTTACCGTAGGAACAAAAAACATTATCATATATTTTGAAAGACTGCCATCTTGTTAGACATGGACTGCTCCCTAGGAACCCAGTGCAAAAGACAGCCTTGGAAATAACGGCAGAAGACGGTCGTAAGCCCGCAGTGGTTTTTTCATACCATTTAAAATGGAGCACATCAGGGAGTTTTTAGAGTGATTAGTTGATATATTATATTCGTTAAGATCTAGTTCTTAAAAATGGACAAAAGAATCTAGACAAACATAGAACATTGTGACGAGATTAAATTTAGGACTGATGGATTTTCGACTCACCCTATCACTCCACATTTTGTTTTCCCCACCCACGGTCATATTTTGGAGTGACATTGCTCCATTTGGGACGGATATGGTGGGCATCCTTTTTTTATAGAAAAAAAACGTCATTTTCACAAACTTCTATAGTCTTTTTTTTAACCTTTTGCACTCGTTGTCGAGTAATTTGGTTCTATTGCCTTGAGGGTAATGATTTTTTTCATTCTGAAGCAAACAAAAGTTAAGCCTATTCTATGTATAAGTAATAATAATAATAATAATAATATAACACTTTATTGGGTAAAAATATACATAATTAACCAAAATCGGCGGGCTTATTGCCTAGGGCAATTTCTTCCAACCAACCTACAATAAGTACTTTGCATTCTATTGTATTGTAATAGAAATTCTATTGTTTTCCCATGCATTTGTGTAAAGAAGGCTTCGCATGCTAGTTAACCATTCCTACTGTTATAAATAATGGAACTTCATTCGTTTTTTTTTTCTCTTCAGTTGTAATAACCATGTAAATTGTGTCATCGTACCCATTAAAGCTTAATTAATTTAAGTCATTAATAGCCATAGGGTAATTCACTTCGGCTTCAGTAGAACCACCCTCTTACCCTCTGGTAGCACGAACCACTGAATGAATAAGCATACAGTCATTATGGAAATGTGCTTGTATTTCCTGAAAATCATAATGGATTGTTGTTTCAATGATGAACATTGTAATACAGCTTATAAGAAGTATAGGTGATAGCTTGAGTCCTTTTTTTGTTTTATATCATTATGGGTAGGTATTCGAAAATGATCGAGGACCCCGCATTGCCAGTCAACATAGACCTCAAATACCTCATTCATAGTAATCGGCTTAGATCAAGAAACCCTCCACTAGATCAGCCAATAATATTAACAAGGGCCACAATTGTAACGTAATCGATCTTATTATTGTTGAAACATTTTGTTATTTTTTGTTTTTTATGATTTCAGCGTCCTGTTATATATTAATCTTTTTTTATTCTGTTTTAAAATACACTTAACTTATTTATTATATGATTATTTTGATCTATATTATTTATTTATGTAATCTACTTTGTCTGTTTCAAATTGTGTTTTAATTTTATCTTCAGTGCTTTCTTAGTTGTTTTGATTTTACACTAATTTCATTTGTAATTTTGTAACTGATATTGTCTTGACCTTCGTTTAATTGGATATTTTTTTGCCTTTTTGATTTTCTCTTTTCTCGTGTTGGTTTTATGTTCTGATCGGATTGGCTTTGATTAATATTGATTCAATTAGTGTTAATTTAAATTTATTTATTTTCTCTATAGTTTTTTATTCTTTTATAATCATTATCAATATTGTTATTAACATTTTATCTATGTTTTTTTTTGTTTCACTTTTGTCAAACTTTGTGATTTTGTATGCTGTTATTTTTAAATTCTGATATATCTACTGCCTTTCCTTTCATTTATAATAAATTTTTCATCAGCATTTTCTTACTTATATACTGTCATGTATATACGTAGTATTGATTCTCAATTATTAATATTATTATTCTATGTCCATTTATTTTGAAATTAACGTTATTGTAATTTTTAAATTGTTTTTATTGTTATTTTATAACCTGTTAAAGGCACAGTGGTGCCGTATACATGCCGAATGGAGCTAGTTTTGCTGCGGAACGATCTTTGGACGCCCTATCGTGCATAACAACAACACCACCTGACTTTGACCAGCCAATAAAAATCTGGTCCGCTCTTAAAACTAATTTATAGGGCCCTTTTAGCGTTGAATAGAATACGATGTAGGTATTATTATGATATTTTAGTAACTGTTTAAGCTAATCAGCATTGTTTTTATTTGTTTCAGGTAAATACTTCAAAGGGTGAATGGTTTGCATATAAAAAGGTATCTAACGATAGTAAAACAGTAAAACTATAATATTTGTTTAGAAATATATTATCATACATACGAACTAGTTAACTCTCCGTGTTTACAGCTATATCGTGGTACAAAATTTATCCACTTCGGTTTAAAGTTTCCAAACTGAGAAGGGAGACGAGTCCTGCGCAGCATCCCCGTTGCACATCTGCTTATAAGTGGAGTTTCTTAAAATATAATATTTAGTGTTGGGAGGCAGAATGGACAATTTGATACACATGGCGGATTGTTTAATGAAAACATTTTGGTTACAGCCGGAAAGGTGTGTGCTTACTCCAAGTTTTAGTATAGCTTTTACATTGTTATAAATATGTTAGTTAGAGAGTATCTCGTCACGTACACATACGAACATATTATGGAAACAGTACGTAAACTTTAAAGAAAAAATAACAACTAATGACTCTAAAAATTCATTACTAATGTTCGATTTTTAAATGGAACAAACCACTACGGGCTTACGACCGTCTTCTACTGTTATTTCGAAGGCTGGCTTAGTGTGATCACTTTACGTTAACAACGTTCGCCATTAGGTGGTAATGTTTGTCTCCGAAACTCCCAATCATGAGAATTCTCAACATGTTCAACATGTCGAAAAATCTCATGTATGCAACAAGTAGAAATTTAATAATAAAATGAAAAATAGAGATGAAAGTTGGAAATTATTGAGAACAAGAGAGCAACCAAATTTAAAGAATGCAACTGCTATCATGTATTTGGCGCCAGGATATGACTATATCCATTTTTGTTAATGTCTCATATTTATTGCCTATTGGCTTTGTTGGTGCACTAACAACTATCGTAGGTAAACTGCCGACTATCTATTGAATAGTATTGAAAAATATAGTAAATCCAGTATTCACGATCACTCCATCCATCCAAATGGAAAGAGGTCACTCCAAATATGACCGTGAGTGCGGAAAACCAAATGGATGATGCGGATGGGGAAACTCGAGAGAGCGTGGTCCAAGTCGTCACGTTACTTCATTGATGTTGTAACAACAATCGAACAAACTGACAGTTGTTAAATTCGCTGCTAAATTATTTAAAAATTTCTCTATAAAAAGTTTATTAAATTGTTTGGAATTGTGCATATTGTGTACCTTGAAGACGTTTTCACGTATTGTATAAATCGCAGCCTTCAATATACGGTGAGTGCATAATATTTCACTCTCTAAAGAAACATACACTTGAATCAATTCTAAAGGCATTACGGATTGTTTTCGCAAATCATTGGTGACGTCAAAGTAATCGTCCAATCCTGGGCCAAGTCGATCATCACAATCACCCGGCGCCACAACCAACAGCAGCGCGATACACTAACAAAACCACTGTGCAAACAGGGTTGGCACAACACTTGTTTTGTAAATCAAATCAACCTGACCTGTGTATATTATCGCATCTCAACAGTACTTTGCTTTTGAATAATTATGATGGACGCTCAGGAAATAATTACTATGGTTAAGAATGCTGCTTGCGCCCTATCCCAGCTTATGACTGATAATGGAAAATTTACTAGAGAACTTATTGGGAAAGTTACTCCTATCTCAATTGAATTTATGGCCGCAATGAGTACAGCCACAGCCAAGATCGCTAGTCAAGATGCCGAAATTAGGCATCTTAAAGAAAGGTTGGCTCATTTGGAAAGCTCAGGCTCATCAGAAAAAATGTCAGTGGTATGCAACACTTTAGCAGAACTGGCAGATAGAGATTCACGTTCGAAAAACATATTAATTTTCAACGTGCCAGAGGTAAGCGCAGATCTTCCTGGACCTGAACAAAATACTAATGATTTAGATCAGACGAAAAAAATTATCCACGGCGTTGAATCATTGAACAGTATTTCTATAGCAAGAATACAACGACTTGGTATCAGACAAAAGGATAAAATGAGACCTATCAAGATAACTCTAAATGACAGTGAAGATGCAAGAACGGTCTTTTTCAACAGATTTCGACTTCCTAAGCATATCCGAGTCAAACAGGACCTTACACAGATGCAAAGAGCTATCCTGAAAGAAACATGGGATGAATTGGAAACCAGAAGAAACAATGGAGAAACTGATATTGTGATGAGGTTTGTGAATGGAACGCCTAAGATTGTCAAGGACATTAAAAAAAACTAAATAATGTTAGCATCTATTCTCAGAATGTTAGGGGTGTAAGATCAAAATTAACTACATTACGTCAAAATATACCAGTTTTGAATCATTCTATTTATGTATTAACGGAGACATGGCTTGATGGCTCGATCAAATCGTCTGAATTGGCCATCTCTACGCACAATATATATAGGTGTGACCGGAACCAAAACACGAGCACAAAGGAGAGAGGAGGAGGAGTTTTAATTGCAGTAAAAAAGAGTATTTCATCCATGTCTATCAAGGTCCATAATACTAGCATTGAACAATTATTTGTTTTAATTAAGGAAGATCATGACAGGGTTATAATTGGAAACGTATATATCCCACCAGCATCACCATCTGAATGTTACAGGATTTATTGTGAGGAGGTAGAGAGAATACAGCGCAAATATCCAACGGCCAGATTCCTATTGTTTGGAGACTTTAACTTACCCAAAGTCAAATGGTCACCAGATGTAGGTACATTTCCAATCAATGAAGATAACAATGAAGGCGCCAGAGAATTAATAGAATCAATCATTTTTCTGGGATTAACTCAGCGAAACTTTGTCTGCAATTCTAGAAATCGCCTTCTCGACCTGGTTTTTTCTAACTTTGATAATATATGTGTGGATCTAGCTAATGAAGAATTAGTACCAGTTGACACTCATCACCCTCCATTATATGTGAGTATAAATCTGAGAACCACAAAATGCAACAGTGGGGAAACCTTCTCATTCAACTATAATAAAGGGGACTACGAAGGTGCGATTGACTTTCTTTTCAAATGCGACTGGTCATTTTTACTAAATGAGAGCATTGAATGTGTGATCGCTGTGTTCTATGGTATTCTGTACGATACTATAAATAAGTTTATACCATATGAGAAGTACAGAGCTAGCACATATCCTATATGGTTCTCGCGTGAACTCATTGAGCTGATCCAGGAGAAGAAGGCGGCACACAGAACTTACAAGGAATCTTCTGAAACTACGCACTACATTGCGTTCAGTAAGCTGAGAACCAGGTGTAATAAATTAAAGGCGACATGTTATTCAAATTACATAAAGAGGGCGGAGAATACAACGACAGACGCTAAAGGTTTATGGAAATTTAAAAACTCACTGTCTAATAGTGATAATGATTACCCAGTACAGATGTTTTTGGAGCAGGAACGTGTAAGTGAAATAAACAATATTGTAAACAAATTTGCTGACTTCTTTGGTAATGTCTATGTAAATAATTTGCCTGATGTGACTGATCCCTGTCGTGTTGGTGAAAAAATGATTGACATGTCTCAATGTCATATTCCAATAAAAAATTTAGAAAACAGGTTGTACCATCTTGATATAAAGAAATCGTGCGGCCCCGACAATGTACCACCAATCTTTTTGAGAAGATGTGCTGATGCTCTTGTCATCCCACTTCTGATAATTTTTAACAAATCCCTACAAAATGGTGAGTTTCCATCTGTGTGGAAGATTGGCAATATCACACCGGTTTTCAAGAAGGGTAACAGAGCAGATATCTCAAACTATAGACCCATATGCCTCCAATCCTCTATGGCAAAATTGTTCGAGTCTCTTGTGCTAGAACAAATTATGCCATCCATATCCCACATCATTGAACCTCAACAACATGGATTTATCTCAGGCAGGTCAACCCTGTCAAATTTAACTATTTATGAAAATGCTATAGCCGAATGCCTTGCGCGTGGCTGTCAAATGGACAGCATATATACGGATTTCAGCAAGGCATTCGACAAAGTGCCCCATTGCATCCTTCTTAATAAGCTATCAGCTTTGGGATTGTCGGGTGCCTTGCTGGAATGGCTTAGGAGTTACTTGTCAGGACGATCGTTGCGAGTAAAGATAAAGGACGCCATATCAAATAGTTTTGCGGCAACAAGCGGTTTACCACAAGGGAGCCACCTTGCACCAATACTGTTCCTCATTTTCATAAATGATCTGGCTTGCGAGATGAGGGATGTAGAATGTCTGCTTTTTGCCGATGACCTCAAAATATTTAAAAGAGTAAAGCATGTAGACGACTGCCACACACTTCAGAATAACTTAAATGAATTGAGCAAGTGGTGTCATAGAAATAACTTGTTTTTAAATGTTAAAAAGTGTGAATGTATAACTTTTTCTCGAAACAAAAATCCCATTCATTTCGACTATTGTATTGAAAATGACAAGCTAGACAGGGTAACGGAAATAAGAGATCTGGGGGTTATCTTCGACGAGAAATTATCTTTTGTCAACCACATAACAGAACTGACCGGTAAAGCACTAAAAACATTGGGTTTTGTCCTTCGCACTGTAACCGATTTTACAAATGTCAACGCAATCACAACACTATATAAATCATTGGTTCGTAGTAAACTTGAATACAATTCCCAAATATGGTCTCCCGGATACAGTGTCCACATCAACAATGTGGAGCGCATACAGCGCAAATTCTTAAGATTCATAAATTACAAGTTGGGTATAGCTCGACATGAATTAGATTACGAATATCTGAAAAAAAAATTAAACATTGAATCTCTCGAGGACAGGAGGACCATTGGTGACTTAATATTTTTATTTAAAATTATTAATAATTGTTTTGATAACCCTGACTTGTTGCAGTTCATAAAATTTCGTATACCTACGCGATGTACTAGAAATCGGGAACCGTTCTACATAGATAACCATAGTACAAATTACATTAGATTCACAGTAATACCCCGCTTACATCGACTGGGAAATGAGTACTTATCGGAGATTCAGGATATGTTTAATATGGATCTCACTGCATTTAGGACTTTAATAAAGAATTTTTTTTCTCCTCATACTTATGTTTAATTGGTTGTATCTGATGTTGGTGTCTGGTTTGTTATATCTGTGAGTTGAGGTATTTTAAAAATGTGCATATATGTGTACATTATGTGTTTCTTTTTCTAAGTTTTGTCATAGGTAATGTTGATGTATATCTGTTGTATTTTTGACTGTACTTATAATAATATTATTCTCTGTCGAATGCTCTAATCTGTGCACGCACTAGAGTGTAAAATATGTACTTCTGATATTTCCTCATCTTGACCGATTACGGACAATAAATGCAATAAATACTGTTTTCCTGTTTAATTAACAGTAATTATATTATTACTTAATGATTGAAAATATATAAATGTGGTCGATGATTGCTCCTCTGCTGTGATAAATCTTTCACTTTGATAAGTCTTTGTATATATTATTATTGTGTATACCTAATGTTTGTTTAAAGTTTTCAACTTGTTATTATTTCTAAACTGTTATAAAACCCGCACATCCAGGTTTTGAGGTGTTTGACTGTACCCGTGCGAACACCGTGCCTATTGTTTGGTATTGTCACCTATCCCGATATTAGTAGGGAACGGTCGGTAATTACCATTTATGTTGTTTCTTATTATTATTTCGCATTGAACTATGAAATGAACTATGAACACAGCTGATCTTGTATTTGTTTTGTCTCACCTTTTTAATTTTAATATAATATGTAAAGTTTGTTTGTATGTAAATGTTATCATAAACTGTAAAAGGCGAAAGCCGTTAATTGAATAAAATAAAAAAAAAAAAATAATTGAATAAAATAATAAATAAAAAATTGTCGGTGTTTTAAAACTTGGTCCAAATTTGTCTATTGGCTTTGTTTGGTATTAAGAAAGCCAATCTTATATACAGGGTTACAGGGCAAGTCGTACGGAATATTAAAGGACGTTATTATTTAGGTCATTTCTGATTGATTTGATTCCATAATATGGTGTCCGAAACTTAACCGTTATGGAGATATTAAACTTTAAAGATTTTGAAAAAATAAAATCCTTTCTTTTTTGCCTTTTTATCGATTTCTTCGGATTAGAGGTCCTTTGGTCCAGTTTTTTATGTATATAGGGAGAGAACATGTCAATTAAAAAAATGATTAACAAAAACTGAACATACTGCTAAGAGCTTAAAAATACAGCTCGACAAAGTTTAGGATTAAAGAATTTTCATAAAAAAAGTTTGAGAAATCCTGTAACATTTTCATTTAATTTAATTTGAGATATTGCATTTTTCTAAATACATACACATTTTTAGGGTTCTAGCTTTTATAGTTTTCGAGATATATGAAAAAAATTAAGTAAAAATTCAAAGGTTGATTACCCCTGACGGAAAGAAAATTTCAAAATTCTGAGTATACAAGTTTTGTTGTATAATAAAAGTATGTAATATTTTCTGAAATTTTAAGATCTGTGCATCAAGTTAATCAAAAGTTATAAGGGGGGGGGGGGCACACACACACACACAGACACACTAAATGTTCTCCTCCGAATCCTGAGTAAATCCATATATGGAACATATATGCTGCGAAGCCTCTAAGTTGGTGTTTTTCGTCGTCAAAATTTGGAAAACCGTTTAAAATGTAGACCTGACCATACCTACAAATCTCACGTATCTTGGCTTGATACTGCCGATCTGTCTCGAGAAATAATTTCATCATGACAGTTGGAAAAAATCTTATAATAACAATAATTCCGGAATTATATGACCAATTGACCAACAACAATAAATAAATTTTATATTTTTATTCATAAGGTCTTCATAAAAAAATTAATGTCACAAGCATAGAAAGTAATATTATAGAAAATTATGTTAGACCATGAATAAGTCAGAATCTGAAAGGAAATTGAGTAAATACCTAATAAGAGAAGAAAAATCAAAATATCACAAAATAAGGAAGAAAAAAGTTAAATTAGGTACCTATTTTAAAAACATCAACTTATTTTTTTTATCCTTGTTTTGATAGGAAGAACCGAAATTGAATTTTAATGTAATTAAGAATTTTCGCCAAAACATTTTTTTTTAATAAGATATTTTTTTTGTTTAATTAAGAAAAAAGGGGATATCTTATTATATAGAACAGACTGCTAATTACTGCTTAATTAATGTAAGGCGCTTTCATAAAAAAAAATATACTAAAATGGACTACACATTTCGACTAATTGATGAAAAAATACCATTTTCCCAAAATCAATTAACAATACTACTTGTATTGAATCTAAAAAAAAAAGACCGATATTACACCCTTGCTCTATATGCTTTATTATTTGTCCGGTATAACTTTTGTTATGTTGTATGTCTATCCGTCCAAAAACGAGAAAATCCTATCACTTCGTGGAATTTCAACATGGTATGGGAGGAGGTCATGGAATTCACTCAAGATTAAGCGGGGTGAAAGGCTCTTTTTGCCTCCCTATGGCCCGTAAAAGTGGGTACAAAGGGAGTTTGGGTTAAGTGGGGTAAAAAATGAGTATTTTGTAGTATACTATAAGCTCAGAACACTGGCTGAGTGACTGATTGTTGATGGATCGAATAACGCCAGTCGGTCATTCGACACATCGAACCACAAAATGCACACACCTCTGGCACTCTAGGGGCTCGTGAGTTCTGTTGTTCGATATGGGCGGATACATACAACTAACAGCTAGGTGGAAAGAAATTTAAATCGTGCAAAACATTTGAATTAAGAGTTATTGTTAACTTCAGACTTTAGTTAACTGTTTTGTGTATTCTTTTTTGTGTGTTTTTTCTTTTTTTGTGAAAGATTTTTGACAATTTGTTATACCTCATTATTTTGTTCTTCTTATACCAGCCTAGAGCTGACTGGAGAATTTTGTTTGAATAAATTTAAAAAAAATATATATATAAACATCATATATGTGTAGTCAAGAATTTTAGGTACCAACTGCTCATCTGCTCAGTGCAGAACATAAGCCTCTCGTCTCTGTGCGATCCCCATCCAAGGACAAAACTCTTTATCTCGTCTATGAATCTGGTTGCCGCTCTTGTGGTCTATTATGATCACCCATTGGTTTCCATTTCAGCAGTCTCTTCGTCCGTCTGTTGTCACCCATTCTTTCAAAGTGCCCCATCCATCTCTTTTTTGCACAACTATCGTCCCAACCACATCAAACACTTTAGTCTTGCTACAGCAATATACATATCCAGTCATTTCTTTTCTTGTCTTGCGGCTTAGTGCCCAACATTCATTCCATTATTCTTTGAGCTATTCACATCTTTTTACGAGACAGTATTTTTCTCAATTATTGAGAAGTTGGTGCCTACTTCATATTTTGAAAAAATGTTCGATGTTAAAATTCTTATCCAAATCGAAACTCCCTTTACGCCCTACTTAGGGGCATAGGGAGGCAACAAGAACTCTCATTTGCGCTCAATCCTGCGCAATGTTTATGACTTCTTCGCACATCATATCCTAATCCCTCAGCTCTGCTTCGAAGGAGCGGAACAGGGTGTGATAGTGTTTTTCTCGTCTACGGGACCCTGATGGGAGGAAGAAAACGCTCTCCTCGGCCAACTGGTATTCGGCATAAAAGTTATTCAAGCGCTTTTTAATGTGTGTCAATACAAACATAACATAATACAATAACAAACTAAGGAGATGACTTTATCCAACTAAGAAGTTCAGAATAAAAAAAGTGGGTGCGCAACCTAGTGCATTCATATATTAATACAGTAAGTAATATCGCGCTGTTCGTCTGATTTTTTTCACAATTTCTCGGCTTTTGTTATTGTAACTCACTTTCTTTTATTTCACACCACCGTCTTACACTTTCTATTCCCTATTCCCCGTTGGTTGGCGCTATACAGAAATGAAGTTGTGAGTATAAATTATTTTCTAAAAATTGCGTGATTGATCACGCTTTTTATGCCTATTGTTTCTACGTTTTGGATCAAAGTCAGAATTATTATTTTTTTTGTTCTTCGTTTCTCCTATTTTTTCTCACCCCCCTAACACTCACGCCAGATGTTTCTCAAATAATTCTCCCCTCCTCATTCTTATTCCACAAAATGATATTCTCACCATTGTCTTTAGATGATTTGAAATACTAAGTATAATCCGATTGTTTCTTTTTCTACCAATATTTGTATAATATTACGGATTCGTCCTAAGTTCTGGGTAACCAGCGAAAAACGAAACACTGGGGCTCTTTTGAAGTTGCAAATGATCAAGCAGCAAACACATTAATTATTATTACATCTATTTGGGATATTTCAAAATAGAACTCACTTTGTTTATTAAGTGATGTTACTCAGCCACATTGAAGAGTGGGATGGACTGTGTCAGGTTTTCCTGACAGCGACTACCATTCTTCTCATTTGCGAAGTTTTGCACTGCTTTTTTCAAATACCTCAGTACTTTTCACTTTTGAGAATTCCTAAACCATGAAACAGGTTACTTCAACGACCATATCGAACTTAAATGTATCTTTAAATGATCAAGTGTTGTACGGCCTACCTGTCCCTCTTAGTACATGGTCCTTGTCGGATTCTTTGTGGGCTTCCCTATCAAATGCTTTGCAAAGATCATTCGTGTTGCTGACAGTATATCCCCAAATAATATATTGCATTCTTTGATGTATCTCCATTTCAAATGAACCCAGTCGATTCAATCTAGATACACACTGCCAAGACTACGCCTCTGAGACGTTTAAAACCCAGATATCTCTTCAGGTTGGCTGTTGTTGCATGTGTAGATTACTTGATTTAAGACATACGGGGACAATCATTGATCGTATGGATAGTAAGAAAACAGAACTTTGAAACTGTCCCGACAAAAAAAAATTACATAGTTCACAAAGATATCGTGGTGAGAAATCAATATAATATTTTTTTTTTTTAAAATCAATATAATATGTGACTAAAGCTGTTTTTTTTTACTTGAATTTCAATGTATAAATTCATCAGCATCCGCCCGTGGTATACAACAAACAATATGATAAAAGAGTACCCTATGAAGATATATCAAGGGAATATTGAATTTGAACAAAAATGTCCTTAAAAGGACCAAAAAAGGAAAGATCTCTATCTTGGAGGATCCATATTTACATCCCCTTAAAAACGACTGACCTATGATTTGTTTTGTCTTAGGGGTAAGATTTCTTGAAAATGTAAGACTCGGTCAGTCCGCGCCCCGCTTTGAGAAGCAGCGGGCGTGAAGGTAATATATTGTAATGTAGGCAGGTCCAAATGAGCTGATCACGTGCCACAGTTACGAGGTTTTGATTGATGTTTTACACAAGAAAATTAGTGATCGTCGATAAGGAACCTCGAACCGACACAATACCACCCGGTACGCACCCATATTATACCCGCACCCGGGCCAATACCATGCCAAGTCTGAAAATTCAAATGAAAAAATAATATATATAAAAAAAACGGAAGTTTGTGAATAGAGTCGGAGCTCGGACGGTAACTGGCAAGACTTGCAACCTTCCAATATTACTGGTAAAAGTCATCACGCATTTTCATAACGTTTCCCATTTACCTTAAATCGAATATATTATGTAATTCTTCGATGGCAGTTATACGGAAATAAAGTTCAAATTTTTAGTAGGCACGCAGTACATTTTGGTTTGCAAAGTTAGGCAAGGTACATAAGGTGATCGCATTTTTGTAAAATAAACTGGCGTAATAAAATTCATATTATGAAGTATCTATACTACAATATCAAATAATTTGAAACAATACAAGCCCAGATTAATTCATATTAAAAAAAAAAATACGAAAAAAAATATTTTAATTTTTTTTTTAAACCTATCTTTTCAATTTAATTAATTTGACATACGTGGTTTGGTTCTGTAACCATAGACACTCTATCAGAATGGACTCCATAGTGTTATAGAGCAAACCAGTGTGTTATTATTTCACACAAATTAAGGTTCGAAATTCAAAAATAGAATGAAAACATAAAAACGAGAAAGGTTATTCTTTTTTCAAATTTTAAAATGACTTGCACTTTCAAAATTGACATTAAATTTCACACTGGTAACTCTTCAAAAATATTTTAAAAAGGAATAACAAGATGTAGTACGAATTATTCTTTTTGACAGTTGCGCCAGAAAGAAAAAAATAAACAAACAGCATTCTTCTTTTTTCTAGAATTTAAAGTATTCTTTTGTTGTTTTCTGAAAACAAAATCAACATTTTTACGGCGGACGGAGCTAACAACTGTAATGAAATATTGTCTCTGGTCACGCCATGACACTTGTACCCACAAAATGGGCTAATTGTTATCTATGGCTAACCTGGGTGATTTCTTAGCTTTTTGAAATATGTTTTCATTTCGAGGTTATGTTTTTCTCACTAATCAATTACCGCCAACGGTTTTTTGTAAGCCGGAGAAAAACAAACCTAATATCTATCTAGGAAGGTAGGTTGTTTTTATTGAACCCTGTATTCTGATATCCTTGACTCGATTTCCAACCAAATATGCCCTTTTTATAATTATCTTTGAACTCCGTTGCCTTTGAAAGATTCTTTTTTTTTCAAGCCCATCATTTGGTCTACTTCTGAACATGGTTACTGGTCGATCACATTCAATGAATGTGACGTAATTCCACGCTGTCTGGTATGGATTTGCCACATGTGTTCCTTTCTTTATTTTTTTGAGGGATTTAATCCCATAAAGGTGATAACGGTTATAGCAACAATGCTCGCTCGATAGCTAGAGCGACTTGGTGGTGGCTTTTTTCACCATCACCCCTTACTACCATTCATAATATTTTTTTAAAATTCTGAGTTATATTCCAATGCGGTATTTTTTCTGAGATCAATGTCATTTGAAATCATTTCATTTTTTCATCTGCATGTTATAATTTAACCACCTTTGTAATTACTTTAGAAATAGAAAAGTCCAGAATTGGTGAATCAAAAAAGTACAATATCTCAAAGACAACTCCAGGCTAACTATGATAGTGATGGTTGCTCCCAGGTGGTTGAAATTATTCACTCAAATGGTGACAATCAACAATTATCGCATTTTTACCCAAAAGCAATTTTACTTTCTATGACTCAAAGACAAGGTAGTTCCAGTAGTTTCTTCTAAGATATCCCAACACATTTGTAGATTTTTTTTATGTCTTCCTCATACACCTGGCTACAAGTTAAAAAATTCTCAGGAGGAAATTCATGGCAATAATAAATAGTAATGGACCCAACATGCTACCCTGACGAACTCCTATAGTGATATTTCTCAGCTTCAGTAGGATAACCTGGGGTTTTTATGCTACATTCAAAGTCTTCGTATGGGGACTGTACAACTTATAGTATCTCTGGCAAATTTCACTATCTTCTGTGGTAAAATTAAATATACTGGTTCAATATTTTATAATAATATGAGAGTTATCAAATACTTTTTGCAAAGTTCGCAGCACCAATCAGCACTGGAGACATTGAAACTAATAAGTTATACCTATTCTTAATTATATTCAATAGTCTTCCTTTTATAACACTTAAGCATATTATAATTTAATGTTAGTCCAACCGAAATTTAATGTCGGTTGCTAACAAAAATAATTTTAGTACCTACGTAATAACTCTGATGTTATTTTGTGCGTGGAAGTTTGATAAAGTTTGAGAACATGCTATAATTTATGGAATACGTAATCGAATCCCACGGTGAATACACGCATTCCCAAAGTGTCGAAACTTTTAATAATAACGTTAATTCAAGAAAGAAATAATTCTATGTGGGTTATAAGACGGGACAATGGCGGTCGATATAGCGTGATTTTAAATTTTATTTAAATAGATTTTCTCGAAATTTGAGTTGTTACTTTACAGTTTTTGCAGATATCGATAGACTAGATTGTAGGCTTAGACTTCAGATCAAAGGAGTACCGGGTTCGATTCCCTGTCGGGTTAGTGTTTCTTCACTAGATATTTCTTCCCGGAGTTGGTCTGTTTCAGATTGGACGAGACCGGTTGACTGGAAAACAAATTCGTCAGGCAAAAAGTTACGTCTGCTTTACTGACACCTTTAGGGTATAGAAAAGTGTTAATTTATTTATTTTTATTAAATTAGATTAAACCTTCCCGGATATTATTAGAGCAGATCACCAAAGTTTCATTGAAATACGTTGACTACTCTTTGAGTCTATCGAAACTCGAACTTTTTTCTTAAATTATAATAATAATTTTTCTAGTAACAGTCCATTTACAAGCAGAGACCTGCGATGTTAATCAATTTTGTATTTTTCAATATTTATATGTTTTTTGGAACACCCTATTTATTCGGTTGGAAAAGTTGCGATTGGTTGAATAAAAAATATATTTCGCAAGAATTGAGTTTCGCCAAACCGTTTTTTTTTCGTGAACTAACCTACATATAATAATATTATGGTCGGAGGAGTTGCTCCTGGATTATGTAACTTTAATAATGTAATTCACATAATTATAATAACGGTTATGTACGTTTATCAAACGTTGTTCTAACAACTTTAAAGATAACATAATTTTTTAAAGATATTCTTACACTAAGCATTATCGAAGTAAAAACGACAAAATTTTATTTCACATTTCGATTTGTTTGGTACGGAACAGGTGACACCATAATAAAGTCTTAGTTTTTATTTAAAACTAGCTTGAGAATGAAAAAAAAACACTTGTCTTATATACTACACAAATTATTTTATTCTAGAGACGCGTTTCGTTCTGTTAGAACATTTTCGATCTGAGATCGACAGAACGAACCGCGACTCTGAAATAAAATAATTTGTGTAGTATATAAGACAAGCGTTTTTTCATTCTCACTATGAATTACCTACTACACGGTAAACACTAATATTAATCAAAACTAGCTTTCCCGACAGGCGTTGTTCTGTTGGTCCTTACTATTGACGTTGATTTCGAATTTGTTATTAATACAAAAAATGTTTAAAATAATGTTATGTTTGAATGTTAAAAAATATTCCTGAAAACTTGAAAAAAAATTCTATCAAAAATCTGCGAACCAATGTTTTGAAACTCAATGGTTGTCGTTGGTTGAAAATAAACATTGTGTTGTTATGGAATTTTTCACAGATGGCGTTGTTGTCAGTAAATCCGTTCCATACTTACTTTAACATTTTTTTTTTTTTTTTTCATATTTTGCTATCCATTTTTTCGTTTTATTTTTTTCGATTAGAAATCGAACCCGGAACATCTTGATGCTTAACCAAATCGTATATCGCTAGTAAAATTCATCACAAAAAGTATATAAAAAGAGATAACCAAGTTGCTGGAACATGTGTTATGGATATCGACTGACAGTTGACCGAGAAGAGAACTACTGTCAATTTTCTATTAATGTTTAGAAGATAAGGAAGACCCTCGAATACTGTGTTCCTTTCCTTCGAAGCAGATCTGAGAAATAAAAGACCATTGAAGAGGTTTATTAATTCCTTTTTATGCTCCTAATTGGAACCAAAAAACGATTGGCTAGTAATTGATATATTTTAAAACTAAATTCGATTAAAAACTCCACTTTAATCGTATATAATATGAGCGATTATAGGGTGACCAAAAGTTAACGCCTACATAATAATATAAAATCATAACATCGTTAGTTTGAACAGAATGCACAGAATTAACAAGTTGTTATTAGTTTTGCGGAAGTTTTAAAATAGATTAGACAGCGGAATAAATCACAATCCTCGAAAATACTCGTTATAAAGTACGTGGCAAGCAATCACGTTATATACCCCCCCTCTCTCTGCTAAAACAACAATGAACCGACTCAAATACAAACAAATACTAAATTTTCCGAGCTATTTAATAATTCAACGTATCATAATTCGTATCAAGGGGTGAGGTGTATTGTACATATTTATCATTCAGACGTGATCAAGCCGTGGTCACCCTATTTTTTTTATTTGGAATTCTAGACAGCTGTTTTATTCCCATAATTTGATTCAGGATGTCGGAATTGAACATGAAAAAAAAATCGCCAACTTTTCTTACTGAGGGTCAATGGTTCGATTCCCGGTGCCAATACACAAGATTTGCTTATTTTAAAAAAAAGACTATAGTCGCTGACTAACCTAACAGTTCGGACCACTTTTCATCATGGACGTCTATGTTCTTCAAATGTTGTGTACCGTTCTTCGAATGTTGTGTACACATTTCATACCACTTGAACATTCATATGCCTTTTCTCATACACGTCTAACAGTTGTTAAGAGTGAATAATTTTAGTCGTAGAATAGCCTTTGGCACACAAAAGGCGATTCCTATACTTTACGGCTGCCAAACCGACAACGAGCATCGCAGTGAGTTAGGCCAGGCAGGGTTGTGGAGGGTAAATACCAATAAACGTAACATTAATTCGTGCGTCTATGACAAACATTGTCATTCTCCTGTATGGGTGTGAGTCCTGGCATCTAAATAAAGCTAGGCACAAAAAGTATCTGCAATCGAAACGAAGTTCCTCAGGAGAATTTTGGGTATAAGATGGTACCACTGCATAACGAACGGCGCTATGCGCCGCCGCACCCAGCGCAGGCCCATCACTTCCACCATTACGGAGAGGAGATGGGCATGGCTGGGACATGTGTTGAGGATGTTGAATGACAGTTGGCTTAGGAGAGCGGTGTTTTTCCTCCCATCAGGATCTCGCAGACGTGGAAAACCCTCTCATACCCTGTTCCATTCCTTCGAGGCAGACCTGAGAGAGTTGGACATGGTGTGAGAGGAGGTCATAGGCATTGCGCAAGATCGAACGCAGTGGAGAGCTCTTGTTGCCTCCCTATGCTCCTGAGTGGAGTTCAAAGGGAGTTTTTATTTGATTGATTGATGACAAACATGGAAGCTTATTGTCGACAACCCTTGTATTTAAAAATACCAAATTAATGATTTTTTTCATAAATTCAGCCGATATTATTTCAAGATTAAGAGATTTAAAGGGTAGAAACGATTTCCTGGAAGGTATTTCGTGAAGCACTCGATCATAAGCCTGGAAACAACGAGGATGCGATTTGAATATACCTACTATATGCTGAAGGAGACATGCCATGTTGTGAAATTATCGTTCCAAAAATAATATTTTGGATGATTTAATTATTTTATTTGTATTATGAAAATAAGATAATCCGTGGATTCAATCTTTGCACCGTTTTCCATATTGCGCATATGGATATACTTAAATATAAGATATTCAGATAAAATTGTAAATTTTATATTCTTCCTTTAAAACCCTTCTTAGGAGCATAGGGAGACTACAAAAGATCTCAATTGCGCTATGTTTGTGACCTCCTCTCACACCTTGTCCAACTCCCTCAGCTCTGTCTCGAACAGAATACAGTATGGGAGTGGTTTCCTCGTCATTCGGCATCCTTACAAATCCCAGCCATGTCCGCCTCCTTTTCACATTGGTTAAAGTGATGAGCATGCCATTGTATAGCGTCGTTCGCGATGCACTGGTACCATCTTTTATCCAATATTCTCCTGAGGCACTTCGTTTCAAATGCAGATTAGTTTTGTGCCTGGGCTTTGGGCAGGTGCCAAGACTCACACCCATACAGGAGAATGGGCAATATGCACATTAAACATATTAACATTTCATTTCGACACTAAACGCCAACGCCTTCCATATAATATTTTAGTTGTTTAAGCTGCCACTTACCATACGTGTCAGACAACGTTCTCCCTTATTCTTCTGTGGTTTCAGTCCCTTGGATTGGTTTGTAACAAACGCGAACATCTCCTTCTCCTCTGAGTTCTATGCTGTTCTCTTCAGTTGGATGTACATATGAACTACATTCCATATCCCAGCATATCTATAATTGCTAATACTCCTGAACCTCTACCAACCGAATCCTCGACCATTTCTTCCAATATTATTGTAACATACTACATCCTATTACCTTCGGGCAGAATTTTTTTTTCCACCATTCTAAGTAACCACGTGTTGATCCATCAGCTTCATTTGTCAGCGTGTCAAACAG
The DNA here is from genome assembly GCA_963576905.1 of Mystacides longicornis. Classification (NCBI taxonomy): domain Eukaryota; kingdom Metazoa; phylum Arthropoda; class Insecta; order Trichoptera; family Leptoceridae; genus Mystacides; species Mystacides longicornis. The sequence goes on along the minus strand of OY756439.1, from coordinate 2,528,137 downwards.
CCCTGATAAACTCTTGTAAATAACTGACCTACTTTTTCAGTGTTTCACCTATATCCGTTTATATTTTCAAGTAAGAAAATGTAACGTTGAAATAAAAAAAAAAGTTACAAAATGACATGATATTTGTGTTAAAGAAAAACACACACAGATTTAGTTTGGAAGGAGTCGTAAATATTTGGAATTGAAAGAGTAGAAACTATTCAACTACATTTTTTGTTATGATATTGATATATTTTTATCTACACTTATTATTGCCATGGTTTGGGTAGTTACGTGCCTTGTCAGGCCTCTATCTTCTTCTTCTTGAGGTTTTTCTCCCAAAAGAAGTTTCATCTTTTGACTCTTTCTTATTCCTTAATCTCATTGTCTAATTCTTTTCCGGTAGGTACCAATTTCCGTTCTGGAGACTTCACCATGGGTTCTTTGCCTTTTCCATATTCCTTCCTTAGGCGCGACTTGCCTATTACCGGTTTTTTGTATAGAAATTCAGTTTGTTACATAGTATCTACATAATAATATGGTAAGGTAAAGGCTAGACGATATTGGATTTTTGTGCCACAACTTTATCTTTCAAAGTTGAGAGGTCATCATAGAGATCTGCTGATTTGGATCCCTAACCAAACTAACAGCTTTTTGGGTTTAACGTTTTGGATTCGTTGACATTTTGAGGAGTAGACATTGCAAAAGCCAATATTAATAGAAAACAGGTGAACAAATCTACCATCATCAATTTTTTAAAACTTCTCTTGTTCCGTCTAGCGATGTGAAAAAAATCGCAATAGTTTACCGCACAGTAACTCGAATTAGTGTAACATATCCAACTTCAAAAGGAAGATACGAGAAAATAATATTTTGTAAAAGTGCTTCATAGGAAGTTCCTCCCCACAGCACTTCAATAGTTTTATTGAAATAGGTCGGGCGGAACAAATAAAATCAAAGAAAAGTATCTGACAATTATGTTGTTTTCCTATACTGCCACGTGACAATAAAATATGGGAGGTATTTATCTACATGAGTACACGCTTATTTGTGTTTCTTTTTTCTTTCGGGTTTTAATCGAAATAAAAAAAACAAACAAACAAACAAATATTTCCAACTTATGAAACGAATCGATACGTTCGATCCTTTTTTTTTATTTTAATGTATGACAATGTTAAAATTTCTGTTAAGTCACAGAATGAGATGAAAATTAAAATGTGTTATAAAAGAAAACTTTGTAACACACATGATCATTTATTTATAAGTTGAGATGGTTTTGGTATAGTTACAGACTGAGAGATAATATTATGCACAATAGCTATGCGGAATATACCTGCTATTGGAACACTGAACATTAGGTTTATGTTTTGTGCCATGATTTTTTTGTTTGTGCTGTTCAACAATATTAATCTATTCTCAATTTGACCACAGATAAACAAAATAATATATGCGCCTGTGTCAATGTCTAAATACATCGAAGTGTTTGTGAGTATCAAATACCTAACATAACAGTAGTTTTTGTATTTTTTTTTATTGATTTAATCTATTTTATGTATAATTTAAAAAAATACTTGCGTTCGCCACTCCTTCTCTACATAAATTATGCGAAATTTCATACTCCTAAGTCCGCGCAATTTTCGTAAAAATGGTCACAAATTTTTTTCTTTCACGTTTTAATATATAGATTTTTCAGTGTCTCTGAGGGAGTAGACAAAGAGAAGCAACCTACACTTTTTCATACATCTTATCATCATGAATTACAATGTGCTTTTTCCGTTTTGGCAGTTAAATTGACAAATAATGTAAATCCAGTACTTATTCTTCCATATCTGCTCCCTAGTTGAAGTATATGGACTCCACAAGTCCTCGCCATGCGGTCCTGTCCCCTGCGATTCCAGTAGCCGCACTCCAGTCAACACCAACGGCCTGAAGGTCAGCCTCGAAGAGCCTTTTAATTGTTTGGGGGGGGGCCTACCGCGTCTTCGATTGCCTTCTGGATGGTAGTTGAGACTAAGACGGGTTATGTCCTCTGTAGGCTTCCTACGTGCCCTATCCAGGTCAGTTGGCGGAATCTTATAGTGGTAGTGACCAGTGGTTGGCCTGTTAGGTCTCTGACAACTGTGTTCGGCACAAAATTGTTCCAACGTAGGCCCAGCACTTACTCTCGAATCCTGCCATTGCTGAAATCGCGATTTTAAAACGTCTAATAAAATATTTATATCATCATAGGTATGTTGTCCACCATTTATGATCACGCTGACTAAACAAAATGGCCGAAATATCAAATAAAATGAAAGATTTTCCCTCGTTTTTGTGTTGCTTTTATTCATAAAATTCGAACCTCGCTCTCCTCCACGTTCCATTCGCAGTATCATATTTTTTTTCTTTCTTTCAATTCCATTTTTTGTTGTTGTCTTTTTGTCATTCTGGGTTTTTCTCTCTCGACTCTATTCTCTTTCTGTTTTTTTTTTTTTCAATACAAGTATAAATATTTTTTTCTCTTGAATTACAAAAAGTATAATAATACATCCGTATAATATAATAATATATTAACCTTGTTTCTATAAACAAAGAAAGCGAATCAGACACGACTGAGAAAGAAAAAATTCTACATTCAAAATGTTAATCGAGATTTTATAATATAATGGAAGTTATCTTTTTGTTTGTGTTTTTTTTTTATGAGAGTAATAATTACAACCGATATTAAATTTTTAAAGAAAGCGAAATGTTTCTAACTTGCTGACTTCCGATTTGCTTTTCTCTCTCTTTGAGTCGACTAAGGAACTGAGAAAAATAAAATTACCTGTTTCATATTTTTGTTTGTTTCAAAAGGAAAACGAATAACATTATTAACTACCTGAGAATTATTAACATTTTAATAAGAATGAGCTAAAAAAAACGTTTGAATTGCTTTGTTCTGTTTTTTTTTTATTCAATTCCACGGATTACCTACTTATAAATGTAAACAAAACAGATCATACTTTTTTTAATCTACTACTCCTGTGAATCTTGTCAATGCTTTTGACAGGGCCATACACGTTGTCAACCACTGGTAGACTTATAATAATTTATCGTTAATCGCACGGTTACGTCAGTTTTTTACTTTATTTATAAAAAAAATATTTAATGCGCGTCTGTTATGTACGAAGATGACATTTCACACAAAATTTCGTAAATAAACAAAACAACTGGCAACGCGAGTGTTTATGTACCAATTTCGAGTTACTGATGCAGAAAAGGTACCTTATTTTTTTAATGATTTTTTTTTCTATCAAAATATCTGATTTTTATTTCAGAAAATGAAAATTTGCATTAAATCATACGAAACCTTTGTGTTTCAGCCAAAATGAACTAAATCATGTTTGGTCACTTCAATTTTAATAATTATCTACCTTTTGCGTAAGAACAAAGCAGTAAGGAGTCAGTTAGTTTTTTTTTTCGCAAAATTCATAATAAAGAGTCCCATACTGTTCATTATATCTACCGAATTTCATATTTATATTTTATTTTAACATATACTTAAAAACGTATTGTTTGAATTTTTTCTACAAAATGTCATTATCTTTCTTAAAAAATAGTTGCTGCATCATGGCTATCATCCGACCTCGAATGAATATGGGAATACAATATTAGCTTTATTTGTTTATATTTTCTATTATTAAAATGATAAACCAAAACAAAATGAACCAAAACATGAAGGGAGCACATAATTGGACGGGAAAACAGTGTATGTAAGTACACTGTAATAAAATAATGCAGAAAGCTAAAAATGAAACGAGTCTTATACAGTTCTATCACAAATTATTAATAATAACAAATTAACCGATTTTCGGAGACTACCGTCTCCATTATCTAAATAATGTTTAAGACTTAATACAGAAAGCGTTGTTGCACACTCGTAACTACTGTCAGTTGACATAAAATCCAACACGGCGGGTAGAAATCTACAGAAATCAGTTCACAATCAATCGATATGGGATAATCTAGCTCGACGATGGCTTGATCGCATAATTTTCTGTCGCTGATCTATTTTTTTTCCACTGATCAGAGTTTTTAAATAAAGTAGACAAGTTTACAGTAGTTGCAAGACCATCAAATCATGTGAAGTCAGTATATTCTCTCATTTATCCATCTTCCGAACACTTATACAGTTTAAGGCAGTAGGGGTTGTCATCTAGATAGATGCAATCTTATTCTAATCTTAGTCCATTCCTACACCATTTTTAACAAAATATAAAAATGTTATATGAAAAAACCTCGACATGAATATCAGCAGCAAGATGAAAGTTTATAAACTTGTATACGACCTATTGTGACGAGAGGGGAGAGCGGATACCACCATAAAAAAAATGAACGAAAAGTCTCGGAAATGAAGACTCCAAGAAACATACAGGAAATATGCGAAGTTGAAGATATACTATGATGGAAGAAGTAAAGAAGAAGATACTGGTACGTACATGAGAGGAGGATGGGCTAATCCAGACTCTCCCTCACTGCAATGCACGGCCAAGTCCCTGGAAGACGACTCTCGGGCAGACCAACAAAGGGAGGAATGGCAGCTGGGAGACGACCACGCAAGAGGTAAAATCCACCACTTAATAACATGTCTGCAGGACTAGAATAAAAAGACTTTTTCAGGGAATCACTTCTGGCTAATCAGTAAACCTGGCATTAAATTAAAACGGTAAAATCCTTGTTTCGTGAAAGCAGTTTTTGAAGAACTGTGGTACTTTTTAAAGTTGTTGTTGCTGCAAAACCGCCAAAAAATTTGCAGCAGATGTAGATAATATAGTTGAAGTAATTGTACAGAAAATGTTTTGTTAAAAGAAATGATGTGGTCATGGGCTAAAATCTGAATTAGATCGATTCATGAAGCCCCTCATTTCATTCTGATTTATAATGTTAATCGTTTTGCAAATTTGATTTCACAACAAACAAACAAATAATATTACATTATATTATATTGTATTAAATTATTAACAATAATATTAATTCATTTTGAAATATTATTATTATTAATAATATGAATCATTGAATAATTTGAAATTACAAACTGAAATTGAACTCGAATTTGGAATAATACATCACCACCTCTTTACGTAGAATATAATAATATTCAGCCCCATTACTTGAGGCTACAATAATACAATTATTATGAACAAACGCATTTCAAATTAACTCTCTGATTATTAATAATAATTTCATTTGTTTAAAATTGCAACTGTCATTTATTTTGATTTTATTATTTATGATTTACTAGCTCTTCTGGTTCTCCGTTATAAAATCTATGTTGATTATAATCAATAGTTCAATAGTATTACAATTCAAAGGGTTTTCTTTTCTTTTGTTCTTGTGGTGTTCGGCAGGGATGTGTTTTGGTGCCCATATTATTCAATTATTTTTTTGATAAAGTGTTCAAGGATGCACTAAACTACGATAAACCTAGGGGTAACAGTTGAAGGTCCATGTCAGTCAATATCAGCTAGACAATTAAGTTATAATAGCTGACTGCATTTGAAACTGAGAGTTTGGTCTGGAAGTTGGATTAAATGCTGTGGAAATGAGATCAATGCGATAAGGCGAGGAATGATAAAATTAGAAAGGAATGTGGAGTGGATGTTAGCATAGGGAAAAGAATGATAGGGAAAAACTTAAGGTGGTTTGGGCATGTAGAGAAAATGAACGAAGATATAATGACTGAAAGGATATAATAATATAAATCTGAAACAATGGGTGCACGCAGCCGAGGCCGACCTCCAATGACATGGTCCGATCATATCGGTGCCGTCTTAGAGGAGGGCCAAGTCAGGGGAGCAAAAAGAATAGAAGTGCATGTATGCGGAATGTTATGCGTTTGGAAGAAGCGAAAGAGGTGTGTTTGGATAAGACATAATGGAAATCCGTACTATCTGCCTACCCCCTTCGGGAAACGGTGTGTTGGGTAAAAAAAAATTGAAACGTTCCAGCCCTCGTCGATAGAATAAAAAAAGCAGGTGCAAGATTTTGCCATTGAAAAGTTAGTGTACCAAAACAGAATTTAAGATTTAACCGGCTCCAACTGTTTGGAATAGTGTTGATGCGGAGTGAGTGAGCATCCTAACAGATAACTCGACCCAAAAATTGAAGTCAGGTTTTATAGGACAAACGCAGCAGTTGCTTCTTCAAAATTAAACATGACACGTGCAGAAATAATGGGTAAAAAAACTAATCGTTGTTGTCAGAAAATCTTGATTTTTTTGAGAAAGGATTCAAAATACGGGTGGAAAATTAAGACAAAATTATTATTCATCCACTGTGTTTTAAACTCTGATTAGGAAACGAACCGAAGACCTTACGTTCAGAAATTCAACGTCTTCAAATCACCAGTTCGATCATTCTGAAATTATTTTCTTTCTTTTTTTACTAAAAAATATACAGTAGGTATTTTCAACATCATTTTATCTTTATTCTCCTCAAATATAAAATTTAAATTATAAATCACCCCATACGGATATAATATTATTTTAGTAAAGAAAATCGATAGTCCTATTTTGGTTTGTCATCTAATCCCGCTTATAGAAATAATTCCTTTTATGCCCAAAATTTAGTTCGTCGTATTTTAAAACAATATAGTATAATAATAATAATACGAAGGCAGACTTTTGTGAGCGTATACATGATCAAAAAAGGGACAAATGTGAAAATAACAAAATCATTCAATCGAGCCATAAACGGCTCTCCATATTCCTCAAACCAACCCTCCAAGTCATATCCTTCATTCTCACGGCCTATTTCTTTTCTAGCCAAACTTTGGCAGGATTTACGCCAACTAGTAGTTCGGCATTTATATTATTTTTGTTGAAAATCAAACGATTGTATCTATATTTTTAGATGTTTCTTTAAAGCATTTGTAGCGGTACTGCTTCGCATGTCGACATCATCCACCAATAGCATTTCTCCATGATATCGTCACCCGTCGCACCGCACACCTATCGCCAAAAACGGACACGCGACTTCTACCTGTTATCAAAACATGGGAGTTTAAACATATTTTATGTATCTTTTCCCTACTTTTTTTCATTGGTAATTCCTAAAATAAAGATATAAATAGGCACTGGAGTATTATGGGCTGACGCATAATTTCTGGCGTAAATCAAGTACGTTCTTTCCATATATATGATTCGTATTGAACTATCGGTTTTACATCTACAAGTGAGAAACCCTTTTGGGCTCTATTTTTCTTTTCCCTCCCTTTTATCTTCACTCGGCGTCCCCGGAAATAATCCCTCTTATCACTCCTTTCCATATTGTTGGGTTCCACCATTTAGACAATAATGAATTTTAGATTTATTACTTTTTGTTTATATACGGAGACTCGTCGTCTTGTTCCTAGAGTATTAAATACGACCCGGTTGACTGTCACGGATCCCTTTTCGAAATGTATTTATTATAATTTATAAATAAAATATATGAAAAATCTTTGATCACTTTGTTCGCTGGAAGGGTGCTGAAAAGAACCATTACTTTGCAGTGATTTCACCGGTTACAGAATATGCATTTTTTTTGTTTAAATTTTGTTGTAAAATAACCGGCTCTTCAACTCAAGATAAATCAAAATAATTAGGACTAAAAAAACATTACTGTATGATTTGTATTACAACACGTCTTTAGAACGGAATAGCATATGTAATATGCCTCAATATTGAACCGTATGCTCCAGCTCAGCAAAGATGCCTACAAACAAAAACCAAATGGCGCTAAACACGCAAGCTTTTTTACAATTCGGATGGCACAACAAGACAAAGCAGACCCTACTTAATCAAAAGGACTTTCAAGATGCCGCCTTGATCTGCCTGAGGCCATGCAACTGTCGCAAGGCTTGTAGACATTTTTTGGCGATCACATGCTCCACAGTCGGAGGGATTTTGCATCAAAATATCTAAAACTCCGCTGTTCTTCTAGAACATTTTTTCCCATCTTCGCATTATCTAATGCATCGCAGTGATAAACTTGACCTCTCTAAATTTTTTCCCCATCCTATGATTTCAATTCTTCGTCTTGGTGTGGTTTTGTGTGTTTTGTACGACTTTCTAGTTAACCTGTTAGAAAACAAGTGTACCTAAGGTTTGTTCTAATGTTGCACCTGGATGCCTTATCGCATTTTATATGTATACTTTCATACCTTCATGGATGGCGTTCCTTTAGTTATTCCTATTTTATCATTTGCCGATTTGATGCCAAGATTTACACGTCATTTTCTCTTTATCGGTATTCCTGGAGCATTTTTGATATCTCACGCATCAATGTCTTTAAACGATGTTTCATTATTTATAAGTACCCAATTAATAAATAATTCTTCAATAGTGATGTTGAAATCTTTAAAACATACTAGGAGAATAACTTTTCTTCCAAATGGCTTAAGAAGGAATTGCTATTATACAGTGGTGTTCAGTTGATGGGTCCAACTCCTTATTCATGAGATGGAAGTCTTCCATACGTAGCTTTTGTGTGCTGAAACTCAACTGTACATAAGTTCGAGCACCTCCGCTGATAAGATACCAACTATAACTATAGCCAGTGTAGAGGAGGTGGGTAGGCCACGGAGAAGGATGGGTGGTTTTTAAACAAACAACATGTTTGATGAAACACGACCCTTCGTTTGCACGATTCCTCATTTTAGACATTAGAGCCGATCGATGAGGTTGCTCAAATTGGGAATATAGAGCACTGAAGAGATCTCTTGATCCCGCTCAGTTCACCGTGATGTACTCATTCTGAATAATCAATTGTTTGTATACGTTTATCAGATTTTGGGAGGGCTGTCAGCTTAATTCAAAGTTCTGAAATGCGCTGTTGATTTTAAGCAATCTTCTCCATACTTGCTGTTAGATGCATAATGCCAATGTGTTTGGTTCGGCAGCTTATTTTTGTTATCTCAACTTTTATTATAATTCCATTATTTGTTTATTCATAGGGCTTTTGATTTTTGGCAAATTATCTACTTATTCTATTGCAATTCGCATCGTTTTATATCGTTGAATATTATGATATACATTATCTTGTCATAACTTAAACACCGTAATATTATAAAATATTATGTAATACATATTTTCTTCAATAATTTCCAGAGCTTAATAGGTGAGTCAAATACTTACCTACTTTAAATTGAAATAAAAGCTGTTTATGGTTTTTAGTCCTATTATCCAAGATCTGATGAGCTCGTTTTCTATCTCGGCAAACCGGTTTTTGATCCGAAAAAAATAACCTATAAATTGTTTATCAACCTCTCTCCTCTATAAACTGAAAAAATATGGACGACCGTGATAATAAAGCCAATTCTTAGAAGTTCAAAAGTATCTCATAAAAAAAATGTTAATATATTATGAAGTATTATTTTTTTGTATTTCATTACTTTGAAATCTTCTTAATAAAAAGTCTTCCCCATATGAACTTCCCCTTTTTAATACAATAATAAGCGACTAAGTAATAAGTAGGTAAGTAAGTCATAAGCCCGTCTGTTCTGCGGTGGAAACTTCTTTATAAAAGACGATATTAATATTCTGCATTATCATCTTAGTAAGTTTTATCCTTAAATCCGCGTATATCTAAATACTTCTTCCGAAACAAAAATGCTTCACTAAGGCGGAGATAGGGAGTGCAGCCACGACGGATTTATAAAAGCTCACCCGATTCCCGATTGCATTGCCCTGTTTTGTCAACATTCTCAATCTATCTTGGTTCTAACATTATTCTATGCAAAGATATTCTATTTTAAACGGTTACTAATGTCAATAGGACCTATATAAGGGCTATAACGATTTTAATTTTAGTGATTTTATGATTATTTAATATTATAAAAAATATTCCCACTTTCTCCCAAGCGTTTTATCCTAAGCAGTCTTCCACAGGGGTTGGTCTTGGTCCCATTACTATTCAATTTTTTTCTATGATGTAAAGTTGCGGATCATTTTTATCGAAATGTTTTCTACTTGTTGATTTTTGATTAAGCATTTTGACCTGATGATCATCCACAGTGTCCGCTTAGGCAGCGGATTAGCAGATATTCCTCGTTAAGTTCGCAGTCTTGATGTTAAGAGTTTTTCGACGTTTTTTTGAGATTTCTGTGTTTTAGTTCTTTGCGACTTCTGTGTTTTCTATTCGCGTTAATTAGACAACCATAACATTGGCCACTCGAGCAAGATCTCCGAGATTCGTTTTTATCTCACTGACATGGTCAACGTCGACTTTTGAAAAGGTCATTCTTATAAACTTCCCGGAAAACTATTTTTTTTTACGCAACGATCTTCATTCTCCATTTTATTCCCGGATCTTCTACTCAAAAGTCCCATCCCTAACGCCAGTTAAGTATGTGTTTGTGTTTATAGTATGTACACACACTAGTTTTAAGTGTAGGGAAACTTTACTCAACAACTAACATACGCGTAGCTAGCTACTACACCTATCTATACACTACTTTACACACATATACATATTATATTTACTAGCTTTAAAATCATTTTCTTGAGTATGTTAGCAAAACATATTAGGTAGATAGATATATTTTGTTATATATTATAAACTTTATAGAACATTTTTCTAAAATAAACCTAGAAAGAATGGTAGATACCTATATTGTGTGTTTTTTTTTCTCATTCTCAAGTTGCATTGTTGAATTTTCTTTGCAATATTAAATTCTATGGAGGTACTTTATCATTTTATGTACCTACCGTTGTGTCGTTAGTTGTCAATGCGTTATATCGAGTGGATTTTCTTATTGCGTTATGAAAGTTGATTGATTGATTGATCAATTGAAAGGTAATCCTTAGTTTGATTGAGTAATTTCAATTCCCCGTTACTCATGAGTTATTTATAATGGTGGTGTTTCATACAAAATATGAGTTATGTCTTAATTTAAGTGTATGAGTTCAGTGCAAATTAAGATTAAAATGAGTTAAGTACCTACATTAACAATAGTTAAAATGTTTGTTTTTGAATACCTTTGTTTCAAATAAAACGAGTGCAGGTCGATCCTTTATCCCTTAAGCAACACAACGTTATGATAATTTATTATAAGTCATATAACGTAGAAACTTTGCCATTATATGAAAATTAGCACATTTTTTTATATTACAAAATTTTAAAAATCAATATAAAGAAATAAAATCAAATCAAATAAACAAAAAAGTTTTCAAATTTTATAGCCAATAGTTGTCAAAAGAGAAATTATAAAAAAATAAGCACCAAAGAATGTAGATGTAGATACACGTTTTCAAGTTCCATTAAGCTTAATTTTTTTCATAACTTTATTAAGCGCTGTTCCTTCAAGCTGACTTCATTGTTTTCCACAAGATTGTACATAGAACTGGGAGTTATAAACCACCGTTATATTAAAATTACCTACTTGTTATATACTTTGTTTCTTTATATACTTGAAACTGTTAATATTTTATATACTTACAGCAATATACTAGATGCACAGCATTTGTTTGGTAAGGCGTTCGTCTATAAAATAATAAAAATGATAATTAATTTTCTCGCGTTATAAAGAATTCTACAAATTAAAAAGTTCTTACATATACCTATATTGGATCGCTTAATATCCTGTTTCAAGAAGTAGATAGATATTTGTCTTAGTTTTTTAAATCGCTACATCTTTTTTTTACAAATAGTCTTAAGGCATCTGCATTTCTTATCGTTTTTCCACTTTACGATGCGGGTTGGAGTCCTGCCTGGGGCAAAGGACTTTCGACATGTTCCTCCAATTCCACGATTTGACGAAAATAATCGTAATGGCGAACGTTGTTTACGAAAATGGGTAATTGTATGAAACGGTTATGAAGCTATAAGTCCCATTGAAACATTTCATACTAGTGTCTTACTTGCACATTGTCCTATCCGATGAATTGTACTTGTGATGAATTGTTCGCGATGAATTTACCGGTTACCCAACAAGAGCCTTCCGCCATGCTCGATTTTCCGCGGATTAAATGATCTCCTCCAAAACCATGGCCAAATCCCTCAGCTCTGCTTCGAAGGAATGGCACACGGTGAAGAATGGGAGAAAGAACAGCCTTAGGTGATCCGAAGTTTACCGATTCATTTGTTAATAAATCCTTTTGAATAAAAAAATTCATGTGATTAATATAGTGATGAATTTCGGAGTCAACATATTCGCTGTAAGAATGAGTTTCATATTGAAATGCCAAAGATGATTCCGAGAATTATGTTTTGTATATTCATGATACTATTAAAATTAATTGAATGAGAAGATTGTCCAAACGATTCACTTTTCTTGATAAATTAAATATATAAATAATATATATTATATTATAAATAAATTCTTATTTTATTTATTCAATACAATATTTCGTGGAATCACTTTGCAAACGTTTATTTGATTAAATTATTTAAATTGTTCAATGAATCAAGTCGCTCTATTGTAGGTTGGTAACTGTAATGAAAATACCAAATAATTACACAAGAACTATTATTATAAAAACCGATTTTAAGTTTTTTTTTTAAATGAAGAGTGTTTTGTCTGTGATATTGCATGTCATAAACATTCTTCGACTGATCTTTTCCTGTTTGATGGAAAATCCCTGGTTCGATTCACGGTCAGTTTTGATTTTTATGATTTCTACAATCTACATGCAATATCTTAAAAAAAGTCAGGGACCTTAATATGCATTTAGAATAGATCCCAATTCAATTCCATTCTGAGTTACAATGATATTTTTTATATTTTGGTTTCTAAGCTTGAAAATAGTTCCGCGATAGATTTATTTTGAATTCGGTATTGCTTGCAAACAACAATTTTGAAAATGTTGTTCGTACTTTAAACAAAACTTTGAAATCTAGTTTCGAATTGTTTCCTATTTCTATATTCATTTTCTATAACACTTCTAACAACTTATTTTAAAGATACTGTAAGTATAAATGACGGAAAGATTATTCATTTGATAGAAGGTGAGATATTTTTCGAGCAATTTAGGTACTAAAATATTTTTTTTTATTAACACAATTTTTCCTTTAATTATTGTTGTTTTATGTTATTGCTCCAAGAAAACCATTTATTTCAACAGATTATGTTAAAATATAACTAGGAATTCATGTAGGTACCTAATAAAAAAATGAAGTAATAGTTTTTTTTTGTATAATTTTCTCAGTTTTATCTATGGGAGTCTATGTGACCTGTATCAGTGATAATGTTACAAAGCAAGGTGTCAGTACTTAAGGGTTAACATTCCAGTATGTGTCACAAGGTGCGTTATTGTGAAAGTGCATGCTGTTTTCAATTCGTTGTTTGACCATCACATTCTTTTTCTTTTAAGACAGAACATCCTTAGAATACTCAAAGTCTGCATGACATATTCAATAGATATAAAATAGCTGAATTTTCTCTCCATTGGAAATATTTAGTTCTACGGACGTAAATAAATTACAATATATAAATCGAAATGTAAAAATTGTTTTGGTTGATTCCATTGAATTCCGGAGTTCCCGTGAAACACCCACATAGGTTTCGTCCACCGGTGCTGTTAGTACATCTTCAAACTCAAACAAAAGACAAGAGAACTCTCAGACACTTGTTCGGAGTGGAGTATTTGTTTTAGTCGAGAGTACTCATTAACAAGGCCGCCGAGTAGTCACCCATTCCACGTAACTCTGACTGATTGAGAAACGCTGGTTCTGTTGGCAGAACTACTCAATACTCTAGGAGGAGTTTCATCAAACACCGGACCGGTTAAAAAAGGTTTTAACTGTTTAAAAGTCAAATACTTCTTTCTTCTAGCATGTCTCTATACTAGTATCATTTATTGTCTGTCATATTGCTCAAATGTTGGTTCTCACCGTGGAGATGGTATCACGATTCTCAAAGGTAATAAACGCGCCTAGAAAACCATCACCCTGAATAGGCCTGCCACTAGATTGCAGGTGAAACCTTAGAAATTTGTTACGCCGCTAAAAATTATATAAGTACACCAAATAAGCGAAGATTTTCAGATATAAAATAACTCATAATCAGTCTTGATCCCGGTACGAATATTTTGAAGTCAAGATATTTTCCTCTTGTTCATCCTACTAGACATTCTATCTTTCTTTTGAAATGCAGTTCTTCGTACTTTTTAACTCGGCCTGAAACATTTTCTTTATATACTCACATGTTGCTATGCATATAATCTGTCTATTATCTTAGCATGGGAACACCGATTTAATGGTACCATTTAATTGCACTTGTAATCAGCTCCTGACCTTGAAGCTGTGCAACTTTACCTCTATACAAGGTTCAAGTGTTGCTTTATCTGTCCATTATATTGTTTTAGTTTGGTGGCTAAAATTTTTTTTTTGGACTTTTTAGATGATTTATGTGTAGTATTTTAAGAGTTGTGGCGATATTATTACTTATGGTTATATTGATTCTTTTTCATCTGATAACTCTCCAATAATATCTTATCATTGTCAACTTTTCATATCTTTCTCATTACCTATAGTGTTTCTCCCTGATCTCCAACAGTCTTATTAAAAAATTTCGTTGATCGCATATTTACAAGGTTACATGAATGCACAGTCCCGATAAGCTCATACGAGCTTGTCATCAGTCATTGTCATTGATCACGTCAAATTATTTCTAAACAAATGGGATACAAAAGCTAAGCTCTTCCTTAAAGATTGACTCATCTTCGTAAGTATTTTGGAGAAAAATAACGATGATTTTTTGGCTAATCTAAGTATATATAATCTATAGAATTAAGTTTAGTTCCTAGCCTCCTAAAAGTGTCTATTGTTTCTCCCATTTTAAAGAAGGATAACCTGGACCCTAACGTTTCAGATAATTATCGTCCAATATCTAACATTCCATTCCTCTCAAAAGTTTTAGAAAAAGTAGTATCGCGTCAACTAACGGACTTCTTGGATTCGGATAAGTTCTTGGCTAAACATCAATCAGCTTATAGAAAGTATCATTCCACCGAAACTTCTACTACAAGAATCTTATCTGACCTCATCACTCAGGCAGAATCGGGTAAGTTGACTCTCATTTCATTCCTTGACATGAGCGCTGCATTCGATACGGTTGATCACTCCATTCTCTTCTCTAAGCTCCATTCAGAATTCGGGCTGCAGGAAAACTGCATAGCATGGTTTATTTCATATCTAACCGATCGAAAGTTTACAGTCAATTTCAATGGGGGAACAACTGAAGAGAGCACATCCTTGTACGGAGTTCCACAGGGATCTGTACTCGGACCAATTCTCTTCAGCTTGTATACAAATCAGTTGGAAAACTTAGTTCAACATCTTGGTTTCAATACTCATGCATATGCGGATGACCGAATTATCTATAAATCCTGTTTTCCCGAGACTAAACCAGAACTTATATCTGATGTATCTTCTTGTATTAACCAAATCTCAATATGGATGAGCATAAATCGATTAAAGCTAAATC
This sequence comes from Mystacides longicornis, assembly GCA_963576905.1. Taxonomy (NCBI): domain Eukaryota; kingdom Metazoa; phylum Arthropoda; class Insecta; order Trichoptera; family Leptoceridae; genus Mystacides; species Mystacides longicornis. Next base: position 2,512,734 of record OY756439.1, on the reverse strand, counting down.
CAACAAAAACTGAATTCCTCTGGCTAGCATCACCCCGTAGACAACACCTCATAAGTAAGGATCCAATTCATATTCAAGGAGCTGAAATAATTCCATCTAAGAATGTTAAATTTCTTGGTATTTATATCGATAGTGCTCTATCTATGGACACACATATCTCTTCGGTATCAAGATCTTGTTTTTACTCCATTAGGCAACTCAAACCCATTCGGCGCTGTCTCTCTACAGATGCGGCCAAAACCTTAGTTAATGCGCTGATCGTCTCCCGAGTAGATTACTGCAATGCAATACTTGTGAATCTACCGCAATACCAACTCAATAAGTTACAGCTTATCCTGAACTCTGCTGCTCGCTTTATTCATCCAGTTCACCGCTTTTCCCACATTTCACCCACTCTTCACAATCTTCACTGGTTGAAAGGTCCAGAGCGCATTGAATTCAAAATATGTCTCCTAGTTTTTAAAGCACTCCATAATATGGTCCCAGAATACATATCAGAACTTTTCACCTTGTTTTCTCCCAATGACAGACATATTTCGCTTAGGTCTCAATCACAAGCAACTAATAAGCTCCATGAACTCAACGTAACAAATAAGCCAAATTACACGAATAGAGCTTTAAGCGTTGCTGGACCAAAATTATGGAATTCACTTCCCGTAAATATCAGAAGCTGCAAGAACTTAGACGAATTTAAGAAGGCATTAAAAACATTCTTGTTCCAAAAATCATATCCAGGTTATCCTTCATCTTGAATAATAATAATTATTGTATGTCTCATAATATGCACGATTGTCTATGAAATTAGATAATATTATTGAATCCATTAATGTTAATGTAAATTTTGTCTTTATATAGTTAGTAAGTACAGCGCCCTTGAGGTGACCTCTAGGCCACAAAACGGCGCTCTTAATATAAGTTATCTTAGTATTATTATTATTATTAGTAATAGAAATAAATATGACAACAATGAAGAACAATATAACTAAACCTTTATTTTCTTTCTTTACTGCTCAAGCAAAATAAGCATTTGATTAAAACAAAAGATAACTACAACATTTTCTTATTGAATAAAATGGTTCTTTAACTTACTTTATAATCATTGAGTAGGTATTAAAAATATTGTTTATGTTGAAGTATCAAAGTGTATCGGGTCTTTTGTTAGTCGCCTTCCCCCTGACTTTCGTACCGCCCGATGGGTGGATTCTTCCATCATGATTTCATTAACAAAACAAAAGAAACAACACTCCTTCATCTGTTTCCTAACGATGTTCACAACTTTTCTTCTATTGAGCGGGACCACTCAGAGGGTGGGGTACCGGATGAGAAGAGCCTCCCCGAAAACAATGCCTTCAGTTTAATATTATTTCAATCAGTCCTTATTATAGCTTATTAATTTGTTTTAATAAGTTAAAAAAAAATATTCCTTTTGGGTGATTAGTCATTCTAGTTTACATTTAGATTACAAGCAATTGTGTACTAAATGGATTCGAAACCTAGGGTTTCGGCGAAACACCAGAAAAGACTGGAGGTCTTCGAAATGTGGACGTATAGGCGAATGTTAAAAATATCTTGGAGGGAACGTACGCGATAGTCTTGCGAGAGTTGGGGAGGAATAGCAAAATATTGGACACCATATCAAAGACGCGTTAAATGGCAGGGTTATGTAATTAGACAGAAAAGTTTACTGGGTTTACAATATTGGAGGGTTCGATGGGTAGAAGGCCCCCCACGTCAGGAGTATTTGCAGCAGATATGCCAAGACAGTTCATACTCCAAACTGAAGAGAACAGATGAAGAGAATATGTTCACGCTTGCTGCAAACCAATCAACATGATTGAAACCACAGAAGATGAAGTTAACATTACAGGACTTTGACGGGTTTTGAAGAATATTTTTACTAAAACATTCAATGTGGTCACTCGCGGGGCGGCGAATCTCTGCTTGAAGTGCATTCATTATATTTGAAATATCTTCCCCATTCTCCGTTAAATCCTCACAACATTCAATCGCGCACCCGACCAATCACTGTCCGCCTGTTACCTTAATCCACAAAAAATCATGAGTATAAATAAAGTTGACTATCCAAAGGCTTTTGTTCATGACCTATGAAATGCTGGTCTGGCTTGAAATACCTAGTTGATACTGGGTAGTTTAGAGGAACATTCTGCCCATCATACGCTGTTTCTAGAAAACCATGAATGTGGACTATGTAAGAATGTAAGCTGTTTTTTACTGACAGACTTTCATAAAAACCATCGACTTACCATCGGAAATTATAAGTATGTTTGAAAATGATTTCCCGTTGTGTGGTTGATCTTGTCATATGAAAAATTTGTATGAATTTTTTTTTTGTAGGGCTAAAGTGTTTTATCGAGTTGCGTTTATACGAACTTCCCCAGTAGAGATATCTTCTTCTTTTTTTAGTGCGACTCCTATCAAAGTTTTGCGACCATCTGAGAATAAGTTTCGCGATTTGTGTAACTTTTTCCAACTCTGCAGTTTCCTGCACACACCAAAACACTGTCTGAGATTCTATACTCACGCCTGGATATAAAGTTAAATGTATATTTCTGCATTCAAGATTCCGAGAATTCGGTTGCAGGATTTTTTTTCCATCTTCTTAATTCATCTCTTTCCGAAGCAGTCTTTTTGAGTTTCTCTCGGGAAGAGAAGCACATATTGCCAACATTGTCCTGTAGGAACAATTGTTGACGTGGCGTCTATGATAGTTTATTTGCTCGATCATCCTCTTAATTATGAATTTCTGATAGTTAGAAATACATGGGTTTGGTTACAAAATCTTATTCTATGTCCAAATGGTTATTTGTTTAATGGTTTGTTTTCCTCACTTTTATTGAATGACTAGAGGTCCGCCCCAGCTTCGCACGGGTAGATAGATACTTAAAAATAATTTAGTTTTTATACAGATCCCTAACTTTTTCAAAATATTTTATAGCATAGGTAATATGTTAATCTGGAATAATTGCATTGCAATGTATCGTGTCACGTCACTTTACCACCGTGACTACTTTGCGCGGTATTTCTACTAAACTTGACATGACTCCCCTCAGTCCCCCCCCCCTCCCGTACGCACTCTGCATCGGATAAGTTGAGATGATAAGAGACTATGCTTTTTTTCCAATACTCACATTTTTAAACTCGTGATAACTTTCGAATGGAATGTCCGAATTGAATAATTCAAAAAGTTATACAAACATATTGAAGCAGACTTGAATATGAACTAATTTATTTTAATAAGGAGTAATACCAAGATACCAATAAAGAGCCTTTTCTAGAGGTGACATTTTATTGATTTTTTTTAAATAAAAAAACACTTATTGTAGCATAACTATAATAGTTAGACATATGCTGTCGCGATACTTTTTGTAAATAATGATGTCTTCTACAAAATTGATGTACATTGTTTTATTCTATCATCATTAGTTTTCACAGCGTTCGCGATAAAAAGAATATTTTAGGTAAATTTTTTACACCTTGGGTTACATTATTGAAGTTTTCGTAGGTTACCCAATTTTTTTTGGAAATTAAATATAGCCTATGTTCACCGCCGATATTGTAGCTTCCCAAAAGTGAAAGAATTTTTCTAATCGGTTCAGTAGTTTTGGAGCCTATTCGATGCAAACAATCAAACAAACAAACAAAAAATCAAATCTTTCCTCTTTATATATTAGTATAGACTAACCTAACATTGTAAAGAACAATTTGTGGTCAACTCGAGGTCCACGTGTTTTGCCTCTAAGAACCGGAACACAATCATAATGTTGGGATGATTAAGACATTAAAGGCAAAATAATCATTACTAAATATATATATTTCGAAAAATTATCACCTGTGATTCATAATATAATTTGTTAAGATACTCACCTTGTTACGGATGAATAAAAAACTGTCAGTTTAGAAGTGTTGTTGAAATAATATAACGAAGATTGGAATTTCAAATTGTCTTGTTGATGGTTTGAATTTAACCGCAGGTAGATCTAAGTTACTTTAACAACTAACTACTGAAACCGCATAACCTTAATTTAAGCATCTAAATATATACCTCATACCTCGTATTTTGTGTATTTAAGGTTACGTTACATAGTCGTTTTAGTACTCAAATACTTAGTTTTTTTTTATCTAGGTAGGTACGTAAAGTACTGAGAAAATACATTGTCACAATATTATGTTTATTTATTTATTTTTTTATTGGATACAGGCATTTTTTTTTTTGAATTTACAATATTGAATTTACAATATATACTAACATTTTTATATCGCCATTTGTGTGTATCCCGATTGGATTGGTCCGATTTCGTTTGTAATAATCTGTAATTACTCAAAATGCACTTTTTAACACAAATATAATAATAATAAAGTCACATTCTTGAAAAATTTTTATAGTAACTAAATAAGATTTTCGTAAAAAAGGCAAATTGTGAAGTGTACATATTCCGTAAAATGTGAAGTGGTTGGTAGACTGGCGCGGCGGTTGCAACGCCGGCTTTCGTACTGTTTCTTATCCTACGACTAAGACTCTCAGTACGTCATAATGAATGTCGTCGACGAAACCTTCTAAGTTTTTTCTATTAAGCCAAGAGCCAAGTACCTAACCAAATAAATAACTCTAAGGACAAAAGGAGTGACGTGAACAATGTGAAGCCAATGTCCTGCAGTGGACGTTCACTGGATAGTTAAATATAGAAACAAAACTTTACATATTTAAAAATAAAATACAAAATAAGAAAAATCTTAGTAAAAAACACATAGGTAAGCAAAAATAAAATCCTTTATTTTAACAGCATAAAGGATTCAAAAGTAATTACAAAGCATGCCATAGAATACATAAAAAGTTACCCTTGATAATAGTATGATAATACCTTGTTACTATTAATCTATCTCATTCGAAAAATTTTAATTAACTGTGGTCATTGCGTCGATAATGTCAAATAAATGTTTAGCAGAACACGCCAAGTGTTATTAATTATCATTGAAACGATTGTCACAAAACAATATCAAACACAAAGACACAAAAGAAGTGGTCGGTAGCTTAGCGGTTCGTGAATTAGATCCCAGGCCTTGAACATCATTCTTTTTCACGTTACACGTTTTTTGCTTCCTGTGAAAAAGTCAACGTGTGAATTTATGTTCACCTTGAGTAAATACAGATTCCTTTTCTTAATTGAAAAATCAGTTTTGTAACATGTGACACATTTCGATGGAGGTCAACTTAGTTTAAGGCCATAAATTTATATTGTTTCTACTTTCAATCTATAGTTGTCCTCTGTAATGTGTTTTGTCAAAATGAATAAATCTATAATGATAAAGGAAAGTGCCTGACTGACTGACTGATTGACTGACATACTCACTCATCAACGCACAGCCCAAACGGCTAATAGTAGAGAAGTGAAATTTGGAAATCAGGTAGGTTTTAATACAAAATGTTCAACAATTGGTTAATTTTTACAAAACCTTCCACTAAGAAAGGATTTTTGGAAAAAATAGGGTTGAATATTTTTCGAAGTATGCGAATATCTCCGAAAATAGACACGGTATGAACTTGAGATTTGGCATATGAATTCTCCTATAGAAATGAGTAGTAGGATATTTGGCAATTTTTCCAAAATTTTACTAAAAGGGATGAAAAAGGGCACACATAAAAAGGGATGATTTTTAACTGACTCTTAATAAGTTTAAGACTGGTTTTATCGAAATAAAAAATAAAATAAATTAGGTCTCATTTAAAGAATTAAAAAAATAAATATAACGGGAAATAAACCACATGTTTATTTTTATAAAATTAACGAAGACCATCACAGGCAAGGGGATGTGTTTATTCTAGGGATTTGGAAACAATCAGTTCGGCAGGAGGTGTTGGCCAATTGCTTTTTTAAGTCCCCTTCGTTGTTTGTTGTTGTGGAACCATGTCTGTAGACGTGACTGGAATACCCCGCACACCTCCATGAAGAGAAAATAAAAAATGAAAACAAGTGTTTCTCTCTCTTGTCTTCATTACCCACCTATTCCCTGGGGGGTCCAATTTACCAACTTAAATCTCTTCATATTGAAGAATCAACGTCCCTTTTTCTTTCTGTCTTTCTCTTAAATTATTGAACTTTCCAATTGACCTCTTAAAAACTTTTCTCTTCACCTTTTTTTTCCGACAACATAACCTACTTACAGCCCCCTTTTTCCCACTCCCACCACTACAAATAAACCTCTTTTTATTGTTTCAAACTTTCCAATCCGGATATTCAATATTATTTCCCGTATCCCGTTCCCTAGAAATTTTCCCTTTTTTTTATTTTATTCATTATAACATCCTGTACATCAAACTTCCAATATAACTTTTATTTACAATGTAATTAATATACTACAACTTTTAAAAGTTACAACAGTTAGATTTAGATGAAATATTCTTTAAAAATTCATCCATAGCGGTATTCTGGGAAAAAAGAATTGCCACAATATAAAATGAATTTTACAATGCACAAAAAATTATGTTCAATTTTAAATGGTATGAACAAACTAACACCACCTATATAAGAAGGCCTTGGCGCTGGGACTTTGACATCAGATTGAAAGGCCCAGTATGTACTTGCCTATATCTGTATGTACTTACCTGTACTCTGTGATATCTGTCATACAGTGCCGGCAACCTGGACCTCGGGTGTGACGTTGGAGGCAAAATGGCCGCCAGCACTTAGGCCTTCTTATATTGGTGGTGTTGGAGCAAACCATTACGGGCATAAGACCGTTTTCTACACCTATTTCGAAAGCTGGCTACCTACGTATTTTACGTTAACAGCGTTCACCATTAAGTGCTATTGTCCGAATCTCCAAAACTACAAATCATGAGAATTATCGTCATGTTCAACATGTCAAAAAATCCCATGTATACAACAAGTACCTATTATTTAATAATTAATGCGATATAATATAACCAACTGTTGGAAATGATTGAGAACAAGAGAACAACCAAATTTAAAGACTGCAACTGCTGTCATGTATTTGGCGCCAGGATATGTTACGCCAATTTTGTTAATGTCTCGTCTTTATTGCCTACTAGCTTTGCAGACAGACGTTGTCCTGTGTTCCTAACTATGAATATTGATTAATATTAACGTAAAGTGATCATACTAAGCCAGCCTTCGAAATAACAGTAGAAGACGATCGTAAGCCCGTAGTGGTTTGTTCCATTTAAAAACCGAACATCAGTAATGAATTCTTAGAGTTTTTAGTTGTTAGATATTCGTACGAATATTGAATTCGAATTTGTATGGTGATGAATTAATTATTATTTTTGACCAATGTGATTCCGAATGATGCGTCTGTTTTAAATCGTGTATATTCTATATTATATACTAAGCCATCCTTCGAAATAACAGTAGAAGACGGTCGTAAGCCCGCAGTGGTTTGTTCCATTTAAAAATCGAACATTAGTCATGAATTATTAGAGTCATTAGTTGTTATTTTTTCCGTGTATATTCCATCAGCATTTTGTCAATCACACCAATTGACAATTTCTGTCAAAATTTGAAAAATTGGAATAAAAATTATTATAAGGTAAAAAGTACATACTAATAAGGTTGTCAACGTAGAGTTTTCTTTAATTTTCTAATTTCCCATGCATTTTTCTCAAATTTCTTCTTCTAAAAGGACATTCTCCTGATAAAAGCCTACACGACAAAAAAATAACAAGCGAAATCGGTCCAGCCGTTTAGGCGTGATGCGATGATATCGGGAAATAGCTCTCCATTTTTATATATAAGATTGGCTTTGTTGGCGTTTTAACGTTTGTTTCCCCCCAAAACTACCATTTTCATAAATAATTCACGGATTTTATTCCAATAATTAATATGCATTATTCAAATGTTTCATCTTCCACATCATTTATAACGAAACCGGTCCAAGGAAACCAAACAAAACTACGGTAATATATTTTAATTATTATTTTACCGTCTTGGAAAAGATGAAAGTCGAAAATTTCACGCCATTATGACAGTAAGCGATGATTGTCAACTAAAAGGGGAGATTCTTCTAAATTTGAACTTGTCTCCTTTTCTTTCACCCCGTCGTCGACGGGCAATTTATCACCTTATTTTTTTTTAGTTATTTGAATATTTCAAATTCTGTAAGATAACTCTTTAAATAATAATCCTTTTACGACCAATTAACAATTCAAATTTATTCTAGTTAGAAATTTTAATAAAAGTGAATTTTTTAAAAAATGTCTAGAATTAATTCTAAATTTAAAATTTTAACCGAGCTGCGGTATTTTTTCTTAAGATTCTCTTACTCGTCTGTTATGTTTTTGATTTATGCTACCAAAAAATCAAGACGATATATTTCAGATGTTTTTTTTTTCTCTTTTAGTCATCCGGTTTTGCTCATTTTTGTTCTAAAATCACTGATTATATCGAAACTATGAACTGTCAAAAGGGATTCTGTACGACCTAAAATTTGCAACTAGAGTAGGTAAATAAGTAATAATAAATTTCAATAATTTAAAATCCGATTTTTTTTAATCAAATTCACGATTCACTATTTTTTCTTCAACTTTCAAGACCTCAGAAAAAAAGCATTGTATTCATTCGCATACGTTCTCGTAACATAAACATATTCTAAAACGCGCATAGAACGACAGCAAAACGAGTACTTTCAAACAAGTCCACAGATACGCCCCATGCCAACGGAGTTATATGTATTTGAAAATGTACATACGTCCTCGATTTGGTCTCGTTCTCCACGCGTATTACGTTACGAATCCGTGGACTTCGTCGTTTTGTTTACGTTTTTAAAACGTTCTACAAATAATTTAAGCATATGCTTACAGTACGATATCGAGTGCAAAAGACCTAACCACCATATTCTCTTCTCTTCTACATTTAAAACACATCCACATAATTGTTTTAAAACAAATTCACACTTCTTATAATCATTTATGAAGAACATTTATTTTGTTGGTTTGTTTGATTTTAATCTTTTTTTCTCATTTTGTTTGATTTTAATCTTTTTTTCTCATTTTGTTTCAGGGTGGGTCATGATTGATGAAGATTGAAAAGTGAATATAAAAATTTGGCCATTCGACAGTGTTTAGTGAAAAAGTGTTAATTTTTTAAAACAAATTAAAATGATTGTGCGTTTTAAAAGTGACCGCTCCAAAATGACGATGACGACATCGCAGTGTATTGTGTTTGTACTGATCATCGGAACCGGCTTAGCAGCATCCAAGAAGGCCTACCAGGACACCGTGGAGCTTATCAGCGATCTAGATAAACCAAGTAAGTCAAAACCGTTTCAGTTAACGAGTATGTAACAACTGTTGACACTAACAGTTCATTACTGATGTTCGATTTTTAAACGCAACAAACTACTTACTATTGGATTCGATCGTCTTTTACTGCTATTTATAAGGCTGGCTTAGTGAGATCACTTTACGCCATTTGGTGGTAATGTTTAAGTCTCTGAAACTCCTAATCATGAGAATTCTCGACATGTTCAACATGTCGAAAAATCCCATGTATACAACAAGTAGATATTTTAATAAATGAAAATAAATATAGAGATAAATGTTGGAAATTATTGAGAACAAGAGAGCAACCAAATTTAAAGACTGTGACTGCTGTCATGTATTTGTCGCCAGGATATGAATATATCCATTTTGTTAATGTCTCATATTTATTGCTTATTGACGAAATAAGGTTGTAATTTTGTTTTCTCTGAAATCTGTGCTCACTCAAAGAGAACACGTATACACTCCTTGACTCTTTCACACTAAGCTACTTAAAACTTGTGTCGTGATACAGTAAGTCAAAAGTCGCCGTCGTAACATCTAGGCTACCAACCACTTCGTGGTTAAAATATTCAACAACATTATGGATAGAAAAGGTTAATTAAGTGCCGAACAAAAATTAAAACCAATTTCAGTTTTATCCTAACATCCCTTTAGGTTTGATGTTGATTAAAATCAGTAATGATAAATACGAGGATTCACAGACACTGTATTTACTAAGCTCGTGTGACCGAGTGTTTTGGTAGGTACTACTATAAACAGCGGTGAATGCGTCAGTGTGGAACATTGTCAATGTGGTTACCGTAGTGACAAAAAACCATTTTCAAAGTCAGCCGTCTTGTCATACGACGCCCCGCTTCCTAGGAACCCAGGTATCATAGGCACCAAATGGTTGATTCTTTATGGTGTAAGATTTAGTCCTAGAAAACAGCCCAAGAATCCATAGGAAAGTTGTTTTAGAAAGGGGAATTCTATAGTATATTAGGTTGTTGTGATACATTTATCATGTTTTTTTTTCACATCATAACTCGATCAATATGAAAGTTGACAATTTATTAACTGTAAACCTGACAATTTATTGACTGTAAAGCTGACGATTAATTAACTGTAAAAAAACAGCAAATCGACCTTCATTTTTACCAAATTTTTTTTTGAAAGATTATTTTTTATGTTATCTCGATTTTTTCTTGAATGCTTGTAGATAGATATCTTTGAAACTTTTTCAACAAAACAAACTTATTATTATATGCAGCCCACTGAAAATATGATTTTTTCATATTTTTAACCATCTCCTCGATACACTTCAATAAGCAGTTGGGGAAAAATTGAAAGATCAGAACTACAATAAGGCTGTATTTACTTCTCCGGCTGGGGAAAATTCAGGAAATATTTCCTTCACAGCCTGCGGAGGTTTCTTCACAAAGGTTATTCGTGTGTACAGACATTCACTTTATATTCTAATATCTAATATACCTCCTTATACACAAACTATGTATGTATGTATCTACCCAATAATCTTATATATAAAAAAAGTAAATGAATCTGGGTTCACTCAAATTGAATACGAATACACTCACTGACGCTTTAACAGGAAGCTACTTAATAAAGCTTGTGTCGAGAAAGAGGACGATGTTGTTTTTGGCCAGGAGTTAAAAATTATTATCCACATTTTTTGTCTAATGTTGTAGATTTTTTTTAGTATAAACTCCTGCCTAATCTATTAATATAAAGGAAAGTGCCTTACTGACTGACATATACTCACTCATCAACGCACAGCCCAAGCGGCTAATCGTAGAGAAGTGAAATTTGGAAATCAGGTAGAGTTCAATACAAAACCTTCCACTTAGAAAGGATATTTGGAAATTCCATCCCTAAGGGGGTAAAAATAGGGTTGAATGTTTTTAAGGGTATGTATACGAATATCTCAGAAACTAGACATGGAACGAACTTGAGATTTGGTTTATGAATTCTCCTATAGAAATGAATAGTATGATGCTTGGCCATTTTTCCAATTTTTTACTAAAAGGGATGAAAAAGGGCACATATAAAAATAGATGATTTTTAAGTGGCTCCTAATAATTCTAAAACTGGTTTTATCGATATTTCAAAAAAAATAAAATCTTCAGAAAGAGTTAAATTATACTATTCCGTTTTCAAAAGATAACATTATTTAAGGGAGAATGGGTGAGGGACATTTAATTCAGTTTTTTTTTGTCATAAACTGTAGGTATTATTCATGTTATAAGTTACAATTATTATGTTTTATTCTGAGTTAGATCGAAGTTCGACGGGAGGGTCAGCTAGTCAATAACAATATTAAATTTTCAATTTGAGTCGAAAATTATTAAAAAAAATTTTTTTTGAAGAGGAAAAAAGTCTGCATTTAGTTTCGAATTAACGACTACAATAAACGAACAACGAAAGACATAAAGACAACCACAATGGTCAACACTGATTAATGCAAGTGATTAGGCTAAGGCAGCATTAGATGATGGTCGAAAACCCGTTGTGGTTTAAATTTGAAAAGTTTCTAGGTATATTGGCTGTAATAATGTTTGGTATCACCAAAACGCCAAATATGCAATCTTTCTTCAACTGTACAAAAGGCGGTGAAAAATTTTAACCAAAGTTAAGAGGTTTGCAAAAAAAAAGAAAGAAGAAAATTAATATTTCTGAACACAATTTGATTCCCCACTAACTCAAAGCTTAGGTTATGCATTATAAATATGAAAGCTTTTATCGATAAGTAATAATTTCAGTGCTGAAACGAAAGTACTGTATTGTGCAAATTAATATGAACAAGCAGATTTGTGTTACAATCTGGTTTGTTAATTTCATTGATGATTCTACCTTTAAACTTCACATTGGAAGGCAACAGTAGCTCTCTATTGCGCTTGATACGCTGCCACATGGGGAAAACCAGGTGCCTGATCTCCCCTCTTGATGGGGTCTAGGAGTTTGAGGATTCTTGCGCTTTTTCTGACCTTTCGGGGTGCGGTCTCGATCTGATTTTTCTATTTCCTGCATCTTATAGGATGCTCTAAAATCCAACGAAAGTGGCAGATATGCTTTTCTTGTGGTTACGCATGGTAAAAAAAAAACTTCTTAGTTGATCGCTTTCCTATATTATGATAGTTTATCCTTCCCTAACTTGACTTAGGGCTTTATCTTCTATATAATAATTTAGAAATGTTTTTTTATTTGCCTTTTGTCGTTGCTTGACCGTATATGTGAGCATCACGCCTAAACGGCTGAACCGATTTCACTAATTCTTTTTTTGTCGTTTTGGTTTTTATCAGTAGAAGGTTCTTATGAGAGAAAAAAATAAGAAAGTTGCGTGGTAAATCTACATAATAATTCAGAAATGTTTTTTTATTAGCTTTTTACCTAATGTCATCGCATCACGCCTAAACGGCTGAACCGATTTCACTAATTCTTTTTTTGTCGTTTTGGCTTTTATCAGTAGAAGGTTCTTATGAAAGAAAAAAATAAGAAAGTTGCGTGGTAAATCTACATAATAATTCAGAAATGTTTTTTTATTAGCTTTTTACCTAATGTCATCGCATCACGCCTAAACGGCTGAACCGATTTCACTAATTCTTTTTTTGTCGTGTTGGCTATTATCAGTAGAAGGTTCTTATGAAAGAAAAAATTAAAAAAGTTGCGTGGTAAATTGGGAAATTAAATAAAACTCGCATTAGCCCCTCCTTCTCTATCTACATAATAATTCTGAAATGTTTTTTTATTTTGCTTTTTACCGTATGTCATAGCATCACGCTCAAAATACAAATGCTACCTCAGATATGAATCTGCACAGAGCCGTGCAAAATGCCGGAGAAGGTTCTTTAATATAATTTGCTGCATTAACTTTAATATATTTAGAGCTATTTAAAAAACCCTATTTTTTAGGATCTTCATACAAAATTTTAATAAACATTAAAAGTGTCATTCTTCTTTTTCTGTGCTTATGTCAGTTATAGAGGTCTGCAAAGCAATGGGAAGCTAGACTAGAACCTGTTTAATTACCAACCGATCAAGCCTGACAATCGGAATCAAAAACGTAAAGCAAGACGGGTATAAGCTAGTGATATATAAAACAAACTGATGACTGACTAATAGTGATAAAGTGATCCCTCTAAGCCACCCTTCTAAATAACAGTAGAAGACGGTCGTAAGCCCGTAGTGGTTTGTTCATATCATTTAAAAAAAATCGAACAATATTAGTCAGTCATCAATAATAATTGTTGATACGAGTATATCGTTCGGGCTTTAGGACTAGTTTTGGTAAATTGTCGATAATTTTTAGTATCCAAAATCACAGGTTTTGTGTCCTGTTTTTTTAAAAAACTGTCAAAATCACTATTGTAGCGTTTCAATCTTAATGAAATGAAGAAAAGTGTTCGATTTTTAGATTAATTCGTACAATACTGTAAAAAGTGTGGCAGGTATATTCTAGAAAATTCATTTCCACGTTATATTTTATTTCGAATGTTTGATTCTTGTGAGAAAATCCATATGTTTGAGCAACGATGGCAGGATACACTTGGCGTGGATTCTCGACAAAAAAAATAAAGAAAGAAAGAAAAAAACCTCACTGAATCGAAATGTGACCCCTTGGGGCTGTGTTCTGTATTATAAATATCTTTCTCACTTATCCAATATCAGATTTTTATGTCATCGATGCGGAAGATTTCTTCTTTAATTTGATGCGAGATAGACGTACGACGGTTTATACCTACATACGTGTTTATATGCAGAATCATCCATTTTATTTGTACCTGATTTTTAGGAAGAAAAAAACATAGTATAGATTATTCGCAAATTATTTACAATTTTAAAATTCGATGAACTAAGCAAAACCAAAAAGCATGTTGCAATTCCCTTCAAATTAAGTGCCAAAAGTTTTTAAATCGAAGTAAAACGAAAAACTGATAGTAATCGTGTGGACATACATAGATGTTCATCCTTAAATCTTTTAGTAGGAACGTATATACTATAAATTACCTATAAATTTTCACATCAAATGTCCTAAATCTTTCGTGTCAACATGACACATGGGTCACAAAAAACAGATTTTGGTTACGTTTAAAAAAGCCGTGCGTAAATCTGGAACCTGCGATTGATTATGAAGCTTGGAAGCAAGAACCACATCGGGAAATAAGCAGGAAATGCTCTACCAGAAGTAAGAAATGAAGGTTTTAAACAAACTAAAAATTAGACATAAGAGTATCCCTCTAATAAAAAATAACATATAATATTTTTCCTCTTTAATTTGATATTGTAAGAAGAAAAGAAATTTATGATTGTGCAGGTGCTTCTCAAACCTCAATATCGGTCGCGTTGGAATCTGAAGAGGTTTATTTTTATAGGGGATGAATTTACTTTTTTTTTCTAGTTTTCCATTTATAATGTTTGTTCTGTATCAGAAACCTTTAGAAATCAAATAGAAAAACACATCTCAACCCCTCCGTTCCTTCCTATTCCGACGTATCATGGTCACACAATAGGTTCTGGATTATTCGAACCTAAATCAACCCGGATTTCCAGATTTTTTTTTTATTAAATACGAGTACAAGAAAAATTAAACTGCGATCAAAATGGGTATATTGTAACATCCTTCAATTTGTTCATAATGAGCTGCTTTTTACATTTCCAGAGGTCTCTTGGAGAATGTCAGTGTCTCTCCCAGATTCTTCCCCGCAAGAAGTCTCCTTAATTGTCCGATCATTGCTGGCGAAAGATACAAGTAATGTAAGTTCTAGAAGGATTCCCATCTGCCGATTGCAAAAATTGTTTTTGGTAATGCTCCTTTTAAACACTGATATGGACGCGTACTGGGGATATTCTGCATATCTGGTCCTCTCTGTTGAGGTATAAGGAGAGTATCCTCTCTTACCATATTCTCTATGATGCTAAGCGTATCTTTACATTTCCATCTTCTTCGTTTCTTAAGCAATGTAGAGTTTGGCCTCTGGGATTGAAGTCAAGTGCAATTAAATGGCCGCCAACGGTACCGTTCAATCGGTGTTACTATGGTAACAACGTATAAACGACAGCTTTTAACTTTGTCTTCCGTGCAAAAGTTTGCCATAATACCAAACAAAAACAAAATATGATTTAATGTTCCTCAAACATTCAGAAGACTAGATCATAAGGCCTTTTTTGAGGCACCGGGATTGAAAAAGTGGACTGAAACGGGCAGGGCATCGATGATATTCCTCGTATTCCCCTAATCAGTACTGTCTTTAGAGTCTTCTAGACTCTAGAGGACAGGTCACATTGTGTATTCGATTTTCAAATAATCCAACATGGAAGCATTGAAGGAGACATCTTTGAATCAGTACCTACTGTATTTTTTTGGTCATTTTCCGAATAAACTATCATTTACTGTGTTTTCGTACAAATATAATTCTCCATTGTTATTGTCGGTATCCTTTAGTTAAAGAGGACGGCAAAATGCTTAGATATTGTTTGCCAATCATAGATTCTATGTACACACGCTGAATAATATGTGTGTGATATCAATATAGAGTGGGCCTATTTCTGGAGCACCTACCTCGGGATTCTAAGTCCACTCATTATGAAGAGAATCCCTCCATACTTCCACATCATTGTTGTTTTTAGAGAGGTTGCTTCAAACGCCGGAGCTCTGACGTTCGATTTTTGAAAGTTTATAATATATATCGATTTTCTCATGTAGAATTTAAATTTAGAACTTTTTTTTTTTTTCAAATCTTTTGACGCAAATATTCGCTTTTTTGTAGTAACTATAAATGTTCGATTTTGAAAATTTTGTTCAATTTTTAATTTGAACTATACATAGTATTTTGTGGAAATTATAATAATCAATTAATTATAACGATTATTACCTAAGTATATTTCAGCATACCTGATACCACTTAATACAATATGAAAAAGTATCTTCTCAGAAGTTGCAGCTATGTGTTCTGCAGCTCATGATCGATTAGGTACTCTTGAAAAATCCCGTTTATTCGACAATCTCTACTTTTAAAATTAAAATTACTAAATCCTCATTTATACTATTAAAAGTGAAATTATTGTGGGTCCGTTTTGCGTAAAATCCCTCTCTTTAATATCACAGAATATTAGGCTATTGGAGTGCACTCTAAATATTATTTTTATTCTGAAGCAAAATCCATTTTGGGGAAAAAACATTATTTATTTATAGCAAATCATTCTAGTGATTATAGATTTATCTTTATTATTTTACGAAAAATACTTCCCAAATATACATACGAACGAGTAGCTTCCTATGATTGTATGTAGGTATATTGTTTGAAAATAATCGTTGACTAGCTGATACCCGTGTTAGTTGCTTTACGTTGTTGATTCGGATAGTCAGACTTGCACATTAGGTTATTTCACAGGTTTTTGTCTATTTATGTTTTATACAGATTAATATCGCTTCCAAAATTTATAAAAAAGAGCCAGAAATTAATTTCCGTCTCCATAATGGGTACATAATACCTTTCTGTTCAACTTAAGTGCGATTTTTTACTTCAATATCTTATAATGTAAGATGTAGTTATATGAACTGACCTTTTTCACTGGTTTTCACGATAATTCGGTACTATTTTAATATTGTTTTGTGAAAATCTTTACAAAATATGAATTATAAGACTTTTACTACTATATTTTGTATTTTAAATCATTTAAAATGTTCCTGCATAAAAAAATTAGGATAGTTTTTTCTCTCTGCTTACCCCGTTAAGAGCATGGCGAAGAAATAAAATCGGTAGTTTTCTCATGGTGTTTAAACACGGAAGCTATTTTGGGTATTGAAAAACATTTTTAATAACAGAAAAACGATATCTGAAGAAAACATAAAAGTGAGTTTTCTTCAGAAATTGAATGGTGTAATATCGTCGTCTTGCTCAATTATATTTCTTACTCTCTCACTTTTTATTCGCGCGAACAATGATACAGCTAGGGCCCATTATTCCTATTTTAAAATGTCTCCATTTGTATTCTTTTTTTGAATATTTGAAAAATAAAAGTCGCACTTTTCATAAAGCGTGTTTCGTATAATCTGGACATGACTAATTAATATTTAATAAAAAAAAAAAATTAAATACACTATGCAGTTGGGTCACTAGCCGGATATTTGTGAATGAATGAGCCAGAATTATAAATACGACATGTGATAAGGTTTGACATATTGAAAAAGCAGAGTATCAAAGGGAAACTTTACCTACTCACCATTAAAAATGAGCAATCCCAATAATAATAGTTGCAGTTGCTTTCTATTACCACATGTTAGAAGTCTGAATTTTTCTAATATACCTACAAATTTAACGAACTTTCTAAAACTGATGGTTCACCAAATTCGCCTAACACGTTTTGATTTAAAACAAAGTACAGGAAAAAACAGAGAGCATATGTACTTTCAATCAATCAATCAATCAATACTCCTTTTATACCCCACTTAGGGGCATAGGGAGGCAACAAGATCTCTCTATTGCGTTTGATGATCTCTCATCTCCATTTCCAAATCTTAATCATAGAATTTCTAATCAACGAATTTCTGTAGGTAACTTAAAGCTATAACTCAATTGTCATTGCAAATACTACATTATTATGTATATAAGAAAACACAATCACCGCATTTAAGAAAACACAATCAGTTTAAATGATATTTTTTTTAAGTGCTTCACGACTAAGAATGTGTTAGAACCGTTGAAAATAATGACTCAGCATTCTTCGGCAGTTTTAAAATTCTCTTCCATGATTGGATGTAGATTAATATCATTCGGTATTTTGTCATAAATACATTTTGGCGTGTATAATGGTAGCGTTCCACCCTGTCTACTGTTATATACAGGATGTCAAATTATAATACAGAAAGATTCCGTTTCCCTTTTTTATTATATCTTGTTTCTTTTTCAAATCCCTGATTCTCACCTACATATTTCTTCTCTTGCGAAAAAAAAAGTAACCTGTTTTGCATTCAAGATAAAATCGACCATTTGTTAGCTTCACGGGATAATGCTCATGAAGGGTTTTGAAAAAGTAAATCTGCCCTTCCTACCACGTTTTAAATTTATTTATACCTATCCAAATCCAATCCAAACTCCCTTAAGACCCCACTTAGGGGCATAGGGAGGCAACAAGAGCTCTCCATTGCGCTCGGTCTTGCGCAACGTTAATGACCTCCTCCCACACCATGTCCAGATTCCTCAGCTCTGCTTCGAAGGAGCGGAACACAGTATGAGAGGGTCTTCCTTGTCCCCGTTTTTTATACCTATATTTTTATTTATTTTAAACCTATATTTATACCTATACTTCTATCAAATTAGTTATTGCAGTGTTTCGGATTCTGAAGTAGTAATACATAAAATCGGCATTGGTAGGTAGGTACTTGATTCGGTGCTTAATAATTATTATTATACTACATTGTGTTTTTCATGTTCATGTATCATGTTGCGTCCTCCCAAAGTCATCTATCACTCTTCATGATGGCTTTCCAGTCTCAGGTTCAATTTCCTGTCGGATTAAAATTTTCTTAAAACTATTCCTCAGCCAGGACGTCCGGTAAATTGAAAGAAAATGGTGACAAGATTGTGGCTCGAATGAATGAATATAATGTAACAGACGAATTCCATAATTTTATTGCAGGCATTAAAACCTTAAACACTGCATTATCCATCCGTGTGATTTTGACTTTTTTTCCAAATTTCCAGAAAAAAAAATGTAACTAGCATGTCTACGCTGCGTTTATAAATTATTATTATGTTTGTATATGCCCGATATTTACAAAATTCTTAACACATTTTGTAACTTGATGCATTTATTTTTAAGTAAAAAGAAATTGAACATTTTGTGGAAACGCTCAGATCAATTTCACCCTACTTTCACGTCAACTATATAAATTAAATAGCACATTTTTACTCCAAATCCTCCTGATTTGGCTTTCAGAATTGAATTCTTGTGATTGAGAGACTTCGTTTTATACATCGATCATCGACATGTGGGTAGAAGGCAGATGTCCTGGCTGAGAATATCAGACAGTGGACCGGAATCCAGCGAGTAGAGGAACTGTTCCGGTTAGCCCAAGACAGAAAAGTCTACGCCATAGTGGTAGCCGACGTCAGGGGAACCCGACATGGCACTTGAAGAAGAAGAAAATTACTACATCGTTATGTTAAAAGCATACTATAATATTGCTTAAACTTGTATGTGTAAAGTCATCAGTCTTTGCCTTTGCTAAAATCACCATTAGATTCGTTTACATTTGAAGTTCCTGGATTTGCTGCTGATCTGAATAATTTTTTTTTTAATACAACATTCCAAAATACTTTCGGATTTAGTGCCGTTTAACACTAGAACTCCACAGCTCAACATTTCATTCTTCATTATCATTTTAATCCATGTTCGAATTTCAAATAGTAAATTTAGTTTTCAATTTGAAAATTAAAAAATCGAACATCCATTGATTCAATAATAGCATCAAAATCTTTGAATCTATGAATAGTTGGTATCAAAAGCATCGATGTCCAATCGGTCGTCCCCTCCCTAACGTCTTGATTTGAAGGGAGCTCTGAATTCCTGTACTTAATTACAAACGATCCTTCAACGTCAAGGATTGTTTATGCCGTCCGTTTATGTGTTAAATGACCAAGATAGGATAGCCCTACTTTACCTCCTGCTATATATTCAAGATAA
Source organism: Mystacides longicornis (assembly GCA_963576905.1). NCBI lineage: Eukaryota > Metazoa > Arthropoda > Insecta > Trichoptera > Leptoceridae > Mystacides > Mystacides longicornis. Next base: position 2,492,756 of record OY756439.1, on the reverse strand, counting down.
CTTGGCCCTGCTATTATTAACACTATTATAAGGGTTCCTGGTCATTTTGGACATGATTTTCATGACAAAATATTACCTACAATATTTATTCTATTTAATCGGTTATTTATAATACCTTTTTACTTAATATTTTTATATTTTAGATTTAAATGATTAAAATTGTGAATAATAGGTACAATTAAGACAGTATGAATGACAAGTAGAAAGCTCAACGGAGAGAATGTTAAAAGAATCTGTGGGACATGGAAAGGATTGAGAATATTAGGAAGGAATGTGGTATGGAAGTACTGGTAAGTGTTAGTGACAAAGATGAAAGATGAAAAGTTGAGGTGGTTTGGAAATGTGGAAAGTGGATTGAACACATCGAGTCAGTCGTCTAGAAGCAAAAACAAAAGGCAGTGTGTATGAGAAATCAACACCACCTTTCGCTTGTCTATATCTGTATGTACTTACCTGTACACTATGATATCTGTCTGCACGCCGGCGGCCGTGACGCGAGAGGCTAAAAATGGCCGCCAGCATTAGGGCCTTCTTTTATAGATGGTGTTGTGAGAAATGGTCGGTGTAAGAAGTAAAGAAGTGTACCTACCTACTTGGATTGAAATAAAGGAAGTTCCGTTCTCTCTGCTTAAAACCCTTGATTTTTACGGCGTGATGTGTAAAATTTTAAAAAAGTATTCGACCTTATTTTGACGCATTAATTTACTTAATATAAGTAATTTTGTTGTAAATTTCGATTGTTTGCTTAACATTTCTCGTATGCTTAAAGTTTTGACGTGCTATTTGATGGAGCTGACGGTTCGATGGAATGTGGTCTCAATCATCGTCAATTTTGAAAAACAAAACTGACAAAAATACGCTCATCGTCTAGGAACTGATTGAAAATTGAATCGAGGATCGGTTATTGACTGGATAGTCGATCAAAATGGGTGATTTTCATACATTAAAAACCGGTAAACAGTAGGGCTAGTACGAGTTTGATCGAAAGCTAAGTGCACGCCAATAAGCGCTTATTAGAGTGCAAATAGTGTTCGAAAATCAAACGATCGAATCATTCGATCACTTTTGTATGGAAATTTTCGAAACTCTTTCGATGATCGTTTCGATATTCGATCATCGAAAACTTATACTAGTGGTACAGTACTTACTATCATCGGTTTGAAAACAATAATTCCTACTAAAAAAGTTGCCATCGAATCGAGTCGACGAAAAATGATCGAAGACGATAAAAACACTTAGCCAGTACAATAATTGATTTTTTATCTTGCACTAGCTATAAGCTCTTGTAGTTTCTTACATTTTGCACATACTAAATCCCCAAAAGACGATTTATGAGAATCATAGACAACATAGACTGGCTTTATTCTCCGTATCCTCATATACGAGAAAAAGGACCAAGAAGAAGAATTTGTGAAATTTTTAAAGGAGCATTTTTATAATTTAAAAAAAAATCCAAAATTATCTCTCATTCTTCCAAATTAGTCACCGGTTTTATTAAAACCCTTATAATAAGAAAATACGAATCGGTATATATCAGTGATATAATAAATTGGGGTTAAATTTTCAATAACATATGGAATTTTCACAAGAATTATTGGAGTTATTAATCATCCCTCAGCCATTATACCGTCATAACCGGAAAGGCTCATATTCGTGCTGGAAGTTCGGCCATTTTGTTACGAAACGATTTACGCCATCTTAGAAAAAGTTTCATGAAGAATTCTTTTTTTTTTGTTATTAATATGTTACTTCCGCTGACGAACTTTTCGACATTTTCATCGTACATTTCAACACCAGTAAGTACTAAAGATCTGAATCCCATAGAAGCAACAGAAAAAAATATTATAAACATCACATTTTTATAACATGTTAATTGTACCATTTGGGCTTTTATTGCGACCCTCACAATTGATGGGTGATATAGTTGTGATCACTTTAACGTATACAACACTCGCTTTTATGGTTCTAAGATTTTTTCCAAAACTGCATTGCTGAGGATTCGAACCTCGTCTTCGCTATGAGCTGTCCTAAGTGGCCAGAAAGAATTCAGATGTCGGCTAGTGAAAATCTCACAGTTAAAAAAAAATAGGAGATCTAGTGATATCACTAAAAATTAATAGATGTCGCACGTCCACCCGAATGTTTTAGGTAACAACCTACCTTAATTCTCTCAAATTACGCCATTCGTAAATCCAAGTTTTGAATCCTCAGCAATACAGTTTAGGAAAAAATCATGGAATAAAAATACCTAATGGTGTTGAAGGTATACGTAAAAGTGATCACAACTAAACCAGCCATTATGAAGGTTGCAAGCCCTAATTCTAATGTTAACATTACAAGAGTAGTCATACAAAAATTTGATTTAGTTTACAAATTTACAATATATTTAACGTATAGTCATTGAGTCGCACAATATAATATGTAGTCAAAGTTGATAACGTGCACAAACAACGATTTTTTTTTCTTTAAGAAGGAATTTTAGCGTTGAGATTCTGGCGAACAGCGGCTTATCTTAATTTTCAACATCCTTCAGGCCAATCTCTTGTCGACATATTTCAATTCAAGATGTCGACGCACTTCTCGAAATTCCTCAAAGGAAAACTTTTTCAAGAGCCCTCACAATAGGGCAATGATTCACGGAATATACCCACGCTTAAATGAAAATTAATATAAAAGTTGTGAGCTTAAATTTTTTTAGCTATCATTTAAGATTTGGTTGGCAAGTTTTAGAGTAGGTACTGTTTGTGTCGTGTAGAGGGAATAATCAGAAAGTACAAAATTCGGACATGGACACCCAGATCTGTTATCCGGAAAGTAGGTAGGTACTGGACTCCAAACCTCTCCTTGAACTTCCTCCTATAAAAAAATATATATATTAAGTATTGATAGTTTTAAATTTCTGAGGTATTCTAAAGAAAATCTGTCTACACAAAAAATAAAAAATTTCTATATATAAAAATTGAATAATTCTTCCCTTGGTCATTGGATCACGCGTCAACATCTTGACCAATTTCGCTAATTCGTTTGTTGTATTTTTTTGTTGCTGTTCACAGGATAAGTTTTTTATGAAAGAAATAACTAAGAAAGTTGCGAAGAATATAAGCAAATTAGGAAAACTTTAAGTAGATTATATTCTTGGTGCTTTAGAAATTTTACTTTTTAGTTTGTATTGACGTGGGGTTGCCGACTAAGAATAGCACCTCTGCTCTTTTTGCTGGTTTTTCGAGCATCCTGTAAAAGGCAGGAAATCGATAAATCAGATCGGGACCGTGAGGTTGACCACCTCACGTCCTTAAAAATCTCAATCGGTCAAAAAAGGCGCAATGAGCCTCGGACGCCTTCGAGCGCAATGGAGATCTCTTGATACCTCCCTATGCTCCTGAGTGGGGCTTAGTCCTTCCGCATTGCGGGTTGGTTTGGGGGCATCCGAGGCGGGCTTGATTTGTGTATGGCCGGCTTTTTGCTTTGGTTACTTCGATCGAGCTAGGGGGTCAGTTTCGTGCGGGTCGGGTTTGCTGCGGATTGGTCTCCTCCGGGCTGACTTGCGGTGTGCGAGGGAGCTTTAAGGGAGATCTTTAAGGGAGAATGAATAAATTAATTGACGTGTGGCATTTGTAAAATTTTGATAGTTGGTACGATTGTCAGGATGTGGCCTGTCAACATCACTAAAAACAGTTACATCGGTTGGAATTATATTAGTTTAATAGCAGGAAATTTTTTTTATCAGTGTAGGTACAAATAATTCGACTTTAAATAATTTTGAAAAGGACACAGTCTGTTAAGAAAGATAGTATACAATAATTTTGTTAAGAAGATGAGTCTTGAGTATTTTGTTACCAAGATGAAAAATAATACAGTCGCCACAGTGTCATTTTTAAATTTAATAATAATAATTTAATAAAACAAACGAAAAAATCGAGTGGATTCCACCAACTTACCTCCATATTATTATTATTTTCTAAACTCCGTTCGTAAAAAAACGTAATATCGTTTCAACTAAAGAATTATGGTGATATTATTATAAAAATTTCCGAACTAAAGAAAAAAAATTGAGAGAGAGAGAAAGAGTGGTCGAGAAAATCGTTTTGAAGCGCAAGATGAAAAAAAAAACTTAATTCTTCTTGATGATTTAGTGTAAGAATTAAATTACTTAAGTTACACAACCCACGGTTTCTCAACCCTGCGTCATACAGAGTATTCCGCCCTACTGGGATTTTCACGAAAAGGTTTAAGTTTAAAACTAGTCAAATATTTGAAACATAATGATAAAATAATATGCTTGAATCTTGTTTGGTTGTTTTCTTATTTGTTAATTTTGGTCCACTGTAATTTAATAGTGTACCTGTGCTGAAAATTTTCCATACATAAGAGAATAATGATTGAATCTAACGACTATATTTTATTTTGTAGATATTTTTTCTTTATCATTTTTATTGTGATGCCTATTGTACTTATAATTTTTATGATTTTATTTCCCAACTGTTATGTAACTATTTTGAAATCCATTTGTTTATTGTTATTATTTGAAGGATGGATGTTAATGTTAATCTACATAATATTTTAGTCCGTTTATATTTTTGAAGGCGCATCAATCGTAGAAAACAGACGTTAAGGTCAGATATATGCCCAGAGCCGTACAAAATGCTGTAGAAGGTTCTTAAATACAATTTGCTGCATTAACTTTAATATATTTAGAGCTATTTAAAAAACTCTATTTTTTTAGGATCTTCATACAAATTTCTCAAAAAGACAGTAAGCCATCTTTTGGAAACAAAATTACTCATGTAAACGTTGAATGGAATCTTGGTATTACGGTATGAAAATGTAATAAAATAATTGTAGATTGATTTGATATACATATAAATGTTATTCAAATCTTATTATTCTCAATAAATAAAGATTTAATGAAAAAATTTGCAAAATAATTCATCCATTTTGAAGTTACACAGCTGCCTTTATCACACATAGCACAAATCACCCTTTATGGGTGGAATGCCTAATTAATTATCACACATTAGAGGGTGTAGGGAATGTAGCTAAGATCCAAACCATAGAAAGAGTAAAACTTGCAAATTATGTCGGAAGGTTCGTATAATACTATGAGGTCGGTAAAACATAAATTGTAAAAGTGTCATTCTTCTTTTTCTGTGCTTATGTCAGTTATAGAGGTCTGTTAAGCAATGGGAAGCTAGACTAGAACCTGTTTAATTACCTACCGATCAAGCCTGACAATCGGAATCAAAAACGTAAGTAAAGCAAGACGGGTATATGCTAGTACTTAATTGTTTTTTAATGTGAACCTGATACTAATTGTTAACAATATTTATAAATATTTCTGTAAAAGGCTTTGGCCGTTGATCTGATGAATAAATAAATAAATAAGGGTACTTTGCACCAAAATATCAATTTAAAATGAATTTTAATTAAATAGTTTATTTGCCTTAGGATGTTTTTTTGATTTTTTATTTTGGAACGTCCATCAATTTTTTTCTCGATCCATAACTCAAAACAAATTTAATATTTATAGAAACGTAAGATTAATATTATTAGGTTATTATAATGGGAGTTTGTCTCATTTACCTTAAAATCGTTTATTTGAATCTTAAGTAGGTATAAGATAAGTTTGCGTCAATCCTCATGCAGTCACTTATTAGTTTTCATCGCTCAACTACATTTAGGATGTACGCGATGAGATTTTTTTGAGGTCAAGATTATGGTTGATAGTCTCGTCTTTATTACAATTTGGACGTTCACAGTATTCTCTGCGTGCGCCCCTTAAAAGTGTCTTTCTTCATCTTCTCTGTAAAGCGCATTGTCAGAAAATTCACTTCTTTTTCCCTCTTTCTCGTTCCGTTTTTCCTATTCCTCGCCCTCGACCTACATCCACTTTCCCCAGCTGGGCCTACACAAACTATTGCCTAAATTTAACGTATTCACTGCTCCAAATTTCAATCTTAATTGAGATGTCATCATAAAATTTAGATTTTGGTTTCATCGCACGAAAATTGTTCCATGAAAATAAATTCTAGTTCATTTTAAATCCAGTGTTGCTTTACGAAAAAATAGTATAAATAAAGATTTATACAAAGTATCTTCTTATACTTTTAAAAGAAAAAAACGATTGAGATTGAAATCTGGATTAAATGTTAAAAGTAGCCCTGCTGGTCATCATTCAAAAAACATTCCAGTTTTTTTTTTATATAAATGAATCTGTGTTCACTCGAAGTGAACACAAAATACACTTTTTACATCTTCCACACTAAGCAAAAAATGCTTGTGTCGTGAAAGAGGAAATGGTCGGCTCGGCCGGGATTCGAACCAACGACCTCCAATACGATGTACGTACGAAAGTCGCCGATTGATACCACTGGACTACCAACCACCTCAAAATTATATCCTCAAAGTTATATTTAAAAAAAAAATACGGTCGTGTTTTCCGGTGTGTTGACTCCCTGTATGGTTCATAATGAGATAGTATTTCCATCTCTTTTCAGCGCTTTATTTGGCTCGAGCAACGTGGCTTTCATAACCGTGTCTGAAGTGTAAAGTTTGCATACAACAAGGCTTAGGGGGTTTTCGTAGCAACGGAAACTTTACTAAAAATAATACTACAATATTATAATACTATCTAGAAGAGGAAAATAATAATCTTAAAAGAAACTATTTTTCTCTCTTTTCTTAAGCAGTTAATTACTTTACTAACTAACTCTCAGTGTCCAGACAACACCTTTCTCCTCGATTAAAAGTTATTACAAATACTTTGTATAATATTTTTTAGTGTAATTACAAAGACTAAGCTGTAAATTATTCATGGTAATAACTACAAAATTTTAGTACCGATTTACATTCTGCCGTTCGCGTTTTAAACAATCAATTTTAGTGTGGGATACTTACTACAGTCCATATATATTTCTACCAAATCAATCGAAAATGAGTGCTAGGATTTTAATTGACATAGTTTTCAAAAGTTGCCTATAATAATAATAAAAACACCTAGCAACGGTTTGACATCATACATTACATAAAAGATCTCCATCTTTCAAAAATATTTTTTTATAGTTATTTTTTACAATTTATCTTCAAGATTGTTAAAAAAGTGTTTTTTACTATTTGTTTTATAATTTGTGCTATAAAAACTCTACTTTTATAAAACTCTACGCTTTGGAAGAACGAAAATTGAAAATTTATTATCAGTGTTTTGGAAAATAAAAATTAACTTGACAACGGAACTGTTTTGTGAAAAAAAACAATTTTTGAAATATTTTTCATGGTTTATTTATTTTTGGATCAGTCAAATAAAATGGAAAACAAGAACTTTTATAAAAAAAATAAAAAAAGAAGAAAATGTATAATGCCAAACTAACTGTTAATTATTGTTTGTGATGGAAGAAGATCGGACACCACCATCGACACCTGCATGCTTAGGCCGAGTGAACCCTCGTAGTTCAGCAGGCCCCGCTGCAGGTGGTCAAGTACGCCGCAGGATGAGATGGACGAGAGAAATGAATAAAAATGTCATCCGGGCGTACAACCGAGCTACAGAGGGGGGCAGTTTCTTGACTGGCTACAGACAAAGGCTGTCCGAGGAATGGCTTCTTCTGGAGCCCACGATAAATGTTAGTACCCAAAGATTGTCCGATCAGGTTCGGGTAATAATTAGAAACAAATTATTATCGGAATCTGAACTAGACGTTCTTAGATCGGAATATTTAAGTTCTCCGATGAATCATCATAACACAATTTTGGACATAAATTCACAACTTAATCATCACAACACAAGCTCTGATGACATTCATAATATAAATATTATAAATTCTAATGATGCTTCAAACGAGAACTTTGAATATTTCAATATCCCTGATTATGACTCTATTAAGAGCAAATATGAAGAGATGCTTTTGTTGTTTCGTAATCAAGAACCCTTTCTTCGACCTTTATTGCCAAAATTCAAAAGTTTTCCAATTATTGAAAAAATTATTTGTCGTGTTAATAATATTATTTTAGATGATTTAAACTCCTGTCAAAATTTACAAGACGTTCATTCTATTCTTTATTGTGCAGCGGCTACTTGCATAAATATGGCTAATATTAAATTTAATCGAAGTCGAAATCAAAACATCATTGACCATTCAAGTACCCCCCGTTGGCAAAAAAGAATAGAAAATAGAATAACTAAATTTCGCTCAATAATTGGAAAACTTACATCATTTAATTCTGGAAACCATAGACCAAGATTAAAATTGTTTGTTGAGAAAATTTTTGATATCGAAAATATATATTCAATTGATAACTTTAATTTAAAAATAATAGAAAAAATTGACTTTTTTAAACAACGAGTCTTGGCGTTAGCTAAACGGATAAGAAGATTTAAAGAAAGGGTTCAAAGGAAAAAACAGAACCATCTCTTCTCCTTTAATCAAAAAAAATGTTTTACCAATCTGGAAAATTCAAATTTCAAAACGGATAATTTACCTAATAAAGATGATATGGAAACTTTTTGGAAAAATCTTTGGTCGAATTCTATATCCCATAATACTAATAGTGATTGGTTAGAAGAAATTAATTCTGAAATTAAGAAATTAACATCCAGAAATGCAAAATTTTAGTATAAATTTGATTGACATTAAAACTGCATTAAAAAAAATACAAAATTGGAAATCTCCGGGAAAAGATGGGCTACAAAACTTTTGGATTAAAAAATTTACAAATTCACATATAATATTGGCAAGACAGTTTCAATCTGCAATTGAAAATTTGAACTTTCCAGAATTCTTAACAGAAGGATTAACCCACGTGATCCCAAAAATCAATAATGCTTCAACTCCAAATAACTTTAGACCAATTACATGCCTACCAACAATTTATAAACTTTTGACATCTATAATTTCAAACAAAATTCATTCATACTTAATTGAAAATGATATTTTATCTGTCAGACAAAATGGATGTAAAATGGGATCTCGTGGGACAAAGGAATTGCTCTTAATAGACAGTATTATTTGTGAGCAGGTGAAACACAAAAAGAAAAATATCTCTATGGCATGGATTGATTACAAAAAAGCATATGATTCAGTCCCACATTCTTGGCTAATAAAAGTTTTGGAAATATATAAAATTAACAACAAACTCGTAGAATTTCTAAAATTTTTGATGTCAAAATGGAGAACAAAAATATCTGTTTCTCAACCTTCTGGAAAATATATAACCGATTCAATCCATATCAATAGAGGTATTTTTCAAGGAGATAGTCTAAGTCCGCTTTGGTTCTGCTTAGCTCTAAATCCACTGAGTAAATTATTGGAATCCTCAAATTGTGGTTATGAATTAAAAAGGTCTGGTATTAAATTTAGTCATTTACTTTATATGGACGATTTAAAATTATTTGGTAAAAATTTAGTTGAATTAGAAAAATTAATCAAAATTACAAAAAAATTTAGTGATGATATAAAAATGGAATTTGGCTTAGAAAAATGTGCAAAAATTTATGTTCAAAAAGGAATAATCCGAAACAATCTTCAAAATAGTTCTTCATCTGTTACAAACATTCCTCTTTTAGATAATCAAAATTACAAATATCTTGGCTTTCAACAAAATCTAGTTTTTGACCACAAAATTATAAAAAATAACATTAAAAATGAATTTATTAAACGATTAAAAAAAGTTTTGAAAAGTTTTCTCTCCGGGAGAAATAAAATTATGGCCATTAATTCATGGGTTGTACCGAAAATTTTGTATTCTTTTGGAATCATTAAGTGGAACCAAACGGAACTAGACAAGATGGATTTAAGGGTACGTGGTTTGCTCACACAATATAGGATGCATCATCCAAGATGTTCCTTGATGAGATTATATTTACCAAGGAAGATTGGTGGTAGAGGCATGTTAAACATCAAAAACATGAATAACAAAGAGATAAACCTCCTCCAATCTTACTTTATCTCATCAAGGAATAAATTGGGTTATGTAGACCTCATTGCGTGTGATTTGAAGTACACGCCCTTAAATTTATCAAATCCTGTTTCACCACCGATAATTGGGGTACAAGATCGGGTTGATATATGGAAAGGCAAGTCTCTCCACGGTCGATTCTTCGAAACTTTAAATTCATCACATGTAAGTCTTGAAGATTCGACTGGATGGTTGAGGTTTGGTGAACTATTTAGCGAAACAGAAGGTTTTGTCTGTGCAATACAAGACCAGGTCATCGTCACTAATAATTATAAAAAATATATTATTAAAGCACCTGATATAATTGATAAATGTCGTGCATGTGGCCAAACAGGAGAAACACTCAGACATATTTTGTCTGGGTGTTCTCTCCTGTGTGGTTCTGAGTATCTGCACAGACATAACGATGTGGCTAAAATAGTTCATCAAAAACTTGCCTTGAAATATGGTTTGCTCGATCTTAAAGTACCTTATTATAGGTACACCCCAATTTCGGTAATGCAAAACAGTAATACAAAGTTGTATTGGGATATACCAATACAAACTGACCGAACGATTAACGCAAATCGTCCGGACATTGTATTGGTTGATCGTAGGAACGGGATAACGTATCTCGTGGATATCACTATACCGTATGACGAAAATTTGAAAAAAGCCGAGCAAGATAAGATAATTAAATATCTTGATCTTGCTCACGAAATCAAGGATATGTGGCATACACCAACCACGCACATAATACCTATAGTGATATCGACGAATGGAGTTATTCCTAAGTCTCTTAAAGACAATCTAGGGAAACTTGGCATCTGTTGTGGTCTCAGATATGCCATCCAAAAGGCAGTTCTGTTGTCCTCATGTAGGATGTTAAGAAGGTTCCTTTCTCTGTAGTTCGAAGATCTCTCATGATTACATTACATCGTGATGTATCATGAGAGATAATACCGATATTTTTATATTTAGTATATAACATTGTATTTAATTTTAATTTATTTTTATTAATTTTTTTTTACAATGATGTATACTTCATATGATATATTGTGATTTAATGAATAAATGATTTGAAATAATAATAATAATAATAATAAGATAATTTTTAGAGCGCCGTTTTGTGATCAAAAGACCACCTCAAGGGCTTATATATAAAAATACCGAATAATACAAACTGAGGCAGTTGCGGCAAGGCCATTCTCACAGCATGGAACAGTTACGGAAAACGAATTCGAGTTCCGTATGAATATTTTGGATTTTACGACATATTAAACAATACATTCTTTAAGCGTTTTTGTTTATTTTATTCTCCCTTTTACCGTATACAAAGAGATCACTTTTTTAGTGATAGGTAATTTCCTTATTTTTTGCTGTGTTTTTTTCAGGAATTAATCTTGATTTTCCCTAAGACAGTCCCGACCTAGTGAGGTTGTTTAAAACTTGTACTCAGCTCATTTCTGTAATAAATAAATACATTTGTGAGATTCTCATTTTATAACAGAAAATTTGACCTGAAGCACTATAATCTTATAATATAAATGAATGTCGGGTTAGTGCGAACACTTGTAACTCGAGATCGGCCGAACAGATTCTATCGATGTTTGATTTATTGGATTCTTCTCCGCTCCGGATAACATAGTAACTAATAAAAGTTGAAAAATGTATAAGAAATAATATAAAATATAATATTAAAGTAAGTATGGAACGGATTTCCTGCGACACCATAACAACAAAATTATTGTTTACTGCGCATGATGTTAGTTCCCTCTCATTCTCGCAAACGTAATTGCCGCTCTTACAGTAGCCCATCCCACTTACTCCAATTTTCATACAAAGTCAACATCGGGCACTTCCATAATATGCGCACACGCATCATCGGTACTTCATAGGCAATGTAGAATGCCTGCGCGCGCATATTATATTCTCGCGTTGTTCCCGCCTGAGCTTTGAATACGAAAGAAATATGATCGTTTTGGAAATATTTTAATGTTATTATTTTATTAGCTTAACTCAATCGAATTAATTATGTATTTTTTTTTTTGTGGGCGTAGTGCACATTATGTACATATGAATGGGGGTTAGAACCACAGGACAACGCTGTAGGAAAAGCTAGTTAACAATAGAAAACAGCTGACAATTTAGGTAGCTTGTCGATATGGCTTTCCTTAAAACACCTCTGGACCCCGTTGGTTACTGTTACTTTAGCAAAATATTCTAAATTTAGGATTTCAAAAATAGTTTCAACATTCTATACAATATATTATGTAATTTAGTAGGTTCCTATTCGTATCAAAATAATCATCAACAACAACAAAAATACAGTATTTTTTACGTATTCTGGAACAGGATTGGAGTCAAATATGTGAAAACTCATCATATCATGACAACTCCTAGTGAAATTTTAAATTTGTATTATTTGGTATCTTGCTTGACTACCAACGGGTAGTTCACTCAACAGAGCTCTGAACACCGCTTCAACAACGTTATTTTATGGAGTCGTCTCCGAACGAAGAATTTTCTGTACAAAGCATAGAATTTTGACGAAAATATATTTATTGTTTCTTCTTGTCCCACAAATATTTTCATTTTCAACGTTATTTTTCTTAAAGAATTTACCAACTTGGATACAGTATTTTAGAGTTATCATCAACATTTATGATATATCATATATGAATTTTGTAAAATTGCATTGGTTGGATGAATACAAAAGCAATTATTAATTATTAAAATTATCAGAAATCTCACCAATAGGGAAGAAACAATAGCCGTTAACAAAGCAGCACTTAAAGTAGAACAAGAAATAATTATGGACGAGACATGGTGTACCACAGGGATATAAAATGGGAACACAACTATTTCAATATTTTATATGGCGCTTATCTTGCCGATTTACGTTTTTTGAAGTTCATATTAGTTCGAAGTTTCAAGATCCAGATTTGATCATTTTCCATTTCTTAAATAATTACTTGACAAAAAACAAAACCATTTTATCTTTTGCCATGCATTACTTCCGCTACATAGACTAGGTACAAAAAATCTTCAATTAAGCGTTGAACAATCTAGGCACTATGATTTCTCAAATTTCAAAACTTATACCATACTGGTCGGTTCTATACTTATTTTTAAATAAACTGAGAACGTTTTAAGTATTTCTAAATTTGAAATCACTGCAAATAATGTCGTTATTTATAGAAGCAATGGTGTAGACATATGGAAAGTATCTGCCTAGCGCCTTTATACATTTTTATGCCGAAAGGGATGTTTTATTTTCCACATATCTTATTTGCGGAGTTCGAATGTGTTGACTCTAAATACAAAGCGTGTGCCTATTATATGTAGGTACGTAGTCTAGGTAACCTACCCTTTGAGTGACAGATAAGAAAGAAGAATGTAATACCTTTCTTAGGGATTGAAAATTTGCTATTACATAATATTATGTATATAGTATATATTTACCAAATATTTTTCTTAAATCTATCAATCAATTCTACTTTTACGTTCCAGTAAAACAGTATGTAACTCAGCGTCAAAACCGTAGGGTACCTCCAAATCCAAAATATCTTAACGTCCCACTTAGAGGCATAGGGAGGCAACAAGAGCTCTCTATTCCGCTCGATCTTGCGCAATACTTATGACCTCCTCTCACACTATGTCCAGATTCATCAGCTCTGCTTCTAAGGAGCGGAACACAGTATGAGAGGGTCTTCTTCGTCTTCGGGGCTAGGAGGATCAGCGGTCTCCTCGGCCAACTGTCATTCGGCATCCTTAACAAGTCCATCTCCTCCACATAATGTTAGAAGTGATGGGCTCACGCTGGGTGCGCCGACGTATAGCGTCGTTGGTGATGCGGTGGTACCATCTTACAACCAAAATTCTCCTAAGGCACTTCATTTCGAAAGAAGGGTACCTACATGATTGTATTTTCTAGAATGTTTTGAAATTTTTCTCCTAGACGATGTTTGAAAAATGTAGCAATGCATCCCTTTTGATGTCAAATAAAATCCCCTAGAATGTTTGCCGGTACTTTTGAAAATCTCCATACTTCCATTCATCTTATACAGGTGCTTCTAACATATTAAACAAGTCCCAACAATGGGATTTTAATGTAGTTTTTTGACTTTGGGACAGACCCTGGAATGATAACAACAACATTAATGATTTGATTGAGAGGTGAGAATTACATTATGTGCCTAAAAAACAATCGTCTAACCTTTGACATGAATTCATCCAATAACACAATCAACAATACAATACAATAATCAATAATGCAACGTTAACCGTTGTATTACATATTATTATAATTTGCACTGCAAAACATCAATGGAACGCTAGTTCAAATTCCTAATTTAGTTGCAAAAGTTAGCCAAAACACAATGCTTCCACTGAATTCCCCTAGTATTATCCAGAGAGCGGAGAATATTGTAAATCATCAACAAACAACTCAAATGTTTATAAATGGAACACTGTTAAAACTTAATAATGCCATGCATCCCAACTTGTCTGGACTCATAGCCAAACAAATGACAGCAACCAGCACCACAAACGTGTCCTATACAGTGACACAGAAGAACTTGACTAAATGCAGTTTCCTTCATGATGGGAAGCAAGCCCAACTTCACCATCAACCCTGCCATGTTTGCCTCTTCACCTGGCTTCATTATAAATCCAATGGCAGGGGTTGTGACAGCTCAGGCATCTACCACAAACACATACCACCTCAACAGCAGTTTGGCGGAAATGTGGTCCTCACTACACCGCTTCATCCTGGAATGCACATCAACCATCATACCAATAAAAGAAAATTGAAAACACTAGGGAACGGATAATCTTCACCTTCAGGTTTCTGGATATGTTCCTGTCTCTCCATATTTTGTTGAGACTGGTCATTGCACCTTTAGTCTCGCCTATCCTTCTCCTGATCTCGGTTTCACATTCACCTTGGTTGGTACTAGTGGACCCCACACCATCAGACACTTCACGGAAAATAGGGCCCATTTTTATACATTATACCTAGAGATTATGATGACAATTGAAATGAAGATGTCCACATAATTATTATGATTCCCGTATTTTTATCTTCAACCCTTGCCCTTTCCTGCTCTTTAACCAGGTTGAAGGTTAAAGAAAATTACGATTTAAGTACTCACCCGCCACAACCTTTTAACTTAGTAGGTAAGGGTTTGTCCTGTCCAGGGAATAAAAACAACCGAGGACCAAAATATTTTAATGATACCATTATCTTGGGGTAGTTGTGATTCATTTCTTTCATATTCTTCACATTTTGAAATTAAAAAATAAACTTAATGCGTCATTCGGAACAAAATTTAAAAAATTTTATGTCACAGTTTAAGATGAAGAAGTGTCGTCAAGGGAAGATATTATATTGTACGATGATTTTAATTATCTTTTAAGGTTTATGTTGGGCATGAACGTAATATCAATTTACTTTTTGTGATTGGTCGCGAACATGAAATGCGAGGGATGGCTTTAAGACGCACCTGACGCTTTTGGGGGTTGGTGACGGGCGCACAGTGGCGGCCGAGACAGGGTTGTAACGCCACTCAAATGAATTGATTAATGAATACCATAATTCTTTTTGTTTGTGCTTATGCATATATCTGATGCCGTAATTTCTCAAGTATCACTTGACGTTTATAAGATAAGTAATATTTTCAGAATATCTACATATAATGTGAAGCAAAACTTTTCGACCATTTTTACGAAAATTGCGCGGACGGAGGATTATGAATTTACGCACACTAAACTTATAGTTTATAATAGAGAAGGAGTGGCAAATGCTAGTATTAAAAGTAATGTATAAAAATACTTTGAATCAATAAAAAAAATATTACAGACACTTCTGTAATGATTCTGTATTTGATACTCACAAACACTTCGATGTATTTGACATTGACACAGATATTATATTTTTTTGTTTATCTGTGGTCAAAATGAGAATAGATTAATACAGTTTGTCTTTAATAATAATAGGAATAACTTTGTAGGTACATATCAACATTTCGAATTTGACCCTATCGATGTCATTGTTTTATAAAGAAAATTGTAAAATAGCTCTATAGAATCTCTCTCTCGTTTAATCTATAGAATTTTATATAAAATCTGAACATCACTTATGGTCGAATTTCGACCTCTGTACAACCACTAGTTAGTAATTGTATTATGCATGCACAAACTTGTTGCCAAAGCTAACATCTTAGGTGATATTCCCATTTCTTAGTTATTATTATTATTGGTTATGTCTTGCTGGTCTTTGAGGCCAGAAAATAACAATACATCGCCTGAGGTGCTAAAAGGGTTGAATACAAAATAAACTTATCGAATAACATTGGCCGTAGGAGGATTATCCTATTTCATGATAGTGAGGATCGATGGAGCTTTAGGCTGAATTTAAGCGTTTGAGAAGCATCACAAGCATATTATGGATTCAAAAACTATCGGTAGAGTATATTGCCTGTGAAATCTTGAAACTTAAACATAAAGGTGTTGTTTATTTTGTAAATTGCAAATTGGTAGTAGATACAAGTAGTGATAGAGCAAAAATTCTAGTGGAGAGTAACATCCACGTACAAAACCTGGATCAGACCTATTTGTAATGGCTTATGCAGTCTAGTCTAGGGCGGACACAGTATGGACGAAATGAGGAAATCCGCAGGGCTCTTTCTCCCTAACTGCTCTCTCCAATTATTCTCCTGTAATAGTTGCACTTCATCTCTCTTCAAGTCATTCTCCACTTCAATATTGATCTTTTTATCCTTCTTCTTCGCCTAGGTATCCTGTCAGGATTATTTTGGTATCCGTGTGTATCTTCTTCTTCTTCTATTAATTATTGGCTTGCACCCAATCTTGGGTGATGCAGCCACAGTGCTTTAGAAATGGTATATCGAAGTATATATCAGCAGGGTGCATAGGTATATCGATCAATGATCAACAGTATACAATTACAACTATTATGCGACAAATTATGTATGGCATTATTTGCATGGGTCCATCATCTTCTCTCAATTTATAAAGCTGTAATATATATATATGATTTGAGATGTAGAGGGGCTGATTTCGTCATTGTGTTGTATGAGCGAAATTTCTCCATCTTTCAAGAGTCCACAATCCTTGTGAGCATCTTCCTTTCAAAGTGTCCAACATTTCATCCGCCCTGGCTGCCATTGTAAGTATTTCACATGAATATGCCAATTCAGTCCTAGTTATGGTTTTGTACAGGTGTACCAGGCAGAAGGGAAAAGTATGTCTCATTGGGTACCATGATTCTTCATCTTCATTTGTCTTTGACTAATAAACTGAAATATGTAAACTAATCGACTCAAAAAATGAAGTATCCTCAAATTGAATTCCTCAATCAAATTTTTGAAAGGTTTTTTCTCCGCATCAAATGAGTTATTTACTCGGCTTAGTGACCCTAAACACAAGAACATAATGTTCCTATGCATTTGAATGGGCATACGCAGAGCAAAAAAAAAACAGGAACCCGCTTTCCGGTCTGCCTATTCAAAAGTATTGAAACCAAAGAAACGTCATTATTATTTGCGCCGATCGGAGTCAGCGTTATTTGTGTTTTCACCCTTAGAATATGACGCAGTCAGCGCATTTTTTAAAGTAACTTCGCAAGCTCGATCGCAGTGGAGATCTCATGGTGTCTCCCTAAGTGAGTAACAATTTATTGGTTCTTCTTATCTTCTTTTTATGGTGTCATATGGCGTCTCCCAGAGCTCAACGACTTCTTGAGAGAAAGCTTCCCCATCTCCAGCTGCCCTGAACAAATCTCCAAGAGTTCCCAGCCTGATCCACTCCCAAGTGTTTCGAAGCCAGGAAATTTGCTTTCATCCAACTCATCTGCGGCCCCATATTTTCAATCAATTGATAAATGTACGTTATCAAACACATCTATAATTACACTCTGTATTATATTTGCTTTTGTTAAAGAGACATCAGTATTAAAAAAAAAAAATTAAAATATATAATTTATAAACATTCAAATAATTCTATTTTTTAAGTACCTACCTAACCCCGTTTATATACATACTTTATGTAATTTCCTTTGTTTTAATATTCGCGACTACCCTTTTAGCGCGCGTTTTTTGTTTTTTTTTTTTTTAATAATATGACGTCGACATAGGAAATAAAAGCCAAGTACACTCCGACCCCGCTATGCGATTAAAATCCCTAATGGCCCTATGATTACAACATAACGATAATTGAAGCACAAAGATTATATTATTATTATTATGGAATACATTTTCATTAAATTACTCGGGATTAAATTACAAATAATTTGTATAATTTTAACCGAAAACAGTTGAATATGTATTATTTTAATGAAAATATTATTTTTGTTATTTTTTTACATGTTTTTTTTTTCTCTCTTCCTAGTAAGGGCCGATTGTCGATGTTAGGATTAATTAATTTAAAATTCGAATGATGAACATAATACACCCACGCACACACAATAATTATTGAGCGGGTGCCTACCCAGCTTTCCTTACCGTACAGTGGTATGTGTGAGTGTTGCGATCAACACCACCTAAAATAAGAAGGCCTTAGTGCTGCGTCACATCGGGAGGCCCAACATTCACTCACCTATATCTGTATGTACTTACCTGTGCACTATGATATCTGTCTACACACAGGCAGTCGTGACGCGGGAGGCCAAAAATGGCCGCCTGCACTAAGGCCTTGTTGCGATGGTGTGTCGGCGTGTCTCGTTGTGTTTTTTCCGTAGGTACACATTAAATTTATTTTGACATGACAAAGGTCTGAATTTTACACGTTTTGTATACATATTTAAATGGCCTATGGCCGTACTAAAAGAAACTGCGTTATACCACCGTTATGACGGGAATTAATAGTTCTGTTATTCCGGCAAAAATAGCTTATACCATGGCTACTAATAATCAAGCCTATACCGTGTAATAACTTTACTGCAGAATACTTTGAAAACCTCGCTTTTATCAATGATGTTTGTGGTTCTTCCATAAGTATTACGGGGTCGGTTTCAAAGCATTCATGTACGAACCCGATTGGACCCTCGGGAAAGTTCGTGCGCAGAATATAGCGGGTATTATACGAATCGGTACGAATATTTCCGAAGGTCGATTCGATTCATTGACGGGTCAGACTTGTTAGGCAGGCAACTTCGAGTTTGTTTTCGATAGGTAGTTAAGTAGTGTCAAAATTAGAAGAGTGCAGATGTAGTCTATCTGATAACCTACTAAGTGGCGCAATTCCTTCTTTATACCTGGGGATAGCCAGGAATAAAGTTGGCATGGATATTATTATTATTTTAGCTTATTCCTCATTTTATTAGTAGTAATTTAGCTTTTTCTGGGTGTATTTGAAGAATAACGTTATATTAGTACGACTTATATGCACGCAGGTACCTACTTATGCCGGCCCGCCTCCGCCAAAACGGCGATGCGGGTAGCGGACTAACTAACATTTTCTAATCGATATTTATATATCGCTTTTTGGTTTCATATATTTTTTGTTTATTTTTTACATATTTTGTTTTTGTTTACGCTTCTGAAACTCAACGCCGCATCAGTGTCTGTTTTTAGCCCGCTACCCGCAACGCCGTTTGGCGGAGGTGGGCCGGCATAAGTAGGTACCTGCGTGCATATGCGTTTTAGAATATAAGGATTCTTTAAAATTTAGTTTTGTTAATTTTATTAGTAGGCTCGCGGAGTGATTATAATTTTTGTAACTTCGGTATAATTTACCTACGGGTATATTATTTACTTTATTTAATTTTATTTCCCTATTGTAAAGGGTTTTGTATCATTTTTTTTTCTTCTTTTTCTCTAAGACAATTTTTTTTTAATTCAGGATGGACGAAGACCGTCCACCGGATCCTCCTGATCCAATTAATGTAGAAAATCCACCAAGCAAAAGGCCTCGCACGGTATCACCCATACCAAGCCTAGACAATAAAAACAAAATGAATATTAATATGTATCCAAAAATTAATGGTGGTCCGTATGAGATATACGTGACACATTCGGAAGGTGAATCGATTCACCCAGTCAAATTTGGAAACTTATTGTATAGGAATAACATTAAAAATATTACAGAAGATGGAATAAAAGTTGAAAGTAGATATAATTGTTGTCAATAAGGTTCGACACATATTCGGCAGCGAATAATTTTAATGTCTCCTCTTTCATTAAGGATAATAATTTGACGGCAGTCGTACCATCTTTTCGTTTGGTTAAACAAGGTCTCGTGAGACGTATCCCAACAGATCTTACTGAAGAAGAAATTGTTGAAGGTGTGCAGGTTCCTCCCGGTTTTGGACGCGTCACGAGATGCCGTCGTCTAAATAGAAAAGTATTAACAGATAACTATTGTTATTATATCTATATCTATTGATTCAGAGACTTGCTACTCTTTTGAGGTTAATCTTCCAGCTATCCCTAACTTTTTAAGAAGGTCTTCGAAATGGGTGAGTCCATATGGAGGAGGACGGGAATGTTCGGATCATATTCTTTAGGACAGCTCCATGATGGACATGTGAGAGATGAACTCATGGGTGGTTTCACTCATGACATGACACGCTCAATTCAATTTCGTTTGAGAAATTTTTGTGGATTCCACAAAATCCAGGTAATTCATCGCCTTCACAGAACACTGGAGAGAACAATAACATAATTTTATGCAGCCTGACAACGAGCACCAATTTCGTAGTCTCGCAATGTTGCTTTTATAAATGTTCTTTTTTTTTTAAGAATAATGAATCTTTACTGATTCCAATTGATTACATAATTAGGAACACTCTTTCACAGTAAGCTACTAAAAGCTTGTGTCGTGAAAGAGGAATATGGTCGGCACCTGGATCGAGCTCATATTTATACTTCTTCCAGTTAGTAGGTAGCTCTAAAATGTGAAACGTCAGGATCGGTTCTTAATTAAAAATTTCAATATTTTTTGACAGAATGAACAATATTTTTATAAAATGTCCTACTACGTATATGTAACTAGAATATTCTTATTTACAAATAATTTACATGGGTACCTTACTAGACAAATAAAAAGTTCAGTCATGATACTACTTGGTATTGATTTGTCACGGTTGTATAAATTTCCGGGGAACGACTGGTATTGTTGCGGTCATCCGGGAAGTTATACATATAAACTATCAACTTTATAATTTTTGACACTCATCAATGTTATCGAGGTCAGGTAAGGGTTAGTATGAACCGAATCCTTAAAAAAAGGCAATATTTTATCTGAATGTAAAATTCGTCGCTTTTTATATAAAATTTTGATAATGTTCGTCCTGCTATATAACTTTGTATCTGTCTAATTTTCAAATGATCAAAAAGTCACTATTTTCGAAATATTTTTCATTCGCTTACATTTATGGTTTTTTCATGTTATCCGTTAAAATGCACAAAGTAAATAAATAAGCCAATGATCACAAAGAGAATGGACTTACCCAAAGCGAACAACAGAACTTTTACATAAAGCAAAGCTTGCATTGTTAACAATGCAAGATGTGCAAAAATGATCGGTACCGGGATTCGCTCCTACGACCTCCAGTACGCTGAATGTACGAAAACTGTCTACTGATACCGCTAAGCTATCAACCATCTCTTTCCTTTGCTTTTTTATCCGTCAAACCGCAGAATTGCTTAACCGCACAGAGAAGATAGGTATACTAAAATAAAATACGTACGAGCATAATAATAATATAAATACACTTTCATTCGCAGTTATAATTCAGCCGCAATATCATGAAAGTATTATAGGCTGTTCGCATATCCGATATACGGACTATTATTATTAAGTTCTATTGTTGTAATTCGTCCCTCCAGTCCATTTTGTGGGACATTAGGCAAGTGTAATAATGCGTTTTAATACGATACTCCGGGCACGTACTGTAATTTCGGACTAGAGCGTTTTATGAAAAATGTGGCATTGTAAGCGATCCAGCGACCTGTAATCATAGTAGGTACTACATACCTACTATTATTCGGTTTACTAATATTTTTGCCATTTTGTCAACTGTTGACAAAATCGTTAGATTTTGGGTATCTAAATTATGGTTCGATCCGGCTCGAAGGACCAACATTTTATTGATTCTCCTAAGTAATTTTACTATCTTATTCCATCTACATGTCGCTTTGTTTAGTACTATGGCTGAATATTGATAATAAGGTATTGGATACAACATGAAGTTTTCTGTGGGAAAGCTGCTGGAAGGAGGAGCATTGGAAGACCCAGACTTAGATGGCTGGACAAGGCGGAAAGAGACTTCGGACTGCTGGAGTTTCACGATTGGCGGAGCATGGCGGAGGACAGGGTGGCATGGAGATATCGTCTGGAGGAGGCCAAGACCCACACAGGGTTGTAGCGCCACGTATGTATTTATGTATGTATAGGTACATCATGAATAGGGAAAATCCCTGAAAGACATCACAAGATGTCTTTTAAGTTATTTTGTTTTGACTTCTGGTTGATATGAGTAATGATCTTGCTGAAAAATAGCATACTTCTTATATAGTTTGTTAGCAATATTTTCTACACATTTGTAAAGTCTTATAAATGTAAAAAATAAGTAATATCAAATTATGCCAATAGTTGTTTTTGTAACCAGAACAATTTTATTATCTTCACTGAAAAGTGACTAATTTGATCTACGCCCTGGTAATCCATAGCTGTGAGAATGTTTAAAAAAACTAAATAAACAAAAGTTCAAACAGTAATCTCCGACAGGATATTGGAAGTGAGGATGTATCTGATACTTAAAACAAACAGATTGACAAACTTAAAAAAGTTACCAAATATGCATAAAGATCTTTTTAATAAACAAGGTTTTTTTCTATTGAATCTTTTAGGTTTGATGATACCTATAAATTGCCAACTGCGCAATAAGTTAAAAGCGAAATAACCTTTTGAATAAACATAGTTCCGCCTTAGTGATTTTTGACGCAGTCTTTACAATGCTCTTACCCATCGACGTCCCTTTAGCTCCGTACCTCATAAACCAATATATGACATACAATTTTGGGACTATTGTTCGGGAACCTCTTGCCTAAAAACTGATAAGTCGGCGAAGGTGAAGGAATCCCCAACAGAAAAACTCAGTAGAGCCAACCACAGGGGTAACCCAGACGTGCGTCGGCAGCTTATGACCAATCAACCTATCTTCAATCTGCCAAAAAGCTTTGGAAATTCATATGTGAATTCAGAACATCAGTTCTAGAACATCAGTGCATACTACGAATGATTATGTTTTTCTATAATTATTACTGAACAGAACTTTTATTACCAAAGACATTTTTCATATGATTAACGGACCTTTTCGATTTTTACTGCTATCCAAAGACCCGCATCGTTAGACTTCTAAATTATTATGGA
This sequence comes from Mystacides longicornis, assembly GCA_963576905.1. Classification (NCBI taxonomy): domain Eukaryota; kingdom Metazoa; phylum Arthropoda; class Insecta; order Trichoptera; family Leptoceridae; genus Mystacides; species Mystacides longicornis. Next base: position 2,469,431 of record OY756439.1, on the reverse strand, counting down.
GGCAATCGCTCAATGCTAATTCATTCGTCCATAAAACTCGAAGGCAGACATAATTTTAATATGATGAAAATTGTTGAAATTTCTATATAAATAAAAATGTTATATCAGTCATTACTGACAATTTTACAAGATATCTTTCTCCATTGTAGGCAATGAGCCGTTGACAAACTAAATATATCCCGAACAACGTGATAGTTAGCGTATTTTGGGAATTAAACGAAAGAGACGAAAATAGAAATGAAAGCGGTGAGGTCAACCGGAACCTTGTGACCACCGGAAGTAGCCATATACAAAGGGTTTTCCGGTGTCCTATTATTGTCGGTTATAATAACAATAATGGATACAGCCTTTGGCGACATATTCAGGACTTTATTCTTATTTCTGTAATCCCAAATTATTGTGTTTATTTTTGAAATGATTCCTTTTATGCACTGGGTTCCTAAGAAGCGGTCCATCATCTGGCAAGACGGCAGTCTTTCAAAATATATGACAATGTTTGTTGTATCTTACGGTAACAATATTGACAATGTTCTCAACTGACACATTCACCGGTGTTTATAGTAGCGCCGTAATCGTAGAAAAACAAAGCATTACTGGACCAAATAGCATAACGCCAATAATCTGGAAGGACTTTTTTTATTCTGATCTTTGTCGAATAACGCCAGTCTTGGGATTAGATTTTTGCGAGGTCGACTCCCAAATGTCCATCCACTTCTTTGGTGTTCTGCCTGGGAGCCGTCTTCTATGGGGTTAACCTTGCAATGCCATGGTGTGAGGGAGTCTGTATGATTCCACTTTTCTCACATGTGCATGCATATCAGAATTTGCAAAGTTACCTTCTCCATGTTATTACTTCTTCAACTTCGCATATTTCTAAACTCAAATTCTCGCCGTTTTTCTTCAACGTCCGTTTTTACGTTGATTTTCTAATGATGGTGGATGACAACACCTAAAGTTTTTGTCTACAAAAAAATTGACATCATAACTGACGCGGTACCTGGATGGGATATGTGCTAATGTGTGTATTATGGACCAACAGAACTCACATTACATACATACATTCTCCCTTTAAGGCACCCCGCACACCGCAAGCCAGCCCGGTGGAGACCAATCCGCAGCAAACCCGAACCGTACGACGCAGACCTCCTAGCTCGATCGACGCAATCAAACCAAAAAGCCGGCCCCGGACAAATCAAGCCCTCCGCGAACTACCCCCAAACCAACCAGCAATTCTGGGGCCTAAGCCCCACTCGTGAGCATCGGGAGGCATTAACGTTTTCTAGAATTAATGATCTGACAAAAAAGAATCCGAATTTGAAACGTCGGCCATGCTTTCTAACATTTTTCCTTCCAGCATTGTAAATTTTCTTTGTCGTTCTGTTTTCATCCATTATTTCCACATGCCCAAAACATATCAACTTAATGACATTCATATTTGTCACTAACTTTCATACATGGACAATCCTTCCTAATATTCTCATTCCTAACCATATCCTACAGAGTCTTTCCACATATTCTTCGTAGAGCTCTCATCTCTACTGCATTTATACTACAATAATTCTTCTTCTTTCGTCCATGTCCACGTTTCACTTCTATACATCATTGATGGTAACAGAATTGCGTTATGCGCTAGTTTTTTTGCTTACCATACCTAACAGTTCAGGTAGGCATTGTTAGTCCATCTCTCAGTAAGTCAGGATATGGACTATGCTATTATATATTATGTGTAATATTGCGAAACATTCACAAGCAATGTTGACAACGTACATTGAATTTTGTGAAATATTTTGTTTCATCTGAAGATGTCCCTGAATAGACGACATACCAATGTATCAACCGCTTTGTAAGGATTATATTATTAGTATGTACGTTCCAAAACGAGTATTTACTACACACAAGAAATTGTTGTTAGTGAAAACCTATCGGTGTACTTTTAAACTTTTAATTATGAAATGAACCCAAATTGTTGTTTAACTTGTCAAAATTTCAATCTCAAACACGTGTTTTGTCAACTTTGGGGGGCAAACTCTTAATTACTCGACGAAGGTCGCACACCCATTACAAATACAAAACAATAACAATATTTTGTTTTCAATATTATCTTAATTTGACCAGACATAAAAGTTTTTGATTTGATTTAATATTCATACCCTAATATGGTCTCTAAAACCAAACTTATTGTTTAGGAACAAACAATTAGACGCTTCATGAAACAGATCGATTATTCCTAACCTTCAGATAATATTTTTTCTTACCCATCCCACCGTCTCCTTAAAGGGGTAGGCAGAGAGAACGGACCTCCACTCTTTTCTATCCAAGCACACTTCTTTCGCCGGCCGGTTGACGCTACGGCCCTCCACCTGGCGGAGACTGGTTTCTCTCAGTGGGAGGAGTAGTTTTGGTGGAGATTATCGGGGTTTGGTACAAGAGGTGGGTCCTCAGATGCCCGATTTCAACCTGCCGAGAAACCAATGGGTTCAGCTTAACTGTATGGACGATAACCGGTCATGGACGCTGCGCCCAATTGCTTTATAGATGGCAAATCCGTGAGTCTCCCGCATGCGACTATGAAGAGCCAATGCAGACTATCGCACACATTGTGGAGGAGTGTCCTCGAAGAGCTTTTAATGGTTCATTTATGGACATTCACAATGCTACCCCACAGGTTCTGCAATGGTTCAACGAATTGAATATTGTTTTGTGATCTCCTGGAGCTGTAATGCGAACTTTTTTTTATCCTTTGATGACACTGCTGACTGGCAGCTGATTTTCGATGCCATACGATAATTATAATAATAATAATAAACTTCTTTCGCTTCTTACACCGACATAACAGTTCTCATACAACTTATCCTATTCTTTTTCTTAGTTCTGACCTTACCTTCCTTGAAGACGGAATTGATGTGTTCGATCCACGTCATTCTCTGTGGCTTTAACAATTTTGCTGATGAAAATATTTTGGCTTACTAAAACTACTGTTTAATAAGAAGTCTCAAACTTATGGAAATTATATAGAAGGCTAGTTAACTACCTGCTTAGCAATCACCTAAAAATCTCATACACCGAGGGATGTTAACGAAGAAGTTCTTCCGAATCAGAAGTTGAATCCTCGAACTTGTAAGGATTAATAAAATTTATTGATCGTTCCGCAGCAGGACCATTCGAAATTCATTATTTTTTCTGTATTTTGTGTTTACTTTAAAAATAACACGACATTCATAAATATATCGTGTGCCATATTATTGTTAACGTTTTGAAGTTCTCTAAGCTGCGTTTAAAGAAAGTCGGCAAACATACATATGAAGTCAAATTTGCCATACTAGACAAAATGCGGTTAAATCTACATACACGGTCTGTCTCTCATTTAATTTTGTCGTTGTCCCAGCTATTATTTAAGACTTCTAAAACGGCAACCTCCCTAGACAAGTTATTTACTTAGCACACAGAAAGACGCTGTCAAAAACTTTCCTTCAACTTCCAAGAAGTAGAAAATTAGGAAGTTACTGGCTTGCATCTAACGTAGATTAGATACTATATGCAATGTGTCGAACCTAAGGGTGCATTTTCACCAAACGAACATAGAGCTTGAAATGAAGCATCCATCCTGATTACTGACATTAACACGAAGCAAGAATTTGCACCAATAAATAATTGATGGGCGATGACAGATTACGCGAGCCACAGTTCCAGTTCTTGTTCGCTGTTTTTTTTTTTTTGACAATTAAGTATGAACGGTCTTCAGAATATTCATGACGCACACGTTCATGACAATAGGAAAATAATTATATTTTGCGGGTATACGATAAAACAGTTAAAGAAAAAAAAAATTCTTTACGGGCTAACGTAAAGTGATTACACTAAACCAGCCTTCGAAAGCCTTCGAAATAACACTACAAGACGGTCGTTGGCCCGTAGTGGTTTGTTCCATTTAAAAATCGAACATTAGTAATGAATTGTTTGAGTCATTAGTTGTTAGTTTTTCATTAAATGTAGGTAATAAATGGCAAAACATTTTGTCATAAAAATGATCGCACCCCTGCAAGATGTTGGTACGAATGCATCTAATTCTTGCATTCTCATTTCTCGTAATATTTCTAACTACGTTCTCATCAAACTCTCGTACATAATATTATTCATATTGTACCGACGAGATCTGCGGTGCAGACAATTAAAATATTCATTATTCGTACAAGAACATCGGTACAAAGAAACACCCCGTTTGTAATACAACAGTCATGTAGATCCTAATGTTTGGAATTACCCCTCATATTATATTGTAGACTGTGTGTGATATGCAACGAATGGGATGGAAAATGATACTGGAATTATATTGTGCAATATAATACTTTGTATTTTATGATGTTCTTGTCTCAAAATAACAGTCGCAGATAAAATAGAGACCTAATATATTTATGATGGACTCTTAAAGGCTATTTCTAATAAAATCACTCTACGCCGCACTCAAGTGCACAGGGAGGCAAAAACGCTCTTCATTGATTTTCGTGCAATGTTTATGACCTCCTCCCACATCATTTTCCAATCCCTCAGCTCAACTTCGAAGGAGAAAGTCCACTTCGTCTTCGGGTTTTTGTGTCTGGTTCTTGGTCAGGTGCCAGGACTCACACCCTTTCAGGAGAATGGGAAACACACAGGCATCAAATAGTTTATAGTTATGAGTCCATGAAAACCTCGATGGTGGAATATTTTATAATGTTGCAGTGAATTGGAATCATTAAGAAAAGAAGACTGTGAAAAACTTGATATTGAAATGATTATTCGAAACTAAAAATGTTTCCCACAAACCCCCCAGTATGAGGTGAAACGGTGGTCACCAAAAATCTCTGTTTTCACTATAAAACTACTAACTATAAACTTTACATTTCGAACCCGCTTTATACTTTGCCACACCAGTAAGCAGCGACATCCATCGTCTTGTCGTTTGCCAATGGGCATGTCAGGAGGTGGTCGTCGTCTTGGAGCTCACCACACTCACATTCGGTTTCATCTGCATAGAGGTAGCCCCAGTTATATGGGTTCATCTAATCTGGTGACACCATCCTGAGTCTATCGAGGGTAGTCCACAAAGCGTACGGCAAGTGATTACCTGTTTTAATGCCGTCATGTGGATTCATCCACAGCATCGCTTCCATGTCCGCTTGCCACAGTTCCTCTCTACGTTGCTGTGACGACTCAACAGGAGAGGTGGTTTCCCTAACTAACTATAAAGATTCCTCCGTCAATTAACTTCTGGTAAAGATGTAAAGCCAATTTCTTTTTTCCTTTTCGGGTCTCCTTGATCGAACGTCTTCATATATTCAGGTTGGCTGATGGTAACTGAAGAAAAAAACGTTGAGTCTTCGAGAACCGGTTGGCATAACAAAATTGTGCATAAAATTATTTTCCCATTTTGTATCATTACAATAATATGTTCCAGTATTTTTTGTTCCTCCACACGCGTAAATGCAAAGCTCGGCATTCGATTTCATCTCGATCATAATATCAAATGCTTTTTCAAATAAATGAGACATTATCACTCTGCCTCATACAGTCAGCCTCTTCGTTTAGCTTCCGGCATTGGACAATATTAGCTCTGCTTGTTTATTGTTAATATTTATTCATGTATTGCAAATAACATAATATCGCAGTGAATATATTGTTGAAACGAGAAGAACATTGTCACTGTTGATAATTATCACAGCCTATGAATACTTAAATTTAGCATACTAATATTGTATGTTACGTATTGAGAGTACAATGTAAACATGATGTAGGTATTTCGTAATAATTTTCTGTCTAGCATCCATACATTTCAAGTCTGTACCAATACAGTGGTAGAAATAATTAATATCTATTTTTTTAGATATATAAATATTGTATTTTAATAGAAAAGCTTTCACAATGTCTAGTCAACTATTAATAACACGTGAATCAACCATATACCTTCTAATAACTCAATCTTAACATTAACTTAACAATTACACACTTCGAAAAATCTCTCAACGCCATAGCCTGTTTGTGATTAAGGAATGGGAGTTGAAGGGTTAATAAAACAATACTTAAAAAAATCAAAACCTGTAGAGTAGGTACTTAAAAAAAACAACTAAGTAGTATTGCCAGTTGTAGGTAATACAAACACCCTACACAACTAAAAAACCAAGAATGACCAGAGGATTATTAAAGAATGTTTTATAAATTTCATCAAATTTCAAAGAAATAGCATTAAGCTACATCAAATCCTATTCACCATGGTTGAAAGAGTTATGTACATAATATATGGACTGAATGAATAAAAAACTGCTTCGTTGGAACTTTGTCCACTGAGATTGAAAACACATCATGGCCCCTCGACTATAATAATTATTGTGAAGCGTGGTCTTAGAAAAATTGATCACACTTTTTCATCCTATTTACTCATAGTATATGGAATATACACGAGTCTTGTGATCGGATTTCAAAAAAAAAATTGATTTCGCTGAAATTAATTTTCTCGACGTTTTCGATAGTGTAGATTCCAAATAGCAAAAAAAAAATTTTTTTAATTTTCGCGTACCCGTACGCGTACACCAAAAATGTGTGCGCACCCATACATAAATCATAGTAATTCTTATCCGATATGATTTAAATTTGGTAGAACGGTTAGCCCCTCGATGTAGATGAGTCAGTAAAATGTTGAGATCTGTACTTTCAGGGGAAAGAAAATTTCACTTGTACTAGAAAAAGGGCTTAAAAAGAAAAAAAAATTTCTTCGATTTTCATTTGGTATACGGGTTGGTCTTATGCTCCTACATAAGCACGTAAAATTTGAGGTCCGTAACTTCAGTGGGTCCCCCTTAAAGTACCGATTAATATTGAATATGTAGTTCTAAAGCAGATAATAAAAAGCTCCAATAGTCGATATCATTTTAAAGTTTCTATAATAATTCCAAGTATAAATTCATTTTAATCGTAAAATTATGAATTTTTATGCAAAGATATGTTTTACACGAAAAGGCTGTTATATGGGTTCTGGGCTACCCTAGGTTAGCAGCTTTTCATTTTTCTGCGATAAGATAGATCTTTGCATATGAACTTACAATTTTGAACTCTGACTGTGGTAAAATCGTTTAAAATATTTAAATATTCCGTAAATTACATAATAAGTAATGATATCGCTATTCTGGAATGTTCTACTATAAAATAGATTTAAGTTAATGATGTGTTAATAGTAAACGATTCAGCACTAAGAAAAACGCAACCAAGATGACGTATCAATATGTGAGAATTTAGTCTTCACTTGCGTGGTTGATGCTGACTATTTCCTACTGTTAAGTTGCGATATGCTTAGAATGCGCGAAGTTTGTTTTATAAATTCAGTATTGGCCTTTTAAAATTACGCTCGCCTCTTTAAAGGTTGTTAATCTGTGTTCTATTTTCTAATGTAGTATTTAAGCTACATTAAACTTAAAGTTGTATAAAACTGTTTTGTGCATAGAGGCTAAATTAGCAGAGCAACGTATCATTATTATAATTATGTGGGTAACAGTCAATCGAGATAATCAGTTGAATTTGTTAATGTATATTTTGTATTGTTTATTGTTTTTTCTTTCTTAAATTATCATGTGTATGATTTTTATTTTATTGTTGTGTAATTTGCCTAATGGCCGTATGTGATTTGAATAAATATAAATATAAAATATATTGAGAAATAACTCCAAAAGTTATTACTAGAATAAGTTGAGATTTTTGGGTCACATTGAAATAATGATTGCAAAAAAATACAGAGGGAATTATCAAGCAAATATGCGCATATTCTAATAGCATTAAAAATAGGCAAAAAGAAAATATGTGCGAATTCATGGTCGACTGAAAAAAAAACATAGATTTTTTCCTCAACGAAGGCTAGAACAGAAAAGAAACAGGAGAGATTGAAGAAGTAAATTATTTACGATTAAAGCTTACTTTCGTCGTACAAAATGATCTACATTGTAGAACTACTGAAAATCATCATTTTTCGTAAAGGGAATCAAAATGTGCAATTATACGTGCATTCGTTATAAAATTTCTCGAACCAATATCAATTTTCAAGAATGTTCCCAAAAATATCTGGTAATAGTTTCCAAGCCCGAGTCACAACTTCAAGAATCCGAAAAATATAAGAAATATCGGATAAACATTCAAAATATTTTTTTTTTTTACCCATCACGTCGTCTACCGTAAAGGGTTGGTAGAGAGAACGGACCTCCATCTCTTCTATCCAAGCAAAGCAAACCTCCACTATCTTCCATTTTAAATATTATATCTTCATTATTAAGCCTCTTCAGTGTTGGACGGAGGCTTCCCTTTCCGTCTTGCATATGCGTAGTAACTTTTCCAGTCCAGTATTGGACGGAGGCCTGCCTTTCCGCCTTGCATACGCATAGTACCTTTTCCAGTCCAGTATTGGACGGAGGCCTTCCTTTCCGCCTTGCATATGCGTAGTACATTTTCCAGTCCAGTATTGGACGGAGGACTTCCTTTCCGCCTTGCATAATATGCGTAGTACCTTTTCCAGTCCAGTATTGGACGGATGCCTTCCTTTCCGCCTTCCGTAATACCTCGTCAACCGTTACCGTGTCCTCTGTGACTAATCACTTTCTTTAAAACAGTCAACTTTACTTTGGTTCAGCCGTAATTTATTTTTCTGACTATGTGCTCAGCCCAACTCCATATTTTGTATCAACTTTGTTCTCTCTCTAATCCAGTCCGTTTTATGATCAAAATCTGATGTTAAGCATCCTTCCCACCATTGCTCGACGGGCTACACGGAGTTTTACCATCGTTCATTTTGAGATGCTGATAGTGGAAAAATATTCCAAAATAGTGTGTATATTTGTAATGAATCGTAATTCTACCGTTTGCTCGCAACCTTTTCGTTTTATGAAACATAATATTAAGTTATTTGAATGCGACTATAATAATTAAGCGTGTTATTTCAAAATGACTTTTTCTTTCTGAGCTCCTCCTCCTGAGAAAGGAAATTTAGAACAAAAGCACAAACCGCGAGCCTAGCTACATGTCGAGGTTCTTTTGTCGTTGATTTATGATCTTTTGTTTTATCTTACCTACATTATCTGCTATTTTTCAAAATTGTAATTTATCATTGCGATTAATTAGTGTTTTGATAATGCAGATATTTTTTCCTTTTTTATTTGTCCTCTTTCAAGTTGGTTTTTCTTCCATTGGAAAATGTACGTCTGGTTTTTCGCCTCATATTTTGGTCAAACTGTTTGATTCCGTCAAATCTTTGACCTTATTTCGTAATTGTTGCATGAGCTTTTCTTTTGTACTCAGCGTCTCCAAATGTCTTCATCTTGAGTAACCGGCTGATATTCTCTACATCCCAATTTCTTTACATCTTCTTATTCTATGTCCATTATCCTTTGCTGCGGATCATAAACTATGATTTATTGAGCCCTTGCTGAGTTCTAAAAAAAAAATTCTGCCTGACATCCCGCAACATCGGCTAAAAACACATTTAATTTGTTCCACTTTATGATACTATTTATTCATACCACTTTTGTAGATGATAAAACCTTGCTTAAAATAAAATTGTCTGGAATACTTCCGGTGATTATGGTGTTTTCCAGGTAACTTTGGCTGTCGTCTGGCAATAGAGCCAAATAAACTCAACTTATTAATCAATCAATCAAATCAAATCTCCCTTTGAACTCCACTTAGGAGCATACGGAGGCAACAAGAGCTCTCCATTGCGCTCGATCTTGCGCAATGCTTATGACCTCCTGCCACACCAAGTCCATTTCCCTCAGCTCTGCCTCGAAGGAACGGAACACGGTATGAGAGGGTATTCCACGTCTTCGAGACCCTGATGGGAGGAAAAACAGCGCTCTCCTCGGCCAACTGTCATTCGGCATCCTCAACACATGTCCCAGCCATGCCCATCTCCTCTCCGTAATGGTGAAAGTTATGGGCCTGCGCCGGGTGCGCCGACGTATAGCGTCGTTCGTGACGCGGTGGTACCATCTTATACCCAAAATTCTCCTGAGGCACTTCGTTTCGAATGCAGATACTTTTTGTACCTGGGCTTTAGTCAGGTGCCAGGACTCACACCCATACAGAAGAATGGGCAACACACACGCATCAAACAGTTTATATTTCGTCTCGATACTAAACGCCGACGCCTTCCATATCTTGGTCATGTTGTTGAAGGCGCCACTTGGCATACCGATAAGTATCGGGAGCTCAGCCCCGAGGTCACCAGTGGTGGTAATGGTTGCTCCCAGGTACTTAAATTTATCCACCCGGGAGACATGGTGACCATCGATGGTTATCGGTAGCTGTTTATCGGGGCATGCATTATTCGCCATGAGCTCCGTCTTACTGGCATTGACTCGAAGGCCGAAGCGTGCTGTTTCGTCGCAGAGTCTTGAAACACTGCGCTGTAATTCCTCCACTGTCGTACTGATCAATGCTAGGTCGTCCGCGTACTCCAGATCGCACAATTCGCCCGTTCGTTGCATAGATAAAAAAAAAATTATCGACCAATATTCAAATAGAGTATTAAACATTAATACTCTGAAAATTCAGTAATCTGAATATGAATATTTTAAAATTATTATTAAAATGATTCCCTCTCTGTTTATTACCAAAGAGAATAATTTAATATGACTAACTTTGATTTATAAATATATTTCATAAAGTGGGTATTTACGCATTTGTACCTATCGTCAGTCGATAAAACGTGAAAACAAAATGATATTTTTTTTATATAAATTATCGTTATTTTTATAATGTATATTTTTATCTTTATGTATTAATATTTATTAAATTCGATTGTATAAACTGCTTTGTTCGCGTTATTCCGGTTCGTTAATGACTTTTATTTTTATATTATTATTTTTATGCTGTTTTTATTTTGTTATTATTTTTACTTTGCTTTCTGTGAGAGTATGCTGTATTAAAAACGAGAGACTTCCTATAGCGTTGTTAATAGCGGAAACAGTATACCACTTTACTTCTGAACTCATCAGAAAATAATTACGTCAAGTACATGACTGCGTTCATATTACGTATCAACATCTGCCTAGAGTTGTTCAACAGTAAAATATCACATTCACTGTTCTTTTTTTTTCAAAGTACAACAACATCACTAAATCACTCGCTGAGGCACTCGTCGCGAGTTCATCCCATTGAGAAGATACAGAAATGTTTTGGATATAATATTTTCGTTAAATTATCGAATTTAACGTGCATTATTGACTTTATTCTTTATTTTTAACTATTGGGCGACCAGGGGCTCTATTCTCCAATCTCGATTGATAGATGTCGAATGCGACATTTTATTACTTTCGATCGATTTCATAAAAACCCTATTCTTGAATCTCGCAATCGATTAATGTCGACCAAAATCTTGCGACATTATGTCGGATGGTGTATTACCATTCGAGATGAATGTCGCATGGATCAAAATGTCAAAAATTTGTCACAATGGTCGCCGTGAGTCATTCGTTTGTTAGCTAGATTCGCATGTGGTATAATAATAAACTTAACTGGGGCTCAAATCGTCCGAAATCGGACGGAAAGCCGGTAATCAAGAAAATAATAATAATAAACTTCTAAATCATTTGAAAGTGATTTTATTGTGAGTGGTTTGTCTTCGGCGGCTTTTTCTGTCATCATGGTCTAGCTTGAACCGTCTTGTTCTTCGACGAGCAGACGTTATCACTATAAAACATGTAATTGACTCTTTTGAGTAGAGTGATTAATTCCGGATTATTTGCCATAATCTCGACTAACAGTCTTTTTTGTTCTTGACTACAGTAAGCCAAATTTATTTAATTAATTAGGAATCAACCGAAAACAACCAACGAACGAACAAGAATGATTATTCAACAACAAAACAAACAGCGATAATGACACTAGTGACATAATATGGCCATAGATTACGACAAATTGTACGAAAAATTCATAGAGAAATGTAATTTTCCCCTTACCATAGACAAAAAACATACATAAAGTGTGACATTGCCGTTAAATGTAGAATGTTTACAGATTTAGATCTCGAATGGCTTCAAGAATAGGGTCACCGATTGACATCGACTTTCCGTGCGACATTTATCAATCGAGATTGGAGAATAGAGCCCCAATGCTCGAAATTCGATTAAATAAGTAATTAGTAGTATCTTTTTAAAGTACATATAAGTTTGAACATTATTAAGGTTCCATTGTCAAAGAGTGAGCAAGCGCTATTTCACAATTTCTTTGTGAAATAGCGCATGCTCACTCTTCTTGACAATGGAACAATTCCAAAACAATGGACACAGTTTTTCTATTATTATTATTATAGACAATCAATATTAATGTATTCTCAATTTGATCACAGATAAACAAAAGAATAAACAGAATCATAGTCATATGCATTCAATCAAGCATACCAAAATTATTTGAAAGTATCCTTCTAAACAAGATTAAGAATTCCCTAACGGCTTTGATATCTGATCAACAACATGGTTTTATGAGAAAGCGATCTACACTAACCAATCTTTTGGAATTTCATTCTGATATTATGGACACACTGGAGGCCAGAGGCCAACTGGACTGTGTCTATACCGACTACTCGAAGGCCTTCGATCGTGTTTCGCATCCGATATTGTTAGCTAAGCTCCGTTCACTTGGTGTGGATGGAACATTGCTATCATGGTTTGCAAGCTATTTAACAGGTAGGATGCTTAGACTATGCTTGTCCAGTACTATCTCATCTTCATTTGTTGCGCTGAGTGGTGTACCGCAAGGCTCACACCTTGGTCCAATCCTGTTCAATATTTTTATTAATGACTTGTTAACGGTTTTTGATGGGGTGGGCATTGTAATGTTTGCTGACGACCTTAAAATTTATAAAGAAATAAGGGGTGCTGATGATTGTTGTGTGCTGCAGAGCAATGTGGAGGCTCTTCTGGGTTGGTGTGCGAAGAATGAACTGAGGTTGAATGTTGCGAAGTGTCAGGTCGTACGTTTTTACAAAATAAAATCACCAATCGTCTATCCATATACAATGGCTGGTGAAGAGCTGGAAGCGGTATCCCAGGTCCGGGATCTGGGAGTGCAGCTTGATACTGGACTGACATTTGTCCTGCACATTAATTCAATGGTGGACAGGGCACTCCAAACACTCGGGTTTGTCTTACGCTTGTGCCGCGGTTTTTCCAAAGTCTCAACATTTGTTCATTTGTACACATGTCTCGTTAGACCACAGTTAGAGTATAATTCGGTTCTGTGGTCACCATATTACCAGGTTCACATTAAAAGAATTGAAAGGGTTCAAAATAGACTCCTGAAGTTTATTAACTTCAAACTGGGTATACCAGCTGCGGATATTAACTATGATCATCTTCGCAATGAATATGGTCTCACACTGCTATCCGAAAGGCGCACAATAGCGGATATGACTTTCTTGCATAGATTGATCGGTGGCCAGATTGATTCCTCTCGGTTGTTGTCTATGGTGGAGCTTCATGTCCCTTCCAGGAGCACGCGAAGTACACAGACCTTTAGATTGGCAAACAGTGTCACAAACTATTCTTTCAATGCGCCCATGCAAAGGTTACTTAGGGGGGGCAATGATCTTGCCGAAATTGATATATTTTCTGCACCTTTGTATGGTTTCAAAAAAATGCTAAGGGATAGGTACCGCTTGGCTCATTGAATTCTTAGAGATACTTATTTTTTTTTTTACTGTGATGCATAACTATTGTATTTTTTCTTCTTCTGTTTTGTAAATTGTATGTAAAAGCAACCATTGGTTGCGTAGATTTCAAATAAATAAATAAATAAATATATAAAAGTTGATTTTTTTCAATCGTTTCATTAGAGCTGATGTCATCTATCGAACCGAAATTACTTGAATTTGAAATAAAAAATACCTTTGCAATATCACTTATTAAATTCAACTGAATTCTTCCTGTTCTCCGTGTTTAGTAACGCCACACCATACAATTTTTTTTTAATGATGTAGTTTCTGGTGCATATTTTTAGGTCTTACTATATAGTTACGCCCATTGGGTTCTTAAACTATCTACGTACTCCATTCAACTGTATTAGTAGTAATAACTTTAGATATTTTTATTTCATCATTAGAATTTGCTACTGTTCTTTTCATCAAAATAAACAGTTCCCGTTCTTTCTCGATGCATCTTTCCACGTGTATCTCATCAACTCTCACAGTTTTAATTATATTTTAACTCGACAAACTGATAAAATTGCATCAATCAACTGCCATCTCTGATTGAACAACTCATCTCACATTCTCATTAAGTGCACTTATTTTTATGTATTTTTTGCGTTTTCACACTGCATTCATTCGAAGCAATAATTATTACTTTGTTCAGTTAGAATTTATGATTTAACTAGCTGCCCACCAAACTTCGTCCCGCATCAATAAAATAAATAAATTAATTAGATAACACTTTTCTATACAAATGTGTCAATAAAGCCGGCGGAACTTAATTCCTGGGGCAATTTCTTTCCATTCAACCGGCCCCGTATTATCTGAGATAGGTCAACCCCGGGTAGAAATTTCATGTGAAAAAACACTAAGAATAACTCAGACCCGACCGGGAATCGAACCCGAGACCTCGTGATCCGAAGTCTACGCCTATACAACTAGGCTACCGATGTCGGTAAAAAATAAGATGTTTCGTGAAGATCAAACTGTTTTCTAAATCTAAACCCTTAATACACCCTAATTACTATTTTTTTAATTAAAATCAATCCACCAATGACATACATACATAAAATCTCCCTTTGAACCCCACTCAGGGGCATAGGGAGGCAACAAGAGCTCTCCATTGCGCTCGATCTTGCGCAATGCTTATGACCTCCTGCCACACCAAGTCCATTTCCCTCAGCTCTGCCTCGAAGGAACGGAACACGGTATGAGAGATTCTTCCACATCTTCGAGACCCTGATGGGAGGAAGAACCATGCTCTTCTATCAAATAAATAATTTATTTTGTGTTTAATGATTCACAATACAGTAAATTACACATTTTGATTATACCTACCTATTTTATTTCTGAAAAATATATTCATTATCTCATATTTCCGTAACCTCAAAATCATTCCATCGAATAAAATATATTTAAGTATTCTGATAAGAATAATTGAGAATGTCAAGTGATCGATTCACGTGAAAATCAGCTTATTGCTTCCCAGACACTTTCTATTATTATTGGATTTTTTTTGTAATTAAAATCATTCATTTCTGAGATAATTATGTCCAAGAAACAGGAGAATCAACTCCCCTCATTACGGAGGATCAATCATTTATGTTTTTCGAACTTATTTCGAGTGGATATTGAGGTAATTTTCAAGGAAGCTTTCTTGTACAAAAACTACCTCATTTTCGAGTATTGACCCATTATTGAGATAAGGAATTAAGTTATTGGTGGATTCGTGTTTTTATCCTATCAGGACTTAATAGGACTAATGTTGATTCTCCCCTCGATTTTGCCAATCATAAATAAGATCTGCCCGAAGAATCTGTGAAACCGTTTGTCACAGAGAACCTATAGTATTTAAAAGACCCCAATCTAACTCAATAATATATGAATTTGTCCTTCTCCTATTCCAAGTTATTGGGAGCATCATAGGCCTCCAACACAACATCTGGAACATGTCTATGTGCTTCTTGTCTCTGGTTTTCATTGTCTCCACCCCATGTAGTCATTTCAGGTTCGTCAGTTTGGTCATAGCCTCTTTTTTTGTAGTCGCTTTTGGTCATGCTAATGCCTTTTCTAATTTCACCCTCACATGTACCTTCGTCGTCAATCTTGGATCCAAGATACGCGCATTCCTTCACAGTTTTGATATTGTTCAGGTTATTCTACCCTTCTAGTATACGCTGTTGGTGGTTGATGTCGTCACACGACACACGACCGCTACACCAGTTTGGTCCCCCATCGGACCCTTTATAATAAATTTAAAAAAAGATGAACACCGTTCATAATGATCACAAAGTGGATGCTTAGAGATAAACAAATAGAACATTATACATATAAGCAGAAAGCAAAAGAAAGCAGAACTATTCCGATCAATCGGAATATCCGTATGGTAGATGGAAAAAGTCAGGGAGTTGTACATGCAGAGAAAAGAGATGAGGCTCTTCTTTTCTGTCAAACTGTAAGAACAAGAGGTGACGGGTAAAAAAATGACAATCTTTTTACCAAAGTCTTTAACCGATACTCATGCATCACGTTATCAATCTACTGGCTTACTTATTGCTTATTCACTAGGTGAGACTAAAACAGCAGCTTGGTGAAGTAGTGACAAAAAGTATTGGTATCAATTCTGTTCCAGATTATAGTTAATTATTTATTTTGGCATCATCTATAGTTACTTCCATTGTACAGATTCAGCTACAAAACGAAAATTGGATTAACTAATTTTATATTTTTTTTTATAAAAGAAACTTTTAAGACGTTTTCGAAGAAAAATCAATTATTTACTTTAGGATTTCAGCAAGGGGGGTTCCAGTTAAAGAAGTAGTTTCTAATTAATCGAACCCCTCGTTCACGGGAAAGGCCTTCTTCATTACATATTCATTATTATTTATTTCCGATTTCATCCCTTCAGTGTGTATTTAATTATTACAACCCTTTGATTCTCTTAGTGTTTTGAGCTTCAACCCTCTGGCACATCATCGGCCTAATCACGTGGCCGTCTTCATGAAGAGTCTTAACTCAGAAATTTAGCCATTTGTGGACTTTATTTCTTTTATTTGAATTTCCAATTTTTTGCCTTAATATAGAGTAGCTGTCTTAAAAGTCTTTTTTATGTATCATGCTAACCGTCAAAACTCTTTGCAACAACCCGAGGTATAAACAGATGGTAAAAATGTATTTGGTCAAAGATGTGGTCAAATAAGGATGTCATCACTAAGACGTAGGAAACATAAACCAAACCGTTTCATGGAAATCCCAAATGAACGACTTGAAGTTAGGTAATCATCAAAGCTCAAAAACTATAGATAGAGAACTGGAATTCAGGGACTCAAGGAGATAACCATTCTAAACAGATTCCTTAGTGTTCTTACAAATGCCAAAAAATCACACTTTGAGAATACCATCATTGTTGAAATCGAGATTGTCGTTGCTATGCTTGTAAACAGTTCCACGATTGGTCTTTATTGAATCCGGTTTCCCATGCGAAAAAATAACAATATAATAAGTATAAACAAGAATTTATTAAAGTCCTTTTCTTATAATAAATGCTGATCAGCAAACTATAAACAGAAGGATAACCTATAGACGAAAGACAGGTTTAAAACTGCGAATTGAAATCCAGTTGGCCCACAAACGAAGAAGTCTGATGCCATTGAAAGACTGATACCAAGTTGGAGTTGCACAACTGCAGATGCGCAAGAATGCATATTTTCCAGAGAATTCCAGAAACTTGTCAAACTAAATAAAAGATATACAACACAGAAACGTCAGCCGTAAATACAGCCGGAAATTTGAAGCCTACACGACCAACGTCAATAAATTTCAAAAAAACAAAACAGGAGACAAATCTGGATCGATCAAATGGATTGAACAGAAGTTTTTTGAGTGAATTTAAAAAAACAAATAAGGCCTTTGAATAAGGTGAAGCATCTTTTTGCTAACTACGGAGTTCAAAAAAATACGCTACAAAGCCTTTGTTGAGGCTAAGAAACAAAAAACAAAAACAGATTCTTTGTATCTAAGAATGGACTTATCACATTTCCACCGATATCGCCAACTCCAAAAGTTTTTCATAATTAATGAAAGCCTATATTAAAAATGTACGAATTCAGCCGATTCACTTACGGTGTAATTCATTAATTCCGTGACCTTTTGTATTTTGATCTTCCTAAATTATTTGAATATCAAAATTGGATTACGCTTCTTTTGAATTTCGGGAATCTTTGACGTTCTCCATTGTATTTATTCTTAACCTTATTTAAAAGCTGATAAGATTTTTTTCGAAATGAATATTGAATTTTTTGATACGACATATTTAAATAATATGAGTGTCTTAGTAGAGAAATGAAAGAATTTTTGTTGTGTTGCGGAAAGCGTGTAGCAGTATTAGATCGGTGTAAAGAAACAAATAATAATAATAATAATAAACTTTATTACAAACAAATATGGCACATGAAAAACAATACAAACAAAATCAAAATCATTTAAGATAAATAAACACATTCAAGTGCAGTCTTGGACACCCTCACTAGGCATAGCCTGTGTCGAGTAGTGTCCATAGAAACAGCCTTCTTCTTGAAAACCACAAAGGGAAAACGATACAATACACACTCAAGGAAAGGAACATCGTAACAGTATAAAAAGAAAGTTAAATAAAAATATTTAACAGTGAAAAGAGTAAAATCATATTGCATCTATAATGTACCTAATCGAAAAGAAAAACAGAATGGTCAAATACAATATTATATGGTCAAATACAATATTATATATGGTCAAATACAATATTTATATAAATCACTCATTTGTGAGTGGAAATGCATAAAAAAAGGAAATACAATATTACCTAGTATGTATCATCATCAATCTTCACTCGTCCAGTATTGGACATTGGCCTCGCTTCACGACTTCTACGATTCTCTGTCTCTTGCTATTCTATGCCGTTGATTGCCGGCCACTCTCCTAATATCGTCAGACCACCTCATCTGTGGTCTACCTAGGTTTCTATGACCAGTTCTTGGTCTCCACTCTAGGCTTTTCTGGTCCATCTATCATCAGCTGTTGTTCTCAGTATATGTCCGGCGTAGTATTAATAACTACATTATTCACGCTATTTTATATGTCACATCGGCAACTTTGGTCCTTTTTGTCCAAATTTCGCCTACAGTCTCTCAGATTAATGTTTAACATCCTTCTCTTCATCGCTTGTTGTGTTCTTTGGAGTTTTTGTATTGAACGTTTCATAAAGGTGGTACATTGTTTAAAAACCATAATATGCCAATACTTACTGGAAGGATGCAGTCATCATTTTCTTGAGTTGAGATGCGAATCGCTTGGACTTGAGTATATAGGACAGTTTACAAAATGCAGAAAATATTATGTATTATGGCGAAATTTCTGCATTATTCACTAATCCCAGTTGCCTTGTTGTTTAAAGTACTAAGACTCATCATTTTTTCCGGTTGTTTCTTGAAATTTCTGCCTAGGATTGACCTGTTTCAGATTGAACTAGACCATTCCCATAGAAAAATAGCTCACTCAGTAGATTCGACCGGCCATATTGACACATTTGTATCTTCTTTAACACTCGATCTAAGGCTGTAAAATTCATCTCCTTCAACACCAATCCTTCAACTCTGCTAGAATAAAAGCCTGTCTGGCCTCTTGCGAGGTCGATTCCCAGCTATCCTTTCACCTTCTTGGTGGTCCGTCTGGTAGGCGTCTTACATGGGTTCGGCCGTGCAATGCCATGTAAGAGACTCTGGTTGAGTCCATTCTCCTCACAGGTGCCTGGTGTAAACCAGAACATTTTTCGTTGCCTTCCTCATCTCACTATATCCTTGAACTTGCATATTTCTCCGACCCTCTTAAGTCTATCTCTGAAGGTCTTCCCGGCTATGCTTGCTTAAATGCCGGCTAAGTCGCGATGCGGAAACACTTATTTTTTTTTTCATTTGTCCTCTCTCTTGTAACGCACCGTAACGTCTTACAACCTTATTTCCCGGATTTGCGTTACTTTTTACTTGAACGGCCCCTAATCGATTTTTTTTTTTTTATTTAAATTGAATAAGCTCTCTTTCGTACTACGGGGTAGGTATAATGTTATTTATGTAAACTGTATGGGGGTGAGCCATCAAAAAGCAATAATAATTGGTAACATAAAGTAAACAGCTCATCTCTTTCTACCCCTTAAACTAGTTATAAGAAATAATAATAATAATAATATTTCGACCTATTTCAATTTTCCCGGATAATAATAATAATTATTTTCATCCACTTTGTTTTGAGAGTGGATGAAATTCGGTGGGTGGCCGTGGGTGAAGGGGATGATAACTGGAGAGAATCTCAATTTAACGATAACATTCCTATTTGATTATATTAATAACATTAATAATAAAATTGAAATATTTATCAATACCCGGAAAATTCAATTAATATTATCTAGTAATGATAAACGAAGGTTGGACGGAAATAGTTGAGCAAAACTACTATCAGCTATTGTTTGTAGCTATAAATAAATTATTATCATTGTAATCATAATAATACTGTGATTATCCTCTTTCGATGATGTTGACATATTCCCGGTTTAAGTAGATTTTACATTGAAAGGATTTGTATTTTTTCCGGGTGAACGTATATTTTCGTAATTTATATATTATAAAAGATAAATATATATTCACTCGGAAAAATAACACATGTTTTTTTTCAATCTATCAAAAAAATTATCATTTAGTCTTTCTTGTTTTATATTTTTTCCGGGTCAATGTATATTATATATAAATATTCACCAAAAAAAAATATTGATGGTTTATTCAAGCTTTCGAAACGTAGTTTTGCTTTTGTGTGTAATAAATTACCGTGTGATTATAATGATAGAAATACTCTCATAAATCATCTTTCGATGATGTTGACATAATATTCCCGGTAAAAGTAGATTTTACATCGAAAGGATTTGTATTTTTCCGGGTGAACGTATATTTTCTTAATTTATATATTATCGGCGCTGACTTCCGCAACCCATCGTTTTCGTTTTTGTTTTTTTTTTGTTTGTAGGTGTGTGAATGTTTTTGTATGTGTAGGTATATGCTATAAAAAATGTTAGTAAAAAGGAAAAATTAAAAAAATGTAAAAAAAAAATGTAAAAAAAGAAAAAAAAAGAAAAAAAAAACAATTTGATGTTAACTTAACAAGAGTAGGTACATGAAGAAGAATTTCCCTCCCGAAGCACGAGTATATACTCATTTTCGGTAGGTATCTTGTTTGTATATTTTAGTTGTTAATTATTATCTGTAAGCATGTTATTTTTATATTTGTATATATTATCAATAAAGGCTTTATATTATTATTATTATTGAAGAGGAATATATATTCACTCAGAAAAAAATTACAAATGTTTTTTTTCAATCTATCAAAAAATTTGTCATTTAGTCTTTCTTGTTTTATATTTTTTCCGGGTCAATGTATATTATATATAAATAATCACCCGGAAATTATTACGAATGTTTTAATCAATCTTTCAAAAAAATCAAGTTATACCTAAATAACCACGTGAAATACTGTTTTTCCTCTTTCGTTGATGTCGATGCATATTATTCTCCCGGTTGAAGTAGATTATTTTACATTAAACGAATTTATCCTTATATACTTCCGGGTCACGGTATATTTTATCGATGGTACCTACGTCTACATATTGTGAATACATTTTCAAACGCTCAAAACATTAGATAAAATAAATAATTCAATTTCTTTCCGGGAAACTTAAAGAATTAGAAGTATATTTATTAATACGAATTGCCATCTCTCGGTCACAAAATATAATGTGGGTCGGTCGTATATTGCATTTTAATACGCAATTTGGAAGGAAAATAATATTTTCAATTAGCTATTGTGCGTCTTTATGTGTCGATAAAATCCAGAATCTTTTGTCTTTATAAATGCTCCGTAAAGACAAAATAGGAACGATACAAAACACAGCTGGAAAAGGAAATGAAACTTTATTAACATTCTCATTCAGTTGTCAATAGCAGATCCGTAGTACAGAACACACTGCGCTAGCAATTATTATAATAATGTTATTTTTCTATACCTACATAATACTCGTATAGGCGTTTGCGTGTTTTATTTCTGATTTTACTTTGAACTTATATACAGTAAGTGTTCGATTTACGAGCTTAATCCGTACCATTTCGTTATTTACAAATTTTACTGTAGATTTTTAAAGGCTTTTGATAGTGCCTAAAAATGCAAAAAAAAAAATATAATTGATTTGGTTGTCATTACAAGAACGTTTCTTTATATGTTTTTTCATAATCATCTTGTTCGTTGCACAGATGCGTTTTATTTACCCATCACGCAGTATGGTGTAAGGAGTAGGCAGTGAGAACGGACCTCTTCTTTTTTCTATCAAAGCACACTACTTTCGCTTCTTCCGCCGACATACAATCTTTTTTTCATCCCTCACTCTTCTGTTGCTTCTTACCTGCCCTACTCTCGTTATCTGAAGCATTTGCTGAACGAACTATTCGTAAATCGTTCACTCACTGTATCATCCGAAATAATACTTTTCGTATATGTAATTTCCTGTGAAAAATTCTTGCAAAAAATAGAAAGCTATTTTCGAAGATAGGTTTCGTGTTGACATTTGAAGATCAAACAATTCATCCAATAATGATTGCCTATAAATAATTTGATCTCCGACGCCTTCTTCAAAGAAATATCCTGATGAAAAAGCCAAACTTTTTCAACGACTTCAACCTTCTCAATTTGTTGACGTTAATTCAAGATAGCTTTTTTGGACTTTCATAACGTTTTTCTTTTTCTGTTCTTATTTTTTAATTTTATTATGTAACTAACATGTACGTCGTACATCCATTTAAAACATGTTTGTCCGTACCCGAACAATGGAATTTAAGCCATTTTCTCTATCTCTACATATGTTCCATAAGTTCTCTATGTGATTAATTTCACTATGCGCTATTATACTTTATTCGTGTAACTAGCTTATACCCGTCATGCTTTACGTTTTTAATTCCGATTGTCAGGCTTGATCGGTAGGTAATTAAACAGGTTCTAGTCTAGCTTCCCATTGCTTAACAGACCTCTATAACTGACATAAGCACAGAAAAAGAAGAATGACTTTTTTACCGACCTCATAATATTATACGAACCTACCGACATAATTTGCAAGTTTTCATAGAGAGAGCTCTATGGTTTGAATCTTAGCTACATTCCGTACACCCTCTAATGTGTGATAATTAATTAGGCATTCCACCCATAGAGGGTGATTTGTGATATGTTTTTGAGAAATTTGTATGAAGATCCTAAAAAATAGAGTTTTTTAAATAGCTTGTAACAGTTATTTTTCACGTTTAATATCGAGTAGCAGTGTATGCTAATTAAGGAACACATCTATGCGTCGTCAGGATGGGTAGCGCTCCGAGCGGCAATACTAAGTATTAAACATGTCGTATCTGGACACTATATATTAGAGGTGAACATGGCAACGGCGAGAGAAAAAGATCAGACGCCCTGACGAGAATGTAATTCTTTTATTGTGTTAATTTTAAATCACCATTTAGTTTAAGTGAAACTAGTTATTGTGGGATAAATTGTTAAGGGTTTTCAAATGTGTCGCGAGCCCGTATTAATTGGCAGGTATGTAGTTGAGAAATTTATAAGTAATTGTGATTAAATTATTTTTTCATAGTGTTGATACGCAACATTACTAATTTTCGTTAAAGATTTTTTGGTAACTAGCATGACACGATTTGTATTCTTATTTCAGAATACGGGTCGCTGGCTTGGGATAAAAATACCTGGGCTTAATTATCGCTTGCTTGGGATAAAAATACCTGGGCTTAATTATCGCTGGCTTGGGGTAGAAATACCTAAGCTTAAGTATCGCTGGCTTAGGATATAAATACCTAGGTTTGAGAATGGATATATAATTGCTAACTTGAGCTAGATGTCCCTGCGTTTGAAAGTTTAAATCGATGGGTTGGGGTCGTGAAGTATATCATGCCGTCTTGTATAGTCATGATGAGGCAAATTGTACAGGAGGGAATCTGGGGATGATCCAGGTATAACTCGAGCTGTCCACGGATTTGAGGGTCAATAAACTTGGAAAGTGGTGGTTCCTTCTTGCGATGCGGGAATCGTAATTTCAAGTATTGAACGTCTACCATGGATGTGAATCTGGTGAGCGTAGCGGCAAATCAGGATTAATTTAGTTAAGTCGAAGTTTTCTTAATTTATGTAGTATTTGCTTTTGGTGACCACACGAATCGTTGTAGTATTTTGTTTGATGAAGCTGTGAATACGCTTGTTAAATTTACCTTTTTTTTTTTTTTATATATTCTTTTGTACCTATGGTTGTACGTTTGACTCGCAACGGTTGAAATACCGTATGTACATAAAGGCGAGGAAAGAAATTGAAGTAATATTCAATTAATATTAGCGCATGCTATCAACTTTTTAGACCACATGGTGGACGCGATTCTTATGAAAACACGTTCAATATCTGTTGCAAACATCACATTTGTATGAGTGCTATTTCAATGTTAGTATGTGTACCATTAGGGCTTACGACCTTCATCAATCATGATGGCTGGTTTAGTTGTGATCACCTTTACGTACAACGTTCACCATTTAAGTACACTGATTCGAATATTTTTCTCCCAGTGCCACGCTGGGGATGCCATCATGATTGATGAAGGTCGTAAGCCCTAATGGTACACATACTAACATTGAAATAGCACTCATACAAATGTGATGTTTGCAACAGATATTGAACGTGTTTTCATAATATTCAATTGTAGTCGAAGTAGTTTATTTTGATATTTGAGAAATTCTACCAGTCTATAAGATAGTATTTGGAGGAAATTACAGTTACTTTCTACCGAAGAAAGTCTTTTGAGTTAATTAACGACTGGAATGTTTTTTTGATTAGTTTTAAGAAAATGTTAATATTTGTAGAATCTGTAGAGAATTTTTTATGAAATTTGATCATATTTGTTTTGATTTGGTCTTGAAATTAAACGATGTTCAATTTGTTATTAATTTACTTCTTTCATTTGAACATAATGTTGTGTTGTCTAATTGCCCTCTAAAGGAAATGGTATTTGGTAGGCTTGCATCGTAACCCTATCTTGAGAAAAGAGTTAAAATCAAACATGCTTGATAGTTGAGAATTTTATTTTAGTAGCCGGGCATCACATAATGAAGGTAATGTGATTAAGTAAATATTCTAGAATCTTTTAGAAGATTTATTGTGGATGAGACCACACTCTCTTAAGCCTCTCTCCTGATGGCAGACCACAACGAGCGGTTTGAAAGAGGACTTCAGTCCTAATTCAGGCAGCTTATTTGTGTGCATGACTTTTCTCGAGTACTGGAGATTATGAGGTGTCTCTGGTCCTCGAGGAAAAAGTGTTACAAGCTGTAAATATTATATTAAAGTTAATGCAGCAAATTGTATTTAAGAACCTTCTCCACCATTTTGTACGGCTCTGGGCATATTAATATCTGACCTTAAAGTCTGTTTTCTACGATTGATGCGCCTTCAAAAATATAAACTGACTAAAATATTATGTAGATTTTATGTAACTAGGTATCCAGCTACCTTTTTAAAGGAGACTCGCACTTAGCTGTGCAGACTGCGGATGACAGGAGGATGAAGGCGTTTAGCTCACAGAATGATGCTTTAACATAGATCACGAGTTATTATTATTCAACTATGGTTGATTTTCATGTTTTGGTTAAATTTATTCTATCTTGTGTAGGATAAATAAACGTATTTTGAAGCTACCACTTCTGTAGAATTGGATAAAAACAAACGTAAAATTTAAATACCTATTTGAGTTATGTGTATTTTAGAAGTTGACTATCGATTTCCTTAATTTAATGCCCCACAAGTACAAAGCCTGATACGAGTAAAACATAAGTTATAGATGGACTCATTACGCAGTACCAGCTTACTTAATATGATTATATTATTATAAATGATTTTCATGCTCAGTCATAAACTTTAATACGGCTCGAGGATTTAATTGGAAAAGTCCTATTTACTAGCTGTTTTACCCCATCAATTTAAGGAGGAACATATTCCAGATAATTTTAAATCTCTAATAATATGAATTAAAGTCGGGTTAGTGCGAACACTTGAGATCGGCTCAACAGATTCTTCCGATGTGTGATTTATTTGATTCTTCTCCGCTCCGGATAACAGAAAAACTAATAAAAAGTTGAAAAATTGATAACAGATAATATTATAAAATATAATATTAAAGTTACTACGGAACGAATTTCATGCGACGTCATCTTTGTAAAAATCTAAAAATTTGTCTTCTGCACCCGCACCCTCTCATTCTCGCATATATAATTGACACTCTTACAATACCCAATTTCACTATTATATTCTCACGTTGATCCCGTCTGAGATCCCGGAAGAGCAGTGCACAATGAACGGGCCGCCTCAGGTTAGGGTCCACAGGACAACGTCTGTCGGGAAAACCAGTTGGATATATTTCAACATATTATTAAATTGAATTTTAAGCTGATTATTATTAGTACACTAAATACAATACAATCTCCTTATGAACCCCACTCAGGGATATGGGGAGGCAACAAAAGCTCTCTAAGATCTTGCGAAATGCTTATGACTTCCTCCCACAACACGTCAAACTCCCTCAGCTCTACCTCAAAAGAACAGAACTTCGAGACCCTGATGGTAGGAAGAACAGCGCTCTCCTCAGCCAACTGTCATTCCGAATCTTTAACACATGTCCATCTCCTCTCCATACGGTAGTTCCACCTTTTAGTCAAGATTCTCGTGATGCACTTCGTTCCGAAAGTGGTTACTTGAGACTTTTTATGCCTGGGCTTTGGTCAGGTACCAGGACTCACACACATACACGAGAGTGAGCAACACACACCTGTTCATGTTGTTAAGATCGTCCTTTGCCATATTGATTCCAAACAAAAAGAGAGTTTGAACCTACGACTTTAAAGAACCTGCCTTGGAACTACGTAGATGCAGATTTTTTTTTCGAAATTACTTTGGGCACACATTTAACATATCTACCTTCTTTCCGTCCTTCTCAGCCTGTATCAGTCCACTCCTGGATAAAGGCCTCCTCCAGACTCTTCCACGTCCCCCGACCCTGTGCAACCTGCATCCACTGCCAGCGAACGGTTCTTACGTTGTCGGTTGTCGTCCCTCCATCGAAGCTGTGGACTGCCATGGTTTCTAATAATAATTGTAGTCCTAGGGCGTCAACATAAGTTTTCTGCGAAAATCAAAGCTTGTATGCTCATGACCTTTGAATTAGCAAATTTATAAGACATCTTTTGGACTAATCGTTTTAAGCAACTCAATTTGAGTCTTCTTCCTGGCACTTGTCCCAGCTTACTGCCTCTGGAGGCTGCTAGGGTCGGGTCGTCTCGTTCACAGGTTATATATACTCTCTTCTATTCCTTATGACCCTCTCGTATAGGGCGTTTCTCTGCAGGATCTTGTCGCACTGTTGCATCCATGTATTGATTTTCGGGTTTCCCTCTTGATGAAGGTCGAGGGTGTGTTCGATCAACTCAATTTTAGTAATATTTAAAAAAAAATTAGATGAAGCTTCATACATCTAGTTGGATCTTTTTAAGTAGTACAGAATTTGACGTCAAAAATAATTACTAAGCAATGATAGTTTGATGTGGTATTTAAATACACATGTTAAAACAAAAATGACATTCCAGAATTTTGAATATTAATATTTAAATTGTCTTGAAAGTGCTTACGTGGTAACTTTGGTAATAATAAAGTAATATTCCACAATAATGATTTTATTCAAGACTTACACGCAAATGTTTTCTGCTTATTTGACCCTCTAATAACTGTTGTGGAAGCTTGCAAGCCTTTCGTTGTAGCACGCTATCTTTTAAAAACAGAGTAATTTTGCTGCAACATTGTATTCCTGTGTGGAAAGATTCAATTAATTATCATTGTTGACGATAATTTTTACAATTCAATTAAAATGCCGCTATTTTCTAGCTTTTTTTTTTTTTCTTTTATTCAACCCTTCATTGCGCTGAATATTGCGCAGTGTTTATGACCTCCACCCACACCATGTCCATATCCCTCAGCTCTGCTTCTACGAAGCGGAACCCGGTATGAGAGGGTCTTCTATGGCTTTGGGAATTTGATGGATGGAAGAACAGCCCTCTACTCGGTCAACTGACATTCGACTTCAAAATTCACTAATCAAGAATTTTTATGACAAGATATTTTTTGAAAATTACAATCAAAATTTTTGTTGGTGTAGCGTTTCTTGCATTTATACTTCATAGTAAATAACTAGATTTTTTTAGAACTGTCGAAATCAACCTTATTATACATAGGTACATATTATTAGAGAACTGAATAATGATAAATGTGCATTTATCATGGACTTGTTTATCAGTATCCTTTGGTATCTTATAAATAAATTAGCTCTCCTCCTACAAGAAAGACCACCAAAGAAATGGATAGAAACAGAAGCCTAACATAAGAATAAGAGGAATTTATGATAAGAAAACTGTTCTAATCAAAATATTGTCTGCCAAAATGAATAATTAACATAGGGTGTTGAAGAGTGATAAGGATAGAAAAAAGAAAATAGAAGGAGAGAGAGGTATTATATACCCTACCCTATGCAGCGGAGTCTGATACGCCGAAATAAATCCTCCAAATAGGTCGTCCACAGTTTTATCACGTACAGAGCCTATGTCAAAAATTTCAGCTCAACCGAGGTTTGTCCGTAGTGCGTTCATTATTATTATTTTTGCTGCCACAGTGGGGTGGCCCTAGGTGCGATCAAAATATACCAGATATATTTGAAAAATTCTGTCCCAAAAACATGTTCTAAAATGATTTGAAATGAAATAAATTTTTACAAAGAGGATGTCATTTGATAATTTGAAGTAACTACCTATCTTGAAAATTAGGAGTTTTCGTGATAATATTGAATACATTTAGGTAAAATATTTTGATGAAGAATTCAGTGATAAGAGAAAAACAGTGAAAGGTAAAACTTATTGAAAAACCTAAACAAAATCTTCTGGTTTTAGGTCCAGAAAGATTACGAAAGGATAGTGTCTGATTATCAGAACAAAAATAACAAACAATTTTCTCTCTACACTTAGAAGAAAATTTGAAACATCCATACTATTTTCTGCGATACGAATTGCTGAAAATCACACTATTGTTTTATTTTTATCACCGATTTGAAACGATAGCTATTTTAACAATAATTATTTTGTCTACCTTTCGCAGCCGTATACATTTGGTTACAATAATTTTTCTTTACAAATATTATCTTTTGGCACAGCATCACTTAGTTTTCTTTGAGCTTTTCAGGTAAGCTTACTTAAAACTTATATTTAAAAAGACTGGGTATTATTCACCAATATACTATAAATATATAGGTTATATGTAAAAAAAGGGTTTTCGGAAACTTTAAGATCATTCCTCGCGTGTTTTGTTGTGATATTATTTTTTCTATATTTTATGAAAGTTTTTTTTTTCCTTGAGAAACTAAAATTAGTTTGTGATAATGTTCTATTCGAAAATAGCCGTGTATCTAGTTTTACCTGTGATTTTTTTTCAAACAATTCAGAAGTTAGCGTCATTAAAAGCAATACAATGTACCTATGCTGTAGAGTCCAGAAATATAAAAGTTTTCAAATATAGGTATTATGTTGAATGCAATATTTTCAAGAAATAACTAATATGGCGTTTTGATTGAGTTGGTTAGATATATTTGAGAAAAAAAGGATTAATTATTGTTACCCATTGATGATATTGCATGTTACTTTTTAAAATAGCAGGCCTTTCTCACATTCATATTTTTGGACAGATTATGTCGGAAGAAAAGTGCGAGCTACCACAGGGTACCTTCAATTATTGCGAATTTTTATTTGACGGCATTAAGTGGGGTCTTAAGGGAGTTTTTTGTATTTGGATTGGAATCTACATAAAGCACTCGTCATGTCATGTATTTTGCAGTCGCCTACACCCACCCAGCGCCGACACTCCTTATTTAGGTTATATGATAATTCCCCCAATTTCACAGTTCTGTGTAGAAATTGCGCTATTGCACGTTGCAAATATTGATGTGTGACTTTTTGCACATCTACTTCAATGCTTATCGTATAAGTATAGTCCAAGTTCATGTATTGTCTTCCTTAATGATTTTCGTGTATGCGGTCTAAACCACTTTTTATCAGCTCCAGCTTTCATTTATTTCTAGGTTTTGTCTGAGTGGTTCATTTCTGCTATTATGAGTAGATTTTAAGTTCTCACTGTCTGCTTTTCATTCATCATTATATACAGAGTTTATTCGTAATTTATATTATTTTCTCACCTTACTTTCCACAAAATAGTTTTCAATTTTGTAGTCATGCTGAATAATTACGTCCATTTTAAAGGGCATACGTCATACATTTGGTCTTTCCGTCTTCTCAGATCTGAAACAAACTATGAGACATGACGTGACAAAATGTCAATGTTAATTCATCTAGGATGATAATCTCGTAGATCCTATTATTATTATTGCCATACGAACGTGACTGTTTTACGGATTAGGCCCACTATATAAAACGGCATTTTTCTGGCACGCCGAACCCTTTCATAAATAATGTATGAGATAACAGACTTATTGTTAATAACATTGTTTTATGGGATGTAGAAGTAGGGGGTGAGAGAGTGTTAATTATTGTCCGGTCATCTATCTGTCTATCTCGTTCTTAAATCACTCTTTCTCTCTCTTTTTCCCTACCTCCTTTCATCACCTGATTTTATTAAGATTAATAATTCTCGGCGTAAAATTTATAACGTAGGGTAATGTGAAAAAATAACGGATCACTTTTTAAAGATTCATATTTTTGGAAGTCGAGAATAATCAAAATCCTTTGATATACAAAAGAGGTTAGCAGATCACATAGTGCTCTTTGCAAACACAAAAGATGAATTTACAATAATTTTAGATGATCTCAAAAATTAATACATTAATGTGGAACTGATAATGAATATTAGACTAAGATTATAATATTAGACACCAAAATCATACCTATCTATAACAGATTTAATAAACTATTGAAACTCAAAATATAACAACAAGGTACGGGTCTTATGTTTGTTCGGGTCACAATTTGAAACTGGGAAGGGATGAAAATGGAAGCCGAACTGGAAAAGTGAATGAATCTTCATCTCCGATCTCACTCCTCCGGATTGGCTTGCAGCAAAGGTTTGCATCTAATTTTCCATTATTCCTTTTCTCAATTTGACCACAGATGAACAAAAGAATACATGCTACAATGTCAAATACATCGAAGTGTGTGTGAGTATCAAATACATAACAGTCGTGTTTGTATTTTTTTTTTATTGATTTAATCTTTTTTTATGCATATTTAAAAAAAAAAAACATTAGTATTCGCAACTCCTTCTTGGTGTAACATTGTTTGTTCCAATTATAAGGAGATTGTATAATATGTACATAAGTGATTTTATTTTTAAATTCATAAAAACAATATGTTTAATACATTTTATAAAAAATGTTGACAACATAAAAATTAATATCATAATTTCACCTCCTATCTTCTGAATAAGAAAAAAAATATTTTTATCTGACGGTTTCTTTTGTCTGCGAAAAAAAATTTACCTAAATACCCAATTAATTTTTTTTACTACAAAAAAAAAACCTTTTATTCAAATCTGGTTATGATTTTGATTTTTTTTTTTCAAAAACGTTTTGTATTTTTTTTTCGAATAATATAAATTTACGTTTTAACAAAGACCGTGAGTAAAAAAAAATAATAATAATTAGCAATTATTATATCGATGCCCTTTGAAGTGCGTTCAGTAGACTCATTGCCTACCCCCAAAGGTGGGTATAGGGTTAAATAGGGTTGTTTATTCACAATTATTTTAATCTTCGTATTATTTTAATCATTGATTTAACCGTGAACCCTTTTAATTTGTTTTATAAAAAGAAATAATTAACCGTAATTAACATTTTTACTTATAAACTCTGATGGCTTTTTTAATTGAATTTAAGTGATTTTAAAAACAATCAGATATTTTTTTTTTTGCTTTTAATAGATTTAATAAATGTCGTTCGTGAGGTAATAAGTTTTCATACTATTTATCAACCTTAAGTCTTGCTAAAAATAAGAAAGTAATGGTAGATGACACCATATCACCAATGTCATTAGAACATTACTTTTATTGTTTACTGTTTTTATCAAAAAGTTGGTCTTCTAACAATTTATCAACCATGCCTTTCGCGTAACTAATTGCCCTCCGAGTTTTGGTCTTCTGGTTCTTTTTAGAAGCTCCAATCCTTCATTCGGTGCAAATGACCCAGCCAGTGCAGTGTGTTAATCTCAATAAACCTGACTACGTTGATATCCTTGTAGAGATCATAGAGTTTGAAAAATTGACTGGTCATAGATAGCATCACGCATGAATGGCAGGACCAAATTCGCTAATTATTTTATTGTTGTGTTTGCTATTGTCTGGAGAAGGTTCTTATAAAAGAATAAAATAAGAAAGTGTCGTAAAGAACGTCAGAAAACTTAAGTGCTTTTTACAATATAATTTACTTCTCATTTTGAAATTTAATTGGCGTTTTGAGAATGTGTAAGTTGTTTGATAATCAGTCTAATCGGCAGAATGTGGATGGAAAATATACGATTTAAAACAGACGCATCGCCAGGAATTACATAGATTAAAAGGTAATCAATTTAGGTATCATTTTACAAATACGAATTCAAAATTCATAGTTGGACCACGTCTGAGGGTAGTCGGGAAAGCTGGTACGAAATAAAGCAATTTTATTCCGTGCATTTGAATGTCAGTAAAACGATTGGTCAGATTTAATATTTTAATTAAATTTTGAATTATAAAAGGGACGTTGTTGCCTCCCTACGTCCCAAGTGGGTAAAAAAGTGATCGGTTAGTTAGTTGGAAGGCTCTTGTTTCCTCCCTATTCCCCAAAGGGGGGCGTTAAGGGAGTTTGGATTTGGATAGTTAGTTACAAAAATGATAATTCGTATTAATATCAGCTTTCCAAATTTTCAGGATTCATGTAGGTATCAAAATATCTTATTTTACCTTTTACTGCACAATAAAAACATTATTTATTTATTATTTCTTTAGTTATCTACGCAACAAAAGTTTTATTTACATTTCAAAAAATAAAAAAAAAACATTTCATAAAACAACCCTTTCGTAAGCAAATGACAGAGCAATTAATAAAAAAAAAACACTACATACAGAAATAAAACCAGGATTTATCAAATCTCACCATGTCAGAGGAGGAATCACCTAGACCGCAGATTGGATTTTTTTTTCATATAATTGAATTTAATATTCACAGTCCCATCGGATATCTTATACTGTCTTTACCGTTTTATACAATAATGAAAGGACATCGGTTTTACAAGAACTCTCGAATCAATATTTCTTTCTGAATGTTATAAGATTTTTGACCAAAAATGTATAGGTAGGTTCTTTAATCCGCGTACGATTCTAGTCATACTTCGACAATCAGATATCGTTGGCGAAATTCAAATCGAAATATACCTTTACCTAAACGTATTATGAATGTAATGTTTGCAACAAAAAGTTTGACCGTTTGAAAAAAAACCGCTTAATTTTTTCATCAGACAACCCTGCCTATCGCGATTATTCAATGGCCGAGTAAATTAATTTTTATCATCAAAGTGAACATTTTCAATTAATGTCGTCTCAGTGATTCAAATAATTCTGTCATTCGGGGTAGGGGGCGCTGCAAGGGGTAGGTACGTCTAGATGTCACCCAGCATTAAATTATTATTCTCATTTTTTTTGTTTTTTTTTTTTTTATTTCAAACATTGAATAAAGTGTCGCTTTTGTTTAATTAAAATTTCATTCGTCATTCTATTATTTCTTTCTCTTTCTCATTTTAATTCGTTTCTTTTGTTATTATTGCCAATTATACTAAATTAAGACATTTATTCGTAAAGTCATTTTTTTTTTCGAATTCAACCACACAACCTTTGCGTCACCTATGTGAAAGATGTCGAAAGTGTATTTGTGTTCACTTTGGGTGAGCCCAGATTCAGAGCAAAAAAAAAAGTAAAAAAAAATTCATCAACATATTGTGCATTGTTCAACGCAAAGGATTACTCTGTTATGGCGAGCAATGCTTAATTTTGACAGAAAATAAATAAATAGAAAAAAAGTAAAAATATTTAAATATCGACACATTCTAATTCTAACTAGCAGTTAATCCTGAAAAGGGTCATGTACTGTATAATTATTGTCCTATTTATATAAGTCATAAAAATATAACAATCTATAATAGGTAAGTCGGTTCAGTTATATGAAATCCTCCAACTTTTGTTAATAGGAAAGGTCGTAGAGGTCCTGGCCGAAGGCAGATGTTTTGGTTGCGCTAGATGTAAAGGAATGGACCGGAATAGGAACGGTGGAGGAGTTGTTCCGGTTGGCGCGGAACCGAGGGCCCTTCGCAGAAGTGGTTGCCAACATCAGTCGGGGAGACCTGATACGGCACAAGCAGAAGAAAAATATCATGATCCCTTGCAGAATTCCAGTTTTTCTTTACACAATATGTTGAGAACTGGGGATAATTTGACAATAATAATTATTCTCGTACCAACAGTTGTATGTATATAAGAAACTCTGATCCAGCATCACATTTTTACATCTTAGAAAAAATAACAACTAATGACTCTAACAATTCATTACTAATGTTCGATTTTTAAATGGAACAAACCACTACGGGCTTACGACCGTCTTCTACTGTTATTTCGAAGGCTGGCTTAGTGTGATCACTTTACGTTAACAATTTTCGCCATTAGGTGGTAATGTTTGTCTACGAAACTCCTAATCATGAGAATTCTCAACAATGTTCAACATGTCGAAAAATCTCATGTAGGTATGCAACAAGTAGAAATTTAATAATAAATGAAATATAGAGATAAAAATTGGAAATTATTGAGAACAACAACCAAATTTAAAGACTGTGACTGCTGTCATGTATTTGGCGCCACGACTATATCCATTTTTGTTACTGTCTCATATTTATTGCCTATTGGCTTTGTTGGTGCACAACGTTCTAATTATGTCTAGATTCTTGTGACTTTTTTTTTACATATTATGATAAATCTCCGGATACCAGCTATTAATAATTATCATAGTACCTGACGCTCGTCGAAAATTATTATAGGTTTAAAAAGTCAGTCATTGTGTCTTAAAATACAGATCTACAGACGAAAATCTTATATAGGTACCTATTACAATAATAAACAAATTTAAAATAATATAGTTCAGCTATATTCTAATTATAAACTATATCGATCTCATAACGGTGTACTGTAACACATACCTTTTTATTGCTAGATTTTCAAGTTAAAAAGAGAGGAACTTTCTCGATAAAGGTATTCTGAGAAGTCAAGAATCTTGTCAGTGGTGCAATGTGGTGTATATCCTGTATTTTATGTGTGATGACTTGTCCTGTAATTCTTTGCATTGTCTTGTAATTGTGTATTATCACTATAATAGGCAGTTCAATTATTTTTATGATTAAAATAAATCATTATTATCATTATGAAATAAGAATAATAATTGATTTTTTATGTTTCTTGAAATAAGGATCACTCGTCACCGTGTGACGAAGTAATAAACAAATAATTTACTCACTTCTCTAGTAGGTACCTACTTTTAAAATAATATTAAATTTAACAATAATTTTCAAATAATCTATATAAAAATGTAAACTTTTTTTTAAAATATTGACATAGTTGCTTGTTTAGAATTAGTTTTTTCAAATTTCTAAGACACATGACCCCTATATATTTACCTTTAAGTAGGTACCTACTTGACTGATCCATACACAATAGAAATTGCTTAAAAAACAGAATATTATAATCAAAATTTTAATTCTTTAAAATTTTATTTTATTTAATGAGGTTGCCGACGAAGAATAGCACCTCTGCTCTTTTTGCTGATTTTTCAACCATCCTGTAGGATTTCGGCAGGAAATCGAAAAATCAGATCGGGACCGTGAGGTTGACCACTTCACATCCTTAAATCTCAACTGGTCAGAAAAGGCTTAACGAGCCTTGGACGCCTTCAAGCGCAATGGAGAGCTCTTGATGCCTCCTTATGCTCCCGAGTGGGGCATAGGCCCCCGCATTGCTGGTTGGTTTGGGGGTAGTTCACGGCGGGCTTGATTTGTCCGGAGCCGGCTTTTTGGTTTGATTGCTTCGATCGAGCTAGGAGGTCGGTTTCGTGCGGGTCGGGTTTGCTGCGGATTGGTCTCCACCGGACTGGCTTGCGGTGTGCGGGGTACTTACCTTAAAGGGAGAATGTATGTATTTATTAATAATCAAAAAAATATCACCCCTCAGCATTACAGGTTTGCACCCTTTGCGCTGAACAGTACCTACACACTTAGGAATTATAATGTTGTGAAAATGCTTAAAATTATTATTTTATCTTCAATTAGTAATGATTTAAATCAGCGTTAAAAATACAATCACTTGGTCTATTATTTCTTTAGGATTTGTATAAGTATCTTCAAATAAATAAGAATGTCATGTCGGTTTTATATATTTTTAAAGCAAACCATATAAAGTTTATCAATTATTATTTTCAATATCATGTCAAATTGTATTTTTTCAATTTTCGTCATGCGATGATTTATTCAATTAAGTAAATTACTAAGATAGATATTGAATCACGCAATATTTTAATAACCTTATATATTATTATGTGCATTTCTTTTATATTATAGATTTTAATAATTACAAAAGTATATTTTACTAGCTAGTTACCCGTGGCTTCGCTCACGTGTTACTGTATTTGCTTTCTCTTCCTAAACAATGCAGAATTAATTATATTCGCATCAAAATTAATAATAATAAGAAACATCATCAACATTTCTTTTTTTAAATATATATTCTAAAATTTCCATTAAATTACTATATTTTTATTTATATTTGTCGTTATTAATCTGTATTTAAAAAATATGTGCTTCTTATACAAATAGAATCAGCCCGCGAACTTATAAATTTCGCTAACTTGACTGACATTGTTCTATGAGAATCCCAAAAAATAACTCGAATAACTTTTATTCCATCAAATGACGTTATTTGAAATCAATTTTTATATTGCTGGATATGAATAAAAAAATATTTTGGTCTCGAAAAGCAATGAAATTAGTGATCTTTAAAACACTTATTTCTATCTGCTTTGGGCATTTTTCAAGCTACAGACGTTTTTTTAACATTTCAATTTATATCTTTCACGTTGATTTGTTGTTGTTTGTCTGGTCGTAGGTTCGAAATTTAGTTCATAAATATCTTATCCTGAGCAAACACGACATAAAAAGAATAAACGATATCGGTCCAGCCGTTCAGGTCGAAGTAAATAACGTTAAACGTGAAAACTGTTAACGTTCCGAACGTTAACGTTTACCAAATTGAAAATGGTTTCCAAACAAAAAAAAATGCGTTTCGTCTTCAATATATGTAATAGCAGCGTCGTAATACTTCCAAAGATTTTGAGGTAACGTTTAACGTTAATTTTGAATAACTGACAGAATTATTTTTTTGACTCGGAATTTGGAACAGCATTGTTTAACGCACGTTGAACAACAGTTTTTATGTTATCTCTATGGAAATAACAACAAATTGTTAACGTTGGAGCTGTCGTTAATATTTCGACTTGGCCTCCAGGCGTGATGCGATGACCACGTAAAGTAGGTCTCCATTTTTATAATAACGTAATATTCTCCCTTTTAAGCCCCCCCGCTCACCGCAAGCCAGCCCGGAGGAAACCGCAGCAAACCCGATCCGCACAAAGCCAAACCCTAGCCCGATTGCCAAAAAGCCAGCCGCACACAAATCAAGCCCGTGGCGGTTCCCCCCAAACCACCCCATAATACGGGAGGCCTTGGACCCACTCAGGAGAATAGGTTAGGCATAAAGAACTCTCCATTGCGCTCGAAGTCGTCCGAGGCTCATTGTGCCTTTTCTAACCGGTTGAGGTTTAAGGAAGTGAGGTGGTCAACCTCAGTATTCTAATGGTATAAGTAATTGGCGTTCGACTATAAACGAATTTTCGACAATGTAGAGTAGGAAGAAAATTAACTGTCCACTGTTTATATTTTTTATTAGATGAAACGGATATCGGCAACTATCCGATATCCGGTCTATCCGGCGGCGTAAATAATATCCTGCCGGATACCGGATAGTAAAAAGAGACATGTTTGGATAACTCATTGATTTGTTTATTAAAGTATCACTTAAGAAATACACCTTATAATCACAAAATAAATTCTACAACTTAGAAAATTGATTATCAAGCATAAGGTAAATTATGGAGAGTAATTCTATATAATATTTCGTTATATAGACTATTAGACTATATAGAGGAAAACAGCAGCTTTGCTGGTCTTCGTAAGTAAGGGAAGTTTAATAAAACAACGTTTCGTCATATATCATCCTGGCTGAAGATGCAGATAGTTTCCGCGATTTTTGGAACAATAACGTTCCGGCAACGGAGTCAGTCCAATTGGTATATACCGCCTACGTAAGCGTAATTCATGCGTTGTACCCATGGTAATTTACGCACTGGCCGGGCTCTAGTAAGGACTTCTTTAGCATTCTACGAATTTTATAAATTTTTGAAAATAAAAACACCGATATTTTAAGGGGAGCGCTTTTCTTCCTCCCGCAAGGGTTCCGAAGACAAAGAAGATCTTCTCATACCGAGAGGGTCTTCCTCGTGTTCTGCTCCTTCGAAGCAGAGTTGAGGGATCTGGAAATGGTGTGTGAGGAGGTCATAATATCCGGCTAACTGCTATCCCTTTCGTCTCTATTTTTTATACGTTCCAGTGGACAGTTAATTTTTTCGCACTATACAGTGACGAAATGATATGGTCATTGACTGGCCAGTGTTTTCAAAACAATTATTTACGATCTATCCTAAAATGATGTGAGGATTTTGTAGATAATTTTAAAATTTAATATTTTGCACTTTTACTACATTTGATATAAAATAATTTACCTATTGACTTCATAATACTATTTACCTTTTTTCAACATAATATTATATCAA
Source organism: Mystacides longicornis (assembly GCA_963576905.1). Taxonomy (NCBI): domain Eukaryota; kingdom Metazoa; phylum Arthropoda; class Insecta; order Trichoptera; family Leptoceridae; genus Mystacides; species Mystacides longicornis. The sequence goes on along the minus strand of OY756439.1, from coordinate 2,430,584 downwards.
CTTGCTATTCATGGTTTACGCAATAAATTCAAAGCAAGATTACTCACATAGTTTTTTTTTTTTTTGCTAGTGTTTTTATGAAATGGCTTCAAATATTTTGACAGATCAAGACATAAAGAATTGCAATACAATCCAGATTCTTTTCGTGAACTTACCGTAAATTATTTTAGTAGAGATAATAAATTACTAAAATAGGTAGGTACCTACATAATGATTTTAATGTCGATCTTAAAAAAAACAATTCAGAATCGCTGTACAGGATGCATGGTACGAAAAATATATTGAAGTAGGTAGGTACGTAAAGTGTTTGTCTGAATTCACGGAAAGTGTATTATTTATCTCTTATATAAAAATGGAACGCTAATTTGCGCGGTCATCGTATGGGTAAGAACACGTTGAAAGCCGATTACGATCCGCGCCGACCAGCTCAAAGATTGTTGTCTATGGTTTCTATGCATTTAAATGGGCATCTCGGGAAGCGGGTTCCTGCTTTTTCTGTGGGTTTCCCCATTCAAATGCATAGTAACATTCTTTGCGCCGGTTGGCGCTAGTCAGAATCGGCATTCTACGTGTTTCTTACCCTATGAGAACAGCTGAACTTATATCGCCCATTTTTTTGTCGTGTTTGCTTTTGTCTGAAGGGTCTTATGAAAGAAAAAAGTTGCACGGAATAAAAATAAAACTTCCATATTATTATTACATTTTTTTCTAATTTTGAAATTAAATCAGGCGTTTGACAGGAATCAGTTGTTTGATGAATGATACGATTCACGGAATGCTGATAGTAAATAATATAATGATATGTTTTATAACAGATGCAGCGGTTACAGCAGTTAAAAAGGTAATAATGAATGTATCATTATACTAATTCAAATTCAATAATATAAGGACCACGTCGTCGTCTGTGTTAAATAACTTTAAACTGAAATCAACTTAAAGTTATACATAAAATCTCGAACATATTATTTATATTCCAAGGCGGGACGAAGTTTGACGGGTTGGCTAGTTCAAAACTATATTATTATTATAGATTACGCAATAGTTTCGACACGTGTATTGGAGAAAGTAGGTTGGGTTGGTTAGGTACCTACCTACGTATATGAATAAACATACATACACCGCGAGCTGGTCCGGTGCAGCGTGTATGAATATACACGCTGCACCGGACCAGCTCGCGTTGTATGTATGTTTATTGTATGAAACGATGTCGTCAATAAATTAAATTTTTAAAAAAGTTGTTAGGAAAAGTTCGAGATGTACTGCTATGATGTATGTATTTTTTATAGAAAAATAAATTATCTAGTTGTAGCGTTTCGGCGTTTATCGATATTTTTATAAAATTCTGAAATATAGGCACTGAAACTCGTAAATTTGTCATAAAAAAAATATTTTTCTTTATAAAAAAAGTTTGAGAAATGCTGGAACTTTTTCATTAAACTATATTTTAGATATTGTATTTTTCTATATACATGCACATTTTTAGGGTTCTAGATTTTATGGTTTTCGAGATATATGAAAAAATTAAATAAAAATTCAAAGGTTGATTACCCCTGACTGAAAAAAAAATTCAACATTCTGAGTATACAAATTTTGTATGCTTAAAGTATTCAATATTTTCTGAAATTTTAGGATCTGTGTATCAAGCGAATCAAAAGTTATAAAGAGGGGACGGATACACACACATACACGTTGGAAAAGTGCCCCTCACCCCCTCCCCTCTAATTACTGATATCTTTTGAAAACGAAATAGTATAATTTGACTCTTTCTGAAGAAATCATTTTTTTGAAATTTCTATAAAACCAGTTTTTACTTTTTAGGAGGCACTTAAAAATCATCCCTTTTTATATGTGCCCTTTTTCGTCCCTTTTAGTTAAATTTTGAAAAAATTGCCGAATATGCTAACACTCATTTCTATAGAAGAATTCATATGCCAAATCTCAAGTTCGTACCATGTCTAGTTTCCGAGATATTCGCATACTTTGAAAAACATTCAACCCTATTTTTCACCCCCTTAGGGGTGGAATTTCCAAAAATCCTTTCTTAGTGGAAGGTTTTGTATTGAGACCTACCTGATTTCCAAATTTCACTTCTCTACGATTAGCCGTTTGGGCTGTGCGTTGATGAGTCAGTCAGTCAGTCAGTCAGTCAATCAGTCAGTCAATCAGTCAGTCAGTCAGGCACTTTCCTTTATTATTATAGATTGGGTAAAGTAAATCGGTTATTTTTTTAAAAGGCAAATTTTATATAATATAATATAGTAAAAAAAAATCTATATAAAAAGTTTAAATCTGCAATTCTTCATGGCAAGATGAAAAGCGTCCCCACCTTCTTCCCTATTCCTCTACAACATCCAGTCCATCCTTACCCTAGGTATGTGTATCTCTTCATTTTGTATTTATATGTTTACATATATAATATGTATGTATTTTTATTATTTTTATTCTTATTTATTTTATTTTATTTTAAGTATACCTACTTTTGTTTTCTAATATAATTGTACCTATATTTTTAGCATTGTAATAATGTTGTCTTTGATTTTACTGGGTTGGCTGGCAGAGATCCTTCGGGATAAGTCCGCCCTTTAAACTGCCAAAGTTACTGTCGCCACATTGTATTTTGAAACAATAAAGTCATATTAATATATATTATTTTTATTAATATATCTAGTTATAAGTACCTACCTAGGTATAGGTAACCCAAGAATCATGCCTCTCTGTTATGCTTCTTTATTTCCTTGAACAAATCACTGCGAATATACGAATATGTAACAAACTAATGACTCCAACAATTCATTATTCATGTTTTTTATGGAACAAACCACTACGGACTTACGACCGTCTTCCACTGTTATTTCGAAGGCTGGCTTAGTGTGATTACTTTACGTTAACAACGTACGCCATAAGGTGATAATGTTTAAGTCTCCGAAACTCCTAATTATGAGAATTCTCGACATGTTCAACATGTAGAAAGATATGCAACAAGTAGATATTTAATAATTAATGAAATATAGAGATAAAAATTGGAAATTATTGAGAACAAGAGAGCAACCAAATAAAGAGACTGCGACTGCTGTCATGTAGGTATTTGGCGCCAGGATATGAATATATCAATTTTTGTTAATGTCTCATCTTATTGGCTTTGTTGCTGCGCATATAGTTTAACTTTTTAAGTTATCTATCTTTGTTAGCCCAATCAGAGGGTTAAATGAGGAGACGAAAACCATTATCTGGCGAAGACGAAGATCCATTATCTGGCGAATTCGGAATCCCACAAGGGACGGTATTGGGACCAATTTTGTTTATTTTATATTTAAATGATATATTTAATCTGAGATTAGAAGGGAAAATATTATCGTACGCTGATGACACCGTTGTACTGTGTAGCGCCCCCACATGGGACGAGGTAACAGATAAAGCCACAAATAGTGTAACAAATTTAAAAGAGTGGTTTGACGTAAACTTATTATCCTTAAACACAGACAAAACTGTTTTTATCCCTTTCACACTAACGAATAGATCACCTATCCCCGACATAAAAGTTTTAGCTTTCAGAGACTCAACAAAAGAATCTTTCGCAGAAATATCAAAATCAAATGAAACTAAATATCTAGGTGTAATAATTGATAGAAATCTGAATTTCAAATCACAAATTAAAGCCACGGTAAGTCGACTCAGAAAAAGCATATACATATTTAATAATTTGAAGAATATCTTGAAACCAAGTTTGCTTAAAATTGTTTATTATGCGTTTGTTCACTCAGTCCTGGTCTATGGAGTGACTGGATGGGGTGGGACGTATAAGACTAACCTTTTACCTGTAGAAGTGATACAAAGGATGATAATAAAAATAATAATAGGAAAACCAAGAGACCATCCAACTAAATTGATTTTTAGAGAATTTGCGGTACCAGAATTTCATCAGATAGTTAAAGAATCTGCAATCTTATTTTCCTACAGACATCATTACGTCCAAATTTTTTCTACCAGTAACGATGGACGAACTAGAGCACAACATAAAATAAAAATACCCAGAAACCAAACAAGTACCGCACAAAAGCGATGTTTTTATAGGGGGATCATGTTATTTAATGATCTCCCTGATGACATACGTGAAGTGCGGGACTTGGAAGTTTTTAAAAGGAAACTTAAAAAGCATATGTGACCTCAATCCGATAATTAGATTTTGTAGGGATGATTGTTTGACCTTCTTTTGTTTGCGTCTCTGAATTTTCTGGAGTTTGTATTATGTGTTTATGTGTTATTCCTTGTGCATTGTTATTATTATCAAGTTGATTGAATTAAGGTAATATGTTTTTGCATATTATTATATTCATGTTGTTAAATATTTTATTAATGTGTTTATTTACTCAATGTTAGCGATGCTCCTCTCTCGAACACGAGTCTTCGACTCTATCGGGAGAGAAACAACGTTTATTTTTTCTATTGTAACTTTTAATGTTTAAAATGTGATTTCTATTATTTCTGTACAAAGAATAAATTAAATAAAAAAAAAAAAAAAAAAAAAGAAAAGAACACTTAAATCGCTTGATCTTGTGTCTTTAAAAATAATGAAATATTTTTATTTGTTATCTCCTTTGCCATGTTAATTTGAAAATTTATAACACTTTTCTCCTCTCACACTCGACCAACACAAATTCACACATATAAAAAACAAATCCAATCAAAATTCCACCATCATCATCTATATATTAATGCGTGAAGGAAAAACTTTGTGACTATTTTTATGACAATTGCGCGGACGGAGTAGTATGATATTTCGCACACTTATACATAATTTATATAGAGAATGAAGGACGAATGCTAATATTTTATTTAAATATTGCGTATAAAATAGATTAAATCAATGAAAATATCATTACAAACACTAGGTACTGTAATGTTATGCATTTAATACTCACACACACTACATATAATGATCATTAACTTCATAGAAACAAATGTAAAATGAAAAGCGCCTCATAATGGGCAGAAAGCTTTCTGAAGACGGTATATTCGTGGAGCTGGAAATGGCGGGATATAAATTGAGAATACATTAATATAGTTTATCTATAATAATAAAGGAAAGTGCCTGACTGACTGACTGATTGACTGACTGACTCATCAACGCACAGCCCAAACGGCTAATCGTAGAGAAGTGAAATTTGGAAATCAGGTAGGTCTCAATACAAAACCTTCCACTAAGAAAGGATTTTTGGAAATTCCACCCCTAAGGGGGTGAAAATAAGGGTTGAATGTTTTTCAAAGTATGCAAATATCTCGGAAACTAGACATGGTACGAACTTGAGATTTGGCATATGAATTCTTCTATAGAAATGAGTGTTAGCGTATTTGGCAATTTTTCCAAAATTTAACTAAAAGGGACGAAAAAGGGCACATATAAAAAGGGATGATTTTTAAGTGCCTCCTAAAAAGTTTAAAACTGGTTTTATCGAAATTTCAAAAAAATGATTTCTTCAGAAAGAGTCAAATTATACTATTTCGTTTTCAAAAGATATCATTAATTAGAGGGTAGGGGGTGAGGGGCACTTTTCCAACGTGTATGTGTGTGTATCCGTCCCCTCTTTATAACTTTTGATTCGCTTGATGCACAGATCTAAAATTTCAGAAACTATTGAATACTTTAAGCATACAAAATTTGTATACTCAGAATTTTGAATTTTTTTTTCAGTCAGGGGTTATAAACCTTTGAATTTTTATTTAATTTTTCCATATATCTCGAAAACCATAAAATCTAGAACCCTAAAATTGTGTATGTATATAGAAAAATACAATATCTAAAATATAATTTAATGAAGAAGTTACACCATTTCTCAAACTTTTTTTATAAAGAAAAATATTTTTTTTATGACAAATTTACGAGTTTCAGTGCCTATATTTCAGAATTTTATAAAAATATCGAAAAACGCCGAAACGCTACAACTAGATAATTTATTTTTCTATAAAAAATACATACATCATAGCAGTACATCTCAAACTTTTCTTAACAATTTTTGTAAAAATTTAATTTATTGACGACATCGTTTCATACAATAAACATATGTACATACACCGCGAGCTGGTCCGGTGCAGCGTGTATGAATATATACGTAGGTAGGTATACCCAACCCAACCTACTTTCTCCAATACACGTGACGAAACTATTGCGTAATCTATAATAATAATAATATAATTTTGAACTAGCCGACCCGTCAAACTTCGTCCCGCCTTGGAATATAAATAATATGTTCGAGATTTTATGTATAACTTTAAGTTGATTTCAGTTTAAAGTTATTTAACACAGACGACGACGTGGTCCTTATATTATTGAATTTGAATTAGTATAATGATACAATTCATTATTACCTTTTTAACTACTGTAACCGCTGCATCTGTTATAAAACATATCATTATATTATTTACTATAAGCATTCCGTGAATCGTATCATTCATCAAACAACTGATTCCTGTCAAACGCCTGATTTAATTTCAAAATTAGAAAAAATCTAATAATAATATGGAAGTTTTATTTTTATTCCGTGCAACTTTTTTCTTTCATAAGACCCTTCAGACAAAAGCAAACACGACAAAAAAATGGGCGATATAAGTTCAGCTGTTCTCATAGGGTAAGAAACACGTAGAATGCCGATTCTGACTAGCGCCAACCGGCGCAAAGAATGTTACTATGCATTTGAATGGGGAAACCCACAGAAAAAGCAGGAACCCGCTTCCCGAGATGCCCATTTAAATGCATGGAAACCATAGACAACAATCTTTGAGCTGGTCGGCGCGGATCGTAATCGGCTTTCAACGTGTTCTTACCCATACGATGACCGCGCAAATTAGCGTTCCATTTTTATATAAGAGATAAATAATACACTTTCCGTGAATTCAGACAATCACTTTACGTACCTACCTACTTCAATATATTTTTCGTACCATGCATCCTGTACAGCGATTCGGAATTGTTTTTTTTACGATCGACATTAAAATCATTATATAGGTACCTACCTATTTTAGTAATTTATTATCTCTACTAAAATAATTTACGGTAAGTTCACGAAAAGAATCTGGATTGTATTGCAATTCTTTATGTCTTGATCTGTCAAAATATTTGAAGCCATTTCATAAAAACACTAGCAAAAAAAAAAACTATGTGAGTAATCTTGCTTTGAATTTATTGCGTAAACCATGAATAGCAAGTTGATATAATATTATGTTGAAAAAAGGTAAATAGTATTATGAAGTCAATAGGTAAATTATTTTATATCAAATGTAGTAAAAGTGCAAAATATTAAATTTTAAAATTATCTACAAAATCCTCACATCATTTTAGGATAGATCGTAAATAATTGTTTTGAAAACACTGGCAAGTCAATGACCATATCATTTCGTCACTGTATAGTGCGAAAAAATTAACTGTCCACTGGAACGTATAAAAAATAGAGACGAAAGGGATAGCAGTTAGCCGGATATTATGACCTCCTCACACACCATTTCCAGATCCCTCAGCTCTGCTTCGAAGGAGCAGAACACGAGGAAGACCCTCTCGGTATGAGAAGATCTTCTTTATCTTCGGAACCCTTGCGGGAGGAAGAAAAGCGCTCCCCTTAAAATATCGGTGTTTTTATTTTCAAAAATTTATAAAATTCGTAGAATGCTAAAGAAGTCCTTACTAGAGCCCGGCCAGTGCGTAAATTACCATGGGTACAACGCATGAATTATGCTTACGTAGGCGGTATAAACAAATTGGACTGACTCCGTTGCCGGAACGTTATTGTTCCAAAAATCGCGGAAACTATATCTGCATCTTCAGCCAGGATGATATATGACGAAACGTTGTTTTATTAAACTTCCCTTACTTACGAAGACCAGCAAAGCTGCTGTTTTCCTCTATATAGTCTAATAGTCTATATAACGAAATATTATATAGAATTACTCTCCATAATTTACCTTATGCTTGATAATCAATTTTCTAAGTTGTAGAATTTATTTTGTGATTATAAGGTGTATTTTTTAAGTGATACTTTAATAAACAAATCAATGAGTTATCCAAACATGTCTCTTTTTACTATTCGGTATCCGGCAGGATATTATTTACGCCGCCGGACAGACCGGATATCGGATAGTTGCCGATATCCGTTTCATCTAATAAAAAATATAAACAGTGGACAGTTAATTTTCTTCCTACTCTACATTGTCGAAAATTCGTTTATAGTCGAACGCCAATTACTTATACCATTAGAATACTGAGGTTGACCACCTCACTTCCTTAAAACTCAACCGGTTAGAAAAGGCACAATGAGCCTCGGACGACTTCGAGCGCAATGGAGACTTCTTTATGCCTAACCTATTAATTCTCCTGAGTGGGTCCAAGGCCTCCCGTATTATGGGGTGGTTTGGGGGGAACCGCCACGGGCTTGATTTGTGTGCGGCTGGCTTTTTGGCAATCGGGCTAGGGTTTGGCTTTGTGCGGATCGGGTTTGCTGCGGTTTAGTTTCCTCCGGGCTGGCTTGCGGTGAGCGGGGGGGCTTAAAAGGGAGAATATTACGTTATTATAAAAATGGAGACCTACTTTACGTGGTCATCGCATCACGCCTGGAGGCCAAGTCGAAATATTAACGACAGCTCCAACGTTAACAATTTGTTGTTATTTCCATAGAGATAACGTAAAAACTGTTGTTCAACGTGCGTTAAACAATGCTGTTCCAAATTCCGAGTCAAAAATAATTCTGTCAGTTATTCAAAATTAACGTTAAACGTTACCTCAAAATCTTTGGAAGTATTACGACGCTGCTATTATATTGAAGACGAAACGCATTTTTTTTTGTTTGGAAACCATTTTCAATTTGGTAAACGTTAACGTTCGGAACGTTAACAGTTTTCACGTTTAGCGTTATTTATTTCGACCTGAACGGCTGGACCGATATCGTTTATTCTTTTTATGTCGTGTTTGCTCAGGATAAGATATTTATGAACTAAATTTCGAACCTACGACCAGACAAACAACAACAAATCAACGTGAAAGATATAAATTGAAATGTTAAAAAAAACGTCTGTAGCTTGAAAAATGCCCAAAGCAGATAGAAATAAGTGTTTTAAAGATCACTAATTTCATTGCTTTTCGAGACCTGAATATTTTTTTATTCATATCCAGCAATATAAAAATTGATTTCAAATAACGTCATTTGATGGAATAAAAGTTATTCGAGTTATTTTTTGGGATTCTCATAGAACAATGTCAGTCAAGTTAGCGAAATTTTTAAGTTCGCGGGCTGATTCTATTTGTATAAGAAGCACATATTTTTTAAATACAGATTAATAACGACAAATATAAATAAAAATATAGTAATTTAATGGAAATTTTAGAATATATATTAAAAAAAAGAAATGTTGATGATGTTTCTTATTATTATTAATTTTGATGCGAATATAATTAATTCTGCATTGTTTAGGAAGAGAAAGCAAATACAGTAACACGTGAGCGAAGCCACGGGTAACTAGCTAGTCTTATATATAAAAATGGAGAGCTGTTTCTCGATGTCATCGCATCACGCCTAAGCGGCTGGACCGGTTTCGCTAATTCTTTTTTTGTCGTGTAGGCTTTTATCAGGAGAATGTCCTTTTAGAAGAAAAAAGTAAGAAAAAATGCATGGAAAATTAGAAAATTAAAGAAAACTCTACGTAGACAACCTTATTAGTACTTTTTACCTTATAATTTTTATTCCAATTTTGAAATATTGACAGAAATTGTCAATTAGTGCGATTGACAGAATGCGGATGCAATATACATGGTTTAAAACAGACGCAACGTTCGGAATCACATTGGTCAAATGATAATTAATTCATCACCGTACAAATTCGAATTCAATATTCATATTTAGGAACACATGACAACGTCTGTCGGGAAAGCTATTTTAAAAAAAAAATTAGAAAAAAAAACTTTGTACATATAAATAATTCAAATTTGACGTATCCAAGATTTCATTTTTTTTTATTTTTGTCAAAAAAACGGTCACTTGTCTTACATAATTATTAATCTAAATAATTGATACTATATCTGGTGGATTTTTTTGACGCGATCTATAGAGATCTGCCTACTATAGAGATCAGGTATAGACCTGCTTACTTCTTTTTTTTCTTTTATATTATAAAAATGAATCTGTGCTCACTCAAAATGAACACAAATACACTCCCTGACTCTTTCACAGTAAGCTATTTAAAGCTTGTGTCGTGAAAGAGGAAGATGGTCGGCACCTGGGATCGAACCACAACGTCCGCACCAATCTTCCTTTCGACATCCTTTCACTTTTTTTTAACTATTAAATCAAAATATCTAACATGTACCGTACCTACACATTTCTCTACCGAAGACCGCTTCTAGTACGTAGTTTATATTATAATTCAGTGTTTTTTTTTTTTTTTTTTTAAAAACCATCATTTCCATCATATTTCTAGAATTGGCTATAGGAATGTATTTGTGCATTATTAATGGAGCAGTTAGCGCCAGTTTCTAACGGAGATGACAACTGGAAGCTGTGCTGTAAATCCAGAAAATCCTCCCCTGTGACAACCAGACTTTGGGCGGCTTACTGTTTCGTCTTCCCTCACTTCTGGACTTAGGTGAACCCTGTCCCACGATAAACCTTCGCACGGTATAAACACTTCCAGGAATAATTATTCCAGATATAGCCAAAAACATAATATTGAATATTTGAATATTTATTTTTTTACGTTGGGGCACTTTGCCTAAACGTTGTATCAATTCTGAATGTTCTATAGAAACATAGCACAGCTAAAAATATATACGTTACATCCAATCCAATCTCCTTTTACGAGGCTACAATAAGAATCGTATAAGGTAAAACAAGCTCAAATCGATGAAAATGAAAATTTTCAACTTTGTTATTTTGTAATCCACCTATTAAGATACAGGTAAATAGACATTCTTATAATATTAACAAGCAATATGAAAGGCTAACGAAGATTTAGGTAACACAATTCCCTATTTCGGGTAGGTACATTATTACTTACTTACCTATATAATGTTTATCCACTTACAAATTCCAGAAGCTTTCAATCGCTAACTTTTATATTTCCTTCGTCTTTCTTTTTCTTTACTTTTCTTTCCTTTTTTTCCATTCCGCGCCGCGCATTCGTATTATTCTGAGCGAAAAGTTTCCGACAATTTGAGTGTTGTTATATGTTTGCTTATGCCGTACAAAGTTTTTGGACTTAACAGCGTTTTTCGAATTGGATAAATAAAAATATTGTACAGATTTTTCTAAAACCTCGAAAAACGTTACAACTTGAAATTCGTTTGTTTTGTTTGTTTGTTTGTTTTTTTTATTTCGAAATAAAAACGTTAGAACCGCAAAGAAGTTTGCCTGTTTTTTTTTTTCATTTCTTTTTCTCTTCATCTCTTGTCCGCATTCGCTAATGGATTTCGGTTTTGTTGAAAACGAAGATATGCGGATTAAAAATTGGCACATGTGTGCAATATTACTTATTAAATTATGAACAAACCAAAGCTGCATTGCATGTCAATGTTACATACATGTCAATTCGCATCCCTTATTTTGCAATCTCTAATATAAATTATAGGTAGGTACTAGAGGTCGACCTGTGTTCGAAATTCGACTATAACTTATTTAAATTACAAGGTTCCATTGTCAAAGTCTGAGCGAGCGCTATTTCAAAAATAAAAATGATATGGATACGTCAAATTTGAAATGTAGATTTGTAAAAAAAAGTTTTTTCATTTATAATTTTAAATACAAACAAAATCAATCTCTTCTCAATTTGACCACATATAAACAAAATAATATGTGCATCTGTTTCAATCTCAAATTCATCGGAGTGTGTGTGAGTATCAAATACATAACATTACAACACTGTTTAAATTTATTTTATTTTATTGATTAAATGTATATTTTATTTTAAAATTTAAATCAAAATATTATCATTCTCCACCCCTTCTCTATATAAACTATAAGTGTATGAAAATACATACTCCTCCGTCCGCGCAATTTTCGTAAAAATGGTCATAAAGTTTTTGTTTCGCGTGTATAGATTTTAATAAAATTATGCAGACATCATTCCAAATATTTAAGGATTCTTGTGCCGATTTTTTGCCTCCTGAACAACATTTTATATAAATATACCTACTTAATAAATAATTTTTGTTTATTTTCAGGTGAGTAACATTGTTCGAATCTTCATAAGTAATGAATGACTCTCACTCTACTCCTTAAGAGACAAGGTGTAAGGAAAATCAAGGGTGGTGAGTCTTATTTATTTTTAAAATCTACATAATATAAATGTCTTATTCTAATAACATAAACTTTATCAAGATTCTTAACTTCTTTTTAAAAAATGTGTAACAACTAATGACTCTAACAATTCATTGAACTAATGTTCGATTTTTAAATGGAACAAACCACTACGGGCTTACGACCGTCTTCTACTGTTATTTCGAAGGCTGGCTTAGTGTGATCACTTTACGTTAACAACGTTCGCCCTTAGGTGGTGATGTTTAAGTCTCCGAAAGTCCTAATCATGAGAAAACTTTACTTCTAACCATTGTCAAGACTGCATACTCTGTTCATAAGTATATTGGACCGATCAGTAACCGACATCATATGCTAGTGGCAAAGGTTCCGACTTCAGATCAAGAGGTCCCGGTCGGGTCAGAAATTTTCAATGTATTTTTTCACTTGAAATTTCTATTCGGGGGTGAAATCCTGTCTCAGATTGGATGGGTCCGGTTGACTGGTAGAGAATGCTTCAAGCATTAAGTTATACCGCCGGTTATACTGACAAATATGTATATAAAAGTGTAATTTATTTATTTATTATATCACTTAGTTAAAAATAATAATACGCTCTCTCATATTTTCATGATAAGGAAAAATTTTGTGGATTATGTACATATTATGTAAGTCTATGGGATGTAAAACGGTTCGTTGGCTCAAGAAGCTTGAAATCGAGCATGTATGTAGTTATGGTCGCCAACCACGGTCAGTAGACAGACATGAACAAGAAGAAGTTTCAGATATTGGTTTTTCAACAGCAATTTTAGTTTTGGAAGTGGTTGGTAGCCTGGTGGATACAACACCGGCTGGTTCTTATTGGAGGTCGTGGGTTCGATCCCAGGTGCCGACCATCTTAAATATAATATTAAAGTTAATATGGAACGAAATCTTCCTTATAACAACGCCATCTGTGAAAATTCTATAGAAACACAATTTTTATTTACCTGACAACCATTGACATTAAAAATATTGGCAAGCAGATTTTGTTTTTTCAAGATTTTTTTCTAATTTGTTGACATTGGTGCGCATTTTTTATAAATTAAAACTCGAAAAGTAAAACTTAAATCTAATTTTGAATCCAAATATTCATTTGACACACACTGTCAGTTATATAATAGGCAAGTAAGTGCGATTGACAGAATTCGGATGAAAAATGGGTATGTGGTGTCAACAGATGCATCGGTCAGAACAACATTGGTTCAACGACATTCATTTTCATAATTATTTTTCATTTAAATTCATACACAATATTCATAGTTAGACCACAAGACAACGTCCGTCAAGAAAGCTAGTTTTATTATAAAAAAAAAAACATATTTTATAGTAGGTAAATGAGCAAAATATTTACTTTGTTTATTATTATTTTTTTTTAATATCAGTTTCTTAACAATATATATATATATATATATATATATATATATATATGCGTATGGTGTTAATGGCGCTTCAATAAAAAATTTCATAAAACAAAAAGAACTTAAAAATGTGAAATCATAAAATTATAAAATTTAAAATCATAGAATAGAATTTTTATCCCGAAGCCAATCCTTGGCTTCAGTCGTCTGAATATAAAAAAGTTCATCCAATGTTCCATCGAACCTATGTATTGGACACTCAGTGATTATGTGGTCGAGGGTCTGGACAGGGGCGCCGCATTCGCAGCGGGGGTCAGATATGTAGCCCCATTTGTGGAGTTCTGAAGCGCTTTTGGAGCAGCCTGTTCTTACACGATTAAGTGTCGTCCATTGCTTTCGCTCCAGCTGGAACCCACAGACCTCCTTTGACGGATCTGCCACAAGGTGTTTGTTTTTCACGTCTGCGTTCCGCCACTCCTCAGTCCATGCTTGTGTGATTGTGAACTGTTCGGTCTCTAGAGCCTGGGCCCTAGTCCAGAAGGGCTTCCTCGATACGAGTCTCATGTGTGGGATATCGTTCAGAGCCACATTCAGGAGAGAAGTATTGTTCTGTGCTTTAGTCCACTCTTTCAGTGTTGCGGAGTTTCTACGCAGGTGGGGTGGAGCTATATTGGCTAGAACTGGTAGCCATTGGCATTGCGTGGGCTTTAGAGCCCCAGATATAGTTCTCATTGTGGACCTCAACTGTACGTCCACATTTTTGGCGTGCGCACTGCTACTCCATACAGGGGCACAGTATTCGGCAGTGGAGTATACCAGGGATAGTCCTGCTGTTCGCAGTGTGTCTGCACGCGCTCCCCAACCAGATCCGGCTAGTTTCTTAACAATAATAATATTGTATACCTCCGATATCAAACGACATTGATCAAAGATCAAAAATAAAATACAACCTTAACCTTCTGTCGTGGGTAAAATCGAAAATATTCGATATAATAAAATGATAAAAAAACAGTAAATCTGAAATATTATTATTATTATTATCAAGTAAGATAGAAAGTGGATTGGATTCTATAAGGATGACGATTCTATTATTATTATTAATATTATTTGGGAGTTTGTTTTAATATCAAAAGCTTTCTTCCTCTTCTTTTTTCCCCTTGATATTTTAAAATAAAGAATCTCGTAAATAAGATGTGTATCCGCTTTTAATCTAAATGATCGTTTTTTTTCCGAGTAAATTTCCGCTCTCCTTTTAACGCCTACTCTACAATATCTTCTAGCAAAAAGCTCAATGGAGTCAAAACTAGCAAACATGTCAGACGACAGACATAGAAAATTATTATATTGTTTGAATTATCAATTATCAGTTAGTTTTTTTTTTTTTATATTTTATTTTTCAAATTTTCGCAAATGCTGTTTTTTAATAAATAATAACAAATGCACAAAAATACAACACATAAACCAGCAAAGTTTACCAACATTACTTTTTTTTACTCGATACACACTACATACTGTAGAGAAAAAGAAAAACACTTAAGCTAGACGGGCACACCAACGCCGAGCCCTAAAACCCACCAGGGCGCATACCTCGACGCTTGCAATGACGGACTCCCGACACCCGGCAGCAATACCCGCATGATAATGTATACAACGTGAAAACTAGCTTTAACCTAAATTAAAAAAAAAAAAACAAGAGATAGCGGTGTAGTAGATACTAAGTCACATATTATTATGAAACATGTTACGTCATTGTATTGCATGAATAATATGATCACTGATACCTATCTAATTACTATGGTAAGATTAATTATTTGAAAGTTCTTTTGTTGGTAGCCAAGCGGTATCGAAGCCGGCTTTCCTCCTGTTTCGTATCGAAGTTCATATATTCGGTCCCAAGTGACGACCATTTTCCTCTTTCTAAGTAGCTTTCTGTCAAAGCTTACCTAATTGTGTACACACGCGGAGAATTTGAACGATTATTATAAAATTCTTATTTTTTTGGCGCACTTCAGTTTGTTTGTATACATTCCAAGTTCAAAAGAATAATGTAAATGAATTATTAACATTATCAAGCAGTTTGAACGTCCTTCTACTTCCTTCTCTTTCTATCGTCCTTCTGAGTCTATTCTCTGACTTCCCGGATCAATGAGATAAGATATTAATCATAAAAATTGCCCATTTATTATTGTAGGCCCTTCTCATTGGATATCCTACCATTGGATCGTTCTGTTTTGATATTTTTGAATGGGCCTTAACTCTCATTTTGGCTATGATATTAATATTTTGAAAGTGTTTTTTTTTTTACCCAAAAACGTTCGATAAAATATTCCAAATTTGAATTTTCGAGTAAAATCGTAAATCTCTTAGACTAATTATTATTACTTACACTTTAAAAGGTCTGTTTTCGTGCTGGAGGTCTTAGGTTCGATCCCAGGTGCCGACTGTCTTCCTTTTCCACGGCACAAGATTCATATTATTCATAGAACTGTAAAAAAAAAAATAGTTCAAACAGAACTAATGACAGTATTTGGGGTTCCAGTTAATACAGGCCCACATACCCAATACCCGTAAAAGAAAAGCTACCAAAATTGATTGAACTTGACTAAAGCGCCTGCTAAGCTACTCGTTCAAGTTTAAGGTGTTCAGACATGTGTTAGTACTAAATTACTCATCACTTGACTAAAATACCCGACAAATGTGAACTAAGCTTTAGGTTTTTTTTTTCTCTCATATCCCTGGATGTTTCAGGAACCTTAGTTTCATTAACAAAATAAGATGATGACATCATTTAATTGTAGGGATCCTTAGTCTCAGATATGAACATGGAACTTTAGGTTAAGTGTTTCTGGTTCGATGACAATATTTTGTGATTTGACGGTTTCATGTCAAATGATACATCATTATTAATTGTGCCCAGATCTTTGATAAATGCCAAAACTTCGACGTATACAAATGAAAAGGCAATATTACACATCAAACATTTGAAATCAAAATGATGTGTAATAATCTTTATTAGGATTGCCAAGAACTCTCACTGATTAACTGTTAGACTAACGCCGCCTACCCGAATTACACAAAATCTATGAATTGTTGTGTGAGTTCTGTTGTTTAAAACGAACGGATACACACATACCACATAACAGACACCGTGTCAATTTTGTATTTATTTTATTGTTTTCACCACATCACGAACAATGCTATACGGCAGCGCACCCCCATCAATTTCACTATTTTGGATAGGAGATGAAATTGGTGTTGGTAATGGATTGGCACATAAGAGCTGTTTT
Organism: Mystacides longicornis; assembly: GCA_963576905.1. Taxonomy (NCBI): domain Eukaryota; kingdom Metazoa; phylum Arthropoda; class Insecta; order Trichoptera; family Leptoceridae; genus Mystacides; species Mystacides longicornis. Next base: position 2,413,631 of record OY756439.1, on the reverse strand, counting down.
CCCTCCCATCAGGGTCTATACCTTTTCATACTGTGTTTCGTTCCTTCGAGATAGAGCTGAAGGAGTTGGACATTGTGTGGGAGGAAGTCATCAGCATTGCACAATGGAGAGCTCATGTTTCCTCCCTATGTCCCTGGGTGAGGTTCAAAGGGAGATTGGTTTATGATAATTATTGTGCAACCATAAAAACGGGCGATTAGTTCATCACAATGTGATGTTGACGGGTGACACTTAGTATTGCAATATTTTATTCACAATATTGGTTATTTGAATATAACTTCAATAGATGTCGCTAGTTGCTTCCAAGCCTATTACACCATATACAATAGAAAGTCACTTGTGAAATTTCAATCTTCACACCATTGTGTGTATTAAACCGCTTAGGAGACTACTTCCAATAGAGACAAGGAGGCAGGTGAATGAGGGGATCATTCCGCATGATCAGATCCACAATCAGTTCACTCGACATCCGACAAACACCAATATTCCCCATAGAGGTTATTTCCTGTTTCTCGGAATATTATGTTCCTATTGTACCACTGCCCCGAACGTTCTGCTACGCTTAACCGTGGATAGCTATCTACGTACAAGGCATTTTTATTTGGTTACTATTCCTGGTATACGTCATAATATAATATGTCATTATTGTATAATAATATCAAGGGTCACGCGATTTTTTTGTCGCATTGCTTAGTATTTGGTTGGATTCAACAATTTCAACAATGTAAGTAAAAAGTCGCATATCTTATGAGTAAAGTGCTTTGAAATAAGGTCAATAAATGTTCAAATCTTATCAAATATAGAATAGAGGCAGCAAGAGCTGCATTCAATAAAATGGGAACTCTATTCAGCTTAGAAAAACTGTATATGAAACTGCGACACAGAATGGTAAAATGCTACGTTGTGGTCCCTACTACAAGAAGGCTGTGAAACTTGGACTCTGAATATCAACACAATGAACAGGCTCAAATCTTTTGACATGTGGTTACATCGCAGAATGTTCAAGATTCCTTGGACCGAGCTGGTGACAAATTCAGAAGTCCTAGTCGAGCCGGGGCAATGTGTGAACTCCTGTCGAAATAAAAAGTTCGTAAAATGTCATATCTGGGACACATCATATGTGGGGAAAAGTATCGACTAATCCACCTGATACTAAAGGGAAAGATCGAGGGTCGCAGAGGGGCTGGAAGAAGACAGATGTATTGGCTGTGAAATATACGAGAATGAATGCGTTTCCGTTCTGTGTACACTGTACAGTGTACAGGACAGAGAAGGATTCGTCGCAGTGATCACCGACTTTGGGAATACCTGACATGGCACCAAAAGAAGAAGAAGGTCGTATACTCTGGATGATTATGAAAATAAGGTCGTAAGTGCTAGGCAATGAAGAAAATAAGGTCGCAAGTGCTAGGCAATGAAGAAAATAAGATCGTAAGTGCTAGGCAATGAAGAAAATAAGGTCGTAAGTGCTAGGCAATGAAGAAAATAAGGTCGTGTGTGCTAGGCAATAAGGTTAAACAATAATAGGCCCCAGGAAAAATGGGCTAAAAGAGCAGGCAATACTCATTTCGGTCCTTGCATAATTTTTTGACTCTCACAAGGCACATTGTGCCATAAATAAATAAAAATATTCTGAATGTAGTCTTAAATTTGTGGAATATGACGAGGTTATCATAGAAAAGAATTCTTTGTTGTGCGTAAAATAAAATTAATATGCAACGTATTAAAGTGATTCAGTATCATTTGAATATAACGCAAAAAGGGATAAAAATGGTCTACAGAAGGAGAGAAAAGCGGTTATTAAAAAACTGTTGGAACAATGTAAGTAAAAACGAATGTTTGACTGTTTTGCGACAAAGTTACTTTTTCGGTCGCAATTTGAAACATTTTAACGTCGCGGAATAAAGTTGGTGAATTTATTCGTTGCAGAATGGATTAAGTATAATATTTTCATTCATATCTTATCTTAGGCGCCATTTTATGAAAGGAAATATTCGCTTGTAACACTTGTGCACACTTTGGTAATATATTTCGTGCAATGCAAAATATCAGAACATCGTATGTCATGAATGTAAAAAACCTCATAACTCAAATCATGCAGTCGATGTTGCAAGGGATGGAAATACTGATTCTATGAATTTAAATCCGTCATCGCTGATTATTATCTTTGAACAGACCGAACCTATCCGTAATGAGAAAGCTTTGGCTACAATTGCTTTTTTCTTTCGTATTTTTGTAACGTCGCTTTCTGTTTTTTTTATTTGCATCACTGTAAGATTTCAAATTTTAATGGGAATGCATACTGTTTTTACGGTATGCGACAGATTTCGTCAATAAAAATGGATAATCGATCTCCAATATTGGGCGAATTTATCATGGCTACCTACTCCATTTATTTTTGAGGGAGAGGGAAAGAAAGTTTCTTAATGCTGACTTCAGTTGTTGTTATTAATCTGGGTAATTCAACAGCAGTAACAGAATTACCAGCTATATTTAACAATAGGAGAAAATCATTATATCATTGGAAAGCTGTTGTGTTCATATAAAAGTTCAATATTAAATAGTTTTACTTTCACGAGAAGACTTTATTATATTTTGAACATGAATAATATATTTTCTTGATTGCCATAATCATCAGAACAATAAACGAAATGTTTATGATCATCCCTAAGACTCTGGGAGGGATCATGCCGATGGTTATTGTCAATGAATTGCGGTGAACTAAAAGCAAACGAATCGCATCACAGAATATATGAATGGAAAAGTCCAAGATGATTCAGCGAGCGAACGGATCGGACGCCCACGATATTATACAGGTAGGTACTTTTTAGATAATAAATTGAATTATTACCAAAATCTGATCCAGTTTACACGTCATTGAGACTATACATCGTGAATAAGTAAAAAACTAGTAATGTAAGAGCGGTATTCTTTTCTTAATTTCAAAATATTTTATTAGCAACTTCCGATGTTGGCAACATCGCGAACTATTTGCCAAGAACGTAAGAGAGTGCATCGCATGTCACTTGATAATATTTCACCGGAGCCATAAATAATATTGCTGCTATGTTGGAAAACACGGAAAATATATGTAGGGATGTTCACCCCTATTATTACATACCTAGAGAGGGTTTATTTGTTTGTTTTGTTTTTGAATCTGATTATACAAAATGTACTACTACACATTCTTGTGTACCAGATATAAGAACGTTACCTAGGCATTCTTAAGTTGTTGATTTCAATTATTTTAGAGAGCCGATTGCGTCAAAACGAAGGCGGATAGAATTTTTCGGGCTGTATTCTTCACCTGATTGCGATCACTCACAATTTTGACCTCCAAATACTGATGCCATTGGATTACATTATCTATCAGAACGTAATGGTTTGTCATGTTCATAGTTCGTCTTGAATGTGGCGCCATTTATGAGGAGATCGATTGTTTCTATAATACCACATTCTCTTGCTGTTGTGTCCATCCATCCCTCATTTTTGTTATTGTTGTAGTTTGATGGATGCAATGAATGGGTTGATACATATCAAAAGCGTATTTCTTAAAGTAAATTCAACAGCTTCCATGATAATCTTGCAAGGATATACCTATTAATCAATGGCTTTTTGCCATATTATTTAATGCCCAGAATTGCCATTCTTGATCCAGGGTCACCAATCAACGCTCTACATCGACGCTCATGGTAAAGTATATCGGAAATCAGTAATTTTCAACTCTGACTCGTATTGACAGTTTGGAACTGATTAAAGCCTTAATTTTTACTGGCTATTCGATCTGATATCTGCTACTTAGCATATAATTTCCACTTCTGAACTCCTCGTTATATCCCAATTCTGATAACCTGCATTCCCATGGAGCCAGCGGCTCTCAAAATGTCATTCCTCTAGATTGGTTGTTTCCTACCAGGTGTCCAATCGCAGATCTAGGCATTTTGTCCATTGTCATTCAGATAAGCGTCATCGCCATTACTCCACTCCGTTCCACCCATTGCCACTCGTTTGACAGTATGCGGAACTAGTTTTATAACTCTTATAGTGGTTTGCTTATTCTGTCCATAAGAACGACTAGTATCTACTTTCTTTTGCTTTCTAAGCCCCTTTAAATTTTTTGCACTTCTTTGGGGTATTGTAGTTGTTTAGAGCCCATATGATACCAGTACTGATAGCTTGATGGGGATTTTGATATTTTTAATGTTGTTTCTTTCCAGCCTATAAACGTTCACTCCTGAACCAAGGCCTACTACATCCCGCAAGGCCTTCTTCGCCGCTCTATCTTGGACTCACTGAACCTATTTGACCCCAACGTGTTTAACGAGGTCGTCTTTCCACCGCAGTGGCGGTCTCCCGATGCTGCTGGCAGTCATTCCTGGTCTCCTGGTTTCCACAATCTCCGACCATTTCTCTACCTGGTTTCTTTCCATATAACCTGCCCACCGCCATTTGAAGGAAGCGATACGTTGGGCGATATCTGCAACCTTGCTTCTTTGTCGAATCGCTACGTTCCTCACTCTATATATCCGGGTGATACCCAGCATGAATCTTTCTATGGATCTTTGGGTAACCCTTATCTTCTCTATGCTCAATTTGACGAGTGTCACTGTTTCCAAGCCAAATTTTGCAACCGTTACTATGCCGCACGTAGTATTTTTTTTTACCCATCACGCCGTGTCCCGTAAGGGGTAGGCAGAGAGAATGGACCTCCACTCTTTCTATCCAAGCATACTTATTTCGCTTCTTCCGTCGTCATCATATTGATGTTGCTTATCTCAAACAAATTGTTCGGTTGACATGATCAGTACAAAATTGATATTGGTTGAAATTTGAATAACTTTTTTATAATTATTACATTCGTGATAGCCATAGCGTATAAACACGAGATATCCGAGATGGGTTTGGCATAAATAATTAGTTGCGGAAATGAAAAGGGTATTATTTATTATTTTTCGGTCACCTTGGTAATATAATGTTTTCAGCGTAAACTTTTTGTCTCGATGACAGCATGGTGGAACTGGGGATGATAGCGGGAGCACGCGCCAACACGTGACCGGCCTGAGAATACACACAGACATACGTGTTGTGTCGGCCCCCTGCCGTACACGAAGGACCAAAAATTTCGAAAAATTATGATCGGCTTATACTGAAATCAGATTTATTTATTAAATAAACCAAAGGAACTCCGACGAAAAAAACTAAATATTATGTTACAGGAAGTAATCCAATAACGGGCATCTTTCGCAGTAGCCCGTAACAAGATATTGCAAATCCTTCTTCCACTTGAAGTTTCGTATCAGGCAACCAGTTTTGCAACAACCTCTATGTAACGCGCGACCCGATACAATTCTTCCACCGTCCCTATGACGGTTTATTTTTTAATTTGCCTTTCCAAGAAATCTGCCTTGGACCAGGACATTTTCGACAATTATTCATCTTTCCTATCAACAAAACGTGAAGAATCTTGGTTTGTAGTAACTCTCTGCTGCTATTGGCTCAATGGTGGTATAATAATATTTACCTTCAAATTTAAAGAATTTGTCTGTGTAACCACATCATGAATGCATCTAAACGATTCATTTAGTGGAACTTTAGCATTCAGTTTTCTGACTCATACAACAGTAGGACCGACCATACCTAACATTTTAACATTTACTGTATTAGTCCTATAATAAAGTCAAACTATCATAGCAGAAGACAATTCTAATTCTACTGAATGTGCATTTTCGATTCCGCATATCACATTTACCTCTTGGTCTACAAAATCAGTGATTCTCAGATATCTGAACTGGTCAACCCTTTAATCAATGGGCCCAAATCGAAGGTAATATTTGTTACACGTGTGATGATTAAACATCATCAAATGCATCAAAATGTCTGACCATGGAATACTCACCGACATATTATTATTTCGAACGATCTTTAAATGAAGAAGAATGAAGGGTCGTTATTGTTTTGCCACACGGTGTAGTCCGCAAGGGATGTAGGTACTTAAGCGTTATCACGTGACGGTATAATTACAGCAGACATCGTAGGCCACATGACTTAAATTCAATTTGTCAAACTAACACCGACAATCTTATCTTGTCTGCAAGACAACACGACTCTCTGCCTACCCCATCATTTTGTTTGTGTGTTGTGCAACCACAATATTGTACATGATGCGCATGATTAAAGATATTTAATTGCTTAGTCATGATATTTCAATAAACTTGGTAAGACTCGAAAAACTTGGTAAGACTCTGCTGGACATGGGGAGGAATGTGGTATGGAAGTTGGTGCTGTTACAAAGATGAAAGTCAATAAGTTGAGATGGTTTGGACATGTGGAAAGAATGTGTGCAAATAGGACTACCTACATAAAGAATTTATAAGAATAAAAGGAAAGTGTCGACCGAGAATCCAATCCAATCCAATGTTGACAGATTTTTGAAAGAAGAAAAAATTGTGTTTGAAATAAAAGTGGCTGAGATCCGTTTTAACTGGCTATCTCTTTGAGATGTGGAGAGATGGGCAAAAAATCTCATGTCCATGACAGTAATAATAATAATTTTATTTACTTATAAGAATACAATTAATACATTTAGACAACTCAAAAACACAATATAAATGTTGAACATGATAATATGCATCTCTTTTTTACCATCACCATCCCTCTAATAGAGCTGGGCTCGTGTATAGAGAGAAAGCAGAAGATTTACTTGTACCTACATAATATATAAATACATAGCACTATATTATTATGGACAAACATAAACAAGTAGTCACTCATACTTCATTGCATTATGCGCCGTGATCAAGTGACAATAACTAATAGTGTTGTCACAATACCAATATTGACAAAAAGAGACAAGTACAGAAGTTGGACAATTAATGAGGACACTACAAACATATATTTAATACATATTTTATCATATTATGTTTGAAGTTACTGGGTTAATAATTATGGTTTAAATTTTTTTCTTGGATTCATTAAAGCTGATAATGGATCTTAAATTTGCTGGTAAATCGTTAAAGTATTTTGCACCCAGATAATAATAGTGATGCTGTGCTACGTCACGTCTACACAAGGGAACTGGAATACAATTAATCGCTCTAAGAATCCTACTTGAACCATTCTTATTTATGACCTCGGTTGTGTTCAGTTTTTCTTTGAAAGTCTGTAAAATTGCGGCTCTTCTGTATAGGCCTAGAATATCTAGGACTTGAAATTCTGAGATTAGTAGAGTAGTCTCTAGGCTTTTTTAAAATTATTTTTATTATATAGTATCAGACCATATACAGAAATCAGACCCTTAAGTAAGGAATCCTGGTATGAAGGACTGTGTACCTACTATATGTGTGACCAACCAGATATGCTGACAGCTGTATGGTTTGGTGAACTGGTTCTCCGATTTCTTCTTTCAACTAAAGTCTTCAATAAAGAACTAAATTTATTCACCAACAACCTGAACAACATTTTGACATGTCATATTGTAACAACAAAAATCACAAAGTTTTTCTAGAAAAGAAATGCGTCCGTAACACTAGAACGCCGTGTTCTTTGAGACAAGTACAAAGCATTCTGTATTTACCTCTTTCATTTGCTGTAAAATAATGAAAGGGGGAAAGAGACATTGTTATCTTGATGTTTAGTGTCAGTAAGCGTATCTCCGATACCGCAGTAAACAAGATGCTTACTGAAATAAAATTTATTTTTAAAAGGTAAAGTTCTTAAACTTTTAGTAGTAATATGAATTAGTTATAAAATTGTAGTCCACTTTTCTTGAAAACCTTTGCATAAGTCATAAAGCATTTCGTTAATAATTTTGAATTTAAACGAAAAAATCACTTATTTTATCATAACTGATGTCAATATTATGTAATCTTTTTATACCTACGCATAAATAGGATAATACAGAGCAGGTTTGTTGCAACCACCTGCTCTGGAAATGGGGAAAATGGCTGATCCTGATTGTGAGCTGTGCAGACAGTAAGGCACATTGTGCAAGACTGCCAGCTCAAAAAGTTCACAGGAACCCTCCAAAACATCAACAAGGCTACTGCGGAGGCAGTGGACTGGCTGATAGCGTTGGAGCAAAGACTGTAGAAGAGGACGGGACGCAACCCTCTACGGGTCAAGTTTATTTCCGGAAAAGCCATACGAAAAGTAAAGTAATAGGTAGATTATACGAAAAAGCGCAAATGGTTCTGCGTCTATAGTAGGTACACATTTTTTATGACTTTTTGACAAAAGATTTGATGATGAATTGCTAAAATATTGTTGTAGATAGATATTTTTTTAATTTAAACAAATAAACGACATCTATTAGATGTTTCTCAAAACAAAATTCATTTCAAAACTTAACACGTCGTAAAACTATAAAGGTAGTGGTGTATAGAATAATATGATGTATTTCGCGAGTGTTCAAGTTATTCAGAGCTGTTAAAGTCGTGCAATAACTGCTCTGATAATTGCAGCAATAACTCAGGGGTGAGATTGATGTATGGGCGATTGTTTTAACACAACTTGTGGCTAATTGAAAATAATATTTCTCCTCGTATCAGCCCTAATTACCACTGTAATTGTCTCGCGTCTAACAACACGCTCCCACTTCTACGGAACACGCGAACCTTTTAAATAAAAATAACGTTAAATCGTTGCTGGCTTCTGACTGGTACCTACCACGCATAGTCTGTGGTTCATTTATAATATGAATTTACCTAAAACTCATAAACTGCACACGGTTTCATTTATATGAATGATTCCTACTAAGAAGTTAGTATTGCATTATTTTTCATAGTGATTCATTTATATGAATGTTACCTAAAACGCATAGTCTTCATACGGCTTCATTTATATCATGGGTCGGCAACCTTTTGTTGTAAAAGGGCCAAATATTTTTCATGGGGATCAGTGCGGGCCGCACTTGCAGTAGGTATACCTACAATATTTAGATATGTACAAATATTTTAGTGTTAGAAATAAAACTTAATCAATTTAGTTTTGTGCTCAATAACATAATGTCGTTTCAGGTTATATTCCTTTACTACGGAAATACTCTTTTGACAGATTAAACATGGTGGTTTTTCTTTAAATTCGATAAAAAAATATAAATTTGTGCGTTGCGGCGAGAATCTTGCGGGCCGCACCAAGAAGTCACGCGGGCCGCGGGCTGCCGACCCATGATTTATATGAATGTAACCTACCACGCATAGTCTTCCTATTCATTTGGGTTCATTTATATAAATGTTATCTTATATGCATAATACCTACTACTTAACACTATCTTCTTTTTCAAACTCGTTGATTTATATGAACGTTACCTAAAACGCAGTCTTCATACGGCTTCACGTTTAAAGATGTTACCTACCACGCATAGTCTTCCTATTCATACTGGTTCATTTATATGAATGTATCTAAAATGCATAATCTTCATACGGTTTCACGTATATAGATGTTACCTACCACGCATAGTCTTCCTATTCATACTGGTTCATTTATATGAATGTATCTAAAATGCATAGTCTTCATACGGTTTCACGTATATAGATGTTACCTACCACGCATAGTCTTCCTATTCATACTGGTTCATTTATATGAATGTATCTAAAATGCATAGTCTTCATACGGTTTCACGTATATATAGATGTTACCTACCACGCATAGTCTTCCTATTCATACTGGTTCATTTATATGAATGTATCTAAAATGCATAGTCTTCATACGGTTTCACGTATATAGATGTTACCTACCACGCATAGTCTTCCTATTCATACTGGTTCATTTATATGAATGTATCTAAAATGCATAGTCTTCATACGGTTTCATTTACATTGATTTACATTTACATTTGCATGATTACATTACATTCTCCCTTTAAGACCCCCCGCACACCGGAGGCCAGCCCGGAGGAGACAAATCTGCAGCAAACCCAACCTGCACGAAACCAACCCCTTAGTTCGATCAAAGCAATCAAACCAAAAAGCCTGTCCCACACAAATCAAGCCCATCGCAGATCTCCCCCAAACCAACCCGCAATGCAGGGGGCCTAAACCCCACTTAGGGGCATAGGGAGGCACCAAGAGCTCTCCATTGCGCTCGAAGGCGTCCGAGGCTTATGGTGCCTTGGTCAACCTCACGGTCAACATATGCATGATACCTACTTCTTATTGTCTGACTGTCGTTGCTTTTGAAAATGGAGACTCTTTAAACACGCATAAGAATAAGACAAATTCTTGACCTATCATCAAATTTGTTATTAGTATACTCGGTCTTTTTCATATTATACTTCCTTGATTTAGACCGTACTGGCCTGTTCTTCAGAGTCATTTCTCCTGTGATGTTGATCCACAATTGTTTCTCCATATTTTCAAGGCATTCGTGTGGCTGGTTGTGATGTAATGCGATGAAGGCATTTTGGTATCGCCTATTATTTTTACATGGTTATCCTTTCTCTGTATCGCTTTTTGCACCATCTCACAATATCCTCAGCTATACAGTATACACAGCTCTCGCAATCTCGTATTCCTAACAGGGTCACTCGGAGTTTTACCGACTATACATTACATCTCGGATGTTCTGGGTATGTGCTTGCTTATTGTGGTATCCACTCTAGCTTCTACACCATAGTTCATGACGGGTCTCACACAAGTGTTGTATGTGCGCATTTTGCTCTTAATGCCCATATATTTATCCTTAAACACATTCGACCTTAGAGCTCCGGAGACTGTTGTTGACCTTAGACTCAACCAATCCCAAAAAAAGCATTTTCAAAATTACTTTCGAGTACCTACTATTAGAAACAACCACTATTTCGGAAACACAACACCGGGCAATAGTAGGTATACATTAAAACAAACCAAACAGCATTAAACAAATAAACAGAATTACATTAACCCAAGTTGCATAAATCCCATAAAAATGAACACCTGTATATCGGCCGTTTCGAGGGTTTACTTTTAACTTAGCATAAAATGTACCCTTTATCCAAATAATCCCATTCCCTACCTACCCCATCTAACATTTTAATAAAAAGAGAAACGAACCCTTTCAGGGGGTGGTTTTCTTTTTCATCCCCCACACATATTCTCTTTTTTTTTCGCTAGCCCAAAATGTTATTCTTTGTCGTGGTAAATAAAAATAGTGGTAGAATAATTTTAATATTAAATTCTTCATACATACCTAGTTCCATAAGAATAACAGCGTCTGAAATTTAATCTGCCACTTTTTTGTCCAAGCAGTTTTTTGACAACAGGACAGGATTTTGAGATGCAGTTTGGGATCTTGATCGAAAATTGCAGGACCATCATTGTTCACCAGTGATAACAGATCAACAAAATTGGGATGTACCTATTGCGCAATAATAACCTATACTTAGCTCCAATTCTTTCCACGTTTTTTATCCAAATATATTTCTTTGCTTCTTTGGTATTCCACGGTTTCTGTGTTCATCTTACGCCTCACCTATTTCATTTACAGAATATGTAACAACTTATGACTCTAATAATTCATTACTGATGTTCGATTTTTAAATGGAACAAATCACTACGTGCTTACGACCGTCTTCTACTGTTATTTCGAAGGCTGGCTTAGTGTGATCACTTTACGTTAACAACTTTCGCCATTAGGTTGTAATATTTAAGTGTCCGAAACTCCTAATCATGAGTATTCTCGACATGTTCAACATGTCGAAAATCCCATGTATACAACAAGTACCTAAATATTTAAAAATTAATGAAAAATATAGATGAAAGTTGGAAATTATTGAGAACAAGAGAGCAACCAAATTTAAAGACTGCGACTGCTGTCATGTATTTGGCGCCAGGATATGAATATATCCATTTTTATTAATGTCTCATCTTTATTTACTATTGGCTTTGTTGGTGCACAACGTTCTTATTAACGTCTAGATTCTTTCTATTTCATTTACTTGTGACCTAGCCTCATTTTAGGACAAAATTGATGTGTTCGAACAACAACACCGGTTGACTGATAGGTATATAATGCTTCAAATGTTAAGTTCCGCTGGCTATTCTGACACCTATGTATAATAGAAGAGTGTTATTTTTTGACCACGCCTTCTTTTTAAAATATATTCCAAAAGTTGTTGTCTGAACCCAAAATTTACGCCTGTTTTATCACAAAATTTTTATTACAGAGAGGATAGTGTTCAATATTGAAATACAGAAAAAAGTCCGGGAAAACAGAACGTATGGGCCACGGCTAAAGAAAATATTATACTAGGTAAGTAATTCTAATTTCAAATTCACCTTAGGGCTATTCCGTAAACCGGAAAAGGAAATATGAAAAGAAAATAATAAAATAAGAAGAAAAAAAAATAAAACGCTCGACTGCCTTTGCTCAATATAAAACGCTTGGCAAACAGAATAAGCGGCCTCCGTTGTGTCGGGTTTACGCCTGACATATTTAGTATGATCGATTTTATTTGAAACCCTTCGACTAAAAAAAAAACGTTCCAGACCGTGTTCCATATTTGAAAATGAATATTCGATTCAATTGTTGTTTATTTTTGGTGTTGCTATGTGTATGAAAAAAAAAAAAGGTTTTACGAGTCAATTCTATTATATGACGAAATATTTCGATAATTTCAGACAGTCGTCCACACGCTTGAGTTGTTTCCAATAAAACTCTTACTGAATTATTTCAGACTAAAAAAAAACAAAATGTTATAAGTTTTAAGATTTATCAAAAATAAATCAATCTATTTAAAACAACCTTTATTTAAAATAAAAGTTCGTAAACTCCTAAAGCATGTTCTAAAAAAAGTATCAAAAATAAATTATTTTTAAAACAAAAATATTTAAAAAAAAATTCAAATGTAAACGTTACTTTTTTAACGAGTTTTCTAATAATACGTTTAGTCGTCAACTGTGAAAGAATACCCCGTCCATGTTTCACTACGTATAAGTATACGTACGTGTGGTCATCCTATTTCAGTCAAACAACCGCATGTTGTATGTCGAGTCTCGCCGTGTTAGTCAAGTGAATTATGTAGTGTGACCATAAGTTTGTAATTAACAAGTACATTAATGTTTAGAAGCGTTGGTTAGTTTTCTTTATAAACTAATTTAAAACCTGCTCTAAAGGAAAATCACAAAAAACGACTTTTTAACAATGTCCTCACGTAAACTGAGTTAGTGATGAGATTACTTTTTAGAAATGAGTTTTTTTTTTAATCTTTCAACCGCTTTTGTCCACTCCTTATTTTGACAACACAACTTCGTCATGCGACTTTTTTAACCTCTTTTTCAGAGCTAGGTACAATTAAGTAATGGTATATTGTAAAAACTAATGGCTCTAACAATTCATTACTGATGCTCGATTTTTAAATGGAACAAACCACTACGGGCTTACAACGGTCTTCTGCTGTAGCCCTAGTATAAGTTTTCGATGATCGAATATCGAAACGATCATCGAAAGAGTTTCGAAAAATTTCCATACAAAAATGATCGAACGATTCGATTGTTTGAATTAAGAACACTAATTGCACGCAAATAAGCGCTTATTTGCGTGCAATTTGCTTTCGATGAAACTCGTACTAGCCCCACTGTTATTTCGAAGACTGGCTTAGTGTGATCTTTTAATGTGAACAATGTTCGCCATAAGGTAGTGTGGCAGCCATGTTTTGCATGACGACATCATCCACCAATAGCGTCTCTCCATGATGTCGACATCCAGTAGCAACCTGCCACATCGTACAAAGCCGTACAGCTAACAGTCACCATCAAGTCACCAACAAGCCTGCATACAGTCAACACCCATCATTCGTCTCGCGACGCGCATCGCGGTGCGCCACCCGGCGCCCGCTCATTAATATCTTCTTCATACATTATAATGGTATTTCCACAATAAACCGATCAGACCTTCAAAACCTGTGCATTCTATCTCTACCTACCACACACCATATACCCATAGTATAATATTTAAGTCTCCGAAACTCCTAATCATGAAAATTCTCGACATGTTCAACATGTCAAAAAATCACATGTACGCAACAAGTAGATATTTAATAATAATCAATGAGATATAGAGAGAAAAGTTGGAAATTATTGAGAACAAGAGAGCAGCCAAATTTAAAGACTGCGACTGCTGTCATGTATTTGGCGCCAGAATATGAATATATCCATTTTTGTTAATGTCTCATCTTTATTGCCTATTGGTATTCTTGGTGCACAGCGTTCTAATTAATTATGTCTAGATTCTTGTGACCATTTTTCAGGACTAGATCTTAACGAACATGTAACAACACAGGCAATTTCTTACATACAATTTATTATGTACTGTAGGTCTACTGATTTTTTGCATTCTATAACTACTACTCTATCAACAAAATGGCGGTTTCGTAGGCATTGTAACACAAATTAAGAGTTGTCAACGACTTGTCGTTTCGTTCATATGTTTGGTAGGCGGGGCAATGTGACAGGTGACACTGATGTTCGATTTTTTAATATTGCCAACTAATGGCGAATGTTGTTAACGTAAAGTGATCACACTAAGCCAAGCCCATAGTTTTTTTTTTCTTAATTGGCAGAACTATTTTATAAAATAGTTTCTTGCCATTCCCAAGTATGTGAAAATTAATAGTTTATTTTATAAATTAATAACAAACAAAAAATATCAATTCAATAATTAATTCCATAACCACTCATATTTGGATATTACACTCACATTTTAAGAATATCAATCTAGCTTTTGCTTTGTATTTTTAAGTAGCTTAGAGCTCTTGTTGCCTCCCTACGGCGCTAAGCAGACGTGAGTGAAGACATTTTATCAAAAGCCTTTTCTAAATCCTCAAAAATTTATCATTTTCAAGTCTAGAACAAAGGAGAATAGTTTTTTTTTTCATTCTCAAACCTTAAGCAAACTAAAATGTATACAAGAAAGTGTAAAAAAATAATAATTAGTATTATTAGAGCTACCCGGTTAATTTGTATAGCTTGTTCGTTTCGTTTCTTCCAATTACTCAGCTCCCTCCTCCCTCCCCAACCCTCCAGTTGACACGGTTAATCCCTGCCATCGCCCCATTCTTTCATTCTGACTTGCCATTTCTCTCTGCCTACAAGAGACATTACTTTGCTTTCTATTTTCTAACAAGAATAATTATATAAACATTTATTCGCCGAGTATCCGAGACCCAGGTACATATTATTTACCCTTTAAACAACTTCAATCTAAAGTCACTTAAGTACAATTTTATTAAAAAAATTAGTTAAGTGGATTTCATTGTTCTGAACAACTCCATTCGTCATCGCGTCGAAACGCAAAAGAAATGGTAAAAATCAAATTTTCAATCATCATCATATTGGCCCGCGATCATCCACTACAGGACATTAAGGCCTCCTCATGCTCACGTCACACCTCTCTGACTCTGGCCATCCCCATCCACTCTGTTCCAAAGCTACGCACGATGTCGTCGCTTCACCTCATCGGCTGTCTTCCCACACTCCTTCGGCCAGTCTCTGGTCTCCAGTCCGTCACTCTTCTACTCCACCTTCCGTCGTCCCTGCGGGATACATGACCTGCCCACCTCCATTTGAGCTTAGCCATTTTATCTACCACGTCTGTGACTCGTGTGCGCCTTCGGGTTTCGGTATTCCTGATGCGATCTCGTGTTGAGATACCCAGCATTGAACTTTCCATAGCGAGTTTTGCAACTCCCATCTTATGCATGGTATTATTTGTAAGAGTCCAATAGTCCATGTACAATGTACATGTTCAAATTTTCAATGATATTACTTAATTGCTAAAGATTTTTGTTTAATACTTTTACTTAAGTTTCTTTTTATTTTAGTGGGTATATTGTTTACTGCGGTATCCAAGCTATGCAAATTGAAACTAAACGTCAAGATTGGACTGTTTCTTTTCCAGTTTCATTATTTTACTGCCTACAGTTAAAGTGATAGGTATATTAATAATATGACGGCTTTGTATTTGTCTCAAATAATACTGCGTTGATAGTAAAAGATAGCGATTCGTGGAAGCACACTTAAAGACTCTTGTCAGACGATAGAAAATCGTTGGGGAGGAGATGCGAACACTGAACAGCTCCATATACAACTTGTTTGCGGAAGTAAAAAAAAATCGGTAAAAAAAATATGATTTTTAAGACTTGTCACACCTTTTCTCTAAGACCAAAAAACATCGTCTTCCTTAAACAAGTCACTTCGCAGTCGTGTAACAAACATGAGAGATATCCTGCCGTAGGTACTTTATTCTAGGATTAAAATATAATAATAATATTTAATACCTAGGTACTCGATACTATCATAAAATACGTATGGGCACCTACATACATACATATTATGTCTCTCTTATTTTAATCTCATTGTATATAACGACATTAAATAATATGAAATTTCTCATACTGGGTGGCGCAAATTGAGGTTATTGTTCGAATTCTGTATGAATTTGTTAATGTTTTTTTTTTTTTTTTTTGTAAATAATACTCGTGGAATTTCAAATGGATCATTTAACAACGAGCCCAAATTGTCGAACTTTACATTTTAAAACCTCCCTTTTTGACCTCACTTAGGGGCAATTATTGCGCTCGATCTCGCGCAGCTTCGATGACCTCCTTCAGCGCCATATCCATATCCCTCAACTCTGCCTCAAAGGAACGGAACATGGTTTAAGAGGTTCTTCCTCGTCTTCGAGTCCCTGATGGGAAGAAGAACAGCGCCATCCTCGACCAACCGTCATTCGGCTTCCTTAACACATGTCTCAGCCATGTGCACCTCCTCTCCACAATGGTGGAAGTGATGAACCTGATTTGTGTGCGCCGGTGTATAGCGTCATTCGTGATGCGTTGGTAGCATCCTTTACCCAATATTCTCCTGAGGTAGGTACTTCGTTTTGAACTCATAGACTTTTTGTGCCTGGGCTTTGGTCAGGTGCCAGGACCCACACCCATACAGGAAAATGAACAAGACACACTTATCAAGTTATCAAACATATTTTTAAATCAACGGTCCATTATTTGGACTCAGCGTACAAGAGCAACATTCGCGAAATTTCACGAACAAACGATTTCAGTCGGGCTTAGTGTTCACTAAACGATGGGGGAAACATTGTTTGCTGCACTTAATAATTAAAGGAAAATAAACGGTCAACGAAGGGTGGGCCGACAGCAGATGTCCTGACTCAAAATATTCGAGAGTGGACAGGGGTCACAAGTGTTGAGGAACTGTTTCGTGCTGTGTACAGGACCGGGATGCATTATCCATAAAGATAGTCAAAGTCGGAGCGACCTGACACAACACAGAAAGAAGAAGAAGAAAGGATTTAAATCATAACGTTCATTCTACGCCACCTTGTACGTATATGTGAAAATCACGAAGTCTCATTATAAAACATTAAGCATGTAAGCTTTAGATAGTAAATTTCCAAATAATAATTTAGCCATAATTTATGAAAATGATACTTGAGAAAATGCTATTCGAATGTGTGAACGAATTTTCTCTTTACATACTTAGCTCCTAAAGATGTGATGGCGATTGAAAAAAAATTACCATTTTTTACTGACTATGGAAAGGCTTTTGATAAAATACATCTCTGGGAAATAATAAACCATTATTAATTTCAATAACTGCACAGTGCACAATATACCAACAATACTTAGAACTTCGTTAAAGTAACAAATGCCAATGTCGATCGTGGCCATTAAGTAAAGCATGGCCTAGATTCAAATAGTTTGGTTGACTTATTAAGGAGATATTCTTAAACACGCTGTAAGTTTGAGTGCGAATATTCCTAAAAAGCATTTCAAGGTACAGATCTAAACTCAAAAAAGGCAAAATGCATGTCGTCATTCAGTGTTTCCGGGGCGAGCTCTGCAATTGTCGCCTTTATCCTTTCCATGATGGATGATACTGTACATAAAAAGAGACCTCCTTTCCGGTTGATGTAAGTAGAAGGTCTGGTATTAGTTAACGCTAATGAGAAGATTGTATCAAGTTGTATTTAAATGCAAGACAGGGAGAGAAATCACCGGATTTGTAGATTAAAGTAAAATGATGTGGTTGAGTGGAGATTGCATGGATGAGGAGAGAGCTGGAGTGAAGATTAAGAAGCATCAAAAGATTAAATGTGCACCTACTAGGTCGATGGACAACATCGAGAGGTTTGCCGGAACCCAGTAACGGGAGGAGTTGAGAAAAAGATTGGGCAAAATAGGCTGATCATCGAATGATGGTCAACTTTGTCACCGCATATTGGAGTAACATGGGACTCTTTAAGTACTTAACAAAATATCTTCTTATTCGCGGTCATACACTTAACACTCAAATGAGGTATTTATTTTGACCCGCGCTGGTTATTTTAGCAATTCATTAGAGGCACCTTACACTTATAACCAGTTCGATCAACAAAAGGTTATGTTGTACGTATCTTATTCGTATGCTAATCCAATGATTGGAAGGTCGTTTTATTGTCGCTTTAGAAAGAGAAAACTGGTTTGAACACTCTGGTCCGTAAAAGAAGATGTTCACCTGTTGTTTATAGACCGTGGTCTTCGTAACAGTTAAACGATGATATAAAATAATTATCGTCTTTAAAAAAATGTATTGCGTCATTTATATTATTTACCATTCATATTTTATTGCCGACCATGCTTGTTGAGGTGAAAACGGGATTTTTTTTTTCAATTTGGTTTTTTAAACTCGGTTTTTTTTTCACTCTGTCACTCTACAGCCTCTTTAGTTATTGATCTGTATTACAGGGCATGTCCTCGATAGCTTCGTCTGTATGGTCATCTCTGGGAAGGCCTCTGTGATTTTTGTCCCCTCTTATTCCGTCAACGATGATAAAAATCAGGCTTTATTGATGGTACGGCCTATCCATTGAACAGATTTTGGGCAATTATCTTACCTTATTTCCCCGTTTCCATTCAGTACCTCATCATTGTCATCGACCAGTTGATCCTCAGTTTGCTTTTCGATATTGTTCCATATTTTGCTGCCGTAAAGCAGTAGATGGATACACTCCGGACAAGGGTCTTGAAAATTCTTCCTCATCTTGACATCGAAATTGGGAGGTGGTGAGAATACGTTTTATGATGTATAGCAGTGAAACGTTGATTTGAACATAAATGTTACCTAGATGGATGCAATACCTAGGAATACAATGAAACAGAAATAAATAAGGATATTGAGGAAAGCATTTTGTTATGGAAGTTGTAATAATTTGTAAATGTTTAAAAAATTACATTTTTTGGATAAATATAAAAAAGAATGCCTAAAGATAGATTATTTTAAAAGCCTGAAAAGACAGATGTTAGAAAAAAATGACTTGGATCAGCAAATCGAAGAAGCAAATCATTTATGTCTAGATAAAAAAAAAGAGAAAACATTCGTCCCGAAATAAGATCAAGCATATTCGCTTATTTTGTATAGGCATTATCAAGAGCTTTTGATTCTTTAAAAAGATTTTTTGACTCTTATTCTCGGTGTACCTACTCCATTCCTATACGTTGAAATTACTTCGGCAAAGCCCTATTTTATCAAGGCAGTACCCGTGTTGCTGCTCTCCAGCGTTTCAGTGTAAAAATATCTGCCTCTAATTTTGATATAAGGTACCTATCTATCCAGCTATCAGCATGTTTTTTCATACATTTTATATCTGGCCCAACCTGTATTTCTAGAAATATCATCATTTAATAATTACATACTACCTACCGGTTTAATGAACTGTGAACATGATTTGATAATGATCATACCATTAAATTGGCATAAAGCTATGGTGAGAAATTTCTTTACACTTTATGCTACTGAAGTATTACATAACTGATGTGTTACGATAGATTTGCCACTATCACATAATATGAAATACTGGTATTTTTATATGTTGTTGACAATAAATAATCTTAAATTTGAAATTTTCTTACTCCATCTAAATTTTCTTATTCAAAATACTAGATGCCACGAAAATTCGCCACCAAAATATAATCATAGGGATCTTCAACTTGAGTCAATGCACGGGCTTCCTAAAAGTTCCTGGGGGCAAATATTATGACGTTTAATTCCCGGGGGTAGCATGTGTCATTCCAGCGACAGAGATTGCCTGCTTTAGACATATCTTTAAAATTATTATTATTAGCCCATGTTAGACAAATTCTCCCCCAGAATCTTCAAAATCCGGGTTTGTAGGTAGTTTAAGTTTATTTTATTTCATTTCACATTAACTACAATATAATATAATATTATTATGTAAGAAACATCCATCAGCTTTCATATTTGCGCTGATGTTCAAATCTTACCATGAAAATAATATAAATTCCTTATAGAGAAAAAAACCGAAAATTGTACAATAACTTCAATTTAACATCACAGAATAAAATTCAATTGAAAACATTTCGCTTGATCTTGCAAAATGTCCAACTCCCTCAGCTCTGCCTCGAAGGAACGGAACACGGTATGAGAGGTTCGAGTTCGAGACCCTAAAGAGAGGAGGAGGAACGCTCTCTTCGTCCATCTGTCAATCGGCATCCTTATTACATATCCCAGCAATGTCAATCTCCTCTCCGCATTGGTGCTAGTAATGGGCTTTTCTTGGGTGGTCCGGTATATAAGGTCGTTCGTGATGCGGTGGTAACACAAAACTATCCTGAGGAACTTCGTTCTGAACGCAAAGACCTATAGAGCCTGGGCTTTGCTCAGTTCCCAGGACTCACATCCATACAGTAGTATGGGCAACACACACGCATCAAACAGTTTAAATTGCGTGTCGACACTAAACGCCGACGCTTTCCATACCTATACCCATCATATTAAAATATTTCGTTTATATTTCAAAAATAATGATTAATTTTTCTTCCAAGGTCAAAAAGTTACTTTTTGAGTATTGCTGTAGGTAGATGCTAAAAATCTCAGGGTAGGCTGTTATCAAAGTTTGTTATTTTGACTACTACCGTACAAAATGTATGAGTCATAAAGTATATCATAAAGTATAACTACTGTTGAAACACGCGACCATATTCTTACATTTCTGATGTTATGTTGTTTTAAATTGAGACTATTTATACTACATACGGCCGGTTTCAATAACCTATCTATCTCCTATCTATGGTTAAAAATCTATCTATCTTTACACTTTGGTGTTTCAATAAACAAAGGATAGATATAATTTCTATCTAAACTATCTATCTATCTTTCATTATATGATTTGTATAGAAATCGGCGATAAAGCGTTTCAATAACCTATCTCTAGTAGCTTGTGACATTTGTGATTACTGTTTTTTCTATGGTTTTCCTAACCCCCGATTTCGGCGGTTTGTTTTTCCTATCCCCCGATTTCGACGGCAAGTGTTTGGTATAGCAACAAGTTTTTTTTTTTAAATAATGGCTCTTTCAAGTGACGAGAGCGATTTGGAGTTATTTGAAGACGGAGTCTTCAACTCTGACGAGGACGAAGAATTCCGGATGTTATATTCACGGATAAATTTCATGTCGATATTGTCGAACAAAGATTTTCTTGTCAGCTTTCGGTTAACCAAAACCGTCGAAAATGATTTATTTTTTATAAATTATTTTCTTATAAACAATATACGACGACGAGACGAGAAAAATAATGGTGGGCGAATGTTGCGTCTATCTGACGATTGTTGATATTGAAACTCTGACGTATTTGCGAAAATTGACATGGACGAAGTATTGACAATTGGCCAAAACATCCCCCTTGTGGATGATATGCCAAAAAAGTAAAAAAAAAAAGTATAGACAATGTCTATGATCAAACGCGGATAGTTTCCATGGTAACTGACATAAATACTATCTATCTGTTGTTTGTTTATTGAAACGCGGATAAGGATAGAATATTAACTGCGGTTAATTGACGGATAGCGTTTAACTGATTACTACGGATAGGTTATTGAAACCGGCCGTTACTGTGTTAGCTATAAATTAAGAATATCTTAAGTTTAAATTCTTATTTTAATTTATGTGAAGTTTATGTTCAAATCAATTTTGTCATCTTCTCAAAACTAGGTACCTACATAAGTACCATAGATAACTTTTTCGACCAATATGTACCTATTCGTTAATAAAGACACCGATAAAACACTAAACAAAATAAATCATAACAACATACCATAATATAATCTTCACTGCTCCAATAACAGGTATCTCTAGCATCGAATATTGATGTACATAAATAGGTGTTCACTGACAATAATTAGGTCTATCACATGTCAAATCACCATGGAGTATCTAAATATCATGTGATGATGTAGGGCGTGTACCTTCGAAACATGTCAGGAGAAATATAATTATGGAAAAGATCTTCGAGTTTTTTTGTTTAAATTTCATTACCTTCATTTTTCTTATTCTGAGATGGTTTTTGGTTTGCTTTTGCTCAGTGGTGATGATATACCTTTGCAGTTTTTTTTTCTCCAAACAACGAACAGGTGACCAAGTTTAAAAAAGGACTGCAAATTTGTATAACACCTTATTGGTTACCTTGGTAGAATTTTGGAACTGGATGCGTATTTTTGGTGGTTACCTAAATAATACAAAATTTTCTAAACATATTTTTCGACACATTTATGTGGCTACTGAAGACTTCTTTTTGAACCGTTTTAAAATTTACTGTAATCATGGAAGACAAAAAAAAAACAAAAATTTCGCTTATTTCAATACCCTGTTTTACCTTTGTACAGTTAGGCCTATCTCCACGTACCCTCTATGAGTTGACGTAATAATTTCTCAAATAAACATTGTAATTTATCACTACCTTATCTGCGTTCATCTCTCTCACTCATTCTTTACCCTTCATAATAAAATCTATGTAATAACCCTTCACACACTGCACAGATAATTATACAGCTGTCTTCCTCTCTTACGTTAAAATTATGTGCCCATATTTTAATATCGTTGTTATCAATGTTAAAAAGCCTTTGTTTTGTTATTAAAATTGTTCGAAAGAAACAAAAATAAATATTCTAGTGTTAAATTTAATTTAAAATTTTATACAGGCTATTTTTTAGCAGAGCTGATGGATTTGGACATGGTGTGGGAGGAGGTCATAAACATTGCGCAAGATCGAGCGCAATAGAGAGTTCTTGTTGCCTCCCTATGCCCCATGTGGGGTGTAAAAGGGAGTATTAACAACTCATTAACGGTATTATTGATGATTTCAAGATATTTTGTCAATCTTCCATTGTCACTAGCGAGAAACAAAGGCTTTTTAGTGACCTTAGGATAGTGTCCCAGATGAGTCTGATAAATTAATTTATTAAAATAAACTGGACTTCATATACTTTTTTCAAATAATTCTAGTAGATTATCCACTATCATGGGGATTCTCTACATCTGCATCGAAATACCGATCCAATTTAAATCTGAATAACGCTGTTAATTTCGAAACAGTAGACTAATCAATACTTATAATCCATGTTTATTGTTTAGGCCTTACAAACAGAAATGTTTGTGATTTTTATTAAATGTTTTTGGATTTTTGTTTCGCTAAATGACAACATTTACAGTAATCAAACATACGAGTATATAAGTACTTAACATTTCACTTGATAAAAAACACAATTTTTTGCATAGCTATTAAAAACTTCGTCATTAAAGTTGTCGAATTAAGCAAAATATTCGATTATTTCTTGTTCAAAAGTGCAAAAAAGGATGTTGTCAAAATAAAAATTACCTCAATCATAATCACAAGTAGAAAGCGTAGGCTAAGCCAGCTTCTTTGCAAGAAGACCATGCCTTGCCATTGTACGAGCCTATACCGCTGATCAGCACAGGACTTAAATATGCCCCACGTTGGGAGCCAACTTGAAAAGGTAAAGGAAAGCAGTGAAATGGATGGTCAGTTTTGAGATTTCACCTTATGATCCTGGCGCGAATTTCAGGCAGAGCAATGATTACCAATTAAGCTAACAATCCAATACATGAGATAATATTTTATTTGAAAGCTTTTAAAATAATTTCACTTAAAAAGTCAAGGTTCTTGTGAAAAAATATTACCGTATTTCATAATTCTCATAAAATATTTCCACATTATGAACCAAATAATAATCACCACATATTTCATACTCATAATAACAATTTTCCATAAAGTCATCTTATTTGAGTATTTTTTTTTCTGCTGAATAACTTCCTTGAAGCCTTTTGAATGCATGTACTGCCTCTCTGCAAAAGGGTTGACATGTTTCTATTTAGGTGTGTGAAACCATCGAAAAAATAAAGCATCGAATAAAATACATTTGCGTAACGTAACTATATATCACTAATGATGTTCGATTTTAAATGGTATGAACATACCACCTAAGGTCTTCTACTGTTATTTAGTTATTTTAACAAAACACATTACAATTGACAACTATACATTAAAAGTAGAAACAGTATAAGTTTATGGCCTTAAACTAAGTTGACCTCCATCGAGATGTGTCACATGTTATGTCAAAAGGTGGTTTAGTGTGATCACTTTACGTTAACAACTTTCGACATAATTTACTTGGTAATGTTCAAATCGCCGAAACTTTTAATAATCATGATGATTTTCAACCTGTCGGAAAATATTCCGATTTTGTAGTGTATGTTATTGTCAGGATAAGGTATTTACGAAAAAAAAATATTTTGAAGGGTGCGCTTCTATGATTAGAAAATTTAAGAAACCTAAACGACTCTAGGAAAGACTGTTAAAAATGTGCGTAATTTTAACGCTTAACAGGTCAACGTCTGTCGGGTAAAAAAGTTATAAAAAAATTGTTTTACGAAACCACAAATACCAGCATTAAAGATATTAAAGTGAATCAAGATTATGTTTATTTTTTAATAATTAGAGACACCAACTAACAGAGCACTGAACAACTCAAACACAAAAATATAAAATCTTCAGTGCTCCAATAACATGTAAGTAGCTATTGTACAGAGATAGAGGTACCTGGCAAAATCATCACCAAGATTGTACCTTTTCATCACCAAGATTGTACCTTAATAAAACTACGAGTATTTTCAAGCAAATGTTCATAAGGGATTACCTAAATTATTTTTTGCAAAACTTTTGTAACTGTTGAGGCGGCCCGTCATATGTTAACCCCCCCCCCCCCCCCCCAAGACACAAAAATACAAAATTAATCCGATTAAGTTACTAATAAAATAATAATGTTAAAATATTTGTAAATCTCCATATTTCATTCGTATTCAAAGCTCAAGCGGGAACAACGTGAGAATATTATGCGCGCGCACACATTCTACCTGCGAATAGTACCGACACGAATGTGACCGATAATTTTGTTGACTTTGTATGAAAATTTTCTAAAACGCTCGAAACGGCGCCGTGGAGTAAGTGGGATGGGCTACTGTAAGCGCGGCAATCACATATATGCGAGAACTTAACTTAAATATTATATTTTATATAATTTCTTACCCACTTTTTCAACTTTTAATTAGTTATTCTGTTATCCGGAGCGAAGAAGAATCCAATAAATCAAACATTGAAATAATCTGTTCACCCGAACTCGTGTTATAAGTAGTGTCCGCACTAACCCGACTTTCATTTATATTAGAGAAGATGATGTGGTAATTTCGATGTTCGATGCACGTAAAAACATCCATAGTGAGGAATGTTATGAAATGTACCAACATCACGACATTTATGTAAGTCCCATGAAAGTTGACGGTTTAATAATCCATTAAAGAGAAATCTATCATAAAATGTCACAGCGCAGGGACTAGAATGGGCTGAATCAAAATATAATGTAGTAACACGCTCTCTCTTCCCACCCCGCAAGTGCCATAGACTTAATCAACTCATGTGAGTACCTACATACGTATCAAGCTGCCTTCTTAATCTATCAAAAAATGACAAATAATGTTTAAATATATTTTAATATATTTACCTACAATATAGGTAATTCTCTGCATTGTTTATAAGTGTAAGCATGTGTTGAACTTATATGACAGTGTTTCAAGATTGTGTGACGAAACAGCACGCCTTGGTCTTCGAGTCAATGCCAGTAAGACGGAGCTCATGACGAATAATACCTACCCTAATAAACAGCTACCGATAACCATCGATGGTCACCAAGACTCCCGATACGTACCTGTATGGCAAGTGGCGCCTTTAACAACACGACCAAAATATGGAAAGCGTCGGTGTTTAGTGTCGAGACAAAATGTAAACTGTTTGTTGCGTTTGTGAAGAGTGTAGACCATTCTCCTGTATGGGTGTGAGTCCTGGCACCTGACCAAAGCCCAGGCACAAAAAGTCTCAGCTTTCGAAGTCCTGCAGGAGAATTTTGGGTGTAAGATGGTACCACCGCATCACGAACAACGCTATACGTCGGCAAACCCAGCGAGAGCCCATCACTTATACCATTATGGGGAGGAGAAGTTGACTGGGACATGTGTTAAGGATGTCGAATGACAGTTGGCCGAGGAGAGCGCTGTTTTTCCTTCCATCAGGGTCCTGAAGATGAGGAAGACCCTCTCATACTGTGTTCCGCTCCTTCGAAGCAGAGCTGAGGAATCTGGACATGGTTTGTTGTGAATCTAGACATCGAGCGCAATGGAGAGCTCTTGTAGCCTCCCAACAATTGTAATTTCTTAACTATAAATGACATGACGAACAATAATTGTAATTCGAAAATCGATTTTCGAACAATTTAATATACGTCCCAACAATCGATTTTCGAAAAAAAATTCTGTCACTTAAAATAGGCTTCCATAATCTATGGACTCGAGGGACATACGTTAGGTCATGGTCGATACAGGATAACCGTTGCTACTGGAGTTTGCAATGATCATGATCAGAGGGTTACATTTGTCACAAAGTCGAAACACCTTATTCCCAGAACACGTCTGAGAAATTTGAAAGACGGAAAAATAAGAAAATATTATGTAAGTACGTGTAAGTAAAATGTATCAAAGATTTTTGAAAAAAAAAAACAAGAAATTCGTTATTATATTATTTTAACGAGGTCTCGTGATCTCTGCTAGGGGTGGCAGAAGTGTTATATGTAAAGGAGAGATAAGGGTGGTCCTTACCAGCAAGGATACAACCGCAGTTTCCCGCACATTATCATGATGATAACAATACTGCGTTGCTGTTTGTTGAGGACTCTCCCAGCCACAAGAACACAATTCTTATTTTCGCATCCTTGTTACTTGTGAAAAGGATTAAATCTAAGCCAGAACTGAAAAACTGCAGTTTTAAACGTTAGATTAAAAAAAAAAAAAAAGAACCGAAAAATTGCACTTTTCTTTAGTTAAAATTATATTTTTATTCCCGATATTGCCGCATTAGGGCTCATTTTATACCAAAAGAACTTAGAGTCAGAGCTCCGTAGTAGAGTATATTTTCTTAATCGTTGATACGGTCACCAAAGAAATAACAACGAGAAAGAACTGTCATTAATAATTAGTTAGTTCTTGGTCGTTGTCCTGAAACGTTCTATGGCATTACTTTATGAGTGCCATTATTTAGTAAGTTCTGAATATTATTAGGGTGCGTTAAAACCAAACGAACGTCCAAGCAGAGCTAGAAATATGGCAATCTTTCTTAATTAACAACTAGCAAGAACTACATTAGGTAAATCTGGTTCTTGTAATCAGCGCTGGGTAAACTTTTTGAATGGCGGGCCAAACTCAATAGTTCATAATGAGCGTATGTTTTATTTAAAAAATAAAAAGGTCTTAAGATTGAATTAATAATTATTGTTTGGAGTGAATGACATTTATAGAATTCGAAGATATTTTTATGACGATACAATTTATTAAAAGTTTAAACTGTGGACCTAGAAAAATATGTCAGTATTTTTTTATGTAAATAATGTTATATTTTGAAAATCTATAATAAAAAGATCGTTAAATAAAACGATTTAATTAAGCAATTTAGAAGTTCACAAAAATCATTGTCATAATGAGTGGTGAGTCTTCCCGTTGACAAAACAGTTAAGCAATTCGAAAAACTGTAGTTTTGTAAGTGCCCGGGTGACGAAACATCATTATCATGAGAGTGTAAGGGATGTGTGATCTCCGCCTGTGGTAGGTTGTGAAGATATTGTGGGAAAATACTAACACGTCCTTTGGAAATCCAAAAAAAAAGGAATCTGAAATTCAGATTTACTTCGGGACCTTTTCACAATTCGCCGTGTGTGTGTGTGTGTACTCTATTATTTTGAAAATGTGTGTTGTCTTGATAGGAGTCGTGAGGGAAAGGAAGGGGGTTAAGTGTTTGAGGGCAGAGATTTTCTGACGAATAGATTTTTATTTCACAATTTGTTCGAGATAAAATGAAATTATTAAACACATTTCAATATCTTATTCTCTTGTTGAATTATGTTGTTTTGGTAAAAAAATATACACTTTGATAGTAGAAAAATTAGGAAATACTTATAATATTATTTTCGAGTACTACCTCGACCTCGCTAGCCTAGTGGTGGCGTGGACTTGAGATCAAAAGGTCCCGGGATCGATTCCCTATCAGGTCAGAGTTTTTCTATGTGTTATTTTTCACTTGAAATTTCTACCCGGGGTTGGGTTGTCTCTGGATGGATAGGACCGGTTGACTGGAAAAGTTGCCTCAGATAATAAGTTCCGCCGGCTATACCGACACTTTAAAAACACGACAAAAGTGTAAATTAACTTATTTAGTCATGAGAAACCTTTTATTTCGCATTTTACTGTTTTTTTTAATGTTTTGATTAAGAATCATAACTTTATGGTTATTTTGTGAAATGCTGTGTCTTTAATGTTTCCTATAGTTAAATTGTTGAATAAATAAATTTACAAACATATTTTGAGTGGTTGTTCCACGTTTATATAAAAATCTGCCATCTTACTATGTTAACAATAATTAAAAACCTTGATTTTTTGGTCCTTCTTATTTTGTAAGAATGAGTCATTTTTATCAAAAAATGTCCTAGTAATATCGTTATCTGATTTAACAAAACTAATCTAGCGTACACACCCTTTTTCATCATTCAATATTCATAAAAGGCTTCCAACATTTATCACATTTTTTTTTTGTGTTAGCATAACGTATTATTTTTTAAAAGTTGAAAACAATTAAAAAAGTGGAACAAGTCATGAAGTGTTTTAACATAGTGGCATGAAAATGAACACGGAATCAAGATAAGGCTATCAGATAAATTGTAACACGACCACCGAGTAGAGTATTTTTAAACTAAAACCTAGTATAAATTTGTAATAACGATGCAAATTAGATTTGGAATGAAAATTTATGTAGCTGTTTTGTAAGGGATGTATTTCGTCGCTATTCACGCCTAAGTTTAACGACTACCCTTAATTGATTACGTAGAATATAGGGGAGTAATCTATAATATAAAAGAAAGTCGGGTTAGTGCAAAAACTTATATCTCGAGATCCAGACGAACAGATTCTACCGATTTTTGATTTATTGGATTCCTCTCCACTCCGGATAACATAATAACTAATAAAAAGTAAAAAAAAAAATGAATAAGAAATTATGTAAAATACAATATATTTAAGTTTGTATGGAACGGTTATCTGGGACGCGCCCACGCCATTGCGGGTAGTTCCATCTCATTCTCGCATACGCTCTTACAGTAGCCCATCCTACTTACTCCACCGCACCGTTTTGAGCGTTAGAAAAATTTCATACAAAGTCAATAATTTTATCGGGCACATTCGTATTGGTAATAGGCGAGGTAGGGTGTGTGCGCGAGCGCATTATTCTCAAGTTGTTCCCGCCAGAGCGATTGAATACGAATGAAATATGGATGTTTCAGAAATAGGTACCTAGTTTAATGTTATTATTTTATTAGATTAACTCAATCGAATTAATTTTGTTTTGTTTTACGGGGGCGCAGTGCACCTTATGTACATATTAACGGGCCACTTTGGGCTGGAACTACAGGACAACGTCTGTCGGGAAAGCTAGTCTATAATTTAAAAGAAAGTCGGGTTAGTGCGAACACTTAAAACTCGTGATCGGCTGAACAGATTCTTCCGATGTTTGATTTATTGGATTCCTCTCCGCTCCGGATAACATAATAAGTATTAAAAAGTTGAAAAATGCAAAAGAAATAATATGAAATATAATATTATAGTAGGTAAGTATGGAACGGATTTACAACAACGCCATATGTGAAAAATTCCATAATCCATTTACCATTGAGTTTCAAAACATTGTAACTACGCAATTCTTTGATACAATTTCTTTCAAGCTTTCAGAAATATTTTTTAATCTATCAAACGTAGGTACCTATTTTTGTATCAATTACAAATTCGAAATCAATATTCATAGTAAGGACTACAGGACAACGCTTGTCGGGAAAGCTAGTTAAAAAATATAATAAATAAATATATATTATGCATAATAGGTCCTTAAAATACGATGTTATTAATTCATTGGTGAGTTTTAAGGCGTAGGTTGGTAATTCTGAAGGAAAATGCAAATCTTAAAGTGTACACCTAGGTAGGCTAACTTACATTGTTGACTTAGGTTTGTATGTTTCATGCTTATGATACTAAGATAAAGAAGGTACGGCATGATTTTTTTACAGCCAGGCAGACCGCCCAAGAGTTGGAAGGACGTATTTTTTCTAGAATTCAAGAAAAGAAGAAAAAGAAAACTTTTTTTTTAACTTTCCTTTTGCTTTTTTTCAGAAAACTAAATTACAAAGAATGAAAAATTTAATGAGACATTAAAAATGCCTTTTTTTTCTTAGGAATTCGATATTCAAAAAGATTTCTTCTTATTATTTTAAAGGCCATACAATCCGTCATTTTTTAAGAAATGGGCATGAAAAACTTGATCTTTTTTCGTACGTTATTGTGCTGAATTTTGCTTCCAAGTTAAAAACATGCAAATATCAATGTACCTTCCTAATTCAAAGTGCCTATCCGAAAACTCCTGTACATTACGAACTCAAAAACACACAATAGGTAGGCACTGTTCGATATTATTTGTTCGGAAGTCTTTGTGGATATAGGATAAATATTAATATAAGTCGTACAATAATACAAGTCCGGACTGAGCACATGTACGTACATAGGTACTGCATATAATAATGTAGAACCTTTCTTTATGTACATAAGGACGCCTCTACATAATTAGATATATTTATACATTATATAATATGTGAATATTATATATTATGACGCATGTAGATTTCATATTTACCTAGAAATAAAGGTCACCCGAAAGTTTTTGTTTTAATAATTAATCTTTTTTTTTAATAAAAATTGCGTATTTTGCACTGATGTCGGTAACCTAGATGTATAGGCGTCAACTTCATATCACGACGTCGAGGATAGTTTTTCTGTATTTTTTTTTTTTCACTTGAAATTTCTACCCGGGGTTGGCCTGGCCTGTCTCAGATTGGAGGGGACCGTTTGACTGGAAAATTTGCTCCAGACAATAAGTTCCACCAGCTATACTGACACCTTTGTATAGAAAAGTGTTAATGCGAGCATCATATCTTTGTGGCACGAATATTATTTATGTATTCGATTTTAAAAAAAAACACGACTCAGAACACGAACAAAATGCATTCTTTAATTACTTTTTAGTTGTAAGAAGAACTTAATAAATTTTTGAATAATGCACGTTTGTATAACGATGTTAAACGTCAAGTTTATTTTGCTATCATCATTATTAAATTGGCACCATTATACAGTGTACCTAAACAATTTTCAAATTTGTGTTTTTCATTTCTCTTTCAATGAACTTTCTGCTCTATTAATCTCTTCGAAAGTGGACTCCCCAGTACTATTGCTCAAGGTCTACTAGATTGCAAATTCTGTATCCAGCCACTCTCATACCTATTTTGTATTCCATTCTGGATAAATGATCATTGCTCATTTCCCATCATCCTATCCAATTAAGATTTCTGTATTTTATCCTCTACTTTGAATTTTTAAACCATTTATCATATTTTTGAGAAAGCCCTTATTTTAATGGTTTATTGTAGAACAACATTTTCAAATTATGCAATACCTAACTATGATGAAAACTTCTTATTGGCGTTTTGTCCCATGATCGACTTGAAAAAGAATGAACAAATACGAACAAAGCTTAATTACTTTATCTTTTCGGTTGTATGTGAAAATCTAGTACGCAATATAATATTCTGTTAATTTGATATTTAAATATTATGTGTTCGACTGAATATTCATCAATCACTTTGTATTTGCCTACGCGAACGGGGGGACGGAAGGGGGGGGGGGGTTATATTGTTACAACTGTCATCGAACCGACGTCTTTTATACTAGGTAGAGAGTACGATACTCCCAACATACATAAGAACCAGTTTCTATAAGCTCAATATAAACAAAAGGATTCCACAAATTTCTTATGTTTATTTTGTAAGGTACCTCAAATAATCAATATTCCCTGTCTGACTCCACTTAGGGGTATAGGGAGACAACAAGAGCCCTCCACCGCGCTCGATTTGCGCGGGTTCAAAGACCTCCTCCCACACCATGTTCGACTCCCTCAGCTCTGCTTCGAAGGAACGAAACACGGCATAAGAGGGCCTTCCACATCTTCGAGAGCCTGATGAGAGGAAGAACGGCGCTTTTTTCACCCAACTGTCATTCGTCATCCTTAAAACATGTCCCAGATAAATCGTTCCTTCTCCATAATCGTAGAAATGATGTGCCCCCGCTGGGTGCGCCATCAATAGGAAAATAATAATATATTTTTTTAAACTAAAATATTCTATTGTAAATTTGACAGGAACCAAACCTTAAAATATTCATGTGAATTTCCAAGCTTAAGGGTCACAAGATGAGTAGGTTATCTTCAGTATTTGTATTTACCAAAACAATGGTCATTATGGTCATCATGCAAATGTACCAAAAAAATATCCACGATGCCCTATATATGATGAATCTGTAAGTAGAAGTTGAAAATAAACAAAAACTGGAAATATTCACAGATACCTTACTGGTATTGTCTTTGTTATAGCAGCTGTCTCCATGCACACATTGCATTTAATAAGTTCAAGAGTCAGTTTCGACGCCTAAAGCATGTTTCAAAATTCTGAAAACAAAAATGCATTTCTACAACAGGGTGTCCTGTTACTAACTTTCAAAATTCTTATTTTAAGAAGCACTCACTACCTGCATTGAGCTATTGGATCTTCAAAATTGATAGCTGGTAAATCGTGATCATTTTTTTACATTTTTAATTAGGTAATTGTGTAGTGTATGGGTGCTTACCGATTTCGGACCTTGGACATGCTGATGCAAGATTTTTATTCACCACTAAGCTATCATCAACCGTACTAATAGAATTTTGTTAACACGCGCAGAATAAGCAAAAGTGCTACTAATAAAATAAGGAATAAGCCATAACAACAATTAATATTTTCCATGCCAACTTTATTCCTGGCTACACCCAGGTATAAGGAAGGAAAGCGACATTTAATGAGACAGACTACCACTGCACTCTTCATATTTTGACACTTAACGTACGAAAACAAACTCGAAGTTGCAACAAGTCCGACCTGTCAACGAACGAATCGACCTTCGGAAATATTCGTACCTATTCGTACATACTCGTGATATTCCGCGCACGAAATTTCGCTTGGGTCCAATCTGGTTCGTACGGAATACTTAGAAACCAATCCCGTAGTATGGAACAACCACAAGCTACATTGATAAAATGCGAGGTTGCCAAAGTATTCTGCGGTATACTTATGACATGGTATAAGGTTGATTATTAGTAGCGCGTGGTATAAGCGATTTATTCCGGAATGACTATTCCCGTCATAACGGTGTTATAACGCAGTTTCTATTATTGTACCACTGCATAATATGATTTTATTTTATTGAATAAAAAATGTTGCTCCAAATTATAAAAGTAGGTTTAACAAACTATAAATGATTGAAAAATATATAACTAATTTATCCGCCCCCAAAGTGGGTAAATATAGGATGTGGGTGTATGGGGTTAGGTAAGTTAAGGTTCTATGAGGTCACGGACGCTATACACTATCCCCGTATCGGAACATGTCTGAATTCACTAACGGAATTTTAACGGATCGTTCTTGTGCGTGCGTGGACGTGACTGAAATCTATTCCCAACATTTACAAAACCTGTACCGAGAAGGTGTTTAAGGTGTAATTACATAAAGACGCTTTATATTATAAGACATTAACGGGAAAAAGTCTTTCAATGCTGAAATTAATTATAGCTTTTTTTTACCATCCGTTTATGTAACTCCATGATGTAGAACGGTAAGAATTTTATAGATGGTATAATATTATGCTTCAACAGTGCTGATTTTAACAGACATTCGTTTGGGCACAGTATACAGGCGTTTGTAGCTAAACATATCTGTGATTTTGTACACATAATAATTCAGATATGCCGACATATTCATTCCTATGTTTGTGTGTGGGGTAGTTCTATTAAGTATTTAGTCATTTGTTACCTATCGCAAATCACTCTTTGAGGGTGGAATGCCTTATTAATAAAAAAAATTAACTTATCCACTATCAAACCCAGGGTGAATCATATTGTGGTCTCCAGTAGTTTCTTCCATGCACTTCTGTTCTGTGCCAGCCGCTTCGCTTCCTCCCAGGTCAGTACTTTTACACTTTTACGAACTCTGCAAGTGTTCGTTCGTACAATGGTAAGGCACGGTCTTTCTCTTGTTCTTGTCCCGGCAGGGTTGCAAAATAAGCTGTCTTAGCCTACGCTTTCGGGCGATTTATGGAGGACATGCCCCATCAGCCAACCAAATCTGCATTCTGTTGTCGTACCTTCTGTTTTTTTATCAATTATTAGGTATCGTCTGTTAGCATATAGTTTGGGTATGGCTATATTTATTTTTTTAACTATTTTGTTAACATACTGGATGGTATTTTACTACAGATTTCTCGATGCATCCATAAATTTCGGTTCGACGATTACTCATCAAGTTTAGTGTAAAGCTGCTTTTTTATGAATTTAAGCAAACACTGTTGCACTTTCACAATATTTTATTGAGGCTCGAACGCTTTCGTCTAACTCACGTAGACATTAACAAGAGACATTTAACTAAATGGCGGTATTGCAGCGTGTTACTAATATATAGATATACCTAGTATCATCTTGAATTAAACTGAGTATATGAGTGGATGTACCGGGTACCTGTCATGAAAAATAGATCTTCAGCAGTGTTCTGAAATCGTTCCTTTTAACTGGCTGCCTTAATATTCTCTCTCCTGTACACCGTGCGTAAGACAGTATGATTATATCATAACGTACAATTTCTGCTCGAAGTTTAAGGACCAATGTTCATTTAATGGCTATGTGATTATGTGGTATGATTAAATCATCGATGTCAGATAAGGGCGTGAGAGAATAATATGGAATGTCACAAAAAAACCACAATTTAAAAGATGACGATCACAATAGAGGACATTGTGGCAAGGAGTATACAGGATATCTCAAGAATAAGTGACAACCTAAGAAATTTGGAAATCCAAAGGCGTTAAAAAATCTATTTAGAAAGTATTAAACAGAGATGAGCGACGATAGTGTAAGAAAATGAAAGCTTAGAAGCTGGATATAGAAGCGTGGGTAAGCAGCCGTTGAGATAAAGCGATTATTCGGATCGTCAAAGCCCGAAGAATGAAGATAAAAGTGAGTAGTATAAATGATGAATAGAAAACTAACGAGGCTGTGACCAAGCATCTGCGGTAAAACCACATAACTTTATGGTAGTGAATCACCATAATCGGAAGGTAAATCTATATAGCAA
This sequence comes from Mystacides longicornis, assembly GCA_963576905.1. Classification (NCBI taxonomy): domain Eukaryota; kingdom Metazoa; phylum Arthropoda; class Insecta; order Trichoptera; family Leptoceridae; genus Mystacides; species Mystacides longicornis. The sequence goes on along the minus strand of OY756439.1, from coordinate 2,377,945 downwards.
ACCAAACCCAATCTACGTTAGTTCAACTACCCTTTAAAACTTGATAAGGGGGGAGAGGCTTGTAATTGTGAATAGGGCTTAAAAGAGGAAAGAAGGCGACTGTTACAACTTCAGTGTTTTGAATCGTTGCTGAATCTTAAATCCGGGCCTGTTTACCGAAATCTGTCATCTGCTCGAGGTCATTTCAAAGCTATTTTTAGTTTGGTTAACTTCTAATTAGGAATAATTTAGGATGTTTGGATGGTACCACCGCATCACGAACGACGCTATACGCCGGCGCACCCAGCGTGGGCACATCACCTCTACCATTGTGGGGAGGAGATGGACTTGGCTGGGACATGTGTTAAGGATGCCGAATGACAGTTGGCCGAGGAGAGTTCTTCCTCCCATCAGGGTCCCGAAGACGAGGAAGACCCTCTCACACTGTGTTCCGCTCCTTCGAAGCAGAGCTGAGGGATATGGACATGGTGGACATGGAGGAGGTCATAAACATTGCGCAAGATCGAGCCCAATGGAGAGCTCTTGTTGCCTCCCTATGCCCCTGAGTGGGGTGGAAAAGGGAGAATTGATTGATTGGAAGTTTGCATCCTCGAAACATCGATGATCTACAAGCTGGAGACATTCGAGATGTGGTTGTAAAGAAGAATTCTGCGCATATAATGGCTCAAAAGGATGTATAACGAGAGAGTCCTTGGCAAGAGAAAGAGGGCTCCTGACCACTGTCAAGAGACGTATACTTTGGCCACATATTCCGTGGTGAGAAATATTACCTCCTGCAACTTATGATTCAAGGAAAAATAGAGGGAAGAATCGGCAATATATGATACATTAACAAAAATGGATATAGTCATATCCTGGCGCCAAATACATGACAGCAGTCGCAGTCTTTTAATTTGATGCTCTCTTGTTCTCAATAATTTCCAACTTTTATCTCTATATTTCATTTATTATTAAATTTCTACTTGTTTAGGAGTTTCGGAGACAGACATTACCACCTAATGGCGAACGTTGTTAACGTAAAGTGATCACACTAAGCCAGCCTTCGAAATAACAGTAGAAGACGGTCGTAAGCCCGTAGTGGTTTGTTCCATTTAAAAATCGAACATTAGTAATGAATGTCTCCTGGCTCAAAAATCTTAGATAGTGGTTTGGTAAGGAGTTCAGAGTGATAGTGGCCTCCTCCGTTCGGAGCAGCACACGAAAATGATGTAGTATTTCACACAGAAAGGCATAAAAATGAATATGATGGAGAACATCAATAAATTAATATATCTTCATAAGTTTTAACAATTGAAACTATGTTGAGTGCTTTTTCGGGATGAGAGCTCCTTATAAATCTACCTGGTAGTGTTCTCAGAAGGTTGTTAGGTGCTCAGAAGTAAGCAAGCGAGAGGCTGTTTGGGAAGTTTCTCAAATATTTTACACTTGGATTCCAATAACAGTGCCGTCTATTCTAGCGGCACTAACTACTTACACAGTCTACCAGAAATTCTGCCACGGCAAGTACATCTGCTTCACACAATTGATCACTGCTATTTTTTTGTCACATGCCAAAAAAGCCTGGCTGCAAATAATCTGCGAATGTGTTAAGAAAAATTGGAGAGAATTGTGTGAGGAACTAAATTGCAATAGGTACATGAAGAGAAACAACTCTGGACAGACACCCAGACTGTAAACTGACTTATGTTAGACGATAGATTTGTAGAAGTGGAGAAGAGCATAACTATGTCCTACAGTGGCCAAAAATGTGGACTGAAAATAAGGAAAAGCCTGTACATGAATGTTCACCAATCAAGGTTGTTGTTTAATGACACAATCGGTAGAAAAAGTGTCGGAAGACAATAGCTACAATGGTTGGATGGTTTATTCGTAGACTGTAAGGCTCTGGGGTAACATAATTGGAAAGCAACACATGAGGAAGGAAAAGCTTTTTAGAGGCATCAGCTAAAACCCACCAGGGGTTATAATGCCGAAGTCGATGATCATCAATTACTCGATAATCCATTAAACATCCCACTTGAGCAGGTTATAAGAACTCCCATTAGGTATGTATGATCTATAGTCAATGATCATGTCTTAATCCGTCAGTTCTATCTCTACAGTGTCTATGAGGGTCTTCCTAGCTTTCGACACCTTGATGGGAGGAAAATTGGCGGTCTTCTCAGCCAACAGTCTTTTGGCGTCTTCAACAAAATATGTCCCAACTATCCCGGGCATAATTTTTTTTATTATTTAAGTGTAAAATGGTAGAATACTTAACCTTTATTGAAATACTTAACCAAATGAATTTAGGTGGAATTGCTAAAAAATATCTGTTCTTTTTCACATGTTCATGTTATATTAAAGGACTAGAGGTTCTTGAAATGAATTTGGAGAGCCTTGAGACGGTATAAAGAGTTTTTTTCTCTCTCCCGCCCTCAAATTATGAAATAATTACCTACCTACCTAACTCGGTTCGAACGGGGATGAAAATTTTAGTTCTCAGTTGAAAATGTTGTATGAATATTCATTGTCATTTTGAGTCATGTTAACACCAAAACATCCCTTGTAAATTATGTAAATCGGGGTTGTTTTTCCTCTTCTATGAAGTTTGTCTCTAAATAATAATATCATATTATAATAATACATAATTTAGTTCATATGAATCTTAACCCATATTTTGATAACAGAGTTTCTAGAAATATATTTTAACTAATGTAGTTTTAAATGCCCGTCTTTTCTGTAAAATTATGAGAGCGTTTACAGCCTGTCGACTTGTACACTTACAAACTTGTCGCGTCAAGAATAGGTAACCCGATAATTTGGCTTGCAGAGTAATTTAAGCTCTTAAGCTATGTCCACACATAGCGACAAAATGTTGATATCAACAGTTGACGGGTATCTATCAACTTTTTGTTGTAAAAAACGCAAAATGTTGACGGATACTTTAAGTCGACCGCCGACTTTTGGGTGCAAAAATCAAAGAGAAATTATGCATGTTGCTTGTATCCGTGTATCCCGGCTGTCCACACATGGCAACAAAAAGTTGATATCAACAGTTGACGAGTTTTCATTGACTTTTTGTTGTGAAGTTGACAGATACTCGTCGATATTTGGTGCCAAAAATCATATGGAAATGTTGCGTATTGCATGTTTCCAAGTTTCCCGTTTCAAACGGGTAACTCGTCAACTTTTCACGTTCATCTCACTGGTCGAGGTATTATTTGTGAATGTTTTTTTTTACCTTTCTACATTATTTTTATAGGTTTGTTTTGAAAAATTTTCAAGTATTTATTAATTTCAAATTTAAATGGGTACCTACTTATTTAATTATTTAATATTTTCTTTTTACCCATCAAGCCATAATGGACAGGCAGAGAGAACGGACCTCCACTTTTTTCTATTCAGGCATTCTTCTTTCACTTACTCCAATGACATACGATTTCGCATAAAACCACTCATATTTCTCTAACTTCATACCTGAGCTTCCTTGAGGACGAAATCGATGTGTTCGATCCGAGTTATTACATAAATAAGTAACACTCTTCAATACATAAGTGTCAGTATAGCAGGCGGAACATATGTAATCCTTGGAGCATCCTCTACCAGTCAAACAGTCCCGTCTAATATGAGACAGGATTCAACTTCGAGAAGATATTTCAGGTGAAAATACACATACATTGAAAATTTCTGACCCAAACGGGATTCGAACCAGGGACCTCTTGATCTGAAGTTGATGCATTTGCCACTAGGCTACCATTCTCCTTTTTTGACCCCGTTCGGGGGCAACGGGGGGCAGCTAGGACTCTCTACTTCGCTCGATCTCGCGCAGTTTTTTTTCTTTATAAAAATGAATCTGTGTTCACTATATATTCACTCAAAGTGAACACAAATACACTATATTATGACTCTTTTACAGTAAGCTACTTAAAGCTTGTGTCGCGAAAAAGGAAGATGGTCGGCACCTGGGATCGAACCCACGACCTCCGCATGAAACATTGCGAAAGCCGGCGTCGTATCCGCTAGTCTACCAAACACTTCCCATACTCAGAGTTTCGATAACCAACTCCAACACCATATTCAGACCCCGCTCTGCTTCATAGGAGCGGACCACAGTATGAGAGTCTTCTTTGTCTTCGGAACCCTGATGATGAGAGGAAGAACAGCGCTCTCCTCGACCTACTGCCATTCGGCATCTTTAACACATTTCCCAGCCAAGTCCATCTACTCTCCAAAATGGTAGAAGTGATGGGCTACGCTGGGTGCGCCGGCCTATAGAGTCGTTCATTATGCGGTGGAACCAACTTATATTAAAAATTCTCCCGAGGCACCTCGTTTCGAAAGAATAGACTTTCTGTGCATGGACTTTGGTCAGGTGCCAGGACTCACAACCATACAGGAGAATGGGCAACACACACACGCATCAAACAATTAACATTTTCGTCTTGACACCAAACGCTGATGCTTTCCATATACCTATTGGTCATGTTGTTAAAGGCGCCCCTTGCTATACAGATGCGAATCGGGAGCTCAGTCCCCAGGTCAATAGAGATGGTAATGGCTGCTCCCAGTTGTTTGAACTTATCCACTTGGGATACCTGATTAACAGTCGATGATGTTCAGTAAATGTGAATCAGTGCAGGCGTTATTCGCCATGAGCTTCATATCTGGCAATTTTCTAAAGATTTCCACATTTTTTAAAATGAATCTGAGCTTAGTCAAAGTGAATACAATTACGCTTTTGACATCTTTCACACTAAGCAAAAGGTTTTTATCGTGAAAGTGGAAATGGTTGGCACCGGGATTCGAGCCCACGAGTTGCAGAACGCTTCACTCATCGTTCATTTCCATCGATAAGTTTTAAAAAACGATTGAAGAATATGTAGGAATACAGGAGGTTTGGTTGATCGTTTGATAAACTGGTATGGTACAAAGTTAGATAATTTATTTTGTAATATATTGTACTTACCTACTCAAAATTTATATAAAGAGCTCCCTTTTTAGGCGTTTTTACAAAAAAAAAATAAAAATAGAAATTCCGTAATTTTATCTAGAAGTCACTCTGTAACTTTTTTTATTTATCCAACTATTTTTTCAAATTTCAAATCTTTCGAAAAAATAAGTAAAATAATCAAGAAAATGGCTTAATAAAAAGTTATATCCCTTCATATTCCAAAGAAACGTCCACGAAATAAGTTTACTTCAGATTTCAAAATTCTCAGAAAAAAAATTGATGGTCACTTTCACCAATGGTTCCTAACTTTTACGTAGCTCTTAGTGTCCTCTACTCCACACTATATAAAAGGCTACGAGCAACTTAAATGTTATGAACCGTTGGTGAAAGTCACCATGAGTTCTTCAAATTTCGTAAAAATTTTCCTTAAATATCAGTAAAACGGAAGAAAAACAGGGTTGAGTATTGGCACACCTTGCTGTGCCCCCCGAATATGGCTTGAACGCACTGATCTGAGAGGAAGCAGACAAGACACAAGTGCATAGAGGAACCTAATGGTGACCAGATGCTCACCTTGCGTGTGAACGTGAGTTGGTAAGGGTAAGGTTTATATTCTCTTTCAAACAGTATACCTACAACATGTGTGTATATAACAAGCAAAACGTATTTTTATTTCCAAATGATCTCCTCTATGTACCATACCAGTTTGTCTAACGTTTTACCAAACACTCTGTATACCTATTATTCGCATATTTTGATTTTCAACAACAAACGATGTGTGGACGCGCAACATCGCTATCAACAGTATCCAGATACAGTTGACGCAACATTTTGTATCTCCAACATTTTGTTGGAGATACAAAATGTTGCGATGTGTGGACATAGCTTTACACTACCTAATACAATAATTTTAAACTAACTTCATAGATACATCCAGTTTTAATATTTTCAATATGAGTGTCTTTGTTTGGTTTCAATCATTGTTCCAATGGACTGTTTTTTTTTCGCACTCAACATTGACGAAATCTTCGTTTGTAGTCGAACGTCAAATTCCAAATTGTCTACGGGCGCTGGATCAAATGAGATGAATAAAAATAATAACACTAGAGGAATAAAAATGTTCATTTTATTTAAAGATTCTCATTTTGAGCTGGGTATTATTCATTTGAACTAACATAAGTATAACATACAACATAGTTACCCTGTCCTTATTAATTAATTATACCTACCTACATACTTTCTTATAATATCTCTTTTATGATTTCAATTTCTTTTAAGGAATCTGTGCTCACTCAAAAAGAACACAAATACAAGCTATGACTCTTTCACCGCAAGCTACTTTACACTAAAGCTTGTGTCAAGATGATCTGCACCTGGGATCGAACCCTCGAACTCCGTACGAAACACGAAAGCCGGCGACGCAACCGCCAATCTACCAACCACTTCCATTAACAGCAAAACCAATCGGACGATAGCTATGACAAAAATCCGAAACTTGAAAACATAAAAGCCGTGTCTCGTAAAGGGTAGCCAAATAGAACGGACCTCCACTCTTTTCTATCCAAGCATTCTTCTTTCGCGTCTTCTACCGACGGAACATTTCTCATACACCCTCTCCTATTTTTTCTCTTACATCTTAGCTAGCCTTCCTTTAGGACGTAGTTGGTGTGTGCGATCCACGTCATTCTCGGTCGGCCACGCTCTCTTGCACCTTACTTTTCAGCCTTATGAACTCTCTTTGTCATTCTGTTTGCATCCATTCTTTCAATAATATGAAATTTATTCCATCCATTTTTGCCCAAACCATTTCAACTATGATAAAAGTTGCACCAAATATATCTTTGACTAGCGAAAATGCTGTTTTGACTGGTGTCAGGATTAGTGGTTGGTAGACTGGCGGTTACCACGCCGGCTTTCGTACTGTTTCGTATCGGAGGTCGTGAGTTCCATCCCAGGTGCCGAACATCTTCCTCTTTCACGACAGGAGCTTTAAGTAGCTTACTGTGAAAAAGTCACAGAGTGTATTTGTGTTCACTTTGAGTGAGCACAGATTCATTTTATAAAAAAAATGTAATTTTTTACCAAAAGTATGTAAATTCTTACCAGATTTATAACAAACAATGTCTATTCAAGTCGAACACAAAGAAGTATCTATTTCATAGTCAATCAACAGTTTATAATCGTTTATTGAAATGAAAGAATTTTTCCCAAGTTTTTTCGGGCTTTCAGAATATAATATTCTGATTCTTTTCAATTACAAACAATGCCACTGTTATATTATTATTGACTCGCTTACACATTTTTTTTTCTTTATTATCATAGTCCATTTCCCATTGTGTGAACGTCGAAAACACGGGTGGATCGAGGGGCTGGGGTTTTTTCTCGCCCTCTTTCATAGAAAGGGTTAAAAAGTTTAAACAAATTACTGTTTTCAAAGTCCATTTATGTCCACACTTGTTGATCGCTAACCCCAAGGGTTGTAAAAATAAAATCAGTTACTGTTTTTTTCAGATCATTGAAAAAAAAAACGGTTTTTGTCCATGAAAACCAATAACATGCCCAATTTTGTACAAGACTTCAAACGTTTTAACTATATTATGACCCAAGTTTGATTAGTACTATTTATTAGTTAGTTATTAGTACTTTGTATGTACTATTATGTTTTTAACTTGTTGACAATGTTCCAAATACTGATTTTGTGTTTTCTTTTTATTTTTTCAGGTAAGTTGTTCTTCAAACTTCATGAATGAACTATACAAATACAATCTACTGAATAAACGCCTAAGTGACAACTACCTACTATCCTTTGGTGAGTTTTCAATGTCTTCATCTTCTGCTTGTACCGTATCTGGACTCCGTGGCATTGCCGACAATTTCTGCAAAGGCTTCTAGGTCACTTACCGTTCTGTTTAATCTCTAAGTTGTCTCGACAACGTCATCATGTTTATTGATTTATTCGATAGATAGGTGGTATGTCAGGATCTGTTTCTTCAGACATTATACCTGGAAATTTAGTATTCAATGCCAACATTTTCAAACTGTTGTAATTACAGTATTTACATACTTACTCTACACGAGTTGTATAAGAGATAAAATCTACTTCTTGTAGTTCTAAAATAGTTGTAGTATGATATTTTAATAATAATATTAGAACTATTCGTAAACTTTGACAAACTTTGTTAGCAGTTTGAAATAATAAGCGTTTCTTAAACTTTGTTTAATTGTTTGATTTTAACACAACATTGAGCGCTTAGTCGAATTGCAATGTATGCACTTCTATTCGCCTTTCGATTCGCTAATATTCAATCGGATAGATAATATCTTTGTAACGGTTTGTTAAACGTTAACTGTCAGTGATTATCAAATTTTAGAATTCTTTGATTTGAAATTTATGGGTTTTTGACCAATTCAAATAACTATATACCTAGATTATTGTTTTGGTAAGCAGAAATGTTGATAATTTGACGTTCTCTACGCTAAAAAAGTTAAAAATCATAACGAATTATATTTGCTTTCAAACTGAGATGATTCAATGTGACAATATCCTGCAGGATGGCATAATCTAATCTAATCTAATCAGTGGCTCTACAACCCAGGTCGGGTCTTGGCCTCCTCAAGAGCTTGCCTCCACGCCTGACGATCCAGCGCGGCACTCCGCCAGTTGGAGATTCCAATCTGTCGGGCATCCCGCACTACACCATCCAGCCACCGAAGCTTCGGCCTTCCTGGTCTTCGTCTTCCGCTCGGCATGCCGTCCAAAATCTTCTTCAGCATCTCCTCTTCAGCCATTCTTTGGATGTGTCCAGCCCATCGTAGTCTGCCAATTCTTATATCTGCAGTGATGGTTGGGTCTTTATAGAGGCAATACAGCTCATCATTACGCCTTATCCGCCATTCTCCACTATCACAGATGGGACCAAAGATTCTGCAGAGCACCTTTCTTTCAAACCTTTCCAATGCTCCCTTGTCTGACTTACTTATAGTCCAACACTCTGAACCATATGTCAAAACTGGCCGAACCAGGGTTTTATATAAAAGCAGTTTGGTTTTTCTAGAAAGATGTCGTAATCTCATCTGCCCCTGGAGCCCAAAGTAACACCGATTTGCAGCTACTATTCTACGCTTTATTTCGGTAGATACAGCAGTGTTACTTGTAACCATAGTGCCTAGGTACACAAACTCGGTGAGAGTTTCGAAGCTGTATTCATCGAGCAGGATGGCATAATGGATAACGATATCCAGAACCATGGAGTATGCAAACTTAGGACTAAAAGTGTCGACTTCAAAAATACCACTAGTATAAGTTTTTGATGATCGAATCATGAAACGATCATCGAATGATTCGATCGTTTGATTTTCGAACACTATTTGCACGCTAGTAAGCGCTTATTAGCGTGCAATTAGCTTTCGATTAAACTCGTACTAGCCCCACAGCAGTGGCATGTAGTAAGAAAGGTGCAAGCAAGAAGAAGAGACAATCAGCGGTAAAGTGAAAACCCAATTCGTCAAAACTACATTATTAAAATAGTTATGGGTCAGACAAAGTACCCTGGGATAGACCATTTACTAGATATTTTCACATCAAGGCATTCTCAATGACTATTCTCCCAAAAGAATTTGAATAGATGAAATCATTATGCGAAATTAAACATGCAGATTTGGTCATTACGTTGTTACTTTTATGTCCCCAAATAATTTGTATGACAACCATGCTCAATACGACATTATCCTTGTTAATAATATTAGCATTAAGAGTATCGGCACGTTACTATTCTGGGTTATTTGCTTTCACAGACGAATGCTCACCCTTAAACTGTTTTAGCTCCTTCTTGCTCCTTAAACTGTTTTAGCCCCACCTGGTAGCAGATATCCAAGTATTTAAAAGCCCTTTTGATCAATATTGGGTAGATGATGGTATTATACATGGGCAAGCTTTCTTGGTGAATAGGTACACATACATATAGCATTTATTTTGCTCGTATTCTTCGACATTTAAAATGATTTATGTTGTTAACAATAATTATTATTATGCCTATTGATTTAATGAATTTTAAAAGAGCCCCCTGAAATTGAACTAGAAGATTTTGATGGTTAAAATCAGCTACAAATTACGGCCATAAAACACTTGAAAAATGTAATCAAATAGGATTTTCATACAGTTTTCAACGTTTTTTATAGTTGCTTGTAAATAATATCGATGTTTACTACTGCTCGTATATGAATGCACCCCTAATCAATTACCTACCAATTTTTCAATGGTTATTTTAATTGCATTTTTTTTTTAATTTTTAGGCTATTGGATTAAAAAAATTTACATTGGAATAAAATAAAACAAAACGATATTAAAACTGCTTTTAATGGTTCAGAAAATTCTCAACGAAAAACACTATACAAAATGAAATAATTATTTTTATACGCTCATTTCAAACAAAAGAAACATTAAAAAAAAGTATTATTTGGCAAAAATGTTCAAAATATAATCTTATTTTGAAATATGTAAGACAAGATAATGCACTCTTTTTAACGAATCTGGCCTCACTCAACATGAACACATAATAAATACACTTGTGACATATTTCAAATTAACCAAAGGGCTTAATGGGAAAGTGGAATTAATGGTCGACACTAGGATTCGAACCCACGATCTTCAATACGCTGTTCGTACAAAAGCCATCGACTGATACTACTGGGATAGCAACCATCTCTTGGATAGGTACATGTTTTAACCCTTAAACGGATTCGTGGGGTCCAAAAGTACCCCACTGACCAGATTCCATGTTACATCCCCTCTCCTGTTTCTGCTAGTGCATCTAAACTGCGGGTATTCTCGGTGTATGTACACTATGTACATATTATATTGTGATCTCGCAGGGCGTAGGCGTGTGTAGCTCGGCGGCCTTTGGTTGCTTTCGTACGTGGGTATTGAGGTCTAAAATGACACCACGAAACCGATTATGATTGCTTTTTTTATTAGCATTTTTATTGTTTAACTAAGATTTACAACAAAAATGTCGGGATGTTTCGCAGAAATTGCTAAAAGAAGCTGTATTCAGATGATGATTTATCAGATTTTTATGATATGGATAAAATAAATAAGCAAAACTCTTTCACAAAATACCTTTTTGTATGCATAATAATATGTATTAAAAAATATCAGTTTTTTTGTTGAGTGAAACCTCTTTGATACTGTTTTTTTTTCTTAAATTATATAGTTTTTTTACTTAAAAAAAAAAACATATTTTAATTTTCGATAACATTTTCAATCATTATTTTGACCAATTTTAAAAAAAGGTCTTTAGAAATCAAGATTCTATGAGACATAATTATATAACTTTTTAAAATTTTATTATTATTTTTTATCTGGTTTAATAAAATGAAGCAAATATTATTAAAAAATCTGTATTTTTATTTAATAAAAAAAAATACATCAAAGTATATGACTCAATATGTTTTTTAATTTTAATTTTTGGGTTACGAAAATACCCCACGAAACCAGTTACGTAATTAAAAATAGCGAATCCGTTCAAGGGTCGAGTCGAGACGCCGAGTGCCAGTTGGCCGAGGATACCGCTGTTCTATCAGGCTACCGAAGACAAAGAAGATCATCTCAATCGTCTTCAGTTTCTTCGAAGCAGAGCTGAGGGATAAGGTCGTAGCAATGGAGATGGTCGAGCACAATGGACAGCTTTTGTTGCCTCCATATACCCCAGAATGAGTTCTTAAAGGGTGAAAAGAATAAAATTGCCAATGATTTTGAAAATAAAATACATACAATATATTTGTTTTACAGTTTTTTGCCCTATTTTCAAACGCTTGCCTATTTTCAAAATAGGTCAAAACAACTTAAACTATAGACAGAAATGAAAGACTCCAAATAATACACAGTCAGGTGTCCTAATACGAAAACAAAGGATGCTGAAATGTTTGGCAAACTATTCTGGAAATAAAACAAAAAGTCCAAATAACAACGGCCGGCCGGCGGCTGGGTCTGGGTCTTCGTCTATTAATTATTACCGTCCATCTTCAAGTGCAAGAACTCATTTGAATAATATGGAGAATGGTATAATTCCCTCTCTCGTCACAAAGCCAACATAAATAGTTGTGTAAATATCCGCCAGCCCAACAGTATGCCACTTACTGTAATTAATAATAAAGCAGGAACCTATTATACTAGTTCAGAGAGGTTCTCTTTCAACTGAAAGCCGCTCGAAAAACTCCCATACAGAACCGACTTTTACGAACCGGTTTTTTCTTGAGCCCTTTCTTTTTTGGCAGTTAAAGGTACGTGTGTATGTGAAACGAACTAAGTAACCCATAAACATTTACACAAAATTTTCAAGCAAAATAATATGTGTGTGGTGTTCTGTGGGGTACTCATCCAGGACCTTAAGTAGTATACTATCAATAAATACTGTCAACTAAATAATGATTTACTTTTTTATGACTTATATTAGCAAAATTGCTGCGTCCACTTTCACTTAGAATCAGTTCTAATCTTTGCTCTGGGACCTATCAATGCATATCTATCCGTTTTCGTTCATGTTTTCATCGCCAGGTGTTGTCATTCAGGTCATTGGTGTACAAAACTGTTAAACATTAGGTATAAAACACTTTTTAAGCAACCAAATTGGTGCTAAATCCAAATACTAACTAATGTTTTGTCAATTCCACTTTCATTGACTAAGGGCTTGCTTACACTGAATCCGATATTTGCCCGTCCGTTAACGTACATCAACGTACGTTAACGGACGTTGCCGTACGGCAACCTACGGAAACATACGAAAGATCGAACACTTTTAAATAAAGATACCGAGAACACAAACACGTCAGTCATTGTCCGGCAACGTACGTTAACGTACGGGTGGGCGGCTACACTGGCCGGACGTCCAACCGTGGAATCCGAATTTGTTCGGATTTATCGGAAGTCGCACGTACGTACGTACGGGCGTGTACAGTCCAAATTGGTTGTATTTAGGTACCTATAGTTTAATTTTGTTGTTACGTATCTACCTAAACGACGGCTCTCGTACAAATATTATTTATTTATTTACTAGCTGACCCATCGAACTTCGTCTCGCTTTAATGTCAATAAAATATTGCTGGGTAACATAACACACATGACTACTAATAAATCAAAAGTTATGTGGTTATTATGAATCAGTTATCAAAAGTACAAAAAATCACCCGTTCCATACAATCTTTAATATTATATTATTTTATACTATTTTCCATCCATTTTTTCGATTTTTTAATAGTTGTCATTCTGTTATCCGGAGCGGAGAAGAATCTAATAAACTAAACACGACAAAAATCTGTTCAGCCGATCTCGAGTTATAATTGTTCGCACTATCCCGACTTTCTATAATAATAATTATTATAGATGTTAACAAATTATAAAAAAGCTTGAAAAAGTACCATAAAAATGTCTTAACAATTATTTCAAGCATTATACCGCCATCTGTGTAAAAATAGGAATAACATTGCTTTATTGAATCTTTCTAACAAAATATAAATCTACCAGATATCTCCCTATTTCCCCAACCGGTGCCGAACCCGTTCCATACAAACTTTAATATTAGATTTTACCTAAGTTCTTATCGATTTATTCAACTTTTTATTAGTTATTCTGTTATCCGGAGCGGAGAAGAATCCAATAAATCAAACATCGAAAGAATCTGTTCAACCGATCTCAGGTTATAAGTGTTCGCACTAACCCGACTTTAATATATAATAGAGATTTATACACGTCTATATGCCATTCAAAGCAAATTCTGTCAAAAATAGAGCGTACCTACATAATTATTGTTTTGAAACTCAATATTGGTTGCTTGGTAAGTAAATACGGCAACGTCCGTTAACATCCGTACGTTAACGTACGTTAACGGACGGGCAAATATCGGATTCGGTGTAAGCGAACCGTAAGCCTGCATAGGTACTCGTGGTTTCCTGCGATACCTTTTTTATTAATTATAAATTCCACCCTCAAAGAATGAATTATGCCATTCCCTGCGATACTTACCTACAAATTAAAATGAATATTTCCCTTTTAAGATGCCTCGATACGAACCGGTTAATTTAAGAACCGGGTCAAGATTACGAACCCGTGGAAACAAACCAAAAAGGTATAGGATTGAGAACTTTCTAAATAATTATAATTGTATAAGTTTCGGTTTAGTTTATGGACCCTTTTGCTGTAAAGTTTAATTCTCTATTTGAATTATGCCCTAGCTGTGGAATGTTCAAGAGGTGGACTCCAGCAAATCGTATATTAATCACAATTTTCCAAATGAACAAACGGCTTAATAGTGGAGAATTCTTGACAACATTATCGTTTCCTATTAGCACCGGTATTAGATATTGTTTGCTCCGCAATTCGTCATAGGAAACTCCAAAACGTAGTAAGAAGTCCCCAATTTGGAGTTGGGAAATTATAAGATATTTTTCGTATAATGTTCGGCCTTGTTTTTTTTACAGATTAATGTTTATGCACTTATCTTTGTCTAGCTGTGTTTTTCTGTTTCACATCAATCATTTATTGCAATGTTTTTTTTTCATTACTGACATATATTTTTTTGCATCTTTCATCATCCAATATCGATAGATTTTTTCTGTGTTACAATTCTTAGCAAAAGGATGATGCTGTTACTGCAAACTTGATAAATGTTATATTTTAATGATAGCATAATAATATCATTAACAGCTTTTAAAGTTTTTGGTAAGGTTTCGAATATGAAGAAAAGCCTATTATAATACTCTGTTATTAGGTACATAGATGCATTCAAATAAATTTGAGATATTTGGAGGAGATGTTAGCATCGCGTAGAAACGAAGGTGAAATTGAGGACTGAAATTACCACACATGGAAAAATGACCACCAAATTTAATAGATTTTGTTGGTCAATAATGGTTTCCATTTTCCAGACCAAATTATTTTATATAGTGCCATTGAAAACGTATTTCTGAAAAAAATTATATACAAATGTTTCATTTCATTGAATAGTAATGATCTGAAAACTGTTCCCTGGGATAGACCACAATAATAATGCTTCAACCACTTTCATTTTATATGCGCACATATTATTACGCTTCGTCCAAACTCAATAATTTAAACAACCAAGTTTTATGTTTACTTAAATGTGTCACTCTCCTACCGTTTACAATATTATACACAGCATACAAGATCCACAATGTCTTGCAAATACCACACAATAATTATTACTATGGAATTTACCGAGCAAATTTAACCGTGTGTAATAATACGTTTTGGTCCTATACACACATTACTCTAATTCTAAACAAAGTCTAATTCTATATAGAGCACACATGCATAAATAACTTCCACATAAATATTATAGTATACAGAAGGTCTTGTAAGGAGCAGAAACAGCGGACAAAACCAAACTGTTAATTTCAACGTCTTAATTTTTCCCAAAAAATCCACGATTGATTCGATTGACCATAATATCATCTGCGTTTGCCTACAT
Source organism: Mystacides longicornis (assembly GCA_963576905.1). Classification (NCBI taxonomy): domain Eukaryota; kingdom Metazoa; phylum Arthropoda; class Insecta; order Trichoptera; family Leptoceridae; genus Mystacides; species Mystacides longicornis. The sequence continues at coordinate 2,362,528 of OY756439.1, read as the reverse complement.
TCGTCTTTTTAACCGTTCCATTCCAAATCTGACAGTCTTACCTAAATTCCTTATTTCTTTGCATAGATATTCCAAAATTGATATTTTCGCTTTTCTCTTATTTTTAATTAAATTCAAAACACTCAAGAAAGTAGGCACCCTATTTTTCCATATCCTCTACATTAAATTATTATTTTCACCCTACGTAATTATTAGTCTATGAACTTATTTAAAAAAATGTTCGATGACGTTAAATTTAATAAGTACCTAGTTACGTACCTGCATAATATGAATATAATTTATTTGAAAATAATAGGATCAAACTTAGAAGGTACCTACCTATTTTGCCTTTAGCAGTTGGTGAAAGTAACTGATTTGCTTGGATATCACAATAGACCTATCTATCCTTATTCAATTTTTTACGCACTTCTTACGGAATACCCTGTACACACGTTTACACATTAAATTCTACCCTTGATGTATTATGAGATGGAATCAAAGACTTTACTTATAATGTTCTATTCAACTGCTATTCTACAATATTATTGACAATAATAATTATTACTACCTATATGCCATGATGAGAAACTTACGAGGTTTCATAATCTAAATATATAAAAGAAGACGGATTAGTTTCACCATTTTATATCTCGAGAACGGCTGAACCGATTTATAAGTTCTTAGATTTTTTGGGCAGACGGTGCTTGATGATGATAATAATGGTAGAATTATTAGTTCCAAATGATTCTACCCGAATATTATTCATTTGTTATATTTAGTGAAAGACATAGACAACAGAATTACTATTAAAACACGAAAAAATGATAACGAATAAAGTAAATATAATACTAAAGTTAGTATGGAACGGATTATCCATGATAACAACGTCATCTTTGACAAATTCCTTTTTAACACAATTCATAATATTTAGTATCCATTGGGTTTCAAAAGAAAGGTTCGCTGATTTTTACAGAATTTCGAGTTTTTACGAACAGTTTTACTGCATATAATGATAAACTCGGACTGAATAAATACAGCATTTCATGTAGTTTCAGGTGGGTTACTCTCGATTTCAATCTCAATACCGATCCAATTTCAATCTTATGTAATGAAGATATCACCGTGAAAAAAATGGTATCAGTAAGTATTTATAGTATTTCAAGTATCTACTTTCATTAGACAATAAATCGGGATTAAGTTTCAAGAGTAACTGCCCTGGTAATACCACTGTGGCTATTCACATTAACTAAACAACATTCAAATTCAGAATACCTGAATTTTTTATTTATTCTAAGACGGGACGAAATTCGTGGGTCAGCTTGTAAAATATTAATAATTGTCTGAGAAAGTTCTTGCCTATTCGTATTATTAATTTGATTATCATTCTAACGGTACCTTTCTATGACAAGTCAAGCTGAAACATAATATTGCCCTTAATAATCTTATACAGAAGTCTATGTAGGATGTCAAATGATTCATGATACTACATAAATTAAACGAGACCGAATTTTTATTTTGGGTCTAGGATGAAAACAGCCAAATTTCTTGATAATATTGATCCTGTCCTGTTATATGCCTTTGATACGGTAAAACTGGACTCTACCATCTAAAGAATGCATCCTCCTGTAAAAACAGTAGAATCGATAAGATATTTGTTACTGTGTACTTAATTCGAAAGAGCATTAGGTACCTAATTATTATCGTCGCCAATTTAGTAATTTTCTATTATTAGATATGAACCTTGGCCCTTGGGTAAATGAATTTCTCAGCAACACAGAGAGAGAGAGAGGTAGTCAATGAGCATTGAATGTAAGAAATAATGAATATCTTGTTTTCTTCTTCATTGAAAGTTAAGCTAAAAATGTATCCGCCCGTATCAATCAACAGACCTCACACACCACTACTTAGATAATATAATATATCACAATACTAGCTTTCCCGACAGACGTTGTCTTTTGTTTCTAGCCCGAAGTGGCCCGTTAATATGTACATTATGTGCACTGCGCCCCCGTAAAACAATACAAAATTAATTCGATTGAGTTAAGCTAATAAAATAATATCATTAAATTATTTCTGAAACATCCATATTTCATTCGTATTCAAAGCTCTAGCGGGAAGAACTTGAGAATAATGCGCTCGCGCACAAATCCTACCTCGCCTATTACCAACACGAATGTGCCCGATAATATTGTTGACTTTGTATGAAAATTTTCTAACGCTCGAATCGGTGCGGTGGAGTAAGTGGGATGGGCTACTGTACGAGCGTATGCGAGAATGAGAGGGCACTACCCGCGATGGCATGGGCGCGTATACGTAACTGTTCCATAAAAACTTAAATATTGTATTTTACATAATTTGTTATCCAGTTTTTAAACATTTCATTAGTTATTCTGTTATCCGGAGCGGAGAAGAATCCAATAAATCAAACATCAGAAGATTCTGTTGAGCCGATCTCGAGTTATAAGTGTTCGCACTAACCCGACTTTAATTTATATAGTAGATGTTTAATAGGGTAGACAATCTGATTTATACGGTTTTATTACAATAAATAGTATAGAAATACAACAGTAGATCCTTATAATGTACATACTGAACTGCAAACAATCCCAAACTATCATAGAGAAACAATGGTTTCTCATATATTTGACTTTCTCATTGTAAATCTATCGAATTTGTTTAACCACGGTGAGGTATTATTTTGGGTACACTCTATTATATTTGGGTTTGATCTCTAGGTAATATTGTGAATATTATTATAAGCTATCTATCTGTTTTGAAAATAACAAGTTATATAATGAAAATAGTTAGTTCCTGATAATTATTATTATTGTTCTTGTTGTTATGTTATGATTAACTAATTTGAGTGTAAGATGTTTTATAAGACAGTATATAGTAACTAGCTGATACCCGTCTTGCTTTACGCTGTTAATTCAAAAAGTCAGTCTTTTTTTTCCTCCAAGGACACCTAAGCGCTAGTGCCGGACTCCTACCGGCTAAAACCCCTCATTCTTCTTTTACAGCCCGGTAGGTACCCACCTTTCTTTTTTACCCAGGCTTGGTCAGAAGGTTATTGAACAGGTTCTAGTCGCGCTTTCCCTTGCATAAAATATAGTTGAGAAAGTAGTCCACGTGACTTTCATACATACTGAAAAAGAAGAATGTCACGTCCACTATTCATAAAATATAAAAAAATAGTCACATATAGAAAACTGACTTTTTCCATGACTTATTTCACTTAATTCGATTTCATTGCTCAACAAAATATGAAATATGAGAAATGTTATGTCGGTGGAAGAAGCGAAAGAAGTGTGCTTGGATAGAAAAGAGTGGAGGTCCGTTCTCTCTGCCTACCCGGGACACGGTGTGATGGGTAAAAAAAATGTGAAAAAAAACCCAGTACCTACCAACATAATAATAAGAAGTTTTCATAAAAACTTATATTGCGTGGCTTAGACTCACAACTACGTAATCTGTATTTTACGGGTACTGTTTTACCGACCGATTTATTGTTAAGGAATATTATATGTATGGACTATGGAGTGATATTGTATTTTATATGACGTTTTTAATAACGATTATATAATAATAAAATTACCTGTGTGTTTTTCCTCCCGTCAGGATCTCGAAGACGTGGAAGACCCTCTCATACCGTGTTCCGTTCTTACGAGGCAGAGTTGAGGGAGTTGGACATTGTGTGGGAGGAGGTCATAAGCATTGCGCAAGATTGACCGTAATGGAGAACTCTAGTTACCTCCCTAAGCTCCTGAGTGGAGTTCAAAGGGAGTTTTGATTTGGTTTGATAATATTTTTTTTTTTCAAATGAAGCATTTTTATCTTTTTCATAAGTACTGTAATATACTACTTTTCCATTCATAATAGGTATTTTACGTTTATAATTTTATTTTCAAAAGATGGCTATTTTTAAGCATTACAATGGTAATTGTTAAATGCTCGATATTAAACCAAAAAAACTTTTAAAAAGTCCTTGCTAATGCATTACCCAAACTGGTCTGAAGGGCAGATCCATATGTTTGCACGACTCTGCGAAGAATTACGATGACAATACATACAAAACTGAATTATTATATCGATATACGGATAGATACTGTTACGTAGTTAATAAGGTTTATTTGTGTAAGGTACATCAAACTAAACATATAGTTCGACTAGAGCCTGAAGGATTGACAGGTTAGTTTCTGAGTAAATTATTATAAAATAGAATCTGTCGGTGTAAATGACTTGTTATAGTCTTAATTATTATTAATACACGATAACGCAAAGTCCTAGTTTGTAGATAAATTTCCCCTTAGGAGAATAATTATTTGGTGCAAAATGTCATCTACATACATACATTACAGACGCGAATCACATATTTTTTTTACATAAATAAAGTAAAAACAGATCAGTAAAGTAAAAACAGTCTTACGTAATCGCGCGATTAACGGGTTTTTATAAATAAGACTGACACCGTCTGTTTTATTAAAAAAAATCGTTAAGTAATCGTTAGATTACATATAATTCACTGATCAGTTTTTACTTTATTGTAAAAAAAAATATTTGATCCGCGTTTGTTATGTATGAAGATGACATTTCACACGAAATTTTGTAAAAAAAAAAACAAAATAGTAGCCCGGCAACGCGACTGCTTACAGCCGAGAAGCGCTGTCAGATTTGAGTAGGAGCAGAATAATAGGTGCCAGACCTTATTTCTTAATTTTCTATTTTATATTATTAAAATATTGTTAAGTCCTTATAAAATCAAACGAAACCTTTATGTTTTGGCCAAAATGAACTAATTTATGTTAATTTTAATATTTTTGTAACTTACTTTAAAAGTACTCTGAATATTTTCTTCAAAATGTCATTATATTTTTATCATAAATTTAGTTGTTGCATCATGATGATTACGGGAATACAATATTTGCTTTATTTGTTTAAAATTTCTATTATCAAAATGATAAACCAAAACAAAATGGACCAAAATATGAAGGGAGCACCTAATTGGACGGGAAAAAAAAACTTAAAAACAGTATATTGATTACAGAAAGCGTTGTTGTACACTCTTAACCATTGTCAGTTGACATAAAATCTAACATGGCGGGCTCAAATCTACAGAGATCAGCTCGCAATCAATCGATATTGGTTTAACTACCTCGACGACGCACGGCTTGATCACAAATTTTCTACCGCTGAATTCTTTGTTTCCAGTGTTTCCACTGATCAGAGTTTTTCAATAACGCAGATAGTGTTCTCAAATCCCAACCCATTAAAACAAGCCGAGAGGTGGTGAGTAGTTCTCCCTGTAGGTGAGTTTCTTCAATAGCTGGAATTATTATAACCATTATAAGTTTGATATATTCCAATTCACGTGTCGGTTCCCGCGTGGGACATCCATCACACAGCCTTCCGCGTGGTGCCGCCGTAACACTTTGAGAACTTGATACCGGGCCTCCCCAGGGACTTTCGGCGTGCGAGCGAGAAGGTCACCTAAATAGGTCATCCGAGAGCCTTTTAGCCCTTTCTGTCTTTACTAGTTGTCGACCACTGCTCGAAATTCGACCATAACTTATTAAGATTATAAATTTGACACTTTTGTTAATTAACATTGACAAAAATTGATATATTCATATTCTGGCGCCAAATACATGACAGCAGTCGCAGTGATTAAATTTGGTTGCTCTCTTGTTCTCAATAATTTCCAACTTTTATCTCTATATTTAATTAATTATTAAATATCTACTTGATGCATATATGAGATTTTTCAACATGTTGAGAATTCTCATGATTAGGAGTTTCGGAGTCTTAACGAGTCTCGTTGTTAACGTAAAGAGATAACACTAAGCCAGCCTTCGAAATAACAGAAGAAGACGGTTGTTAACCCGTAGTGGTAAATTCCATTTAAAAATCGAACAACACTACTTAGTGAATTGTTAGTCATGAGTTGTTTCATATTAGTTTGACATTAGACTGAGCGAGCACTATTTTAAATTTTCTTTCTAAAAGAATTACTTGGATACGTCAAATATTAAATGTTGATATTATGTAGATATAAAGTTTTTCAATTTTTCTATGAAAAAAAAAACAATATTAATCTATTCTCAATTTGTCGCATTGAGTTTGAATATCACGTTATTTCCAGCTCCAACTTCCATTTAAATATATCGCCTTCAAAAAGCTTTCTGCTCCCATTTTGAGGCGCTTTACATTTTTTTTCTATGGAGCTGATCTTCTTTATAAGTAGTCTGTGGAAGTGTATGTGAGTATCAAATACATAACATTACAGTAGGGTTTGTGATGTTTTTTTTTTAATTTGTTCAATATATTTTTATGCAAAATTTTAAGAAAATATTAGCATTTGCCACCCCACCTCTGTATAAACTATTAGAGATCGAAATTTCATACTCCGCCGTCTGCGCAATTTTCGTAAAAATAGTCACAAAGTTTTTCCTTAACGCATGAATATATAGATAAACGGAACCATAGGTACCTCATATTTGTCATACTATTATCATACTTAACCAGTTATATAAGTTGATTATAAACCATCTTATTACCAATCTCGGTTTCAAAGTGGTAGGTATCTATAAGTGTGGACTTCAGTTCATGTTCGATTTCCGGTCGGTGTTTTTTCACTTGAAATTCACAATTCACTTTTATCCGGGGTTGGCCTGTCTCAGATTGGACGGGACCGGTTGACTGAAAAAAATGCCTCAGACAATAAGTTCCGCCGGCCGGCCTTTTGACACCTTTTCTATAGAAAAGTGTTGATTTATTATTTTTATTCCTATGTTTCAAATGGTTTCTATGGATTTGGACAGCACGCTTTACTATGGAGTAAAATCTCTAAAAATTCGATCAAAATTATTAATTTTTGTATGTTTCGGAAAATTTTGAAATCTTCCGATGGATTTTAGGGCAAATATTCCTCAGTGTGTCGTCAACATTTTGTCTACAACTTGACTTTTATTGATACATTTGATGATTCTGAGTATCAGCCAACGGAAGGTCAATAGATCACAAATAAAAAAAGTCCATATCACTCAAGAAGAAATTGGTCACTTCATTTCAAACGCGGAGACTTTTTGTGCCTGGGTTTTGGTCAGGTGAAAGGAATCACTCCCATACAGGACAACACACACGCATCAAACTCTTTTCATTTTTCGTCTCGTCACTAAACGCCGACGCTTTCCATAGTTTGGTCATTTTCTTAAAGGCGCCATTTGCATACCGATACGTATCGGTGAGATTTCATCGGTTGAAAATCCTGTGTCAGAATTTGAATCATCATCCAAAATCTTTTAAAATTCTAACCCTCAGTCCAATATTATCCGTGTGTTATCAGTTTTGGAACAGCAAAGCAATATACTTAATCCTCTTATATATAACTATGTCTTTACCAAGCTAACGCACAGCAAACAAACAAAAACAAACAATAATAATACAAGTCAAATAGAATGTGACGTGCTTCCGTTGTCAAAATATATAAAGCAAGCAACGTTTCCTCTATTGGAATGCATTCTGCGAGATAAAATCACCAAATGCATTCTAGTGAATTCAGCATGACTTCGAAATATTGAAAATTCGTAATGGCTGGCTATTAGAAGAAAGAAGATAGATCTTGGCTGGCCTCCAAAGTGAACAATATTTTTGTAATACGTACAGAATCTGGCTACGCTTTTATTATTTACTGAATCTGAAACTTTTGAAATTCGGTGGCTTTTTGTAAGCTTCTGATCCAATTTCTCAAAGTCTTTCTGATTATTTTCATGCCAACTTTTTTGTCTAAGTAGACACCCACGTACTTCCTCATAATTTAACCACTTTCCAATTTTCTGTAGTTTAAATTTTAGACTTCGGAATGAAAAGAAAAAACGCTCACATAATTATTAATTATTCGACTGCCACTGCAGACGCACGTGATTTTTGTTTCAAAATTCATGGTTGACGACGGTTGTTCGTAAAATAAGTTTCCTTGATTGCCACGGGCGCGCCCGTTGGCCCTTTCATATCCCTGCTCGTCTGAACTTGCTGCAATGCTTGGTGTCGGTTTGGCAGCCGTAAAGAGTAGAGCTCCTGATTATATTGCCCGTTAGGTATGAAGTACGATCCGTGATTCGGTTGTAGTGTGCCAAAGCCCATTCTACGACTTTCTTAACAACCCAAAGTTTATTCATTTATTTTGTGAAGGTATATTATAGTCTATGGAAAAATGTGCGTGAGTATTCAAACAACGTTGTCTTTGTATTTAGAAGAATCATTCGAGAATAGTCCTATAAGGGTGCTTTTTAACCAAACAAACATAGAGCCAGAGCTGGAAAAAGGCGAAAGATTTAAGTAAAAGGCGAAAGATTTATTCGCTATGAAGGGGAACCAGAAGTAGAGTATATTTTCTTGATCGTTGATATGGACACTAATCTGCCATCGACGATTAATTATTTTTGTTCTTGTTTGTAATTGTTTCCATGGTGTATACAATATCAACCATAAAAAAGCATGCTCCGTTTCTAGATTCGGCTCTATGTTAATTTGACGTAAGCATTTGGTTTAAATTCACCCTAATATATCAGTTTTCTTATAAAAATCACTAAAATAACGTTCTAATTTTGTCTAGATTCATGTGATCTTTTTATCAGGACTAGATCTTAAAGAAAAAATAACAACTAATGACTCAGAAGAGAGCAACCAAATTTAAAGATGATCTTGTGCTCAATAATTTCCAACTTTTATCTCTATATTTCATTTATTTTTAAATTTCTACTGGTTGCATACATGAGATTTTTCGACATGATGAACATGTTGAGAATTATCATGATTAGAAGTTTTGGAGACAAACATTACCACCTAATGGCGAACGCTGTTAACTTAAAGTGATCACACTAAGCCAGCCTTCGAAATAACAGTAGAAGACGGTCGTAAGCCCGTAGTGGTTCGTTCCATTTAAACATCGAACATTAGTAATGAACTTTTAGAGTCATTAGTTGTTATTTTTTAACTAAAATAACGGGTGGTCTCAGAGAATCGAAACGATATACTAGTCAAATTTTTGGGTATAAGCTTGCGCTGTAGATCAATTTATCTTGATTTCAGCTTTAAGGGAAGACGAATTCTTTCGTATAAAAAGGATCGAAAAAAAAATAGAGTATCGATAGCTGTATTATTTTGTCTAATAGTGCAAAGGCTTGGCGTGACAGGTTCGCCTTGGTGATTCCGCTTTTATGTTCCATCAGACATGTATCTTTATCAGGACTTATATCACCTTTGTGAGCGAGTCAACGCTAGTGAGAGTACCTACCTCGTTACGGCGAGATCTGACAGGAACACGTTTGTGTTGAAAAACATTCACGGGCGGAACAAATCATTTAAGGACCCATTTTAAACGATTATACATATTATTTAACTTAAGCTTCTACTTGATCTTGAATACTTCATCGTCAGGTAACCCCTCCGCGGACTGTCAGCTGTTTTCACTTTTCTTTCGTGGTCTGTCTGGCAGTCTTTTGCCTTGTGGAATACCATAAACTTCCATCTTGTCTATACGGTCATCTCCCATTCTAATGAAATGATCCATCCACGTCTGCTTACGTCACATCTCACGACACCGTCTACATTGAATACTTCTCTAAATCTGCTGTTTCTGTCTATAGTAACACCTCCTCTCGTCTAAAGCATTAAACATTTTTAAAAGCAAAAAAACATTTATTATTATTATTTTATTATTGTTTTATTATTTTGTACTGACGAATGCATTAGTGGCCCTTTACACCACGCAGGATTATGTTATTCTCTTATTTATGCTCTTATTTTGTACTTAGTTTGAAGCTATAAAATGTTGTATTGTGTGTTATTTGTTGACAATTCCGAGTGCCCTATGGGGCCTATGGACAATAAAGCATTTGAATTTGAAATTTGAATTTGACTATCTCTTAGGGTCTTTTTTTGTGATGGAGCGAAGTTTTTTCATCTCCGTTGTACGGGAAATAGATTTTTTTTTGGAGATACCAGCCCCAGTTCCAAATGCGTCCTTTATATTGTCTTTAAGATTCACACTTTACTCTCTTTTCTCATATATTTATTTTTACACACAGTGTCTTTAAGGCATTCCATTGTAGCTACTTTGATTGCCGGATACCGTACTTCATTTTCTTGTAGAATGTTTGAGAATTTACTTAGTACTTCATTTTCTTGTAGAATGTTTGAGAATTTATAAAAAAATTAAGCTCGGGCTCCCAAAATTTGACATACCCACCACTGTAGTTCATATATCGATCTTTCGTGTAGTTTGATACTATACACTAAAAAACTACCCTAAGACCCTTCCCATATTCCAATAACTACTGTCATGGGGTGGAATTGATTCTTTTCCCTTATGTGTAGCTGATGTTGTGTGGGACAGGTATTCCAGCTTCGGGAACACGTAGAGATGGCTGCAGCGTACGCGTTTTATATCTTCTATGGATTTTTTATGTGGATTTTTATGAGAGCTCCTCCAGCTGACGGGATCACGTTGGAGTGGTTTCAGACGAGCTACACCGTTGATACGATCCTATTTATTCACTTAGAAAACTTTCTTGAAAAAATCTTCACAAACATATTATTCTAACAATAGTTTGTTTTACTCACTTTGTGATATTATCCGCTTCAGGGATTTTTTTCGATAATTTCTTTGTAAAATATTTTCCAAAATTTTAAGGTTGTTAAAAGTGTCGCTTTTTAGAATTTGCTGCACATTATCATTTTGTAATATAGTGACACAGGCCCATCCTACTTAGAGGTGGTTAATTTAGCGCATAGCACGTTATTATAAAGCGCTATTTTTAAATAGCGCACATAGCATAATTTAGACTTATCACATGAATAAAATGTAATTTACGACATAAAAACTTAATTAAATTTAGCTAATAATTTGTTGCATTATGTAATAGTAATCGTTGATTCGGATGAGGATAATTCCTTTATAATTGCTTTACTTTTTAAAAAATCCAAGAGATGGCGGTATAGTCGGAAATAAATCACATGTGAAACCTGTTACCGTAATGTATAAGTATATCATTGAAAGAATAGACTCCATCAAAACCAAAATTTACTTAATTATTATGGTAAGATTCACACTAGTGTTTATGTGAGATCTTTGTCTAATGATGTATCATGCCAAAGCGATGTAAAATTAATCGAAAACATGATTTCAGAAAAAAAATGTGTTCTGAGGTGGGTTTCTAAAAATGTGCATTCTTACTCAAAAACCGTAAAAATCCTTCCGCTATACAAAATATTATCTTTGTGTCTCACTTAATTAAGTGTTATGTTTGTATTAAAAGTCAAATTTACACTGCATCTTAGTTAGTATCTAATAATATTGCACCCTAAATAATAAAGACATCCAAACGCGGCTGTTAGCTAGATAGGAAATTACAATATAAACATCAAATCCAGTCTGCTTTGAAAGCGCACCATTACACTCCTTATTCTCTGAGTGACGGATGTGCACACATTGTTAGGGCGTTCGCTTCACGTAATGTTATGAACCCGGTACCTGCCCGTGTGTTTACACGAACCCGGTACCCTCGAGTGTTCCCCGTGTAAACAAGCTACGTTTCATGTTGTAAACAAAACTATGCAAATAGGTACCTAGCTGCATCCTTTATTGAAGAATTTTATGTTTTAAAGAATATTAGGTAATTCGTAAAACTTTATTTGGATTGGGTGTTTTTTTTTTAATAGGTATTACTGGTATTCGTTGTTCTTCCATCCATCAGAAAGGGTATTCTCAAAATGGTCTTAAAGAAATCCAATTCTAACCCTCTAAGACACCGTTTTACTATTCCCAAATATTTTTTTAGAGAATCATCAGGCTTAGCCTAGTGAGGCGTGAAGATCAGAGTGTGCACAGATTTGAGGCACGTATGGTTAATACTGTGTATATTATTGTGTATGGGTATTGTGAATGTTATGTTATATATTTTGAGCTGCTTTATATTTTATACTACGCCCAAGCTTGGCCTTTTCTTGCAAACTTTGGTTTTGTATTGCTGAATTCACAACTGTGTGAGTCTTTAAAGCACTTGGATGATTGGACTCTTTATAAAAACAATCATAAACTTTTTATCAATTAACTTTGTATTCAAATGGCTTTTAGCATGTGGGAGTTTATTAGAATGCTTAAATTTTTTATTACAAAAATTGCATTCGTATGGCTGTTCTCCGCTGTGACTGCTGTGAGTTCTAGTTTGAATCTTTAAATTACTTGATTCTGTAAACGTTTTATTGGAAATATTGCACTCGTATAGCTTTTATCCGCTATGAGTTCGCATATTAATCTTTAAATTACTTGAGTCTGTAGACTTTTTATTGCAAATATTGCACTCGTTTTGCTTTTCTCCGCTATGATGTCTCGTGTGTGCGTTAGAGTTTCCTGATTTGGTAAACTTTTTCGTACAATCTTTGCTTTCTTATGGCTGAATTCGCATGTGAGTCTGTAAATAACCCGTAAAATCGTTTTCGTCCACATCAAGACCTTGGAAAAAAGTGCTCAGCCACCAGTCATAATAATTTTGTTACTGTCAACCACATTAGTGGCGCAATCTTCTGGTAAACGCAGGAACTAAAAGCATTAATGACGTCAGTCAGTCAGTGACAGATACGTTTATATTATAAGATGTTAAGAAAACACAAACTATGAAATAATTCTATTATTATATTTCAACAAAACTAGGTACTTATATCTATTGCGATTTTCATGACGGCCCCGCATGTGCCAGAGTGCCTAAAACATACTAAAAAATTGTTGAAATATTATAATTAAGCAAATGGATAAAAATACATGTTATTCTATGTTATTTCGTTTTAATTTTATGCCAGGCTTTAAAGTTAGCTTGAAGTGATTCTCAATTAAAATTAAATGGTGTCTAAAAGGGCTGGGATTGTAATAAGACCGCAGGTAGATCTTGAAATGACCCTTCCATGAATAACCCCTCAGAGTCCCGAAGACATGGAAGTACTACATTCCAAATTTTCTTTCAATTTTGTGTTTCTAGGCAAAATGTTGCTTATGATATTGTATACTAAACGAAGAACTTGTTCAAAAGGCTAAAACTCGACCTAAGTCATACAATTACTGAAGAAAAATAAGTAGAAGTTTTGATTAAAACACATGTTTTGTTTATGTTTGTGCACCTTTATTTCGGGCCGGCATCCTATTTTTTTACCAAACGAAAACATCTCGAGTTAAGAAAACAAACATTTGTATACATTTTAAGTTATTTACTAAACAAATACATTTTGACTTACAGTTTGACGTAAAACAGATGACAACCTCTACCTACCATTATTACCCATGTCGCAGTCATTGTGACGAAATCGATAGATGTGTATTTTGTATGTGATTAAAAAACTGTGTGTAAAGATGAAAAGGCACAAGAAGTCTCCTCATTCGAAATGAAGTAAAATTACCACCGCAACACGAACGACGTTATACGGAGGCCAATCACTTCTAGCATTATGGAGAGAAGATGGATATGGCTAGGACAAAAGTGCTTAAGATGCCGAATAATCCAGTTCTTCCTCCTATCAGGGTCCCGAAGACGAAGAGGAGGATGACTCTCTCACACCGTGTTTCTTTTCTTCGAAACAGAGCTGTAGGATTTGGACATGGTGTGAAAGAAGGTCATAAACATTGCGCAAGATCGAGCGCAACGGAGAGCCCTTGTTGCCTCCCCATGCCCCTGGGTGGGGCGTTTAGGGAGTTTGGATTAGATTGTAAATATAGTTGTATTAGTCCTTTATTACCTGAATCGAAAGACTTCATTCCCAAGCAAAAAACTTGTGAACAAGAGTTCCCCTACCTATATTAAATTCCTAGGTGTTTCCCAAATTTTTGGAAGTGTTCTTTCCCTAGTTGATTAGTTCACTTGTTCCAGTCTCAAAAAGGGACATAGTGATTACTGACTTCCAAAAACTATATAAAAGTATTAGGTAAGTCCCATTAGCTTTATACTCGTATGTATTAATAGGTATGTGCCTATTCTAACACAACAAAATATAACTAATAGATTTTTCACAACTAAGGAAGTATGCATTTATAGATGGGTAGAATCTGAAAAATATACGGCTAGGTATAAAATAAAGATACAAACTAAACACTTTGGTAAGTAAAGTAGTTGTTAATTTAATTAACGAATTGAACGTGCATTCTTGGTGGAATTATTTAAATAAAATAATTTAAATGAAACAATTGATTTGTTATTCCACTATATTTATTTACCTGACCAGTTTCGCAGGAACAGGTCCTGCATGGTCACAGGTGACTTAGAAACTCTTAATTTATTCTACAGGTTTTTTTTTTCACAAAAAGACTGATTATTCAATATGATTGCGACGCTGGAGTAACAAGGTCTGCCAAGGATCGTACCCAGCCATCGCAGGAGCATCGATCATGCGCTCATATTATGACACTAAACACCTGCATTCGGAAACAATCCATTATTTTCTTCATTCCCATCAGCTCGTGGATTGGATGGATACAAGCAAAGAAGATTGCATTTAAAAAAAAAAAGAATGTCGACTTCCTGTCATCCATTTCTTGCGAAATCATCTTTTCTGCAATTTCCTCTGCTCTCTCTCTACCTGGATGTCTCATTTTTAAAAGAACCGAAACCATTATTTGGGTTTAGTTAAAAATGAACCCCTCGAGTTCGTTACGAATGTAAGGTTCACATTTTGAAAATTATTGTTGCATTGCATTATTGCACATCTACTAAACACTAGAAGCGTGATTGAGGAGATGGACTTGGCTGTGACATGTGTTAAAGGATGTTGGATGATACTTGGCCGAAGAGAGCGCTGTTCTTCCTAACATCCCAAAGACCCTCTCACACCCTATTCCTTCAAAGCAGAGCTGAGGGACTTGGACATGGTTTATGACGTCATAAACATTGCGTAAGATCGAGCTCAATGGAGAGTTTTTTTTGACTCCCTATGTCCGTAAGTGGGGGTTAAGGGAATCTTGTCGAATGTTTGTATCCTCTGCTACCATCATTGATCTTACAACATTTTCTTCCTTTAATATTTTGTTTCATGATATTGTCTACTCAAATTAATGCGCATTTATACCAAAAGAACCCAGAGCTTGAAAAAAAGTATATTTTCCTAATCGTTGATATGGTCACCAAGGCAATTATAACCAGAAAGAACAGACATCGCCTACTAATGAGTTGGTTTTGGTGTCCAGCATTATTTTTTAGGAAAATATAGTCCATTTCAAGCTCTGCGTCTGTGTTCGGTCCCATCGTGGCAATGTGAAAAGTATTCGAATCAGCGTACTCAAATGGTGAACGTTGTATACGTAAAGGTGATCATAGCTAAGCCAGCCATCATTATTGATGAAGATCCTAAGCCCTAATGGTGCACATACTAACCCTCCGATGGCACACCGATTTATTGTAACGAGAACGGTACTTCGGGGTCCTTTGGACCCCATGTTTTTAAAAATTCACAATAAATTTAATATGCATGTATTTAATTATTTAAATACACAGATCGTATCTTTAAAGTGTTTTGTAAGCAATTAAAACAAATATTTTGTTGCAACATTATTTTTAATAGGTATTTAAACAAAAAATAATATAAAACAACATAAATTTTCACCATTTTGAGAAAATTTATGTAAAATAATGAAAAAAATACAAATCAACAAATATTATTCAAGGAAATAATACAAAATAAATGTTAATAGAAAAATATGTGTATTTTCTGCTTCAAAATCATTCAGTGCATTCGCGAACACGGTGCATATTACCATACATAGCTCAATGACAATATGTACACTACGTCATTGTTTTTATGTATTTATTTGTTGAACATCAATTCTCCCTTTTACACCCCACTCAGGGGCATAGGGAGGCAACAAGAGCTCTCCATTGAGCTCGATCTTACGCAATGTTTATGACCTCCTCCCACACCATGTCCATGTCCCTCAGCTCTGCTTCGAAGGAGCGGAACACAGTATGAAATTTGTTGAACATGTGACATATGAATCTTCAACACTCTTTTCAGAATCGAATGGTGATTGAAACTCAAGAAAATCTTCAACACTATCAGAATCTTCTCCACCAAAGCTATTATCAGATTTTAATTATGATTTTTCGATGTCATCACCGTTTTTCAGCCTTTAAAACTCATTTTCATTTGAATTCTGTAAATTTACAAGTCACAGCATAAAATCAAATTAGTTTGTAAAAACAAATGAGCTTTTAATAAGAATTTTCTATTTTTTTTTCAAAAATTTACTTCGCGAAAAATACTAACGTAAACGGCACTACGGGGTCTAATTGACCCAAAACGAGAAATTCGTCCTTCCTGCGCAGTTACCAGTGACCGACCATACTATTTGCTCTCGCGCATCGATAATTCAAACATTTGTCGTAAAATACAAGGGGTCGTCAACCTACTAATTGGATCGAGCACAGAATGGCAAGCAAAATAAAAAGGTCTGGGGTCCAAAATACCCCGATGCGCCGTCGGAGGGCTAAGATTGAAATAGCACTCGTACAAATGTGATGTTTGCAACAGATATTGAACGTGTATTCACTAAAAAATACACTACGTTACCTTAAAATATCACCGAAAACCCGATCAATGATGGGTTGTTAAGGCTAAGATATACCAACCTATCTTATTTATATGATAATGGAGCATAATCCCATGTACTACGTGCCAATCATAATCCGTATACAACGGTAATAGTACTAGACCACGAGCGGACAGCATTTGATGGTATCTGTATATATAATAACGTAAGTTGGGATGAACATAGTATCAGATTACTTTCACAATATCGTCACGTATTGAGAGCCTGTATGTATGTATAATATTTTGAGAGGGGTTCCATGGTAAATCCTCGAATATATCTCCCAAAAATGTTTGTTGATTTTGATGTGACACTTTTGTTGGCTGCCTCCCTGTCTTTTGTGAGAAGTTATATAATATCCTTTCTTCCTTTTTAAAAACATATTTTCGCCTTGCTTCCATTAGTGATGCAACTCATTTTATGGTACCTACCTGTTTTCTTGCAATCTAAGCATCTATACTCTGATTTACAAAAAAAGCTTAACTTCGCTTTGCTCATGTAAAATTACATAAAACTGGAAAAACATATGTCGTCGGATAGCAGGATTCCGCTCAAATGAATGAATTGACACTTTTCAATGGTGTCAGTACCTAAAGCCGCCGTACACTCACACCTCCACTCCCATCTATTTTCCCTTTCATTATTAGGTGAAGCAGGTTGTATTTGGTGTTGCGAAGTATGTGTCCCAGGTACGAAATTTTTCTTCTCTTGACGCTGGTTAATGATTCCCTCTGTAGCCCTGGTATTAATACTTATTATTGCAAATATTTAAACAAGCGAATCACATAGAATAGAGAAATACGTATTAATAATTTCAATAAGTCGACTCTTACTGTCATTTAAAAAAAAATCTGATTTAAACCAGTTTATGCACAGTAGGTCACTGAATCAGAGTCCTTAGTGTCGGAAAGGATATCATTTTAAATATAGGATGAGGATGGATATTATTTAAAGGAAGTATTCATAAAATGATGGTATCGGAGATTAAAGATGGGACAGAAATGGTGAATTGGTCCATTCTCTTTCTTTCATTCTTTTATCTCAGATTCCCTAGTTACTTTTATCTCGCTAGGTACACTTTTTGCTCAACAACCTTGTTGGATGTTTATGCGCTCACATTTTATCAGTAAGTGACATTAAACGTGCAAAGCATTTTGATTAGTTGGAGAGTCAAAAAGTACGTACCTACAGGGATTACGTTTAGAAATATAATGTCGCTACTCGTATGTCCATCTCTGAGAAAGCAAGGTTGCACCTAAAATCTAAAACATTAAAGGAAGCAAACTAAGATGGTATGGGCATGATATGAGGTGACCACAATTAAACATGATGCAGAGAATAATTGACATCGAAGCTCCAGCCAGGAAACCAGGCAGACCACTTACCACACGGTTGTGGAGCATTAAGAGGGACCTTAAAGAAAGCGAAATTGGGACCAGAGCAAGAGTTTGATAGATATTCTTGGCGAAGACGAACAAGAAGAGCCAATCCCAAATAGTGGAACAAAGGTGAAGGCAAAAATTACCAATATTAATATTCGAAAAGTTCTCATGACAATGTCTTGCTTTAAAGCGTTAGCTAGAAATTCTTGCAATTCAACAATCAATAATTTGATCCGTTTGACACTCAATATCTAACATTCCGCATGATTTTCATGATTTGTATGATGAAGTAGCCTCGGAGTGTCAAAAAAGAACGGTGCCAAAAACAGAGATCAATGTCGACCCTTTTATGCAATCATATTAACATTAAAAATGTTTGAAAGAATATTAATGAAAAAGCGTAGTAAAATAAAGAAACTGACAAAAAATGTCGGAACAGTAAAATAATTAATCAATGATTTCTGACATGGTAAAAGATCATCAATAACATCAAATTATATTATTGTTGAAGTTTTCTTATTTGCCAAATGTTCCAAAGGTCGTATTATCTTGAAACAGGGATAAGAAAACCTAACGCTGTAATGAAAGTAGTAGAAGAGAGATTTTAAAGTAACTGGTGTATCCTTCAATGATACGAATACAGTCAAGAACGTATCCTGGTGAACGACAATGCGATGATTGGCGGTGCTTACCAGTTATTCGTTTGGCACAATAATAACGGAACACATTAAGGCTTTTGGCGCAAGTCGATTCGGAGCAGATCCAACAGATGAGCGACTTTTCCAAATACTCACTTTTCTTTAATGAGAGTATAAAACTTTTGATTAAGATGCTCCTGCCCTTAGTTGCTGATGGTGTAAGTGACCTATTCCTCGTCATTTTGATGTGTTTTGAAAGAGCCTTCTCCCCATCCACCTTTTAACATCACATCCATTATTCCGCTCTCTCTCCCTTTACTCTCATCTTCTTTCTGAGACATTATTTTTTATAAGTAGCTGTTTATCTTTATTTCACAATGTTTTTCAACACCCTGTTTTTTTATCTTCTAAAGAACGAATAAATCCTAAAGCCATATTTTTTATTTAAAAGTCCAAGATACCTAATGTATAGGCAATTTTAAGATATTTTTTTGGGAAGACTGCTAGAAATAGCTATTGATTTGTAATGCCTGGAATCCCCGAGGTCGTCTTCTATTTGAAGGGATCCTGAACAGCTCAGAACATCCCCTTTACAGTAGGTACTCAATTGCTTCCTTTCTCGGATAAATTTAACTATTAAATCTCACCGAAGCCCAAAGGTTCCTTTAATTTGGATCATATCTTAATCCACAACTGAATATTTTATTTGATTTTTTTTTTTTGTAACAATGTAAACGTTGAAAGCTAAGACTAGCTATTAAGTCGACAATTTTTGTACTAAATGTCATATTTTCATTTACTCTTTCCCGATACTCGATTTGTTTTCCATAAAATATTATAATACTAGCTGATACCCGTCTTGCTGAAAGTTGTTGATTCGGATAGTCAGACTTGAGCAGTAGGTTATTGAACAGGTTTTTATCTAGATTTCTCCTGCTTGGAAGTCTATATTGTCTTATTGTTTCATAAAGAAAAGTAATCGAAGAATGTCGCTTTCAAATAAAAAAAGAAGAAAGGGTAAAATTAAAAGTCACTGCTAAATACGCGAAAAAGAAGAATGTCGCTTTTAATATTTATGAAAAAAGAGAAGAAAAGGAAAAATTAAGAGTCACTGCAAAACACGTGAAAAATGAAAAAAAAAATGACGCTTTCAATTTTTATTCAAAAAGAAGAAAAAGTAGTGTGCCAGTAACATTGCAACAAAATTTCTAATCAATCTGTTCTGTTCCAACTCAACACCTAAATTCGATATTTACCTCGATTCCTAATACTGTATGAATGTAGATATAGGTACCTACCTACCTACTTGTAGTTATGTAATTTGACCTACTTAGCTGGAGTTCGCGATAGTTTAATACATTATCTTTGGTATTATGGTCCAAGCGAGTAATACTAAATGAAAAGATTCCTGTTTTACCCTCCTGTCATGGGGTACCTTATATTTTATATGTTTCTGTGAAAATGTGAAAAAATAAAATAAGAATTATAAGACCTCTACTTATATTTTTTGTATTTCAAATCAAACGTCAATCGTTTTCATACATTTTCACATCGTAATCCTACAGTTCTACAAAAAAATTACGTGTATAATTTTACTTTCTACTGACTAATTTATTGAAATTTTTGTATGAAGATTTTAAATTTTCTGAAATTTCCAAATAACATTAAATGTATTCGAGATATTGGAAAAATTTGTTTTTATGATTACCATACATCTACCTGCAAAGACCCACGAAGATTCAAATCAAACCTAGAGTCTGCGGTTTTAGCGTGATGTACCAATATACAAAAATATAAATAAACATACATAGATAACTGAATTATTATGTAGATGTATTTAGGTGAATTTGTGTTGACTATAGATAAGCCTAAAATCTATTAATTAAAAAATTTGTTTTCTCTCAAAATGAACATAAATGCAAAGGATGAAACAAGACTAAACCTGATTTGCAAATATGAGACATGCTGCTTACTCCGCGGCCATCAAATACCCTTCGTGACATCCAAACTGTCGCCTAAAAGAAGTTAACAATGTTACGCTAAGTAGTGCGGTGAATTATTATTTGACGAATAAGCCTGAGATTAAAATACATGCAAGATACAATATCACGGCTTGTTTCAGTATCAACTTCGATGATACCTAATAACTAAAAATTATTTTATTTTCTCAGAATTATTATAATGTGATAATTTTACTTATGTGAAGCTGTTGACAGTGTCTAATTTGACATCCTTAATTATAATACCGAGAAGGTGATTTGGGTAGAACCAGCTCAGAACATTAATTTGCTGTTTCCGATGCTCCCAAGAGCAAACCGTTACGGGTAAGAAGAACGGTGAAATGTCAGTGACGTCAAGCTAATACAATTAAACAAATTTCTAGGTAGTGTCGTGTGTAGGTGGGGTGGCTGGTAAAATGTAGACGTAAACGATACGACGTGCCTTGACGGTGACAAATAATAAAGAATTTTAGGTCCTTAGGAAAATGAGAAAGATATCGAGAGTTGTTTAAACAGCGCAGAGTTAATTGTCTTTCTTATATAATCTCCAATCCAAATCCAAACTCCCTTAAGATCCCACTTAGGGGCATAGGGAGGCAACAAGAGCTCTCCATTGCGCTCGATCTTGCGCAACGTTTATGACTTCCTCCCATACCATGTCCAGATTCCTCAGCTCTGCTTCGAAGGAGCGGAACACAGTATGAGAGGGTCTTCCTCGTCCTCGGGACCCTGATGGGAGGAAGAGCAGCGCTCTTCTCGGCCAACTGTCATTCGGCATCCTTAACACATGTCCCAGCCAAGTCCATCTCCTCAACATAATAGTAGAAGTGATGGGATCACGTTGGGTGCGCCGGCGTATAGCGTCGTTCGTGATGCGTTGGTACCATCTTATACCCAAAATTCTCCTGAGGCACTTCGTTTCGAATGCAGATACTTTTTGTGCCTGTGCTTTGGTTAGGTGCCAGCACTCACACCCTTACAGGAGAATGGGCAACACACACGCATCAAACAGTTTACATTTCGATGATTAAAATGAACTT
This sequence comes from Mystacides longicornis, assembly GCA_963576905.1. Taxonomy (NCBI): domain Eukaryota; kingdom Metazoa; phylum Arthropoda; class Insecta; order Trichoptera; family Leptoceridae; genus Mystacides; species Mystacides longicornis. The sequence continues at coordinate 2,340,868 of OY756439.1, read as the reverse complement.
TCACTATGTGAATACACAAACCTTACAAAAAGTAGTTTACATTTCGTCTCAACACTAAACGCCGACGCTTTTTATATTCTGGTCATGTTGTTAAAGGCGCCACTTGCCATACCGATACGTATCAGGAGCCCCGAGGTCACCAGAGGTGGTAATGGTTGCTCCCAGGTATTTAAATTACATAGGTATTTATATAATCTCCACTTCCTCTTTTTCTAGGTCTTAAAGATTTCTTTTCAGAAACTTATTACTTCTTAGTTCCAGAGCTCTTTCCATTTCTTATGCAGTCGTCCTGGTGGTGTGCGTCACTCTTGGAACTCCACCATGGCTGCTTTGGCTATTCTCGAAGAGATCATCCTCTGCATCTTCTCAACCATTCCCCCGAATAATTTTATGTAAAAAAAAACTTATTCGTAGGAATATTCATTCCAATAATTCGCTTAAGAACAATTAATTGATTTTTCGCATAATTGTGATTAGAAGAATTAAGTTTTCGAAGAATTTTCATGGAATCCAATTTAAACTAAATTCATCTCTTTTTATTCACTTCCCGCGTTTTAATTAATACAAAAGTGTACATCTATTGATTTCGAATTTGTATTTAATGCAAAAATACGTATAAAATAGGTATGTTTGGATGTTAAAAAATATTTTTGAAAGCTGGAAAGACATTGTATCAATAATCTTCGTACCGGTGTAAGTCAATGATTTTCAGGTAAAAAAAATGTGTTATGGAATTTTCAAAGATGGCGTTGCTGTTAGGAAGTCCGTTCCATACTTACTTTAAAATTCTATTTTATATTATTTCTTATGCGTTTTTCAACTTTTCATTAGTTTTTCTGTTATCCGGAACGGAGAAGAAGCCAAGATGTCAAACATCGGATGAATCTGTTCAGCCGATCTCGAGTTATAAGTTTAGTGTTCGCACTAACTCGACTTTCATTTATACTGTAGATGTTAATGAGCATACATAATTAGTTAAGTTCGTTTAGTTTTTTTTTAAACGTTGCATTGGATATCATTTTTCTGGTAATACACTTGGTTTTTTTTTGAGCTGAAAGACATCACGTCCTGTTACAGGCTGTTTCAGTAAAGTTCTTGAAGAGGAAGTCATTAGAGCGCATTATACATCAACAGCTCGAATTTTAAACTAACACCCGAAGAAATAATATATCCAGCCCATCCATAACCTCGGATTTTTTCTGATTTAAAAAATGTGATGTTTAAAATTAATTTGTCAATTATTGTTCGATTTATTAATATGAGAATCCCGTACGGGCTAGGTAATGCACTGGGTTCGAACGGTTCATCATCTGACAAGACGGTAGTCTAATCTATGTTTTTTGTAACAGTAGAAGACGGTCGTAAGCCCGTAGTGGTTTATTCCATTTAAAAATCGAACATTAGTAATGAATAATTGTTAGAGTCATTAGTTGTTATTTTTTCTTTAAGATCTAGTCCTGAAAAGGTCACAAGAATCTAAACATAATTAGAACGTTGTGCACCAACAAAGCCAATAGGCAATAAATATGAGACATTAACAAATATGGATATAGTCATATCCTGGCGCCAAATACATGACAGCAGTCGCAGTCTTTAAATTTGGTTGCTCTCTTGTTCTCAACAATTTCCAACTTTTATCTCTATTTTTCATTTTATTATTAAATTTCTACTTGTTGCATACATGAGATTTTTCGACATGTTGAACATGTTGAGAATTCTCATGATTAGGAGTTTCGGAGACAAACATTACCACCTAATGGCGAACGTTGTTAACGTAAAGTGATCACACTAAGCCAGCCTTCGAAATAACAGTAGAAGACGGTCCGTAGTGGTTTGTTCCATTTAAAAATCGAACATTAGTAATGAATTGTTAGAGTCATTACTTGTTATTTTTTCTTTATGTTTTTTGTAATTACGGTGACGATAATTACAATGTTCTAAGTTGACATTTACCACTACCGCTATAGCAGTACCGTAGTCCTAGAAAAACAAACCATTAGCGAAATGATTTTTTATTTTACGCCTAAAAATAATTTCCCATCACAAATTACCTACCACGAATCCCGGTAATTTATAAAAAAAACACCCATCTCTTTATATAAAAATGGAGCCCCATTCCCCTTCGCCATCGCAATACGCATAAACGACTTGACCTATTACGCCAATTTTTTTATTGTGTTTGATATTGTCAGGAGAAGGTTCTTGTAGCTAACCTTCTTAATAATTTTGACAGTATTTACTTTTATGTTTTTGCACAGAATTACTCTCTTTGTCTTTGACAACCCGTAATAGTATGTAGGTAGATTGATATCTTGTGCGATTGTCAGAATGTCCTCTGCAAAATAATATATTGTTTTAAAACAGATGCATATTAGTTAAATAGGAAAATTCTGTCATTATACTAATTATTTGAATTCAATATTTCAAAATAGGATGGGAAAATCTGTCGGGAAAGGTTGTCTGTAAATAATTTGACAAGTTTTAAAAAGAGATGATATTATTTATTTTGGTGAGTTTGCAGATTAGTGATTTGTTCCTCTTTGGACGCGTATTTTTCATGTAACACTCTTTCAAATGCGTTACGAAAATCACTTTTATGTAATTATAACAAGAGCATGATTACCTCAATATTCTTTCGTTTGTTCGGGGAAACTGTTAAGGTTTAGATTGCATTGAGAGTACCCTTGTAATTTCAATACTTTTAGTATGCGGAGTTGTCTTTATGCAAGCACGTGATTTTCAACATTATGAATACGGAACGTGCTCTTTATAATTATAAAATCGACGCTATACGGGTATTAAAATATCTAAGGATTAAAAAGAATATCGGGTTAATGCGAATACTTATAACTCGAGATCGGCTGAACAGATTTTTATCATTTTTGGTTTTATTATCGGATTCTTCTCTGCTCCGGATAACAGAATAAATAACTCATGAAACATCGAAATATGGATTAAAAAATTATATAAAATGTAATATTAAAGTTATTATGGTACGGATTTCGAAACAACAACGCCATCAGTGAAAAAATCTATAAAAACACATTTTTTTTTTACCCGACAACCATTGACATAAAAAATATTGGCACGCAGATTTTTGATTGATTTTTTCAAGCTTTTACTTATTTGGCTTATATTGAAGCGCATTTTTTATTACTTAAAACGCGACAAGTGAATAAATCAGCTACTTTTGAAATTGAATTGACAGAATTGGGTTGGAAAATATGTGGTTTCAAACAGATGCATAACGACATTGGATAAAAGTCATTATTATCGCTCTTTTAAATTCTTATTCAATATTCATAGTTAGACCACAGGACAACGTCTGTCGGGAAAACTAGTAGTACATATTTGTTTATTTATTTGTTTTATTTATTTTATTCACAGTGATAACAGACAACGAAATGCTGCCCAAATAGGCCAAGCCTGCACTGAAGCAAACATCTTAACAGTTCATAAAAAAAATATCCAAAGGAACGTACAAACAGCACAACCACCAACTCAACTACGCACAGTCCACAAACAAAGCTTAACCATGACTCTGGGTCACAATATCCTTCGACCCTACAAACATCAATCAACAGTGTAAAGAAGAAAGAAAAAAAAAACAAAACTACTTTACTTTATACTTACCTTCAAAAAAAAATGCCATTTTCTTCCTTTTAGCGAAATGTTTGTTTTGAAAATAAACTTTACAAAATTATTATTGAACTCTTTAAAATTATGAAATATATTTTCAAAATAATAATTATTGTTGCTTAGTGATGATCTTAACGAAAGTCTGTACCGTTTGCCTGATTTGTTACCTACAATGATTTATTAGATCTATTCACATACTGGTTTTGACCCTTCCTCCCATATTATTAAATCTACCCCATTATAATAATACATACATACATAATATTAACCTTTAAATTTTGCGCCTATAATATTTTCATTATTTATTGATATCAGTGGCGTGCGGTGGTTTTATTTTTTCAAAAAATTGGGCGAGCCGACACAAAAAAGAAGAAGAATTTCACCAAAAAAAAATCGTCGCTTGTTCCGCATTTTTATCCATAAATCATCAATGTATGTAGGTAGCTATCTACTGTTAAATTTTATTTTTTATTTATTAAAAAAAAAAAAAAATTTTTAGAAAATACTATATTAAAAAAACTATATTATTATATATTTAAAACCGATAAAATAAACAATGAGTACACCTTTCAAAAACACCGTGTTAAAATACATTTTGACAATTTATATTACCGATTAAATTGCCATACTACAAAAATAAAATATATCAAAATAATGTGAACTTACTGTTGTTATAGTAACCGATAAAATATGTATGGGTTAATCTGCTCCGTGATACATTCATTGTTTATTATTAAAAAAAGCAAATAACAGGATATTTTGTATGGAATCCTCATTAATTTCTGAATTATATAAAGTAATTCCAATAATTTCATTACGTGATTTTGTTTGAGAGTTGGCAACTCTAAATAATCTCGGATTAAATTTCCTTTGGAAAAAATGACCCGTGGTGGGCCAATTGATATTGACGACGGTGTCGACAAAATTAAAGGGAAGGGCCTGCAAAATGCTAGTGCGAAAGGGACGCACTGAGCCTTGACTAAGGAGTGCTTCAGGAACGTCAGAGGAGATGAAAGCAGTACTTTCTCGTTATTTTTGGTCCATAGAATATAAAAATACTGTTATACCATGGCAACCAGGGGTCATGTGAGAATATTTTTTTGACGTGCGTCATAAGTTTTTTTAATTTTTCGTCAGAGTTATAGCAATCTTTGAAATGTTTTTATTTTTATATTCCTCTCGAAAATTCTAGAGTAAGCCAGGATTATTGGCTAGTACCAGCCGCGCGCCACTGATTGATATAATACGTAATGTTCGTCGTATTTTGTATTAAAATATCAGGTGTACTAGTGTCACGGGCTTGTGTCACGTGTAGGTACAGTGAACGACCCATTACACGTAGTCGCGGATGGATATTTAGTGTCGTTAAGGCACTTCTTAATGATTCACTGAAGCGTCTACAGTGGAGCGCTTTTAACTTAAGCCGCTTCGTCAAGGAGATCATCTCCTTGAACAATTTTTAATTTCATTTTAAAATTATTGCTTTGAAACATTTTTTCAACAACTATTTTCAATCCACAAATTAGTCAATGTATTATTTTTGCTTAATATCTTGGTGCTATCTGCACTTAGAGGTTGCAAATCAAATTTGATTGTTTTAATGTAATATCGTTTTCAAAAAATTCTAACTAACACGTATTAGGAAGTAGTAAGGATGTTAGTAGGTATTTAGCCCAGCGGCTAACCTGTTAATTTAAGATATCTATAATAATAATAATATGTTTTCATCACTTTCCAATCATTTAGTTTATAAAATAATATCCTACCTACGAATTATTGTCAAAGGGAAAAGCTTAGTAGGTTATTTGGTCCAGTGGCTACTGGCCAGCGTCTCCGCTTGTGATGACTAATGTTAGTTCTGCCGGGAGCATTAAGTTTTGTCGAAGATTTTTAAGAAGCGAATTTCTTGGATTCGACTAATTTTACAACATTAATGGTCACGTTTGTTCACGCACAGCAAAAACTCTAAGCGAACCTTCGAAACAGCAGTAGAAGACAAATTATTGTAAGCATGTAATAGGTCAATATTATAAAAACAACACCATTTAAATCGAAATTCTTGGTACTTGTTTAAACAAAATGTAACAATAATCACAAATTATTGCCACATCATTATTGTCCCACTGATAGGATGATGTCGAAAATTGCTAGAAAATCTCTACGGAAGCATTACTCGCTTTCCGAGTCCGGATCGTTAAACCAAGAACCTCTAATGGCTGGCCACGAAGCTTATCAGCGGAATCAATATAAAGGTCTTCACCCGTGCAACCCTTTCCAATTTTCTGGCACTGCAGAAGGTTTTGATGGTCCCGTGGCTCCTCACATTCACACTTATAGGTTACATACTCCCTCATAAATTCTTCAATATTTTTATTTATTTTGACGAAACACATTTCGGAGGACAACTATACATCAAAAGTAGAAACAGTTTAAATTTATGTCCTAAACTAAGTTGACCTCCATCGAGATGTGTCGCATATTACCTTTGTGATGACAACCGCAACCTTAAATTAAGACAACGGATGGTCAAATTTAATGTTACGTATGGTCAGTCCTTCTGTAGGTACGGTGTAGAGGTATGGACTCAACGTAATAGACCGCTTTGAAGCATTTGAAATGTGGATCTATCGCAAAATGCTAAAAACATCCCGGACCAACAAATGATAACCAACACAGAAGTCTTACGCAAAGCGAACACAACTAGAGAATTATTCACATCAATTAAGATTCGTAAGACTTCGTACTTTCGTCATACCTATAGTGAGAGGTGAAAAATACAAGGTTTTATACCTCGTCATGAAAGAGAAAATAGAGGGCCACAGAGAAGTCGGAAGTAATTTTCCTGACTCCGAAACATGCGTGAGTGAACCGGATGGAAAACTGTTAAAGACTTGGTCAAGGCAACTGAAGATAGGGAGGCCCTCTATCGAATGGTCGTCGACATCGGAGGGACCCCATAGGACACGATAAAAAGAAGACTGATTACAATGCATTTCCGATTAAATTGAAAGATGCACTCGGTGTTAAAGTAGTCTCACCGTATATTGTAATCATGTAGGTAGCGACATTCTTCTCAATCTCACAGTGGAAGTCATTAACACGTCCTACGATACAACGTTTCTAGGAAGCGGTTCCGTGTTAACACTTATCTTTATAAATAAGGAAGTGAAATAACGTAACCTACCTATATTCGAAATACTATTTCACTTTGACACTCATCAACGAGACTACCGCCATCTATCTTTTTAATTTATAATCTAAACGAAAACCAATAATGAATTTCAAAGGTAGCATATTATCTTATAATATAAAAATTGAAATAAAAAAATTGAAGTGGTTGGTGGCCCAGCGGTTACAACGCCGGCTTTCGTACTGCGGACGTCGTGGTTCGATCCCAGGTGCCGACCATCTTCCTCTTTCACGACACAAGCTTTGAGTAGCTTACTGTGAAAAGAGTCAAGGAGTGTATTTGTGTTCACTTTGAGTGAGCACAGATTCATTTAAAAAAAAAAAAAAAAAAATGAAGGTCGGGTTAGTGCGAACACTTATAACTCGAGATCGGCTGAACAGATTCTTCCGATGTTTGATTTATTGGATTTTTCTTCACTCAGGATAACAGAATAATTATAAAAAAATGTTGAAAGGTGGATGAGAAATAATATAAAATATAACATTAAAGTTAGTATGGAACGTATTTTTTGCGACGCCACTGCCATCTTTGGAAAATTATATAACAATCAAATTATTGTTTACCTGAAAACCATTGAAATTAAAAATATTCATACGTACTATGAGTTTTGATGGTACTTTTTTCAAGCCTTCAGAAATATACTTATTTTTAAACAAAAAAAATCATTCAAACATAATAATAATATTTTAAACGTATTTTTATAAAAATTTGAAATTTAAAATCAATATTCATAGTAAGGACTACTACAGGACATCGTCTGTCGGGAAAGCTAGCAATTACATAAAAAATGATTTTCGTAACGCATTTGATAGAGTGTCACATGAAATACGCGTTAGGCAAAGCTTGTATCGAAAAAGTATCTATTGGCTCTAAGAGAGGGCCTCTCTTACTTAGAGCCAAGAGATTATTTTTTGCTAAGTGGCTGATCGTATCGAACATCACATCTATTCGCAACTCGCTACATGAAGTTACTTACTTACACCCGTATGCAGTTGCCTTTTGGACACTTTGGTAACCATGGAACATCTTGATATAACGTCAAGATGACGTCACGTTTACTCTCAAGTGTTGATTCAATCCGTAGAAATTATTGCAGTCAACACTTCGTGTGACGTCATCTTGTTTTGACAACACTCAACACTTGATTGTAGAAATTATACTGTATACGGGTGTTGGTGGGTACTTAAGCAAGGTGTTTTACAACACCACCTATATAAGAAGGCCTTAGCGCTACGTCACAGCGTGAGGCCCAGCATTCACTCTTCCGTATCTGTATGTACTTACCTGTACGCTATGATATCTGTCTACACATAGGCGGCCATGACGCGAGAGGCCAAAAATGGCCGCCAGCACTAAGGCCTTCTTATATAGGTGGTGTTGGGTATTTTAGTAGTATGACGAGTGCTCATAATATTACATAATACTATTGTAATACGTTTGTTGGATAAGATCAATAGCTAAGCATATTTCTTGGCTCTAAGCAGTAAATGAGGCGCTTTGGAGTGTGAACTTCTTAGCCTTAGAGTTCATTTTTGAAAAACTTTTCCATCAACAATACGATAGCTATCGTTTTTTTGCAATCGCTGAATTTCATCAAATTGCGCAATCCCCATAGATTTTTTTTAATACAAAGAATGTTCGATTTTGCTTAATCCTGGCAAAGTTTGACAATTTGGCACTCAATAGTATTCATTAACCTCAAAAAATTATAAAAATAGCATGTGTGTGTTTATACTTCCATACTTTAACTAGTTTGTCTTTTTCAGTCAATTTCATTTACGCGATTGATTCCATCATCCTGGACTGATTTATATGTCTTTTGCTTTTCCGTCTCAAATCTTTTCATCCTTAAAAAAAATCGGAACACAAAGCTTTTAGGTGAAACGATAAACAGAACTGTAAATTTTATTGAAAAGAATATAAAACTAAGTAAGGTAGACGCTCTGTGGTTTCACAAATCAAACAAATAAAAAACAAGTGACAACAATAAGTAGTTTTGTGTAAATATACTTACAAAAGAATAGTGCTAAAATAAGAACAAAACTCAAACCATACCGTGATACATTGTGTACAGCCAATATAGAATAAATTGTTTGAAAACATTTGATTTGTACGGAACTACAGTGTTTCATCGTACATATGTCTAGTTTTATTGCATTGTAGTGGATACAAATGGCCAACGATTTCGCCCATCTTCCTCTCAATTCCCTCTCGTCTCATTGAACGATTGACAGCCTCCCGTTGCCGAAATACAGGCCTCATCCCCCTCGAGAACAGCCCTCTCATACTCCGTGCACATTCTACACGTCTCACATTCAGAAACATCACTAAGGAAATTTATTTTAGCATTTTCCATCCACCTGAATTATCCTTCCCGCCTCTTTCTTCTTTTTCTTCCACGACTCTAACCTCTGTGTTTTCTCTTTTTTTTCCATTCCTTTACCTCATTCACTTAATTTTATACGGGTGAAGAAACAGATATTATTCGTCTCGTTTTTCTTTAAAAATGTCTTAATTCTTTTCTTTCTTTAAATTTATTATAAAAAATCGATCGCGTTCTCCGTTCTTTATTCAATCGTTTATACAGAAACTTATTTCCACTTGGCTACTTAAAATCTTTGAAAGTTTTTCAGAAAAAAAATCGGTGATGACAATGTATAAACTAAACAACGGCAATACGTACTTAATTAAACGAGTCGCCGGTAATCTCGAAAAAAAATATCTAAACAAAATAGATTTCATCGAAACTGTCTGAACTAAAAAATGCCATTACATTCTTGCCAATAATTAATATTGTCCATTTTTTGATAATATTCTACAGTTGATTTGTACAAAAATGGTCTTATATTTTGTATGCGTCACATCACTTAACGGTTTCAAACGGGGACACAGAAAGAGAAAAAAATCCAATCATCGCATAAACAACCTCCTACACATCAGACCATTAAAAGATGACGTCATCTGACGTTTACCGGGCGGCACAATGGCGGCCATGGCGACACACACACGCACACACCACACATACATAAACCATAGTGATGGCTAACAAACCACTTTGCATAGCGACCCGAACTATGCGAATCAATAGTGATCCGAATCAGTTATCCGTCAGTTTTGTGATACTTCCCAGCAATAAAACACATTAATGTAATTTCTTGTAAAATGCAGATATTTTGTGTTGTTCGTATTAATTACTAGCTTATACCCGTCTTGCTTTACGTTTTTGATTCCGAATGTCAGGCTTGATCGGTAGGTAATTAAACAGGTTCTAGTCTAGCTTCCCATTGCTTAACAGACCTCTATAACTGACATAAGCACAGAAAAAGAAGAATGAAACTTTCACAATTCATAAAAAGAGAGAAGAATGACACTTTTAATGTTTATTAAAATTTTGTATGAAGATTCTAAAAAATAGAGTTTTTTAAATAGCTCTAAATATATTAAAGTTAATGCAGCAAATTGTATTAAAGAACCTTCTCCGGCATTTTGCACGGCTCTGTGCAGATTCATATCTGATGTAGCATTTGTATTTTGAGCGTGATGCTATGACATACGGTAAAAAGCAAATAAAAAAACATTTCTGAATTATTATGCAGATAGAGGAGGGGCTAATGCGAGTTTTATTTAATTTCCCAATTTACCACGCAACTTTCTTATTTTTTTCTTTCATAAGAACCTTCTCCTGATAAAAGCCAACACGACAAAAAAAGAATTAGTGAAATCGGTTCAGCCGTTTAGGCGTGATGCGATGACATTAGGTAAAAAGCTAATAAAAAAACATTTCTGAATTATTATGTAGATTTACCACGCAACTTTCTTAATTTTTTCTTTCATAAGAACCTTCTACTGATAAAAGCCAACACGACAAAAAAAGAATTAGTGAAATCGGTTCAGCCGTTTAGGCGTGATGCTCCGACATAACGGTAAAAAGCTAATAAAAAAACATTTCTGAATTATTATGTAGATTTACCACGCAACTTTCTTAATTTTTTCTTTCATAAGAACCTTCTACTGATAAAAGCCAACACGACAAAAAAAGAATTAGTGAAATCGGTTCAGCCGTTTAGGCGTGATGCTCCGACATAACGGTAAAGCAACGACAAAAGGCAAATAAAAAAACAAACATTTCTGAATTATTATATAGATTATGTATCTATTACACATTAAGTATTTTATTCCATATTATTATTAATGATTTTTCTCAGTCATAATAATTATTATTGTTTTTATAATTTTATTTATCATACCTATCCATATTTTTTTTTCATCTGCAAATTAATTTTTGTGTCTCATTGTTACATTTGATGATTTTTTAATTAAAACTACTAGTTCATTTAGTTTTTTCATGATTTTATTTGTCTTAACCTTGGTATTTTTTTATTGGCCTGTAATTAGTTGGTATTTTCTTTACCGGCACAAAACATTCTTAATTGAACGAGTCGACGGTTATCTCGAAAAAAGATGATCTCTGTGTATGTGTAAGTACAAACTGTCATTCTTTTAAATTCGTGTACAAACAGATCATAACGGCTCATACAGATCTCATACTCTAGTTGACTCGTAACATCTGTAGATTCACTCTATCCGTGACCCGATAAACATACTCATACCAACTCTAAATTTTTTCATGCCGCCCCGCAAACGTCAAAATCCACGTGGCCGTTAATGGTCTATACTCGAGTTATTGTCAAAATAGGTATTATTTATTCTAGATAAAGTTCTATTTAATTGTGTGAAGTTATTTATGACACACGATATCGAATGCTTTTTATAAGTTTAATATTATTTGTTTTAATACATTTGAGGCACTGATTGACCTTTCGACTGGATTTAACTTATTATTACAATTGTTTAATGTGATATAACTGATATACATATTATTTCTTAAATTCAAGTGTATAACGCAATCCTGTTACCATCAATGATGTATGGGTGTGAAACGTGGTCATAGACGAAAAACGTAGTATAAATGTAGTAGAGATGACAGCTCTACGAAGAATATGTGGAAAGACTCTGTGGGATATGGAAAGGAATATGTGGTATAGTAGTTAGTGTTGTGACAAAGATGAAATTCAATAAGTTTGGATGGTTTGGACATGTGGAATGAATGGATAGAAACAGAAAGAAAAAGAGGATTTGTAAGGCTGAAAGGAAAGGTGTAAGAAAGCGTGGCCGACCGAAAATGAAGTGAATCAAAAACATTGATTTTGTCCTCCGAAAGAAGTATAGGTACTTACTTGGATAGAAAAGGGTGGAAGTTCGTTCTCTCTGCCTACCGTTGAGGGATACGGTGTTATGGGTAAAAAACAATTAGGTATCATAAATATTGTGTATTGCAGAATAATATATTTTTACGTTACAGTACTAGAGATTTTGAGGATTCAACCCTTCGTTACAATATTGAAATTTGGTGACAAATGAAATGTCGAACAATCCAATCAATGTATTGGTGGTGCCCATAAATTGATTTTCGGAATTTTTGTGTCGGATAAAGATATTGTGTATTTTGATCCAGTGACATACGATTTGGTCACGTTCCTATACGTTCCGATGCCGTCGTCTTGACGCCATACCAGATGGACGTCTAGTAAACATGTGATATAATAATTGACCTTGTCAGTTCAAGGGCAAAAATCTTTTTTCCTCCCTCACATTTTTATCGATTTTTGCTTGTTTTCTTCCCGTTCAGAGAAAAGTTATCGGTATGAATTAACCCACTTTGAAGGTTACTTGCTGAAATGTTCGGATCTCTTTTAACTACGAGATTTTTTTTCTGGATTCATAAAGATACGGGGGCCTAAATAATAAACGCAACAGTAGAATTTAAGCCTTAATAAATACAGATAAGACAAAAACACCAATTCAAGAAAAATATTGAAGTGGATATTTATTAAAATGTTATTGTTTTTATTAATTGGAAATTCAGAGCGTACAAATTTAACTGCGTCGATTTCTTTGTGTGCGTTGGCTATTAAAATTACGAATATGATGAGTGTTGTAGTGTATAATATTATTATCAATAAAAATTATACGTAAAATTTGTTTTTTATTATATAACAGCAAAACCCGACGTATAATTTGTTTTTTTGTACAGACGAACTGACAAAATTATAATATTTTATATCCATAAAATTCAATTGCGTTTTTATCTTAATTCAATCTGAAAACACGTGCATCAAGAAAACTAAAGCGATTAGAACAAAATAATGAATTAATGAAAAACAATGAAATAACAATAAAAAGGCCTCGACCCTAGCCAAATTGTCGAATCCTTAGATTCACAAACATAATAATGATTCCCCAAAAAAAAACCCGGTTCTATTGGATATAAATAATAAATTAGGCCTTTTTCTATTATTCAGAGATCCCATTTCCCATATTATGTCATTCGAATCGATGGAGCAAAAACTACCCCTTCTCCTGATCTTTATTGAAGCATTCTGTGACCATTTAATCAAGCAATATTTGTACGTGTCATTTGTCCTCTATGTCTCTACATTCCATCGAGATCAAAGGGGTTTGTCTGAAGCCAAAGTAATCAATCGACAGGGGTTTTCAAACCATGATGGATTTTCGTTTTTGAAATTAAATTATGAGCACCTCAGGACAGTCTAGACGAGTAATCATAGAGAACGAGGTTAGTGAAATAGTTAGACTCCTACATATTACTCATAGTATATGGAATATACATGAGTCTTGTGATCGGATTTCAAAAAAAAAATAGATTTCGCTGAAATTAATTTTCTCGACGTTTTCGAGGGTGTAGATTCCAAAAATGCAAAAAAAAAAAAACATTTTTTTTAAATTTCCGCGTACCCGTACCCGTACGCCAAAAATGTGTGCGCACCCATAACTCATAGTAATTCTTATCCGATTTTATTGAAATTTGGTAGAACGGTTAGCCCCTCGATGTAGATGAGTCAGTAAAATGTTGAGATCTGTACCTTCAGGGGAACCCTCTTAAAGTATCCAAAGAAAATTTCACTTGTTCTAGAAAAAGGGCTAAAAAAGAAATGAAAAATTTCACGATTTTCATAAAATTTGGTATACGGGTTGGTCTTATGCTCCTACACAATTTGAGGTCCGTAACTTCAGTGGGTCCCCCTTAAAGTACCGATTAATATTGAATATGTAGTTCTAAAGCAGATAATAAAAAGCTCCAATAGTCGATATCATTTTAAAGATTCTATAATAATTCCAAGGATAAATTCATTTTAATCGTAAAATTATGAATTTTTATGCAAAGATATGTTTTACACGAAAAGGCTGTTATAAAATGAAGTGGTTGGTGACCCAGCGGTTACAACGTCGGCTTTCGTACTGCGGACGTCGTGGTTCGATCCCTGGTGCCGACCATCTTCCTCTTTCACGACACAAGCTTTAAGTAGCTTACTGTGAAAGAGTCAAGGAGTGTATTTGTGTTCACTTTGAGTGAGCACAGATTCATTATATAAAAAAAAAAAAAAAAAAATACTATGAGTTCTGGGCTACCCTAGGTTGGCAGCTTTTTTTATTTATTTATTTATTCATACGTTATTTTAACAGTGATAACAGACAACAAATGGAAATGCTACCCAAATAGGCCAAGCCTGAACTAGTGCAAACATCTTAACAGTTCATAAAAAATATATCCAAAGGAACATACAAATAGCACAACCACTAACTCAACTACTTACGGTCCACAAACAAAGCATAACCCTACAGTCACAACACCCTTCGACCCATCAAATATCAATCAACAGTATAAAGAAAAAAGAAAAAAAAAAACAAAATAAAACTAAACAAAACTACTTTATGGAACAAAACCCAAGATATACCTCGGACACAATGACATGGTCAAACTTGGTATGGACTGAGAAGAAGCTGGAATTGAACGCAGAAGAGTTTTGGCATGGGCTGGTTTTTGGTAAACTGTCCTATTGTATACTCTAGTGCGAACGATTCGCAAACCACCTCGAGGAAAAGGAATTTGTCACGCGAATATCGCAAATTTTAATCGTTGAGATTCAATTCTGGGAGTTAAGTCCACTCATCAACCTCTATGATAAACTATTTAAGGAACTTAAACTGGGACGAAATATTAAAGGCTTTCGATTTCTGTATTTTAGGGATGATTCTGAGTAAAATAAATCGGCTCACCGCTCAAAGAAAACGTGTTTTATGCTAAATATCACTAGGTTTTGACAAAGTTGTTAAGTTTGAAATCTGTTGTTGAAAGTTGAAATGGATGTCATTATGTACAAATATGGAACATGAACAATTGCCTACACTGTCTTCTACCATGCATTTCAATGGAGGCATGTGAAATCGTAATCGTCAAATGCTCATATTTTCCTAAACCCACGAGGCAACCAATTTCAATATCTTGAGGAAATCAAAAGTTGAAAGACAGTTGTCGATAATCAAGTATTGGATTTTTTGTATCTGGGGCATCTGCTGCGTAGAAAGAAACAAACAGAATATATGAGGGCCGGGTAGAAGACAATCATTGAAGTCGACTGGAACGGTATGGCATCAATATTGTTTGGATTTTCTGTCATCATTGATTCAGTGATTCTTTCTTTTGCATCCGTTTTCATATGAAGGGCAGTTCAGGTATTCAAATATTTGAAGTCTCTGGTCTTCAGTTCGGCACTCTCCTACTCCACCGTCCATCCTCCCTGCGGGATTCATGACCAGCCCAACTTAAAAGTCCCGTGATGATTTACCCAATAAAAACGTACATAAGTTTTTTTTAGGATTTTTGTTTGAAAGCCCCTGACTTGGGGGCAATTGGCCCGTAGACCCATTTTAGGGTAGGCCTTTTATATGATGTCGCTGGGTAACATACGCGTGTAGAATGGTTGTACATATTAAAAAGGTACAGGGTATTATTATACATACCTATGGGCATGTTTATACACAAAGCCGTGGGTATACGACGTTTGACCCATTGATTACATTGACAGATTCAATGAGTTGAAATTTCTATTGATTTTCCCCATACACGCCCATAAAATCCACAAACCCTATAATTTTAAATAATTTGGTAGATATATTATGAGGAAAAAAACAACATTCGTAGAATCACGGGGCCCTACTCAGAAATATAACCTTTTATTGGGTAAATAAACCTAATCGTTGATTTTATTGCCGAATTTCTTCCAGCTAACCGGTCAAGTCAATTGATAAGTAAATAAAATTAAATTTCCATGTATGTAGGTATACATGAACAGACTTCTGGCACATATTAGAGCTGGAAGTATGACCATTGACCATGTCCTACTAGTACTTCAAGTAGCACAAAATGTTATGAAATTGTATAAAATGGGTTGCAAAAGGCTACAGGAGCTCTACAACCTCTTTATGCCTAGTGGCCTTCTTTTTATATCCACTGTATCTTAAGAATTAAGTAGATTGTTTCCGATTGTACAGATAAAAATATACAATCAATATTCATTCATAAAATTTTGATCCTAGGAACGCGTGAACCCAAGCTGCAAAAAAACTTGTTCAAAATGGTTGTGAATGGCTGCAGCTACTCTTGAAAACCTTTTCTAGCCAATTGTACTACTTGTCTTTTCTACACCATCTTTAGATGTAGCATATAATAAAGAAAAAAAAAACGAAAAATATTCTCGTATTTCAAAACATTTTAGTAGAGAGGTTGTATGTATATAAATGCATAAAGGCTAAAGAAACTCTTCATTACCTTTTAGTATGCATATATTATAATCTTATGTATCTTGGCTACAGGAGCTCTTGAAAACCTTTCTGGCCCATTGTCGGTTTGCGTATAATGTATACTCCATCTTAAGAATGACGCATGTAAAGAACGTTTCAAATAAAAAACAATATTCTGAAAATAGGCAATAAAAAGCTACACCTTTTAAAGATGCCTCCCAAACAATCTGGAATGGCTTCCAATCGAGGCAGGAGGTGTAATTTTGGAAATTTGTAATGGTCGATTAAAAGAAAATGGAAATATCAATTTTGAATACAAAGCGTGGATAATTAGGTGCTAAGTATCAGGTTTATGTTATAGTGTTAGATCTAAAAGTTCGCGAGAACAACAAAACGAATCGCGACAATAATAAATTGAAAAAAAATCCCAGCAATCTGAAATGCAATATATACAATGTTGCTAAACCATTAGCACTATTCTCTTCGTCTTTTAAGCCCACTTTGTCCTCTTCTGAACAAAGGTTCCCAGAAACTGGTTTAAGGATTAGGAAGTAAGTTGGCATTTGATTTCTTGTCAGTTTGCTCATCCGTGATGGTTGATGTATTTTATAACAGTCCATTGAGTGATTCATGCTGGGCATTGGTATTGACAGACATAAAATGTAGGTATGGTATGATAATACCAGAATCCACATCTCAGATACATAAAATATAACAGAATTTCAAGTTGAATTACTGGCAGAGGGCATGTCACATTGCTAGACAGACGAATAGCAGATGACCTTACAGAAACATAGGAAATGAAAGTGATGGGTCGGCTACATAAAATAATGGTCTGCCGAAGATATGAGGTGACTGCTATATAAAAATTAGGAACCGTCGGTGAAAGTCACCAATAGTCACAGTTGAAGGTAAAGAGTTAATAAAAAAAACTTAGATCAGAGAGTATCTAATTTGAGAAAATGGGCTTACGACAAACATAGAAGGTATGGATTGAAAAGAAAAATATTCAAATTGTCATCATGATGTTTATTGTTATTTAGAGTCATTCTTTTCTGATCAAAACATGACAAAATGATTGTTGATTTTGTGTGATTCACATTCTTTCTTGTATAAAAATCTATATTTTGTAAGGTTGTACGTTTTCGTAGTCAAATCTCACTAAGTTTGTGTACATTAGTATCTGAATAAGATCTTCTTGAGTTAAACAAAAACGCTCGAGATTCATTGAAAATTTCAATTTCAACGCCGGCTTTCGTACTGTTTCGTTCGGAGGTCGTGGGTTCGATCCCCGGTGCCGACCATCTTCCTCTTTCACGACACAAGCTTCAAGTAGCTTACTGTGAAAGAGTCAAAGAGTGTATTTGTGTTCACTTTGAGTGAGCACAGATTCATTTAAAAAAAATTAAATAAAAGGGGAACCTTTTGATCGCACTTTGTATTTATTGTCGAAAATTCTAAAGATTTTCCCGAGACCTATTTTCCAATTTCTAACACGTCTTAAAGGCAGTTGTAATAGTGTGGTTTGCCTCAAATAGTGCCTCAGCCAAATGTCGGATTCCACCTTTTTTATAGGTATTGCAACCATTATCGGGAACGTTATTTCCACAAGTATATAACCCCATCGGTAATTTTTCAGCCTATCGAAATTATATCTTTTGTATTATGAGAGCTATTACCATCAACGCTTTTATACATTTCTAAGTGATTTGGGTAATTTTATTGGATGTATTTTTTTTAAAGGAAATTTTATGAAACTCCTTAATTGTATTCCGTACAAATAATATGTTTAAAATCCCACCTTGCGGAATATTTTGTTTTTCCTTGGAAAAACTAACTAGCTTTCCCGACAGAAGTTGTCCCTTGGTCCTAACTAAGAATATTGAATTCGTAAAATGATAAATGATTAATAATCACTTTTTAACCAATGTAATTCCGACCAATGCATCTGTTTTAAGCCATATATTTTGAATCCATATTCCGGTAATCGCATCAATCACACAACTGATGACAGTCTCTATCAAACGCCAATTTAATTACAAAATAAGAAGAAGAAAAAAACACACTATAATAAATCTCTTAGAAGTTAGCTTCTTTAACTTTTATTAATTTTACTGCTGTTCCGCGCAACTTTCTATGAAACTTCTAACGAAAGCAAACACGTCAAAAAATGAGCGGAATCGGTCCAGCTGTTCACGCGTGTTCAAGGAAAATAGGGCTCCACTTTTGTATATAAAGATAAATTTAATTTAATTAAAATAATAATGTAAAATGATATTTAATGTTATTATAATTTAATTTAGTTTTATGAGATGAGTAATTTTCATTGCCAAACCGAAAATTGTTACGATTGCAACAAACACATAGCATACATTAGCGCCTACGTTAAGGCATAAAAATTAGGTATCATTTTAATATTTTAAGTGTTTTTGATATATTTACATACAAAGTGAATTTGCGTATTTAAACATTGTTAAAAATAAATAAAGGTATCAGTATAAATGCCGTGGGGTTGCCGGCTAAGAATAGCACCTCTGTTCTTTTTGCTGGTTTTTCGAGCATCCTGTAAGAGGCAGGTAATCGAAAAATCAGATCGGGGTCGTGGGGTTGACCACCTCACACCCTTAAACCTCAATCGGTCAGAAAAGGCACAGTGACCCTCGGACGCCTTCGAGAGCAATGAGAGCCTTGATGCCTCCTTATGTTCCTGAGTGGGGCTTAGGCTTTCCGCATTGTGGGTTGGTTTGGAGGGGTTCCGCGGCGGGCTTGATTTGTGTGTGGCCGGCTTTTTGGTTTGATTGCTTCGATGGAGCTAGGAGGTCGATTTCATGCGTGTCGGGTTTGCTGCGGATTGGTCTTCTCCGGACTGACTTGCGGTGTGCGGGGGGTCTTTAAGGGAGAATGAATGAATGATCAGTATAAGTAGAGAAACCTGTAAACATTTTTGTCCATCTGATTTGGAATTTCGAGGATTTCGGCGAATTTGATGACTACTTAAAAGATGAACATTGTTGAGGTAAAGTGTTGACACACACTAAGCCAGTTTAAAGACTTTCATAAGCCTGCAATGATTCAAACTTGAGAAAAAAATACCTTTAAAATTGAACACTAATTAGTTTATTGATGTTTGAATATTTTAAAGGCGATTTAGAAATGGAAAATAATATATTGTAAAGCCTTGCGCTATTATAAGCCTAATTTCGATATCACAAACTAACTGAATAAATCTAAGGTTTTATTAATCTGTCAATTTTGTTGAGTTATTCTCGTGT
This sequence comes from Mystacides longicornis, assembly GCA_963576905.1. NCBI lineage: Eukaryota > Metazoa > Arthropoda > Insecta > Trichoptera > Leptoceridae > Mystacides > Mystacides longicornis. The sequence continues at coordinate 2,321,104 of OY756439.1, read as the reverse complement.
ATCGTTTTCCAAACCCCATGACATATTAATGGATAAACCATGTCCAGCCAAGGTGACCTCTGTACATTATGGGACCTCTGTGTATTGCCAAAGTCTAGCCGTCGGCGTCGGCAAGTTTTTGATGTAGGTAAATAAAAATGTTCAAATACGTGATTGATCAAACTATTTTGAAATAAAATATTTTTTGTACATATTGTATATCAATGTTTTAACAGTCAATAAGGTATGAAAATTCAGCATTTATTTCTTTATCTACAACTTCATATTATCTACATATTGTGGTTACTTGGCTAAGTTACGTGTCTAAGTTGAACATACTGTTCCAAATATTTATGAATTCTAAACATACGTAGATCTAAGAATTTAATGCTGTCATTGAACTAGTGTTCGATTTCACTGCCAGTAGAAGACGGTCATAAGCCCGTAATAGATCAAAGATATTTTGAAAAAAAATACCACTTAAAAATCAAACACTAACTTATTTATTGACAGCATTTATTTGTTGATTCTATAACAATGACATGTCAAATTTCATTAGTTGAAGATTGTATTTCTGAAAATAATGGTACCATATTGTTAGGGTGTCCCTTATATGACCGAAAAATTTGTTTTTGAAGATATTAAAACGCATACCCCCTCAGTTTTTTTATTATATTAAGCCTTATTTATGTGCAAAATTTCAACATTCTACGATGACATTAACCCGTGCCGACTTGAGCTTGAATATTTTCATACATTTTCACTACTGGCCCCGTACAAGGTTTGCGCGCTCCCACTATTTGTCTATAATTTACGACATATCGGCCAATTATTAATTAACGAATATGGTTTTTTGTTGCAAACATGGCAGTGGAACTAAAAATCACTAAAAAGTATACTTTCTAAGAGGGTGCAAATAAGGGTGCAAAAATAGCCATCTAAGGCTATTTTTGCACCCTTATTTGTAAAGCTCGGGCTCTTATCTACTTATTTTTTTATTTATTTATTTAAACAATAAATTTATGCATATACAACATATCTTTCAATATTCTCTAATTTAACTTGATCGTCAATAAAATTAAAAAAATTGTCTTTCGAGAGGTTATTTTATTTTGGGCAAAGACTAGAATACTCTATATAAACCCCCCCCCCCCCTATCCTTGTAACGAAGCTTGTAGATCTTTATCATATCTTTTAGTTTATAAGCCGAGTCGAGAAAACACAGGTTGTTAAAAAAACGCCCGGGAATAAAAATTTGCCTGGGATATACCACTTTCCTGTTTTTGTATAAAAATGTATCTTCTTTTTTTGATTCTTAAGAGGGCATCAGCGTATGAGCTTTCAACTACATTGTCCAAGTACTTTTTCAAAATTTTACTCCCGGGCGTTTTTTATCATCTTGTGTTTTCTAGACTCGACTTCTAAACTCTCTTGAAGCTTGATAAAAATTTACAAGCTTTGTAACAAGGATGGGAGGGGCTTTATTTCGTATTCTAGCCGCTGACCAAACTATAATATACACTCAAAAGACGAAAATTTCAATTTCATTGACAATCAACTTAAATTAGAGAATATTGAAATGTAAGCAAGAGCCCGACGGTTAGATGGTTATTTTTACACCCTTATTTGTACATTTATCTTTTAGAAAGTATATTTTTTAGTTCTCCTTAGTTCAACTGCCATGTATGCAATAAAAAACCATAGTTGTTAATTCATAATTGGCCGATATTATGTCGTAAATATGCCACATAATATAGCGGGAGTGTACGAACCGTGTATAGCGCCAATAGTGAAAATGTATGGAAATATTCAAGCTCAAGACCATTTTCGTTAATGTCCCCCTTACATTCTCTTGAATGAAACCCTCCATATTGTGGACAATTCTGAAAAGCTCAAACGCGGTCCTCAATTGATATTTTTTTTATCAATCAAGAAACTTATCTTTCTCGTCGTTTTTTTTTAATAATATTATGAGGCAAAGTATACCTTCTCTTCTCCTCTGCCGCAAGAAAGACACCTTCCGGACTTTGATTTTGGTCAGAAATTCCCTTTCAATGAAGAGGTTTATGATGAGAATTAAAAAACACTTGTTTCATACTACACAATTTTTTTTCCAGAGACGCGTTTCGTTCTGTTAGAACATTTTCGATCTCAAGAGGTTTATGAACAGCGAAATTTTATATTATGATTACCATGTCTTTCCAAGGAATTCTTTGGTTAGCAAAGCTTACAGTTATTTCATCACACTACGTATCTTTGAGGGTATCAAATTCTGCCATTTATGTCGATGTTTTAATATCCACTCCTTTCTTTTCTATCAAGATTAACCTGTCTATTTTTGTAATTTCTTCAATAATTCATCCACTTTGATGTGAAATACATTTTTTGTAAAACGGAATTTGTAATCGTGATTACAAAACAACCCTTGATTCCAGGTATCGAGGATTTAACATAAATTCCCGTGTAGTGGGTTTACAATTTCTGAAGAATCTAAACGTTCCCCTGCTTAATTATTTAGCTGTGTTTAATAAATCCATTATAACCGTCAGCATCCTAGAATTTTAAGACAAACAGAAACATGGATAATCAAATCAACAGATGGACCATTGATGTATCAAGTGATACCGTTATAAACGAAATCTTTTATATCAAATCTCCCTTTATTCACCATTCAGGGGCATAGGGAGACCAAAAAAAGCTTTTCATTGCGCCCGATCCTGCGTAATGTTTATGACCCCTCCCACGTCATATCCCCATACCCCAGATCTGCCTCGAAGGAACAGAATACGGCATGAGAGGGTCTTCCTCGTCTTCGAGACCCTGATGGAGGAAGAACAGCGATCTCCTCGGCAAACTGTCGGGATCCTTAACGCATCTCCAATCCATATCCACTCCTCTCCACACTAAAGTGTTGTTATGTAAAAGTCATAATATTATGATAGTTCACAAATCAAGCAAGAAATTAAGATCAATCAGCAAAAATGAATATATTCATATCCTGGCGCACCCATCATGACAACAGTCGCTATCTATAAAGATGGTTGCTCTTGTTTTATTTTTTTCCAAAAAAATCCGTTCAATATCTCAATTATTAAAATAAATCTGCTTGCTATATACTCTTATTATGAAGGAATTAGCTTCGGGCCAGTTTGATCACTTTACGTTAACAACGTTCGCCATTAGGTGGTAATGTTTGTCTCCGAAACTCCTAATCATGAGAATTCTCAACATGTTCAACATGTCGAAAAATCTCATGTATGCAACAAGTAGAAATTTAATAATAAAATGAAAAATAGAGATAAAAGTTGGAAAATTGTTGAGAACAAGAGAGCAACCAAATTTAAAGACTGCGACTGCTGTCATGTATTTGGCGCCAGGATATGACTATATCCATTTTTTGTTAATGTCTCATATTTATTGCCTATTGGCTTTGTTGGTGCACAACGTTCTAATTATGTTTAGATTCTTGTGACCTTTTCAGGACTAGATCTTAAAGAAAAAATAACAACTAAGCTCTCTTGTTCTCAACAATTTTCCAACTTTTATCTCTATTTTTCATTTTATTATTAAATTTCTACTTGTTGCATACATGAGATTTTTCGACATGTTGAACATGTTGAGAATTCTCATGATTAGGAGTTTCGGAGACAAACATTACCACCTAATGGCGAACGTTGTTAACGTAAAGTGATCACACTAAGCCAGCCTTCGAAATAACAGTAGAAGACGGTTCGGGCCAGTTGTTGACCTGGCAGTTAGCGTCTCTGTAGGGGATGACTAGGAAACAGGTTCGAATCCTGCCTGTGGAATGAGATTTTCGACATGTTAATCATGTTGAAAATTCTCATGATTATAAGAAGTTTCGGGGATTTGAACACTACCACATATTTTTTTTTATTTTTATTCAATCAATTTATTTCAATAGTTAAAATTTTACATTTTATTAAATTGTTTTTTCATATAATTCTATACAGTTTCTTTCTCTCTCAAAAACCTCAGAAAGTTTGTGTAGAGAGAGGTTAATCCGAACGAATTCCGAACGTTGTTAACGTAAAGTGATCGTACTAATCCAGCTTTCGAAATAACAGTAGAAGACAGTCTAAAGTCCGTAGTGGTTTGTTCATAGCATTAAAAATCGAACAGTATTAGTGAATAATTGTCATAGTTATTAGTTTGTTGATAAATTATATTCGTTTCATTGGTGTTCAATTTTCTAGGAAAACGTTGTATAACTGGTATGAATTCGTTAGCAATATATCCATAAGTATCATCAGTTGTTTTACTTCATCCATGGAATACTCCAATAAACTATGAAGAATCCTCGTAGATTATAAATATGTACTTCACGATCTCGAGTACTCTGGATTACCTCTCGCGCGTACCGATTTCCCGCGATTCGCTCTATGAGAGCTGAGAGCAGAGGAGGAGATAGAATCTAGTTCTAGATAGATCTATTATAGCCGACTACAATTATGAATTGAAATCAATTCCAAGACATTAAATTGTACAAATAGTTCCGTAAAACTCACTCTATTGCTTCCTCTAAAACTTTAGAGATTCAAATATCAACATCGAACATCGATAAAAAAATAATAAAAAAATACATATTATTATCGTCCCCTAAGGAGGATTTCGTCCATTTCTGCAAATCAATTCATTTTTAAATTAAATTAAAAGGAATTTAATCCGTGTTCACGAAAATTACTTTTGAGCATGCCAAATCAGGCGTGATTTTTTTGTGCATTGATGCGAATTGTTTTGATCACTTACTCAGTATAAAAATTTTATTGTAGCATCGTTGTTTTAGTATAAATGATTTTAGAAATAATATTTTAATTATTAAAAGTTATACCATTCTTTTTGTTGTGTTTGACAAAAAATGGAGTAATTAAAACTGTACAATATGTAATCTGTCATGTGACATTTACTCTTTTTTTTTATTCGTGGTAAAATACATACATCAACCATTGCAAGCGCATCGACTACGCGAAATAAAACCATAAGTTGAAAAGAATTTGAATTGTTAAGGAGTGTTTTTTTGCACGGTATATTATTATATCAGGTACAATTATTCCATTATTTGACGTATCGCCTGGAATAACGTTGAATATTATACATTAGGTCGATTTTCGGTTTTTTATATCATTCGATAGAGTAGACTTTTCTCTATCTACTGGCATTTTCAAAAATTCAAATATCTACTTCTAACACAGCAAAAAATAGATTTTAATCAATCAACTCTTCAATAATTTCATAAAAATACATTCAATTTGGTAGGTATAGATTCTATTGTTTATCCGGGCTGATTGTTTCTCAGCGCATTTGCTAATGTTAAACGTTGTGTCGTGGGGTTTATTTAAGTTTTATTATATTTCGTGTGTTTATATAATATACGACCAGTGTGTATTATTATTTACACTTTATAGGTGCGGCAAATTATTATTTTGTTATCTAATGCACCCTCATGTTTGTTTTGTAAATGTCTTTTGGTACAAAAATAAACAATGGTCATTGTTTTTTTTATTTTATGACACTTCTTTTACTTAATGAAAAAAAAATATGAATATAATTATTAAGAAAGTTGACAGTAAGTAGGTATCAATTATACAACACTTCTTCTTCTCAGCCTATTCCCGTCCACTGCTGGACAAAGGCCTCCTCCATCTCCTTCCACACCGCTCTGTTTTGGGCTTTTTGGACCCAATCGACCCCAGCGTATTTGACGAGGTCGTCTCTCCAACGTAGTGGTGGTCTCCCGACGCTCCTGGCGGTCGTTCTGGGTCTCCAAGTTTCAACCCTCTTCGACCATTTCTCTGCCTGGTCTCTTGACAAGTGACCTGCCCATCGCCATTTGAGGGAAGCGATACGTTGGGCAATATCTGCAACCATGGTTCTTTGTAAAAAGTAAAAATAAAACACTTAATTAGTTTTAAATACTACTTTGTTATTCATTTGAGAAACAAGAACACAGAGTAAATATGTATGAAATAACCACTTTGACTGATAACAATATTATAACAGAGAATACCCCACAGTTTGAGGGTTTGGCTATTTATATACCTGGTTAGTTTTTATAAGATATTTCGTGGAATTTTAAATGGACCGCAAAGAAATCTCTAAAAATCTTTGTAGGCTCTTTTCTCGATACTTTTAGTATGCATATCTAACGTTTTTCCATGCGATACGTCATTTGTGATTCATAAACCTACCATTATAGAAAAACTTACGTGATCATGACTTTGACTACCTATCTCCACTCCCAAAGAGTGTAAATAAATTTAGTTATTACTTCTGCATGCATAGTTTTCTTCGATGTTTATTCATTCATTTTCTGCGTCACAACGCGTAGTGGGTCTAATTTGTCCCTAGCTGTCACTTTCCAGTAATGCTGCTCCGAAACCAGACCATCTGCAAAAAAACGCCAATAAATCATGGTAATTTTGGTCCTTCAAAACTTCTTACGCTTGAGCTAGTAGCCTACAATAAATTCACTTATTCATCGAGTGTGAAGTTTTATTTATCCACGTATTTAATGTTCGATGCTTTTAAAATGGAAATTGACTTCCCTAAAATACGTGGCGTAACTATGGCCTATTCAGAGCTGCGAGAATTATTTGTGCCAATCCTTGCCTATTGTTACAGAGTGAACTGTAATTTATAAGAATTATTATTGTTTATTATGGGGCTCAAGCGAAAGAGAGGAAGAGGGGGGGGGAGTTCTTGGGGGTACCGGGTAGGAATAATTGGGACGTTTATCAGTTGACATCGAACAAAATATTTTTATCTTTTGTTACCAACTTCTATTGTTCGAAACTTTTGAAATTCGAATTAATAAATCCCCGTTGAGAACGAAATTTGAGTTAAGTTTAAACATTACTGTACATAAAATTAGACCTATGTGCTTACTCTACAAAACTGAGCATTACTCACGACTCATATTTTTTTTACTCGAACGCAATGTAAAAACAATAGAATTCGAAACAAATGAGCAACATAATAATATTATCTTCATCAATAGAGAGTTTTCAGAATTTGAGAATGACCATTTTTTTTCTTCATAAAAATAAAACCTTAATCAAACTATGCTCTTTCTCAATATTAATTGTTATGTTTTCTTTTTTCAGGTAAGTTGAATGCCGTTTTTTAAGAAGCCTGCTGTGGTAAGTATATAAATTTTTCGTGTCGAAACTCAGAAAACCAATCAAACTGATCATTAATAATTAGTAGTGTTGCGCAGTGTGCAACAGCATGCGGAGTTGCGTCAAATATCCTCTATAGTGCACGAAACAGGACTCTCTATTTGGGGCTAGTACGAGTTTTATCGAAAGCTAATTGCACGCTAATAAGCGCTTATGGGTAAGTGGGGTCAGTTCGAAATTCCATCGCGTCAAGCCATTCATCCATTACCTACACCGAACGGGCCGTCAATGGGGAAACTCGATTGAGTGGTCCAAGGTCACGTGATTTACGAAATTTCATAGACCACATGACCTTCTCTATTTTGAAGTTTGCTGTCACTGCGGTGTGTTTTTGTTTGTACTGAAAATCTTATAGTGCTGTATTTGAATTGTATTATCACAATTAAATACGATTGAATACGAATAATATAGTTAATTATGCGCCCCCAAATTGTACCAAAACGATATACCTTTTATGACTACGACTATTAAAAATGGCGGCCATCCCTTTCTTAAGTGTTTGACAACTCCGTATGAGTCTGCTAAATACGTTAGTCCAAGTCGTCACTTGATTAAAAAATAAACACAGTGTTAAAAATTTGGTCCAAATTATCTATAATTTTTTCATAATCCTTCCACCAGGATACAAGTATATTGGTTTTTAATAACTTTACAATAGCAAAATGGGTGTACTTATGTTAGTGAAAAAGCGTCATAATGATTGGAAAAAACAACTCATGATTCTAATATCAAATACTAGCAGCGGTCTGCCCTAGCCTTACCTCTTAACCCAAATTGCAGCAAAAGATGGATGACATCTATTTGGAATGACCGTGAGCGGGGGACTTAAGCCGCAATACACAACTTTATTCTGTGGAGCTAGCTTTATCGAAAGCTAATTGCACGGTATTTAGCGCTTATTAGCGTGAAAATAGTATTCTTATATCAAATGATCGAATCGATCTATCATTTTGTTTGGCATTTTTTCGAAACTCTTTCGATGATCGTTTCTATATTCGATCATCGAAAACTTATGCAGTCCACTATTAGTGCTTTTTTTTCAAAAAGAACATAATCAGTTAAAATATAATACAATAACTAAAGATTTTAGATGAAATAAACATTGAAAGCTTTTGCGGAGAATCTGATAAACATTTGCAAACAAACACAATATTGTGAAAATATCTGCCAACCATTCTCGTGGACGATTTCGTTTATTACCGGTCGTCAAGTCTCTAAATGGGTGATTTGGACTTAGTCGTATTGATTTTTCTTCCGTGGCCTCTGTACTTGCAACGGTTTTCGAGCTTAACTCAAACATATCACGAACAATATGACAATATCGCTGCTATTTTTATAACAAAAGGCTATTAGAAAGAAACTGTTGTACTTTGCGTGGAAATTCGATACAATTTTAACCAAACCGTCTTAGTTTGTAGGGGAAAGTGTGGCTTATTTCAACAAACATAAATTCATCATAGTCAGCCTTCTCTCGTCCAGTATTGGACATACAAAGGTCTCCCTTGCCAATTTCCACGATTTTTTTTTTTTGAAATTTCAGGCTAATCTTTAAGACTGGTAAAAAATGTGAAATTTTATTGAATGGTGTCAAATGAGTTTGGAATCAGATTGCATCTAGGTAGATTGTATTATGAACGTCTCGTGAATAAGCCACCTGATGTTCTTGGCCTCCATTCCAGAGTTTTCTTCGATGCTTTTTGATGTGTTACACTAGTTACTTTGGTTCTTTCCTAACTTTGAACTTTTTGGGCATCTTTAAGGCATAGCGAGTTCCCGTTTCTGTGGAAATTTTGGGATTTCACGACACGACAAATTGTTTTGTAATATCTTTTTCCCGACCTTTAAAAATTCTAATCAATCGTCAATCGAACACGTAATTTCGATCATACTTCTCAAATTTCCTTTTTTAAGGGCATTAAAAAATCACAAAAAAATGAGAAAGTTATATATAATATTCCCAATCATGAGTTAAAAAGGTCAACGAATCCTGTTTTCTTCCGTAGTAAAAACATCAATCATTCAAACATATTGATAACTCATAAAATATTTTAATTGAAATGTTACATTTCAAATTACCTGCATCGTACATACATTTTATTTCAATCTCCTATCTCTTGAAAAGACTTAGATACCAATGTAAACTAGCTGACCGCGCGGACTTCGTTACGTCAAAAAAGTATGTCGAGGATTCTTCAACGAAAATTAAGGTTTTTTTTATTAATAAGTATCTAATTATCATCTTGGATATTGACCACCTTTATCAATATAATAATTTAAATTAGAATATTGTTTCTTTTTAAAATGCCAATTATTTTGTTTCACTCGTAGCTTTTTTTTCACAAGATACAGACAGTGTTTGACTAACTTTAAAAAAAAATAAAATATTTAATATTTTACATTTCTATGTCACCATTTAATTTATTTTATTAATTTTACCTCATTTTACTCTACACAGGTTCTGTCAGGTTTGATTTGCACGATCTTTTTTAAACTCATAGTAGATAATATCTATTGTAACAAGTTTAAGTACTAACATGTTTATCTTATGTATTGATTAATTTATTCATCAATGACAAATTGCGTTTTTTAATGAAAAAGATAATACAGCAAATGAGCAAAAAGAATGAAATTCAGAAACAATAATAATACACACACCTGACATTTGTGCAGTATAATAAAAACCGAGATACCTACATTTAACTGTTTTAAATTGCTTTTTTAATTTTTGTATGTTTTATCATTTGTGTTGTAATGTATTAAATTTAATATTATCTGTCTTAAAGGCATTATTTAACAATTATATACAGACAGTGAAATAGACTACACCTAATCCGAGTAATAATTTATTATATTTTACACCTATTTTATGAGCACATGGAAATCCAAGCGATACTAAATAAAAATTTTAAAACTAAGCGAATAAAATAACGAATATAACTATTATCAAAGCAACCTAAAGTTCAAAAGTAGAAAAATTCATTAAAATTGGCCCAATTTATAAACGAGTTCAGTCACTGCAACCGAACAGAATAAATTTATATATTGAGATAACGAACAGGATCGCCCTAAAGTGAGATTTAGGTCATAGATTAAATCTTAAAAATGATGGGTCTATTAAACCATAGATGAAGCAATAATTAAAAATATCACGTGTTGTTTTAGGGATCTACCTACCAATTAACATAGCCTGATAAAATGTCTCATATAAAAAATAGTTATAGGTCTCCACAGGTGGTAAAAAAATGGTCATATTTTTAATGTAGGAATAGATAACATTTTTTTTTTATTATTATTGAATTGAGTTAATTTATAATAAGCTTTAATTAAATAAATACGTCAAAATTATCAGATCATTTATCTGAAATGGAAGCACTCACACGTATTAGATTTAATTAATAAAATAAATAATAATTAATTAAATTAATTGATTTGTCCACAAGTTTCTGACTCGATGCTTATTAAAAAAATCACACCTTAAATGTTCCAAAAAAAATCATTCAGAAATTTGAACCCGAGATCTTTCAATCAGATGTCGGTGCGATGCATATTATAGCGATATTAAGTACAGATACATTACAAAATTTCAAAGTTTATTAGGGGTACATTTTTGGGACGCTATCGCGGAGGATTCCCGGAATAGGAACCTACTTGATTTTGACTCCCGGTCAAGGTTTGGGTACCTATATGGGAATTCTTGCTTAATTATTGATGGAACGCTTTAATACGGGATTAGCCTCAGGCAATTTTATAATCAAATTTCAACAAGCGAGAGCTAAAATTCTTGAGCTTATGCCCTAAAATTTTGATCACGTTTGTTTATTATATTGCTCATTATTTTTATGTTGTCAAAACTCTGTGGTGCTGTATGACTAAATATTGACGAACAAAGGCTAAGGAACGGAGTATTTTTCTCTAAAGAGAATGCGGTTGAATTGGATAGAATGAGAATTTGCTTGTGATTTTAACCCACTTTAAGAAAGATAAAAAAAAGAAAATTTTGGTGTAAAATTTTGACAGTTGGAATGCAGAATTTTCTTTAAATTGACACAAAAAACATAGAATTTTTAGAAATGCTGAACGGGATGTGAAAAAGTTTGAGGGTCTTAGAAAATATGTAGTTGATATGGAACAAAGCTAAATAACAAAGGTGAAAGATAATAATTATGAAGGTAGAAGAGTTTGAGGCATTTATGAGAACTAGTGGTCGATCAGTGCTCGAAATTCGACCATAACACTAATTTAGATTATAAGTTTAAACAGTACCTACTTATTAATTTTCAATTGTCAAAGACTAAGCGAGCGCTATTTAACAATTTTCATTCCAAAACAATGACATGGATACGTCAAATTTGAAATGTTGATATGATCAAAGTTTTTTCTATGGTTTTTTCTATATTATAAGACAAAAAATATTAATTTATTCCAATTTGACCACATATAAACAAAAGATCTGTGGCAAATAATTTCAAATACATCGAAGTGTGTGTGAGTATGAAATACATAGCATACCAGTAGTGTGTGTAATGCTTTTATTATTGATTTAATCTAATTTTATGCATAATTAAGAAAATGAAAATTGGCATTCACCACTCCTTGTGATGGCGTTCTCCCTGACTATCCCTGGAGACACGGCATGATCTTGAAGGGTAGGTAGAAAAAAAAATCAATGATATATTAATAAAGATCATCGCAAGTCACATTTCAAAGTTTTCTCTAAGGAGTTATTAATTATGACGGATTATTTTATAATTCGAAAAATAAAGTTTTATTTTAAAATTAAAATAAATGTAAGGTTGACGATGGGGAACGAAATGAGGAAAGAAAAGTAAAGAAAGGAAAAGGGAAGAGTGAGTAGTGGAGAAGAAGTAATAAATTATAAGATTTGTAGTCGAGATTGCTTTCGTTTGAAAAATTAGCTTGGAAATTAGCGCCATTTGTCAATAACAATAATTATTCATCTCTCAAAATATCATACTTAATTTATGCAAATAAAATTCAAAACAGCATTGTGCATATTTGTATGGCAGTTTTTTTTGTAATATGTAAATAATTGTTCGAATTACAATTCTTTGAAAATTACAATAATTCACTTAATGACAATTGTACGAAATCACAATTCACCTAGTGGCAATTATACGAAATCACAATTCTCCTAATGCACAGTTCTTCGAAAATTTTTATTTCACGTTAGCGTTAGCAAGCTTTCTACTATTTACATGAATGAGTTAGGTTATGTTATAACTATAGAGGGCATACCTTTTCAGCTGTACCCCCGAATTAATTTAAGTATCTACCTAATACAAATAAAAAAAAGGATATATATTCGTAGAAATATTCATTCGAATAATTGGCTTTAGAACAATTGTGTTTAGACAAATTTTCATGGAATCATTTTTTTTAAATAATTTTTGTGACTTTTTCTTCATGTAGATAATGTTGGAGGTATACCAATGTCCTGGTATGAAACAGAATGTCCCAACAGCGTAGATGGACAGCCAACCAAATGTAGAGGACCAGAACAAGTTTAAAGTTACCCAATCGGGGACATAAAGAAAATCAGAAGCAAAAGTTTTTACCTTTATCAGATTATACTTTGGATCATTTAAGGAAAGCATTACCAAGTTGTTGAAGTGGTTTCGTATGGGAGGTCGTGGGTTCAATCCCACACACCGATCATCTTCCTCTTTCACAAAATGTAAGTAAGTTACCTACTGCGAAAGAGTCAGAGAGTTTATTAGTGTTCACTTTGGGTAAGCCCAGATTAATTATTGTTACCACGAAAAATGTTCTGCCTACAGAAAAACAAACTTTCTTTGGTACTTTGAAGTGATTAGCGGCCTTTACAATGGCACATTTGAGTCTTACTCAAGGGTCGAGCATTTCAAGATTATTTTTGAGAGGTTTTTGGATCATTCTGGACCGTAAACACTTTGGATTGGGAAATCGTTTGCCACCATTCTTGTTTCCATTTGCCATATATTATTCTTTCTAGACCACATCATAATACTGCTGAACTAAGACCGCCTAATCTGATTGTGTGTAAGAGGGTTGTTGTAACTCACTGAATGTGACATACCACGCTGTTCATTCATGTTGTTGAGGATTTACCACAAATTCTCCTTTTTTTCTTTCAGAAAGGAGAAGTGCAGTTATACGTTCGATCGTCCGGCCGCTTCAGAATTGTAAAAAGAAATAAATTAATCACTGAAAGTGCGCCCGTAAAAAAGTCACAACGTACATCTAGTTTATTTTAATTTCATTCCTTTTTTATTTCATCCATTCGTTCACTTGACGCCACTGTCCGTTTGAATTCTCTTTTCTGTTTTTTTTTTATCTATGGTCAATTCATATTCGCTAACCGTGTGATATTTTCTCACCTCTTCGTTTTATTCTCTTTGACTTTTAAACCACCGACGATGGCTTATTAATTATGGAACCACGTGAACTCGTAGTTCATTTTAACTTTGCCTTAAGCACAGTTCACACTGCTTGAGTGTTTACGTCAAGGAATTCAGTAACTTAACGTGTATTAGACACTAAACATCTTTAATTATTTATTCTCGTACTTTAGTCAGCTGTTGAGTTAGTCAAATCGACCATTTTGTTTATTTTTGGAAGAGTTGGGCATCCCATAAAACGTGTGTGAACCTATAGTTTTAGTCGAGTACGTAAGTTATAAATAAATAACACTTTTCTATACATAGGTGTCAGTTTAGCCGGCGGAACATAATAATTGAAGCATTCTCTACCTGTCAACCGGTCCCGTCCAATCTGAGAAAGGATTCCAACCCCGTTGCAGCAGAAATAGCGTTTCGCTAGACTATAGCACAATATTTCAATAATTATTATCGTATTGTTTTAAAACTTAAACTGTAAGTACATTGTTTTTACACAAAACAATGATCTCTTATAGCATTATTACGGGGGTTGGGAGCCCAGTGGTATGAGTCGACGACTTTAGTACGTACACATAGGTTTTGAATCCCTGTGCCGACCATTTCTGCTTTCACAACACATACTTTGCTTTTTGTGAAATATGTCAAAAATGTATTTGTTTTCACTTTGGGTTAACGCACACGTATAGAGAGTGAATTTTTTTGATAGACAGCATGTCTTATAACTTACTCTATACATTACGTTACGGGCTGAACGTTCTAAAAACTGTCGTCACTAAAAATATCAAGTTGCGAGTAATTTTGCTACTAAATCAGTAGTGTGAACTAGGCTTTAAGTTCGTGAGTTTCGCATTTGTCATAGAAAATATTATTAGCTTCATAATGACAATTAATATAAAAGCTAAGAAATTCTATTTCATTTATATTATCCTTTCTACTATCACCATGCGTGTCAAGGAAACAGAAACGCCTTATAACCTTCCTATCATCTGCAGCCAGCACAGCAAAGTGGGTAGTCTTGCAAACATTCATCTGGTAGCACTACCTTATCTATATATAAAAATCCTTAAGACAGTATGAAAGTAAGTAATCACTTAACGTAGCTTGTATTATTGAGACATTTCTAAAGCTAGATAGAAATACATCGTTCAATTGAAAAAAAAAAAAAACTGGCCTTTTGTCAGTAACAAAATAATGGATACCGCTTTTAGACACTGGATATTCAAAAAGAATTCAAATTTTTTGACTCAAAGACAAAGTCAAAGATAATTAAAAACTTTTTAAGTACCTAAAAACCTGTACAGATACTATTATACGCTGTTTTATCATAATATATTTTTCACTTACCTATTTAGTTTGAAAGTTTTATTAAAAAATAATAAGTTCTTTATTTAAAAAAAAAAAAAGAATGTACGCCAGTGGCGTGGAGTGAGCCTTCGTCAAATTGTTATTATTATTATTATTATTTAGAAACGTAAAACGGATAAAAAAAATATCCTCGTGTAAGGTGATTGATGACGAAACTCGAAAGTGGCAACACCACGTGTCAGCCTCTTTAATGATGTGCAATATTTAATGAAGGGAACACTGTCGAAGACAGGAGAAAGAAAAGAAAAAAAAACAGAGAATCCCAGAGAGAAAAGATAATTTCCTACTTTTTCTCTCTTCATTCTTAATTTTTTTATCGATGGATTTTTAAATTTAGAACGTCAGGAGGTTTTATAATAATTATTATATATGATCCCTGATGAATCATCAATTTTTCTGGAATTTTCTTTTTTTTTTAGATTCTTGGTTTTCTGTCCTTAATCGATCAATTCTTCCTCTTTCGAAAAGGTTTATTTGTTCAAAACGCCAATCATAAAAAAATCTATATGTCAACGTCTAAGAAATTTTAAATTCGGATAAACGATATTATGAGAAAAAAATGAATATAGGAACGAACATCAGTTAAGTTTGTATAAAAAAAAACATAACACAACACATTCTGATAAGAAAGAATTATTTCGTCATTTGCTTTCTTAAGTAGTTCCTTCTTTTCTATCTTTAAGAAGTTATTAATGAAACAAAATAGTCCACCAAAAGAAGAAAGCTCTATCTTCGAAGCAGTAATAATGCCATTAACAATATCGAGCTATTTGAGCTTAACTACTCTGTTGGCTGCTAATATCTTTTCTACTATTATTGTTTTTCGTCTTAATATTTTTTTAAAGGACTCAAATACTTTAACCCGTCGATAACCAATCGGGGTATTGATGTGGTCTAAAAATTTGATAGCATGCGCTAATATTGAAAAGATTTAGCATTGCGCAAAGGTATATACATACGTCCATATCCATACTCTCTTTTTGACCCCATTGAGGGGCATAGAGAGACATCAACAAAAGCTCTTCACTGCGCTTGTTCTCGCACACCTTTGATTCCCTTCGCAAAGATATAACAGTTCACAATGATTATTGAGAGTAGTCCAACAATTGAGGGGCAAAAATGCTCGGCGCCTGTACCAGAGATAAAGAAAAAAAACTGAATCAAAGACATTGTTATCATGAACCTTATAGGAGAATTGAATTGGAAATGGTTACGACGAGTGATGGACGTAAATAACGAGAGCGTTTGGGAAATAACGATCACCGAAAGACAAAAACGGGTGATAAAGTAGTAACCAATTTCAGATATTCTAGAGAGATCATCGAGGCAATGGGAAAGATGCTTGAAACTCATCTTCCTATCATAAATTGTTAATTACTTCGAAAATTGACATATCGAAATAATGGATAGCAACAAAATCGTTAAGGTCATAATGCAGGGAATCCTAAAGGGGCGTCAGCTGCCAAGGCTTCGTCGTAAAGATGGAGAGAAAGCTGGACTTCAAGAGCCGAATCTGAGTAACTATTGAAACCACCGATAGATCTTAAAAATATGAATAATATCAAGATAAATAGATCTTAATATCAAGGGTGGAGAAAATCTGTACAGATAAAATAATGGTAGTAAAACAATAGCCGGGACAAAAATGATAACAAAATAATGTTTCCAACAATCAGCTTTACAATTTAAGTAAAATATTTCTGTAAAATCAATGGGGTAATTTTGATCCCTGTCGACGTTTGTAGGTTGTTATATTGTTCTCTTGAATCATACAGAAAAGAAACCTTCCTGAACAATTAGGAAATATATTAATTCCTTTTCTTTATATTCTCATAACGTGGGTCCCTACTCCATGTCTAATAACGATGATAATAATCCTGGAGTGAGATTATATTCAGCTTAATAATACATCTTTGCCCACTGGATTTAGTAGATACAGCATTATTATGTTGGTAGCAACTGCGCTAAATCCTGTGCCGAGCACGATAGCTTTTTAATCGAATAATATACTGTAAACGGGGATTATCATTAATAACTCTCCTTTCTTAATAAGCCAGTCTTTTTTTTAATCTACTGATGCTGGAAAGAACACATAAATTTGCCGCTAGAGTCCTAAAATAAATGGACAGAATGAGAAATGAAGATTTATCAGAATAAACAGCGTATAGTGTTGATATCCCTTTATATCGGTCGCTGATTCCAATACGGTGTATTAGGGGTCATTGGTTCGAATCCCGATGCTGACCATCCTTCTCCGATAATGTTTTTAGAAGAATCATCTCAAACTAGACGTCTCTTGTTGGTTTCCAATACCCCTATATTGGGGTCACAAAGGGATTTTGTTATGGTATTCTATTTCGAACGGCTTGGTTTCAAACTTTTATCCCGCGGCTTTTGTGGTCCTATGTTTGAATCTTTTTTTTATACGATAAGCTAACAGGTTTCACAATGACATGTGACTTATTTCCTAATACACCTTCACCTCTTGGATTTTTTTAAATTATAGAGGAATTGTTTTGATTACAAACTTCTGACCTGTCGAAATTTATCCCGCATCTGAAACAGCGATAACAATAATGCATAATGCAATAAATTATTAGCTAAATTCAAGTAAGTTTTAATGTCATAACATGCATACATACATACAATCTCCCTTTATGGCTCCCCGAACAATGCAAGCCAGCCCGGAGGAGACCAATCCGCAGCAAACCCGAATCTGTCAATTATGTCATAAACTGTATTTTATTCATTTACTAAGTCAAAATTATTTTTTTTATTCTGGGTTAGATCGAAGGTCGATGGGCGGGTCAGGTAGTTTTTTTTTATATAAGACTACACTTTGATCTTAGCCAAAAGGCCGAGAATAATGGCAAAGTAATGTGTTTTTGTTTGTAGTTTTGTGTTCGCTTTGGATAAACAATAAAAATTAAAAGTGATGGTGCATAATTTACAGCAATTACCATTTATTTTTCTGTGCTAACTTTTCGAATACTGTGTTTTATCTTAGGTGGGTAAAAACAATGTATGTGCACTGCATATCTGGCTTCAAAACTTACCGTCATGTAAAATTATTGCTATTACACAAGAAAAAATGATCTCGTATGATCAAGGTTAAATTCTCTAAAAGAAAAATAAGAATAATCACCACTTCTAATTCTATGGTTTTCAAAATAAACAGGCTTCCAATAACTTTATTTTTGCCCGTGTATAACTGGTCTTGGTAGCATAGTCACTTTGAAACTTCTAATCAAGATTTCCCGAATCGTAATTTTAAGGTGTTTTTCATTTGAAGTTTCTACCCAAAATAATTTGCGTGTTTCAAATTGGACGGTACCAGTTGACCTAGAATTATTGTCTATGGCATTATGTATCGCGGGCCTACTGTCTCAATTGAATCAAAAAGATTTAAGTAGGTACTTTATTTTTTAGTTTTTTATGAAGTTCGCTTTATTTCTATTTCGCGTATAAATTCGTATGAAAAGAAGCCCTATCTTAGTATACAATATTAACGATATCACATGTCTCAAATCATAAAAAAAGTATTAAATCTGCTTTATTATTATTATTGTTATATTCAATAAAAAAACAATTTCCTTTTTTCAAAATCCAAATCCCACCCTGACCCCACTCCACTAATCTACGCGGCCCACCGCACCCGACTATGTATGCCATCACCAGGGCCGAATTGTTTATGTTCTAATACTAATAATAATAAAATCAGATAGTCGGGTGACCACAATTTATATGCCCTATAAAATAATTTTGTGTGGCTTTTTTCGGTTTTAAAGGCTAAATTTATAATAGTTAAATTGATATTATGTCCCTATAGCACCTATATAAAAATATGTCAATTTTTTTAAATGAATTCAGGGTTCAATTGATAGAGATCTATAGAAAGAGCTAAGCTTGTCCAGTAAAATAGGAAGATAGTCGGTACAGGGATTTGAACTTGCGACCTTCAGAACGCTTATTTAAAAAATAATATTTTAATCAAACATCGGCAAATTATAGAAGCTAAAATCCAAACAGATAATGAATAATGCATTCCTGATACCACCCATGATGAATGGGAGTGAAACTTGGACATGGATGAAAGATCTGGATGTTTGTTTAAATGCTGTAGAAATGAGATCTCTACGCAGGATATGCGGACAAAAAATACTAAATGGAAGGTGAGAAATTAATGATTAGAAATGAATGTGGAGTGAATGTTAACGTTCAAACATAGAATGAAAGTGAGTAAATTGATGTGGTTTGGGCATATTGAGGGGATGAATGACGAAAGAACGAATAAAAGGATCTATAAATAATCGGAAGGTGCACGGAGATGTGCCCGACCTAGGTCGACGTGGGCCAGTCACATCGGCCAAGTAAGGAGTAAAAGGAACAGGAGGCATTGAAACATTGTGCTGTTGAATAGGTTTGTCTGGATATTAATGAATGGAAGTCCATACTCTCTGCCTAGCCCCTCCAAGATACGGGGTGATGTAAAAAAAAATATTATAGATACATGATTTCAGACGATATTAATGTTTTACATCTCATTTCTCGACACTGAAATAATCAATTATTTTATCGTACAAAAAAAAATAACATCCAAATTTTATTCACAGAATCTAATATATAAAATAAAGAGTAACTCTGTTCAACTTGACGGCGCACCATGGATACAGTAGGTCTATAATTTAATTTGTTTCCGACATGCTTTGTATGTCAACCCTGCAATATGTCAATTTCCCTACATTTTAAACGCTCGACAACCTAACCATACGTACATTTTAATAACGCTTTGGGTACAATATGGTATTCCTATATCCTATATGGTAGTATATTCTTCTTTATACAAAACATAATAATATTGTACATTCAAAGAAAATTGTTATAAAATATAGTTAATGTTATTTATATGTTACGAAATAACATACCACTGAATTATTATACAACGATTTCTTTTTTGTGTTTTTAAACCACAATCAACCCTCTGCTATACGTGCGTGACTATTTTTGCAATGTCCTGCTAATTAGCATTTAGCCCTTGAATTTTTCTTGATCATATCAACATCAACTATCCTAACATACAACATCAACATGATTGTGTCCAGTTAATGATGGAAATAAACTGAAAATGAAGCAAACTATGGGTATTGGTGGTTGGTAGAGTGATATAGAAGGTTGAATGGATGATCAGGTTTATTGATGAAGTAACAGACAGAAGATACAGAATACAGAAAATACTATTGAGCGGGCGCCGTGTGGCGCACCGCAATGCGAGTCGCGAGACGGAAGGTGCGTGTTGACTCTATGCCGATTTGGTGAAGACTGATAGTTGGTGTGCTGCCTTGTACGATGTGGCAGGCTGCTAGCGGATGACGACATCTTGAAGAAACGCTATTGGTTGATGATGTCGTCATGAACAGGGTCGAACGCTATTGGTTGATGATGTCGTCATGAACAGGGTCGCCACAAAACTAATAAGTAACTAGGAGCAACCATTACCACCACTGGTGATCTCGGGGCTGAGCTCCCGATACGTTTCGGTATAGCAAGTGGTTTCTTTAACAACATGACCGAAATGTGGAAAGCGTCGGCGTTTAGTGACGAGACGAAAATGTAAACTGTTTGATGCGTGTGTGTTGCCCATTCTCCTGTATGGGTGTGAGTCCTGGCACCTGACCGAAGCCCAAGCACAACAGTTATTTCCTTTGAAACGAAATACCTCAGGAGAATTTTGGGTATAATATGGTACCGTCGCATCACGAACGACGCTATACGCCGACGCACCCAGCGTGGGCCCATCACCTCTACCATTGTGGAGAGGAGATGCAGTTGGCTGGGGCATGCGTTAAGGATGCCGAATGACAGTTGGCCGAGGAGAGCGCTGTTCTTCCTCCCATCAGGGTCTCGAAGACGGGGAAGACCCTCTGATAGCGTGTTTCGTTCCTCAAGCAGAACTGAGGGATTTGGACATAGTGTATGAGGAGGTCATAAACATTGCTGAAGATTGAGCACAATGGAGGGCTCTCATTGCCTCCCTATACCCCTAAATGGAGCCTTAGGGTAGTTTGGATTGGATATGATATTAAGTGTTCCTAGACAGACAGACCTCGACAGTAGCCAATTAAATTAATCGAATAAGGGATTATTCGAGGGTAGCTGTGATAATTGACGGCAATGCACTTTTTGCATAGTTTTTAGGAGATTCTAACCTTAACCGGGGTTTTTGGATCACGAAAAAAATCCATACTTAATGAGTTAAATATTTTTGATTCGTGAATTTTTCGAAAGTTCTAACGAACGTGAAAGTCAAGTAGGACCTTCTTCAAAACGCTTTATCGAAATTCATCTTGAAAAGCCTTTCCGCGGTTCCGCTCCCAGTTTAGATCGAGGTTCCGTGTTACCGGATGTGACAGCCCGAACATGGAAGTTACTGATTTAATTTGGGATAACCCGAAGGCCTATTGTAAGGATGTATGGTAAACAAATTTTGTTATTCTCAATACCATAGTGAGTGAGATCAAAAATATTAAGCTGAATTATATAAGAATAAAGGACAATCTATGAATAACAATATGAACCAACAGAACAGTTTACATTTATTTATTTTTATACTTAAGTAACTTACATATCTGTACAGTATTCTAATTATTTTTAAATCACGTATAAATTCCACTTAGCGTAAGCGACAAAAACACAACTCTACAGGAAAGGTTTAAGTTTGTTTAATATTTTTTTGAATCTAGGATCTTTTATGTTTTGCTATATTGCCATTAAAATTATAGCTAATCGATATTATTGAGTGTTTTATAAATAAGGAAGTATATCGACACAAGCTTTCAGTAGCTTACTGTGAAAGAGTCAAGGAGTGTATTTGTGTTCACTTTGAGTGAGCACAGCAGCCCGATTCACGGAAAAGTTTAAGTCTAAGTTTAGTTCGAAGTTCGAACGAAGTTCGATTCAAACTTTTCCGTGAATAGGGCTGCTGGTAATAATAATTGTAGGCGGTGACTATCTACAGTCTATGTACCTATTCACGGAAAAGTTTGAATCGAACTTCGTTCGAACTTCGAACTAAACTTAGACTTAAACTTTTCCGTGAATCGGGCTGCTGATTCATTTTTATAAAAAAAAAAAAATGTTTTCTGGTACTTTTGTCGCTTAAGATGATTTTGTTGAAACTTATTTAAAAATGTAAATAAAAAATTTACAAGGTAGTCAGATCCATCGACGGAAATTTTTTTTTTGCGTCGATTACGATAAAAGTATGCATTTCGGTGTCAAAAGTGTCGCTAACGCTAAAAATAGCCTTTCAGGTATCGAATGTATTGATAATTATTATTGTTTAGTTTTTTTCTTATTGCTGATTTTTATTTGTTTATCCATCTATATAAATGGCTCATAACCACGCATTCAACAGCTTGGATGCATGGAGCACTGAGTGGCGTGAATGCATGGTGGAGTCACCTATGGATGTTCTACCTTGCATCACTGAAACACCGCCTGGATTAAATCTGCCAAGAAAGGCATGGTCTGCTTTAAACAGGGTCAGAACAAGCCATGGCATGTGCGCCGTTCTCGCCCACAAATGTGGATGGCGGGAATCTCCCGAGTGTGACTGCGGAGCTGATAGGCAGACCATCAGCCACATAGTGTCGGAATGCAGCAACAGGGCATATGAGGGTAGTCTCTCGGACTTCGCCATACTGACAGACAGAGTAATAGACTACATTCGAGAGCTGGATTTGACCATCTGACAAGCAGAAAATTTCCTCTGCGTCCCAACGTTTTATTATATTGACTTTTTAACAAAGAAAAAAATGTACTTATTAATTATATTAAATTATATAAATTGTGATGAAATGGCCATGCGCTAAATAAAATTCTTTGACACCAGCATCGGCCGCCTTAGAAGTTTCACCAAAGAATCCTTCTGATAGTCCATCCTTTGCATGCATGCACTCTCCGGAGTCTGCATCTTCCTGCTTGCCTGTCTTGTTCTTTAGGCTTGGTAATTCTCTATGTATATTCTTTGTGGACGGATTAATAATAATAATAATAATAATAATTTATTTTTCAACAAAATTTACAGAGTATTGCCGAAATACAAATATAAACAAACAATACATATTAATGCTGCAGCAGCCTCACTAGGTTGCCCTGTATCGAGGGGTGCTGCGAATAATATACACATTATAAAATATATAAAAAGGAATTCCCAAGATAATGAAATAAAAATTATAAATATACACACTATAAAATTATAAATATACAAGACATATACATTACAAATAAAAAAAATCTTAAGATATTGAAATAAAAAATCATAAAATACACATATAAGACAGATTGCTATGCCAATAAAAATCATAAAATATATAAAAAGACAAGTGAACACACTATAAAATTTATAGTTTTATCTAAAAACAATAAACATACGAAATATTACAAATTATAAAAAAAAATATAGGAGTGAAATCAAAAGGCAATGGAATAAGAAACATGAGAAAGGTATATAAGATAAAAAAAATAAAAAATATAATAATAATCATAAAATATCTTGAGAGACGATCATGAACATACTATAAATTAAAAAAAAAAATGAAATGGAAGATAATGAAACATAGATTATAGATTATAAATATATAAACTAAAAACAATAAACATACGAAATATTACAAATTATAAATATACAAGACATATAAATTATAAATAAAAGGGAAATCAAAGATGTTGAAATAAAAAATCATAAGATATATAAGACAGATTATGCCAACCAAAATCATAAAATACACAAACAAGCAAATAAACTCATCTAAGATACAAATGGAAAATGGTACACTGGTATGATTATGGAATAAAAATCATAAGATATATAGGAATGTTAAATGAAGCAATAAGTAAACAAAATATAAGACAATAAAAATCATAAGATATATTGACGGAGAAATGAACACACTACAAATATACAAGTGAAATCACAAGATAATAAGAACCATAAGATAGGTATAGGTAAAATTAAAAAATAATCATAAAATAAATTGAGAGACCATAATGAACATATTAAGAAAAAAAAAAAAAATCTTTTCAAATAATCCCAAAATTAATCATAATTACTAATAGTCAATATTAAAATAATAAAACTCACAAAAACCAAAACTGCTTGGCAAAAATCACAAAAGGAATCCTACTGACATAAATCAAAAGACACCACTCCAAAAACACGCAACAAAATCAAAGCCAACAGACACAAAATTCAATCAAAAACGCAAAAACTTGACAAAAAGTAGAAGGCACCACATCATCTCTCTCCCTCCCTCATTCTCCTCATCGCATCACAGACATCATCTCTTCCGTCCTCACTCTTCCCATCTCAAACAACCAGTCAAATACCAACCTACTGAACTGTACCCTGTTCTGCAGTCTCCTAACAGAGATATCAAGACGATTATAAATCCTAGGCGCGAGAAAAACCGAGAATCTCTGAGCATGTACAGTGTTCATTCTGGGTGGAAGTCTAAGCCCAAGACTTCTGGCCCTTGTCGGCACTATATGCTGAATTTCACCAGACCGATTCAACCCCTCAAAGCGGTACCTCACAAGGATACTCCGCACATACATCTGTCTGACATCCAGCACCCTATACGATCTGTACAATGTTTCTGACGGATAAGTATAGCCGCAAAAGTGTATGACCCTCAGAATAGCCTTATGAGCCACCAAAACGGAGCGGAAATGGTTGGCAGAAGCACCACCCCAACATTCAATGCCATAGTTTAAAATTGATTGGCAAAGTGCCGAGTATACCATTCGGACAGCATCCGGGGGCAGCACCTGCCTCAGAACTCTAAAAACATATATCAGCTTTCTCAATCTTTTAGCCAGTTGCTCCAAATGAGATGTCCATCGTAAATGTTTGTCAAAAATAACTCCCAGATATTTAATACAATCAGTACTTCCCACTCGAGTACAACCACAGTTTGCAGCACAGCCACAAGCAGCAATTGTTGCATTCATATCCGGCTGTGATGCGACAGTCCAAGAGAACGGCATGTATTTTGTTTTAACCGTATTAAGAGTTAAGAGATGCCTATCGAGCCAAGACTTGACCAGTTTCATACCATTCTGAGCCAATGCATATGTTTCCTCCCATGTATACGCACTGAATAGCAGTACGGTATCGTCGGCAAATGCGACAACTCCCCCTTCAAGACTCAGATCACAGAGATCATTGATATAAATTATTAATAGCAGTGGTCCAAGAGTACTTCCCTGTGGAACACCAAATCCAATTCTTCTCTCGCCACTGATGCTGTCGCCTATCCTAGTACACTGCACCCTATCTGTCAAATAACTTACGAAGAAATCCCTAGCGATACCCCTTATGCCCATAAGTTCTAATTTTCTCAAAAGAATACTATGTGAAACAGTGTCAAATGCCTTTGACAGATCCAAAAAAATCGCCAAAGGTCTTTTCCCGTCATTTAAGTCATTCAGTACAATGACATAGTCTATAACCTTGTTCATAGCATGCTGGGTACTCAATTTGGCCCTAAACCCATATTGATTCCCGGACAGTATCTCAAATTTCTGTAAATAATCAATAGGCTGGGCCGTTCTAGTATGGAAGTTTAAAAAGTGCTTCTAATCTTAATGTAATAGTGATAATTTGTTGCCTTATGATGTATTATAACTATCTACAAAATTTCATGACAAAAAAATAAGATCTTCTGTCTCCGAATCGACCTTGAAGTTTTGTATGGGACGAAAATATCCCATACTAACTGATATTTTTATAATAATCATGTAAAATGATTCCGGTCTTGTTTTTTTATTCACATTTTTTATTATACCACATATAATTCAAGAACATACTTCTATTTATTTAATAACACAAAAATAATAAATAAAACTTTCAAATTTTTTATGTAAAACAAGTATATGAAATTATGTTATTTTGCGGTGATTGTTTTTTGATAAATTGGGTTTGATATCTTTTTTACTCGTTGCTTTCTAAGCTTTTACATAATATTTTATTGATAAATTTCTCCGTTAAGTTGGTGAGGCTTCTTTAACAATTTCACAGATCGTCAAACTCCTTGAATATGATAAGAAAAATTCAGGAAACTGTATTTATTCATCTTCGCCATTGTATGTAATGAATGCCGTAAGATCTTCGTCGGATACTTGTCGATTGGTGTTTCTGTTAAATTTTGCTGTCTATCTATAACTTAGTTCTTGTAAAAGGATGCTTCAAAATTTACTTTCGATACTTCAAGGATCAAAAATGCGTTTTTTTGGGTGATTCGAGCATTCACTATCCAGCGAGCGGTTCATTCTCTTACTTCATAGTGTATTTTGAGCGAGATAGCTTTTTCTTTTAGTAATTACAGTTTATATAACAGATTTGATAATCTGATAAATATATGGATAAGAAATTAAACTTCCATAGGTAACTGGATCAGTTGCGAGGTAAGTTGGTGCACAGACATTAACAATAAAGATAAGTTAAAGTCATCAAACTTTCTGAAAGAAGCGCAGTCGCAGAATCCTATGAGCTTAGTTTAGCGATTATTACATGGATTATTTTTCCTAGAGCTCAGTTGGCTAAATCATTAGAAAATGTTCCTGTTGGTATGACTATACCAATTTGGAATAAATATAATTGATTAATAATAATTTAATTTAATTGATCTTTTCGTAGATCTTGAAATTATAAAATAGTAGTTTCTCTTGTAATCACCTGGAACATATCAATTGTTTTTTATTTTATTTTTCCAGTTGTTTTCCAATTTGGTCAGAATGCGTATGATGACTTGAGAAAGCACTATCAACACATTATTATACAAAAACCTAAATATATTGTTACTTGCAGTTTTTTTCTAGATTATCGGCGACTCATTCAATTGGGATTATTTGTGGTTTGCAATAAGCAAAATATTCATTCTAATGGTTTTATAAGTATTTTCTCCTGCAAACTAATTATTCAATCATGTTTTCCGGTATTTACCTATACTTTTTTTCATTACATCAGACGATAAGTAAAATATCCAATGAAATGTTGCTTTTTGAAAAGAAATCTGTAATCGATCTCTCTATCGGTTTCGGTGTTCCAAATTTTCCATCAATTTAGAATCAGTTTCCTTTAACACTCTCTTAATTATTGTTCATCTGTATTTTTGTCCACTTTTTCTAATCACTAGCCTAAAACTTTGGCTTTACGGCCATCAAAATACAAAACTGGTATTTTTAACCCTTTTCTCATTTCATGCGATTTTCTCTCGTTTATTGCGGCGCTTTATATACTTTGTTATGCTTTATATCATACAGAACTAATTATTCCATCATTTTTATGACATACAATCTTAAAAAATATTATGTTAAACATATTTTTACTTTCTTTACACCTGCTTCAAAATAGGACAAATTTAACAATTTCCTGAAACTTTGAGCTCAATTCGGAGACAGAAGATATCTTTCGAATTGAAAAATATTTTGCATACGTATTTAAAACAGCATTTAGCACTAAAATATAACTATTACGTTAGCAATAGAGGGAAAAAAGGAAATCGGCCCACACTAATAATCAACCTACCTTTCCTTTACAGCTTTCTCAAATATCTTAGAGATAGTGCTTAGTATTGAGATCGGTCTATAATTGGTTAAATATTGTGTTCCCCCACTCTTATAAACAGGTATGACAATGGCACGCTTCAGAGCGGTAGGAAAGGTTCCCTGTAGCAGACACATATTGAAAATGTGAGTCAATGGCCACACAACCTGATCAGCACACAGTCTTAAGATCTTAGATGTGATCATATCATCTCCGCAGGAATTTGTTTGCCCAACTGAACAGATAATCCGTCGAATCTCAGGCTCAACTGCTGGAACAAAATAAAACGAGGACCTAAATGACCTGGTCGTCAATTGTTAACTTTATAATGTATGTGTATTGTGTTGCCAACTATTTTGTGTTTGACTATATTGTAATTGTAAAAGGCCTCGGCCGTATATTTATTGAAAATAAAAACAAAAAAATAAAAAATATATATATCATAATATTATGTAAATCGGTATTTTTAAAGGAACACCCAAACCCCGCGAATTTCAATTTTTCAAACCAATAGAACTATATGGACGTAAGGGAAATATTTTTTAATAGATAGGTATAATATTTTTATTATGTTGTTCTATTATTTGATGATTCCTGTGACAATTAATAACATTATATTGTATTCGCGAGAAATATTATATCGATGAATAATTAATACATAATATTATGTTATACTTTATCAGATCACCTCGACAGTGGAGGAATTACAGCGCAGTGTTTCAAGACTCTGCGACGAAACAGCACGCCTTGGCCTTCGAGTCAATGCCAGTAAGACGGAGCTCATGGCTAGTAATGCCTGCCCCGATAAACAGCTACCGATAACCATCGACGGTCACCAGGTCTCCCGGGTGGATAAATTTAAATACCTGGGAGCAACCATTACCACCTCTTGTGACCTCGGGGCTGAGCTCCCGATACGTATCGGTATGGCAAATGGCGCCTTTAACAACATGACCAAGATTTGGAAAGCGTCGGTCGGCGTTTAGTGTCGAGACGAAATGTAAACTGTTTGATGCGTATGTGTTGCCCATTCTCTTGTTTGGGTGTGAGTCCTGGCACCTGACCCAGGCCCAGGCCCAAAAAGTCCCAGCCTTTGAGATGAAATGCCTAAGGAGAATTCTGGGCGAAAGATGGTATCACTGCATCACGAACGACGCTATACGCCGGCGCACCCAGCGTGAGCCCATCACCTTCACCATTGTGGGGAGGAGATGGACTTGGCTGGGACATGTGTTAAGGATGCCGAATGACAGTTGGCCGAGGAGAGCGCTGTTCTTCCTCTCATCAGGGTCCCGAAGACGAGGAAGATTCTCTCACACTGTGTTCCGCTCCTTCGAAACAGAGCTGAGGGACATGGACATAGTGTGGGAGAAGGTCATAAACATTGCGCTAGATCGAGCGCAATGGAGAGCTCTTGTTGCCTCCCTATGCCCCTGAGTGGGGTGTAAAAGGGAGAATTGATTGATTGATAGACTTGATCAGAGGTTCCTACATGCAACTATCGCTACGGGAAGAAATTTGAAATTATCCACAGTCCTTAACGCGGTACAGAAATATTGGAACCACTTAAGGTCGTCAATATAACCTTTATTTAATTATAGAACAATCATTAAACAATTAATGACTCTTCTCTGCTCTTACATGCTGTTTGTATATTACAATAAGGAAGGTCGGGTCAGAAGTAAGAGAAATAGGAGAGGTCGTATGAGAAACGTTATGCCAGTGTAAGAAGCGATAGAAGTGTGCTTGGATGGAAATGAGTGGAGATGAGTTCTTTCTGCATTCTCCTTACGGGACATGGAGCGAGGGTAAAAAAATGTAATTAGCTCAATGCTCATAGTTCATAACACGTTTACAGCAGAATAATTCTGTAATTATTATAATAATATGCAGGTAAATTTACAAAATATTTTTGCTATGAATGTAGGGAATTTATCTTTGTTCATAAACAGCTTGTATCATTTTATTTAAGAATTAACCGCCCACAGCTCGAAATTAAGGGATCCCTTTATTTTAATATATTTTATTTTCTAATAAATCAAAACAGCGGGAAAATAACACATCGGTACATTAATTATCTTTGCACAATACAGAAAGCATTTAACTGTCATTTTAATTTGAAATTTCTCCGCAAATCAGAGGCGCGATTATGGCGCCTTCGTCAGACGCTAACCCAAAAGGGTTAAGTTTTGTATAGGCCTTACAGAGGCACACCTACTTCTATTGTTTATAGAAACAAAACCAAAGACAACACAAGGGTTTTTGAATTTATGATTGTTCTTCGTATCGTTGTCTGTGGTTGCGTTCCTTTTTCAAAATTTATTACGCAAAGATAAAATTCCAATTATATTATCTTCAGTCTTACCGTACACGTGTATTTATTTATTTATATTATTACCCAACTAATGTCCACCGAACTCCCCCATACAAGAATAGATTATTGTACAATTCTATAGATAAAAATAAAATAATAATTCTATATCTATGGTTTCTCCTTATTCTTTCTCTCAAAATGTCTTAGTTAATCTTCTAATATTTAGATTAAAGTTTTTAAAGCTGCGTTGTTTCTTTGAGATTCCATCTCATTGATCTCCCAATACTTTCTGAGATCAGAAGGCCAACTGATTGAATGAGCGTCTAACGCCGCCTACCCAGCAATTCTTGCGGGCCATACATACGCAATAATACATGAACTATGTAGTGTTGCGTGAGTTCTGTGTTATACAGATGCCGCGTCAGTTTGTTTTCAATTTAATGGCTGGTAACCACCCTGGTTACGAGAGAAGCTATGAAAACGCGTGATTTAAAAAACTAACTCCCGGATGCGCTAGAAAAGTGAACTTACCTACTTACTTTTATTTTTCGTGCGGCATCCTCATTAATTTCTTCTTCGCCCATTTAGACTCGTCACAAGCACCCATAGACGTGATCTACATAATACTAAAACTCATTTTATCCCAAGCAGTCAAAAACAACTATTTCGCAAAAAAGTCTAGAAAAAATTAACGTTGATAATAATTATTCTAATATAATATGCTGCGTTGCTAAAGGGCGACATATTACTGATCCTCATTCTCACAAAATTGTGTAATTTTTTGTCAAAATAAACATTTCCAATGGAGTTTGCTATTTTTTTCACACAAAATTGATTAACTAATCAAATAAAATACTATTCTATAACCCAAGTGATCATCGAAAAACCTTACAAAAATGATTAAAGTATTTTTAATTAGGTACTTATCACAAATTCAAAACGAAAAGCTTGTGAAGGATATGATATGATTAAAAAAGTTCTAAAATAACAGGGGTACTAAAAATCGTCAGTTCTGGGCTGAAATGTGTTAACTTGACAATCTAATAGATAGTTACCTAATAAACAAACATTTTAAAAAAGCCTTCTGGATCTACCGGCGTTTTATATTAGCTACTTATTACAAGATCCACAATCCGCGTGGCATTATAGATCTGTCATGCCGGTGATTGTGTAGAGGCCCATTTTTAACAGTATAACCCGGACGTCTTCAACGCAATGAATCATGGGATTTCTTATGGATTTGAGTGCAATAATTCTACGCTGGTGAATAAATGGAATTTTCGATGATTAGATCATTTTTGAACGTCATCGAAAACGGATCTCAACTCCATTACTTTATTTCATAATCCATCACTAGAATCTCATCCAGCTTTTTCAATATTATGTTCTAAGGGATTTCCAGATCTTTTTGTAGTTCCCACTGCCCAGTCAGGTTTTCTCGGCGTTTTCTATCACTTCTTGAGAATAGGCCTCCCAGTCTCTAGCTGTATGAACCATCAGTTTGCGGATGGTTTGTATTCCAGTCCATGCACTTTGTTGTGAAGCCATGGCACCAGGCTTCTCCTCACTCCAGAGCTTTCCTCGATAATCAGCAGCAGAAGTGAGAAGGTACTTATCGCCTCTAAGAACATGTCCAAGGTATGATGTCTTGCGGATCTTTATGATGCGGATCTTAATGTTTGCCAACAGCTCTCTATCAATATGTGCTCTATCTCTATAACTATTAGTTATATGTATAAGATATTCATTTTCTGAATTACCTATTCAATTTTTTGTATTTTCTTTATTTGCTGATGCAACAGATATACTAAATTTATACAGAATTGTTATGTAATTTACATCAAGCATATGCTTTAACAGGTTTCGGCAACCTTTTATTCGAATAGTTTAAAAAAGCTTTAACCCATTTTTGGGTTAATTTTGTGATAGTTATTCATTTTTAATAATTGAATATAATAATATAGAATACTTAACATTGCTTGTGTTGTGTAATGTGATGAGTTTTATAGAGTAATTTGCTTAATTTATTGACTTTGGTTGTGGGGTTGCCTGTACAGAATAGCACCTTTTGCTCTTTTTGCAAGTTTTTAGCATCCTGTAAGAGGCAGAAAATCTAAAAATCAGATATGTACCGTGTGGTTGACCACCTTACGTAGACACTTACACCCCAACAGCCGTACTAATAGAACGTTATTCGTCGACAAAGCGCAGAATAGCTTAATCTTCCACGAAAACGTCCAAAATGGAATATCAAATTTAGCTACAAGAAGTTGAAATCTGGGACGCTGTCGTAGAACATTTCTTTATTCTGTGCTTTTTCGGTGAAAAGCCTTCCATAAATTCGACTGGAAAAGGTCATAAAGTGCAAGAAATAATCCTCAAATGCCTGGATATCTTCAGATTACAGGAATTTAATACGTCATATGTTTTGGAGTTCTGTAGAGAATATATATTTACTATCCCTATTAATATTTCACATATTTTTTTGTGTTTCCAGTGTGCATGCCATTCGAACTCTCCGTGCAATAATTATCATTCACGTGTACTATTTCGTATGCATTTACGCCAACATAACAATAGTCTACGATATAAACTCGAAGCTTTATCATTTGTGCATGTGCATAATACAACGACATCTGTCGGGATTATTTTGTAAGACAAGGATTCAAACGGGTCACTCGTTGGCCCGTGGATTAAAGGTTGTTGAGGTCTGTATAATGGAATAGGCCTGCACGCCATATATTTTATGTATATCACCTCGATATCTATAATATAAAAGAAAGTCGGGTCAGTGCGAAAACTTATAACTCGAGATCGGCTGAACAGATTTTTTTGATGCTTAGTTCATTGGATTCTTCTCCGCTCCGGATAAAAAAATGGATAGTAAATAATATAAAATATAACATTAAAGTTGTATGAAACGGATTTATTGACAACAACGCCATCTGTGAAAAATTCCATAACACAATCTTTATTTACTTGAAAACCATTGAGCTTCAAAACGTTGGTACGCAGATTTTGATAGAATTTCTTTCAAGCTCTTAGAAATATATTTTTTTTAACATTCAAACATATTTTTGTATAAATTACATATTCGAATTCAATTTTCATAGTAAGGGCTGCAGGACAACGTCTGTCGGGTAAGCTAGTAAATAAATAAAGCTAAAACTGTTTCATTTAGTTTGAACGCTATTATCTCAGAAACTATTAAGACATTTTCATATCACGTTAAGCCATTATTTGTTAATTAATTACGAAAAAATCAACCAGAAGGGCAAAGCCATCTTTTTCACTGACGTTTATGGCCATGGAGTGTCGAGACATGCGCATCTTTAATCTTGGCATGTGTTGATGTATGATTTACTCTCACGGGATTAAAAAAATAAGTCTACATCTTCTTTTAGGCTCCCGGTCTGCAGAACAAATTACATATGTACCTACATACAAAACACTCTCTTGACTGTGAGTTTGTTTGGTATAAAATAAAAAAAGGAAATAATAATTCATAAAGCAAAACAACGCCTGTCGGGTCAGCTAGTATAATATATTATTACTATGCACGGAGGCTTAGTGTCATTAGGGGCGCAGGAAGCTAGAGTGTGCCAGCTCGTGTCTTTTGCCAAATTGGTCCATTTTAAACTTCATAACACCACATCTGTTGGACTTAACAAAGAGAATCTACCCCCTACTAATAATATACCGGTATTATGATACTATGACAATACACAAAGATACCAATTAACTTGCACTACTACTTATTCTCTTTTTTATAATATTACTAGCTTATACCCGTCTTGCTTTACGTTTATTATTCCGATTGTCATGCTTGATCGGTAGGTAATTAAACAGGTTCTAGTCTAGCTTCCCATTGCTTAACAGACCTCTATAACTGACATAAGCACAGAAAAAGAGGAATGACACTTTTACAATTTTTGTTTTACCGACCTTAATATTATACGAACCTACCGACATAATTTGCAAGTTTTCATAGAGAGCTCTGTGGTTTGAATCTTAGCTACATTCCCTACACCCTGTGATAATTAATTAGGCATTCCACCCATAGAGGGTGATTTGTACCTGTCAAACTTCAAAATGAAGGAATCATTTTGCAATTTTTTTCATTCAATCTTTATTTATTGAGAATAATAAGATTTGAATAACATTTATATGTATAACAAATCAATCTAAAACTATTTTATTACATTTTCATACCGTAATACCAAGATTCCATTCAATGTTTACATGAGTAATTTTGTTTCCAAAAGATGACTTACTGTCTATTTGAGAAATTTGTATGAAGATCCTAAAAAAATAGAGTTTTTTAAATAGCTCTAAATATATTAAAGTTAATGCAGCAAATTGTATTTAAGAACCTTCTCCAGCATTTTGTACGGCTCTGGGCATATTAATATCTGACGTAGCATTTGTATTTTGAGCGTGATGTTCACATATACGGTACCAGTATTGTCAAAGGCAAATAAAAAACAAACATTTCTGAATTATTATGTAGATTTAGTTTGAAACCCGCTTGCGAGAGAAATTCCCTCACCCATATGAACTCCATTTATAAGGTTGCTTATGTAAGATTAGATTAAAATAATAATTATTTGTTTTTTGGGAATTTATTTATAACTAGCTTCCCCGACAGACGTTGTCCTGTAGTTCTAATTATGAATATCAATTTGGATTTGTACTTAATTATTTATACAAAACTACGTTTAAAATATGTTTGAATATTAAAAAATATATATTTCTGAAAGAGTGATAGATATTCAAAAAAAATCTGGGTACCAATGTTTTGAAACTTAATGTAAATAAAAATTGGGTTGTTATGGCATTTTTCACAGAAGGCGTTGTTGTTATATTATTATCTACCCTTTTTTAGAAAATTTTATTAGTTATTAGATTGAGAAGAATCCAATTAATCAAGCATCATAAAAATCTTTTCAGCCGATCTCGAGTTTTAAGTGTTCGCACTAACATGACTTTCTTTTAAATTATAGATAATAATTACTACTACTGTTGTATAAAAATAGTTGATGTTAATGCTCTACGAAGGATAATATGTAGAAAGATGCTATGGGACATGTAAATTAAAGGATTAAGAATATTGGGAAGGAATTCTGGTACGAACATAAGTGTGGTTGTAAAGATGAAAGTTAATATTGAATGTATGGATGCAAAAATGATTACAAAAAATATTTATAAGGCTGAACGGTGTAAAAAAGCGACTGATAATGACAGATCGATTCCGTTCTCAAGAAAGGTTAGGGGCTTTACGTCGTGTCGGTCTACTCAAATCCGAGATTTTTATCTAAGCATTGCGGTCGACACTAAGATCAGGTTTGAGTTTCAAGGTTTACCCCCCCCCCCCCCCCCCCGAATCAGAAACAAACGAAATAGGAGAGGCTGCGTGAGAAACGGTAAAAGTTGGTGTAAGAACTGAAAGAAGTGTGCTTGTATGAAGTGGAGGTCCATTCTCTTTACCTACGCCTTTAAGAACATGGCCGAATAGGTAAAAAAAAGTAACATTTCAATGTTCATAACAGCTATTCTTCTGATATATTCACTTACTTATTCCTCGTTCACTCCCTAGGTAGAGCATGTGAACGCCACAAAGCCTCGCCAAGCATCTCTAAACTGGGTTAGATCCAGGGCGTTATTCCAATATAAGCCGGTATCGCAAAGGTCTCCATCGTGGACGCGGTTGATGAGCTTAGCTGGCTCAGCCATGTCCTACGTATGTACATAATATGTCCCGCATAGTAAATATAATAATATTATGGAAGCCTATTTTAACTATATCTTCGGTGCTGTACCATACAGAGCTAGTATTATTTATATCGATGATCTGTGTGGGCTGTCGAAGGCCTTTTCAAAATCTATGAAGCAACAAGCGACTAGAGATTTTAACTCTTTTAATTGTTGAAAAATGACATAGAAAATTGGGTCGATGCAGGACTTGTTATGTGCAATGGCGCATTGTTGCTCTTTCAATAAGACGGCTTACACACCGAGTAGTACTAGAAGACGTGACAGACCAAGACTCACCATCAACCGATCTTTTTTTCTCCCTCAGGGGAAAATACTAGATCTCAAGGGATAGTGATCTATCTACAATATAAAATAAAGTCGGGTTAGTGCGAACACTTATAACTCGAGATCGGCTCAACAGATTCTTCCAATGTTTGATTTATTGGATTCGTCTCCGCTCCGAACTATTAAAAAATTTAAAATGCACAAGAAATAATATAAAATATAATATAATATCAAAGTTAGTATGGAACGGGTTTCCTGCGAAACCAACGCCATATACGAAAAATTCTATAACAACAAAATTATTATTTTCCTAACAACCATTGACATTAAAAAATAAATATTGGTTCCCAAATTTTTGATAGAATTTTTTTCGAACTATTAGAAATAATTTTTTAACATTCAAACATATTTTAAACGTATTTTGATATAAATTACAATTTTGAATTCAATATTCATAGTAAGCTAGGACTATAGGAAATCGTCTGTTGGGAAAGCTAGTTCACTATAAAACAGTTTATTCTACCCGCACGGGGTCTTAAAATCAGTTTAAATTAAATTCAAGACCGCTGTCCATCCTATAAACTTTATTTATTTATTTATTTTACCGAGTAAGTATAAAAACAAATACACTTCACATATCAATCACACCTAAAAAGGAATATAATTAAACCGGAAAAAATCAAACAAAAAAGTCGTTCATTTCGGATGATTCGCTTCTAAATTACGAAACATGACGTATTGAGTAAGGCCATAAACTTTAAAAAAAATCCGCGCGTATTTTTTTGTATTAAAAAAAATAAATAATAATCTATTGATCATTGAATGATGATCAATCAAGATTTGAAGTAGCCATTGAGCATTCTAGATCGATTCTACATTATATAATTTCGATCGCACAGATGTTACTTAGATTTATTATCTGAGTGCCTTTCATATAGGTATACCGATTTCTTACGTCAGTCAAACAGTATGCGGATATACCAAGTATGATATATCTTTATATATTCAACAATAGTTCTGTGTAAATTCTTTGTTTATTGATTTTGAACTTGTATTGAGTAAATATATTATAGTAACATGGAAAGCGTCGGCGTTTAGTGTCTACACGAAATGTAAACTGTTTGATGCGTGTGTGTTGCCCATCCTCCTGTATGGGTGTGAGTCCTGGCACCTGACCAAAGTCCAGGCACAAAAATCTTCGTTCGAAACGAAGTACCTACCTGCGAAGAATTTTGGGTATAAGATGGTACCACCGCATCACGAATGACGCCATACGCCAGTGCATCACTTCTACCATTATGGAGAGGATAATATATGGACTTGGCGGGGACTTATTTTAAGGATGCCGAATGACAGTTGACCGAGCTCTGTTTTTTTCTCCCATCAAGGTCCCGAAGACGAGGAAGACCCTCTCATACCGTGTTCCGCTCCTTCGAAGCAGAGCTGAGGGATTTATACATGCTGTGGGAGGAGGTCATAAACATTACGCAAGATCGAGCGCAATGGGGAGATCTTGGTGCCTCCATATGCCCATAGGTGGAGTGAAAAGGGAGATTGGATTTATACATACGGTAAATCGAAAGGAATGAAAAATATTTCCTGTGGCCGGATTGGTTTTATTTATATGCACACTTATCGATACCAGAAAAGAAGATAAATTTTTATTGCAATGATTAAATACTTAAAACTTGACCCAATGATCCTGTTATAAATCAAACACAATTTTAAACCTTCCTAATTATAATATTTACCTGAATTTTTTAACAATAGTTAACAATTAATTACTACGTGTAACTGTATTACTAAAGAAGCGATAATTTATTGGACAAATAAATCACGCGACTATTCAAATAATATTATATTCGTAGATAAATAAAATAATAATAATGATAGATTGTTATTTCAATGACACGGTGTATTTCTTTAATAACAGTATTTAACTGGCCAAATTATTATAAATTTTCAGAACGATATATCGATGATTTATGAACGTATTTACATCACTATAATTAAAATTTATTCGCGAACACACACGAAGCTTGAATGTCAAGTGAACTGTTGTGGGCTCACGTTGGGGTTTTTTTTTTTTTATTTTTTTTTTTTTTTGTAAAGTTTAAATAAAACAAGTGGTCGAGAGTGCTCAAAATTCGACTGTAACTAATTTGAATTGTTTGAACATTATAAAGATTCCATTGTCAAAAACTGAGGGAGCGCTATTGGACAATTTTCTTTCAAAAAACAATGAAATGGAAACGGTAAATTTGAAATGTTGATATTTACAAAGTTTTTTCTATTATTATAAAAGACAAACAATATTAATCTATTCTCAATTTGGCCACAGATAAACAAAATATTCCTCTGTATCGATGTCAAATACATCTATGTGTGTGTGAATATCAAATACATAACATTACAGTAGCGTTTGTTTTGTATTTTTTATAGGCTAATAATTTTAAAAAAATATTTATATTTGCCCTCCTTCTCTATATAAACAGCTATAAGTGTGCGAAAAATCATTCACCTCCGTCCGCGCAATATCGATAAAATGGTCACAAAGATTTTGCTTTACGTATTAATATATTAAGTATTTGTTATAAAGCGCACAATTCTTATTGTTCATTAAGTGAATTCATGGGTTAGGGTTTCGGTACCTTCTCTTACTCAGTATCTAACGTCTAGCTAGGTGTCAAGTTAATTACGAGAAATATCTTTTTGAGATATTCTCAGAGCATCAAGTCTTTCTAGCTAGGCGATATATCAATTTCGAGTTGTGAAATAAGATTCTTAGAGCACCAAGTGTCTAGCCAA
This sequence comes from Mystacides longicornis, assembly GCA_963576905.1. Classification (NCBI taxonomy): domain Eukaryota; kingdom Metazoa; phylum Arthropoda; class Insecta; order Trichoptera; family Leptoceridae; genus Mystacides; species Mystacides longicornis. Next base: position 2,282,395 of record OY756439.1, on the reverse strand, counting down.
TCGAGCAGTAACTTAGCTATGAGTTTGAGAAGGACAAAATTTCATCTTATTCTGAGATATGTAACCACGTACTTTAAGATAGTATATTATGTCTAGCAAGTCGAAAACTTTATTTTATTTTTGTTTACCCATCACGCCGTTTTGGGAAACGGGTACTTTGTAGGCGCAGAGTGCGGACTTCCATTCTTTCCTATCCAAACAAACCTACATTCTCTTCTATTCCTTTTGCTCCTCACTTGGCCCTCCTCTAAGACGGCACCGATATGGTCAGACCATGTCATTCAAGGTCGGCTTCGTCTGCGTGCACCCATTATTTCAGATTTATATAACCTTTTAGTCATTCTCTCTTAGTGAAAACAAGTCAATAACTAAGCTAAATAATGTCTGGCAGATATAATATTATGATTCGCACTTGCACAAAACGTAAAGTATTGAATTAAAAACCGTGGTATGAATATAGCGACTCATCATACATGTAAATGTGTGCACATTATCTCTTTCAAACATGACAAATTATCATGGGAGTGCCCAAATATTTTTATTCGTTTATATTTTTGCTAATGACTTCATCATTACAGCTTGATTTATTGTTTGATCATAATTTATAATAAAATGTCAGCTTTTCATTTACAATATTTTTAAGTTAAAAGAAGATTCTACGTCTAGTTAGCATTGGGTCTTTTTTCTTTGGCGTAGATGTTGTGCAAACTGACCTGTTCTAAGAAATACAGGTTCTATAAGGCCACCTTTCTCAGCTGTTCCCTAAGTAACACGTACCCATTGAGAAGATTTTTCGATATTTTTTACTAAGGCTCAAAATGTTAAGGTTTGTCTGCAGTTAAGACCACTAGTAAGTTCCTTGGATTGCCTTATTTCTGGAAGGTTGTTTCATAGTTCTTCTTCCTTTTCTATCGTTCTTATTTCTCCTTGAAAGAATATCTTTAAAACTTTACTTAGTCTAGGCTGATGCCTGGGGGCGATATGATTGTAATAATCTTTATCTTTATCTTACTACAATATGAAGAAAAATTTTGGGACCATTTTTACGAAAATTGCGTGGACGGAGGAGAATGAAATTAGGCACACTTATATTTTCTATAAAGAATGAGTGATTAATGGTAGTATATTTTTTAATAATTATGATATAAATCAATAAAAAAAAACATTACAAACACTACTGCGATATATTATGTTTTGGATATTCCTTCGATGTATTTGACATTGACACATACGCATATTTAATATTCTTATCTGGGGTCAAATTGAGAATAAATTAATATGGTTTGTCTTTAATAGTAATATAAAAAAATGTAAATATCAACATTTCAAATGTACAGTATCCACTTCATTGTTGTTGACAGAAAATTTCGAAATAGTAGCTCTCGCCCAGTCTTCGACAATGGAACCTTAATAAGGTTCAAACTTATGGTCATATTTCGAGCACTGGTCGACCACTAGTACCAATAATATGGCATAAGGCACGCATAATGTGATTTTCCGACAAAGAATACTTAATTTATACGTTTGGAGGTATTGAAGGTCAAGATGTACGGACAATATAATCATAAGAGCTCCGCGTATGAACATATACGTCTATAATAAGAAATTGTAACCCATTATTAAAATAGTCATACATAGATCACAGTTCTGCAATGGCGCAGGTCATTAACAGTTGTTGTTCCGCATATATTCGCCCAGATTCCATAGGATTTAATTTATAATCCGTAAAAATACATGAAAAAAGTGTCAATGATTTAACTGACAGTCCGCTTAAATTATCAGAATTCCTCAATGACCCGATATTCGATCAATTTAAGCAGCACCTGAGAAAGACCCGTCCCGAGGAACCGCTTATATGTTAAACTACATACTTGTCACATTTTTTTTTTCTCAAATACTTACGTCTCTTAAAAACAACGAACAAAACAAAACAAAAATACTTGTGTTATATTTCTTGATCAAGCTGAATTTGTTTTAGAAAAAGCACATTTGGCGACCATTACGAGAAATCATGACATTTTGTAGATCATTCGCTTGAAATCACTTGCAGCTATATTCACATCGATCGATTTCTTACACAACATCGCTGGGGCTAGTTGAAATCATTATTGACATTATACGGAAAATTTTACATTTAAGTTGATGATAAGTTAATAACACAAAATATGCAATTTATAAATATTTTATAGGAAATTTGGTATAAATATATATAAACAACACTGATGACTACAAATAATATTGTTCGATTTTTAGATAGTATGAACAAACCACTACGGGACTACGACTGTCTTCTACTGTTATTTGGAATGCTGGTTTAGTGTGATTACGTTAAGTTAAACATCTTCGCCATTAGGTGGTATTGCTCAAATCCCTGATAATTATGAGAAATTCCGACATGCTCAACATGTGGAAAAATCCCATATCCCGGATAAGATACGAACTTGCGTCCCTCGTGGTCCCATGCAGAGAGGGTAACCACTGGGCCAACTGCCCCCACGCTAATTCCTTCAAAATACGTCTATATTATTTATTTATTTATTTGCATTATCAATTACAATTAACAATCAGTTTACATATATAATTATTGGAATTTACTGCCCCACTAGACAACGTCTGTTCTGGGGCAATACTACTTTAAATCAAATCATGTAACCAACCAATCGCATGTACCTACCCATTAATTATTAAACTTACAAAAAAAGCATAATACCTACAGTGAAGAAAAAAAAATAATAAACAAAAGTAAAAATAATAATGTCTTAACTAAAATAACAAGACAATAAACAGCCTCCTCTACTAATAAGAGTCTACTGCACTCCACTTTACAAACAATCACAATCATCGGCTTCCAGCTCATATTATAACAAGTGAACGTTAATTACATAGGTATAGAGCCATCTGTTGGATTTTTTTTTGAGAACAACTAGATGGGCTTATCAAAATAACGTCACTGGCAGATATCTAGAATTGCCGCACTATAATATCAGGCTATCAAACTGGAAAAATTATATAATGTTCATTTTTTGTATTCGTTTTAAAACATGGCCAAACCAAAAACGGACCTGCTCATCCATGTTATTAGTACACCCACGTCCAAAATTCCTTACGATAATAACTTTGACTTTTTAACGTAATTTCAAAAAAAAAAAAATTAAATATATGATAGCAACTAGTATGTGATTTTTTGATTTTTCATATTAATTTTTTCATATAAAGAAAATACCTTTTCTTAAAAAATGTTTTAATAGTATTCTGTAACAATAATACAAAATTACTATCACTACAATATTTTTATTTTATTGTAAGTAGGTATATATTCTACGAAAGACGTAATGAATTTTAATTCATAAAATAAATGAAATTATCAGCCCACGCTAAAATCATATTTATCTCCAAGCTTTAATTCGTAGTAATTTTATAATTAGCAAACTATTCTTAAATAATAATAATAAGAATTAATTATATATAATTATAAATTAATATTATCTAACGTAAAATGTTATATTATAGGGTTTCTAACCGTCAACATCGAAAAACACGTAAGAATTTTTCGATGAAAAATTCTCGATGTTAATATATTCTTAATACTACTTTATTGTCGAGGTATTTGATATCTTCAAGAAACAGAATGGAAAATATTATTTGTTCATTTTTAGAGTCAACATATTATGAATTCGACCTTCGAATTGGCAGAAGAAATAATCATATTTTACTTTTAAATTGTTACTAATCCTTCAAGTAAATTATTATATAACGTACCTACTTAGAGGTATGATTTTGGCCTGAGAATGACTAATAGGCGCAACCTGTGCTCACGATTTAATATTAAACTTCCGGTATTACAATTTTATAAACAGCATTAAAAAAATTACTAAATTTTATAAACCCAAAAATATAGGGGTTAATCCTATAAATAAAACATCTAAGTTTAATATTAGCAATAAAAGGGTATGGGACCTGTAAATTCTGCGAAGAAGGGGTAGAAACGCCTCGCCATTTACTTACAGACTATTATGCAGTACGAATATGTAACAACTAATGACTCATTCATTACTGATGTTTACGACCGTCTTCTACTGTTATTTCGAAGGCTGGTTTAGTGTGATCACTTTACATTAACAACGTTCGCCATTAGGTTGTAATGTTCAAGTCTCCGAAACTCCTAATCATGAGAATTCTCGACATTTTCAACATGTCGATAAATCTCGTGTATACAAGTAGATATTCAATAATTAATGAAATATAGAAATTATTGAGAACAAGAGTGCAAACACATTTAAAGACTGTGACTGCTGTCGTGTATTTGGTGCCAGTATATGAATATATATATTTTTGTTAATGATGCAGCAGTTTATGTGAGAACTAAAAGCTTTGGTAAACACCAGGATCGAACTGCAAGACTTCGGCGCTTTGGATCCCCTCTTAATGCTGGATTTCCTGAAGCGTCTGGGGATTAGTGGGGAAGCTCTAATCGAAAGTCACGATGAGCAAGCAGGGGAAGCATAAGAGACCACTACGAGTCTTCGCAATCATTCGATGTTCGATGTAAATATTATCATCATTTTTTTTTTAATATAGGTACTTATTATATATTTTCATCATAAACAAAACGTATATTTAATTACTTTTTTAGCCACACGATTCATCACTAAACAACATAAGTAAGTACTCATCACCTTGTTCGTCTTCACCTTTGTGTTATTAATATAACCATAGACAACTAAAATAACAATTATTATTAGTCATTATGATCTTGTTGTTTATGGCAATGTTTCTGGAGCATTACCACCTGTCAAATTTTATAATTAATTAGACTTGTAAGTATGTATGTAAGCTAGACTAAGCTAAGTTATTTAATTACTAATTACAGTTGTTAATTTTTTTATTAGATGTTGATGCATGTGGGCTTATGTTGTTAGTTAAAAATATAGTTTATAATATATTGTCATCTTTATTTTGTGTTCATGTTTGTTTATCAAAATCATCTGCGTTACGTAAAGTTATTTTGAGTTACCGGAGTTTTATTCAGGGGTACGATAATTCAAAATTTTGAAGTGTGATGTTTGCGATTTTGATGTTGGCTGAAACATGAATGGTTAAACATTACCTACTAATTTGCTCGTGAATTATTATTTGCTTCATACGTACACAGGAAGTGCTATTATAATTTCAGTAAAACAAACATTATTTGTATACTTAAATAAAATAATTGCTTAGTTTGAATAATTAATTGATGATTCCAAATTAATCAAGTGAACAATGAATAGTTATTTTGTAAACAGTTAAACATTAATTATTTTCATCTTGGTGAATAGGTACATTTAATTCAAATAAAAATCATTTGTGTGGGTACTCCTCCTCATTTTGAGTGAGCCCAAGTAATTTATATAAAAAAGTCGGATTAGTGCGAACACTTACAACTTGAGATCGGTTGAACAGATTCTTCCGATGTTGCATTAATTTCGATTCTTCTCCGTTCCGTATAACAGAATTGCTATTAAAAAGTTGGAAAAAATGCATAAGAAATAATATAAAATATAATATTTAAGTTAGTATGGAATGGATTTCCTGCGACGCCAACGTCATCTATGAAAAATTCTATTACAACAAAATTATTGTTTACCTACCTGACAATTAAAAATATTGGTACGCAGATTTTTTATGGAATTTTTGTTCGAGCTTTTTTTTTGAGAAATTAATATTCATAGTAAGGACTACAGGACAACGTCTGTCGGGAAAGCTAGTAGGTATTGTCATATTTTTTGTGTTCATACGTTTTTTATAAATTAATGCATGACGCATACCTAGAAAGTTACATGGAAAAATTAAGATAAATGAAGTATTAAAAATATACAGTAGAGATGACATCTACAAAATAATAAGTGAAAAGTCTCTGTGGGAGATAAAGAGTCTCCGAAGAATGTGTGGAAAGACTATGCGGGACAGCTCTACGAAGAATATGTGAAAAGTCTTTGTGGGAGATGAGAGTTCTACGAAGAATATGTGAAAAGTCTTTGTGGGAGATGAGAGTTCTACGAAGAATATGTGAAAAGTCGTTGTGGGAGATGAGAGCTCTACGAAGAATATGTGAAAAGTCTTTGTGGGAGATGTGTGCTCTACGAAGAATATGTGAAAGGTCTCTGTGGAAGATGAGATTTCTACAAAGAATATTTAGAAATACTTAGGTAATTGGAGATACGACAAACATGTGAAAAGATTCGTTTGGAGACGATGAAGAATAATAGGTACCTACTTGGAAAGACTATTAGACATGGAGAAGAATGAAAATATTTGAACGGAATATGGTATGGAAGTTAGTATATTTACAAAGATGAATGTTTAAAAGTTGAAGTAATTCTTGCATGTGGAAAGAGTGTATGAAATTGTCAAAACAAGGATAACTTATATGGCTGAAAGGAAAGGTGTAACAAGGTGTGGTCAACCAAGAATGACGTTGACCGACGATTCTCTCCTCGAGAAAACAAAAGATGGGAAAGGTTGTACGAGAAATTTAGTAAGAATGAAGTATGTTTGGATAGAAAAGAGTGGTGGTTCGATCTCTCTGCCTATCCCTACACAGCGTGATAAGTAAGAAAATCAAAATTTGATTAACGTTTGCCGTCCTGTGTTTTTATTGGAACAAAAACTACGCAGAGGAATTTCAAAAATGTTTCAATTATAAAATAAGGAAAAATATTCAAAAATGTTTCGTAATATTATTAAAGTAGGGCTGCTCGCGAGGCTAATTATTACGCGAGCTATCAATCTAAAAATAATATGCTTTTGGAGAATTTCTTCGCGTATCTGGTAAAGTTTCCATGAAATAAAATGCCTTCTAAGAAGTTCTGTAAAAGTTTTTAAAGAATTTCAGCAGAGGTAGGTAGGTACTTGAGCTCTAAGCTGATTACTACTTCTAATTGTAATCCAAGGATTAATCTGGATATTATTAGTAGATAGGTACCGCTTCACTAAGTTTCTGAGTTCCCAGATTTAACTTGTTATTGTAACGGTATTTCTTTTTTCATGTAGTTCGTTCTTTTTTCTTTGATTTGTTAAAAAATTAATAACGGGTTAAACTATTTTTACGACTTGATAAAATCGAAAAGATGAAAAAGAAAAACAAAAGTATAAAACCTTTTTTTTACCCATATCGCCGTGTCCTGTAAGGGATAGGTCGAGATAATTAACCTCTACTATTTTCTATCCAAGTATACTTCTTTCGCTTCGTCCACCTTATAAAACTAGTGGTCGGCCAGTGCTCGGAATTCGACCATAACTAATTTAGATTATAAATGCTTCATCAAAGACTGAGCGAGCGCTATTTCACTATTTTATTAAAAAAATAATGACATGAATACGTCAAATTTGAAATACCTATTTAAATGTTCAAAGTTTTTTAATAAAAAAAATATTATTCTATTCTCAATTTGACCACAGATAAAGAAAAGATCTGTGTCAAAATAATATAATATCAAATACATTGAAGTGTGTGTGAGCATTAAATACATAACATTGCAGTAGTGTTCTTAGTGTTTTTTTTATTGGATTAATCTATTTTTGTGCATATAAATTTTTTTTTAAGCATTCGCCACCCCTTCTCTATAAAAACTGACTGTTATAGAATCGACCTTCAGGTTTGACTGAATATTTTGTACCAATTTGCAGATGCGGCCATTTGCACCGGAGAGTTTTAACTAATAACAAATTTATAATTTATGTATTTATTTTCTTTATAAATTGGTATAATGGTTGATAATAAAAGAAGTGGTTGGTAGACTAGCGGTTACAACGCCGGCTTTCGTACTGTTTGGTGTGGACGTTGTGGTTCGATCCCAGATGCCGACCATCTTCCCCTTTCACGACACAAGCTTTAAGTAGCTTACTGTGAAAGAGTCAAGGAGTGTATTTGTGTTCACTTTGAGAAATCACAGATTCATTTTATCAAACAAAAAAGTTTAAAAAAAAATAATAATGACTAAGTATTACACAGTTACAAAATAATGTGTTTGAAGAATTTAATATTTTGTACTTGTGTAGAAATCTCATATGGTTTCAATTATTTCGAAATCAATACAATACACGCGTGCCATTTCCATTTCGCCACGCTTTCCTTCTAATTCTATTATTATAATGAACAAAATTTCACGGGGATTTGGTTGAGAAGAATCCATGGGAGGGAAAACAGACATTTCCAAGAAACTCCCCTTAATGAATTTACACCGTGAATAGTAATTACCTACCATTGTTCTTGGTTGACGAGTGTTCTTGTTATATGGCGTCAAGTGCTATCCTCCATGGACCCTGCGTCGTCTTGAGGAGACGCCGGAGTACGTCCTCCGTCACCTGGAACTGTCTTTATAATGTCAATTAAGTCATTAACTTGTAATTTATTCACGGTGTACCCCAGGGATATTTCACAAAACCGTTGACTTACTGATGTGATTCCACAAATTTTGACTTGTATATATTACTAGCTTAAGTCTGTTATCTGGAGCAGAGAAGAATACAAATAACCAAGCATCATGAAAATCTATTCAGCCGATCTCAAGTTATAAGTGTTCCTACTAACCCGACTTTCTTTTATATTATAGATTATTTGTCCAAACGCAAACGAAATTCACGAAACGAAACTTTTTTGTGCGGCCCGGCACACTTTTTATCCGAAATTATTTGAAAAAATCACAAATCCATTCCATTTAACCTGCAGCCCGATTCACGGAAAAGTTTAAGTGCCTCAGCACAGACTCTCGTCTAGTGAGGTAATAAACCCTTTATACAAATTATATATATGTATATATACACATTGTAAAATGCTTATGTTTTTTTGTATTTTTTGGGAATAAAATAAATAAAATAAAATAAATAAAGTTTAGTTCGAAGTTCGAACGAAGTTCGATTCAAACCCTCCGTGAATAGGTACATAGACTGTAGATAGTCGCCGCCTACAATAATTATTATTACCAGCAGCCCTATTCACAAAAGTTTGAATCGAACTTCGTTCGAACTTAGACTTAAACTTTTCCGTGAATCGGGCTGCTGAAGAGGATTGTCATTAGGAACCACCTTACCTATTATATTATAGGGTCTTTAAACTCATTTATTCAGTATAGTTAGCCTATGGCTCTAAGTGGGCGTAAAATAAGCGAATGTTGATCGAACGTGGTACCTTTTTGGATACAATCTATTTTTTTCAGTTTTTAAATTTGGTAAAATAAATAGAAAAAATGAGAGCCATTTTGATGTATTCACTTCAGCTAAATGGCCTATGTTAACTGTCAAAGTACAGCCGTTCCTATTATCTCCAATCCAAATCCAAACTCCCTTTAGACCCCACTTAGGGGCATAGGGAGGCAACAAGAGCTCTCCATTGCGCTCGATCTTGCGCAACGGTGATGACCTCCTCCCACACCATGTCCATGTCCCTCAGCTCTGCTTCGAAGGAGCGGAACACAGTGTGAGAGGGTCTTCCTCGTCTTCGGGACCCTGATGGGAGGAAGAACAGCGCTCTCCTCGGCCAACTGTCATTCGGCATCCTTAACACATGTCCCAGCCAAGTCCATCTCCTCCCCACAATGTATCCGTGGTGGAGGTGATGGGCTCACGCTGGGTGCGCCGGCGTATAGCGTCGTTCGTGATGCGGTGGTACCATCTTACGCCCAGAATTCTCCTTAGGCACTTCATCTCAAAGGCTGAGACTTTTTGTGCCTGGGCCAGAGTCAGGTGCCAGGACTCACACCCATAAAGGAGAATGGGCAACACACACGCATCAAACAGTTTACATTTCGTCTCGACGCTAAACGCCGACGCTTTCCATATCTTGGTCATGTTGTTGAAGGCGCCACTTGCCATACCGATACGAATCGGGAGCTCAGCCCCGAGGTCACCAGCGGTGGTAATGGTTGCTCCCAGGTACTTAAATTTATCCACCCGGGAGACCTGGTGACCATCGATGGTTATCGGTTGCTGTTTATCGGGGCAGGCATTGTTCGCCATGAGCTCCGTCTTACTGGCATTGACTCGAAGGCCGAGGCGTGCTGTTTCGTTGCAGAGTCTTGAAACACTGCGCTGTAATTCCTCCACTGTCGTACTGAACAATTATCCTATTATCTACATTGGTCCAATCCAGACCATAAAATAATAGCTTCTTCTCATTGTCAAAGATATAGACGGGACTTGATTAAGCTACTTCAAAAATAACAAAATCATTACTGTAGTTTTTTTTTACGGCACAGCTTAATCTAATGTAGTTTTTCAGTGTTTCATTAATAAAATTGAAGGAGTTTCTAAAAATAAAATTAATAAAAAAATATTTCCGCATAATAATAATAATAATAACGCTTTATATATGTAGAAAGTCGGGGGAATCCAGTGATATTAAAACTTAATACATTGGAACATCCCTCAAACGGACGACCCCGGGGGCAGTGGTCGGTCTAACAAAAGGCTTCGGAGCATTTCAACTGGTGATATTATTGTTCTATCTATCTAAACTTAACGTACTCCGCCACGGATATTCAAAGACTTATCCGTTAAAATTATTATCATTCGGGGTTGAACGCCTGTGTTAATTTGTTGAAAATCGTTTTCATTATTTCTTTCATTTCCTCACCGTTCTACATATTTCTACTCCTCCAAGGCCAGAAACTAATTTCGGAGGGGGTTTAATTTTATCGCTTCGTAGAACAGTAGAAAAACAGTTGCATTGGTATTTCCAGTAGCTAGGACTCTTCTGCAAATACTATCTATCAGCTCTCTCTACAAATTTCTGGTGGTCTTTCTTACAATCTGGTATACCTCCACTGCTATATTAGCCACGAGTCCTTGCTCTTAAAAAGTTGTCAGTGTCAATAAAAGTCTTATTGAATCTTAGGCAAAATTTCTGCTCTTACTAGATCCCAGTAATTCTTATTCCATGGTAATTTTGTCTAGCTAGACGATCAATTCTTTAAAAAGAGGTTCAACAAACCGATGTTTTGTGTTTACCGCGTACTAATTTTTACATTATTTTACTTTGATAGAAACGTGTTGAATTTTTTTCTGAAATTATTAGCCTTAGGACCATTATTTTGGATCACCTCTCCTAATCCGTAAGCATCTATATCAAGGACCAGATCTGATTGTACTTTACTTTTCTTGAGGTTTTTGCTGATGCTCAACAACCATGCTGAGGTGATCTGCCTGGTGATTGGACTTGAGTTTAATGTCTAATGACATGATTTTCTATGGTTTTCACATGACGTGCCCATACCACCTTACGAGTACGACCTTTGAGCATTCTTGGACTTTGGCGTTTATTACTCTGCCGCATCTAGTTACTTCTCCTGCCTATCTGAGAGTGTTCATCTCTGTCTTGGGTATATTTTATTAGTGATTTTGGTTTGGTGCTCATCATTCAGAGCCATATCTCATAACGGGTCTTTTGGTGATCTTTTATCATTCTTGAGTATATTTACGAAAAAAATTATACCGCCTGATGAAATAAGAATGTAATTAATATTCGGTAAAAGGATCGCCGCAAACTTCTCATCAACTAGCAGAGATAATACTGTAGGTACATAGGTTGTGCGGGCAATATTATTTTATGTCCGTATACTTTTCTATTCTATTGAACTATTCCCTTCTTTCTACACACATCCTCCTCCACCAGGGGGTAACCACCACTAACATGAATTATTAATGGCAACCCAACCATACATCTCTGACAAATCTAGTACTTTCACTAACTATTATACATATTATGTGTTGCGTGCTCCGAAGGACCAATAATTTATGTACATTGAGTGAGATCGTTAAAATATTTTCGGATCTTTGTCTTTGTGACGGTTTCTCCGATTCTCCGGGTGCATAGTTAAACGGGACTTTTAGAAATCCTTAATGGTAGGCAAAGTATCGAGAAGAAAATATGACAAGTGGGGTCTAAATGTGATGGCTGGACCAGATACGGGCTGATTAATTGGGGTCAACTATAGCTGGCATGATACAATTGGCGAAGTGCCGGGATGGTTGGAGAAACATCGTCAGGGATGCGGAGACCAGATTGGCACTAGGTGACGACTCTCAGGTATGAAAATTCGCTCAGCATCCACTATAGCGTTTTGTTTGTATTCTTCTCGGTTGATGACCGTCAGAAATTTCTTCCCCCATTCTCATAAACATGATCAAAGTCTGATTTATCAAACCTCAAATTTTTCTTTGTAAAAGACTATAATTTTTAAAATGACTAATGGTGTTGTATTGAACGCTAAAAAAGCTAAAAAAACGTTAGTATTTTCGAGCAAGCTATAGCTCGGAAACCCTTCTCTTCCAAAATCATTAAATATTCTTTTGTCCGATCATTTTGTAAGTAATGACGGGCGATCTTTTACGTTGCTTTTTGGTCTTCTATTCTCTTTTGTTCTTACCATCTAATCCTTTTTCCCTGTCCCATTCTTCTCTAACATTTCTCAATTTGTCAGAGAGAAAGCATAGGTAGGTACCCCCCATAAACGACGATGCTCCTCAAACTTTGTGTAGTAGGCAACTTTTCAGCTCAAACACAACATTGAAAATCCGAATTTATAACAGAGGCATTTCACTGGGGCAGCAGTTCATATATTTTCAATATGCCAGGCATTTTTTCTTATTATGACGCTTGGCTACACGATTTAATAGTATACCTACATTTATTTGAGATGATTCGATTCCGTAGAATACTTTGGCAACCCCGCATATTTCAATGTTGTTTGTGGTTCTTCCGCACTACGGGGCTGGTTTCTACTAAGCATTTGCTACTAACTCGATTGGACCCTCGGAAAGGTTCGTACGCTGAAAAGCTCGAGTACGTATACTTACGAATCGGTAGATACGAATATTTCCGAAGATAGATTCGATTTATTGACAGCTCGGACTTATTGTATATTCAGGGTTGTTCTCGCAAGTTAGAATAATTCCGAAAACTGAAAATGTCATAACATAATGCGCGTTTATTAGGATTATAAAGAAATGAACAGTGTTATCTTTGATATGAATATCAATTAATTGCTATGATGAATAAAATAAATGTAAACTGTTTGATGCGTGTGTGTTGCCCATTCTCCTATATGGGTGTGAGTCCTGTCACCTGACCAAAGCCCAGGTACAAAAAGTCTCAGCTTTTGAAATGAAGTGCCTTAGGATAATTCTGGGCGTAAGATGGTACCACCGCATCACGAACGACGCTATACGCCGGCGCACCCATCGAGGGCTCGTCACCTCTATCATAGTGGAGAGGAGATGGACTTGGCTGGGGCATGTGTTAAGGATGCCGAATGACATTTGGCCGAGGAGAGCGCTGTTCTTTCTCCGTTCATCACGGTCCCGTTGACGAGAAAGACCCTCTCATACTGTGTTCCGCTCCTTCGAAGCAGAGCTGAGGAATTTGGACATGGTGTGGGAGGAGGTCATAAATATTGCGCAAGATCGAGCGCAATGGAGAGCTCTTGTTGCCTCCCTATGCCCCTAAGTGGGGTGTAAAAGGGAGAATTGATTGATTGATTGATGATGAATAAAAGCATAACCTAAAAAACTGACGCGCTTGAAATGAGAAGTGTAAAAATATGAAGAATTCAGTGATAGTCTGTCTCATTAAATTTAATATATAGTTGAAATAAAAAAAAACTACAGGGCAATATCTCACTAAACCATTTTCACAGTTTGAGAAACGAGAAATATTTTTATTCTAAAGATCTTCGCAAGACTATTCTCTTCTACGGCGAAAGAATAAAGCAAAGGACATTTTGGATGCTCCTTTTTGTTCAATTTTATTGGCCTTTGAATGCTGCATTTGATCATCCTGTTCCCTCGCCGTGCCATCAATAGTTTGAACTGCACCTTCTACGAGGGAATCTATGTATATTCCTTTAATAATACATTGAACCATTTCAGAATAGATTATTACGTGTAAGTCAATTCAATGGAACCGTTTGATAGGATAAAACTATGGATGGATTCGAATCTTCTTACATGGTCGCAATATAACCGGAATGTATTAAATATTTCACGCCAAAAGCTTAGTACCTTAGAGGATTCTTTTGTAAAAGGGACTTACTACATTTACTTTGAAAGTTCATATCAGAGGGTCTACTGTTGAAATTCTATGAATTGTTCGTGATTGAAATTTTCGACCTGTCAGAATACTCAATCGCGAACTGTTACATTTTTTGAGAAATGTAGGTACTTGTATTACGACGCTATACGCCAGTGCACCAAGCGTCGTGCGGTGGGTTCCTAGGGAACGGTCCGTCATCTGACAAGACAGCGTCTTTCAAAATTATATGACAATGTTTTTCGTTACTACGAAAACAATATTGACAATGTTCTCAACTGACATATTCACCGCTGTTTATAGTAGCGGCGTGTCCGTAGGAACCCAGACCATTAGTCCACCACTTCTACCATTATAGGGAGGAGATGGACTTGGCTGGGACATGTGTTATGGATACCGAATGACAGTTGGCCGAGGAGAGCGCTGTTCTTCCTACCATCAGGGTCCCGAAGACTAGGAAGATCCTCTCATACTGTGTTCCGCTCCTTCGAATGATAGCTGAGGAATCTGAGGGACATGGTGTGGGAGGAGGTCATAAACATTGCGTAAGATCGAGCGCAATGGAGAGCTCTTGTTGCCTATCTATGCCCTTAAGTGGGGCGTAAAGGGAGTTTGGATTGGATTTGATATTTTAAAAATAATAATGTATGTTTTTTTTCCATTTTGAGTATGATTTTATAGTACCTATTTATAAAAAAATAAAATACTTACTGTTAGATATTCAAGTGTCAACACTGTACACGAAGTATGCAGACCTTCTTTACAGTCCTTCATTTCAGTAGATGTATTAATACCTTTTTTAAAGAAAATATTACACATCTTTTCTGGTCCTTCGAGCCGGATACATTCATTCTTTATTATTATTTTTTAAAACGATTTACATTTTTCGTGCACTGAATATCAAATACAAACTTACCAATATAAGGAAAAAAAAAATTCCCAAAGCAGTAACGGATTCAAAACGGACCAACCATGGAAATATTATTATAACGCTTAGCAATCAAAATCTATGTAATTACAGTAGGCTGTCTTATGTTTCCACTCATTTAAAATCGCCTACGTTAAAATCCTATAAATAATTTGTTAATTTCGTTGCTGTTTTCGTTCAAACATTCAAACCCCACGCGAATTTTTTTTTCATAATAATTATAATATTAGTCTTTAAGTCGATTCTTGCTATGACAATAAGTAGTAACAGGTCTGCGGGAAATATTAATAAAGACAAAAATATTAGTGATTGTGATACTTGATTATAGTTTCCTACAAGAAATTTCAAACGTAAAATAAACATAATTTAAAGAACGGTATTGCTGATTTATAAGGACAACCAAACAGTTAATAACCCCAATAAATGCCTTACATCTGACATGTATTTTTTTGAGTTACAATATACCTAATAATACTTGTAATTATCAAATAATTAGAATCATCATCATCATTCTCCCTTAAGGATCCCCCGCACACCGCAAGTCAGCCCGGAGGAGACCAATCCGCAGCAAACCCGACACGCACAAAACCGACCCCCTAGCTCGATCGAAGCACTCAAACCAAAAAGCTGGCCACACACAAATCAGGCCCGCCGCGGATCTCCCCAAACCAACCCCGCAATGCGGAAGGCCTGAGCCCCACTCAGGAGCATAGTGAGGCATCAAGAGCTCTCCATTGCGCTCGAAGGCGTCCGAGGCTCATTGTGCCTTTTCTGATCGATTGAGGTTTAAGGACGTGAGGTGGTCAACCTCACGGTCCCGATCTGATTTTTCGATTTTCTGCCTCTTACAGGATGCTCAAAAAACATAAAAAAGAGCAGAGGTGCTATTCTCAGCCGGCAATCCCACTTATAATCAGAGAGGTAAAAAATATGTAGATTATAATGATAGACACAAGAAAAGATAAATAGGTAAAAAAAAAACATCAAGAAGAAACACGTAAAACCTTCCGGGAAAGAAGAAATTGGATGTTAGTTGTGTAGGAGAGGGAAGGAAGAATAATATTCCAAAAAACAAAAAACATTCGAAATAAAACAAAACAATTTTGAACTTTTCTAATTAGGAAAAAAAATCGTATTTACAAAAAAAAAAAAAAAAAAAAAAAAACAGATAGATGGCCCCGTTACTACCAGGTAAAACGGATAAAGTTTTAATTGGTTACGTGATTTAAATAAATAAAATTTAATAAATTGGAATAAAATTTTAAAGATTAAAGGATTCGGTGGAAAAAAAATCTTTACGTTTCTTTTCAAAATCGTTTTTTTTTTCATTTTAAACGTTGTCCTGTATTATTTTCTGCGCTCATTTTCTAAGAATTCTTAGTTAGTTTGATTGTAGTTTTTGGGATTAATGAAGCAGCAAAACCTGTCGGACGACAGACATAGAAAAGAGTGATTAATTGCTTGATTAATTTATGACTAGCTGACCCGCCCGTCGACCTTCGTAAATAAAATGTTATTTTACGACATTAAAACTTAATTCAATTTAGCTAATTATTTATTGAAAAATGTAATAGTTATGGTTGATTCGGATGTGGGATGAAGGTCGATGGGTCATAAGTTTGAATTTCAAACAATTCCTCTATACCTAATTGCTTTATTTAAAAGAAAAAATCCAAGATATGGCGGTGTAGTAGAAAATTAATCACGTGTGAAACCTGTTAACTTATTGTACATATTTTTGAAAGAATATACCCCATTCAAACCAAATACTTACTATCCGAGTCCGGTTCTTGGTCTCTCCGGTGGTGGAAGGATTGGCCGACATGATGTCGTTTCAAACCAAATTTAACTGAATTATTATAGTAAAATTCTTGTATTTTGTATTTTTGATTGTTATGATTCTTTTGAGGTTGACCACCTTACATCCTTAAACCTCAGCCGGTCAGAAAAGGCACCATAGGCCTCAGTCGCCTTCGAGCGCAATAGAGAACTCTTGATGCCTCCCTATGCTCTTAAGTGGGGTTGGTTTGGGGGGATCTGCGTTGGGCTTGATTTTGTGGAGCCGGCTTTTGGATTTGATTGCTTCGATCAGGCTAGAGGGTTGGTTTCATACTGGTCGGGTATGCTGCGGATTTGTCTCCTCCGGGATGGCTTGCGGTGTGCGGGGAGCCTTAAAGGGAGAATGTATGTATATAGTGATTATTTTACTTTACATATAGGTACCACATGAACATTAGGACGAAAAAACATGTAATATCTATGTAAAACTTAGTTGACGTCCCCATGTGCTCAGATTGGGTCTATGGTGGCAAAAAGTTAAAATGTTTCGTTGGTGGAATATTACACAGTGACATGTTGGACATGTAAAAAATCTTCTAAGTGGGAGTTAGGGAGTTTTGACCACCTAAATTAAGAACGCTTTTAAGGTAACATGATCACCCTATCCCAGTAGAAAGGTTTGACGGTTCTGTGTTCCGTTCCTTCCAAATTGAGCCTTTGAATGATTCAACAAGACGTGGAAAGAAGTCATACCTATATGCTGATTTTCTTCATATGCGAATGATTATAATTTGATTGATTGATATTATATTCATAAAATATCTAGTTGTTGTTATTATGTCTCCCCATTAATGCGGGTTAAAACGCCAAACTACGCTTGTTTACTTCAGACTTGCCCCTATAACACAGTTTCTTGATGTAAACTTACTTGTATCGTATAATTTACGTAACTTAATAGTAAATAAATACATAATATTCCCAAGTCTATAAAGTAACAGCTTGTGTGTTCCTAAAGTTCCCGTCATCGGCTGGTTAATATAAAAATAGTACCTACCTATATCAAAATCACTACCAAATTTTACCCATTATCTGGACATTTTCTATGTAGATCAGTAGCGAATTGTTTTAGTACAGTCATCTAGTTCTAGTATGTTCTTCTAGCGATTTTATATATAATTTGTTTATTATATTGACATTGACAAAGGCGCATATATTATTTTGTTTATCTGTGGTCAAATTGAGAATAGATTAATACTGTTTAATAATAATAGAATAAAAAACTTTGTACATAAATGTATCAACATTTCAAGTTTGACGTATTTTATGAAAGAAAATTTTGATTGACAATGGAAACTAAATGATGTTCAAACTCATAATTTAAATTAGTTTTGTTCGAATTTCGAGCACTGGTCGACCGCTAGTATAATGAAATACACAAATAATTGCTTCTCAAGAATAAAACACGGCATTTTAAGTTTTCTTTTGCATGCCTGGAATTTTCCATCCCTCCACCCAGTACTTAACCGTTAACATGAACCTTTGCAAATTATATTTCCAGATAATATACGACACATACATAATATCATAAAATAGGACACCTCGGTGTGTATGTATGTATATATAAGCCTACCCGATACTGTGATGTGTTTGTAAGAGCTAACAACACAATGTCCTTAGGGAAGGAATAATCATAATGCTTATAATCCCTTCCACACTTCACAGAATATCAAAGGGTAAATGTAAATGAGAAAATATTTCATTTTCGTACGACTATATCCTTTATTACATCCATGTGTACCACAGTAGAATTGTCATTTAGAAATGTAAGTAGGTACATTACATTTTAAAAAAAAAAGTTAAAGAAACTACTTCAATTTTTTTTCAGATTTTTAGTTCATTCTTACGGTCTTTAGATTCAGGTTTTTACAGTAAATACCAAATGTATCGAAGAAATATGTAATAGATACTTAGTCAGATGTTCGTACATAGAGATATAAATGTCAAATATCCTAGAAAATCTGGAATCCTTTAAGATGTAACTGATTAATTATTTTCCTTTTATCTGACAGGATTTGATGCTACTTATTATAAATGGTCGTAGTTGTTGATCCTATGAAGTTGTTTTTGAAAATTTTCACAACCATACTTTGCACAAAAGCTATGCGGGAAATACCTGTTATTGGAGCACTAGAGATTCTATATGTTTATTTCATGATCTTTTTTTTTGTTTGTGTTCTTAAGTGTTCCGTTGGTTTCTCTTTAATAAATGAATAAAACCAGCAACCTTATAAAGCAAAAAATTCTTACCTGGAATATTCGCATTTTGGCTAACCTTCAATACTCAATAATGAATACACCATTTAGGGCATTCCTTGGAAACTTGATCCGTAGTTGAAGAGATGCTGGAAAGAAGCAACTCCTTTTTTGCTAATGCATATGAATCCAGACATCATTACTAATCTTAAAGATATATTTCATAGGAATGCGCATCAAAAGCTCAAAGTTTGTAATGGTCCTTCGAGCCGGTTAATAATGACCGACTCGAAGGACCATCAAATAACAATTTTATATTTCTTGCTATCACTTTATTAGTTATTAGAGAAAAGTCCTTGGCAATGACCTTTTTTATTTACTTCTTTCTTTCTTCATATCCGTAGGTACATTTCAAATAGACCACGCCTAAAATAGATCATATTACAACAGACATATACAACTATTGTTATTTTTTTATTGACATATAAATAATAATAATATATTGATGTTATCGATATGGCAACATTATTTGACGTGTCATGGGGATGTGAGTAGGTGTTTGGGGTTATAACCATAGATACTATTATATCATTGATGGAAGATATTGAAAGGGTATCTTGTGATGTATTGTATTATTTTCTTTCTTCGACAATTTAAATAATTGTTTGAGTTTTTTTTTTTTTTTTTGAAAAATATACCTAATTACATTGATGTTGGAATAGTTTGTTTCGTTACAATTTTTCTACTTTGCCTTGCTTTTTGGAGGACAGGGGGTTCACTGAGCCTCTCAAAAATCCTCCATTTTAGTTTTCATAAATTCTTACTTTAGTGTATAGAAAAAAAAATCAATACAGCAATGTGCCAATCTCCTAACGTCAATGTACCTTAACATTAGAATCAGTCTGATGTGCGAGATACTGTCAAATGTTTTTTGTTAGTCCATTATCGCTTCGATTTTTGATTCCTTGAATTGATATTTATCTTCATCAATCGTCTAACCACGACGTATGTAGGCGATCATCACAACAAAAAACTGATTCGGCATGGTTATTTTCTGGGAATGAGTAGGTGATTTTCTGTATGTAGGCTTTGCTTTCCCCTAGCTATATGGTGCTATTTTAAAGGCACTAGAAATTCGCTTTTCATCTCATCGTTATCTGCTTTGTTTCACACGGTGTGGACACATTTCTCGTGGATACTATTGAATTATAAAATAATTTTCTAAAAAATCATAATTGCGCGTGGTACGGTAGCATCAAAATGGCAAAAAAATGACCATAATCCTTTAAATATTATTTTTATCAAACGATGCAATTTTTTGCTTGCCATGCCAATCGCTTCGATTTTTGATTCCTTGAATTGATATTTATCTTCATCAATCGTCTAACCACGACGTATGTAGGCGATCATCACAACAAAAAACTGATTCGGCATGGTTATTTTCTGGGAATGAGTAGGTGATTTTCTGTATGTAGGCTTTGCTTTCCCCTAGCTATATGGTGCTATTTTAAAGGCACTAGAAATTCGCTTTTCATCTCATCGTTATCTGCTTTGTTTCACACGATGTGGACACATTTCTAGTGGATGCTATCGAATTATAAAATAATTTTCTAAAAAATCATAATTGAGCGTGGTACGGTAGCATCAAAATGGCAAAAAAATGACCATAATCCTTTAAATATTCTTTTTATCAAACGATGCAATTTTTTGCTTGCCATGAGGAAGGGCATTGATTATTGAAAATCCAAGAAGTGCGCTATTTCATACTTCCGGTAGATCACCAAATATTTTTTTTCTTTTATCAGGCCACTGTACTGTTATCATACACCTCTTGTATTTTGATTACGTAGGAAGTAGTACAAACTAGGAGATTTGTTGCCAGCCTGTGTTAAAAATTGGAGCACAACGGGAAAAGCTAAGAGGTTGTATATGTACGATTGGTACTAAGAGGTTTTTTTTTTTTTGATCAATTGGCCAGGATTCAATTGCCCCCTATAACACCGCGACCCTTGTTGGGTCTATTGTGTTTGCCACTTTGATTACAGGATGCCGTCGAGCCCAATGTCCACCCAGAAGTTGACAATGGTTTTTGCGGCGATGTTTGGGATATCCTCTGGGTATAGTATAAACTTCCCCAGGTGATATCGGCGTTTGCTCATCAATGGTATGCATTCGCACAGAATGTGGAGTGGCGTTTCTAAGGCCTCCTCGCACACGCGGTTCTAAGAGGTTATATCCTGTCGAAGGTGTTTTAGTATTCAGTTGATAAATTCATTAAAAAATCGCAATGTCTTACTATGTAAAATGAGGTAGTAAAAAGTGTGATTTATTAGAACTATTATAAGGGGAATATTTCAGTTTAATTATGGCGTTATTTCACCAGAACGTGTTAGTCTGTGTGTCTGTATGTAGGCGTAATGACTTCACTTACTCGCTTTGGTAACGCCACTAGTATCATTACTAGCTCCTATTTACTAGCTCTTTAATCCGGTGGTCCCCTTCAAAGCTCAAAGCAAACGTTAATTATTGCTCAAACAAATTAGTGATATACTGAATGAAAATACATACTCTATGGGCCCTTGTTGTATACACATTCTCAGTTCATTCGATTTGTTTTTAAACCTGTCTACAGATAGAATTTCCATTGACAAACGGGTAAAACCGACCTCGGTAGCCTAGTTGTACTAGCGTGGACTTCAGAACCGAGGTCCCGGTTCGATTCCCGGTTGGGTTAGAGTTTTTTTTTTTCACTTTAAATTTCTATCCGCGGCTGGACTGTCTCAGATTGGACGGGACCGGTTGACTAAAAAAAAAGTTCCGCCGGCTATACTGACACCTTTGTATAGAGAATTGTTATATGTATTATAATATTATATTTTTTAATGAATCTGTGCTTAAGGTGAAAAATATCACTATTAAACTCGTGAAAAAGAAATATGGTTGGTTCCAGAGATCGAACCCTCGACCTCTGCACAAAACAGTACGAAAACCAGTGTCGTAACCGCCAAGATATTAATCAGTTCGAAAATTGAAAGAATATTGGGTGTAAAAATTTGGACAACTTTAGGTACCTACTGTTTAAAGGTTTAAAAGGGACTATTTCAATCTCTAATATAAATGAAAGTCGGGTTAGTGCGAACACTTGTAACTCGAGATCGGCTGAACAGATTCTTGCGATATTTGATTAATTGAATTCTCCTCCGCTCCGGATAACAGAATAACTAATAAAAAGTAGAATAAATTGATGATAAATTATATAAAATATAATATTAAAGTTAGTATGGAACGGATTGCACCGTTACCGACACCGGAAAATGTCTGGTAGATTGATATTTTGGTAAAAAGATTCTATAGATCAATCTTTTCCCTATGTTTTCACAGAATGATTGCTATCTGAATTATAGAAAAGTCGGTTAATACTTTTTTTAGTTTTTTTAAATTCGTCAAACTACGCTATCGTATTCTAAAGAACCTAAATTAGAGGAAGACTCCCAGATATATTTCCAAAACACTAAAAAGATAGGGTGCTTGTCAAAACCCAATAAAAAGTTTGGAACCTATTAATTATTATTGAAAAAATCAGTATTTGTGCCATGAAATTCAAGTAAATATAACAAATAAATGAAATTTAAGGATAACAAAAGTAAACTTACAAACCTATCGAAATATTTTTGGCCCGTAAATATGTTTTGAATTGACATACAACTTAACAACTTTGAATAATGTGATATTATTAGATATCTATGTAAATAATAGCTCTGCCAGAATAATAATAATGAAATTGTTTTAATGTGTTGTACGTGGCTGCATTAAAAATATATGCGGTGGATGTTGCATTGTGCTAAAAAAAATATCTCCCGTGTTGTCATAAGATGCAGTAGTGTGCACTGTGCAGTTCTGCATGCAATCATTTTAGCCTGTTTGTTAGCATTCATCCAACGTATCAAAGACTTTTTTTATGTGTTCAAATAAAAATCTTCAAGTAAGGTATCTTGGAAGGGCTATGCTTTACATTTTAAAATCTTATCATCGTCCATAGCAACAATTATGGAGATTCAAAAATTCCTAAAATAAGTTTTTTGTCTTGACTTAGTTACTGGTCTGTATCTCTTAATTTTCGATATCTTTGTCACAGCGTTTTTATAGTTACACTTTGGTTAAAACTGTACTTACGATAAACAAGTTTTTTTGACATTGACGGCAAGCGATTTATGTTGTACAATTGTACATGAATACAAATCATGAAAGAGAATCAGTATTTGTATTTTGGAAGTATGTTTAGTACGGATGGAAAGTGTGAAAGAGAAATGTAACGTAGGAAAGTGGCTGGTAGCAGGGTGGGTGGTGCACTAAGATCTAATGTGAGAAACAACAACGTCTCACTACAAGCTAAAAAAAAAACTAGTGCATATCACAAATTCTGTTGTTAACATCAATGATGTATGGATTTGAAACGTTGAAATAGACGAAAAAATAAGAAAATAGTTAAAATTCAGTAGAGATGAGAGCTCTACGAAGAATATTTGAATATACTCTATGGAAAGGAATGTATAGTAAAACAAATTTCAAAGGAATCAGTATAACCCAGTGGAAATTACTTTTTAGTCAACCGGTTACGTCTAATCTGAAACAGGCTGCCAACTCCTTGGACTAAAATCTGAAATGGTAAAATTACTACAAACAACAGGGGAAAACATCTAGCCTACCAGGAATCTATCTGGGGTTTAGGAATCGTCGAATACCGACGCCTACGCAACTGAGGCTTATAAATCGGCCAAAATGAAATGACACTCTGTGAATAAACAAATGAATAATAATTATTGTTATTCTCATGTAGAAGTTACGTGTATATGTCGCTGAGGAGTAAAATATATTTTTATATGCACGTATGTAATAATATGTCAAGCTCAGCTTAAAAATGTGTAATAAGAAGCACGTAGCCAAGCTGGGAGAACAGCGAGCAACAAAGTATCGAAGTAGCTGCTGGCGTGTTATGTAAGAAAAACGAATTAGCCACATGTTGGAGAAATTTATGGCTCGTTTTAATCGTCTCTTTATCATAATATTTCTGCTTGCGTACAAAAATAATATACATACAAACTAACAACGGATTTTTATCACACAACATCCAATATTATAATATTCCAGGTGACTGGCGCTTTATCGCTGACGTCATGCGTTTATTGAAGCGAATTAGCATAATATTTATTTTGTTTAAAAGAAAGAGAACATTCTTTGTTCAGTCAGTAATGAATTGCTAGAGTTGTTACATAATATTCGTTATGATCTAGTCCTGAAAAATGGTCACACGAATCTAGACATAATTAGAACGTTGTGCTCCAACAAAGTCAATCTTATATATAAAAATGGAGAGCTATTTCCCGATGTCATCGCATCACGCCTAAACGGCTGGATTGATTTCGGTAATTCTTTTTTGTTGTGTAGGCTTTTATCAGGATATGGTTGTTTTAGAAGAAAAAAATTAAGAAAAACGCACGGAAAATCAGAAAATTAAAGAAAACTCTACGTAGGGAATCTAATATTATTTATTCTTAAAATATTTCCATAGGCCCTTACGGGCACTCGGAATAGTCAACAACATAAAAATATAGTAAAATGCAAACAATAATAACAATAATGAAATGTAACAAAGCAAAACAAGCATGTACAATGTACATAGGGTCTCAGAACATAATCCATAGAAGTTAAATAAAAGTGTAAAAGAGAGAGATAAGATCATGCATGGTGTAAAGGGCTATATTATAGCATTCGTCAAGTACTTTACCAATAAGTACTTTACCATACAATTATTATTCCAATTTTGAAATTTTGACAGGAACTGTCAGCTGTTAAATAGTTGGCGTGATTGACAGAATACGAATGGAATATGGATGGTCTAAAACAGATGCATCTGTCGGAATTATATTAGTCAAATGATAATTAACTCATCACCATACAAATTCGAATTCAATATTCATAGTTGTTAGGAACACAGGACAACGTCTGTCGGGAAAGCTAGTATGCAATAAAGATGAGACATTAACAAACATCTACATAATATTTTAGTCCGTTTATATATATATATTTTTGTAACAGCATCAATCATAGAAAACAAACGTAAAGGTCAGATATTAATATGCGAAAAGCCGTGCAAAATTCCAGAGAGCGTTCTTAAATACTCTTTGATAAATTAACATTAATATATTTAGAGCTATTTAAAAAACTTTATTTTTTTAAGATCTTCATACAAATTTTTCACAAAAGACAGTAAGCCATCTTTTGGAAACAAAATTACTCATGTAAACGTAGAATGGAATCTTGGTATTACTGTATGAAAATGTAATAAAATAATTGGAGATTGATTTGTTATACATATAAATGTTATTCAAATCTTATTATTCTCAATAAATAAAGATTTAATGCAAAATTTTGTAAAAATCATTCCTCCATTTTGAAATTGACATATTTTAGAAAATTTATGGCCATACTTTTTACAAAGCGTCGTAGCCACTGTAATAGATAAGTAATTATGTAGGTGCCTGATAAAATAATATTCTAATGTAGATAGGTATTAAATAATTTAAAAATAATTGTTGAATCATTTTATATTTCTGAAATATAAATAAAGTTTAAATCTTAAATTCATCGTTGAAAAATATTAAATTTAAAATCATCGTTGAAATTGGTATGAACATTCCATAAACAAACTGGTCGGTAAAACAGTAGCCGATAAATTAGATCATAACGTACAGTGAACTTGACAGAATTGTTGAGAGAAAGAAATAAAATTGACAATAATTGAGAATCTTTAAATGGCTTCAGGATTTTAATCAGTTTAATAAAACGTTTGTTTTATCCACATAATAATTTAGAAATATAATATTTGTATTGAAATTAATCACACTCAACAGCGGTATTACATTGTGTCTAAATTAGTATGTAAATAAACTCAAAACCACATTAGCTTATTGATTTTATCCTGCATATTATAAAAGTATTGTTAAAAATTTGGACTCATGGTCCTATTGTTGGTGTGAAAATTATTTTGAAAAAATATTCATAGGGTGTCATATACTTAACTTTAAACCAATCGTGTTAAAAGAAGTATTCTTCAAAGACAGCGGCCAGTAAGAGGTTTGATTGGAAGCCTTACTTGACGACCCTCCAAGGTTTGTGACAAATCATTCATCCTAGAATAAATACAATATTAGTATGATACGACATATAATATCATTTCATCTTCCACATAATTTTTGTTATGTAATATTGTGTACATTAATTAAAGTTATTGTAGGTATATAATACACCTATAAGTAGCCAAAATCAACACTCTTTTTATTACAGGTATTTTTTAAAAGTATTTAAATGAATAAAATCACAATGAAATCAATAACAATTAAGAAATCAAATTAAAAACATACAGTCATGGTTACATTAGATGCAAGGTAAATGCCAAATCATATTTTTATCTACATAATTCACAACAAAATATTTTATGTGCAGTTTCATTAATTTAATATTATAAAGTAGGTACCTACTTAGAAAAAAATAAACAGCAGCAATAATATTCCTATATTATAATTTATTCAATCTTATTCAAATTTCGAACAAAAATTTAATTTACTTTTTGTTTTGTTTACATCGCCTATGTGTCAAAATTATTGACAACCGTGAATCCATAGACTATGATTAAAATGAAATATTGTGAAAGATAATGATTTTTTAAATGTGTATTTTGTGTGAATAATATATTCTTAAAATTAATAAAAAATACTTACCTCAAATTACTTACGATACACACCTACGTATTTTTTACAAAACTTTTTTTATTATCCAGCCGAATTGCTCGAAAACGAAGCGCTAAAAAAGAAATATTTTGTTGCGTTGTCTATGCCCTATGGATTCATTGTCATTGACACTTCTTATTTTGTTGTCAAAAAACTAATTAAATAATACAAACGAATGAGATGTAAAAAACTTTCTATTTTTCTGGTTATTTTTTAATTATAAATAACAAACAGGAATATTAATGGACAATCTACTGGTAAGCATATTTATTTGTTTCAAAACAATAGGATATTAATAATTAGTTGACATTATGGTTATAATGTCATTGACAAATTTTTGTGTAACTATATTTTTTACAGGCTCGGCAGCATTTTCAACAATAACAACTAACCGGTGAATATCTAAAACGTAAAAACACATATTTCAAGAGAAGATCAACCAAAATCGGTATGTAACGTAGTATCTTATCATTATTTAATTCTATTAATTTTGTGTGTATAACTGTTACAGATAAAATTTTGAGTTCCTAAAAATTTACCAGTTCAATGAGGAGGAAAAATATTCAATGTTTCCAAGTTTGAAATGTAAAAATACAACTATTAAGTCATAATCAGTAATAATGAACTGGCTGTCATAAGGATAAGATATGCTGTGACAATACATAAAAACTTAACATAACAAAGACATCACGGAATCAACATACAGAGGGCGAGTTTCTATCAACTAACCCCGTTTTTTCATTTGTATAGGATTTTTTTTTCTATTTTTTATCTGTTAGATCTTACAATGACATATTGTCAAATGACTGAAATGAAATAAACAAAATTGTTTTATTCATAACCAGAAATATACTAAATGAAATAACATATTATGTTTTTCTTTTTATCAAACATAATAATATATTCTTTCAAAAACCACTAAAATTTAAAAATGATGCCTACAGCAAAAAGAAATTATGAGAATTCGTGGAGTTTTGTAAGTATTTTTACACAAGATATTTATGTTAATGTTAAAATAACTATCAAATAATGTGACATTTTAACTCAATTTACTTTATTATTATTAAAAAGATATTCTGTAAATTTGAGATGCAAGAAGATGACATGATGGTCTTATTAGCAAGTCAATTTCATATAAAATGTCCCACAATGTGCTTTATTCCATTTTTAAATGGAACATCAGTAATGAATTGTTAGAGTTATTAGTTGTTACAAATTAATCATGCTTCGACGTATAAGAATATCTTCTTCGTGTGGTTCTCCTAACTGAAGTTGGTGACCATCACTGCAAACTCTTCATGATTTTGAGACAGCCTTTTCTCAGAAGACTCTCTTCTGCTCAAAACCACTTTTTTCCTTGAATTTTAAGTTGGAAAAGGGAATATTTTTCATTTTATTTATTTAGATACATAAATAGGACAATACATTACGAAACATACACCAGTGAAGTATATACATTTGAACTTATTCATCACAGAGTAATGAGAATTTAGCCAAAGTACGAGGCATTGACAGTGGTCAGGAGCTCTTTTTTTACTTTTGTATCATTTCCAGGACTCTATAGACACCCTGTCAATACGTGATATGCTCAGCATTCTTCTATACAATCACATCTAGAGAAAATAATCAGTTTATGTAGAGCTAGATGCTGGTTTAAAACTTGACGTGCACCTTAAAATTTGTTCTTCAACAGTTGTGTGCATTAAGTTTTAATAATTAGATATCGACTGCTGATCATGAGGACCTGGGTTCTATTTCTGGAGGAATCAAAGTTTTTATAGATGCTTTCTTATGTAAAACAAAACATTGTTTCAGGGGCTACACTGATTATAATATATTACTACCATATTATTTATAGGAAAAGACAAGTTTCCTTTTATTATATACATAAATTCCATAGAAAGAAGCTTAACTCTACAGTCTTTAGAAAATTCATGCCTACTTTTAGTCAATATTTTTAATGAAGATAGATATTTTAATTGTTTCAGCAATTTTTATTATTTAGATTAATTAAGTACCTATAATTGATCAAATTTTGGAAATATAATCTACATACCTAATAATTCAGTAATGTTTGTTTATTTATTATTGTATATTTATATTTTTGTATATTGGAGCATAAAACCATAGGTTCTGCGTTGGATTTTAATTGTCATGGATCCTTGCAGGTATATTTATGGTAATTCATGTCTACTTTTAGTGAATATTTTTAATAAAGATAGATATTTTAATTGTTTCAGCAATTTTTATTATTTAGATTAATTAAGTACCGTCATGTCGGGTGACTTTATCCCAACATTTGGAAACATTTCACTATTCACTTTGTGGTTTTCACTGTTAAGGATGTATCAGCTCCATATCATTTTGATAAAAACTAAAAGGTGCCCCAGTTGCAATACAATCATTTCAATAATTTTGACTACAAATATATATAAATATTTTTATTTTGGGCCAAAATATATCATCATAGAGGGTGACTTTGGCCCCCGTAAGTTCTGTGATAGAAAATGTACTTTTATTATACTTAAGCTAATGTCACCCGCCCAGTAGGTTCATACATAAACAACTCTTTTAATTATTTGTGGTCACATTTATGTACCACAACTGATTATGGCGGAAATATACAAAAACGGCAAATGCGTGGAGATTTGTGAACTACTAATGCCATCTATCGATTACACGCAAAAGTTTTTCTATATCTCTGATTATTTTGTATCGGCGGGAATTGCAATTTTATTATCATTTTGGGCCAAAGTCACCTGCTAGGGCTAATGTCACCCGACATGACAGTACCTATAATTATTGATCAATTTTTTGAAATATAATCTACATAATAATTCAGTAATGTTTATTTATTTATTATTTTATATCTATTTTTTTGTATATTGGAGCATAAAACCGTAGGTTTTGCATTGGATTTTAATTAATCGTCCTGGATCCTTGCAGGTATATTTATGGTAATCATAGATACAAATTTTTACAAAATCTCAAATATATTTACTGTAATTAATAAATTTCTAAAATTATAAAATCTTCATAGTAAAATCTCCGTAAACACAGATGGCCATCTTTTAAAAACAATATTACTCATGTAAATGCTGCTTAGTACCAAAATTTGACTGAATAAAAATGTATTTAAAAGATTCAAGATTGTTTTGAAATAAAACTAAATGTAATTCAAACCATATAAAACACATTTTATCAACATTGAAATGAAAGTTCAATTTTTACCATTCTACACATAGGTAGAGGGTGTAGCGAATATAGTCAAGACTCAAACCACATTGAGAGTAACACTTGCATATTAACGGAAAGTTTTCCCTTCTATTGAATAGTCAAATTGAATCAAGTATGAGATGTAACATATTATTATACTGCAGTTTTTTCCATGTGTGTGGCAGAATTTTTCTTCTTTCTTTTTTATAAACATTAAAAGTGTTATTCTTCTCTCTTTTTATGAATTGTGAAAGTGTGATTCTTCTTTTCCTGTGCTTATGTCAGTTATAGAGGTCTGTTAAGCAATGAGAAGCTTAATACTTATAAGTAGTCTGTGGAGGCTAGACTAGAACCTGTTTAATTACCTACCGATCAATCCTGACAATCGGAATTAAATACTTTATTTTTTCTGGAATTAAATACGTTAGGCAAGACGGGTATAAGCTAGTGAATAATAACCGACCTCGGTAGCCTAGTGGCAAAGGCTCCGACTTCAGATCAAGAGGTCCCGGGTTCGATTCCCGGCCGGGTCAGAAATTTTCAATGTGTTTTTTCACTTGAAATTTCTACTCGGGGTTGGAATCCTGTCTCAGATTGGACGGGACCGGTTGACTAGTAGACAATGCTTCAAGCATTAAGTTCCGCCGGCTATACTGACACCTATGTATAGAAGAGTGTTATTTATTTATTTATTTATTTATTTAATAATAATATTCTGGCACCAAATACATGGCAGCAGTCGTAGTCTTTAAATTTGGTTGCACTCTTGTTCTCAATAATTTCCTACTTTTATATTTATATATCATTAATTATCTACTATACTAAGTATAGATTAGGTTATTATAGCTTATTAGTGTTTATACTACCATATTATATAGGTATAGGTACCTTAACCCGTTTTTTACCGTGGGCCCCATTTGGGGATCGTTTCTTTAAATCCTGCCAGCAACACCATCTAGGAGTTTTTAATATATTTTAAAGGTAGATATCATCGAGAAAGAGTGCTTCTTTACATAGGAATACATTTTATAACTTTTTGTTAGTATTTTTAGTAAAAAAATAATCATCGAAGCTTAATTTTGTGGATAATTTTTTCGATATATCATTGAACCAATTCACATCTGATTTTGAAAGGTTAAATAAATTAAATTTTTACTTTTTTCGTTTAAAAGTGATAGAAACATGTATTTTAAGAAGAATATTCATATTTTTAATTTAAAATAATATGTGAGACTTTTTATGTACAAAAAATAGAACGATCCCCAAATGGGGCTCACGGTAAATAGCGTGTACTAAAATCAGTATGGGTAATGGTAACAAAATTTTCGTTTTGATTTTATTGCTATTTTGGGCAGCATTGCACTTTTTATTGAAGAATCTTGAGAATTATATGGATAAAAGTTATTTTTATGATATTGAAGAGTTACGAGAAGGTGTGCACTTGGTTTTGTTGCCGCCTGGTGATGTGGATGGTTTGTCCATTGAAAAAGTTTTGACGAAACAATAATGGAAAATATTTTTCCAATGGCGCAAGGGCTTTTGAAAAACATAGATACCTAAATGAGCGTACATAAGGAGAGGGGGATCTGGGGTCCACCCCCCCCCCCCCTCTAAGTATTACGCGCCCAACATTTTATCCATTATTTGCCTTAGCTTGAGATTTAAATAATCGAATATGTAACAACCAATGACAATAATTCATTACTGTTATTCGATTTTTACGAAATCATTACAGACATATGACCGTCTTCTACTGTTACATATTTCTAATGTTGGCACAGTGTGATCACATTATGTTAACAACGTTCGCCATAAGGTGGTAATGTAAGTCTCCGAAACTCCTAATCATGAGAATTCTCCACATGTTCAACATATCGAAAAATATCATGTAGGTATGCAACAAGTAGATATTTAATAATTAATGAAGTAGGTATAGAGATAAAAGTTGGAAATTATCGAGAACAAGAGAGCAGCCAAATTTAAAGACTGCGACTTCTGTCATGTATTTGGCGCCAGGATATTATGACTATATCAATTTCTGTTCCAACCAATGTTAACAGCTTTCACTATTCAGTTTGTCAAATTCATTAATCATGGAAATTTTTGATTTTGATGTTTATTGTGTAGCAAAATATATTGACGTCATATGTGTGGTTTTAGTTAAGAATGATCTTTAACGATGATCTTTAAACGCTAGTAATTTTTATATTGGTATCACTCGTTAAAAAAAAAATGTTTACTTGTAATACATTATTACCTAATTCAAAAATAAATTGTTAAATTATGTAAATCTCGCTACTAGGTAGGTATATTTTATTTTATTATGCATCAATAATTAATTTGAAAAAATAAATTGATGAGACTTAACTGATGGACGCGTATCAAATATCAGTAGGTAAATTTAGATGAACCTTGATATCAAAACATTAAATAACTTAAATTGCCTTGTTGTTTTGAAACATTACTTGGTACTATTTAAACCTCTTTTTACAGAAGTTATAAAATTTTTATTATATGTAGGTATATCAAACCTAGGTATTAATTTATTAATATAATTAGTTGGTATTATACGCATAACATCAACAAAAGCCTATCCAGGAAGTTATGTAAACATATCGTAAAATGTTTTTTTTTTGTTATAAAAATGGGTATTTAATTTGTAAAACAGTGTCTTAGGGCCATTGGTATTAATTATTTTCCATTCCTTACTAAACTAATGTTAGGATTTTTTATAAGATATCATCTTCGCCCTCGCCCTTGATCATTATTTGGGGTCGGCTCTCCTTGTCCTGTTGCGCCAAAATTGTTTGTCCAACGCCATATCTGGCTCCACTTCGCATTCTTTTAGGTCCTTATTGATGCTCGACAACCATGTGGTCTGCTTGGTCTCCTGGCTGGAGTTTCAATGTCCATGGCTCTCTTGTGGTCGTCTCATAACATGCCCATACCATCTAAGCCTGTTTTCCGTTATCTTTTCGATTTTGGGTGCGACCTTGAAACTTCCTCGGACATGGACATTATTTCTAACTCTATCGAGTCTGGTTACTCCTCCAGCCCATCTGAGCATCTTCATCTCTGCAGTGTGCATGCTTTGTTGGTGTTTTTGTTTCAATGCCCAACATTCAGATCCATATGTAATTGCGGGTCTTACTGCGGTCTTGTATACTTGACCCTTTACTCTCACTGGCATTTTTGTATCACACAGTACTCCAGAGACGGACCTCCATTATAGCCATCTATTTTTTATTAGATAAAAAAAAGGTAGGTATTATTAAAAAATGACTCAAACACACAATGCCGTAATATTTTTATCAGAAATTAATTTTATTTTAATTCCCACAGGATTAAAAAAAAATTGAAGGTGTCAAAATATGTAATAAATAACTTAAAGTGTTAGTCTCTCCCTTGGTGGTCCATGTAGTACATAGGTACCTACCTATCTAAGTATTTACAATATCTATTCAATAGAGTTAATAATTATTATTAGGTACACAATGATTTATCAATTTATTCAATAAGGAAAGTTCACTTATAATAATGTTCTTTTATTCCATAGAATTATTCTGTGGTGGCATGGTAAAAGGCATTAAGTCGCGTTTTTCAGCATTTTGAGTTATATGCGCTACATCATACAATATCACAAACAGAACAAAGTTCAAAAACATAAGTTTAAAAAAATCCACTTATAAAGGATTAAAAAGCATTTTTTCATTCCGGCATAACTCAATATTAATTTTATTTGGCAAGGTAAAACGACGCGCGTCGAATTTTGTCTACCACGAAGTAAAACGGTGTTGTC
Source organism: Mystacides longicornis (assembly GCA_963576905.1). NCBI lineage: Eukaryota > Metazoa > Arthropoda > Insecta > Trichoptera > Leptoceridae > Mystacides > Mystacides longicornis. The sequence goes on along the minus strand of OY756439.1, from coordinate 2,248,571 downwards.
TATGATAGAGCTGCCGTGAGAAGCCGTTCTTTTAAAAGTGAACCTTTTTAAAATGTGTTTAAATAATGTATTTTGTGAACTTTGTGGCAGGTAACTTCCTTATCTGTCAACCAATCTGTTTACAACTTTCTTTGTTTTATTGTTAAGCTATAGACAATAGATCGGTAATACTATCTGCATATTATTATTTTTTTAAATATTTTTCATTGCTATTTTTATGCTATTATTAATACCTAATTTAAAGAAAGTCGTGCTAGTGCGAACTATTATATCAACAACTGATGACTGATTATACAGTTCGATTTTAAAATAGTATGAACAAACCACTACGGGCTTACGACCATCTTCTAATGTTATTTCGAAGGTTGGATTAGTGTGATCACTTTACGTTAACAACGTTCGCCATTAGGTCGTAATGTTCAGATTTCCGAATATTCATCTGGTTTGCAATGGTTTGATGTTGGAACCTCCCCTGCGCATGATTTTGTGCAGCTTCTATGACCTCTTCCGAAACCGTGTATAAATTCCTCAGCTCTGCTTTGAAGGATCGGTACATTGTGAGAGAGGGTTATCTTAACAAAGGTAATAATACCTATAATAAACTAATTTCATTTTATTATTCAAAGAATATTCTTCATTTATTTCTTAACAATATTACATTCTGAGCAAAAAAATATACCTACTGATGTTCAAGGAATGCTATGCTAGAAAATAATAATAGGTAAGCTAAAAAAAAACTACTATTTATTAAGAATAAAATGTAAGTGTTGAAAAATAATAAATTAGCATGTGGTAGAGAGTAACTGGGTATATTTCCTTGTAAAATTTGACCTAAGTACAAAATATTTCAACCTATGAGCCAAAATTGTCAAGGTAAAAAGACACGCATTATAAATAAAGCATATAAACAAAGAAATATTGAAGAAATAAATATGAGTTATCGTAAAGTGAACCCTTTTTAACAAAGTAAATGCATCAAAATTAATCTATTTTATTTGTATTAAATAATATTTGACAAAAATGAAACCTCTTAAAATACTGACAAGTAAATCCGCCATACTGAGAAATGTCATCCCACTGACTTAATGTCTTTTACCATGCCACCACAGTATTGTATTATGTACTTAATTTAAGTTTTTTTAAACATGCAGTAAAAATTATATAAAAAAATCTCTCACATCAGCCGTACTAATAGAACGCAATTCATCGACTAAGCGCGGGATAAGCGAATCACCTACGACTCAACTCCCAAATTGAATGTCAAACTAGCATGGTACTTCAATTTCTTACACTTAGGTTTAGCATTCCAATTGGGACATTGTCGTCGAAGATTTGCTTATTCCGCACGTATTCGACGAATAATGTTCTATTACTACGACTGCCTATGTTTGGCTGTTTCATACCTTCGAAGCAGAACGGAAAATTTTGAACCGGAATCGGAAAATTAGAGCTGGAGTAGAGTACATTTTCTTGATTGTTGATATGGACACTAATCTTTCATCGCCCATTAATTAGTTCTTGTTTCCATGGTGTCCAATGTCAACCATAAAAGAAAGTAGCCTATGCTTTATTTCAAGATTTGGCTCAATGTTCATTTGGTCATTGAGCTTAGAAAGATCTAGAACAATGAAGGGCTCTTGTTACCTCCCGATATCCCTAACTAGATTAAAAAGTCAGTAGGTACTTATATTAACAAATACCTATAGATAAAAAAAATGAAACTGTGTAATATCTCTTAATAATAAATTTTGTGCAATTTTGATGTTAAATACTGTTTTTCTTTTATTTCAGGTAAGAATCGATTGATTTTCTGCAATACAATAAATGCATCACAGCCATTCTATTAAAAATGTACAACACACATTGTTCGCGTAAGTACGTATATTACTTGTATTTTAAACATTTTAATTATAACAAGCTGACCCGTGTTGCTTAACACATTTAAAAGATTATTTATTTTCAAAGGTGACTATATGTATAGGTATTATCTCTATTATTGAGATATTATCAACAAAGGTACTGTAATTAAAGCAATTCTATTCTAACGAATATGTAACAACTAATTACTCTAAGAATTCATTACTGATGTTCCATTTTTAATGGAACAAACCACTGCGGGCTTACTAACATATTCTACTGTTATTTCGAAGGCTGGCTTAGTGTACTTAATAACTTTAGGTTAACAATGTTCGCCATTAGAAGGTAATGTTTAAGTCTCCGAAACTCCTAATCATGAGAATTCTCGAAATGTTCAATAAATCTCATGTATACAACAAGTAGAAATGAATTAATTAATGAAATATAGAGATAAGAGTTGGAAATTGTTGAGAATAAGAGAGGAATAAATTTAAAGACTGCGACTGCTGTCATTTATTTGGCGCCAGGATATGAATGAATATATATCAATATTTGTTAATGTCTCATATTTATTGCCTATTGGCTTTGTTACAGTCTTCTGTTCAAAGATCAGCGGTGATTATAATCGAACAATTTTTATTTTGTTACTGGGGGTGTTTTGCACTGTGAGTTGTAGTGGTCTGTTGTGCTTCCCCTGCTTGCTCATGGTGTTTCCGAATTAGAGCTTCTCCATTAATTCCTGACGCTTCAGAACGTCCGGCATTCGGAGGGTATCCAAGGCGGCAAAGTCTTCCACGTCTATTCTGTGTTTACCAAAACTTCTTGCTCTTGCATAAACTACTGCATCGCAATCTGTAAGTAGGTGGTAGGGCGTTTCTACCCCTTGAACAGGTAATAATTATTTTAAATAAAACTTTGTTTATTTCACTTATATTATTTATTGGCAGAGGCCTTTCGGTCACAGGACCATCTTCAGTGCCGCAAATACTTAAACTAAAACAAAAGAAGCGGATGTCATAGAAAAAATGAAACATAGACATATAATTAAGCTATTAAGAGAATCATAGACAAAAGAAAGTTGTATAAATAGACAAAAAGAAGTTAATTTAAAATAATTAAGTTATTTAAAATTATTATTACCTGTTCAAAAATGGGATTTCACAAAGTTTCCGCCAGCAACATCAATAATTTTTCTACCCCTTCTTTGCATAATCTACAGGTTCCATCATCTTTTAATCCCAGCTTCTTCAGAGTTCCCTAAATCTGCAGTGACCCGTTAAGAAGTCTGTTAAGGTTTTAAGACCCTTTTTTACTAAGGGTCAAACATGTTTGGTTCTTCTGGATATATAGTCCGGGAAGGTTGTTACACTGTTCTTCTCTTTCTTACCTTCCCTTCCTGCTTATCATTCTCTTCGCGGAAGAATCTGTTTGTTAGCCCAGAAAAAGGTTCTGGTCCAACTTTTGTGTGTTTCTGCGCCTCTTTTCGCTAGCCTATCTGCTTGTTCGTTGCCTTTCACCCCGATATGTCCCGGGACCCAGAAGAGAGTGACATTATTATTCTTGCTTAATTCTTTTCGTTTTGATAGGCATTCCCATAGCATTTTAGAAATGATTAAAATCGAACGTTAAATACCTAGCTGAATTGTCATAATAAACATACATAGATTACTCTTTTCATCTTCTTATATATAAAAATGGAGAGCTATTTTCCGTGATCATCGCATCACGCCTAAACGGCTGGACCGATTTCGCTAATTCTTTATTTGTCGTGTTGTCTTTTATCAGGAAAAGGTTCTTATGAAGGAAAAAAATTAAGAAAATTGCTTGGAAAATTAGAGAAAACTACGTAGGCAACCTTATTAGTACTATTTTACCATATCATTTTTATTTCTATTTTGAATTTTTGACAGCAACTGTGGTTGTTAGATAGTTGGTGCGATTGACATAATTCGGATGGTATATACTTGGTTTAAAACAGATGCATCGGTGGGAATAACATTGGTCAAATGATAATTAATTCATCATTATAGGTACAAATTCGAATTCAATATTCATATTTAGGAACACAGGACAACGTCTGTCGGAAAAGCTAGTACCTACCTACAAAATAAATCATCCAAAAAAAAAACATTATAAAAAATATTAAAATAGAAATCAGCGTATCAAATTTATAATAATCATAGCTGACTTTATTATGATGTTCCCAATGCATGATTAATTACTTCGGCTCAATTAAATTAATTTTTATTCATGCCAACATCTTAATCAGTGTTATTTTTTTTAACATACAACATCGATACGTACTTGAACTTGAGTTTTATAAAAAAAAAATACTCACGATCGCCGTAGGAAAAAATATTAATGGACACATATTTGAACCATCCGATATATTATTTACTATCCAATATAATGTAGTTTGTTCACAGACGATCTTTTAATTCGAATTCTTCATCTTCGTTTCTACGACAAAGCCTCGATGCTCACCGGACCACTGCATGGCGACTTCTTGAAATGAAAATGGCGTTTCTTTCTCCACCTAACGTTACTACTCCCACTCCGCTTACCCACCTACGCGCTCGAAAGTGAGTGTTTGAAACTAGAGAGTCCATTCTGCCCCATCCTGTATTATTATCTGCGACACAAGAAATTATGATTAAAAAATAAGCGAATTAGTGAATGAAAAGAGTAGAAAAATAAAAACCAATTGTAATATCTATCTAGTTCAGTGATCAAACAATTGAATCAAAATTGACAAAAACCTAATTGATTATTTTTATTGTAATAGATTCATTGAATTTTTTCCGGAAACCCGGTCATCTTCAGTAATCTTCACATGGACGGAGTTCCAAAAAAGACGTTTAACCGATATAATATAACGAATATGTAACAACTAATGACTCTAACAATTCATTTGTGATGTTCGATTTTAAATTAAACAAACCACTACGGGCTTACTGTTATTCTACTGTTATTTCGAAGGCTTGCTTAGTGTGGTCACTTTACGTTAACAACTTTTGCCATTAGGTCTCCGAAACTCCTAATCATGAAAATTATCAACATGTTCTACAAATTGAAAAATCCCATTTATAAGTACGATAAGTAGATATTTAATAATAATTAATGAGATATACTCAGTGATAAAAGCTGGAAATCATTGAGAATTAGAGAGCAACCAAATTTAAAGACTGCGACTGCTGTAATTTATTTTGCCCCAGAATATGAATATATCAATAATTTTTGTAATGTCTCATCTTTATTGCCTATTGGCTTTGTTATTATTGTTGTACCTTGAAGTTTAAACCCAACTAGTGTCACATTTCAATTCAGCAATATTTAAATAATTGACTTTAAGTTGTTTTGTACGGTCTTCCGGATTTGTCAAGTAATACGTGTAATCTTGTAACCAGAGATAATTCAATATCCATAAAATCATATAGGTAGACACCCCAGTATTACTAATTTGTAAACCCGGCGGACTTACTCGCGGTCTGCCATACTCGACTAAACAACAGATTTAATTAATCGCATTAGTTTTGACAAGTCAGAGTGACGTTACTAATTTCGTATAAACCTATAAATTAATATATTATGAATTATTTGAAATTATAATTTTCTAGTAATCATATAAATGCAGAAAAGCTAGATGAACAATAGTTAGTGAAGGTATTTCCACGTAAATAAAATCTGTGAACTATGCAAATTCTTTGGATATTTTCCGTAATTTATAAAGAATTTCAAAATCAATCTTGAAAGTGCATCATTATTGATCACTTTTTATAATTTTTATTATATACGACCAAAATATAAAAAGCGTCGGCGTTTAGTGTCGAGATGAAATTTAACCCATTTTTCGCCACTCATATAAATCCTTTAAATATATGTTTGTAACTTTGATATATTTTTAAAACAGGTATGAATTAACTATTTTTGTCGAAAAAAGTAATATTTTTTTTCTCATTTTGGAAATATAGAATGTTGCGTTTGCGCAACGTCAGCGTAAAGGGGTACTGTGAAATTTAGTACTACAGAGTTATTACACTTTAATTTTTTATTATTTTTATTTGATTTACACATTTCTACAAATAACAACAAAAAGTTATAAAATGCTTAAAGTTATTAAAATTTATCTAGTTAGTAAAATAATTTTTTGTTTTGTGCTTTATGGAAATTTTTGCTGCACTTTGCATGAAGATAAACGTTGCATCTACCACAAATAAATATCGTTTGGGAGCCACAAACTTTGCATCTTCTTCGGTTTTCTGTTCTCTTGATAAAGTGTGATGGCGATGGCACAGATGAACGGCAAGAATCTACAGAAAAGCTGCTTGGACGCCCTGTCGCATACTGGCCAGATGTGCTTGAAGCCTTCATAAGACTTGTGGCTACAGTTCGTTTGAAAATTAAGAATGGCGTTTTTTCTTCCGGATGAGTTATCACGTATAATCACCAAGCATTACATAAGGCAACGTCACAAAAGTTAGAGAAAATACTCCACCACCATATTTATGGGGTCATTTGGGTTTTGAATCAGATTACAAAAAAATATTACGATTTGACCACCTAGGCCATATTCCATCTTACTGTTTCCAGCAGATTTCCCCGTATATACATCAAAGGCAAAAATATAGCCATCATAAGATGCCATTGTCGAAGATTTGAATCCAAATTTAATCGGCTTTCCATGTATGTACATTTTTGAGCTATGCATTCCACGATAAGGTATCATTTGTTCATCAATCGACATTGCATGAGAAAAATATCCAAATTGCTGAATTTTTTTATTCAGGATTGACAAAAACGGACGTACTTTATATAGTTTGTCACTGACATCCATTGTAGAATTATCTGCAAGGTGTAAATTTTGTTTCACAATTCTGTATTTTTGCCTACTGAAGCAAGAGCTGACAAATGGATTACATAAATCCTCATCTAACGACCAGTACATCTCCTCCTGTGGAAGTTTGTGGTAGCCACTATAAAAAAGAAACCCAACAAAAGTACGAATATCGCACATATGTAAATTAATATTTCGATTTTTTTGTTGGGCGTATAGAATCGACTGTCTCAAAATCAGCTCAAAAACTTCTGCGTCAAAAAATAATTTAAAAAAATCAGCCATTGTTTTACCAGCCAATTGATTCCGTAAGTGTTCTCTGTCTTCAGCTTCGTTGTTTTGAGGTGCAGCATTATAGGATGGATGAGTTTTTCTCCACGTTGAAGCGATAGGTAAGCTTTGTAAATCCTCTTCCATTGTTCCAATGAACCAACGGTATCTTTGAGTTGTCTTTCTTCCATCACTTCTCCCAAATCATTTTCATCAATGTCTTCCTCATCTGTCAATTCTGATATATCAGGAGGTAGCACAACTAATTCTTCAATCTGATCTTCATTATCGCTATCTTGATGTTCAGTAATGTATAAAGCGGCTTCTTCGGCGGTAAAAAAATTCTTGCTGTGACTCATAATGTCGTATCTAGGAAGAAAAATAAATCTGTGATATCCAACTCATAGCACCCCTTTACGCTAACGTTGCGTTTACGCAACGCCATTATAAATCTTTCAATATATGTAACACTAAGTGGAAATATGTGATTCAATGTATTTACATGCAAAATGTATGCTTTTCTTATAACAAATCTAGAATATGAACTAAAAATATGTTATGGATTTTTAAATATTGAAATTTATAATTCGACATACCTGAGTTACGAAATATGTGTATCTTCAAAGCAGTCCCGACACAAACTAAAGAAACAAATGTGTGTATTTGCATACCTGGGATGATAACGGGATCTTGTTTATGACATAAACAAAGAGATTTTGCCCATGCGAAAACAATAGAACTAGCACTGGACACTTTTATACCTATTGCGTTAACGCAACGTCAGCGAAAAATGGGTTAAACTGTTTTATGCTTGTGTTGCCCATTCTCCTGTATTACGGGTGTGAACTGTGAGTCCTGGTACGTAACCAAAGCACAGGTCCAAAAGTCTGCGTTTGAGTTGTAGTGCTTCAAGAGAATTTCGGGTATGAGATGATTCCACCGCATCACAAACGACTCTTTACGACGGCGCAAAAACGGAGGCCAATCATTTCTACCATTATAAATGTGGCTGGGACATGTGTTCAAGATGCCGAATGACAGTTGGCCGAGAGGAGCGCTGTTCTTCCACCTATCAGGGTCCCGATGACGAGGAAGACGCTCCCACACCGTGTTCCGTTCCTTGGAAGCAGATCTGAAGGATTAAGGCATGGTGTGGGAAGAATTTCCCATTCTCCCGTATGGGTGTGAGTCCTGGCACCTGACCAAAGCCCAGGCACAAAAAATCTAGCTGAATATGAAATGAAGTGCCTCAGGAGAATTTTCGGTATAAGATGGTACCACCGCATCACGAACGACGCTACACGCCGGCGCACCCAGCGTGAGCTCATCTCCTCTACCATTATGGGAAGGAGATGGACTTTGCTGGAATGTGTTAAGGATGCCGAATGACAGTTGGCCGAGAAGAGCGCTGTTCTTCCTCCCATCAAGGTCCCGAAGACGAGGAAGACCTTCTCACATTGTGTTCATCTCCTTCGAAGCAGAGCTGAGGGATTTGGACATGGTGTGGGAGGAGCTCATAAGAATTACGCAAGATCGAGCGCAATGGAGGGCTCTTGTTGCCTCCCTATAGTCCTGAGTGGGGTGTGAAAGGTAGCATTGATTGATTGTGGGAAGAATATACTAGTACACATTTAGTTATTATTTCTTACATTGCGTGTATTGATACATTTCTTCTTCTATCTAAATCTCTCCTTCGAAATAATCTAATGAATTTGTTAATAAACTTTGACGAACGTACTAAAATACTCGAAAATATTTTGTTTCAACCTTATTCAATCTGAATTGATTGACAGGCATAAAGTTAGTTTGAAAGGATTGTTTTGACATGTGTTCGTGTGTCTATGTCTATGGTACCTATCGACGAATGAGTTCTTGGTTTGGTTTTTTAGCTATGGTATTAAATTACCCAACTGTCAATAATTAATACTTACCTATTTATAATTTATGGATATACCAATTTATGAATAATTATAACATATTGTAAAATAGAATTTATATAGGTTGATAGGTTTATCTATACTTTAATACGTGAAGTAAAAACATTGTGACCATTTTTACGAAGATTGGAGTATGCGAAGGGAGGAGTATGAAATTTTACACACTTGTAGTTTATAACAAAGAAAAAGGAATGGCGAATGCTAATAGTTTTTTGTAAATTATTCATAAAAAGAGATTAAATCAATAAAAAAACATTACAAACACTAATTTTTAATAATTATGTATTCGACATTGACATAGACACATATATTCTTTTGTTAACTAAGGTCCAATTGAAAATAGATTAAAATTATTTGTCTTTAAAAATATAAATATAGAAAATAATTTGTTCATATCAACATTTTAAATTTGACGTATCCATGTCATTGTTTTTGAAAGAAAATTGTGAAATAGCGCTCTCTTAGTCTTTGACAATAAAACCAACAATAATATTCAAACTTAAATAAGCTGTTATGGTCGAATTTCGAGCACTGGTCGACCACTTTTGTTAAATAATATAAAAGGGGCATAGTTTCATCAAACGCATTGCCGTTTTTGAAATCAGACAACTTGGAAATATTTGAATTTGATTTCTCGCTTGTACAAAACCAACAAGATGGAAAGATAAATGTTTTTTGTCGCTACGGTAACCATAAAGACATTGTTCTACAGTGACAAAATTCAACGCTGTTTATAGTAGTACCTTATTCCTGCGAAAAAAGACCATTTCACCGACCCCTTCACCGCCGTAACTCATAAACAAAAAATGTAGCATTAATTAATTTTGAAATTTTTCTTCCAAACGTCGCATATTATAGTTGTACTTTGTCGAAGCAGTCGAGAGTTCTTCGGATTTTTTTCCTTTTTAATATTTATTTTGTTTCCTCTGTACCTAATATTATGTCATATATTAAAAATCATAATTTGCAATCTGTAAGCTTATTGTATCCTTTTGACAAACCCTTACGACAGGCATACCGTATTGTATGTAGTTCTCGTATTTCTCACAATATTATGAAACCAGCATTGATCTTAAAAATACTTTCCTTGTAGCTCGGACTGACGTGTCTCATTTTGCGACATTATTACCGAAAATACCTCACCTGAATGACTGATATATTCCATGGACTTTGCAGCCAACAAAGGCACCTACAATAATGTTGTTTTCACTTTGATAATGTTCAATGAAAATACCCCCATAATTTTACCGATTTTTTTTTGTGATGATGATAGATCACACCAACCTCGGTAGCCTAGTTGTACTAGCGTGGACTTCAGATCCGAGGTCCCGGTTTCGATTCCCGGTCGGGTCAGAGTTTTTTCACTTGAAAATTCTACCCGGGGTTGGCCTGTCTCAGATGGACGGGACCGGTTGACTGGAAAAAATTGCCTCAGGCAATAAGTTCCGCCGGCTATACTAACACCTTTGTATAGAAAGTGTTATATTATATTACTAGTTTTTTAAAGGCGCCCGTGGCGCCCACCTATGGCCTTTTTTATGCAAACTTTACTTTCTCATAGCATAGCTGTGAGCATTCACATGTGAGACTTCAAAATACTTGGTTGATTCAACTCTTTATGAAAACTCAAATACCTACAACTTAAACTTTTAATTACAAACTGTACATTCAAATAGCTTTTGGCATGTGGGTATTTACCGATTTGATTGATTAAACTTTTTCATGTAAAATTTGCATTCGTATTGCCGAACTCTTATATGAGACTCTAAAACACTTGATTAATTGAATTCTTCATGAAAACTCAAAAAACATCGTGAACTTTTTATAACAAACTTAACATATGTATGGCTTTTCAACGTTATGAATTCACATGAAAATCTTTAAAAAATTACTTTAGGTGTGTAAACTTTTTATTGAAAACATGACATTCGTATGGTTTTTCTCCGCTATGATCTCGTGTGTGTGGATTAAAGATTCGTGATTTGGTAAACTTTTTCATGGAAACTTTGTTTTCTTATCGCCGAATTCATATGTCAGACTTTAAAGCACTTGATTAATTGAATTCTTCATGAAAAATCAAAAAACAACATGAACTTTTTATAACAAACTTTACATATGTATGGCTATTCAACGTTATGAATTCACATGAAAATCTTTAAAAAATTACTCTAGGTGTGTAAACTTTTTATTGAAAACATGACATTCGTATGGTTTTTCTCCGCTATGATCTCGTGTGTGTGGATTAAAGAGTCGTGATTTGGTAAACTTTTTCATGGAAACTTTGTTTTCTTATGGCCGAATTCATTTGTGTGACTGTAAAGCACTCGATGATAGATTATAACTATTCATGATAATATAACTATTTATAAAAATGCAAAAAAAAAACTTTTTATAACACACATTGCATTAGCAAGGGTTTTCTTGGCAATGAAATCGCGTCTGTGAGTTAAAGATCTGATTTGGTAAACTTTTTCATACAAACTATGCTTCTTTTGGCCGAATTCATATGTCAGACTTTAAACAAATTTTGAACTTTTTCTAACAAAATATGCATTTAAATGGCTTTTATCATTTGATTGATTAAACTTTTTATGGCAATGGTTGCATTCGTATGGCTTTTCTCAGCTATGAGTTTCAAAACTTTTTATTGCACACATTGCATTAGTAAAGCGAAGTCCGGCTGTGCGTAAAAGTTTCCTGATTTGTCAATTTTTTGGCCGAATTCGCAAGTGATACTTCACAGCACACGGTTGATTGAACTATTTATGCAAACTTAAAAATGAAATTAAACTTTTTATTACAAACTTACCATTCAAATAGCTTTTAGCATGTCATTGGTTGTTTAAATTATTTGATTGATTGAACTTTTTATTGCATTCGTATGGCTTTTCTCCGATATGAGTTCGCATGTCATTCTTTAAATTACTTGAAACCGCAAACTTTTTATTGCACTCATGGCATTAGAAAGGCTTTTCTTCACTATGAAGTCCCGCTGTGCGTAAAAGTTTCCTAATTTGGTACACTTTGCTTTCTTATGTCTGACTTCGCATGTGAGCTTTTTAATAACCCAAAAAATTGTTTTTCTCTACGTCAAGACCTTTAAAAAAAGTGCTCAGCCACCAGGCATAATAATATCATTATGTTACTGTCAGTTGTCACTGCTGTCAGCCATATTGTATTAGAAGAACAATATTATTTGTCTTTAGTTGCGAGTGGCGCGCCATCTAGCGGCGTTAATGACATCAGTCAGTCAGGCAGTCAGTCAGTCAGGCAGTCAGTCAGTGTTCAAGGCAAATATTATATAGATAGATTTTTTCGGACAGATCTCAAAAAGAACTACGGAAAGGGTTCCATGCAAAAAATGTAACATTAAAAATACAAATTAAGACAAATACTAGTTGCCCATGCGGACTGCGAAGGGCAGAGAAGATTGGGTTAATTTTCAGAGCTGGCAGTACACAGCGTTTGTATAAAAATTGTTTTCAATTAATTATTTCACAATAAAGTTTATTTTTTTATTATTTACACAAACCATTGATCGCGACATTCAGTCATGAGACAACGAATTCATAGATCAAATCTTTGGTGATATAAAAGTTTTCGTACGCACAGCGTTTTGGAGGTCGTGGATTCGAATCCCACTGCCGATCATTCCCACTTTCACAACACAAGCCTTGCTTTATGGGTGTTGAAAGTGTATTTGTGTTCACTTTGGATGAGCCCAGATTCATTACAAAAATACATGTATTAACGTAGTGGAATTTCGTTATAATCATTGGTAATTGGATGTCATCCAATGATTATAATGGGACTTATCTAATTTATTATTGTCCTACAATTATTTAGACACATAATATGGAGACGATAACTTAGAAAGGCTCTTCATAAAAGGGAAGATCAAGAGCACCAGAGGTCGGGGTAGGGCTCCGATGAGATGGAGTGACCGATTGAGGGATGAAACGGGGAAACATTGTGGGAGGCCCTGTATCCTTTTGCTATCACTTATGTACCTACTATATTATGATGCGTCGACTGAAGAACAGGAATTTCTCGTTGAAAGAATCAGAATGTATAGGAAAAATCCTGTCTTCATTTCGAACTGTAGTTATGGATGATTCGATGAATTGACCGTCGATAATTTCAACGAAGTTCGAATTCCGGAAATTCATCGTTGGCCTACATGTAAATTCCCCTACCTCGGCTTTATATTCCCGTGTAAAATTGTCAAACCCTCAAATAAAAATGTTGTGTTTTATTGGTGGCTTCTTTTGTTGGGCACCCTCCAGGTAGCGGCACTCCACTGGCCCCTCCACGCAACGCACAATGGCAACATTTCAATCATAACAATACTGATGTGTCATTCTCGTGACGTACATAAGGAAATGTTCCAATTAGGAATTTTCAGCTAGTCCTAATCAACCTGGAAAATTATCAGAGTTTTTTAAACCTAGGTACTTTGAATTATTGGTCAAATTGTTAAAAATAAGCTTACATTTTAAAAGGTAAAAGATCTAGATTGCTTATAACATCCACATTTGTGCTTAAGAAGAAATCTATATTATAAAAGAATGTCGAGCTAGTGCGAACACTTATAACTAGAGATCATCTGAACAGATTATTATGATGATTGGTTTATTGGATTCTTCTCCGCTTCGGATGACAGAATAATTATTAAAAATTCTGGAAAAAAAATAATATAAAATTTAATATCAAAGTTAGTATGGAACGGATTTACTGACAACAAAGACGTCTGTTGAAAAATCCATAACACAATTTTTGGTAACCTACTCGACAACCATTAAGTTTCGCAACATTGCAAGATGATTTTTGACACAATTTCTTTCAAGCTTTCAGAAATATTTTTTCAACATTTAAACGCATCTTAAGCTTTTGTTTGTATAAATTACAAATATGAATTCAATATTCATAGTAAGGACTACTACAGGACAACGTCTGTCGGAAAAGCTAGTTATCATATAAATCTAAAATGTCTATTTTTAAATTTCAAAGTCCCTATGTTTTGCGTTTTGTCTGAATACCCTTAATCATTTACAAAATCTTAAAAAGATATTATTTTTTTTATCAATGAGAAAATCAAGGTATATGCAATTTGAAAATAAAAATAAGGGACCATAATATCAGGAAAATGAGAATTTAATTTATTCATCAGGGATACCAACAGAACGCTGAACAGCAAAAACAAAACAAAAACATGATACATAATCCTAAGTGCCCCAATAAACGTTATCTCTCGCATAGCTATTGTATTGATTTAGGCAGTTAGACTGGTTCAATCAACGTTTCCTCAGCATTGCTGTACGTTATTACCAAAAAATTGAAAAAATAGAGTGGTATGAAACCAATTCATTCGTTCTGTAGGTCGTAGGTTCATTCCCAGGTACCGACCATCTTCCTCTTTCACCACACAGGCTTCAAATACTGTGAAAAATTCAAAAAGTGTTCACTTTGAGTGAGCACAGAAAATATATAAGATTTCTTAAAATCACACCGCCATATTACATTCACAGTAAGAAGTGACGCAACCAAGCGATAGACCTTTCAAAATATGTCCACATTAAAATAGTTCATTTCTGTGGGACTAGTATGAGTTTTATCGAAAGCTAATTGCACGCAAATAAGCGTTTAGTGTTCTAAAATCAAACGATCGAATCATTCGATCATTTTAGTATGAAAATTTTTCGAAACCCTTTCGATGATCGTTTCGATATTCGATCATCGAAAACTTATACCTACTAGGGCTACACTGTAAACTAAGGTCAGACTTTGAAAATAATTTGTGTCATCAACGAGAACTGAACATTATTTTAAAAGAGGCAAAAAGTTAAGGTTCATATCATATCGTGCTCTTATTCTTCTTCAACTACCCTGCAAAGGGTAGACGTAGGTGGACGTTCGAGAAAGTAGCAAGAATTTCTGAACACATTAAATTTATTAACAAGCTAGTCATTTCCGTGATTGACGATTCGCCCACACACCCCGTGGCAGAGTACAGGAGTTAGAAAAGGCTTTACCTGCCATCAATCATTAGCAGGTAGACTCTTGCTACAACCTTTCGCAGGTACTACACACTTCTACTCCATCCACCATCGGTGTAACGTTTCAATCATTCATCACCTTCCAATCTAGAGCGCTGCTGTGCTCTTGTAGCGACGAACATAAATTTCAAATATTATTATTTATTGATTTAAAAATAGAACGTGTTCGGTTTCATTTTTTTTTTTTGTAATTGAACCGCTTCCATTCCAAAAATATCTTTCTGCAACTGAATAATTTGTATCGTTTTCCAACGTAATATACGATCGCAATAAGCCAGCTTTCTTATTTCTGAGACCTTTTTTTTACCCTTTTCCCTGATGATTATATGAGCAATGGCTTGTAAACTGAAAGAGCTGTATGACAGTGTAAGTTTTGATCGTAGAATACACCATTTTTGGGAGTAGGAACTATTGAGTGCATTCATAGCTTGGCCCTACTTACTATAATCCTAAGAAATCAAGAATCCATTGATTTTGTTACGTTAGAATATTTCTGCAATTTTTTATGCCCAAATTTGAGATCTACCTCATGATGACCGTCATATTGTATCCAAAATAGAACAAATGAGATTCTTTTTGATCTCCACTCATTGATATTCCACATCACACTCAACCTTTCATTCGCTTAGTGTCGTCCATACATGTGATGAAAATAAAGTAAGGCTGTCTAAATTGGATGTACAAAACCCTCATAAAATCGTCTTGTTCCGTTATATTCTATATCTAGGTGAATCCGATCTAGGCTACAAATCATCCATCTGTTGAAAAAATCTATCAACACTTTACCTTTGTACATTATTTGGATGATCATAATGTTTATCATAATACCCGCTGAGAGGTGTGATTCTATTAACATTAGAAGTTCGTATCTTCGATAATATGTTGTTTTTTTTATGTTACATTTACACAATGTTTTTTTTTGTACAATTGTGTTCGCGTTGGTGTGCTGTGTTAGTACATTCATTTATTTAATTATTTCATCAATTTTATTTAATATTTTTTTATGTCAGTGTTAGTACACCTTCACTAAATAGCTTTTTTTTGGATCATAATAAAATAAACATTCAATTCTTCTTTAATTCTGCTACAAAGTAGTATTGGTGATTGCAGATCATATGTGTATTATCTTGGCCTAGTCTTATAAGATCTTCACCACGAGGCCAAACCAAACCATTTTTCGTAATAATATTTTTGAGACATGAATCTCGTGTACCGTTTCATTATATTCTCTTTATATCATTTGGGCATGTGGTAGGAATGGATGCAAACTATTTGACAAAGTAAAGTTATAAGGCTGAATGGAATAGTATAAAAAGACGTGACTGACCGAAAAAAGCGCAGATCGAACGCATCGATTTAGTCCTCAACGAAGGCCAGCTCAGAAGAGAAATAGGAGAGGGTGTATGAGCAGTGGTATATCGGTGGAAGAAGCGAAAGAAGTATGCTTGGATAGAAAAGAGTGGAGGTACATTTAAATTAATATAGTTTTTTTTTTTTTATAATATGTACAAATTTGACGTATCCATGTCATTGTTTTTTTTAAAGAAAATGTTGAAATAGCTCTCGCTCAGTCTCTGACAATGGAACCTTTATTATGTTCAAACTTATAATTTGAATTTCGAGCAATGGTCGACTACTAGTTTAAATAATAGCGTGGAAATTTCTAGGAAGATCCCGTTATTTCATCAACTGAATGCAAAGTAAAAATATAACTAGTATAGAGAGGGCAGCCTCCGGGCAGCCTACCTGTAATCTTAGCTCGCCTATTCCGGATTGAGTTTCACTCCGACGTGCCCTACAGGTACTACGGACACAGGTAGATTGAACTGAACAACCGCCACATACCCCCGCTGAAGAATGGCTCGTTTTGAGAACTTCATAACAACCGAGCAGTAATTATAACACACATATCATTATACAAATAAAAGTGAGCGTGAAGGATTGTCAGTGGCGTAGCCACTATTAAAGGGGCCTAGAACTTCAATTTAATCGGCACCTTAGAAAGACCACCAGTTTTTACATAAGTCGGGCACAGTGGGACATGGTCTGCCTGGATTTAGTTAACCATGCATGTAAAATCTGGACCACATTGAATCGAATACTTTTTCTACAAGCTTGTAGTGGTCTGCAGAATGCGACTGTGGGGCGCAGAGACAGGCTGTGAAGCACATTGTGTCCGAGTTAAGGTTGAGAGCGTACGGAGGAAACTGCACTGATTCCTTTTTGTTGAATGAATTGGCTATTGAAAACATTTAAAACCTAGACTTGAACATACTAGAGCTTGCTCGTGCTATTGTTTTTATCATAAAAGATCCGTTAGTTGTGGTTATATTTCTAGATCAAGATGAGTTTGTTTTAGAAAATTTGGCGGCCATGATGATGATTTTGACATGGGGAAATAATTCGTTTGAAATGATTTGTAGATATATTCACTTCAATCGATTTAAGTACTATCGATTGGATTGGTTGAAATCGCCTGACATTACCCGCAAATTCCAAATTTTAGTTGATGCTAAATTTCAGCGGGTCTGTTAGGAAATTGTGGTATTTATAATTTAATTTCTACATTTAGTTCAGTACAATATTATTGATAGGAGTATTTTTTAAGCAAATAAATATATTAACACTTTTCTATACAAAGGTGTCAGTATAGCCAGCGAAACTTGTTGCCTGGGGCAATTTTTTCTAGTCAACCGGTCCCATCCTATGTTTCAAACCCCGGGTAGAAACTTCTAGTGAAATAAAACTTGTTAAAACTCTGATCTGACCGGGAATCGAAGCCGGGACCTCGTGATCTGGAGTCCACGACTATACCACGAGGCTACCGAGGTCGGTGTTCTTACTTCGAACGCATTTTTTCACTTTGAAATCTGTCTAACTAATCCAAGGTTATCTTACATTCATATTATGTACTTTTTTACTTTTTGATTAAAATCAGGGCCCCAATACGAGGAAGCTCCGCCACTGGCCGACACACCGCCTCATTATGATATAATCCCTCAGCGACTAATTAGAACGTTAAAACTATACACATTACAGAATATTTTAATTACATTTTCACGTAGAAAGATATAGCTGGTGTGAAGTTTATTCTCTACACAATATGTATCCTTGTACACCTACTTGCCTACCCTTCAAACACTTGACGAACCCATTGGGAACACGTTCTTTCATTTCATTCAACCTTATTTTTACTATACCAACTTTTTCCACGGCCATGTTGAAATAAAAATGTACACTGGAGAAGGCTTTGGTCTAAATATGAATATAAGTATGATCAAATTTTAGCCGAGACCTCATCCAGATGCGAGTCTTTAACTCAGCGGCAGTAATATTGAGAGGGTGAATCAATTAATTCAAAGAATATTTAACAACTAATGACTCTAACAATTCATTACTGATGTTCGATTTTACATTTTTCGATTATAGCATTATCACTCAAGATTTGGACCCTTACAAAGACATAAAACGCAGGCTAAAAGCCGCCCAAACATCCTTTAATAAAATGAAAAATCTCCTTTATGACGATAACCTCATCCTGAAGTTAATACACTGGATGGTCAAATGTTACGCGTGGTCAGTTTTGCTGTACGGCCTAGAGGTATGGACCCTCAAAGTTAATATAATAAAAATCGTCTCGAAGCATTTGAAATGTGGATCCATCGCAAAATGCTTAAAATAGCCTGGACCGACATGATCACCAACACAGAAGTCTTACGCAGAGCCAACACGGCCAGAAAATTATTCACCTCAATCATTCGTAAGACTTCGTATTTTGGTAACATAATAAGAGGTGAAAAATACAAGGTTCTGTTTTGTCTTCCAGCTTTACAGCTTCCTCAATACAGATTCTCCTCATTTGATTTTTCTCTGTCTTGGATTATTATTTCTGCTTCTATATGGAAACCAAAAATTCAAAAATCAGTTTCCTTGCATATTGTAGAAGGCGTCACAATAATATGCCTTTAGCGGACTTTAGCCATTCCTCGTTTAAGAATAAATTGTTTTCTATGTTGTATTTATTTCTACATAATAAATTGAATTTATAGCGCCTGATTTTATGTTTACATGCAATACCCCTGATTTTATGCAATTCTTATAAATATGACGAATTTTACACTATTTTAGCAAAACTATAGAAGAAGGAAGCTTAAAATAAATTATTAATAATGGCATATAATTCTGAAGTTTCAAATTCCGTTGTTGAGCGTAATAATATTACATCAAACTTAAGACGTATCTATTTTGTTTGTAAGTAACGTATCTTTTTGCTGTTGCAAACGTTTTAATATTCAAAGCTTTTGTATAAAGTTGAAACTTTAAACAACATTACGTTCTTTTCTCGTCCATAACTCACTCGATTCCACCCCCGATAAATAATTGAATTATATATTGTTTTGAGAATAAATGTAATCAATAAATATATTCTGTTTTTTTTTTATTCCTATATAAAAATATCACTGTGAATTTTACAATTATACATAAGTTATGTAGTACTTAGATACCCACGTGTTTTTATTATTTATAATTTTTTTTATAATCATCATCATTGGCACTACAGCCCATTGTGAGCCTCGACCTCCCTCAGAATTTTCTGCCATTCCCCCTGTCCATCGCCTCTTCCAGTTAGTCACCCCATTGCCCTGGAATACTCCTCCACGTCATCCATCCACCTCAGCCTTGGTCTTCCCACACTACGTCTGTCCTCTGGTTTTGTACTAACAATCTTCCTTGGAGTTCTGCCATCCTCCATCCGCTGGACATGCCCCAACCATCGAAGTCGATGTATTTTTTTATTATTACGTTGGGTTCGCCATAAAAGTTTACTAGTTCGTGGTTGTATCTGAGAAAATCATCGACTTCATTTCTTTATTTTACTAAAAACAATTCACCATTTAAAGGTGATTTGAATTTGTAATCTGCGACTAGATAGTAAGGTTCGTATATATAAGACCTGTGTACGACCCATAGCTACCTACGGAATAGAGGCCAGAGCAGACACTGCTAGAACAAAGTCCCGACTAAGAAGCTCCGAAATGAAAACACTGAGATGTTTTACCGGAAACACACTGCGTGATCGCATAAGGAATAACACCATCCGCAACATGTGCAACACGGAGGACATCGTCAAATGGGGAAGGCAACGAAGGCGACACTGGAAGGATCATGTGAATAGAATGTCAGACAACAGAACTCCTCGTGTCGCCCTTCAAGGCAACCCTGAAGGAAGAAGACCCCGGGGAGACCACCAAAGTGATGGAGAAATAGTTGGCAGACGACCTCCCAAGAGGCTGAAATGGCGGCACAAACAGATCCGCAGGATCTATGAAGAGTGGAAGAAGGAGAAGAAGAACAATATGCATGTCAAATTTCTTACATAGGTCCTTTTGATTTGTAACGGAGTGTTTCAAATGAGAAAGTTTCAAGTCTGTCTTTTTGTTAAAAAGCTTTACTTTATCTAGAAACTTGTATACTTAGTTACTTTTAGAATGAGAAAGAATGGCCTTTAGTCAATTAATAAATTCGCCTCTTTCCTCTCTGTCTGCTACTACTAATGGCCAATTAAAACAAACAAAAGAAATCCTTTTCTCGTCCCTATGCGTCTTTCCTCCATATCTTTTGTTGTGTGGACTGTAATACAAGATTCTACATTTTTATGAAATTGTCAACTAAGTTCTCTAATCTTCTTTTAGTTCATAAAGCTGACCTCGGTAGCCCAGTGGCATAGTCGCCGGCTTCTTATCAAGAGGACCCAGGATCGATCGATCTACTTGTGGTTGGAATTCTTGATTGGACGGGACCAATAATTGTTCAGCAGAAAATGGTTCAAACATTAACACTCAGTCACACAGGACAGGGAAACTACTGCTTGAGGTGCATTTGAATAATATCTTGATAAATTTGAAACTAGCGCTCCCGACAGACGTTGTCCTGTAAGTAGTCCTTACTATGAATATTGATTTCAAATTTGTAATTTATACAAAAAAAAAACGTTTAAATTATATATGTGAATGTTAAATAAATATTTCTGAGAGCTCGAAAATAATTTCATCAAAAAACTGCTTACCAAAAATTTTAATGTCAATAGTTGTCAGGTAAACTGTAATTTTGTTGTTATAGCATTTTTAATAGATGGCGGTAGCGTTGCAGGAAATCAGTTCTATACTAACTTTAATATTGTATTTTATATTATTTCTTACGCATTTTTCAACTTTTCAATAGTTAGGTATTCTGTTATCCGGAGCGGAGAAGAATTCAATAAACAAAACATCATAAAAATATGTTCAGTCGATCTCGAGTAGTACCTAAGTGTTATAGATATCTTCTCCTATCTATAGATGATATTCTTGACAACATTCCCTCTCAAGATAATATCATAGAAATATAAACTAATTTTATAGAAATTTTGGATAGTTTTTGTGACGATGTCTTATGTCCTAATGTTCAAAAACGAAGAAAAAATCCTTTAGGATAAGGGGAGGCAAATTTCCTTGCTGGAAAAACTAAGACAGTGAACAGGAAAGACAGCAAAGAAGGAAATTTTCTGGACAGCGCAAAACAGAAAGAAGTAGAAGACGATACAATAACAGGTATAATAAAAGTGTTTAGCGGGATTATGAACAATGTGTAATCTGTAATGTTCCACCGCGTGATTAACCCTTTAACTATTAGGCCTAATGTCAAATCACTCGATACAAATTAGCAGGGAGAACCCGTTTACACCCCCGTCCAACATCCCATAGAAAGGTCATCCTAGACACGGTGATCCCATTACGTAACGCCATACCACCGCTGTGTTATCGATTTGGAACAGAATAATACCTGGCTATTTCTAGAACGTCCCAAATACAGAACACTGCGGAACACGAGTTTTACTTAAAGATATGTGAGAAAAGAAATCTATACTGTTTAGGGTACAAATTAGAGAGACCGAAGCCATTGATCGCCTCATCCGTTAGAGCGTGTAAGCCCTCATCCTTTTTTTTTTTTTTTAATAAAATGCATCTGTTCTCACTCGAAGTGAACACAAATTCACTATTTTCGACTCTTTCACAGTGAACTACTTAAAGCTTGTGTCGTGAAATATGAAGATTGTCGGCACCCGGGATCGAACCCACGACCTCCGAACGATTCAGTAGGCAAACGCGGGGCTCTCATTTATCAGAGGACCAAAAAGAGTTTAAAATCTGAATACTAGAGTTACCATTAACAAGCGCGAAGAAGAAAAAACGTTCGAAATTCGAATGTTGTTGCGGCTTAGTAGCCGAGTTCTAACGTAGGTACCTACATCATACAGCTGATGTTCGCAACAAAGAAATTCGGTTAGTTTTATTAAAATTATGGATAAAAACTTAATAAGAATAAGAGGTTGATATGGGGATTTTAAATTATTACTCTTCAAAAAATAATAATCGATTGAGACAAGGGGGCTCTGAAATAAAGATAGGGTTTGGTGGGTTTCTAATATCTACTGAGGAGAAAGAATCAAGACAGTTTAATACATATATTGTGGCTCCGCGGTGGAAGCAAAAACAATCATTACACACAATATCAATTTACAAGAAATTCAAAATCTTTGAGTGTGAGAATTATTAGGTATTTGTGATATTAATTATTTTCCTTAAACATAAACAATCAATCAATTAGGTTAAGCGATAGCCGTTCCGCCCTTTCCCTCCCAATCCACCAGAGTTTGTGATCTTTTCTCTGACACCTTATTATCAAAAGGAGGGCATCTACTTCTTTCTTCTGTCTTCTATGAGCTCCGGCTGCTCGAAAATCAAAGGGTTGCGGACACTAATAATTAATTTTACTCGGCGGGAGGGCTTTCGCTTTTAACATACATATAAAAATTACTGACCTTAAAAATCCTAGTGACGACTACCTTTCTGAGCTCAGAATCACTATTAACTAACACTATAATTCACTCGCGTCCTCTCTGTGGGTCCCTCGGCGTCTTCTGTCCTGTCTCCTCACGCTGGGTCCTCTCTGTGGGTTATCCAGGTGCTTCCGTGGTTGGTCAGTTCCCGTCCTGTGATGTCGTCTTCTTCTCCGAAGTCCAGTCCTAGTCTCCTGCAAGGCTGGTGTCAATAACGTGGCGATCTTCCTTCCTTCAATGGCAGCGTCGTGTCGTCCTTCAGTAGTGGATGGCTTCTAATCCTCGCTGGGCGTCTCAATAATATCGTGGTCGTCGTATGTCCTTCCGTTGCGTGCAGTGTGCGTAGATCCGTGTGTCCAAATTACGAGCCAACAGAATCACCGTATAAGGGCTAATGAGAGCCTAATAGAGGCTGACGGATAAAAGAGAATAAGCGAGTGAGAGCGGCGCGCAGCCGTTCTTAAATACATCTCTGAAACGCGTCCCTTCCTTCGTTCCGGGGTGCGGTGTGTAAGTGAGACGTCCGATATCTTCATCCTTGTTCATCTTCTTGCGTGTGCGCTAGGATAAAAATCTTAATACTAGGTACATACATTTTTCTCTTACGTTACAATTATCCTATGTACTCTACGTTGCAATTGTCATGTACCTACTTACTTAAAAACCATTCTATCAATCATTAGTTATTTATTCTGATGACGACACTATTTAATTCTAACGTATGACCAAACATTAATACCTACTATGTAACATTATCGTACTTGTCTACCTACGATCTATTCATTCCTGCCTGAGCCTATATTTATTTGGAGACAATAATTCATTCTAATATCAACATACCTACTATCAATATATCCAATCCGCGGTCTCTTTTCTATCAAACCAAATCCATAAACAATATTTTTCGCGCCAATTCTTGTTGACGCGAATCTCTACCTACCAAACTTGGGTTCTCCCAAGCCTTCACAACATCTGTGCTGATCGGTTACCCTACGTGTCCGGCCGGCGATGGTCACCTATTGTCTTTACGCGGACCCGGGACTGTCTATTGTTTTCAGGGTAGCTAGCAGCCACTCTCGTCTTGCCTACGTACCACCTAACTAACATATGTTGTCCAGATATTAACTAAAAATTCCCAACGTTGCATCTATCTCCTTGTGTATACCTAGCGCGTATCCTGACACATTCCTAAGCCATTGTTTATCATCTAAAACATCCCTACATCTGCAATCCTACGCGATACTCAACCTATGGCGACTCAGAGATTCTCAACCAAATATCTATACAGCAATTTTGATTCACCAACTAACTAGCTCATATCAATCGACCCCCTCTTTTTGAATCAAAATGATGTATAAAACTATCGAATCCTCAATTAAATGATACCCCCACTTATAACAATTCCTAATCAATCCCCAAAACAATCTTCCATTAAGGGCGCCAGCGACGTTCGATTTAAAAATGCGTAATGAAAGGTAAGTATGAACGCGCAAGCTGCTCACCTTTCGCATGTAATAATCGTCTTATATGCTTACACCTATCGATATAATATAACCTTAGCTTACCATGCATTAGCCTATTCTTAAGACTATCCATCACCCGTAAGTATATAAAAAAAATATTCCTAAAACTAATAGGTATCTAATATCCAGGTACTTAATTAATCTACCTCTTCCGTTTAAAGTTTAAAATCTTCCTCCATCTACATAATCATATTATTATTCTTCCCCTCAAAACAATATTCCTAAGACCACACACATCTCACTATGAGTATTTTCTAAACTCTCTTTCTAAAATTCCACTATGCTATTTCAACTAATTACCCTACTGTGATTTTTTCTTCTCTGCCTCTTACAGCACACCGAAAAAATCACCAACAAAAAAAAAAAGGTGGTAGCCATATTCTTTACACTTCCCCGTGACTACGCGGGTGTTTAATTAATTACCGATTAATTAAACCCGCGTGCTACTATAAAATATACAAAATCTACATCAAAATACTCACAATAACCCGCGCACACAAAACTAACTTCCTTAAAACACTCTGCCGTCATTTAATTTCTACTTAGCCTCCATCTAATGTGATTTTTTTTCTTAATCATTTACTTAGTCATCATAATATTCTATTTTCTATCTGGACCCCTCTATGTGATTTTCTTTTCTTTTCTGCCTCTTACAGCACACCGAAAAAAATCACTAACGAAAAAAAAAGGTGGTAGCCATATTCTTTACCCTTCCCCGTGGCTACGCAGGGGTTTAATTAATTACCGATTAATTAAACCGCGTGCCACTATTAAAAATCAATCAATCAATCAAAATTATAAACTCTTCAGTAATATACAAAAATTATATCCTACATTATCCTGCGCATACGTATCTTACTTCCCTTAAAGAAAAACCTGCGGTATTTACTTTTACTATCTTGCCCCAACTAATGTGATTTTCCATTTCTTAAACCATTTAACAATCTATCAAAATCTATTTCTATCAAGACCCCTCTAATGTGGTTTTCTTTTCTTTTCTGCCTCTTACAGCACACCGAAAAAAATCACTAACGAAAAAAAAAAAAGGTGGTAGCCATATTCTTTAACCTTCCCGTGGCTACGCAGGGGTTTAATTAATTATTAATCATAGATCAATAATTAATCCCGCATGTCACCTATCAAACGTACGAAAACTTACAACTTCCAAACACATCCTGCACATACGATAAACTACATTGCATTAAAACATTACTACGCACTATACTCTATACCTCAAAATTCGAAACATAATTTTCCTACTCCATAAAACTCACTACGTAACCTACATTGACGTGATATCTCTGTACCTTCAACCACCCTTTTACCTGCCAACGTATTGGTAATGTTTCTCCTGAACATTACCCATTCGTACTACACAACCCAAAAACCCAATTCAAATTGCTCACTCCATAAGAAACAAAAAAAATCTCATTGCACATGATCTTATCTGAATGCTTCTCCCCAGCATTAACTGAACTACGTCGTCGACATAACACTTTTTTAATACACGACACCCAAACATTTTATTATTTCCTAATACAGCCCTAATGGTATCCGTTTACCACACAAAATAACTCACCGATATAATACCTATCCGTATACTTTATACTTGTCGGCCTATTCATCACACAACTCAATTGCATCTAAATTCACATCACTGATACGTACTCGTTTCAAATTTCGCGGGACTTTCTCTGCAACAACACTTTCTGAATCTATACTCTGGTGATCTCTATGCACCTCTGCCTGTACCACTATCCTTTGACTATTACTCTCATTGTCTAACCCTGTTAAAACACTGTCCGTAATTTCCTCACTAGGTCCAATATCTATATTACCTACAGCCGACGCAGGAGGCTGACTCCTCCCCACCGACTTAGATTGAAAAATCACTTCAGCTGATTTTTCAATCTCTATATTCCTATGTTGAATATCTACCCCTGGATCGACCGTCCTACTGCGTGACCCAGGGCTTGCGAGTTTAAATTCCCTTCGCGGTTAAAATTCCTACCATTACCTCTTGCGTTATTCGTACCATTCAAATTAAAATTCCCATTATTTCGCGACGAGTTTGGACCATTCTGACTACTATTTCGCGATTCATTGAAATTATTTTGCCTATTCTGCCATCTATTTCTATTATTCGGAGCCTGGTTTATTTCAAAACTAACCTGCCTGTTATTCGTATTCCGCCCACTATTCTGATTCCTATACCCCTTATTATAAAATCCATTTGGACTCATATTCCTATTTTCAAAATTTAATCGAGGACTATTCTGCCTGTTACCATTATCAAACCTTCTCTGAGGACTATTCTGCCTATTATTGCCATTTCCAAAACTTATCTGTTGCCTATTCTGCCCATTACTATTATAATTACGCTGCCTGTTATTATCACCATAATTATTCCCTCTAAACTGATTTTCCTGACTATTTCCTGGTGATCTCTCTTGTCTAATATTCCTATCATTACTTCTACGATTATCGCGCCTATACTTCCTACAGTTCCTCTGGAGGTGAGGTCCTCCACACGTATAACAACTAACTGGCGATCTCGGTCGAGCAGTGATTGGTTCAGCATTCACCGCGTAAACCATTTCTATTGGGAAATCTATTTCGCTAACCCTAGCCTCAAGTAATTCAAACGTAATATTATCCTTTGTTAATTCTCGCCTTAAAATACTCGTATACTTCGGCAACATTAAATTCAAAATATGCAGCGCAAACTCCGCTGAATACTGCGTACTGGAGCCATACACCCTATCGTGTACCTTGGCTTTTCTTCCTAGAAAAGCTGCTCCTGACTCCTCGGATTTCTGCGTATCCGAGAGCAAATGACCAGTAAGGGACATCCTGGTATTTTCAACCCCGTATCTATTTATTAACAAATGTCTAAACGTAGCCCATCTAACTGATTCACAACCCTTGGCTTGCCACCAATTCCTAACTGAACCTCTCAACTTTAATTCCGCGATTCTAACCTTTTCCGTATCCCTTATATTTCGCATTGCGAAAT
Organism: Mystacides longicornis; assembly: GCA_963576905.1. Classification (NCBI taxonomy): domain Eukaryota; kingdom Metazoa; phylum Arthropoda; class Insecta; order Trichoptera; family Leptoceridae; genus Mystacides; species Mystacides longicornis. The sequence goes on along the minus strand of OY756439.1, from coordinate 2,221,199 downwards.
ATTCCTCACAATCATTTAGAAACTGTTCTGGACACTCGCTTGGTGTCCCAGAAAAATAAAAATTATCATTTAATACCTCGTCTCTAACATAAACAATTTGCGGACCTGTCCTATTTGGCCTCGATGCCGACTGAAATTCACTACTAATCGTGTCCTCACTAACATTTTCTGAAGGGCTATTACTTTGCGATGAATTCCCGCCATTATTCCTATTCGATCTTTTCCCCGCGCCATTTTGAACTACGCTGAACATTAGGTATCTGCATACCGTCACTAATAATCCCCACAAATTAAAAATAAACATCTTGAACTAAACGACTGACGACAAATCCCAATAAAATACCTAAACGCACACGAAAATAAAAATTAGCAAAAATAAAATGCACACACTGACAAATTGCAACGGAATACTCGTTTACCTAAACAAAATATCACAATAAAATTATAACAATTCACACTCAAAGCCTACAAAGTCAATAATTTACCACCAGTATAAAATTATTGACAAGTTAAAATTATAAATATAACAATTCAAATGCAATAATTAATTTACTAAGACTCTACTGATTACTCCGTACAAATTTAAACAGATTAGCCTATAGCCAATCACTGTGGAGAATCACAAAATAAAATATGCAACTTGCGAAATTAATTAAAAATTAAATCAAAATTATCTCAGGGTATGGATTAGGCAAAATGATCAGATATACTGATCACACACGTTGGCGCCAATTAATATAGATAAGGTTGATATGGGGGGGTTTTAAGATTATTATTATTTCTAAAAGAATACTATACAGGGGGGCAATGAGACTTTCCTTTCAATCAATTAGGGCGCTGAAATAAAATAAGGTTTGGTGGATTTTTCTAATATACTTAGTGAAAAGAATCGAGGCGGTTTAATACATATATTATCGCTCCTCAGTGGAAGCAGAAAAAATCAACATACAATATCAATTTACAATAATGTTCAAAATTAAAATCTTTGAGTGTGAGGATTGTGATAGGTATTAATTATTTTCCTTAAACATAAACAATCAATCAATTAGGTTAAGCGATAGCCGTTCCGCCCTTTCCCTCCCAATCCACCAGAGTTTGTGATCTTTTCTCTGACACCTTATTATCAAAAGGAGGGCATCTACTTCTTTCTTCTGTCTTCTATGAGCTCCGGCTGCTCGAAAATCAAAGGGTTGCGGACACTAATAATTAATTTTACTCGGCGGGAGGGCTTTCGCTTTTAACATACATATAAAAATTACTGACCTTAAAAATCCTAGTGACGACTACCTTTCTGAGCTCAGAATCACTATTAACTAACACTATAATTCACTCGCGTCCTCTCTGTGGGTCCCTCGGCGTCTTCTGTCCTGTCTCCTCACGCTGGGTCCTCTCTGTGGGTTATCCAGGTGCTTCCGTGGTTGGTCAGTTCCCGTCCTGTGATGTCGTCTTCTTCTCCGAAGTCCAGTCCTAGTCTCCTGCAAGGCTGGTGTCAATAACGTGGCGATCTTCCTTCCTTCAATGGCAGCGTCGTGTCGTCCTTCAGTAGTGGATGGCTTCTAATCCTCGCTGGGCGTCTCAATAATATCGTGGTCGTCGTATGTCCTTCCGTTGCGTGCAGTGTGCGTAGATCCGTGTGTCCAAATTACGAGCCAACAGAATCACCGTATAAGGGCTAATGAGAGCCTAATAGAGGCTGACGGATAAAAGAGAATAAGCGAGTGAGAGCGGCGCGCAGCCGTTCTTAAATACATCTCTGAAACGCGTCCCTTCCTTCGTTCCGGGGTGCGGTGTGTAAGTGAGACGTCCGATATCTTCATCCTTGTTCATCTTCTTGCGTGTGCGCTAGGATAAAAATCTTAATACTAGGTACATACATTTTTCTCTTACGTTACAATTATCCTATGTACTCTACGTTGCAATTGTCATGTACCTACTTACTTAAAAACCATTCTATCAATCATTAGTTATTTATTCTGATGACGACACTATTTAATTCTAACGTATGACCAAACATTAATACCTACTATGTAACATTATCGTACTTGTCTACCTACGATCTATTCATTCCTGCCTGAGCCTATATTTATTTGGAGACAATAATTCATTCTAATATCAACATACCTACTATCAATATATCCAATCCGCGGTCTCTTTTCTATCAAACCAAATCCATAAACAATATTTTTCGCGCCAATTCTTGTTGACGCGAATCTCTACCTACCAAACTTGGGTTCTCCCAAGCCTTCACAACATCTGTGCTGATCGGTTACCCTACGTGTCCGGCCGGCGATGGTCACCTATTGTCTTTACGCGGACCCGGGACTGTCTATTGTTTTCAGGGTAGCTAGCAGCCACTCTCGTCTTGCCTACGTACCACCTAACTAACATATGTTGTCCAGATATTAACTAAAAATTCCCAACGTTGCATCTATCTCCTTGTGTATACCTAGCGCGTATCCTGACACATTCCTAAGCCATTGTTTATCATCTAAAACATCCCTACATCTGCAATCCTACGCGATACTCAACCTATGGCGACTCAGAGATTCTCAACCAAATATCTATACAGCAATTTTGATTCACCAACTAACTAGCTCATATCAAACTAAATAATATGCAAGTACAAAATCTACCACTAAGATTTTTATTCGATTATTTAATGAATTTGTCAAAGCATTAGGCCCTGTTCTAATTGAAAAGTGATCGCGCATCCGAGCGTGGAGCGATCATACAATGTTCTCAATTTGAACGGTTCGTCCGCGTTTGAGTATATGACGCTAACGCCGAACGCTTTCCAATGACAGATGTGTTGAAATGGGAACCTTTCAGTAACATATTTTTTTATCAGACTAGATGGCGGTAGGATATTTTGAGATATCTATTCGTGCCTCTTTGGCTTGATGGATCACACAATTATTCTTGTACAATTTACACAGGACTAGATCTTAACATAATATTATGAATTACAATTTTTTTATGCTAACATTACGCCAATCGTGTTGAGAAAAAAAGTTGCATGTCCTTAGAAATGAGGCCCAATTCCAAGAACGAATCTGGCATTTTTTCAAATTTAATTTCTGATTAAATCTAAGCTCATTGTTCCTGAAATAATTTTAAACGTGATTAATACAAAAAAAATCTAGAATAAAATTATTTAAGTATGTTATTTTTTTAATCTTTCAAATTCACAAGAACCACACAAAATAAAAAATATGTGACCGCGTGTAAACCCACCATACCACTGTGTGTTCGGGCCGCCTGCTTTTTCACACTTCCCTATGTTACCTGCCCGACCGAAATGTCGGAAGGAAGTGCGGGCATCCGACACTAACGCGAATCGATCATAGAAATCACGTCCTTCGTAAAATCAGGAAGGAAAATTAGCCTTAGCCAAGTTTCTGTAAAACGTAAACCGTTTTCTTTACCCATCACGTCGTATCCCGTAAGTGGTAGGCAGAGAGAACGCACATCCACTCCTTTCTTTCTCAAAATCGAACCTCAGTAATGAATTATTGTAAGACTGACTGTTTACGGCAACGTGGCTTATGCAGCTACACAGTCTCATTGCGTTGTATGTGCAGTTGCAAGCAATCATATACCTACCGTGCGGCAAAATACACTACGTTGCCGTACCACGGACAGTCAGTCTAGCTAGACTATAGAGTCTTTTTTTAATGAATCTGTGCTCACTCAAAGTGAACACAAATACACTCTTTGACTCTTTCACAGTAAGCTACTTAAAGCTTGTGTCGTGAAAGAGGAAGATGGTCGGCACCTGGGATCGAACCACGACGTCCGCCCCAAACAGTCCAAAAGCCGGCGTTGTAACCGCTAATCTACCAACCACTTAGAATTTATTCAACCACTTCATTAGTTGTTACATATTCGTCCAAATTACTTATTTGCTTTCAAAACATCAGTTTTGATGTAATATTCATACATAAGTACCTACTTACATAAAGGTTTTTGCATACACCCAATCAAAATCTCTTGTTTTTTATATTTGAAAAAAGCGAATATAGCAAATAAACAAAATGCCGTTATTCATTTTATAGAACGCGTTCGAACGCTTCAAATTCGAAAATAATAATAATAATCCATTTGTTGGGACGTTCCATTATGATATTACATATTGTATAGGTATATTATAGGTGTGCATATGGTATGTATATAGGTCCTGAGTGATCGCTGATTGGTGAGCCATTTCTCACTAAAATCTCCGCAATAAATTTACATCTTATCTCTCAGATCCTGCCAACTGTGACTATCCTAAAATAGTGATGTCAATCCACCGATAGAATCATCGAAATAATCATTCTTTATTTAAATGTTTTTGTACAGTGGCATTGCCCTCTTTGCTGTTTTCAATCTAGGGTTTGTTGACGTTCGTTATTATTTTGGTCTGATAGAGATTATTGTATTTTGGTATATTTTCTGATTTTTACTTGTTTTATCCTTAGTATTTTTATACACGTAGCTAACGTTTTCCTTTTGCTTTTGTTTTAAATAAAATAAAAAAATTTAATCATGCTTTTTTTATCATAAATTTTAATTTTTATTATTGTTTTAACTATATTGTTTGATTGTGTGATATTGGTGGTATTTTGGTTTGTTAACATTGTTAATAAATAAATGACATGCAAATGGCGTTAACGTCGTGGATGATAAAATACATAAATAAATAAAAACCATCGCAACAGAAAACACATCGAAAACTCTATTAAAAATTCGTCAAACATCGGCTAGTTCTAGGGTATTTGTGGGTAATTTCGTTTCGACTAAAATGGCTTCTATAGTTCTACATATTATCTGTACCATGAAGCGGTTTTTTTAAAGACGTTTACTCGCATTTTTGTATGTTTCATACTTCAAAAATATCTTGTTTGATTTGAGTTTTAGAAATTCAATTTAAATCTTATAATTTCAAAGGCGTCATCATTTTCTTTCTGTGGAAAATTTAGAGGTTGATATCCGTCTCACCAAATTCATTTGTCCTTTCAATGATAAATTTCAGTGGCGAAAATCATGGAATCAATTCTCCAATGCTTCAAGAGTTTTAAAGAGTATTAGAAGTTAGGCAGATAGAAAAAAAGTTTAAGCAGAAAGAAATCTTCCATTTTTGTTATCAAAATTGGATATCTGCCAGGGCAAAATTCACATTCTACATTTAAAGAGTGTAAACGTTTATGTTTACTTTCAACCCAAGATCATGGCAAGTATAAATACAAAAAATGATTAACACTTTTCTATACAAAAGACGTGTGTATTATATCCGGGGGTACTTTTTCCTGAGGCATTTTTTTCTCCAATGGAGACAGGCCAACCCCAGATAGAAACTATTGACCCGATAATATATTGACTGATTAAAATCTTATATATAAAAATGGAGAGCTATTTCCCGATGTCATTGAATCACGCCTAAACGCCTAGACCGATTTCGCTTATTATTTTTTTTGCCGCGTAGGCTTTTATCAGGAGAATGTCCTTTTAGAAGAAAAAAATGCATGGAAAATTAGAAAATTAAAGAAAACTCTACGTAAACAACCTTATAATTTTTATTCCAATTTTAAACTTTTGACAAAAATTGTCAATTGTTCCGATTTACAGAATGCGGATGGAATATAGATGGTTTAAAACAGACGCATCGTTTGGAATCACATTGGTCCAATGATAATTATTAATTCATCACCATACAATTTCGAATTCAATATTCATAGTTAGGAATAGAGGTCGGGAAAGCTTGTATAAATGTATAAAAATATTGACCCAATCGGGATTTGATCCCGGAACCTCTTGATCAGAAGTAATCACCCCCTCATCAAGTTCGTTATCGATGATTGTTCATAGAAACTTATTAATATAAAAACCCTCAATTACTGTTAGACTGTCTATGTCTATTTTTTTAAGAACTTTATAGTTTATTGTATTTTTTAATCGTTGTTATTGATTTTTTACCAGTTAAAGATAATATTATATTGGTGCCGTAGGTATGCATAAATAAATAAATTGATTTCCAGGGTATTATTGTTGAAACACGTTGGGATTACTCAAGTCGATTGGGGAGTATGGTCGTAGATAAAGGTTTGTAAGATTGTGCACAAGAATAATAAAAATCGAATCCATCCGCTGAAAGGCAAGATCGATGGTAGCAAAGGGATTGAAAGTCAAAGATTTCTGCTGTGGAATAAAAGCAATGAGAATATTTCGCCAAAGTGATCTCCCACAATCTGGTTTTCATAGAAAAAAATTCAACCATCGTTCGATGTTTTCTTTTTCCAACCCTTCGCAGTCCCCACACAATCCATCCATAAAGCATTTTACTCGATTACTATTATTACTTCCCAACACTAGTTTTTATGCATCGCGTCTATATAATATTATCTATTTATCACATACACTACTACATAAAGCAACATCTGAAAAATTCACATATCCAAACAAAATCTTTTAGCAAAAATTCACCCGTTACATAAAACTATTGCTCCAAGAAAAAAATGACAGAATGTTGGCAATTGTCATTTCTCAACGTGGTTAAGTAAAATGTTTAAACCCTTTTAGGGTAGGTAATATTATTTACACCCTTTAAGGGTCGAAAGCAAAAGGTACAGGTTTTGCTGCTAGTCGCGATATATTCCTCTAGATATAACAAACAACATGAAAGGCTTTTAAAGTCGTCATTTAATTAAAACTAGTGATCGACTAGTGATCGGTCATCACCGTTGCGCAAGATCGAGCGCAATGGAGAGCTCTTGTTGCCTCCCTATGCCCCTAAGTGGGGTCTAAAGGGAGTTTGGATTTGGATTGGATCGACCAGTGCTCGAAATTCAACCATAAATTATTAAAATAAATTATGAGTTTAAACATTATTAAGATTCCATTAAAAAAACTGAGCGAGCGATATTTCAAAAGTTTTTTTCAAAAACAATAACATGGATACGTCAAATTTGAAATGTCGATATGGAAATTTTTTCTATAATTTTTAAGGACAAACAATACTAATCTATTTTTTTTTTCATATAAAATGAATCTATGCTCACTCAAAGTGAACACAAATACACTCCTTGACTCTTTCACAGTAAGCTACTTAAAGCTTGTTTCGCGAAAGAGGGAGATGGTCGGCACTTGAGATCGAACCGAATTATCAATTTATATCCCGCCATTTCTAGCTCCATCTTCTATTTCAATATTTTATCGCCTTCTGCTTTCTGCGCCCATTATGAGGCGTTTTTCATTTTACATATTTTGTTTCTACGAAGTTGATAATCTTTATGAGTAGTCTGTGGAAGTGTGTGTGAGAATCAAATACATAACATTACAGTAGTACCTGATTGTATTTTTTTTAATTGATTAATTTAATCTACTTTTTGCTTAATTTTAAAAAAATTAGCATTTTCCTCTCCTGCTCTTTCTATTAAACTATGAGTGTGCGAAATTTCGTACTACTCCGTCCGCGCAATTTTCGAAAAAATGGTCACAAAGTTTTTCTTTCACGTGTCACTTAGTTTTACACACAGTCAAATAGGAGACAATATCATAAAATTAGACAAAGCAATAATATTGAGACGAATTGTATGGACCTAAAGTATATGATAATTCAATTATATTCAAAATGTTACAGAAGCATTCGTTTGAGCAAATGACATCAAAAGATTTTGGGGGGATGAGAAGATGTAATGTTGGATTGAATGAGATGAACATATTCTAAGTATTATTAGCTATCATCTTATTGCTGTGTTTCTCCTCTGGCACACTTCTCTATAATTTAATCATTTAATAATTTATAGATAGAATTGATTTCCTTTAAATTAATGCTTAGAAGATCAGACAGATGGCAGAGTATGTTGAAATTTTTTAAATTAATTGACATATTATGATAAAAGCCATGCTGGAAATACCTGTAATTGAAGCATTCTATTGTTTTGTTTCATGATTTTTTTTTTGAGTTGTCTTTTGGTCACTTTGAAAAATATAGGTGTATTCAACAATAATAGAATCAACTTTTTGATGTCAATCGTTGAATCAATAAAAGTGTTTGATTTTGAAGAAGTAAAGTTTAACTAAAACCATATTCTTCTGTTTCATGACTTGACGTAAATAGCCCATCACCAAAAACAGTTACGAAGTTTTTCATTCACGTATTAATAAATAGATTTTAAGTATTGTGTTGTGAATGGAGAAGACTGCCCAAATTCTTTTTATATAATACCGTCATATTATCGATTTTTTTAACATTCTCACGCCTTCGACCTAATCGAAAGCACTTAGTATGCCCTGTAAAAGCTCCGAATCGTTTTTTATTGTAATTAATTATATTTTGCCCTTAAAGATTTTAGAAAAGTGCTTCTGCGTTATGATATTATATTTGGAAATTCAATTCGCCAGACTTTTAAGGGACGTTTTTTTTAGAGGATGTTAATGTTTTAATTAATTTCATTTTGTCCCTCACACTTTTATTAAACGCGCGTGTGAACGGTACACTTTTCGCTTACTTTAAAATATCAATTTTAGGAATAGGGGTGAAGTTTTTATATATATTATTTCTTTCGTTTGTGTTATTTCATTGACAAAACGGTAGATGACTTTTTGAAAAGGATATGGGTACCTACCTACCTACTTTTTTCAAAATTCAAACCTACATTTCAACGAACTTTTCTTAAGTCTTTCAACTGAACATTGAAATTTATTGCTCTTTAAATTTCGAAAGATCAAACGCGTGATTTTTTTTCAAAATACGTTGACTTTTTATGCCCTATGGCAGCATGGGCCCCATATCATTTAATAATATGTATTGTCTTGTTTAGTATCTTATAATAACATGTTTTTTTTTTTCTTTTTTTCAGGTAAGTGAAATACCATTAGAGTCTTCTATTGATTGATTAGTTCTAAAAATAGTTAAGGGTAAGTAATTTTAAAAACTATATTTTGCACATTGTTATTTCAACGTGTTTAAAAAAAAATTACAATTAGGTATTCATATCGATAATTTCAAACTTAATAATAATAAATAATATACGGTATATTCTGATAGACCAAATAATTATGATGTAAGTCAAAAACTCAATGTTAAAAAAATACCTCGTCTCATAATATGAAGAAAATATGTCATTTGAGTTTCTGGATATTTCAGAAGGGAGAAAAAAAAACATAATAATAGTAAAATACGGTTTTAGAAGCTTGGTAATAATTACAAATTGGTTAATATTCTTTTCTTAATCTTACCAGATGTGAATTGAAAAGAAAAGAAACGAGTGTTCTTTAAAAAAAAAGTATAATAGGAGAGAGTGTAAGAATAAGAATAAGAAAAATGTAGAATTAGGCCGAGAGCTGGGCCTATGTACGTTAGTACAGTATAAAACACACTAAACCTTCGATTATCTCCGTTAATGAGAGGAACAAAATTGCTTCGTACATCGTAACTTCGGCCGAACGACCGCATCAAAATTTAAAACCGCGCTTTATAGTTATTTCTGATATGCAAAGTGGACTCTTAGAATATTACGCGTTTCGTGCACAACCGGAAAGATTTGTATTTTTCTATCTCATGTAATATCATTATCCTATACTCCTTTCAACCAATGATCTTAGTATTCTCGTTAAAAATAATCTTATTTGCGTACCGCATATTGGGGGTAGTTTGTTACTTCTGTTCTATATTGTACTGATCCTTTCCCGATTCAACAGTTCATATTATGTAGTATACCCCTTCTGTGACATATTCTTCGACCGACAATTCGTCACTTACCTACTTGTTGCATTTCTTTCCCTCAAGATATTTATTATTTTACTAGTCTTATTCAAATTGCATCTGAAAAAAATGACAATGTCTTTTACTTTTCTATAAAAAACGGGTATCAAATAGTAACTTTCTTCTTCGAAGAGTGCTTAATTGATTCCAATAGTTGGTTATTTCAGGTTTTGAGGCTACAGTTTTTTTTCCTTTAATCATTAATTTATCTACAATTTATCACTCAACTTAAACATACTGCCCAGAGTATGCAACGGGAATGTTGACGAGTGGGACTATCCAGTGGTGTTGATGGTGAACTTGGCGTTTCACACTTTTTAGAGTAATCTACATAAATATTCATCAAGCTTAAAGTCATCCTCATGGCCCTTCCAACTCCGGAACGAATTTAATAATAAACCTATTTGGGGTTTGCGTTTTCAGAAATTCGTCTCGTAGAAGAAATTTGCAACTGAGGGTGAAAAAATTGCAATATGTACATTTATTAAAAAAAAGGTTAGTCAACCGAATTTTTCGGGTTGACACCGAACTCCGGTGAATAGATTAACTCAGTAACAATAGACTTGGGCGATCCCAGCAGATAAGGCGGAAGAAAACGGAAATGAGTCGGAGTGTGTAATTGACTTTAACTTTTTAGACTTCACACCATTATGAATTTTAAATTCTTGCTCGCTTATTATTGCTTTTGATGGTATCTGTTTTCTCAATAAGGTTCAAATTAGTGCAACAAATTCAAATATTATAAGTCCTCTTTTTATTTTAAATAGTTTGATGTTCTTTTCATTTTTGAACCGAACGACGATTGTGATTGGCCGTTGAGAGCACGCGTCTGATTGGTCAAGCGTACAACGGAATTAACATATACCTAGTCTTGATAGTATTAATTATTTGAACTTTTTATCTTTATCGAAAATCCAGTTAGGAATAAATTATAAAACGAAATTCATAACACCTTAGATAATATGGAAGTAATTATTTGTTTTTTTAATAATGTTAAAACAGTAGAACTTAGTTTACATGTTAGTTCAGGTTATCATTACAATCCATACAAAATGATATTTTTATAAAAATAGGGGGAGTCATTGTAATGGAACTAAAAATTCAAATTTGGAACAGAATTATTAGTTCCGCTGTTTGAATTCGACGATAATTCTTTTAATCAGTGTAATTCATAACACACACTGTTTATTTATGTTATTTAAGAATACAATGATGTTAACAACTTTAATTCATACAAATACTTAAAACTACGACATAGGCATCCTGCAAAGTGCTACCTTGAATCATATTTTCTTGTTCAACATCATTATTAAAATACTATACGATATAAAATAACTAGTTTCTACTGGGATACATAATGGGAAATAAGCACATAGGCATAATAATATTCTATACAGATGACGCTGTTTTCCTGGCAATTCGGAAAGCGATCTACAAAGACTTCTGCAATAACTCCACACATCCTCAAATAAAAATCTCCATAAATAAAACAAAAAGCATGGTAAATTCAAGACAGCCAGTATAAGTAATGCAGTCGTGCAATAGATAATAATTATAAAATAGAACAATGAAGTGATACGATTTAAGTACCTAGGCATTGCATTGAAGTACCTAGCTGTAGCAACTTTACGAAGAAGTTAGGCAAATAAAACTGCCGCTGTAGCTGGGTGTCTGAAAGCTACTGTATGGAGAAATAAACACACTTTGAAGGAAAGCAAAGTTAAAATCTATAAAACCTGCGTTAGACCAATCCTGACATATGGTATAGAGTCAAGAGACGATACAACAAGAACGAAGAGCCTCCTACGTACAATGGGGATGAAGACTCTCCGCTCCATTGCAGGGACAACACTCCGAGCCATGTACGCATTTGACAAGGGACTACAGGACTTGCACGCACTGACGGATGACGCGATCCAATGGCTTCGGTCTCTGGAGGTCAGATTGTGAGCGACCATAAGAAGAAGACTCCGAGCCAGAGTAAGGAACTCTGTTATTAGGAGAACCTACGATGTCCAGGATGTTGTGCAATGGGGTAGATCTATAAGACGCTTCAGGAGAGATCAGGTGCAGAGAGGAGATCCCGAAAGGATTATATAAATAGCAGTTGACTCCATACCACCAGGCAGAACACCCAACAGGTGGACTTTTGTGGAGGCTTCTTCTGGGAAGGCTAGTAGCAAATGAAATTCGTTCGCGATCCAGTGTTATCTTATTCCCATGTTTTTTTTTTTGCTCGGGCTTTGGTCAGGTCACAATTACGTAGTTATTTTTTTCATTTATTTTCAATAACACACGGCGTAAAGCCATTTACATGTTAATACAATTTGGTACATATAAATTGACAACAACAAAATTTGAACAGATAAAAGTGGGTGATATAAATCATGATGATTATCAGCATAAAATCGCATCGCCAGTTATTTTTGTATATTTTATTTTTTTATGTATGAATTTACATTTTTTTGTTTAATTCTCAAAATCTTTGCTCTTTCATCCTTTTTTAACCATTAGATATCTTACTTCAAAGGATTACTATAACGAAGGCATTCATTTTTTTTTTGTGTGCCGAAACTTGAAACAGTGAGTGGAGTATTTTTGATACTTTAATCTGTCGTGCTGTTTGTTGCATTATGGAATGCGTCTGGAATACACAAACAAACCCATGCTTAGTATTCCCGTCAGTAGGGGGCGCCCCAGCCATAGACAATAACATAAGAATGTCGGCTCTTTGTTAATATTTTAAGCACGTCTACGGAATGCAGCAAAGTGCATAAAGCATTGCATTTTAAAGCACACTATGAATAGCAGGAACTGCGATTTCTTTTTACTGTGATTAATTCGATTGCTATTTCATAATGGCGGATCATTATAGCAGACGACGTTCAGACAATCCACTAAAGAGTAGGACAGATAGAAGTCCTACCTCACATCATAAAATGACAGATCATATTTGGCCTATTAGGTATATGTAATAAGAAAATGTCAAAATATTAATGAGTGTAGAGCTAAAAAAATATAATATATATGTTCACAAAGTTTAGATTTAATTAACCAAATTATTTTATACATTTTAAAAAAGGTACAATCATAGATAAAATCAATCAAAAAAAAAATATCACCACATTGAGGCTAGCTATAAATATTTTATGAATGAGTAAACCTTTTTCTTTTTTTTTTGGGCCATTATTTATACTAAATCTCAACATACATGACCAATTATAAAAAAGTTAATGTCAAATAATTTTTTTTTATAAATCGATCTTAAATTCCTATGAATGGCCTATGATTTTTATTGGTCACACTTTTTGACCATTTAACGCATTCAGCCATAATAAAATTTGACCCCCGTCTTACCCTAAATTTCTTACTTTTTGCCAAAAATGTAATCCTTTTACTTTTTTCTGGTCACCAAATATGTCCCTGCTTCTTTTGCCTGAAACGCTTACAGCTGGTTTCATAAAAAATAAAGGGGACTTTATGTTTCTTTTAAAAAATAACAATAAAATGATACTTTATGTTAAAGTCCCGTCATTGGGAATTAAAGTCGACTTTAGTGTAGTTCAATTATTTGCCACCGTAATTTATAGAAAATTTCGTGACACTCTCTCTATCACAAATGTTGAACATTTGTATATGGTGACACTGTGGACGAAATTAACTCATTTAGGACGGAAAATATTCTAAAACGGTTAGAAAATTATTTTTTACAGTTTTCGTAAACTAAATCATAAACCATAATATAAATACAAGTTCAATAATGGTACCTTGATGCTTCATTCAGAAAATGACAGAAATTCCGCGAAAATATTAGTAAAAACAAAAGTTTTTCACAGATTTCCATGGTTTCCAGTGTTACTACCAACTGCTACCAAGTTTAAATTTTTTTTTTGACATTTCAAACATTAGCTGAAGTAAGCTGGAATATTTTTTATAATACGCGTCTACTTAAAGGAGACTTTAAAATTTAAAAGTTCCTTTAGCTATAGTATTCTTCAGTAGCCGATAATCAGTTGTCGCCATGGATTTTAAAAAAGGAACTCGGCATTAAAAGTAGCTGTTACTGTGAATTCGTAGGCGTTTTAAAGAGATGTTGCGTTTGTATTATTGTGATTTAAACATATCTACTTAAATATCCAGAATGAGATCTTAGTTGGAATTACGTATTCCTGGAGGTGGACTTGTGTATCTATACTCCGCATTAACTAACTCTAGATGTTAACAGAGTTAGACTTGCAAATTATAAACCTCACAGAGTAAATATACTAACGGTTCAATGCAGTAATAATGATACTAGCATGAATGATATTATTATAGTCCCGATTTGTTTAATGTCTTTAAAGACTACTTGACTAGTTTTATAAGCACCTACATGCCCACAGAAGACTAAGAAACCATCATAGTTTTTTTAGCAACACAGTCAATCAAATCAAAACTACCTTTGAACCCCACTCAGGGGCATAGGGAGGCAACAAGAGCTCTCCATTGTGCCAGATCTTGCTCAATGCTCATGACCTCCTCCCACACCATCTCTAACTCCCTTATCTCTGCCTCGAATGAACAGAACACGGTATTAGAAGGTTCTTTTCCTCGTATTACAGACCCTGATGGGAGAAAAAACATCGCTCTCCTCGGCCAACTGTCATTCGGCATCCTTAACACATGTCCCAGCCAAGTCTATCTCCTCCACATAATAGTAGAAGTGATGGGCTCACGCTGGGTGCGCCGGCGTATAGCGTCGTTCGTGATGCGGTGGTACCATCTTATATCGAAGATTCTCCTGTGGCACTTTAATTCAAAAACAATATTGCGTGAAATATATTCATTAGCTTAGGTTTAATTATTTACACTGCTTTTTGAAAGTATTGGATTCGAATACTAGGTCGCACATCAAAAGTTGTGGTAATAAAAATCTGATTGTGCTAACAAAATTACTGTCATATAAATATCTTCTATGGATTGCCACGTTCGAAGAAAGAAGAAGAAGAAATATCTTCCATCCAACCACTACAAAAAAAAAACTAAACTATGTAGGTATAGAATTAAATTTTACATCCATATCAAAATACGAATATTTACCTATTTTAATAGATGAGTATTCAGAATGAAAGGGAAAAACAAAATGCAAATATTCTGAATAAATAATAGAATGCTAATATACTTACCTGCTCGTCTTTCTAGCTTTCTTCAAATTTTATTTGCATTAAGGGGCTCTTTATAATTTAAGGAAAGTATACTTACAAAAAGCCAACAACATTTTATTATTTTTTGAAAAAGGAGAAATAAAAAATAATTTACTTCGAGGGTAGGTAGAGGAGAAGTTAAATTAGGGGGTGATGGCGGGATGAGAGATGAGAAAGAAAGTAGGAGAATGGTTAAATAAATATAAATCAATTAAAATTATGAAATTATTATTCATGTTAAAGTTAAAAAGATCTATCTCCAATATAATATTCGGTAGTCTTGCTTTTTTCGTTATTTTTTTTAATTTCCAAAAGGCGACAAAAGAACACTTTAGCTAAAGGAACTTTTAAACTTTAATGTCTCCTTCAAGTTTCATAAATAAATATTCTCGCTTACTTAACTCAAGTTTGAAAGTCAACAATTTTTGAAAGTTGGTAGTGTTACCATGGAAATCTATGGAAAAAATTGCTTGTTTACTGATATTTTCGCTCTGTCAATTCCATTTCTCAATATAGCATTAAAGTGCTGTTATTTGTCTTTCTTCTTTCTTTCTTCAGCCCTCTCGCGTCCATTGTTGGACATAGGCCTCCCCCTGTGACTTCCACCGCCCTCTGTTCCCGGCAATCCGTCTAATGTCGTCAGACTACCTCGCCTGAGGCCTGCCAACACTTTTCCTCCCGGTTCTCGGACGCCACTCAAGAACCTTCTTGGTCCATCTGGTGTCGGTCACTCTGGCCATATGACCAGCCCAACTGCACTTTTGTTTAGCGACCTTCTGAACCACATCGGTGACTCCTGTGTTCTGTCTTATCCATGTGTCAGTCTTCCTATCACTCAATGAGATACCTAGCATCCTCCTCTCCATAGCTCATTGTGTTACAGCTAGTTTATTTAATATTCATTGAGTGAACACAAACGTTTCACAGCCATAAGTGAGCACAGGGAGAATACATGCATCAAAGAGTTTTCTCTTTAAGTAATTGGAATAATTTGGAGACTTCAGGATATAGGACAGTTTACCGAATGCTGCCCATGCTAGTCCTCGCCTTCTATCTATTTCCGCTTCTTGATTCTCACTTCCTAGCTTTATTGTATGGCCAAGGTATACATAGCTCTCAACTTGTTCAAGTGACTGACCACCCACCTGGATGTTACGGGGCTGACTTGCAGCACTCATCACTTTAGCTTTTGAAATATTTAATTTCAATCCTATTTTGTGAGATGCTGTATGGACATCGTTAACCATAGCTTCCAGCTCCTCATCATCCTTGGCAAACAAGACTATGTCGTCTGCGAATCTAAGATTGTTGAGTAGTTCGCCGTTGATGTTGATACCTTTATCGTGCCATTCTAGAGATTTGAAGACGTCTTCCAAAGCTAGTGTCAAAAGCTTAGGAGAGATTTTATCGCCTTGTTATTTGTATTAATTTATTATTATGGTTTATGAATGAGAGGAATGATTGAAGGCAGAAACCACAAAGGCCGCCCCAGGGATACCTACATAGACCAGGTGATCGGAGACATGCGCTGCAGCACCTACCAAGAAATGAAAAGATTGGCCAGTGACAGGGAGGAGTGGAGAAGAAGAGTCAGCATGCTTGGTGCAGACCAATCCTAGGATTGTGACTCGAAAGAAGAAGATGAATGAGTAAATGAAATCTGTAAACAATAATATTCTTCCCGTTTTGCAATGTTTTCCAGCCTATTTTAGTCATTTTTGTTGATCACACTAAGCCAGCCTTCGAAATAACAGTAGAAGACGGTCGTAAGCCCGTAGTGGTTTGTTCCATAGTAGTGAATTGTTGAGTCATTTGTTGTTATTTTTTCCTTAAGAAAGTAATTGATTTGGCCCCTTTTGATACATTACTCTTGTATTTATTCAAGGTATAAGATTGTACAAAATTGAAAAAGTGATTAAAACGAAACCTTCGCCTAAAATAAGTCATTGTTTTCTAAGATCTCTTCAAGCGATTAGAAGTGATTTTAAATTTAAAAAATAAAAGTTTCCTCTCTATCAATATTAAAATTTATTTTTTTCGTCTCCTCAGTATAAATCAGTACTTGTCATCTGAACATCTTAATAATTATGTCCATGATATTAAAGATCCATTTTTTTTAAATATAGCCTTTGTTAACCGAGTTTAGTATAGCTTCCCAACAGTGAAAGAATTTTTCAAACAAATTTAGTAGTTTTGGAGCCTTTTCAATACAAACAAACAAACAAATCTTTCCTCTATACATATTATAATAAAAGCTTTCCCGACAGACGTTGTCTTGTTGTTCTAATCCGAGGTTATAATTATTATGTGTGTTTCATATGTGCACAATCTGCACCACGCCCCCAGAAACAAAAAAAAATTAAGGTAGTTTCCTAATTGGATTGAGTAAAACTAATAATTTATTTTTTTTACCTATCACACCGTGTCCCGTAAGGGGTAGGCAGAAAGAACGGATCTCCACTCTTTTCTATCCAAGCATACTTCTTTCGCTTTTTCCACCGTAATAACATTTCTCATACACCCTGTCCTATTTCTCTTACTTCTTACCTTACCTGGCCTTCCTTGAGGACGGAATCGATGTGTTCGATCCACGTCATTCTCGGTCGGTCACGCTTTCTTACACCTTTCCTTTCGGCCTTATGAATTCTCTTTTGTCATTCTGTCTGCATCCATTCTTTCCAAATGCCCAAACCATCTCAACTTATGAATGAAAAAACACTTGTCTTATACTACACAAATTAATTATTGCAGAGACGCGTTTCGTCCTGTTAGAACATTTTCGATCTTGATCATTTTCTATCGAAGATCGAAAATGTTCTAACAGGACGAAACGCGTCTCTGCAATAATTAATTTGTGTAGTATAAGACAAGTGTTTTATCATTCATATTATGAATTACTACACGGTAAACACCAAAAATATTAACCATTTCATCTTTGTCACAACACTTACTTCCATACCACATTCCTTCCTAATATTTTCATTCCTTTCCATATCCCATAAAGTTTTTCGACATATTCTTCGTAGAGATTTCATCTCTACTGCATTTATACTACATTCTTCTATTTTCATCCATGTCCACGCTTCACAACTATACATCATCGATGGTAGCAGGATTGCGTTATGCACTAGTTTCTTTGCTTGTAGTGAGACGTTGTTGTTTCTCATTATAGGTCTAAGTAATTAAAATAATAGCATTAAAATATTTCCAAAACATCAATACTTCATCCGTATTCAAAGCTCAGGCGGGAACAATGCGAGAATATATGCGCGCGCAGACATTCTACCCCGTCTACGAAGTACCGATACTGCGTGTGCACATAATATGAAATTATGAAAGCGACCGATAATTTTGTTGACTTTGTATGAAAATCGGAGTAAGTGGGATGGGCTACTGTAAATTACGTTTGCGAGAATGAGAGGGTTAACAATAATTTTGTTGTTATGGCATCGCAGGAAATCCGTTCCAAACTAACTTTAATATTAAATTTCATATTATTTCTTATCCGTTTTTCATATTTTTATTAGTTATTCTGTTATCAGAAGCGGAGAAGAATCCAATAAATCAAACATCGGAAGAATCTGTTCAGCCGATCTCGATTTATAAGTGTTCGGAGTAAGCCGACGTTCATTTATAATATTACAAGATAAGTAGAGGTTACCCAGTCTCCGACGAAGTTTAAAATCTATATTCTTATTGTTACAGAAGAGGTGTGTCATTTTTAATAAACTCCTATAAAAGAAATCACATCCATTTTAAGAGTAAAGGTTTTGAACTATGTATCTTAAGCATACAAAACACTTATCTCTAATATAAATTAAAGTCGGGTTAGTGAGAACACTTATAACTCGAGATCAGCTCAACAGATTCTTCTGATGTTTGATTTATTGGATTCTTCTCCGCTCCGGATAACAGAATAACTAATAAAAAGTTGAAAA
Organism: Mystacides longicornis; assembly: GCA_963576905.1. Classification (NCBI taxonomy): domain Eukaryota; kingdom Metazoa; phylum Arthropoda; class Insecta; order Trichoptera; family Leptoceridae; genus Mystacides; species Mystacides longicornis. Next base: position 2,202,333 of record OY756439.1, on the reverse strand, counting down.
AATGGATAAGAAATTATGTAAAATACAATATTTAAGTTAGTATGGAACGGATACCTGGACGCGCCCACGCCATCGCGGGTAATTCCCTCTCATACGTGATTGTAGTACAGTAGCCCATCCCACTTACTCCACTGCACCGTTTCGAGCGTTTTAGAAAATTTTCATACAAAGTCAACAATATTATCGGGCACATTTGTATTGATACCTACCTACTTCATAGGCGAGGTAGGGTGTGTGCGCGAGCGCAATATTCTTACGTTGTTCCCGCCAGAGCTTTGAATACGAATGAAATATGGATGTTTCAGAACTATTTTAATGTTATTATTTTATTAGCTTAACTCAATCTAATTAATTTTGTATTGTTTTATGGGGGCGCAGAGCACATTATGTACATATTAACGGGCTAGAACCACAGGACAACGTCTGTCGAGAAAGCTAGTAAAGGAAATAGTGCTTCATACGATATTTAGTCTCTACGAGTTTATATTTCTCGTATTTTACTTCAGAGTTCATAATATTTCAGGGTTGCCCACAGCCCGATAAGAAAATGTGTAAAAAAAAAGCGAGAAAAAAGATAATAAATTGTGAGAGATATGTGCGGTAACGAGTAATTGTTTGAAACAACTACCCAAGACACCAGTTTTGCGCTCAGTTGGCTGGCGGGGTTCTGTAGCCGAGTGAAATAATTAATAGCAAAGGTTATACAGTTGGCATCCGGTAACATCCAAAGATAAATTACTCAAACGAGCTGCCGGAGTCTCAGGTAGTCCCCCTGGTCTGGTCCATACTCCTCCCCCCCCACCAATGGTCCACCACACCTGTTATCGATCTCAGAGTCACTTAGCTACTCACCTATTTTTATATAAACTGGGAGATAAAAAATGACTTCAGTGGTTTCATTCTAGGTGATCGTCAACATTTGGTTGAAGAGCTTTTTTTTTATTTTTGCAGATGATGATTACTGTGAATGAAGACATCATTTCATATTTTGATTTTTTTTTTATAAATTCATCGTTGTTGTACCTCTCAAAAAAATATTACAACATTCGTGAAAATAGTGATTCACCACAATTTCTTTATTTTACGTGCTTACTAAAAAAAAGTTTAATTACATTTTACTGTTGTAAGAAATACTCTTTTTTAATGCTTTTGGTACTAAAAAATATGATAAATGAACAATTTAGTTGTGTTTTCGGTGGTCATTGTGTGAAATCCCATCTTATCGTTGGTTAATTTTATTTGTTTTTAAATAATACTCTGTTAATTCACTTATAAATTTTGAGAGAAATCAGAGAATTGAAAGAAACCTGAGAGTTTTTGTGTCTGGGCTTTGGTCAGGTGTCAGGACTCACATCCGTACAGGAGAATGGGCAACACACACGCATCAGTTTACATTTCGTCTCGCAACTAAATGCCGACGCTTTCCATATTTTGGTCACGTTGTTAAAGGTTCCACTTGCGGGAGCTCAGCCTCGATGTCACCAGTGGTGGTAATGGTTGCTCCCAGACTGGTACTTAAAAGATACAATAATCAATTTGATAAAACAGTAAACGGTGTGTATTTTTTCCTAACATAAAAATCATAATTGTATTAATATGGATGTATTTTTATCCAAAAGATAATAATGTATTCATTGGATTTTAAATGTGCTTTGTGAGCAAACAGCTTCAAATAACAGTTTTCTTTTATTATTTGATGGTGTCCTCGAAGGATATTTTTGTGAAAAAAAAAATCTCCACAAATAACTCTTGCAATATTATTTGAATGAAATCGTCACTAACGCGAAGTTTTTGATAAGAACTGGGTGGAATAGAAAAACAATTGAAGTGTGTTGAAGGATAAAAATTTAAGAGCAAAAAGATTTCCATTCCTCGCATAAAGAGCAAAGTTGATAGAAATGCTGTGAATGTTTACGATAAATTAGCTGATTTCCTTCCTTAGAAACATCATAAAATGTATCGGAATTCAATAAGTTGAAGAGACGATCAGGATAGTATAACACATAATAAAGGCCAAACCAGAAAGCCAGACGATTTTGTTTAGACCAGACCCAGAACATATTGTTTAACTTTAAAAGGGTTGTCAAAGTCTTTATTTCTCTCTTTATGAAAACCGATGGTTAACGACGACTTAAATTCATTCGACGAAAACAAAATGGCAGTAATTATTCTTTATTTTTTTTTGTATGTTACTGTTGTAATTAATTAACTTTCTGCTTTGTATGTTTTTATTTTTTTATTCAGCTGTATTATTATTTATTTATTTTTGTTTATTTACTGTGCCTACCAACGGCCGAGTTACAAAATAAAAAAAATGGTAACAATTTATAATACGTCTTACAAATGAATAGCCGTTGTATTAATTATTGATAACTCGTAAAAAATTCTGTGTTTGATTGGAATGTTTTCAATAAATAAAAAACGAATTCGAATCGATGTGAACAATGGTATGTCCAAAGGTACTAAGACCGTTATCAACACGGTTTTCGCTGTTAGGTTTGTCAAACCATTTTTCGGAATATATTTTTTTTTATTATTCATAATATTTTCGTTAACTTTATCTACATTAGGTGGTTTTTATTTATGATGGAATTTTTAAATATTTGAAGCCAATATTGAAGATTTTCTAGAGTTGGATTTGAAACCATTGGGGCTTACGGCCTCGCAGCTGCTGGCTTAGAATGATCATTTTACACTATAGAAACTATTCACCGAATCCAACTAGTCAATCTTCAAAATTGGCTTCAAATATTGTAAAATACTATCATACTTTTTCAACTCTGTTGTTATAATATTGATGCGTGTGTGTTGCCCATTCTCCTGTATGGGTGTGAGTCTTGGCACCTGACCAAAGCCCAGGCACAAAAAGTCTCAGCTTTCGAAATGAAGTGCCTTAGGAGAGTTTTGGGTTTAAGATGGCACCACCGCATCACGAACGACGCTATACTCCGGCGCACCTAGCGTGAGCCCATCACTTTTTCCATTGAGGAGATGGACTTGGCTGTGTTAAAGATGCCGAATGACAGTTGATCGAGAAGAGCGCTCCTCTCAGGGTCCCGAAGACGAGGAAGACCCTCTCATACTGTTTTCCGCTCCTTCGAAGCAGAGTTGAGGAATCTGGACATGGTATGGGAGGAGGTCATAAACATTGGGCAATATCGAGCGCAATGGAGAGCCTTGTTGCCTCCCTATGCTCCTAGTGGGGCGTTAATATGTAAAGGGAGTTTGGATTTGGATTTGTTCTTATAATGTGTATGTAGGGTTTCACGAGAAAAATGCAAAATGTAAATAATAATTGCAGTAGAAATGAGAGCTTTACGAAGAGAATGTGGAACGAGGCTGTGGGACATAAGACAGGAATTATTACATAAGTGACTGATTATGTATGTGAGAAATGATGATTTTAGAATTTGCAGTGAATTTTAGCGCAGTTATTGGAATGAAAGCGAATAAATTGAGGTGGTTTGGGCATGTTGAGAGAATGAAACAAGAAAAAACGACAAAAAAGGTATATAAATCAGAACAAATGGTTGCATGGAGACGTGGCCGATTGGTACCCTTTTAAAGGAGAGCTAAGTCAAGAGTTAAAGGAACAGAAATCAATGTTATATGCGGAACTTCATGCTCTTGATTGAAGCGAAAGAGGATAGAAATGAATGGAAATCTGTTCTCTCTGCCTATCCCCTACGGGATATGGTGTGATGGGTAATATAATAATGTGATATGAATGTTGGTTTTGTTACAAAAACGCAAGTTGAGATGTTTTAGGCATTTTGTTCAAAAGTGTAGATGAGCTCAAATTCATTTAATGGGATTTGATAAAGTGATGACACTAAGCCAGCCTTCAAAATAACAGTAGAAGATGATCATAAGCCCATAGTGGTTTGTTCATATCATTTAAAAATCGAACAGAGAATTGTCGGTCGTTTTAAAAAAAAATAGCAATATTTTGCGCACTGTTAGACAACACGTTTCGGATGCTTAATGATAGATTTCAACCCAAAAAGGATTTATTGTTTTAAATTCTCGATTAATTTCATGTTCGTATTCCATTATCTCTTGAAGTCTAATGACCAGTGAATATTAACGTCCAGTGATAGAATATCATCACTAGGAATATTTTATATGAAAAGCATATTTTGTGTGGTTAATAACACTATGTAGTCAAAGGTGTTTTAGAAGCTCCTTATGCACTAACAGAGTACAATAATAGCGTTCACTACTCAAGCCTTTTCACAGGTACATATGAGTGTGAACGATAGCAACGCTTTTTGGACCAAATCTCTTGTACACTGCTTAGGTGTTATGGTACCACACTAAAATTTGGTACTACTAGTATATGGGTTCAGATTGGTTGAATCTGATCCATAAGATGAGATGAGATTGAGATGAAGAAGGAGTGCTAATTTCTTTTCTCTGGTAGAATGATAGTGGGAAAAATGATCTTTATCAGAAAATAAGGAACTCTCTTATGAGTTTAGTAGGATTAAGAATATCTGGAGTACTCACCAGTTCTCACTATTTCTTTATGAACAAGTCTGAATAGTTAAGAAGGAATTCGACTCACTACCGAAATGAAACTCAATTTTATATTATAAAAAGACACAAGCACTATATTAGTGAATTCAAATAAAGTTATCACAGAAAAAATATTTTAACTTAAAAACTAATTACAATATTATGCACTGTAGGTTCTGAAGGAAAGAGTGAAAAAATTGCGCAGTGAAAAAGTATATATAGGTAAATTATTCACACAAAATAATTTGTCCAAAAAGGTGATGTATTCTCCCTCTGGTGCGAAATAATCTAAGTTAGTTAATTTGGTAAAACGGTGGTGAATCTACGTTGTTGATAAGTACGAGTTGTATTCGGCGTATTCCGCTAGATGGCTCTTTATCTTCTTATAGGTGGCGCTATACATTCGTGGCATCAGAATTGTGTGGTATAAATTCAATACTATATAACCGCTATAAGTAGATAGTTAAGGAGTAAAACAACACACGTAATCTCCATCATGGGCACGGAGAGGTAACAAGTGCTCTTGATTGCGCTCAATCTTGTGCAATGCTCATTGCTCATGACCTCCTCCGTCACCGTATCTAACTCCCTCTATTCTGCCTCGAAGGAATGTAACACGGTATGAGAGGGTCTTCCACGTCTTCGAAACACTGATAGGAACAACACTCTACTCGGCCAACTGTTATTGGGCATCCTTAACACATGTCCCAGACAATAGTGGGAGTGATGGGTCTGCGCTGGGTGCGTGCGATGTACTATTTTTCTCCTGAGGTAGGTACTTTCAATTGAAAAAATACACATCTAGACAAATATCTTACTGCGACAAAATTACGAACCGAAAAAGTACCTACCTACTTGAAGTACACAATTTGGGGTAATCAAGCATATCTAAAACTATACATCCACATATCCATGGCGATTTAACCCATTGTAGGTCTTAGCCTCCGCCATTCCGCTCTGTCAGCTGCCTCCAAATTATAACTTTCTTCATGAAAATACACAAGGGAAAATGATCCAATACCTATTCAAACAAAAGTAAGAATATAAAAATAATAAAAAAAAAAACAGAATAGAATAAACAAATAAATAAAAAAACAGTAAACATATTTTAATGAGGCAGAGTGTCAGTAAGAGTATGAGCCAAGACTCAGTGAAAATAGTAAAATCACGTTGCATAATAATGTTGATGTGAGGGATTTATGAATATGTGTTGTTATTCAAAATATTGTTAAGTCATTATTTGAAAGTTTGGGAGCGCGATGGTAAACAGTTTGAAAAACAGTTGCTTATTTATTTATGCCGGATTAGAAAGTTTGGAATTTTTACGCACTGAATGTATGTCCAGGAAACCATTTAAATGTTTTATTGTTTACAGCGATTAGTATAGAAGGTAAATTCTCCTGTTTTGAGATGATTGCTTTGATTTTTTTTTACTTCAGTTCAATATCAGATCTCGTTCAGAAAACATCTCTCCATAGTTTATCGCAATTTTGTTTCCTTGTTAATCAATTTATAATTTCCGTCGCGTTTTATAGTTTCTGTAGTCATTGGGAAGTGTTTGACGATTGAGTTATGGTGTGTCACATATTTAGAGTTGTTTTGTTTAGAGTCTCGCGTTTGTTGATTAAACCTTCCGTTTAATTATGGTTTATTATAAATTGAAGATTCCCGATCTGAGCGGGTGGCGAGGTTCGAGGTGGAAAGGGACAAGTGACACACCATACCTCATATGTGTGAATGTGACGTGTTTATTTTCTTTTTGTGCATTGTGCTAAATATTTGAAGGTAGGTATGCTGAATTTCGGGTGAGTGACCATATTTTTATTAGAGTATTTTTATTTCGTCGCTGGCAGCTACCCCCAGGACGATGATAGGGCACAGAGATATATTTTTATGTTGTATGTTGTTTGTTGCTTGGTTGCCCCCCGCCAAGCATGCTTATGAGCGAGTTGCTCGATTGGTTTTAGCTGAGAGATATATGGCCGATGCGTTACGGCATTGTTTTGAATATTTGTGATCTCTGTGTGCCATTGGGCTTATTGTATTGCAGCATGTACCTCCCTGTATTGTTTTCACACGTCACATGTCAAGCACACGTCGCGAATTGTTATCTGTCATTCGCGGGTTACCCCATTGTCCGATACCAGTAGTGTGACCTATCTTAAATGTTTATTTTTGAATCCGGTTAGGAATTTCATATTAAGAACCTTCTAGTAAGCTTAGTGTAGAATTTTCATTTGTAAAAGTAGGTACATCCCCGAGAGAGTAATTTTGTTATGAATATCCGGTCGCGATATTATGATATTCTGAGCTTGTTATTGCCCGCGCATAAGATAGATGAGGTATTATACACGCGCCGTTGTAAATCTATTAAGGTTAAAGTTACGGAGTCCTTATAAGAATATTTAGTATGTCAGGAGGGCTGTGGACTGAAGATATACCTCACATGACTCTCCAAGAGAATGGGCTGTGGCTGATTTGGACGCTTTTCAGCTCAGTTCATGAGGTTCACTGGCGAAAAGGTCGCGGGCCAAGACCGAAGCAGTTGAGCGATTTGGAACTCTAATGAGGAAAACTTGCGGTTTAATGACAGCCCGTATGTAATTTGACTAAAAGGTTGATTTGTTCGTTTATAAAGTAATTGAACGTTTATTTTGATATTGAGATCGATAATAATTAAATGCACGCGAGATAGACATTAAAATTATTGTTAATAGGCAGGATCGTTTTGACTGCAGCTAGTCGTGGCATAATTTTCGCGTAGTAAAATCCTGTCCTATTTTGAGTCTCTGCCGGAAGTACGTTTAGGTATTTAGAGGCAAGAGTTAGATAGTAAAAATATAGCTTTCAGCCCCTGTAGTCTGTACACCATCAGGAACCTTTTTCAGTTGTATATATACACTATATCTGATAGCCGAATTTCGGCCCCCTTTTTGGTACCTGTTCGAGACGTGAGGTCGCATCGAATTGGGCCAGTCTCGGACCTTCGGAGTTTTTTTTTTGCCTGAATTTTGGCAAGAAGGTTCGTTTGACATGGAAGGCCCTCTTTCGGTGGCTAATTCCTCCCATAGACCTCGATCATGCTTATCAATGTAAAAACAAAAATGTAACAATCAAAAGTCATCAAATCACAGAATGTCAAAAAATACAAAATAAAAAACCTCAAATATCTCATGAAGTGTGAAAATATCACTAGTGAAAAAAAAATCAGCAGTTTGTGTTCACTGTAAAATGTTCGATTAGTATTAACACCTCTTTGGACAGTTGATTAATTGATTCAAATTAAAATGGAATTTATCGTATTTTTTGTTTCACTAAGGAATTTTTTGATTATTGAATATCGTACACGTTAAGCCATTGTTCAACTGCCAACCTGCCCAAGGTATTAACATATGTTTTAATAGGAACAGATAATTCATTAAAAAAACGTTGGTAGGTATATACATGATGTCTACCTAAAAATATTTTTTTCCCTGATAGCGATAAAAGAATCGGTCAAAATAAATTAAAGACATATTTGAAAATCGAACATTATTCAAAAAACTTTAATCGTACTATGGGTTAGCTGGAAGAGATTCTTTGGGATAAGTCTGCCCTTTGATTCGTACATATGTATGTATTCAAATTGTTATTTTAAATCGATAACTTATTAATAGATATATTAGTTATTTATTACACGCAGGTAGGTATAAATAGCTTAATTTCGTGTTTCATGATGGTTAACTAAAGAGACAAGCGTATTAATTATTGTTGCATCAGATTTTTTTTTATTATTATTGCATTGCATCCAGGCTCGGAAGATACCTATCATGCCACCGACAAATCATTCGTAAAATAAAAATTACCTCTCTAGTTGCGCGATTTTAGAATGGCACAGGACAAAGTCATTTACGATGTCCAAATAAACCACAAAAGACTTTTTGCCTCCCTTTGCCTCTAGTGTGGTAAAAAAGGAATAATTATCATCATTAATTGATCAATCTTAAGTTAGGTTAAAAATTTGACGTTATAATTTAAAATCGCAGACCTTATTCAAAAAACTTCAATTTCAAAAAAAAATATGTCAATAAAGCGTTTTATCAACTTTTAAAATTTTCATTCTTATCGCGAACATTCGAAAAGACATCAGTCAACTCAACTTCTTTCAGGGATTCTTTCAGATCATATTGTTTTTTTTTTTTTCGATTTAACCTCGTCTGCTTTATTCTCTCGTACGTCTCATGACAGCTCCTGTGTGTTGGAAGAGACTTGTGTGATAAACGATAAGAAGTAACAGGAAAAGAAGTGAAACGAAAGGAAAAAAAACATCAACCGATGACGACTGAACAATGCAACTTCTTTACAAGCGGATTTTGTGACGTAGCTACTACAAAGGTTGTGTTTTTATACAACTAACTGTATTGACGCTCCACAAGCTCCACAAACACATTTAATGTTGGATTCTCTGAATTGACTTTGTGATTTGAGATATTCTTGGCACAAAAAGCTACGGTCAAGGTTTTTGAAAGAAATTTTTTGACCTACACAATGACATGTTTTTTTGTTTAATTTAACCCATCACCTCGTGTCCCGTAAGGAGTAGACAGACAGAACGGACCTCCACTCCTCTCTATCCAAGCTCACTTCTTCCGCTTTTTCCACTAACATAATCTTATCCTTCATCCAATCTCTCATATTTCTCTTACTTCTGTCCTGAATTACACTCAATCCCCATCACAATGACGAGCTGCGATACTTTTGATACTACTAGTAGTCGCCTAGTGCTCTATATTCAACCATTTCTAGTTTAGATTATAATTTTGACCATTATTAAAATTCCTTTGTCAAAAACTGAGCTAGACCTATTTCAAAAATTTCTTTCAAAAACAATGACATGGATATGTCAAATTTGAAATCTTGATATCTACAAAAAAAAATTATATTATTATTGAAGACAAACCATATAAATCTATTCTCAATTTGATCACACATAAATAAAGAAAATATGCGTCTGTGTCAATGTCAAATACATTGGGAGTATATTGTGTGAATATCAAATACATAACATTACAGAAGTGTTTGTAATGTTTTATTTTATTGATTTAATGAAATACATTATTTAAAAAAAATTAGCATTCGCCACTCCTCCTCTATTTAAACAGCTAAAAGTGTGCGAAATTTCATACTCCTCTGTCCGTGCAATTATCGTAAAAATGTTCACAATGTTTTTGCTTCACGTATTAATATATGTACATATATATGTACAACCAACGCATAATCTATAAGTTCATAATCACTTTTTGTATACTATAGACGTTTGCAATTATTATTGTACAAGTACATAACTATGTAAATTCCATTGTACGAGAAAAGCAACTGTAAATGGAGACGGTGATTTGCAGTATTCAACACAATTTCCACTGTGCCACGGAGCCGAGGAAATAAAAGAGACTGGGGAGAGTGTGTGTTGTGCTGTATGATTGATGAGTGTGCTGTAACAGGCGACATATCGTTAATATTATTACTTTTATGTATATGAGAATTCAGTTTTAAAGGATGTATTCACCGTCGCATCCAACAGGCTAAAAAGAGTTTTTTAAGAACTCCTATAGCCTTCTACATCCTATTAATAACCTATCTAGAACCTATTATGCCAGACGATCTATAATAATCGCAAAAAATCAACTACTTTTTACATAATTTGTATTAAATGTAAAAAGTAAGTACATTATTGTGAATTTTAAAGAACTTTAATTCTCCAAATATAATATGATGAAAATTTCAAGATTTATGGTCAGCCTTAACTTGAAACTGATTTGGGCTTACGTAGATCTTCGAAGACTGCTCACTTGTAAACAACACGAGTGTATTAAACATACTACAAAATACCATGCCCCCAACCCATTAGGTTCTAGAAAGGTTGTCAATAGGTTGGGAAAGGGCTCTAACGGAACCAATTGGTAACCTTTTTAGTCTAGAATTCGAATTAGGATTCGAGTTCCGCAAATAGCTAGGTCTTTTTTTTCTTGAATTTTTAATGTCTCTGTGAAATAAGCTCGGAATAAACAAATCTTCCAAGACAGTTCCCAAATGAAGTCATACCTAGGTATAAGAATTTGAATTACTAGGTATGATAGTTTGACATTGAATACCGTTCTATAAGTTCGACTGAAGAAGTTAAAATTTACTTCCGTGTATTGATTGCAGTTTGTAATGGACGATCTCTTAGGCCGAGATTCCGTTAATAATCCGTTATAAGGCGTCGTTTAACGGTCATTTATGGCGGAAATGTCAGTCAAGGGTGCACGTCGTGAGCGGACACTTTGACTCGGCATCGCGATACCGCAACACATCGCGCGTCACGTGATACGTTATGTTATTATGTAATGGAAAAGGAGTCAGCAACCTGTGACGCTTGAAACAATAATGTTCGGTTATTTTTTTAATAACTCATATAAAAAGCTGTTTTTAGAAGCCTTCTTGGATCCTGAATATTTTGGTAGGGATGCTTTTCGTACATCAATCATGTAAGCAAAGTTTAGTTGTTTCAATGTGAATATTTTACATCTTAAGGCGGTATATATCTGGAAATTCCTTGACAGCTCAAACTCTTCTGCGGTAATGTCAGAGAAGTCTTTAAAAGTCCATACCTAAATTCAACACTATCACCTTGTGCATCTGGGCTCCATTCAAAACCTTGGGTTACTCAGTACACCGCCTAGGCCCTGAAATTAAAAAAAAATCACAAAGGCATGGATTTCTATTATATATATATTTTTTTTTACCCATCACGCCGTGTCCCGTAAGGGGTAGGCAGAGAGAACGGACCTCCACTCTTTTCTATCCAAGCATACTTCTTTCGCTTCTTCCACCGACATACCATTTCTTATACAGCTTCTCCTATTTCTCTTACTTCTTACCTGGCCTTCCTTGAGGACGGAATCGATGTGTTCGATCCACGTCATTCTCGGTCGCCCACGCTTTCTTACACCTTTCCTTTCAGCCTTATGAATTATCTTTGTCATTCTGTTTGCATCCATTCTTTCCACATATCCAAACCATCTCAACTTATTAACTTTCATTTTCATCTCTACTGCATTTATACTACATTCTTCTTTTTTCGTCCATGTCCACGTTTCACAACCATACATCATCGATGGTAGCAGGATTGCGTTATGCACTAGTTTCTTTGCTTGTAGTGAGACGTTGTTGTTTCTCATTATAGGTCTTACACCCGAATTCATAGTCGTTACTTGAGTATTCCCCGATACTTGAGTGCTCGTTAAGTAGCTGTTTTCGTTTCATAGTCATACAAAACTTAGCCAAGTAGTACTCAAGTAGCTGTCAAACTCAAGTCGTCGACGAACACGACTTGAGTGTTACTTGGAAATGTCAAACGCTGCTTTTTGTAATGTATTTTGTCGTTTTCTTGCAGTTTGTGTTTAATAAAGTATAAAAGGGCGAAGAAACTATATATATAAATAAATTATTTGCTGTGGATAAATATAAATTAAGTATTTTCAAAGGTTATAGAAAAGCATTAAATCCATACATACACATTTAAAACTTATCCTCACTTTTAAGTTTCTTTTTTTTAATTTTTCGTTTCACTCTTCTTGCAAAGGTTGTGTACACATGATTTCTCTTGTGTTTATACGTTTTCGTTTATACGCTATACCCCGGCGCACCCAGCGTGAGCCCATCACCTCTACCATTGTGGGGAGGAGATGGACTTGGCTGGGACATGTGTTAAGGATGCCGAATGACAGTTGGCCGAGGAGAGCGCTGTTCTTCCTCCCATCAGGGTCCCGAAGACGAGGAAGACCCTCTCACACTGTGTTCCGCTCCTTTGAAGCAGAGCTGAGGGACATGGACATGGTGTGGGAGGAGGTCATAAACATTGCGCAAGATCGAGCGCAATGGAGAGCTCTTGTTGCCTCCCTATGCCCCTGAGTGGGGTGGAAAAGGGAGAATTGATTGATTGATTGATTGATTATACGTTTTCAACCATTTTCTTTTAAACGGTTGTCTCAGTTTAGTTATGCTTTGCTGTTATAAAATCTCGCGAGCTTATAAGGCTTAACTTTAATAATTAATGAAATATAGATATAAAAGAGTTGGAAATTATTGAGAACAAGAGAGCAACCAAATTTATAGACTGAGACTGCTGTCATGTATTTGGCGCCAGGATATGAATATATAAATTTTTGTTAATGTCTCATCTTTATTGCCTACTGGCTTTGTTGGAGCACAACATTATAATTATGTCTAGATTCTTGTGACCATTTTTCAGGTTACTTTTTCACAAATGTTTGCAACTTTCGTGATCCTACACAAAATCCCAAAGCACAGCAGATTATGAAATGATTATTAATTAATTCCTGTAAACCTTTGTATATTTTCTGGTAGGCTTTTACCAAAATTGCTTTTGGTATCCAGTTTATCCGTTCCATGTCAATGCGGTTGTGATTTTAACAATCACAAAACAACCAATGCAACACCTGCTCATGTCATTGACTCTGTAGATTGAATCGAAACAGACCGCAACCATGCTCATCAGGGACGTCAGACATGCCATCGATTCATCGAAAAAGAAACGAATTTTTTGAGAGAACAATTTTGTTGCTCCATAATTTATTATTGATCAAACTTATTTTATTTTGTTAACCCATCACACCGTGTCCCGTAAGTTGTAGGCAGACAGAACGAACCTACACTCTTTTCTATCCAACAAAACTTCTTTCGCTTCTCCCATCGGCATACCATTTTTGACACAACTGACCTGACCTGGTCATCCTTGAGGACGAAGTCGATGTGTTAGATTCGCGTCATTCTTAGTCTGACAGAGTATTTCCAAGACAGAATAAATTGTGATAAACAAAGTAAATGTTTTGCAGTTTTCTAATGGTGGATCTTTCGAACAAGCATTAAACAGTCCAATAGTTAATGGACAAATAACTTTAAAGGCTCCACTAACTCAAAACGTGTCTTTTATAAGAAATTTAATGGGCCATTAGTTAATTGACAGTTATCACGAAATAAAAAGTCACGAAAAGGCGTACCTACAAGAATTTTCGGAAAAACAATCAATCAATCAATCTGCGGCGCTACAACCCTGAGTGGGTCTCGGCCTCCCTCAGCAAACTTCTCCAAGCCACCCTGTCCGCCGCCAGTGCGCGCCAGTCACCAACCCCCAAAAGCCCCAGATCCCTCTCAGCGCCATCCAGCCATCGTAGCTTCGGTCTTCCTATGCTCCTCCTTCCCTCTGGTCTCGTGCGGAAGATCCTGTTTAGAACCGAGTCTTGATCTGCTCGCGATACATGTCCCAGCCAACGGAGCCGGCCTATCTTTACGAATGTGGACACTTTAATGTCATTGTACATTTCATAAATCTCACGGTTGTATCTTATTCGCCAGTGATCTCCATCTTTGACTGGTCCATATATGCGGCGCAGGATCTTCCTTTCGAAAATGTCCAGTTTGTCCTGGTCTCGTTTACTCAGTGGCCAGGTCTCGGAAGAATACGTCAAGACCGGCCGAATTGTGGTTTTGAAAAACACAGTAACATAATAATTATTATACAAGAATGTAAATTCAAAATAGAATTTCTTATGTTTACTTAGATATCAATACGATATTCTTCACAATGTATACGCTCAAATCCATCGATGCATTTAAAATAGATGTAAAATATATGTTTTTTATATCGATGATTTTAATTACGCTGATTGGCGCCACTAAAAAAGTAATATAAATGCAGGTGTATAAAGTAAGTAGGCACTCTTCATTTTATCTAATGTTTCACTGCTGAATTTTCATTACTAGAAATGTTAATGTCCGTCACACGCAGCTATACAGGGTGCTAATACGTCATGTTTATACAGCGTGTTTTCATAATTATTGCGAGGGTGGAATTTATGGCACAATTTAACGTTGACGCCACATTTGCTTAGCGATGGCATAAAATTATACAACATAATTATATTTTCTAATAAATGCCTGTGTATTTAAAGCGAAGAAATGCCTTTCAATGGTAAATTTTCTATAAAATACTAAAAGTTTATGTTGTATTAAAATAAAACAGTTTAGACCTTTGAAGTTTTTCCATAGCGAATGGATGGTTATTTATTTTACACCCGTTTAATCTCTTCGTCAACATTTTTGACGATTATCAGCGTCATGAAACAAACTACGAAGGTAAGATCACAATTTTTTTGTGAGCCATGTGCCTTTTCCATGAATATCTAAAATAATACTGTTATAATATGTGTATATTTTTAATGAATCTGTGCTCACTCAAAGTGAACACAAATACACCTTTTGACTCTTTCACAGTAAACTATGTACTCAAAGCTTGTGTCGTGAAAGAGGGAGATGGTCGGCACCTGGTATTGAAGCATGACCTCCAATAGGAACGAAAGTCGGGGTCGTAACCGCTCGGCTACCAACCACTTCAATAAATTATTATTGTTCAAATTTAAGATGTAATTTCTTTTAAATTTGAACGATTTGTGTCCAACAACCGTCTTGTACTACTGTTCGAAGGCTCTGGATTATTGTGATCCATCAACAACCGTCTCGTACTACTGTTCGAAGGCTCTGGATTATTGTGATCCATCAACAACCTTCTTGTACTACTGTTCGAAGGCTCTGGATTATTGTGATCCATCAACAACCTTCTTGTACTACTGTTCGAAGGCTCTGGATTATTGTGATCCATCAACAACCGTCTTGTACTACTGTTCGAAGGCTCTGGATTATTGTGATCCATCAACAACCTTCTTGTACTACTGTTCGAAGGCTCTGGATTATTGTGATCCATCAACAACCGTCTTGTACTACTGTTCGAAGTCTCTGAATTATTGTGATCCATCAACTTATGCCGTTACGATTGATCGATAAGAAGAAGACCAAAATCCCTGAAATTCATAATAACGGGAATCTTGTTCAACCCATCAATCAAATCAATCAAAACTCCCTTTGAACTCCACTTAGGAGCATAGGGAGGCAACGAGAGCTCTCTGTTCAACCCATACCTAAATGTATTGCTTATTTAATGCTCTTTCTACGGCCTTATGAAACAAAAGGAAGGTATATTATCGCCGGGTCGCTCGAACCAGTGATTATAACGTCTATGCTTGGGATGTGGGTTCGAGTCCTGCAGTGAGCATGGGATATGTAAAACATTAGATTTCTTTTTGCTTTGTTGATGCAATTAATAATATTTTCCCCCTTCAAACGGACTACCCAAAGAAAAGAGTTGATATCAAAAATCAATTGAAATAGAATCAACCGACGTTTAGAACACCCGTGTTGATTTGAAAGGTCTGCAAAATCACATACGAAAACAAAATAATAATATTATCAAAGGTTCGGTTTTAATCAATGATTTGATAAAAATATGACTAGCGAAGCATTTTTTATATCACCACTCTGATTTTTATTCAAATAAATTTCCTAGCTAAACAATGATTGCAAATATTGAATAGAAACGGACCCAAAAAGCGGCCCTGTGGAACACCCGATGTGATGATAAAAGACAATATTTTTTTATCGTAATTTCCTTTAAACTAAAATTTAAGTGAGATGTTGATCATATTCAGAGCATAGCTCTTAATATTCCAGACCTCTTCAGTTTAGTTTGTTAAGCAGTAGCTTAAGCTTCTTTGAGAATGTTGGTATAGTATCGATACGGTCATCCAAATCGGATGGTGCTAAGTGCCCTGAATACTGAGAGATGATATCCTCCATATACCTCACCCTTATTGTTATTGTTATAGCTCGTGTTTACACAGCTCCATTGGGTTGGTCGGACGGTGGAGGTTTTCAGCTAACCGTTTCGGTCTGAAGGAATGAATTTAAATTTAATATTTCACCGTTCTAGCTTCATCTCGATATAAAGGTATTGCAAGTCAGTTTTTTTATTGGAACATTTATTACTAGGTAGGTACGTATATTTTTTTTTCTAATTCTCTTGCTGCTATATAATATGTCGTGATAATTTGATGTATTGTTATGATCTAATCAAAATATTGTTTCACGGTCTACCTATTGTTTTCTTAATATTCACAAAAAACGCAATATTTTGTAATCTCATGAGCACCCAAAATGACAATAATTCGATTATTTATATTTCTCCCTGTGACATTTTAGCCCAGATCGCACTAATTTGATATTTGATCATTTTTATGTTGATATTGACATAGATGAAAATTATGGACCAAATTTCCATCGTCTGATTCCTCCATTTTTTTTTTATTATTACATGGTTACTAGATAGATTACCAAAGAGGTAGATAAACATCTAGGAGCATGGGACAAAACCCAACTTGTCAATAATTATTGGCCACAAGGTATAATCCAAGAAAAAAATCTACTATATTATAAATAATATCAAAACACATTTCTTCTTCTTCCACTTCTTCGTCTAGATCTAGGATCTATTTTTTTCTGGAATTATTCTGGTTCTAGGGATGCCGATGACCACCCTTCCATTTCTTTGGTGGTCTGCGTCCCTCTGTAAGTGTTAGGTCTCTCTGGACCTATTCTGCCAACGTCATATCTCCAGTGACGTCTACATGCTGCAAGTCCTGCGGTTTTCCTCATTTGGGATGCTACCTGCGAGTGATTTGTCCGATGTAGGTAGGTCTTAAAATCTGTATTTCTGCTGTTATTAGTCCATATAGAATGTCTGAGGCGGTCGACATCCAAAAGACATTTTAATAAATCAAAATATTTTCTTCGGAAATAAATATTTTTGTACATACATGGTTCTTCCCTAGATGGACATTAACGTTATCTCAATACAGTGAATAGAAAACCTGATGAATTTCAATACTCTATTGTTTTATGTTGAAATATTATTATTAATAATAATAATATTCATTGGTTACTCCATTTATACTGAACGGAGGGGGAATAGAGAAGAATGATAAAGAGGAGAGGGTCCATTGGTTGTATTGTTGACTTTGTTCCTTCATAATATTATGAATGCGGGGTAGGGGCTCCTACCCACTCTGTAAGCTGGGAAACCCCCCAAAGCCCCTTTTAGAATAAAAGGTGAAATTTTTTTAGTCCTTGATTCTCTTTGCTTTGTTCCTTTCATAAAAATATCTATGACCACAATATACATTTTTGGTCATACTTTAAATTAACTCTTTTGTCATACATACGTAAATTATTTTTTATATACAACCAAAATTTAAGCAGTGAAGCATAGCATCAACACCACCTATATAAGAAGGCCTTAGTGCTGCGTCACATCGTGAGGCCCAGCATTCCCTTGCCTATATCTGTATGTGCTTACCTGTACGCTATGATATCTGTCTTTACGCCGGTGGCCTGGTGCGCGAGAGAAAAAATGGCCGCCAGCGCTAAGGCCTTCTTTTAAAGGTGGTGTTGATAGCACCCTTGAGGTGGTCTTCTGATCACAAAACGGCGCTCTGAAAAATATCTTATTATAGTAGAGCACCTGTTATTGGTGATTTTTGGAGATTTGTTGTGTTAATTTTTTTAAGTATATTCGTTCCCAAGACTTCTAAAGTACCTACATATGTTGATCATTTACATATTTCAACAATTAGCAGTTATAAGACCTTTAATAATTTAAGGAAACATACAAAAATTATACTTAAATCTAGATAATATAATGCCTTAAATATATGCACCAAACTGTGGGAAATAGGCAAATTTTAAATAGAAAAAGCGTTATTTGCAGTAGGCATGTCGCACTTGTATTTTTCCTTAATATTCAATGAGATTTATCTCATTATTAATATTTACATATTTTTGTTAACAAAATTTTTTCATTAGGTATGTATTGAAAATAAAATAATAATTTATTACCAAAATTAAAATTATTGGATATTTCAGCTGATGTTTTCTAGAATATGAAGTAATTTATAGATAGGTACCTACCGGATTCGATTCACGGTCGGATTAGACTTTTTATTAGATTTTAACTATAAACCTGGTCTTTTAGGTACTCATTGAACTGGACTTTTTCTTTAAAAAAAGTACTAGTATCAAGTGAAATATTATATTAAAGTTAGTATGGAACGGACTACATGCGACAACATCGCCATCTGTGAAAAAAATCCATAGCAACACAATGACTTACTTACTTGACAACCATTGAGTTTCAAAACATTGGTACGCAGATTTTTGATCGCATTTATTTCAAATTAAAGAAAAAAAAATTAACATTCAAACATGTTTTAAACGTATTTTTGTATAAATTTCTAATTCAAAATCAATATCCCCATAGTAAGGACTACAGGACAACGTCTGTCGGGAAAGCTGGTATGATATATATATTCATTTCGAAACCGGTTTTGGAAGGTACTATAATAGCCAATAGCTATGGAGAGAAGCAAAGTGGATTACATGAATCGTTCGATGTGGAAAATTACATAGGAACCTGCCCTTTGTCTCTCGACCCTCGATCGTCTATCTGCCCAAGCCGACCACCCAATGCACCAGCCTTTCTGCAGACTGCACTGCATCCTCCACCAGCGTTCAATATATCTAATACCATAATAATGTTTATACTCTGAAGGACTTTCGTATTAACCCGCCATTGTCAATATGGGGTTTGAAAAATCTCATAAATTTATTTTTTTAATAATAACTAGCTTTCCCGACAGACGATGTGCTGTGATCTAACTATGAATATTGAAATCGAATTTAAAACAATGATAAAAATGATAAGAATGATAATATTAGAAAGGAATGTGGAGTGGATGTTAGCGTAGTGACTAGAATGAATGTTAATAAATTAAGGTGGTTTGAGCATGTAGAGAGAACGAACGAGGAGATAATGACAAAAAGGATATATCAATCTGAAAGAATGGCTGCACGCAGACGAGGTCGACCTCGAATGACATGGTCCGATCATATCGGTTCAGTCTTAGGGGAGGGCCAAGTCAGGTGCAAATGAAAAAGGAGAGCATGTGTGCGGAATGTTGTGCGTTTGGAAGAAGCGAAAGAGGTTTGTTTGGATAGGAAAGAATGGAAATCCCTTCCCTTCTAACCCCTTCGGGAAACGGCGTGATGAGTAAAAAAATAAAATTACTTCCGACGAATGCATCTGTTTTAATCCACATTTTTTTCATTCGAATTCTGTCAATCGCGCCAACTATCAAACAACTGACCGTTTGTATGAAACGACAATTTGATTTCAAAATTGAATTTATTCACTTTTGAAGTTCAAATTTATTCGAGTTATTAATAAGTGTTCGCACTAACCCGACTTTTTTTATATTATAGAGATATGTAATAATATATAATTTTCTTTTATATTAACTAATATCCTAGTGCCATCTATGTACAATTGTTGGTAAGTATCCTAGAAGTTTCGACGGCGGCTTTCGTACTGGAAGTCGTGAGTTCGATACAAGGTGCAAACCCCTCTTTCACGACACAAGCTTTCAGTGGCTTACTGTGTAAGTGTCAAAGAGTGTATTTGCGTTCACTTTGCACAGTTACCAGAACTAAGTTTGTTTAAGATTGACATAATTTCCAACATACAGGATAACTGGTTATTCGACTAATTCCTCGAAATGGATTATACTAGAGCGTATTTGCAATCAAAGCACAAAGTAAAAGTAGTTTTTTTCACTATTTTCAGTTTTAGTTCAAATAGTGGAAAACTGAAAAAAAAACTAAGCACTTAAATAACTCCAAAAACCACTGATATTAGACCCTTGGGTAATGGGAGCAAAATTATTGCAAATAAGCTCTAGTATAATCCCTTTCAAGGAATAAGTCGAATTCCCATTCACCCCGTATGATTCACCATTTTTTAAGAATCAAATCCTAATAACTTTACCTACACTTTTAAAGTGTAAAATTATTGGCATTTAAATAGCATGAAAATTCTAATCATAGTAAAATCATAATATGTATACGAATATAGACCGAATACAATAAAACAAAATACGAGTTTTTGAAATATAAGTAATATAAAGTCTGGGGAGAGTTTTTACCTTTACATCATGAATTTCTCTTTAGTGGGTACTTATTTATAAACCCCAACTAGAAATCTGCCGTTCCAAATACTACGCGGTCATTTTAGGGTTAGAGTCCAATATGGGAATAACGACACACCCAGTTCATATTTCGATTTTACACATGGGGTCGTTTCTATTCTGTTTTGAATATTAAACCCTCATATGCGCGTGCATACATATATGCTGTTAAAATGGTTTCCGCTCTGTTTGGTAGTTATATCATTTTGTCATATTGGTGATTTACAATTTTTTAACACTTATCATTGAGAGTGAGAAGGACCAAAGATTACAGAACATCTCCAAAATAATTTTGTAATGATCGAATGTATACTTAAAATAGTATATAAAATAGCTTAACGTACTTCATATGTGACATATGTATCTACTATTACACCGCCATCTCTTGAAAAAAAAAGATACATTTGTAAAGGCAGGATTTTTATTACAAACTAGCTTACCCTTCGAACGTCGTTCCGCTTTAAAATAAAACAAGAATAGTGTTAGGTAACTTATTAGATGAATTTAATATTTAAGAAAATGAACACATCAAAAACTAATTGATTTTCATTAATTTTTCAACTGTTTCAACTGTTTTAATTTATCAAAATCACAGGTTTAAAAACTTACAAATTCATTTAGCTAAGCTTAAGTGTCTCTTTTTTTACCCATCACGCCGTGTCCCGTAAGGGGTAGGCAGAGAGAACGGACCTCCACTCTTTTCTATCCAAGCATACTTCTTCCGCTTCTTCCACCGACATAATATTTCTCATATACCCTCTCCTATTTCTCTTACCAACTTCTTACCTGGCCATCCTTGAGGACGGAATCGGACGAACTTTCTTCTTCTTCTACATTAAAATTTCACTTTACATGTTGGAAATCATTTAAACTATTTGTACAAGAGATCTCTTTTGAACTACGCTGAATGGTGTTTTATTTGAAGGCAATCAGTTGGTACCTACTTGGTATTTACGGAAAAGATATCTTTCGGATTACATTCTTTGCTACACTTAATTTTTTTACAGCTAATTACGAAGCATTATAATTTTGTTTTATTATCCATTAATTCTTCAATAAAATGGATAAAGCGAACAAAATTTGGAAGGGAGTTTAAAACAATGTCCGGTTTCTAAGCTTTTGTTGAAATATTCTTTTGTCTTTTGCATTATCCTGATTATTCGCTTAAAATAAAGAGGTAATCCCACATCTCATACTCAAAGCACAGTCAGTGGTAGATTTAATAATTTTATCAACGAAATAATTTTGGGAGACAAGGGTTCATTTTCTCATCGGATAGACAACAACAATACGGCGCGGGCAATCGTGAGAATGCTCAATTAATCACCTTCTATATCTCGCAGGTAAGGCGGAGGATGGCGCGTGTTGGAGTGGAAGACAGAATGAAAGATATCCACCTATTGAAAGAATGGATTAGTATTATTTCCTGTTGCGTTAATTCTGTGTGACGAAAACCTCCTTTTACTCGTATATGTTTCAAATAAGGTACTAAATTCTTGGTATTGTTTCATGTACGCCAGTTTAATCACCGTAGTGTTTCATTCGAATCAATTACTTAATCACTATTACAGTTTTATTAAATAAATATAGTTTTATAAAAGCATATATTGTCGTTAAAACCAGTGAAATCACTGGAGTGTTTGATACTTGTTCTTCTTTAACTGCCATTTCTCACGGAGGTTGGCGATTCTCCCCAAATCTATAGCTTTTGGCACACCAACAATTGTCTGAGATTTTCTATACACGAGGCTCTTTTACGCCCTATACCTTGTCTACGCTCTATCTTTCCTTTCAAAATAGGAGAGCATATTTATTTTATCATTGCGGAAGATGTGGTCAAAGCGTGCGGCTTTTGAGCGTGGTTAAAGGCTCTCTTTTCTTTATTCCTTACTCGCAGGAATTCATCATTCGTTACATGATCCCTTGAGATGTATTAGATACAGTGCAATTATTTTAGTGTTTTGTACTAGGAACTATGTTCTATAAACTATTTCATAATTCACAGTTTTTTATATAAGACACTAAAATGACCCAAGTATTTTAAAAGAGCCAGTGGGATCACAATCATGTTTCATGCAAGCCAGTGGATTAACGAATGTATTTCATATGAATCGTTATAATCACCGTAGTGTTTCAAACAAGATATGTTTATTCACCTTAGTGTTTCATATGAGCCAGTGGTTGACTGCAATATTTATTTGTAAATATTGGGCAAAGATGAACATTCTTCTTCTTCAGGATTACAATCATCAAGACTTTATTTATTCAATAATATACTCCACCGAGCCTTTACCAAGATAAAGTTCTATCATGCCATGATCACTGATCTACCCCTTCATTCTGACATATTTAATTCTTCGCAGGCCATCTCTTAGTCTCCTTCTGTTAATCAAAGTATAATAGTGCATCTTATTTTCCTTCTCACCCTATACCCGTACACTTCCGGACAAAGGCCTCTGCTATCTCCTTCCTTCTTCTTCTTCTTTTAGTGCCACTCCTATCGGAGGTTGGCGACCATCTGTGAATAAGTCTCACGGTCCTGGGCAAGTCTAACCAATTCTGCAGCTTTTGTCACACCAAACCACTGTCGTAGATTTTTAAGCCAAGAGGCCCTTTTATGGCCCATACGCCTCTCTCACTATTGCCTGCTCTCTATCTTCCCTTCCACAATTAGTTGACGGAGAGCATATTTTTTGTCGTTGGTGCGAAAGATATGGCCAAAGTATGCGGCTTTTCGTCTTTTGACAGTGGTCAGCTGCTCTCTCTCCTTATTCATCGCACTCAAGACCTCCTCGTTTGTTACTCGATCCCTCCAAGAGATGCGGAGCATTCTTCGGTAGAGCCACATCTCCTTCCACAACACTTAGGCTTTCAGAGCCCAGTTGACATCAGCATATGTTACGAGGTCGTCCCTTCAGCGTAGTGGCGGTCTCCCAACGCTCCTGGCAGTCATTCTAGATCAGAAGCGATACATTGGGAAATATCTGCAAACTTTATGCTCTGCTATATTTTCATTCCTTAATCTATTTCTCAGGGTGATTGATATCCAGCATGACTCTTTCCGTGGGTCTTTTGGTAACCCTTTTCTTTTCTATGCTTGGTTTTGCCAGTGCATCTGTACGAGAGCGTACTCTTTGTAAATCCTACGAACTAATGAATATGTAATTTTGTTTTTCTCAGAAATACACACAAATTATATCCAGCATTCTTGGGATCTTGTTGCCTCCCTGCGCCCCTAATTTGGACCATAAAGAGGGAGTGAAGGTTTGTTTATTGCTAAGAACAAGCGTCCACGAAAGGTTCTCGGAGCCTTTTGTCCTTAGGTATTATTATTATTATCAACAAGGGCTTCACCTGCCTTCTGCTAAACACTTGGATAGGATATCTCCCTGCAGAAATAAATGTCATTCCCAATGATGATAACAAGACCCGGACAATTTATCATTCCGGATTTCCCGTTTTGAAGGCAGTTGAAATTTATGTATGTTTTATTATTAATGGTACATGTCACATTATTTTATCCGAAGGACTCATACTCGCGCTACAATCTAAAGACAAGTCTGTGGTGGCATGGTAAAAGGCAATAAGTCGCGTTTTTCAGCATTTTGAGTTATATGCGCTACATCATACATTATCACAAACAGAACAAAGTTCAAAAACATAAATTAAAAAAAATCCACTTATAAAGGATTTAAAAGCAAGTTTTCATTCCGGCATAACTCAATATTAATTTTATTTGGCAAGGTAAAACGACGCGCGTCGAATTTTGTATACCACGAAGTAAAACGGTGTTGTCTATGATAGAGCTGCCGTGAGAAGCCGTTCTTTTAAAAGTGAACCTTTTTAAAATGTGTTTAAATAATGTATTTTGTGAATTTTGTGGCAGGTATATCGTCCTTATCTGTCGACCAATCTGTTTACAACTTTCGTTGTTTTTATTGTTAAGCTATAGACAATAGATCGGTAATACTATCTGCATATTATTATTTTTTTTAAATATTTTTTCATTGCTGTTTTAATACTATTATTAATATAATTTAAAGAGAGTCGTGCTAGTGCGAACTATTATATCAACAACTGATGACTGATTATACTACGGGCTTACGACCATCTTCTAATGTTATTTCGAAGGTTGGATTAGTGTGATCACTTTACGTTAACAACGTTCGCCATTAGGTCGTAATGTTCAAATTTCCGAATATTCATCTGGTTTGCAATGGTTTGATGTTGGAACCTCCCCTGCGCATGATTTTGTGCAGCTTGTATGACCTCTTCCCAAACCGTGTATAAATTCCTCAGCTCTGCTTTGAAGGATCGGTACATTGTGAGAGAGGGTTATCTTAACAAAGGTAATTATATCTATACTTAACTAATTTCATTTTATTATTCAAAGAATATTCTTCATTTATTACTTAACAATATTACATTCTGAGCCAAAAAAATATACCTACTGATGTTCTGGGAATGCTATGCTAGAAAATAATAATAGGTAAGCTAAAAAATAACTAATATTTATGAAGAATAAAATTTAAGTGTTGAAAAATAATAAATTAGCATGTGATAGAGAGTAACTGAGTATATTTCCTTATAATATTTGACCTAAGTACAAAATTTTTCAACCTATGAGCCAAAATTGTCAAGGTAAAAAAGACACGCATTATAAATAAAGCCTATAAACAAAGAAATATTGAAGAAATAAATATGAGTTATCGTATAGTGAACCCTTTTTAACGAAGTAAATGCATCAAAGTTGATCTATTTTATTTGTATTAAATAATATTTGACAAAAATGAAACCTCTTAAAATACTGACAAGTAAATCCGCCATACTGAGAAATGTCATCCCACTGACTTAATGCCTTTTACCATGCCACCACAGAAGTAGTATCATAATCTTTATATATAAATTTCTTGTGTCCGTTTGTATGTGGCTGCAGTGATTTTATCAAACAATGTTTATAGGGGTTCATATCTTAAATTACAATAGGTATGTGATTAATTTGAATCTTATCGGTTATGAACAGAATTTTCAGCATTTTTCTTCTAATTATTTCAGAAAAATCATAATTTCGACCCAGGCCTTTCACTTCTATGTAGATTTATGAAAATGTCTGGGACACTTCTTAAGGATGACGAATGGCATTAGTCTTCCAAGGAAAGCGATGTTCATTCTCCGAACAAGAGTGAGATGAAGTTCCTTCCATACTGTGTTCCGTTCCTTCAATGTAGAGCTTTGGAATTCGGATATGATGTGTGAAGTAGTCGTTGAAACTGAGCAATATCGAGCGCAGTGTACAGATCTCATAATTTGGGGTTCTTCCATTAACATTATGACGAGTTGCTGAAAAGGGAGGGGGGTGGGGTTAAATTATTTTAACGTTTTAAGATACTTTGCACTACAAACAAATTCACGTGATTAAGATTCAGGAAGGGCGAAGGGAGGAGGTCAAAACTACACCTACTATTTAAAAATTCTTAAGATTATTAGATTAACGAATATTAGGCACACAAGATTAATGAATATATTACAACTAATGACTCTTACAATTCATTACTGAAGTTCGATTTTTAAATGGAACACACCACTACGGGCTAATGACTGTCTTCTACTGTTATTTCGAAAACTGGCTTAGTGTGATCACTTTTCGTTAACAATGTTCGCCTTTAGGTGGTAGTGTTTAAGTCTCCGAATCTCCTAATCATGAGAATTCTCAAAATGTTCAACAGGTCGAAAAATCCCATGTATGCAACATGTACATATTTAATATGTAATTAATGAAAAATAGAGATAATAAATAGTTGGAAATTATTGATAACATGAGAGCAACCAAATTTAAAGACTGCGACTGCTGTCATGTTTTGGTGCCAGGATATTTTGATTTTGTATGATCTATTTTTGTTAATGTCTCATATTTATTGCCTATTGGCTTAGACGGACGGACCCTGGGAGAGAGAAGGGTCAAAAGAGAGTTTATCGATTGATTGATTCAAATCTAGTTTCTATATGCAATGGGTATAAAAGGGTTAATTCGACGAGGACAATAAGGATAAAAGACACAATAACAATATGTTTCGACGATAAAACACAAAATGTTTTGTAGCAGTGGTTGGTTGTTGTAATGAATGATATTATTCGATATTGAACCCGGCAAAAGGGATTACTCGCCAATTTCTAGTGAAACTTTTAATGAAACATAAATATGAGGGGAGGCTCGTGGATTCCGGATCCTTCGTTCTATGTACGTTCAATAATATTATACGGCTTCATAGAAAAGTACTACATCTATTAATTCAATCAAATTAGGCAAAATCCTTACAAATTGTACATAAAAAGTTTCAACGGGAATGGTGATTCTAAAGAGGGAGCTTTATAAAAAAAAAATTGCCAAGTGTAACAGATATTTTGAGTGGTAGGGCAGTGTCGTTTCGGCGACGGCCGAAGGGTCTTAGGTGTTACGAAGATTAGCGAGGTAACCCGAAGCGCTCTGCTATGCGACGGCATTTGTAAAAATCACAGCGGGGGATACAGGCCGTGACGGTGCATTTTTGCATCGCGCGAGATGAATAGAAATATAGATTTTTATTTTATTTAACTAAGTTTAATTTTGTGTGGTGTAAATTATAATGTGCTAAATTCAACCCGCAGTATAAAGAGGTACGTAATGTTTAAATAAGAGTTAAATTTAGTCGTGAAATTTATACAGTAATGTCTTTGCAATGTAGCCTTTGTGACAATCATATAATTTTCTTATTAGTGACACTTTTTTGTAAATTTTATTTACAGAAAAGCGGGTCCTAGTCTTGGGGAGAAAATGTCCTAGTCTGGGGGAGACAAACTCCTAGTCTTGGGGAGAAAATGTCCTAGTCTGGGGGAGACAAACTCCTAGTCTTGGGGAGAAAATGTCTTAGTATATGGAGAAAATATCGTAGTATTGGGGGAGAAAAGAAACTCCTAGTCATGGGCAAATAACCCGGAGTTTTAATAATTGAAATCAATCGTTTGGACTAGAGGTTGGATGGAACGTATTGGGCAGTGCATAAAACAGTTTAACCCTTATCGCGGGTAAAACTTATATTCACATTGGTCGATGCGGGCTCCGAATTTTTATTTTGGAACGATGTGGATTGGAGACGAGAACCAAGCAAAGTAGCTGCTCAACAGTATTATTGGGGAGATAATCTATAAATTGGAGGGTTGCGGATGCCAAATATTTGAGGGAATGCCTAGTAGTTGAGAGGATCGGAGGAGTGATTGTAGTCAGCCAGGATTTACTTTAGAAGAAGTCTACGGACCTGAGTTAAGTATATAACCGCAATTTCCTTCCTTAAGCATGCAAACAGTACACGAATTTATTTCAATTTCTTTCTTTCAAATTCTTTTTACTGAAGTCATATAAGAGTGTAGTATTTTACTTGTGCTATTTATTGTTGACTGATATAACCAGGGTAAAATATAAATTTACATAGATTAATGATTGAGAAGGTGGATAATTCGAACGTTAAGTTTTGTTATATGTAGAATTGTAATTTTCTTGTTTGACCTTGGGTCATAATTTGTTTTTACATTTTTTTGATAAACTGCGATGACAATGCAAATTTTGGGTTTTGAGTTCCACCTATAGTGAATTGTATGTTAAATTAATTATAGGTTTGATTAAGCGAATTATTATTTGAAAAATTCCATATTAGAATGGAATTAAGTTGAAAGCAATAATCAATGAAAAATATGTTTTGAATAAACTGTGAAATTCCTTTGTATCTATAAACAAATTCTTTTATTGGAGCCTATGACCATTTCCAGAGTCTTCTTGAGCCAAAACTATTTTAATCCACCCTTGAGATTGTGCAAAGTTAATCCAGAGGGATAACGAGTCTGTTTCAGAGAGCCTCTAGCCGGGCAGAAGGGGAAAAGACCCCAGGTGTTCTTTCTTTCAGCCAATCCTCAGGAAAACACAATAGACGAAGCAGTCTACGTGACTTTCCTAAGTCTGCTGGACCTCCTTAAAAAGGGCTCCGCGACAGATTGGCGCCCAACCTGGTTGGCTGTCAGAAAGGCGCAGAATTGACATCCAAACTAATTGGCTGTCAAATAGGCACAATTTTCGATAGTAAAAAAGTAGAAATTTTTTTTGTTTCATTAATCTGGCTCAAGCTCTGGAGGGAATGGTAATTGGTACTATATTTGTCAAGTTATATTGTTCTCACTGTGTGCCCCGCTTTGATTTTTAGCATTTGTCCATTTAGTTAAGTTAGGTAGGTATAATTTTAGTTTGTCGGGTTTGCCGATGAGAATGTTTTGCATTTGTTTTTTTTTGGTATAAATTATGTTCAGAAAATTTTAATTTACTCAGTGGGTAGATAATTTTTCTGCTAAAATTTTATAAACTTGTAACATGTTGTGCCCGAGCGTAGTGAGGTAGGTTCAAATCCTGACCGCTCTTGTAATTATTGTACATGCCAATTCTTTGGGGGATTGATAATCGATGATTTAATTTATTGTTTTGTAAAATTATTAAAGTTTAGAAATTAAAAAAAAAATGAATAATGTTTAAATTCAAAGAAGGCGATTTTCGCTATTAAATTTTTTTTTCTTAATTTGCTGTTTATAGTTGGCAAGTGGGAAAATTAAATATTTTTTTTTTACATTAAACTAATGGTGTAAAATTTTTTTTTCTTGCAGAATTAAATTTGTTTGGAACGATTTTTGGATAATCGAATGATTATTGTTTAACTGGATTGAACTGAGATTGAGGACCATTTCACACTGACGAGGAAGCTATATTGATACCGAACAAAAAAAAATGTTAAAATTATTTTATTACTGTTTTATGGATAACGCGGGTAAATATATATAATATTTATTATGTTCAGGAGAATGCTGGTAAATTATTGAATTGTTAGTTGCTCACTGAAGATGTATGTGTCGTAATTGATCAAGCAATTTGTTAAGCAAAATAATTTGTATGGATAGGTATGTTTTGAATGTTGTGATACAGAATCATGTATTAGAGAGAGACTGTTAATGTTTTAAGTTGAGTCAGTGGTGGGAATATTTTTTTTTATTAGGCATTTATTAGTATCAGTTTCTTTTTTTTTTTTTTTTTTTTTTTACGTTTTCATGATGGAGGAAGATGACACTTGCAAATTAAAGGTCCCTGCGGAGGACATAGACCGTCATTCTACAGTGTCGGATGATGGGGTGCCATATCAGGACGCTTTGGGCATTGCGGCCGATGTAATTTCGGTAAAATCTTATAATAGAAAGAAACCTACGAAGAGGGAACCTTTAGCTAGGGTTAAAGATGTGGATCCGCGCAAATGGGGTATATGTTATTCTGGTGCGACTGACCCGAGGGAGTTCTTATCAAGAGTGGTAGAACTCGCCGATGTGTATGGAGTTTCTTTAAACTCAATCATTAGATATATGCCAATTCTTTTAACCGGTTTCGCGCTGACATGGTTAAGGGCATCAGACTTAGAACCAGATTGGGAAAGATTTAAGTTAAAGTTTTTGAAACAATTTGAAGGGGCTAGTAGACAAAGAGTAATAAAGTTAGAAATTTTGTCAGCTAAACAGGACAGTAGCGTTTCGGCCAATGAATTCATTTTGGATTTAGTCGAGAAAAATAGATTATTTGATTCTCCGTTAAATAGCGAGGAGCTCTTGGATAGTATAATACACGGTTTGTCAGAAAAATATGCAACATTACTGGCTACAACTATTGTCAGGAGTACGGATGAACTGATGCACATTTGCTCTAAATACGATGAGCTTACTGTCAACCGTTCGAAAATCCCGCAGCAGGGACAAGTTGAGGGTAGATCCTCGGGAGGCATAAGAAGTCAGCAACGCGATTCGTTCGAAGGTTCACGGTACGGTAATCCAAATAAATTTGCTTCCAAGGTCAGGGATCAGGAGGAGTCTTTTGGTGGTTACCAACACAAGGAAGCTAACGTACCTCGTAGCGGAGTCATTAAGAACAAGACATCGCACAATTCCAGGGTATGTTATTTCTGTCAGAAGCCGGGGCACTTACAGGCAGACTGTTACAAAATACGTAATCAGCAAGCGCGCTCAAGTGACAATAAGGAGTACCGGGAAAGAAAGATTTAGGTAGAAATTTCCGGGGAAGATTAGCATTAAGTCAGTTAGTAATTAGGTATAAAGAGGATGGAATTAGTTAGTAAGTTTACGTTGAGAAATATTCTTAGAGATTGGTTAGTAGGTAGGTAATGTTATGAAGCGTATAGCGTTAGGGAAACTAATGCAGTTAGTATACTTTTGTTTAAATATATACTCGTCAAATGTATATGCCGTGTTTTTAGACGATTTACTTGTTAAGGGAGACGGGTACACAGGGGTGTAGGCGTAATAATTAGGAAAAACAAAATTTAGAAATTTATGTAACATAAGTAGTAAGACGTTCGTAGGAAGTATTATTTTATTATAAACATACGTAAGTTATTAACTGGTTAAAATAATTGTACTCGATAATAGTATGTCCGCATTAGCGTACATCGATCAGTTCTGAATAAGAGAACTATACGATTAGGTAGGAGCGTTATGGAATGAAGCGAAGGGTTTAGGCCAGGGAAGGCAATTGTCGACGCACAACCCGGTATAACAAAACCCTAGTCCAAGGTACATAGGTACTAGTATTGTAGGTATAAAGAGTTGGCAATCTTCTGTGGGTGTACCGACGGTACGTTTCTCGTTTTACATACCCGAATCTATGAATGTAAGGAATTAATGAGTAGAATATTGTGAGTTATGAGAAAGTCCGGACTTATGAATGTAGGAATTGATAGAAGTGAAAGTTTAAGTGTGAAATGTGATGAAGAATGGTGGTTGATGTATGTGTAGCGTGTGTTAAAAGTTGGGAAGTTTACTGAGGCAGGCCGTGGGTGCATCGGGAGGAGGAATATAATGTTAATGTTATGTGGATAAAAATGTGATGAAATAGAGGCCTAAGTGGGCACCTATATCCGCGGAGCTTCGTCAGTGAGGGATGGTACCCGTCCGGGTCATCTAAATATCCATTATTATAAGTCAATTGTACAAAATATGGTACCTGTAGTAGGTGCTTTCATAAGAGTGTAAATTATAATAAATATGCATGTCGTCGTCAGAGATCAAGGGAAGATTGTCGGGAATTATGCAGAATAACTGTTCTTTCCCTTCTAGTGAAATGTTTTTACACGAGTTTTGGTTTCACAAATCCCGTACTTCTACCTAAGGGATAAATATAAATTAAATTAAACTCGTGTTGGCGCCCATAACTTTGTAAATATTGTAAATTATGATGATGAAATGTTTAGATTTTAAGGTCGGAGATTTAAGGTGTATTGTATTAGCGACTTGAGCTGGTTGGCAAAATTCTTCCTATGATTTCTGATGACTAGAGTAATATAAGATAGTTTAAGTTTGAAATGTATTGATCATTATTAAAATAATTAAGTATACTGTACTTGATGTAACGTTGGGGTGGGGTTCGTGGAATTGTTTGCATGCGGGAGAGGTCGTGGAGTCGAAATTTTCCGAACATTAGGCCGGAAAATCTCTCGGTGGTCGAGGGGTATTTGTAACAGATATTTTGAGTGGTAGGGCAGTGTCGTTTCGGCGACGGCCGAAGGGTCTTAGGTGTTACGAAGATTAGCGAGGTAACCCGAAGCGCTCTGCTATGCGACGGCATTTGTAAAAATCACAGCGGGGGATACAGGCCGTGACGGTGCATTTTTGCATCGCGCGAGATGAATAGAAATATAGATTTTTATTTTATTTAACTAAGTTTAATTTTGTGTGGTGTAAATTATAATGTGCTAAATTCAACCCGCAGTATAAAGAGGTACGTAATGTTTAAATAAGAGTTAAATTTAGTCGTGAAATTTATACAGTAATGTCTTTGCAATGTAGCCTTTGTGACAATCATATAATTTTCTTATTAGTGACACTTTTTTGTAAATTTTATTTACAGAAAAGCGGGTCCTAGTCTTGGGGAGAAAATGTCCTAGTCTGGGGGAGACAAACTCCTAGTCTTGGGGAGAAAATGTCCTAGTCTGGGGGAGACAAACTCCTAGTCTTGGGGAGAAAATGTCTTAGTATATGGAGAAAATATCGTAGTATTGGGGGAGAAAAGAAACTCCTAGTCATGGGCAAATAACCCGGAGTTTTAATAATTGAAATCAATCGTTTGGACTAGAGGTTGGATGGAACGTATTGGGCAGTGCATAAAACAGTTTAACCCTTATCGCGGGTAAAACTTATATTCACATTGGTCGATGCGGGCTCCGAATTTTTATTTTGGAACGATGTGGATTGGAGACGAGAACCAAGCAAAGTAGCTGCTCAACAGTATTATTGGGGAGATAATCTATAAATTGGAGGGTTGCGGATGCCAAATATTTGAGGGAATGCCTAGTAGTTGAGAGGATCGGAGGAGTGATTGTAGTCAGCCAGGATTTACTTTAGAAGAAGTCTACGGACCTGAGTTAAGTATATAACCGCAATTTCCTTCCTTAAGCATGCAAACAGTACACGAATTTATTTCAATTTCTTTCTTTCAAATTCTTTTTACTGAAGTCATATAAGAGTGTAGTATTTTACTTGTGCTATTTATTGTTGACTGGTATAACCAGGGTAAAATATAAATTTACATAGATTAATGATTGAGAAGGTGGATAATTCGAACGTTAAGTTTTGTTATATGTAGAATTGTAATTTTCTTGTTTGACCTTGGGTCATAATTTGTTTTTACATTTTTTTGATAAACTGCGATGACAATGCAAATTTTGGGTTTTGAGTTCCACCTATAGTGAATTGTATGTTAAATTAATTATAGGTTTGATTAAGCGAATTATTATTTGAAAAATTCCATATTAGAATGGAATTAAGTTGAAAGCAATAATCAATGAAAAATATGTTTTGAATAAACTGTGAAATTCCTTTGTATCTATAAACAAATTCTTTTATTGGAGCCTATGACCATTTCCAGAGTCTTCTTGAGCCAAAACTATTTTAATCCACCCTTGAGATTGTGCAAAGTTAATCCAGAGGGATAACGAGTCTGTTTCAGAGAGCCTCTAGCCGGGCAGAAGGGGAAAAGACCCCAGGTGTTCTTTCTTTCAGCCAATCCTCAGGAAAACACAATAGACGAAGCAGTCTACGTGACTTTCCTAAGTCTGCTGGACCTCCTTAAAAAGGGCTCCGCGACACAAGTTTGTTCCAATTGGTGACTATGTGAATCCACGAAAAAATGAGGGAACATAAATGATTCGAAAAGAAAAAATAACAACTAATGACTCTAAAAATTCATTACTAATGTTCGATTTTTAAATGGAACAAACCACTACGGGCTTACGACCGTCTTCTACTGTTATTTCGAAGGCTGGCTTAGTGTGATCACTTTACGTTAACAACGTTCGCCATTAGGTGGTAATGTTTGTCTCCGAAACTCCTAATCATGAGAATTCTCAACATGTTCAACATGTCGAAAAATCTCATGTATGCAACAAGTAGAAATTTAATAATAAAATGAAAAATAGAGATAAAAGTTGGAAATTGTTGAGAACAAGAGAGCAACCAAATTTAAAGACTGCGACTGCTGTCATGTATTTGGCGCCAGGATATGACTATATCCATTTTTGTTGATGTCTCATATTTATTGCCTATTGGCTTTGTTGGTGCACAACGTTCTAATTATGTTTAGATTCTTGTGACCTTTTCAGGACTAGATCTTAAAGAAAAAATAACAACTAATGACTCTAAAAATTCATTACTAATGTTCGATTTTTAAATGGAACAAACCACTACGGGCTTACGACCGTCTTCTACTGTTATTTCGAAGGCTGGCTTAGTGTGATCACTTTACGTTAACAACGTTCGCCATTAGGTGGTAATGTTTGTCTCCGAAACTCCTAATCATGAGAATTCTCAACATGTTCAACATGTCGAAAAATCTCATGTATGCAACAAGTAGAAATTTAATAATAAAATGAAAAATAGAGATAAAAGTTGGAAATTGTTGAGAACAAGAGAGCAACCAAATTTAAAGACTGCGACTGCTGTCATGTATTTGGCGCCAGGATATGACTATATCCATTTTTGTTGATGTCTCATATTTATTGCCTATTGGCTTTGTTGGTGCACAACGTTCTAATTATGTTTAGATTCTTGTGACCTTTTCAGGACTAGATCTTAAAGAAAAAATAACAACTAATGACTCTAAAAATTCATTACTAATGTTCGATTTTTAAATGGAACAAACCACTACGGGCTTACGACCGTCTTCTACTGTTATTTCGAAGGCTGGCTTAGTGTGATCACTTTACGTTAACAACGTTCGCCATTAGGTGGTAATGTTTGTCTCCGAAACTCCTAATCATGAGAATTCTCAACATGTTCAACATGTCGAAAAATCTCATGTATGCAACAAGTAGAAATTTAATAATAAAATGAAAAATAGAGATAAAAGTTGGAAATTGTTGAGAACAAGAGAGCAACCAAATTTAAAGACTGCGACTGCTGTCATGTATTTGGCGCCAGGATATGACTATATCCATTTTTGTTGATGTCTCATATTTATTGCCTATTGGCTTTGTTGGTGCACAACGTTCTAATTATGTTTAGATTCTTGTGACCTTTTCAGGACTAGATCTTAAAGAAAAAATAACAACTAATGACTCTAAAAATTCATTACTAATGTTCGATTTTTAAATGGAACAAACCACTACGGGCTTACGACCGTCTTCTACTGTTATTTCGAAGGCTGGCTTAGTGTGATCACTTTACGTTAACAACGTTCGCCATTAGGTGGTAATGTTTGTCTCCGAAACTCCTAATCATGAGAATTCTCAACATGTTCAACATGTCGAAAAATCTCATGTATGCAACAAGTAGAAATTTAATAATAAAATGAAAAATAGAGATAAAAGTTGGAAATTGTTGAGAACAAGAGAGCAACCAAATTTAAAGACTGCGACTGCTGTCATGTATTTGGCGCCAGGATATGACTATATCCATTTTTGTTGATGTCTCATATTTATTGCCTATTCATGTGATAAATGATTCGGTTTTACGAGAAATTGTGACTTCATCCGCTTACGAGTAGGCAAGAAGAACGTTCCCTCGTTTTCACTACTACGTGCTTAGCTCCATTTCCCAGTCTGGATAAGAAATAGTTGAAGTCCGTACTCTTTTTACAACGGCTTGAGGATAAGAAAATAGGTAGTTACATCTTACCTTACCTTTGTTGAGGACAGGATAATTCCTGATATTGTGATTCGTATCTTCTTCAAGCAGGCTTCTTTGATATGGTTTCGTCAATAGTCTACCACTGCAAATCATAGGTACTTGTCATTTTGTTTCCGTCAGATTGTTTTCTGTTTGTTCTACATGATTGTTGAATACATGAAAATTATTTCATGTGATATTGACGCCACTAAGTGCCTGCAAAGGCCTATGAATGGAGAGATATCCTAATATTAGTACTACTGTATTTGTAAAGAAGATGAAGACGAAGAAGACTCTCTCATACTGTGTTCCGCTTCTTCGAAGCAGAGCTGAGGGATTTGGACATGGTGTGGGAGGAGGTCATAAATATTGCGCAATGGAGAGCTCTTGTTGCCTCCCTATACCCCTAAGTGGGGTGTAAAAGGGAGAATTAATTGATTGATTGATATTTGTAAAATAGTAAAACGCTGTAATCTGTACGTTGTTACTAAATGGGAACACCGACTTACCGATGCCGTTGGCGGCCATTTAATTGCACTTGACTTGGCCCCTGTTCTATTTTACGCATGATGAATAAAGTCGTTGATGTATTTCGGTGAGCGTACCGTATATTTGTTATGTTTACCTACGAATTTAAAGGTGTCCTGAAATTGCAATTCCTATTTTACCCAATCTCTTTCGCCAAACACCTTGCTACCCCGTCTGATTTCTTCATTTGGGATACTATCCCGTAAGCAATATTGAATATTTACGTAGGTACTTTTCGTTTGGCATTTCGGTAATCGGAACATCTTCACCCGTAGAGAGTTACGTTCCATAGTCTTGGCTCCAGTACAATCAGCCTTTCCACGTTATTCTGGAATTGTTTCGTGATAGTTTCGGAGGTTTGAAATTAAATATATCAGATATTTCTATTTAATTTTGTCGAGTTCTTCCCTCTATGAGGAACAGCGTCTATGGTCCCCTCCCAAGCGGTTAAAGTCTGAGTGGGTGTACGGGAACACTTGTACAGGGAAATAAAGTTTTTGGATTAATATAAATTTGTTGGAGAACAATATTAAGAGTTATACCTATCCCATTCCCATACATCACTACAGATATATTTAGAGCTTAACCTCATACATACTTACATCACTATATATATATATATATATACAGAGCTTTACCTGTTTCGTCACATATATTTAATATCACTACAGATTTTAAGTGTTTTATCTTGTATGTCATATTATATCATATGCCCTTGTGTATCATCTCTGGTTCTTTTTATTGAATTTCAGCATCACACCACTACGAATATCCCTAAAAGAACTTTAGACGATCCGGTCATTCCTTCCGTGTCTAAAAACTCCACTAGTAAAAACTAAATACTCACATAATATATAAAATAACCCTGTATAAAACAATCTTAGGAATAGGGATAGATAACATATGGGTATGAAGCATTGACGATGTTGGCAAAATCTGCCGAGAGGCTGGAAGCATTTGAGAGAAGAGTTTTGCGTAAAATCTTAAAGCCTGTGAATGATGGAAAAACCTGGAGAATCAGATTTAATGAAGCGCTATTTAACATAATATGCAAGGCTCCCAGGCTCTATATACATGACAGGTTGAGAGGCTGAGATGGGCCGGACGATCTGCAGAGAATGCCATCGTCATGGGTTAGTAGGAGGATCCTCGAAGTTCACCAAGGCTGAAGATGACGAATTCGAAAACCTAGGAGCAGATGGGAAGACAAAGTTAAGACAGATGCGGTACAACTTCTGCAAGTGACAGATTGGCGAACTGCAGCGGAGTACAGGAGGAGTTGGAGCCGCCGTTCTCTATAGGAGGCCAAAAGAAGAAGACATAAATACACACATTCTCCTTTTCAACCTTATTTATCTAGAGACAGAAGGAGGCAACAAAATCTCTCCATTGCGCTAGAATAACCTCACAAAACCCTTGATATGCTATATTTTTATTTTTAAGACTAAATTTCACATTAAAAAAAATATGTTTTGGGTATATCATAAATAATACAGTTAAACAATATTTTAGAAATTTCTTCCGACAAAGGTTTCACGAAAAGCATTGTGACGAAAGAAACTAACATTCGTATTGTTCTTAAAGTGTTAAAAAACTAGGAATTGAATAGGATATTGTCTTAAATTTCGGATGTTTTAAAAAGGGTACGACTTATTGAGGGTAATAAAATATAACTGTAGCGGGAATAATATTCTAGAAAGTCTTTAATGGCACTCGGTTTATTTTCAAAACAAGAGGGGCCATAAATGAACGTTTTCTTTAAATCAATAAAAATCTTGAAGACGTGTCGAATTTTGAGTTTGGACAATGACGCGGAAAGGGCATCTAAAAAAATAAAATAATTTCTGAATGGTTCAAAATATAAACAATGAGTTAGGAGAAGACAATAGTTTATAAATATAATAGGTGAATTTTGTAAGGATCTAGGAGACAATAAGTACAGTAAATAGGCTGCAAGGCACATGTTTATCTCGGTCGCAAGTGTGTAGAAACGACTTAGGTACTTACATTAGGTACAGTAAGAAAGCCGTTCGATAAAATAAATTATGGACAAAAAATGCATTTCTAATTGGACTAATTATAAATTTTAAGCTCAGACATGTCACACCCCGTTTAAATTAAAGTGCTCCTGATAC
Source organism: Mystacides longicornis (assembly GCA_963576905.1). Taxonomy (NCBI): domain Eukaryota; kingdom Metazoa; phylum Arthropoda; class Insecta; order Trichoptera; family Leptoceridae; genus Mystacides; species Mystacides longicornis. Next base: position 2,163,917 of record OY756439.1, on the reverse strand, counting down.
AGAATGTAAGACTTAATTTATATAAGATGTCCCCAATGTATTTTCTTGTAATTTTTCATAAATAATTATTGTGTAGTTGAAAGATGTAATTTTAATTGTAAATCTTGTATACAGATGATAATTAAATTGTTCTTGATCATGAGTCAATTAATTTTAAGGGATATTCTCAAGTTTGTTTAAAATAAGGAAGTAATGATATTCAGTCGACTTTTATTTGGAGGACATAGCATGTTTCGAATTGGAAAATGTGTAATTTTTTTTAATGAGTAATTTCAATGTTCAAAATTAACGTCAGCCAGTAGGTACCGAGCTCTTGTTGTAGTAAATGAAATAATGTCGAAAAACTCACATCCCTTTATCAATGTAATTAATAATAATGCTTTGTCTTAGTAGTATAGTTGAAACCAAAGGTCCTCCAGTGATACATTTTAATTAAATTGTATATACATATCTATAATTGTAATTTTTTTTACTATAATTAAGAAATTATTTTTCAATTAATTAAGATATTGAATTAGTCGACCAAGTTATAGTTGTAAGTTATTTTTTTTTATAATTCAGATATTTAGTTTCATAATTGTATATGATGCACACCCCAAAAACACTAAACATTAAAATTTCCTTATAAGTATTTGACAATGGTCAGAACAATTCAATCGGTCAAGAGCTTGCATACGAGGAGAACTTTATCAGAGGAACAGATGTCAGAAAAATATAAGAAAATCCGCAAACACAGTATCCAGATTTAATGATGATCAATTTATGATCTTCTTTTTCTTCTTCTCAGCCTATTCCCGTCCACTGCTGGACAAAGACCTCCTCCATCTCCTTCCACTTTTGGGCTTTTCGGACCACTACTGATTCCACTCTGTTTTGGCCTTTTTGGGATTTTTTCCCCATTTATGATATTGAAGAAAAAAATCCAGGAACTTGCCTCGGTTGCCAAAGTATTACAGGAGTGGGGTATAAACGAAATCTCTTGCAATAAGCATTGATCTGCTTAAGATTTAACGAAAATGGGTTGTTCAATTTAGTAAGAATGGAAATTTTAATGTTTTATTTATTTTAATGTCTGAGAAATAAAAAGCCATTTATTTTAAATAAAACGGATTTATGTCTTTATAGCCGAAACGGAAGCTATCCTGACGGAATACTTTGAGATACCTCTTCCGAATTCAACTTTTATTGGTCTATATATTTATTATTACACTAAAAATGTCTTTTCCATTACCAAAACCTGTCCGGGCATTTTATCGTGGCAGATCTCGTTAATAGGAATAATAACAGCTATGGATGATCAGAAAATGCATAAAATCAATGACTGTTCAGATTAATTAGTCAATAAATGATTTCTACCTACATATCCAATCCAATCCAAACTCCCTTTAGACCCCACTTAGGGGCATAGGGAGGCAACAAGAGCTCTCCATTGCGCTCGATCTTGCGCAACGTTAATGACCTCCTCCCACACCATGTCCAGATTCCTCAGCTCTGCCTCGAAGGAGCGGAACACAGTATGAGAGGGTCTTCCTCGTCTCCGAACGTAGACGAAGACCTACATATACAATCAATAAAATATGAGTTTTATTTTTTTAATTTCGGTCCTTGGTTCGTTCATTACTTTTCACCTTTGCTGTGTTTCCAAGGAATGGAAGACAGCGCATAACGGTCTTTCGCGTCTTTGTAAGCCATATGCATATGTAAGGACTGGTTTTCTGGAAACATGCTTACGAATCTTGTTTCAATTACTTAATCCACATTACGCCCCATGTGTGGTTCTGGCAAATTTCTTCAAGTCTCTCTATCTTGCGCCATTTGCACAGCTTCACCAATTATTCTTAAGAAAGCATCTTCGAAATCAACAAATTATACCCACTTTTATTTAAATTTTTGGCCTGCCTTGGCTGCTTTTTAAGAATTTAAACAATCTTTAATAATACTTGTGGTCGACCAGTGCTCGAGATTCGACCATATTTAAATTAAAAGTTTGAACATTATAAAGGTTCCATTGTCAAAGACTGGGCGAGTGCAACATATTTCACAATTTACTTCTTTAGAAACACAATGACATGGGCATGTCAAATTTGAAATGAACAAAGTTTTTCGTCATATGATCATATAATAAAATAAAACAAAATTAATCTATTCTCAATTTGACGACAGATAAACACTGTGTCTGTGTCAATGTCAAATACATCTAAGTAGTAGTGAAAGTAGTGTACTGCATGAGAAAGCGTAGTTGGCTTAGAATAGCGTGGGTTAAACACATTGATACTGGCCTCAAAAAAAGCCAGATATTAATAACAAAATGTACAAAAAATAGTAATTATGTATTCTAGAGGCACGAAAGTAGTGAATGGTGAAAAATGAGTAGAGTTTGATTCTCTCTGCTTATCTTTTGAGGGACTGAGTATGTTTTCAAACTGTTTTTTTTTTTTTTTTAATTTAACAAGTGCAGTGTTTAGAACAATTGAGTATAAAAAAAGCAATAAAATAGAAAATACAACAAACCTTAGTTGTTGAGAAACTCATAAATCAGAATGGAAAAATTAATAATACACAAAAAAAAGATAGATAGATACTGATAATATATTGAAGAGAAACCTTTTAGATACTTTCTGAGATTTTAATTTATTGATGCACCGAGCGGGAGAGAGGTAGGTTTTTACGGGTTTTACAGAAGATGAAATTCAGAAAGAAGTATTATTTTTATGTTTTTTTTTTCAAACATTTAGAAAGATCTACCGTATAAGAACTCATAAATAGAGTTTCAAACCAACTTTTACTATTTTATTCTATTTGAAAAATAATGCTACATGAATGCCTTTAGTTTTATTTAATAAAACGTGGCCTATCGCTAATAGGATAGGCCGCGAGTGAAGATGGTGTTTTGATTTTCTATAGACTTTATTTTAATATTGGATTAAAACTCATGACTTGACATCATTATTAGTGAAGTGGTTGGTAGACCAGTGGTATCGATCGCCGGCTTTCATGCGCACAGCGTATTGGAGGTCGTGGGTTCGAATTCCGGCCGTGGCGACCATTTCCGCTTTCACGACACAACCCTTTGGTTAGTGTGAAAGATGTCAAAAGTGTATTTGTGTTCACTTCGAGTGAGCACAGATTCATTTATTTTAAAAAAAAAATATGTTTGATGATTTTTCGAAAGTATTTTTTTCTTCAATAATTTTTAAACCCTGGTGGCTGTGTCCTTTGAAGTATAAAAATATTGTATTAATCAAACGCCTCCATTTTCCCTGTCCTCCGCAGCCCACAGCCAGTACCTTGCTTTTTCTGCTAACGGCACCAGCCGGCGCTCGACGGTTACTCATTTTCAGTAAGTCAGTGAGTTTCAGTTTCATCTATAGAAAGTCATGAAAAAAAACAAAAATAAAGGGAGTTGTTTCGAATCCAGGTAACAACTTTTTTTTTCAACACAAGCTTTACTTTCACCACTAAAAGATGTAAGTTTAGATGCATTAAAAACATGGTTAAAATTGATGTCAGCTAAAGGTAAATTACGGATATGTTTGACTGAGTCAAAAAAGGTTTTTCAAAATCTAAGGAAATTGTGAACAAATCAACCACAATTGTTCTCAAGAGATCAAGCAGTATCAATTTGGCTAATGAAAGGTCAGACTCCAATCAAGAAATGTAAATATTTTTATATTTGAGCAGCTCAATGCAAAATAACTTGTCAAAAGAGTAAAATAGGAATATGAACCCAGAATTCTAAAACAGAGACTATGTGAGAACAAAAGGTCAGTAGGGAGACCTCAAAAAGACGGGTCAATGATGTTTTGCCAGTCGTGAAAAGAAACCAGTTGGGAGCAGCACGAGGTAAAGAATTATGTAAAACACTAGGAGACTAGTACAAAGAAAAAATGATGACTGGTAAGTCCACGATCTGATTGTCAGAGACTTTTGCACAACCACTATGTCCTGTCTTTCGAAAAATTGCACAATACAAAGGCAATAGAACCGTATTCCTTTGTCAGTCACCGGCGTTATATTTCGAGGGATCCTTTCCGAAATCAAGCGTTATATTAAAATAATACCATGTCATTCACTTTCAAACTCCCAAGCGTTTCAAAAATATATTAAGTATAAGGGTCGATTTTCCAGAAATATAAACCTTTTTTGAATGAATGGATGAATAAGAAATTTGAAATTGAAATGAATGAAAAAAAGGTAAGAATATAAAAAGAGAAAAAGGACGAGGAGAAAAGGAGAGAGAGTTGGAATGACGCGGCATAACGAAAATGTAACGGATAAAGAGTTATCAGCTAAATGTGTGAGTGCGTCGTTAATCTGCCGCGTGAATGAGGGTATAACGGATCGTTATTCGTTAAGGGAATATTTTGTTATACCGCTACAGCCTTATCTTAGAGGGTTGCTTATCTCTTGATAGAAAAATCGAGATTTTTCAACCGTACGATTTGATACGTAACGCTTATGGTTCGAACCTGTGCTAAATCTGCTACTATTTAGATTATTCTGAAGACTCCTGTATCCCAAAAAGACCTATTAGCGAAGATTACCATAATTTATAAAGGCTGCAACTAACAAATTTAGCAAGTACCTAATAATGATGTCTTGCTTTTGTATTGGAAGTATTTATATAAACATTGTACCTGTCAGATCACGATCAAACAATGCCAGTTTTGATATTAAGAGGAACATAGCTATGGCCAAGAAATTATTTATTTTGTTCTAGGACCACAAACAACTCATATCTCGACTATTGACTAGAACCGTCAAACTCTGCAACAAATTATTATAATCATTTCTGATATAATGGAATGTTGGGTGTTAAGTGTAAAAAATATGTTGCTGGTCTTTCAAAAAGAAGTGGTAGAAAAATCATTGGCAAGCGTACAGAGGATGATCAAACTCCAAAGAAAATTCTTAACACGCGACCACATGAGAGACGCGGATTGTGTAAATTCATGCTCCGATGGATGCTAGTGTAAAAGTGGGTTTAATAAACTGCAGACTGTGGGTGATGACCAAGATGGAATGCAAAGAGATCTGGAGATGATAGAAGTTCATAGTCAGCTGTAGTAGCGACGTATCTAATCACACTGTAGGATCTAATGACAAGATCAGCCAAAAAAGCTTTTTCCATACATAATTGTGACATCGTTCCATGCTGGCCTTGACTATAATATCCTGGAGCGATCTCTGCCTAAGAATAAAGACCTAAAAATCTAAAGCAATAAACTTAAGTATATATATATAGTCGTATTGTTAAAAGACGCATCGAAGTCAAAATCATAAAATTAATTTAAAATCCCTCAGCCAATTCTTGGCGTCGGTCGTCAGCAAATTCAAATCCTCCATCGAGCCAGGAAACATAATATGTACTGGACAATCATGCACAATATGTTGTATCGTCTGTGTAATAAACTTAAGTGCAAACATTTTTTGAAAACACAAATCTATGAGTTTTAAACCATTCTTAAAAATGAAAATGAAAACTTGTGACGCGTGTGAAACTGGCTGGTAGAAGGGTTGGCGGTGCACTAAGACCTCTAATGAGAACGTATATTCTCTTAAATCCAAACAGCTGATGCACAATGCAATCCTGATACCATCCATGATGTATGGGAGTGAAACATGTACATGGACGAAAAATCTGAAAGTTGGAATAAATGCTGTAGAAATGAGATCACTGCGTAGGATATACGGAAAGAGACTGGTTGATAAGGTGAGGAATGAGAATATTAGAAAGGAATGTGGAGTGGATGTTAGCGTAGTGACTAGAATGAAAGTTAAGAAATTCAGGTGGTTTGGGCATGTAGAGAGAATGAACGAGGAGAGAATGACAAAAAGGATATATAAATCTGAAAGAATGGGATCTGAGGCCGACCTCGAATGACATGGTCCGATCTTACCGGTTCAGTCTTAGAGAAGGTCCAAGTCAGGAGCAAAAGGAATAGAACAGCATGTATGCGGAATGTTATGCGTTTGGAAGAAGCGAAATAGGTGTGTTTTGAAAGGAAATAATGGAAATCCTTACTCTCTGCCTACCCCCTTCGGGAAACGGCGTGATGGTTAAAAAAAATTGTTATATAGTTTCCTCAATTCGGAAGATAGGGATCTCTTCATGAGTTGTAAAAATTGTCACACTGAAAACAGATCTCCAGAATGACCACCTCAACGTTGGGGGGATACCGGCCGGCAGTCAGCTTCCCAACAGGATTATGCAGGAAGAACAACAGGCTAGCAAGCCTAATTAAAGCCAAGAAGAAAGGATCTATGGAAGTTTATGGCATCTCCTGATGATAGAATAAACTGCGAATTACCATACACAGAGAGATAGTTTTAAACCCTACTGAAGATGGTTACTAAACTGTATATTCGAGAGACAGATATAATAATTATACAGTTACATCAGACTTTTGTGGGATTTTAATCATAAAACAAATATATTAAGTAACTTTCCAAAACTCAGACTCCTCTTGAAAAAAATATTACATCACTTTCATTTGCTATTATTGATATTCTGAGAACGCCTCTATCACATGTTCTTTCAACGTGACGTAAACAATAATCTTTATAACTTTCTTTACAATTACCTTTTTTTAGACTTTTGTTACGAAAATCTTAAACAAAATAAGTCTTTATAATATTATGTATTGCGTCATCTTTTTTATTATCGCATTATTTTGTAATTGGTTTCATAAACTTTGTGTACGTAAGTACTTTGTTTTTTTTTTTCATCATCATATTATTCTTTGTCGACAATCGATTACCTTTTTATCAGACAAAAGGCGTTTTATAACTTTTTTGTGTGGATGAGCTAAAATCGTCATACATTTTGAATGGGAATTCTGTCCGAGGGCAGTTTACCGACTAAAAACCCCTGCTTTGGATCTTCACACTCCAGGGGAACTATATTTTTAAGCATTGCCTCGATTTTGTGTTATCTGGACCAGGATTGCGATTGTAGTCTCTTCTCTCGTAAATAATCGTGTCGGTTTATATATTTTGAATGTCAACAAAATGCTGATTTTTTTTTTTTACCCATCACGCTGTGTCCCGTAAGAGGTATGCAGAAAGAACGGACCTCTACTCCTTTCTATTCAAGCACACTTCTTTCGCTTCTTCTACTGACATACTAGTTCTGCAGCACCTGGCCTTTCTTGAGGACGGAATCGATTTCTTCGATCCACATCATTGTCAGACGCCCATGTCTTTTTACACCTTTTCTTTCATCCTTAGAAATTTTCTTTTTCATTCTGTTTGCATCCTTTGTATACACTTGATCAAACTATCTCAACATTTGACCTTCATCTTTGTCACAACGCTTACTTCCATTCCACATTCCTTCCCAATATCTCACTTTCCACATATTCTTCGTAAAGCTCTCATCTATGATTCGTCACTACAATGTCATACCTTAGAGCGGAAACACATAGAAAGCCGATTACGACCCGCGCCGCGCGACCGCCGCAAAAAATGTTTCTATACATTTGAATGGGAATACGCACAGCAAAAACAAGAACCCGCTTTCCAACATGCCCATTTAAATGCATTGAAACCATAAACAACATATTTTGCGCCGGAATCGGCTTTCTACGTGTTTCCACCCATATGCTTGTCTAAGCGTATGTTCTGCCAGTGCTGTTGTATGAAGTGGAGGTTGGACCCTCACAGTCTCAACAATGAATGAGATTGAAGCATTCAAACTCCATCGAAGAAGGGAACTTGGAGGGATCGGGTAACCAAGGGAGGTGGGAGGAGGTCTTGAGAGCGATCAATAAGGAGAGAGAACTGTTGACCACTGTCAAAAGACGAAAAGCTGCGTACTTTGGCCATATTTTTCGTAATGACAAATCTGCTCTCCTTCAACTGTTTGTGGAAGGGAAGATAGAGGGCAGGCGAGGTATGGGGCATAAAAGAGCTTCTTGGCTTAAGAATCTACGACAGTGGTTTGGTGTGCAGAGGCTGCAGAGTTGGTGAGACTTTTCCAAGACCGTGAGACTTATATTTGCAGATGGTCGCCAACCTCCGGAGTGGCACTTAAAGAATAAGAATGTCATACGAATATATTACGTTTCTTCGATCCTCGTTTTAAAATTCTCGCGTGCCTCCCTAATAAGGGCGGGGGTGAACTTTATAATCTGAGAATGTTTCGATCCGCTGTTATTATCCTTGCTATATTTTTTCCTTGCCATTTTATCGATCGCGAAGGAATAGTTATATCTCCTCTCCGAGTATCGTTCCAAAACAGTAACTGCCTTCGGAGCCTGATTTACTGAACACTTACTTGCTTTTTCTCAAACAACTATTATTATCAACATTTCTTTTTTTTTATTTTAACTTATTTATGCCGGGAGATTTATTTGATTGTTTCCTATTGTAAAGTATTGTTAACATTGTTTGCTGAATAAGATTTTTCTAATGGAATATTCGCATCTACTATTATTATTTTATTTTTATTTTTACAGCAAAGTTCTGTACATATCCAAACGTATATTTTCTTCTAACTACAGTATGTACATATTATACCAATTAGGGTGCTTCTTATATGGTCGAAAAAAATTTTCATTCTAATTTTTTAGGGGTCATCCCTGTATTTTATTCTATGCTATAATTTATTGCTACAGATTTTTTTTTAGAATTTTTAAACAACTTTTAGGGGTCGCTACCTCTCGAAGAAAATTTCATAAGTCGATATAAAAAATAAAAAATATTTATTTTTTTATTTTTTTGAATTAAATCCTACAGAAATATTAAAATAAAAAAATATTGATATAATAGATACATAGCTATTATAACAATAACTGTAAGGAAATTTTCCAATTTAGATTCCGTCTCCATACATTTTCTATACAAACTTTCAACAGCCGGTGGCAACCCCTAAACTATGTTTTAAAATTCTGAAAAAAAAAACGGTATTCCATTTTTTACATAGTAGAACTGAATGACAGGGTGACCAGTTGACATTTTAAAATTCAAATTTTAAGAAGCACCCTAATACCAATACAATATTCCCTATCCGACCCCAATCAGGGGCATAGGTAGGCAATAAGAGTCCTTCACCGCGTCCGATCTTGTGCGGCTTCAATTAATCATCCCACAACATTTCCAAATCCCTCAGTTCTGCATCGAAGGAAAGCAACATGGTAAGAAGCAGAAGCTCCCGATGGGAGTAAGAACAGCCCTCTTCGATAAACTGTCATTCAGCATCCTTAACACATGTCCCCGCCAATTCTATCTCCTTTCCGCAATGGCAGAGGTGCACCAGAGTATAGAATAGTACCTACCATTTAATACCCCAAAATTCTCCTGAAGAATCATTTCCAAAAGCTGAGACTTTTTGTGCCTGGGCTTTGGTCAGGTGACAGGATTCACACCCATAGAGGAGAATGGGCAACACACACGCATCAAACAATTTACATTTTGTACCTATACGCCGAACTATAGGAACATCAAACTTATACCGAACGTGCGAAACAGGATTATCCCGTACGACCGTATCAGTAATGAATTATTACAGTCATTAGTTGTTACATATTCGTTAAGATCTAATGCTAAAAAAGGTCACAAGAAACTAGACATAATTAGAACGCCGTATTTCTGTCGTTTCATCTTGCCTAGTGTTAGAAGTGGTCATACATTACCCAGCATCCAGAGCCATACATAATTACCTGACCTGATCTCTAACGTCTTGGAATGTTTGAAACAACCCAGTCTTATGTTAAGTAGACCATTGTGTTTAAATCATTTTAATATTGGTCAGCTTGAATAAATGATTCATTGTTTGAAAGGTTAACAATAAAAAAAAATATTGAAGTATTTTATAACATTCCGATCCGAAAACATTGAGTTAATACTAAGTGTACTGCCTTCTAGAGTATATTTGAAACAAAAATGTTAAAAATGTGTGTGTGTGTGTTGTTTGTTCTTAATCTAAGATGAAAATTAAGGTACATTTTAAGACCAGCAGTAAATTGTGCTGGGCGACAACCAAAGAAAAGGGTTGAAAAAAATGATTTATTATTGTCGTACAAATCAGTACCCCTTTCTGTAGCAAGTAGTGTAAGGTAGTCACTTGAAAAAAGTGACTATTAGGCGATACATTTTGTATGAAAAACGTCTTTACGTATCGAATGCGAGAATCGCATATAGACGTTTTTCATACAAAATGTATCGCCTAATAGTCACTTTTTTCAAGTGACTACCCTACACTTGCTACAGAATAGGGGTCCAGTAATATCGTCTCAAATTTAGTGCAGGGTCTGTGCAGACCAGCCCCCGTAGACAAAGTCAAATTGACATTCGACTACAAACGAAGATTTCGCCAATGTATAGTGCGTAAAAATCAAGCTTCCATAGTACACAGTTCGTATGGAAATCAGATACTTTGCACGCAACCTTACATTGGTTACGTCACCGCGCGTCTTCAGGTCTGTATAGACCCTTAGGGTCCCAACTTTACTTTACAACGTTGAGATCTGCGGAAATTTGATTTTTTCCGTATGTAGGAACCTCAAAAAATGAGTCGATTGTGTCAAACAATCGTATAATAGCACAGCCGGGTGTCCGCTAGTTACTTTAAGTTTAAGTAATTAAATACAAACTTTAGTACTGTCTTACTTGAGATTATTGACCCCAAAAAAAACACACAAATAAACAATAAAATACTTAAATTATGAGAAAAATTACTATCTTTGTACACAATAATATTATATAATATATCCATTAGGTATTATCGTGATTTTGAACAAGCCCGATCTATAATAATCTTTTTTGTTATTTTTATTTCTTTTCTGTTTTCTGATACTTACCTACTGTTGTTTGAATGTTATTATGTAAAGAAAACAATCGATGGCTAGATAAAATATTAGTCATCACGCCCACCAGTTGTAAGTCCAAAATTTTAAATAAATAAAACTTTATTATTTCAAAATGAAGTGTGGAGACAGTAAATAAGACAGTCGAAGGGGCGGACTTATCCCGAAGGATCTCTGCCAGCCAACCCAGTTAAATCAAAGAGAACATATTAAGATTGACAGAACAATAGATAACAAGTGCTAAAAAATAAACAATTATAATATAAAATAAAAATATGTTTAAGAATAAATAAATAAATAAAAATATATATCAGGTTGGGGAAAAAGTTTCTTCGCATTTTTTAAGAAAATTCAAAACATTTTTTAATATAGTTTGTTTAAATTTAACTAAAGTATGTATGTACCATTTTGTTCGATAACCTTTCGCCATCTTGTAGGTAGGGACATGATCCCATTGGAATAAAACATTTGGGACTTCTCATCAAAATACCGCGACAAGTGGATTTGGCAGTCCTCTCGTGATGTTAACCTAACATTGCCTAAAGAATTCTGAAGAGACCGAAACAGGTGGAAATCCGAAGGTGCAAGGTCAGGACTATACGGCGGATGCATTAACACCTCCCAGCCAAACTCTCTTAATTTTTGCTGAGTGGCTATAGATGTGTGAGGTCTAGCGTTATCATGATGAAACACCACACCTCTTCTGTTGATCAATTCCGGCCGCTTTCTCTCAACTTCTTGCTTTAATCTCATCAGTTGTTCGCAGTAGAGTTCAGAATCGATAGTCCTGCCTGGTGGTAATAGCTCATAATGAATTATGCCCTTCCAATCCCACCACACACACCACCTTATTGCGAGTTAACCCGGGTTTCGCCACAGTCTGTGAAGCCTGACCGGCCTTTGACCACGACCTTTTTCGCACGTTCTTGTCGTATGTGATCCACTTTTCATCACCAGTTATCAGCTTCTTCAAAAATGATTCGGTTTCATTACGTCGTAATAAAGAATCACAAATGAGTACACGGTTCATTAGGTTTCTTTCAGTGAGCTCGTGAGGTACCCAAATATCGACCTTTTTTATGTACCCAGCTTTTTTCAAATGCGCCAAAACTGTTTTGTGATCAATTCCCAGTTCTTCAGCTACGTCGTAACTACTGATATGTCGATCTTGCTCCACTTTTTCAAAAATGGCATCCATTTTATCCGTAATAGGGCGACCAGAGCGAGGTGCATCTTTGACATCAAAATTTCCGGATTGAAAACGCTTAAACCAAATTTGTGCTACTCTCACAGACACTGCACTAGGTCCATAAACATCGCAAATTTTTTTCGCGGCTTGCGTTGCATTTTTACCTTTTTTGTAGTAAAATTTTAAAATGTATCGAATTTCTTCATTAGATTCACTCATCTTGACAGTACGAAAAACAAATGAAAATCACACATTTGCCTAATTTGAATTTGGAATTATGTTCTTTTAATTTTAACTTTCAATGATACCAAAACCAGCCAGATACAAATACTACAGCCAAAATGATTTTATTACATGTTCATACATACTATAATGCGAAAAGACTTTTTCCCCAACCTATTACATATAATATACATATAAATACAATATGAGGAAAGGGATAGGATGGGCTAGATGTTGGGGAGGAATAGGGAGGAAGGTGGGGATGCTTCTCATCTTACAATGAAGACTAACGGTCGGCAATGATCCTGCGGAATGTGTTGATGGACGAACAGACGCGACATTGCAGTGGAAGTTGATTCCACAATCTCGATCCATGCACCGTGAAAAAGTCCGTGTAGTAGCCAGAGTTATGTGGCGGGATAGCCAGAAGATTGTTCGACGCCGACCTCAGTGGGAGTCCATGCAGGTGCAAGAATGTGAATCGTTCCTAGGTACAGAGGAGTGGAGGGATCAAAAAGTGGTCAACCCTTCGCCGTGCGATTGTTTTCCAACCCAGACGTTGGCGAAACTCAGAAACGTGTTCGTTTTTTTTAAGCCATATATATAACGAATACAGGTGTTCTGAAGGCGATCAAGCTTATTCAAAGCCTCAACTGAAATATCTAGGTAGCACACATCAGCGTAATCAAATAGGGGATGAATCAGAGACTCCACCAACCGCTTCCTTGTTTCCTCCGCACAGAAATTCTTCAATCTCCCAAGGGAGTGCAATGAAGCAAAAACCTTTCTGCTGACCTCCCTGACCTGCTTCCACCAAGACATTCTCTTATCAAAGAATATACCTAAGTTTTTGACATAATCTGAAAAAGGTACGTATCACAGAACCACTTAAAATTAAAGAAGGCAGGGGAGCAAGATTGAGACTATGAAGTCCATGTGGGCTTCCCCAGTACGATAGCCAATTATTCATATCATTAAAACAATTATCAGCACACCCAGCATCAAAGTGAATATATAGTTGCAGATCATCAGCATAAAGATGATAGGATCCGCTGAGGTTCCGAGTAATAGGGTCAATGAAGACAGAAATTTTATTACTTTATAGAAAAAAACAATAATTTGAAGTAGGTACCTAACATTATTTTCGAAGCAACTCGAAAAAAGTCTTCCAACACACCTTATTACCAAAGTGATTCTCAGACAAAAAGGACTTTCACTCTTTTTTTTCCTTACACCCTTGAAATCATGCGATATTCTATTCGCGTGGGTAATGGAATGTCCATTACCCACGCCTTTTATTTATAAAAAATAGTGAATTGTTCATGTTTTAAAAGAGATAAATAAAGTTAACATTCGAGTAGGTATAATATAACTAATCATTACTTTCCTTTTTAAAAATTTGAAAATCAAGCAATGAAAAAATGTCGAGAAATCTTCATGTAGGTGTTCTTAGTGATTTTGACACACCTACATAATTATTATTATTTTTTTGTTTTTTAATTATATCTGTCAAAATTGTTTGATAACTGTCAAAATTGATGATGTATCGTGAAGTGGATATTTTGTTTTATTTGGTCTGTCCAATGCATCCGTACCTCGTGGTATTATACCTGCAGCCCTTTACCAGCATTTCGCTGCTAACCTGATATCTTCATTCCTCATTATTTCTCTCAACGACTTTTTAGAGATATATTATTAATTTATCGGTATTTCTATATTTTTTTAATTGCACCCTTAAATCAGGGCTCAGAAACACCTTTGACATCTTTCACACTAAGTAAACTTGGTCGGCACCGGTTAATTTCATGACCTACAAATATCGCTCTCCGAAAAAATATAAAAGTAATCAAACTCTGAGCTAGCGTCACCATTTATTGCATTTTTTAGTTGTTCTTCAAATTGAACATACGATAGGTGGGCGTGTGGTCATCGTGTGTTACCAGTTCAAAGGTTTTTACGATGGGTGTTTTTATCTTAATCTGTCCATCTCCCCTGTTATCTGGCGGCTCCGGATCTTGACCGACCTCCGAAGTAACTGGGCGCTGCACGACCTCACACGGCGCCGTGTCAAAAGGGACCATCTGATAAGTGGCCCTCTGACGATTGTTGCCAGTGTTAAGTGAAATTTAGACACTACACTATATTCTACTTTAATTGTTACTTGATTTTCAAGTATTTTGGCTTTATCCAAGCAAAATCGCATTTCTTTTTTTTTTATTGATTTTTTTTCTCAATCCGTAGATTCTCGCGAGAACTTGGTATGGCAAATTCAACACAATCTGATGGTAAATACAGATACAGTGTTTTATAGAATTCAGGGCCGGTTGATGTAAAGGATCAAGCCATGTCTCTGAATATAATTGTTGGGAAAAATTGAAAATCCAAAAGAATTCAATTAATAATCGGACAACTTTATTCGACGTCTCATCGTCAACAGCAAAATACAAGAAGAAAAATAGCCGCTTTTGTTATTGCAATACACAATGGAACATTTTCAAATTCAAATTTCTATTAGGTACAATAAAACCTAAGAACCATTGACAACTAAGTAGCTACCCTATTTCTCTCAACATTAGACCATTAAAGGATGACGTCATCTGACATTAGGCAGGATGCAAAATGGCGGCCATGGCGACACACACACACCGCACATAATATACAAACCATAGTGATGGGTTTATGGTATAAACATACTCATACCAACTCTTAAACTTTTTGTTTATGTTTATGCCTCCCGGCTAATGTCAAAATCCACGTGGCCGTTAATGGTCTATAATATTAGGTATATCATAATCAGTTTTTTTTTTTCACTTGTTTTCATAACGTATTTAGTGTGTAAACTTAATTGATCCACTTATTGTTATTACACCTGTTTAATATTTATGTATAGTTAATGACTGTTTTTTTACCTGAATAAATAAAATAAAATAAAAATAAATTACCTGCTCTGTTCAATAAACAAAACTTTATTTATCTTTTTCTTTTTTTTTTTCAGGTAAGTAAAAGGAGGCTTTCTCTGTCACGTTTTAAAGGGACTCAGTAAGTAATTTTATTTTCTTTAATTAATCTACCTACCCACTATGAATAGCTTAAAATCTTATGAGAAACACAATTTAACAAATATTTGTGTATTCTTGTGCGTATTTTTAGGCCAAGATCTAAACACGAAAAAAAAATATTGAAAAAAAAAACAAAAAACATGAATTTTTTAGTTGATAATTATTTGAAATTCGAACCGCTACGGGCTTCAAATTTATTCTACCAATATTTCAAAGACTGGCTGTGTGTGATCAATTTCCGTAAACAATGTTTGCCATTTTCGTAGTCAAATTCGAGTCCCGTTATCCCCTATCATGGAAGTTTTGACATGTTCAACAACATTCAATTTTACCAGCGGTTGGAGGCGGTTGTAGGCCCGTTGTTGTTCAAATTATAAAAAATAATTTTCTTCCCAAAATCTCGCATCCATTGATTTAAATATCATATTAGATATCTATTGTGCCAGTATAGCCGGTGGAGTTTAATGCCTGAAGCTTTCGCTACCAGTCAAGCCGTCCCGTTAAATCTTTGACAAGATGCCAACACCGAGTAAAATTTTCAAGTAAAAAAATCCATAGAAATTGTTGATTTGACCGGAAATTGAACCAGGGAACTTTTGATAAGCAGTAGGTACCTATGCCACTAGACCAGCGAAGTTATATATTGATTGGTCCCATATGACAAACAAATTCGAGGTCTACAAAACGTTTAGGTTTAGTTATTAATTTTTTTTTATAAAAGTCTCACCATTATTATTATTAAACAAAATCCTGCGAAGATCTTTTTTTTTTCACCCTTCCACCTCCGAGGTAGGTCTACACCCCGACAGACCCAAGCTTTAAGAGACTCGTTCTTGTTATGAAAAGATTTCTTGGAGGGATGTGAAGTGGGGAATGTATGATCTCTCTCCGTTTTGATATGCAGGGTGTATGATCAAAACAAAACATTTTTTTTTTAACATATTGATATACCTACTTGTATTTTTGTGGGTGACACACATGAGATAAAGCGATTGAAATAACAAAAAAGGGCTCTTTCGCAATCGTAAACATTGCGTAATGGAGAGCAATTGTTGCCTTTGCCCCTAAATGGGTTGTATAAATAGGGAGAATGAACGAATGAAAATATACCAGGAAAGCACAGTGATTTTTTGATTGCTTCAATTCAATGAATAAACATATTGCGGTAGCTTCTCGTAATGATAGCATCCCAAATCCAAACTCCCTTTACGCCCCACAAAGGGGCATAGGGAGGCAACAAGAGCTCTCCATTGCGCTCGATCTTGCGCAGTGTTTATGACCTCCTCCCACACCATCTCCAAATTCCTCAGCTCTGCTTCGAAGGAGCGGAACACAGTATGAGAGGGTCTTGCTCGTTTTCAGGACCTTGATGGATGGAAGAACAGCGCTCTCCACGGCCAACTGTCATTCGGCATCCTTAACACATGTCCAAGCCAAGTCCATCTTCTCCCCACAATGAACCGACCCCGGTAGCCTAGTTGTACTAGCGTGGACTTCAGATCCGGGGTCCCGGGTTCGATTTCCGGTCGGGTCAGAGTTTTTCTAAGTGTTTTTTCACTAGAAATTTCTAACCGGGGTTGGCCTGTCTCAGATTGGACGGGACTGGTTGACTGGAAAAAATTGCCTCAGGCAATAAGTTCCGCCAGCTATACTTACACCTTTGTATAGAAAAGTGTTATATTATTATTATTTCAAATCAATTATTCATTAAATCACAATATATCATATGAAGTATACATCATTGTAAAAAAAATTAATAAAAATAAATTAAAATTAAATTCAATGCTATATACTAAATATAAAAATATCGGTATTATCTCTCATGATACATCACGATGTAATGTAATCATGAGAGATCTTCGAACTACAGAGAAAGGAACCTTCTTAACATCCTACATGAGGACAACAGAACTGCCTTTTGGATGGCATATCTGAGACCACAACAGATGCCAAGTTTCCCTAGATTGTCTTGAAGAGACTTAGGAATAACTCCATTCGTCGATATCACTATAGGTATTATGTGTGTGGTTGGTTATTATTATTATAATGGTAAAAGTGATGGGCTCACGCTGGGTGTGCCGGCGTATAGTGACGTTCGTGATGCGGTGGTACCATCTTACGCCCAGAATTCTCCTGAGGCACTTCCTTTAGAAACCTAAGACTTTTTGTGCCTGGGCTTTGGTCAGGTGCCAGGACTCACACTCATACAGGAGAATGGGCAACACACTCGTATCAAACAGTATAAAAAATTGGAATTTAGTGAGACGTGTCCTTTGGCATATAATCTACATAATAATTCAGAAATGTTTGTCTGCCTTTGACAATACTTTACCGTATATGTGAACATCACGCTCAAAATACAAATGCTACGTCAGATATGAATCTGCGCAGAGCGGTGAAATTTGCTCGAGAACGTTGTTAGATACAATTGGCAACGTTAACTTTAATATATTTAGAGCTATTTAAAAAACTTTATTTTTTTGTGATCTTCATACAAATTTTTCAAAAAAGACAGAAAGCCATCTTTTGGAAACAAAATTACTCATGTAAACGTTGAATAGAATCTTGGTATTACGGTATGAAAATGTTATAAAATAATTGGAGATTGATTCGTTATACATATAAAAGTTATTCAAATCTTATTATTCTCAATAAATAAAGATTTAATGAAAAATTTTGGAAAAAAAAATCCTCCATTTTGTAATTTGACACATTTTAAAAAATTTATGGCCACATTTTGTGTAAAACCGTCGTAGCCATTAGATGAGTAATAATTATGTAGCTACCTTTAAAAATCATATTCAAATGCAGATAGGTATAAAATAATTTAGCAATAATTGTTGAATCATTTTATATTTAATAAAGTTTCTTAAAATCATTGTTGAAAAAGATTTGCAAGTAAAATAATAAACATTGAAATTGGTATGAACATTCCATAAACAAACTTGCCGGTAAAACTGAACAGTGACCGATAAATTAGATCATTAGGTACAGTGAACTTGACAGAATCGTTGGGAGAAAAGAAATAATATTGACAATAATTGAGAATCTTTAAATGGCATTCAGGAATACTGGATTATAATCAGTGTAGTAAAACATTTGTTTTATCCACAAAATAGTTTAGAAATATAATAGTAAATAAACTCAAAACTATGTTAGCTTATTTATCATACTGATGGTATTGTTGCCGTGAAAATTTGTTTAAAAAAACAATATGCGTAGAGTTTCATCATTACAAAAGAAGTATTCTTGAAGAAAGCAATCAGTGAGATGTATGATGACTTTTCTTTTCTTTAAACTGTCCAAGGTTTGTGACAAATCATTCATCCTAGAACAAATACAAAAGATGTAGGTACCTATAATGACAGATAACATCATTTCATGAATTTTTTATGCATACAAATTAATAAAATAACATTGAATTCAATGAAATGAAAGAATAAAATAGTCAACCGATTACGTTGTATATAATTTCATAAACTAAGTATTTCACTTTATTACATAATTTAGAATCTAAAGATATAACTTATTAAAAGAGGTTACATACTTACATTTTTAAGAGCTTCATAATAAAACATCTAGATTTGAATGTTGTACGAATACTCATTAATATTAGGTTGTGCACTGTACAGAATGTTTTAGTCTGGAACCCCGTGCCTATAAAATACAAAATATATAATTAACATCAGAATCAAATCAAATAAAAACTACGCAATCATAGTAATGTCAGATAGAAGAGAGAATTTACATAAAGACCAAAATCATTACATATTCTACATAATTTAGTAAATATTACTTAGGTAGGTATATGGGGTAATATAAATAATTAAATATTATCAGGTACCTACCTATTAAGAAATATAACAGCACACAGCAGTTATCAATAAAAAAATATTCTAATTTCAAAAATCGAATAAATGTTTTGTTGTTATGTCAAAATATTGATGACAGCCAGAGGTCCTGCCCATAGATTTTAATTTGTATAGAATTCTGTGGTCCTGCCAGGTACCATAAAATATTATTCGCGGTATTTTTATGTGAATGAAAATTAAATAATGATTATTTTTATCGAATGCTTTTTTAATTTTCAGGTTTAGGATGTGTGAATAATAATTTTTTTATTGATACTTATCTTAATTGATAGATTCTTTAATAAATTACGATTATAATATTTAACACTTATTCAGTTATTTTTAAGCGTTTTCTGTCATTTTTTTAATGTCATCAAAAATCTATGGATTAGTATGGATATGTCTTATTTTGTTGTCAAACTATAAATGTAAACATTGAATTTTTTTACGGCTTTAGATATAAAATAATTTTTTGGGAATAATAAAACAGGTAAGCAAAGTTTATTGAGTAAATATTGTTTCAAAATAACCGCATAATTACAATTCAGCTAGCCAATTACATTAATTTATTTTGTGTAACTATATTTTTTACAGGATAGACAGATCACAACAATACAATTACAGTGAATTTCTAAAATGTATGCATTTTATTACTAGAAAAAGCAAAATCGGTAAGTCGCGTTTTATTCTTTGATAATTGTACTTCCTCTCATTTTTGTATATATTTAAATTCCATAATGTTTTGTTACAGATTAATGTTAAATAGTTCCCCCAAAACTCCTATTGAATGAAGTATTCAATGTTTTCGTAGTTTGGAATGTAAAAAACATAATCACAATCGGTAAAATTGAACTGGCAGCCAATTCTATAAAAAATTGCGCCATATGGATACGGTGTTACAATACTAGATGACATTTGATAAATAAATAACTATCGGTAACAGTACCTAATTATACTGAATTGGTTTGAATTCTGGTGCCCATCATTTCAACTTTTACAACACAAGCATTGTTTTGTGTGAAAGATGTCAAAACTGTATATTATGTGTTCAATTTGGGTGAGTTCAGATTCATTTGTATAAAAATGTGTTTTGTTGAGTTGTGACACGCTAGAAGCAACATCGGTTTCATACATTTAGTTCATACATTATCGTTGACCATTGTGTTGTTACTTTTTATGAAAAAATAAGCTTTTGGCGTGCCACAACACAATTAATTGTTCACAACACGTCTGTAGGCCTAGACAAAATGCATTTGGCGATCGACTACAAATTCTTCGACAATATAGAGTAGGAAAAAATTAACTATCCACTTTTTATATTATAAGTGTCTTTGTTTAGTTTAAATAATTATTGTTTATATGTTCCAGTGGACAGTTAATTTTTTCGTACTATACATTGGCGAAATCTTCGTTTGTAGTCGAACGCCAATTTGAATTTGTCTACGGGGGCTGTTTCTACTGTAAGATTTAAATGTGAATTTTATTTTTGACTTGCTGACCCATCGAACTTCGTCTCGCCTTTAATCAAAAGCCAATAAAATATTGCTGGGTAACATAACATAGCTAACATACATGGCTACTCTTTGTAAAAAAATCAAAAGTTATGTGGTAATTATGAATCAGTTATTTCAAAAGCACCAAAACTCCCCCGTTCCATACTAACTTTAATATTATATTATTTCATACTATTTCCATCCATTTTTTGATTTTTTAATAGTTGTTATATGTTATCCGGAGCAATGAAGAATCCAATAAACTAAACACGATAAAAATCTGTTCAGCCAATCTCGAGTTATAAGTGTTCGCACTAACCCGACTTTCTTTTATAATTATAGACGTTAACAAATTATAAAAAAGCTTGAAAAAGTACAATCAAAAATGATATTTTTAATTCCAATCATTAGACCTATACCACCATCTGTAGAAAAATAGGGAAAACATTGAATGTTTCTATCAAAATATCAATCTACCAGACATCTCCCTATTTCCCCCAACAGATGTCGGTGGCGGTACTGATGCAAACCCGTTCAATACAAACTTTAATATTGTATTTTAGACAAGTTCTCATTGATTTATTCAATTTTTTATTAGTTATTCTGTTATCCGGAGCGGAGAAGAATCCAATAAATCAAACATCGAAAGAATCTGTTCCGCCGATCTCGAGTTATAAGTGTTCGCACTAACCCGACTTTAGAGATTAGAGATTATGGAATACAAATGCTTTTGGTAAAGAAGATGTCCATATGATTTTCTATATTCTGTTTTTATTTTAAGTATTTTCTATTCTGTTTTTATTTTTTTTTTCTATTTTTAATCTGCTAGATCTAACAAATAATGTTATTTTATTTTACAAAATGGTAGTTGTTTTTGTGTATTATATTCATTGAAATATATGTAATTGAAATTAAATAAACAGAAAGTTTTCATTTATTTACAACCAGAAATAAACTGAAAAAAAAAATACATTTTGTGTTTTAATTTTCTATAAAACATCTAATAATATATTATTATTCTGAACCACTTCCAAACAATAGATGTTTTATAATGGTTAGTTTTATAGATATATTCCATAGTGAGTGAGAGCCTTTACTTGAACATTTTTTTATAAAGTTTAGGCACAAAGAGGTTGTTGGAAAGCCGGTGGTATCAGTTGATGACTTTCGTTTGCACAGCGCACTGAAGGCCATGGGTTCAAGTCCTGGTGGTGCCATTATCACTTTCACAACACAACCCTTTGGTTAGTATGAAAGATGTCAAAGTGTATTTGTATTCACTTAAGAAAGCCCAGATTCATTTTCTTAAAAAAAATAATGAAAATCTGTATTAAAAAGTCAAAACTTTTATTAATACAGGTAGATATTTATATTTTATTCTACAAATTTTATTATTTTCAAATGAGTATGAATCCACTTGGACAATTTGTTAATTATAAGGAACATAAAAAGCTTTGTTGGTACTTAATTGCAGAATAATAGAATCAACATTGTGGTGACAGCCCATAGCTCACCACATATAAACCGAGTACTCTGTCTTATTAACTATGGGGTAAGCATAGAGAATAAGTCACTAGGTTATGATTATGACTTGCAGCGCTTTCTTCTTGCTGATGAGGTGTTACAAATAAATAAGTACAATTAATTATATACATTATGTAGGTACACCACACTTTCATAAAGCTCTGTATGTTAACTTCCATAGATCAGGTTCTATAACTCCCATTATTCTACAACTTTTTTTTGTGGACGGGTAAAAAAGCTAGTTATAAATAATCCTTTAATTGTGTGAGAAATGTATCAAATAGTAAATTCTCCTGAGGAACTTCATTTCAAAAGCTGAGAATTTATATGTTTGGGCTTTAGTCAGGTGCCAGGACCCACACCCATATAGGATAATGGGTCGATGATTATCGGTAGTTTATCTGGACAGGCAGTATTTGCCATGAGCTACGTCTTACTGGCATTGACTCGAAGGCCAAGGCGTGTTGTTTCATCGTAGAGTCTTGAAACACTACGCTGTAATTCCTCCACTGTCGTACTGAACAACGCTATGGTATTAGGAACAAATATGTCAGTATCATAACTTTATGACAATTTTTGGTTTGTGAAGGACGGGAGTGAAGCAATGCCTAAAGTGACAGTAGAAAAATTCAACAACAAACGGTATAAGGCAAACGATTCCTATCTCACGCTTCATTTTGGATAACGGCGATGAAAGCTGAAGAATCCGATTCTAGACAAACAAGTTTTATCATATTCAACTCATCAAAATCATCAAAAAAAGTTAAGACGTGTCACAGAATCCATTCGCCTATTTATTCTATGAACCAATCACCACGGACTTACAACTAGATATTAAGGCAGGCATTTTGTGCTCACTCTGCGATTAGTGTCTCTTGAGACGGTTAAAATTCGGCATCAAATTTTACAGTTCTCTGATCTATTTTGAAAGTAACCACTCAAGAAACACTTTGTTGGAATAAAGCAATGTGAAAAAACTCATCAAAATCATCAAAAAAAGTTAAGACGTGTCACAGAATCCATTCGCCTATTTATTCTATGAACCAATCACCACGGACTTACAACTAAATTTTAAGGCAGGCATTTTGTGCTCACTCTGCGATTAGTGTCTCTTGAGACGGTTAAAATTTTGCATCAAATTTTCCAGTTCTCTGATCCATTTTGAAAGTCATCGTTCAAGAAACCCTTTGTTGGAATATAGCATGAGTGCCAAACTCAACAAAATCATCAAAAAAAGTTTTATAAATTTAAATTTCCATGCCACAAAAAAAACGGGTTTTTATCTCCAAATACTGTTACAACCTGTATATTATTAATATCAACACCGCACATAAGGATGTTTATACAGGGTGATGAGATTTCTTGAATCTGTAGACATGTGTGATGACATTCAAGTCTAAAAATACGAGACTCTCCACCTATCCTGAAAGGAGGTGCGGGTACCGTGTCAGTTGGCTGTGAAACGTGTTTGTTTTGCGTACCAAGAAAATTAATATTGTGAGGGTTATTTTTGTCAGAAATTTTGTTAAAAAAAATCTACAAAATAATATGTTGTTGGACTTGAAACTAATCCTTTTGCTATATACGATGTGATCATTAAATCCATTTGGGCTGGATATTGAGAGTTTTTTTTAATTTTAGCATTTTTGGGCTAACGGCCATCTTCTTCTGATCTTTTAAAGGAACTCTTCGCTTGAGCACTTAATCTTGACAATAATCAATCAATGAATACTCCCTTTCACACCGCACTCAGGGGTTTAAGGAGGCAACAAGAGCTCTCCATTGCGCTCGATCTTGCGCAATGTTCATGACCTCCTCCCACACAATGTCTAAATCCCTCAGCTCTGCTTCGAAGGAGCGGAACACAGTGTTAGAGGGTCTTCCTCGTCAAAAATAACAAAAAACGTAAACAATATTATTATCTTAAAGACCGGCAATGGAGTCTGCATCACATTGTGACAGCGAGCTTGATGGGTGATTTCAATAAATATTGCATATTAAAATACTCATTGGCCCTTTTCAATCGATACCTTTTCATTCCCTAATCAATTAGAATAATAATCTGTGTTTTAAAAGGGCCTTTGTTCTCTTTATAGACAGATATTTACGTGTAGTCATAGACAACAGTATTAATAGTATCTAACTTTGAATTCTAGATATTTCAAATAATACCATAGATAAAATTACACAATAGAAAATTGACAACAATAGACGCAAACATATTATATATCTAGTACAGCGCACGCATCATATATTCGAGTGTAATAATTTAGTTGGTTACCACAATGGTTCGACAGATGTCACTGTCTCAAACAGAGTGTGGATGAAATAATACAATGATTTTAGATACAAGCAATACTATTCATCCATGTTCTATCGTTTGATCAGCTCAAAAACCATAGGTACCTACTCATCATTGACGACTTTTTTATCCGGTTCGAAGGACCTAAATTAAAAATGGAACGATGAGTTTTATTTTAAACCATAAATATGGTTTGAATTAGTATTCGTTTCAAAATGGTGGAATACTTAATATTTTTTGACGACAACTTTTTCATCCGGTTCGAAGGACCAAAATTAAAAGTTGAATTCTTAGTTTTTTTTATGATCAAGTCATGAATTATTTATTTACATATTGCGGAATACACATTTTCCCCTAAATCAAGACTATGAAAAGGTATATAAATGCAATTTGAAATTAATAATTATTATTTTATGCTGTAGTATATTAAGATAAACTAAAAGATAACCTCGATCCAAGTTGTGAATTTTGGGGTTGGAAAAATAATTCCCTAATAATTATGAGATTATAAATTCATGGGTTCAATTTTGTATCCAACATCCTGATACACAATTGACCACTAAATACGTATGACATGTAGACAAATAAAATAAATAGGTATTCATAGAAGACGTGAGTTTTTTGTCTTAAATTATTTTCACACCTCCGAATAGCGTGCGCCAAGACTTAGGTTATGTAGACGAAATGGGAATAAATAATACCAAATGGAAATTTAACCTATATGGTTTAATTATACCTATACCTTATTTAAGATCAAAAGCGTTTGCCAATAGCAAACGTACCAAATAAACAAATTTCTCATTTGCTTGATGGAGCCATAAAATTTTCTTACTCTTTTAAAAAGTTTAGTACCCTGAATCAAATCTACGGAGCTTTAAACGAAATGGAACTCAGTCAAACTTCCATCGCGTACAATGCTCTTCTTAATAAAGTTTAAGCTCTTAAATCTCAAAAATAAGTTGGCTTACTTCGATGCAACAAATCTCCGAAACACTATTAAGCTTGAACTTTACGAAACTCTGATGAATTTTCACAAATAAATTCAATACATTTTATACCCCGGCATTCAAAAGTTTTTTTTTTTTTTATCAATAAATCTTATAACAGTTTCTACATGGAACATAATCGGTTGATTCCAATATTGAATGAATGTTTGCGCCATTTTCCACGTTCCTACCTATAATAACATTTTTGGCAACACACTTTTCAAATTATATTCCAAACAACCGCTTTTGTTTCCTGCTTCACCTCTTGTGTCAAACTCGCCGCGTCAACACGTCATAAAACGCATCTTCGCCAATATTCGCAATAAACCACGCCAGTGATAGAAGAAGGAACGAAGGAGAGAGGAATCCACAAAGTGAGGTAGGATTCATAATTTTCCCAACCCCAATTATTACTCATAGTATATGGAATATACATGAGTCTTGTGATTGGATTTCAAAAAAAAAAATAGATTTCGCTGAAATTAATTTTCTCGACGTTTTCGAGGGTGTAGATTCCAAAAAAAAAAAAAATTCCCCGCTTTGACCACTACTCTTAAAATATTATTTATGATCTTTGATATTTCAAATATTTTGACAGAATCCTTATGTTAATATTTTTGTGAAAAAATTCCATATTCTTTAAACATAAACGGCTTCTCTCCCTCTTTTATATCATCAGATAAAAAGCTTTATTAAAAGCGAATGGAAAGGAATAAGAAGGCTGTTCCTACGTTTAAAAAAGATCTTTTTATCAGCAATTACTTTCTGAATTCTGATATATTAGAAAGATACCGCTCTAGTATATTCTGATGATGTATTACAGAGATAGGATCTTAGTATACATACGTCTACCCATTCGGTTGAAGAATCAGTTTCACTTCAAAAGCGTCTAGTATTCACATCGGGAAATTGAAAAATAAAGAAATACAGAATGTACCTACCTACAATTCATCTACGAAAGACCGATTTCATCAATGCAATACATCCATAAATAAAGAATTCAAAAGACCAAGGCCTTTTGCAGATAGCGTAGTAACAAGTACAAAAAGAAATTAATGCTCTGAATTTCTTCTTCTTCCTAATTAAGGTCTCGTGACCTAAGAGGTGGGGTTAGGTTAAATCCTCCGAGTACAAATATTATTAGAGAACTTTTTTGGATACGCAGAACCGAGAATTGGTTCCTTTTTTCAACAGTCACGTGACTGAAGATAATTCATTTTACTTTCATCCACAAGCACAATAAAACACAACAGAGCCCATAGGTACTACCTTTAACTAATTATATGATTAAAACATACAATTCCTCTGTGTTAACGCTAAAATATTAAAAATAAAAATAAAATCGAATGTCACACACCGCTACCGACAAACGATTGTTGCCAAAAGCTTGTATGTGTTTAACAGCATTCACGTGGTACTTGTTGGAACACATTATTTCTCTAGTGTTAAATCAGGTTTATTTCCGTGTGACCCAAAGACCATTTTGGAATATGACAAGTGGGAGAATTTTTAAAAAAAAAAAATGATAAATTGTTTTGTCGAACGTTGGGACATATATACAAAATGTTGTCGTAGAAACTGTTATAAAAAAAATATCGTATCTTCGGACACGGGGAGCTGAAATGATAAAAAATGGTTTCTTAGTCGTATATTATATTCGTCACATTTACGGTCACATCCGGTTCGAGTATTTTTCGGTCTTTTGCGACAAAATACATTTGAATGAAATAGTATTTAATCGAGGAGGTTTCAAAGTATTTTCGGTAGGTATACGAAAAACTAAGTCAGAATAATCTGAAGTTATCTAACTATGTTGTAAGTATCCGTAGGCTTTTGTAACTTCAATGCCCTTCTTCATACGCGAATTCATCTTTTCAACACCCTTTAAACAAATATTTTTTATCCTTCTCTGGAAAATAATTGTTTTTGGCCACCTTGAACTATTCATCGCCGGTTAGTGTTTGATTTTACACCTCTGCGCTTCTACAGGGCTGCGCTTTCAGATAGACGCTTGATATTTTGGGAACCACACTCCTGAATGGCAAACTTGGAAACGCGCGCCAAAAAGCAAAACCCTACTTAAATTTCTTCCAGCAACCACTGCGGTTGTAAGCGTAAACCCTTTTTAGTTCCAGAATACTGTATTAAGGACATATGTTGAGGAGATTAGTACAGAAGAACCATTTCACATAAAATGTGAATTTCGACAAATTTTGTCGGCAACGACCGAAAAATAACCGAACCGATTAGAGCCGAAATTATGAAAAAAAAAAAGTGTTGTATCGTTGTCAGACATCAGCCATCCCCCGTGGACGGGTCCCTTTGTTGCCTCTGTGATGTATCATGAAGGAGCTCTCCAATCAACCCCCATCCCTAACGCATTGTTAACCCTTGTTTGTAAGGAAGGTCACTCATGATGGTATCTCTTTATCGGAGAAAAAAATTTAATAAGGTCCTATCTGCAAAGCACCTTCTTTTTTATTTATTTATTTTTTTTTCGTAAAAGGGTAACGAACTTTAGGTTTTTGCTAATAAAAATACGTTCGTGTAAAAATAATTATCCTGTCAAAACAAATTAAGTAGCATATTAACATATTATTTTTTTACAATAATTGAATTTCCCGTCTGTGTAGGTTAAGTATTTATAGACCAGTGGAATATATAAAACACTGGCTTGAAGTAGTGGAAGACTTCGTCCTCATCGTCTTCGAGATTCTGATTGGAGGAAGAACAGCGCTCTCCTCGGCCAACTATCCTCTTTTATTTCCTCTCCATAATGTCACTTATCTCTAAAATGTTGTACAATAACTTTTTTTTTTGATAGGGGTAAATTATGGGAGGTTCTATCAATCTATGGAGTGAACAACCGGTTGATTCGTGGCATTGCTTCGCTATATTCGGATAGTACTGCGTGTGTGAAGGTGAATAGTCACGTTTCACCGGAGTTCTGTCTTACGAAGGGTGTGAAGCAAGGGTGCGTCATGTCACCATGGTTGTTCAATTTGTTTTTTGATTTTTGCGTCAGTGGGTTAAAAGATATAAATATAGGGGTTGAATTGAATGGAATAAAAGTATGTGCGCTTATGTATGCCGATGATTTAGTACTTATGGCTGAGTGTGAAAATGATTTGCAAGAACTTGTGTCAAGTGTGTTTGAAAATTGTGCAAAAAACGGTCTAAAAATGAATGTCAGCAAAACAAAGGTTTTGGTATTTGAAAGGGATGAAGCAAGAATGAATTGCAAAATAACGGTAGAAAATGAATATCTTGAGCAAGTGAATGAGTATGTGTATTTAGGAAGCATGTTTAGTCGGGATGGAAAGTGTGAAAAAGAAATCGAGCGTAGGAAAGTTGCTGGTTGCAGGGTGGGCGGTGCACTAAGACCTATAATGAGAAACAACAACGTCTCACTACAAGCAAAGAAACTAGTGCATAACGCAATCCTGTTACCATCGATGATGTATGGTTGTGAAACGTGGACATGGACGAAAAAAGAAGAATGTAGTATTAATGCAGTAGAGATGAAATCTCTACGAAGAATATGTGGAAAAACTTTATGGGATATGGAAAGGAATGAAAATATTAGGAAGGAATGTGGTATGGAAGTAAGTGTTGTGACAAAGATGAAAGTTAATAAGTTGAGATGGTTTGGACATGTGGAAAGAATGGATGCAGACAGAATGACAAAGAGAATTCATAAGGCTGAAAGGAAAGGTGTAAGAAAGCGTGGCCGACCGAGAATGACGTGGATCGAACACATCGATTCCGTCCTCAAGGAAGGCCATGTAAGAAGTAAGAGAAATAGGAGAGGGTGTATGAGAAATATTATGTCGGTGGATGAAGCGAAAGAAGTATGCTTGGATAGAAAAGAGTGGAGGTCCGTTCTCTCTGCCTACCCCTTACGGGACACGGCGTGATGGGTAAAAAAAAAAAAAAAAAAAAAAAAAAAAAAAAAAAAAAAAAAAAACTTTTTAACCCTCTAAAGTCTTATCATAATCTTACCATAACAATTCTGTCATATTTGTTTTAAAGGGGTTCAGTCTATTCACTCAACAATATATACCTACAATAAGTTATCACACGTGATTAATTTTCTACTACACCGCCATCTCGTGGATTAATTATTTTTTATAGAGGTACTGTTTTGAATTCAAACTTATGACCCATCGAACTTCATCCCACATCCGAATCAACGATAACTATTACATAATGCAATAAATTATTGGCTAAATTAATTCAGTTTTAATGTCGTTAATCACATTTTGTTCATGTAATAAGTCAACATTATTTTTTTTTATTCTGGGTTAGGTCGAATGTCGACGGGCGGGTCAGCTAGTATTATATTTATAGGAATGAAAAACCTTTTTAAGATCAAACACAACGTAATTCTCCAACAAATGTGTGGGTAGGTTCCTTTTTAGGAAATAGATCGATATAAGGATAGTTTACCCTTGAAGGTACAATTCAACACAAAATCGTGTCACCTATTTGATTGATTGATTATCCGTGTTATCCCATCCACATAACTTGTACCCATTTACGTAGGTGGATACCCGGTATACTATGTATAAAACTGTTATCTGTTTGCTGAATCAAACGTATGTAAAAGGAAATTGGAAGATAGGTATATTATGTATCTATTTACGTACTTACTTACTTTCTAATGTTAAGATATAGGTATGTACGGGGTGAGATAATGTTTATCTACCATTTTCTTTCTTTTACCATAACTAGTTGAAATTCAGCATTATGTGAAGATTCTCAAATTTTAATGTGTGATTTTTTCAACTTTTCGATGCTAACCTTACACTGTTTTGATCACCTGAAATGGATAAATTTGAATAAACATTAGTTTTATATCGGAGTAAAATTATTGTATGCGTAAGATATGAGACCACCGCATCACGAACTACGCTTTACGCCGGCGTACCCAGCGTAGGCCCATCACTTCTAACATTATGGAGAGAAGATAAACTTGGCTGGGACATGTGATGAGAATGCCGAACGACAGTTTGCCGAGGAGAGCGCTGTTCTTCCTCACATAAGGGTTCGAAGACGTGGAAGAGCCTCTCATACGGTGTTACGTTGGACATGGTGCTAGAGGAGGTCATAATCAACAATATCGAGCGCAATGAAAAGATCTTGTTGCCTCCCTATACCCCTGAAAAATATAGCGTGCGAACTGCGAAGGAACATTGTATTGTGTTGTGTGTATTAAAAAGTAGCTTTCCTGATAGACGTCCTGTAGTCCTCAATATGAATATTGATTTCAAATTTGTAATTCACACAAAAATTCATTTAAATATGTTTGAATGATAAGAAAAAATATTTCTGAAAGCTTGAAAGAAATTCTATCAAAAATCTGCGTACCAATGTTCTGAAACTTAATGTTTAATACAAGTAAATTAAAATGGTTTTTTTATAGCATTTTTCACGGATGGCGTGGTTGTCAGTAAACCCGTTCCATACTAATTAAAAATCTTATATTTTTATAATTTGCTATCCATTTTTCGATTTTTTTTTATAATTAATTATTCTGTTATCCGGAGCGGAGAAGAATCCAATAAACCAAGCATCATAAAAATCTGTTTGGCCGATCTCGAGTGATAAGTGTTTGCACTAACCCGACTATCTTATAGATATTCACGTCAATTTTTAGCAGAATTTACCTAATTGGAAGCGAAAAGATATTGAGACATGGTTGTATCGCGGATAATGAAGTTGTGTACATTTTTGACACATACATACATACCTATACTAAGTTAATTATTATTACGAGGAGGTCGTTTTGTTTTTTGGCACGAAATGAGATTCCTTGACCATTTGTCATTCCGCCATATTGTGACGTAGTATTGTGCCGCGTCATACTAACGTGAAATAGGCAGTTCACACAACAACGAATGAAAAATGAAACCATTAACACACTCTCAGTAAACCGGTATATTATCATACCGTATTATAGGTTATACATAGGTACCTACCAACTGCGGGAATGCTAAAGTCAATAGCGTAAAATCGATAAAACTCTGACATTACACACTGAAAAAATAAAAAAATAAATATTAGTACTTACTAAGAAAAACATCGATAGGTCGATGCATAAGTGTGCTATGTTTATTTTTTCAACAATAGGTAATATATTTCGTGAAAGTGCTGTTAGCTGAACTTAACTATAAGTTACTAGCTTTCCCGACAGACGTTGTCCTGTGGTTCTAACTATTAATATTGAATTCGAATTTGTATAAAGTTAAAATAATACATTTTAACCAATGTAATTCCGGCCGATACATCAATTATAAGCCACTAGCCTATACCCGTCTTGCTTTACGTTTTTGATTCCGATTGTCAGGCTTGATCGGTAGGTAATTAAACAGGTTCTAGTCTAGCTTCCCATTGCTTAACAGACCTCTATAACTGACATAAGCACAGAAAAAGAAGAATGACTTTTTTACCGACCTCATAATATTATACGAACCTACCGACATAATTTGCAAGTTTTCATAGAGAGAGAGAGAGCTCTTTGGTTTGAATTTTAGCTACATACAATAATGTGTGATAATTAATTAGGCATTCCACCCATAGAGGGTGATTTGTGCTATCTGTCAAACTTCAAAATGGAGGAATCATTTTGCAATTTTTTTCATTAAATCTTTATTTATTGAGAATAATAATATTTGAATAACATTTATATGTATAACAAATCAATCTACAATTTTTTTATTTTATTTATTTTATTTCCCATATCAATAACATAAGTACAATAATAAGTACAAGTACTTACAATCTATATATATTAATTTATTTTGGGATTTATTATCTCACTAGGCAGACGCCTGTGCCGAGATTATACTTTTTTTTAGAAATACTGGAAACTACAAAAAAAACATAAATAAACTATATTTTTGAGACTAGTTGCATATATGCAGGATAACAGTGCCATTCACTCCGATCACCTTGCATTCAAAAAAATATAAAAACTCATAAGTGCAACTCAGCATCGGAAATGCAGGGAAAAGGTCCACAAGAATCCACAACAATGGAAAAGGCAATCGATCATTACAGACAAGAAAACATCATAATCACATTCATCAGTGACTCACTCGTTATTATTATTATTTTATTACATTTTTATACCGTTATACCAAGATTCCATTCAACGTTTACATGAGTAATTTTGTTTCCAAAAGATGACTTACTCTCTTTTTAAGAATTTGTATGAAGATCCTAAAAAAATAGAGTTTTTTAAATAGCTCTAAATATATTAAAGTTAATGCAGCAAATTGTATTTAAGAACCTTCTCAAGCAAATTGCACCGCTCTGCGCAGATTCATATCTGACGTAGCATTTGTATTTTTAGCGTAATGTTCACATATACGATAGAAAGCAGACAAACATATCTGATTTATTATGTAGATAATAGCTATTTTATATCCGCATTGTGACACTTGCACCAACTATCAAATAACTGAAAGTTTCTGTCAGTTTAATTTCAATAGAGATTCTACCTGACTAACTATACATTTTTTCACTCCTTTACAAAATCGGCAGTTCATTTTTTTTTGGTCGACACGGAGCAATACGAAAAGAAGACAAGCAATTAAAAAAAATAATAATAGGTACATACCTATATATATTTTTTTTATAAAAATGAATCTGTGCTCACTCAAAGTGAACACAAATACACCCTTTGACTCTTTCAAAGTAAGCTACTTAATGCTTGTGTCGTGCAAGAGGAAGATGGTCGGCACCTGGGATCGAACCCACGACCTCCGAACGAAACCGTACGAAAGCCGGCGTCGTATCCGCCAGTCTACCAACCACTTCGTAAAAATGTAATTTTTAAAATGACCGCTTATCTAAAGCATTGATGACAGCGGTAGTTTACTAGCAGCATGTCAACTATCCCGTGTCATAGATGCTATACATTTTTTTATTGCTCCCTTAAATTTTTTTTGTGGTATAGTAGTTAGTGTTGTGACAAAGGTGAAAGTCAATAAGTTGAGATGGTTTAGGCATGTGGAAAGAATGGACTATCAATGTAAAATCAATAAGTTGAATACAAACAGAATGACAAAGACAATAATTATCCAACTGTCGATTTGTTGAAGAGAAATTATTTCTCGATACAGATCGGCAGTATCAAGCCAAGATACGTGAGATTTGTATGGCCAGGTCTAGATTTTAAACGGTTTTTCAAACTTTGACGACAAAAAACACCAACTTAGAGGCTTCGCAGCATATATGTTCCATATATGGATTTACTCAGGATTCGGAGGAGAACATTTAGTGTGTCTGTGTGTGTGTGTGTCTGTGTGTGTGTGTGTCTGTGTGTGTGTCTGTGTGTCCGTCCCCCCCTTATAACTTTTGATTCGCTTGATGCACAGATCCTAAAATTTCAGAAAATATTAAATGCTTTAAGCCTACAAAACTTGTATACTCAGAATTTTTAAATTTTCTTTCAGTCAGGGGTAATCAACCTTTGAATTTTTACTTAATTTTTGCATATATCTCGAAAACTATAAAAGCTAGAACCCTAAAAATGTGTATGTGTATATAAAAATACAATATCTCAAATCAAATTTAATGAAAAAGTTCCAGGGTTTCTCAAACTTTTTTTATATAGAAAAATATTTTTTTTATGACAAATTTACGAGTTTCAGTGCCTATATTTCAGAATTTTATAAAAATATCGAAAAACGCCGAAACACCCCAACTAGATAATTTATTTTTCTATAAAAAATGTGTACATTATACCAGTACATCTCAAACTTTTCTTAACAATTTTTGTAAAAATTTAATTTATTGACATCGTTTCATACAATAAACATACCGACTTAGTCCATCGACAGTTGGATCTCATGTTTACATGCAACTAGTTATTTATAACGCTGAAAGTAAAGGTGTAACAAGGTGTGGCCGACCGAGAACGAGTGCAAAGGTTAAAAAATAAAGATCATATTTAGGTATGTTTTTGGCTTGAGTGGCTTACCACTTCATCAATAATATCTAGTAGGTACAACGAATGCTTAAATAATTTGAATTTTTCTTATTGTGTATGAATGTTTTTTTTTTTGTTTGGTATAAATATGGCAATAAATTTGTAACAAATATGCAGTTAGACACATATCGCATCAGACCACCGATCTTAAAGTAATGTTATACCTCAATACTGAACTATGTATCGTACGACTTCCTATTCTGTTTCCGTTTAAGAAAAATGATTTATTTGATAGAAATAACACTTGGCTGAAAAGAGGTAGAATGTGGAGTTGTGTGGAGGGTAGAGCGGGGAAAGGGGGAGGGCTAGGAAGCACACACACATTCCTAGCTGCTTCAACAACGGCAATGTTCTGAGGTGTTTGTCGAGTGAAGTTCCATGTATACCAACATCCGGTATATCCTTCCTACAGCCTTTAGCACCGGAAAGAGGAAGTGGGGCAGTGAGGAGGTGGTAGAACAGGAGGGGTTTAATACACCAAAGTGTTTAAAGAAAACGTTTGAGGAAGGCTTTTTGGGGTGTGGGCATAACATGAGAAATAAACACACTACTTAAATAATTGTGTATGTTTTTTCAATATGCTGTGGGTTTATTGTAGCAGCAACCTATCCCTACTGACCCAATCATAAACACGTGAGTTTTTTTTTCAAGGTATTTCGTAAATAAAAAAGAAATGAGAAAATTCCCCGAATGGTGAATGCACTAATATGTTAGCGTCTCACTAGAACAAAAAAAATAGTTCTTTTATATAATATAATATGATAATGAATGAAAGTATGTACATTTAATAATAATAATAAAAAAAGAAATAATAATTGAAAGCGTCGGCGTTTAGTGTCGAGACGAAAAACGTAAACTTTTTGATGCGTGTGTGTTGCCCAATCTCCTGTATGGGTGTGAGTCCTGGCACCTGACTAAAGCACAGGCACAAAAAGTATTTGCGTTTGAAACGAAGTGCTTCAGGAGAATCTTGGGTGAAGGATGGTACCACCGCATCACGAATTACGCAATATGCTGAGGCACCAATTTGTGGCCTATCGCTTCTACTATTATGGAGAGGAGATGCACTTGGCTAAAACATGTGTTAAGAATGCCAATTAGGGCGCTGTTCTTCCTCACATCAGGGTCCCGATAACACAACTAGTGGATTTGAACATGGTGTGGCAGGAGGTTATAAACATTAAGCAAGATCGAACGCATTGGAGAGCTCTCATTGCCTGTCGATGCCTCTAAGTGGGGTGTAAATTGGATTGGATCCATGTCAACACTTGTTGGACATATTGCCCCGAATTCGTGGAGACAGGGTCTGCTTGTAGAATATCTTTGTGGGGTTTTGTAGTAACTTTATCAATAACTGAAACCGCATATTGTGTAAAAACCAAGTTGCAAGATGTGATTTGGGTAATCTTTAGGTACATCATGATATTATTTATCTGGGAAGTAACCATGCAGTAGTCAAACTCCGAATTTAACCAACATACCTATCACTTATGAAAAACAATTTTTTCAATGTTTTATAACCACGGAGGGTGTCTTTTCAAGATAAGATAATATAAAATGATAATATTTCACCTGTTGTGAGCAATCGCGTAAACACAGAATCTATTTTACAGAATATAAACAAGAGGAAACATTATATTTCAACTTATTCACAGCCATGACGCAGGAGATGGAGACGAATGCTTCCCCAGAGAAGCATCTTGCTGAAGAAGGTTTCCTCAAATAGTTCGTAGGGGACCTCAACTAACTCACTCTTGAAGAAAAGCGTCCAATACAATTGAGTCAGAAAGACCGTAATAGAATAACTTTGAAGATATACAAATTTGCTTTGTACCTTATTATTTCCTTTTTTTAACCATTATGCCGTGTCCCGTAAGGAGTAGGCAGAGAGTACCTCCACTCTCTCCTATCCAAACACACTTCTTTCGCTTGTTACATCAACATACCATTTCTCATACAACCATTCCTATTTCTTTTACTTCTGACCTGGTCTTCCTTGAGGTCAGAATTAATATGTTCGATCCACGTCATTCTCGGTCGTCCTCGCTTTCTTGCAACATTCCTTTCAGTATTATAAATTTTCTTTATCATTATGTTTGCATCCATTCTTTCCGTATACCCAAACCATCTCAACTTATTGACTATCATCTTTTTCTCATCACTAACTTCCATAACAAAATCTTTCCAAATATTCTCATTCCTTTTCATATCCCACAGAGTCTTTCACATATTCTTCGTATCTATTCTCATCTCTACTGCATTTATACAACATTCTGATTTATTTTCTACTTTTACTGGGCTTGTTTACTTTTTTTCATTTCTTCCCTAAAATATTATATTATGTCTATTGCTTTGAACCTGAATTTTTTTCGATGTGCCCCGGTTTAAGCCTAAGTTTTAGTTGTACGGAATACATTGCTTTTAGAATCAAACAAAATTAAAAAATGTGGGTCATGGGTTTTATATTTGCTCAAAAGTGCGTTTTTATTTCAATCAATCAGGATCATTCTTATCCCAATCACGGGCCTAGAGAAACAACAAGAGTTCTTTGATAGCATCCAACCATGTACATATTTAAAATTTCTTCCCAATTCATGTCTAAAGCACTAGGTTTTGCTTCGAAAGAACCCAATAAAAAAGGTCTCGTCTTCGAAACCGTTATGGAGAAAAAGAAAGCTCTCCTCAATAAAAAACTGTCTTTTGGCATCCTCAACACATCTTTCAGCAATGTTCATCTCCTCTACAGTGATAAACCTGCGTACCATGCGTATAGCATAAAAATGTGATGCGGTGTATTTTTTATGAAATTATGATGATTGAAATTTGACATAAGGAAGAGAGTGATTCCAAATTCAAAATTAACCGAAACAATTGGAACTTTTTTTTTAAATGTTTGTGATGACATCTTAAAACTAACGGTGTAATATCATTTCGCAAGTAACTATGTTATTAACGGGACAAGCATGAATCCAATATACCAATTCCAATACAAGTTTTAACAAAGATTGTTAGAAAATCCAAGAATTTTTTTTTAATGGTTCTGTGCTCACTCAAAGTGAACACAAATACACTCCTTGACTCTTTCACAGTAAGCTACTTAAAGCTTGTGTCGTGAAAGAGGAAGATGGTCGGCACCTGGGATCGAACCACGACGTCCGCTTCAAACAGTACGAAAGCCGGCGTTGTAACCGCCAGTCTACCAACCACTTCGATATCAATATATTAGACTAGAAATGTCCCAACCTATATAATAACATAAGAAAACGTTTCCGACTAATCCTATACAAAAATTCATGACGGCCGAGTCATTAAAAACGCATTTTTTATAATCAACATTATTATTTTTTTATATCAACCTTCCATTTTAGTTCTCTTATTCAAACAAATCTGTAACTAAATAATTACCCTCATAAGAAAAAAAATAAGCCCTTAAGATAAAAATAATGAAATAAATCTTAAGTAAAACATTTACTTTTAGGGTAGCGCACGAGTAAGAACAGTTCCTTTGCTATAAATCATTTTCCTCTTCTTTTTCTTCACCTTCCTCTTCTCTGCGTGTCCCTCTTGGTTTATTTACTCCGCCCGGGCAGTCCGTATCGGATAGTTTATTTTCCCAATGATTTATCTGACTCGTTATATTATTGTTTCCTCTAATTTCCTCTGAGGAAGTATTAAAAGGTCCAAAAATGAAAATGATACTCCGTTTTGATTAAAAATTATCTTACTATTGTTCGTTTGTATGCTTATCTGTTTCCAATACGGACATCTGCAGGCTAGAAGTCTAGGTTCCAAGACCCTGCTTGTTACTACAGCTTATTCAAAACTTTCGTGCTGCCTTTTTTTCACTTTAAGATTTCACGACATTTTAGGTAGAACTGTTTAAATTCACCAACTGTACCAACAAAGCCAATAGGCAAAAAAGATGAGACATTTACAAAAATGGATATATTCATATCCGTATACATAATAGCAGTCGTAGTCTTTAAATTTGTTTGCTCTATTTTTAACATTTCCAAGAGTTGGCTCTATATCTCATTAATTATTATCAAATAATATCTACGTGTTGCATACATGGGATATTTTGACATTCTCATGATTAGGAGTTTCGGAGATTTAAACATTACCACCTTATGGCGAACAATGTGAAGTGATCACACTAAGCTAGCCCATCCTCCTCATGAAGCCTTGCCTCTCTTAAGTCCCTTGTTATTGTAGACATGGACATGCATGTAGTCAGGGATCTACCTGGTCTTCTGGGTCCTACATCTGTCCATTGTCTTCCTTACCATATTTTCCAGTGGCATTCTCATTACGTGTCCGTACCATCTTGGTCTTGGTCAGTTTTTCTCCAATGCCAGCGACTTTGAAACTACCAAGGATATGGACATTTTTTATCCTATCCAACCTTGTAACCCCACTAGCACATGTGAGCATTTTCTTCTCGTTAGTGTGCACGTTTATACGTGATTGCTTTTAGGGACCAACAATTAGATGAGTAGGTCATGATTGATCTGACCTTTAAAAAAAAACATGTCTTTCTCTTTTTCGATGTTCCGACTTAGACTTTTCACTTTTTCGAAAAACAGACAATTTCACTTAAAATTGTTTGCAGAATATAGCTCTTAATGCACCGACTACTCCGCTACCAGTAACCAGTCGATATTTTTATTATTTCCATACTAACCAATAAGCATTGATACTTCCAAAATAAATCTTTATATCGTTAAGTTCACATTAAAAACAGCAGTAAGAAACATTTTTTAGTTTCTGGTGATTCAAATTTAATTATTAACTTTCTTATTCTTAAGTAGGTATTAGATTTTTATTACTAGATTGTCATCCCCGGGTAAGGAATCTAGTCACAAAAGGTTCTGTTTATAAAATGACTAAACAGAGAAGAGGGTAGATTGTTGGATGTTCTTATTAAGTTGGTGGAGCGACTTCTCGTTTTAAATGAAATATCGTCATTG
This sequence comes from Mystacides longicornis, assembly GCA_963576905.1. NCBI lineage: Eukaryota > Metazoa > Arthropoda > Insecta > Trichoptera > Leptoceridae > Mystacides > Mystacides longicornis. Next base: position 2,124,515 of record OY756439.1, on the reverse strand, counting down.
TCTCCAGGATATTGAGGCCCGTCCAAGAATCCGCAGACTTCTCCTGACCACCACGACTGGAATTGACGGCCTAATAATTAACTTGTATACACTAAATCACCCGGCCTATCCGGAATAAATTGAAAAATAGCCTTTTCCATTGAATTTCTTGGTTTTCCTTTGAAATATTATTTATGGCACTAAATTAATTTTAGACTACTAACTCTGTTCGCAACAATTTTCATATTTTTAATACCCATCACACCGTTTACCGAAGGGGGTAGGCAGAGAGTACAGACTTCCATTCTTTCCTATCCAAACAAACCTCTTTCGCTTCCTCCAAACGCATAATATTCCGCACACATTCATATCGCTCCTGACTTGACTCTTTTGTAAATTGGCAGTGATGCGGTCGGACCATGTCATTCGAGGTCGGCCTCGTCTGCGTGCACTCATTTTTTCAGATTTATATGCCTTCAATCATTAATAATCGTTTATACCTTTTTATGCATTGCGAGAAACGATTGTTTTTAAAAGAATTGAAAATTTTCTTGAGAGGTTCAACAAGTCGCGTTGGTAAGGTGAATTTTAAAAGTGGTCTCAAATTTGCTTCCCTATGGATGGACAAATGTTTTTTGCTTGTTATCCTATTTCAGATCGGAGAGAAATGATATTTTGAAATTGCTTGTTATCCTATTTCAGATCGGAGAGAAATGATATTTTGAAATTGCTTGTTATCCTATTTCAGATCGGAGAGAAATGATATTTTGAAATTGTTCAATGAAATATGGAAAGCGTCGGCGTTTAGTGTCGAGACGAAATGTACATTATTTGATGCGTTTCTGTTGCCCATTCTCCTGTATGGGTGTGAGTCCTGGCACCTGACCAAACCCCTGGCACAAAAAGCCAACGCATTTGAAACGAAGTGCCTCAGAAGAATCTTCGGTATAAGATGGTACAACCGCAACATGAATGACGCAATTCGCCAGCGCACCTAGCGTAAGCCCATCACTTCTACCATTATGAAGAGGAGATGGAGTTGGCTGCGACATGTGTTAAGGATACCGAAAGACAGTTGGCTATGAAGAGTGCTGTTCATCCTCCCATCAGGGTCCCGAAGACGAGGAAGACCCTCCCATGTTCCGCTCCTTTGAAGCAGAGCTGAGGGATCTGGACATGATGTGAGAGGAGGTCATAAACATTGTGCAAGATCGAGCGTAATGGAGAGCTCTTGTTGCCTCCCTATGCCCCTAAGTGGGGCGTAAAGGGAGATTGGATTTGGTATCTTACTGAGCATTTGAAACGCGATTGTTTAATTAAACAACAAGGTAAAGATGGACCAATCATTATCTACTTATTTGTTCTTTCAATTTAATCTGGGTTCACCCGAGGATAAATAAACTCTTGTTTGTTTCACTAAATGAAAAGCAAAAATAGGAAGATGTTTGACACCAGGGTTCGAACCGACGACTTTTCAGAACGGAACACGGCGGCTGAACTGGTAAACTATCAATCCAATCCAAATCCAATCCAATCCAATAATTTTTGATTTGTTTTGTGTTGACATTGTTGCATCATTAATTTTATTTTATTTATTTATTCATTCATCAATGCGTTTATTAATGCGTTTCATATCTTTTAATGCCTTTGTATGTTGTATTTTTTTTTCTTTTGTTTACTGTTTTTTAATGTATTTGTATAAGTAATTGTTTTTTTATCTACCCGAGACAGGCTTGTCCTAGTGGGTTGAGTCAATGAAATGTATGACTGATTTTTTATTAACGTATAAATGAATAAATAAATAAATAAATAAATAAATCCAAACTCCCTTAAGACCCCACTTAGGGGCATAGAGAGGCAACAAGAGCTCTCCATTGCGCTCGATCTTGCGTAATGTTTATGACCTCCTCCCCACCATGTTCAGATTCCTCAGCTCGGCTTCGAAGGAGCGGAACACAGTATGAGAGGGTCATCCTCGTCCTCGGGACCCTGATGGGAGGAAGAACAGCGCTCTCCTCGGCCAACTGTCATTCGGCATCCTTAACACATGTCCCAGCCAAGTCCATCTCCTCCACGTAATAGTAGAAGCGATGGGCTCACGCTGGGTGCGCCGGCGTATAGCGTCGTTCGTGATGCGGTGGTACAATCTTATACCCAAAATTCTCCTGAGGCACGTTTCGAATGCAGATACTTTTTGTCCCTGGGCTTTGGTCAGGTGCCAGGACTCACACCTATAGAGGAGAATGGGCAACACACACGCATCAAACAGTTTACATTTCGTCTGGACACTAAACGACGACGCCTTCCATATTACTATTATTAAACTATCAATCACATCGAATTTATTCTCTAAATGCACGAAATCTGATACTCCATTATCAAAGGGAAAAGAAAAAATTTGCTTAGGTATTCCAAATAATAATTGTTAGGCATTGAATAGGTCTATTGTCTTAAATGAACCGATTATAATCCTTTCAAAGACTTATTCTGTTTTACTGTGAAACAATATAAATTATAAAATGTCGCGGAAGTGGCATTCAGAATCAAAAGTAAGATTTTAATACTGGTTAATAATAATTACCCCTATCAGTTGATTGACACAAAGGTTATATTGTCTGCTCCCCATCCCCTGTTGGTGGGTAGGGATGGCTCTGACGCAGAATGGCCCCGCCGGATAAAGTTTCTACCCCAAAACTCTTTCACCGTTGATTCGCGCTGATAGGTTTGGTAATCAAGATTCCAATTTCAAAACAATTGATTAGATTTTTGGACTGAGTAATTAAAATCTTCATTACTGACTTTGTATAAAATCGGGGACGATACGTCAAAATTGATGAGAGATTGGCAAAATCTTCTTCATCTCTTAAAAGGTTTGTTGCTCTTTTTAATTGAAGGTTGTGAGGTGGAATCATAGCTCTGCTGTCTCGCCATCTTTTAGATGTTCTTCCTCGAAGGCAAGTAGGTACCATACATAACTGCTGATGAATGCGATATAAACATACATACATACATCCCCAGCGTCACAACCCTTAGTGGGTCTTAGCGGTTTCCAATAAATATCTCCAAACCTCCCTGTCGCCGGCTGCCACCTTCCAGTTCCTTTGCCCCAGAGCCCTGCAGTCTGCAACAACATCATCCAACCATCGCAGTTTCGGCTTGCCAACGCTTCTTCTTCCAACTGGATAATAAAATAGTACTCTTTTTGGAGCTCCTGGTCATCCATACGTACGTTTGATTATTTGACTACGCTGAGATACTGGAATAGAGCTCGGCGTTGTGTTGTTTTCGCCATACTGCACCATCCTTAATAGGTTCGTCGTGCGGTACGATATGAGTCTGGTAAATGGTATAGTTTATTGTCTGCACATAGCTATAACAATCCCTCCTTTGCTGGCTATTCCATCTGCTCAAAACATTTAAAGGATTCTGATGTTTCTCACCTTGGTTTCTCAAAGATAGCCTCACCGTCATCATCTCGGAAGTTCTCTACATTATTCGCGCTACTTTCGACATCACTAACTAAGGAATCATTCTTTACTCCCCACTTCGGGGCATAGGGAGGCAACAAGAGCTCTCCATTGCGTTCTATCTTGCGCACTGTTTTTCACCTCCTCCCATACATTCTCCAAATACCTCAGCTCTACTTCGAATAACGAAACACGGTATGAGAGGGTTTTCCTCCTCTTCGGGACTCTGATGGGAGGAAGAACAGCACTCGACAACACACGCTTTGTAAATTCTCATCTGCCTTCTACGATCATTTTATGTTTTTTTCTGAATATTTTGGTCTTTAAAGCACGAGAAATTGTAGCTGGCTGCTTTTTTCAATGACATTTGAAATGTTTAAACCAAACTTGTAAGAAAATTATTATATATTCTTTTCTCTCTTCTTTTTTTATGAACTGTATATAATGTTTGCCCTAGTACAGGCTTGGCCTATTTGTATTATTTAAAAAAAAAAATTAAGTAAAAAATTGATTACTGCATTTTTATTTTCTGAGTATTTTGCCCAGCACAAAACTCCCTCACTTCAAGCGTTACGCGAGGACTTTGATGTCGTTTTTATGTCAAACATCATTCGATGAATCAGTTAATGAGGATTCTCATTTGTTTAAGGTAAAATGAATCTTATTATAATTAGTGATAACGCTCCATTTGCCGTGATGTTATAAAGTATTATTAATTTACAAATGCAAACAAAAAGCCTAGCTATTATACCCGCCTACTTATTCTGCGTGTCTCAATCGGTACCTAGATACATTTAGATTTCCTTTTCTCTCTACTAAATTTCCTCTAAGGGAATTTTCGAAAATACCAAGACAACGTTATTACTTATATATTTTGTTTTTCATTATTCATTTGTTTTATATTATACATTTATAATGAATGAATATAGAATGATTTTACTCATTATCGTCATAATACATAATAAGATAATATATAATTTCATTAATTATAATGTATCCTATATCCATATTAATAATATTATCTTTTGAATGGGTATTTAGTGGGTGCTTAAATGTTTTTTCGTTTTCATCATTAAAATTACAGAAATTCATTATTTTTGAAATTAAGATAAGTTTACGTATTATTTTTGGGAATTTACTTTCTAAAACACTTACCCAATCCTGTCAATCACAATACATCAATTACGAAGAAAATCCACAAGTCCCAATGTGGAAAAGTATGGACGTGTGAAAATTTCTCCAAATACCACTTCTTGCTCCAACTGCGCAACATCATCCAAGCTTTAATCGTATGGGCGTGCATTTCACTTCTACATCAAGAGGTTCCGAAATTCGATTCTCCGTCGGGTCCGCCTCGGGTTGGCCAGTCTCAAATTGAACGGGACCGCTTGACTGGAAAAAATTGCCTCAAGCAATAACTTCTGCCAGATATACTGACACATTTCTATAAAGGAGTGTAAATTTCTAGAATTAAGCAATAAAATCAACTATTGGTAGACTAGTGCTTGACACTCGACAATATCTTATTTAGATTATAAATTTGAACGTTTTTAAGGATCCGTCGTCAAAAACTGAGCGCGCACTATTTCACATTTTTTTTTAAAAACAAAGACATTGATACGTCGATTTTGAAATGTTGATATGTACAAAAGTTTTGTTGAGTATTATTAAAGACAACAACAGCAACACTCCCTTTTACACCCCACTCAGGGGCATAGGGAGGCAACAAGAGCTCTCCATTGCACTCGATCTTGCGCAATGTTTATGACCTCCTCCGACACCATATCCATGTCCTTTAGCTCTGCTTTCTTTTATTAAGTATCACTTTTACACCACAAGTTATCGAAGACTTCGGTATAGATAAGCATACAAATCTCTCTCCTGCACGAATAAATTCATTTTTCAATGGTTTAGTTCAATCAAAACTTAACGAATATACAACTGTTTTTACGGATGGTTCTAAAATAGATAGTTCATGCGGAGCGGCGGTATTCATTCCCTCAAAAAATCACTCTGTGATGATTAAATTACCCCCCGAATCATCCGTTTTTACGGCCGAATGTACGGCTTTGTTGGAAGCAGTACGCTATTGCTCCAACGTTGACTATGCTAAAAAGTTTGCTATCTTTACCGACTCTTTGAGTAGCTTAACATCAATCACAGGAAACACCCTTAAAGGTCCGCATAATCTGCCAATTCTGACCATAAAGCAGTTGATCTTTAATGCTAAGTCTGCCAAAGGAATAGATATCATCCTGATATGGATCCCGTCACACAAGGGAATCGCTGCTAATGAACATGTTGACTTTTTGGCTCGCAATGCATGTCTTGAAGGAATAGAGCCTCAAAACTTCATTAGACCTTATTGGGATAGCTATAATATTTGTAGAGGCAAAGCCTGGGAGGAGTGGTCTTTAGATTGGATTAGCAATAATACCTCTAAGGGCTCAAGACTTCGATCAATACAACCCAAAATTCCTAAAGTTCCCTGGTTTAAAACAATCAGGTTGAATAAACGGGACGTTTCAACTATATCTCGCCTTAGAATAGGACACTGTCTTACTGCCCAGCACTTATATAGAATTGGAATCTTGCCAGACCCGGGGTGTGAATGCGGAGAAGAAATTCAAACTATTGACCACATTCTTTTGGCTTGTCCTTTGACAGGATATGGAAATATTTTTACTCAGGGGGGCCTACCATCTCCCTTAAGCTCTATTTCATTACTTGCTATGCGTCCTCAAGATTCCTACAAATACATTGTAAATTTTTTGAGAAAGTTCGATTTAAAAATTTAAATTACCGTTTACATAATATAATTTCTCTTTACCGATTTGAAATTGTCTACATTTTAGTTATTCCCATTTATTTTGTTAATTTATAAACACTTATTAATATTAAAATGAATCGATAGTGGCACAAATCACCCTCTATGGGTGGAATGCCTAATTAATTATAAAAAAAAAAAAAAGACAGACAATATTAATCTATTCTCAATTTGTCCACAGATAAATAAAATAATATATGCGTATGTATCAATGACAAATACATGGAAGTGTGTGTGTGAGTATCAAATACTTATATAAGATTACAATAATGTTTGTATCTAATGTTTTGTAATCTTTACACATGAAATCTCTTCTCTATATACGCTAAAAATGTGCAAAATTTCATACTCTTTCGTCCACGCAATTTTCGTAAAAATGGTCACAAATTTCGCTTCACGCATTAGGTATACATAGATTAGGTACCTACTTAGGCTTTTCCCAGAGCTCCAATTTTTTTTTAATGAATCTTGCTCACTCAAAGTGAACACAAATACACTCCTTGACTCTTTCACAGTAAGCTACTTAAAGCTCGTGTCGTGAAAGAGGAAGATGGTCGGCACCTGGGATCGAACCCACGACCTCCGCACGATACAGTACGAAAACCGGCCGGCGTCGTAACCACTGGGCTACCAACCACTTCATTGTAAGTGTGATCACCGCCAGACGATGGACCATATAGTTAATTGTCTAATTTTTGTTTTTTGATCGCGGTCTCAATGAGTTCCCATGAATCTTAATGAGATTCGTGGGATCACTACTGACACTACCAACTGGCTAAGAAACTTGCAAATCTATAATAATAAAGGAAAGTGCCTGACTGACTGACTGATTGACTGACTGACTGATTGACTGACTGACTCATCAACGCACAGCCCAAACGGCTAATCGTAGAGAAGTGAAATTTGGAAATCAGGTAGGTCTCAATACAAAACCTTCCACTAAGAAAGGATTTTTGGAAATTCCACCCCTAAGGGGGTGAAAATAAGGGTTGAATGTTTTTCAAAGTATGCAAATATCTCGGAAACTAGACATGGTACGAACTTGAGATTTGGCATATGAATTCTTCTATAGAAATGAGTGTTAGAGTATTTGGCAATTTTTCCAAAATTTAACTAAAAGGGACGAAAAAGGGCACATATAAAAAGGGATGATTTTTAAGTGCCTCCTAAAAAGTTTAAAACTGGTTTTATCGAAATTTAAAAAAAATGATTTCTTCAGAAAGAGTCAAATTATACAATTTCGTTTTCAAAAGATATCATTAATTAGAGGGTAGGGGGTGAGGGGCACTTTTCCAACGTGTATGTGTGTGTATCCGTCCCCTCTTTATAACTTTTGATTCGCTTGATGCACAGATCCTAAAATTTCAGAAACTATTGAATACTTTAAGCATACAAAATTTGTATACTCAGAATTTTGAATTTTTTTTTCAGTCAGGGGTTATAAACCTTTGAATTTTTATTTAATTTTTCCATATATCTCTAAAACCATAAAATCTAGAACCCTAAAATTGTGTATGTATATAGAAAAATACAATATCTAAAATATAGTTTAATGAAGAAGTTCCAGCATTTCTCAAACTTTTTTTATAAAGAAAAATATTTTTTTTATGACAAATTTACGAGTTTCAGTGCCTATATTTCAGAATTTTATAAAAATATCGAAAAACGCCGAAACGCTACAACTAGATAATTTATTTTTCTATAAAAAATACATACATCATAGCAGTACATCTCAAACTTTTCTTAACAATTTTTGTAAAAATTTAATTTATTGACGACATCGTTTCATACAATAAACATACATACACCGCGAGCTGGTCCGGTGCAGCGTGTATGAATATATACGTAGGTAGGTATACCCAACCCAACCTACTTTCTCCAATACACGTGACGAAACTATTGGTTAATCTATAATAATAATAATATAGTTTTGAACTAGCCGACCCGTCAAACTTCGTCCCGCCTTGGAATATAAATAATATGTTCGAGATTTTATGTATAACTTTAAGTTGATTTCAGTTTAAAGTTATTTAACACAGACGACGACGTGGTCCTTATATTATTGAATTTGAATTAGTATAATGATACAATTCATTATTACCTTTTTAACTACTGTAACCGCTGCATCTGTTATAAAACATATCATTATATTATTTACTATAAGCATTCCGTGAATCGTATCATTCATCAAACAACTGATTCCTGTCAAACGCCTGATTTAATTTCAAAATTAGAAAAAATCTAATAATAATATGGAAGTTTTATTTTTATTCCGTGCAACTTTTTTCTTTCATAAGACCCTTCAGACAAAAGCAAACACGACAAAAAAATGGGCGATATAAGTTCAGCTGTTCTCATAGGGTGAGAAACACGTAGAATGCCGATTCTGACTAGCGCCAACCGGCGCAAAGAATGTTACTATGCATTTGAATGGGGAAACCCACAGAAAAAGCAGGAACCCGCTTCCCGAGATGCCCATTTAAATGCATGGAAACCATAGACAACAATCTTTGAGCTGGTCGGCGCGGATCGTAATCGGCTTTCAACGTGTTCTTACCCATCAGATGACCGCGCAAATTAGCGTTCCATTTTTATATCTACTATATAAATGAAAGTCGGGTTAGTGCGAACACTTATAACTCGAGATCGGCCGAACAAATTCTTCCCACGATTGATTTATTGGATTCTTCTCCGCTCCGGATAACAGAATAACTAATAAAAAGTTGAATAAATGAATAAGAAAGATATAAATTATACATTTTTAATTAGTATTGAAAGCATTATCAGATAGAACTGCCACCGCCATCTATCGTAATAGTAGTGAAATTTCGGTAGAAAGATTCAATAGATGACGATAATGATTTATTTTTTAACCGACATCTACTATATAAATGAATGTCGGGTTAGTGCGAACACTTATAACTCGAGATCGGCCCAACAGATTCTTCCGACAACTGATTTATTGGATTCTTCTCCGCTCCGGATAACAGAATAACTAATAAAAAGTTGAATAAATGAATAAGAAATATATGAAATAGACATTATATGTTAGTATTGAAAGGATTTTTAGACAGAACTGCCACCGCCATCTATTGTAATAGTAGTGATATTTTGGTAGAAAGATTCAATAGATGGCGGTAATGATTTATTTTTTAACCGACATTTTATGTGTGTCTTCTACTATATATATGAGATCGGCTGAACAGATTCTTCCGATGTTTGATTTATTGGATTCTTCTCCGTTCCGGAAAAAAGAATAATTACAAAATAAAAAAATGGATGGAAAATAGTATGAAAATATGTAATACTGTTTTTAAGTGAGTATGGAACGGGCGTCCTCACAACAACCGCGCCATCTGTGAAAAATCCCATAAAAACATAATTTTTATTTACCTGATAACCATCGAGTTTCCAAACATTCCGCATTGGTTCACAGATTTTATTGATACATTTTCTTTCATGCTTCAGAAATACTTTTTTTTTAACATTCACACATAATTTAAGCATTTTAAACCAATTAATGAACCTTTTTCTGGTGTTTTGGTTGTGCAATTAATTTAGTATCATCTGACTTATAAAAAAGTCAAAATTCAATATAGATATCTAATATAGAAATGGGTGAGTTTTGGTGCTTTTGAAATAACTGATTCATAATATTATAACCACATAACTTTGGGTTTTTTCACAATGAGTTGGCTATGTTATGTTACCCAGCAATATTTTATTGATCGGGACGAAGTTCGATGGGTCAGCTAGTAAGAGATAAATAATACACTTTCCGTGAATTCAGACAAACACTTTACGTACCTACCTACTTCAATATATTTTTCGTACCATGCATCCTGTACAGCGATTCTGAATTGTTTTTTTACGATCGACATTAAAATCATTATGTAGGTACCTACCTATTTTAGTAATTTATTATCTCTACTAAAATAATTTACGGTAAGTTCACGAAAAGAATCTGGATTGTATTGCAATTCTTTATGTCTTGATCTGTCAAAATATTTGAAGCCATTTCATAAAAACACTAGCAAAAAAAAAAAAAACTATGTGAGTAATTTTGCTTTGAATTTATTGCGTAAACCATGAATAGCAAGTTGATATAATATTATGTTGAAAAAAGGTAAATAGTATTATGAAGTCAATAGGTAAATTATTTTATATCAAATGTAGTAAAAGTGCAAAATATTAAATTTTAAAATTATCTACAAAATCCTCACATCATTTTAGGATAGATCGTAAATAATTGTTTTGAAAACACTGGCAAGTCAATGACCATATCATTTCGTCACTGTATAGTGCGAAAAAATTAACTGTCCACTGGAACGTATAAAAAATAGAGACGAAAGGGATAGCAGTTAGCCGGATATTATGACCTCCTCACATACCATTTCCAGATCCCTCAGCTCTGCTTCGAAGGAGCAGAACATGAGGAAGACCCTCTCGGTATGAGAAGATCTTCTTTATCTTCGGAACCCTTGCGGGAGGAAGAAAAGCGCTCCCCTTAAAATATCGGTGTTTTTATTTTCAAAAATTTATAAAATTCGTAGAATGCTAAAGAAGTCCTTACTAGAGCCCGGCCAGTGCGTAAATTACCATGGGTACAACGCATGAATTATGCTTACGTAGGCGGTATATACCAATTGGACTGACTCCGTTGCCGGAACGTTATTGTTCCAAAAATCGCGGAAACTATCTGCATCTTCAGCCAGGATGATATATGACGAAACGTTGTTTTATTAAACTTCCCTTACTTACGAAGACCAGCAAAGCTGCTGTTTTCCTCTATATAGTCTAATAGTCTATATAACGAAATATTATATAGAATTACTCTCCATAATTTACCTTATGCTTGATAATCAATTTTCTAAGTTGTAGAATTTATTTTGTGATTATAAGGTGTATTTCTTAAGTGATACTTTAATAAACAAATCAATGAGTTATCCAAACATGTCTCTTTTTACTATTCGGTATCCGGCAGGATATTATTTACGCCGCCGGACAGACCGGATATCGGATAGTTGCCGATATCCGTTTCATCTAATAAAAAATATAAACAGTGGACAGTTAATTTTCTTCCTACTCTACATTGTCGAAAATTCGTTTATAGTCGAACGCCAATTACTTATACCATTAGAATACTGAGGTTGACCACCTCACTTCCTTAAAACTCAACCGGTTAGAAAAGGCACAATGAGCCTCGGACGACTTCGAGCGCAATGGAGAGTTCTTTATGCCTAACCTATTCTCCTGAGTGGGTCCAAGGCCTCCCGTATTATGGGGTGGTTTGGGGGGAACCGCCACGGGCTTGATTTGTGTGCGGCTGGCTTTTTGGCAATCGGGCTAGGGTTTGGCTTTGTGCGGATCGGGTTTGCTGCGGTTTAGTTTCCTCCGGGCTGGCTTGCGGTGAGCGGGGGGGCTTAAAAGGGAGAATATTACGTTATTATAAAAATGGAGACCTACTTTACGTGGTCATCGCATCACGCCTGGAGGCCAAGTCGAAATATTAACGACAGCTCCAACGTTAACAATTTGTTGTTATTTCCATAGAGATAACGTAAAAACTGTTGTTCAACGTGCGTTAAACAATGCTGTTCCAAATTCCGAGTCAAAAAAATAATTCTGTCAGTTATTCAAAATTAACGTTAAACGTTACCTCAAAATCTTTGGAAGTATTACGACGCTGCTATTATATTGAAGACGAAACGCATTTTTTTTTGTTTGGAAACCATTTTCAATTTGGTAAACGTTAACGTTCGGAACGTTAACAGTTTTCACGTTTAACGTTATTTATTTCGACCTGAACGGCTGGACCGATATCGTTTATTCTTTTTATGTCGTGTTTGCTCAGGATAAGATATTTATGAACTAAATTTCGAACCTACGACCAGACAAACAACAACAAATCAACGTGAAAGATATAAATTGAAATGTTAAAAAAAACGTCTGTAGCTTGAAAAATGCCCAAAGCAGATAGAAATAAGTGTTTTAAAGATCACTAATTTCATTGCTTTTCGAGACCTGAATATTTTTTTATTCATATCCAGCAATATAAAAATTGATTTCAAATAACGTCATTTGATGGAATAAAAGTTATTCGAGTTATTTTTTGGGATTCTCATAGAACAATGTCAGTCAAGTTAGCGAAATTTTTAAGTTCGCGGGCTGATTCTATTTGTATAAGAAGCACATATTTTTTAAATACAGATTAATAACGACAAATATAAATAAAAATATAGGAATTTAATGGAAATTTTAGAATATATATTTAAAAAAAGAAATGTTGATGATGTTTCTTATAATTATTAATTTTGATGCGAATATAATTAATTCTGCATTGTTTAGGAAGAGAAAGCAAATACAGTAACACGTGAGCGAAGCCACGGGTAACTAGCTAGTAAACTTATATCCGCCAGGTGAAAAATGCCATATGCATAAAAAACTTAGTTACCTACTCACATAAAGTTCTCCGTGACAAATAAATAGGGTTTACAGTCTGTTCCACTTAGCATTTCTTCACTTAAACCAAAACAGCCCACTGACAACTAATATAATGCCCACCACAATAATTATTCATATTCATTAAAAATAGAATCTTAAATCAAGGAGTAATTTCTAATTTATTTGCATTTGAAAGAGATTTTGTAATCAAAGGCGCAATGTTTATTCCCAGCATGAAGCCCACCTTTGGAAAGCATAGTGGCTGCTGGGCCACCCGGAGGTGAAAGCTTGTGTGGAGAAGGGTTGGGGGGGGGGGGCAAATAGGAAGCAATGGTGCCGTCTCGGAAGCCCCCCATTGGGATTACACGATTTTAAATTAATTTTTAATTAATTACTGCGACACCACGCCGATGTTCTTAGGATAAAGGATTAACTCCAATTGTGGGCGAACCGTATCCGAAATTCAACACATTGTTTGTTTTTTTTTTTTTTCAAATATTTTAATTTTTGATAAATTGTTAAAATTTCGGTAGAATAATTATATTATATTTGAAAAATCAATAGAACCGATGAAAGTTTAATAAGTTGGACTTTTTTCAGATCCAATGTACTTACTATGAAGAGTGAAGTAAGAAATAAGTACAATACATTGAGCATAGATAATTAGATATACCGAAGAAACTAGCCTCTACGGATGCATTATTTACTATACAGTGACAGAGCAATAGAAAAATATGAAATATTAAATGACTGCCAACATCGCGTTTATTGACTTAGCAAAGGCCTTTGATAGAGTCGATCATAAAATGTCGATACGAGTTTTATCGTAAAAAAGGTTACACATTTCTTCTCTCATATGCATGCGACCATGGTTTCTTAGGGCCACAGCTCCAGGCAATACTAAATGCAGGATTGAGTGTGCTAGAAATGCGTTCAACAAGATGAGGTTGTTCTTTTGTTACGATTATTTGAATTTAAAACTATGACAAAGGATGATAAAATGTTATGTCTGGTCAATAAACTCAAAACTTGGTCTAAAACATAAAACATTTTTATAAGCAAAAACATTTATTATTATTATTTTACAATTGCTTATATCTAGTTTATATATTATTATTACTATTGCTTATATCTTGTATATTTATATAAATTATGTATTTTTTTTATATATCTGTGTATTATCTATTTTTTATATTGTTTTGTTTTTAATGGATAAAGTCCAGTAGTTTTTAAGCCTTTACTACGACATGTTTAAAATAAGATAACAACTGTTTTTCTTCACCTAGGGTTGGTTGGAAAAAATTGCCGTTCGGCAATGAGCCCGCCCATTCCACAATAATATATTATATTATTTGTTAATATTTTGTGAGCAATAAAGAATATTTTATTTTGTTATTTTATTTTATTTATTGTTAATATTGTTTTATTATTTTGTACTGACGAATGCATTAGTGGCCCTTTACACCACGCAGGATTATGTTATTCTTTTATTTATGCTCTTATTTTGTACTTAGTGTGAAGCTATAAAATGTTGTATTGTGTATTATTTGTTGACAATTCTGAGTGCCCTATGGGGCCTATATGGGAATATTGTTATACAGCTCCGAAGCGTGGACCCTAAAGGTCAACACGATTAATAGAATAGAAGCCTTCTAAATGTGGATTCACAGGTGGATGCTAGATATATCGTGGACTGAGAGAGTTACAAACTCGGATGTCCTGTGTAGAGCCGGAGTTGACCGTGAGCTACTTATGACAATTAAAACGCGTAAGATCTCATATCTGGGTCATGTGCTGAGGGGTGATAAATAAACCTTACCTGCTCCAGCTAATTATGAAGGGAAAGATTGAGGGGAGCAGAGGGGTTGGGAGAAGGCAGATGTCTTGGCTACGAAATGTTCGAGACTGGACCAGAATAAGAGGCGTGGAGGAGTTGTTCCGGGTAGCGCAAGACAGAGAAGCTTTCGCCGAAGCGATCGCCAACGTCGGGGTGAACTGATACGGCACACGAAGAAGAAGAAGTATTCATAGAAAAATCAGGATCAACTAAATAGTTACTTATAAAAAAAATCAGGATCAACTAAATAGTTACTTATAAAAAAAATCAGGATCAACTAAATAGTTACTTATAAAAAAAATCAGGATCAACTAAATAGTTACTTATAAAAAAAATCGGATCAAATTTGTACGTAATTATAAAAAAAAACATTTCGATTGAATTAAGTGCGAGGTTCGAACCTCAGGTGGGAATCAGACTTATACTGGAACATTTGTATGTATAGTTTGTTAGTGAGATGAGAATAAATTTTATCTGCCTTAGATTCTCGCCCGCAGTGAACTACGAGGCCCTCACCTGTGAGCGGGCCCCCGCCCACCTCTCTGTTACGCCTCTGGTTTGTGTGTGTGTGTCGATATATTATTATTTCCAATTGTGCGCCACTGTCGTTTGTCTCTTCGCACGACAAGTGGTATATCCTGCGCCAGTGATACTGTGTACTTACTTGTCTCTCTAATTTAACTTATTATTTATTTTCATAATTAATCATAATATTATTATTAAAGATTTTACGTTTATGGGTAAGAACACGTAGAAAGCCGATTCCGACCCGCGCCGACCTACTCAAAGATTGTTGTTTATGGTTTCAATGCAGTTAAGGCTGTTAGAGTCGCCAAAGGGGTGATTTTAATGATTTTTCAATCCATTTTCCGGCGTTATCTACTGTCGGATTTCGATGAAAAAAATATATAACATAAATTAGACTTTTATGAAGGCGGCCTCAGAGCCGTTTTTTGATATCTAGTATAGTTTCTTGTAGAAAATAAAAATAGCAAACGTCGTTTTTCATCTTTTTTTTAATATTCCAACTGATATATACGTCGGAATGAAATAATTCTTTTTTTGTCTTAAAGAGCATTAAAAAATCTACAAGATTATAGAACGAAATGCTAATATTTATTTCCGGCTTAGCGTATAATCCCAAAAAACCTCTATTTCAAATAAACACTGAATATCGAAATATTCTATCGGCTTTAGCGTGCATGCGATAATGACACTTATAGCACGGGAATTACAAGGAACGCACTGGTTTTCGTTGTGTCAGTTATTCAGTCGCCCACTACATCGTGGACTTAGATGACGTGTAACCTGCGCTAGTCCAATTTACGTTTTGTATTGTATACTTTTTGACGAAAATTCGTATAGTACAGAGGACGACAAACATTGGTTAGTGATTTTTATTTTATTATTTTTTGTATTTAGCAATTAATTCTATCATTGCTGTTTGGTGATTTTAAAGTTTATATTTTTGAATTAGGTATAATATGTTTATAGTCACTTACATTGCATACCTATTATGAACTTTTTTCTTCTAAATTATTATCATTTATGCGTTATACAGGGTGGCACGTTCCTATTGGGCAAAATTAAACTCCTTTCTAAAAATCGCTGGATACCGAATTCTATTAGTTATGTAGTCCGAATTCTAGCAGTTTTCTATAAAACAAAATTTCTGGACAAAATTTTAAACGCCGCGCCAATCTGAATATAACCCATTCACAAACATATTGTGATATAGGTACCAACTGATTTTGGCCCAGTCGATGAATATCTTAAGTACTATTATATCACATTATTTTGCTTTTTCAGAAACTATTTTATCACGCCGAGTGCAATATTATAGACTAAGAGCGTAAAATAAAAAATCAAAATGGGACGAAAAGAGAAGTATACCGGAATAGTGAATCGTACAAAAAATGTCTCCTTGCCAAAGCACGTAACATTAAGAAGTAAGTATTTTTTATGTATAAATTGTAACATTTGGTCTATTAATAAGCCGTAATTTGAGCAGTTTGGTCATTTTTCCATCTTATGGCAATACTTCAGTCAAATTTCAGTAACTTACCGACGAGGTCCTATTTACTCCACGGGACATGGTAGCCGGAAACTGCCGAACCAACCCGAATTGTTTGAAAGTAATACAAATATCATCAACATTATAATTGACACTAATACAATCATACAGTCGTCCTCGTTACTCTTCGGAATGGTTCGGCAGTTTCCGGCTACCATGTCCCGTGGAGTAAATAGGAGCTCGTAAGTTACCGATGGTCGAATGACCAGATATGTAATATTTTGATAGTTCATTTTAGATATTGTTGACTCACTTTCTTCTTATCACTAAGAGCGAGACAACCCAACGTTGTTTTGAGTGAAAGTTTTTATGGTTTTGTTCACCAGGGCACGTCATTGTTAAAATTCGAATGTTTAAAACAGGTTCAAGTGTTGCCAAAAAAAACCATTGGAAATTAGATTATCCGGCAGTAAAATCCACACAATTTTCCACACTATTTTCGGATTGTTAAAAATGTTTTATAATACCATTATCGGAACAATTTACTTAGGAACGACCATCCGTTAGTTTACCAGCGACATACTTAAAGATATTTTAGTATCTCTTTTATAGTATTGGCCCAATAAAAAAAGTTACAATATTATGTATACCTTTCAAAGATTACAGATATATCTTCAAAATCTCGTCAATTTTCAGGTCACGGAACGCTGTCCCGGACCAAATGAATGCAGCTACTCCTAAGTCCAGAGTTACTGCAAAATTAATCGATACATCTCAAGACCAACCGAGTCACAACAAGGATTTAGATTCAAAGAATATCTTAGCATGCGAAACTTCCAGATTAGAACCAACGACTGAAGGGACAAAAATATCTGGAAGGCGCGTTTTTAATATGATGTGGTTATCTTCACATCCTTTTGATACCATGACATATAATCTTGACCGTCCAGTTTTAAAGGAGGAGTTCGACGGCAATGAATCTGCACACATGCAATATATACATAAGATATAGCATTTATTTTTGTATGAATTTTGTAATTACATTTTTTTAATATGCCATTAAAATCAAATATTAAAAAAGTGTATTTTTCCCGTTCCCATTTTATAATCATATAATCTGAAATGGTGGCAATTAGAATGAATAGTATGTGAGTGTTAGAAGAAATTAATTAATGGTGAGAACTCATGTTTAAAAAAATCTGGTAAAAGCAATGTATACCTGAATGTAACGTAAAATTAATAATGTCGCTTTAACCAAATACATGTTTATCATCATTATCGGCATTATCGTTATCATCACTATCATCCACCGTTGTTCATAATTCCAAACACATTGCAGTCAAAAGAACATTGAGGTTTTAACCCTTTATAGCCTAACGGGACTCACAAGTCCCGAAAATTAAAATGCGCCTACTCAATATATACGGGGCAATTTCGTTTACTTAGTGACGGAAGGGACTTGTCGGTTTCGTCTCGCAATTAGCCGTAGAGAAATAAGTTCGCTAAAGTAAGAATTTGATAAATGACAGCTCTGTCAAATTCAACCGCCCAACCTTGATACGTGTGTCGCATGGTGCTAAAGAAATTACCATTTTTTATTTGCAATTCCTCACGGTAAACCATTTATTTTATAAAATATTTTTAATAGTAATGTTTTTAACTAATACTAAGTTTTTTTTTCATAAAAAATAGATTATGTATTGTTTTTATCATGATTTTTCTTACCGGGACTCCGAAGTCCCGTTGGGCATTTGACACTGTTTATTTTGGAAATTTTCCTTAGACTTGATAATACGCATTAGTTGTTTATTTTTTCAGATGAATATACTTACGGAAGCTGAGATCGAAAATATTCTTCTGGAAGATATTCCAGACATAAATGCACCATCTGATGTTGGAAACGGAAAAGGGTTTCCATAAAATATGGAATGCGACAAAGCCTTGAAATGTGGATCAAGTGATTACCTGTTTTCATTATTGGAAATCGGCGTCTTCAAGTGGATGGATAACAAAATTGTAATCATTGTGAACAACCAAGGGCGGATCTAGCTTTGGCGCCAGGGGGGGGGGTCACATAGCAAAAAAGGTCATTTCCAAAATTTGGTATCTGGAAACTATACTTTTCCTAAAAAAGGTCATTTCCCAAATTTGGTATCTGGAAACTAAACTTTTCCTATGAAAAAAAATTGGAATCTGGGAACTAAACTTTTTACCCAGGGGGGGGGGGGGGGTCACGGCCCACAAGAAATTATAATTTTATTATGATCGTAATAGAAAAGTAAGTATTTTATTAATAAATGTAAGTACCTAGTGTACTTAAAAATAGACAAAAATTATAAGTCCTGGACCCAGCCCAAAGGGGGGTCATGGGTCTGGGTCCAGCCCAGGAGGTCATGGCCCCCGTAACCCCCCCCCCCTGGATCTACCTTGCATCCAACTACCATGGCAGCGAAGATTCTGTTGTGAAACGTACTGCAATTGATGTCAAAAAGAAAGAGGTCACTACTTGTCCCTTGGCTGTGGACCATTACATGGGTGGAGTAGACTTTGCGGATCGACTGTGTGCACTATACTGCATAGATCGCCGAAGTCCCGGAAATGGTGGCATCGCCTCTTTTTCGGTATATTAGATATTTATTGTGTAAACACGTACGTGATTAGCAATAAAATATTTTCTAAATCTGCAGTATTAGAAACACGAAGGTCCATCATGAGAGGTCATGGCCCAAAAAATGCCTTTGAAACGAAAATCAGTTTACCCCATGGAAGTCATCCCTACAAAAAGAAGGAATAGTGGAATGTCAGTTCCAAAAATGAAGATCGTTTAGGGAACAGGGGGGTACATTGGGCAGTATTTACAAGCAAAAGAGTACGACGTGAGGGGTGCAGCATAAAAAAAATGATTCACGACCATTCTCTATGTGCTCAAACCGCAAAGTATTTCTTTGCTGCAATGACAAAAAAATGTATGAAGGAGTATCACGAAATAATGTTAAAATATGTTAGAAAATACTTTACAGATATTAATTCCCCTAAATGCCCACCGGGACTTCCAAGTCCCGTCGTTGTTTTATATATATGAAAAAATAAAAAAAATAAAAAAACTAGAAAATATTTTTATTTAAACCCCTTTCTCCTTAGACAAAATATTTTTTTACCGATAAACTGATTTTTTCATTGCTTGGGCTTTAAAGGGTTAAATATTTCGACGCATTCCACTGGTTTCCGACCCCTAACTCTACACTTACATACGTACAAATATTGTGAGAATTAAGTAGTGGAGAGAGTCCGCCCTAATTTTTATGCCCCGCCCGAAATTGACTTTGAAGTCAGAGCTGACACGCTCTTAAAAGGGCATACCAGAAAGCGGGTTCCTGGTTTTTCTGTGGGTATCCCCATTCAAATGCATAGTAACATTCATTGCGCCGGTCGGCGCGGGTCGGAATCGGCTTTCTACGTGTTCTTACCCTACGGTTATATCGAGGTTCCTGGATTTATAAAATACTAGCTTTCCCGACAGACGTTGTCCTATGTTCCGAACTATGAAAATTGAATTCGAATTGGTATAGTGATGAATTAACTATCATTTGACCGATGTAATTCCGAACTATGCGTATGTTTTAAGCCATGCATTTTCCATCCGCATTCTGTCAAGCACCAACTATCTAACAATTGACTATTATCTTCTGATAAAAGCCAATACGACAAAAAATAATTAGTGAAATCGGTCCAGCCGTTTAGGCGTGATACGATGCTCACGGAAAAAGCTCTCTATTTTTATATATAAGACTAGCTGACCCGTCTATCTTCATCCCGCCGTGGAATAAACAAAATATTCATTCAAGTATTTTGTATATTAGATTAATTTCGGTTTTAAATTATTTTACACGAATGGCCATTCAGCGTCATTACCAGAAAGTAGCTTTCTCGACGTACATGGTCCTTACTATGAATTTTGAATTTTTATAATGATAAATTAATTACATTTTAACTGCTGTAACGGATGCATCTGTTATAAATCATATTATTATATATTGTATCCGCATTCTCAGTCAGTCAGTCGCACCAACCATCAAGAACTGACATTTTTCTCTAGAACGCAAATTTATTAATTTAAAAAGCACTAATAAGGTTACCTACCTTTTTTCCCCCCTATGTTTTCTCAATTTTCCTAATGTTTTTCGCAACATTCTTGATTGTTCTAACAGCAGGTTGTTATGTAGTCAGATATTATTTGTTGATATTCCAGATAATTCCGTTTATTTC
This sequence comes from Mystacides longicornis, assembly GCA_963576905.1. Taxonomy (NCBI): domain Eukaryota; kingdom Metazoa; phylum Arthropoda; class Insecta; order Trichoptera; family Leptoceridae; genus Mystacides; species Mystacides longicornis. The sequence goes on along the minus strand of OY756439.1, from coordinate 2,103,681 downwards.
GATATTATGTTGACTATTGGATGCAATAAAATTTCAAAGTCCTTCGCACAGATGGCACTAATGATCAAAGTAAAATCGATTGTGAAATTATATTAATGTCGTTATCCTAATGCTTTGGTTTCCTGGAAAAACTTACCGGCCGTAACGTTTTGAACGCAATATTTATTTAGGCAAGTAAAAAGCATTCCATGTTAGTTTCCTTCTCTGCCTGCAGTAAAATAATGTTGAAATCGCGAAAGGCAGCGTGTTCCGTTCCTTCGAGGTAGAACTGAGGGATTTGGACATGGTTTGGGAGGAGGTCATAAGAATTGCGCAATGCAGAGTTCTTGTTGCCTCCCTATGCTCCTGAGTGGGGTTCCGCTTTATTAGAAAACCATAGAATAAGCATTATTCTAATCTGGTTTTCGTTCTCGTCAAAACAACTGATCTGCACGGATGAATTTTAATAAACTTATATCTATATTTATACCTACCTTAAGAAAAACAAAATAAATATGTGCCTACTGTTTATTGATTTGTTTTATTTTTTTACAGGTAAGTCCAGTTTCGGAACTGCTTCATCTTTAAATGAGATTTACAATAATTACGTGGCTCGTATCCGGTTTTCGGTAAGTTAATAATATGATTGTTTTTAAGAAAAATTTAATTAAAAAAAAAAAAACTAATTTTGGTTAATTGATGAGAAAACGAGGAAGACCCTCTCACACTGTGTACCGCTCCTTCGAAGCAGAGCTGAGGGATATGGACATGGTGTGGGAGGAGGTCATAAACATTGCGCAAGATCGAGCGCAATGGAGAGCTCTTGTTGCCTCCCTATGCCCCTGAGTGGGGTGTAAAAGGGAGAATTGATTGATTGATTGATTGATGAGAAAAATTAATTAATCAACATAATAATATACGTAATAACATTCAAAAAATGCCTTTTCCTGTGTATCTTTATATATAAAACTGAATGTTTGTGTATGTGTGTGTGCGTACTCGATACTAGTGAACGTATTTCAATGAGATCTGTTCTACTAATGTCTGGGAAGGCTTGAGCGGAGTATGAGTTCAATACCACTCCTTGAAGGGTAGTTACTAGACATGGCAATAACGGCATAAATTGCGCGCTTAAAAAGCCTGCATTAACGTCATAGCAGTTTAATTAGTAATTGCAAATAACGTTATTTTTAAAAGCTTTTTATTTCATAAACCTCAATGAAGATTATTCCGAAAATTGGTATCTGGAAAGTTCACATTTCCCCCCCAAAAAACCCTAATATTAGCGTCACTGTTATTTTTGTTCAACTAATATTAAAAATATCGTTTAATGCGAATAACGTTAGATGCGTTATTTATATTTATCTAATAATTTTATCAGCTATCGAAGTTCGACGGGCGGGTCAGCTAGTCTGACATAAAGTGAATCTATATATTAATACGTGAAGGAAAAACTATGGTACCATTTTTACAAAAAATGTGCAGACGGAGGAGTATGAAATTTCGCAGACTTATAGTTTATAATATAGAGAAGGGGTGGCGAATGCTTTAATTTTTTTTTAAATCAGGAATGCATATAAACACATTAAATCAAGTTAAAAAAAACACCACGCACGCACTTCTATGTATTTGACATTATTTGACACAGATTTTTTATTTATCTGTGGTCAAATTGAGAATAGATAAATATTTTTTGTATTAAATAACCAATTACCATAGAAAAAACTTTGAACAAAATTATCATCATTTCAAATTTGACGTACCTATCCATGCCATTATTTTTTAAAGATAATTGTGAAATAGCGCTCGCTCAGTCTTTGATTAAGTAACCTGAATAATGTTAAAACTTATAAGATAAAATAGATAATTAGTTATGGTCGAATTTCGAGCACTGGCCGATAACTGGTATGTACTAATCTACATAATAATTCAGAAATGTTTGTGTGCTTTCTATCGTATATGTGAACTGATGTTCACATACAAATACAAATCAAAATCAAACGCTCAAAATACAAATGCTACGTCAGATATGAATCTGCGCAGAGCGGTGCAATTTGCTTGAGAAGGTTCTTAAATACAATTTGCTGCATTAACTTTAATATATTTAGAACTATTTAAAAAACTCTATTTTTTAGGATCTTCATACAAATTTCTCAAAAAGACAGTAAGCCATCTTTTGGAAACAAAATTACTCATGTAAACGTTGAATGGAATCTTGGTATTACGGTATGAAAATGTAATAAAATAATCGTAGATTGATTTGTTATACATATAAATGTTATTCAAATCTTATTATTCTCAATAAATAAAGATTTAATGAAAAAATTTGCAAAATGATTCCTCCATTTTGAAGTTTGACAGATAGCGCAAATCACCCTCTATGGGTGGAGAGCCTAATTAATTATCACACATTAGGGAATGTAGCTAAGATTCAAACCACAGAGCTATCTCTCTCTCTATGAAAACTTGCAAATTATGTCGGTAGGTTCGTATAATATTATGAGGTCGGTGAAACAAAAATTTTAAAAGTGTCATTCTTCTTTTCCTGTGCTTATGTCAGTTATAGAGGTCTGTTAAGCAATGGGAAGCTAGACTAGAACCTGTTTAATTACCTACCGATCAAGACTGACAATCGGAATCAAAAACGTAAAGCAAGACGGGTATAAGCTAGAATACAATATGTCTACTTCATTGTATTACCGCTGAGCGAGTAAAATCGCTAGGTAGCCGCTAGTGTTAAGCATGCATTTCGGCCTATCATTGTGAACGCATCGGTTAACATTGTGCACTTATCTTTAATATCATTTACATAATATTTAAGTATATTTTATTAAAATTTCGGCCTAGTAATCAGGGGATATAGGCACATCACACTAGTACACCCTCCAGTTGCAAAATAATGATTTGAAAATCTCGTTTTAAGTCGGTTGTGTTAATAATTATAGTTATCGTGGAATTATGTTTTAAAAATCGTTAAAAACACGCTTTGTTCTTTATTTTTTTTTTGTTTACTTTAAAATTCCAATCCAAACTCCCTTTGCGCCCCACTTAATAATATAATTTATAATTTGTTTTTACATTTTTTTTGATAAACTGCGATGACAATGCAAATTTTGGGTTTTGAGTTCCACCTATAGTGAATTGTATGTTAAATTAATTATAGGTTTGATTAAACGAATTATTATTTGAAAAATTCCATATTAGAATGAAATTAAGTTGAAAGCAATAATCAATGAAAAATATGTTTTGAATAAACGGTGAAATTCCTTTGTATCTATAAACAAATTCTTTTATTAGAGCCTATGACCATTTCCAGAGTCTTCTTGAGCCAAAACTATTTTAATCCACCCTTGAGATTGTGCAAAGTTAATCCAGAGGGATAACGAGTCTGTTTCAGAGAGCCTCTAGCCGGGCAGAAGGGGAAAAGACCCCAGGTGTTCTTTCTTTCAGCCAATCCTCAGGAAAACACAATAGACGAAGCAGTCTACGTGACTTTCCTAAGTCTGCTGGACCTCCTTAAAAAGGGCTCCGCGACAGATTGGGCGTTGAGCCCTTTTTAAGGAGGTCCAGCAGACTTAGGAAAGTCACGTAGACTGCTTCGTCTATTGTGTTTTCCTGAGGATTGGCTGAAAGAAAGAACACCTGGGGTCTTTTCCCCTTCTGCCCGGCTAGAGGCTCTCTGAAACAGACTCGTTATCCCTCTGGATTAACTTTGCACAATCTCAAGGGTGGATTAAAATAGTTTTGGCTCAAGAAGACTCTGGAAATGGTCATAGGCTCCAATAAAAGAATTTGTTTATAGATACAAAGGAATTTCACAGTTTATTCAAAACATATTTTTCATTGATTATTGCTTTCAACTTAATTCCATTCTAATATGGAATTTTTCAAATAATAATTCGCTTAATCAAACCTATAATTAATTTAACATACAATTCACTATAGGTGGAACTCAAAACCCAAAATTTGCATTGTCATCGCAGTTTATCAAAAAAATGTAAAAACAAATTATGACCCAAGGTCAAACAAGAAAATTACAATTCTACATATAACAAAACTTAACGTTCGAATTATCCACCTTCTCAATCATTAATCTATGTAAATTTATATTTTACCCTGGTTATACCAGTCAACAATAAATAGCACAAGTAAAATACTACACTCTTATATGACTTCAGTAAAAAGAATTTGAAAGAAAGAAATTGAAATAAATTCGTGTACTGTTTGCATGCTTAAGGAAGGAAATTGCGGTTATATACTTAACTCAGGTCCGTAGACTTCTTCTAAAGTAAATCCTGGCTGACTACAATCACTCCTCCGATCCTCTCAACTACTAGGCATTCCCTCAAATATTTGGCATCCGCAACCCTCCAATTTATAGATTATCTCCCCAATAATACTGTTGAGCAGCTACTTTGCTTGGTTCTCGTCTCCAATCCACATCGTTCCAAAATAAAAATTCGGAGCCCGCATCGACCAATGTGAATATAAGTTTTACCCGCGATAAGGGTTAAACTGTTTTATGCACTGCCCAATACGTTCCATCCAACCTCTAGTCCAAACGATTGATTTCAATTATTAAAACTCCGGGTTATTTGCCCATGACTAGGAGTTTCTTTTCTCCCCCAATACTACGATATTTTCTCCATATACTAAGACATTTTCTCCCCAAGACTAGGAGTTTGTCTCCCCCAGACTAGGACATTTTCTCCCCAAGACTAGGAGTTTGTCTCCCCCAGACTAGGACATTTTCTCCCCAAGACTAGGACCCGCTTTTCTGTAAATAAAATTTACAAAAAAGTGTCACTAATAAGAAAATTATATGATTGTCACAAAGGCTACATTGCAAAGACATTACTGTATAAATTTCACGACTAAATTTAACTCTTATTTAAACATTACGTACCTCTTTATACTGCGGGTTGAATTTAGCACATTATAATTTACACCACACAAAATTAAACTTAGTTAAATAAAATAAAAATCTATATTTCTATTCATCTCGCGCGATGCAAAAATGCACCGTCACGGCCTGTATCCCCCGCTGTGATTTTTACAAATGCCGTCGCATAGCAGAGCGCTTCGGGTTACCTCGCTAATCTTCGTAACACCTAAGACCCTTCGGCCGTCGCCGAAACGACACTGCCCTACCACTCAAAATATCTGTTACAAATACCCCTCGACCACCGAGAGATTTTCCGGCCTAATGTTCGGAAAATTTCGACTCCACGACCTCTCCCGCATGCAAACAATTCCACGAACCCCACCCCAACGTTACATCAAGTACAGTATACTTAATTATTTTAATAATGATCAATACATTTCAAACTTAAACTATCTTATATTACTCTAGTCATCAGAAATCATAGGAAGAATTTTGCCAACCAGCTCAAGTCGCTAATACAATACACCTTAAATCTCCGACCTTAAAATCTAAACATTTCATCATCATAATTTACAATATTTACAAAGTTATGGGCGCCAACACGAGTTTAATTTAATTTATATTTATCCCTTAGGTAGAAGTACGGGATTTGTGAAACCAAAACTCGTGTAAAAACATTTCACTAGAAGGGAAAGAACAGTTATTCTGCATAATTCCCGACAATCTTCCCTTGATCTCTGACGACGACATGCATATTTATTATAATTTACACTCTTATGAAAGCACCTACTACAGGTACCATATTTTGTACAATTGACTTATAATAATGGATATTTAGATGACCCGGACGGGTACCATCCCTCACTGACGAAGCTCCGCGGATATAGGTGCCCACTTAGGCCTCTATTTCATCACATTTTTATCCACATAACATTAACATTATATTCCTCCTCCCGATGCACCCACGGCCTGCCTCAGTAAACTTCCCAACTTTTAACACACGCTACACATACATCAACCACCATTCTTCATCACATTTCACACTTAAACTTTCACTTCTATCAATTCCTACATTCATAAGTCCGGACTTTCTCATAACTCACAATATTCTACTCATTAATTCCTTACATTCATAGATTCGGGTATGTAAAACGAGAAACGTACCGTCGGTACACCCACAGAAGATTGCCAACTCTTTATACCTACAATACTAGTACCTATGTACCTTGGACTAGGGTTTTGTTATACCGGGTTGTGCGTCGACAATTGCCTTCCCTGGCCTAAACCCTTCGCTTCATTCCATAACGCTCCTACCTAATCGTATAGTTCTCTTATTCAGAACTGATCGATGTACGCTAATGCGGACATACTATTATCGAGTACAATTATTTTAACCAGTTAATAACTTACGTATGTTTATAATAAAATAATACTTCCTACGAACGTCTTACTACTTATGTTACATAAATTTCTAAATTTTGTTTTTCCTAATTATTACGCCTACACCCCTGTGTACCCGTCTCCCTTAACAAGTAAATCGTCTAAAAACACGGCATATACATTTGACGAGTATATATTTAAACAAAAGTATACTAACTGCATTAGTTTCCCTAACGCTATACGCTTCATAACATTACCTACCTACTAACCAATCTCTAAGAATATTTCTCAACGTAAACTTACTAACTAATTCCATCCTCTTTATACCTAATTACTAACTGACTTAATGCTAATCTTCCCCGGAAATTTCTACCTAAATCTTTCTTTCCCGGTACTCCTTATTGTCACTTGAGCGCGCTTGCTGATTACGTCTTTTGTAACAGTCTGCCTGTAAGTGCCCCGGCTTCTGACAGAAATAACATACCCTGGAATTGTGCGATGTCTTGTTCTTAATGACTCCGCTACGAGGTACGTTAGCTTCCTTGTGTTGGTAACCACCAAAAGACTCCTCCTGATCCCTGACCTTGGAAGCAAATTTATTTGGATTACCGTACCGTGAACCTTCGAACGAATCGCGTTGCTGACTTCTTATGCCTCCCGAGGATCTACCCTCAACTTGTCCCTGCTGCGGGATTTTCGAACGGTTGACAGTAAGCTCATCTTATTTAGAGCAAATGTGCATCAGTTCATCCGTACTCCTGACAATAGTTGTAGCCAGTAATGTTGCATATTTTTCTGACAAACCGTGTATTATACTATCCAAGAGCTCCTCGCTATTTAACGGAGAATCAAATAATCTATTTTTCTCGACTAAATCCAAAATGAATTCATTGGCCGAAACGCTACTGTCCTGTTTAGCTGACAAAATTTCTAACTTTATTACTCTTTGTCTACTAGCCCCTTCAAATTGTTTCAAAAACTTTAACTTAAATCTTTCCCAATCTGGTTCTAAGTCTGATGCCCTTAACCATGTCAGCGCGAAACCGGTTAAAAGAATTGGCATATATCTAATGATTGAGTTTAAAGAAACTCCATACACATCGGCGAGTTCTACCACTCTTGATAAGAACTCCCTCGGGTCAGTCGCACCAGAATAACATATACCCCATTTGCGCGGATCCACATCTTTAACCCTAGCTAAAGGTTCCCTCTTCGTAGGTTTCTTTCTATTATAAGATTTTACCGAAATTACATCGGCCGCAATGCCCAAAGCGTCCTGATATGGCACCCCATCATCCGACACTGTAGAATGACGGTCTATGTCCTCCGCAGGGACCTTTAATTTGCAAGTGTCATCTTCCTCCATCATGAAAACGTAAAAAAAAAAAAAAAAAAAAAGAAACTGATACTAATAAATGCCTAATAAAAAAAAATATTCCCACCACTGACTCAACTTAAAACATTAACAGTCTCTCTCTAATACATGATTCTGTATCACAACATTCAAAACATACCTATCCATACAAATTATTTTGCTTAACAAATTGCTTGATCAATTACGACACATACATCTTCAGTGAGCAACTAACAATTCAATAATTTACCAGCATTCTCCTGAACATAATAAATATTATATATATTTACCCGCGTTATCCATAAAACAGTAATAAAATAATTTTAACATTTTTTTTTGTTCGGTATCAATATAGCTTCCTCGTCAGTGTGAAATGGTCCTCAATCTCAGTTCAATCCAGTTAAACAATAATCATTCGATTATCCAAAAATCGTTCCAAACAAATTTAATTCTGCAAGAAAAAAAAATTTTACACCATTAGTTTAATGTAAAAAAAAAATATTTAATTTTCCCACTTGCCAACTATAAACAGCAAATTAAGAAAAAAAAATTTAATAGCGAAAATCGCCTTCTTTGAATTTAAACATTATTCATTTTTTTTTTAATTTCTAAACTTTAATAATTTTACAAAACAATAAATTAAATCATCGATTATCAATCCCCCAAAGAATTGGCATGTACAATAATTACAAGAGCGGTCAGGATTTGAACCTACCTCACTACGCTCGGGCACAACATGTTACAAGTTTATAAAATTTTAGCAGAAAAATTATCTACCCACTGAGTAAATTAAAATTTTCTGAACATAATTTATACCAAAAAAAAACAAATGCAAAACATTCTCATCGGCAAACCCGACAAACTAAAATTATACCTACCTAACTTAACTAAATGGACAAATGCTAAAAATCAAAGCGGGGCACACAGTGAGAACAATATAACTTGACAAATATAGTACCAATTACCATTCCCTCCAGAGCTTGAGCCAGATTAATGAAACAAAAAAAATTTCTACTTTTTTACTATCGAAAATTGTGCCTATTTGACAGCCAATTAGTTTGGATGTCAATTCTGCGCCTTTCTGACAGCCAACCAGGTTGGGCGCCAATCTGTCGCGGAGCCCTTTTTAAGGAGGTCCAGCAGACTTAGGAAAGTCACGTAGACTGCTTCGTCTATTGTGTTTTCCTGAGGATTGGCTGAAAGAAAGAACACCTGGGGTCTTTTCCCCTTCTGCCCGGCTAGAGGCTCTCTGAAACAGACTCGTTATCCCTCTGGATTAACTTTGCACAATCTCAAGGGTGGATTAAAATAGTTTTGGCTCAAGAAGACTCTGGAAATGGTCATAGGCTCCAATAAAAGAATTTGTTTATAGATACAAAGGAATTTCACAGTTTATTCAAAACATATTTTTCATTGATTATTGCTTTCAACTTAATTCCATTCTAATATGGAATTTTTCAAATAATAATTCGCTTAATCAAACCTATAATTAATTTAACATACAATTCACTATAGGTGGAACTCAAAACCCAAAATTTGCATTGTCATCGCAGTTTATCAAAAAAATGTAAAAACAAATTATGACCCAAGGTCAAACAAGAAAATTACAATTCTACATATAACAAAACTTAACGTTCGAATTATCCACCTTCTCAATCATTAATCTATGTAAATTTATATTTTACCCTGGTTATACCAGTCAACAATAAATAGCACAAGTAAAATACTACACTCTTATATGACTTCAGTAAAAAGAATTTGAAAGAAAGAAATTGAAATAAATTCGTGTACTGTTTGCATGCTTAAGGAAGGAAATTGCGGTTATATACTTAACTCAGGTCCGTAGACTTCTTCTAAAGTAAATCCTGGCTGACTACAATCACTCCTCCGATCCTCTCAACTACTAGGCATTCCCTCAAATATTTGGCATCCGCAACCCTCCAATTTATAGATTATCTCCCCAATAATACTGTTGAGCAGCTACTTTGCTTGGTTCTCGTCTCCAATCCACATCGTTCCAAAATAAAAATTCGGAGCCCGCATCGACCAATGTGAATATAAGTTTTACCCGCGATAAGGGTTAAACTGTTTTATGCACTGCCCAATACGTTCCATCCAACCTCTAGTCCAAACGATTGATTTCAATTATTAAAACTCCGGGTTATTTGCCCATGACTAGGAGTTTCTTTTCTCCCCCAATACTACGATATTTTCTCCATATACTAAGACATTTTCTCCCCAAGACTAGGAGTTTGTCTCCCCCAGACTAGGACATTTTCTCCCCAAGACTAGGAGTTTGTCTCCCCCAGACTAGGACATTTTCTCCCCAAGACTAGGACCCGCTTTTCTGTAAATAAAATTTACAAAAAAGTGTCACTAATAAGAAAATTATATGATTGTCACAAAGGCTACATTGCAAAGACATTACTGTATAAATTTCACGACTAAATTTAACTCTTATTTAAACATTACGTACCTCTTTATACTGCGGGTTGAATTTAGCACATTATAATTTACACCACACAAAATTAAACTTAGTTAAATAAAATAAAAATCTATATTTCTATTCATCTCGCGCGATGCAAAAATGCACCGTCACGGCCTGTATCCCCCGCTGTGATTTTTACAAATGCCGTCGCATAGCAGAGCGCTTCGGGTTACCTCGCTAATCTTCGTAACACCTAAGACCCTTCGGCCGTCGCCGAAACGACACTGCCCTACCACTCAAAATATCTGTTACAATTTCCTTCCATAAGCATGCAAACAGTACACGAATTTTATTTCAATTTCTTTCTTTCAAATTCTTTTTACTGAAGTCATATAAGAGTGTAGTATTTTACTTGTGCTATTTATTGTGGACTGGTATAACCATAAATTTACATAGATTAATGATTGAGAAGGTGGATAATTCGAACGTTAAGTTTTGTTATATGTAGAATTGTAATTTTCTTGTTTGACCTTGGGTCATAATTTGTTTTTACATTTTTTTTGATAAACTGCGATGACAATGCAAATTTTGGGTTTTGAGTTCCACCTATAGTGAATTGTATGTTAAATTAATTATAGGTTTGATTAAACGAATTATTATTTGAAAAATTCCATATTAGAATGAAATTAAGTTGAAAGCAATAATCAATGAAAAATATGTTTTGAATAAACTGTGAAATTCCTTTGTATCTATAAACAAATTCTTTTATTAGAGCCTATGACCATTTCCAGAGTCTTCTTGAGCCAAAACTATTTTAATCCACCCTTGAGATTGTGCAAAGTTAATCCAGAGGGATAACGAGTCTGTTTCAGAGAGCCTCTAGCCGGGCAGAAGGGGAAAAGACCCCAGGTGTTCTTTCTTTCAGCCAATCCTCAGGAAAACACAATAGACGAAGCAGTCTACGTGACTTTCCTAAGTCTGCTGGACCTCCTTAAAAAGGGCTTCAAAAAGGGGTTCAAATGCCGTCGCATAGCAGAGCGCTTCGGGTTACCTCGCTAATCTTCGTAACACCTAAGACCCTTCGGCCGTCGCCGAAACGACACTGCCCTACCACTCAAAATATCTGTTACAAATACCCCTCGACCACCGAGAGATTTTCCGGCCTAATGTTCGGAAAATTTCGACTCCACGACCTCTCCCGCATGCAAACAATTCCACGAACCCCACCCCAACGTTACATCCAGTACAGTATACTTAATTATTTTAATAATGATCAATACATTTCAAACTTAAACTATCTTATATTACTCTAGTCATCAGAAATCATAGGAAGAATTTTGCCAACCAGCTCAAGTCGCTAATACAATACACCTTAAATCTCCGACCTTAAAATCTAAACATTTCATCATCATAATTTACAATATTTACAAAGTTATGGGCGCCAACACGAGTTTAATTTAATTTATATTTATCCCTTAGGTAGAAGTACGGGATTTGTGAAACCAAAACTCGTGTAAAAACATTTCACTAGAAGGGAAAGAACAGTTATTCTGCATAATTCCCGACAATCTTCCCTTGATCTCTGACGACGACATGCATATTTATTATAATTTACACTCTTATGAAAGCACCTACTACAGGTACCATATTTTGTACAATTGACTTATAATAATTGATATTTAGATGACCCGGACGGGTACCATCCCTCACTGACGAAGCTCCGCGGATATAGGTGCCCACTTAGGCCTCTATTTCATCACATTTTTATCCACATAACATTAACATTATATTCCTCCTCCCGATGCACCCACGGCCTGCCTCAGTAAACTTCCCAACTTTTAACACACGCTACACATACATCAACCACCATTCTTCATCACATTTCACACTTAAACTTTCACTTCTATCAATTCCTACATTCATAAGTCCGGACTTTCTCATAACTCACAATATTCTACTCATTAATTCCTTACATTCATAGATTCGGGTATGTAAAACGAGAAACGTACCGTCGGTACACCCACAGAAGATTGCCAACTCTTTATACCTACAATACTAGTACCTATGTACCTTGGACTAGGGTTTTGTTATACCGGGTTGTGCGTCGACAATTGCCTTCCCTGGCCTAAACCCTTCGCTTCATTCCATAACGCTCCTACCTAATCGTATAGTTCTCTTATTCAGAACTGATCGATGTACGCTAATGCGGACATACTATTATCGAGTACAATTATTTTAACCAGTTAATAACTTACGTATGTTTATAATAAAATAATACTTCCTACGAACGTCTTACTACTTATGTTACATAAATTTCTAAATTTTGTTTTTCCTAATTATTACGCCTACACCCCTGTGTACCCGTCTCCCTTAACAAGTAAATCGTCTAAAAACACGGCATATACATTTGACGAGTATATATTTAAACAAAAGTATACTAACTGCATTAGTTTCCCTAACGCTATACGCTTCATAACATTACCTACCTACTAACCAATCTCTAAGAATATTTCTCAACGTAAACTTACTAACTAATTCCATCCTCTTTATACCTAATTACTAACTGACTTAATGCTAATCTTCCCCGGAAATTTCTACCTAAATCTTTCTTTCCCGGTACTCCTTATTGTCACTTGAGCGCGCTTGCTGATTACGTCTTTTGTAACAGTCTGCCTGAAAGTGCCCCGGCTTCTGACAGAAATAACATACCCTGGAATTGTGCGATGTCTTGTTCTTAATGACTCCGCTACGAGGTACGTTAGCTTCCTTGTGTTGGTAACCACCAAAAGACTCCTCCTGATCCCTGACCTTGGAAGCAAATTTATTTGGATTACCGTACCGTGAACCTTCGAACGAATCGCGTTGCTGACTTCTTATGCCTCCCGAGGATCTACCCTCAACTTGTCCCTGCTGCGGGATTTTCGAACGGTTGACAGTAAGCTCATCGTATTTAGAGCAAATGTGCATCAGTTCATCCGTACTCCTGACAATAGTTGTAGCCAGTAATGTTGCATATTTTTCTGACAAACCGTGTATTATACTATCCAAGAGCTCCTCGCTATTTAACGGAGAATCAAATAATCTATTTTTCTCGACTAAATCCAAAATGAATTCATTGGCCGAAACGCTACTGTCCTGTTTAGCTGACAAAATTTCTAACTTTATTACTCTTTGTCTACTAGCCCCTTCAAATTGTTTCAAAAACTTTAACTTAAATCTTTCCCAATCTGGTTCTAAGTCTGATGCCCTTAACCATGTCAGCGCGAAACCGGTTAAAAGAATTGGCATATATCTAATGATTGAGTTTAAAGAAACTCCATACACATCGGCGAGTTCTACCACTCTTGATAAGAACTCCCTCGGGTCAGTCGCACCAGAATAACATATACCCCATTTGCGCGGATCCACATCTTTAACCCTAGCTAAAGGTTCCCTCTTCGTAGGTTTCTTTCTATTATAAGATTTTACCGAAATTACATCGGCCGCAATGCCCAAAGCGTCCTGATATGGCACCCCATCATCCGACACTGTAGAATGACGGTCTATGTCCTCCGCAGGGACCTTTAATTTGCAAGTGTCATCTTCCTCCATCATGAAAACGTAAAAAAAAAAAAAAAAAAAAAGAAACTGATACTAATAAATGCCTAATAAAAAAAAATATTCCCACCACTGACTCAACTTAAAACATTAACAGTCTCTCTCTAATACATGATTCTGTATCACAACATTCAAAACATACCTATCCATACAAATTATTTTGCTTAACAAATTGCTTGATCAATTACGACACATACATCTTCAGTGAGCAACTAACAATTCAATAATTTACCAGCATTCTCCTGAACATAATAAATATTATATATATTTACCCGCGTTATCCATAAAACAGTAATAAAATAATTTTAACATTTTTTTTTGTTCGGTATCAATATAGCTTCCTCGTCAGTGTGAAATGGTCCTCAATCTCAGTTCAATCCAGTTAAACAATAATCATTCGATTATCCAAAAATCGTTCCAAACAAATTTAATTCTGCAAGAAAAAAAAATTTTACACCATTAGTTTAATGTAAAAAAAAAATATTTAATTTTCCCACTTGCCAACTATAAACAGCAAATTAAGAAAAAAAAATTTAATAGCGAAAATCGCCTTCTTTGAATTTAAACATTATTCATTTTTTTTTTAATTTCTAAACTTTAATAATTTTACAAAACAATAAATTAAATCATCGATTATCAATCCCCCAAAGAATTGGCATGTACAATAATTACAAGAGCGGTCAGGATTTGAACCTACCTCACTACGCTCGGGCACAACATGTTACAAGTTTATAAAATTTTAGCAGAAAAATTATCTACCCACTGAGTAAATTAAAATTTTCTGAACATAATTTATACCAAAAAAAAACAAATGCAAAACATTCTCATCGGCAAACCCGACAAACTAAAATTATACCTACCTAACTTAACTAAATGGACAAATGCTAAAAATCAAAGCGGGGCACACAGTGAGAACAATATAACTTGACAAATATAGTACCAATTACCATTCCCTCCAGAGCTTGAGCCAGATTAATGAAACAAAAAAAATTTCTACTTTTTTACTATCGAAAATTGTGCCTATTTGACAGCCAATTAGTTTGGATGTCAATTCTGCGCCTTTCTGACAGCCAACCAGGTTGGGCGCCAATCTGTCGCGGAGCCCTTTTTAAGGAGGTCCAGCAGACTTAGGAAAGTCACGTAGACTGCTTCGTCTATTGTGTTTTCCTGAGGATTGGCTGAAAGAAAGAACACCTGGGGTCTTTTCCCCTTCTGCCCGGCTAGAGGCTCTCTGAAACAGACTCGTTATCCCTCTGGATTAACTTTGCACAATCTCAAGGGTGGATTAAAATAGTTTTGGCTCAAGAAGACTCTGGAAATGGTCATAGGCTCCAATAAAAGAAATTGTTTATAGATACAAAGGAATTTCACAGTTTATTCAAAACATTTTCATTGATTATTGCTTTCAACTTAATTTCATTCTAATATGGAATTTTTCAAATAATAATTCGTTTAATCAAACCTATAATTAATTTAACATACAATTCACTATAGGTGGAACTCAAAACCCAAAATTTGCATTGTCATCGCAGTTTATCAAAAAAAATGTAAAAACAAACTATGACCCAAGGTCAAACAAGAAAATTACAATTCTACATATAACAAAACTTAACGTTCGAATTATCCACCTTCTCAATCATTAATCTATGTAAATTTATATTTTACCCTGGTTATACCAGTCCACAATAAATAGCACAAGTAAAATACTACACTCTTATATGACTTCAGTAAAAAGAATTTGAAAGAAAGAAATTGAAATAAAATTCGTGTACTGTTTGCATGCTTATGGAAGGAAATTGCGGTTATATACTTAACTCAGGTTCGTAGACTTCTTCTAAAGTAAATTCTGGCTGACTACAATCACTCTTCCGATCCTCTCAACTACTAGGCATTCCCTCAAATATTTGGCATCCGCAACCCTCCAATTTATAGATTATCTCCCCAATAATACTGTTGAGCAGCTACTTTGCTTGGTTCTCGTCTCCAATCCACATCGTTCCAAAATAAAAATTCGGAGCCCGCATCGACAAATGTGAATATAAGTTTTACCCGCGATAAGGGTTAAACTGTTTTATGCACTGCCCAATACGTTCCATCCAACCTCTAGTCCAAACGATTGATTTCAATTATTAAAACTCCGGGTTATTTGCCCATGACTAGGAGTTTCTTTTCTCCCTCAATACTACGATATTTTCTCCATATACTACGACATTTTCTCCCCACGACTAGGAGTTTGTCTCCCCCAGACTAGGAGTTTGTCTCCCCCAGACTAGGACATTTTCTCCCCAAGACTAGGACCCGCTTTTCTGTAAATAAAATTTACAAAAAAGTGTCACTAATAAGAAAATTATATGATTGTCACAAAGGCTACATTGCAAAGACATTACTGTATAAATTTCACGACCAAATTTAACTCTTATTTAAACATTACGTACCTCTTTATACTGCGGGTTGAATTTAGCACATTATAATTTACACCACACAAAATTAAACTTAGTTAAATAAAATAAAAATCTATATTTCTATTCATCTCGCGCGATGCAAAAATGCACCGTCACGGCCTGTATCCCCCGCTGTGATTTTTACAAATGCCGTCGCATAGCAGAGCGCTTCGGGTTACCTCGCTAATCTTCGTAACACCTAAGACCCTTCGGCCGTCGCCGAAACGACACTGCCCTACCACTCAAAATATCTGTTACAAATACCCCTCGACCACCGAGAGATTTTCCGGCCTAATGTTCGGAAAATTTCGACTCCACGACCTCTCCCGCATGCAAACAATTCCACGAACCCCACCCCAACGTTACATCAAGTACAGTAATTTTAATAATGATCAATACATTTCAAACTTAAACTATCTTATATTACTCTAGTCATCAGAAATCATAGGAAGAATTTTGCCAACCAGCTCAAGTCGCTAATACAATACACCTTAAATCTCCGACCTTAAAATCTAAACATTTCATCATCATAATTTACAATATTTACAAAGTTATGGGCGCCAACACGAGTTTAATTTAATTTATATTTATCCCTTAGGTAGAAGTACGGGATTTGTGAAACCAAAACTCGTGTAAAAACATTTCACTAGAAGGGAAAGAACAGTTATTCTGCATAATTCCCGACAATCTTCCCTTGATCTCTGACGACGACATGCATATTTATTATAATTTACACTCTTATGGAAGCACCTACTACAGGTACCACATTTTGTACAATTGACTTATAATAATTGATATTTAGATGACCCGGACGGGTACCATCCCTCACTGACGAAGCTCCGCGGATATAGGTGCCCACTTAGGCCTCTATTTCATTACATTTTTATCCACATAACATTAACATTATATTCCTCCTCCCGATGCACCCACGGCCTGCCTCAGTAAACTTCCCAACTCTTAACACACGCTACACATACATCAACCACCATTCTTCATCACATTTCACACTTAAACTTTCACTTCTATCAATTCCTACATTCCTAAGTCCGGACTTTCTCATAACTTACAATATTCTACTCATTAATTCCTTACATTCATAGATTCGGGTATGTAAAACGAGAAACGTACCGTCGGTACACCCACAGAAGATTGCCAACTCTTTATACCTACAATACTAGTACTTATGTACCTTGGACTAGTGTTTTGTTATACCGGGTTGTGCGTCGACAATTGCCTTCCCTGGCCTAAACCCTTCGCTTCATTCCATAACGCTCCTACCTAATCGTATAGTTTTCTTATTCAGAACTGATCGATGTACGCTAATGCGGACATACTATTATCGAGTACAATTATTTTAACCAGTTAATAACTTACGTATGTTTATAATAAAATAATACTTCCTACGAACGTCTTACTACTTATGTTACATAAATTTCTAAATTTTGTTTTTCCTAATTATTACGCCTACACCCCTGTGTACCCGTCTCCCTTAACAAGTAAATCGTCTAAAAACACGACATAATTTGTATTTAACGAGTATACTCAAACAAAACTATACTAACTGCATTAGCTTCCCTGACGCTATATGTTTTATAACCGTACTTACCTACTGACTAATGATTATTTTATTTTCTTAACATTTCTAACTATTTCCACCCATTATCTTACATTTTTATATCCACTTTCAAAATATCTTTGATATGGAATCTATTTTTGGAACCCGTTTCTAAATCTTGAAGTTCATACACTAAATCTGATATTTTCTTTATTACTCGACAATTTACGAATCTCGGTGCGAGTTTAGTAGTAAAATATTCGCCTGCATTGGACTGCACGAAGTTTTTACGCCATACCGTATCTCCTTCGTTATAAGTTATATTTTTCCTACGTAAATTATAGTACTTCGCATATTTTATATACGCTTTCCACAAATTTTCCGTGACTATTTTAAACAATGTAGACAACTCTTTCATTTTCTGATTATACAAGTGCCTGTCGTTGTCCAACATATCTACTCTGGAGATTTCTCCCTGATCTACCCTACCGTAGAGTGAACCATTCATAACGATTTCCCTACCCTTAGCCAACAACGCAGGACTAAACCCAGTGGAAAGGTTTATCGTTTGGTTGATTATCGCTTGGACATGATCTAAATACAAATCCCAATTCCGCTGGTCTCCTTCTACATACATACCTAAAGTATAAGATAGTATGGAATGATACCTCTCTACACCGTTCACCTGAGGCGTATATAACGTTGTGTAAAATATTAACTGTACACCATAGTGTTCCATAGTATCTCTGAACACTTTTGAGACAAACTGTCTCCCGTTGTCTGACACCAAGATTTGGGGAACTCCTTCTACCAGAAATACCTTCCTTTCTAGTTTATCTACGATCTCTTTAGCATTCGCCCTTCTCAACGGGATAAACCATATATATTTCGAAAACACATCTGACACCGAGAGTACAAAGGTGTGACCCCCCCTGGACCTTGGGAGCGGCCCAACCAGGTCCAAAGACAACATCTTCATAGGCCGGTCTACTCTCTTCCTGTTAGTCATCAGACCAGGAGGCGGAGCGTTGCTTGGCTTAAACTTTTTGCACGTCGTACATCTAGTTACACATTTTTTTACTTCGTCGTACATTTTTGGCCAATAATAATACCTTTCCAAAGCCTTGTACGTTTTGAACGTACCCGGGTGACCCTGACTATGTATTGTGTCTAATAAACCTTCGCGCAGTTCAACACGCGGTACTTGCTTCCACGCAAAATCCCTTGTGAGGGGATTATCATCTTTAGATAACCTGTATAGTTTGTCCTCATCTACGCGATAATTAATAAATTTCGATGGGTTAGCGATACACCCATTATAAATTCTATCGTACCATTCGTCTTTTTGAATTTCTCCCAAAGGTCCCACTAGCTCCTCTATAGAATAGGGTATACGCGAGAGCGCATCGGGTACCCTGTGTACACTCCCTTTCCTATGTTCTACATCAAACGAAAATTGCGACAATCTTGTACTCCATCTAGCCAACCTGCCTGATGGATTCGATAATTTATACAAAAACTTTAATGCAGCGTGATCGGTAATTACTTTGAATTGCATTCCTTCAATGTACGGCCTAAAGAATTCGATACTATCCAATATAGCTAGCAGCTCCCTCTCCGTCACGCTATAGTTTATTTCACATTTCGATAATGATCTTGAATAAAACGCAATCGGCTTCTCCTCCTCGCCGAAACGTTGATGTAGTGCCGCACCTATTTGATGCTGACTAGCGTCAGTGTGTAAAATAAAGGGTTTTGAGAAATCGGGACACGTTAGTACCGGCGCACTCACTAACGCCTCTTTCAATTTGGCAAAAGCTTCCGCAGCCTCTTGATTCCACCGAAAGGTAGTATCCCCCCTCTTTACCCGCAACAATTTATTTAAAGGTGCTGCAAGCTTACTACATTCCTTGATAGACCTCCTGTAGAAACCAATCATCCCCAAAAACATCCTTAACTGCTTCAAAGTTCGCGGCTCCGGATAATCGGCGATACATTTTACCTTTCCCGGGTCCGGCCTTAACCCCTCGTTATCAATCAAAAACCCCAAATATTTTAAACTACTCTTACAAAATTCGCACTTAGCGAATTTTACTGTTAACCCGGCTTCTTCTAACCTATTTTTAACTTTCTGTAACAAATCTAAATGTTTTTGGAACGAATCACTAATTATTATTAAATCATCAATATAACAAAATACATTTTCGTCAAATTGTGGGCCAAATAACCTGTCAGCCAGTCTCTGTAACTCGCTTGCCGCGTTTACGAGACCGAAGGGCATTCTCCTGAACTCGAACAAGCCTCTCCTAGGCACTACAAACGCGGTCTTTTCTCGTGAAGATTCCTCCAACGGGATTTGCCAAAATGCCTTAGAAAGATCTATAGACGATATATATTTTGCATTACGAAGATTGGCCAAAGTTCTATTCAAGTTAGGTATGGGGTAATTATCACGTTTGGTAGCCGCGTTGAGTTTTCTCGAGTCTAAACAGAATCTCGCTGTTCCGTCTGCCTTAGATACCATGAGTGTCGGACTAGCCCACGACGACTTAGATGCGACCACGACCCCTAGGTTTAACATCTCATCCAGTTCTTTTTCTACCAGTTCTTGTTTTGCCGGTGAGAGTGGGTAATAACGTTGTCTTATTGGTTCACCCGTCGTTACTATCTTGTGTTCTACTAAATTGGTACACCCCAATCCCCTCTTTTCAAAAGATATATCCCAGAATTGTTTCTCTATTTCTTCTAGACTATGCTTTTGTTCAATACTGAGTCCAGTCCTATCTTCCAATTTACCTAGCTCGCTGATGTGATTTTCTCCTCTATACTCCATAAGAGACAATAAATCTGGCGCGATGTTAAATTTTTCCCAAATATCTATACCTAAAATTACTTCCTGACTTAAATTCATTATTATAAAAAATTTATGTTTAACCTTCAAACCTTTACACTCCACGTAGAGCTCAACGCTCCCCAGTACCTCCGTCTTGTTACCGTTAGCTAAGGTAATACGCTCCCTACTTCTTTCTAATAGACTACCCCTGCTTATAAAGAATTCACCCGTCTTACGGTCTATCGCACTTATGGTAGCACCTGAGTCTAACAAACCGGTGAATTCGCAACCCTCTAATACTACATTTAGGTATGGCCTATTATCTCCGTTCCGAGCACATACTAATGGCGCTAATTTATGCGTTTTATTAAATATTTCAATATAGTGAAGCCAGGATGCCCACTCGCGATCCCTCACCTCAGCGGATGGCTGGTTCTTTCTTATTCTACTCTTAAACGCGCCGTCAATGTTTGTCCTCTTCTGTCCCTTGCCGAAGCTTCGACCAAAATTTTTCCCTGCACGATACCCTATATTTCCGCGTGAGCGCGCCTGCTGATTAAGTCTTTTAAAACATTGTGCTTGTAAGTGCCCCGTCCTTTGACAGAAATAGCAAACCCTGGCGTTGTTACTGTGCGTTGAATGGTTTAACTTACCCTGGCTACGTTGAAAGTCAGCCCTACGGTCGCAAGCACCATGTGACCCGTCATGACCCCTAACCTTAAGAGACAAGTTATAAGGGTGGACATAGCCTGATCCGTTGGATGAATTTTGATGTTGTGTACTTTTGCCTTCTGAGGCCCTACCTTCATCTTGACCTTGCTGCGAGAGTTCCATGACCTTCCCTATAACCTTCGTTCTTCGCTTCAAGTTCAATACGGTTATCTCATCATACTTAGAGCAAATACCCAATAGTTCATCTATATTTTTAACATCTGTTACTGCTAATAATTCAGCATATTTTTCTGATAGGCCGTGTTTTATACTACCCAAGAGCTCCTCGCTACTTAACGGATAATCAAATAATTTATTTTTCGCGATTAAATCCAAAATGAATTCATTGGCCGAAACGCTACTGTCCTGTTTAGCTGACAAAATTTCTAACTTTATTTCTCTTTGTCTACTAGCCCCTTCAAATTGTTTCAAAAACTTTAACTTAAATCTTTCCCAATCTGGTTCTAAGTCTGATGCCCTTAACCATGTCAGCGCGAAACCGGTTAAAAGAATTGGCATATATCTAATGATTGAGTTTAAAGAAACTCCATACACATCGGCGAGTTCTACCACTCTTGATAAGAACTCCCTCGGGTCAGTCGCACCAGAATAACATATACCCCATTTGCGCGGATCCACATCTTTAACCCTAGCTAAAGGTTCCCTCTTCGTAGGTTTCTTTCTATTATAAGATTTTACCGAAATTACATCGGCCGCAATGCCCAAAGCGTCCTGATATGGCACCCCATCATCCGACACTGTAGAATGACGGTCTATGTCCTCCGCAGGGACTTTTAATTTGCAAGTGTTATCTTCCTCCATCATGAAAACGTAGAGAAAAAACTGATACTAATAAATGCCTAATAAAAAAAATATTCCCACCACTGACTCAACTTAAAACATTAACAGTCTCTCTCTAATACATGACTCTGTATCACAACATTCAAAACATACCTATCCATACAAATTATTTTGCTTAACAAATTGCTTGTTCAATTACGACACATACATCTTCAGTGAGCAACTAACAATTCAATAATTTACCAGCATTCTCCTGAACATAATAAATATTATATATATTTACCCGCGTTATCCATAAAACAGTAATAAAATAATTTTAACATTTTTTTTTTTGTTCGGTATCAATATAGCTTCCTCGTCAGTGTGAAATGGTCCTCAATCTCAGTTCAATCCAGTTAAACAATAATCATTCGATTATCCAAAAATCGTTCCAAACAAATTTAATTCTGCAAGAAAAAAAAAATTTTACACCATTAGTTTAATGTAAAAAAAAAATATTTAATTTTCCCACTTGCCAACTATAAACAGCAAATTAAGAAAAAAAAAATTAATAGCGAAAATCGCCTTCTTTGAATTTAAACATTATTCATTTTTTTTTTAAATTTCTAAACTTTAATAATTTTACAAAACAATAAATTAAATCATCGATTATCAATCCCCCAAAGAATTGGCATGTACAATAATTACAAGAGCGGTCAGGATTTGAACCTACCTCACTACGCTCGGGCACAACATGTTACAAGTTTATAAAATTTTAGCAGAAAAATTATCTACCCACTGAGTAAATTAAAATTTTCTGAACATAATTTATACCAAAAAAAAACAAATGCAAAACATTCTCATCGGCAAACCCGACAATGAATACCCTTTAAACTAAAAATTATACCTAACTAACTTAACTAAATGGACAAATGCCAAAAATCAAAGCGGGGCACACAGTGAGAACAATATAACTTGACAAATATAGTACCAATTACCATTCCCTCCAGAGCTTGAGCCAGATTAATGAAACAAAAAAAAATTTCTACTTTTTTACTATCGAAAATTGTGCCTATTTGACAGCCAATTAGTTTGGATGTCAATTCTGCGCCTTTCTGACAGCCAACCAGGTTAGGCGCCAATCGATATTTTGAGTGGTAGGGCAGTGTCGTTTCGGCGACGGCCGAAGGGTCTTAGGTGTTACGAAGATTAGCGAGGTAACCCGAAGCGCACTGCTATGCGAGGGCATTTGTAAAAATCACAGCGGGGGATACAGGCCGTGACGGTGCATTTTTGCATCGCGCGAGATGAATAGAAATATAGATTTTTATTTTATTTAACTAAGTTTAATTTTGTGTGGTGTAAATTATAATGTGCTAAATTCAACCCGCAGTATAAAGAGAAAAGCGGGTCCTAGTCTTGGGGAGAAAATGTCCTAGTCTGGGGGAGACAAACTCCTAGTCTGGGGGAGAAAATGTCCTAGTCTGGGGGAGACAAACTCCTAGTCTTGGGGAGAAAATGTCTTAGTATATGGAGAAAATATCGTAGTATTGGGGGAGAAAAGAAACTCCTAGTCATGGGCAAATAACCCGGAGTTTTAATAATTGAAATCAATCGTTTGGACTAAAGGTTGGATGGAACGTATTGGGCAGTGCGTAAAACAGTTTAACCCTTATCGCGGGTAAAACTTATATTCACATTTGTCGATGCGGGCTCCTATTTTTTATTTTGGAACGATGTGGATTGGAGACGAGAACCAAGCAAAGTAGCTGCTCAACAGTATTATTGGGGAGATAATCTATAAATTGGAGGGTAGCGGATGCCAAATATTTCAGGGAATGCCTAGTAGTTGAGAGGATCGGAGGAGTGATTGTAGTCAGCCAGAATTTACTTTAGAAGAAGTCTACGGACCTGAGTTAAGTATATAACCGCAATTTCCTTCCATAAGCATGCAAACAGTACACGAATTTTATTTCAATTTCTTTCTTTCAAATTCTTTTTACTGAAGTCATATAAGAGTGTAGTATTTTACTTGTGCTATTTATTGTGGACTGGTATAACCAGGGTAAAATATAAATTTACATAGATTAATGATTGAGAAGGTGGATAATTCGAACGTTAAGTTTTGTTATATGTAGAATTGTAATTTTCTTGTTTGACCTTGGGTCATAATTTGTTTTTACATTTTTTTTGATAAACTGCGATGACAATGCAAATTTTGGGTTTTGAGTTCCACCTATAGTGAATTGTATGTTAAATTAATTATAGGTTTGATTAAACGAATTATTATTTGAAAAATTCCATATTAGAATGAAATTAAGTTGAAAGCAATAATCAATGAAAAATATGTTTTGAATAAACGGTGAAATTCCTTTGTATCTATAAACAAATTCTTTTATTAGAGCCTATGACCATTTCCAGAGTCTTCTTGAGCCAAAACTATTTTAATCCACCCTTGAGATTGTGCAAAGTTAATCCAGAGGGATAACGAGTCTGTTTCAGAGAGCCTCTAGCCGGGCAGAAGGGGAAAAGACCCCAGGTGTTCTTTCTTTCAGCCAATCCTCAGGAAAACACAATAGACGAAGCAGTCTACGTGACTTTCCTAAGTCTGCTGGACCTCCTTAAAAAGGGCTCCGCGACAGATTGGCGCCCAACCTGGTTGGCTGTCAGAAAGGCGCAGAATTGACATCCAAACTAATTGGCTGTCAAATAGGCACAATTTTCGATAGTAAAAAAGTAGAAATTTTTATGTTTCATTAATCTGGCTCAAGCTCTGGAGGGAATGGTAATTGGTACTATATTTGTCAAGTTATATTGTTCTCACTGTGTGCCCCGCTTTGATTTTTAGCATTTGTCCATTTAGTTAAGTTAGTTAGGTATAATTTTTAGTTTAAAGGGTATTCATTGTCGAGTTTGCCGATGAGAATGTTTTGCATTCGTTTTTTTTGATATAAATTATGTTCAGAAAATTTTAATTTACTCAGTGGGTAGTTAATTTTTCTGCTAAAATTTTATAAACTTGTAACATGTTGTGCCCGAGCGTAGTGAGGTAGGTTCAAATCCTGACCGCTCTTATAATAATTGTTTATGCAAATTCTTTGGGGAATTGATAATCAATGATTTAATTTATTGTTTTATAAAATTGTTAAAATTTAGGAAACAAATATATATTGGTTAAATTCATAGAAGGTGATTTTCGCTCTTAATTTTTTTCTTAATTTGCTGTTTATAGTTGGCAAGTGGGAAAATTAAATATTTTTTTTTACATTAAACTAATGGTGTAAAATTTTTTTCTTGCAGAATTAAATTTGTTTGGAACGATTTTTGGATAATCGAATGATTATTGTTTAACTGGATTGAACTGAGATTGAGGACCATTTCACACTGACGAGGAAGCTATATTGATACCGAACAAAATGTTAAAATTATTTTATTACTGTTTTATGGATAACGCGGGTAAATATATGTAATATTTATTGTGTTCAGGAGAATGCTGGTAAAGTATTGAATTGATAGTTTCTTACTGAAGATGTATGTGTCGTAATTGATCAAGCAATTTGTTAAGCAAAATAATTTGTATGGATAGGTATGTTTTGAATGTTGTGATACAGAGTCATGTATTAGAGAGAGACTGTTAATGTTTTAAGTTGAGTCAGTGGTGGGAATATTTTTTTTATTAGGCATTTATTAGTATCAGTTTTTTCTCTACGTTTTCATGATGGAGGAAGATGACACTTGCAAATTAAAAGTCCCTGCGGAGGACATAGACCGTCATTCTACAGTGTCGGATGATGGGGTGCCATATCAGGACGCTTTGGGCATTGCGGCCGATGTAATTTCGGTAAAATCTTATACTAGAAAGAAACCTACGAAGAGGGAACCTTTAGCTAGGGTTAAAGATGTGGATCCGCGCAAATGGGGTATATGTTATTCTGGTGCGACTGACCCGAGGGAGTTCTTATCAAGAGTGGTAGAACTCGCCGATGTGTATGGTGTTTCTTTAAACTCAATCATTAGATATATGCCAATTCTTTTAACCGGTTTCGCGCTGACATGGTTAAGGGCATCAGACTTAGAACCAGATTGGGAAAGATTTAAGTTAAAGTTTTTGAAACAATTTGAAGGGGCTAGTAGACAAAGAGAAATAAAGTTAGAAATTTTGTCAGCTAAACAGGACAGTAGCGTTTCGGCCAATGAATTCATTTTGGATTTAGTCGAGAAAAATAGATTATTTGATTCTCCGTTAAATAGCGAGGAGCTCTTGGATAGTATAATACACGGTTTGTCAGAAAAATATGCAATATTACTGGCTACAACTATTGTCAGGAGTACGGATGAACTGATGCACATTTGCTCTAAATACGATGAGCTTACTGTCAACCGTTCGAAACTCCCGCAGCAGGGACAAGTTGAGGGTAGATCCTCGGGAGGCATAAGAAGTCAGCAACGCGATTCGTTCGAAGGTTCACGGTACGGTAATCCAAATAAATTTGCTTCCAAGGTCAGGGATCAGGAGGAGTCTTTTGGTGGTTACCAACACAAGGAAGCTAACGTACCTCGTAGCGGAGTCATTAAGAACAAGACATCGCACAATTCCAGGGTATGTTATTTCTGTCAAAAGCCGGGGCACTTACAGGCAGACTGTTACAAAAGACGTAATCAGCAAGCGCGCTCGAGTGAAAATAAGGAGTACCGGGAAAAAAAGATTTAGGTAGAAATTTCCGGGGAAGATTAGCATTAAGTCAGTTAGTAATTAGGTATAAAGAGGATGGAATTAGTTAGTAAGTTTACGTTGAGAAATATTCTTAAAGATTGGTTAGTAGGTAGGTAATGTTATGAAGCGTATAGCGTTAGGGAAACTAATGCAGTTAGTATACTTTTGTTTAAATATATACTCGTCAAATGTATATGCCGTGTTTTTAGACGATTTACTTGTTAAGGGAGACGGGTACACAGAGGTGTAGGCGTAATAATTAGGAAAAACAAAATTTAGAAATTTATGTAACATAAGTAGTAAGACGTTCGTAGGAAGTATTATTTTATTATAAACATACGTAAGTTATTAACTGGTTAAAATAATTGTACTCGATAATAGTATGTCCGCATTAGCGTACATCGATCAGTTCTGAATAAGAGAACTATACGATTAGGTAGGAGCGTTATGGAATGAAGCGAAGGGTTTAGGCCAGGGAAGGCAATTGTCGACGCACAACCCGGTATAACAAAACCCTAGTCCAAGGTACATAGGTACTAGTATTGTAGGTATAAAGAGTTGGCAATCTTCTGTGGATGTACCGACGGTACGTTTCTCGTTTTACATACCCGAATCTATGAATGTAAGGAATTAATGAGTAGAATATTGTGAGTTATGAGAAAGTCCGGACTTATGAATGTAGGAATTGATAGAAGTGAAAGTTTAAGTGTGAAATGTGATGAAGAATGGTGGTTGATGTATGTGTAGCGTGTGTTAAAAGTTGGGAAGTTTACTGAGGCAGGCCGTGGGTGCATCGGGAGGAGGAATATAATGTTAATGTTATGTGGATAAAAATGTAATGAAATAGAGGCCTAAGTGGGCACCTATATCCGCGGAGCTTCGTCAGTGAGGGATGGTACCCGTCCGGGTCATCTAAATATCAATTATTATAAGTCAATTGTACAAAATATGGTACCTGTAGTAGGTGCTCTCATAAGAGTGTAAATTATAATAAATATGCATGTCGTCGTCAGAGATCAAGGGAAGATTGTCGGGAATTAGGCAGAATAACTGTTCTTTCCCTTCTAGTGAAATGTTTTTACACGAGTTTTGGTTTCACAAATCCCGTACTTCTACCTAAGGGATAAATATAAATTAAATTAAACTCGTGTTGGCGCCCATAACTTTGTAAATATTGTAAATTTGATGATGAAATGTTTAGATTTTAAGGTCGGAGATTTAAGGTGTATTGTATTAGCGACTTGAGCTGGTTGGCAAAATTCTTCCTATGATTTCTGATGACTAGAGTAATATAAGATAGTTTAAGTTTGAAATGTATTGATCATTATTAAAATAATTAAGTATACTGTACTTGATGTAACGTTGGGGTGGGGTTCGTGGAATTGTTTGCATGCGGGAGAGGTCGTGGAGTCGAAATTTTCCGAACATTAGGCCGGAAAATCTCTCGGTGGTCGAGGGGTATTTGTAACAGATATTTTGAGTGGTAGGGAAGTGTCGTTTCGGCGACGGCCGAAGGGTCTTAGGTGTTACGAAGATTAGCGAGGTAACCCGAAGCGCACTGCTATGCGAGGGCATTTGTAAAAATCACAGCGGGGGATACAGGCCGTGACGGTGCATTTTTGCATCGCGCGAGATGAATAGAAATATAGATTTTTATTTTATTTAACTAAGTTTAATTTTGTGTGGTGTAAATTATAATGTGCTAAATTCAACCCGCAGTATAAAGAGAAAAGCGGGTCCTAGTCTTGGGGAGAAAATGTCCTAGTCTGGGGGAGACAAACTCCTAGTCTGGGGGAGAAAATGTCCTAGTCTGGGGGAGACAAACTCCTAGTCTTGGGGAGAAAATGTCTTAGTATATGGAGAAAATATCGTAGTATTGGGGGAGAAAAGAAACTCCTAGTCATGGGCAAATAACCCGGAGTTTTAATAATTGAAATCAATCGTTTGGACTAAAGGTTGGATGGAACGTATTGGGCAGTGCGTAAAACAGTTTAACCCTTATCGCGGGTAAAACTTATATTCACATTTGTCGATGCGGGCTCCTATTTTTTATTTTGGAACGATGTGGATTGGAGACGAGAACCAAGCAAAGTAGCTGCTCAACAGTATTATTGGGGAGATAATCTATAAATTGGAGGGTAGCGGATGCCAAATATTTCAGGGAATGCCTAGTAGTTGAGAGGATCGGAGGAGTGATTGTAGTCAGCCAGAATTTACTTTAGAAGAAGTCTACGGACCTGAGTTAAGTATATAACCGCAATTTCCTTCCATAAGCATGCAAACAGTACACGAATTTTATTTCAATTTCTTTCTTTCAAATTCTTTTTACTGAAGTCATATAAGAGTGTAGTATTTTACTTGTGCTATTTATTGTGGACTGGTATAACCAGGGTAAAATATAAATTTACATAGATTAATGATTGAGAAGGTGGATAATTCGAACGTTAAGTTTTGTTATATGTAGAATTGTAATTTTCTTGTTTGACCTTGGGTCATAATTTGTTTTTACATTTTTTTTGATAAACTGCGATGACAATGCAAATTTTGGGTTTTGAGTTCCACCTATAGTGAATTGTATGTTAAATTAATTATAGGTTTGATTAAACGAATTATTATTTGAAAAATTCCATATTAGAATGAAATTAAGTTGAAAGCAATAATCAATGAAAAATATGTTTTGAATAAACGGTGAAATTCCTTTGTATCTATAAACAAATTCTTTTATTAGAGCCTATGACCATTTCCAGAGTCTTCTTGAGCCAAAACTATTTTAATCCACCCTTGAGATTGTGCAAAGTTAATCCAGAGGGATAACGAGTCTGTTTCAGAGAGCCTCTAGCCGGGCAGAAGGGGAAAAGACCCCAGGTGTTCTTTCTTTCAGCCAATCCTCAGGAAAACACAATAGACGAAGCAGTCTACGTGACTTTCCTAAGTCTGCTGGACCTCCTTAAAAAGGGCTCCGCGACATGATCTAAATACAAATCCCAATTCCGCTGGTCTCCTTCTACATACATACCTAAAGTATAAGATAGTATGGAATGATACCTCTCTACACCGTTCACCTGAGGCGTATATAACGTTGTGTAAAATATTAACTGTACACCATAGTGTTCCATAGTATCTCTGAACACTTTTGAGACAAACTGTCTCCCGTTGTCTGACACCAAGATTTGGGGAACTCCTTCTACCAGAAATACCTTCCTCTCTAGTTTATCTACGATTTCCTTAGCATTCGCCCTTCTCAACGGGATAAACCATATATATTTCGAAAACACATCTGACACCGAGAGTACAAAGGTGTGACCCCCCCTGGACCTTGGGAGCGGCCCAACCAGGTCCAAAGACAACATCTTCATAGGCCGGTCTACTCTCTTCCTGTTAGTCATCAGACCAGGAGGCGGAGCGTTGCTTGGCTTAAACTTTTTGCACGTCGTACATCTAGTTACCCATTTTTTTTTTAATTAAACTGCGATGACAATGCAAATTTTGGGTTTTGAGTTCCACCTATAGTGAATTGTATGTTAAATTAATTATAGGTTTGATTAAACGAATTATTATTTGAAAAATTCCATATTAGAATGGAATTAAGTTGAAAGCAATAATCAATGAAAAATATGTTTTGAATAAACTGTGAAATTCCTTTGTATCTATAAACAAATTCTTTTATTAGAGCCTATGACCATTTCCAGAGTCTTCTTGAGCCAAAACTATTTTAATCCACCCTTGAGATTGTGCAAAGTTAATCCAGAGGGATAACGAGTCTGTTTCAGAGAGCCTCTAGCCGGGCAGAAGGGGAAAAGACCCCAGGTGTTCTTTCTTTCAGCCAATCCTCAGGAAAACACAATAGACGAAGCAGTCTACGTGATTTTCCTAAGTCTGCTGGACCTCCTTAAAAAGGGCTCCGCGACAGATTGGCGCCCAACGTGGGGCTCGAACCCACGACCCTGAGATTAAGAGTCTCATGCTCTACCCCACGTTGGGCGCCAATCTGTCGCGGAGCCTTTTTTAAGGAGGTCCAGCAGACTTAGGAAAGTCACGTAGACTGCTTCGTCTATTGTGTTTTCCTGAGGATTGGCTGAAAGAAAGAACACCTGGGGTCTTTTCCCCTTCTGCCCGGCTAGAGGCTCTCTGAAACAGACTCGTTATCCCTCTGGATTAACTTTGCACAATCTCAAGGGTGGATTAAAATAGTTTTGGCTCAAGAAGACTCTGGAAATGGTCATAGGCTCTAATAAAAGAATTTGTTTATAGATACAAAGGAATTTCACAGTTTATTCAAAACATATTTTTCATTGATTATTGCTTTCAACTTAATTTCATTCTAATATGGAATTTTTCAAATAATAATTCGTTTAATCAAACCTATAATTAATTTAACATACAATTCACTATAGGTGGAACTCAAAACCCAAAATTTGCATTGTCATCGCAGTTTATCAAAAAAAAAAATGTAAAAACAAATTATGACCCAAGGTCAAACAAGAAAATTACAATTCTACAAATAACAAAACTTAACATTCGAATTATCCACCTTCTCAATCATTAATCTATGTAAATTTATATTTTACCCTGGTTATACCAGTCCACAATAAATAGCACAAGTAAAATACTACACTCTTATATGACTTCAGTAAAAAGAATTTGAAAGAAAGAAATTGAAATAAAATTCGTGTACTGTTTGCATGCTTATGGAAAGAAATTGCGGTTATATACTTAACTCAGGTCCGTAGACTTCTTCTAAAGTAAATTCTGGCTGACTACAATCACTCCTCCGATCCTCTCAACTACTAGGCATTCCCTCAAATATTTGGCATCCGCAACCCTCCAATTTATAGATTATCTCCCCAATAATACTGTTGAGCAGCTACTTTGCTTGGTTCTCGTCTCCAATCCACATCGTTCCAAAATAAAAAATAGGAGCCCGCATCGACAAATGTGAATATAAGTTTTACCCGCGATTAGGGTTAAACTGTTTTACGCACTGCCCAATACGTTCCATCCAACCTTTAGTCCAAACGATTGATTTCAATTATTAAAACTCCGGGTTATTTGCCCATGACTAGGAGTTTCTTTTCTCCCCCAATACTACGATATTTTCTCCATATACTAAGACATTTTCTCCCCAAGACTAGGTGTTTGTCTCCCCCAGACTAGGACATTCTCTCCCCAAGACTAGGAGTTTGTCTCCCCCAGACTAGGACATTTTCTCCCCAAGACTAGGAGTTTGTCTCCCCCAGACTAGGAGTTTGTCTCCCCCAGACTAGGACATTTTCTCCCCAAGACTAGGAGTTTCTTTTCTCCCCCAATACTAGGACCCGCTTTTCTGTAAATAAAATTTACAAAAAGGTGTCACTAATAAGAAAATTATATGATTGTCACAAAGGCTACATTGCAAAGACATTACTGTATAAATTTCACGACCAAATTTAACTCTTATTTAAACATTACGTACCTCTTTATACTGCGGGTTGAATTTAGCACATTATAATTTACACCACACAAAATTAAACTTAGTTAAATAAAATAAAAATCTATATTTCTATTCATCTCGCGCGATGCAAAAATGCACCGTCATGGCCTGTATCCCCCGCTGTGATTTTTACAAATGCCGTCGCATAGCAGTGCGCTTCGGGTTACCTCGCTAATCTTCGTAACACCTAAGACCCTTCGGCCGTCGCCGAAACGACACTGCCCTACCACTCAAAATATCTGTTACAAATACCCCTCGACCACCGAGAGATTTTCCGGCCTAATGTTCGGAAAATTTCGACTCCACGACCTCTCCCGCATGCAAACAATTCCACGAACCCCACCCCAACGTTACATCAAGTACAGTATACTTAATTATTTTAATAATGATCAATACATTTCAAACTTAAACTATCTTATATTACTCTAGTCATCAGAAATCATAGGAAGAATTTTGCCAACCAGCTCAAGTCGCTAATACAATACACCTTAAATCTCCGACCTTAAAATCTAAACATTTCATCATCATAATTTACAATATTTACAAAGTTATGGGCGCCAACACGAGTTTAATTTAATTTATATTTATCCCTTAGGTAGAAGTACGGAATTTGTGAAACCAAAACTCGTGTAAAAACATTTCACTAGAAGGGAAAGAACAGTTATTCTGCATAATTCCCGACAATCTTCCCTTGATCTCTGACGACGACATGCATATTTATTATAATTTACACTCTTATGAAAGCACCTACTACAGGTACCATATTTTGTACAATTGACTTATAATAATTGATATTTAGATGACCCGGACGGGTACCATCCCTCACTGACGAAGCTCCGCGGATATAGGTGCCCACTTAGGCCTCTATTTCATCATATTTTTATCCACATAACATTAACATTATATTCCTCCTCCCGATGCACCCACGGCCTGCCTCAGTAAACTTCCCAACTTTTAACACACGCTACACATACATCAACCACCATTCTTCATCACATTTCACACTTAAACTTTCACTTCTACCAATTCCTACATTCATAAGTCCGGACTTTCTCATAACTCACAATATTCTACTCATTAATTCCTTACATTCATAGATTCGGGTATGTAAAACGAGAAACGTACCGTCGGTACACCCACAGAAGATTGCCAACTCTTTATACCTACAATACTAGTACCTATGTACCTTGGACTAGGGTTTTGTTATACCGGGTTGTGCGTCGACAATTGCCTTCCCTGGCCTAAACCCTTCGCTTCATTCCATAACGCTCCTACCTAATCGTATAGTTCTCTTATTCAGAACTGATCGATGTACGCTAATGCGGACATACTATTATCGAGTACAATTATTTTAACCAGTTAATAACTTACGTATGTTTATAATAAAATAATACTTCCTACGAACGTCTTACTACTTATGTTACATAAATTTCTAAATTTTGTTTTTCCTAATTATTACGCCTACACCCCTGTGTACCCGCCTCCCTTAACAAGTTAATCGCCTAAAAACACGACATAATTTGTATTTAACGAGTATACTCAATCAAAACTATACTAACTGCATTAGCTTCCCTGACGCTATATGCTTTATAACCGTACTTACCTACTGACTAATGATTATTTTATTTTCTTAACATTTCTAACTATTTCCACCCATTATCTTACATTTTTATATCCACTTTCAAAATATCTTTGATATGGAATCTATTTTTGGAACCCGTTTCTAAATCTTGAAGTTCATACACTAAATCTGATATTTTCTTTATTACTCGACAATTTACGAATCTCGGAGCGAGTTTAGTAGTAAAATATTCGCCTGCATTGGACTGCACGAAGTTTTTACGCCATACCGTATCTCCTTCGTTATAAGTTATATTTTTCCTACGTAAATTATAGTACTTCGCATATTTTATATACGCTTTCCACAAATTTTCCGTGACTATTTTAAACAATGTAGACAACTCTTTCATTTTCTGATTATACAAGTGCCTGTCGTTGTCCAACATATCTACTCTGGAGATTTCTCCCTGATCTACCCTACCGTAGAGTAAACCATTCATAACGATTTCCCTACCCTTAGCTAACAACGCAGGACTAAACCCAGTGGAAAGGTTTATCGTTTGGTTGATTATCGCTTGGACATGATCTAAATACAAATCCCAATTCCGCTGGTCTCCTTCTACATACATACCTAAAGTATAAGATAGTATGGAATGATACCTCTCTACACCGTTCACCTGAGGCGTATATAACGTTGTGTAAAATATTAACTGTACACCATAGTGTTCCATAGTATCTCTGAACACTTTTGAGACAAACTGTCTCCCGTTGTCTGACACCAAGATTTGGGGAACTCCTTCTACCAGAAATACCTTCCTCTCTAGTTTATCTACGATCTCTTTAGCATTCGCCCTTCTCAACGGGATAAACCATATATATTTCGAAAACACATCTGACACCGAGAGTACAAAGGTGTGACCCCCCCTGGACCTTGGGAGCGGCCCAACCAGGTCCAAAGACAACATCTTCATAGGCCGGTCTACTCTCTTCCTGTTAGTCATCAGACCAGGAGGCGGAGCGTTGCTTGGCTTAAACTTTTTGCACGTCGTACATCTAGTTACACATTTTTTTACTTCGTCGTACATTTTTGGCCAATAATAATACCTTTCCAAAGCCTTGTACGTTTTGAACGTACCCGGGTGACCCTGACTATGTATTGTGTCTAATAAACCTTCGCGCAGTTCAACACGCGGTACTTGCTTCCACGCAAAATCCCTTGTGAGGGGATTATCATCTTTAGATAACCTGTATAGTTTGTCCTCATCTACGCGATAATTAATAAATTTCGATGGGTTAGCGATACACCCATTATAAATTCTATCGTACCATTCGTCTTTTTGAATTTCTCCCAAAGGTCCCACTAGCTCCTCTATAGAATAGGGTATACGCGAGAGCGCATCGGGTACCCTGTGTACACTCCCTTTCCTATGTTCTACATCAAACGAAAATTGCGACAATCTTGTACTCCATCTAGCCAACCTGCCTGATGGATTCGATAATTTATACAAAAACTTTAATGCAGCGTGATCGGTAATTACTTTGAATTGCATTCCTTCAATGTACGGCCTAAAGAATTCGATACTATCCAATATAGCTAGCAGCTCCCTCTCCGTCACGCTATAGTTTATTTCACATTTCGATAATGATCTTGAATAAAACGCAATCGGCTTCTCCTCCTCGCCGAAACGTTGATGTAGTGCCGCACCTATTTGATGCTGACTAGCGTCAGTCATCTGTCGCGGAGCCCTTTTTAAGGAGGTCCAGCAGACTTAGGAAAGTCACGTAGACTGCTTCGTCTATTGTGTTTTCCTGAGGATTGGCTGAAAGAAAGAACACCTGGGGTCTTTTCCCCTTCTGCCCGGCTAGAGGCTCTCTGAAACAGACTCGTTATCCCTCTGGATTAACTTTGCACAATCTCAAGGGTGGATTAAAATAGTTTTGGCTCAAGAAGACTCTGGAAATGGTCATAGGCTCTAATAAAAGAATTTGTTTATAGATACAAAGGAATTTCACCGTTTATTCAAAACATATTTTTCATTGATTATTGCTTTCAACTTAATTTCATTCTAATATGGAATTTTTCAAATAATAATTCGTTTAATCAAACCTATAATTAATTTAACATACAATTCACTATAGGTGGAACTCAAAACCCAAAATTTGCATTGTCATCGCAGTTTATCAAAAAAAATGTAAAAACAAATTATGACCCAAGGTCAAACAAGAAAATTACAATTCTACATATAACAAAACTTAACGTTCGAATTATCCACCTTCTCAATCATTAATCTATGTAAATTTATATTTTACCCTGGTTATACCAGTCCACAATAAATAGCACAAGTAAAATACTACACTCTTATATGACTTCAGTAAAAAGAATTTGAAAGAAAGAAATTGAAATAAAATTCGTGTACTGTTTGCATGCTTATGGAAGGAAATTGCGGTTATATACTTAACTCAGGTCCGTAGACTTCTTCTAAAGTAAATTCTGGCTGACTACAATCACTCCTCCGATCCTCTCAACTACTAGGCATTCCCTGAAATATTTGGCATCCGCTACCCTCCAATTTATAGATTATCTCCCCAATAATACTGTTGAGCAGCTACTTTGCTTGGTTCTCGTCTCCAATCCACATCGTTCCAAAATAAAAAATAGGAGCCCGCATCGACAAATGTGAATATAAGTTTTACCCGCGATAAGGGTTAAACTGTTTTACGCACTGCCCAATACGTTCCATCCAACCTTTAGTCCAAACGATTGATTTCAATTATTAAAACTCCGGGTTATTTGCCCATGACTAGGAGTTTCTTTTCTCCCCCAATACTACGATATTTTCTCCATATACTAAGACATTTTCTCCCCAAGACTAGGAGTTTGTCTCCCCCAGACTAGGACATTTTCTCCCCCAGACTAGGAGTTTGTCTCCCCCAGACTAGGACATTTTCTCCCCAAGACTAGGACCCGCTTTTCTGTAAATAAAATTTACAAAAAAGTGTCACTAATAAGAAAATTATATGATTGTCACAAAGGCTACATTGCAAAGACATTACTGTATAAATTTCACGACCAAATTTAACTCTTATTTAAACATTACGTACCTCTTTATACTGCGGGTTGAATTTAGCACATTATAATTTACACCACACAAAATTAAACTTAGTTAAATAAAATAAAAATCTATATTTCTATTCATCTCGCGCGATGCAAAAATGCACCGTCACGGCCTGTATCCCCCCGCTGTGATTTTTACAAATGCCGTCGCATAGCAGAGCGCTTCGGGTTACCTCGCTAATCTTCGTAACACCTAAGACCCTTCGGCCGTCGCCGAAACGACACTGCCCTACCACTCAAAATATCTGTTACAAATACCCCTCGACCACCGAGAGATTTTCCGGCCTAATGTTCGGAAAATTTCGACTCCACGACCTCTCCCGCATGCAAACAATTCCACGAACCCCACCCCAACGTTACATCAAGTACAGTATACTTAATTATTTTAATAATGATCAATACATTTCAAACTTAAACTATCTTATATTACTCTAGTCATCAGAAATCATAGGAAGAATTTTGCCAACCAGCTCAAGTCGCTAATACAATACACCTTAAATCTCCGACCTTAAAATCTAAACATTTCATCATCATAATTTACAATATTTACAAAGTTATGGGCGCCAACACGAGTTTAATTTAATTTATATTTATCCCTTAGGTAGAAGTACGGGATTTGTGAAACCAAAACTCGTGTAAAAACATTTCACTAGAAGGGAAAGAACAGTTATTCTGCCTAATTCCCGACAATCTTCCCTTGATCTCTGACGACGACATGCATATTTATTATAATTTACACTCTTATGAGAGCACCTACTACAGGTACCATATTTTGTACAATTGACTTATAATAATTGATATTTAGATGACCCGGACGGGTACCATCCCTCACTGACGAAGCTCCGCGGATATAGGTGCCCACTTAGGCCTCTATTTCATTACATTTTTATCCACATAACATTAACATTATATTCCTCCTCCCGATGCACCCACGGCCTGCCTCAGTAAACTTCCCAACTTTTAACACACGCTACACATACATCAACCACCATTCTTCATCACATTTCACACTTAAACTTTCACTTCTATCAATTCCTACATTCATAAGTCCGGACTTTCTCATAACTCACAATATTCTACTCATTAATTCCTTACATTCATAGATTCGGGTATGTAAAACGAGAAACGTACCGTCGGTACACCCACAGAAGATTGCCAACTCTTTATACCTACAATACTAGTACCTATGTACCTTGGACTAGGGTTTTGTTATACCGGGTTGTGCGTCGACAATTGCCTTCCCTGGCCTAAACCCTTCGCTTCATTCCATAACGCTCCTACCTAATCGTATAGTTCTCTTATTCAGAACTGATCGATGTACGCTAATGCGGACATACTATTATCGAGTACAATTATTTTAACCAGTTAATAACTTACGTATGTTTATAATAAAATAATACTTCCTACGAACGTCTTACTACTTATGTTACATAAATTTCTAAATTTTGTTTTTCCTAATTATTACGCCTACACCCCTGTGTACCCGTCTCCCTTAACAAGTAAATCGTCTAAAAACACGGCATATACATTTGACGAGTATATATTTAAACAAAAGTATACTAACTGCATTAGTTTCCCTAACGCTATACGCTTCATAACATTACCTACCTACTAACCAATCTCTAAGAATATTTCTCAACGTAAACTTACTAACTAATTCCATCCTCTTTATACCTAATTACTAACTGACTTAATGCTAATCTTCCCCGGAAATTTCTACCTAAATCTTTCTTTCCCGGTACTCCTTATTGTCACTTGAGCGCGCTTGCTGATTACGTCTTTTGTAACAGTCTGCCTGTAAGTGCCCCGGCTTCTGACAGAAATAACATACCCTGGAATTGTGCGATGTCTTGTTCTTAATGACTCCGCTACGAGGTACGTTAGCTTCCTTGTGTTGGTAACCACCAAAAGACTCCTCCTGATCCCTGACCTTGGAAGCAAATTTATTTGGATTACCGTACCGTGAACCTTCGAACGAATCGCGTTGCTGACTTCTTATGCCTCCCGAGGATCTACCCTCAACTTGTCCCTGCTGCGGGATTTTCGAACGGTTGACAGTAAGCTCATCGTATTTAGAGCAAATGTGCATCAGTTCATCCGTACTCCTGACAATAGTTGTAGCCAGTAATATTGCATATTTTTCTGACAAACCGTGTATTATACTATCCAAGAGCTCCTCGCTATTTAACGGAGAATCAAATAATCTATTTTTCTCGACTAAATCCAAAATGAATTCATTGGCCGAAACGCTACTGTCCTGTTTAGCTGACAAAATTTCTAACTTTATTTCTCTTTGTCTACTAGCCCCTTCAAATTGTTTCAAAAACTTTAACTTAAATCTTTCCCAATCTGGTTCTAAGTCTGATGCCCTTAACCATGTCAGCGCGAAACCGGTTAAAAGAATTGGCATATATCTAATGATTGAGTTTAAAGAAACACCATACACATCGGCGAGTTCTACCACTCTTGATAAGAACTCCCTCGGGTCAGTCGCACCAGAATAACATATACCCCATTTGCGCGGATCCACATCTTTAACCCTAGCTAAAGGTTCCCTCTTCGTAGGTTTCTTTCTAGTATAAGATTTTACCGAAATTACATCGGCCGCAATGCCCAAAGCGTCCTGATATGGCACCCCATCATCCGACACTGTAGAATGACGGTCTATGTCCTCCGCAGGGACTTTTAATTTGCAAGTGTCATCTTCCTCCATCATGAAAACGTAGAGAAAAAGAACATAGGAACATAGGAAAGCAACAGGAGCTCTCCATTGCGCTCGATCTTGATGCGCAGTGGTTATGACTTCCTCCCACACCATGTCCAGATTCTTCAGCTCTGGAGGAGCGAAACACAGTATGAGCGGTCTTCCTCGTCTTCGGTATCCTGATGAGAGGATGAACCGAGCTCTCCTCGGCCAAATGTCATTCGGCATCCTTAATACATGTTCAAGCTTAGTCCATCTCCTCCCCATAATGGGAGAAATAATGGGATCAATTTAAAAATAGGTGCAGTAAATTTAAATGCCATTTGGCGGATTTTATCGAAATTGTCTCTATAATATACCATATATATGTAATTATGTTCATGAAATTGACATTATGATATAGAAATTACTTACATAGAATAAGTTATGAATTAAAAAAAAAACAAACAAAAGAGTCTACCAAAATAACCCATTTCAACAGATACAACCAAAAAAAATCTAAAAAATCATTTTTTACTTAGTTTCAATTCGATGTCACAACTTGTTTTATTGTAATAAATCATATGTTAAATTTCTGGCTTTCAATTGATATTAAGTAAAAAAAAAATAACATTTTTTTTAAATTCTTTGCGTCATACACCGAAAACACAATACTGAATATCTTATTACGTAGTAATGTTATTGGAATACATATGTGTATAATCATGTAATTCACACTTTAGGTGTAATGTGGCGTGTCGGGATCCGAACCCTGAATTACTATAATTGATAGTCAGAACTCATTATTTTTGAGAGCATCCTCATTTTGAAATACTGCGTTAAAGCTGTTTTTTTTTAAAATCACCCTCTTTTTTTAAACAATTTGAGGTATGATTCCGTAGAGATATAGCTCTAAAGAAGTCACTGGTAAAATTTAATTTAAGTAATTTAATAAAAAAATAAAAAAAATAAAATAAAATCTTTCTTTATTTCTCACATAAAAAAATTTCGCAGACAATAAGGTACCGAGTTCAATAAATTGGCAAGTTCTTATAAAGAAGAAAAAAAAAGTGATTGTTTTTTTTTATCAAAATGTCCAAATCCCACAGTTCTGCTTTAAGGGAGTGGAACGCGGTATGAGAGTGTCTTCCTCGTCTTCGGAACGCTGATTATCTGATAATCTTAAGTTCGTGATTTGGTGGTACCACCCTAAACCCAAGATTCTCCTGAGGCACTTCATTTCAAACGCAAACAATTTTTGTGTATGTGCTTTGGTCAATGGTCACGTGCCAGAACTCACACTCATACAGGAGAATGGGCAACACGCATCAAACAGTTTACATTTCGGCTGGACACTAAACGCCGACGCTTTCCATATTATTTTGGACACGTTGTTAAAAGTGCCACTTGCCATACCGATACCTCCGTATCAGACAATAATATGATATCAGATAGCCCCCTAATTGTTTTTGTATCATCAACAGGGTTCACTTTTCAACTATTCCAGAAAAAACAAATAAGTAATATGAACTTCGAAAATTAGTGTCTTAGTGACTATTAATGTCGTCTAAGTCAGGATTCAAGAAAAAATACTGAAAAAACTGT
Organism: Mystacides longicornis; assembly: GCA_963576905.1. NCBI lineage: Eukaryota > Metazoa > Arthropoda > Insecta > Trichoptera > Leptoceridae > Mystacides > Mystacides longicornis. The sequence continues at coordinate 2,062,591 of OY756439.1, read as the reverse complement.
ACTGAAAAAAAAGCTCGAAAACGAGGAAAATCGTAAAACATTAGTACTCCATTTCTGAGCCCCAATTCTCTGTTTTATCGGAAGGTAGTCACGGTAGTAAAGTGAGTATTACACGATACATTTTGTATGGGAAACATGTATAGGGCCGCCACAGAAATATTTCTAGAAACAAATGCGATTCTCGCATTCGATACGTATAGACGTTTTTCATACAAAATGTATCGTGTAATACTCACTTTACACCGTGACTACCTTCCGATAAAACAGAGAATAGGGGTACTGAACTTACTCTTTTTCATACTTTCTGTTACCGCACTCAGCGAAAAGGCATATTATGCTATTATGCTGAGTGCGATCATTTTTATTAAAGTAAAATAAAATAAAATTATTATTATTATTATTAAAATTTTGAAAGATAATTACATGCCTCATACCTACTTTAATTCATATTTGAATTAAACAAAATCGCTTATTTTTTCAACTTTAAAACCTGAATATGTTTTTATTAAACTTGAAACATATTCGTTAAGATCTAGTCTTCCTGAAAAATGGTCACAAGAATCTAGGCATAGTTAGAACGTTGTGCTCCAACAAAGCCAATAAAGATGAGGCATTAACAAAAATTGATATATTCATATCCTGGCGCCAAATACATGACAGCAGTCGCAGTCTTTAATGTTGCTCTCTTGTTCTCAATAATTTACAACTTTTATCTCTATATTTCATTAATTAGCAAATATCTACTTGTTGTACACATGATATTTTTCCACATGTTGAACATGTCGAGATTGTCATGATTAAGAGTTTCGGAAACACAAACATTACCACCTAATGGCGAACATTGTTAAGGTAAAGTGGTCACAATAAGACAACTTCGAAATAACAGTATAAGAGGGTCGTAAGCCTGTAGTGGTTTTTTCCATTATAAATGGAACATCAGTAATGAATTCATAGAGTCATTAGTTGTTACATATTCGACAATATTCGTTCACAACAGTGATCCCCTAAAAAAAGAGAAAAATTTTGTTACTTAAAAAAAGAAAGGCACCTACAGGTACTTTTACATTACAAAACATCTGATTTCAACCGTAAATGTTATAATCATTTTAATAATATCATAATTATTTATTGTTCGGCAAACATTTAATTATTTTTGCTCCAAGGGGCTCGTTACAATAGGAGAAATTCCAAGAAAGGACAATAGGTATGTACTTATTGTTTTAAAATATTGGTTCATTTGTTGATTGGGCCAAAATCAAAAAACAAAAGAATGTTCTTAACAAGATGGTAGGGCAGTTGCGAATCGCCCTTTTTTGCTTTAGGCAATGAAATATTTTTGACGAATGCCGATTTTTAAGAGCAATAATTATTACACTCAAAAGTTGAAGTTATTATTTATTTAATTATCACAACTTACAATCAGCGTAAATATTATTTATTTTTAATACAAACACTGAAGTTAGATGTACATGGGCATAACCAATCTACATATTACATATATAGTTTTTCACGCAAAATGTATATGAGTGTGTTTGATTTTTTACATTAATTTTAAACTAAACTTTCTGAAAAGATTGTAACCTGAGTGTTTTCTCATTTTTTATCTCATTGATCTTGAAATAAAAATTAAACATAAATGACGTGAATAAACTTCTAAATTGGAAAAAATTGGTTCAATTTTTTTTAGTGATTCTTGTAGTATCTTTTGTGTTGATTTCAGGAAAAATAGTGAAAAAAATCCATCACCCTTAGTTTACCCACAAATCGCACATTGAGTTTTTACCTTTTCAGCCTTTCTTTTAATGAAAAACTGTACCTACTTCAAAACTGGAAAAATTCCAATTTCATCCAGTTTATACTAGATTTGCTGCCGGTATGCTGTCTGTGTCAGTAACCCTTTCTTCCTTCCTCCTTCCCCATGCAAAAATAAAATTTGTGCTTTGTCTATTTTTTTCTCAAGAGGGTGACCTCGTTTTTTGTATGAATGGTCCTGGGTTGACGAAGACATTTAATATCAAACATGAACCCGTTAGATGCAGACTTTTCATTGATTCGTCCAAAAGAAGCCTGGAAGTTGTTTTCCTGCACAATGGCGACCAATATGCGTCTGTACCAGTAGGACATTCAGTTCATTCAGGACAAAACATAAAGAAGGGGTATTGCAAGTATATATGGAAATTTATGAAGAATGAAATTTTTTAAATTGAAAACAAGGAAAGGAAAGGATGGTAGTCTCATAAACAAGTGTAAACCGGCTTTAAGGAAATAAAAAAAAATACCTAAGCACGATTTGTTTAATAACTTCACAGTTGGACTCCAACATGTGTGTTTGAGTGCATTTTCATCTAGACTATTTTCCGGATAATTTTAGAGCAGTAAGAAAATTACAAGGGGAATGATCTTATCAATATATAAAACAAATAAAACGCATATATCAAGGGCACATGAATATTAACCCAATGGCTGACTACTGTTAGTTATTGGATAGATAAAATCTATAACTCCGCAGCATGAAAATGACGAAAAGAATTGAAAAGTGACTAAAAAATTGGATTAAAATAAAGCCTACTCACTCTTCTTTCACTATTTATAAGATAAACTTATGTTTAAAGTGGTTTAATAACATTTATAACTAAATAATACCTACTTATTAAAAAAATGGACATTCATGATTTTTCCTTAAAGTTTAACCTCGTTTTGTAAAAAAAACCTTACGTGATAGAAAAAAATCAATAACATTTCTGAAATACATCAAAATCATAAAATTAACGAATTGAACGTGCATTCTTGGTGGAATTATTTAAATAAAATAATTTAAATGAAACAATTGATTTGTTATTCCACTATATTTATTTACCTGACTAGTTTCGCAGGAACAGGTCCTGCATGGTCACAGGTGAGTTTGGTTTCTAAGTCACCTGTGACCATGCAGGACCTGTTCCTGCGAAACTAGTCAGGTAAATAAATATAGTGGAATAACAAATCAATTGTTTCATTTAAATTATTTTACATCAAAATCAGTTTTTAAAACTGAAACAATTTTCAAAAATGCTTTTTTTCCAGTCCCGTGTAATTGTTGCTTGTAAATCTATTCAAGGTTTATTATTTATTAGTTTTTTTCAAAACAGCAACCCTCTCTGTCGCCGTGTAGTTAAGGGCTGACTTATTGAAGCCTTTTCCTGATCCTCCCTTAAAAATACACCCGAACCTTTAACCAGATGGTTAATTAAACATTCACCCTTTTAGTAATGATCCGGTTAGCCGATGTCTTCCGGTGTGATTGCATCAGATTATTTTTGTAACTTATTTCAGAAAATCCCTTGTAAATGACAATAATAATAACTGTGGCATTCAAAAATGAATGGTGTCATTGGAAAATATAATACTTGAGTCCTCTTTTAATAGTTTGAAAACATTCTAAATTTAAAACAGTTATTCTATAGTTAAAAAAAAACAATTTAAAATATGATACATAATATTCAAATATTTTGAACGTTTTATTTTTAATATACACATATGTTTAGATATCCAATAGTCGAAAAAAGACAGATTTTAAATGGATATACCTACCTAAAATGTTTTGGCGTCATCTACCGATTGGCAGTTTTTAGTGAATATAAAAAATTATTCATTATTTTACTCATTCACAGTAAGCTTGTGTCGAAAAAGAAAAAGATGTTAGGAACTGGGATCAAACCCACGACCAACAGTATGAAAGCCGGTGTCCTTACCGGTAAGCTATCCACTATTTAGCAATTGCTAATAAAATTTGAAAGCCAAAATGTCCTTCACCTATTCCAATAGATGTATCTGCATTAAAATATATTTAGTACTAGCTGACCCGCCCGTCGATCTTCAACCTTACCCAGAATTAAAAAAAAAAATTACTCCTGGTCCTGGTTTATGCAATGTTTGTTACATGTTCACCTTTTCTACTTGCAACTACTCTCCAAGGAGTGGTATTGAACTCATACTCCGCTTAAACCTTCCCGGACATTGGTAGAACAGATCAACAAAGTTTCATTGAAATATGTTCACAGGTCTTTGAATCTATCGGGTACACCCACAAACATTCAGTTTTATGTATATAGATCAATAATAATTACTACTAACAATGCCTATACACGAATTAAAAAAGTTTTTTCGTAAGGACGGCTGACACAGTGGTTAGCGTCTCAGCTTTAGATGGCTAGGGATGCGAGTTCGAGTCCTGCAGGGGGCATGGAATTTTTCGACATGTTGAACATGTTTAAGGCTCCCTTGATTTACAATTTCGGGGAAAAGTCACACCCTAAACCAGCTTTCAAAACTGCAATTAATAGAAGATGGTCATAGGGTATTAGAGGTCAAATTTGTACAAAATTTGACCTCTTAAAAGCAAACACTATTTTTTATTTAACGATAGCATCAAATTGTTAGTTCTCAACATGCGAAATTAATTTGGTTGTCGAAGGCTAAAGCAGGAGTTCTTAACAGCCTTTCGTAGCCTACTATGCTACTTGCTCATGTTGGAAAATTTCAGCGTGTGTTGTGTTTTAAATTTCCTCGATAAGACCGTCATTTAGCGGTTATGTTGGGATTTTGAGGAGCAAAATGAATGCGAATTTCGTTATTTTGAGATGAGTAGATGCTCTGAAATATTATTCTATTTCTAAATACTACCCGTCACCAGATGACGAATTAATCGTCCTTTTTTACGTTGATTGTCGATTCAGCACGTGAGTCTGTTGGTTGGTACCTAAATATTTTGTCTAATCAAATGAGGTTTGATTAGATTTTGTTATAAAAATCTCTTGATTCAAATTTCCTTAATGAATTTACTTTTCTATTATGGGTATGTTAGTTTTATAAAAAAGGCAACATAAGCCTCGGACGCTTTCGAGCGCAATGGAGAGCTCTTGATGCCTCCCTATGCTCCTATGTGGAGTTTAGGCCCCTCGCATTGCGGGTTGGTTTGGGGGGGATTCGCGGCGGGTTTGATTTGTGTGGGGCCGGCTTTTTGGTTTAATTGCTTCGATCGAACTAGGGGGTCGGTTTCGTGCGGGTCGGAGTTGCTTCGGACTTTTCTTCACCGGGTTGGCTTGCGGTGTACGGGGGGCTTTAGATGGAGAATGATGAATGAAATGAAGTTTTATAAAGCACGCTCTCGTTGTCAGGGTGGTTTCTAGCTGCTAATAGTTAACACATTGAATTGGTTGTATACTTACCCTTAAATTGACATCAAACTTTCGCGATACCTTTATGAATCTGGGCTCTCACAAAGTGAACAATGTTGAATTAAAATACTTTGTGTTTTATAATATTGTTTATTGTGTCCCATAGACATATTAGATAAAGAAGAGACCGGATGCATGGATGACAGTTCTTTTATACTACGTTCATGAAGTGTTGCCATTAACTAAATACTGCCATATATAACAAACAAAATTAATACACTTTGGATATTTTTAACATAAAGCAAAACACGAGTTGTGAAAGTGGAAATTGTCGGCACCGGGATTCGAACCCACCCTGTACTCACGTACGCCGACTGATCCCACTGAGCTACCGACCACTTCAAATTCCAATACGTGTATAGAAGTACCTACAAAAAACCAGCGCACCTCTACTTACATAGATATGTGTAGGCGGCGTTAGTCGATAATTCAGTTATTGTTCTGACTATTGTGATATTATGTTTGGTAGCTTTCTCAGCCAACTCGCACTTCTAGCAACTCTCTATGAGCTTGTCGAATATTTCTATTCAAATATTATTATGAGTAGGTACCTATGTTAAACTATTTAGTGTTTCTACCACGGCTAAATTGAGTCTTATTCTCAAACATAAATAGACAATTTATGTAATTATATTGACAAATTATTTAATTAAATAGACAATTTATATAATTTGTTTATGGTAAAATTTAACCGGTAACAGCGTATCGGATGTCGTAGGTTCGAATCCCGGTCGCGCCGACGATTTCCGCTTTCACGATGTAAGCCTTTCCTGACTGTGAAAGATGTCAAAATTGTAAAAGAGTGTATTTGTGTTCACTTGAAAAAATTATAATGGAAAAACAGCCTTTTAGTATCCAATATCAGGAAATTTGAAGATATTAGTAGGTATAGCAAGACCCGCTTCATTGGATGAAAACTTCCATCTTTTGCGCGCCTTTTTGGTTCTAATGTTTTTAACCCTTTACTACTTACAAGATTCCAATTCCTTTTTTTAACGTTTTCTTCATATATCGTAATATTGAGAAACACTGGTTTGATCTCATTGTTTGCATATTTACAAACTTCACCATTGTTTGCCAAAATATCATTCTACACTCCATGACATGTTTTTTTTTTTCATATAAAATATGAAAAAAAGCATTGTTTGTCATAAATTCAGATTTTTATTATAATTTCAGTAGGTAGGTACCTTTTTGTAGATATGTAGGTATATAGAGTTATCTTATTTGAACTCAGATAATAGATTTAGATTAATAATAAGTGACTAGGTGCGTAGATTTTAACAAAAAAAATAACAATAGGTATGCATTACAGGTAATGTGAGTTTTTTTAGAGACAAAAGTAATTACAACAAAAATATCCTGTGAACCAGTGTATTTTATTTGATAGGTGAATCATTTTTTATACAGAGAGTTTTGTTACTCGAATAACCTATCGCTTTTTTTAATTATTGTTTATGTATTATTTTTTTTTAAACTTTACGAAAAAAAAGAGTGTTTCCCGAATTCCCATTTTATAGAGCACAAGCTTTCCCGACAGACGTTGTCCTGTGTTCCTAACTGTGAATATTGAATTCCAATTTGTATAATGATAAGCTTTTTACATTTTAACCAATGTAATTTAGTACATTTTAAGCTATTTTAATTTTGAGCAACGAATAGGTTGAGAGGTTGCGTTAGACCCTGTATAAAAATTGTATGAAAGAGACGAAATACCTCTGTTTAATAAAATAGAGGGCGTAAGTTTAGTATAATATGAAATATTATTAGACACTTAAGGGGGTAGAAGGAGAGGAATTTAATTTCAGCCCTTCTATCGACGTCTGTAGGTATAATATGTTAAGGGTGGTGTTGTATGTAAAATAAACTTCCATGTATCACCATATTACTGCGAATAAATATAAAATGTATGCCATAAAAGGCACTATTTGGGGGTGCATTTTTGATTTTTTGTATGATTTGAATCCTCCCTTGACTGAAACATACCCTATTCTTTGACAAAACGTTATATAAAGAGGTCATAAGAATCTAGACATAATTATAACGTTGTGCTCCAACAAAGCCAATAGGCAATAAATATGAGACACTAACAAAAATGGATATATTCATTCATATATCCTGGCGCCAAATACATGACAGCAGTCTTTGAACTTGGTTGCTCTCTTGTTCTCAATAATTTCCAACTTTTATCTCTATATTTCATTTATTATTAAATATCTACTTTTTGTACCTATACATGAGATTTTTCGACATGTTGAACATGTGGAGAATTATCATTATTAGGAGTTTCGGACACTTAAATATTACCACCTAATGGCGAACGTTGTTAACGTAAAGTGATCTCACTAAGCCAGCCTTTGAAATAACGGTAGAAGACGGTCGTAAGCCCGTAGTGGTTTGTTCCATTTAAAAATCGAACATCAGTAACGAATTGTTAGTGTATACACAACAAGTAGATATTTAATAATTTATGAAATATAGAGATAAAAGTTGTAAATTAATAATTTTGTTGTTATAGAACATTTCAAAGATGTTGTTGGCGTCGCAGAAAATACGTTCCATACTAACTTTAATATAATAGTTTATATAATTTCTGATGCATTTGTCATCTTTTTAATTGTTATTATGTTATCCGGAGCGGAGAAGAATCCAATAAATCAAACATCGGAAGAATCTGTTCAGCCGTTCTCGAGTTATAAGTGTTCGCATTAACCCAACTTTCTTTTATATTATTATACTAGCCTTTTTACCCGTCCATAAAATTGTTGATGAAGTTTGTTGAGAAAAATGTGAATTACAGAACCTGATTTATGGATTAATAAAATATGGTACCTATAAAGTATGTCCCTAAGTGGGGTCAAAAAATGGAGAATTGATTGACTGATCGAGTTTGTATTACCTGTAAGTCTGAGGATTTGAATTGGTAAATAGGTAGATATAATTAGATAGTATGAGAAATTTGTAGAATTGCTGTGGAGGCAGCAAAGGTGAGTCATAAACATAGCATTTTTATCTATTTTCTATACCTTCCCCTTCAAGTACATTTAGATAGAACACTTGATTTCTGTAAATGCTTTAGTTGTTCTTCTGCAAAAATATAATTATGTACCTACAAAGCTTTATTTATTCTTAATATCAAATTTAACAGGTAGGTACATAATTATTTTAAGTGTTAAGACCTCTACCCGAGCCAGTGATTTTGTACCTGAAAATCTTTTGTATGAAAAATTGTCAGTATAGCCAGCAAGAAAATATTGCATAAAAAATTCCTATAAATATTCTGACCCATCTGGGAATTGGAACCAGAAATTTCTTACCAGAAGTGGGTGTTAATTATTTTGAGCATAGTAAAGAATTTTGTGCCCAAGGATTCGTACCTGCACCTCACATCCAGCCTTCGTGTGAATAGAAAAATAAGTGTAGATTGCTTATTAAAAATATAACACAGGAATAGGGTAATAATAAAAATTTCAAGTTGCTATGGCAATTATACCACCAATGTATTAAATCCCTATGCCCCTAAGTGGGGCGTAAAGGGAGTTTAGATTTCAAAAATTAATTTTACTTACATTAATAAAACAATCAATACAATTGGTAAAGAAACACACTTTTATAATAAATAACTAAGGTATTTTGCAGTTGATAAACTTCATTTAACAGGGTAAAACTTTTTAATAAATGATAATTTTGAGTATAAATATTTAGGTACTTCTAGAGAATTAGAACTCTCATCTCTCATAGGTGCTTAATATAAGTCATACCAAGAGTTGACAATTAATAAGAGATATACAAAACATGTAAATGTTATTGTTGTGAGAAAATATCTAGAAAATTTTGACACATTTTAAAATTCTGTAGACATTTTGGCATTGCATTCATTATAAGATATAATCCTAGGAATCTCAGCTCCATAGACGAATTATGGAAGGCATAAATGCAACGGGCCGTTGGCCCGGTGGCTAGCATCTTGGCAGATTGTTGAATTTGTCGAATACTCAAGGATTTCAATTTGACACCTAAATAAGGAACGTTGTTAACGTGAAGTCATCACACAAAGCCATTCGAAATAGCAAGAGAAGAAAGTCATAATCCAGTTAGTACTGGTCAAATGTTAAAAAAAAAAATGGCATTTTAAAATTGACCATAAATAACGGTGTAATGTTGAATATATCAGTCTGTAATAATATGAATTTTTTCGATGTTACAGGAAAAGAGGTCTGATTATAGAAACTTCAACTAAATTTCAACAAAAAAAAAACAGGTTTACAATAATAATAAAAAGTTGTAGAATAATGGGAGTTATAGAATCTGATCGATGGAAGTTTACATACAGAGCTTTATAAAAGTGTGGTGTACCTACATAATGTACTTATAATTAATTGGACTTAATTTTTTTGTCACACCTCATCAGCAATAATAAAGCGCTGTAAGTCATAATCATAGACTGCTGACTTATTCTCTATGCTTGCCCCATAGTTAAAAAGACAGAGTGCTCAATTTATATGTGGTGAGCTATGGGCCCTCACCACAATGTTGATTTTATTATTCTGCAATTAAGTATGTACCAACACAGCTTTTTGTTCCTTATATTTAACAAATTGTGAAGGTGGATTCATACTTATTTGAAAATCATATTTTTTATAGAATAAAATAAAAATAAATAACTGTATTAATAAAAGTTTTGACTTTTTAGTACAGATTTTTATGATTTTTTTTTTAAGAAAATGAATCTTGGCTTACTTAAAGTACACAAATACACATTTGACATCTTTCACACTAACCAAAGGGTTGTGTTGTGAAAGTGCAAAAGGGACCACCAGCAGCCCGATTCACGGAAAAGTTTAAGTCTAAGTTCGAACGAAGTTCGATTCAAACTTTTGTGAATAGGGCTGCTGGTAATAATAATTATTGTAGGCGGCGACTATCTACAGTCTATGTACCTATTCACGGAGGGTTTGAATCGAACTTCGTTCGAACTTCGAACTAAACTTACACTTAAACTTTTCCGTGAATCGGGCTGCAGGACTTGAACCCACAGCCTTCAGTGCGCTGTGCAAACGAAAGCCATCGACTGATACCACCGGGCTTCCAACAACCTCTTTGTGCATAAACTTTATAAAAAATTGTTCAAGTAAAGTCTCTCACTATGGAATATATCTATAAATATAAGTAAACTAAGAAGTCGGCACCTAATCATCAAAACTTAACACAACAGTTGAAGAATTTACGGCCCACACCAAGTTTCAAACCTGCGTTTAGCTTTTTCATTAACAGATCTATTACGTTTAAGTGTAGTAACAACACATTGAGGTGTGACTACTTTTACATTAAAAAAGTTCTCACAAACTGATATGCTGCTCTTGACTTCATAAGTCATTATAGGTAAGTTATAGGTAACTACAATGCTTTTATAACTGGCAAACTTCAATAGTTAGAAATATGAACCATTTTAGGGGAGTATTTGCTTCTGTTTATGGGACACATTATTATAAGAACTTTAAATGAAATGACTTGCTAGTACGACCACTACTAATAATATAGAGGGTTGTTTTAAAATATCACATTATTTGATAATTTTAACACAGAAACCTCATTTGAGAATAATTACTTACCAAATTCCATGAATTCTCATCCTTTATATTAATTTGTCGTGGAGGCATTATTTAACCAAGAATCATTATAAAACATCTATTGTTTGGAAATAGTTCAGGAGAATATATTAAATTAAAACATAATGTGTATTTTTTTTTCAGTTTATTTCTGGTTATAAATAAATTAAAACATTCTGTTTATTTAATTTCAATTAATAAAACACAAAACTACCATTTTGTAAAATAAAATAACATTATTTGTTACATCTAGCAGATTAAAAATAGAAAAAAAATAAAAACAGAATAAAAAATCACCTTCTTTATACCAAAAGCTGGAACTTTTTTTTAAAAAAAATCCATAACTAAAAATAAAATTCACATTCAAATCTTACAGTAGAAACAGACGTGTTGTAAACAATTATGTTGTGTTAAGCCAAAAGCATATTTTTTCATAAAAAATACAATGCTCAACGATAATGTGTCTCTAATCATACTAAATGTATGAAACCGATGTTGCTTCTAGCGTGTCATAGCTCATCAAAACACATTTTTTTTATACAAATGAATCTGGACTCACCCAAAGTGAACACATTTACACTTTTGACATCTTTCACACAAAACGATGCTTGTGTTGTAAAAGTTGAAAATGGTCGGCACCAGAAGTCAAACGCACAAAAACAGTACACTGTACGTACGAAAGCCGTCATTTGATACCACCGGGCTACCAACCTCCTGTTTCTAGCTTTAGATACTGTTACCGATAGTTATTTATTTATCAAATTTCGTCTAGCGCTTTCGTAACAGTGTATCCATATGGCACAATTCTTGAGAGCTTTGCCTGCCAGTTCAATTAAAGTTCAATCTGTAACAAAACATTATGGAATTTATATACACAAACATATGAAAGGAGGTACAATTATCAAATAATAATACGGGACTTACCGCTTTGCTTATTCCAGTAATAAAATGCATACTTGTACATTTTAGAAATTCACTCTTGATATTGTTGTAAATTTCTTGTAATCTATCCTGTAAAAAAAATATAGTAACAGAAAATAAATTAATGTAATTGGCTAGCTGCATTGTAATTATGCGATTATTTTGAAATAATATTTACTCAATTAACTTTGCTTACCTGTTTTATTAATCCCAAAAATTGATTTTATATCTAAAGCCGTACAAAAACTCAATGTTTACATTTTATAGTTTGACAACAAAATAAGACATATCCATAGATTTTTTTATGACGTATCAAATGAACCATAGAACACACTAAAAAATATTACTTAGTGTTAAATTAATATCGTAATTTATTAAAAAGGCTATCTATTAAGAAAAGTATCAACAAAATGAATTCATATAAAATGTTTATAATTCAAAAATCCTAAACCTGAAAATTAAAAAAAACATTCAATAAAAATACAACACCACCTATATAAGAAGGCCTTAGCGCTACGTCACAGCGGGAGGCCCAGCATTCACTCTTCTATATCTGTATGTACTTACCTGTACGCTATGATATCTGTCTACACATAGGCGGACGTGACGCGAGAGGCCAAAAATGGCCGCCAGCACTAAGGCCTTCTTATATAGGTGGTGTTGTAAAAATATCATGATTTAATTATTTTCAGTCACAAAAAAATACCGCAAATAATAATTTATGGGTAATCTATAGTACTGGCGTACTGATATCTATGGCGTACTGGCTGTCATGTCATCCGCTGTCATCGATATTTTGACAAACAAAACATTTTCAAAATTCGAATATTTTTTTAATTGATAGCTGCTGTTAATATATTTCTAAGTAAGTACCTGATAATATTTATTTATTTAGATTACCCTATATACCTACCTACATAATATTTACTAAATTATGTAGAATAAACACTTTTTAATAAAAATCCTTGTCTTCCAGCATCAACCAAAAATTATATTACATATTATACAACCCAATGGATGTGATAAATGGATCTTGTCCTGAGGCTATGAGCAGTCATACTTTGAGAATGGATGTATAATGGCGATATATCTACAGGTATAGATTCAAGTTTTCATATTTTATAATGGTGGCCATGTAATAACTACAGTTATCAATTATCTACCATAATTCATTGTTTTTATTCTAGGATGGGATGACCAATGACCATAGTCTTTTTGGCTTTCTTTTGGATTGAGGGAACCTTGGAGGTTCCGTCAAGAATATGTCTCCAAACATACTGATCACTGCATTTTGCTGTCTTTCAAGAATATTTCATTCAACACGATGATCGTCCTACGTCTATTAAGATTTTTTACCACAACAATAGGTATGATCTATTCTTGTATTTTGTTTGAAGAATATAACATATGATAAATAAGTTACCATAGCTTTGCGTTTATCTACATAACGATTTAGATTCAATATAACATTTACCACCATTGTCTGTGACAAAATTCAATACAAATATTAACTTAAATACATCAAAGTGTATTTAAGAACGCTCTCCGGCATTTTGCATTACAAAAATATAAACGGACTAAAATATTATGTAGATGACTTTAATTTACATATTAATGTGTACCTAGCCCAAAAAATTCATGAAATGATATTATCCGTCATTATAGGTACTTTTGTGTTTGTTCTAGGATGAATGATTTGTCACAAACCTTGGACAGTTTTACGAAAAGCTTCAAAGTCATACCTCTCACTGATTGCTTTCTTCAAGAATACTTCTTTTGACACGATGAAACTCTATGCATATTGTTTTTTAAACAAATTTTCACGGCAACAATACCACCAGTCTTTTATTTAAATGAACCTTGTATATTATTGTTTTTGCATATAATATAAGATATGATAAATAAGCTAACATAGTTTTGGGTTTATTTACTATTTCATTTCTAAATTATTTTGTGGATAAAACAAACGTTTTACTACACTGATTATAATCCTGTATTCCTGAATGCCATTTAAAGGTTCTCAATTATTGTCGATATTATTTCTTTTCTCCCAACAATTCTGTCAAGTTCACTTTACCTAATGATCTAATTTATCGGTCACTGTTTTACCGGCCAGTTTGTTTATGGAATGTTCATACCAATTTCAATGTTTATTATTTTACTTGCAAATCTTTTTCAACGATAATTTTAAGATTTAAACTTTATTTATATTTCAGGAATATAAAATGATTAAAAAATTATTGCCAAATTATTTTATACCTATCTACATTTGAATAATATGATTTTATCAGGTAGCTACATAATTATTACTCATCTAATGGCTACGACGGTTTTACACAAAATGTGGCCATAAATTTTTTAAAATGTGTCAATTTTCAAAATGGAGGAATTATATTTCCAAAATTTTGCATTAAATCTTTATTTATTGAGAATAATAAGATTTGAATAAAATTTATATGTATAACGAATCAATCTCCAATTATTTTATTACATTTTCATACCGTAATACCAAGATTCCATTCAACGTTTACATGAGTAATTTTGTTTCCAAAAGATGGCTTTCTGTCTTTTTTGAAAATTTGTATGAAGATCCTAAAAAAATAAAGTTTTTTAAATAGCTCTTAATATATTAAAGTTAACGTTGCCAATTGTATCTTAGAACGTTCTCGAGCAAATTTCACCGCTCTGCGCAGATTCATATCTGACGCAGCATTTGTATTTTGAGCGTGATGCTCCGACATAACGGAAAGTATTGTCAAAGGCAAATAAAAAAACATTTCTGAATTATTATGTAGATTTATTTATTATGATTTCCGGTTCTAATATTCTAAATAATTCAAATCTGAAACCTGATGAATGAGGAACCATCTCGGATAATCAAACGTTAAGGTATGAAAAATAAACCAATTGACTTTCAACCCTATTGACCTAATTGTGAAACTTTGAAAAAAAAAAGCCTTCTTTCATATTATATTCAAATTTCGAGGTAATAGCGTAGCTTTTATTATAACCTGAAAAATAATAAATTTTATGAAGAAAAAAAAACGCAGATAAAACTTGTAGAATAAAATAATTTACAAATAGCCTTGGTGTGTCTTATATTAAATCTTTTGCCCCCATCCCTCACGGAGAGGACAACCGGGGGGCTACAGAACAGCCTCCTCTTCTCGTAATATCGCCTAACCTTTTGCCTCACATTGCGCCCCTCCCGCTGTCATAAAAAAATATATAAACCCGTACACCCTCAACTGAATCAAGAGTTTTCAAAAATCGTTTTCTTTAATCCGCCCTTTCTAGAACAAATCGTACTCCGGTTAACGTATCTTCGTTTAGCGCTCTTTTCGAAGGACCATTGTTAAAATCTTTGTAAAACATCTCGTCTTCTCGACGAGCCATATCGGGTCACCATGATTTGGGCGATCACATCAGAGGAAGCTTCAAAACTTCTCCTTGTTGTGCTCCAAACTCCTTGTTCAGTCTCTAAAAGCTTGACATAAATAAACAAACGGGCTTTTAAACTATGTTAAGAAAACGTGAAACCACAATATTTGAGGTGTTAGAAACAATATAAAAAAATACTATTTCCATAGCGTAGTGACTAGAATGAAAGTGAATAAATTGAGTTGGTTTGGGCATGTAAAGAGAATGAACGAGGAGAGAATGACTAAAATGGTATATAAATCTGAAAGAATGGGTTCACGCAGACGAGGCCGATCTCGAATGACATGGTCCGACCATATCGGTGCCGTCTTAGAGGAGGGCCAAGTCAGGAGCAAAAGGAATAGAAGAGCATGTGTGCGGTATATTATGCGTTTAGAAGAAGAGGTTTGTTTGGATAGGAAAGAATGGCAGTCCGTACTCTCTGCCTACCCTCTTCGTGAAACGGCGTGATGGATAAAAAAATTATATTCCCTACTGACAAAAAGCAAAGGTCATTTTCTTGCAGTGGTGAGTTCTAGGCAATGTCCTAAATAAATTGCTTAACTGTTTTTTTTTTCTGGTGGATTGTTATATTGAGGTTGAAGGCCTCGGGAACTTATGTTATATCCTCTCTTTTCTAGAACCCTATTCTCGGATGTCGATAAATTGGTTTTCTATTAGAATTTGTGACTTCCTTATGTTTTCTTAAAGGACTCATACGAAAATCTTAAAAATTCTATTAGAAAACCCATCGATCGACATTCAAGAAAAGAGTCCTTGCTACGATTCTTAAGATGTGGCCAGTTTGAGTAGGCTTTGCGAAGAGGGAAATAACGATCGGACTAGCCAATTTGATACAAATTAGTGTTTCGCTTAATTTTGTAGATTTCACCCCGTTAGCACACCTCCGCTGCGGATTAGCCAGCCAGTGTCAGTTTCTGCGCGCCATGTTGAGAGTGAGATAGCATGCTCAAACCCGTACTGTTTTCTATACATTCATCTCTCTCTTGCGGTTTTTCGCCATAGATTACTTCAAATTGTATTCACACCCCCGCCTGATATTTCGCGGATCCGTGTGTTTCGCATTCCGCCCGCTTTTGAAGTTGTCAAAATCGACAGAATTTTGGAGCGAAATTGAAGCGAACGTCATGTTTTCCATAGAAATCAAAGATGGAAAACGTTAATTGCGTTTTGTAATGGGATGGTTTGCAGAAGTTGGATGTGCATATTTTCTAAATTGTATGTAAAAACGTTGTTGATGTTGTAATATTTAAAAATATATATGAAATGTGAAATAATATTGTGGTTTTAATTATTTATATTTCCCAACAAAACATAACCATAGAATGCTTACTTATGTGTATTTTTCTCTTTCGCTACTCGTTTACCCGCAAGTGTACTAACACTACCTGCGATTTCGCTTTCTGCAGTTTCGTGTTCCGTGATTTGCGGCGGAGGTATGTTAACAGCCTTAAGACAGCTTCGGCAAGCTGCAGCTCATTGTGACACTACAGACCATTCGAACCTTCTCATCAAAATATTTTAATCGTTTAGCGCAAATTAAATGCCAATAAATCAATCGACTTAAAACGCCGCAAAGCGAGGACTGTGTATCTATATGGATGAAAAAATATATCTATAAAAAAAAAACTTTGTTTCTTTAAAGAAAAAAAAAACAGAATTTAAGCTGGTCTATAAATTTAACAGATTTACCTTGTTTCGTGTGGGAAATCTCGTTTCTTTTGTTTTTAAATCTTTTCTTAAACTCAACCCCCTCTCGACCCCCCGCCGTACGCCCACAAACTTCCAGCTGCCTCTTTAGCACCGTTGTATGTAAATCTTATTTTTAACAAACTTTGTACATTACCGAATATTACACCGTCTCTTCACACAACGACTCTCTACCACTGTAAATAGAAAGAGACGCACAATATCAACACTCAGACGTTCTCACCGATATCTTGTCAACATTAGACTCGTTGGTATTATAGATCCATTGCATTTGCGCATTTTTAGTCTTATTAGTAATGTATATTTGCACTTCTTACAGTCACCTACTAACGAAAAACGTCATATTATGTTTATATTAATTGCGTTCTCGCGTTTTCATAATATTACATCAAATTTTATAATTGTATGAATTGCGAGAATTCAAACTACTTTTATATTATACATAGCTGATAATATATTTTGTGTCTTTTTATATTTTACTAGCTTCCCCGACGGATGTTGTTCCGTGATCGTAACTATGAATATTGAATAACAATTTGTATACATAATAATAATCATTACATTTTAAACAATATAATTCCAATCGATGCGTCTATTTTAAGTTATTTTCCTTCTGTGTAATATTTTTTAGCGGTAACGTTGTGAAGGTCCGTTCGTTACATTAATGCAGAACTATCCTAAGTTCATGTTTTGGTCAAAATGAGTTGAGTATGAGGAAATGTCGAGCATAGACCAATATATTATGTGCAGAAATATCCCATCTCACATTGATTATTTTTTTTACCAATTCCTCATAAACATTTTGATCCTAAATAGATGACACCGTGATTGTCAATGCATTAATTTTAATCTCCTGCAGAACTTCACTATACAGTGAAAATATAAAATAAAAAAATGTTTATTAAAGATAACAATTGTTTCAATAAATGTGAGCTTTAACATGTACAATGTACTAATGCATGTCAAAAGTTGGGTTGAATTTTAAAAATATTTTAATTATTATGACATATGTCAAATTTTAAACTACTCCTGTCAAAAATTTCTTTTGAGACACTTAGGATAGTTCTGCATTAAGGTAACGCGTTGTAAAAATACAAAACATAAAAACTTTGTGACTTCAGGTTTTATAAAACGTGGGGTAACAAAGTTTTTGTTTTGTATTTATTTTACTTCTGTTTTCAGTCAATCGCACCAACTTTCAAACAATTGACAGTTTCATTTTTTCAAAATTAAAATCAAATGATATTTAAAAAGCACAAAGAAGGTATAATCTTCTAAAAAGGTTATTATAAATGTTCCAGATATATTCTGTTTCTCCTACCTCCTGTCCTATTTCTTTTACTTTCTTCTACTATCTACAATGTGTTCGATCAACGTCATTTTCGGTCACGCACGTCTTTTGACATTTATTTTCATCCTTATATTTTTATCATAATTGCATTCATTCTTTAAACATACCCGAATCATCTCAAACTTATTGAATTTCATATTTTTGTAACAACTTCCATACCGCATTCATTCATTTGTCATCTCGTCACAATGGTATGAAAAAATTACAAAATTATTCTCATTTTAAAACACGCTGGGTAGTTACTTTTTATTATCTTTCCTAAGCACGCCCCTGTGTGCAGCTCAGGTGTATAAATCAAACTGCGTACGGAGGCAACCTAATAAATTATACACTAATTTCAGGGTCGTCTTCATAATATATTTTTTCTTTCTTTCTTTTGAAAATTATTATTTTACTTACTACTTCGGAATATTATTATTCTCGAATAAAGGTGAGCTCATCCGCTTATTTATTTTACAAAGCGGGTTTAAAAAATAATCCCCGTAAAAAATGAATTGCCTCTTAAGGGAACTGTGATTGAGTTTTTTTTTTTAAATCGTGAAAAAAAAACAAACCACAGAATGCTTTTTTATAAAATGAATGAATGATATTTCGAATGTATGATTCCGTTTTGAAAATAATTGGGATTTTTTTTATTGGTTTAAAAGGACAAAGGGATTAAGTAGGTACCCAAACCTTATTTGACAAATCAAAAAAAAAACTGTTTTGATCGCAACCCCACTTAGGAGCATAGGGAGGAACAAGAGCTCTCTATCGCGTTCGATCTTGCGCTATATTTATGACCTCCTACCACACCATGTCCAGCTTTCTCAGCTCTGCTTCTAAAGAGCGGAACACGGTATAAGAGAGTCTTCCTCGTTTTCGAGACCCTGATTGGAGGAAGAATAGCGCTCTTCTCAACCAACTGTCATTCAGCATCCTCATAACCTGTCCCAGCCAAGTTTGACTCGACCCCATAATGTTAGAAGTGATGTGCCATAATATAATAGTAATATTAACACTCTTCTATACCAAATTGCCGGAGGCAATTTTTTCCAATCAACCAGTCCCGTCCAATCTGAGACAGGCCAAGCCCGGGTAGAAATTTCAAGTGAAAACACACTTAAAGAAAAACTCTGACCCGACCGGGAATCGAACCCGGGACCTCGTGATCTGAAGTCCACGCCAGTACAACTAGGCTACCGAGATCGGTATAATTGAATATTTCTATAATAATTTGAAGTGGTTGGTAGACCAGTGGTATCAGTCGACGACTTTCGTGTGTTCGGATCCCGGTGCCGACCATTTCCACTTCCACAACACCAGCTTTTCTTTTAAGTGAAAGATGTCGAAAGTGTATTTGTGTTCACTTTAAGTGAGCCCAGATTCATTTTTATTAAAAAAAATAATAATACGCGAAGTGTTTTTATTGAAAGTGGAATATAATTGTATAGTGGAAATAAAATACGCACTAAGCGCCAAAAATGAAAAAAATGAGTTGAGTATGAGGAAATGTTCTATAAACCATTGCCAATAGCCTGAATATTGCACTCAGTCCATATCGATGATCTAAAGGCGTAAAAAAAACTGATCCAAAAATCACCATAGTACTATGTCCAAAAATCATTTTTATTAGATTATCTCAAAATGATTTTTTTGGCACTTATGCCCCTACCACACGCTCCGTCTTACCTGTGGTCTTGCCTGCGTAAGACTGGCTTGTCAGGTAAGACGGAGCGTGTGGTTGGTATAAAACAGTACACCGCACGCTCCGTCTTACCTGACAAGCCAGGCTTGCGCAGGCAAGACCACAGGTAAGACGGAGCGTGTGGTAGGGGCATTAGTGCGTATTTTATTTCCACTATACAATAATAATAATTATGGGTCAGGTTTCGTACCCACAGCTATTAGATCATAGCACAAGCTACAAACAACTCACTGAGCTATTAGTCGCTGATTTTGATCAACTATTGTTTTCCAAACATAAGATGCTTTGCATTACTCTTTGATTAAACAAAAAAACGTATGTATGCGGGCTCGTATTTAAATTTATTAGCTAGGTCATAAATTCATCGCATTAAACCATAGAGTGATGATAATTATTATTTACTTGTTTTAATTATTGGTTGGTGAGGCTATTTCTTATGTGAAGATCCAACTTGACAACAAAATTATACGTTAGGTGAATTTTACTTTTGATTTCATTGACAAAAACCTGGTTCTTTTGTCATTGATTTGGGGCAATGCAATTATTTATAGACTTTCTATTATTTATTCAAACATTTTCTATAAATAAAAAAAAAACACCTGTCATCGATTAATATAAACTTACAATAACATTACTCTAAGTATTTTATTACATTATTATATAAATAAAAATATTTGTATATGTGCAGAAGGTATGTACTTTTAGTTTGTTTTATGTAGTTTTGTACCCATGAAGAAATTCAAGTTTTAGTGCATACTGGTTGAAGTTTCTCATTAAAATTCGTCATGTATATACCTATTATTTGTTGTTGTTTTTTTCAATCTAGCGAAAACAGTAGAGAAACCGATTGTAGCACTTAAATGACATTTAAATATCTTTTCGCATAATATAGTGGAAATAAAATACGTACCTACTAAACGCCAAAAACTTCATTTTGAGATAATCTAATAAAACTGATTTTTCCTCCATACAAACATAGGTTATTGTTTTTTGTTGCTGTTTACGTTCTGTCGTGTGGTTGTTGAAATTGCCTTTTTTATTATTTTAGGGTGACAGGATTTGGTTTTGACTTTGTCTTTTGTCACTATGAGCAACCAAATTTAAAGACTGCGACTGCTGTCATGTATTTAATTATTTGACAATTATTTGAGTTTAAATCTAGAGGAAGTTTTTTTTGCAATATAAATGAACTTATGGATATTCAATATTGGGAAAAAAAAACATTTAAAAACTTTAACCTTTTGTAAAATTAATTTGACGTTTTGAAAAAAATCTCAATTCCGTTCAATATAAAATTTTTTCAAATAGTTTTGACCTATATTTACACACCCCCCGCCGTTAGAAATATAAAAAGTCCATTATGTACAGCCACCCATATCATTCATTCATGGGATTATTCTATTATTTATAGCAGTAAACTGCAACCTCCACAAGCCGCTTATCCGATTCGAACGAGTGTTATCCGCCATTTAGATACGACGGACATTTTGTTTACACTGTATCCGCCATTTGCATTTTATGACTTCAATGATACACGTGTTGTGCGAATAAGTTATGCGTTTTTTTTCATGGAAACAAAATGAGTCATTGCTGTTTTTTTTTTTTTAATTTACATGAGTACCTATTGAGTATATTATTTAGGTAGTCTATTTAACAGAGATGGAAGGTGTGAAAAGGAAATTGAAAGAAGGAAACTGGCTGGTAGAATGGTTGGCCGTGATATTAGACCTCTAATGAGAAATAAGAACGTATTTCTTAAATCAAAACAGTTGATGCACAATGCAATTCTGATTCTATCCATGATGTACGGGAGTGAAACTTGGACATGGACGAAAAATCTGGTAATTGGAATAAATGCAGTGAAAATGAGATCACTGCGTAGGATATGCGGAAAGAGACTGATTGATAAGGTGAGGAATGATAATATTAGATAGAAATGTGGAGTGGATGTTAGCATAGTAACTATAGAATGAAAGTGAATAAATAAAGGTGGTATGGGCATGAAGAGAGAATGAACGAAGAGAGAATGACTAAATGGATATATAAATCTATATGAAGGGGTGCATGCAGACGAGGTCGACCTCGAAACACATATTCCGACCAAATCGGTGCCGTCTAAGAGAAGGCCCAAGTCAGGAGTAAAAGGAATAGAAGAGCATGTATGCGGAATGTTACGCGTTTGGAGGAAGCAAAAGAGGTTTGTTTGGATAGGAATGAATAAAGTCCGTACTCTCTGCCTACCCCCTTCGGGAAACGGCGTGATGGGTAAAAAAAAAAAGAAAACATAACCTATGTACTTACTTAAGCTGGAAAAAAGTGCTCCTTTTTTCTTCCCGATGGCTCTACAACCCGTATCAAATCTTGGACTCCAGTCAACTTCTCCTCCAACCTCTTTTGATGCCGTCTGCTCCAGCCTTCCAGCTGGAAATCTGTGGAGCATTTGTTCCAGTGATTTTATTTTGAGTTTTTCCGTTGTTGCCCATTTCTTCTACTGCTGAACAAAGGCATCCCCTTAATTAGAAGGAGATTTTATACCTCGCAGGCCAGGCGGGTTGGTATGATGAGCTTCCTATAGGTTTTGCTTCTTGTAAGTATTTCAATTGGGGATGCGCGGTCGCCAGAGCCTCGTCAATTTTCTATCATTGAACTTAAGATGAGACATTTTTTCTCAGTTTCGTCTTTCTTAAGTGTCTATTTATGCATCTCTTTCATGGTTTCATTTCTCTGTCGTACCAAAATTTAGGTTGTTAGTAAGTTTGGCAAATTCCGGGCTTCCGTCTTTTCAAATAAAATGTATTTCGCAGTTTTATCTGTTCGAATTGCCGCATAATAAACGCATTATTACATACAAAATAAAATATTGCCATAATAATAATATCAGCATACAAATAATTTATGTCATTTGTACCAGTGGCGTGGAGTGTAGGAATATTTGAAGAAAGCTCAAATTTTTTAATAATTAATCTGGGCTTACTCCAAAAAAAAAAACACGGAAAAACATTTTCATCTTCTTCCATAGCTCCATAATAAATAAGTACTGGTATCAGTATAACCGACAAAATTTGAAACGCCTTTACTATATCAAATCACATTGGCACTTCGTAAAAATCTAATTAGGTATATGTGCAGTATACACCTTAATAAAATTATTTTTGAAATTTAAAGACTGAAGTAAAGTAGGTACCTACTTACGTATTCTAATGAAAATTTTATTTTCTAAACATCTATGTTTTCCATCCGTGAATCACAATTATGCGCAATGCCAATTTAATGTGTAAACCGATAACATTTCTTATATAAATTTTCCTATTTATTTTGCTTCTGACCTGTAGGTACCCGTATTCTAAGTTTTATTGGAAGGTAGTCACGGAAGTAAAGTGAGATACATTTTGTATGGGAAAAAAACACTCGGTCGACCAAGCCTGCTTACATAATTTCTTTTATGTTTATAAATCTCTATTGTTATTTTTTTTTTTTTTTATTTATGAAATCTACGGCCTAGGCCTTTTACATGTTAAGTGTTCCATAATACAGTTCTAATGAAGAAAAATACATAACATTACATTTAGACAACAACTGTACAATTATATAAATTTAAAAAAAATATACTTATGAAAAAAATATATGAAATCAAGATTTGAAAATGGTCATCAAACAATTAAAACACAAACACAAAAAATATATCAACAAATAGTCAAATAAAGGTTACATAAGAAACATCGAGATAAAGTGGACATATTAAAACAAGACCACAGCGGCAAGACAAGGGGGACATCAGATATAAATAAAAGATGAAAAAAGAACAATGTCAATAGCATAATAATTATTATAGGGTATGTATACACTTAGTCAACAACAGGCAAGCTATGCACGAAACAACGAAGTCAAGATCAATCAAGAAGAAAAGTCAGCAAATGAAAAAATCAGTCAGGAAGGAATTTCAACAGTCATTAACACTCAAATAGAATAATATACATAAAGATATTAAACAAATATTCAACCCAAAGATCCGACCACCAACCAACTGCCCAACGTCAGTTCATGGAAGAAAAAAAGTTTATAATTCCATGTTTATATTTGAGGAAACTGTCAGCAAAAACATCAGTCTGGTCACCTGTCAGGTTTCCCAGTCTGTGAATTCTGTTTATCGTAGAGTGGTATGTGTAATTATTTCTAGTGTTTGACTCACGAAAAATCACAGACTGTCTGGTATTCCTGGCCGGAATTTTGCACCTTATATTTATTTATATTGGTTATACCTACCTACTTGAATTTATTCCCTTTTTTCATAAAACAATACCGGATTTAAAATAGACCTACGTCTTCTTCTTCTTCTTATGGTCGCTCACAATCTGACCTCCAGAGACCGAAGCCATTGGATCGCGTCATCCGTCCTTTTTCAAATGCGTAGGTACATGGGGCACTCATTAATCAGATGATCGATTGTTTGTGTAATCCCACATGCACATGCTGGTGAGTCCATCCATCCCCATTTATGTAAGTTGGAAGCGGTGCATCCTACATCACATCGTATTCGGTTAACTCTACACCATATATTTCTGGGTTGCGTTGAGCCAGGCAGTTCTTTTGTCGGGTCAGCTACGAGGTTCTGGTTCCTTACTGACGATGCGGTCCATACTTGTCTCCATTTTTCTTCGATCGAGTTTCGGGATTTCAGACGGCATGGAGGCGGATTATCTACATCAAGATGGATTGGGAGATTATGGTTGGACTCCACTTTTCTTACTTCTTGAAGAAAAGCTTCCTCTCGTCTAAGGTGTGGAGGTGCTATATTAGAAAGCACACATAGCCACGGCACAGGAGTTGGTTTTAGTGTGCCGCTAATGACTCTCATCGCTTGGAACTATTTTAATGCATATTGCATAGTAACCAAAATCTAAGTGTAATAATGACAATATGTTTATTTTGATTGTAATAGTTGGATCCACTGGCTGGTCTCAGTGCACCTCCCACCCTGCTACCAGCCACGGTTTCGTTTTTGATCCAATTTTTATTTTGGTATTGTTGTGTTCTACGATGCGACGCCACTGTCCCGTACATATTATTTTTATATTCTTCCTCACAGCCAAAACGGTACGTTAAGATGCCATTCGTCTGACATTATCGTCACCCTCATAGTATTATGTATTTATTTGAGACATTTGTCATCAGCTGATCGTAGGTATGTGCCTTACTCGGTGGGGGGGTGAAGGGGGGGGGGGGTACGGAAAAACTTTATATTAAATTTCCCTAGGTCTCTTTGGTCTCTGCTTACCACATAGTTCACAGAATTTAGGTAACCAGAGATTATGCTTGTTGCCGCGGTTGGTTAAATTGACACTCGGAAACCTGCAGAATACTCTCAAACAAGTGAAATCAATATAATAATATCGAACATATGGGTACA
The DNA here is from genome assembly GCA_963576905.1 of Mystacides longicornis. Classification (NCBI taxonomy): domain Eukaryota; kingdom Metazoa; phylum Arthropoda; class Insecta; order Trichoptera; family Leptoceridae; genus Mystacides; species Mystacides longicornis. The sequence goes on along the minus strand of OY756439.1, from coordinate 2,037,249 downwards.
AAAATACTATATTATTTCTATAACCATTATAAGCCCAAACAATGGAAAATTTACGCAACTTTGAAAGTATTTAGGTACTTATTTATTATTCCTAAATTTATTCATAATACCTAACTTCTCGTTTTTACCGACATATCATTTTTTAAACAATCTGTCCTATTCTTTACCTTCTGACCTAACGAATCGATGAGTTTGCTGCTCGATATTATCAGTTACACTTTCTCATCCCCTTCTTTCCAGACTTAGAAAAACTATTATTGACATTCATCCTACAGGACCAAGCCATATCAACATCTTTGTTACAACACTCACTCTCATACCACATTCTTTTCTTATATTCTGCTTCCTTTCCAAGTCCAACAAAGCCTTTCAACTACGTAGAGATTTCTACTTGAAAGGATACATAATGGATACATGAACCTTGCAAAATTATCTACAATTAAAAAATCTTATCTTTCCACGTGACGGAAAAACTTTGTGACCATTTAGACATCATCGGATCGTTGTGCACCAACAAAGCAGTCTTTAAATTTGGTTGCTCTCTTGATCTCAATAATTTCCAACTTTTATCACTATAACCCATTAACAATAATTATTATTAAATATCTAGGTATTTGTTTTATACGTGGGGTTTTTTAACATGCCGAGAATTCTCATGATTCTGAGTTTCGAAGACTTATAAATACATACAGTCTGTTTCTAAAACATTTCTCCCAGAAAATCCCTAGTTCCTCACAGTTTCAACTCTCTTTCTCTCACAATAATTAAGACTTAATGATTTTCCTTAAGTGTCTTGTCTCCCAGTTTGAACACTGCAAAACCACATCTTGATCCTCGTGATAATGAAACCACAAACTCCTCGAGACTACTCCTCGGCGTTCCAAGGAAATTATCCAGACTTTGAACAGTTTCATCCCATCTTGGTCCTTAATCTCATTAAATAATTTCATGGACTATTTTATCATAAATATAATGGTTTCACTCCTATAAGGAACAGAACAGTGTCTAAGAATATTTTTATGGTTACCATAATAAATTAAAGTTATGTTGACATTTTTTTATTAACTATGAATTCATCAATTTTTTTATTCAATCACTCGCAAATAAGAATTCGCAAAATAATTAGGTGTCAAAAGAGACGATCGTAAAATATAAAAATACTCGAAATTCTTAAGGTGCTTGAAAAAAGACTATAAAATTTTCCTAATATTTGTTGAATTGTTGATACTGGACATCATGAAAACAACAAATTATTAGTAGCCAATGGCAGGTATTTCTGGTTATTTTTTCCTTGGCGACCACATAATCAACGATTAGAAAAATATACTCTTTTTTCAAGTAGTGCATGACATCATTACTTAGCCATAATTAATTGTAATTACATTTTCACTATAAATTAATATAAATATATGTTTACGTATGCACGTATATTTACTTTCTTAACTAAATGCCTGCGCAGTGAAAGGTTTTTTTTATGAGTTTTATTTAAATGTTCAGACGTTGATTGTACCCACCTAACTATGTACAATACCTATGCGGGAGATACCTGTTATTGGAGCGCTGGATATTCTATGTGTTTGTTTCATGTTTTTATTTTTTTTGTGTTGTTCAGTGTTCTGTTGGTGTCTCTGTGAAATAAATAAAATAAAATATTTATTTTATTAAAAAATGAAAACTAATAGTAAGTATATTTCAAACTGTGAAATTGCTTACGAAATCACTCATGACACTAATGCCTCCCTATGATCCAGCCGTCAAGACACGCCACTTTTCAAAACTTAAGCCAACCTCTCCGCCGTTTGTGCCAAAATGAGCAAAAAAAAGGTGCATATTGTTATATAAAATTGATTTAGACGCGCGCATTCTCACCGCAAGCGTTCCAAGATCGCTCTTCATTTATCAAGCGTTTAACGCTGGCGTGAGCCAAGCGAATAGCTTATAATATATTGTGTGCATAAAAGGAGCTGATCTACTTCGCTTTCTAGCTCGGTTGCTTCCTAAGATATGCTCTTACTAAATTACAAGCAGTCTACACTGCCACCCCGCTTACAAGCAAGCACCCATGCATCTGTACATTCAAGTTTAACGTTTGTGCATTTTAAAAACGAAATGTATGGCCGATCAGGGTTGGTCGAACATAAGAAATATTCAGGAATTCAATTCGGACTTGACATAAATTATTTGAAACTGTAAATATTGTAATGATGAGTTGTAATTTAATTATTGATCACCTCAAGGCAGAAGTACGTAGATAAGTTAAATAAAAAAGTGGTTGGTAGCCCGATAGTTTAATCGACGGCTTTCGTACGCACGGCGTACTGAAAATCATGGGTTAGAATCTCGTTGCCAACGATTTCCACAGTCACCACTCGAGCCTTTGTTTAGTGCGAAAGTATAGTTATTTGTGTTCACCTTGATTGAGACTAGATTGATTTGTTTTAAAGTTAAGCACATTTTCCAAGGAATACACGAAATTCTAGACAGGATGAGTATTGTTTGAAGAAGAAGGATGAAGTTGATACTCGCAACCTTTTATATGCTTGTGTGATTCTTGGGACAGACACTTACATATTCCTTAACTCGTAGTTGTTCACAATCCAGTGACCTTTTTTCAGGACTAGATCTTAAAGAAAAAATAACAACTAATGACTCCAACAATTCATTACTAATGTTCGATTTTTAAATGGAACAAACCACTACGGGCTTACGACCGTCTTCTACTGTTATTTCGAAGGCTGGCTTAGTGTGATCACTTTACGTGTATGTTCAACGTAAGTTTTTTTTATAATGACAGTAAGACAAGATAATGACAGTATATTAAAGAAAACACAATTTTATTTTAATAACTTTCATTACTTGAGATGTATGTAGGTAGGTACATTGCTTAATTTTTTTTATTAATATTTTCACTCCATCTTATTTTGTCTTCAAAAACTGTTTTGTTTTTAAATTTCACCCCTCCCGAGGCTTTGTGTGTCTGAGATAAGGGATGGAACTAGGAACAGACAAGCGCACTTAACATCTCACCAGTAACTCGGTATATAAGTACCTAATAATAATTGTAGAAACAATAATAATAGTTGCATCCACCATGTTCTAAGGGTAGGTTCTTAGTCGGGCACCATCAATCTCTCATTACGACAGCAACCGAGAGAGATGTCTTTCAGGTCTAGTATATACATAGGACATAGGATAGGACAATGCAGGATCGAGTAAATAAAACATAAGTTCTATGTTTTTTGTCTTTAAGACAAACCTTTATTATTTTTACTTACTTACTTAATCCACGTTCGCTCCCAGTGTGGAGCATGTGCACGCCACGAAGTTCCTCCAAGCCTCTCTATCTTGCGCCAGTTGCACAGCTTCACCCCAGCTTAGTCCAGCATCTTGTAGAACCGCAGTGAATGCCCGGTTGATTGTTGATTTCGGCCTGCCTCGCCTTCTTGTCCCATCCGGATTGTAGAAAAGAGTTGCATTTTTTTAAGTGGTACCTTAATACCTCAAACAATCAATTCTCCCTTTTGCACCCCACTCAGGCGCATAGGGAGGCAAAAAGAACTCTCCATTGCTCGATCTTGCGCAATGCTTATGACCTCCTCATTATTTACCTACTTGCCACTTTAATTTTTGCTATCGAACAACGTTCATGGGAAAGAAAAAAATATACAAAATTAAATAGAATGATCAATTTTTTTAATGCTATGTTATTAGCTAGGAATGTACAAAGATTTTGGACCAATTTCGTTAACTCTTTTTTTTTGTCGTATTTGATATTATCGGGAGAACATTTTTATGAAAGAAAAAAACTGAAGAAAGTTGCGTATATAGATAATTTTGTGTGAGCCCTTTTACAATAAAATTAGATTTTAATTCTAGCATTTAAGTGACGTTTGACAGAAACTGACAGTTGCCTTATATAATTGGTGAGATTGACGAAATGCCGATGCAAAATGTATGGTTTAAAACTGATAAATCGGTCGGATCAACATAGGTTGGATTCTGACAATTAATTTTAATCTTATATATAAAAATGGAGAGCTATTTCGCGTTGTCATCGGATGGCGCCTAAACGGCTGGACCGATTTCGCTAATTCTTTTTTTGTCGTGTAGGCTTTTATCAGGAGAGTGTCCTTTTAGAACAAAAAAATTAAGAAAAATTCATAGGAAATTAGAAAATTTAAGAAAACTATAAAAATGGAGATTTATTTCCCGATATCATCGCATCACGCCTAAACGGCTGGACTGATTTCGCTAATTCTTTTTTGTCGAGTAGGCTTTTATCAGGAGAGTGTACTTTTAGAACAAAAAAATTAAGAAAAATGCATAGGAAATTAGAAAATTTAAGAAAACTATAAAAATGGAGATTTATTTCCCGATATCATCGCATCACGCCTAAACGGCTGGACTGATTTCGCTAATTCTTTTTGTGTCGTGTAGGCTTTTATCAGGAGAGTGTCCTTTTAGAACAAAAAATTAAGAAAAATGCATAGATAATTAGAAAATTTAAGAAAACTATAAAAATGGAGATTTATTTCCAGATATCATCGCATCACGCCTAAACGGCTGGACTGATTTCGCTAATTCTTTTTTGTCGAGTAGGCTTTTATCAGGAGAGTGTACTTTTAGAACAAAAAAAATAAGAAAAATGCATAGGAAATTAGAAAATTTAAGAAAACTATAAAAATGGAGATTTATTTCCCGATATCATCGCATCACGCCTAAACGGCTGGACTGATTTCGCTAATTCTTTTTTGTCGTGTAGGCTTTTATCTGGAGAGTGTCCTTTTAGAACATAAAAATTAAGAAAAATGCATAGGAAATTAGAAAATTTAAGAAAACTATAAAAATGGAGATTTATTTCCCGATATCATCGCATCACGCCTGAACGGCTGGACCGATTTCGCTAATTCTTTTTTGTCGTGTAGGCTTTTATCGGGAAAAGGTTGATTTAGAAGAAAAAAATTAAGCAAAATGTATGGAAAATTAGAAAATTTAAGAACATTATAAAAATGGAGAGCTATTTCCCGGTGTTATCGCATCGCGCCTAAATGGCTGGACCGATTTCGCTAATTCTTTTTTTGGCGTGTAGGCTCTTATCAGAATAAGGTTGTATTAGAAGAAAAAAATTAAGAAAAATTAGGAAATTTAAGAAAACATAGAGAGTAGGTAATCTTTTTAGTACTTTTTACAATATAATTTTGTTCTACTTTTGAATTCTTATTAATCGACATTTGAAAGAACTGTCAGTGGATTGATTGTTGTTGATAGAATGCGAATGTAAAATATATCGTATGAAATAGATTGATTGGATAAGTCATATAATATTCATTGCAGTTAATTTTTATAAGGAGTTTTGGTAAGTTTTAATACAAGGAATACATTATTATAATGAAGTGTAAGGAATTTTGAAAACTTTATTTATTTACAGAGATTTTTAAAACCGCAAGCAAACAGAATCGTATATATAACGTTGCTATTAAGGAGTTATACTTAATTGAAGTTCATTTTATAAGGAGTTTTGATAAGTTTTAACACAAGGAATACATGATTATATTGAAGAACAAGTAGAATATTTTTTTGTTTGAAAATCAATTCTTCGTTTACGGGCTGATTTTTAGAGAGGATGAGTACATACATATAACGTAAATATAATCTGCATCGTTAATATTAAAAAAAGCTGAATATTATTTGCTAATAACCTAGCATTTGTTTCTTTTTTGAAAATAAAAATTGCTACACTTTCACCATGTTGTAATAGAAGTTAGAAAAAAATCACAGATACTGCATTAAATGAGCTTTTAAATATTATTTCCACTGTTTTGAAAGAGAAGATTTAAGAACGCAATGTTGTGTGAAAGTGAATGTCGAGAACTTGGAAGTATGTCTATATAGGTAATTTATTTAGAAGAGATGCAAGGTGTGAAAAGAGATTGAAAGAAGGAAATTGGCTGGGAGAAGGGTTGGCGGTGCAATTAGACCTCTAAGAAGATATCTCTGAAATCGATAGTTGATGCACAATGCAATCCTGATACCATCCATGATTTATGGGAGTGAAACTTGGACATGGACGAAAAATTTGGAGGTTGGAATAAATGCTGTGGAAATGAGATCACTGCGTAGGATATGCGGAAAGAGACTTATTGATAAGGTGAGGAATGATAATATATGAAAGGCATGTGGAGTGGATGTTAGTGTAGTGACTAGAATGAAAGTGAATAAAGAAAGAAGGTTTGGACATGTAAAGAAAATGAACGAAAAGAGAATGACTAAAAGGATATATAAATCTGAAAGAATAGGTGCACGCAGACGAGGCCGACCTGGAATGACATAGACCGACCATATCGGTGCCGTCTTACGGGAGGGCCAAGTCAGGAGCAAAAGGAAGAGCATGTATGCGGAATGTTATGCGTTTGGAGGAAGAGCATGTATGCGGAATGTTATGCGTTTGGAGGAAGCGAATGAGTTTGGATTGGAAAGAATGGAAGTCCATACTCTCTGCCTAGCGATGATGGGCAAAAAAAGTATTGACACCTCAATGTGTATTTTGAATCGGTACGGAGATGTTCCTTATCGTACATTGATTAATCAATCAATATTATTTTAACTGAGCAAAATAACTATTAAAATATCGAATATAATGACATACCTAAATTCTTTTTTTTTACAAAGGTATTAACATCAAATCAATCAAAATTAAAACTCCCTTTGAACTCCACTCAGGAGCAAAGTGAGACAATAAGAGCTCTCCATTGCACTCGATCTTGCGCAATGATGACCTCTTCCCACGTCATATTAACATAAGTTATAAGTTTTTGATGTAAAAATAAACTCAGACCCAATGAATGCAGCGTGGTATGCAGGTTTTTCTAATGCCAGTAAATAGTCATTCGTGTTAAATAACTAAAAAAACGAATTTGAGCTCTGTTGCATAAAACCTAGAGTACCCATATTATTTATTTCGATACGAAGTTCGACGGGTCAGCTAGTATTTTATAAATTAGAATTCAATATTCATAGTTAGGACTAGAGGACAACGTCTGTCGGGAAAGCTAGTAAGTTATAATTATTTAAACGCATGTTCAAGAAATTAAAATCGTCGCTTATCAACAACACCGCCTAAGTCAAAAATAGATATAGATGCAGAAATATAAAGGCACCTACTTCTCCCGCGTGTATCCATAGGTTAACTTTAATAAAATTCAACCGATCAAAGGCGATAATGGAAAAATAGTATAACCACCCAAGTAATTTAGCCCTGTAACACCATACTCAAGTAGTCACTCCGCCATACAATGTTCTTATGATTGGTGACGTTCGAGTGTTGATGATTGTTTTTCGCGTGTTTATTCCGTTGTCTTTGTGCAATGAGCTAAATAATAACAGAGATATAACACTTATGTGAATTGGCACAATGAAATATGCATAAAAAATTTAACGCTTAAAATAAATAATAATATTGTTTTTGAAATACTTTCTCAACCCTTTATTTCATTCCAGAATTATTGGTTTGGGAATATAACTGGAGCATTGACGTTTCTTTCCAGCGAAATATTATCTTCGTGGAATATTTTTAATCTAGAAGTTTTCCGATATACCAACCTACACGTAGGTTTATACACACAATATTATTATTTAGTATCGCAACTCGCAAACATTGCGCCAACAAACATTCATAACATCATCGATTTGATAATATTCAAGTACAAACTAAGTGGAACTCGTAATGTTAATGTCCAAAGATACAATCCTATCATGTTTTTTTATCCAGTGATATTTTAAAATTATTGGTACAAAATAATTACTAACTCTTAATTTGAAGTGGTACCTATTATGGTCTATACCAGGATGTCAGCGTAGTCAAGTTCATCAAGATTAGCAGACTGCGCTGTCTAGGACATCTGTTCCGTATGGATGACCAGGGGGCCTATTTTCATATCTTCTTATTCTTCTTTTTTTTCCGGCAATGCACCCGATCTCGAGTGATTTATATCGTGCGATAAAATATCACACACTTTCAAAGTATGCGATATTTTAGCTATCACTTTTCTTTGTTTTGGTGTATCGATATCAGCTTTGCGTCGAAAAACGTATTTTGGTATTTGTCGTCGATAATTAATTATCTATCACATTTTGACCGATAATAATTATCTATTGATATTTGTAGTAGATATCTGAGAAAAGTGAAATAAAAATAAATGAATGAATGAATAAATTGAATGAATGAATGAATGAATGAGTGAGTGAATGAATGAATGAATGAATTGATTAATTAATGAATGAATTAATGAATTAATGAATGAATGAGTGAGTGAGTGAATGAATGAATAAATGAATAAATAAATAAAGATATCATTTGCTTATGAAAAATTTCCGCCATTGCTTCCAATCCTTGCATGGGCCTCCTCCACATGCGTTATCGCACGATATGAAAATAGGCCCCCGACGCAAAAAGTCGTAGACAGTGACATTCCATACAATGTGAGAGAAAATCCATAAAAATATCGCACATGATAAAAAATTATCGCACGATATGAAAATACATAGGCCCCCAGGAGCTCCCAAAAAGGGTACTATTTAATGATTCAGTTGGAAGGGCAAAGCTGCGATGGTTGGATGATGTTGTTGCAGACTGCAGGGCTCTGGGGCAAAGGAACAGGAAGGTGGCAGCCGGCGACAGGGAGGTTTGGAGACGTTTCTTGGAGGCAGCTGAGACTCCCCAAGGGTTGTGACGCTGGGGATGATGATTAGTTTTATATCAATTACACCTATTATAACGCTAGTTTTGAATTGAAATAATGAGGTAGTGTCTACAATACGATGTAGCCAATCGTGGAAAGATCATGACACTCCCCCTTTCTCTCTGATTGTTCCGATCCTTATCCGAGCCGCCCTTTAAGATATCAATTAAGATAAGATTGCAATTCAAGCGCTACGAGAATAACCCTGCTGTTCCTTTTGCTAGTTTTTGAGCATCGTGTAAGAGACAGGAAATCAGATGCGATCCGTGAGATTGACAATAACCTCATGTCCTTAATATAGTTTTTACAAGGACACGAAATTTAGTTTTTTTAACTGGGTTCTGTTTGTATATCTGGGTTCACCCAAAGTGCAGAATACACTATGGACATCTTTACAGAAAGCAAAGATTATTGTGTGGGTAATTGTGATAATGGAAATGTCCGGCAAGAAAGTTCGAACCCAAGACGCTGTAGGTAAGAAAGCTGTCTACTAAACCGACATGCAAAATCACATTATCTTCTATCCATGTTACAAAAAAACGGAAACTTATTTTACAATCAAGAAAATCTCTAGAATATAAAAGAAACTTGGGCTAGTGCGAACACTTATAGATGAACAGATTCTTCCTATGGTTGATTTATTGGATTCTTCTCCGCTCCGGATAACATAATAACTATTATCGACACGCCCAATTTATAGTATTTGACACTCCCAAGTGCCCGTATGGGTCTCTGGTGAGAAAAGAGTAAATAAATAAATGAATTAAAAAGTTGAAAATACTTAAAAAATAATTAAAAAGATAATATTACCGTTAGTATGGAACGGATTCCCTGCGACGCCAATGCTATCTATGAAAAATTGTATTACAACAAAATTATTGTTTACCTGGCAACCATTGACATTAAAAATATTAGTACCTACGCAGATTTTTGATAGAATTTTTTTCGAGCTTTCAGAAATATTTTTTAACATTCTTATATTATTTAAAACGCATTAATTCATAGTATGGACTTCAGGACACAGTCTGTCGGGAAAGCTATTCTATCCATATTGAAGAATATTTCATACGAGAAAATCCGATAATCGAAGCCTCACTTATCGTGAAGTCCACAGCTAGACCTTTCGAGGTTCAAAACTTATTTTTTAGTTCGGATATCGCCAATATTGAGAGTGCTGCATCAAGTTTGGAATGAAAAAGTTTATCTTCGAAAAATATTTCGCATCCACCCAAATACATCAGCTAGTTTTCAAACAACTTCTTCGGAAAGACATGAATCTTACTGCTATTTTGTTCATTATGTAAATAACATTTACGTACTACGAATATAAACTTACAATCTTTTTTATTTATTTATTTTTTAACCCAACACCCCGTGTCCGGTAAGGGGTAGGCAGAGAGAACGGACCTCCGCTCTTTTCTATCCAAGCACACTTCTTTCGCTTCTTTCAATGACAATCCATTTCTCATACAACCTCTACTATTTCTCTTGCTTCTGACCTGGCCTACTTTGAGGACAGAATGAATGTGTTCGATCCACGTCATTCTTGCACGCCTTCATACACCTTTCCTTTCAGCATTGTGCAGTGTGCACACAAGTAGTGGTAAGTGGGATTTTACAAGGGAGATTTTTTTTTAAATACAACTATTGATTACTTTTTTGTTAATAAATTTGAATACTTCATGAAAAGATTTTCCTAATCAGTTCTCAATTTATCTTAAAAAGGAGCAAGGTAACTTGTTATAAGTTATTAAATAAATGATAAATTTGACCAAAATTCGCACTTCCCACATCTGTGCACAATGTCATCGATAAAAAATTATCTTTGACGTTTGTTCTGTTTCCTTGCATCCATTCTTTCCACGCGCCCAAACCATCTCAACTTATCACAACACTGATTTCCATACCACATTCCTTCCTAATATTCTCATTCCTCTCCAAAGCCCACGGAATCTTTCCACACATTCTTCATAGAGCTCTCATATCTACTGCATTTATACATATTTTTTTATCTTAATATATACATTTCTTTTGTCCGTATGTGACTGAAACTTCTCTAATGTGAATTAAAACAATCTATTTGAAATTGGAAATTAGATAGCTAGATGTTATCAACACTTTGCAGTAGATATACATATGCATTAAATAAAAATAGAATATAATAATGTCTACCTACAAATTACATACGTATAATGAAGGTATTATCTCCGGATCGGTTGGCCCAATGGTTAATGCTTGAGACGGGTAACAACGCGGGTTCGAATCTGCAGGGGGCATATGACTCCACTGATTTATAATTTCGGGGAATCAGACGAATTTGATGACCTAAATGGTGAACGTTATCAACGTTTAGTGATAACTCTAATCCAGCCTTCAAAACAGCAGATGAAGATTGTCGCGAGCCCATCACTCATTCATTATCCCTTTAAGTCCCACTCAGGGGCACAGGGAGGCAACAAGATCTCTCCGTTGCGCTCAATCACAGGGTGGACACCAGCTGCTTCAACTCGTCCTGATGGATTCCATGCGATCGACGCTTATTTCTAGTGACTTTTTGGGGTATAAGAACGCAAGGTGGTCAACCTCACGGCCCCTATCTGTTTCTTCGATTTTCAGCCTCTTATAGGATACTTTAAAAACCAGCAAAAAGAGCAGAGCTGGCAGTAGTGGTTCATGTTTGTAAAAAAACACATGTTTCAAATTTTACACAAATTATTGAGTGAGTTTATCACAATGTTGGTTCTTCAAAATATATGAAACAATTTCCACTCTAGTAAATGCGAGTATGTGTGCAGTAGATTTGAAATATTGTTAGGTATTTCGACTAGATAGACGGTTTTAGATACATGGTTAGATTCGCCTCAACAAACATCCCCTATCAGAATTTTATTGTGTTAGATTTTTTTCCGTAGTGATTATGAGCCGTGTTATGGGGTAGGTACCTGAAACAGTTAATCCTCGATGGGGCTGGACTGCTACTGCCTAATCTGTCCTGCGGGAAATGTTAATCCCCTGCAAAATGAAAATTTGTGGATATATACCTGCGTAAGGCTCTCTGTCTATAGGATGCTGAAAATTCCAAAATCAAAAATGTTTTTTGTCAAACTCACTTCCATAGTTCGGCCTTTTCTAGTGTCCATCATTGGAAAAATACCTGCTTTTTGGATTTTCACAACTCTCTGTCAGTCGAGACTTTCCTCCAGAAGTACCACGTGACTGCTGTTAAAATCATACAAATTTTGACGTTTGTCGGTAGCGGTGTGTGACATTTGATTTTTTATTTTTTAATATTTTAGCGTTGCGAACACAGAGAAATTTTATGTTGTAATCATATAATTAGTAAAAGGAAGTACGTTAGTAAGGCTTAAATTAAAATAAATTATTATGGATAATTTATCGTCAGTCACGTGACTGTTTAATGAAGGAACCAATTTGTACACAGTGGTTACATCAGATTTCTCTAACTCATAGGAGATAGATTTGGACTTGGTGCGGGAGGTGGTCATAAACTTTGCGCAAAATCGAGCGCAACGGAGAGTTTTTATTGCCTCCTTATTCTCTTAAGTGGGGTTTAAAGGGACAAAAGAAAAGGAAAGCACCGGGAGTATACATTTTTTCTTAACAGATTCTGAAATTGTCAATTTTTTCTCAAGTTTTAGTTTATTGTATACAAAAGAGTCTTTCAAAGAGGCATTTCTGATCATCCTCTGTATAAAAAGCAATAACTCCGAAATTTCAAATCTAAAGTACATAAAATACCCTAATGAAGTTTATTAAAGGAGGGAAAATGTTCTTCTCGATAACGATTTTTTGGCCATCTTTTCTTCGTAAAATCCTTTATATTTTATACTTACTTCCATTAATTGGGTTTCCGTAGAGTGAGAGTCAATTTATAAAGCCAAATCTTTTTTTATCCATCACGCCGTTTTACCGAAGGCAGAGAGTACAGATATCCGTTCATTCCTATCCAAACAAAACTCTTTCGCTTCCTACAAACGCAAACATTCCGCGTACATGCTCTTCTATTCCTTTTGCTCCTCACTTGGCCCTCCTCTAAGACGGCACCGATATGGTTGGACCATGCCATTCGACGTCGACCTCGTCTGCGTGCACCCATTCTTTCAGATTTATATGTCCTTTTAGTCATTCTCTTTTCGTTCATTTTCTCTACATGCCAAAACGACCTTAATTTATTTATTTTTATTCTAGTCAATACGCTAACATCCACTCTACATTCGTTTCGAATATTATCATTTCTCACCATATCAATCAGTCTTTTTCCGCATATCCAACGCAGTGATCTCATCTCCACAGCATATTTATTTTATTCCAACTTCCATATTTTTGATCCATGTCCATGTTTCACTTACATACATCATGTGTAGTATTTTTATGCATAGAAATGGGGAGAAAACTAAAGAACGCAAAATCGTAACCTAAAGGTCGAAAAAGATGTAGATCTCAATTCATTTAGCAATGACTAGAGATGATGAAAGCAGGTATTTGCGAAGAAACTTTTATAAACATACTGACTTGTAGATGCTCTGCGTCGAAACAGCTGAATGTTGCCAGCCTGTAAATCAGTGTGGTCAGACAATAAATCTGGTCAGCCACAAAAAAATATAGAAATGGGTAGGTAGACGCGAGACGAAGACGTAGAATGAACACTGAAGATCTTGAAGTGTCGGAGAATCCCAAAAAGATGGATAAAAGACGGCATAAAACAGTCGCAAATGGATGCAGAGGGCACATAATGGAGATTAATTGAAGAATTTAGATGGAAGAGATGCCAAAGGGGTAAAAAATCATGAAAAAATTGAAAGAGGAAAATTTATACGAAATTTCGAAGGCTGGCTTAGTGTGAAGAACGTTGTGCACTAACAAAGCGAATGGGCAGTAAAGATGGGACATTAGCAAAAAGGGATTTATTCATATCCTGGCTCCAAATACATGACAGCAGTCGCAGTCTTTAAATTTGGTTCCTCTCTTATTCTCAATAATTTCCAACTTTTATCTCTATATGTCATCAATTATATTAAAAATATTTACTTGTTGTATAGGTACATGAAATTTTTTGACATGTTGAGAATTTTCATGATTAGGAGTTTCGGAGACTTAAACATTACCACCTAATGGCAAATGTTGCTAATGTAAAATGATCACAATAAGCCAGCTATCGAAATAACAGTAGAAGACGGTTGCTTATTAAATATCTACTTGTTGTATACATGAGATTTTTCGACATGTTGAACATGTCAAGAATTCTCATGACTAGGACTTTCGGAGACATTACCACCTAAAGGCGAACGTTGTGAACGTAAAGTGATCGCACTAAGCCAGCTTTGGAAATAACAGTAGAAGACAGTTGTAAGCCCGTAGTGGTTTGTTCCATTTAAAAATCGAACATCAGTAATGAATTTTTAGAGTCATTTGTTTGTACGTATTCCTATACGAAAGCTTCTTTTTATTAATGTAACACGGCTCGAAGAGTAGATATAGGATTCGAAGAGTAGATATAGCTTCAAGAATTTCATAATACAACCTGAAAAAATCAAAAACAAAAAAGAATACAAAGGTTTTTTTCAGCTCAACTGAGCTAAAAGTCGATACTTATGCGGCCCTTATTCAACATTATGAAGCGATAAATTATCTCAATAGAAAAGAACTGCTCAGGAGTATTTAGGGATGTTGGTTTTAATTCAATTCATTGACTTATGGGATCAGGTTTCCCCTCGAAAGGTCCATACCCAATAATAAGAGGTGCAATCAATCTTCTTAGAAGTGAATCGACCTCTGTTATTAGTAGCCGTATTATATTATGTATTATCCATACATAAAAGGGTTTCTGGATGAATACTTAAACGCTTTTCTTCTTCTTAATACTTATTATTAAAAAATCTTAAGCGTTTTAATTGTTTTATTCAATACCTACAATAGTTACCCTTCTAGGAATTTTAAATTGGGTAACATGTGTAGGTAAATAACAGTTAAGATGACTTTCCACATATCATTATAATTTTTTTTATTGAGTTTTTATTAAGTTTTACTGCTTTTCACTGTGAAGAGTTAGGCAGGGACTATGCTACTGCACTTGTATATGGGACGAGGCTTTACCCATCACCAGAATATGCGTTTGGATTCGTCTTTGTGCGCATGTGTCTCATCAGGACCATCTCACAAAATGGTCTACACATCTTGGAATCCGATGAAAGGGGGGAGCGCCGCATAACATGAATGGAAGTGATAACCTGGGATTTGTCACGAAATTCATGCGAACAACATGATCTCGAAAGACAAAAAAGGATAATCAGCTTTTCACAGGAAGCAATATGAAGATGTAAGTTTTACTCCTTTTCACTGTGATGAGTTGGGCAGGGACTATGCTACTGCACTTGTATATGGGACGAGGCTGTGCCCATCACCAGAATATCACACTAAGCCAGCCTTCGAAATAACAGTAGAAGATGGTCGTAAGCCCGTAGTGGTTTGTTCGATTTAAAAATCGAACATTAGTAATGATTTGTTAGAGTCATTAGTTGTTATTTTTTCCTTACCAGAATATGCGTTTGGATTCGTCATAAAGATGAAGTGTTTCGACATTGTGCGCATGTGTCTCATCAGGACCATCTCATAATTTTTTTATTTGTTTCTTGTCTATGATAATTAAAAATTTTGGTACATTCTATGTAAATTGTACAAAATACTTTAAAATGAACATTAGTTCATAAACTTTCACATATACTGTATCTGTTATTTTAATTACTTTGGTAATATTTTGACTCTATTTTGGGAAACTTGACTAGCATACTTTGTATTTTTTTAAGCCTTCCACTCATTATATTGTATCGTTTAAACTAAATTATGAGAAAATCTGATTTGTTTGATCATTTTGCAAAATATTGTTGATTTTTGTTGCGATGTTGCTGATCTTTTAACTTTTTTTATTTTTTACTTTTATGTTTTTATTCATGGTCTTAGTAGTATTGATGTTTTTATACATATTATTATTATCTTGTAAAATATTCAGATTTTTTTGTTTGATATATTTATCTAAATAATATGTAGTCTAAAACATGTTACAAATATAAGAAATCGAAGAAAAACTATAGCCTAATTATAATAACAAATCATTGTTTCCTCTGTCGAAATGGCGCAGCCAGTTGAGAGTTATCTATACTTTTTATATTTTTTATACCATGGTTTAAAAAAAACTAAATAAATTAAGTTTTCTAGTTTTATCTTCTTAATGTGCACCTAAGTTTCTAATTCTGTTTCTTTTTTTTTGTTGCAGGTATGTATGCTGATTCCTGTTTTATTAGAATGCTTTATGAGTGAGTAATTAATTTCTAAAACGTTATTTTCTCTCTGCAACTAAAATGCCAAGGCACTCTCTTCTGGATGGAAGATCTAAGGATAATTTGCAATTTTCTTACACAAAGGTACTATAAACTCATTTTATATCCCACTTATGGTCACATAGAGAGGCAACAGCAACTCTCCATTGCGCTCGATATTGCGCAATGTTTATGGCCTTCTGCCACACCATGCCCAAATCCTCAGCTCTGCTTCGAAGGAGCGAAACACGCCATGAGAGGGTCTTCTTCGTCTTTGAGACCCTGATGGTAGGAAGAACAGCGCATTCCTCGGCCAACTGTCATTCGGCATCATTTACACGTGTCCCATCAGCCATGTCCACCTCCTCTACACAATGGTGGAAGTGATGAGCCTGCGCTGGATGGTAACATCTTATACCAATATTCTGCTGTATATAGTCATATCCTGGCGCCAAATACATGACAGCAGTCGCAGTCTTTAAATTTAGTTGCTCTCTTGTTCTCAATAATTTCCAACTTTTATCTCTATATTTCATTTATTATTAAATTTCTACTTGTTGCATACATGAGATTTTTCGACATGTTGAACATGTTGAGAATTCTCATGATTAGGAGTTTCGGAGACAAACATTACCCTCTAATGGCGAACGTTGTTAACGTAAAGTGATCACACTAAGCCAGCCTTCGAAATAACAGTAGGAGACGGTCGTAAACCCGCAGTGGTTTGTTCCATTTAAAAATCGAACATTAGTAATGAATTTTTAGAGTCATTTGTTGTTATTTTTTCTCTAAGTCTTAAGTTACTTATTTGTTTGTTTTTTGTGAATAATTACAACATATTAAAGACAATAATTGGACATTAAAAAACTTCACTTATCTTATTAAGGCTATTTTCTTGAGAACTGTTATAAGAAAAAGAGGGTGCCGCTTGTTAGATTCTGAGAGGCGGCGAAGTGTCTGAATGAAAAGAAACAAAATCAGAAAGCATTGCTCCGGCGTTTCTTTGTCAGCCGTGTCTTGGGTAGAGAGTGTATCCACAATGGAAGCTGTCTGAGATGCAGCATCGCGTCTTCTTGTTACTATGTAAGAGAATAAGGAAAGGAAACAACAAAAAACTACCTCTGGTGAAAATCTCAGGTAAATTGTGGTGGAACGAAAGAATGTTTGAAATGTACAAAGTAAGAAAGGATGAATTAATATAGAAAGTGAACCACAAGAGGAAAATCACGGAGATAATCTGACACATATACAATACAAGCTTTCCCGACAGACGTTGTCCTGTAGTCCTCATTGTGAATATTGATTTTAAATTTGTAATTCACACAAAATATCTACGTTTAAAATAATATGTTCGAATGTTAAAAAAATATTTATGAAAGCTTGTTGGTTGTAAAAAATCGCGTTGTTATGGATTTTTCACAGATGGCGTTGTTGTCAGTTTATCCGTTCCATGCTAACTTTAATATTACATTTTAAATTATCATTTTTTCTCCTCGGCCAACTGTCATTCGGCATCATGCTATTTAACACATGTCCCAGCCAAGTCCATCTCATACCCACAATGGTAGAGGTGATAGGCTCACGCTGGGTGCGCCGGCGTATAACGTCGTCCGTGATGCGGTGGTACCGTCTTACGCCCAGAACTCTCCTTAGGCACTTCATTTCAAAAGCTTTTTGTGCCTGGGCTTTGGTCAGGTGCCAGGACTCACACACATAGAGGAGAATGGGCATCACACACGCATCAAAATGCGCTGTTCCATCAGGGTCCCGAAGACGAGGAAGACTCTCTCACACTGTGTTCCGCTCCTTCGAAGCAGCGCTGAGGGACATGAACATGGTGTGGGAGGAGGTTATAAACATTGCGCAAGATCTAGCGCAATGGAGAACTCTTGTTGCCTCTCTATGCCCCTGAGTGGGGTGTAAAAGGGAGTGTGTGTGTGTGTGTATAATTATTCTGTTATCCGGAGCTGAGAAGAGTCTTAAAGATTTTTTTTATAAATGAATAAATATTTTGGTTTTTTCATGTAGCGGCCATGTATCGCATGACGACATCATCCGCCAATAGCGTTTCTCCACGTTATCGACACCCAGTAGCATACTGCCACATCGTACAAAGCCGCACAACTATCAGTCACCATCAAGTCTTCATAGAGTCAACACAGAACACGCACCATCCGTCTCACGGCGCGCATAATAAGTAATTTCTACTTAATACTTTATAAAATGTTCTTTCTACAATAAAACCTTCCGTTAATACAAAACATGTGCACATTCATTCATATATGTATAAACTGAGAGTTATTTTACTTTCGTGACAGTACAAAGTTTTTCTGTTAAAACAATTAATAAACAAATTTGTTTCGACCAAGCTGTCGGACATTTTGTTAGTTCCTTATTTAAAATTAGTAAACTGTATAATCCTGGCAATGGCTCTAAAACATCCCGACAACTCAACAGAAAACATTTTTAACGCAACGTCGAATCCATCGGTATTTAAAGAAACAAATAAAAACAACTGACTCGGAACGCTCAATTAAACAAAATGGAAAAAAACAACCTTTTTAAAATTATTTTAATCCCGACAACAATGGAGTCGACATAAAACAAACAAACTTGGTTGAGTCGCAGTCGCAAAATTATCGTAAAACGTCTTCCCGATCCTTTTCTAAAGGAGGTTGGCGACTATCACTGCGAACTCTTTAGCACCTTGAGCCACCTTTATTGAAGGTATTCTGAACTGCTGCCTGAGATTCTTATGGCCAGAATTCTAAAAGTTATGAAATAACAAGCTGATTTGATAAAAAAATGTCCTATTGAAATCTACTGCAACGTCGGAAACACTCGTCTGCTCAATTTTGTTGAAGTTTAGTTCTTTTAAAACAGTATTGAATAAAAAAGCAATAATTTAAGTCAATTATAAAAAAATGTCGGTGGAAAAAGCAAGCAAGGGATGTGTGGATAGAAAGAATGGCCGTTTGTTATCTCTATAACCACTCATATGGAACACCGGGAAATTCCACAAAATCAATGACATTAGATCGACATTATTATCAATCAATAAATTAATCAATTCTCCCTTTTACATCCCACTCAAGGGCATAGGGAGGCAACAAGAGCTCAGAGGCATTGCGCTCTATCTTGCGCAATGTTTATGACCTCCTCCCACACCATGTCCATGTCCCTCAGCTCTGCTTCGAAGGAGCGGAATACAGTGTGAGAGGGTCTTCCTCGTCTTCGGGACCCTGATGGGAGGGAGAACAGAACAGCGCTCTCCTCGGCCAACTGTCATTCGGCATCCTTAACACATGTCCCAGCCAAGTCCATCTCCTCCCCACAATGGTAGAGGTGATGGGCTCACGCTGGGTGCGACGGCGTATAGCGTCGTTCGTGATGCGGTGGTACCATCTTACGCCCAGAATTCTCCTTAGGCACTTCATTTCAAAGGATGAGACTTTTTGTGCCTGGGCCTTGGTCAGGTGCCAGGACTCACACCCATAAAGGACATTATTATACCTACACAAATTTCGAAAATTAAAACAGTTGAATAGAAAATTTGAATTTTTTTCCTTATTGTCATCGGTTGTCGGCCAATGTTCACTCACTCATTTGTCGAAATTTCCCATAATTTAAAAGAAGGTCATTTTATATATCTCGGTGATGGGATGAAGTTAGATTTCCCACCAAATTATACATAGGTACCTACATACAGCGCTTTTCTCTGACGATCCGTGCAAACCACAACAACTGCTAGGTTAGAGACAGCCACCTACCCGGTATAACAATAAAATGTGGATGGCTGACTACTGGAGTATGTACACACTGTACAGAGAGAGCTGTGGAAGTCAGATCTATTGGGTATAGTGATGAGAGTAGTGGAGCCGATGACAGGCCCGCAGTGGAGATGTCTTCATCTGACTGAGATTAATTTAGTGCTCGATAGATTTTGCTCTCCCATTGGCGTAACATATTTGCAATATTGATTGTTATATAATTAAATAATTATATTTTTCACATTCTTATTTTTTACAGTCATAAACACCGATCCAAAGCATCCATTACTGGATGATGGCCTCCATCAAAAACCATGTCCAGACATACTCTAAGGGTAGTTCGTATTACGAGACCACCAATCGCCATGCTAAAAGTCTCGGAAATGACGTCCTTCCACTTTTATCCTTCGAGATTGGCTATTTGACTTATAATAATCATGTATGGTTTCAAAAAGAAACCAATTCCCGTGTACAATTTGGACACTCTTTATGCCCAAACAATCGTAATTTTATTCACTTTCAATCTTGTGACAAGAATGAAAGTGAATAAATTAAGATTGTTTGGGCATATATGTAGAGAGAATGAAGGATGAGAGAATGACTAAAAGAATATATAAATGGAAGGTGCCGACCATCTTCCTCTTTCACGACACAAGCTTTAAGTAGCTTACTGTGAAAGAGTCAAGGAGTGTATTTGTGTTCACTTTGAGTGAGCACAGATTCATTAATAAAAAAATCTGTAAGAATGGGTACACGCAGACGAGGCCGACCTCGAATGACATGGTCTGACCAGTGACCATATCGGTGCCGTTTTAGAGAAGGGCCAAATCAGGAGCAAAAGGAATAGAAGAGCATGTATGCGGAATGTTATGCGTTTGGAGGAAGCGAAAGAGGTCTTTTTGGATAGGAAAGAATGGTAGTCCGTACTCGCTGCCTACCCTCTTCGGAAAACGCCATGATGGGTAAAAAAAAAATCCTATAGACACAGAAATATTTGTTTGTTTTACTTCACAACTAGGATAGTTTTTGCATGTTTGTGTGTATCACCTGTTGTGAGCGGCTACTATTGTTAGTAAATTAATCAAAAACGAGAATCGTATCAGGGTCTCACGCCATCTAGCACGCGGCGCATTCCATCTTTCTGACCATGACTTTGCAAACCTTATGAAGCCACTCATACTGGTCGGGTTTCTCAGAAGATCCGCACAATTTGCTGGACCTGGGATCTCCGTTGATAGAGATCATCACTTCCCTCTAGCATCCGCCATTATTGCACACTTCCACAATAATATGTGCTCAGCATACTGATTCCCCGGCAAGTGCACCATGGGTTGACAACGAGGGGATCATACATGAAATAATCAAGTTGGTTAGTTCAATACTGAAAAAAATAACTTAAGATATATAAAAAGCCGAGTTTTTTTTTGGTGGACCGCGAATGATTAAAAAAGACACTGAAAACTAATCCGTTTACTCAGAGTATTCAAACTCAATATTGACAAATCGTTCCTAAAAAGTTTTCTTTAGACAGGCAATCATAAAAAACAAACCACTAACCAAGTTTATTGATTTAAAAGACAACTTAAGCCCATAAGTATAAAAACTTTCGAAATAACTATAAAACCAAAAATATCGGCTCCAAAACTATAAACACGAACATTTCTTGACGCCACTGATAATCTGCATTTCCTACGTTTTCTCTTTCTGACGCGTATGGAATTATACAAGCTGTCTAACTCGCTCTTTCCTCTATAGTAGGTATTTTGTATTTTTTTTTTGTTTCTTTGTAGCGAAAATCGCAGTGTCGGACAGTTGAAATTGGCGTTGCATTTCTCCGACTCAATCCGTTAAAAGGATGAAACAGAAAGACAAGTCAAACGCTCAGCGAATACTTGATTTTTACTTACTGGTTGACTCAATAGAATCCAAGAAACAAACATTTTGTTTCTTTTTTTCGACATTTTTATAGAAACGTGTTACTGATCGATGGTTCACTTAAAGTACATCCATAGTTGTTCCGACACATTTTGTAATTATGGGAACATTTTGTTTTAAACTAAATCTTTTATTTTCAATTCTCGCTTCTTGGGTCGCTTTATAGGTCTAAAACTTTATTATTCGTTCTTCTTCTACCTTGTTCGCTCCCTAGATGTAGCATATTCCTCTACATTTTTTTGGGTTAAGAATATGGTAAATTAGAAACACTACTGGCTTAAGACCATATCTACTTGTAATTAAATACTGTACTCATAAAATCTACCATCTATAATTAAAAAAGTAAAACCCTTTCAATATTGGAAATATGTAATCTTTACAGACATGCCCCGTTAGATCATCGATAAGAACGTTGATCAAAAAAATTATCAGGAAAGCAGGAGAATATTTTATTTTTTTTATTTTTGTTTGCTAAGATTGCTTTGACGACGTGAAACATTTTGTGGTCCTTCGAACCGGATGCCTAAAGATATCATGAATTCACTATGTGTGCTAACTGATAACATGCCTGTGCCGTCAACTCGAGGAATGGGGCGTAACGACATTAGTTTTTCCTTTTCCCTTCAATTCCCAGGATTTCCTCTGGTGGTCCTTCGAACCGGATCTCTAAAGATACTTTGTGTGCTAACTGATAACTTGTGTGTGCCGTCAACTCTGTGAACAATGTGGCATTACGAGTATTACGACATTACTTTTTTTCTCTTTTCCCTTCAATTCCCAGGATTTCCTCTGGTGGTCCTTCGAACCGGATCTCTAAAGATACTTTGTGTGCTAACTGATAACTTGTGTGTGCCGTCAACTCTGTGAAAAATGTGGCATTACGAGTATTACGACATTACTTTTTTTCTCTTTTCCCTTCAATTCCCAGGATTTCCTCTGGAATACAATTTAAATTTAAAGCCTAGTTAACGAAATGGCTGAGAAGTTTAAAACGAATTTTACGGCGTTGTCAGTTAACCATAAACAACAAGGGATGTTCCGTCTCGCTCGCTCCTTCGGGGACCCGCAATAATAACATTACGTTGAAATGTTTGTGTGGAGTAAAAGCCAGCTGATTGCAGGCAGCTCTAACATTCATCACGTACCCTCCACGCCGTGTGGATGTGTGTGTCGTTAATCACTATCAAAATGTTTTTATTTTACTATGTACGTTCGTCATGGCGCTTTATGTTTCTACGCTAAAATATTCAAATGCGAGGTTTTGCGCCAGCATTTCTTGCGTCATCATTACAATTTGTAGTCTTTATTCCTAGCTTCTAACTCGCTCTTTCCTCAAAAGTAGGTATTTTGTATTTATTTGGTTTCTTTGTAGCGAAAATCGCAGTGTCTGTCAGTCGAAATTGGTGTTTCATTTCTCAGACTTAATCCGTTAAAAAGATAAAACAGAAAGACAAGTCAAACGTAAATAATGTTCACTTATAATTCAAATTCGACCATAACTAATTGAGATTATAAGTTTGAACATTATTTAGGTTCCATTGTGATAGGACCACAAATTAACAAATAAATATATTATGCGTCTGTATCAATGTCAAAAACATCAAAGTGTCTGTGAGTATCAAATACATAACATTACAGTAGTGTTTGTAATGTTTTTTTTTATTAATTCAATTTATTTTTTATGCATAATTTAAAAAATATATTAGAATTCGACAGTCCTTCTCTATATATATATATTATAGGTTGGTTGGAAGAAATTGCCCCAGGCAATAAGCCCGCCAATTTTGGTTCATTATTCTTTTATATTTTACCAATAAAGTGTTATATTATTATTATTATTATTATTATATAAACTATAATTGTTCGAAATTTCATACTCCTCCGTCCAATTTCCGTAAAAATGGTCACAAAGTTTTTCCTTCACTCATTAATATTTAGATAGAGCACCTTCTTAACATTATCGTAATCGCCAGATAGACAATCTAGACATAATCAAATTTAAATAAAAAACTTTTTAACTATTCCACAAATTTATTGTACCTGACATGTTTCGAAGGGGCACGCCCTTCATGGTCACAGGTTATTTGAAACTAAAGCTAAGATTTGGTACCGTGATGAGTTAGCGTTGTACCTACTATAGATGCTTACATATTATGTTAGTATATGAATAGTCTACAGCTGATTTTGAATACAGAGTATATAAACGAATAAGATAAAAATGTGTTAGCAAATAGAGAAATATGAATATGGAAGATATAATACCTACATTTATTTATTTTTTTATTTTAATTTAGATAAAAAGAATAGGTAAACTATATACTTGTGACAATAATATTATCATTTTGGAATATTAAATGTATTTCTGGAGAGAGACAGTTAAATAATAACAGATAAATAATAATAATAATTGAGAACATTAATTATCTAATGTTTTGTTTTGTAAAATGAATATATTTTTTTATTTTATCTAGACAGCGGTAGAGTATAGTTAAAAGTAATAATAATAATGGTGAATTTTTTCCCATAATACATAGAGTAGAGTATAAACGTCAAATAAGTAAAAAATAATATATATAAATTACAAATTTCTGGCTATAGTACAGTTAACAATAATGATAATAATAATAATGGAGAACATTATCTAAAGTTTTGATTTGAAAAATAATTATAAATGTCTTGAGAGAGGTAGGGTACCTCCAGTTAAAATTTTATAATAATTTATAATAATTATTTTAAAAAAGACTCCGAGAAACATAATAATAAAAAAATTTAAAAATTTTGGAGGAGCAGATAACATTTAAAAAATTTTTTATATAAAAAATAATCCATATTAACAAAGAGAAGAGGCACATTCTAACAACAAAATTATTTGAATATCAAAAAAAATATAAATAAATAAATAAACAGTGTTTGGTAAGTGGGTACGTACGACTTCAACCACATTCCTAGAATGTTTATTATTATTATTATTTTTTTTTATTTAAAATAGGAAACAAGTGGAAACCATTTATTAAAGTAATAGTCTTTCAACACCGGCGATAGAGCTGTCATTGTTTTAAGGGTGATCAAGTTTGCAATCCATTTCATGGAGTACCTATTTGTGTAGGAACCAATACAGTTATATAAACATTAGTCTGTGTATTATTTATATTATGTTTTTTTTTCCTATTTTGATCCTTGTTTTAAAATATAAAGCTTGCATATAGTTCTAAGAATTTAAAAGTTTGAGATTAAGGGACATTAATTTTATTAATTTATGATTAGGTATAATTTCAAAATGAGATGTATATTATTATTGATTAGAACTCTTTAAGGAGTAGGTAGTAATAATTCACAAAAATGTTAAACGTACCATTTATTTTTTATTTTTTTATTATTATTGTTACCAAGTTTACCAACTTGTAAATATGTTAAAAAAAAAAAAATTCAATAGATTGCTGACGTTGATTTAATAAAATTGTTTACACGGGTGTATGGTGGTGTGGATAGTATAAATAAAGTTCGTTATTTTTTTGCTATGTGATTTTTTTTTTCCTCCTTCCTCTCCGACTTTCAAGTGGTAACACGTGGTTCTTAAAATATTTATGTTGTGTGGTCGTGATTTTTATAAGGATTCAATAAAGGTGAATATGTGAAGTCTTTTTGTTCATTAATAATTATCATGTCTTCATTATTTTTTAATCTATTAATTTCTAAAATTTCTAATTTATCGAGTTTTTTACCTACTGCATTTGGGTGTATTAATGAAATGTTGCTATTATTGAAAATATGCTTATTTTCGATGATATGTTTGGCAAAATTCGACTTATCTGGGTGTCTATTGTTTATGGCTGATATATGTTCTTTTAATCTAATGTTCAAAGACCGTTTCGTTTTACCAACGTAAGAAGCTTTACATGAATCACAATCTAACCTATATACTCCATTTTTTTCCATCATGTCTACTTTGTCTTTTGTATTTACTAAAATTTTTCCCAATGACTTATTATTGTAAAAAGCTGGATTGATTTCTACCTTTTTTAGAGTCTGTTTTATTTTGTTGCTTATTTTTTCATTAACGTACCCCATTTTATTCCATATCCAATTATTTTTATTATTTTGGCAGAGACCAGGAGCTAACAGTCTACTGCTTCGTTTTTTTATTTTATTTTTTAGTAGTTTTTCAATTACTTCCTTATTATAACCGTTATTTTTAGCTAATGTTTTTATTGTGTTCAGTTCTTTTTTATAATTGTCGATGGAGAGTGGGACATTTAGGAGTCTGTGGAGAAGAGAATGGAAAACAGAGAGTTTTTGTGATGGATGATGTTTTGATGTATTGTGGATCAGGTTATCTGTATATGTTTGTTTTCTAAAAATGTCAAAGTCTAGAGTATTGTCTCGTATAGTTATATTAATGTCTAGAAAATTTATGCTTTTGTCTCCGAATTCCATCGTAAATTTAATTGATTTGTTAATGTTGTTCAATTCTCTTAAAAATTGGTCGAGCTGTCTCTCTGTTCCTACCCACAGTCCTATAATATCATCTACATAACGGTAATAGAAGATTAGATTTTTAAATAGAGGTAAGTTTTGAATAATTTTTTCTAGATGATTCATAAAAAAATCTGCCATCAGCGGTGACAGAGGACTACCCATAGCTAACCCCTGTTTTTGTCTATAAATTATATTTTGAAATTTGAAATAGTTTTGATCCAAACACGTGAATATCAGGTGTTTTAGTTCGTGTTTTTGAACTGGATTCAATACTAAGGAATCAAGATGATCGTCAAAAGCAAGCTTTAATTCGTCTATTGGAACGCTAGTGAATAAGCTTACCACGTCAAAGGATATAAGTTTAGCGTTATTCGGTACTGATGTATTTTTAATTTTTTCTATTAATTCTAATGTATTTTTAATAGTAAATAAAGGTTTGAAATTACCCATTTTATTGAATAATTGAATCGCTGATCGGGCTAGTTTGTAACAAGGAGCCGATATGTAACTAACGACTGGTCGTATTGGGGTGTTCTGCTTATGGACTTTTGGGAGTCCATATAGACGAGGCGGTTGGGGATTATTCTGTTTAAACAAATAGTATGCGTTTTTTCCAAACAATGTTTTAGAATTTTTTAAAATGTCTCTGACTTCATCTACAAACTTAGGAGTAGGGTCTTTACTTATAATTTCAAAATCACTAGTATTAAGAATGTCATTCACTTTGTCTACATAGTCTTTCTCGTGCATTAGAATAGTACAGTTTCCTTTGTCTGCTTTTGTGATGACCAATTTGTTTTCTTTTATTTTTTGTTGAATAGATTTCATTATCTTGTTCTCTGTATTTTTAGGATGATTTGGGAAACTTTGTTTATTTAGAAATGTAGACATCACATATTTTTCCCGAGTGCTGTTTTCTAATGATATGTCTAGATCTATAGACAGGTTTTCGATCTCTTGACGGTTGGTTTTTAAGTTAGGGCAATATTTCAACCCCTTTTCCAGTAGATTCACTTCCGTATTTGTGAAATTTATATTGGTGTTATTCACTAATTTCTTAAAAAAACACTTGTAATCACTATCACTATTTGGGTTTACATTTTGTCTATTGGCAGATTCACATAACTTTTCATTAATAGATTAAAAAATAATGAAGACATGATAATTATTAATGAACAAAAAGACTTCACATATTCACCTTTATTGAATCCTTATAAAAATCACGACCACACAACATAAATATTTTAAGAACCACGTGTTACCACTTGAAAGTCGGAGAGGAAGGAGGAAAAAAAAATCACATAGCAAAAAAATAACGAACTTTATTTATACTATCCACACCACCATACACCCGTGTAAACAATTTTATTAAATCAACGTCAGCAATCTATTGAATTTTTTTTTTTTTAACATATTTACAAGTTGGTAAACTTGGTAACAATAATAATAAAAAAATAAAAAATAAATGGTACGTTTAACATTTTTGTGAATTATTACTACCTACTCCTTAAAGAGTTCTAATCAATAATAATATACATCTCATTTTGAAATTATACCTAATCATAAATTAATAAAATTAATGTCCCTTAATCTCAAACTTTTAAATTCTTAGAACTATATGCAAGCTTTATATTTTAAAACAAGGATCAAAATAGGAAAAAAAAAACATAATATAAATAATACACAGACTAATGTTTATATAACTGTATTGGTTCCTACACAAATAGGTACTCCATGAAATGGATTGCAAACTTGATCACCCTTAAAACAATGACAGCTCTATCGCCGGTGTTGAAAGACTATTACTTTAATAAATGGTTTCCACTTGTTTCCTATTTTAAATAAAAAAAAAAAATAATAATAATAAACATTCTAGGAATGTGGTTGAAGTCGTACGTACCCACTTACCAAACACTGTTTATTTATTTATTTATATTTTTTTTGATATTCAAATAATTTTGTTGTTAGAATGTGCCTCTTCTCTTTGTTAATATGGATTATTTTTTATATAAAAAATTTTTTAAATGTTATCTGCTCCTCCAAAATTTTTAAATTTTTTTATTATTATGTTTCTCGGAGTCTTTTTTAAAATAATTATTATAAATTATTATAAAATTTTAACTGGAGGTACCCTACCTCTCTCAAGACATTTATAATTATTTTTCAAATCAAAACTTTAGATAATGTTCTCCATTATTATTATTATCATTATTGTTAACTGTACTATAGCCAGAAATTTGTAATTTATATATATTATTTTTTACTTATTTGACGTTTATACTCTACTCTATGTATTATGGGAAAAAATTCACCATTATTATTATTACTTTTAACTATACTCTACCGCTGTCTAGATAAAATAAAAAAATATATTCATTTTACAAAACAAAACATTAGATAATTAATGTTCTCAATTATTATTATTATTTATCTGTTATTATTTAACTGTCTCTCTCCAGAAATACATTTAATATTCCAAAATGATAATATTATTGTCACAAGTATATAGTTTACCTATTCTTTTTATCTAAATTAAAATAAAAAAATAAATAAATGTAGGTATTATATCTTCCATATTCATATTTCTCTATTTGCTAACACATTTTTATCTTATTCGTTTATATACTCTGTATTCAAAATCAGCTGTAGACTATTCATATACTAACATAATATGTAAGCATCTATAGTAGGTACAACGCTAACTCATCACGGTACCAAATCTTAGCTTTAGTTTCAAATAACCTGTGACCATGAAGGGCGTGCCCCTTCGAAACATGTCAGGTACAATAAATTTGTGGAATAGTTAAAAAGTTTTTTATTTAAATTTGATTATTTAAATTACTTCCACCAAGAAAAATGCATGTTCAACAACTTATAAATCTAGACATACCGCTACACCTTCTTTAACCAGGCATCATGGGTAGTTACCGCTGCTGTATTATAAGATTCACTCGCTTCTACCACACATCAATTTCTTTCGAAAATCTTTTAGGGTGCAGGCTCTTCGGCGCACTTGCAGTCAAAACAACTAAGTAAATCCTTATTATCGTGACACGGCACTTGCAGCTGTTTTGTTCCAGTGCTGCAGTGGAGTTGTTTTGTTTTTAGTTTATTTTATTAATTTATTTTCGTTCACACACATACATGAAGTGGTCCCTGTTGTTGGGTTCGCATTAACCCGCTGTACTTTGTTGTGGGCTTGCATTATGGCACAGTAGATTGAATTACGTCTAGTTTATAATAATATTATATGCTCACATGTCACTGTAAGAATAATCATTTTGGTCCATCAGCCTGTCCTTTTTTATACAAATTTTATGGTTTTAATATCCATTAATGAAAAAAATAATAAATCAACAAAATGCAACCAATCAATCGATATTCCCTCTTTTACCCCACTTAAGACCATAGGGAGACAGCAAGAGCCCTTCACCTATGTATAAATACAAAGTTGTTAAAATTACTTTCGCACTAATTTGTTTATTGAATTAATATCACATCACCACTTATTTTGTACAAACAAAACACGTAGACATTCACCGTATTCCTTATCGTATTATTATTTGAATCCACGTTCATTTTTGCTTGGTATAATATTTCCACTTGAGTTGAATTATCCCAATTCTGAATGTCCTGTAGGATATTATTGTTTGCACACCTCTCCCGTCCTCTTCCATTGTTCCTCTCCTCCCTCTATCCAGAGTCCCAAGTGTGTTTTTGCGGGTACAACCTCCGTTAGGCTTTTGATCAAATTTCAAAAGCATTGTCTTCCACGAGAGAACATTGTTTGCGAGCGCTCTATGAACAATGTGTGTGTGTGAATTAAATAATGTATGTGTCCTTCTATTCTGGGTGGGAATCCTATGTATTAACATCATTATGTTCCAGATGAATAAATGGATTTGCTGGACTATTTTCTACTTTCTCAGCTGCTAAAATGGACTGGAATTTACCTACAGTAATACATTATTTTAGGCGTTTTACTTAAATTTCTCTTTTTATACATTGAAATTAGTTTGAATGTCTTATTTGAGATATACATTAATGAAGAATCAGTTACAGTTTATGAAATCAAATATGATTGAATTAAATGTAATGTAATTAAAATGTAACATGCGACACATCTCGATGGAGGTCAACATATAGTTTAAGACGATAAATTTCTATTCTTTCTACTTTTAATGTATATAGTTGTCCTTTGTAATGTGTTTTGTCAAATAATACATAAATAAAAATTAAATAAATTTCGAGATATATAAAAAATACCCAACCATATGCGAGATCGTACGGTACCTACAAATTATGACAATAAAAATAGTGAAAGATTTAAAATTTTTAATAAATTAACACTTTTCTAACTTATTGCCTGAGGCAATTTTTTCTAGTTAACCGGTCCCGTCCAATCTGAGACAGACCAACCCCGGGTTAAGAATTTTAAGTGAAAGAACACTTAGAAACACTCTGACCCATCCGGGAATCGAAACCGGGACCTCGTGATCTGAAGTCCTCACCTTATATCACTAGGCTACCGAGGTCGGTGATTCTCGAGTTTAAATTTGTGTGTTTGGTTTGGCATAAATATTAGCGACACGTATTATGTTCTTTTTGTGTTGTATTTCTCAAGAGCGAAAAACTCCAAAATAGAATGATATGTATTATCATGATAACAAGTAGAGAGATTGATTGCTTTATTAAAAAAAATGAGAAAATTTAAATTTCTCTCTAATCTTTCATCAATTTGTGAGGTGTTTCCGAATCTATGATTCGAATGCACCCCCTGGAATGATAATATTTACTTGATTGATTTCTGTTTGAAATTCATCTCTTAATTTCACCCCACCTTGCGCTGATGACCAAGAGTCCTCCCTCAATCGCCTTTTATTTGGAGAGGGTAGGAACGCAGCACGAGGGTAGGGGGTTTGTGAGTGAAAAGCCTTCAAAGTTAATTATGTGAAAAGGAACATGCCATTGTAAAGGGGACACATCTATTTAAGAATTATTGTTCCCGCGTGGACCCCAATATCCAGCATCCCTTCCCACACACACACACCCTCCAGCATTCAGCTCTTTTAATATAAATATCTTCTAATGTTACTGGTCTGTATGTAAGTCTCATTTGATTAAAAATTAGCATAGTGTAGGCACAAACAATTTTCAGCGAAATGTATTTAACGAAATCTACGCCAAATTTATTGAATTCTGAGAAACTCTCTTTCAGGGTTTCTTAGTTTTTTTTCTCTTGTAAATTCTGCCCAAATTCGATTCTATGAATCAACGTATCTGGTCCATCACTTTATGGTATGGATTCTTTCATCGCAGCCTTTTCCATCCACTGCAGGCATACTTGAACTGAAGGTGGTATAGGTGAGAAGTACTTGGCATTCCAACGTTACTCTTGTCAAGCTGGTTGGTTAGGACGTCCTTCCACGTTGGCCCATGAGTAAAAACTACCCACCTATTTACTAATAATTTTTCCAGAAGAGACCACTGTCGAGGAGGTGCGTCGGATCGAACTGCTCACCGCGTATGGACTCCAAATAATAGCATCTTATGCTTTCCATAAAAAGGTTAATATGATCCCTCTTCCTCCCTCATGAAGTATGTAAGGTGGAAACGACTTAACAGGTTGTCCGAAAAAAGGGCTGTTTTTCAGCCCTCTTTTCCTGAAACAGATTCTTGAAAGTGATCAGGATTCTTGTCGTACTGTATCCGTTTCTTCAAAGCTCAACTAAGCGACTTGGTCATAATGCGAAATAAAAGTTTAAATAATGTTTGTGTTAAGATAAAACGCGCAAACCCGCTTATTAATCGTATACCTCACCTCACAGCCTGCATCCACCTAGTTAAACAATAGCCTATATCATGTCCTATTTAACATATATTCCGCGAAGCGCATGAAACAGAATAAAATTGATTATATAAATAAATAAATAATAACACTTTTCTATACAAAGGTGTCAGTATAGCCGGCGGAACTTATTGCCTGAGGCAATTTTTTCCAGTCAACCGGTCCCGTCCAATCTGAGACAGGCCAACCCCGGGTAGAAATTTCAAGTGAAAAAACACTTAGAAAAACTTTGACCCGACCGGGAATCGAACCCGGGACCCCGGATCTGAAGTCCACGCTAGTACAACTAGGCTACCGAGGTCGGTATTGTAGTATTGCCTCAGAACAGACCTGCGTCTAGTGAGGCAATAAATTCCATTATGTGTAATGTTGTTTTTGTAATTGAAGTGTATAATATATTGTTGGAATAAATAAATTAAAAAAATAAAAATATTGCTCAAAATCAAGGGCAGTGCTGAGTTCTTGGTGAATAATTTTGCCCCTAAAAAGAGTTCTAAGAAATTATGTCTACGTCTCCATTCGTTTATGAAATCACAGCCCTGTGTGGGTTTTGGTTTTCTTCAACAAAATTCACTAATCCACATTTGAAGACATTTCTGTTTATCCATAAGTTTGCCATATGTGCAATAAATTGTGCATTGTTTTGGGTTCACATTGAGGAATCCAATGTTCAGTGAAATAAATAATTTAATGATTTCAAACGATATTTTGAATCTTCTGGAATTTACGTCACATAAAATCATATGTAATTTTGATTTCATGTCATCAAGGTATCACCATCCATAAACTAAATGAATTAGGCAAGAATAATAATGTCACTCTCTTCTGGGTCCCGGAACATGTCCGGGTGAAGGGCAATGAACAAGCAGAAAGGCTAGCGAAAAGAGGTACAGCAACACACTTGGTTGGACGAGAACCTTTTTGTTGTGTAAGTAACAGATTCTTCCAAGAAGAGATAAGAAGGAAGGGAAGGGAAGCAAAAAAGAACACTGGAACAACCTTGCCGGACTTAGGCAAACCAAGGATCTTCTTGTTGGTTTTAACTCCAGAAGAACCAAAACGTGTTTTAACCTGAGTAAAATAGGTCTGAAAACCCTAACATAATTCTTAGAGGGGTCACTGTAGACTTAGGGAACACGTGAGGAAGCTGAGACTCGAAGATGATGGAACATGTAGATTCTGCGAAGAATCTACATGTTACAAGAATTAGGATAGAGGTGGAGGACTTCGCCGCCTTGGATCCCCTCCTAACACTGGACTTCTTGAGGCGTCTGGGATAAGTGAGGAAGCTCTTATTGGGAAATACCATGAGCAACTAGGGGAAGCACAATAGACCATTACAGGTCGGAGCGCAATAAATCCCTTATTACAAAAAAAAACAAAAAAAACACCATGCGTATCAGTGTTAACCTGATGACATAGAAAATCTACAAGGGTTCTTCATCGCGCTGTCCTATGACCTTTGGTGTTAATTATTATACACGGTATATTTGTAACATAAATTATTTTATTGTAAGTTTGTTCTGTCATT
Source organism: Mystacides longicornis (assembly GCA_963576905.1). Classification (NCBI taxonomy): domain Eukaryota; kingdom Metazoa; phylum Arthropoda; class Insecta; order Trichoptera; family Leptoceridae; genus Mystacides; species Mystacides longicornis. The sequence goes on along the minus strand of OY756439.1, from coordinate 2,003,617 downwards.
TTATTTTCACAAGTAGTATGCTGCCGTGACTTAGTAAAATTTCAAGGTGTTGGAAGTCGTTTCGTTGTTATTATTGACGACATCTGCTAGAAGTTATATTGTGAATTATTGAAACATGGCTTAATGAGCATGACACATATTTCCATTTTATAACAACCGTTGTGAGCAGGGGGTCGTTGAAATGTTTGTTAGTTGTGATACTACGTCGTGTGTAAGAGGGGTTTTGGGTTAGGGGGGTACGAATGGGTCGGGGTAGCTGGACACAAAACGTTTAGGATATGTATAATAAATTTAATTTAGACAGAAGGAGGGCATAAGAAAGGTTTTTCTTTTTTTTTACATAGCCTCTTTATGCTTTTATCTGTTTTTTTTTTGCTAGCTATTTTTCGTTGTTTTGTTTATTACTATTATTATTTTTTATAAGGCTAAAATATTAATAATAAACTAGTGGTCGGCCAGCGCTCGAAATTCGACCATAACTAACTATTAAGATTATAAGTTTGGACATAATTTGAACACATGAAATTTCTACTCGGGGTTGGAATCCTGTCTCAAATTGGACTAGACCGGTTGACTGGTAGAAGCATTAAGTGCCGCCGATTATACTGACTTCTATGTATAGAAGAGTGTTATTTATTTATTATTATTAAAATTCCTTTTTCAAAGACTGAGCATGCGCTATTTCACAATTTTCTTTCTAAAACAATGACATGATACCTCCAATTTGAAATGTTGATATGTTCAAAGGTTTTTATAATATGGTTACTTAAGACAAAAAAATATTATTCAATTCCCAATTTGACAACAGAAAAAACAAAAAACTATATTTGTCTGTGACAATGTCAAATACATCGAAGTGTGTGTGTGTGAGTATGAAATATATAACATAACAGTAGTGTGCCATTTTTTTTATTGATTTATTCTTTTTTTATGCATAATTTTTAATAAATATTAGCATTCCCTACCCCTTTTCCATATCAACAATCTTCCTCTGCAGTCTGAATCCTACGGATTGGTTTGCAGCAAAGATCTGCATCTAATAAGTGTGCGAAATTTCATAATCCTCCGTCCACGTACTTTCGTAAAAATAGTCACAAAGTTTTTCCTTCACGTATTAATATATTAATATATAGATTTGATAAAGATAAACCTTTTCCAAAAACACGGGTGTGGAAAAAAAATATGTCTGCTGATGTCGTAATGTCCATTTTTTGTTTATAAAAGAAACTCTTAAAAAAATAAAAATTTGTATTGTCATGGCAGTCGTTTTAAAAATCATGGGCACGTGTAAGTAATTTTTTAGAATTTTCCCTTTAAGTGCTTTATGGTTTCAGCCGAGCATACTTAAAATCAAAGTGGTCGGTTAGAAAATTTTCTAGGAAAATATATCTGGTTTATACAGTATGTGGGTGCTTTGGTCGAATTATTGAACAATAAAAAAAATTTGAAAAATATCAGTGTTGGTATTTTGTTCAATTAAACTTATTATGTAGGTACTACTAGCTTTCCCGACAGACGTTGTCCTGTGATCTAACTATAAATATTGAATAAGAATTTAAAAGAATGATAAAAAGTCATTTTTATCATTCTTTTAAATTCTTATGAATGACTTTTTATCAATGTCATTTCGACCGATGCATCTGTTTTAGTTAAAAACCACATATTTTCCATCCGAATTCAGTCAATCGCACCAACTATTAAACAACTGACAATTTGTGTCAAAAGATAATTTGATATTTCAATTTTTGCGTTTGAATTTATAAAAAAAAATTCAAAAAAAATAACAACTAATGACTCTAACAATTCATTACTAATGTTCGACTTTCAAATGTTTCAAACCACTACGGGCTTACGGCCGTCTTCTACTGTTATTTCGAAGGCTGGCTTAGTGTGATCACTTTACGTTAACAACGTTCGCCATTAGGTGGTAATGTTTGTCTCCGAAACTCTTTATCATGAGAAAAAAATTCACTTCAATGTTAACAAATTAGAAAAAAAGTTTGATAAAAAATCAGGGTGCCAATATTTTTAATGTCAATGGTCGTGGTCAAGATTTGTGTTGTTATGGAATTTTTCACAGATGGCGTTGTTGTTTAGAGATTCATTCCATATTAACATCAATATTATATTTAAATTGCTATCCTTTTTTCAATGTATTATTAGTCATTCTGTTATCCGGAGCGGAGAAGAATCCAATAAACCAAGGATCATAAAAATCTATTTAGCCGATCTCGAGTTATAAGAAGTGTTCGCACTAATCCGAGTTTCTTACAAGTTATAGATTATGAAATGTAGAGATTTTCAAGGAAGTGAAAACATTCCAGTTGTTTACGTTTTATCAATCAATACTCTTATTTTGTTCCCACTAAAATCAACATACTACATTGTATATAGAGTCCGTGAATGGAATAACCTTACGAGCATAATATTTTTAGGCATTTTGTGTCCATATGAACTCAACCTTAATTTGAAACTCCGTCAGAGACTGGTCAAGTGCTATGTGTGGTCTGTTCTCTTATACGGAGTTGAATCTTGGACTCTCAAAGTTACTACAATGAACCGATTGGAAGCGTTTGAGATGTGGGTACACCGGAGAATGCTCCGCATACAATAGACAGACTTGGTCAGCAACACAAGAGTCCTGCAAAGGGCAAGGGTTGATAGAGAGTTGCTGACTAATATCAAGGTCCGGAAGGTGTCCTACTTGGGGCATGTACTTAGAGGGGAAAAATACTATTGGCTGCACTTAATTATTAAGGGAAAAATAGAGGGTCGACGAGGGGTGGGCCGACGGCAGATATCCTGGCTCCGAAATATTCGTGAGTGGACGGGGATCACAAGTGTGGAGGAACTGTTTCGTGCCGCGCAGGACCGGGATGCATTCTCCAGAGTGATAGTCAACGTTGGGGCGACCTGACACGACACAGAAAGAAGAAGAAGAATGAGCTCAATCAAGCGTGCAGCGGGCTTGAATTATAGGCGTCCAGTTGATAGCCGTCCACCGTCAATTCAACCGGACTCCGGGCAGCGCTTCAAATCCACTCCAAGCTATGTCGTTTGTGGCCAGCATATTATATAAATTTTACTCCTGGACATACACAGAAGAACTATTATTATAAAGCCAAAGACAATTTAAATTCTTAACCTTATCATACATTCCTATTTATTCATGTGTGTAGTTTTTTTTTCTTTGCGAGATAGCTCTTTCGTATGCTTGAAATGTCTTACCTATAAATTGTACTTTGAAATGTAAATGCAACTTTTGTTGCGTAGATTAAATAAATAAATCTCTACAGCTTCCTTGAACAACATTATGAATTTATGTACCTAATACCATATCGAATGCTCTGTAGAGGTCCTGTAGGCCTAGACAAATACAAATTGGCGGTCGACTACAAACGAATTTTTCGACAATGTAGAGTAGTAAGAAAATTAACTGTCCACTTTTTATATTTTAATATAAGTGTCTTTGTTTGGTTTAAATAATTGTTTATACGTTCCAGTGGACAGTTAATTTTTTCGCACTATACATTGGCGAAATCTTCGAACGCCAATTTGAATTTGTCTACGGGGGATGAACACTTCATGCTTTATTGAATTTAATGAGAGTTTCGTGAGTGAAATAATAAGTCGTTGGACATTGTCGAACGAGTGGCAGCATTAAAATGGCAATAGGCTATTCGCGTTGCTCGATTAGACGATAAATGGACGAAATGTCTCCTTTGCTGACGCCATTGGACTGCAATGAGCAATCCTGGGCGTCCAAAGCTTCGATGGAGAGAATTTATCGTAAGAAACATTGGCTCACGGTGGATATAGGTCGTACAGGATAGGGGGACGTGGAAGAGTCTAGAGGTTGCCTATGTTCAGGAGTGGATGATAGAGCCTGAGAAGGAAGGAACGTTAGGAAATAAGCCGTACAAGTTAATAATTTGCTTTAGCAAAGGTCACCATATTAAATTATTTGAATGCGCAAAAAGAATGTCGATAATAAAATATAAATAAAGTATTATTTCTCGTGTTTATGTTGTAGCGGTCATATTTCGTATGACGACATCATCCACCAATAGCGTTTCTCCATGATGTCGCCACCTGGTAGCTACCTGCTACATCATTAAGAGCCACATCATCAGTCTCCATCAAGTCCGTATAGAGTCAACACAGAACACGCGCCATCCTACTCACCTCTATCTACTTCATTCTTTATAACATTTTATCTCTTCAATAAAACTTTTCATAACACCATCTAAACTTATCCAATCTACCAACCATAAATACCCAAAATATTTATATCAAAGATTTATATTACTAATTTCATACTGGTAATTTTTAAGGTTAATTTAATATTTAAATAATAATTTATGTAGGTAAGGCTGATGACCAACCAACCGAAAAGATCGCGGCACTGAATTCTCAATAATATCAAATAGACCGAAAAAGTTTTTGGCGCGTTGTTTCTCCTGATAATCGGCATGGTTTGCCGCCATGAATACTAACCAGACACCCGAAGAATTATGCTTTTGGTGGTTTCCAATAAAATCCAATCCCACCCTTACGCGTCCACCCGTCCCTTCGATCTACCCCCTCCCTCCCCCACTCCCTTCTATCGAAGTCTTTATTATTATTACTTTTTTTAAACAAAAATACAAAACCGCCTTTTTTGTCAAAAGAAATGGAGCAAGAGTTATTTATATAAATTTTATCGATTTTGGTTTATTTTAAATTAGGAATTACGCGGCATGCGTTTGCAATGCCAAAAGGTTCCTACTGTTGAAATCGATGGTATTGCAAAACAATCCATGGGGTACTCAAAGCTTTCCGTTTATGCGTTGTTTTTTCCACCTTTTAAGGCTATCCTAGCTTACCTAATATAGCGTAACAACCATTGATTTCAAAAGATTCTAGATACAGAAAAGAAAAGTTAATTTTCTCTATTTCTGGAAAGAAGCCTCAAAAACATTCCTAGGTATACCTACGAATTTTAAATTTTTCTTCGCAATTAAAATCAGGTCGTTGCACTATCGTCCAATAAAAATGTTTGGTAGCTAGATGTCGATGATAGATGTGAAAAAAGATTCAAATTTATAAGCTGTTATGGCTATTTTCTTCAGAAATAAAGTTTACATTATAATATTTAAACTTTACAAAACGGTCCGTGATTTTGAAACGAAGTGGTTGGTAGACCAGCGGTTTCAACGCCGGCTTTCGTACTGTACCGTATCTTTCACGACACAAGCTTTAAGTAGCTTACTGTGAAAGGGTCAAAGAGTGTATTTGTGTTCACTTTGAGTGAGCACAGATTCATTTAAAAAAAAAGTTTTGAAAGCTCTTATTCACAACTTTCTTTTCATTCAAGCTATTTACTTCATTAGGCCACGACTACACTATGGACGGTAACGGACGAGTTCATCGAAAATCAATTCATCGAAAATCAATTCATCGAAAATCAATTGATCGAAAATCAATTCATCGAAAATCAATTCATCGAAAATCAATTCATCGAAAATCAATTCATCGAATGATCAATTCATCGAATGACCAATTCATCGAAAATAAATATTTTGAAGATATTTGAGAGACTAGCCTTTTTGACAACCAAACTCATGTGATGAAATATTTGGACTTCAATTTAGAAAATGGGCCTATTTTCATATCGTGCGATAAAATAATATCACACGCTTTCAAAGTATGCGATATTTATTTTTATCTATCACTTTTCTTTGTTTTTTTGTATCGAAAAGCGTATTTTAGTATTTGTCGTCGATATTTGTAGTAGATAACAGAGAAATGTGAAATAAATAGATAAATAGATAGACGGACAGACAGACAGACGGACGGACAGACAGACGGACGGACAGACAGACAGATGGACGGACAGACAGACGGACGGACAGACAGACGGACGGACAGATAGACGGGCGGATAGACAGACGGGCGGACAGACAGACGGACGGATAGACGGACAGATAGACGGGCGGATAGACAGACTGGCGGACAGACAGACAGACAGACAGACGGGCGGACAGACAGACGGACGGATAGACGGACAGACGGACAGATAGACGGGCGGATAGACAGACGGACGGACAGATAGACGGACGGATAGACAGACAGACGGACGGATAGAAGGACGGACGGACAGATAGACTGGCGGATAGACAGACAGACGGGCGGACAGACAGACGGACGGACAGACTGACGGATAGACAGACGGACGGATAGACGGACGGACGGACGGACAGATAGACGGACGGACAGACAAACGGACGGATAGACAGACGGACAGACAGACAGACAGACGGACGGACAGACGGACGGACAGATAGACAGACGGACGGACGGACAGACAGACAGACAGACAGACGGACGGACGGACGGACAGACAGACGGATGGACGGACAGACATCAGACGGGCGGACAGACAGACGGACGGACGGACAGACAGACAGACAGACGGACGGACAGACGGACGGACGGACGGACAGACAGACGGATGGACGGACAGACATCAGACGGGCGGACAGACAGACAAGACAGAGAGACAGACAGACGGACGGACAGACAGACAGACGGGCGGATAGACAGACGGACGGACGGACGGATAGACGGACAGACAGACAGACAGGCGGACAGATAGACGGACGGACGGACAGACAGACAGACGGACGGACAGACACCAGACGGGCGGACAGACAGACAAGACGGACGGACAGACAGACGGACGGACAGACAAACGGACGGACGGACAGACAGACAGACGGACGGACGGACAGACAGACGGACGGACGGACAGACGGACAGATAGATAAATAACTAAATATATAAATAAATAAATAATATATATAAATAAATAAATAAACAAACAAATAAATAAATAAACAAACAAATAAATAAATAAACTAACAAACGGACGAGACAGACACACCGACAGATGGACGGACGAACGTGACAAGATCTGCCAACATCTTCGAGGGGGGGCGAAGGGTACAGACGCTGTTTTCGGCCATTATATGAGGCACTAAAAAAAGATATTAAAAAAAAAATACTCCAACGTATGTCAAAATCGCCGCCATCTTTAATTTATAGGAGTGACCAAACTGAAGCTTTACCTTATTATTAGTTCATAAACAATTTCTCTAAAATATCTTCATAATAATGGTTTTCGATGAATTGATCATTCGATGAATTGATTTTCGATGAACTCGTTTTCGATTAATTGATTTTCGATGAATCGATTTTCGATCAATTGATTTTCGATGAATTGATCATTCGATGAATTGATTTTCGATGAACTCGTCGTGAATCCTATGGACAATACTGACCAAATATTATAGGCTCTGGACCAATATCGCTCAATATTTGACATTGGCCGTTACTTGTGTATTTGTCAATCAAGTCGGCAAATATCGCCAATACTGGTCCAACGTTGACAGCTGTCATGTCTTCTATAATATATTATATTCATAGTGTTGTGTACCTTATTGTTTATTAAGCTTGGAAAAAATAATAGAAGTTAAAAAATATATAAGATTATTTTAAATGTTTACTTACTTGTTCAACACTTAATAATATGTTCAATATCCAATCCAATCCAAACTCCCTTAAGACCCCACTTAGGGGCATAGGGAGGCAACAAGAGCTCTCCATTGCGCTCGATCTTGCGCAATGTTTATGACCTCCTCCCACACCATGTCCATGTCCCTCAGCTCTGCTTCGAAGGAGCGGAACACAGTGTGAGAGGGTATTCCTCGTCTTCGGGACCCTGATGGGAGGAAGAACAGCGCTCTCCTCGGCCAACTGTCATTCGGCATCCTTAACACATGTCCCAGCCAAGTCCATCTCCTCCCCACAATGGTGGAGGTGATGGGCTCACGCTGGGTGCGCTGGCGTATAGCGTCGTTCGTGATGCGGTGGTACCATCTTACGCCCAGAATTCTCCTTAGGCACTTCATCTCAAAGGCTGGGCCTTGGTCAGGTGCCAGGACTCACACCCATACAAGAGAATGGGCAACACACACGCATCAAACAGTTTACATTTCGTCTCGACACTAAACGCCGACGCTTTCCAAATCTTGGTCATGTTGTTAAAGGCGCCACTCGCCATACCGATACGTATCGGGAGCTCAGCCCCGAGGTCACCAGAGGTGGTAATGGTTGCTCCCAGGTACTTAAATTTATCCACCCGGGAGACCTGGTGACCATCGATGGTTATCGGTAGCTGTTTATCGGGGCAGGCATTATTCGCCATGAGCTCAATAATATAATAAAGCGCTCCAGCTGTCGACGTTGGACCAGTAGTGTAGTCAGGTATATAAATATAGTTGTAAAATGTTGCTACTTGCCCACCATTCACCAGAGCCCTTATTTGACCAGCGTGGTCCACCTTTGTCCATAGTGAAGCCGTAGCTTTTTATATGCCGAGCTTGAGCATGGGCAAACTTTAAAGTAATTTGACTCTAATATTTTGAAAAAAAAAAACTAGGAAAAACCGATTATTTTACAATTGATATTTATCTGAGAAGAAGAAATCTTTCCTACCGTACAAATTACATATTTCCTTTTTTTTTTCGAAAAAAATGTTCTTCAAGATAAAAATTTGTTAGCAACTACCTGCGACTCATAACGATGCTCCAACAGGGTGGAAGTGACGCTAGGCGCCCCTATAATAACGACGCATTTTTAGGTATTTTTTCGTGTTTCCTTTTTAATTTAATTCAAGAAATATTTTTACTGTGTTTGTTTATCACTTTTCTCATCATTCTGCGGTCATAAAATTTTTTAAACTAAAAACTGAATATTTAATTTTAGGTTATTTTAATGTAGTATATTATTATTGAGTTTATATTTTAAAATGAACATAGAAAGAGAACACGCCGACAAATCTTATAAGATTTGGCGTGACTCAATTTGTTATATTTGTAAATATTTATTTGTTTTATAAATAAAAAAAAATAAAAAAAATAAATAATATTTAGAAAAAAATCAAATATTATCATGACGTTGATAAAAAATTAAACAAACGTTAAAAAATGGGTTTATAATATAGAAACGGGCAAAGAAAAAATCAAAGACAAATAAAAAAATTAACTCAAAAAAAACTGTGCACAAAAAAAACATAGATGTTATTAATTATTATATTTGATTGGTAATTTTAAGACTCCATAGGTCATAAACAAATTAAATAAAACTTTGGCAAATCGGCGCCTGGATTTGAACCTACGAAAGCCGTCGACTGATACCACTCGTCTACTTAATCAAATTGGACGCATATTATGTAAAAAAAAGTATGAAGTTATCTAAGTACCTCTACATACTTATACTAATTGTATTTTTTTGCGCCCAATTTTTCACGCATAAAGACTAGTGTGATAAAAGTCCATTTTGATTTAAAAATGCACGATTTGATTAGTAACGTTTTATTTGACTTATAAATATCTTGTATCAAGTGAAAAGACAATAATTAATTTAGTGTAAACGACCAATTTGATCCATTCTAATCCACTTTAATTTATAAAAAATTCTATCTTCGATAATTTTCCAATTTTAAGTTAACCTGTATACATAATACTAATATTGGGTTATTGGAACTTTCAATTTATTGGAATTTGCCGGATCGGTCGTAAAATTTCCATCTTTCGTAATATCAGTTTACGATATTCCATATTATTTATGGAGATTACATAAATGAAATCAAGAGGTGTTAAAATGAAGTTTGATGGAACTTCGAGTGAGGTCCACTTTGCTTCTGAGCTAATCATAAAATACCACGGGGTATTCCACACAAAATATCATACAGAGGTGGAAAACACTTTATTTTAGTTTAAGTCTGAACGATTTCGGAGTTTCTGAAAGAAATTAAATTTTGTCACACAAGCCGTGTACCTTATAGGGTAGGCCAAGATGATAGATTTATTTTCCACCCGAAGACTTTCGCTTCTATCTTCAACATAACCTATTTATTCGACTGTTGACCATCGGGATTATTCACTAAAAACTTTAAGTTAAGTAGTTGAATATTTGAGACTGAAAACACCTTTTTTTTAACTTTTACTCAATCAATTTTGCTTTTGGATAGATTTATTTTAGGGATTCGAATTCCCCAATAATTATTAACTTGAAAGATATGAAGAGACAGAAGCCTTCCACAGATGGTCCATTAAAGGTCACGTGACATTTGGCGGTAGCTGCCACCTGCCGTGATTTGATAATATTTTAGTCTCTGTATTTTTCTTTGAATGTCGCTCAGGCTGTGCAGAAGCATATTTCTTGTACCAATAAACTTCACAATATTTTCTAATATCCTCATTTTTTATTCTCATACAGCGACCTTTAGAAGAAAGCCATCCATCCTTGATATACGAAACTGACACTTATGTATAACCAGGTATATATATATATATATACCAAATACATGACAGCAGTCGCAGTCTTTAAATTTGGTTGCTCTCTTGTTCTCAATAATTTCCAACTTTTCTCTCTATATCTCATTAATTATTATAAAATATCTACTTGTTGTATACATTGGATTTATCGACATGTTGAACATGTCGAGAATTCTCACGATTAGGAGTTTCGGAGACTTAAACATTACCACCTAATGGCGAACTTTGTTAACGTAAAGTGATCACACTAAGCCAGCCTTCGAAATAACAGTAGAAGACGGTCGTATGCCCGTAGTGGTTTGTTCCATTTAAAAATGGAACATCAGTAATGATTTATTAAATAGAGTCATTAGTTGTTAAATATTTGTTAATTACAATTATAATCATATGGTTACAAAATGGTTGTATATTTTACTGCCTCACTAGACGACGTGGTCTGTTTCGAGGCAGTACTTGATAATTATTAAGTCTAGTTCGAACTTAACGCGCGGAGGACGGATTTAATGCACGTTTGGTGGCTCAGATAAGACCACCTGATTTATCTGATATAAGATCTATAAAAATAAAACAATCGGGACTGGTGTACGACGTGAACAGCTCCATACAAAATGTTCACCACTATAGAGCATCCGATTAAAAATCGGATGACATCACACGACAATAAAGTGGAAACGGGCAGAGGCTACTGGACGTTTGCTAAGAGTCATCAAATACTTGAATCTGAATAATTTATCATAGTTTTTTAACCAAAATTCGTTTTTTTGTAAGTATTTTGAATGAGGTACACCAATATTACGGTTTTTAAAGTGTATGATAATAATATTGTATCGAGATACTTATAACTTTTATGGTCAGACTTTAAAAACTGCGGACGTTTCATATACAACGACTTGTTACCGAGATAATTTAAGGTGGGTGCAGTCGTAAAACGTTCACATCTTTTACGACCTCGTGTTAACAATACCGCCACAGTGGGGAGACGCTCAGAATGAGCCACCCTGCTACGGTAAATACAACACATTATACTACGAGCACACAGATTCCCTCGAATCTGAATCTTTTTATTTTCTACCTTCGCCATTATATCTCTTTGTCTAATTTCGACGCCTTCGAAGAACAATGTTGTATCTGCGAATTTTCAGAATGCTACAATGTAGTCGGTATTTTTTTTAACCAACCCCTGCCATAATTCTGAAAATATGGACATGGTTAGGATAGGTACGTGTTGTTTGCTTTGTTTGAAAGTTGTCGAAAGTTGCATAACTTAAAGTTGTAAGGAGAGAGTCAATTGAATGGCAACCTCGTTTCACATGACGACATCAACAACCAATTGTTCATGTCCACGATATCGTCATTCAAGCAACTTTTTAAATCAGTCATTGGACTTGTTTAATTCATAGGTAGGTGGGTGCTTACTCAATTGGATGAATGACAGTGTATTTAATTATTTTCAGTTATTGTTCTAAATTTGAATTTGTTTTTCATTGTAAGGTATTTTTGTTTTGTTCTAGAAGTTTTTATTATTGTATACGCTCTTCATGGTGATGAAGTTGGTTATTGTATTATTTAAAAAGTATTAAAATATTTTATAGTTCCGACACGATATTTGTTGTCATTTTATTATTTAACAGGACTGACAAACCGCGCATTTTCCAACCCCACAGATAACAGAAATCTACTTGACATATTAATAAATGAACTCAATTATGCCATTTGAGCATTATATTTAAAATTTGCGTTTTTATATCTGTAGGGAAAAAATGTTTTTGTAAATGTTTTACCTATATTAACTGACACCGTTAAATGTGTAAAAAAACAAGACAAGTAAAACATTAATAGCCATTCTAATAGGCGTTCGTCGAATAAGTGCGGAATAAGCAAATCTTCCACAACAGCGTCCTAAATGGAATGTCAAAACTATGTATAAGAAGTTTAATAACTATGATAGTTTGAAATTCCAGTTGGGACTCTGTTGTGGAAGATTTGCTTATTTCGCGCTTATTTGACGAACACCTAGCGTTCTATTAGCCCGGCTGAAAAAGTTCAAAGCATTTCTTGAAAAAGTAGTCATTTTTTTGTTCCTACCATAAAATAAATCAACCTATTTCAGGATAAATAAACTTATGTAACCTACGAAAGTTTTTGGTAGCCTAGCGGTTTCAATCATAAAATCAAATATGAATAAAATTACAAAAGTATATTTGTGTTATTTGTGTCACCCCAGGTAAACTGCAAATAATACAATATTTACTTTTTGCAGATGCAACATTGTTCTTTGTAGGAGTCGATTGATATGTAAATAAGATCTAATTTATACGTTCGTAAAGTAAGTAATGAATTCATCAAGTCATAAATTATCAGGAATTCTAATCGCAGGTAATAAAATTCTTCACATTTTTTTATCAAACGCAATGATTCGTAGTACATGAACCCCCATTTCGAACTAGGGCGAACCTTTCCGTATAACTCTTGCAGAATTTTAATCTTCTAAAAATGTATCTCCAAGCCATCCTGTCTTTGGTAGGTCGATGTTCTTTTCTAGAACAGTTTTTTTCGGTTTTGTTCATGGGATTTTTCAGTATTTTTTTAGTGTAACCTCACATTGAAGAAGTTCCAACCAGTTTCATTATCAAGGTGGGTCTTTTATTGCGTGTGGCGATAACTCTAGTGGCCGATTCTGAACAAGCATACCCAACTAAATTGCATATTATATTCTGGTTAATGGTAGGTTGCGTAATATCACAGGAACCCTGAATTTTGGAATCTTGCAACGTTTCATGAATATTGTGGTTGGATATTTTTTTATACACTATTTTTTAATATGTGCGTAAAGAATTAAATAAAAAATAGCCCTTCTATTTTTTTCCCATCTTTATTTTAAGGTTGCCATTTTTTATTTACATTGAACTATACAACTTATCCTTCACTGCTCTCATGCAAAACGTAAAGACACACTTAATCAGAGCAGCAACTTCTTCTTTCCTATTCCTCACCCTTAGTCTACAAAGTCTACATCTTTTACCCCACCTGAGCCCACATTTACTATCTGGTACGTTTTTACTGTTGTTTATATTTTACTTGTCAGTTGTCACTATATTATTTAACTTGTCACTCACTTGAAATTAATGTTTGCCTTCATTTGCTCGTGTTGTTGTTATCTTGCTTTCTTCATATTCTTTTTCTAGATTTAACGATCTGTTCTGGTCAGGTAATTCCTCCGTGGACACCGACTGCTAGCTGTTGTTCCACTTCTTGCGTGGTTACTGGTCAGTCTAGCAATCTTCTGCCTTGTGGAATACCATCAGCTGCCACCTTGGCTATACGGTCTTCTCCCATTCTACTGACATGATCCCTCCAGCCTCTTCGCCTTCTTCTGTCTCATCTCACGGCGTCGTCTACATTGCATTTCCCTAATGGTGATGTTTCTGACTCTATCGCTTAGAGTTATGTTAGCCTTACCATTTTTATAATCACTATTTGTATTATACGCCGGCGCACCCAGCGTGAGCCCATCACCTCCACCATTGTGGGGAGGAGATGGACTTGGCTGGGACATGTGTTAAGGATGCCGAATGACAGTTGGCCGAGGAGAGCGCTGTTCTTCCTCGCATCAGGGTCCCGAAGACGAGGAAGACCCTCTCACACTGTGTTCCGCTCCTTCGAAGCAGAGCTGAGGGACATGGACATGGTGTGGGAGGAGGTCATAAACATTGCGCAAGATCGAGCGCAATGGAGAGCTCTTGTTGCCTCTCTATGCCCCTAAGTGGGGTCTTAAGGGAGTTTGGATTGGATTGGATTTGTATTATATCTGTCTTATAAAAAAAATTAGTAATAAATGTGTGAGCTCCGCATATGGGAGGGATTTGGGAATCATTCTTAATATAATAAAGAAATGTAAATTCTAATAGAATGTTTTGAAAAATATGATAGTATTGAAAAGGTAAATACTTCATCAAAAACCCCAACAAAATAATGAGAATCCAAGATAATCAGGTTCTAATAATGCCAACAACAACAACCGGAAAATAATCCTCACACTGGCGTACAAAAAAACCTCGAAAGAGATTTCCCCAGCAACTCTTCAGGGAAGCTCTAATTGGGGAATCATTAAGGTGCGAAAGAAAATTGTATCCATTCTTCGGCGTAACGAGGCTATTTACTCTTAACGAGGCGGGATCATAGGAGGAACTCCTCGGAGACTTCCTCTTCCATTCTCTGACTTTTAAAATCCTTCCTCCTTAACACTCCTCATAATATTATTATTATCATCAACTCCTTATTCATTTATTTGTCTGCTTATTTTCCTGCCTATTATAATTGCAGTATTAAGTATACATAATTTTATTTTAATGCTTCAACTGTACATGGCAGCAGTCGCTATCTACAAAAATTTGGTTGCGCTAGTTGTTCTCAAAGTTTTTAATACATGGCTCTATATTTTATTAATTATTTTGAAAACGTCTACATGTTATATACAAGTTTCATGAAATAATTAGCGTCGTCGGGCCAGTTGACCCAACGGCTACTGCATGGAACGACTAGGGACTCAGGTTCGAGTCCTGCCGGGGGCATGATATTTTTCCACTTGTTGAACATGTTCAAAAACTTTCATGTTTATTGGGAGTTTCGGGGATTTGAACATAATCACCTCATTTCAAAATTTGTTAACTTTAATTGATCACACTAAGCTAGCCTTTGAAATAATAGTAGATGACTAAGGTTTTGTTCATAAAATTAAAAAAAATCGAACATCAATTATTAGTGTTCGTCAATTTTCAATGTCATTAGTTTGTTGATAATTACCTAAAAGAAGAAGAAGTAGAAAATATTTTCTTCTTCTTCTTTGCGGCCCGCCGGTATTCGATGTTATTTTTTTAGTCTATTTATCTCATACATATTATTATCTACCATAACTATGGACTTTTGGACATTTTTGTAATTTTACGAGTTACCCACTATTAATGTGCATTAAGTTGGGAATTATCAAAAAAACTACCACTATTATATACCATTACCAAATGTTAGTATTAAGTTCGGCGGAACTTAACTTATTCCATGAGTAAAATTTCAAGTACATTAAACAACGTTTAATAAATTTTGTCGAACCATTCCACTAGTCTACCGAGGTCGGCGATAGATCTAATGCTACAATTAGACGCTTGCTCAAAGCACCAACACCACCTTCAAGCCTTCACTAACGCTTGGACGCCGTTTACACGTTGGCGTGCGCGTCGGTATTTTCATACATTTGCCGCAAATTCCTTTGATCTGTGTAAAATCCGACGCTTGTCGCAAGCGTTGGCAAGCTCACATACGGCAAGGCAAACACCCCGTTTACACGTTGTTTAAATTTAGAGATTCAAAAATGGAAAAAAAAAACGATTTGTAAATTCATACAACGTACATTCCAAACATCTCATGCTGCATTTACACGCTTGCCATGGTTTGGCAAACCACGACAAACACCAACGTGTAAACGGGGTGTTTGCCTTGCCGTGTGTGAGCTTGCCAACGCTTGCGACAAGCGTCGGTTTTTACACAGATCAAAGAAATTTGCCGCAAATGTATGAAAATACCGATGCGCACGCCAACGTGTAAATGGCGTCCAAGCATTTGTGAAGGCTTGGAGCTTGTGGTGGTGTTGGTGCTTGGGGCAAGCGTGTAAGTGTAGCATTAAAAGTATGAATATTAGGAATACATTTTATTTTGTTATGGGATTTATTCGCTAGATGGAATTTTTCTATACGCGTCGTATTATTTTTATATTCGAAATATTATAATTTGATCCATTTCTCAAGCCTAAGCTTGAATAATAATGTTCAAGCTACATTACAATATCGTTTGATTAAATTGCAGCTTATATGAGTAAATTCCGTTTTATCAAGCTGAACGAGCTTACTCTGCTGATCTGACAGTTGCTTCAACAGCAAACAACCACTTGAACTGTCCGTTACTTCAAGAATTTTATTTAAGCTTTCTGTGTTGTTGTTATTATTATGGCCAGCTACTTAGGGTGTATTGTACGCAAGCCATCTCATCCTTGTTGGATGTTGATTAAAATGAGCATTTCAAAACGCTGACATCTTCAAATAGAAATACTCTTTTCAAGCTATAAAAGTAAGCCCATTCAAGCAGCAGCCTTGTATGTCAATTTTCTTCTGTCTTTTCCTTCTTAAAAATAATAATTACTTGCATTCAGAAAGTCTAAAGGCATTCATCTTTTAAATTTCGAACGTTTGCCAAGATGCAACATGCGCTAATGGTAAAATCATTTCGAAGTTTTCCAGCCGGAATGGAAAAAACCCAACAAGAACCACGACGTACATACTTTTACGAATTATTATTAATGATATCGATTTTTAAATGGAACAACCACTACGGGCTTAGGACCGTCTTCTACTGTTATTTCGATAGCTGGCTTATTGTGATCATTTTACTTTAGCAACATTTGCCATTAGGTGGTAATGTTTAAGTCTCCGAAACTCCTAATCATGAAAATTCTCAACATGTCAAAAAATTTCATGTATAGGTACAACAAGTAGATATTTTTAATATAATTTTTTTTTTTTTTTTATAAAAATGAATCTGTGCTCACTTAAAGTGAACACAAATACACTCCTTGACTCTTTCACAGTAAGCTACTTAAAGCTTGTGTCGTGAAAGAGGAAGATGGTCGGCACCTGGGATCGAACCACGACGTCCGCACCAAACAGTACGAAAGTCGGCGTTGTAACCGCTGGGTCACCAACCACTTCAAATTGATGACATATAGAGAGAAAAGTTAGAAATTATTGAGAACAAGAGAGCAACTAAATTTAAAGACTGCGTCTGCTGTCATGTGTTTGGCGCCAGAATAAAAATATATACATTTTTGTTAATGTGTCATCTTTATTGTCTATTGGCTTTATTGGTGCACAACGTTCTAATTATGTCTAGATTCTTGTGACTTGTAATTATTCATGTACATATTTTTAACGCTGCTATCATTTTGAGCTTGTTTTATCTCACTGCATCATTCAATCCCTATTGATGCCCAATTAACATTTCACCTCATACATACATACATTTATGTTAGGTAGCTGAGCTAATCTTCTTTACCCATCCATATCGGAAACTCAGCACCGAGGTCATCAGTGGTGGTAAAAATTGCTACCAGGTACCTACTTAAATTAATCCACCCGGGAGACCCAGTGACCATCGATGGTTATCGGTAGCTGTTAATCGGGGCAGGCATTATTCGCCATGAGCTCCGTCACACCGGCCTCGACTCGAAGGTCAAGGCGTGCTGTTTCGTGGTAGAATCTTGAAACACTGCGCTGTAACTCCCCCACTGTCACACTGAACAACACTAGTTCGACGACGTACTCCAGATAGCACATTTCGCCCCTTAGACCATCTCTCCATGTATAAAAATAAATAAAATAATTATGATTTGGGGTTAGCCTCCTACCAGAACATGGAAGGTGATCCCGATGGCTTTTTTCTGTATTGACTACGAATATGACCACTCTCCTTAACAGTATCCTTTTCGTTAACTTCCCATCTTTTTTAAATTCCTCACCCTTTTTAATTCATTTCTCCTTTATTTTTTCATTATTTTATTGCATTATCAAATAAACACAGTCAACATTAATTATCCTTTAACTATGTAGAGCACAAATCAGACACTATTATTAGTTTATTTACTGTAACGAAATTGTGACATACTCCGCTGAGGCTCTGAATCCCCACGTTTCTCTCCAAGCGTCACTCTTTTTTTATATTACATCCTCTCTTCCAGGGCATAAACGGATGGATTACCATAACAGATTCTCATTTATTCCTATCTTAAGGGCACGAAATTCAATTCGTTTACAATATTCTTAACAATAAACCAGTAAACATATAAAAAATATCTTAGTTGCGTCATATTTTGAATGTTACATGACTTCCTGTTCTTAATCGAACTTTTTTAAATCTTCTTCCTCTTCGACTTCCGAAGAGGAGTTCTTCAAATCCCCTCTTTTAACTCAATTAGTCTCAAGTGAAGTGGCCTAACTATTTTTTATCCATTAATGGATGCACAGGGCGGTCTTTTACCTGATGGCAATTCTTTGGCTGCTTTAAACATTGCTTACCACGGTTTGGATTCCAGTCGACGCTCTTATGTATTTGTGTACCTCGGCAGCATGCTTAAACAGATCCTTGATCCGGAGGTAGAAATTAGGTGTAGAATAGAGACAGCAAGAGCTGCATTCAACAAAATGAGAACCCTATTTTGCAATCATAACATAAACCTGAAACTTCAACAAAGAATGGTCAGGTGGTCTGTTCAATTGTACGGATGCGAAATATGGACGTTGAAGGTCAATTCCATGAACAGATTAGAGGTATTCTAAATGTGCGTCCATCGCAGGATGTTTAAAATACCCTGGACAGACATGATAAGAAATTCTGAAGTCCTAAGGCGAGCTGGAGTAGACAGAGAGTTACTGTCAACCATCAAGGTCCACAAGATCTCATACTTGGGTCATGTACTGCGAGGAGAAATATATAGTCTCCTGCATCTGATATAGAAGAGCAAGATTGAGGGACGCCGAGGACCTGGCCGGAGACAGACATCATGGCTGCGCAACATAATAGACTGGACCGCCATACGAAGTGTAGAGTAGCTGTTCCAGGTGGCGCAGGATAGAAAAAGATTCGTCGAAGTGATTGCCAACGTTGGGGATCCGATAGGGCACTTAACGAAGAAGAAGAAGAAGATTTAAATTACGGTTGCATAAAAATGGTCCTTTCTACAATACCGTTTATTTCTTTCAAGTTTAACGCAATATAATAGATTTTTCTCAACATCCAGAAGTTTATTTTTTTTATATTCCACTGATCCACATTTAAGATTTAGTCCAAGTGAACGGCTCCATTGTTCTCGTTAAATTGGTCACTGAGACAATCGCCATGGAAACAGTTTTACTAGAATAATTCGCAATGTTGTATTGCAAGGATCCCTAATGGCGGTGAAACAGGGATGTCCAAATCATTTTGAATATACAATATTGTGTTCACCCAGTTGGCCGAAATTATAATAATATTCTTTTTTTTTTCTTACCCATCAGGCCATATCCCGGAGAGGGTAGATAAGTATTACGAATTTCCATTCATTCCTATCTCTTTCGCCTCATTCAAGGTAATATCTTTCCGCTTACATTGTCTCCTATTCCTTTTACCCCTGACTTGGCCCTCCTTTCATATTGGTGCTGATTTAAAGGTTGTTTTAAAAGTTGTTGTTTTCTTGGTGACTGTATCTAAGATCGGGATGGAATGCTCTGTTTCTGGTTCTGGCATACTTATGTTTTGAAAAATATGTAGGTAGGTATGTTTTCACAGACTTTTTTTGTTCTATGGTTTTTTGCGTTGTTTATTTTATAATATGTGATTGGTGCAGTGATGGATGAATGAGTGATGCAATTTACGTAGTGTGTACCTTATTGCAATACTCTCAGGCTAAGCCTGGTAGGATTACTCGCGTGTGTGTATCTCATGTTTTGTTTTGTTTGTAATTTACAATACAATATGTTCAACTATTCTTTTTTATTTGGGGATTTTTGGGTACCTATCTAAATCTTACACTTTTTTGTTTTTAATTATTTGGATTATGTACTTATGAGATTTGGTTGTGCCTTAGTCCTACAATTTTCTGTTATTTTTATGTTATTTAAGGGATTTAGCTGTGTCTTAGACCTGAATTTTGTTTTTATTTTTTATTGTTTGAATATTGTATTGGTTACCTATGACCTATATGTGAGAAATATATTATTGTTTTCAATTTTAGTATTTTCTTTATACACAATAGTCATTTTTATACTTTCCGCCTACTAACTCTTGTCAGACTTTGCGAAGGATTGTTTGTGTACTTAACAATTATTATCAAAACCCTTTTCTTCCTTGTTTACACACGTCATTTTATTTTTGTAAACCACAATCCCCTACGCAATTAATAATTATTCTAACTCGAAAGCTTTGTTTTTCCAACCACAAATTTAAAAAGCCTTACGAATCATTACAAATGATTTTGTTTTTTCACCACTACTTTCTTTCCAAAAATGCATAATTATGCTTCTTTCAGTGTCATTATGATTCTGATACAGCTTCTCTCAATTTACTTTTCTGTTGACTTGACCTTCACTTAGACATAAATCGATTCATGACACTTTATTAGTGAACCACGTCTTCCTACGGTTTTTTTTTCGATTTGTGATTTTTCGATTGTTCTTATTTCAACAGTTGTCTTAACTAAATAAAACTCTTTTATACATTTTCATAGGTTTCATTTAGAATGGTCAACCTCAAGTAGAAATTTCAAGTGAAAAAAAAACACATTAAAAATTTCTGTTTTTTTTATAATTCTACACTTTTACGCAATCTTTTCGTGATTTTTTTGCAATATTAAAAACAAATACGTTTCCATTGAGGTGATTTCTTTTCCATAAAATTCTGTTTTTATTTGTGTGGCAGCCCTGCGTCCTTTTAACATTCCTTTTAAGGATTAAATCGTTTTCAAAACGTTGACTATGATTTTTACGAGTTTTAAGATTAGGGTTCCGCCGACATTATTGTCTTGTTTAATATTCAGCCAACACTATAATACTACTACTAGCGCTCCAGCGGACTGACGGTGCTTACTGAAATAAAATTTGAATTTAATTCTATTAGAATACGTTCCACAGCTTAATGTTGCTAGAGAAAAAAAATAAATGTAAACATTTTATAGATTATTTAACTGTCTCTCTACCTACACTTTTTTGTTTTTTTATTTTGTAAAATTGCCAAGATAAATTATATTTAGGTATATAAGTAGGTACCTGATACTACAAAATGACCTCTTTTGATAATGATTAACGCTTTATTCTTCATGGGGACGACGAAAAAAACCAGTCATTTTTTTTATTTTTTACTTAGTGAAGAAGAAAAAGAAGTTTTTCCCATAAAAAGGCACAAATATACTCAAATATTCTGAAGCCATTTGAAACTGTTGCAGCTATGTTCTATATTTTTAAACAACTTTGACCAATACGGTCGTAATGTTCTGATTTACCGAAGTCTGGCTTAGTGTGATCACTTTACGTTAACAACGTTCTTCGTGTAGGTGGTCAAATAAAAATCCTGAAATGTTTCCCATCATGGGAGTCTTCGAATGTTGAAAAGCCCCATTCCCTCGTCGATCTAACCTCAGATCCCAAGCTGTCTTTTATAATGACTATAACCACTAGGCCAACGCAACGTCTTGATGCTAAAACCTTTGATAATTTCCATATATTTAAAACTTGTACGTATACGTTATTGTTGTATAGTCAATACTTCAATTGTGAGAAATCTGTTGAAAATGATGAGAACATTAAGCAACCAAGTACCAAGTTGATTACCATTTTCTAGCAGTTGATGGCGCCAGGATAAAATATATATCCATTTTTATTTATGTAATAACGAACATTAGGCTGCAAGAATCTATAAAAATATTTGAAACTTTTCCCGACAGACGTTGTCCTGCAGTCCTTACTGAATAATATTGATTTCGAATTTGTGATGTATAGAAAAATACGTTAAAAATATTTCTGAAAGCTCGAAAAATTCATCAAAAATCCGCCTACCAACATTTTTAATGTCAATGGTTGTCAGGTAAAAAATAATTTTGTTGCTGTAGAATTTTCATAGATGGCTTTGGCGTCGCAGAAAATCCGTTCCAAACTTACTTTAATATTATTTCTTACTTTTTAATAGTTATTCTGTTATCAGGAGCGGAGAAGAATCCAGTTAACCAAAAATGATAAAAATGTGTTCAGCCAATCTCGAGTTATAAGTTTTCGCCCTAACCCGACTTTATTTTATATTGTAGAGGTTTAAAAATGTCGTGTTTCCTACGAGAGGTATAAAAATGTCGTGGTACACTATACTATTAAAATCATATAATTATCCATGTTAGCTTGATTCCATAAACAATGAAAGACTGAACACCCCTTGACGCTCTCTCGTCTGTGCCAGAGTGCGTCTGTGACCACTCAAGGATCCTTGAGGCAACTTGCTGCAAGGGCAGATTCGGAATCAGTGCCTACCACTTCCTTCATAATGAGCTTGACGTGTCTGATTACACCCTTCTGAAGTCATCGTGGCAAGCCCCTTCTTATGAAAATAAATTCGCGTGTGTATTTCTGAAAGAATAGACAAGGTTGAGAATCAATAATGTTTCTAAGTACATGCATAAAGCGTGATCTTACTTCTGTACTTCTGTGCTGTTACGTGCAGAATATGATGAATGATTGGCGAAGACCTTAAGGCCCTGTCCTAGCTGGTCGCATGATCGTACGATGGAAAATTGTGTGTCCTAACTGCCATCGTATGATCGCGCGTCCATTAACCTTGACAACGCAAACAAATAAATAATATGAATGTTAGTAAGTAAGAACTTTTGGCTAGTAGGTCTCGTATTAATTATCGATACAACAGAGCAATACAAGCGACGCGCGATCATTTCAAACAAGGCACCTATCGGACGATTGAATTTACGTCTGTGCGTCTACCCAGTTAGAACATGTTCTTACAATCTCTAATATAAATGAAAGTCAGGTTAATGCGAACACTTATCAATCAATCAATGCCAATTGCCCGTAGTACGGGCGTTAGGTATACAAAACAGGAATTCAGCAGTTGTGTCTTCGGTGCCACCCGATATGGCTGGGAAGTCCAATCCAGGACAAACACATCCTACCACACTCTGGACACTTTTAACTCGAGTTTGGCTGAATAGATTCTTCCGATGTTTGATTTATTTGATTATTCTCCGCTCCGGATAACATAAAAACCAATAAAAAGTTGAATAAATGGATAAGAAATCATATGAAATATAATATTAAAGTTAGTATGGAACGGCGGGGAAATAGAGAGATGCCTGGTAGATTGATATTTTGGTAGAAAGATTATATGGATTAATATTTTTTCCCTATGTTTCCACAGATGGCGGTAATGTCACCGATATTGTATTTTTATTGTATTGTATACTAGTTTTAAACTTTTTAGGAGCCACTTAATAATCATCCCTTTTTATATGTGCCCTTTTTCGTCCCTTTTAGTGAAAATTTGGGAAAACTACTACTCATTTCTATAGGAGAATTCATATGCCAAATCTCAAGTTCGTACCATGTCTAGTTTCCGAGATATTAGCATACTTTGAAAAACATTCAACCCTATTTTTCACCCCCTTAGGGGTGGAATTTCAAAAAATCCTTTCTTAGTGGAAGGTTTTGTATTGAAACCTACCTGATTTCCAAATTTCACTTCTCTACGATTAGCCGTTTGAGCTGTGCGTTGATGAGTGAGTATGTCAGTCAGTCAATCAATCAGTCAGTCAGGCACTTTCCTTTATTATTATAGATTACAACCACATAACTTTTGATTATTTTTCACAATGAGTAGTCATGGAGGTATGTTAGCTATGTTATGTTACCCAGTAGTTGGTGCGATTGGCATAATTCGGATGGAAAATATGTGGTTTCAAACAGATTCATCGGTCAGCATGACATTGATTATAGTGTAATTTTTATAACTCTTTTTAATTCTTATTAAAATTATTCATAGTTAGACGATAGGACAACGTCTGTAGGGGAAGCTAGTTGTGAATAATTTTAAATTTACAGGGCACGTAGTTGTTATCATATAACCTAATATGGGCTGGTCTGAGGGATGAAAAATAATATAAATCCAATTCATTTAGTTGAAGGGTGAATAGGAGCATGGGTCCGGCCAAAAATAATGTATTTGCATCCCCTCGGTCCGGGGTTTGGACCCGGTAGGGAGATGGGAATCCAAATTAAAACCTCCCCTTGTGTTCGACGGATTTTAATCCATGATCTACCATTATCCTAACCCATCCCTTCGAATTCTTCATTTGAAGCTTAATTTATTGTCTATGTTCCTACATAATTGATAATCATTTTTCACTTGTAAGAGTCGAATCAGTTAGACAAACTTTGTGTAATTCCATAAGGGATTTTATAAATTTCGTAAATCCTACAATTTAATACATATTATTACTGCCAAAAAGGCATCTTTTTGATGAAGAGAATTTCTTTTAAGACGATATGAGTGATCTCGTATGAACAATCGGTACCTATGTAGGAAAAAATGGAGGCCTTTTTTTTTAAATTTAATTTATTCTTTGTACAGAAATAATAGATATCACATTATAAACATTAAAAGTAACAATAGAAAAAATAAACGCTGTTTCTCTCCCGATAGAGTCGAAGACTCGTGTTCGAGAGAGGAGCACCGCTAACACATTAATAAAATATTTAACAATATGAATATAATAATATGCAAAAACATATTACCTTAATTCAATCAACACCATTAATAAACACATTAATAAAATATTTAACAATATGAATATAATAATATGCAAAAACATATTACCTTAATTCAATCAACTTAATGACAATAATAACAATGCACAAGGAATAACACATTTACACATAATACAAACATTAGAAAATTCAGAGACGCAAACAAAAGAAGGTCAAAAAATCATCCTCACAAAATCTAATTATCGGATTGAGGTCTCATTTTCTTTTTAGGTACCATTATCCTAATTTTTCTTGGTCGTTGCATCACGTTTTAACGGCCGGACCAATTTCGCTAATTTTTATTGTTTTGTTGTGTTCGCTATCAATTATTGTCATGAAAAGGCTCTTATGATAGAAAAAATTAAAGAAGTTGTGCGAAACATTATAAAATGTAAGAAAACTTATCTTCTTACTATTGACAATATAATTTTTCAATTTTGATTGACGTTTTTAAAAACTGCCAGTTGATTGAAAGTTCGTGCGATTGTCAGAATGTGCTCTCTATCTTATGTATAACAGTTGAAATTCTATTAGTTTTTTTTATTAATATTATTTAATCTCGGCTCTTCACAGTGAACACAAATACTTATTTTGTCATTCTTCACACTAAGCAAAAGCTTGTTAAATAGGTACCTAAATATTAATTTATTTTAAAACTAAACAAATTTGAATTCAATGTTCGTAGAGTCTTCAGTTTGTAATCAGATGAAATAAAAAAAAAACTTGCAAATTTTAATTAGTAACCTGTAATTCTCTTTAAATTAATAATAATATAGTATCTAAATAACAATAGAACATTGTAGAACAGTCCAAAATTGACGACATGGAAATAATTCAGCCCTTGACGGTTCTCCTAGTAGGTACACACTATTCAACCCTTTCATTGATAGTTTCAAGGGCTGTTCCTATTTATATAATATGTAGAAACCTACTCGTTTGCTGTACACATACTTCATACTATTCTTTTTGTGTAATAATTCACATGTAGTCACATTGTGTATATTACGTTCCTACAGGGTAACCTAGAATCGGCTCATGACACAATCAAATCAGCAAATAGATATACAGCCTATCTTCTAAATGCCTCTGACGAAAGGTATACTAGTTTAGAATATACACACAAAAGTAGAAAAATAGAGATGACTCGGTTATCGTTTAACTGTTATTTTTCAAGGTCATTAAATCTTAGTAGCAATGACTGTGAATTCGAGCAACTTTTTTAATAACCCAATCAATGTTGTGGTGTTGAAACTTACGCTACTTCTGTCCATTACTGGTAAGCATGAAATAAAATGAATATTATGTTGTAGGGACATAAAGCTTTGAAGTGATTTCGGTTCTAATGCCTCTAATCATTCGCTTTACCGAACCAAAATGTTTGAATACACAAGCAAATAAACCTACATTTGTTTCTCAACCTATTTTAAAGGATTTGGTCTTCTTTCTCTTTTTTGAGCGGTCTTATTTTGGAGGCTTATAAGCAGCGTTTGGTTCAGTTGGTGTCGATTTTGTGTATGTACTGAAGGTAAAATTCGATATTTATGTTGCAAGATGTTTAGATATGGGTAATAATGAATGTAAACAAGTGAATATACCCGTTTCGAGCATCTGCATAATATGTTTCACAGTGATTTTTAGCAGTCACACATTCACGTGAAATTTGACTTGCGCTAAGATACATAAAATCGGTATTGTTAAATCTCTACGCTCCACTAGCTGTTGCGACCCTTATAATACAGAAGGACGTAAGTACCAACCCTCAGAATTAGACATACACACCCCTATATTATATTTAGAACCCGTTATGTAGGTTATTATCGAGAGAAATATATGTATTCCGAAATACCAATTTGGTCGCATGTCGAACCTATAAGGCTTTACATTCTCATGTATTATTTGTACTCCCACCGTCATCGACCTAAACAATTTCTTACCTTTGAGGGCCTTCGATAAGTACCGGAAAGAAACCAGAAAAAATCAACATACCAGCGTTTTTTTTAAAGTATTTATATGTTTTTTTTTTCAATTTTTCGCACAAACTTACCAAGTAGAATATAAAAAATTAATATTCATTTTATTCTTTGAACAAATTCGCTTGACATTGGGGTAGTTATGCTCTGAATAAAACATTTAAAAAAAGGCAAAATAATATCTAAGTACTAGTATCAAAGAGAAAAGATTCTATTGTTTATTTGTTTGCATTGAAAAGGCTCCGAAGCTTCTAAACCGATTTAAAAAATTATTTCACTGTTGGGAAACTACACTATTCCCGGGTAACATAGGCTATACTACATTTAAAAAAATAGGGATCCGTGAAAAACTCCAGTATTGTATCCCAAGGTGTAAAAAAAATACCTAAAATATTCTTTACATCACCTTCGCTGCTAAAACTATTGATGATAGAATGAAATAATGCGCTTCGATTTTTCAGAACACATCATTATTTACAAAAAGTGTCGCGACAGCATATGTCTAACCATTATAGTTGTTCCACAATAAAGTGTAATTAAAAAATTTACTAGAATGCTACATTATTCCAGATTAACATAGACTGGATAGAATATTTTGAAAAAGTTAGGGATCTTAGGGCAGATCGCTAGTCTTGTCTTCTATTAAATAAAAATGGAGAGCTATTTCCCGATGTCATCGCATCACGCCTAAACGGCTGGACCGATTTCGCTAATTCTTTTTTGTCGTGTTGTCTTTTATCAGTAGAAGGTTCCTTTGAAAGAAAAAATAAGAAAGTTGCGTGGAAAATTAGAAAATTAAAGAAAACTCTTAAGTAGGTAACCTTTTTATTACTTTTTACAATATAATTATTATTCTATTTTTGAAATTTTGACATGAACTGTCAGTAGTTTAACAGTTGGTAAGACTCACAACGTGGATGCAAAATATAATATTAACGTGGTTTAAAACAGTGATGCATCCGTCGGAAATACAGTGGTTAAAAGGTAATTAATTTATCATCATACAAATTCCAATTCAATATGCATAGTTAAGAACATAGGACAGCGTCTGTCGGGAAAGCTAGTATTTCATAAAAATGGTTAATATTATGAATCCACATAAAAATAACACGTGCTTTTTTTGTTAAATACCATAAGTAACTACGTAATTCCTTGTGGAACATGTTGTGACATTTAGGTATATTTTAACGAATCTTTTTTTTTTTCAATATAAAATTTTCCTTCTCCATGTCATATACATAAATTATATTTTGTTTGAAATCTTCATCTCAGGGATGTGTTGTTATCTGGTCAAAGAACGACCCTCTCTCCATACAACAAGGTGAAATCTATTTTCCCGAGGGATCTTTGCAATTACCTAATGTGGACCTCTGTCCACTCGTGTTAAGAAAACTTACAAAACTGTTTTTCTTTTTCGTTATTCTATCCTGTTTTTTTCTCTATTTTCTTCTTTTTTCCAATTCAGGTAGGTTCTATTTATTTAGAATCATCTCACCCCATGCGGGGAAATTTCATTGTATCAAGGTTGTTATTTGAATACCAACACGATGTCTGGTGAAATTAATAATCCCGGGATTTTGAAACGTACAAACACTAGTGTCAGCCACTGGTGCTTCATACAGTACCAGTGTTTGACACTATTGTTTTGCTCTTAATATTTTATTGGCTATGGTCAAGTAGGTTCTATTTATTTAGAATCATCTTACCCCACACGGGGAAGTTTCATTTTATTTTATTTTTATTATTTCAATAATATACGGCCGAGGCCTTTTTACAATTACAATATAGTCACAAACAAAATACATAGTTGGCAAAACACAATCGATATACATTATAAAGTTAACCAATAGTAAGTAGTGTACCAAAAAGATTACAATATAGGACACTGAGACTTTAATTACTCTTAAGATGGATAAAGCTTAATAGTTAAATTGAATATTTATGTATGGGAACTATACTTAACTTTTCTTAATTTAATACAAATTGCAAAAATGTAAATACTATCTTGTTATTTGAATGCCAAAATGAAACTAAGATTTTTAGTAAAAAAAAGAAAAAATAATAATATTATGTTATTGAATAAGTAGATGTATAATATGAAAATGCGTAGATAAGATTATACTTGTAAAATGTCATTGTTATTACTAGCGTATTATGTGGTTTATAAGATTACTAGCATATTATGTAGTTTATAAGATTTATGTAGATTTAGCATATCATGTAGTTTATAAGAAGTTTGAAATTTAATGAATGGAAACCTGTTGACAAGACCGATTATTGGTCTTAAAGGGATCTGTTATTGTTAATATTTTATCTAGGTTGTTATTTGAATACCAACACGATTCGTGGTGAAAAAAAACCACTAGTGTCAAACACTGGTACTGTATGAAGCACCAGTGTTTGACACTATTTTTTGCTCTAATTTTTTTTTATTGGTTACGGTCAGGTAGGTTCTATTAATTTACAATCATCATGTTTCATTGTTTCAAGGGTGTTATTTTAATACCAACACGATGCCTGATGAAATCAATAATATCGAGATTTTCAATTATTGTCATTAACTTTCAAAAATAACAAGTATCACACTTTCAAAATACATTTCGAGTTGCCCTTTCGACAATCTCGCATTTGAGTTTTATGTGTAGAAGTTAATCTCTCGCTTTGAAGCTATCCGCGAGTTTCTTGATAATAGCAACGCGGGAATGGCGAAAGAGCTCGAGGTCATCAAAATGGGGAGGAGATGGACTAAGCTGGGAGGTGTATTCAGGATTCCGAATGACAGTTGGCCGAGGAGACCGCTGTTCTTCCTCCCACCAGGCTTCCGAAGATGAGGAAGACCCTCTCATACTGAGTTCCGCTCCTTCGAAGCAGAGCTGAGGAATTTGGACATGGTGTGGGAGGAGGTCATAAACATTGTGCAAGATCGAGCGCAATGGAGAGATAAAAACTGAAATACCACATTATTTAGTAACTGATTCCTTAACCTCTGCGCAAAATCATATAATTATGTAGATGCAAACTAGATCTAATAGATGCAAGAAGCCACTATCCTCAGACATGGCAATCAATCAATATTTATTAATTCTATAAGTCTGTTGGAAAGAGGCGAAAACATTTAGCTGCCAATTTTAAAAATAACTTTTATTTTCTTTCTTGTTTTCCCTCAACCAAAAGATTAAGTCATTGCTTTAATATTCTTCCAAAGGGTTTAAACTTATCTAAATGGTTGTCACGAAGGTGTATAATGATATCTTGGTCCTCGTGTAATATCAGCAATATTTAAACGTTGGAGTGTGTGGGTGCGGTTTGGTCTCTGGACCCAGGGGACGGAAACTTTACCGCTTTGCGGTGCGAACCACCCCTATATCCTCAACTACCCTCGACGGCAACCGCAAGCCCTTCTGTACATAATGATTGTTTGACAACTTTTTAACTATTGCGTTATAATAATCGGTAAATACTTCCGATATAACGAGACTTTCCGACCGCTAACTTAATTCGTTATAATCCCCGTTTCTTAAGTAATCCGGAAAAACGGTATCATAACGTTGACGTATCATTGTACATGCATGTCACACACATAATATAATAAAAGCAATCAGCAAACATTTTTGTAATACACACACAGAGCAAAAACAACATGAGCACGTTTATTATAAAAATCGCAAACAGAGCTGAAATGGTAAAAAAAATAATATTTGGGCTCAGTATCTTGCAATACGAGCTTAGAACGAGATTAAAACGATAGCGTTCTCATACAAACAAACCACATCCGAAAATATATTATGCGCTTGATTTAAACTACGCGCAGTCATTGTAACGCAATCGTTTCGTTATGCGCTCGAAAAACGAGCTGTAAAAATTGTAGCCGTGTTGTAGTCTTTAACTTTATTTCTTCGCACTCTGATTGTAACGTGAACATACTGCAAAATTCATGTAGAATCAGAGCGGAAGCATACTAACCTTTATACACGCGATGAACGAGAGCAGCACGAGAACGTATTCTTAGAGGCAGTCTATAATGCCTAAACTATTTCTTCTTCACATTTTGGGTACCTATTTATTTATGCACTAGATTGGATTTACTTTTTGATTCGCTTCCTATCTTTTCAAACAAGTCCGCAATCGTAAATTTTAACGCTGACGAAACGATGTCATCTACCTACAGTTTGATGACTTTTTGAATATTACTATTATTATATTGCTCACGTTCTAAACGCGTTTTAGGATAGGTACGTTTCCGTCATGACGCTATGTATGAAGTACTTTAATCTCCGGCAATTGTTTCAGAACTTCCATTTCTTTATCCGACTCATTATTGTTATTATTCCGTGACGACTTATTCCCAGTCCATGACGGACTTTGTAATTATTTGAATCAAGTTTTGTTACCCGTCATTATTAAATGTCAAACAACCCGTATAACTTAAAACTAACTTCGTACCATTGCTATACATTTACATACACGCGGATAGATCAGCTAACAACGCAATCGATATTCGATAAATGGTTTTAACCTATTATTATGTACATAAAATTAGTATACTTACTAAATTACTTTATCCACGTTCGCTCCTAGTGTGGAGCATATGGACGCCACCAAAATTCATCCAAGCCTCTCTATCTTGCGCCAGTTGCACGGATTCATCCCAGCTCAGTCCAGCCTCTTGTAAAACCGCAGGGACTGCCCGCTTTTGTTATTTTGACCTTGCTCGTCTTCTTTCCCGTCTGAATTGTAGGAAAAATCTGCATATTAAAGATCCCGGGGGAAATGCGAAGAACATGGCCAATTGGCCAATCTGGTACAGTCTGCAGATCAGTGCCCTTATTCTCGTAGCGGTCTTAATACGCTCTTATCTTGATTGACAATCATAAAATGGCGGATTGGTATCCACAAAACAAGATATCTAGTAGATATCTGAAAAATTCGTTATGCTTGAAATATCAGTATGAAAATGATCCAGTTCAAGATAGGATTTAAGATTAGATTCCGATAGTTTTGTGAATACGACTGCTTGCGATCGTGTCTTAATCTTATCGTTAAGTGATTTTCAAAAGCGATTGATTACGAGAATAGCCCTACTGGCTTACTGAAATGATTAGCTGCTGCTCAGTTCAGGAGCTTCTTAGTCTCCTATGACCATGTAGGACACGTGTCTACGAAACTAGTCAGGACAATAAACAAATGTGTAAAAGTTATACAACCTTTTATCTGAACTTTACTACAGAATGTTTTAATTTTGAGGTGGTTGATAGACCAGCGGTTACGACGCGGGCTTTCGCACTGTTTCGTGCGGAGGTCGTGGGTTCGAATCCCGGCCGTGTCGACCATTTTCCGCTTTCACGACACAAGCATTTGCTTACTGTGAAAGATGTCAAAAGTGTATTTGTGTTCACTTCGAGTGAGCACAGAATCATTTATAAAAAAAAAATGAAAGATCAAATTGTGAGAGTCTTTTAATATATAATGTAAAAAGCGCTCGAATTGTGAAAAGGCAACTGTGCGTGTGTGTGTGTGTGTGTGTTTTTTTTAATTAAACGAACTTTCAAAATGCATAAAATGCTTATTAATAATGGTATTGTAATACTTTTGTACTGATTCATATTTTCACCGTATCACTTGAATAATATTGATTCAAAAAGAAAACCTGACATTTATTTGGAGATATTTCGTATTCCAATTCAATATTTCGAAATCCCAAATGAATTAATTATACAGGCATAAATATACATACATATACTTACGTACATAAACTGTATTATAATCCCTCACGAGACAAATATACATTAATATTATTATTTTGCACGTATATATGTATATATACGTAATTACTGGGATCACGTTAAACAATTTTAATCCTTAGGTAAGGCATGAATTCTAATTATTTAACCCTAATGTGCCATCACAGTGTATCCCTGTTGGAGTAGGCTGAGTGATGGAATCGTCGCTTGTCATAATATTTCGCTTAATAAGCTTTGAAATTACAGCTTCTCTGTTTTGAGTATGAGAATGTCTATATAAGCATATGCTCATTAAGCTATATATGATACTTATATAGTGCGTGTTCTCAAACTTTCGGGGTAGTAACGACATACTAGGTTTCTTTATGGACGATTTTTTGTTCGCCAGAATATTATTTTCTATTTTTAATGTATGAAAGAAAGTCGAATTAGTGCGGCCACTTATATAACTTGAGATCGGCTGAATAGATTTTTATTATGCTTGGTTTATTGGATTCTTCTCCATTCCGGATAACAGAATAATTTTTAAAAACACGAAAATGGATAGCAAATATTATAAAATATAATAATAAAGCTAGTATGGAATGGATTTTCTGACAACAACGCCATCTCTGAAAATTCCATAACGGCACAATTTTTGTTAACCATTCGTAGGTTCGCAGATTTTTGATAGAATTTCTTTCAAGCTTTCAGAAATATTTTTTGTATATGTATTTGTGTTCACTTTTTTTTACTCTTCTACACTACCTATGCTACTTAAAGCTTGTGTCGTGAAAGAGGAAGATGGTCTGGTACCTGGGATCGAACCCGCGACCTCCGCGCGAAACAGTGTAAAGCCGGCGTAGTAACCGTTAGTCTACCCACGACTTCTGATACTGATATTATAGGGATAGAAATTTTATAAATAGGTCCATACAATATTTTCGCACAGCAATCAAATATTGAATTCGAAATAGACAAATTTTTGTGAAACTCTTTTCATGCTTGCTTAACAACCAAAATCTAAATGTCATAATGAAATCGTTATTGAGATTGCAATCGAATCAATGCGGAGTAACTCCCAAGTAGTTCAATGATATCTACATAATATTTTAGAAATGTTTTTTTATTTGCCTTTGACAATACTTTTACCTTATATGTGAACATCACGCTCAAAATACAAATGCTACGTCAGATATTAATATGCCCAGAGCCGTACAAAATGCTGGAGAAGGTTCTTAAATACAATTTGCTGCATTAACTTTAATATATTTAGAGCTATTTAAAAAAATCTATTTTTTTAGGCTCTTCATACAAATTTCTCAAAAAGACTTTTGGAAACAAAATTACTCATGTAAACGTTGAATGGAATCTTGGTATTACGGTATGAAAATGTAATAAAATAATCGTAGATTGATTTGTTATACATATAAATGTTATTCAAATCTTATTATTCTCAATAAATAAAGATTTAATGAAAAAATTTGCAAAATGATTCCTCCATTTTGCAAATTTGACAGATAGCGCAAATCACCATCTATGGGTGGAGAGCCTAATTAATTATCGTAGCTAAGATTCAAACCACAGAGCTATCTCTCTCTCTCTCTATGAAAACTTGCAAATTATGTCGGTAGGTTCGTATAATATTATGAGGTCTGTGAAACAAAAATTTTAAAAGTGTCATTCTTCTTTTCCTGTGCTTATGTCAGTTATAGAGGTCTGTTAAGCAATGGGAAGCTAGACTAGAAGCTGTTTAATTACCTACCGATCAAGCCTGACAATCGGAATCAAAAACGTAAAGCAAGACGGGTATAAGCTAGTGTATCATAAAGTAAACAAAATACTTTATTATACTTATGATTCAAACAACAATGATTGTAAAATACCAATACCTATCTTGCTACATCATTAATGAGGAAACATGATGTAAAATTACTTTATTATACTTATGATTCAAACAACAATGATTGTAAAATACCAATACCTATCTTGCTACATCATTAATGAGGAAACATGATGTAAAATTACTTTATTATACTTATGATTCAAACAACAATGATTGTAAAATACCAATACCTATCTTGCTACATCATTAATGAGGAAACATGATGTAAAATTACTTTATTATACTTATGATTCAAACAACAATGATTGTAAAATACCAATACCTATCTTGCTACATCATTAATGAGGAAACATGATGTAAAATTACTTTATTATACTTATGATTCAAACAACAATGATTGTAAAATACCAATACCTATCTTGCTACATCATTAATGAGGAAACATGATGTAAAATTACTTTATTATACTTATGATTCAAACAACAATGATTGTAAAATACCAATACCTATCTTGCTACATCATTAATGAGGAAACATGATGTAAAATTACTTTATTATACTTATGATTCAAACAACAATGATTGTAAAATACCAATACCTATCTTGCTACATCATTAATGAGGAAACATGATGTAAAATTACTTTATTATACTTATGATTCAAACAACAATGATTGTAAAATACCAATACCTATCTTGCTACATCATTAATGAGGAAACATGATGTAAAATTACTTTATTATACTTATGATTCAAACAACAATGATTGTAAAATACCAATACCTATCTTGCTACATCATTAATGAGGAAACATGATGTAAAATTACTTTATTATACTTATGATTCAAACAACAATGATTGTAAAATACCAATACCTATCTTGCTACATCATTAATGAGGAAACATGATGTAAAATTACTTTATTATACTTATGATTCAAACAACAATGATTGTAAAATACCAATACCTATCTTGCTACATCATTAATGAGGAAACATGATGTAAAATTACTTTATTATACTTATGATTCAAACAACAATGATTGTAAAATACCAATACCTATCTTGCTACATCATTAATGAGGAAACATGATGTAAAATTAGGATGGCAATCGGCGCGTCTCTTCGGTTTGACAACGATTATTGGGGTTTTTCCATATCCGATAAATAACAATGATTTATGTGCGTTGGCAGCCGAACTCTGGACGTGTGACAAATTGGAAGCAGCCCTCACCCTTACCACTCTCCACACGTCCACATGGCCAGCCGAAATGGCGGGCTCAGATTACGTAATCAATGCTCGGAAATTCTATTCGTAACACATAATAATTTCCATTGTGATTTTTTGGATTTATATTATATTCACGTAGTGAAAATTCATTAACTGTATGTAAACGTTACAAGTAGTATGTTGCACTTTCAAAATGTTACTCTTAAAACGCTGTTTCAATTTCAATATTTTATTTTCAAATAAAATATTATCGTTTGGCATCAAAGATCAAAATAATGAATTAAAAAAATATCTGATATGTTCAGGAGCAACATCCAAAACAACAAGCCATTCTTTTCAAGAAACATATTGTATCATATCAAATCATTACAAATAATCCCTCCACACATGAACGTGTAAAGTAATTGTATACATTGAAAGACATATTTTATCATTCATTGTAGATTTTGTTGCACTTTCACAACGTTACTTGCAAAACTATGTTGTACTTTCATTAGGTTTTTATCGTAGTGCAGACTTTATTTTATCTCTATTGCACTTTCACAAGGTTACTTACAAAACGATGTTTTTCTTTCATTAAGTTTTAATCGTGGAATGTAGACTTTGATATCTCTGTTGCACTTTCACAAGGTTACTTAAAAAACGATGTTTTTCTTTCATTAAGTTTTAATCGTGGAATGTAGACTTTGATATCTCTGTTGCACTTTCACAACGTTACTTAAAAAACGATGTAGTACTTTCATTTGTATCGTATAATGCAGATTTTATTTTATCTCTATTGCACATTCACTAAGTTACTCGCAAAACTTTAATAAGGTTTTTTTTATCGTGGAATGCAGACTTATAGAACTGTGTTACACTTTCATTACATTACTTGCAAACGATGTTGTACCTACTTTCGGTAGGTTTTAATCGTAGAATGTGGACTTTTAAAATTCTATTGCACTTTCATTACGCTGCTCTTAAAACTTGTTTGCCTTACATCAGCGGCTTCAATTTATGGAATATATATGTCAAAATGTATTTATTTATTTAATAATTTTATTAAGTTATATTATATTATATTCACAATATAGCTTATAACAATATAATTAACACTAACTTATTACTACGTCTTCTTAATATTAATTTTATTCTAAATATCTTCATCACTCGCTCGGTCCTCACGCACTATCTACATTCATTCTTACACTACATACTACTAATGGTTATAAATTTGTTAGAAATTCTCTCTTACTACCCCGTCAGATTAAACATAAACCGTTTATCTATAAATCAATTGTAATCTGCATATCAATAATGATAGTGTGAGTATTTCAATTATAATCGGCCAATCGGAACACTTTGATTTGCCAATTTTAAATTTAGAACGAAATCCTGTTAGAATTCTATTTCCATTCGTCACGTTTGTATTTAGAATGTGGTAATATTCGTTCACCGATCATTGATGTCATTGATTTTGGATAGAAGGCGCTCAATCGGCACATTTTTAATACAACATTATTTTTATTCTGCATAGTTATTGTCTATATCGTTCTGTTATTCTTAACTGTGAAAAAAAATTCGCGGAAAAAGTAACATTTTTACTCGAACTCTTAATATTAACGTGCTCCCTCATACCGAATTTTACTCACTAACGAAGTGAGAAACTCACGGCAATTTCGTGTGGGTTGCGGAGCTTTCCGTAGTGGCGCTGTACACGTTTCCATACAAAACTTTGTAACTTCACGCCAGCGTAAATGTCACGGAAACTTAGAACAGGGGTAGTGTCGCCTACAAGACAAGGCGACCGGTGAATTTATATAAAGAATTTTGATTGACTTTAATCAATACTATTATTATGCCGCATCTAGATGGATCGTAATCGTCGTTTGAGGAGAGTGTTGCCATAGATTTTGCGTCACCGGGTTCGACGTTCCCGATGACAAATAGTGCCTATGGCGTTACTATTGGAATTTATTATTGAATATTTGATGCCTGAAGAGGACAAATCGGTTTTGTATTTTTGAAAAGTTTTTATTATTTCCGCGAATTGAACCTCCAGGGAGTACACATGGCGACACGGCCCCGATACGTAACCCGCCGGATGTATACCAACTGTAATCTGTCAATGATATCGATTTTGCAGATACAACATTTTACAATCAATTCGTGTACGGCGCGTAACTAGAAGCTCCAACCGGTTCATATTTTTCAATCTTATCCAGAAATTCAATCTGTTTGTCATATTATTCAGAAGGAATATTAAATTATGAAATTGAACTAGCGCGTAATGCAATATTGTTACCATCAATGATGTATGATGGGTGTGAAACGTGTACATGGACGAAAAAAGAAGAATGTAGTATAAAATACAGTTAGTGGAAATGAGAGCTGAAATGAAATGAGAAAGGAAATGTGTAAGAAAGCGTGGCTGACCCAAAATAACGTGGATCGAACACATCGATTCCGTCCTCAAGAAAGAGAAAAGAAGTAAGAGAAATAGGAGAGGTTGTATGAGAAATGATATGTCGGTGGAAGAAGCGATAGAAGTATACTTAGATAGAAAAGAGTTGAGATCCGTCCTCTTTGCTTACCCCTTACGGGATACGGCGCCGGCGTGATGGGTAAAAAAAAAACTTTTATCAAAGACTTTAAACCACATTTAAGCGGTTGCATTATTTTTCTTTGATGTTTATAAGTCTATATACACACCATAGGGTCTAAAATATCAGATTCTACGAAATTGACCGATTGAAGAGATTATCCAATTTTGAATTATGTATGGAAACTTGTATAGCGCCCCTGCAAAATGCTTCGGAAAGCTTCGCAGCTCATACTAAATTTCTGTGAGTTTCTCACTTAAAATTCAGAATAGGGATAAATAAAAGCTATTGGGTAATCAAAAAAAAATTGTATTTAAACTCTTCAATTTATGTTTTTATGGTAGAAAAAATATGTATAAAGATTTGCTTTAATACTTCAAACATTATTTTTTTTATTTTTTCTTACCCGTCATGCTGTTCCTAAAGGGGGTAGACAGAGAGTACGGACTTCTATTCTTTACTGTCAAAACAAATCTCTTTCGCTTCCTCCAAATGGATAACAATCCGTAATCCGCATACATGCTCTTCTATTCTCTTTCATCCTAATTTGGCCCTCCTTAAGACGGCACCGATATAGTCGGACCATGTCATTCGAGGTCGGCCTCGATTGAGTGCACCCATTCTTTCAGATTTATATATCTTTTTAGTCATTCTCTCTACATACCCAAACCACCTTATTTTATTCACTTTGATTCTATAGTCACTACGCTAACA
This sequence comes from Mystacides longicornis, assembly GCA_963576905.1. Classification (NCBI taxonomy): domain Eukaryota; kingdom Metazoa; phylum Arthropoda; class Insecta; order Trichoptera; family Leptoceridae; genus Mystacides; species Mystacides longicornis. The sequence continues at coordinate 1,964,799 of OY756439.1, read as the reverse complement.
TCCACTACATACACTGAAACATTCATAATGTCCTCAGTATTTCTAAAAAAAAAAGTATTATCTCGGCACAGGCGTCTGCCTAGTGAGATAATAAATCCCAAAATAAATAAATATATATAGATTGTAATTACTTGTACTTATTATTGTACTCGTGTTATTGGTATGGGAAATAAAATAAATAAATAAAAATAAATATGCAGATACAACATTTTCTTACGGAAACATCGATTTGCAATAAATTTCAGACTAAGGTGTCCGATTTCTCATCAATATACAGTTGTTATTATTATTGTTAATTGTTACCCCAAGTCGACATCCCTTTCCGGTTCCCAAGATGTCTCCCGGAAACAAATGACTCTCTGGAAGGAATTCCCCTGAATCTCCAAATGCTCTAATTATTACACTTCGCTTGCAGTCGGGTTTCTGAGTAATTAATACGTCCTTCATGTCTTGGTCTCTTAATCCTCTCTACATCCAGAAATTAAATTGTCTTGGATCTTTCATAAAAGCACTACACTCTGTGATCTAAATGTTATCATCACTTTAATATACAAGATCTTCAGTTCTCCAATGACATTCATCCATCGCGTTTATTTTTTTTGGTGTTAATATTAAAAAGAAAGAGCGAAAACGAGTTTAAAATGACGAATTTAAAAAATAAATTTTATTACATTTTTTTTCTATTACTTGGCGAAAAAATTTCTATTGATGGCCAGACATATCATGAATGGTTTATGACATGTTTGATCGTCATGTAAATCAGTCGTCAATGAGTCCCAATTTCATTTAAGACGCGAAGTTGAATACATCTGTTTATAGCAATGCGCGTCTTAAAAGCACAGGAGGCGTTGCGCTATCTGTGAATCTTCTCCGGGTTACACGTAAACGAAGCAATCAGCACGAGCACGTACATTTTCATAGAAGTCAAATCTACTATATAAATTAAAGTCGGGTTAGTGCGAACACTTATAACTCTAGATTGGCTCAACAGATTCTTCTGATGTTTGATTTATTGGATTCTTCTCCGCTCCGGATAACAGAATAACTAATAAAAAGTAAAAAAATGGATAACAAATTATGTAAAATACAATATTTAAGTTTGTATGGAAAAGTTACCTGGGACGCGCCCACGACATCGCGGGTAGTTCCTTCTCATTCTCCCATACGCTCTTACAGTAGCTCATCCCACTTACTCCACCGCACCGTTTCGATAGTTTTAGAAATTTTTCATACAAAGTCAACAATATTATCGGGCATATTCGTGTTGGTAATAGGCGAGGTAGGGTGTGTGCGCGAGCGCATTTTTCTCAAGTTGTTCCCGCCAGAGCTTTGAATACGAATGAAATAGGGATGTTTCAGAAATAGTTTAATGTTATTATTTTCTTAGCTTATCTCAATCGAATTAATTTTGTATTATTTAACGGGGGCGCAGTGCACATCAAATACATATTAACGGGCCACTTCGGGCTAGAACCACAGGACAACGTCTGTCGGGAAAGCTAGTTTGGAATAAAAATAAATCTATATTGTTGAAGGTACCCACTCACATACTAAGAAGGTTACCTACTTTGAATTTTCTAATTTTCTACGCAACTTTCTTCATAAGAACCTTCTCCTGATAAAAGCAGACACGACAAAAAAATATTAGCGAAATCGCTGCAGTCGTTTAGGCGTGATGTGATGACATCGGGAAATAACTCTCCATTTTTATATAATAGAAGATTTAACTTTTAAAATAATAGTTATTTGTCTGGCACAAATTACGCGACCAGTCAATGTAGGACTGTAGGTGGGTAGGTACTTCATACTCTGAGTTTCCAACGAGTATCATTCTATTCCCGAAGTTCCGATGCACTCTGCAGGAATAAGGGTGGCCGCGGTTGCCTCTCATCTCTGATCATTTCCCGTGACTCTCCAACAAACTTGATAATCCCGTGTAATTCATATCAAGTTCTCAAAATATACCCAACTTACACATTGCAACTGGGAATATTTTAAAGAGAGAAAATAAATATTATGTATTATAATTATAATTTTATTAATTTATCTCTGTTAGAGAAAAACAGATAAATTAAAAAAAAATACTAGAGCTATTATTCTATGGAACATGCTTTAGATATTTCACTTTTTATGTATCTGCGGCAGATACTACCTGATTCTGAAATCAATGCGATAATAATTGCCCCACTAAAAGAGACTAAAAAAATAAGTTTTCGCGCGGTTTATATCAAACAGGCGAGCATTCTTTAAACATTCTGAAAAAAGGTTTTTATTTTATCAAGAAGAATTTTAGGTAATCTTATGCTACATTTACACGCTTGTCACGGTTTGGCAAGCCACCACAAACACCAACGTGCAAATGGGCTGATTGCCGTGGCTTGTGTGAGCTTGCCAACGCTTCTCCCGATCCGGGCAAGTGTCGGTTTTTAGACACAGATCAAAGGAATTTGCGACAAACGTATTAAAATAACGACGCGCACGCCAACGTGTAAATGGCATCCGAGCGTTTGTGAAGGCTCGGAATTCGTGGTGGCTTGCCAAGCCGTGGCAAGCGTTTAAATATAGCATTGCAGTGAAATGACACCAAACGAGCATGCGGTCAAACATGGAGTTGGAGTATTCCCTGATGATTGCTGACATTGACACCAAGCAAACAACAGCTAACAAGAACTCTAGTGCTCGTAATCTGTCATCGCCTATTTCGTAGTTCTTGTTGTCAATTCTTGCTTGGTGTTAACCTCAGCTATCAGGATAGAATGCTCTACTCAGGCTCTACTTCTATCAGCTAACAAGAACTCTAGTGCTCGTAATCTGTCATCGCCTATTTCGTAGTTTTATGTTGTTAATGTTTGCTCGTTGTTGTTTGCTTGGTGTCAATGTCAGCTATCAGGAGGGATTTTTTTTTATTTATTTATTTATTTTAACAAAACACATTACAGATGACAACTATACATTAAAAGTAAAAACAATATAAAATTATGGCCTTAAACTAAGTTGACCTCCATCGAGATGTGTCACAATGTTAATGCTCTATTCAGACTCTGCTTCTATGTATGTTTAATGTAATCGCACAGTGATAGAGTGAGTAATCTCTCAATTGGTCTAAGCCCACCTTCAGACGAAGAATTCTTTTCGGTTCATATAGTAACGATGATTTATGACTACCTTTCTCTTAGGTTTGCATGGAATTCATTAACGGATTGTTGTCATACATTCTGACGTGTGTTTTAATAATAATACATGGAAAAGTTGGAAGGTAAGTGTGAAGGAAATGGAGTAGTCAAACACCAGACAGAGACCCCGCAAACACCCTGTATACAATTTCTATTAATATATGAAAGTTTTGCGAGCTTTCGTTCAACCAACACAGCTTAATTGTGCATCGGTTGAAAGTGTGATGGTTGTAAGCGACATTTTTTCTTCTTTTTTTCAATTTCAGTGAAGATTAGAAATGTCGGAACTAAAATTCTAAATTCTGTTAAAAAAATTCGGACTGGAATATATTGAGTTACTTTGAATGTTAATAATTATTTTCTCAGTCTTTTTTAAGGAAATTCAGATTGGCTTCGCATTATGAACCCATTGGCTTTATACGGACTTGTCCCTAATATTTTGGACGTATGCCAATTCTATCTATGAAAAAAAGTAACCAAGAACTCCAAAGATAATAATAATAATTATTGGTTCTGAAAAGTTTTATTTTTAATTTGCTTTTTTACTGCGTGGTTCGTTGGCACAATGTCTTATCTTTGTTAATGAGAGCTTGCGCGTCGAATTCAGGCTTAAGTTTGGCGGCATATAAGATTTTTTCAACAATTTGAAAATGTCGATTACTTTAATATAGAGAATTAATGGAGATTTTCATTTGAACACCTACATAAATGGCGAACTGTCACATTATCATGCCACCCGTGTTATTCATTAAAATAATAAAAAAACAATACAAGCCCTGTTAAGGCTTTTACAAGCCTTGTCAACAGGTTTTTTTTTTACAATATTTTACACAGAAACAGTGCAACAAATGAGCGGAACCCGTTAAGTCATTTAAATGACTTGTCAACAGGCACCGCTCACTTCCACCCTCAGTTTACCGCATCATAATATCCACTTACATTATCTATTTAATACTAATTATACTATGGTTTGGTTAAACATACATATTTTTATTTTTACACAGCCAATCCCTTAGCTACAATATCAATTTTCCAATTTTTTTTTACATTTATTTATTTTAATTGGCAATGAGTTAAACATTTACGGAACTAAGCACTCTAGAGTGCTATCACCATACTTGTTGTTAGTTTTTGGTACTTTTAATCCTTCATTTTTAGTAAACCTTGTGTTATGTGCATGTATTAATCTTTTTTTAAATTTATTGTCTGAAAAGTTCTCCATACCCAATTTGTAATAAAAAAAATAGCCCTACAATAATTAGCATATAACAGTCAGCAACTTCAATTCCCCAAAATATTTGTACGTGTCAAAATGTCTACGAGGTCCTGGTACATAGTCAGAAATCAATCTGATTATTGAATTTTGCTTGTGCTGAACTTTCTTTAGGTTTGTTTGTGTCGTCTTACCCCAGACAGACAAACCGTATCTAATCACTGACTCTGCCAAGGATCTGTGTATGATTTTAAGAATAGACTTTGGAACAAAAAATTGAATTCTATTCAACCTACCCAGAATGCATACATTTTTAACTTGAATGTCCCATTTAAAAAAGTTATCAATATCAATACCCAGGTACCTATGTATATTCCCCAACTAACTCAATGGCACTGCAATCACAAATGTTCTCAACATTTCGATGTACGCACAGCATATTATGAGACTTAATTTTTGGATTACTGTCCACAACTGTGTGTGGGGTTCTAATGTGCATGAGTTTCGTTTTCTTTGCGTCATGCGACCATTTTAATTAACGTATTATAGTCCTCCTGTAAGTACTCACTAGCTATACTCTGATCAATATGTGACACCACCAATGCTGTGTCATCGGCGTATATAAAATGCTTTACATGTTTAAATATATTTTTAGCATGGAGACATATATTAAATACAGTGTAGGTCCCAAAATTGATCCTTGTGGAACACCCGCTTTTATAACATTTTTTTCACTCAGTTTATCACCTATGCGAATCATGAAAGTTCTTTACATAATTATTACAAAATACAAAAATAATTTGATTGTTTGATTATCTTATAGATTACACATTATATACACATTTCATTATATTGCACGTCAAACATTACCAAATAAGTACAAAGAATTATTACGATGGAATTTTTCAATATTTGAAGTCAATATTGAAAATTGACTAATGTTGGATTTGGAACCATTGGGGCTTACGACCCTCGCCTTAGCGGCTGTTTTAGAATGATCATTCAATCTTCAATGTTAGCTTCAAATATTTAAAAATTCCATCATTTAAAAACAAATTAAAAAAATGTATGTAATTGTGGTATTAATATTATATTTAAGCGGTAAGGAAATTAATGATATTGGAATTTCACCGAACATTTGAAGATGAGGTCGTATTTTTTTTACTTCGTTACCGATTAAAAAAATATAATATTATGTCGCTTTCTTCCTGTCAACTTTTAATCAAACATAAATTTCTAAAAATGGTGAGAGAAATGGGGTAAAATTGATATCGTAAGCAATTACAGTCATTGTGACCCCGCAACTTGATCAAACTTTACCACCCGCCCTCCGACACAGTTGTCGCTCTGTGTACGGGGCCATTTATACCATTCTAACATGAAATATTATGTACCTAATTGATTTTATTTGTTAGCCCCCAACTTTATACTAGTTTCTACCCATATGGATGAATTTAAATTTTCATAGGGAGGCAAATTTCAACAGTTCTTTCTTACAAAAAATATGTTATTTACATAGGTATACAGGTGCTGACTCGTAAAACAGGTTTCCGGTTTTTTGTCTTGGATGAAACGAGTTTGTTTGGCTGTAATCAAATTGTCTAGAAAATATTAACGCCTGTAATGGGATGCAGCATGATATTCTATGTGTTGATTGTTATTTTTGTGTTGTACCTGTTGGTGTATGATTGCGAATAAATAAAATAAAAAATATACCTATGTATATATTATTCTTTAGTAATTTTTTTTCGTTCGTAATTTATAACATTAAACCAGTCATCAATAGTTAGTCATGAGTCCAAAAAATAGCATATTAACAAAAAAGCAAAAATAAAAAACTTACACTTAGAAATGAATATTTTTGTAACAAAAATGAAATTCTCTGTTCGACGAATAACTATTATTGTAGTCTACATTTTAAGTATGTACACGTATAATTAAGTATGTACTACATATTATATAAAGTTAAAAATATGTGTTTTTTTTTTTCATTATTTATTTTAATTATTGTTATATTCAATATTACTAATTGGTCTTTTTTTCTTGTTTCAGGTATGTACAATTCTGCTTTTTCTACCAAACAACCATCAGTATAAGGTATTACTGTAAAAAAAACATATAAATAACTTTTACTCTTGAAAAGAAAAACGGTCAAAATTATTTAAAATGCTGAAATCCCACCTGACATTAGAATGGTCCCTTTTTAACGATGAAAATTATTACGAAAATTATTTCGAGCTCAAAACTTTGAAAAAAGAGAACAAAATCGTCGATATCGTAATCATCGGATCATTTGGATCAGCTTTTAGGCAAAATTCTCCAATGAAAGTCCTGTCTCCTTAGGAATCGGATCTGATCAGTGTTTTTATTTTTTTTTTTTTTATTTTAAGTCAATGTTCCAAGTTTCAATTTCGTTTCAAAGATTCGACGAAAAGTCTTAATGATTCTCCACTACATACATAAAAATTCTAAATAGGTATTATTTTATCTATTTACTTACAGGATTAATATGTGAAGTTAAAACTGTCGTAATGATACGATTATAAAAAAAAAAAAAATAAATAACAAACACAAAAACAATCAGTATGTTACCATCACCAACCGGAAACCGGAAGTGTGTTGCCAAACCAAAAACGGTTGGCATGTCACGGGCAGTGTTACCACAAAAACTTTTTACACCTTTTGACGTAAATCGTGCGGACGGAGGAGTATGAAATTTGAAGTGACAAGTGCTAATATTTATTTTTAATGATGCATAAAAAATAGATTAAATCAATAAAACAACAATACAAACACTACTGGAATGTTATGTATTTCATACTCACACACACTTCGATGTATTTGACATTGACACAGACGCATATATTTTTTATATTATTTTTGGAGGGTTTGTGTATTTACGTAGTGAAAGTTCATTATTATGAATAATTAAATAACACACAGTTGCACTTTCACAAAATTTATATTGAATCTCGAGCGCTTTCGTCCAACTCCAACTCAACGTCCAGTCTCAACGTCCAACACAGACATTGTCAAGAGACTCCCGGAGTCTATGAGCAATGTTATGTCGGTGGAAGAAACGAAAGAAGTATGCTTGGATAGAAGAAAGTGGGGGTCCGTTCTCTTTGCCTTCCCATTACGGGACACGGCGTGATGGGTAAAAAAAATGTTTTTGACGTTTTTAAAAAAGCTTGATAATTGGGGAAAATCTTCAATTCGAACAAACATAATCCGCCAACCCATTTTATTTTTAAGCCGCAATTACGTGATTTTTTATGATATCATTATTTATTATTAACTAGCTGACCCATCGAACTTCGTCTCGCCTTCAATCAAAAGTCAATAAAATATTGCTGGGTAACATAACATAGCTAACATACATGACTACAATTTGTAAAAAAATCAAAAGTTATGTGGTAATTATGAATCAGTTATTTCAAAATCACCAAAACTCCCCCGTTCCATACTAACTTTAATATTATATTATTTCATACTATTTTCCATCCATTTTTAGATTTTTTAATAGTTGTTATAATAATATGTTATCCGTAGCGAAGAAGAATCTAATAAACTAAACACGATAAAAATCTGTTCAGCCGATCTCGAGTTATAAGTGTTCGCTTTAACACGACTTTTTTTAAATTATAGATGTGAACAAATTATAAAAAAGCTTGAAAAGTACCATCAAAAACGATATTTTTAATTTCAATCATTATTATACCACCATCTGTAGAAAAATAGGGAAAACATCAAAATATTAATCCACCAGACATCTCCCTATTTCCCTCAACAGATGTCGGTGGCGGTACCGATACCGAACCCGTTCCATACAAACTTTAATATTGTATTTTACATAAGTTCTTATCAATTTATTCAACTTTTTTTTTAAATGAATCTGTGCTCACTCAAAGTGAACACAAATACACTTTTGACATCTTTCACACTAAGCAAATGCTTGTGTCGTGAAAGTGGAAAATGGTCGGCACGGCCGGGATTTGAACCCACGACCTCCGCACGAAACAGTGCGAAAGCCGGCGTCGTAACCACTGGTCTACCAACCGTTATCCGGAGCGGAGAAGAATCCAATAAATCAAACATTGGAACAATCTGTTTAGCGGACCTCGAGTTATAAGTGTTCGCACTAACCCGACTTTAATTTATATTAGAGATGTTATCGATCCCACAAATTATTAGAATAAATTCGAAAATGAAATAAAAGTGTTTTTATTAGCTCTTTGATGGCCAAAATAGGGATTAAGTTACTGAAAAAACATAATTTCATTTAAAATATTAACGTACCTATATCTAGAATAGATAGATTCTTCAAACATGCGATTATTTTGTTATTCTCAGAAATATTGTCAATGTTTAAATTTTTATGTAGGTACCTAATATGTTTTTGTAAAAGCAACCTTGTTGCGTGGAATCAATAAATAAAAAAAAATTATAACCTAACAAAATCTCTGTAAGTTTACAAAATATTTGTAGAACATACCTAATAAATATATATTTCAAGTTAAAATAAATACCTACATTTCCAAAATTTTCTCGAATCGAAAATAGAATTCATATTTAAAAAAAAACTCGTTAAAAATAGAGAAAACATCGATGTTTCTATCCGATGCATCGGATAACATTGATGTATAGTTCCAATGCAACGCGCATCGATGTATTACTTTATCTAAATAGCCAACCGTACTTTGTACGTACCTACCTATATCTTTCTCTCAATATAAAGAAAAAACCTTAACATAATACCTGCTTAGAAAAAGAACGACAATTTTATGACGTTTTAATCAAAAACACAAACGATTCTTAGGTAGTTGTTTTACTCGATCTTGTTTTGACATATAAAAGTTGAAATGGGAGCAAAAAACGCAAAAACTAAAAACATTAATTAAAACAGAAATATAGTATCTAGAAAGCCCCTGTTTTCATCTAAACCATCCTTGGGTAACCCTCGACATCTCCATTTTTTTTCATCGAAATAACGGCTAGATTTTTATAGAGTAAGAAAGATTTCGTGGAATTTTAAATGGACCGCAAAGAAATCTCTAAAAATCTTTGTAGGCTCTTTTCTCGATACATTTAGTATGCATATAAAACGTTCTTCCATGCGATACGTCGATTGACGATCATCGTAGCAAATAGTTGTCCGCATTTTTAAGAATTATCAAACTAAAAGTATGCGTGTATATTCGAGCTAACCTCTTGTTAGTTTCCTCACCTAAAATTTACTCAGTGAAATTAGGCAAATTATTGCCATACTGAAGTGATAAAGTTTTCAAAAAAATATTTTCTTGATCATATCATATTGTTTTAATACGCAATTATCGAATATTGTGTACCTATCTTGATAAAGGTACCTATGTTTGTTTCGAAACTTAATGGTTGCTTACCTACGTAAATAAAATTGCGCTGTCAAGAAATTTATCACAGAAAGGAATAACCGTTCCATACAAAATGTATGGGTATTTTATTTTCTTAATATTTTTATTCCTTATCAATTTTTTAATAGCTAGTAGCCTATTCGAGACGGAGACAAATACAACAAATCAAAAACCATGAAAATCGGTCCAGCCGAAGTGCCCGTTAATATGTGCACAATGTGCACTGCGCACCCGTAAAGCATTACAAAATTAATTCGATAGAGTTAAGCTTATAAAATAATAACATTAAAATATTTCTGAAACATCCATATGTCGCCAGACGTCGCCAAAATTGGTCGGGGGGATAAAAGAAAATATTTAGGCGATATTTTTGTATTAAAGTAAGAAATAGTGCTCCTGTTAAAAACAAAAAATGAAAAGATATAAGTACCTACTACTTAAAAATTAGAAAGTCATTAAAATTAATATGACATTATAAATCCATTTTTCTAGAAATCTATGGTACATTGGAAGCAGAAGAAGAAGGTTGTGGCATTGGATCACTTATAAAAGCATATTATATTCATTTTTAGTTTATGTTTTTTCGTTTCCGCGTTTTTTTTTATATTGCTCACTTTGGCTTCTATCAAAATACTACAACCGAAACCGAAAAGCACCATGGACCTAAAAGGCGCTAGAAAATTCGCTAGAATATTTTGTCGCTAAATGAAAATGAAAAGTCGTTTTCCATGTCCAAAAGTCGCTAGATCTGGCGACAAATTCGCCAAGTTGGCAACACTGCCGATAATATTGTTGACTTTTTATGATAACGTTCGAATCGGAGGAGTAAGTGGGATGGGCTACTGTAAGAGCGTATGCGAGAATGAGAGGGAACTACCCGCGATGTCGTCGGCGCGTCCCAGGTAACCTTTCCATACAAACTCAAATGTTATATTTTACATCACTTCTCAACCATTTTTTTAACTTTTTATTAGTTATTCTGTTATCCGGAGTGGAGAAGAATCCAATAAATCAAACATCAGAAGAATCTGTTGAGCCAATCTCGAGTTATAAGTGTTCGCACTAACCCCACTTTCATTTATATAGTAGATATTATTGTTGTTTTTTGAACTTTGTATAGGTACATAAAAAAACATACATAAATAGTATAAGTTTAAATCGCCCGCAGTTAAATTCAAACAAATTAATCGCGATTTTATGCAAAACTGGATATGAAAATTTCATATAATTTCAAATTATTTTTTTTTCACAGGATGAGGTTTAAAGTTATATCCTGTAAAGCCCGTGCAATGTTGTATTTTTACGGTAGAAGCAGTTTTTTATTTCCTGCTATATTAAATATTATAATTTTGAAAAATTTCCATGGGTTAATGAACATGAACGAAATTTCCATGAAATGGATTATTACATTTGCAATTTCAAATTATCAAAGTATAATAACTAAAATCAAATATTATTATAATGATTGATTAAGTTCGTACGTAACTCGTTGGCACAATCTAACAAACGGGATATTTTTTTCATAATTTCGTCCGTAGTTCGATATTATATCGACGAAAAATGACACTTGATCAGGCATTCCTAAAAACAATGGGGAGAAATGTCAAATTTTCTGCAGTTCTAATGTTCGGATTTCTTGGATAACTAGCTTTCCCGACAGACGTTGTCCTGTGATCCTAACAATGAATATGAAATTCGAATTTGTATAATGATATTATTATCTAAGCTTATTACATTTTACCAATGTAATTCAGATCGATACATCTGTTTCAAACCATATATTTTCCATCGACATTCTGGCAATAGCACAAACTATCAAACAACTGACAGATAGTTCCTGTCAAAATTTTAAAATTGGAATAAAAATTATATAGTAAAAAGTACTAATTTGGTTGCCTACGAAGAGTTTTCTTTAAATTTCTAAGTTTAGTATCCACGCAACTTTCTTAATTCTTTTTTAATTAGCGAAATCCGTCCAGCCGTTTAGGCGTGATGCGATAACATCGGAAAATAGCTCTCCATCTTTTATAACATAAGATGAAACAGTTTAGGAGCTTTTTCTATGCCTATAGTCTGACAGGTTCTGCTGCTCAAAATCATCTTATAATATATATAAAAGAAAGTCGGGTTAGTGCGAACACATATAACTCGAGATCGGCTTTACATATTTTCTTCCTATGTTTTATTCATTGTATTCTTCTCCGCTCCGGATAACAGAATACCTAACTAATAAAAAGTTGAAAATTGGATAAGAGATAGACATAAAAAAAAAAGTTTAAAGTTAGTATGGAACGGATCTCCTGCGACGCGCCAACGCCATCTATGAAAAAAACGATAACAACAAAATTATTGTTTATGCTGCACCCGATGATAGTTACGTATTATTCTCACATATGTTATTGCCGCTCTTACAGTTAGTAGCCCATCCCACTTACTCCACCGTTTCGAGCGTTTTAGAACATTTTCATACAAAATCATCGGGTACTTACATTCAAAATAAACGTGCACACGCAGCATCGGTAGGCATTTCATTGGCGAGGTAGAATATGTGCGGTTTAAATTAATTAATTAATTTAATTGTATTGTGTTATGCTTGTGGATGAAAATAAAATGAATTATTATTGATAGTTTATCTTCAGTCACGTGACTGTTAGATATAGGAACCAATTTTCGATTCTGCGCAACCGCAAAAGTTCTCTAATAATATTTGTACTCGGTGGTCCCGAACTCTTCGTCATTCTCCTTCCTTCCACTCTTTCTCCAAGACGACACCTGGCGTCAACAACTAATCGCATTACCTTCTCTATTACTCAACACCACGGCAAAGACAAGACAAGCGAAGGTAAGAATAATAAACGGGAGTCGTCCCAAGACGCTGATCCATCAACCGGCTCCATACATCAAATATTAAGCCAACTCCTCGGCAAGTCTTCCAGTAACGATGACAGATGATCTTTCTCCTTCTCATTTAGGCTGCAGCGGGGCCTTCTGTCTTTAGGGGCCACCTGCCTTCTCAACAACTTGCTATTTTATTATGTTGGTCACAAAAATTGAGGTTATTTTATGAATTACTTTTTTAGCATTTTTAGAATGAACCGTGTGATTTTCCCGACTTTTGAAGCCTTGTGGTGTTTAGGTGCTATATTCTGATCAAGAAGTTCCGGGTTCTACCCGGGTTTGGACCGTCTCAGATAGGACGGTTGATTAGCAAAAAAAATCTCATCCGATGAATTCCACCCACTATTATTATAACAACTAGTGGTAATAAGTTATTTATATTATAAAATTATTAAGATTCCATTATCGAAGACTGAGCGAGCGCTATTTCAAAATATTCTTTTAAAAACCATGGCATGGAGAGGGCAAATCAAATTTGAAATGTCGATATGTACAACGTTTTTTAATATGCGTCTATGTCAATGTCAAATACATCGAGGTGTGTATGAGTATCAAATACATAACATTACAGTACATAGTTTAAGAAATTTAATAAAAAATCTGGGTTACAATGTTTTGAAATTCAATGGTTAATAATAGTTGTGCAGTTACGGAATTTTTCACAGATGGCGTTGTTGTCAATAAATCAGTTCCATACTAACTTTAATATAAATTGTATATTATTTGCCATCCATTTTTCGAATTTTAATAATTATTATTCTGTTATCCGGAGCGGAGAAGAATCCAATAAATCAAGCATCATAAAAATCCGTTCAGCCGATCTCCAGTAATAAATGTTCGCACTAGCCCAACTTTCATTTATTATAGGTTTCCGTTTTTTTTTTATAATTATATAATGCTTTTTGTCGAGCTTCCATTCAGTCCAAAACCTACAAAATATATGAGTTTTTAATCTGTCGTTTGTCAAGAAAAAGAAGAAGAAAATTTTATTTTAAACAATCAGAGAGTTAGTTGTTCTTCTTTAAGGTACTTCATCCCACCCCAAATGGTGTTTTAGAAACCATCGTCCCCTATAATACCTTTTAAAATTTGTAAAGGCATTGAGAAAATATAAAGTAATCAATAATTTCTGTGCCCCGTCTTTTAACGTTGACACTGCACTTTTATTCATTACAAAATTTATTGAATTATCTTAAAAAGGGGAGCGCTGAACATTTAAGATTGAATTAATCCAATCGTGATAATTATTTTAAATCTAAATTATGTCTTAATAATATAAACGGATATTGTGAAATAAATCAAATTTAAAATTGCTTGCTTCGTATATTTATAAGGATGCTGCTTTATATTATAATACCCAATAAAAGATATTTCTATAAAATTATGCTTTTTTAGTAGGTATTGAAAAGCGGGCGGTGAGGGAAATCCTGGGCTTACATCAAACAGATTCTAGTAAAAATGCTTTTAAATCCTTATACCTGCACTACACAACTCGCGAAGTTCCTCGACGAAGTATTCGGGAAAGTTGACAGAAGTCCGAAGTACGTCGCCACACACACGTTCTACTTCGCGAGGAACTCAGTTGTCCGCCAGCGCTCGTACGCAACGCGTCATGGATAGTGTTCAAGTGGCACCAAAAACCGACAACAAACGGAGATCGCCCGAGGCGAGCCGAAGTTGGACGAAGTAAAGTGAAGTGCCTCTCCACACTATCGTATTCACCTTTCTTCGATCAACTTCGCGAGTAGTGTAGTGCAGGTATAGAGATACTCACACTGACGGGAGCATACATCTGGGAATGCTTAATATGTACATTGTACATGCCAGGAGGAATCTGACCGTTCTTCCTATAAATTCTGATCTCCATCATCCATTTTTGTTGTTAAAATAATGATAATATACAATAACTAGACATGACTAAGACTGTACTTTAAACACAAAAAAAAAATTTCAATTCTTTATATGAGTACAAAATTTGTATAAAACAATATAAAAAATCAAAACATTTAGAAGAAAATGATGCAATGATAATCTGCTGAGTATAAAATTCTATCAAATCCATCAAACAAAACACTTTTTACACCCCACTTTGGGACATAGGGAGGCAACAAGAGCTCTCTATTGCGCTCGATCTTACGTAATGTTAATCACCTCACCCTGCCTCAAAAGGTATTCTTGTTACGCTTTTAGAATCTTCAAATTCGAGACTCTCAGCTTAAAAAAAAATAAGAAAACGAGTTTGTAAAATTATGATGAAAAAATCAAAAGCCTTTTCAAAGTCGTGAAATATCTACCGACTCTCCTTTATCTATTTTACTTGCATCCTATGTTAGCTTTATTTTTCTCTTTTATATACTCCCCGTCTCTCTTTCCATCACTGTTGCCCAATTATGAAAACACTAACAAGTTCATAATCTTAACAAAAAAAAAACATTTTATAAAAAAATTGAATAATGCACCCTGTACTCGCTCACTTCCGGCGCTCCGCGAACCTCGTTAAATTCGAAAATAGAACGAAATTTAAAAATAGAATTTGGAACGTAATTCGATGCTTTTGTTGGTGTTTTGGTTTTATGATTTTTCTCAAATGAATTGTTTGTAGGTAGTGTGATGGGATCCCCCAATCGAAAGCTATTACTAACTCGATTTCCTCTAAACTAAACTACCTAACCTCGGAACTACGCCTACTCTAGCTAAATAAACGTTTAACAAAACCGTGTAAACCGAGCCGACTGAAAGAACGCATCAATGTACCTATATAGTAGGTAGATGATTCTAAGATGAAGACTTACGAACCCAAAATGAAGGGGTTAACAACCTTCATGATACGCACCTGAAATCACGGTTAAGGAAATCGTATGTGGTTTCAAGAAGACTTTCTGATCTCTACGTGGAATCTAATGGCCATTATGATATTGTGATCGTCTAGTAACCTAAATTTAAGGACCCAATACGTTGTGTACGAAATTAATTATAACAATCATTCAACTATATAAACCTGTAAACATTTGATCAGCCCTAAAATAAAGGTGATAATAGAACACATTTATATAACCATCAAATCGCAGGATGCTCCACCATTTGTGATGTTAGTAATAATGAAATGGAAGATGTCCTACCTTAAATCCTCAGTTCTGTGAAATGACATGAGAAGTATTCAAAACAAGATGAAACAAAATATTCGACAATTTATAACATGATTGAAAGTTTTCACAAATGGTGGTCGTCGATAACTGAAATGTTAGTAGATAAGCATGCAATCAACCCTAGCCTACCATGATATCATAAAACTTTACCAACCCCCCCCCCCCTGAAATCAAGATAGAACCATTACGGGCTTACGACCGTCTTCTACTTGGTTTCGAAGGCTGGCTTATGCGCGCTTTATGTTAACAACGTTCGCCATTACACTTTCGCAGTGAATGGTTCTTCTTGATAAAACACAAAGCCCTCCCCAAACTAAGCAAACTAATTAAATAAAATAATAAAATAAAGTAAGACTTATCAATGATCCAGAGTTGCTATTTCTTTCTTGAATACACTGATTCTATGTTTTAAAAGATTCTAATTCAAATCGGTTCCCAGATAACACTTAATTATGTAAAATACTAATTAAAAATGCAACACTGAATTTAAATTTATGCTTGAATCTAAAAGGATTTTACTACAAATAGATTTCACCACCCAGGAGCACACAAAATTAATATGTTATAAAATGTTCAATAAAATAATCAATAAAAATCACTAACTGAAAGCAGGGCTATCCAAAGGATTTCGTACGAGAACGAGCCCCCTACATCCCCGTCGACGATGCAAACCGAACTGTACCGAGATGAACTCAGGCGCATAATTTATCTAATACAAAATCCTTCATATCCCATCTACAGTCAATGTTTTATGACTCTATCCAAAAGCGTTCCAAACAATCAAGATTATATGTGAAGTGTTCGAATCATTTCTCCACATATAAATTGGAAGACTTCGATCCCTAATTAAGTAAAACATGTCACTACTAATATTAGACTAACATAAAATAGTATTTAAGTTTATAAAATAAACTACAATATTTCAATAAAATGAATGGCCATGACAATCCTCCCCTTGAAAGAACAATCATGGGCTTGCTAAAGATTCATGATTTTCTTTCACAAACTCAAAAAAATAAAATTATCAATTCGAAAATGAATACCAATTTATGACACCCCAGTATGACCCTGGCTTATTTGCACCTACCATGTGAGCCTTTCTCAAAATGCTATGGATGTAAGTTCTTAATCATACAAGTACCTACCCCCTTCGCAATCATCCCATCCCTCTACACTCATTCTAAACGCCTGCCATACTAATCAACCATTTGGTATAACTACAGTCGAAGTCCCTTCTATGAATAGTCAATGTAAAATATGTTAGTGCCAGGTCCGTATCCAGTACCTAATGTTATTTGTATCGTGAAGGAATTTAAATTTTTGTAGAAAGAATTATTTTCTGAATCATTTTGTTGACTTGATTTTAGAATTGTATAAAATATAGGTATATATATATTTTTTCATGCTATATAGCAGCCCCCTCGTCCCGCTGCTTTTAGATCTCGACCGGCCTGTTCGGATGTCGAGTCCCTCATGCGATTAGACTAACCTTCAACGCGCACGCGAAATATATAAACTAAGATACGAGTACAAAGCATGCTTAAATACATAAACTAAGGTTTTACAATAGGCATTGAATCAATCACCCCCGAAACCGACCCAAATATGGTCACAACTTTAACCACACCTCGGTCGCCCTCTCATAATGACAGATTCAATTTATGGTGTTAAGCAATGACCCATATTAGGACCTTAGCGGCGATGACACAAGGGATTGTCCTTCGAGCCTTTCCTAGGATCATATACGAAGAATGGAACTTTCCCCCAGACAAAGTTTGAGGCAAGGACTGGAGTTGTTAAAAATATGTAAAATATTTTGTATATAATAAATTCATGCATTATTGTAAAATAAATCATAATAAATACAAGGTTGTGAATCATTTTCGCCTTAAGTTACGAAAAGAAAGGAAGAGGAGTTTGTTAAGATACAATAAAATAATGATAAATACATAAATACGATAATTCATGCAAGGCGTCGTTAGTAAACTACCGGGTGTCGAGCCCCTCATGCGATTAGGCTAAACTTTAACGCGAAATATAATAAACTAAGATACGTGTACAAAGCATGCTTAAATACATAAACTAAGGTTTTACAATAGGCATTGAATCAATCACCCCCGAAACCGACCCAAATATGGTCACAACTTAAACCACACCTCGGTCGCCCTCTCATAATGACAGATTCAATTTATGGTGTTAAGCAATGACCCATATTAGGACCTTAGCGGCGATGACACAAGGGATTGTCCTTCGAGCCTTTCCTAGGATCATATACGAAGAATGGAACTTTCCCCCAGACAAAGTTTGAGGCAAGGACTGGAGTTGTTAAAAATATGTATAATATTTTGTATATAATAAATTCATGCAATATTGTAAAATAAATCATAATAAATACAAGGTTGTGAGTCATTTTCGCCTTAAGTTACGAAAAGAAAGGAAGAGGAGTTTGTTAAGATACAATAAAATAATGATAAATACATAAATACGATAAATAATGCAATGGAGTCGTTAGTAAACAACAATAGTCAACACATTTTATAAATTATTGAAATATTAAAAGCTTGATAAAGTATTCAGTTCCTTCACAATACAGAATAATGAAAATTTATAAAGATAGATAAGTACCTAATTTTAAATTTAAGGCCTGGCTGAATTTGGTCCTGCTTAATAGTCTGGTAACTAAAACTTTGAACTTACTTAATTTAATCGAATTGAGAATGATTATCTTAAAATAACTAAAACTTAAATTATGTAGTCCTGAATTCTTTAACCAGAGACACAGATCACAATTCATTCACCCAAACTCATACTAAATTATAATAAAATATAAAAAAAAATAATTTAATAAATATAAAGCTTCCTAAATACGGCTCTGTCGACTAAGATTATAGAAACAAACCAAAGTCACAATTACGGCTCAAATCCTGAAGTAGGTACCTCACCAATCCGAGGTAAAGCTCGACCGAACACTCAATAATAAAATACTGTAGTGACATATAGTGCTTGACAAAAAAAAACACCATAATAAACAAAAACAAAAATATACCTATATCAAATACAAACAGACAAAAATTATCTCTCTCAACCATAAGATACCCTAGGACCTAGAAGACACACTTAACATTTCATAAATTTAATAATAATACTATTTTTTCTATATTTTTTGGGCTTACTATAAAACAGTTTCCCAACACTTTTATGTTTTGGAAAAATTAAGTTTTAAGTTTGGTCTGATGATGGCTGGTAGCCGAAACCGGTAACCAAAGAAATAAATATATAAATAAAAAACAGTTAAAAAATAGTTAATTTTTCCAAAACATAAAAATGTTAATAATAATATTTCACAGTTCAATAATGAAAGCCCATAGTAAAAAAATCGAAAAACACAGTGAGACCTAAAACATTATTATTATTATTGAACCCTGAAATACCATCTATCCACCTAATACAAATATGATGACGACCGCGGACAAAGAGAAAGTACTTATTGCAACTGCAAAGAAACAACGATTCTATTAGAAAGATGAATAGAAATACCTATAATATGTATTCCTATATATTTTAGAAATTTTGAAGAAATATTATGAAAGACCTTTCCAAGGAATGAAGTGTTTGAAGAAGAAATATACCTACTTATTAAAGTCGGACAGAACTAATTATTATAAAGTATCTTCACACAGAACAGCCTACTCTTTTGGAATATTAAACTGTACCAAGCAGAAAAGAATACGACCTTTAACTTCAGTCCCAAATATTTATAAGCAATGATAAATCATAGAAAACACATACCTTGCAAAAGCACCAAGTATCTCTTTTACAAAAAATAATGAATCTGGGTTCACACAAAGTGAACAAAAAAAAAACATGACACCCCACTGACCAGAATTGGTGTAAAAGGAGAAAAGAAAAAAAAATGTCGGCATCGGGAATCGAACCCACGACCAGCATAATATGATACGACCTCCTGAGCGGATACCAACCATATTTAATCTAAAATTCTAATAACTTACAATTCATATTCCATCATACCTTGCAAAAACTCTTATGTATAAACAAAACCGACCAAAGTCCACTTTATAATATGCCCATCATTCACCCTTACAACTCTTTTTCTCAATATTACTACAAACCAACCCACTCGGTCAAAAAGTACCTAACCATAATAATCGAGAACGTTAAAAGTTATTTTAACAAAACAAAATAGACTTATTAACCTGATCTATATTTAATTTCAACACTCTCCAATAAAATAGCCGGCGAGACTTAACGCTTGAAGCATTCTCTACCAGTCTGCCGGTCCCATCCAAACTAAGACAGGATTCAAACCCCGAATTGAAATTTCAAAATATAGAAAAAAAAAAAACCCTTAGAGAGTTTCTGATCACGACCGGGAATCGAACCCGAGAGCTTCTGATCAGAAGTCGGAAGTCAGCGTCTTTGCCACTGAACCACCATGTTCGTTAACAAAATAATTATATTGCTATTATTACAAGAAATAAAAACTACGTGACACCCAAGTAACAGCTGAATTAGTTAAATATTAACAGAGCTTTAGAAATGCATTAAAACAGTATAATATCAAACCTCAACATACAAAACTCTAGGTACCTACATTCAATTCAACAAAAAAAAAATGTGACTTTATTTTATTATTATTTCTGACAAACTAGTAATATTTAACATCTTGACTCTGGTGCACACACAAATAAATTAATATCCCTACCTACTCTAAAGAAACCACTTCACAGTTCACGCATTCCTGAAATGTGACCATAAATCTCCATCTTTATTAGTCTCCATTCCTAACACAAAACTTTCCAAAGACAACCTCTAGGACCAAACAAAAATAATACCAGAAAAAACATCGATCTAGGTACCACCTGAAGAACAGCGAAGAAAAATACAGGATACACACGAACA
This sequence comes from Mystacides longicornis, assembly GCA_963576905.1. Classification (NCBI taxonomy): domain Eukaryota; kingdom Metazoa; phylum Arthropoda; class Insecta; order Trichoptera; family Leptoceridae; genus Mystacides; species Mystacides longicornis. The sequence continues at coordinate 1,944,059 of OY756439.1, read as the reverse complement.
CACAACCGTGTCTCGTCTTGCAGAAAATTAAAATAATATAAATATGTTAGTCGGATGATATTATCAATTAATTGATGTCTTCCAATCAACCGACTTTGTCTCCAAATACAATAGAAAGAAAAGTACCTAAAGCTAAACTACCCTAAAATACCTAATGATTTTATAAATATATCCCTTTCCTAACAAGTTATGAGTTAAACCGGTAGAACTTATCGCCTGAGGCAATTTTCTCTAGTCACCCGGTTTCGTCTAATCTGAAACAATGCAACCATGGTCAGGAAATTCGTGTGAAACGAAAGGATCTGACAGAGAGAAGAAAAAAAAATAAAAAATAGAAGTCGAAAATGTGAGCCGACCAGGAATCGAACCCGGGACCCCAAAATGAGAATAAATATATTCGAATTAAAATATTGCCCTTCCCGAAACAGTACCTAACAAACTTACATATAATTTGATTCCAATTACCCTACACACTACCAAACAATTACCACAAACCAAAAGCAAAAGAATTTCTTAAACAGTAAAACTGTTCAGAAGATCACATCCTTACGAAAAAGAACGCCCTGTATAAAACATGTGACCCTATTCAAGGTACCCACATTCAGAATGTATGTAATAATTCATGTGTATAGTGGATACATGTCGGATCCACTATACACATGTCGATGCCCCGAAATGTCAAGTGGCTTACCCAAAAGTACGGACAAACCCTGATCATTTCACACCTACAGACACTTAATACATTTGGAGAGCCAAACAATATAAATATTATTTGTCTCTCACAAACAACCAAAGAATATTATTGAAAATTTAACCTGAACTATTTAAAACAAAACACCTAAACTTACCTCATCATTCACGCTTATTTTTCGACATCGCACATTCGAAATTCTTTCATTAACACATTTCCTTGCTGAACAAAATATCAAATAAAACCCTGCATTCTCTAGAAAATAATTTACTTCAATCCTACAAAATTACCAAAAGAGACCTCCCCTCGAGGTTAACAAAATATTTAATATTATTATTAAATCCAAAACAACAGCAACAAAAATCCTAAAATACCTAAGTAAAACAAGACCTCCCCTCGACGTTAACAAAATATTAAATATTATCATTAAATCCAAAACAACAGCAACAAAAATCCTAAAATACCTAAGTAAAACAAGACCTCCCCTCGACGTTAACAAAATATTTAATATTATTATTAAATCCAAAACAACAGCAACAAAATATATACAAGGAAGAAAAAAAATCATAAAATCCCTAAATAAAAGAGACCTCCCCTACTCTTTAAGATTAATGTTATACAGTTTAATAAGACAAACTTACAATCTAATTCTAACTCTTGAAACTAACAACTTCTTCTAATAACTGACTAGAACTTTAAACCATTTATTCAACCAACCATAGAATTTTTTCTACCTCCCCTGCTCTGCTAATCAAATTTCTGACCAAAATTTCCTGAACCTCCCCTAGATGACAACTCCATAATAACGATAAACAAGAGAAAGAAAAGAAAAAAAACGTAGTAAATCAGGTTTGTCTTTACAGGGGTAAAGACAAGAATCCTACGGTCACGAGGCACCATTCTGTGATGGGATCCCCCAATCGAAAGCTATTACTAACTCGATTTCCTCTAAACTAAACTACCTAACCTCGGAACTACGCCTACTCTAGCTAAATAAACGTTTAACAAAACCGTGTAAACCGAGCCGACTGAAAGAACGCATCAATGTACCTATATAGTAGGTAGATGATTCTAAGATGAAGACTTACGAACCCAAAATGAAGGGGTTAACAACCTTCATGATACGCACCTGAAATCACGGTTAAGGAAATCGTATGTGGTTTCAAGAAGACTTTCTGATCTCTACGTGGAATCTAATGGCCATTATGATATTGTGATCGTCTAGTAACCTAAATTTAAGGACCCAATACGTTGTGTACGAAATTAATTATAACAATCATTCAACTATATAAACCTGTAAACATTTGATCAGCCCTAAAATAAAGGTGATAATAGAACACATTTATATAACCATCAAATCGCAGGATGCTCCACCATTTGTGATGTTAGTAATAATGAAATGGAAGATGTCCTACCTTAAATCCTCAGTTCTGTGAAATGACATGAGAAGTATTCAAAACAAGATGAAACAAAATATTCGACAATTTATAACATGATTGAAAGTTTTCACAAATGGTGGTCGTCGATAACTGAAATGTTAGTAGATAAGCATGCAATCAACCCTAGCCTACCATGATATCATAAAACTTTACCAACCCCCCCCCCCCCTGAAATCAAGATAGAACCATTACGGGCTTACGACCGTCTTCTACTTGGTTTCGAAGGCTGGCTTATGCGCGCTTTATGTTAACAACGTTCGCCATTACACTTTCGCAGTGAATGGTTCTTCTTGATAAAACACAAAGCCCTCCCCAAACTAAGCAAACTAATTAAATAAAATAATAAAATAAAGTAAGACTTATCAATGATCCAGAGTTGCTATTTCTTTCTTGAATACACTGATTCTATGTTTTAAAAGATTCTAATTCAAATCGGTTCCCAGATAACACTTAATTATGTAAAATACTAATTAAAAATGCAACACTGAATTTAAATTTATGCTTGAATCTAAAAGGATTTTACTACAAATAGATTTCACCACCCAGGAGCACACAAAATTAATATGTTATAAAATGTTCAATAAAATAATCAATAAAAATCACTAACTGAAAGCAGGGCTATCCAAAGGATTTCGTACGAGAACGAGCCCCCTACATCCCCGTCGACGATGCAAACCGAACTGTACCGAGATGAACTCAGGCGCATAATTTATCTAATACAAAATCCTTCATATCCCATCTACAGTCAATGTTTTATGACTCTATCCAAAAGCGTTCCAAACAATCAAGATTATATGTGAAGTGTTCGAATCATTTCTCCACATATAAATTGGAAGACTTCGATCCCTAATTAAGTAAAACATGTCACTACTAATATTAGACTAACATAAAATAGTATTTAAGTTTATAAAATAAACTACAATATTTCAATAAAATGAATGGCCATGACAGTAGGTATAATGTTCTTTTCCTGTTTTTTTCTGCATAACGAAATTTTAAAAAAAAGTTGATATTACAACGTTCAGATAGCTTCGTATTGTTGAATCCCAAACATTTTTTTACATGAAACATAGAAAAAAAATCGCTTCGAATCAAAATTCCAAAGTTCGTTTGTTTTGAATTTTAAACATCAATATACGGCGGACTCTAATACATACACGAAATATCTCAGGGAGAATACCATGCGTATTTATGTAGTTGACTGGCCGTCACCCTTGCAATTGTCTTCGTTCGATAAAATACCTACTATTTCTCTATATTATTCATTTTATATACAAATTCTACAGTATGTTATTGCTATCTCGCTATGAACAATCATTTAAAACAACAAGATGGAAAGAGACAGACGATTGAAAAAGAAACCGTTCAAATAAATTTGACTCCGCCCAGAGTAAATAATACGTTCGTTTTCGCATAGAAAGCGCATAGCTCGATCATTTTTTTTCTAACTAAAACTATCTGCAGTGATGTTTTGACGTTGTCACTACTTTCTCACCCCCTCAACGCATCTTTACCTCCGTATCTCGTAAACAAAAATTTGACATAATTTTTTGGAAATTTTGTACCGTAACAAATTCGTAGTACATTTTGATACGACAGTGTTTTGTAAGGATTAAAAAATTGATACCTTTCATAAATTTATCGCATATTATGAATTTGATACTTGAGTTGTAGATAATTTATTTTTTTATTTATTTATTTATCTAGGATACCGTCCTCCTACTTACAGGTGTCATGCGGTGTGACGATAAGACAGTTAATTTAATGGTCCAGATTCGAGTATCTGGGCCCCTGTCAGGTATCTCTACGACCGGTAGATTATTTATTTTTTTAAAAAACACGAAATCAATTTGTCATACGATACTTTTAAACGGGGCCGTCGTCAGTGATAAAAAAATTAAACGCTTCGCACCAGAGTTAAATATTATATTCATTTGTTTTTTTTTCGAGTATTACTAATACTTAGAAAAGATATACCTTTACAGTGTTATTTAAAATTTTAGTATAAAGTTATACAATGATTTATACCATGTTCTCAGAAAAATGTTAGTAAAAATCCAGGTATACCACAGATCTATGGTATAAACAATGGAATAAGCTTATAATATCCACGTTGTACCAAGGTTTTAGAAATTATACCAGGTTTTGTAATTCTATGGTTTAAACCAGTAATAAGGTGTTTTTTTTAATAACACTAATAGTGATTGAAACGTACGGAGCATGGGTGGAATTATTTCCGAAGCACTCCCATGGGACCAAAGTTGAAAAATCTAAGAAATTTGGAACCAATTCAAATTTAATTAAATAATTCAAAACGGTCTCAATTTTTTTTATAATATCAATTCGTCACTGACACCGCTCCTGATGGTTATATCGTTATAATGAATTCATTAACCTGTTTCGGTCACACCATTCGACATTATCATCAACATACTCAATGACTGACTATCAATTACTTTAAATAACAAATGCTTGCGACAATAATAAGAATCTTATTATTAATATTAGATTTCTTAATTTATCTTGGCCTAGGAATTTGTATAATCTACCTAAATTATGTACCCCCAATGAATACTCACGGATGTTTCTCAAAATCCAATTCTTTTGAGTTTTTAATCACAGCTTCTTAGGTTATACATTATGTAATTATTATTGTTGAAATTATTCTTGAAAATAGAGATTTTTGTTCGGAGTTTCGGAGCTTCCTTTAATTCTTTGAGCGTCATTACTCAAAATGCAGCTTCCCCTGTTACTTTATCCCTTGACTTGGCTTTCTAGAAAACGGAATCTATGTTACAAATAACTGTCATTTTGTGTGAACCACGCCTTTTAACACCTTGCTTAAACACGACTTTTATTACTCTTGGACGGTTGCTCGAACTCGTTAAGTAGTCTTAAGTAACTCTTTTAGCACTCACTCTTCTAGCATGATAATTGACTGCACATAATTAAATTAATAAATTTATGTTTTAACACCGTTGTATTATACTTTAACAACATGACCAAGATTTGGAAAGCGTCGGCGTTTAGCGTCGAGACGAAATGTAATTTGATGCGTGTGTGTTGCCCATTCTCCTGTATAGGTGTGAGTCCTGGCATCTGACCAAAGCCCAGGCACAAAAAGTATCTGCATTCGAAACGAAGTGCCTTAGTGGAATATTGGGTATAAGATGGTACCACCGCATCACGAACGACGCTATTCGTCGGCGCACCCAGCGTGAGCCCGTCACTTCTAGCATTATGTGGAGGAGATGGACTTGGCTGGGACATGTGTTAAGGATGTCGAATGACAGTTGGCCGAGGAGAGCGCTGTTTTTCCTCCCATCGAGGTCCCGAAGACGAGGAAGACCCTCTCACAGTGTGTTCCGCTCCTTCGAAGCAGAGCTGAGGGATTTGGACATGGTGTGGGAGGAGGTCATAAACATTGCACAAGATCGAGCGCAATGGAGAGCTCTTGTTGCCTCCCTATGCTCCCTATGGGGTGTAAAGGGGAGTATTGTTGTTGCATTATACTTACTCCCGAAAACTTTCCGGTTACGTTTGACTTTTTATATTTAGTAAATAAATTGAAAGATTATACACCTGTGAGGAATGCACATAAAAACTATTTCTATAGGCATTCAATTAAAACAATATCTTTGTTATGTTAGTAAGTCAGATGTAGTCTTCAATATACGGACCGTGTTCCATTAAAAAAATAATTAACTCAGCGTATTCCTCTTTTTATAGCAAAATTATAAAATTGTTATAGAAAATCGAAACTGTACTACTGTATTCATATGCACATTTTACTAGGTATTTATGTTTTATTGTTATTACGTTAAAGCCCCCCCCCCATTCACTATCTGTCGAATCGTCCAAGCGGAGTGAAATCATTCCAAAAAATGACAGCGAGTGGAAAAAACCAAATGGATGACGTGCTACGATGGATGACGTGATAAGGTGAGTCGGATATCCATCAGTCCAATATTCAATCGCGTCAAGCCATTCGTACAACACGCCAAACGGATGGTCGATAAGAAAACTCTAGTGGGCGTGGTCCAAATTGTTACGTCACTTAATTTTCAGTGTTGAATTCTGGGTCCAAATTATTTGTCTCACTTTGTCTTAATCCTTCCACCGGCATACACTTGTCGGTGTTTTAAATTTAATTGTAGCAAAATACGTGTATTGACGTTGTGAATTTGTTGAAATTACATTCGAAATTCGAACACGCATCACAAGCATACTCAGTACCAAAAAATACACGACACTAAAATTCCGTGAGACTAGATGAATTAAAATATTGAACACCTCTGCCCTGATATCTAATACTCTATTTCTCAATTGAGATTTTTTTTTATAATATATCTGAATTAATTAAATTAAGTAACTGATAAAATTGAATGAAGTATGTTTTTGCCCCTCAACGACAGTATTTAATTTCGTCGGGTTTTTTTTTACTGTTTTTTTTTTACTGTCAGATAAAATAAACCTGATGTTATCTATACCTAATAATATTGTGGTCATGTGATCACGCCATTTTTTTCTTTTTATTACTCATTATTGTGTCATAGTTGACGCTTGCACAATTCTGCCATATGTTGGATCGGAAAGTGATCAGAAAACGATGTGAAATATGTTCACAAAGTCTTAAACCATATTCACTACAGATATTTATGTAGTAACTTCCCACAAGCAAAAAATATATAAAATACAAAGTTTTTCTTAAAAGAATTTTTCATACTTAATACAAAATGGAGTAGTCATCCAATCTCGAAATATGTAAAAAAAAAAGTATAAAAAAATTGCTTTAGAATAAGAAGACTTACTTGATAAATATTTTGAAAATACATAATATTTGAGATAACACTTCAAAGTATGAACAGAGTATAAACCAATTTGAAATTTTCATTTCGATTTACAGCAAAAAAAAAACAAATTTTCGTTAGATCCATTTTTTTTTGTATTCTTGAAACTATCTTGAATATTTTGATTTTATATTAGGAATAGCTCAAAGAATTCTTCGTCCAATTTACAAATCCATCTCCTGGAAATGTTCGTGCTTAGATAAGTATGGGATTTGTTCTGGAAGAAAGTTCTTGGTTGTGGTAGCAAAACATAATAATATAATAAGCAAGCCCCACCAAATTGATAGGAAAATGAGCGAAAAAAAAAGTGTAAGCTCATAATTTTACCGAGAATATTTCCAAAAAAAATATATTCCGATACAGAAATCCCTTCTTGAACAAAATGTTTTCCATGAGAAAAAATATCGACAATACCTGATCGATTTTTATCTTTCATTACATTTTATTTTTTTTAAATGAGTCTGTGCTCACTCAAAGTGAACACAAATACACTCTTTGACTCTTTCACAGTAAGCTTGTGTCGTGAAAAAGGAAGATGGTCGGCACCTGGGATCGAACCCACGAAACAGTACGAAAGCCGGTGTTTTTACCGCTGGACTACCAACCACACTAACTGACCAAAAGGTGAAGCTACTCAAGCATTACAAGTTCTAGAATAGTTGTGGAAGGCTACAGAAACTTCTGATAACCTTTTCCAACCTAAAGTGCTAATTGGACAGGGAATGTTTTCAATTCACCAAAGCAATCAATTCTCATGGGGTTTTTTCACAAGGATTTTGATATTAATATGATCCTTCTTGATCAAATCTCCTTAACTAAATCACTTTCATTTTATTCGCCATGGTTTATTTGTTTATTTTCGAATTATTATATCTATCCCTGTTTCATGATCAGAATTCAAAAGTTAACAAAACATAATATAGCAGTAATAACGATACAGTAATGATTTAATAAAACAACAATAATTCTTCCTTTTTGAGCCCACTTTGGGGCAAAAGAAGGTAACAAGAGAAAAAAACACAGTTAAGTAAAGTTGTAAAAAAATATTTAAAATCGCAAAAACTGATAACGAAACTAATTTGGCAAATTAACAATAAGAAAAATAAAAAGATCGATGATAATTATTAGTAGATATCTATGTGTAACCTTTCTATCTATAATATAACACTTTTATCTCGAGATCGGCTGAACAGATTTTTACTATGCTTGGTCTTTCAGATTGTTCAAGATAATACAATAGTTATTAATATTTTGAAAAATGGATAGCAAATAATAAGAAAAATAATATTAAAGTTAGTAGGGAACAACACCATCAGTGAAAAATTCCACAATAACACAACGTTTATTTACTTGTCAACCATTGAGTAACAAAACATTGGTACACAGATTTTTGATAAAAGTTCTTTCGAGCGTTCAGAAATGTTATTTTATTTTACATTCAAACATATTTTTAACGTATTTTTGTATAAATTACAAATTCTAAATCAATATTTATGGTAAGGACTAGAGGACAACGTCTGTCAGGAAAGCTAGTAGCAAAATAAAATTAGTTGAAACAACAATAAATAGAGATACATACATAGATTCTCCCTTTAAGGCTCCCCGCACACCGCAAACCAGCCCGGAGGAGACCAATCCGCAGCATACCCGACCCGCACGAAACCGACCTCCTAGCTCGATCGAAGCAATCAAACCAAAAAGCCGGTCCCGGACAAATCAAGCCCGCCGCGAATCATACCCAAACCAACCAGCAATGCGAGGGCCTAAGCCCCACTCGGGAGCATAGGGAGGCATCAAGAGCTCACCATTGCGCTCGAAGGCGTCCGAGGCTCATTGTGCTTTTACTGACCAGTTGAGATTTAAGGACGTGAAGTGGACAACCTCACGGTCCCGATCTGATTTTTCGATTTCTTGGCTCTTACAGGATGCTCGAAAAACCAGCAAAAAGAGCAGAGGTGCTTTTCTTCGCCGGCAACCCCACGGCTGATAGAGATACAACAATAGAAAAAAGATATTAGTATATTGTCGTATAAATGTCATATTATAGAATTTAATAAAAATATATTGATATGTCCGGTTCAAATTTTTCGAGCAGGCATTGTATTAACAGAAGCCTATAATAATATAGAGTCGTTTTCATGTTCAATCCGAAATAGGTCCATCCCCCAGACAGACTTTATCAATGCCCTCCCAGGGAAACCAGGGCGGTATTTTACTAAAAGGTAACTTCACCTACATACCCTCTACCCTCAAGAAAAAAAACACTTTTTGGGTTTTTTACCCTCGCAAAATATTAGCAACCAATTTGATTAAATTAAGTCATTATTTAAGTTTCTCGCTTATGGCTTTTTTATAAAATTCAAATTATGCTATTAATTATTTATCTTTATACCTACTATTCGTACATAATTATCTTCATTTGATCAGTTTTCTGATATCAAAAATCGACTTATAAAGAGAGATTTGGCACACAAACTACAAACTAAAAATATTGACTGACCCGTCGAACTTCGACCTAACCTAGAAAAAGACAATAATTTTGACATATCACATGGCTAAAATCTACTTGAACGACATAATAACCGAATTAAATTTAGTTCATAATATTTTATTGCATTCTGTAATAATTATTGTTTATTCGGATGCGGGATTAAGTTCGACGGGTCATGAGTCTGTAATAAAAACAATAATTCCTCTATAGTTTCGTAATTAAAAAAAATCCAAGAGATGGCGGTGTAGTTGGAAATAAGTCACATATGAAACATGTCGCGTAGTTGTATGAATACTGTTGTATAAGAATTAATAGTCTCCATTAAAGCTAAATTTTACTGAATTGTTATGGTAAGATAATGGACAGAAAACAGTGGGCCTAGTTCGAGTTTCTTCTTCTTCTTCAATGGCACTACAGCCCAAATCGAGCCTTGGCCTCCTGCAACTTTCGCCTCCACAGCTCCCTTTCCCCAGCCGTCCCTCTCCAATTATTGTCGATCTGCAAGAGTTGCGCTGCATCTCTCTTCACGTCGTCCTCCCATCTCAGTCTGGGTCTGCCCACCCTCCTTCTCCCCCCTGGATGTCCTGTCACGATTATTTTTGGAACCCGCGATTCTGGCATTCTTTGCACGTGTCCAGCCCATCTCAATCTAAGAAGTTTTATATGCGTTGAGATGTTAGGGGCCTGAAAATATATTATAGTGTGCAATTCGTCATTGCGTCGTATGCGCCAAACTTCTCCATATTTTATGGGTCCACAAATCCGTCTGAGCCCTTTCAAACATGTCCAACATTTCAGCCGTCCTTACTGTCATTGTCACGAGTTTAATAAGAGCTTATTGCCCGTTAAAGCAAATAGTGTTCCTGCTTCAAAATGATCGAATCCTCTATCATTTTGTATGGAAATTCTTTCAATAATCGTTTTGATAATCGAAAACAAACTTCTAGGGGTTCAGGAGTCAGGAAGTCACAGATGTGGTTGAAAATATCGCCAGCAAAGAGTTAAGTTGGGCTGGTCATATCAGTGACAGAAGATGAACTAAAAAGTATTTTTATGGCGTCATAATCATTACTGGCTAACAGTTTTTAAGTAGTAGAATTAAGCAAACTAAGTTATAATAAAAACACAATTTAGTCGTAGAATAGCTTTATTTATTGATATTATAATATAAAAGTTATTTACACAAAAATTGAACCAATTACATATTTCTTCTAGAGTATACCTAAAAATAGTTTTTTTTTTTGAGTTAACGTTATACAAAAACCCTCCAGCGCATTAAAAGTTTGGGAACACAGAGATTCATTATATGCCCATATTATATCTCTTTGTTTATAATAATTTAAAAATAACGATATCAAACTGCCAGACATTGTCTAAATTATTTTGAAAACACGCAAGAATGCTTAACGTGGGGGAAAGTGGGGTAAACCGGATAGCGGGTAACCTTGCCCTTGACAATTTTGTTACTCAAACATTACATAATATTATGTAATGTTGCTAAATATTATTTTTAATGTCTTTTATTGATTTAATTGATAAATTGAATCGTTTATTTGCTTAAAGATTTCTTAATGATTTTTTTTTTTCAAAAAATATTTTTTTTTGGATAAAAATGTTTTACAAGAAAAATATCTTATGATTATTAATGTGTTTTATTGTAGTTTTGATTGAAACCCAATTAAGCGACATAAAAACTACATTTAATATTGAAAAATTGTAACCAAATAAAAATTATGAAAATGATCATACTTTAATCATTTTTTTTTTCAATTTATTAGGGAATAAAATTTTTAACGTGGAAAATATTTAAAACTGCAGAAAAATTTTCCCGATTTTTCCCCTTTATGAAAAAAAAACAATTTTTACCTCAAATTTTTCATTTATTTTTGCCCAAGTCACTGATTAAAAAATATTGTCTTCTTTTTACTTTAAAGATTTTAGTGTTTGCAAATTACAAACATAACGGAGCTTTCAAACAATCAAAAAATTCAATTTAATAGATTTTATTATAAGTGCCCAACCATAATGGAGATATAACAATTATACACAAACAACCACGCATGATATTTTGGCTGGTTACCCCATTAAATACAAATTCAGTACGGGTGTAAAATATCCCAATAATTTTCATTTTCAAATTCTATTTTTTCTCCCCATGACGATTTCTATTATCGTTTTCTCTCACATATTATTAAGATATGATATCCCACTTTGTACCACGCCGTACACATTTGCTTCCATATTCCCTCAATTTCCTTCTCTGCATCTACATTTTTTTCCTTTTTTCTTTTCATGTCATTGCCTCGGGGTTAAATTTCGATATCAAACATGTCTCACAGATTCCAAAACATTGGGCCAGAAAATTATTGCCATTGTGTTATTTTAAATATTTTTTTATAGTTAATGTGAACCGTCCTCTTGCCTTGACCGGTTTCGTAAGAATTAATTACTTAAGAAATTGCATAATGTTATTTTGAATTTAGAACATATTCCTTTACCGGTTTTGCAAGATTTAATTACTTAAGACAATACAATATGTTGTCATTTTAAATTAAGAACATATTTAGTAAAGTCTGCATTGTAATGTTTTGAACCATTGATAAAAAGTCGGGAACAAAACATGAGCGGAATTTGGTACAAATAATAATAATTATTATAGTTGTTAACCAAAAACCCAAACCGCAGCTAGTAAAACTTTTATTATGACAAAAACACTGGATGGTCCGTTCATTTTATCTAGGTAGGTCCTCGTCGTGCTGCAAAACAACAAGCAACTTTTCGGTGTCATGCGAATCTGCAACCGGTTTCGTAAAATGCATTACACTGGAGAATCAAAAACGTTAATGGGCCGTTTGATAAATTTATCAAGTCCAAAATTCATAATATCTTACAATTAAAAACTATCCTTTAACTTTTTTAAAATTAATTATCTAACAACTAATGACTCTAAAAATTCATTACTGATGTTCGATTTTTGAATGGAAAAAACCACCACGGGCTTACGACCGTCTTCTACTGTTGTTTCGAAGGATGGCTTAGTATGATCACTTTACGTTAACAACGTTCGCCATTAGGTGGTAATGTTTGAGTCTCCGAAACTCCTAATCATGAGAATTCTCGATATGTTCAACATGTCGAATAATCTCATGTATGGAACAAATGGATATTTAATAATAATTAATGAAATATAGAGATAAAAGTTGGAAATTATAGAGAATTTTTTTAAATTAATATGGGCTCATCGAAAGTGAGCGAGCGCTTTTTGACATTAATTAAAAGCCCGTGTCGTAAAAAAGGAAAATGATCGTCCAAAATTTGGATACTCAACCTCTAGGCTACCAATATGATGATTATTCTGAAAAAAAAATCTGAAAATTGATAAATCTATTAATATACCATTTTACATAGATCATAGTTAGATCTTAAGACAGTTCTATAACTCCAACTTGGATTAAAAGGTACGTACATACGTGTTTTCAAAATGTTCAGCTTGTTTTAGTAGCATTTCTAGATTAATAATATGATCATATGAGTCGATTTTAAGAACATAAAAGTTATCCAACTGATATTCGAATTATGATTTTTTAAGTTTAAAACATATATATACTTAACGTCGTCCAAGTTTTTTTTTCTGAAAAGAATTATCTGCCGGTACAATTGTTCATCTGATGAAAATAGTTCCCATTTCAAACATCCTTCTTAAGTACCTACATATTTTATAAAAATTGGACATCGCATATTTTTGTAAGTACTCACTGAATCGGTGCAATATACAGATACACGGTGATATTTGACATTTTTTTTTCAAAGTTTTACTAAAATTGCCGGCAAATGCCCGAATAAATTTCAATTTATTTTGCGACCAGCCTGCGACCATATTCCTATAATAGTTTCTAAGGACTAACGCCATAGTTTTGTCCGTTTGAATACTCTCTAAACATTTCGCGCATGTTTTATAGTAATATAAAGCTAAAAAAATGAATAAATCTATCACAAAATTTGGTGATAGTACTATACAAGACTCGTTGGATCTTCTAAGTATGTATATAGTGATTGCCGAAAAATACGTGTTATTTGTTTTTTAAGAGCAACCATTTTAGTGCTTATTGACGACAAACGGTTCTTTGCCATACTTTTTTTTAATGTAGTAGCAATATTAATAATATGTTGAACATAATCATAATTCACCGTACCAACAATACAAGAATCTAAAAGGATCACAATAAATAATTCCCCATAAAGCTTAATGCGTAAACTCGGACAAAAGATGGAAATAAAAAAAATACCGAGCTAACGTAAAGTAATCGCTATTGTGGAGATACAATGGCCGGTCCATAATATTGTTATGAGATATTTACATCATGTTAATGGTTAACTTTATCATTATTTATTTGTAAGCGTATTACAATAAACACTTTATACAACTTGTGTGGACTGATTTTAGGTGGACCAAAAAAACTTTTAGGATAACAGTCTAGAATGGGTTAAAACTCGGTGACACGCAGTTCAGTGAAAATGCTTGGGGTGCATTTCTTTTAATCTTATCTATATGTATTTTTCTTTTGTGCAGATTCTTTGTCGTCGAACTCCTCCTTTAAAATTGGACGGATCTTGAAAAACTTTTTTCTTGTCTTAACGGTTATCCAAGGATGGGTTAGAGTCAAATTCAGATTTTTAGATTTCCCTTTTTCTATTTAAATTAACGATTTTTAAATAAGCGCCTCTATTCTATAGTGTAAGATGAATTATGGGATCCGTTATTATGGGAAAGTAAAAGGGAAGAATACGTCAATGTTGACAATGCCTGAGAAGAACACTTACCAACTATACCCATAATTCTTCTGAATCACTTTATTTTGGAACGCGAACACTTTTTTTTTAATGAATGTGTGTTCACTCAAAATGAACACAAATACTTTCTTTGACTCTTTGACAGTAAGCTACTTAAAACTTAATGTGTATCGTCACATACAATATTCGCCATCGCTTGGCGTGCTGTTTTGTCACAGAACCTTGAACAACGGTAGGTCATCCGCGTACTCCAGTTCGCAGAATATGTCACCCATTAGACTATCTATCTATAGGATCTCTCAGTGTTTTTGGTATACCTCTCGCTCCTCGCATAGCCTTTCTCAAAAGGAAGTCTATGACAATAATAAATATTATAAATGTGGCCAATACGCAGCCCTGTCTTACTCCTGTTACATAATTTTATTATAATATATTATTGTACGCTTAGCTTCCGTTATTTTATTAGTTATGTACCTACTTGAAAAAAAACTATAATAAATCATAAAAAATATTAAATTTGTTATGATTTTTAATACTTCCGCTCTCGACACTTCGGTGTTTTTATACGCCCAATTTATTATAGACATATTAATGGAACTTTTATTTAAATTCAACTGTTTCATATTCAATTTGTTTTATTTATTTTATTTTCGAAATACAATATGCTGTACTTGTTTTATTTAGTCCCATTTGTTATGGCGTCAATAAATAGATAAAAAACCAACATTATTTTCTTCGAGAAAGTTAAATAAATTATTACTTTTTCTGCTTTAAGTGTTTCGATATCCACAGTATTTAAACCCCGATTTCATACAACAAAATTTTCAATACTTTTAACAATTTTTTTATTATTATACAATATTCAATATTTTAAAAACATCAGTTGATGACTTCCATAGGCTCAGATTGAAAGATCTAATCAGCCATGAATATCTGTCGGAATGATCGTTCCATTCATAAGTCCTACGGAACTGTTTCATGAAGCTCGTTAATTTTTTATTTATTTATTCATTTTAAAGATGAACACTGCTCACCATTACAGTGTTTGACCTTTTCGGTGAGCAGTGGGAGAGAACATTACATACATGGCATAACATACAATACAAAAATAGTACCTTAAGTAGGTCTAGATATAAACAATAAAAAAAACATAGGAACATAGTTCCAATTAAACCTTTCTTACTTCTTATACAGAACAAAAATTACAAAAATGTCATTTAAGTTCCAAATTCATTTTTCATACGGCTTATTAATGGAACAGCTATTCCGAAACCACGATTCATACGGCTTATTAATGGAACAGCTATTCCGAAACCACGATTCATACGGCTTATTAATGGAACAGCTATTCCGAAACCACGATTCATACAGTTTGTTAATGGATCAGAAATTCCACAACCACGATTCAAGCAGCTTGATAATTAAAACTAAAATTCCAAGTTCCACGTCAGTTGTTCTTTAACGAAATTTCATACAGCTAGTGAATGAAACATTAATTTTTAATTTAAATATGAAGTTACAGTTGTATGAAATAAATATTATGAAACCATTTCACGTTTAATAGTATAATTTCATATATTTTTCTAAAATTAACCGTTGATGTCTTTAATATCCTTATGTTATGTCTTTTGTCTAATTTTGTACCTGCAGTATTATGTAGGTATTTAATGTTAAACATATAAAAGGCCTAGGCCGTAGATATCCTAAATGAAATGGAATCATTTTTATTCCAAAATAAAATATAATAATAATAATAAATAAATAATGCTTTATTGTAACAAAAATGCAGTCCTGATACGATCCATTCACGAGAGTCAAAGAGCGGACTTATTCCGCAGGATCTCTTCCAGCAAACCCAAAAAATATACAGTTAGGTACACACACATTATAAGTATCACGAAATATAATAAAAATAAATATTTTTATTTCTCATTAATGGAACAGCAGTTCCAAAACCGTGTTTCATACAGCTTATTTTTTTTAAATAAAAATTAATCTGTGCTCACTCGAAGTGAACACAAATACACTTTTGACATCTTTCACACTATAAGCAAAATGCTTGTGTCGTGAAAACGGAAATGGTCGGCCCCTCCGGGATTCGAACCCACGACCTCCAATACGCTGTGCATACGAAAGCCGCCGATTGATACCACTGGACTACAACCTCCTCATATTTTTATTAATGGAACAACAGTTCCTAAATAAAGTTTTGAATATTATATTCCTCAATCTTTAATCCGGTAAGAATATGTAACAACTAATGACTAACAATTCATTACTGATGTTCGATTTTTATATGGAACAAACCACTACGGGCTTACGACTGTCTTCTACTGTTATTTCGAAGGCTGGCTTGGTGTGATCGCTTTACGTTAACAACGTTCGCCATTAGGTGGTAAAGTTTAAGTCTCTGAAACTCCTAATCATGAGAAATTTATTCCGGTAGTTATTAATTACAAAAATATAAATTGTACGAACTACTAATACTGTCCAGATATTTTATTAATTAATATTTTAACTTTTAATCATCTAATATCAAATATCCCGTTTTATTTAAGAAAAAACAATTTGAAATTAATCTTGCCTTTGTTTAAATATTTTATCCTTTTTGTAAGAGATATCAAAGAATATTATTAAAGTGGTTTAAGCTCGTTCTGTGGTATGAGATATAGGTATAAACTAGATTCTAAGATTTCAGAATCAATATGTCGCTATCTGACCTCGGGCAAAATTTTCAGTCAAGACACCTTCTTATTCCTAAAGTCCTCCCTCTCCCATCCTTCTTGCCTATACATCAAACGGATCACCCCCTTCAACAGCCTCCTTCTTAATCCTTCCAAAGAAACCCTTCGAAAAATATTTTAGAATCTTCGAAATTATTCCGAAATTAGATTTGTTCACAATATAGGTAATATAACAAACTAAGTACCTACCTACTTTATAATCTCTCATTTTCATGGGGTTTAAATCTGTGTTAAACGAATGATTCGCTAAAAAATGTTTAGTAGTTGTTTCATAGGTCATTAACCCAAGTCCAAAATTCGTAGGCTCCTATCATGATTTTAGTGCCGTGATGGAAAGTGATGATTATGGTTCAAAGATAAATGGATACGTCATGGTTTAAGTGCGATGATGCATGTGAAATCATGATTTGAGTATAACGATGAAAGGTCATGATGATATTAATGCGATGTTGAAGAGTCATGATTTTAATGCAACGATCTAAAAATGATGATTGAAGTGTAATGATGAAAGGATATGATGATATTGATGCAAGGATGAAAAGTCATGATATTAGTATTAGTGTAATGTTGTGAAATCATGATTAAAGTATAACGATGAAAGGTCATGATGATATTGATGCGACGAATTAAAGTCTCGGTTTTAAAAGTTTTTTCCACACAATGTTCAACACTTTTATTAGTTCTGCTTAAAAAAGAGTTTTAATTTAAAATGCTTTCCACCCTATGAAATATATAAAATGCTTTCTCCGTGATTTTTATAGGATAGACAGAGAAATTCAACAATACATATTAAGTATTATCCATTTCATTATTTTTTGAGTTTTCGCATATGTTACAGGTATTCTTTTTGTCATATTTTTCTAATGCTTGTGTTAAATATATTTTTACACTTTGATTCAGATTATTTAAACCATTCTAGTTGTTTAACTTTTATCCAAATTGTCTCTACAATGTCATTTTCTAACTCGTCTCTATCACACAACAACGTCAATAATTTCGGAAATCCTTTCGAACTGCAATGTTCCCATATACAGTATTTTCAAAAATTTTAACACTTCTTCATCCAATATTTGTTTTTCATGTACAAAATATTCACGTGAAAAGCATAGAAATAAATATATGAAAAAGGGATTTTTTCAAAGTCGCTTTTTACGATAAAAAACCATCTTTGAAAGCTTTTATAACTATTCTAAAAGACTGTTTACTATTAAACTTCCAACTATGAAATCACGAACATGAATGTTCATGAAAATAAGAAAGATAAAGTTTCAGCCCGTTTCTTTGTTGTGTTGTGTTCAGATGTTGTTGGATTACAATATCTTACCATAAAATATTAATACCAAAGTAGTTTTGAAGATATTTTTACCGAATCATTGACAGGCATTTATACAAAATAAATGGTGGAGGCTGATAGTTTATAACTTTCACCAACATTTTCATCCTATAAATATCTACACATTTTTTTCACCCTATTTCGAATCTTTGTATATAAAAATCTATTTTTGTTGGTTCATTTTTACGTATCATCATAAAGGGGGTAACAAAAGCTATCTTACTTGCTCGATTTTACACAGTTTCAATTACTTCCGCTTACACCCATCCAAATCCGTCAACCCTGCCTTGGGTACGAAACACGGTAAGGACTTCCTCGCCTTCGAAGACCCTAATGGGAGCAAAAAAGCACCGTCCTCGGCCAACTGTCAGTCGGCATCCTTAACGCATGTCCATCTCCTCTCCACAATGATGTAGATGATGGGAGTCGTTCATGAATCGGTTGTACCATTATCCTGAGGCACTCTATTTCAAACGCAGATAGTTTTAGTGCCTGAGCTATGGTCAGGTGCCAGGACTCACATCCATATAGGAGAATGGGCAACACACAGGCATCAAACAGTTTACATTTCGTCTCGACACTAAACGCCGACGCTTTGCAAACCTACGCTAGATCTAACGCAGCGAAGAGCTCTTTTTGCATCCCTATGTCCCAAGTTGGGTAAAAAAAGGGAGATTGTATATAATACTATGTTTGCGTGTTGTTATAATTTTCCCTTGATCTTCCTCTAATATAAATTAATGTCGGGTTAGTGCGAACACTTATAACTCGAGATCGGCTGAGCAGATTCTTCCAATGTTTGATTTATTGGATTCTTCTCCGCTCCGGATAACAGAATAACTAATAAAAAATTAAAAAAATGGGTAAAAATGATATAAAATACAATATTTAAGTTAGTATGGAAATGATCACCTGCGACGCGGCAGCGCCATCGCGGGTAGTTCCTTCTCATTTTCGCATACGTGATTGCCGCTTTTACAGTAGCCCATCCCACTTACTCAACAAAATTATCGGGCAGATTCATGACGGCACCTACTTCATAGGTGAGGTAGAATATGTGCGCGCGCATATTATGTTCTTACGTTGTTCTCGCCTGAGCTTCAAATACGAATGAAATATGGATGTTTTAGAAATATTTTAATATTATTATTTTATTAGTAACTTAATTGTATTTTTGTTTCTGGGGGCGCAGCGCACATATGAACGGGCCGCCTCTGCTTAGGACTACAGGACAACGTCTATCGGGAAAGCTTATAAACAATTAAATAAAATGTCCCAGTAATGTTCTCGTGACCTTTGCAATATTTGCTACTGTTTTATTTCAATTCAAATTATGATTTTGAAAATATTTTACCACCTTAAAGGCAATATCTAAACATTGCGCAAAAGAGGGGAATATTATTCAACACAACAAATGTGTACTTTTAGCTGGCACCAACTCGCCGGATAGCAACTAGTATAACAATATTACGAAGGATGCTTAGGTACATATTATTATCCTGGTGTGACAAATTCGTGTAATAATAATATTTATAGCCTCGTAAAATGGAGTCGAGCCTCTTGGCTTTGCCTTATCTCCAGGCTGGCGGCTCCCAGACATCTGACACTCCTTGTCACACTTCTCTGAGAACTTCTTTATCCTTTTGTCAATCTTCCACAGTTATTTGGAGATTTGGAACTCGTAGCGGTTGTCGCCTTGATTCACTGCATAGATTTTCTAGCAGTTTTTTACCCTTTTTTGTTACCATGAACTAACTTGAATAGTTGTATGCTTAACAATCTTTAATAGAATAGCCCATATTATTGACTGATTGAATGAATGACTAATGCACATCTAGTGGCGGGTGAGTTCTTTTGTTTGAAAATAAACACATATACCCCAAAAAGGTACCGCATCAGCTAGTTAATTTAAGTTTGCCATTTGTGACTGGCAACCACCCTGGACACGAGAGAATCAAACAACATTGCATTTCTATACATATTATACAACTAACGCCTAGGTGGTAGATAAATGAACTAACACAGGAAATTTGAATCAGAATATATCTATAATATAAATGAATGTCGGGTTAGTGCGAACACTTATAACTCGAGATCGGCTGAATATATTCTTCCGATATTTGATTTATAGGATTCTTCTCCGCTCCGGATAACAGAATAACTATAAAAAGTTGAAAAATGCATGAGGATTAATATAAAATATAATATGAAAGTAAGAATGAAACGGATTTCCTGCGACGCCAACGCCATCCATGAAAATTTCTTAAACAAAAAAATATTTCTTACCCAATAACTATTGACATTAAAAATATTGCTATATACGCAGATTTTCATGGAATTTTTTCCGAGCTTTCAGAAATATGTTTTTAACACTCAATATTTTCAACTTTTTTTGTATAAATTACAAATTTGAAATCATATACATTGTAAGGACTACAGGACAACATCTGTCGGAAAAGCTAGTGTACAATAAATTATTATCATTATATTTGAGTGGACAAGAACTTTACGCGTCTTACAGAAATTATAATTGCGTCACATTGTGACATCTCCTACCGTTTTTTTTTTAATATTGGCAATCCAACCTCTCAAGTCCTGCTGTTTCATTGCCGAGATTTCTTTGCAAAACGCCTTCTTGCAGCTAACTTAATATGAAACATTCGACAAAACCGACAAAATAGCTCCTACGCTGACAATTCAAAGCGTTCGATTATTATGAAATTTTTATCGGAATTCAAAATAAAATTGCGCAATACAATTGCAATATCACGAAATAAAGTATTTTGACGGTGGCAGCCATTTTATTACATCTGACTTAAGCCTCTAGCAGCTTCATTGATTTTAATAAAAATACAAAATTTTTCTTTATCGTGAATCGCGCTTTTTTTTACCCGTCACGCCGTTTCCCGAAGAGGGTAGGCAGAGAGTACGGATTTCCATTCTTTCCTATCCAAGCAAACCTCTTTCGCTTCCTCCAAACGCATAAAATTCCGCATACATGCCCTTCTATTCATTTTGCTGCTGACTTGACCCTTTTGTAAGACTGCACCGATATGGTCGGACCATGTCATTCGAGGTCGGCCTCGTCAACGTGCACCCATTCTTTCAGATTTATATCTCCTTTAAGTCATTCTCTCTACATGCCCAAATCGCCTAAATTTATTCACTTTTAATTTAGTCACTACGCTAACATCCACTCCACATTCGTCGCTCTTTAGTCTGCCTAAAGTGCTGAACTAATATGACTTGTCTTTAGTATTTTATCTAAGTAATAGATTGTCAACATTTTCCAATATTAATGAATTGTTGCTATTGGAGGAATACAGTATGATATTTTTTATTCATTTCTCTCTCATAGCACAAATACAATAATAATTTGTATACACTGTAGTTTTAGCCATTATACTCCCACGCTTACTCACTTGTCCCTTCGAACTTGGGTTGTAAATTGGAATAAACCAATTACATTATTTATTACACTTTATAATTGTTGTGGGATAGGCAGAGAGAGAGAGAGAAAGGGCCAAGTGCTAGCCAAGATGACAAACTTGTAGAATATTCTACAAGTTTGTTCGTAAATTAGAGATGACGATGGTAACTGTTCATAATGCCTTGCTTTGTAGTGTTCTGTAAGACCCTTATACTAGAAATATAAAAAAGAACATAATTTTATGTATTTATTATTTATTTATTTATTTATCACATTAACGGCTAAAGCATAAATATTAATAACAATTTCAAGACAATTTCATTATCAAGAGCAATAAAACTAATAAAATTATAGAAAATATAGAAAATTATAGGATAAAATCAATTACAAAAAAAAATAGAATTAATTCAATTTCAAACAAAACGATACAAACTTCAAAAACCTTCCTCCAAACAATAAATAAACGAATGGATTTGATAATAAGAATAGGCAAATGAAATATTATAAGAAATTAAAATAATACTACAACAAATAACAATAAAAAAGCCAACAAACAAGACAAATTCAGAGTAGAATAAACTCGCCCATAAAGGAAACATGGAAACATATCATAATTTAGCAATAAAAACATAAGATTAACGAATTGAACGTGCATTCTTGGTGGAATTATTTAAATACAATAATTTAAATAAAACAATTGATTTGTTATTAGTTTCTAAGTCAACTGTGACCATGCAAGACCTGCTCCTGCGAAACTATGATGTAAAGAGAATGTTCCTCGTCTTCGCGACCCTGATGGTAAGAAAAATACCGCATTCCTCGGCCAAATGTCATTCGGCATTTTTGACACATGTCTATCCCAAGTCCACCTCCTCTCCAAAATGGTAAATATAATAGACCGATTGTATGCGGTGGTACCATTATATCCAAAACTCTCCTGAGGCACTTCGTTTCGAACGCGGTGACTTTTGTGCCTGTGCCAGGACGCAAGATAAGCAACATAAGTAAGTAATACCAAAAAGTACATACTACATTGATGGCGCATAAGGCTTTTCATTCACAGCACGCGTCTACCTTATTAGCGCTGTTAAATGCACGACAGCCTATTGACATAACCTGAATTCCTCGAAATCTCCATCAGCTTTACAAAGCCACTCTTTGTAAATATGTTTGTCCATTTTTTTATGCTTTATTGCCACATTGTAAAGAAGAAGAAGAAGAAAAAATCTTCAAACAGATGTTCTTTATCATTGTCATCATACCTTAGTCCATTATTAAACCAGGGCATCCAGCTGTCTTTTCTAACCATCGCTGTCGAAGACACTGAGAATTTCAGAGATAACATCAATCAATCAATTAATACTCCCTTTATCACCTCACTCAGGAGCATAGGGAAGCAACAGGAGCTCTCCATTGCGCTCGACCTTGCGCAATGTTTATGACATGACATAAATAAGAAAATTTTCCGGCAAAACTTGACTGACCGAATAAATCTTATATAAGAAGATGATGTGAGGCTACAGCGAAGAAAGGAGCTGCTTGTATGCTAATATCAAATCTGACACTAGCGAGACTCTTTTCAGTCGCACTGCACTGCCACACGGTGTTTGCTCTCAAAGAAGACTCCACAAAAGATTACGAGAGAGACAGAATTTCAAACAAGACAAGAGGAATTTCAAAAAAGCCACTAGACGTTGAATAAATATCCAAAGACTCATATAAAAATATTTGAATACTTCTAATTCAGCTTTGTCTCTTTTGTTTCAACTTTATTTGCCTGGAAAAGTTTAAAAAAATTGATTCAAACGCATTTTTAGCTCAATGACTTATTAATTGCTGAGAAGATTAAATTATACAAAACAAATTACCAAAGCCCTGTGTGGAACTATTACCAAACTAGTTCAACTGGCTTTCTGAATTACTTACTGATTGTGTAAATATTACTTATTTTCAAAAAAATGACAAAATCCGCACATTTTTTTATTTATTTATAGACTTTCAATTTTGCCAAAGCAAGGTTTTAAATATAAACATAATCAAACCAATTTAAAATAATCAATAGAACAGAATACTAAGCGTTTAAAAGTTTTTATTTTTATGAGCAGAAAGATACGTATAGGGTAGCAATGCTAGTTAACTTTGCTAACAGATTAATGGTATGGAAATAGGCAAACAATAATGTTTTATGGATAGTTAAATTATGGAGTACCTACCTCAGGGCTGTTCTTTAGTGCTCTATGTTTCATTTGAGGTTCACTGAAATTATCAAGTTATGTGCAACAATTATTGCTGTTGAATCGTTTAATCGAAAGGTCATGATGTTGGTACTTTCTGGGTTACTACTCCTTTCATAATCAATACTCCGAACAGAGTTTTTAGCCTTCTCCAAGTTCCGTATTTCATCCTTTATTCGTATTATTTAAAATGAGAAGCACGTTTTCTTTTGTTTTCTTTTATAATAACCGCCTTATTATCTAGTTGTGTAGGTGACAGATTTCTGAGCAAGAGATATTATCTTGTTCGATCCTCAATTAAGTAATATTTTTTCTAAGCAGCTAGATTGTGCTTAGAAGAAGAATCATAAATCCTTTGTGACTAGGGAATCCAATCCCGCAAACCGCGGATCCCGCAAATGCGGGATACCGCACCATTTTTGCGGGATCAGAAATGCGGGATTTCTCATGCGGGATCCCGCACGTTTGCGGGACTGAAAAGGAAAAAATAATAAACAATAAGAATGTGCTCAGATGAAGTTCTGATTATTTTTTAGATCCTGTACAACCTCATTAATGAAAGATTTATCAACTTTCGCTGGAAAATCGGGACTTTTCCTTGAAATTCATATGGAAAATAATTATACTTTCAGTTTTTAAGTTACAACTAAGTAAGTTTTGAATTTATATTTTGTGTTGTGTGAATCCTGTATCGGAACGAAACAAAATCAATGTCATTTGAATTACTCTGTGGCTAGGGATTCTCCCACGGTAGGAGATTCAGTATCGAGCGTAGTAAATTGTCAAAGAAGGTTACTGCGTGATGCAATGTTAGTTAATGCAGAAACCAAATTGATCGACAAAATACCAGGATAAGCCATGAACTTATAGTATCGCTATCTCGTCGGATAAAAGAACGCCGTACATCAATGGCCGTTATATGGTTGGGAATCCTGGCATCTGACGAAGCCTCAACAGAAGAAGATCCTTAGTGTTAAGAATAGATTTCTGCGACAGATTTTGGGGATTATATGGTACCACTATGTCACAACAACGAATCACCTCAGTGATCCAGAATCGCAAATTGAGCTGGCTTGGCCATGTTCTCCGCATGTCCCCCGAAAGTCTTGAATATGCAAGTCTTTACTACAATCCGGATGGGACAAGAAGGCGAGGCAGGCCGAAATTAACAATGATGCGGGCATTCACTGCGGTTCTACGAGATGCTGGATTGAGCTGGGATGAAGCTGTGCAACTGGCGCAAGATAGAGAGAGAGGCTGGGAGGAACTTAGTGGCGTCCACATGCTCCACACTGGGAGCGATCGTGGATTATGTAAGTAAGTACATCAAAGACTGCCGTAAAAATATCTAGAAAAAGATTCAGGATCTACAAATGTGGTGGACGATCCATTCTTTTATCTGAGCAAAGTAAGAATTAAAATGTGTGTGTTGAATAAAGAGAATGCTGTCAGACGCGCGGATCCAACAAGAAACTGAACACCAGCAAGTTGATGACAACGACATCAACGACGATGAAAAAGGCATACCTTTAACGAATCTGTTAAATGATGATCCTTCGCTTACACTAGAAAATGAATGAGAACGTAGTCTCCGTACCGAATGGATAGCTGAGTCTAGACCTGTTGTACCTGTATCCGTACCCACTTGAGATAATTCTCTTAATCTGATGTGGAGAGAATATAGGAAAGCACTTTGATATTGTTATTATTGTAGAGGTGGGCTTAAATTCATAAACTTTTTATAGCAGTTTCATAAATTTTAAATAACGTTATTTTTAAAGGCTTATTTATTTCATTAGTATCCGGAAGAAAGACTTTTCTACAAAAAAAAATCATTCCGAAAATTTAATGTCCGTTGGCGGTAAGGTATAATGTCGCTAAAAAAGTCATTCAGTAAAGTCATAACTCTGATATATTTACAAATATCGTTTAATACGAATAACGAGAATAAGTTATTTTTATTTATCGAATATTTTTATCAGCTTTCGTTATAACGCTCACCTCTACTTGGAAACTGCTTACAATTATGTAAAGTCAATTCCGTCTACAACGTTTAGACACTTTATGATTTCTTCGGAAGTATTATCAGAAAAAAATACTATTTTTTGTGCCTCTTAAATCAATAAATGTGTTCATTTGTCAATACTAATCACAATGCTAAAAGCTTAAACGTTCAGATGTTGTATTATATCGTTCCTTAAATGAAACGGATTTTTTATACCTACCTCTAAAATATCATTATTTTCTAACACTTCTAATAATTAAAAATATGCATACTTATTTTTATTTTATTGTTTTCTTGATAATAATAACCTACTTCAAACAAAGAAATGTCAATCCCGCTGATCCCGCAAATCCCGCGGGATCCGCGGGATTGAGGTCACCAATCCCGCAAGCTTGCGGGATCGCGAATTTGATGCGGGATTGGATTCCCTATTTGTGACTACCTTCGTAGACAGCAATGTAATATTTCACATAATTATGTAATTTGAAATAAGAAGAGATTCGTCAATATTGAAACTGGGAACATTATTTCAGTATAAAGGACATTTAACCCGAATTGAAGCATGTTGTGAGCCGTACTATTAGAAGTCTGACCAATTCCGAGTATGTTTATGCTCTGTTATTATTATAAAAGAAAAGCGACCATAACATATTAACAATGCAGCATTCTTTGAGACTAAGTATTATTATTTGTTTATCTCTTTCATGCCCGGCAGTAAAGTAATGACAGCGGGAAAGAGACAGTGTAACTTTGACGTTAAGTGTATCTTGGATACCGTAGTAAACAAAACGTCCATTGATATAATAACATAAATGAATTAAGTAAATAATTTCATTTATTTATTTATTTCATCTGTAACATTTTACAATATTTTATTACATTTATTCATAACAATTACAATAAAATTCTTATGTGTGCAGTAAGCTAGTAAAAACTGTGTTTTACGGCACACTTAGTTCACAATCGTTATATTATTATCACATAGCTTCCAAAAACAAAACGCTCTAGTTATCCAATACATTACAAATACAAAATTATACAAAAAGATTTAAAATTACATCTTGGAAAAAAAACGACTTAAAAACGTCATGATCTGTTAAAAAATAAATAAAAGACATACACCTGTCAATAAAAAATAAACAGCATTGAAGGTCTCGTGTTAAAAAAAAATCAAAATAAAAATCCCAAAATCGTCAAAATAAGGAAAAATTTCAAAAATAAATAGACAGATTGCAATGATTCAAATAATCCCAAAAATAATCATAATACTAATAGTCAATATCAAAATAATAAAACTCGCAAAAACCAAGACTGCTTGGCAAAAATCACAAAAGGAATCCCACTGAAACAAATCAAAACACACCATTCCAAAAACACGCAACAAAATCAGTCAACAGATACAAAAGTCAACAATTAAAAACGCAAAAAATTAGACAAAAAGTAGAAGGTACCACACCATCTCTCTCCCTCCCCCTCATCCTCTTCATCGCATCACAGACATCATCTCCTCCGTCCTCACTCTTCCCATCTCAAACAGCCATTCAAATACCAGCCTACTGAACTGTACCCTGTTCTGCAGTCCCCTAACAGAGATATCAAGACGATTATAAATCCTAGGCGCGAGAAAAACCGAGAATCTCTGAGCATGCACAGTGTTCATTCTGGGTGGAAGTCTAAGCCCACAAGTTCTGGCTCTTGTCGTCACTAGATGCTGAATTTCACCAGACCGATTCAACCCCTCAAAGTAATGTTAAAGTAATTCAAAAGCTTTTGCAGTTTTGCGAATACCAACATTTTTCTACGTCGCAAACCACACGATGCCTTTTAATCGTTGGATCCTGAAAATCTGTGTATCATAAAATTCTGTTTGTTGCTTATCCACGTTAAATCATTGGCAACTTTCAATAAGTATCAATGCTTGTTGATGTCGATAGGGCTTATAGCGTCTCTGGACCTAAGGCATGAAATGACCTACCCTCTCATATCAGGAATGCTGAGAACATTAATGACTTCTAATCTTTTTACGCGTTATTTTCCAGGCTTTCCTTGATTTCTTATGTATTTTCTATTCAATCAATAGTTTTTCATAGTTTATATTTAGCCTTAGTATAATTTTTGTTGTAAACTTTAACATGATATTTCATTTCTTTTTATTTTTTAGCTAGCGCCCTTGAGGTGGCTTTGTCACAAAACGGTACTATAAAAATTATCATAATATTATTATTATCATTAACAAATCCATTTTTTACAGTATATATCTTGATGTTAGAAACATAAAATAGTACAAGATAATTAAATAAGAATATACAAATTCGATCCATTTTCAAATATTTTATACCAATGGCTTAAGGTTGTACATAATTTATTATGATGTTATAATAATCATTATTTGACCCTTTCCCAAACGACACAATAAATCCATTACGCACTTAAAAGCCGATAAGGTCTCAACATGTGTTTTCTACAAATTTATTATTACTTTTATTAATTTCTAAGTTGTAATAAGTGATATCAACGCGCCGATAAACTGTTAAATTTTAGGATTTGACATATCTTAGAACCCATTAGAATACTGTTAAAATATTATTTTGTTTTATCCAACACGCCGTGTCCCGTAAGGGGTAGACAGAGAGAACGGAGCTCCACTTTTTTCTATCCAAGCACACTTCTTTCGCTTCTTCCACCGACATTACATTTCTCACACACCCTCTCTTGTTTCTCTTACTTCTTACCTGGCCTTCATTGAGGACAGAATCGATGTGTTCGATCCACGTCATTCTCGGTCGGCCACGCCTCCTTACACCTTTCCTTTCAGCCTTATTAATTCTCTTTGTCAATCTTTTTGCATCCATTCTTTCCACATGCCCAAATTATCTCAACTTATTAAGTTTCATCTTTGTCAATTGTAACAACACTAATATCCATACCACATTCCTTCCTAATATTTTCATTCCTTTCCATATCCCATAAAGTTTTTCAACATATTCTTCCTATAGATTTCATCTCTCTGCATTTATACTACATTCTTCTTTTTTCGTCCATGTCCACGTTTCACAACCATACATCATCGATGGTAACAGGATTGCGTTATGCACTAGTTTCTTTGCTTGTAGTGAGACGTTGTTATTTCTCATTATAGGTCTTAGTGCACCGCCCATCTTGCAACTAGTAACTAAAATATTAAGATCACTATTGTTAAACGTCTTGATTTTTTCGTCATACTTTATTTGATCTGTTGACTTTAAGAACTTTAATCTCTTGCATGGCTAATTTCCCACACTCTTTATATCATTTCGGAGATCTTTCGTGCTTTTTGCTCCATATTGAAAAAATGTTTTCACTTACATACCTACCTCTCTTATTCTAAGAGTTCTTAAAACAATCTCTTGGAGATTCGCTGATTAAGCTGTTTGTTTTGTATAAACCATGTACTATTTTTTCAGGCCCGTTTAGGCCTTCTGCTATCTTCACTATGTTTATTCGAATTTGATCAACTACAGTGGCGAAAATTTCGAACGTAAGCACTCCAAGCCACCATGGTTTTATGGCGGCACCACACTTCCCTATGCGTTAACGAATAGCTCAAAGCGAAGTGTGGTGCCGCCATTAAATAGTCTTTAGTAAATAGTAAATTCTTAGTCACGCAGGACCGGTGCCTGCGAAACTAGTCAGGGCATTAAATAATGTGTGGAGTAACAAAGTTATGGTTTCATTTATATTACTTTCTTCTTCATCTCAAGTGCCATGTCAGGTCCCCCCGACGTCGGCTACCACTATGGCGTAGGCTTCTCTGTCCTAAGCTAACCGGAACAGTTCCTCTACTCGCCGGATTCCGGTCCACTGCCTGATATTTCTCAGCCAGGACATCTGCCGTCTACCCACACCTCGACTTCCATCTATTTTCCCCTTCATTATTAGGTGAAGCAGTTTGTATTTGGTGTTGCGAATCATGTGTCCCAGGTAGGGAATTTTCCTTTTCTTGACGCTGAACCTCCGTGTTAGTCGCCATATCGGTCCACGGAATACGGAGCATTCTACGGTGCGGTCCACATTTCAAATGCCTCTGTACGGTTCATCATACTTTACTATTTTTAAATATTTTGATAACTTTGCAAAAAAAATATGACGGAATCACGTAGTTCTTTTTAAGTTTGTATACGCAAACATGGTCCGTCGACATCAATAATATTCATTCACTCAGAAGGGGCCAAAACGAAACCTCTTATAATCTCTGGATTATAATAAAAGAAATAAAAAGATGGAAAGAGAAGGGATGATTTCTTATCCTCCCGTCCCTTTCGCTCAATTTTCACCCGCATCAGCATCCGATATCTATCCATTTCATTTGTGGATAATATTGGATTCAACACAGGGAAATGCACCGAATGTTTTCTCGTCACAATGCGAGCGCTGCGATCATTGAAACAATCTCTTTATTATACGAAACATTATTTTTATATATTTGGATGAAATTCATATTTTGAAAATGGCGGGGACAAAAAAAACAGAAGACATTAAATTGATTAGCTGGTATTGAGTGATATTTTATTTTTATACGCTTTTATTAAAGCTGCAGATTGTATCCAATATAGGGGAATTCGATAGATATGGCATAAGAAAAAAAAACAGAATTAGAAGCAAAATTTGCCAAAATCACAAGAGGTGGGGAGGAGGTCTTTTACCACAATGTAGATTTTTTTTTAACTTTCACTTCACGACTGAGACAAAAATATAGCATTTTTTTAGGTTAAACTTTTTAAATTTGGGTCATTATATTTTCATAAAGTGCTTGTTTTAGAACAAATCAAAATTGATATTGTATCAAATGGTCCTTCGAGCCGGATCAAACTTTTAACTTTTTCTAATACTATAGCGTGATTTTTTTAAGTGGTAGGCAAAGATACTAATATTCTCTGTGCTTTATTCAGTCACATATCATTTATCTCCATCGAACGGCATACATACCACTTGAATGAACTGTGATGAAATATCTGAAGATTTGAGCAAAAACTACCCATTTGCTCAAATTTCATTTTGTAAAAGGACCAATTATATTTCAAGTTCTTATCCCGATTTATCATATAAGGCTTCAATTCAAAAGCCAAATGTGAAATCTACGACTTATCAACAAGTATCTAGTTCGTCGTTTAGCCGCAAAGAACGGACATGTCTGGCGTTGTTTCAAGCACTTTAATCTTTATGATTCGATTTCATATTATTGCCGCTTGATTTTGGATCTGAAGTAACTGTTATATCTAATAATATGAGTAGTAGGTATATGGGTATTCTCAAGCAATCAAACTTGTATGAAATATGCTTACGTAGGGTGAACTCGTCGCTTGGAGGGAGCTTTCTATAAAGGGGATGAACTAATATTATACGAAATTATTATACAAACAAGTCTTTAAATATATTTTTCATATTTTATGCTGGTTCTTTTTTTAGCAGAAGCATTAAAATTGGATATTGTAAAAAGGATTACGTTCATTTTGTTTAACAATATTGCATTTATCGATGTACACGCTCGCCTCACATATTTGATAAACAACATTAACGAAATGAAATGACACTACGCTCTGCGTTTAAAGTGTGTCTATGTGAGTAATGTTCCTTTTTTAATTATTCAGCTATATTATTGCACCGTAGGGTACCTACCCGCTCCGTGCTTACACTGTTTATTTAATCCGTTGTCTTTTTGTCTTATTGTGTTGTTTCTTTTGCATTTTAATTTGGCCTGTATTGTTTTTATTGTTGTTTTTTTTTGCATTATTGTAATGTTCTCACTGTCCAGCGCAAAGGGTGTAAACCTGTTTTGCTGGATGGTGCTATTTTAAATAAATAAATAAATAAATTATTCGCTTATCAGAGATATTAATCCGTCGTAGAAGCGTACAGGACTAGTAGGAATGAGAATAAAATATAAAATGGCGTTGTATAAATACTAAAATGTGATCACCTGATCATTGTACTTTTATAAAATAAGTGATCCTTGACCTTTCCTGAACATCTGAAACAAGGTCATTAACACTTACGAGATACCAAAGAAATACTCAAAATCAATTTTGTTAGAAATGGTCCTTCGAGCCGGATTTTCTCCTTTCTTGCACTGTGGCGACTAAAACTACGTGAGCCTTCTCAAGTCAGTCTCCTAATCGCTCAGTCGCTTCTTGAGGCTTTTTTAGTATTTTTAAATACAATGAATTCTTCTAGACTTCTAAAATCCGGCTACTTATCAAACTATTTTCTCTATTTAACTAAAATTTTGCTGTTTATATAATATTCTCCTCTCTAAGTTCGCAGGGAAACTCTACAATCAAACGATACGCGTGGTTTTTTTTTTCTTTCTTTTAAAAGAAAATAGAGCTTCTTTTGTTTTGAATTTTTATAATAATAGAGTTCGAAGGGGTTAAAAATATAGGTCGAGAGGGTTGAAACTTTGGTGCACGGTTCTATTAAGAATTATGTAAATATATTTTTTTGCGAGTGTTGAAATATTTTCTGAAAATAAGATGTTTGAAGTGGAGTAGGTAGTACCTCGACGTTGTTAGCCCTGGAGGTGCATGTTTGGGTCTCCGACTCGAAAAACCTTTTTTGATTTTTTACTAAGGTAACTACATATCCATTTATAACTTGATATTTACCCTTGTTTTAATATCGAGTAGGTCTGATATTAACAAGATTCAATGTTTTAGAAAAACAGGGATTTTGTTTTTGGAATTACTATTTTTGGTAGGTACTTCGAATCTAGGTTTTAATCATGAAAAAAAATTGCAAATATTCATTAGTTATGTTTCGACTAAAAGTTTTTTTCGTGGTCAATACTTTGTTTCTATGATTCACTATTTATCATGCAACTTCTCCTATTTCTTACCGACCCCGGTTGCCTAGTTGTACTAGCGTGGACTTCAGATCCGGGGTCCCGGGTTCGATTCCCGGTCGGGTCAGAGTTTTTCTAAGTGTTTTTTCACTTGAAATTTCTAACCGGGGTTGGCCTGTCTCAGATTGGACGGGACCGGTTGACTGGGAAAAATTGCTTCAGGCAATAAGTTCCGCCGGCTATACTTACACCTTTGTATAGAAAAGTGTTATATTATTATTATTCTTTTAGTTTTACCCTGACCTTCCTTATGTACGGCATCTATGCGATAAGTTTAATATATTATATACGTAAAAAAGAATGCTATTCTCAGTTGACCACGCCATATCGCACAATTTGCTTTCAGTTTTAATTTTTTTTCTCTTGCTCTTTATTCATTATATCAATTCCCCTCAAAACTATTTCAATGCTTTCTTTCAAACCAAATTCTTTTCCATATTCCACAAAGTCACTTCACATATTATGATTATGTTCTCTTTCTTAAACCTTCACTCATTTATTATGTTCTCTAAGTAAAACTTTTATTTCTACTGCATACTCACTTTACAGAATGGTTTTATTCTGACATTTATCATTTATCTGGACAGACATTTTTGATTGAATGAATGCAATTTATAATATCATTCGCTTAGAATAAACACATAAACGCAATCGAGTATAAAAAGTGTGATAGTTGAGATCGTAAACAGAACAAAAAAAGTATGTTTTTTTATAAAACAAACGAACGCTAATAACACGTCATTATAAAGTGTATTAATCATTAGAATATTAAATATGAGTTAAGTGATATTTAGCGTGATTGGCTTGGGGACGGGAACATGTACAGTATAATAGGAAATCCATCTACTCGACCCAGGGGCATAAACAATACTAAAAGGCCAAGTTGTCATTGCTTCGGGATTTCAAAAATCAATCTAGAAATCCAAATCAGATTATATGGTATTCATGCGGTACCTCCCAACAAAGAAAGCATTTTTTTTTAACAAAGAATATCAAAGGATCTTATGCCGCTTGTGTCATCGCGACCAAATTAGATATATTGTGACATCCTTCAATTCATTCATGGAGGCCTTTAGCAAAGTGACAGTGCCCCTTCCCAGTCTCCTTAATCTTCTTTTTGATGTTCCCGAAAGAACGGAAATCCCATCTCCCTATTGCAACAGTTGCTTTTAGTCGTGTGACCTATTGTCCCCTTTGACCACTTATGCAGAAGTAGCTATTATATCTATAAATAAATCATTCAAAAACTCCGTTAAAACTTTCACATAACACATTTAACACATTTATTGAATTCATGCTTTTAAATAATGCTTAATTCAATGTATTCAATGTATTTCCATGAAACAATTTATTCATTGAGTTTTATTACTTGATTGTTTAAAATATATTTTTATTCAGCATAAAATACAGTTTTTTTTCATTTAGGTTGATTAAAACAGGTATCTAGAAAAACAAGTAACATTCTCACATTTTAATATATCTATAAGAACAAAACAGAACAAAAAGTTTTGGAGTATTTCAAGAAGAAACAAGTCTTCCTGGAAATGACTCTTTGACGAGAAATTTGGCCCTTGGAGTTTCGATCAATTACCCATAATGTTATGGTTAACATTGATTTAGATGGTACGTGTAGCGTTATTGCAAATTTTCAAAAACACTCATAAAATGTATATTATGGTCAAATTTACAGTCGTTTTGACCTCGAATAACTGCTCAGCTCGGTTCAGTCAAAGACCTTTGCAATCTCAGCATGCAAGGGTCGGTGGTAAAAATAATATTTGGATTCTCTTTGGGATAGTTCCAGATTTTTTTTAATACTCCCTTTGTTTCTGAATGTCGATTATTTAGAAAGTCTAAAGATGATCGATCGATCCAAAAATGTTTATTCTGTTTTAAAATTTTCCTCAGGTAATAAGTGCCGGCGGCCATACTTACTAGCACCTTTGTATTATAGATTTAGATTGAGAACACTTGGTGTTAATTTATATAAATTGAACTTAAATTATATCTACCCATAATTTCAATTTTTTTTTGACAAAATTAGGTAGGTACCTACATTAATTTTGTAGAATTTTTCACCTTTTTTTTAACCCACTAAGTGCTAACGACCGTCTTCAAAAGAAAAAAAAAGTGAAATGTTTCCATTCGATTCGAAAGACTTTAAGATCCGGTTCTATAAAAATCTGCGCAAAGTTTTATAGTTACTAGCTCAAAACAGGAGGCAATGAACCAAGAAATGAAAAATGAATCTACATTACTACCATAAATTATTGTCAAGCTTTAAGAAGAAAATACGTTTATTAAAAAAATGTATTATTATTTTTGAAACACTCTGTACTTTTATGCATCGGTATCATTAACGCGCCACAATAGACACCCGTTTATTGTAAACAATCTCACGCCGGTACGGTGCGGCCGGATCTATGTACGTAATGGCTGATATTATTATGGTGCTAATAACAAGGTTCTATTTCATGGACACGAAGCAAAGACACGTACGTACCTCGGGATGTGTTCTATATTTGAAATATTATACAATGGCATGAATGCTTGGCGATTAATGCAATATTTTCAAAACAATATAGCTGCCACTGATTTTTAGCTTTTTCATTATTCTCTCTTTGTCGTCTTCTTTATTATTTTTTCATTTATTGGCGATACAATTATAACTTTTTTGATTTAGAGTCATTGATTGCCGATAAAAAATATAAAGTGAATTTCCTCTTTTTGGCAGTTATATCACTACTCCTCTTCTGAGATATGTTTAAAAAATGTTTAAATGGTTTGAATATTTTGAAAGAATGAGAAATATGTTTAATTAAAATTTAATTTCATTCAAAGCTGCAACCTTATTTTATCATGAACCTATTTATATTGACATAGATATTACATACATACATACATTCTTCCTTTAAGGCTCCCCGTACACCGCAAGCCAACCCGGAGGAGACAAATCCGCAGCATACCCGACCTGCACGAAACCAACCCTCTAGCCTGATCGAAGCAATCAAGCCAAAAGCCGTCTCCACACAAATCAAGCCCGCCGCAGATCCCCCCAAACCATTCCGCAATGCGGGGGGCCTGAACCCCACTTAGGGGCATAGGGAGGCATCAAGAGCTCTCTATTGCGCTCGAAGGCGAATGAGGCCCATTTTTTTGCACACATTTATATAGGTATCCTTTTAGTCATCTCTCCTCGTTCATTCTCTCTACATGCCTAAACCACCTTAAATTATTCACATTCATTCTAGTCACTACGCTAACATCCACTCCACATTCCTTTCTAATATTATCATTCCTCACCTTATCGATCAGTCTCTTTCCGCATTTCTACGCAGTGATCTCATTTCCATAGCATTTATTCCAACTTTTAGATTTCTCGTCCGTGTCCATGTTTTACTCCCATACATCATGGATGGTAACAGGATTGGATTGTGCATCAGCTGTTTGGATTTTAGAGATACGTTCTCTTTTCTCATTAGAGGTCTTAGTGCACCACCAACCCTTCTACCAGCCAGTTTCCTTCTTTCAATCTCCTTTTCACACCTTCCGTCTTCCATCCATCTTTCTGACTAGTTAGTTATAATAATATGTAGATAGCGTCCTTTGAATCGATACCCCCAACAAGCTGTGATTAATTCTGTTTAAAGGCGATAATAATGATTCTATGAGTGTATTATTTGAAGTGAAGTGCACGCCATACAGCGAACGTGCGGATACATAGTGATTACTGTAGTTGGTACATATTGATATCACAGGATGTTCCTGAAATACCGTATTCTGTGAATTTTTAGGAACGGATTCGCACTTCTAATTTCTATATTCGGTATCCTGTCTCATATTGTACGGGAATGGTTTTCAGATCGAAGTCGCTCTAAACAGTACGTACTATTGACATATTTCACACCAAGCAAAGCTTGGATTGTGAGAGAGGGAGATCGTCGGCATCAGGGTTCAGTCAGACCCGCGATTTTCTGTATGATCAACTACTCGTTTCCTTAGTTTGAATGGTTCTAACTGATTCTTACGTCAAATAAAACCATTTCACATCGAAATCATTGTAAATTCTTTTTGTCTTTTTATCTTGCTCTCGAAATCAAGGATATGTGACATACACCAACCACCAACATAATACCAATAGTGATATCGACGAATGGAGTTATTCCTAAGTCTCTGAAAGACAATCTAGGGAAACTTGGCATCTGTAGTTGTCTCAGATATGCCATTCAAAAGGCAGTTCTGTTGTCCTCACGTAGGATCTTAAGAAAGTTCCTTTCTCTGTAGTTCGAAGATCTCTCATGATTAAATTACATCGTGATGTATCATGAGAGATAATGTCGATATTTTTATATTTAGTATATAGAATTGTATTTGATTTGCATTTATTATTTTTTTATTAAATATTGTGATTTAATGAATACATGTTTTGAAATAATACTTATAAGTTTTCTTCTTTTTTTCAGGTAAGTTATAAAGAGTGGAGAAAAATCCAATCACCAAAGGCCAATACAGCCATAAACCACACTAATTCTGTAAGTAAAGTTAAATAATTTATTCACATATTAGTAAGTAAATTTCTGAAATAAAAACTTACCATAATTCAACGATCAATTTTATAACATAATATGGTATTTATTCAATGTTATAACATAATATGGTAGGGTAAGCAGTACAATAACTGGCCATTAACAGTAACTGGCCACCTCGATCATTTTTCTTTAAAAATAAGACTTGGGTGAGAATATCTGTTCTGTAACTTCGATAGGCTGATAGCTCGTTTATTTCTACATGCACTCTTCAAATTTCATTGAAATCAGACATTCATTTGTGTCTGTTTTGTGCGATTTTTTCATGAGGTGGCTATTTTTGTATAAAATATCAGTAATTCGTAATTGATATTATTATTTTATTTCATAAAGAAGGCTTGTTTCTACAATATTCACAGAAATTAGGGATGAAATAATGGATTTTTAAAACAATACCGAGGGGTGGCCAGTAATAGAATCAAGAATTTGATGATTAGACAGTAACTGGTCAAGGGTGCCAGTTACTATGTTTTTTAATCACGTTCGAAATTGTGCAATTTTAAACCATATTCGTAGTATTCATAGTATTTATTTTCGTTATTTAAAACCCCCATTTCAATAGGAGCATCCGTTACAGTAACTGGCATGGGTGGCCAGTTACTAAATTTGTGTGGCCAGTTACTATAATTATTGTGTTTTTTTATTTTGAAAGGCTGCATCTTAGTTCCTTATATTCAATTGCGTCATGGATTTTTACCTTAATAAGTCTATTGGAGGAGAGGGAAATACCTGAGGTCACAAAGAAATCCTACAGATGGGTCAAAAGAGGAATATGCGATCTGGAATAACCGGACAATCAAAGTTGTTTAAAATATGAAGAACATTGGCCACCCCTCAGGGTTTCGTGCACGAGGGAGACACTTTAAAGAAGAGCTTATGGATTTTGGCATAAGTGGAAGAGATGGAGCCAGTCTCTTTATCACAATGGTTATAAGACGAGCTCTACTACATCGGGACCGAGTTGGTTCGAGAAACCAGGAGAGCTTATCAGGGTGGACATAACCTTTAGTTAGACCAAACGTGTTCACAGGGGTGGGAGGATGTGATTATTAACGTACAGGAATGCAGTGAAGCTATCTCGTAGCTTCCTTTTTCGTCTACTTGGGGTCATCAAAGGAAAATTGATTACACCGAGTTCGTATTCTCGTAGGTGAAGTAGATAATCTCTCTCTCTAATTTATTTTTATGTTGATGATTTAAGATCAGATTTTTCTGGGTGGTCTCAGATATTTCCCATGGTTGAAAGTATTTAAATAATCACTATTACTTCTGATTCCTTTTTCAAGACCATGGTGCCATGTTATGGAAAGTTTCTCCTCTTGCGATCCAGATCATAGCTATTCCATCCATCTTAAACCCTATTCTATCGTCTTCTGCGAAGGCAAGTTCTTAAGAGAAACGGGATCTTGCCTTGGTACATGTCCTGCACATTGTCTCTTCAATTTTGCCAGCCATTCATGACGTCTATCAATCAAGTTTTGTTTCTCATTTCTTCGTAGGAATTTCTTCTTGGCATATATTAAGCATTGACTTACCCATAGATCGCTACATGTATTGATTTTAAATCTGCATATTTAGAAACCTTAGTCATGGTATTGGGAAGTGGATGGTAAGTTTTTGGGCTATTTCTTCTGAAATTGACGTCCCCCGGGTGTCTCACGCATCTCTATAAATTAGGAAATCTTTCAGGACTTATTTTTCCAATTATTTTTGTACCATTTTCCATCATTCTACAACATTTGACAATGTTTTGAGCTTCACTTATCTCTCAAACTTTCGTTACTTTTTAATTGAAATACTTAATATTGTATTATATTATGTTTAAATCTACATATCTGCAATAAAGTGCCAAATTATAATGAATTTTCAAAGTATTTTATTTATATTTTTTTTTAAATTGTGTTTTTCGTACTGAATCAACATTTTTTATACAAAAATAGTATGATTAAACATTTTTTTGTTTTACTGTATACTTTATTTTACTTTAAAACAAATAATTTGATAGTTTTTCAGCTAATCCTGAAAACATGTATGGTGGCCAGTTACTGTCATAATACCTATGCCAGTTACTGTATCAGGTGGCCAGTTACTGTACTTTTTGACCATTTTTTAGGAATTATTTTTTTTTAAATACAAAACTCAATATATCTGAAAAATGTAATACTGCAAATTGTAAACAAAACAATTGTTTTGTATAAAATATTTTTTTTGGTAAAATATCTTGATAAATGAGCGAGATATAAATGTTTGAATCCTTAAGTGGCCAGTTACTATACTGCTTACCCTATTTATTTAATGTTGTAACATAATATGGTATTTATTTAATGTTATAACATAATATGGTATTTATTTAATGTTATAACATAATATGGTATTTATTTAATGTAAAACAAAATCCAAAGTTTCCATATTTTCATTGCCCCAGTCAACCTTTTCTACTTGGCTATCCCTCAATGTTCTTAAAGGGTTAAATAGAAAACGGACTCTTAACTATTTTGTACCCAAGCACAAGTAGGTATCTTTTTGATTATCCGATTACCTACCATTTGTCATATTCTTCTCTTACTATGAATTCTGATGTCTTCTTTAAGAATGGTGGAATTGATAATATGGACAATTCATGCAAAGATGGTTTCAGACCACTATCCATATTATACCTATATCCAATTTTGACACTTTCCGACATGCGTACCCTAAATTGATCCAATTTGAAAGATAATAATAGGAACGTGGTTTTAAACCACCAAAAACCTGTTTTCAATAGCATTTTTTTTCAGAGCCACTTGTACATGTACAATTATAAAAAAAGACTGATTTGCATTATCATCAAAACTTATGTCATTTATGATTATTGTGTCGTACCAAACCTATAGTAGGGCTTGTATTCGCTACTTCCCTTTGATTGTAAAAAATATAATTGACATTTTGTTAATTAAAACTAGTTCTGCTCAACGTTCTACATCTTAGCAAAGATGCATCCATGTCTATCCTAGTGCATTTTTATTGAAATTATATTCAATGAGTCTACCTGGAATTTTTAACACAACATGATGAGTGGCGAACCTCGCCGGTGAGACTAGTGTTGATAGCCTGAAAAGTATTTAGAAAGAATATTGTACAACTCTTGGTCAATTATTGTTAAAATATGCAAAAGTAAAATCTTCAAATTATAACAAAGAAAATTGTTTCAACCCGATCTTTATAACGAAAAGTAATTATTATAAGATTTCTTTTTTATCCGCTTATTTTAAACTCTCATTTTCATCCACAATAACCGTTAAAACGGTGATTCTTTCAGGTTTTCTTTTAACCGTCCATTACTTCTCTTTATACAGTCAACACGAGAGATGTTTTCCTGGATTCTGAGAGATAAAAACGATAAAACTTAGAAAAAAGAGAGAAGAAGTGCAAAGAGTGGTAGAGATTCACAGAAGAACTGAGAATGTTTCCCATGGCACCGCCCATCTCGCGTTCGTTTCGGAATAAATGAAAAACTTTAAGCAAATAATAATAAAAACAAAAACATTACTTTGTGTACTAAACAATTTGTAATGCATTAAGCTAATAGGTTAATTTTTAAAATTAATGTAAAACTTTAAACATGTTTTTGTATCTAGGAACTAATGACTTATTTTTTCTTCTAAAAGTGTCATTTCGAGTCACCCCGACTTGGCGATAGTCCCATCTAAGGCCATATATTAGTTCTTAT
This sequence comes from Mystacides longicornis, assembly GCA_963576905.1. NCBI lineage: Eukaryota > Metazoa > Arthropoda > Insecta > Trichoptera > Leptoceridae > Mystacides > Mystacides longicornis. The sequence continues at coordinate 1,902,879 of OY756439.1, read as the reverse complement.
ATAACCGTAAAGATCTAGTCCTGAAAAATGGGTACAAGAATCTACACATAAATAGAATATTGTGTATACAACAAAGCCAATAGGCAATAATTAATAAAGACGACGCATCAACAAAAATGGATATATTCATATCCTGGCGCCAAATACATGACAGCAGTCGCAGTCTTTAAATTTGATTGCTCTACTTGTTCTCAATAATTTCCTACATTCGGCCCTATATCTCATTAATTTATTATTTAATACCTACTTGTTCGGAGATTTAAACATTACAAACTTATGGCGAGCGTTGTTAACTTAAAGTGATCACACTAAGCTAGCCTTCGAAATAACAGTAAAAGACGGTCGTAAGTCCGTAGTGGTTTGTTCCATTTAAAAATCGAACATCAGTAATTAATTGTTAGAGTTGTTAGACCAGAGAGTTTTTCCGTTGCTTTCATTCACCTTCTCCTAATCTGTTATGATTTTAATGTTTCACGTTGCCCAGGATTCATTACAGGGATGCTTAACCGGCTTCAGTAGCTTAGATGCCTAGACGGCTACTCCTCTTGTTTGTTTTTTTATTTGCCTTTGACAATACTTTTACCGTATATGTGAACATCACGCTCAAAATACAAATGCTACGTCAGATATTAATATGCCCAGAGCCGTACAAAATGCTGGAGAAGGTTCTTAAATACAATTTGCTGCATTAACTTTAATAGATTTAGAGCTATTTAAAAAACTCTATTTTTTTAGAATCTTCATACAAAATTCTCAAAAAGACAGTAAGCCATCTTTTGGAAACAAAATTACCTACTCATGTAAACGTTGAATGGAATCTTGGTATTACGGTATGAAAATGTAATAAAATAATTGTAGATTGATTTGTTATACATTTAAATGTTATTCAAATCTTATTATTCTCAATAAATAAAGATTTAATGAAAAAATTTGCAGTTTGATTTTGAAGTTTAACAGGCACAAATCACCCTCTATGGGTGGAATGCCTAATTAATTATCAAAGTAGGGAATGTAGCTAAGATTCAAACCACAGAGCTCTCTATGAAAACTTGCAAATTATGTCGGTAGGTTCGTATGATATTATGAGGTCGGTAAAACAAAAATTGTAAAAGTGTAATTCTTCTTTTTCTGTGCTTATGTTAATTATAGAGGTCTGTTAAACAATGGGAAGCTAGACTAGAACCTGTTTAGTTACCTACCGATCAAGCCTGACAATCGGAATCAAAAACGTAAAGCAAGACGGGTATAAGCTAGTTAGGAGTAATTAGAAAAGTGTCGATTGATGGAACCAAAAATTTGTCTTAATATTGAATTCCTTTAGCTATACTTACGAGTATGCAAATGCACATCCATCTTTGAAAAGTGTTGCTTGGACACAAGTAGTGTTGGTGATACTGAGTTCCGTCAACTTTACGCTTTTTAACAAAAAAAAAATGGTGGCTGAACGGAACCATAGTAATTGAGTTCCGCCAGCTATGCCTTAATATATTCCGCCCTTTAATAAAAAAAAATAGTTTTCTTTTTCAAGAAAGCTCCAAAGATTCGGCTTGTGGTTTAAAATCCTTCTAGAACTCTTCTTGAATGATTTCAAATTTTCAAAACAAGTCCATAGGCACGTTTTTCTTCCAAAATACTTTATTTCGGACGTGCGTTGGCGGGAAATAATTTAAACAAGAGTGACAACTTAATTCCAAAATAAACCGTTGAGTTCCTGTTGAGAAATCTAAGCTTACTTATCTTTATATATAAAAATGGAGCCGTATTTTCCATCACGCTAGGACAGCTAGACCAATTTCACTAATTATTATTTTAAACTAGTCAGGAGAAGGTTTTAATCAAAATATTATGATTGCTAGAGTTGCGCAAAAATTCTTAAAATTTCTAGTGCTTTTGAAAATTCAATTTTAATTTTGAAATGAAATTGACGTTTGAAGGTAACTATCAGTTAAGAAATAAATTTTTTTGAAACAGAAGCATCGGTCGAAATTACATTGGTTCAAAGGTAATTTGGACAGAGAAACTTACTCCATAGTGGTAGCCAACATCGGGGTCACCTGACATGGCATTGCAAAATCCCAAATATTGATCCCAATCATATCTAGTTCCGTATTAGTATTAAAATCTAGTTCCCTGTTTATTATTTTGTGCTCTCTCAAAAAGGATTTAATTATCTTACAAACTTCAAGATGATTTCCCAAAAAATGGTTGAAAAATCTTTGTACTTTTACTCATAGTGTATAGAATATACATGAGTCAGGTGATCGGATTTCAAAAAAAAATAGATTTCGCTGAAATTACTTTTCTTGACGTTTTCGAGGGTGTAGATTCCAAAAATTCAATTTTTTTTTAAATAACCGCGTACCCGTACGCCAAAAATGTGTGTGCACCCATAACTCATAGTAATAATTCTTATCCGATTTCATTGAATTTTTTTAGAACGGTTAGCCCCTCGATGTAGATGAGTCAGTAAAATGTTGAGATCTGTACCTTCAGGGGAACCCTCTTAAAGTATCCAAAGAAAATTTCACTTGTTCTAGAAAAAGGGCTAAAACAGAAAAAAAAATTCTTCGATTTTCATAAAATTTGGTATACGGGTTGGTCTTATGCTCCTACATAAAATTTGAGGTCCGTAACTTCAGTGGGTCCCCATTAAAGTACCGATTAATATTGAATATGTAGTTCTAAAGCAGATAATAAAAAGCTCCAATAGTCGATATCATTTTAAAGTTTCTATAATAATTCCAAGGATAAATTCATTTTAGTCGTAAAATTATGAATTTTTATGCAAAGATATGTTTTACAAGAAAAGGCTGTTATAATATACTATGAGTTATGGGCAACCCTAGGTTAGCAGCTTTTTACTAGTGGTCGACTAGTGCTCGAAATTCGACCATAACTTATTTAAATTATAAGTTTGAATATTATTGAGGTTCCATTGTCAAAGACTGGGCGAGCTCTGTTTCAATTTTTTTCAAAAACGATGACATGGATACCTGCGTCATTTGAAATGTTGATATGTACCTACCTACCTACAAAGTTTTTTTATAATAATATAAATATTTTCTGTATTTAAATCCCGCCATTTCCAGATCCACGTTCCATTTGAACATATTATCGCCTTCAATAAGCTTTCTGCACCCATTATGAGGCGCTTTACATTTGTTTCTATGATGTTGATGTTCATTTATAACTAGTCTGTGGATGTGTGTGTGTGTATCAAACACATAATATTACAGTAGTGTTTATAATGTTTTTGTATTGAATTAATATAATATCTTTAATCATAATTTAAAAAAATATATTAGCATTCGCCGCTCTTTCTATATCTACTATATAAATGAAAGTGGGGTTAGTGCGAACACTTATAACTCGAGATTGGCTCAACAGATTCTTCTGATGTTTGATTTATTGGATTCTTCTCCACTCCGGATAACAGAATAACTAATAAAACGTTAAAAAAATGGTTAAGAAGTGTTGTAAAATACAACATTTAAGTTTGTATGGAAAGGTTACCTGGGACGCGCCGACGACATCGCGGGTAGTTCCCTCTCATTCTCGCATACGCTCTTACAGTAGCCCATCCCACTTACTCCTCCGATTCGAACGTTATCATAAAAAGTCAACAATATTATCGGCAGTGTTGCCAACTTGGCGACTTTGTCGCCAGATCTAGCGACTTTTGGACAAGGAAAACGACTTCTCATTTTCATTTAGCGACAAAATATTCTAGCGCCTTTTAGGTCCATGGTGCTTTTCGGTTTCGGTTGTAGTATTTTGATAGAAGCCAAAGTGAGTTTTGATAGAAGTAGAAAAACGCGGAAACGAAAAAACATAAACTAAAAATGAATATAATATGCTTTTATAAGTGATCCAATGCCACAACCTTCTTCTTCTGCTTCCAATGTAATCCAGACTTCTAGAAAAATGGATTTATAATGTCATATTAATTTTAATGTATTTCTAATTTTTAAGTAGTAGGTAATTATATCATTTTATTTTTTTATTTTTAACAGGATCACTATTTCTTACTATCATACAAAAATATCGCCTTAATATTTTCTTTGCTCCCCCCGATCAATTTTGGCGACGTCTGGCGACATATTATGGATGTTTCAGAAATATTTTAATGTTATTATTTTATAAGCTTAACTCAATCGAATTAATTTTGTATTGCTTTACGGGGGCGCAGTGCACATATTAACGGGCCACTTCGGCTGGACCGATTTTCATGGTTTTTGATTTGTTGTATTCGTCTCCGTCCCGAATAGGCTACTAACTATTAAAAAAATAAAAAATTGATAAGGAATAAAAATATTAAGAAAATAAAATACCCATACATTTTGTATGGAACGGTTATTCCTTTCTGTGATAAATTTCTTGACAGCGCAATTTTATTTACGTAGGTAAGCAACCATTAAGTTTTGAAACAAACATAGGTACCTATATCAAGATAGGTACACAATATTCGATAATTGCGTATTAAAACAATATGATATGATCAAGAAAATATTTTTTTAAAAACTTTATCACTTCAGTATGGCAATAATTATTTGCCTAATTTCACTGATTAAATTTTAGGTGAGGAAACTAACAAGAGGTTAGCTCGAGAGGTATACACGAATACCTATAGTTTGATAATTCTTAAAAATGCGGACAACCATTTGCTACGATGATCGTCAATTGACGTATCGCATGAAAGAACGTTATATATGCATACTAAAAGTATCGAAAAAAGAGCCTACAAAGATTTTTAGAGATTTCTTTGCGGTCCATTTAAAATTCCACGAAATCTTATATATAAAAATGAAGAGCTATTTCGCGTGGTCATCGGATGGCGCCTTAACGGCTGGACCGATTCCGCTAATTCTTTTTTGTCGTGTAGGCTTTTATCAGGAGAGTGTCCTTTTAGAAGAAAAAAATTATGAAAAATACATGGAAAATTAGATAATTTAAGAAAACTATAAAAATGGAGAGCTATTTCCCGATGTCAACGCATCGCGCCTAAACGGCTATACCGATTTCACTAATTATTTTTTGTCGTGTAGGCTCTTATCAGAAAAAGATTGATTTAGAAGAAAAAAATAAGAAAAGTGCATGGACAATTAGAAAATTAAAGAAAACTATAACAATGGAGAGCTATTTCCCGATGTCATCGCATCACGCCTAAACGGCTGGATCGATTTCGCTAATTCTTTTTTTGTTGTGTAGGCTTTTATCCGGAGAAGGTTGAAATAGAAAAAAAAGTGCATGGAAAATTAGAAAATTATTGAAAACACAGAAAGTAGGTAACCTTTTTAGTACTTTTTGCAAAATAATTTGGTCTACTTTTGAATTTTAATTAATTAACATTTGAAAGAATTGTCAGTGGATTGATTGTTGTTGCGATTGATAGAAGGCGAATGTAAAATATATCGTATGAAAAAGATTGATTGGATAGGCCATATTATATTCATTGCAGTTAATTTTTATAAGAGGTTTCGGTAAGTTTTAATACAAGAAATACCTACATTATTGTAATGAAGCGTAAGGAGTTTCGAAAATTTTCTTTATTTACAGAGATTTTTAAAACCGCCAGCAAACAAAATCATTTACATAACATTGCTATTAAGGAGTTATACTTAATTGAAGTTCATTTTATAAGGAGTTTAGGTGAATACATTATTAGGTATAATGAAGAACAAGTAGAATATTTTGTTTGTTTGTTTACAGAGATTTATAAAACCACCATTAGAGTGAATTGTTTACATGATTCACAACGAATACTGATTATAAACTTAATTGAAAAAAAAAACAAACTAAAACATGTTCAAAAGAAGGAAATTGGCTGGGAGAAGGGTTGGCGGTGCACTAAGACCTCTAAGAAGGTCTCTCTTTAAACCACAGTTGATGCACAATGCAATCCTGATTGAAACTATCCCTGATTTATGGGAGTGAAACTTGGACATGGACGAACAATTTGGAAGTTGGAATAAATGCTGTGGAAATGAGATCACTGCGTAGGATATGCGGAAATGATTGATAAGATGAAGAATGATAATATTAGAAAGGAATGTGGAGTGGATGTTAGTGTAGTGACTAGAATGAAAGTGAATAAAGAAAGGAGGTTCGGGCATGTAAAGAAAATGAACGAAGAGAGAATGACGAAAGGGATATATGAATCTGAAAGAATGGGTGCACGCAGACGAGGCTGACCTCGAATGACATAGACCGACCATATCGTTGCCGTCTTACAGGAGGGCCAAGTCAGAAGCAAAAGAAATTTATGAGCATGTATGCGGAATGTTATGCGTTTGGAGGAAGCGAATGAGTTTGGATTGGAAAGAATGGAAGTCCATACACTCTGCCTACCCCCTTCGGGAATCAGCGTGATGGGTAAAAAAACATCTCAATGCGTATTTTGAATCGGTACGGGGATATTCCTTATCGTAATTTGATCAATCAATCAATATTATTTTAACTGAGCAAAATAACTATTAAAATATCGAATATAATGACAAACCTAAATCTTTTTTTACATATTAACATCAAATCAATCAAAATTAAAACTCCCTTTGAACTGCATTCAGGAGCCAGATGAAGCAATAAGAACTCTCCATTGCACTCGATCTTGCGCAATGATGACTTCCTCCCACACCATATTAACATAGGTTAAAAGTTTTTGATGAAAAAATAAACTCAGACCCAATGAATGCAGCGTGGTATGCAGGTTTTGCTAATGCCAGTAAATAATTCGATACAAAGTTCGACGGGTCAGCTAGTATAAACTAAATGCGAAATTTCATACTACCCCTTCCGTAGAAATTTCGTAAAAAAGGTCACCTTCACGTATTAATATAGATTGATCATATTAGGTTCAACATGTGCTGTTACTTTTTCTTCTTCTAGATCTTGCGATCTGATCTGTTACTTTTTATATAATTAAAAAGCTTTTGTAGCAGCAAAGCTTCGTGTACCAACTAGTATTCGTTTCTATAGAGACTTTAAAAGTGTCGTCAGTACTTAAAGTGCGTGGGACGATGGCCAATATCACTTATTAACTTTCCTATCTGCCCTCTCGAAATGCCCTCGAACCTTTCTTCATCCTTTTCGAAAAGTTTCGAAAGACGACACATCGTGAACTCCCTTTCGGCGGATCCATTTTTAAAGTTTTCTATCACGAAACATAGTTTTTTTTTTGTTATTTATCACCTCACTGGATGATAGGAGATCCGTGTTTTTGGTCGGATTACATTTCATCGCCCTTGTATGTATGGTTAGTATACAGCTTTTCTTGAACATAAATAAAAAAAAAATAGGTAATAAAAAGGATGACAGCAGTCGCAGTCTTTAAATTTGGTTGCCCTCTTGTTCTCAATAATTTCCAACTTTTATCTCTATATTTCATTGATTATTAAATATTTACTTGTTGTATACATAAAATTTTTTGACATGTTGAACATGTCGAGAATTATTCTCATGATTAGGAGTTTCGGAGACTTAAACATTACCACTTAATGGCGAAAGTTGTTAACGTAAAGTGATCACACTAGCCGCCTTCAAAATAACAGTAGAAGACGGTCGTAAGCCCGTAGTGGTTTGTTCCATTTAAAAATCGAACATCAGTAAGGAATAATTGTTAGAGTCATTAGTTGTTGCATATTCGATAAAAAGGTTACATATTCGTTTATCATGCATTGAGTGAAAATGTAAATGTGTATTCATAGACCCGAAACTTTAATGCAATCTTTCGATCAATAATTGGTGTTCGATTTTTTGTACCTAGTTATATTTTGCAGATTTGATCCACTTCGGGCTTACAACCGTCCGGCCAATCGTACAGGCTGGATCAATTTTGGTTTGGTCACATTCTCCATGTGCCAATCGCATCCAATATTAGTTTGGTCACATTCTTTATGTGCCCTTACATTGCGCCGCCAGGACTACTTTCTCCTGCCAGGCCCTGTGCGTCCCTCTGTTTTTTCCTTCAGTAAAAGATAACGAAAGTGTTACTTTTCTCCTCGCAGTACATGCCCCAGATATGATATTTTCCGGGCCTTCATAATTGATTACAGTTCTCTGTCAACCCTATCTCGCCTCAAGACTTCAGTGTTGGTTAGCCGTTAGCATATCTGTCCAGGAAATTCCGAGCATTCGACGATGGAGCCACATTTCAAATGCTTCCAGTCTGTTCATTGAGTTGATTTTCAAGATACATGTTTCACATCGGTACAATAAGACGGACACGTATAACATTTGATTATTCTCTGTCATCAACACACACAAAGAATTGAATTTGTAAGGGATTTATTTTTTAATTAACAATTTTTGTTGTTGCAATGTTTTATTTCTGGCATTCAGACTCTATTCCAGAGGTATTGAACCAATCATTTGCGGCCCCGCCCCAGACAGTGAGTGTTTCCAGGATCACAAATTTATAATTAAATGGATATTAAATGAAATGCCATCATTATGAACCGCTAGCGTTAGTGACAATGCGTGTGATTCAAGACTATAAATATTTTTCATTTGTGAAGTTTGAAACAAAAACTTATCTTGCCAACGACGTTGAGGACTGGGAAGACTGCAGAATGTTGCTCTTCCTACACACAGACACGGCCATTTACAGTAAGGTGTAGAATGGATAGAGAATAATAATTATTGTTGATCAAAAAGCATGTAGCGGTCATGTTACGTGTGACGACATCAACCACCAATAGCGTATCTTCATGATGTCGACACTCGGTAGCAGCCAACCATATTGTACAACGCCGCACACCTATCAGTCACCATCAAGTCTTATCACCATGGAAACACTTCTAGTTCGGCCACTTTAATTTACCTTTATGTCTCGAGGCCTGGCTGGTTAATCTGCATTGCAATCAAATCACAATACTGATCCATATTTAACCAATACAGACAATCATTCATCATGCATCAAAATAGTTCCATGCAGGTTTATTTGAAATTTGGAATTGCTTTACGATAAATAAATTGGTATAAATATGGATTTATTATACTACTATGTATTGAGGGTCGACATTGCGATCGGTATTGAGTTTTCAAGAGTCACCCACCACCCTTATAAAAGGGTATGTAGTATGATTTCTACCAACCGTGTATTAGGTTTCACTTATGGAAATGTTTTGATAATGACTATTTAGTTAGATATACAATAACAAAAGTCCATTTCGAATCAGAGCACTGTCGAAATATACTCATTATAATTAAATATCACTGTGCATAATTATTGGCGCAGTAAATATTTTTATTGTCATTATGTTAAAATGAATACCGGTGTTTGTTTTCGTAATTATGAGCGGTCATAAAATGTAATAATCATTACCAACTGAAATTATTTCACATTAAATGAATTGTCCGTTTAATTTCCCAAAAACCAACGGTTCATTTGAATTCATATCGTACAACAAAATTGAAACTCACAACAAAATAGTAGAATTATTAAACTTTCAAAATGGTCCGTACCAATTCCTTAGAATACGGAACCGTTTTCAATAGCGGCGAATGTATCAGTTGAGAACATTGTCAATATTGTTGTTGTTGTAGCTGGGCCTCGGAGTCGAGGATCCCCTTCGCGCTTCCAAGAATAATAAAATAAATAGTATTTTGTTGAAAATGTCAATATATATAAAAAGTTTAAAAATGTCAAAGTATATAAAAAGATAAAAGTATATAAAAAGATAAAAGTATATAAAAAGATAAAAAAAAAAAAAAAAAAAATAGACATGCATATACCTACATGTATACAATTGCTTAAAAAGGTTAAAATTGTTAAAATATAAAAAAAAGATAAAAGATAAAAACAATAAATAAATTATGATATTAAATTAAGGTTTAAAATAAAAGTATCAGGATGCACACATTGACACCGACGCAGTCAATCGCTCGTACGGAGATGCTTCCTCCTGTGGGAGAACAGGCCAATTCTGGAGGCACACCTCCTACCACACACGTCGCACTCCAGCAGTACGGGCGGAATGTCTTGCTGCCGGTCGCGAGCCCTCGCTCTGAAAACCTCCCTCCTCCGAAGGGCAGTTCCCGCAGAGCGGTCGACCACCGCACGCCACTCTGGTCTGTCTTTAGCGACCTGTTCCCAGTTATCTGGAGCAGCACAGAGTAAAAGAGATTCCTTGAGACAATCCTTGTATCTCTTACGCTGCCCACCAACGTTGCGCTTGCCGGTCTCAAGCTCACCATACAGGGCAATTTTGGGGAGCCTACGATCATGCATCCTTATCACGTGGGCGGTCCAGCGAAGTCTGGCTCTGGTTATGAGATCCTCAATTGACACACATCTGGAGCGACTCAATACCTCAATATTCGAGATATGATCGCTCCAGTGTATTTTTAGAACCCTCCGTATAAATCTCTGTTGAAAGGATTCCAGGGCTTTAATATGTCTCCGATACGGGACCCAGCTCTCCGCACCATACAGCAGTATGGGAACAACAACTGATCTGTAAACTGCAAACTTAGTGTCGTTCCGAAGGTCACGACTTGCGAACACCCTCTTGTTCAGCCTGGCCAGAGCAGCTGCCGCACTCCTCAGCCTGTAGTTAATTTCATCATCCAGAGATGAATTGTGCGTCAATGTACTACCCAGGTAAGCAAAACGTGGTACGTTCTCCAGTCTTTGTTGATTGATGAGGATCTCCGTATCATCCATACGGATCCCCTCCGCTGCACAGGTAAGAATTTTGGTCTTCCCGACATTCACTTCCAGCCCAAATCTCGAGTAAACCTCAGCATAAACTCTGAGAATCTCTTGCAGATCTTCCTCGGAATGCGCCACGAGTGCACAGTCGTCTGCATATTGCAATTCTGTAATATAACTACGAGACACCCTGGTAGAGGCCCGGAGTCGTGGCAGATTATGCAAGCCTCCGTCCATCCGATAACGGACCCCTATTCCCCTGACACTAAGATGTCTGTCCACAACTATCATGAATGCAGCCAAATATGCATTGAACAAAGTGGGTGCAAGAACACAGCCCTGGCGCACCCCAGTATTTGTCGAGAAGGCTCCCGTCTCAGAACAGCCAAGAGACACAGAGGAAGTATTGTTTTGATGGATATTTCTAATCAGGCCAAGCATAATCGGGGGCACACCGAATTTAGAGAGGATCTCCCACAGAATTTCTCTATTGACTGTGTCAAAGGCCTTTGCTAAATCGACAAAGGCCGCATAAAAATGTCTATTTTGTTCCTTGCACTTTTCTTGTAGCTGTCTAAGGGTGAAAATCATATCCACTGTACTACGAGATGAGCGAAAGCCGGCCTGTGACTCTGGAATAATCCCCTCCAATATTGACGTCAGCCTGTTCAGCAAGATTTTACTGACAATCTTTCCAGCCACTGAGAGAAGTGCAATTCCGCGGTAGTTTCCGCAGTCTGACTTATCACCCTTTTTCTTGTAGATGTTTATTATTTTGGAAACACGGAACACGTCCGGGATCTCCTCATTGCGCCAGATATGTAATACTAATCGGTGAACAGCCTGATGCACTGAGATACCTCCATACTTAAAAATCTCCGAAGGAACACCATCGATTCCTGCTGTTTTATTGTTTTTTAGATGCATAACTGCCATCGTCACTTCCTCAATGGTAGGCTCCTCATCATATCTCAGATCAGTCTGGTACTGGGGAATTTCATCTATAATGTTAGAGTCCACTGGTCTGGACTGATTTAGAAGCTCCGCGTAGTACTCTTTCCACCTTTCTCTTATGTCGTTTTCATTGGTAAGCAGTTCGCCACTTTTGCTCTTTATGGGCAGAACAGATGAGCAATTCGGACCATAAACAACCTTCAGCGCATCAAAAAATGCCTTCTGATCATTCATGTCCGCAAAACGTTGAATCTCCTCCGCCTTGGTTTTCCACCAACTATCTTTAAGCTCCCTTACCCTTTTCTGCAATTCAGCCTTCTTGGTTCTATAACTGACCTTATGCACCGGGTTTAAGAGAAACTTTTGAAAAGCCTTGTGTTTCTCTTCGACCAGGAGGGATATTTCATCGTTCGAGTCGAGGAACCAGTCAGCTGTTTTCTTTTTGACTGTGCCACACACCTCCAACGAAGCATCGTAAATTATCCTGTTAAGGCTGTCACAGTGATCATTTATAGAGGATTCAGAGAAAGATGTCGGTGACAACCTGCTGGCTAAGGCCGCAGACAGATTGCTACGGTGAATAGGATTCCGCAATATGTTCACGTTTATCTTTTTCACCCTCGCTGCCGTCATGCGTATCTTGGGTCTTACTTTGAGGACCACCTTTGAAAGAACAAGTCTGTGATCTGTCCAACAGTCAGCACCCCTCACAACTCTAGTCATCCGTATATCCCTGCGGTCCGACTGCCGTGTTATGACATAGTCTATAAGATGCCAATGCTTAGATCTTGGGTGTTGCCAGGTTGTTTTATATTTGTCCTTCATTTGAAAAAGAGTGTTGGTTATTACCATTTTTTTCTCTGTGCACATGGTAAGAAGAAGCAGGCCATTGGAGTTAACCTTTCCAACACCATGCCTACCCATGACTCTCTTCCAGACAGCAACCTCTTTGCCCACACGAGCATTGAAGTCACCGAGAATGATAAGTTTGTCAGTTATACCAACGCCCGCGATAAGGCGATTTAGGGCAGTGTAAAAGTTATTCTTATCACTGTCTGTTGCCGCTAGAGTAGGGGCATATGCGCTAATAAGAACCAGGTTTCTTTCATTAGAAAGCGGTATGGTCATGTGCATAAGTCTCTCCGACAGTCCGACAGGCAAATGTGCCAGTTTCTGGACCAGGTCAGTCTTGACCGCAAAACCAACACCATGAATTCTTTGTTCTTCTGGCGCTGTACCCTTCCAAAAGAACGTGTATCTATCAGCAGTCTCACTCACTTGTCCCTCACCCGGAAAACGGGTTTCCGCTAAAGCCGCGACATCAATGTCATAGCGACTCAGCTCTTTAGCGACAAGTGCAGTTCTGCGCTCTGGACGACCAGACGCACTGCGATCCATCAGAGTTCTAACGTTCCATGAACCAAGCTTGAGTGTTCGCTCCATGTGTTTATGTTTGCTTCTCTTTTCATTCCTGCCACTTTGTTGAGCCTCCCCCAGGCGTGGCCACCTGAGCAGAGTAGTTGAGGACAAGTTATGTTTAGGGCACCTTTTCTAGCCCCCTCCCTCATTTGAGGGGAAGCAGAACGAATCCTAAATAGGACTGCTTCGTCGCCTGTGTCGCTGCCGAATTCAAGTGTTGTACCTCCTATTCACTACGAAGACGACCATCGTTCACAAGCCGCTCATCATGCAGGAAATCAACTAAGGGCTTCCAGCCTGCCAAGCCTGCCCCCACCGCCAATATTCCCATCGCTGAGAGACTTTTTTTTTTTTTTTTACTTTAGGATATGTGTGTCATAAAGCACACAGTAGGTGGAAGGCGAAAGCTGTGCATGAATTGGTTTAATGTGAGAGAGTTGTCGCACATTCAACAATCTCACCGGCCACTACGCAGCGCTGTGGACCAATGGCAAGCCGAGGCGAGACGATTGGAGCACTGCGCAATGTTGATTGCCAGAGGAAGGAATAAGGAAGATGGGATAAGAGGGGAAATTTTAGGAATACAGATGGGAGAAAGGTTATTAGGGGAATTCGCTATCCGGGATGGGATGTTTGGATAGTGGATAGCAAATAACTAGAGTTCCTCGGGGTCGTCAAGCCCGTAGTCCTGAGGTAAATAGGACTCTCTGAGGTAAAACATTTGTCATAATTATGAAAAAAAAATTCCTTCTATAGAGACGACGGACCGCTCTTAATGCATAATAACAAAAAACATTTGTCATAATTATGAAAAAAAATTCCTTCTATAGAGACGACGGACCGCTCTTAATGCATAATAACTATAATTGATCTATGCTGGATTGCAGTAAAGTTGAGATGAATTCTTAACACTCGTACTAAACTTCTTCTTCTTCTTCTTTACAAATCTTACACTTGAAAAAAAACGTGCAGTTCTCTCCTAAACCATCTATAATTATTATAGTGGGCAAATTGCTCAGCTGAATCCAAACACACACACACACACACACGTACACACAATCTCCCTTTGAATCCCAATCAGGGGCACAGCGAGGCAACAAGAGCTCTCCATTGCGTCATGGACAATAATTCCATGGACATCCGATAGAAACATCGTCTGCTATTGTTTTCATTTTTTGAAATGCTACGTTTTTTCTTTTTATCCCAATCTTCCGAATTTTTGATGATAGTTTGTTTTTATAACTGCAAAACCTTTAAAATATAAGTGTCATTATTACAAAATTTATTCGGTTAAAAAATTAAGAACAAACCCCCATACTTTTGTTGATTCCGCATAGATGTCTCTATACAGCATTAAGTAGGTTCGTTAAACCAGCTAAGCAAACAAGAGAACTCGTTAATTTTGCAAACTAACCCACTGTAAACACGAAACAAAAATGTTGGACCAAGTGTGATTAGCGCCTTGGGAGCAACTCAAATGTTTTCACTTTCGATACAAACAAAAACAAAACGATAGCAGCAATAATAATTATAATTAGTGCGAGGCTAGGAGTCCGAATCGCTTACAGAACCCCAATGCGAATAAAGACCTGGTACACAAATAATACAGAATACATAGACAGCCCTTATATTGTACGGCACAAAGATTCCAAGAAAATATTCCGTATAAGAAAACCATATTATTCGAAATCCTACCTTCTTATAAGCCTGTTTAGATTCTTAAGTCTTCATCAATCTTTCCCTCCAAAATTGGGCAGAGCTCTCCGAAGTTGCAGGGTGAGGGAAGCACTAAGACCCATTATGAGAAACAACAACGTCTCGCTAAAAGCAAAAAAAAAATTAGTGCATAAAGCAATGTGACATGGATGAAAAAAGAAGGATGTAGTTTAAATGCCGTTGAGGTGAGAGCTCTACGAATATTACATGGTAAGACTGTGTGGGATATGGAAAGGAATGAGAATATTAGGAAAGAATGTGGTTTGAAAGTAAATGTTATGCCAAAGATGAATGTCAAAAAGTTAAGATGGTTTGGGCACGTGGAACGAATGGATTCAAAGAGCATGACAAATATTTTTTTTTAGGCTGAAAGAATAGACGTGAGATAGCGTGCCCGACCGAGAAAGACATGGATTGAACACGTCGATTCCGTCCTCAAGAAAGACAAGGTCAGAAGTAAGATAAATAGGAGAGGTTGTGTGAGAAATGGTATGGCGGCGGAAGAAGCGAAAGAAGTCAGTCTGCTTGAAGAGAAAGAGTGGAGGTCCGTTCTCTCTGCATTCCCCTTACAGGACACTGGGTGATGGTTAAAAAAATGTTACATTGCTTTATATATTTCTGGCATTCAGACTCTAATCCAGATTTATTGAACCAATCAAGTTTTTCCCTACTAAGAATATGTGGATGTGGAAAGACTATGTGGGACATTGACATGAATGTGATTACTCGAAAAAAAATGAAGTAGCAAAGATGAAAGATTATAAAAATCAGAAGGTTTGGACATGTTGAAAGTATGGATGACAGTATGATGAGAAAGATAGAATTGATGCAGCTGAAAGAAATGTGCTAGAATGCGTGATCAAACGAGAAAGACCTGAATCGAAGACATAGATTCTGTCCTCAAGGAAAGCAAGATCAGAAGCAAGAGAAATAGGAGAAATATGTCAGTAGAAAAAGCTATTGAAGTGGATATACGATTGTACATCCTTCCTCTTGTAGTGCACAGGATGATGGGCAAAGAAACTGAAATAAAATATGGTGAAAGTGCATATCGCATAAGAACAAAACCGTATAAAAAAGAGGTAATTTTGACCGTATTTTCTAGACAAATCTGTGAACATGGTGCTTCGGTATGTGTTAGCAAATCAGTATTATGTATTTACTTTGACTTAAAACTAAACACCGAATGTTAACTTAATTCTAGCTTACTTTGTGGTGATTTGAACATCAATTGAGCGGACTTGACTGTGCAGTAAATAGTATTAGATTCTAAAGCTGAGACGTTTGTGCTATTGAATTAAAATATCGGGAATTTGGTTTAAATCTCCAGAATACAGAATACCAGAGACACAAGAAGTACAATTTATGTACATTGTGTATACAACGCGAAAATGAGTATAGCAAATAATCATGTAGATATCTTGTTTCTTCTTTTATTTAATAGAGACACCAACAGAACACTGAACAACACAAACAAACAAAAAACATGAAATAAGCACATAGAATCTCCGGTGCTCCAATACCAGGTATTTACCGCATAGCTATTGTGCACAGTTGTTAGGTGGGTACAATCAACGTAATATAGTAGGTCTAGCATAAATAGTGGAACTGAATGCTTTTTATATCTACCAGTCAAACAGACCCGTCCTATCTGATTGTGCTGAAAAAAAAATATAATTACAAGTAGGTAAGTATAAATTTGCTTTCCAGACAGGCTTCCTGTAGTCCTTGCTGTGAATATTGATTTTTTATTTGTAATTTATACAAAAATATATTTTAATGTTAAAACAATTATTTCTGGAAGCTCGAAAAAAATTCCATGAAAAATCATTCTACCAACATTTAAAATGTCAATGGTTGTCGGGTTAACAATAATTTCGTTGTTATAGAATTATTCATAGATGGCGTGGGCGTCGCAAGAAATCCGTGCCATACTAGCTTTAGTAATATTTTATACTATTTCTTATGCATTTTTTTTTTCAACTTTTTTAATAGTCAATCAACATCGGATGAATATGTTCAGCCGATCTCGAATTATAAGTGTTTTCACTAACCCGACTTTCTTTTAAATTATAGATGCCTATTGGTTTTTTTTTCCAGAATATAAAATTAGCTACATATCCAAAATTTTCTATTTTTGCTTAGTCTTAATCAATCACTTAATTCATCACTTTAACATTAATAATATAAATAATAAAAAATATATAATCCATCATTTTGGTTTATTTTCAAGAGATCAATTACTCAATTTGAATATTGTTTGAGAAAAATGTTATTTTAACAAACAACGGCTGAAGTGAGCTTTGGCTGAAACAAGTGAAAAGCGTTCTTATTTCGTATTTTTCCGTTAGATTAAAATAAAAAAAAAGTGTATGCATCCCAAAGGAAATCAAAAAGTATTAAGTAACGCCACGATTATACCGCAGCAGCATATTTATTAATATTATTATGTGCGGACCTCATTGTTTATTATTCTTATGTTCTTTGGGGATTTTTTATGTTTTCGCCCGAAAAAAAAAGTACTTTACGGTACGACTTTTTAGTACCGCGGTAACAATTATTACTTAGCACTGCACCAACAACGTACTAATCAATAAATTTACGTGTGCCAACGTGCGTACACCAACAAAGCCAATCTTATATATAAAAATGGAGAGCTATTTCCCGGTGTCATCGCATCACGCCTAAACGGCTGGACAGATTCCGCTAATTATTTTTTTGGCGTGTAGGCTTTTATCGGGAGAATGTCCTTTTAGAAGAAAAAAATTAAGAATAATGCATGGAAAATTAGAAAATAAAAGAAAACTCTACGTATACGAACTTATTAGTACTTTTTACCTTGTAATTTTTATTCCAACTTTGAAATGTTGACAGAAATTATTGTCAATTGGTGCGATTGACAGAATGCGGATGGAATATATACACGGTTTAAAACAGACGCATCGTTCGGAATCACATTGGTCAAATGATAATTAATTCATCACCATACAAATTCAAATTCAATATTCATATTTAGGAACATAGGACAACGTCTGTCGGGAAACCTAGTAGGCAATAAATATGAGACACTAAAAATGGATATATATTCATATCCTGGCGCCAAATACATGACAGCAGTCGCAGTCTTTAAATTTGGTTCTCAATAATTTCCAACTAATAATAATCTCTATATTTCATTAATTATTAAATATCTACTTTTCGACATGTTGAACATGGCGAAAAATTGTCTGTATTAAAAAAATGTTTTTTGTATTTTTGCTGCTCTCTGTGTAATCTTTTTTCTTTAAAAGGCAATTTGCCGTTGATTAATAAATAAATAAATAAATACTCCAGGCTGATCTCTAATCAAATATGATAAAGTCAAATATTGATCTGAACTATCGCATTATCCGAAGAGACCCAAGCTAGGGTTAATAAATGATGCCAGTGCAGCTGATGCGGATACATTGGACTATGGGGGTGGAGGGGTTTGCGTACTTTATAAAGACGGAGTGGAGAAATGCCTCTTAACTCAGCCAAGTTTCTATTATGATGATTTGCGTTTGGCCTTATACGTAAGTTCTTCCTAATCTGGACATCAATATTTTTCCGAGATCAGATCATGAGATCATCCGATTGTGAATGGAAAGCCAATGAAAATAAATAATTATCTATCTAGAATTAGAACACGTCGTTTGGTTTTCGACCCAAAATGAGATTGAAAAATAACCTCAACATACATATATTGAGTCTATGAGATCTTGAAAAAACAGAACTGTGGACATACAACCACTTAGGCCAGGTTTAATTCGCTTTTTATTCCCAAGAAACATTCGCTGTTCTCTGTTACCAATTGTTTGATCTGATAGAATCATTGTCTGCTGAGGCTGTTTCCCAATACATTGTTTTTGATTTTTTTATTCATTCTTTACTGCTGGACCCCAGTGGATGGCGATCGCACAGGAGCGGGAGGAGTGGAAAAGGAGAGGGGAGGCCTATGTCCTGCAGTGGGCAAACGTGGGCTGATGATGATGATTATTTACTGTGTATTAAAATTATGATAAACAACACACAAAATTTGACATAAAAAAGACAGAATCATTAGGTATATATTGTGTTACTAGCAAAAATCCAGTCTTCAATCCGCGAGAATACTCGTATAAACATGATATAAATTATCTCATCTAGCAATATGATCCTGGCGCTGTTTACATCCAAAATGTATAAAATATTTTCGTTTGTTCGAAAATTTCTAGAAATTTGCTTAATTAGAAACACCTGAAAGACCTTGGTGTATGATAAACATCGACAAACATTCCTAACAATTCGACACCTGACACAAAAAGTTTTTTTTCCTTAAGTCAATATACCTATGTATCAAAAACTCCATTTGGAATCAAACAAATCGAAACTTTTAGACGTGTTCTTCGAAAATGCTAAGGGGATTGATTTGATTGCCGGGGGAGGTGTTGTTCGAGATTTCCAAATTCCCAGAATAATTCCTTTTTAAAAAAGTTTTTAGGTATATGAATAAACATGCTAATTTATTATTCATATAAAAGCCAAGTGGGTTGTTTTATTTATTTATTTTTTTTATTGTCGATGTGAATATAAACATTTTCTCCGAATCAATTGACATATCTTATAATATAAATTAATGTCGGGTTAGTGCGAACACTTGAGTATAACTAGAGATCGGCTGAACAGATTCTTCCGATGTTTGATTTATTATATTCTTCTCCGCTCCGGATTATTGAATAAAACTTTGGAAAAAAATGGATAAGAAATTGTATAAAATAATATATTATTAAAGTTAGTATGGAACGTATTTTCTGCGACGCCACCGCCATCTGTGTAAAATTATGTATCAACAAAATTATTGTTTACCTGACAAGCATTGACATTAAAAATATTGGTACGCAGATTTTCGATAGAATTTTTTCAAACTTTTAGAAATAGTTTTTCAACATTCAAACATATTTTTGTATAAACTACAAATTTGAAATCAATATTCATAAGCACTACAGGACAACGTCTGTCGGGAAAGTAAGCTATAGAATTTTTCAAAGATGGCGTTGGTGTCGCAGGAAATCGGTTCCATACAAACTTTTATATTATAATTTATATTATTTCTTATGCATTTTTCAGCGTTTTAAGAGCTGTTATTCTGTTTTATCCGGAGTGGAGAAGACTCTGCTCAGCCGATCTCGAGTTATAAATGTTCGCACTTACCCGACTTTCATTTATATTATAGACATAGGTATTTTTGATTCTGTGCCTTTTATTTTTTTTTTTAATATTCATCTCAGATGTTTTAATAAGAGATCCAATAATGATCCCCGTATCTCCTCCAATTATTTAAACAAGTCTCATTAAGTTCTAACATAAGTATCCAGTATGTCAACATCACTTAAAATTTGCGCTAGGCAAAGGAAGTGTTTGTTATTCCATATAGTTGTTAGTATTTCATGTCTCATGATGATATTTATTTCTGTGTCCATACAATAACATATAATAACAATATAGTTCTTATCCTATGGTCAACAGTTAGTACGGGAGATGACAAACATCACATCGCCGTCACGATTCTATGTAGCACCACCTCAAAATCTAAAATTTACGCAGTCACTATAAATTATCCACATTTTCAGAACTCTTTTCAATCCAAAGATTCTCTTACCAGAAGAACCCGTTCTTCATTATTCTGATATTACCAATAGTTTCCGTTCTCTTTACTTTCTCAATCATACTAATTTTCAATATATTTATTACAACGTTTACGAGCAACCGTTCGTCTATAGTTACCTAAACGTTACCAGACTTTAAAATATTCAGACAAATAATTTGGTATTGTCTTGGTAACTGATGATGGACAGTTGTCCGAAAAAAATATTACCATATATACTCAAAATTAGTAGAATTGATATTTTTTTGTGTTTATTTTCATTTTGTTTACTATTTAAATGTTCTACAAAGTTTTTTACGACAAAAAGTTTGAAGATTTGTATCATTTTGTATTCAATGATCGAGAGTACGAGTCTCGTAACCAACCACTTCTCCTTTCTCGTTTATGAAGCTAGATTCAAGTATAAAATATGACTGAAGTGTTTCTACGTATTTTCACTTCTTTTTATTATTATTTATTTATTTATTTATTTACATAATATAAACGGCTTTCGCCTTTAAACACAAATTCATTACATTTGTACAAAAAAATATCTCAAACAATATAGATGATCAAAAAAACAAAGACAGTCACAATGAAATAAAATTAAATATCACTCAAAAAAAAGTCACTAATCAACAAAATCAAAAAATAAAAAACTTTAAACTTTCTGTAAAATCCATTCATAAAATAATTAAACATCACAAAAAATCCAAAAAAAAAAAAAAACTTTACTCTGCAAAAACATAATACCTATATAAAAAAAAATTATAAATAAAATAAAATACAAATTTAAAAAAGACAAGTCACAACAAAACAAAATTAAAAATTATTAAAAAAAGTGACAAAGAAACTAAATTAAGAAAAAATTAGACACAAAGAAATAAAATTAAAAATCACAAAAAAAAAACTTTAAATTTTCTGTATAGACATGCAGACAAAAATTCAAATTTGAAAATTAAGATGTAAAAATGCCAGAATCCAGCCGATGAAATCCATTCATAAAATAATTAAAAAAAAAAACAATACTTACAAAAATTTCTTAAAAAAAAAAAAAAACTCTTCGCTAAGGCATATAAAGAATATAAAAAAAAAACAAATAAAAACAAGGACAGTTACAAAGAAATAAATTAAAATTATTAAAAAAAAAAAACTTTAACTTTCTGTAAAGACGTGCAAAAAAATGAAATCTGAAAAATAAGATGTAAATGTCAGAAGCAAGCCGATAAAATCCATTCATAAAATAATTAAACATCACAAAAAAATCCAAAAAAAAAATTTCTTACTCTGCAAAAACATAATACCTACCTATATAAAAAAAATATAAATAAAATAAAATTCTAATTTAAAAAAGACAAGTCACAACAAAACAAATTTAAAAATTATTAAAAAAAGTGACAAAGAAACTAAATTAAGAAAAAAATTAGTCACAAAGAAATAAAATTAAAAATCACAAAAAAAAAAAAAAAATTTAAATTTTCTGTATAGACATGCAGACAAAAATTCAAATTTGAAAATTAAGAAGTAAAAATGCCAGAAGCCAGCCGATGAAATCCATTCATAAAATAATTAAAAAAAAAAACAATAGGTACTTACAAAAATTTCTTAAAAAAAAATAAAAATAAAATAACTCTTCGCAAAGGCATATAAAAAACAAAAAAAATAATAAACAAATAAATAAAAACAAGGACAGTTACAAACAAATAAATTTAAAAAAATTTAACTTTCTGTAAAGACGTGCAAAAAATTGAAATCTGAAAAATAAGATGTAAATGTCAGAAGCAAGCCGATAAAATCCATTCATGAAATAATTTCGAACAAAGTCGATATTTAAAACTTTAAAACCCATCAATCATTCCACATAAAATACACACACACACATAAACAAATACACGCACATACACACATCACATGATCATATCAATCTACAACTACATTGTGGATTTCAAGCTCTCGGCAATTTTTTGCTTGAAGGTGAACAGAGAATCCAGAAAGATATCCGACAAAAATGCCCATGAATGTTTCCGAACCTATGCATTCTATTAATAGGCGCATTGCGCAGGCGTGTGAAATGTTACCACCTGTCGAGTAGCTCTTGCCGGAACCTGGTACAATATCATACCGGTCAATTCAAAACACTCCAATTGTCCCCGCACTATCCTAAATAACAGACTCAGATCGGATATTATCCGTCTATCAGACAGCGTGTTCATATTCAAAAGCGACAATAGATAAGAGTAATTGATTTCCTCAGCAGGAATCCGCATCAGGTAGTTGACGCACCTAAGAAACTTTCGCTGAATCCTTTCAATATTATTTGAGTGGACAGCATAGTAGGGGGACCAAATAGGGGAGTTATATTCCATTCGACTTCTAACCAAGGACATAAAGAGAGTCTTGACTGCAGGTATGGATACAAAATCTCTGGTCGTCCTGAGTACAAATCCTAACATTCTCATTCCCCTATTTGTTATGTCCTCTATATGTGGAATGAACGTCAAACGTTGATCAAAGATTACTCCCAAGTCTCTAATGGCATCAACTCGTTCCAAGACATCACTCCCCAATCTATAATCAAATTCTAATGGATTTATCCTCCTCGTAAACGTAATTACCTGACATTTCTCAACATTCAGGAATAGTCTGTTGCGTTCACACCAAGAATTCAACCCATTTAAATTACTCTGTAATACTTGACAGTCGCCAATACTATCCACCCGTCTGAATACCTTAAGATCGTCAGCAAACAATAGGTAGGTCACGTCATCAAACACGGAACAAATATCATTCACGAAGAGGAGGAAAAGAAGTGGCCCCAAGTGACTACCCTGAGGAACTCCACTTGTAGCAATGAACCCACTGCTCCTCGTCGAGTCCTTGCGTACTACAAGTCTCCTCTCACTCAAGTAGCCAGCAATCCAGTCATACAAACTACCACCCACACCCAGCGCTCTCAATTTGTACAGCAATACATCATGCGGAACGCGGTCGAAGGCCTTGCTGAAATCAGTATAAACAGAGTCTATCTGAGATTTTTCAGCAAAGGCCCTCATGATATGATCTTCATATATCATTTAGTTGGTCAACGTCGACCTACCTCTAACAAAACCATGTTGAGCCCGATTGATCAACCCCTCTAATTGAGGAGTGACGTAGTGCAAAACAACCGACTCAAAAAACTTAGGTATTGCGGACAAGATACAAATAGGCCTATAATTTTTAACATTTGATTTGTCACCTTTTTTGAAAACAGGAACTATGAAACTCTCTTTCCATCTTTCTGGGAAATAGCCTTTTTTTAGAGATTCCTTAAACAGTATATATAATGGAAAATATAAAGAAGGAGAGCACTGTCTCAGAAATATACTTGGTATCCCGTCCGGCCCTGCTGGTTTCTTAGTATTCAGTTTACTTAATTCGTTCTCGACAAATGAGCATTCTATGACACAATTATTAATGTTGACCGTCTCCGAATACATGATATTTGGGATGTGATCGTCCTCTCCACTCATCACATAAACACTTTTGAAAAATTGTTGAAATAGTTCAACTATCTCATCATCACTTGTACTGAGAACATTGTTGTAAATCATTGAGTCCGGAAGACGATCACTCCCCTTTTCGTGGGATTTTGCGAACTTCCAAAAATATCCAGAATCACTAAATACCTCGTTCTCCACTTGAGAAATATACATCTGATAACATTTCTTGGAAAGATCCCTACAAGCACTTCTAAGGAATGAGAATCTCTGGTAATCTTCCGCACACTTAGTTCTTTTATACTCAGCATGGCTACACTTTTTCTCATATATCATAGCTTTCAATTCATTACTGAACCATTTAGGAAAAGAATCTGATTTAAAAGTTATCAACGGCACAAATAATTTTATAGCAGTATTCAAATACTCATAAAAAATTTCTAATTTACTATCTAAATCCGAGTTGTCGTATAAAAACGACCAGTGACATGAATGTATAAACTGATTGATGGAGTCATAGTCAGCTTTGTGAAAATTTAACAATTTTGTAGTACAGGACGCCCTCTGGGGGTGGAAATTAGGAACAACACATATATTTAAAGGAGGATGATATTTATCTGCTGATAGCAGCAATTCATCTGATTTAGAAACTTCGACTTCTGCACAATTCGTTAAAACCAAATCTAAAACTTTATTACCACTATTAAGAATATGATTTCTCTGAGACAAACCCAGAAAATGTAACATTTCATAAATTTTACCTGACTTAGGACAATCATTCAAACAAATCGTCAAATCTTCCACATCACGACCGTGAACATGCTGTCCAGATTCATAAAGTTCCTCCTCACTACCGCACGCTCTTGCTGACCATCTGATGTTAGGCAAGTTATAATCTCCCACAATTACCAGTCTTGATTTGGGATATCTGTCACTGAGGTTTTCGACGATCTTAGCATGTTGTTCATATTTCTCGGCATCAGCATCGGGAGGAATATACACGCATCCAAAAATTGCACCAGTCGAAGGAGGGCCCACTTGAACGAAGACTTGCTCCAGAGAATTACAATTGATATCAATTTTCCTTGACTTTATTTGGTTGTTGACTGCGATTAACACACCACCACCCCTCCTCTTACTGCTGGTATTCTCACTTCTATCCTGTCTGTACACATTAAAAGTTGAAAATCCGAGCTCCTGAGTATTAATACAGCTGTCTAACCATGTCTCAGAGAGCATGAATACCTGATGCGATAGCGTATGTAAACTGGTTTTAAATTCGGTTAATTTAGTCCTTAAACCCCTGATATTTTGATAATAGCACTTTAATGAAGATGTCAGTTTTTTGTATCGCGAGACCTATTATGGGTTTGCACTATCTTAGGCTTTGAATTAACCCATCGCACTGTCAAGTTGATCTCACCAGTTTTTCTTCTGGATTCCACCTCCTGCCACAGCTGTGCGAACTCGTGTCTTTGTCTCTGAGTAAGATCGCGCTTAATCTTAACACCTCTATTTATCACCTTCCTGCTGTTGTAGACCACCTGACTTGCCTGTTCTTTATCAGAAAACTCGACCTTGATTGGTCGTACTTTATCCGGCTTCTTTGTTCCTAATCGATATATTTTTGTTACATTAAAATTTCTCGACTCATCAATTCCCTTCAACATATCTGCAATAGCGCCAGTGTCCTCCTGCATTCCATTAAAAGACAATGTAGACTCACTCTCTGGAACGTTAAATACAATTATATTTTTCTCGCATATTTTTCGCTCCTCTATTTCATCAATGGTTTCGTATATCAATGACGCCACATTTTTTGGGGATTGGTCTTCATTTTTTGTTGCCAGCACATCTTTCATACATTTATTTTCCCCTTCTAAATGAGCCATGTATGTAGCAGCGAGACCATTACTTGTCATTATTTCATTTGCTATAGAAACAATTTTGGCCATTTGATCTTTATTAAATTTACCATTAGGATCCATCACTAGGCTGGTTAATCTCGCAATAGAATCACTTGAAGAAGAGAAATAATTCTTTGAGTTCATCTTAAAAGGTAAATCTGCCTCGTTACTCGGTGCGGTCTCCTGCATGATATAAGCCCGTTCGTCTTCCAGTAAAATAGATTCTCTACACTGTTGACACGCTATTTCTGATTGTTTTGCTATGTAGAATATAGTTTGACTCCTATATGAAAACTCTGTGGTACATCGGCTGCGAAACCCAATTCGGTAGTTCTGCGTGGGTAGCTGTAGGTGTTTCAATGCTAATATGTATATGGAAAAATGTTATCTTTAATGATAACTCACCAGCCGTTAGAGTTAACTTGTAGGTGTCGCGAGGTTTTTTATAGTAAATTTTACGGGCTTTCCAGTGACATAAGGTAATGCACAGAAAGGACCCCCAAAACGATGGCACTTTGCAAAAAGACAATTTTTAAACTTTAACTCGGCATAACTTCCCCAATTTTAGATCAGTTTAAAAGTTTTAAACACAGTTCGATACAATTTTTTTCACAGAATATAAATATATAAGAAATAATTTTCTCCGGGAAAGTCGGAAAATTTTCACTCCGGAAAAAACGATTTTACTCCGAAAGCAGACACTTAGGAAAATGTTCCCGCGAGATATTTTCTTTGGGCTAGGGCCCCTTACAGTTTCCAATTGGAACCACACTTGCACTGCCCTCGGGAGGAGCTGCGTTTTCACTTTTTCCCGTAGTTTAAACGTTTTTAAGATTTTCCACTATGATTTTCTTCTGAAAAGTTGCACAGTAAAACAAATCAAATGACTGTATGAAGAACAAAATTTCCAGCAGACTGATATATTGGTTCACTATATTTGTTACAGTTTACAGCATTAAACAAATTAAAAACACAGAGCAGACAGACAATACGTGTCATCACAATAATAAAAACACTTAAATGGTTTAAAATTATTAGTATATTAGTGCCACTCCTACCTCCGAAGGTTGGCGACCATCTACGAATAAATATCACATGTCTTGGATATATATCACCGATTCTGCAGCCTCTGGCACACCAAACCATTGTCACAGATTCTTAATCCACGCCCGATTCCTTGCCTGCCCTCTATCTTTCCTCCCACAATCAGTTGTAGGTGAGCATATATTTTGTCATTGCGGAAAATATGGCCAAAGTACACAGCTTTTCGTCTTTTGACAATGGTCAGCAGCTCTCTCTCTCTCCTTATTCATCACTCTTAGGACCTCTTCGTTGGTTGCGCGATCCCTCCAAGGGTAAGAACACGTAGAAATCCGATTCCTGAAAAGGATGTTACTATGCATTTGAATGGGGATACCCACAGAAAAAGCAGGAACCCGCTTTCCGGCATGCCCATTTAAATGCATTGAAACCATAAACAACAATCTTTGAGCCGGTCGGCGCGGGTCGGAATCGGCTTTCTACGTGTTCTTACCCCCAAGAGATGCGGAGTATTCCTCGGTAGAGCCAGAGTTCAAATGCCTCAATCTTATTCGTGGTTGATACTTTGAGGGTCCAACCCTCCACTCCATACAGAAGCGCCGGTAGAACATAGATTTTAACAGTTCTCCACCTTTTGTATACGGTACATTATGCTCTGTCACGACGCACGATTACACGCCATGAGAGCACTGCATTTTGAAGAAGATTGATCTCGCCTTTTGAACCCAGATAAAAAATAAACGTTTTGTTGAAATTGAGATGCCGCTGTTAAGAAGTCACCCGACGATGTAATATTTATCAGAGGAAGCTCACTTAAATAACATTAGATGGATATAATAATATTGACCAAGCTCTCTCAAACAATATTTACTTCTTCTTCTTCTTCCTCGTGTTATTATAACAGGATTGACAGCCGGTACTAAATATTATGTACTAGCTTCCCCGACAGACGTTGTCTTGTCCTAAGTATGAATATTGGATTTGAATTCGTATATTGATTATATAACTCATATATCATCGAAACTACTATCATATTCCAAAAATCAAATTTATTATCACATTGTCACAAACCTAATCTTGATCTCCACTTTTCATAACCTTAAATCTCGGTTACGCAGAATCGGTATGCATATTATGGATTCCCCATCTCGAACGGATGACAGCGTTACCAGGTACATTATTTTTTATTTTATTTATTTATTATATCTGTATGCTTTTAAAAATTGTATACATGGAGAGGATTGATTTTTGTATGTTTACAAGGTTTTGTGGAGGATGCACCACAGAGATAGAACCTGAGGCTACATACAGGATGAGTTGAGTGTAACGCCTTCGCTTTCGCGAAAATATACATATATTTCCTTAAATATAAATCCTTGCAAATATTATTAGGTATTTAGAAATATATACCTTTACGGTTGTGGGTGTTTATGGTTGGTGGAGTGAGAATTCACAGGATTTGGATGTTTGATCGGTTTTATTTCTGAAAAATAACGTGCTACAAAGAATTAAGAGGATACTCATGGGCGGGCACCCCGTGGCGCACCGCGATGCGCGTTCCATGTCGGCTCTATGAAGACTTGATGGTGACCGATAGTTGTGCGGCTTTGTATGAATTGGCAGGCTGCTACCGGGTGTCGACATCATGGAGAAACACTATTGGTGGATGATGTCGTCGTTGCTTGGATAGGGTCATTTATTCGGAAATGAAAACCTTAAGATCTATCTTGGCTTAACCCTGGGAATCCTAAATTAGGATCAGGATCATTCCTCAACAGTTCTTATTTATATTGGTTTTTTTTTTCTAAGGAATTTCTAAGGATATGCTTAATGAAGCAGCAATAAAACTAACGTCCTTAAATTATATATAATAAATATTCTTCTTTACTCCTGCAATCGATTTTACTTTTAAATTGATGTGAGGGATTTATTTATAGTATGTTATTATTCAAAATATTGTTAAGTCATTATTTGAAAATTTGGGAACGCGATGGTAAAGAGTTTGAAAACCAGTTGCTTCTTTGTTTATGACAGATTAGAAGGTTTGGTATTTTTACATATTGAATGGATGTACGGGGAAACCATTTTTAGAAAAAAAAACGTTGTTTAAAGGGATTAGTAGAGAAGGCAAGGCTTCTTTGTTTTGAGATAGTATAATTGGCTCTCGATAGGACAAATAGTTTTTTTGAAGTTTAGTCTAGATCCACGCTCCGATGGGAGACGTTCTTAAATTTTGTGTTGAAGTGTTTGAGTAATTTTTAATATCCTTCGCATATTTCAATTGTACATATTATGTACCTACCGGGGTGTGTCCGAGTGTGTTGTTATTAATACGGGATTTGCGTGCGACTTGATTGATGTGTATCTTTGGAGGTTAAAATATCACATTTGATAAATTCGCGTTTGATAAAACTTAGAATCTTCGGTTTTGGATTAAGCCTTCTGTTTAATTATTATAATATATTATTTATTGTTTGACTGGGCTATCCATAGGGGGACGACGTGTGGCGGTTCGTTAGATTGGACAGCCCCCGTGATAATTCAACTTCCAACTATGAATGTGACGTGCTTTATTTTCATTGGTGCTTTGTGCTTTTATTTTTTTGAAGGTATGCTGAATTTTGGGTGAGTGACCAGATGTTTTTGATATTAGAATTTGTATGGACACAGAGAGATGTTTTTTTGTGTGGTATTTTGTTTGTTGCTTGGTTGCCCCGCCAAGCATGCTTATGAGCAAGTTGCTCGATTGGTTTTAGCTGAGAGATATATGGCCGATGCGTTACGGCATTGTTTTGAATATTTGTGTTCTCTGTGTGCCATTGGGCTTATTGTATTGCAGCATGTACCTCCCTGTATTGTTTTCACACGTCACATGTCAAGCACACGTCGCGAATTGTTATCTGTCATTCGCGGGTTACCCCATTTTCCGATACCAGTGGTGTGAACTATCTTTAATGTTTATTTTTGAATCCGGTTAAGAATTTCATATTTAGAACCTTCTAGTAAGCTTAGTGTAGAATTTTCATTTGTAAAAGTAGGTACAGTGGTGTGTTTGTTCCCCGTGAGAGTAATTTTATTCAGTCGAGCTATGAATGAGTTTACTAAAAGTTCGCGTCTGTCCGCGCACAGATAGAGTTTGTATTTTAGTTTTCGCCGCCGTGATAAACGTAAAGTTATAAAACCGGTATGTGTAGGAGGGCTGTTGGCGCAAGCTGAAGACCTTCCCCACATGACTGTCTATGAGAATGGGCTGTTGCTGATTTGGACGCTTTTCAGCTCAGTTCATGAGGTTCACTGGCGAAAAGGTCGCGCGCTAAGACCGAAGCAGTTGAGCGATTTGGAATTCCAATGAGGAAGAACTTGCGGTTTAAATGACAGCCCGTACGTAATGTGACTAGAAGGTTGATTGATTTGTTCGTTTATAAAGTAATTGAACGTTTATTTTGATATTGAGATCGATAATAATTAAATGCACGCGAGATAGACATTAAAATTATTGTTAATAGGCAGGATCGTTTTGACTGCAGCTAGTCGTGGCATAATTTTCGCGTAGTAAAATCCTGTCCTATTTTGAGTCTCTGCCGGAAGTAAGTTTAGGTATTTAGAGTCAAGAGTTACATAGTCAAAAGATAGCTTTCATCCCCTGTAGTCTGTACACCATCAGGAACCTTTTTCAGTTGTATATATACACTATATCTGATAGCCGAATTTCGGCCCCCTTTTTGGTACCTGTTCGAGGCGTGAGGTCGCATCGAATTGGGCCAGTCTCGGACCTTCGGAGTTTTTTTTTTGCCTGAATTTTGGCCAGAAGGTTCGTTTGACATGGAAGGCCCTCTTTCGGTGGCTAATTCCTCCCATAGACCTCGATCATGCTTATCAAAATGTTGTGGTTTTTGTTTTATATATACATATATATATATATATATGAAGCGTACGCGAAACGTTGGGAAGCAGCTGCTTCCCAGCGGCTTCCCATCTGCCCCAGATGATGATTGGTGGAATCCAATCGAAACGTCGGGCGACCAACGGCTCTTTTCAGAGCCAACCTGAGTACACGGAGTACCCAAAACGTTTCGCGTACGCTTCATATATTTCTCTCCGTGATCACATCTTCACAGAAATATATATATATATATATATATAATTTAGGATTTAGGCATGGTGGGGGAGGAAGTCATAAATATTGCGCAAGATCGAGTGCAATGGAGAGCTCTTGTTGCATCCCTATGCCCGTGAGTGGGGTGTAAAGGAGAGTATTAATTGATTGATATAATATGTATAATGTTGTGGTCTCCATATTACCAGGTACATAGAAATAGCATAGAGAAAGTCCAGAATAAATTACTTCGTTTCATTAACTTTAAGCTGGGCATATCAGTGGAAGACATAAACTACAAAGAGCTCAGAGACTCGTACAGGCTAGCGTCGCTCTCAGCACGGAGGAATGTTTTCGACATGACTTTTTTGAATAGACTTATCGGGGGTGTAATCGATGCACCGCAGCTTCTGGAAAGAGTTGAACTACTAGTACCGCGGAGAAGTACACGCAGTAGAATTACTTTTAATACGGCAAATTGTACAACTAATTATTCTTATAACGCACCTATGCAGCGTCTGCTTAGAAATGCGAATGCTCTGGACGATATAGATATATTCACTACAAATATAAATTA
The DNA here is from genome assembly GCA_963576905.1 of Mystacides longicornis. NCBI lineage: Eukaryota > Metazoa > Arthropoda > Insecta > Trichoptera > Leptoceridae > Mystacides > Mystacides longicornis. The sequence continues at coordinate 1,871,395 of OY756439.1, read as the reverse complement.
TTTAAAGAAATTATTATTTGAAAAATATCACTGAACCGAACTCCCTGTATGTCAGCCATTACTTTTTGTGAGAGAGTAGGCGGTGCGTGTATGTGTGTGTATGTCAGTGTGACGAATGATGTTTAACAATAATAATATTATTTGGGTTGAATATTTGTGGTTCCCAATGCAACTATTTTAAGTGTAAATTTATGTACAAATTTATATAGGTGGGTACTCGTGTATCTACCTACATACTATTAAGTTTTTTCCTTTTATCTTTAGGGCAGCGAGGCCTTTGTGTTTGCTCCTCTTGCATGGTTTTATTTTTGTTTGTTTTAATGTGAAATTGTGATTTTTTATGTCATCTTATCCAAAGCGTAACAAAATGTATAATATATTTTTAATGTAAAAGCAACAATTGTTGCGTAGAGAGAGAAATAAATAAATAAATAAATAATATGGTTCTGCTTTTTTTCTTCAACTGGCGATGCTTTCGTTTAAAAACCTTCAATTTATCTCAATTAGATCAAATCTTTGACTGTTGTCCCTTTTTAAGAAATTACGTATATGTTTATGTTTTTCTCAGAAAGTTCTATATGTTCCTGCTCTAATAAGATCCTTCTATAATTAATTTAGTAAACATTTTATAATTTGTAACTTTTATAACATAACGTTCTCAAAATGCCATCAAGGGGTTAAATAAATTAAAAAATAAAATGAACAGACTTGAAATGGTTCCACAAACAATAATATTTGTTTCGTAAACATGCATGACGAATGCTAGTTACGAACGAACTTATTGAATTATTATATAAAATAATTTACCCTATAGAAGTTGACATTACTCGGTTTGTTTTATAAGTAGGGTAGTAGTTCTGTTAAGTCTGGATGGATAGTGGTGTAGTTGGAAGTTAATGTCATTCGTGGCAAGGGTGAGTATGCAAATTCGTAAGAAATTGTATCAGGGGAGAAGAAGTATGCAGATTGCATCGATTTGCTATTATTACTTAGAACTGGCGCATCAAACAATACATTATAGCTTAGTTGTGGTTCTTGCTAGCTTGAACAATAGCAGTAACAATTAATATTAAAAGCTACTCCTGTATAAATATTATTGCTACGAATACCCCGTACTAGATGGAAAAAGAAAAAGGTTTTCCTCATATTTAGCACATTTTTTGGCAACGTATTTATTTTTTGGTGTAAATAGCCGTGTCCAGACAGACCGAGCACGGCTCTCGAGGCAGCCTCGCGAGACAATGCCTCGCCCGGTGTGGACGTGGCTCGGGCTGGCTCAGGGATATCTTGCCTCAGCCGCTCAACCGCGAGCCATACTTTGTCGGTTTTTGCCAATTCTCAAAGGCGCCTCACTTTGAGCTGCTCGAGTGGTGTGGACGGATTGATCGATACTCGCAATCCAGTGCAACATTACGGATAGTGAAACTTGTATTAGTTTGATACAACTTTATGGAAGTTTCAAAATGCTGTGGGATTCTAAAGATCCAGATCATTTGAAAAAAAAACAAACAACAAGATTGCTGGAGAATGATCGCGGGAGGGAAAGAAAAGGAAAGATCGTATACGTAGGGAAACTAAATGATCAAACTGGCTCACTGTGGCTCGCAAGGCCCGCTCGGAACCTTTAAAATTTGTCTCGGGTACCACGGCTCGCGAGCAGTAAGTCTGAGCGTGGCTCGCGAGCCGTGCTCGGTCTGTCTGGACACAGCTAATGTTGTATCCAGTTGACTGAGCGCGCTTTGATCCGCGAGATAAAGTAAATGAAACAAATTTCTAATTTATTAGACATCGAGTGGAGGTCGTGGGTTTGATTGCAGATGCCGACCATCTTCCTCTTTCACGACACAAGCTTTAAATAGCTTACTGTGAAAGAGTCTGTATTCACTTTGAATGGGCACATATTCATTTAATGAAAAAAAAATAACAGAGAGTACAATCACTTAACACTTGCTAGTTTAGAAAGTAACAACAACCCTTTACTTACATTATTTTGGTGTACTTGATATGATATCTCCAAAATCACAGCGATTGCTATCTATAATTGGAGTTATCTGTCTAATGCATCGCATGCCTTATTCTAGATGGAAATATATTCATCAGTCAGTGTGTGGCTGTGCCAGGAGAGCAGAGCGGCGTATTAGTATTCTGCACGTGGAGGAGGTCTGACTTACAGGGGAGGTGGGACTCGCATCGGAGAAGACCTTTTCAGGCAATCAATCTATAAAAAAAAAACACTTTTTTCTTCACAAAGGTCAGTCGCAACATGAGACTAAACCTCTTAGGCAGTTTCCTTTTGAATGCCACCTCCGAGCTAAAACAACAAGTGAATGTCCGAATATCCTTTGGAATATCGAACCCGATGAAGGGGCATCTTCGGAAGTCGTCGTCTAGACTTCCTTATCTAGACTCTTTAGATGTATTAAAGAAACGAAAATTTAAAACTACTGCAAACCAGCAGTGTCCGAAATAAAAGTTGAATTATGCGTAATATTTACACCGGCGAAATTTGTTTTCAAAATAATTGTTCCTCGGGCTCTAGAGAATTGTATGAGTAAGTAATTATTATTTGCACTTTTCTTGTTCGTATGAAGGTTACAAAGAAGACTCTTATAAACTGCGGTATTAGTAGTATAGGTGATTAATTTGCAGCTGTTGTAGCAGCAAATGTTTATTTTTTTTTTATTTCATCAAGTAGTAAGTGGAGAAAAAGGAGGATTAATTTTATTCTAACTCTCTTCCATTACATTTTGGTCTGTAGGCTCATCTAGTTCAACAATTAAGTAATTGTGCGCGAAATTGAATATAGATAGATTGACAACGTAAAAACCCAAATTTTACAAGAATAATTATATATGGATGTAGACACTCTTTTACCATTTGGTGCAGTTTTAAAAAATCAACTTATCAACATGTAATTTTATGTTTCAACAACAAACTGATGACCCACTAATACTGTTCGATTTTAAATGGTATGTACAAACCACTGCGGGTTGTCTACTGTCTTCTACTGTTATTTCGAAGGCTAGCTTAGTGTGATCACTTTACGTAAACAACGTTCGTCATTAAGTGGTAATGTTTGATGTGAGGGATTTATTCATATCTTGTTATTCAAAATATTGCTAAGTCATTATCTGAAAGTTTAGGAATGCGATGGTAAAGAGTTTGAAAAACAGGAAACAGGTTTTTTTGTTTACAGCGATTAGTATAGAAGGCAAATTCTCCAGTTTTGAGATGAATGCTTTGATTTTTTTTTTACTTCAGTTCAATATCAGATCTCGTTCAGAAAACATCTCTCCATAGTTTATCGCAATTTTGTTTCCTTGTTAATCAATTTATAATTTCCGTCGCGTTTTATAGTTTCTATAGTAATTTGGAAGTGTTTGACGATTTAGTTATGGTGTGTCACATATTTAGTGTTGTTTTGTTTAGAGTCTCGTGTTTGTTGATTAAACCTTCCGTTTAATTATGGTTTATTATAAATTGAAGATTCCCAATCCGGCGGGAGGCGTGGCAAGCGGTTTGGAGCGGGAACAAGTGGCATACCATTTCTGATATGTGTGAATGTGACGTGCTTTTATTTTCTTTTTTGCTTTTATTTTGAAGGTATGCTGAATTTTGGGTGAGTTACCATAATCTTATGATAATAGAATTTGTATGGACACATATTTTTATGTTTTATATTGTTTATTGCTTGGTTGCCCCGCCAAGCATGCTAATGAGCAAGTTGCTCGATGTGGTTTAAGCTGAGAGATATATTGCCGATGCGTTACGGCATTGTTTTGAATATTTGTGATCTCTGTGTGCCATTGGGTTTATTGTATTGCAGCATGTACCTTCCTGTATTGTTTTCACACGTCACGTGTCAAGCACACGTCGCAAATTGCTATATGTCATTCGCGGGTTACCCCATTTTCCGATACCAGTGGTGTGACCTATCTTTAATGTTTATTTTTGAATCCGGTTAGGAATATTTAGAACCTTCTAGTAAGCTTAGTGTAGAATTTCCATTTGTAAAAGTAGGCACATCGGTGTGTTTCCCGAGAGAGTAATTATTTTGTTATGAATATCCGGTCGCGATATTGTGATATTCTGAGCTTGTTATTGCCCGCGCCGGTGTAAATCTATTGAAGTTAAAGTTATGAAACCCCTATAATAATATATAATGTCAGGAGGGCTGTGGACTGAAGATATACCTCACATGACTATCCGGGAGAATGGGTTGACTGAATTGGACGCTCTTCAGCTCAGCTCAGGAAGTTCCCATCGAAAAAGCAGTGCACAAGCCCAAGATGGTGAGCCACTCGGAAACCTAATGAGGAAAACTTGCGGTCTGATGAACAGCCCGCGGTAATTCGACTAGAAGGTTATTAGTTCGCCAGTAAAGTGATAGAACGATTATTTTGATAGAGAGATCGATAATCAGTAAATATATGCGAGATATCCAGTAAAATTGTTAATAGGCAGGATAGCGTTGTTTGACTGTAGCTAGTCGTGGCATATTTTCCTCGTAGTAAAATCCTGTCCTTTTTTGAGTATCTGCTGGAAGTACGTTTAGGTATTTAGAGTCAAGAGTTAGATAGTTAAAAGATAGCTTCCAGCTCCTGTAGTCTGTACATCATCACGAACCTTTTCCATTTGTCTATACACACTATATCTGATTTTTGGTACCTCCTCGAGGCGTAAGGTCGCATCGAAATTGGGCCAGTCTCGGACCTTCGGAGTTTTAATTTGCCTGAATTTTGGCAAGAAGGTTCGTTTGACATGGAAGGCCCTCTTTCAGTGACTAATTCCCCCCATAGACCTCGAGCATGCTAATCATGTTTAAATTCCCGAATGTTATGAGAAATTCCATCATGTGGAAATTTCCCATGCCCCGGGCAGGATTCGAACCCGCGTCCGTCGTCGTACCGTGCAGAGACGGTAAGCACTGGGCTAACTGCCCCGACGTTAATTCCTTCATAATACGTGTATACTTCATAATACGTAGCTGATTTTAATGAGGTATTATAGAGCAACCAACTTTATATAAGTAGCAACTGCTGTCATATAGTTGGCGCCAGAATATGAATATATACATTTTTTGTTTATGTCTCATCTTTATTGCCTACTAGCTTTCCCGACAGACGTTGTCCTGTGTTCCTAACTATGAATATTGAATTAGAATTTTTTATGATGTATTAATTATTATCAATTGATCAATGTGATTCCGAACGATGCGTCTGTTTTAAACCATGTATATTCCATCCGCATTCTGTCAATCGCACCAATTGACAATTTCTGTCAAAATTTCAAAATTGGAATAAAAATTATATGTAAGTTAAAAAGTACTAATAAGGTTGTCTACGTAGAGTTTTCTTTGATTTTCTAATTTTCCGTGCATAATTCTTAATTTTTTTCTGCTAAAAGGACATTCTCCGGATAAAATCCTACACGGCAAAAAAAGAATTAGCGAAATCGGTCCAGCCGTTTAGGCGTGATGCGATGACATCGGGAAATAGCTCTCCATTTTTATATATAAGATTGGCTTGATTGGTTCACAATCAAGCATGCAAGCAAATCACAACATGTAATTTTATGACTCAAAACATAACATTAAATTTTTGGAGGTCAGTTTTTACAAGAAACTCCCCTAACTTATTCAATACCATTCTCATGCATACGTTTATCATAATATTCCCCGCACACATATCACATTACAACAAACACACACATTTATACAATATACAATCACACCTCAGAAGGTTCAATACGTGCATATTAATACAAGTATTGATCACTGGATTCGAGTTTAATTTCTAAAGACTCTCGCTCCAATACCCATACCCAATACTCGTGACGATTCACCTTTTGGGTGGGATGATCTCCTGGTATCGACAATCTCTAAAGAATCCTAATATCTGTAATATAAATGAAAGTCGGGTGTTATATGATATTAAAATTAGTATGGAACGGACTTTCTGCGGCGCGCCAACGCCATGATGGTAGTTCCCTCTCATTCTCGCATACGTGATTGCCGCTCTTCCAGTAGTCCGTCCCACTTACTCCAATTTTCATACAAAGTCAACCTCGGGCACATAGAGGTATAATGTCTGTGTGCGCATATTATATTCTCGCGTTGTTCCCGCCTGAGTTTTTAATACGAATGAAATTTGGATGTTTTGGAAATATTTTAATGTTAATATTATATTAGCTTAACTCAATCGAATTAAAATTATGTTTATTTTTTTTTTTATGGGGGCGCAGTGCACATTATGTACATATGAACGGGCCGCCTCGGGTTAGAACCACAGGACAACGTCTGTCGGGAAAGCTAGTAGGTTCATATTTTTCTCCTATCTTTTCATATTATTTCTCCATCAGCTTTTCCAAAATATTATGATGGCCCCAGTTTTTTTTTTGTAATATTATCAAAGAAATATACTACCAGCTATCAAACTAAAAAAAAAACTTTTAATTTTTTAAATCGTTTTTTACTTGATATAACCCTGGGTTAGTCTTTACTGAAACACTGTGTAATGTTAAATTATACACCAATTACTATTAAATATACACTATATCAGCTCCTATTTTGTTAACAAAAAAAATGTCTCTAGATAGTGGATTTTCTGAAGAATATTTGCGACAACTTTAAGTGAAGTAAATGCCAGAGATGCTTGAAGTAAGTTCATAAAATAAGCAAGTCATAAATATCAGAGTTGATTTTTTTTTTTCATTATTGAATTAAATTTCTTACTTGTAAGATAGTGTGTAAAAATAAAAAATGTTCATACTTGATCAAATGTTAACAATTATTTTAATATTTGAAAATGTTTCAAAAATTATTTTTCACGCGCCAACAGAGCTTCTCAAATGGGAAGTTTCCAAACTTTCCCCTTCAATATTCCTAATTTAATTTTAAGTTCGAAATTATGGTTGGTTCCACTTGACTTGTCTCTACGCGAAGATAGCGTCTCTAGTCGAATGGGAGTGTTCAGATCTCCGGAGACCTTTTAAATGTTGCTTAAATTAGTTACGAACTAAAAACACGACTTAAGTATTTATTCATTCAAAAAATAATCATTCGATTTTGTATTACATTGTTATTAAACAACGTTAAAAGTTGTTTGTTATTCAGATTTTTCAAAAACTTATTTAATCCATGTTCGTTCCTATGTGTACATCATGTGGACACCACTGAATTTAAAATTAACTAATTGTTGAACATGCATACTTGGTGGAATTAATTTAAATAAAATTTAAATAAAACGATTTTTATCTTTTCCACAATTTATTTTGTCCCTGACATGTTTCGAAAGGACACGCCTTTCATGCTCACAGGGTTTGGTGAAACTCCAAACCCTGTGAGCATGAAAGGCGTGTCCTTTCGAAACATGTCAGGGACAAAATAAATTGTGGAAAAGATAAAAATCGTTTTATTTAAATTTTACCACTGAATTTCTCCAAGCCTATCTTGGTGAATCCCAGGTTAGGATACATAGATTACACATACATTCTCCCTTAAGGCTCCCCGCACACACCGCAAACCAGCCCGGAGGAGACCAATCCGCAGCATACCTGACCCGCACGAAACCAACCCCCTAGTCTGCTCGAAGCAACCAAACCAAAAAGTCGACCCCACACAAATCAAGCCCACCCCAGACCTCCCCCTAAACCAACCCACAACATAGGGGACCTAAGCCCCACTAAGGAGCACAAGAGCTCTCTATTGCGCTGAATCATGCGCCTTTACGGGGCGGACACCATCTGTCTGAACTCCCCTGATGGGGCCCTGGCGTCCGAGACTTATTTCTTTTGCCTTTGCTGACCTCTTGGGGTTTAAGGCCTTAAGATGGTCAATCTCACGGTCCCGATTGGATTTTTCGATTACAGGATGCTCGAAAAATCAGCAAAAAGAGCAGAGGTGCTATTCTTAGCCGGCAACCCAACGGCCAATAACATTTATTTATGGTGAATCCCAAGATAAGATATGTAGCATCTTGTAAATCCGCAGAGAATGGACAATTGATGGTAATTTGGGCTGTCTCGTCATCTTGTCCCTGTGCTTTCCTTTTGACTTTTTTACTTTTCCTTGTAGTTTAAATTCTTATGTGTTTTGTATATCTATTTTTCCTTGCTATACTATTTTTGTTCGTGTTTTTTGTATGATTTGTAACATGTGATGATCCCAAGAGTCCCGCAAGGGACCTACGGGTTGATAAGAGAGAATAAAGAAGCGAAGAAACGGTTTGAATGTTCAAGACTCTCGGTGGACATTTAGGGAAATGGGCATTCCAGCTTAATATACAGTTCTGGTTGACTGAATTGATTTCCTGCTACACAGTTCTGGCGAGTACTGTTTCATTTGAGACAAATTGTTACCATCTTATCTCCAACATCAGCTGTTGCAAGAGTCCTCCGTCCAGAGTCAGGAAAAATGCACGCATCCGAAAGACATAAGACCGCAGGAAGAGAACTCTTGAAACTCAATGTAGAACGTCGATACTTACAAATTTAAAATAGACTTACGTGGAACTATTTTTGTGCATAGCAACCAAAATCTAAGTGTGATAATGGCATCTTTATTAATATTGAAATTGGATCGTTATTGTGATCAAGAAAACCCACCTGGACGCGCTGGGTGTAGGAGACCAATGGAATCCCGTTACGTAGAACAAGACAGCTTAAAGAAGCAGTATTCAGAAGATCAAAACCCTGCAAAAATTGTTCAGCCATCGGCAGTGAGCAAGTAAGCAGTTCGAAGTACTCCAGACAGCTTGAAGCTGGTAGAAGGAGAAATACAATACTTACATAATTATTATTTATCAAATAGGTACAAAAATAAACTCAATTAACCAAATATGAATAAATTAATGTTTACGCAAATTTATATCAGAGTTCTAGTTAAACACCAGTTGTATTTGGACGAAACTCCGAATTTCGATTGAGCAAACTTTACAGAGCATCAATATTATTTGCAAAAAAGTTTAAAACAGTGAACGATATACCTAATATTATTCAGACGTGGTTTTCCAATAGTATGGTGTGTTTTTGCAATAAACTAGCTAGTTGAGTGTAGTTTTTGTTTAACTAAAATAAATTAGCCTAGATGAAGAGAACCAATGGCCCAGCTAATTGTACTTCCTCCAGCCCCAACACTCTCTGTGCGCTCTGCTCGCTGCGTCCTTTGACTGCTGCACCTCTCCTATAATCTAATCAAATTTCACATCAAACTTTGATAATTGAGTCGATAGTAGATAGAGCTAATAGCAACTTCATAATGCAATATCACTCGTGCGCTACAGAAACCGAGTGACTTCAAAATGCGGAACAGTCCTGCTGCTAGTACGTGGTTTGGCCAAAAAGTTTCCTAATTTAGAAAGGTACGTACTTTTTTTTTCAAATTTAAGAACCTTTTTTGTGCAACAGAGAATGCCGAAATTTAGCGGTTAAAGAGATTTTTGTCGAGCTAAATCAACTCCACTAGACAACAGGGAAAATTAGGTCGATGACAATAACAAATTAATTATATTTATTTTTTGGCGCAAACTTTCCACATTTAAGCCTACATTTCAAATGTTTTTGTAGATTCAATAATACCATTTAAACACAGCCTCATATCGTATTGTAACTTGTTTATAAAACAAGATCAATAATGCAAGCACGTACATGTTTAATAAAGCGAATATTTAAAACTCCCGTAATACGATGCGTTTTGTATGCGAACTTGTTAGAAACACTACGCTACTATCCGAGGACTTTTGTGCAATTACGCTAAGATCATCATCGATGGCTGGTGTGGCCAATTTAACGTATACAACATTCAGCATTAATTTGGTGTTTTGGTTAGAGGATTCATTGACGCAAGTTTGAAGCGACTAGTAGCCTAGTGTTTCAGTCGTAGATTTTCGTCTGAAAGGTCGTGGGTTTGATCATCGCTGCTGACATCTTCCTTTTTCAACAAATAAATTAATAGAATTGATTTTTGTGAATGTCAAAAGTGTAATCGTGTTCACTTTAACTACTTTAAGTGAAGACAGATCATTACATAGATATAGAACAAAGTATTTGACGCAATCATTTATTCAATTAGTGATCGATTTATTTTTTTTTAACTTGAACTATGAGAGTTTATGAACACCTTCTTCTACTGCTGATTCATTAACCACCTTCGCCATTCTGGTGGCCAAATTCGTCGAAACTTCTGTATCAAAAGGGATCTTTGACATATTCTACATGTTGATAATGCCGACCCCATTGCAACCCAAATACTGTACCGACCCAACGCTAACAACTTCATAATATGGATTTAAACACTGGTTCATTAGGGGCAACTAGAAGCATTTGATAGCGGCTCAATATGGCCTATAGCCCCATCGGTGAAAATGAGGAAAAAAAAATTATTTATTTATTTTATTTATTTATTTATTTATTCAATACAAATATAATGTTTTACAGATAAAGGATGATGAACAAGAACAATTTGAACAAAACATAATAGGTTTGTATCCCCCTTATAGAGACAAGTCTCGTGTAAAGGGGGAACGCTTCGAAGAATCAATTTCATTATTTACATTCATAAAAATTAATACAAATACAAAGAAAAAAAATGATTTAACATTTGGAAAAGTTTTTTTTTATTTTTTTTTTCTTTTTCATTTTTTTTATATGTTTTTTTATGTGATCACAAGGCAGGAACGTTTTTTAGAATTAATGTCAGTATTACACATTGTTAATCAATACACACAAGAATAAATATAAACAAACGTTGTTGTTTTAAAATATATATATTTTTTATTTTTTTTATATATTGTTTTTTTATTTATATATTATATTCTTTTAAAGTTGGTACACGCTTATTTTGACTACTCTATTGGTGACAGGAGTAGTATTTTATATTTCGGAAACTTTCCGACCGAACAATGTAAATGCACGGATGCGGTAAACGGACGTAATTACTTTAATATCAATAGGTAGCTGTTATTATCCTGTGAGGCACAATTGGATATTGTAAAGTGAACTGTTTACCAGTCGAGGTGCTCTAGGCAGGGTATTAAGGGTTACAGGTCACCTAAACGGCGCGCGCTACTAGCCTTATAAGCGTCTTCGCACACTTCCGATATGCATATTATACAACCACTTTCACATACAACCTTATTCGCGGTTTCGTATTGACCGAATATTTTTAACATGAAATACATACATACATACATTCTCCCTATAAGGCACCCTGCACACCGCAAGCCAGCCCGGTGGAGACAAATCCGCAGCAAACCCGACCCGCACGAAACCGACCTCCTAGCTCGATCGAAGCAATCAAACCAAAAAGCCGGCCCCGGACAAATCAAGCCCGCCGCGAACTACTCCCAAACCAACCTGCAATGCGGGGGCCTAAGCCCCACTCGGGATCATAGGGAGGCATCAAGAGCTCTCCATTGCGCGTCCGAGGGTCACTGTGCCTTTTCTGACCAGTTGAGATTTAAGGACGTGAAGTGGTCAACGTCATGGTCCCGATCTGATTTTTCGATCTCCTGCCTCTTACAGGATGCTCGAAAAGTCAGCAAAAAGAGCAGAGATGCTATTCTTCGCCAGCAACCTCACGGCATGAAATACTTCAAGCAAAATTAATAGATTTTTTTTTTATTTTTATTTTTTTTTATTTTAACATTAATATACAGACAGTGAAATTGATACAAAAATAAGACAGTACATGAACAATTTCGAAACACACACCAGTTAAGTATATACATTTAAACTTATACACCAATGAAGTATACACATTAAATGTAAAAATACAAAGTACCTAAATTTTAAGTACTCGGCTCAGATACTGGGAAAGGGAAAAGGGGAAAAGAGGACAGGGTAAAGGTAAGATTTGATAATATATTATGTGTAAGCTTTCGTTAAGCTCGCATTGGCATTTTTATATTATACTAGCTTTCGCTACAGACGTTGTCCAGTAGTCCTTACTATGGATATTGAACATTTCAAATTTGTAATTTATACAAAAATACGTTAACAATATTTTTGAATGTTTTTATCAATTTTTTTAAGCTCGCATAAATTCTATCAAAAAATTGCTTACTTTCAATAATGGTTGTCAGGTAAACAATAATTTTCCATAGATGGCGTTGATGTCGCAGGAAATCCGTTCCATACTAATTTTAATATCATATTATTCATTTTTTTATCAGTTTTATCTGTTATCCGGAGCGGAGAAGAATCCAATAAACCAAGCATCATAAAAATCTGTTAAGCCAATCTCGAGTTTTAAGTGTTCGAACCAACCTAACTTTCTTTTATATTATAAAATATCATTTTTCAATGGTAAATACTGATGTTATACAACTTTATTCAGGATATCGAACGAATAAAGTCGTATCTGTAATATACGACTTTATACCTGCATTAAACTCAAAAAGCACTCCCATTTGTATTATTTTTAGCTCGCCACTTTCATACAGTATGAAGGTAAAATAACGTAATATTTTAACCCTGTTAATTTTATTTGAGTTTAGTTGAAGTTTCTTCGTCTAACTGTGTGTTCTTACGCTTTAAGCTGTACAAAACTAACTATCTGCTTTCCGGAGTTTTCTAAGAATACAACACGAAGAATAAAATTAATTGAATTAGAAAGATGGCAGAAGTGAGAAGGTGGTTTCTTGGAGGTGCAAGAACGTCAGACCCCTTGCATTCATCAGACGCCAACTGCACACAATCGTATTAAACACAACTAAAACTACAGTCAGTGGAATATTATTCGGTTCATAAATGTTTAACTATCCGGCTTTCAAGTACGAACCTACCTGAACTTTGCATCAGAAATCGGCTTCATTGCGGTATCATGGGATCGAAGAATTTCCATTATTTACCATACTTAAAACCGCTCTTCTGCATATATTTTACACATTTTAGTGTAGGCGGCGGAATTCTCTGTCCAAGTTTGCCAAATCTAGGTATGAAGAAAATAAGAAAACGAACTTATGACCAGATGAAGATTTGAACCCGGCATCTTAATCAATATGAGGATTAAACAGTATTATTATTTACTGTCATCATATGAGTACCTACACACAAAAATATAAAAAGAAAAGGGATGCTTACTTTTCAAAGGGAAGATAAAAGAAAAAGAAGAATGTCACCAATATTATGTTTTCAACTCAAACTTTAACCTTTTTAATATTTTTTTTTTAAATTGAATCTGTGTTCACTCAAAGTGGACACAAATACACTCTTTGACTCTTTCACAGTAAGCCACTTAAAGCTTGTGTCGTGAAAGAGGAAGATGGTCGGCACCTGGGATCGAACCCACAACCTCCGAACGAAACAGTACGAAAGCCGGCGTCGTAGCCGCCAGACTACCAACCACTTCAATAATATAATGTTTCATACTGTAAAACTAAGATTCAATGCATCATGTACGTATGTGAATTATCCTATTTTCAAAATATGGCTATCTGTTTTTACTGAAATATTACTAGAAAGATCCCAAAATTATGATGATTTTTTTTAACTAATAATTTCTAATAAATGCAGTTAACTATTTTTAATAACGCTTGAAAATGTTATACACATCTCTATGCTGTATTATAATTATCCAATCTAACTGAACTATTATGTAGTTTTTACTAGTGGTCACCCAGTGGTTGAAATTCGACCATAACATATAAACTAAAAGTTTGATTTATTTACTATCATTATTAAAGACAAACATTATTAATCTATTCTCAATTTGAACACATAAACAAAAGAATATATGCGTCTGTGTCAATGTCAAAATATAGCGAAGTGTAAGTGCGAGGGTGTGTAAAATGCATAACATTGAAGTAGTGTTTGTTATGTTTTTTTTTTATTTATTTCTTAAAAAGGGTAAGAAATATTTCTTCACGTATTAATATAGAGATAACTGAATTATTGATGACGTCTAGCCTTTGCAGTTTATTCATAATAACGGAGAGTCTACTGTATTTATTCACTCAGAGAATGGCAACCACGACACATCAAAAGCGGGCATCCTGCGAGTGTGTGTTCCACGTGATCCCTTAACGTGTCGTGACAAGTCACGTCAGGGTGTCAGAATGGGGGGTTTGGGGGCTGACAACCCCGAACTATTGTAGGATTAGTGGGGGTCGTATGTAGGCGCACCCCGCACCCGTAGATACGTCATGCGGAGACTCTCATTCCTAATTAATTATTTCAGTTGGTGTGCTAAGGGATAAACCTGTTTTAGCAATGAGCAGCCTTCAAGGCTGGTCATTTTAAATTCTGATAGCCATGTTCTGGAATAGGAAGTAATTTTGAACTGAGAGGTTGACCAATTTGTGTATGGACAGTATAAAATGAATAGTATGTACCTTTAATTACCCAGGTCTTCTGTTGGTTGTATAGGGCTATCCAATAAGAGGTTTCATTGACATTTTTGAAGCTGTAGCCGTAGTATAAGTTTTGATGATCGAATATCCAAACGATCATCGAAAGAGTTTCGAAAAATTTCCATACAAAAATGATCGAACGATTCGATCGTTTGATTTTCGAACACTATTTGCACACATAGTGCTTCTTAGCGTGCAATAAGCTTTCGATAAGACTGTTATTTTTGATATTTTACAAGTTTTTAGTACTAAAAGTGGCCGACCAGTGCTCGAAATTCGAAAATAGATTATTTAAATTATAAGTTTGAACAATATTGAGGTTCTATTGTCAAAGGCAAAGCGAGCGCTATTTCAAATTTTTCTTTTAAAAACAATGACATGGATACGTCTAAATATTTGAAATGTTGATATGTACAGTGTTTTTTCTATTATTATTAAAACAATATTTATCTATGTTCAATTTGATCACAGATAAACAAAATAATGGATGCGTCTGTATCGAAGTTTATGTGAGAGTATTAAATCCCGCCATTTCCCGTTCCACCTTCCATTTGAATATATCGCCTTCAAAAAGCTTTCTGCGCCCATTATGAAGCGCATTTCATTTTAAATTTGTTTCTTTGAAATTGTTGATCTCTATAAGTAGTCTATGGAAGTTTGTGTGAGTATCAAATACATAACATTAGGTACAGTAGTATTTTGTTATTTTTTTATTGACTTAATAAATTTTTTATTCATAACTAGCTTTCCCGACAGACGTTGTCTTGTAGTTCTAGCCCGAAATGGCCGTTAATATGTACATAATGTGCACTGCGCCCCCGTAAAACAATACAAAATTAATTCGATGGAGTTAAGCTAATAAAATAATAACATTAAATTATTTCTGAAACATCCATATTTCATTCGTATTCAAAGCTCTGGCGGGAAGAGCTAATAATGCGCTCGCGCACACATCCTACCTCGCCTATCACTAACACGAATGTGCCCGATAATATTGTTGACTTTGTATGAAAATTTTCTAACGCTCGAATCGGTGCGGTGGAGTAAGTGGGATGGGCTACTGTAGGAGCGTATGCGAGAATGAGAGGGAACTACCCGCGATCGCGTGGGTGGGCGCGTCATAGGTAACCGTTCCATACAAACTTAAATATTGTATTTTACATCATTTCTTATCCAGTTTTTAAACATTTTATTAGTTATTCTATTATACGGAGTGGAGAAGAATCCAATAAATCAAACATCGGAAGATTCTGTTGAGCCGATCTCGAGTTAAAAGTGTTCGCACTAACCCGACTATAATTTATATTAGAGATTTAAAAAAAAATATTCGCATTCCCCACTCCTTCTCTGATACGGAGAGTTGTTGTGGACAACAAACGAGATTTATGAATTTCATTTAATTTCAAATTACAAATTGTTTCAATTGAGCAAATTCAATCAAAAGATCCATTTGAATTTCTTTGACGAGTGTAAATTGTTTTTGGAATATACATAATAATTGTAAAACAACATTAGGTAAAGTCTTCTATTGTTCGGTACAAATATTGTTTTCCAATTATTTCAATAGAGCCGTTACAATTTAAACAACTTTACCCTCTCAAACACACACAATGTAATAAGTTTTATTGAAATACCTACTTACGTCAGAAAAACACCTATCTCTTCCTAGTCCCAGTTTGACATTTCATCCCGTACCAAATGTTGTATGTAGAACAATATTTCCCGAGGACAACAATTTTTTATTTATTTATTTATTTTATTTTAACCGTACATAATATTAACCGTGATAACAGACAACAAATGGAAATGCTGTCCAAATAGGCAAGCCTGTATTAGGGGAAACATCTTAACACTTCATAAAAAAAATATTCAAAGGAACATACAAACACGAACCACAGCACAACCACCAACTCAACTACGTACAGTCCACAAACAAAGCATAACCCCACAGTCACAACACCCTTCGACCCTTCCAACTGAATACATGACACCCAACCAGAGCAGGCACATTTATATTTAGAGAAGCACAAGATTTGTTTAATCTCTGATTTGATAGATAGAAACCTTCGAATAACTGACTAAAATTAATATTTTTTTATTTATTTAATAAAGACACCAACAGAACACTTAACATCACAAGCAAAAAAAACATCATGAAACAAACACAAAGAATCTCCAGAGCTCCAATAACTGCTATCTCCCGCATAGTTAGGCGGGTACAATCAACGTGTTGTTATTTTATTTTATAGGAAATAACCTATTCGCGTTGGGTTGTAGTCAGCGAAAAAACCGAGTGATTGTAACCATAATAATTCAGTAAAATTTGGTTTAAATGGGGTATATTCTTTCAACAATATGTACAATAAGTTAACAGGTTTCACATGTGACTAATTTTCTACTACACCGCCATCTTATGTATTGTTTAAGAAAGTAAAGAAATTATATAGGAATTGTTTTGATTTCAAACTTATGACCCGTCGAACTTCATCCCGCATCCGAATCAACGATAACCATTACACAATGCAATAAATTATTAGCTAAATTTAATTCAGTTTTAATGACGTAAATCACATTTTATTAATGTAATTAGTCAAATTTTTTTTTTTATATTGGGTTAGGTCGAAGGTCGACGGGCAGGTCAGCTAGTTATTGTTATATTTGATGATGATGATTGCAACGGTACGCTACATAATAAATACTGTATGTAGATTCCTACAGAATTTTTCTACTCACATAAAAAATCAATTCGTGGTTGGTAGGTTAGCGGTTAAGTCGCTGACACTCGTTCCGAAAGTCATGAGTTCCAGTCCGGAAGCTCACCATCTTTCTCTTTCAAAGCACAAGCATCGTTTTCTGTGGAAGATGTCTAAGTTGTATTTAAGTTCACTTTAGGTGAGTGTTTCTTTTCAATATTTCTCAATTAAGATTCCAAGTGTTTTAAGCTAATAATACCAACTGTCTCGCCTGAAAGATTTGAAGAATGTTCGTATGAAGATGTTTTGTTTTTATTAAAAGAGAAAGGTGAGTGTAAGCTAATCTTGTTACCTGAAGGTGGATCTCTTGAGACGAGCACTTCTGTCTTCTATTTTGTGGAAAGAGAGAAGGTTTGCAGTTTATTTTTTATTTAATTTTTTTTTTCTTTTTTTTTCTTTGTGTGAGAGAAAGATCTCCTCAAATTCAGTCTGACTTTCACACGTAGAAACAAATCTAGAAACTTAAATGAAAATAGATATTTTGGTTTCAAATAAAAATGGTATTTTTAGTGACTTATTTTTCGGACATACTCGTAGGCCTGCTGCTTGCTTTTCCTTTTTCTTGAAGATCCTTCATCTACCTTCAACATTATAATATAACCTCACCTGGGGGCTGACTGCGTATTCACTTCACGATTCCGACCCAATTTCAATCTTAATGAAGATGTCATTATTGTATTTAGATTTTGGTTGCTGTACAATATGAAAAAAGATCCACGTATGTGTATTTTGAATACGCTTTTGCAGAAACGTTTTGAGTCCGCTTTTGCCTATCAAAAATTTAATTGTAATTTTGAAATCAAATTGGCGTTTGACAGAAATTGTCAGTTATTTGATAGTTGTTGTTGCGATTGATTGTATACGGATGGAAAATAATGTGTGGTTTAAAACACAATGCTTTATAGACTAAGGCCCAAAATTACAATACATGCTTAAGGTCCACCTTAACGGTGAGGAGCACATTAAGCTTCGATTAAGAAAACTATGCAAATCACAATGTCTCCTTAGCACGAATTTGGGGCTTATCCTACTCGTTAAGTTAAGGGATACCCTGGGGTGTCCTCAACAGCGTAAAGCTCGCTTAACTCAGTTATCTTTTTTCTCGCTAGGAGGCGCCACAAGTCACTATACGGACAAACTGACATTTAAAATGTCATTATATAGCCGCGCAATAATAACGCTTTTTGAAGATGAAATGTCTAATTAATTATGATTCATTACGCTTATTTGTTCGCTGTTTCTTAGGTTGTTTCACTAGCGATTCTATTTGGATTTATTCGTGACCCTTTCTTTGATTATTTGACCACCACATTGACTTATATACACTGTTCGCTCTGTTTGATAATAATTACAAGATCGTTTTGCTTTAACCTAGTTGAATGTATGATATATGGTTATGTTTAATATTGAACACATCTTTCACTTTCCGTAGCTGTATCTTAATTAAGTTAAATAACTGAAGCAAGGGTCGTAACACATAAATACCAAGTCAGAATCCAAGAGCGAGCATCCATAAAACCAAAACAACAACACAAACAATGGCGCGCGTCCCGGTGAACATGACAGATGTGGAGCGTAATGCATAGATAAAACCACGATAAAAGACAAGTAGGACTACCAACTTAACCATATATACGGCTTAGCCAAGCCGCAGTCGAATTTCGATTAATATTCTCGTGTGAGCGGTAAGCTCCACTTAACTTGTAAGCTTCCTCAATAAAGCTCCAGGATAAGCTACAAATTGTAATTTTGGCCCTAAGGGACAACGTTTGTCGGTAAATAAAGGATGTACCTACCTATTCTTAAAAAATTGAAAAAAAATTTCCCTTATGTATTAAAGTGAGAATAGAAAAGTGGCTGGTAGCCCGGTGAGAAAAGCACTAAGACCCATTATGAGAAACAACAAAGTATCACTTCCTAAAAAAACTATTGCATAACGCAATCCTGTTACCATAAATGATGTATAGATGTGAACGTGGATATGGAAGAAAAAAGTTGTATAAATGCAGTAGAGATGAGAGCTCTACGAAGAATAATATGTGAAAGACTGTGGGATATGGAAAGGAATGAGAATATTAGGAAGGAATGTGGTATGGAAGTTAGTGTTGTGAGAAACATGAATGTCAATATGTCGAGATGGATTGGACACGTGGAAAGAATGGATTCAAACAGAATGACAAAGAGGCTGAAACGAAAGATATAAGAAGACGTGGCAGACCAATAATAAACGAAACGGTCTCAAGGAAGACCATGTCAGAAGTAAGAGAAATAGGAGAGATTGTTCGAGAAATGGTATGTCGGTGGAAGAAACGAAAGAAGTGTACTTCGATAGAAGGAGTGGATGTCCGGTTCTCTCTGCCTACCCATTACGAAAAAAAATAATATGCAATCGACTTTTGGTTGGATAAAAAAATACCAATGTGTATGTTTTTGAATAGATAAATGAGATTGTAAATAAAATACAGTGTCGTGTTGGAAAGCCGAATGCTCCAATATAATTTTATTAATATT
Source organism: Mystacides longicornis (assembly GCA_963576905.1). Lineage (NCBI taxonomy): Eukaryota > Metazoa > Arthropoda > Insecta > Trichoptera > Leptoceridae > Mystacides > Mystacides longicornis. The sequence goes on along the minus strand of OY756439.1, from coordinate 1,851,783 downwards.
GGTATTGATTTGATTTCCCGGCGTAGACTAACCAATTTGATCAATCGTGTTAGAACATCGTAGCGAATCACAAAATTGAGGTTTCGGGTTGCGTGCCAAGAACTAGTGATTTATTCGCTTTTGACCTATTTAGGATACCATCACTCGCATGATTGTACATACATAATATGTATTTTAGTTTGTCTATAATGTCGTTTTTTTTTTTTTTTTCAAGAATACGATTTAACGAAAACTTTTATTGTCGTCTATGATACCAAATTTCTTCGTTCGATTCGTGGTAAAATAAGAATATTTCATTGTTATATTTTCACTTTTGATTTTAATTAATTCATTTATCTATATATTTATGAAAGAAAATGGTGAAATTGCACTCGCTCATCCTTACATTATGTTCAAGTTCAAACATATAATTTAGTTATGGTCGAATTTCTAGCACTGGTCGACTACTATAGTTTATTTAATTCAGTGTAGATATAACAGAGCATCTAGCTAGATGACACATTATTACTACACAATCATCACAATAACAAACCACAAGTATTCTCTTAATCAGAATTTCTTCTGGTGTAAGGGGACAAGCTACGGTGTACTCTATTTGACCACTTTAATAACACTATTTTTTACCAAATTTCATCACTCACTGATTATAAACTTCTTGAATTCCCTATTGAAGACATTAAGGCTCGCTTTGGACTTAACTACTTCTGGGAGTGAATTATACATCAGTGAAGCAATGTATCTACTTTCTTTCTCCAATCTTGTCTTAGACACCTTAAGTTCTTGACGACAGAAATATGATGATCAATCTCGTAAAAGAACTCTTAATTCAATTTCGTAAATTAGTACACCTTTCAGCCAATAGGGCACACATTGTATATGTTTCCACTCGCTTCAAACTGATAGAACACACCACTACATGAAACTGATAAGACGTCCCCATAGCGTTAGTCGATCAGTGTTTAGTATTACTTTAATACATTACTATTATGTATTTAAAACTCAAATCTTTTTCATAGTTTAACATACATAAATTTCTAATAGAGTGAAATCAATCGGAAAATGTAAACTGCAGCAATATTGTATATTCAGTTGAGCTAGACGCTGAAGATTCAGAGGCAAAGTTTGATATAATCTAAAAGAATCTACCGAACCGTGAAATTATGGGAATATCTCATAGATGGCGCCGCGGTGTACCTTCTCGTATTATTGCCTACCTACATATTACGTTCTCAACACTCTTCTTATCATAATATTTCTAAGATTCTTACGTTCAGTACATATCCCTATTCTGAGTGAAACTCACTAACATTAGTGAGAAACTCGGGGCAATTTTCTATGCCGAAGTATTCTGTAAGGGCGTATTACACGTTTCCATACAAAATTAGGTTACTTCACGCCAGCGTAAATATCGCGGAAACATAGAATAGGGGTACAGTGGAGTTTTTGAAAATTCTGCGTTTTGACAGATTCTGCACGAATGAATTGTTTTTACTCGTTTAAATTTTTGTCAGATATCTAACCTTATCTTAACTATGCACAATATGCGGGAAATACCTGTTATTGTAACACTGGATATTCTGTGCTTTTGTTTCATTAGGCCCTGTCCTAGCTGGTCTCATGATCGCACGATTGTGCGATTGCTATGGTCGCATGAACGCGGACGCCCTGTTCAAACATAATATAACATTGTATGAACGTGTCCTAACTGGGCAGACGGACAGACGTAAATTCGATCATCCGATCGGTGCCTTGTTTGAAATGATCGCGCGTCGCTTGTATTGCTCTGTTGTATCGATAATAATTAAAACGACACCTACTTGCCAAAACTTCTTACTTACTAACATTCATATTTATTTGTTTTCGTTGTCAAGGAAAGTGGACGCGCGATCATACGATGGCAGTTAGGACACACAATTTTTCATCGTGCGATCACAAATTTGTTTATGCGTTCATGCGATCATCGCAATCGCACGATCGTGCGATCATGCGACCAGCCTGAATGTTTTGTTTGTGTTTTTCATTGTACTGTTTAAACAGTCCGGTCTCATTTTGTATTTTTCTATGCGTGTGACAGTAACACTTCTTAATTCCTCTTTTACCGTACTTGTGTTGTATCGAGAAAAAAAAATACCCATTATGTCGAACAATAAATTTACAATAATTGGTAAATTCCGAAAATATTTAAATTGATAATGATTAGGAAATTGGGAACCAGCTTTTGTGTGAAAATGGAACCTTTAAAAGTCATAGCATTGCAAAATTTTCTACGTGAAACCACAAATTTAACGAAAAATAAATATTATGTTTAGATTATTACAAACCTGTTAGATTTATTATAACAGTGGTGAGGTAGAAGATATCTAGTAGAATGCTATTCCAGTGATTATGTTTACAAAACTCAACCACATTTTCCACCTCTACTCAGAACCACTCGATTCAATTCAATTTTTTCGATATCATCCCACTTCTCTTATCCTTGTATTATTATTCGAATTTGAATATCCTGTTTGGAATCGGGAGCGAAGGATATGTGAAGAGCGACGGTGAAATAAGAAAACGGATATGAATCAGATACCTACACATCATTACAAACAGATTGCAGGTTACAATATATTATCAATTTTATTTTTTTTTTTTATTAAATTAATATTTGTTCACTCAAAGTGAACACAAATAAACTCTTCGACTCTTTCACGGTACCTAAGCTAATTAAAGCTTGTGTCGTGGAAGATGCCCGGCATCTGGGAACGCGCGAAACAGTATGAAAACCGACGTCGTAACCGCTAAGCTAATCTCATCTCAACTGAACTCTTTATTTCAGAGAGTTTGCGGCAACTACAATGTATTTTATGCAAATGTCATCGAGATATTTCATCGTTTCATCAAAGCGTATAAGACCCAATTTTCGAGGCCCCGCGTGGTTCATGATGGCGATGACCGCATGTCCTTATCCTTTGTCCACAGATCTCCTATTTCCTCTGCTCCCACCCTGAAGTTTAACAGATTTGATTGTTAAAACCTACCTTAACCTTGACATCTTCATTAAAGTGCTATTATCAAAATATCAGGGGTGTAAGGACTAAATTAACCGAATTTAAAACCAGTTTACATACACTATCGCATCAGGTATTCATGCTCTCTGAGACATGGTTAGACAGCTGTATTAATACTCAGGAGCTCGGATTTTCAACTTTTAATGTGTACAGACAGGATAGAAATGAGAATACCAGCAGTAAGAGGAGGGGTGGTGGTGTGTTAATCGCAGTCAACAACCAAATAAAGTCAAGGAAAATTGATATCAATTGTAATTCTCTGGAGCAAGTCTTCGTTCAAGTGGGCCCTCCTTCGACTGGTGCAATTTTTGGATGCGTGTATATTCCTCCCGATGCCGATGCCGAGAAATATGAACAACATGCTAAGATCGTCGAAAACCTCAGTGACAGATATCCCAAATCAAGACTGGTAATTGTGGGAGATTATAACTTGCCTAACATCAGATGGTCAGCAAGAGCGTGCGGTAGTGAGGAGGAACTTTATGAATCTGGACAGCATGTTCACGGTCGTGATGTGGAAGATTTGACGATTTGTTTGAATGATTGTCCTAAGTCAGGTAAAATTTTGGAAATGTTACATTTTCTGGGTTTGTCTCAGAGAAATCATATTCTTAATAGTGGCAATAAAGTTTTAGATTTGGTTTTAACGAATTGTGCAGAAGTCGAAGTTTCTAAATCGGATGAATTGCTGCTATCAGCAGATAAATATCATCCTCCTTTAAATATATGTGTTGTTCCTAATTTCCACCCCCAGAGGGCGTCCTGTACTACAAAATTGTTAAATTTTCACAAAGCTGACTATGACTCCATCAATCAGTTTATACATTCATGTCACTGGTCGTTTTTGTACGACAACTCGGATTTAGATAGTAAATTAGAAATTTTTTATGAGTATTTGAATACTGCTATAAAATTATTTGTGCCGTTGATAACTTTTAAATCAGATTCTTTTCCTAAATGGTTCAGTAATGAATTGAAAGCTATGATATATGAGAAAAAGTGTAGCCATGCTGAGTATAAAAGAACTAAGTGTGCGGAAGATTACCAGAGATTCTCATTCCTTAGAAGTGCTTGTAGGGATCTTTCCAAGAAATGTTATCAGATGTATATTTCTCAAGTGGAGAACGAGGTATTTAGTGATTCTGGATATTTTTGGAAGTTCGCAAAATCCCACGAAAAGGGCAGTGACCGTCTTCCGGACTCAATGATTTACAACAATGTTCTCAGTACAAGTGATGATGAGATAGTTGAACTATTTCAACAATTTTTCAAAAGTGTTTATGTGATGAGTGGAGAGGACGATCACATCCCAAATATCATGTATTCGGAGACGGTCAACATTAATAATTGTGTCATAGAATGCTCATTTGTCGAGAACGAATTAAGTAAACTGAATACTAAGAAACCAGCAGGGCCGGACGGGATACCAAATATATTTCTGAGACAGTGCTCTCCTTCTTTATATTTTCCATTATATATACTGTTTAAGGAATCTCTAAAAAAAGGCTATTTCCCAGAAAGATGGAAAGAGAGTTTCATAGTTCCTGTTTTCAAAAAAGGTGACAAATCAAATGTTAAAAATTATAGGCCTATTTGTATCTTGTCCGCAATACCTAAGTTTTTTGAGTCGGTTGTTTTGCACTACGTCACTCCTCAATTAGAGGGGTTGATCAATCGGGCTCAACATGGTTTTGTTAGAGGTAGGTCGACGTTGACCAACTTAATGATATATGAAGATCATATCATGAGGGCCTTTGCTGAAAAATCTCAGATAGACTCTGTTTATACTGATTTCAGCAAGGCCTTCGACCGCGTTCCGCATGATGTATTGCTGTACAAATTGAGAGCGCTGGGTGTGGGTGGTAGTTTGTATGACTGGATTGCTGGCTACTTGAGTGAGAGGAGACTTGTAGTACGCAAGGACTCGACGAGGAGCAGTGGGTTCATTGCTACAAGTGGAGTTCCTCAGGGTAGTCACTTGGGGCCACTTCTTTTCCTCCTCTTCGTGAATGATATTTGTTCCGTGTTTGATGACGTGACCTACCTGTTGTTTGCTGACGATCTTAAGGTATTCAGACGGGTGGATAGTATTGGCGACTGTCAAGTATTACAGAGTAATTTAAATGGGTTGAATTCTTGGTGTGAACGCAACAGACTATTCCTGAATGTTGAGAAATGTCAGGTAATTACGTTTACGAGGAGGATAAATCCATTAGAATTTGATTATAGATTGGGGAGTGATGTCTTGGAACGAGTTGATGCCATTAGAGACTTAGGAGTAATCTTTGATCAACGTTTGACGTTCATTCCACATATAGAGGACATAACAAATAGGGGAATGAGAATGTTAGGATTTGTACTCAGGACGACCAGAGATTTTGTATCCATACCTGCAGTCAAGACTCTCTTTATGTCCTTGGTTAGAAGTCGAATGGAATATAACTCCCCTATTTGGTCCCCCTACTATGCTGTCCACTCAAATAATATTGAAAGGATTCAGCGAAAGTTTCTTAGGTGCGTCAACTACCTGATGCGGATTCCTGCTGAGGAAATCAATTACTCTTATCTATTGTCGCTTTTGAATATGAACACGCTGTCTGATAGACGGATAATATCCGATCTGAGTCTGTTATTTAGGATAGTGCGGGGACAATTGGAGTGTTTTGAATTGACCGGTATGATATTGTACCAGGTTCCGGCAAGAGCTACTCGACAGGTGGTAACATTTCACACCGACGTAGTGGACACGAACTATTTATATAATGCGCCTATTAATAGAATGCATAGGTTCGGAAACATTCATGGGCATTTGTCGGATATCTTTCTGGATTCTCTGTTCACCTTCAAGCAAAAAATTGCCGAGAGCTTGAAATCCACAATGTAGTTGTAGATTGATATGATCATGTGATGTGTGTATGTGCGTGTATATGTTTATGTGTGTGTGTGTGTGTATTTTATGTGGAATGATTGATGGGTTTTAAAGTTTTAAATATCGACTTTGTTCGAAATTATTTCATGGATGGATTTTATCGGCTTGCTTCTGACATTTACATCTTATTTTTCAGATTTCAATTTTTTTGCACGTCTTTACAGAAAGTTAAATTTTTTTTTAAATTTATTTGTTTGTAACTGTCCTTGTTTTTATTTATTTGTTTATTATTTTTTTTGTTTTTTATATGCCTATGCGAAGATTTTTTTTTTTTTTTTAAGAAATTTTTGTAAGTCTGTTTTTTTTTTTTTTTTTATAATTATTTTATGAATGGATTTCATCGGCTGGCTTCTGGCATTTTTACTTCTTAATTTTCAAATTTGAATTTTTGTCTGCATGTCTATACAGAAAATTTAAAGTTTTTTTTTTTTTTTGTGATTTTTAATTTTATTTCTTTGTGACAAATTTTTTTCTTAATTTAGTTTCTTTGTCACTTTTTTTAATAATTTTTAAATTTGTTTTGTTGTGACTTGTCTTTTTTAAATTAGAATTTTATTTTATTTATATTTTTTATATAGGTAGGTATTATGTTTTTGCAGAGTAAAAATTTTTTTTTTTTTTTTTTTGGATTTTTTTGTGATGTTTAATTATTTTAAGAATGGATTTTATCGGCTTGCTTCTGACATTTACATCTTATTTTTCAGATTTCAATTTTTTTGCACGTCTTTACAGAAAGTTAAAGTTTTTTTTTTTTTTTTTTAGTGGTTTTAATTTATTTCTTTGTAACTGTCCTTGTTTTTATTTGTTTTTTTTTTTATATTCTTTATATGCCTTTGCGAAGAGTTATTTTTTTTTTTTTTTTAAGAAATTTTTGTAAGTATTGTTTTTTTTTTAATTATTTTATGAATGGATTTCATCGGCTGGCTTCTGGCATTTTTACTTCTTAATTTTCAAATTTGAATTTTTGTCTGCATGTCTATACAGAAAATTTAAAGTTTTTTTTTTGTGATTTTTAATTTTGTTTCTTTGTGACTAATTTTTTTCTTAATTTAGTTTCTTTGTCACTTTTTTTAATAATTTTTAATTTTGTTTTGTTGTGACTTGTCTTTTTTAAATTTGTATTTTATTTTGTTTATAATTTTTTTTTATATAGGTATTATGTTTTTGCAGAGTAAAATTTTTTTTTTTTTTGGATTTTTTGTGATGTTTAATTATTTTATGAATGGATTTTACAGAAAGTTTAAAGTTTTTTATTTTTTGATTTTGTTGATTAGTGACTTTTTTTTTTTGAGTGATATTTAATTTTATTTCATTGTGACTGTCTGTTTTTTTGATCATCTATATTGTTTGAGATATTTTTTTGTACAAATGTAATGAATTTGTGTTTAAAGGCGAAAGCCGTTTATATTATGTAAAATAAAAATAAAATAAAAAAAATAAAGTGAGTTTTTACATTCTTTGATGATTGCGCACCTATGAACTGTGAGTTTTTGTATGACTCCATTGTGTGTTTTTAGGCTTTAATGATTCATCTCGCTGAAGTTAGCAATGCACTTTACGAAAATCTGCCTCTTTGCCACAATGAGCTATTACAAAAACATACATAAATTTCCGTTTACATTACGTAAAAAAAAATCAAAAAATGGAACTGCCCCCGACATCTATGTCATAAATTATTCTTAGACAATATTCTAACTTCATGATATTATCAAAAGATGGCGATGGTTGAAACAATAACAAACGTGTGAAATATTTCATAATTAATTTAATAATAAACAAAGCTTAATGCTTTTATAGCTTATTGACGTGTGGGCTATTATTATTCTAGGTGTTTTCGCAGCCTAGCCCTTAAGGGATACGGCTTAATGCCTCAATGACGGCATAAACTTTAATTTCCTTGTAATATGCCCACGTTGTATCGTTAATTGTTCCACTAAGTTTCAGAGACGTGAAGGATGAATTGGCCGTTAGAGAGTAATTACTATAGAGACTCACCTGTTCAAAACTACCACACCTAACTAATATTATGATTATTTTTCGCACCTTTGGGTATTTTCGTAAGTATGTATGTATAAAGGTGTTTTAAGTTCGTTCAATAGATGTCGCTAGTGTAAACAAATATCCTTCACCCTGTGACTTTCTCTCCCGTTTCTTACGGTTGCACAGTTAATGTTAAGAATAAGTTGGTTTGGATGAAACCATTCCATAATTTGCTGTTTTAAATGATGAAGAAGTTATAAGAGTCATTTTGTAAATCATCAATTATTATGAGTAAATCATCAATTATTATGAGTAAATCATCAATTATTATGAGTAAATCATCAATTATTATATACATACGTACATCTTTAGTGAAAGATGAAAGATAATCTTTCACTCAAGATTTATGTATGTGTATATGAAGAACTAAATAGGGGAACAAAATTAAGACAAAGTGGAGTTTACGGAGCGCTTACCAAGAAAATTATACAAGGCAAGAGCAGTGGCATTAGACCTCAAGCGAGACGTACTAACGATATTACCAAATTTGCAGACAGCAACGGTAAGGAGATTAAGGCTTAGAATAGAGGTGAAAGGAAAACAAGGGAGAAAGCCTTAGTTTAACAATGAATTTAGGCCAGCCTATGAAGCAGTAAGAGAAGAAAGACGGTGTTCTCCCTACTTGAGAAAACAGAAGCAAAGCTTGGATGATGACTCCGAAATCCACGAAAAAGTTGGACACGTTTGAGAGAAGTGTTCTGTTTGAGCTCCCTAAATGTTGACGGAATATGGAAAATACGATATGATGATAAGCAATACAAAGCTTCCAGATTCTTTAGGCTAGGTCAGTCAGATTAAGTGGGAATATTATTTTCAGGAAATACTGTCATAATGGGCATTGGGCATTTAACATTTTCCTGAAGAGACATCCAGGCGGAAGAAGAGGATTGTACAAACTCAGGCTCAATTAGGAAGATGAGGTCGACAGGATGTAGCACAGCTTAAAGACAACGGCGGAAGACAGAGTGAATTGGAGTATTAAGAAGCCCTTGATCAACTTTGAGATGAAGAGCCATAGAAGCGTGAAAAATCTACCAATTATTCATATTTTACAAAAAAAAAGCAATTCTGACTTTTTTTTTTCATAAATAATGAAGAAAAATTCCGAAACAAAATGAAAATACATATTTCTTCCGAGACTTGAGGTGTTGTGATAATTCATCCCTTGGTGCTTGAGGTTCCTGCTCCCCCATCAAGACCCCCCCCCCCCCAGCATCACGCTCGTCACCTCCAATTACTCCCCCTCACCTGTAGCACCTCTCTTCTCGGGGGGCAAACATCTAACAATGATGGCATCAACAATATCGAATTTCAGTACGCGCTGGTAAGTTAATAAAAATTCTAAGTTAATATGAAATTGATACCCGGATAGGAAGAACAACGCATCGTGGTCGGTGGCCAATCGAGGAACTAATACTGCCTGCCTACAAACTCAATTCGCGTATTCGATAAACCGTAGAAGTGGTTGTCTCACTGAATTCAAAAGGTCGTGCGTTCGAACCCCGAAGCCGACCTTTCCCGAGACAAACATTTCTCAATGTATTGTTTAAGGATTAAACTAGATTCAGTTATCATAACCAAGATGTAGAATATGGCGTGACATCGACCTCCATTGCTATTACTACTTTACACTTGTTAACAAATCATTCACTAGCGTAATTATTGTTATATGTGCTTGAAATTTCTTACTCTACAAGTTTATTTTCTGACCCACGTTTGTCCGACTTTCACGTTTGAAGAACAGACTGTAATTCGTAATTAGTCTGATTTTTTCCTTAAAGATTTTTCGATACTCCCCACATGACACCATACAAAAAAATCAAAGTATTTTAGATTAATTCTATATATTTCATATGGGTTTTCCTCTGTATATTTAAATCTTTTAATCCAGCTGATATTATGAAGAATATTATGTGATCAAAACTACTTTGCTAGATAAATATACTTCTAATATTGATAGAATTTGTCATTCATAATTGCTAGGAAACCCCCTATCGATCGACAACACAAGCTTTCGGCCCGACAGCAACGCCTCTCGTAGTTCTCTCCTCACTTCTTCAAACTCCACACTCACATCGTCTTCACCTTGTTAAGCACTTGTTTATAATCCTTTACTCACATTCTCCCTAATAATCCACCCTCATGGGATACTGAAATTTATTTTTCTTGATAAAAATCCCTTTTGTTTTTTTTTTCTCAAGAAGATCCTATGACGAATTACATAAGAAACTAAATCAACTCATGTACCTATACATAATGTACAAAAACGTCAGTATAGCCGGCGGAATGTATTGCATTCTCTGTATATTTTTTTCTCTAACCAATCGGCTCCGTCCAACCTGAGACATGTCAACCGGGGTTAAAACATCATTTAAAAATTATTTTGAAATAATCTGACCTGATCGAGAATCGAACCCGGGGCCTCTTAACACCGAACGTTGCGCCCAAGACTTACTGTACTTGCTTCGGCAGTACATATACTAAAATTGGAACGATACAGAGAAGATTAGCATGGCCCCTGCGCAAGGATGACACGCAAAATCGTGAAGCGTTAAAAAAAAAAAGACAATAAGTATCTAGGTAGCATACTATGCATTACAATAAAAGAGGAAAGGAAGGACATTGCTAGAATATGTGTGAAGGAAACCGTATGACAGTTGGCCTAGAAAAAAAAGAAAAATGAAAGATTCTTGTATAATTAATAGTTCTATCACAAAATTTTTAATTCAAACATGAACCGGTTTTCGGAGACTACCGTCTAAAACATTTTTTTTAATGAATCTGTGCTCACTCAAAGTTAACACAAAAACACGATTCGAGTCATTCACAGTAAGTACTTAAAGCTTGTATCATGGTAGAGAAAGATGGTCGACACCTGGGATCGAACCCACGACCTCCGAAAGAAACAATGCGAAAGCCAGCGTCGTAACCGCTAGTCTACCAACCACTACACACATTTATTTTGATAATGGAGGTTTTCCGAGACTACTACTATCTTAAACATTTGATAATGGAGACAGCAGTCTCTGAATACCGGTTCATGTTTGAATTATAAATTATGTGATAAAACTATACAAGACTTTTTCATTTTAATTTTGAAATGGATTATCACCAAGCACCTTCTGCCCAAAATATCGAAGGCCTAGAAAAACGCTGATTGCTCTCCCATCAAAGTCCTTAATTTAAAAAAAACTTTCCCAAACTAATTCCTTCAAAGCGGATCTAAGAAATTCTGAAACAGTGTGGAAATTGATCACCGAAAACACTTTTACATAAAGCTAATATCTACGCAATGCCAATGAATTCTTTCCATACATGTATATATTATTCATTACTGCTGCTTTTAAGAAACGGGACGCATTATGAGATATATTGTTATATATAGGTTAATGTAGATCAAATTTAATTTTAGCCAGGTACATGATTATGGATACTTATTTTTATGTATGTAGTTCAAACAATTTAATAGTAGGTTTGTTTTATGTTATGTCCGCGTAATTACTTTGAAAATGTGTTTGTAAATTTTCCGGTAAAATGATTTGTTTATAGGGGTATTATTGTGCTCAAACAAATTAGTTTTAAAAATGAAAAAAAAAAAATGATTGCTCATGTGCCTGGGTAATTCAAAAGTAGTGTTTAAATTGCTAGCATTTTCGAATAATCAAAATTTATTTGTATTTTCATTGAATTTTATGCTGGCGCGATTGTGCCAATAAATGCTGATAAATCCAACAAATTTAAAAAAAAATAATATATAGTTTTTATACACACTTTTTGGATCAAAAATTGTAAGGGAAGAATGTGAAAATCGATCAATCAATTCACATGGGGACTAAGAGGGGCAACGTTTTGCCCATTTTATAACCTTTGAACAGTAATAGATTTTTTTTAAACTAACGTTTTCAGTCAAAGTAAGCGGCCAACTATCTTCCATTTTAACACTGACACCATATTTTAAATTCTTCAATGACGCTTACAGCTCCTCCTATTGCTTTTACCTTTTATCAATTTTTTCAACAACATTAAATAAATTATTCAAGTTTCATGTTCAGGTTTCTATTTCAATATATTAATGATGTATGGGTGTGAAACGTGGACATGGACAAAAAAAAGAATGAAGTATATTTGCAGTCGAGATGAGAGCTCTTTGAAGAATAACGGGAAAGACTCTATAGGATATGGAAAGGAATAGTAATATTAAGAATGAATGTGGTATGGATGTTAGTGTTGTGAAAAATATGGAAGTATGGGTATGGTGGTTGGTAGAGTGATAGAAGGTTGCCGGTTGATCAGTTTTATTGTAGAAGTAACATATAAATATTTAATGTAGTACCGATTATAATTGAGCGGGCGCCTTGTGGCGCACCGCGATGCGTGTCGCGAGACGGATGATGGTGCGTGTTGGCTCTATGCGGATTTGGTGAAGACTGATGGTTGGTGTGCTGCCTTGTACGATGTGGCAGGCTGCTACTGGATGACGACATCTTGAAGGAACGCTATTGGTTGATGATGTCGTCATGAACAGGGTCGCCACAGAAGTCTAAGTTGAGGTGGTTTGGACACTTGGACAGAATGGATGCAAACAAAATGCCAAAGAGAATTTCCTCTTCTTCTTCCTCTTTGTTTAGATCTAAGATCTGTTTAGGAAGTGCTCAAATCGGGCTCCTGTGACGATGAAGTCCAGCTTTCTCTCCATCTCTTTGGGGGACGTCCTGGTGGGCGGCGTCCATCTGGTATCCCTTGCATCACGACCTTGGCAATTCTCTCAAAGAGAATTTATTAGGCTAAAAAGAAAAGTGTAAGAAGGCGTGATTGACCGAGAATAATGTGGATCTAACACACTGACTCCGTCTTTAAGGAAGGTCAGGTCAGATGTAAGTGAAAACGGAGAGGTTGTATGAGGATCACATTGTCGGTGGGAGAAGCGAAAGAAGTGAGCTTAGGTAGAAAACAGTGGAAGTCCGTTCTCTCTTTCTACCCATTAAGGATAAAAATAAAATAAATAAATACTTTTCTATACAAAGGTGTCAGTATAGCCGACGAAACGTATTGCCTGAGGCAATTTTTCTATTCAACGTGTCCCGTCCAATTTGAGACAGACCAACCCCGGGTTGAAATTTCAAGTGGAAAAAACACATAGAAAATCTCTGACCCGACCGGGGATAGAACCCGGGATCTCGTGATTTGAAGTCCACGCCTATACATCTAGGCTACCGAGGTAGGTACACGGCGTGATGGGTATAAAAAATTTAACTGGTCTAAAAATGAAAATCAAAGAATTCCAGCAGATTGTAAGGTGTAAAAAGCATTCTTAATTGTGATCTAGCTAGCTGGTGATTCTCCCTACAAAATCCTCCCACGTTCCCCTAATTTCCATCCTGTCGATTCATATTATAATATATGAAAATGTACGTAAAAAAAAAACCTAAATTTATTATATCCAAACAATTTTTCAACATATCAGCGCAGTGGTACTTTGGGGCGACCATGTGTTTGGAGGATAAAACATATTATTTTTACTGTAGTATGCTCTCTGGCCGTGGGGTTGCCGGCTTGGCCGTGGGGTTGCCGGCTTGGCCGTGGGGTTGCCGGCTAAGAATAGCACCTCTGCTCTTTTTGCTGGTTTTTCGAGCATCCTGTAAGAGCCAGGAAATCGAGAAATTAGATCGGGACCGTGAGGTTGACCACCTCACGTCCTTAAACTTCAACCGGTCAGAAAAGGCACCATAAGCCTCGGACGCTTTCGAGCGCAATGCAGAGCTCTTGGTGCCTCCCTATGCCCCTAAATGGGGCTTAGGCCCCCTGCATTGCGGGTTGGTTTGGGGGGGATCTGCGGTGGGCTTGATTTGTGTGGGGCCGGCTTTTTGGTTTGATTGCTTTGATCGAACTAGATGGTTGGTTTCGTGCGGGTTGGGTTTACTGCGGATTTGTCTCCTCCGAGCTGCCCTCCGGTGTGCGGGGGCCCTTAAAGGGAGAATGTATGTAGTATGCTCTTTACGCTCTTTTTGCTGGTTTTTCGAGCATCCTGTAAGAGCCAGGAAATCGAAAAATCAGATCGGGACCGTGAGATTGGCCATCTCACGTCCTTAAACCCCAACAGGTCAGCAAAGGCACAAGAAATAAGCCTCGGTCGCATCAGGTGGAGTTCAGGCAGATGGTCCCTCCCCCTGTAAAGGTGCATGATCCAGCGCAATGGAGAGCTCTTGTGCCTCCCTATGCTCCTTAGTGAGGCTTAGTCCCCCCGTATTTGGGTCGGTTTGGGGGGAAGGTCCGCGGCGGGCTTGATTTGTGTGGGGCCGTTTTTTGGTTTGGTTGTTTCGACCAGACTAGGGGGTTGGTTTAGTGCGGGTCGGGTTTCCTGCGGATTGGTCTCCTCCGGGCTAGCTTGCGGTGTGCGGGGGGCCTCAAGGGAGAATGTGTGTGTGTATGATTAAGGTTTTAAAAAATTTTCAATCAATCTGGGTTCACTCAATGTGAACACGAAAACACTATATTTGACTCTTTTACAGTAAGCTACTTAAATCTTGTGTCGTGAAAGAGGAAGATGACGTGCACCTGGAATCGAACCCACGACTTAGTACGAAAGCCGACGTCGCAACCGCCATGCTGCTAACCACTATTATAACTTTATATTCCGACGATGCATCTGTTTTAAATTATGTTTGCAAGGCACATTATTTCTAAAATCGCACCAATTTTATTCTGATTTACTTATTGTTATCTATAACATAAAAGAAAGTCGGGTTAGTGCGAACACTTATAACTTGAGATCGGATGAATAGATTCTTCCGATGTTTGATTTATTGGATTCTTCTCCGCTCCGGATAACAGAATAACTAATAAAAAAAATGGATTACAAATTATATTATGGAACGGATTTACTGACAACAGTGCCATCTGTAAAAAAATCCGTAAAACCACAATTTTTATTTATGCTTAACAAACATTGAGTTTCAAAACATTGGAAGTTAGATTTTTTATAGAATTTCATTTAAAAAGTTGAAAATGCATAAGAAATAATACAAAATATGATATTGAGGGTAGTATAGAACGGATTTCCTGCGACACCAACGCCATCTATGAAAAATTATATAACAACAAAAGTATTGTTTACCTGACAACCATTGACATTAAAAATTATTATTGATGGAATTTTTTTCGAGCTTTCAAATTATTTTTTTTTAACATTCTAAAATATTTTAAACGTTTTTTTTTTTTTGTATAAATTACAAATGTTAAAATCAATATTCATATCAAGAACTACAAGACAACGTCGTAACTAAAAAATAAATAAATTAGCGAAAATGGTCCAGAAGTTTGTTTACGCATGATACGATGACTAATAGTAGAAACGTTTTAAAAATTAAACCATCAGTTCAAATATGCGATGACTTAGTGAAAAAGGGTTCCATTTTTCTATTTCTGAGAATTATAATATCTATAAATGTTTCTAAAACGATTGGTCACCCTAGTTGGTAAGCCTATCCTGCCACCCACCTCTGCGCCAATCGCTTTGTATCGCAATTAAATTTCTCATCTCTCATGTTCTGCTTACTTTATGCTGCTTCGGGCTGTTTTAGCTTTGCGTTGACAATACTCCCCGATATAAAAATGAGGCTTATCGTTTTCGGGGTTTGAAAAGGGTAACAATATAAAAGTCTAAGGCGGGGTACACACTTGAGCCGCGATTTCTAGCTGTTACATCAATAATATCAAAAAAAAAATACAATAATTCGTACACATCGCCGAAAGAAAATTAAAATTATAATGACGTAATCTTTTGATTTATAAAATATCCTGTTTTTCCTCCCCCGATTTGATAACTTTCAAATATTTCTCATCCTTGCAGGCATCATCCTTTCATCATCCCCTTGGTCGTCTACGCCTCTGTCCCCCTAGCTTAAAGCAGTTGGTCTAGTACCTGGACCATCTACCTGGCGGACATGCCTCCTGTTATTCAAACAGTTAATTGCTTTCTGTACTGCCTCCGCGCAGGTACAACCAAATGGCTTTCTGTGTTCCCTGACAAAGGGACTTTCGGTAAAATACTACGGAGTCCTTTCGGTTTTAACAATTAGTACAATAAACGAAAAGAATGGATTCGTGCCTTTTGTAATCAATTCGTGAAAAATAAATCGACCTTTTAGACAATTTTATTATTGAATGATTTCACCCCAATCTGTTGTACCCTTTCAAGGCTTTTATTGAAGGGATTAATTTTAATTCGAAGGGAATACATAACTCCTATACTACAACAGGCGTAATCATAGAACGTTTTGCGTCGAATACACGCAGCAATAAGCAAAAGTGCTACTAATAAAACTCGAAATAAGTAATACATTCCAAGAATAGTTTCTATGCCAAATTATTTCTGGCCACCCCCAGGTTAAGAAGAAATAGCGACGTTTAATGAGACATACAATCACTGCACTCTTCATAGTTTGACACGTTACTAACGAAAACTAACTAGCTATCAATGAATCGAATCGACCTTCGGTAATATTCGTACCGATTCGTACATACTCGCGATATTCCGCGCACGAACATTCGCGAGGGTCCAATCTGGTCCGATCTGGCACACAATCCAAACCTACCCCGTAGTGTGGAAGAACCTTCATTGATAAATAAGAGGTTGCCAAAGTATTCTGCGATATAGCTATGACACGGTATAGGGTTGATTATTAGTAATGCGCGCTATAAGCTATTTATGCCGTAATAACTATTCCCGTTATAAAGGTATTATAACACAGTTTCTATTAGTACCACTGCAGACTGCAGGTATATTAAAATATTTATTTAAAATAAAACGTCCCTGAAACACTGTAATGTCAGTGAAACTAAAAAACGAATCCATTATTCAAAACAAATAGAAAGATTAAAAGCATGTTTAGATTTTAGCAAAGCATTTGATAAGGT
Source organism: Mystacides longicornis (assembly GCA_963576905.1). Taxonomy (NCBI): domain Eukaryota; kingdom Metazoa; phylum Arthropoda; class Insecta; order Trichoptera; family Leptoceridae; genus Mystacides; species Mystacides longicornis. The sequence continues at coordinate 1,834,845 of OY756439.1, read as the reverse complement.
GTATCTTTCGTTGGTAGATAAAAATTGGCAAACTTGTTTGTTAATTAGTTCAGGGCTAACTTATTAGACGGTATATCAGATTACAGTAAACAATTCAAAAACATCTCAATGAGAGATTTTTTCAAATAAGGATTAAGAAAAGAAAATAATTCTTGAATAAACATGTATCGAAATAGACAGAAGTAGCAAGACTAGCAGAAACTCTAATAAAAACTTTGGCCTTCTGAAAATAATTGGAATCAACACTCAGTAATCAACTTTTTACTTGGCAAATCATTCACCAATAACATATAATTTAGCAATTTCAGTAGCCAATCACAAAAAAATAGAAGAAGGCCGCGAAAAAAAAAATAGAAAATGAACATAGGTATTGAACTGAAACTCGCGTAAAAAATATTATGCACAATCGCATCAAACGACATCAGTGTTAATATTGATGTGGTATAATATTATGAATAAGATATTCGTCCATTTCAAACAACAGATCTTACGCACCACTACATAGAACGTTTCAGGTAGGTGATTTGTGTTATTTGTTTTTCTTTTGTTATATATTTTTAAATGGAACTGGAACATCCCTGTCTTTTAAATAGTTACAAGTATATCAACTCCATCGTACAGAATTTACAAGCAGTACTAATAATATATGTAAGCCTATTTGCTTATGGTTTATACCCTTGCAGTTGGCATTCCTGTCAATGCTGTTGTTGCAAACTTAATAAGCAACCCACTACAGGGTGAGTCGAGAATTTAATTAGTCATTCAGCTCTTAGGGTAATAATATAATCCTACCCACCTATAGGGTGTTTCAGTCAAGGATGCTTCTGGATACTTCTGTACTAGGATCAACTTTAAATACATATTTTTTACTTTATAATTGTGTTGTCCTTTTTTTTAATGAATCTGTAAGTAAAGCCAAGTCTTTCAAACTAAGCAAAAGCTTGTTGTATCTTGAAAGTGTAAATGATTGGCAGCGGTGTTTTAACGTTCAGTACGTACGAAAGCCGTAAACTAAAACTCTGGGCTACCGACCACTTCGGATCGAAAATGTCCCACTTGTTTTTATTTCTTGATCTCTTCCATCCATTTTTGAGCGAAGATTTTTTTTTTGCCTTAAACTGAGACGGTTTTAAAAGTATTTCGATGGCATTGTGCACAAAAATGGTTATTTTATTTTTATTTATCGTGTCGAAACCAGAAAAACCAATTGAACTGATCTCCGGTACTGTGCAAAATGCACAGCGCGTGGAGATGCGTCAAATATATCCTCCATAGTGCATGTAACAGGGCTGAACGGACATTCCATGTGGCGTGGGGCATTGTCTGCGCCGCGCCGCAGTCACGCACCGGATTCTTCCTGTAGGAAACCCCATCGTTCCCTATTGTCACGGCAGTTGCCCTTACCAGACCTCAGACGGTTCAGGGTTGCCCACGTTCTATAGTCTAGTTCGCTTCCAGCAACAAGATGTTCTTGGGCTCTGAAAGGCTCAGATATTTGCTGGTCCTCCTCCCACCTGCGTGAACGCTCAAAGGAAGCAGGGCCCTGCAGTGGTGATGAGGCATTTAAAAAGGATCGTCTGGAGTCGTTGTGGTGGGAGGACATGGCTGAACAGGAGATGTTTTGGTAACGGTGACGGTCACAAATGCTAAGTGGGAATTTTATAAGGGAGCTTTTTTTAAATATAACTTGTGATTATAATAATAATATAACACTTTTCTATACAAAGGTGTCAGTTTTTCCAGTCAACCGGACCCGTCCATTCTGAGACGGGCCAACCCCGGGTATAAAGTTCAAGTGAAAAACACTTAGAAAACCCTTACCCGACCGGGAATCGAACCCGGGACCTCGGATCTGAAGTCCACGCTAGTACAACTAGGCTACGAAGGTCGGTTACTATTTTGTTAACTAATTTGAATACTTACTTCATTAAAGGATTTTCCTAATCACTCATCAGTTACTCATAAAAAGAAACATTCAATTTCAGCCTCTTCCAGTCTGAGAAAGTATTCAATATATTAAACACTCGTTACGGGGTTAAACACTGCTTGAAGTGTATTTCTTTAAAAATCTTGAAAAATGTTTGAAATAAATTCCCAACCTTTAAGTATGTTGATTATGTATTTTCAGAAAGCGTGTGACCACTGTTAAGTGTTAAATGATATTTTTATACAAATTATTTTAATCTTTTTTTTTTTCAATTAATTTTTCAGCCATCACTTCTTACTATAATTTTATGGCAACAAGCAATAAAGATTTAATAGACATTTAGATTTCTCGCTAAGCCGATTTGACGTAGGTTAATAAATTTTCACCGTATCCAGAGTATGCAGGTATGTACGGAGGAACTCAGAGGAGGCACAGGGGTGTATAATATAGGTACGCGGCCTAAGTGCGTCTATCTACATTGCATTAAGTCCATTATGTCGAAATATCTGTCATAAAAATCTTTCCCACTCGATCTAACAAGGATATTACGTTGGTGTGTTCATTGAGTAATGGGTCTCGATGATTTTTTTTTAGATATACATTTTCTCCCTAACTGGTCCACAGGTTTTAGTATTCCAATTTATCATGAAACTTTGTATATTATACATCAGATAGCCCCAACGTTGACTATAACAACTATAAAGAACTAGCGACTAACGACAGACGTCCTGTGTTTCTAGCTATGAATTTTGAATTCGAATTTGTATAATTTTATTTTGACACTTCTACGCAACTTGATGTTGCTTTTACAGTATATAATAATATTATACAAACAATAATATATTATTATATACTGTAAAATAATATTATTATTAAATGTTAATTGCTATAATTTTAATGATGATTTTATTTTTATAATAATTGTCTCTTGTGATGATTTTTTTTAAGTCTATTGAATTTTATTTTATTTTGTATATATTACTGATTGTGTCTGTCATATTTGTACTATATATCTAATTTTTTAACATGCAAATAGCCTTGCCGTATATGTAATAAATAAATAAATAAATATTATGGTACATAATATACACTTTCAACTTAACTTATCTTTACAACTTATATTCGTGTGGTTTTAAATCAAAATAGAGATAACCAAAACATATTAATATTACACATGCAAAATCAAATACATGATATTATAAAACCAACTTTACTTTCATTCTATCTAACATTTCAAAATTCACGCTTACATACCACCACACATACACATCCTCACACGCTGCATTCGCACATACACAAGTCAGTAATATAGCATGTCACTCAGTGTTGGTGACATCCGAACTACAGCGCCATTACGGCCAGTTTCAACAACACACACTATACAGGGAGTTCGGTCACTCCATACGTATCAAATAACATTTTCTTAAAACAATTTAGCGGTGTTGCAAAAATATCGATATCGCCTAATCGGTTCCCCTCCCTTAGCATTCTTTGCATAGGTACATTATAAGTGTAGTTTGTTGTAGCAAGATCCGTGCTGAAGGTACACCTACCCCTGGTTGTTCTTTTTGGTATGTGTAAATTCACCATTTGTAAGATTTGAGGAGAGTCTATAAAACCGTTTATCAGTTTATATAGGAACACCATATCAGATATGGATCTTCGTACCGATATTGATTAGCATATTACCTTTTAACTAATGTTATTTAGATCAATGCATCTGTTTCAAATCATAATAATATTTTCCATCAATATTCTGTCAATCGTAATAACTGTCAAACAACTGACAGTTCCACTCAAACTTTAATATAATTACAATTTTTCAAATTTGGGATAAAATAATATTTGTTAAAAATACTGAAAAGGTTACCTACTTTGATTTTCCAATTATCCACGCAACTTTCTTAATTTTTTCTTTCATATGAACCTTCTTCTGATAAAAGCCGACACGACAAAGAAATAATTAGCGAAATCGGTCCAGCTGTTTAGGCGTGATGGGGTGACATCGGAAAATAGCTCTCCATTTTTATATGTATAATAGAAGATTGCATCTCGGTTCTGTATATTACGAAACAATACCTCAACAATTGTCTTATTGTGATCCCTGTCCACTCACAAAAAATATTTCGTAACCAGGATATCTGCTATCGTTCCAACCCTCGTCGACCTTCTATTTTCCCTTAATAATCAGATGCAGTCAAAAGTATTGGAACCTTGTGTCCTTATTGACCCTCTAAGAACATGAGTCAATAAGGACACCTTTCAATCCTTGATATTTGTCAGCAAATCTCTATCAACCTTGTCCCTTTTCATCACTCTTGTACTTCTGACCATGTCCATATTTTCTTGCGCTCGTTCTCTGGTGCACCCAGATCTCAAACGCTTGCAATCAGTTCATATACTTTGAGATTTCAATATACAATACCGCATAAGAGAGCAGACCACATCTAGCACTCAATCAAACACACCAAATCAAAACTCCCTTTGAACTCCTTTCAGGAGCATAGGGAGGTAACAAAAGCTCTCCATTGTGCCTGATCCTGCGCAATACTTATGAAATCCTCCCACACCATGTCCAACTCATTCAGCTCTGCCTCGAAGCAAGGGAATACGGTATGAGAGGGTGTCCCACGAGACCCTGATGAGAGGAAAAGCAGCGCTCTTCTCGGCCAACTGTCATTCGGCATTCTCAACACATGTCCCAGCCATGCCCATCTTCTCTCCGTAATGATGGAAGTGATGCACCCGCACTGGGTGCGCCGGCGTATAGCGTCATCTAACATCTAGCACTATTTTGATGAATTTCTTTGTTTTGTTTTTTCTTAATTTAACGGCATATTCTGATAAATTTGCTAATATTAATGTCATCGTATTGACTCTCTTTAATAGCTATATTTCGTCATCATTATTTGGACCATAACAGATTGGACGTAATATCTTACTTTCAAACACATCTAATTCTTCTTCATCGCTTTTTCTTCTTATTGTCGAGTGTTACTAAGTGCTCATACAATATTATCATAACTTTTTGTCCATGCTTCGCAGAAGTATTTGAGAAAAGGTTTTGTAAAGGTTACCATTTAAGGGACTAAAAATAATAATTTAATATTCAGTCTCAGTTACAAAGTACTATAAGAACGCACCCCCAGCGGAACAAGACAGCCTTCAAAGGCGCTCGAGCTTTTAAAGTCGAATTACAAAATAGCGTTAGTTAGAGCTTTCAACATCGGCTCACGTCGCCATAAAGCCTTCGGGCTCCAGGTATAAATCAAGCTAACTCCGCTTCATTTAAGGGTTTCTGATTAAAAAGGCGAAACACTCCTTTTAATAAGCTATTAAATATCGCGATCTAACAAGCGTCGACTTGATTTATAAGCCCTGCCCGCTTTTTATACGCGCTCAATCTTGATCTGTTTTAAATATTATTTTTTAACAAAAAAAAGTAATGAGCTCACGTTAATTCATTGCGTATTAAATACAGGGCTTATAATAAAATGTTTTACAAGCTGGTACCGCTTAAAATATTCAAAACACCAACAGCTTAGAGATATTTTTACACGAAAAAAAATTATATTCGTATATTATTTTATTAGTTACTAGCTTTCCCGACAGACGTTGTCCTGCAGTCCTTACTATGAATATTGATTCCAAATTTGTAATATTATATAAAAATATGTTTGAATGTTAAAAAATATTTCTGAGGTCTGTAAAAAAAAATTCATCAAAAATCTGCGTACCAGTATGTCAATGATGGTTGTCAGGTAAACAATTATTTTATTGTTTCAATGTTTCTTAGTCTCCTGTGACCATGTAGGACGTTTGCCTACGAAACTAGTCAAGATAATAAAAAATTGTGGAAAAATTAATGCAATCCAATCCAAACTCCCTTAAGACCCCACTTAGGGGCATAGGGAGGCAACAAGAGCTCTCCATTGATCCAGATTTCTCAGCTCTGCTTCGAAGGAGCGGAACACAGTATGAGAGGGTCTTCCTCGTCATCGGGACCCTGATGGGAGGAAGATCAGCGCTCTCCTCGGCCAACTGTCATTCGTCATCCTTAACATATGTCCCAGCCAAGTCCAACTCCTCCACATGATAGTAGAGGTGATGGGCTCACGCTGGCTGCGCCGGCGTATAGCGTCGTTCGTGATGCGGTGGTACCATCTTATACCCAAAATTCTCCTGAGGCACTTCGTGCGGAAAAATTAATAGAATCTTTTATTTGAACTTTGTTTTCAAATAAACTCCACCAAGAAATGCATGTTCATCTAGTAAATTTTATTAATAATTTTGTCATTATAGATTTTTTCATAGATGGCGGTGGCGTCGCAGGCAATCCGTTCCATACTAACTTTTATATTTTGTATTATTTCTGATGCATTTTTTTTCAACTTTTTATTAGTGTTATCCGGAGCGGAGAAGAATCCAATCAACCAAGCATCGTCAAAATCTGTTCAGCCGATCCGGAGTTATAAGTGTTCGCAGTGAACCGACTTTCTTTTATATCTTTAGACTGTCAGAAATCGGATGGGTAAAAAGCAATCGGGCCAGTCCCTACTTTTTTAGAAGGATTCTATGAAACGTTTCGAATCTACATTGAAAAAGAAAATCTGTACCTCAGAGGTAAACTATCGTATCTCTTTTTTTAGATATTTTGGTAAACTATTTTAAAGTCGTTGGCTATAGTCTACCTCTATGATGCTTTGTTCTTTACGATAGTATCACATTGCCTATTTTGTATATTATACTGATAGCTAGAGATACACTACTTGGCCACAAGAAAATATGCACACTGTTTGACAAAAATCACTAATAACCCAAAATCTAAAAATTTAGAGATACGATAGTTTACCTCTGAGGTACAGAAATATTCCATAGCAAATCTACAGATTTCGCGCGTCATTGATTTGAAAAATTTTACACGATGAAATTCGAGCCGAAACTTCGCTTCACTCAAATAAACACAGTCTGCTTTCAGCATGGTTGATTCTAAGCATTTTTGGAGAATATCTGAAAAAAAAATGGATATAATTGATTTTGAAGATAGTGGAACATCCAAAGGTCTCACAAAATTCCGATTTTGAATGTTGTCTATGGAGAGTTTTTCAAAATATCCTACGCCTTTAAGATATAATAGAAAGTCGGGTTAGTTCGAACACTTATAAGTCGAGATCAGCTGGATAGATTTTTATCACTTTTGGTATATAGAATTCTTCTCTGGTTTGGATAATAGAATGGATAAAAATTACATTAAAATTAGTATGGAAGGAATTTCTTGCGACGCCAACGCCATCTATGAATATTCCATAACAATATAATTTTTATTCTATCTAACAACCATAGAGTTTCAAAACGAATTCTGTAAATCACTCAAACTATGAAACAGCGTACAGTTTCTGTCAAACGCCAATTTAATAATTAATCAGAATTAAATTAAGATTGTTAAAAGCACTTTAAGTTTCATGTTCTTTATCAATTTTTTTTATGTTCCGTCCAGTCTTATATTTTCTTTCATAAAATCCTTCTCCTGACAATTGCCAAAACAACGAAAAAAAATGAGCCAAAATGTTTGAGCCGTTTGTGCGTGACTCAATGACCACGGAAAAAGGACTCAATTTTTATATATAGCGATACATTGTGGTACCTTTTCAGAAAACAAAAGAGATATCGAAACGTATCTTCGGTAAGAATCCTCAACGGTATTACCATTACACTGTACCAATACTTTCAAAGATTACATTTTTTAAATTTCGAATTCATTCGATGCATATATTTTGAATTGGGTGCGTTTGTTTTATAGAAATGTGTTTGCATTCAGCGCCGCTAGCTCTCCCATACGGCAGGTGGAGGAGTTATATTGTATAGAGAGTATGGGTGGAGGGGGGGGGGAGTATTGTTTGGATATATTTTTTTTATTTTTCTCACTTTTCACTTTTTCTCGCCCGCAAAACCTGTGGGAAATCATAGCACGCCCGTATTATTGTTCCCTGGCAAAAAGACGAAGGTGTCGGTGCTGCATGACATCCAATTATCCCGATCCTGTGTGAAATAAAGCGAATGACTTAACATCAAGATGTTGAGCGGTCGGTAACGAAACTGCAGTTGTATTTACAACACACGTGCAGTACTGAATATTAATTTCTTCTTTATCGACCGTTACCACATGTACTCCGTCAAATCATTCAACTGCACATTTAAATTATTTTCTTTATACGTATAATGATTTTCTTTTTTAAATTGAAATCACAGGTAGCTTTAAATTATTACACTTAACGTATTGCTTAATCAATATTATACTATATTAACAAGAAACACTTTCTTCTTCTTTGCATTTATATTATTTCAGAAAACTATAACGTATAAATTCGTAATTGTTTATTTTATTGATTGCCGTGCGTACTTGTGTTTTATTATTTTATTGTTTAGATTTTTTTTTTAATCGTTTCACTGTCTCTCTTAAGGGGTGGATAGAGAGAACAGACCTTGACTTTTTTTATCCAGAACCACTTCTTTCACCCACATATCTTTTCTCTTACAATCTTTCCTATTTCTTTTGCATCTGTCTTGGTCTTCATTGAGTCATTTTCTTACACATGTTTCTTAACCCATCACATCGTTTCCCAGATGGCTCACGCAGAAAGTGCGGAATTTCTAATGAAATAAATCTCTTCATCTCATTCAACAGCATAATAATTATGTTTAGATTCTTGTGACCTTTTCAGGACTAGATCTTAAAGAAAAAATAACAACTAATGACTCTAACAATTCATTACTAATGTTCGATTTTTAAATGGAACAAACCACTACGGGCTTACGACCGTCTTCTACTGTTATTTCGAAGGCTGGCTTAGTGTGATCACTTTACGTTAACAACGTTCGCCATTAGGTGGTAATGTTTGTCTCCGAAACTCCTAATCATGAGAATTCTCAACATGTTCAACATGTCGAAAAATCTCATGTATGCAACAAGTAGAAATTTAATAATAAAAAATGAAAAATAGAGATAAAAGTTGGAAATTGTTGAGAACAAGAGAGCAACCAAGTTGTTATTTTTTCTTTAAGATCTAGTCCTGAAAAGGTCACAAGAATCTAAACATAATTAGAACGTTGAGCACCAACAAAGCCAATAGGCAATAAATATGAGACATTAACAAAAATGGATATAGTCATATCCTGGCGCCAAATACATGACAGCAGTCGCAGTCTTTAAATTTGGTTGCTCTCTTGTTCTCAACAATTTCCAACTTTTATCTCTATTTTTCATTTTTTATTATTAAATTTCTACTTGTTGCATACATGAGATTTTTCGACATGTTGAACATGTTGAGAATTCTCATGATTAGGAGTTTCGGAGACAAACATTACCACCTAATGGCGAACGTTGTTAACGTAAAGTGATCACACTAAGCCAGCCTTCGAAATAACAGTAGAAGACGGTCGTAAGCCCGTAGTGGTTTGTTCCATTTAAAAATCGAACATTAGTAATGAATTGTTAGAGTCATTAGTTGTTATTTTTTCTTTAGCATAATAATGTTCCGTATACATGTCCTCTTATTCCTTGTTACTAGGTTCTTCTGAGTTGGACCGCCTTTCAAATTTATATATCATGTTTGTAACTCTTCATTTTTTTCTCTCAACATTCCCGGACCACATCAATTTATTTTCTTCCATTCATGTCACTACACTAACATTCACTCCGCATGCCTTCCTAATATTATGATTCCATACCTTATCAATGATTCTTTTTCCTCATAGCCTGCCTAAAGAACTTATTTATAAAGCATTTAAACATTTTAAACTATCTGCCAAATTTTTCGTCCATGTTCAAGTTTCACACCCATACATCATAGATTCTCAACGTAGTTCTCAACTATAGATTTCAGAGATCTTCACAGAGGCAGATGAGAAGCCATCGTTATGTATGATTTCATATTATATTATTTTTTTCGCGTTTTGTTTTTACTTGATTCGTTCACTTAAATGTTTGTGATCTTTGTATAAGTTGTTAATTGGATTGTTTTTTTTTTTATGTTGTCAACAGTATCTGATTTTGCGTAGTGTTTTATATTATTTTCTTGACATCAAATATTGTAGTGCCGCCTGATGAAAAACAAAATAGAAAATAAATAAATAAATATGTTGTTTTTTCTCATCAGAGGTCTAATGCGCTGGGTTTCTAGAGAGCGGTCCGTTGTCTGTTAAGAAGGCAGTGTAATCAATGTTTTTTTGTTACTACGGTTACAGTATTGACAATGTTCTTAGTTGAAATTCACCTCTACCGTTATAGAACAGTACCGTAGTCCTAGGAAAACAGAAAACAACACTGCTAGCGGCCAGTTTTCATTCGTTCAATCTTTTTTTTTAATAATTTTCAACCTTTTAAATTCTTCAACTTTCAATATAATAGGTAAGTACACATCACAAACTTTTCAATCGTTCAAAACATTTTGCTTTTTGAGTCTGAGTATACTAACGAAAAGCGAACTACAGGTATAAAGCGTCTATATCCATTCGAAAAGTCCCTGGACAAATTAACCTCCCGTATGGGTTTCCTGTGTAGTCCTGTAAGCGTGTATACTTCACGGGAAATAAAATTACTTAAACCACGTATGTAAAGTTTCCTTTATTATTATTTTCAAACCATTTCAATGTGTTGTAGTTGAATGGTTTTTGTTGTTTTTGCCACACATGTTATTGTTTAAGCCAATTACTCCTGTAATGTGCTGAGCGAAAAGCTCGTTATTCTATAATAGTATACGAATAGGGGAAAGCGGAGCAGTTTTGTCAATAAACGTTGTTCAAATTTCGAACAAAGATGAACCGCCGCTCAACAAAAACGTATCAATAAACTCCGATCACTGTAAACATAGATCAACTATGTTTGATCCTCGATTTAGTCAGTCGTCGATGAAGTTTAATCTGAGCTTGACTCACCATATTGGAATGATGTCAGCTGTTGATTGTTGAATTTGTTCATAATTTATTTGTGTCATATTTTGCTATCCAATCCAAACTCCCTTTACGCCCCATTTAAGAGGCATAGGGAATAGGGAGGCAATAAGAGCTCTCCACTGCGCTCGATCTTGCGTAATGTTTTGACCTCCTCCCACACCATCTCCAGATTCCTCAGCTCTGTTTCGAATTTGCGGAACACAAATTTCAGTACCTACCTAGTATTTAAGCAACCATTACCACCTCGGGTGACCTCGGGGCTGAGCTCCCGATACGTATTGTTATGGCAAGTGGCGCCTTTAACAACATGACGAAGATTTGGAAAGCGTTGGCGTTTAGTGTCGAGATGTAAACTGTTTGCTGCGTGTGTGTTGCCCATTCTCCTGTATGGGTGTGAGTCCTGGCACCTGACCAAAGTCCTGGCACAAAAAGTCTCAGCTATCGAAATGAAGTGCCTCAGTAGAGAATTTTGTATGTAAGATGGTACCACCGAATCGCGAACGACGCTAGGTTATTCTGTCGTTTATTCCCGCCTTTTTTTGAAGGCGTCTCCTCCTCTCTAGCTCCCGTTCTTAACATTATTCTTTGATAATATGTAGCCTTCATTTACTCAAACATTGATAAGATCTATGGGTCGAGGTGGAAGGATGTTCTTGCCAGGAATCATAAAATTGCTGTGAAAATTATTCCTCAAATTCAGATATTTAATGTCCGGATTTGTTTTAACTGTTGTACATGTAACTACAGCATTGTATGGATAAGTCTTTAAATCGACCCACCCAAATCTATGTAAAGAAAGCATTCCTCGCTTCGCCTCGCTCAGCACATCCCAGCTAGGGTGGGTGTTATACCTAATGTTGATTTTCTCATGTATCCAACTTAAACGACCCACCTTTAGAATGATAATTTTAAAAATATGTAGATTACTGTATTATTCATTATAGGTATTTATTTTAGTGCTTTCATTTGTTTCAAAATATGTTATTTAACATTTCAAGTTTTATTATTTTCTAGGCAGAGCTTGTACCGTTTTAAAGATCTGCGGCCTTACTCTGTATTTACATCGCGATCCCGATCCAATTCCAATCTAAATAAAGATGAAATAATTACATTTGGTTTTTGGTTACCAAGCATAAAAACAGTTTTTCGTACGAAAACCCTCGAATGGTACCACGTAAAACAACCACTTATAATAAAAATTATATCTATAATATAAATGAAAGTCGGGTTAGTGCGAACACTTATAATTCGAGATCGGCTAAACAGATTCTTTCGATGTTTGATTTATTGATTCCTCTCCGCTCCGGATAACAGAATAATTGATAAAAAGTTGAAAAATGGATAGGATATAATATTAAAGTTAGTATGGAATGGATGTCCTACGACGCCATCTATGAAAAAATCTAACAACAAAATTATTGTCTACAGCACCTGCACTGTTTCGGGCGTTTTTGATCATTTTCATACAAAGTCAACAAAATTGTGCGCATAATATATTCTAGAATACGAATGAAATATGGACGTTTTAGAAATACATATTTTAATGTTATTATTTTACTAGTTTATTTTTGTTCCTGGAGGAGCAGTGCACAATGAACGAGCCGCCTCTGGTTAGGACCACAGGGTTCACAAAACAACATCTGTCGGAAAAGCTAGTAATATATAAAAAAAGATATAATCAAAATTTAATTTTCCTCTAGATATATTATAAAAGCACGCCTGAAGAGATTCATTTTTACAAAAAAAATCATTTCATTTTACATCAAAACAGTGATTTCAAAACATTTTCTCTTTGTTGAAATTTTCATGCATTAGTGGTGAAGGAGAAATTCAAATTAAGCATATTTTTTCCAACTGAAATTTGTGTATTTAAAAGTCTTATTGTTGCAAGTTTTTGTGTTTTTCTAAACGAGCGAAACTTTCACGTCAGAAGCAACTGAAAACGCAAGCTGGATCCGCTTACTATGCGCATAAATTTATCAAAATATCACCAACCGGCTGCAGAACGTTATGTCGTAAAAATATCATATTATGACATAACAATGAAACGCTTACACTTGTCTGGACAAAATGTTGTATTCCAGAAACAGCTGGAAGCTTCAGAAATCTTCGTTTTTTTCAAAATGAATGAATTATTTGAATATGTTGAAAGAATGAATGCTCAAAGAAAAACAATGAAAAGAAAAAGGCTATAAAAACTAGTGCATAACGCATTCCTGTTACCATTAATGATGTATGGATTTGCAACGTGGACATGGACAAAGAAGAAGAATGTTGTTTAAAATATCCTTAAGATATATGGAAAGGAATAATAATTTTAGGAAAGAATCTGGTATGGATGTAAGTGTTGTTACAAACATGAAAGTTAATATGTTGAGATGGTTTGGGCATGTGGAAAGAGTGTATGCAAACAGAATGACAAATAATGTATAATGCTGAAAGGAAAAGTGTAAATGGCGTGCCCGACCGAAAATGACGTGGATCGAACACATCGATTCCGTCCTCAAGGAAGGACAGGTCGGAAGTACGAGAAATAGGAAGAATTCTGTGAGAAATGGTTTGTCGGTGGAAGAACCAAAATAAGTGTGCATGGATAGCTAGATGTGAAGGTACGTTCTCTCTGCCTACCCCTTACGGGCTACGGCGTGATGGGTAAAAAACGGTTAAAATTAAAAGTGTAAGAAAACATTTTAGACCAAGAACTTAGATCGAACACATCGATTCTGTTCTCGATTCTTAGAAAGTCTGTATGAGATATGTGTTAGGAGGATAGTGATGGAGTCCTGAAGACGGGGAAGACTGTCTCATACCGTGTCCCGTTTCTTTGAAGCAGAACTGAGGGATTCGAACATCATGTGAAGCTAAGGCGCAAGATCGATAGCAGTGGAAGTGGATTAGCTATGTGGGTGAATGAATGTGTACAGTATCTGAAGATAAGAGTTCGTTGTTTCAGGCTATCCCTTAAGGAGCATGGTGTGATGGTTATCAAATAAATAAGTTTTATATAAACGATTTTGATTATTTTCGGTCTTACTACTTGTTAACCTTTCTTAGCTGTTATTCAACCTAAAGATATTCTCAATTTCAACACATTCTTTTTCTTGTTTTCCAGTTCCAATATCGGACGTCCAGGGTGTGTTGAATAAGAAGGCGCATCTTCCTTGTGACATCGAGCCACTTGACAGGGACGATGCGGTGTCCATGGTGCTTTGGTTCAAAGAATCTGATGGGGAACCCTTTTATAGGTAAGATTAAAGTCTCAATTTATTTTAGTAAATAGAGGTTTAACAAAGTATTTTGTATTCCTTTTTTCTGGAATGGCAACTGATATGATACAACAAGGCAATAAAAATAATATGAGAGAACAATAAAATGGATATATTTTTATCTTCTCGCCAACTTATGACATCAGTCGCAATAGATAAGTTTGGTTGCTATCGTTGTTCTCAATATTTAATATTTATTTATTTTTTTTATTTTTTTTATAATTAACATTCATATTATACAAAAATTATCAAATTTAAATAATGTCAACTTATGTACTAAGGTTGCCGTGAGGTTGCCGGCGAAGAATAGCACCTCTGCTCTTTTTGCTGATTTTTCGAGCATCCTGTAAGAGGCAGGAAATCGAAAAATCAGATCGGGATCGTGAGGTTGACCACTTCACGTCCTTAAATCTCAACTGGTCCAAAAAGGCACAATGAGCCTCGGACGCCTTCGAGCTCAATGGAGAGCTCTTGATACCTCCCTATGCTTCCGAGTGGGGCTTAGGCCCCCGCATTGCTGGTTGGTTTGGGGGTAGTTCGCGGCGGGCTTGATTTGTCCGGGGCCGGCTTTTTGGTTTGATCGAGCTAGGAGGTCGGTTTCGTGCGGGTCGGGTTTGCTGCGGATTGGTGGTCTCCACCGGGCTGGCTTGCGGTGTGCGGGGTTCCTTAAAGGGAGAATGTATAATGTATGTATGTATGTACTAAGGTTAAAAAAAGAAAGATTGAAAATAGATTAATATTTGGAATTTAACAAGAATAAAAGGGTTTAAAAAGTAGTGGGGAAGAAAGTAAGGGGGAAGAAAGGAAGGGGGAGGCATACTCACTGCTCAAGATAGATAATATCTAGCAGATATTCTACAAAAGTGGTCAAATTGAGAATAGATTAATATTTCTTGTCTTTAATAATAATAGAAAAAACTTTGTATATAGGTATCAACATTTCAAATTTGACGCATCCATTGTAAAAACTTTGTATATAGGTATCAACATTTCAAATTTGACGCATCCATTGTAAAAACTTTGTATATAGGTATCAACATTTCAAATTTTACGCATCCATAGAAAAAGCTCTGTACATATCAATCAACATTTCAATTTTGACGTACATATCCATGTCATTGCTTTGGAAAGGATTTCGTGAAATAGCGCTCGCTCAGTCTTTGACAATGGAACCTTTAAATGTTCAAACTTGTAATTGAAATTAGTTATGGTCGAATTTCGAGCACCTCCCGAACACTATTAGGTATGCATAAATTGATGAATTTAAACTAGAACCCGGAAAATTGCTTGATTAAAAATACTTCCTAGAAACCATCTCCAGGAAACCTCTCTCAAATACAATCAGTTGTTTTTTTCTTCGAAATAAATTCAATTTGCCGTTGAAAAGCCTTAGCAATAATAATTATTTTTTGAGTTCTTCCATCAATATTATTTATTAATAGTATGACCGCGGAAAGAGGGCTATTAGTTTCCGCTCAAACACTTCCAATTTCCTATCGACGATTCCTAAAATATCAAACTTGTAGAAAATTACATAGTTCAAATAATGTTTTATTTAATTAATATTATAATGGTCTCAGTTCTGAAAAACATTGAATTTGGTAAAAGTTTCTAGGCCTTATTTTAAATCAAAGAAAACTCATTGTGGTTTCCATCAGGCATCAGACCATCGATATGGAAAATATTATCCAGAGGTAGGTATATGTACCTACTTTCGAAGATTAATAAAATGGTGCAGTCCTTGTATGAAGATTCCGAGTGTAGCGTCAAAACGCCAGATGATCTTACCAAAACAGCTCATTTCGGCCTTCGAGTCAATGCCAGTAATACACAGCTCATGGCGAATGACGCCTGCTCCGATAACCATGGACGGTCTACCTGGTGGATACATTCAAATACCTGTGTGCAACCATCACCACCTCTGGTGACCGCGGGGCTGAACTCCCGATACGTATAAATAGGTTTAATAAGTGGCGCCTTTAAAAACATAACCAAGGTATGGAAAGCGTCGGCGTGTGTCGAGACAAAATGTAAACTATTTGATGCGTGTGTGTTGCCCATTCTCCTGTATGGGTGTGAGTCCTGACACCTGACCGAAGCCCAGGCACAAAAAGTATTTGTATTTGAAACGAAGCGCCTTAGGAGAATCTTGGGTATAAGATGGTACCACCCTTTGACAAACGACGCTATATGCCGGCAAACCCACCACAGGTCCATCACTTCTACCATTATGGAGAGGAGATGGACTTGGCTGGGACATGTGTTAAGGATGCCAAATGACAGTTGGTCGAGAAGAGCCCTCTTCTTTCTCCCATTGGAGTCTCGAAGACTACAAAGATTCTCTCATACTGTATTCCACTCCATCGTGGCAGAGCTAAGGGATCTGGATATGGTGTGAGAGGATTTCAGAAAATTGTTCAGGATCGGGCATAAATTAAGAGCTCTTGTTGCCTCCCCATGTCCCTAAGTGGGGTGTAAAGTTTATAATTTCTATTGGTAATTCAAAAGTTTGTTACTACGGCAAATAATTTTAACACGTAGTCACGGGGAAATTATATATCGAACAAATATCTGAACAAACATCAGGGGTTGCTGCATACAACATTTGCGACGGGAAGAAGTCAGTATCAAATTATCCACAACGTCCACAATATTGTAATCAAGTAAAATTTCAACGATATAACTGATAGCATTATCATGCAATTAATTCCCCTTTTTATGCCTGTACTCTGACAGGTTTTGCTGTGGAAATGTTTGTAAATTCTCTGTTTTATTACGATCCTTCTTTTCTTTCAAGAATTCTACCAACTTTCTGACCCAGTTTATTTTTCTTCGTTTTTGTGTGTTAAAAAATTTAAATTCATAACTAATACAATTATGAGAACCCGTCATTGTGAGGGCTTTTCAATTTTTTACGTGACTACCCCTTTCTCCTTTCCTTTCCTTCCCTCATCCCCCCAATAATTTTTTTCTTTAAAAAAAAAACACAAGGAACATACAATAATTTTCGAGAATATAAAACTAAGACCTTTTCGAAAGACAATGCGAGAAACGTGCTATGGGTGCAATATTCTGTAGAGGCGTTCTAGGGGTGAGCAACCAGTGCGCGATGATACGCAATCGAAAATTACCCACATTCATAAATTATTTATTATTAATAACGCAAAGGAAAGAAGAAAAAAACTTTAATCAAATTTGTAAAGTCTTAAAACCCCGTGGGAGTTTCTGAGGAGAAACTGTGGAAATGTAATAATAATAATATGTAAATTGGTAAAACACAGATTAAAGAATAAACAGAAACAATTTTTTATTTTTGTCATCTGTTTTCCTTTCAAACAAAGAACAAATAATACTTGATATCAATTTTTATGTTTTGTTAATAAAATCAACAATCGAATGGTTTATTCTTGGAAATTTACATTGTTGAATATTTTTATATAAAAAGTTTACTATTAGTTGTTTTTTTAACGAATCCTTGCTCAAAAGTGAATACAGATGGATACAAAGTTTCGACATCTTTCACATAAACGAATGCTTTTGTTGTGAAAGTGGAAATGGGCGGCACCGTAATTCGAACCCACGACTTTCAGTACGCTGTACGCATGAAAGCCGTCGACTGATACCATTGGTCTTCCACCCACTTTATTTTCGATTCGTATTGACTTTTAGCCGTATCAAGATCTCCCTCGAATCACAAGTTTTCTATCTGGTTTTTTACTTGAAATTTCTACTGGGGGCTGAAATCCTCTTTCAGGTTGGACCGAGTCGTTACACGTTAAGATTTTTTATGTGGGGTTAATTTAGAAATGGTATTTCGATAGAAGAGTCGGACACGAGCTTTGCTGTATCGACAGAGTATTATTGTATTTAAATGTTTTGTATAGTGTTTATTCACTTTGTAAATCTTTAATTTTAGTAATACCTAATAAAAAAAAATCACTGCAGAATTGGAATTTACGGACTGATGTGTCTGCCTCACACATTCATTGAATGGCAGGTGAGGGCATGATGAAAAAGATTCTGGACAGGATTCTGTCAACAATAAGAAGACTTAGAAGACAGAAGCTTTCTAAGGTGGATAATGTGGTGCGGGATACTTGATAATAGAATAACATCGGACCTGAAAGCATGCCCTTATGGAGGCCGAACCCGTATAGCCAAATTTACGCCTAATTTACACTTTCAACACAAAGTTGGATGTTGCACATACAATAATTGAAACAATTTTATAAATTACAATATTAACAAACACAAACAACAATAACAAACAATGAAGAATACAGAAATAAAATAATATAATAATCAAAAGTAAAATATAACAAAAACAACTTACTCATGCTAACCGCTTTCAAAAAACGAAAAGACACACATTTTTTTTTAAATGAATTTGTGCTCACTCAAAGTGAACACAGAATCACTCTTTGACTCTTTCTTAATGCTTCTGTCGTGAAAGAGGAAGATGGTCGGCACCTGGGATCTAACCCACGACCTCCAAACGAAACAGTACGAAAGCCGGCGTTGTAACCACTAGTCTACCAACCACTTTGGACATATCTTCCACAGTGATAAATTTGCTATATTACAGTTCATTGTGGAAAGAAAGATAGAGGGCAGACGATGTGTGGGGCCTTAAAGACCATCGTGGATAAAAAATTGAAGACAGTGGCTGCAGAGTTGGTGAGACTTCACAAAATTATTCACGGATGCTCACCAACCGATAGGAGAACTTACTAATTCTTATTCTTCTTTTTTTATTCTTAGTTATTTTTCATGTTATAAATAAAATGAAAAAAGAAGAAACTACGAAGAAATACTTGTCGCGCTTTCTGCACATCCCTACGAATGATTCTATTCCAGGCATGACCCTTTCCTTGTGTTATCATCATTATGTTTCTGGTCATCCTATGGCTGCTCCGGGAAAAAATATCTTCGACTCATTGGATCTTAATGTCGCCAATTTTTATATTTTATTTTTTTATGTATTGCGTTTCCCAAATATACCACTTTCGTACGTAATAAATATTGCATAGGCCAGTTTGAGAAACACCACCCTTTTGGGCTCTTTCGCATACCTACTTTTTTTTTCCTTTTCCATCAATATTTCAACAAAGGATTGTAGACAAACATCTTTAAACATATTTGTTTATTTAATTGAGACACCAACAGAAAACTGAACAACACAAACAAAAAAAAAACATGAAACAAACACATAGAATCTCCAGTGCTCCAATAACAGGTAATATTAAGCAACTTTAAATAAAATACAAATTTTATACAATTTTTTGTGATTGTTTTGAATTGGTTTTTCTTATGCCTCTCCTAACGGAAGTTGATGACCATCACTTTGAATGCTTCACAATCTAAGCCAGGTTATTAATAATACCGCAGCCGATAGTCCAACTACTGTCTGAGATTTTGAGCCAATATATTCTATTCTATCGGTTAATTTTTCAATTTGACAACTATGTACGTGCTTACGACCATCTTCTACTGCTGCTTCAAAAGGTAGCTTTTTATAACCATTTAGGTCTTCTAGAAAATTCACATCCCCTAAATTTGGGCATTTCCTATCAACATGTCGAAATTCGCATCCCCGGTGGGACACAAATCCTCTTCAGACAAGCAAAGACACTATTGGGCCAACCCCAACGGCCCGTAGACTTTTGACATTAATCATTTTTTATACCTATTTCTAATACAATCCAATACTCCATTTATGATCCAACTAGGCAGACAACTAGAGCTCCCCACCACAATCGATCTTACGCTACTTCAATTACCTTCTCTCACACCATATCTAGCTCCTTCAGTTCTGTTTCGAAGGAACGAAAAAAGGTGTGAGAGGGTCTCACTCGTCTACGAATCCGTGATGGGAGGAAGAACAGTCAAGGAATATGAAAACTTAGACGATTTAAAAGCCTTTTTTTGTAGGAGTGAGGTTTTTACGCCTATAATAAGGGGGCGTTCTTTAATCACGTTAGTCCAAAAGGGGGAGGGGGGTCTGGAAAAAATTACGAAAGAAAGGGTTAGGGGGGTTTAGTGAGAAAATCACATGCATTTATTTTTTCTGATGAAATTAAAGAATCATAGTTACACTTTCAGAATTTTAAAAAAATGGACGAAAACTAGAATAATTCGCTTCTTAATTCTTTGTACCTACTAAAAAGTACACGTGATTTTCGGAGGGAGGGGGGTATTCTTAAAAATCACCATATTTAGTGGAGGGAGGTCTAAAAAGTTGCCAAAAAAACATCACATGATTAATGGAAATCCCCTGAGTCGTCTTTTAAAAAAATTGGTCCGAAACCATTTCTAATTTCAACCGATGTTTAATTCGAAACTCGGATTCTTATTTGCTTAAATATGGAACTGGATGCAAAATTTGGTGCAATTCCTGCCAGGACATTTGAATTTTTGACTTGTTGAATAATTATAGTATTACAAGTAACATCCTAAAAACTATAGAGGTCTTTGTGTTGTGTATAATGTGAAAAAAAGCTCGGAGCCGAGTCAATGACAGGCTCGACATAGAGTTATTAGTAATTTCAAAATAAATATTCTCCCTGTTTTAATCCAAATTATAAATGGCCTCTCCGTCTATACCGCAAGGAGGCGTCAAAGCGAAGAGTTGGTGAAATATTAAGAAGAAACGGGAGGGTTTTCAATTAATTTTCGAAGAAATTTTGGATAACATCGAATGTTGTTTTTAAGAAAATTTTAATATTTTTTTAAGAGCGTCATCATTGCCTATTGTTAAATAGCTTTTGGTAAATATCACAACTGAACGCCCTGTCCTAGCTGATTGCGATGATCGCATGTACGTGGACGCCCTGTTCAAACACATAACATTGTATGAACGTGTAAATTAATTCGATCGTCCGATCGGTGCCTTGTTTGAAATGATCGCGCGTCGCTTGTATTGCTCTGTTGTATCGAAAATATAATTAATACGACACCTACTTGCCAAAAGTTCTTAGTTACTAACATTCATATTTATTTGTTTGCGTTTTCAAGGAAAGTGGACGCGCGATCATGCGATGACAGTTAGGACACACAATTTTTCATCGTGCCATCACAAATTTGTTTGTGCGATCATGCGACTAGCTAGGACAGACCTTAAAGAAGACAAGCTACTCTAAGAGAGTGAAACAAATGGCAATCCGAAATCGCACTTCCAACAAAACATACATTCCCCTTAAATCCCCCTGTCTTTATTGGCAATTGGTTAATAACCCCATTGAGCGGGACTATGATGTTGAAAAAGTGTGTCTGGAAAAGTGAGACGCCCAAAATTCCGACATAAAATCTTGTCCTGGATGCTTCAGTTAAAGAACATGGGCTGGACTTGTCCCGCAAGCAAATATAGGCCTAATAATGATTGGAACTAGTGAAGGAACATGTCAACACCATCTACACAACTGGAGAAAAAATAATAATTTCTTTTGTGAGTAAGCCCATATAGAGACTTTTATCCGTATGTAGAATACTTTCTACAACTTTGGTAACTACGGGACATATTGTTATGATATCAAAATGACGTTACTTTTGCTCAAGTGTTGATTCAATACATACAAATTATTGTAGTCAATACGTGTGATGTCATCTTGTTATGACAACACTCAACACTTGAGTGTAGTTACTATGCTGCGTAGAAATTCCACTGCATAGGGGTGTGAGCTGTCTCATTAAAAACTTGATAGAAGATTTCAGAAGGGTGAAGCTTAGGGCAAAAGATAATTTGGAAAACATTCACTACCTTGGTTGCATGAATACGCTGAAGTTCAGAAGAGGTTTCGTTGAAACGACTTCAGCGTTGACTGGAAAGCCGGAGGCGTGCCGAGTTGAGTTGTGGCGAGGAGACTCGTCTGACTGTGTGAATGCTCGACCAAAGAAGGAGATGGCCGCTGCCATACCCCACATGGAGAACCCTAAACAGGCTGAGAACTGGAGTGTCGCTCTGCTATAGTAACCTCAAAAAATGGGGATACAGAGAGGAGGACACTTGTGAGTGTGGGGAAGTGCAGGACCATAATCACCTTCTGGAGTGCCGGAATATTGGAGAGGTGTGTACACAATAATTGTTGATGCCAATGACAGGGCCATACATGTGGCCAACCACTGGAGATTCTTGGTCTGACGATCCGGACTCGGAAAGTAAATATGCATAGGAAAGGAGAACATTCTTTAAGCATTTCGATGGTTTTGTAAATGTTACATCCGACTCTCTTTAAAATTTATAGAAAAAAAATCGTGTTGAAAAATTAGGGCCTTTAAATTCAGAATTAGAAAAATGTTGGATGTGTGCGGTGCGGGCTGGTTGATGTATGTCTCGTTATTACTCTTCATCAGACCACTTAGAGACAGTTTTCTTCTTCGACGTATTTTATGATAGATCTACTTTTTTCAAAACTTCACCCTTATAATAATAATAATATAATCGTTTTCGACGCAGCCCCCTTTCTGTATTATTTAAAAGAATAATTACCTCAACACCCCTTGCACATTTGAGAATCTTAAATATTTTCAGTATTACTTACAATCTGGCTTTCTCGACAGACGTTGTCCTGCGATCTAACTATGAATATTGAATTCGAATTTAAAAAAAATATTTTTAACCAATGTCGTTCCGACCGATACATCTGTTATAAACCACATATTTTCCATCCGAATTCTTTCATTTGCACCAACTATCAAACAACTGACAGTTTGCGTCAAACGACAATTTGATATTAAATTATATTTACACTCACGCGGTTTCCTGAAGGGGGTAAGCAGAGAGTACGGACTTCCATTCTTTCCTATCCAAACAAACCTCTTTCGCTTCCTCCAAACGTATAACATTCCGCATACATGCTCTTCTATTCCTAAATTGCTCCTGACTTGACCCTCCTGTGAGACGTTATCTACGTGAAAAAAATAAAAACTTTTTTTCAACTTAAAGTTAGAATTTGAAGAAACATATTTCTGACAAAAAAAAAGCAGTTATAATATTTAAATTTGAATAATCATAACACATTTTTTTATTTTACGGTAAAGATTATATTTTTTGTAATAGATCCTTTGAATTAAGTATGTGTATAGACACGATCTTGGTCCGTATTGAACGCGCTCTGACGTCACAGGTTCTGCATTTAGTATTTTGAAACGTGTCATAATTTACTAGATACCCACCTGCCTCCAGTGGCGTCTTTGGAAGATAAAGCGCCCCTCAAAATTTAAAGTCGTACAGTTAGTACATCATAATTATAATGCATAGAAATTACGAATCTACTACTAGAAATAAATGAAGCTTTAATACAACAAAAAAAACTTACTCCATGGTTTCACCTTAAACCTAGTAAAATTTCCAATTTGATAATTTTAATAATAACACTATGCTTGTGCATGATTTTAAGGTATCTGTACCAGTTTAGTGTTCCAAATTCAAAATTAATCAAAATAAGCCATGTTTTGTTCACTGTAATTTGCCATTCATACTTGCTTGTGACGTAATACTCACCACGTGATCACTCACCATATCAGCTTTCGCCTTTGCGATGAGTGATGACAAATACAAATAATAAAACACAGTAGGTACTATTAACTACAATTTCGTTGAACCTGTCATTGTTTTGTTTCTCAGTAGAGTATTTTTATGTCTTGTTAATGTTTTTTGTACGACATTTCATTTTTTAGTGATTTACTCCAAAGAATAATAAAATTACTTGTTTTATTTGTTTCATTTTCTAAATTTATCTTATGTTATATTTTCCGATGTAGATAAATAGTCTTGACAGATTTTTAAATTCTTGTTTACTTAAAAATTTATGAAGGCACAATTAAACACATTAAAAATAAAATAACTGTTATTTTAGTTTGGGCACAAAAATAACCAAGAACGACCCTGTCTTGATCACGTGATCCTTAGATGGCGGGTAGAAATTTTTAATAGAAAGCCAATCTCGGTAAACCTTTTTTAAAGAAACAGGACTCAGAAATGGCTGATCGTTTAAGAAATTCGATTTGAAAGAATATCTACGGGTTTTACGACGAAAATGAGATAGAGCGAATGGAAAAAAAAAGTAAATTAAGATTCAAAGTGCGAGAGAAAGGAAGAGATAGCGATAGGAGGTCTATCAAGATTATGATTGGAAGAAGCAGAAATGAGTAGGACGCGTAATCTCCCGCATATCTCACGTCAAACGTGAATTATTACCTTGTGTAGAATGTTGCCGTTTCAAATTTTTATTTAAATTTTACGTTACAGTAATTTCTTTCTTTGAGTCTGAGCCTTTGACAGAATATAGGTAGGTACCAGTGGCGTGTGGTGGGCTTTATATCTAGAATGCTGTTGAATATTATTTTGTCATAATTTGTATGATATGTAATCAAATCAGATTAAAATTCCCTTTGAAGTTCACAGGGACATATGGAAGCAACAAGAGCTCTCCATTGCGCTCGATCTTGCGCAATACTTATGACCTCCTCCCCCATGTCCAAAGCCCTCAGCTCTACCTGTTAGGAACGGATCACGAATGAGAGGGTCTTCCATGTCTTCGGGACCCTGATGGGAGGAAAAACAGCGCTCTCCTCGGACAACTGTCTACCGGCATCCTTAACACAATATGTCCCACCCATGTCCATCTCCTCTCCATAATGGTGAAATGCGCTAAGTGCACTGGCAAATAGCTTCGTTCGTGATGCGGTGGTATCATCTAATACCCCAGATTCTCCTGAGGCATTTCGTTTCAAATGCAGATATTTTTTTGTGCCTGGGCTTTGTCAGGTGCCAGGACTTACAAACCCATACATGAGAATGGGCAACATACACGCATCAAACAGTTTAAACTTCGTCTCGACACTAAACGCCGACGTCTTCAATATGAACTACTACACAATTATTTGACCATTCTTCTTCTTTTTCTCAGCCTATTCCCGTCCACTGCTTGACAAAGGCCTCCTCCATCTCCTTCCACACCGCTCTGTTTTGGGCTTTTTGGACCCAGTTGACCCCAGCGTATTTGACGAGGTCGTCTCTCCAACGTAGTGGTGGTCTCCCGACGCTCCTGGCGGTCGTTCTGGGCCATACGACGCTTAAAATAAAATAAAAATATTGGGCCTTGAATATGATTGTGCGACGGTGAAAAATTCTCGTATTAGCTATAGGACCTACAGCATCCAGAAGCAATGCCTTAGGAGGATATTTTAAGGGGTTTTTGGAGATGGGTTTCAAACTTACTTCATACTCGTTTAAAACTCTATGAAATGCGTTCAAGATTAAAACCACAGATAACTTTCTCACCGAATCTGTGAACGTCAAACCTTGAGTCGCGGGATAACCAGCTGCAGTTAGTTTAATTTTTATTTTGTTTGAAAAGAAAGTGTTAATTAATTTATTATTTTAACTTATTTTATTGTTACAATACTCCATGGAGGAATAAAAGAAAAATATTTGAAAATTTTATTGAATTATAAATAAGTTTTATTTTCCAATTAATTTAAATATTCTTCCTTCGAGAGAGGACGTTTGAAAAGTTCACTGAATAATGAATAATATTGCGATATAATAACTTTTCAATATTTTATTGTTTTTATTCTTTTTTGATTCGTAAAGTATACAAAATAATAACGAAATCACTTCTTCCTACGGCACTTCGATGAACTTATCACTTATGCAAATAACTCAGACGATCCTTTACCGTTGAGAATTTTAAAAAATGTATCACATTTTGCTATCTCAACTTGAAACAAAACATTTTTCATTCGCGTATTTTTTTTAATAAGCTTTATTCATTTACAATAGTCTCTGAGGTTTGACGGCTGACGTTATAACTTGTTGACACTGTTTTCCGGGTTTTTTGGCAGAGGTCATGTGATCTTTGGAGAGGCGATATTTTGCCCAACCTTTCGCTTCCTGGTGGGCCTGTGGGAAGCATTATTACACATTCGCTTCGAACTGTCGATTAATGGTATGAAAGAGTGCTTCTTAGTCTTAAGCTGTCTCCTAGATACAAAGCTGGTGCTGGGGCTGGCTACCTTTACTAATGGATGTTGACGACGTCTATAAATAATCCCCTTCCTGCCCAAGCCACGGCGGCAAACTGATTTTTTAAAAAATGTACTATATTTTTGGTAGTTAGTCATGAATCACTTTCTATCTAGCCGCTTTTCTTTCTCACGTTCAAAATTCGCTGAATCCTATCTTCAGTTGTCGACCTATAAGTCATTCATAGAAAGTCCGTAGGTTACAGACATATTATTATCACTAGTAAGCTACGGACTTTCTATGAACGTCAAACTTACGTTTTTTTTCTATATTTTTAGAGTACTTAAAATATTACTTGCGTTCATAAAAAAAAACATAATTGAAAGATCAACTATGTCAATGGTTTTTTTTACAACTCTAGGAAACTGAGTAAAAATTATCTTTATTGTAACTTTGTTAAAGTGTTAACAATTGAGTATAAAATAAAGCACGACTGGTTTCGGGAGGATCAGAACTCTCATCATCAGGTGCAAACTTAATACTATGAATATTAAGTATACTCATAGTATTAAGTTTGCACCTTTAGTATTAAGTTTTACTAGTATTAAGTTTGCACCTGATGATGAGAGGTCTTATCCTCCCGAAACAGGTCGTGCTTTTATTTTATACTCAATTTTTACAAAGTTACAATAAAGATAATTTTTACTCGGTTAAAATGAAGTGTTACAAAGTTACTGCAAAAACTCTAGGAAATTTACAATATCAGCTGTAAAAGCATCAAAGTTTTATTAAAACTAGTGGTCGACCAGTGCTCGAAATTATATCATAACTAATTTTTATTACAAGTTTGAACAATATTAAGGTTTCATTGTCAAAATGAGCGCTGTTTCACAATTTTCTTTGAAAAACCATGACATTGGTAGGCACGTCAAATTTTCAATGTTGATATTATGAACCTACAAAGTTTTTTCTATTATTATTAAAGACAAACAATTTTAATCACTTCTCAGTTTGACCACAAATAATCAAAAGAACATTTTCTTCATTGTCAATATATCAATGTGTGTGTAAGTATCAAATGCATAACATTACAATAATGTTTTTTTTGTACATAATTTAAAAAAAAAATAGCATTTGCCACCCCTTCTCAATATAAACGAAATTTCATACTCTTCCGTCCGCGCAATTTTCGTAAAAATATTCACAAGGTTTATCGTTTACGTATTAATATATAGATTATAAAGTAAACGTTTGGAATAATCAATTGAAAACAGTTACTGACCTTCATCGAACATTTACGTATTTTTTTCCACAGGGAAAATAATTTTGAAAAGAAGAAATGAATTTGAAAAAAAAGCTACGCAACAAAATAGCGGCCAAAACTAAAAAATATAGGAAGACTTTTAAAATGTCTTGAATTTCAGACAAAAGAATAAATAAAAGGCAATAAACAGAACCCGAAGTTAAATTATTATTTTAAATTCATGAATTCAGGAAGGCAATCGGGTCTGGCCGTTTAAGATTCCATACTTGTATTCCCGTATAGCCCCCTTCCACGGTTCATTTGTTGGCCAGCATTATTCATCTGTTTACTCAGCAGACTCTATCGAACGCTAACGTTTATTATCAACATTGCCCTAACTCAATTTTTCGGTTATTTTTTTTAATGTTTCATAATATATTTTTTTTATCTCATCAACAAATATAATATTAGTCATTTTATAAATAGGTATATTAGATCTTATTAAGGTCATTAATCATAAACATTTTTTCAACATCTATGTTTATATCGTAAATTACGCAATATTGTAATAAACTTCGTGTTCAAAAACTGCGAATCTTAACAATAATTGATGACGTTGAACCGTCTAGATGGCAGACATTTTTTAAAGCGGTCATCACATCCATGGCAATTATTTCACTGCATCTACGTTTGCTACCATGCTGTCATTGTATTCTTGCAGACTCCTGCACACGTACCCCTACCATCATCATATTTTATCTTTGAAAACGTCATGTACCCCAAAAGTGTGCATAAATACCGATTCCGTATTTTGATCAGTTTTGTGACTCTGCACATCCATCTTCATTAATTCTCCCTTTAAACCAGGATATATAGGAGTATAGAGAGGCAACAAGAGCTTTCCATTGATCTCAATCTTCCGCCATCGCAGCCCTTTTGAGGTCAAGGCTTCAAGTCTTTTTTTAAAGCTATTTCTTGTGGCTTAAACACGTAAGGTGGACAACTTCACGCTTCTAAAATGTTTTTTTTTCGAATTTCCCGTCCCTAACAGGATGCTCGAAAAACTATCGAAAGACAAAGGTGTTATTTTTAACCGGCAACCTACGATACATATATCTTAATCGAAATAAATAAAAATAAATATTTTGAGTTATGTCGGTGTTCCCGTGAAGCTTCGCAACGTAATAAAATAGCAACGTTGTTGGATTGTAGATAATATCAGGTCTATTCCAATATCAAACATATTGCGGACCTAACTTGACCACTCTTAAAAACCTATTCTCTTTGTCATTCTATGGCCCTCCCTCTGAACTAAGAGACGATGTTTAGAATACTTTGTTTTGTTTCGAGAGCTAAACGACAACGAGCAAACAATTGAAAAGCACTCATCGGACTGACGAAGCGAAATCTTTCAAAGGACAATTTTGTAGAGAGTAGAAGATAAGAAACATATTATATTTTTATTGTGTGAACTCCTTCAAAATTTCAATCTTATCAACTTCGATTATATTCTAGTGTGAAATGTGAGCTTTTCGATTCTTAGGTTGGTCAATTTTTTTGGACTTTCAAATTATAACCAAGACAGCCTTTTAACAATAGTTGAAGACATGCGTAAGACCGTATTGGTACAATGATAAATAAAAAATTGGTAGTTTATCATTTCCTATTGAAGCTTTCAGGATCACCACGGGAGTTGGGCAGGGCTGCGTACTGGCTCCATTTATATTTATTATTGTCATGGACTTCCTCTTGAGAAAGTCCATGCAAGGAGCAAGAGGTCTACCAATAACTCAGAGAGATGGTATAATGGGCGAACTGTGCGATCTGGAGTACGCGGACGACCTAGCGTTGTTCAGTACGGCAGTGGAGGAATTACAGCGCAGTTTTTCAAGACTCTGCGATGAAACAGCACGCCTTGGCCTTCGAGTCAATGCCAGTAAGACGGAGCTCATGGCGAGTAATGCCTGCCCCGATAAACAGCTATCGATCATCATCGACGGTCACCAGGTCTCCCGGGTGGATAAATTTAAATACCTGGGAGCAACCATTACCACCTCTGGTGACCTCGGGGCTGAGCTCCCGATACGTATAACTCAAAATGTAAAATGTACCTATATGTGTAATAAAGTCAGTGTATAACTGGGTGCCGAATGACAGTTGGCCCAGGAGAGCGCTGTTCTTCCTCCCATCAGGGTCCCGAAGACGAGGAAGACCTTCTCATACTGTGTTCCGCTCCTTTGAAGCAGAGCTGAGGAATCTGGACATGGCATGGGAGGAGATCATAAATATTTCGCAATATCGAGCGCAATTGAGAGCTCTCGTTGCCTCCCTTTGCCTCTAAGTGGGGCCTTAAGGGAGTTTGGTTTGGTTGGTTATCATTTCATAAATTATTTTTAAGAGCTCTTTTTGCCTCAAAAAGGGAGCATTTATGTCACAAAATGGACCTCATTGTTAAATTTTTTAAGATTTTTTCAGTCTACTGTATAGAAAGTTGTTTATTCAACAACATGAAGGTTATTTTTTTTTCTTAGGAGAAATGATTGAAAACCAACCTCAGCAGACTATTTCTTTTGATCAAGGGGTACTTTGTTCCATTCCTGGTCGGGTCTTTCTTTCAGAACTGGAATGCTATCACAGATCACAGAGTTCTATGTCGGCTCTATGAAAACTTTATGGTGACTTATAGTTGTGCGGCATTGTAGGATTTGGCAGGCTACTACCGGGTGCCGACATCATGGAGAAACGCTATTGGTGGATGATGTCGTCTCACGGAACATGGCCGCTACAGTATAAAAGTTTTTTTTTTTTAATAATGTTTTAGTAACATGTGTTTTTTTCTTTTGATTTCAGTTTTGACGTTAGAGGTCGACAGTTCTCATCGGCAAAAATATGGTCATCTCCGGTTGGTTTTGGTCCAAGGGCATTCTTCAGAGCGGCGTCTGCCCCTGCACAACTCCTCATAGATGATGTGAGAGCTTCGGACGCCGGAGTGTATAGATGTCGGGTCGATTTCAGGAATTCGCCCACCAGAAACCTGAAAGTGAACTTCACCGTACTGAGTAAGTACTTTACATTTAACATTACTTATTTAACAGCCGTTTTGCTTTAAATCTCCTCTTTTAATGACATTATACTACGACAGCTTACTATTTTAGAAATTAATTAAAAACATAAAATACATGCATTCACGGGAATGGAATAGCTTGTCGGTAGTATTTTTATCTGTGGCACTGGAATGTCAGATATCAGAAGGATTTGAATTTTTGAATTAGATAATTCTGATTTGAGAACCTCAGCCTTCTCCAAAATGTTTCGCCGTTCCTTCTTGTCCATCACCCATCCACTAGCTCCAGTTTACCATTTTCATTTTATCTTTAGCGGAAGTCCAGTGACAGAACTCCTTTAGGGCTATCCAAGTACGACAATACAATAATTATTTCTTTAAGATCTAGTCCTGAAAAATGGTCACAAGAATCTAGACATAATTAGAACGTTGTGCACCAACAAAGCCAAAAGGCAATAAATATGAGACATTAACAAAAATGGATATAGTCATATCCTGGCGCCAAATACATGACAGCAGTCGCAGTGTTTAAATTTGGTTGCTCTCTTGTTCTCAATAATTTCCAACTTCATCTCTATATTTAATTAATTATTAAATATCTACTTGCTGCATACATGAGATTTTTCGACATGTTGAACATGTTGAGAATTCTCATGATTAGGAGTTTCGGAGACTTAAACATTACCACCTAATGGCGAACGTTGTTAACGTTAAGTGATCACACTAAGCCAGCTTTCAAAATAACAGTAGAAGACGGTCGTAAGCCCGTAGTGGTTTGTTCCATTTAAAAATCGAACATTAGTAATGAATTGTTAGAGTCATTAGTTGTCACATATTCTTTACAATAATTAATGTTAAGCGATTTTTTTATTTTATTTTTTCAAACCCTGACATACAGCATAAAGTACAAACATTTTTATTTTTGAAATGGTTGAATAGTATATGTACCTAGAAGATGCAGAAATAATTATGGGTAAATTGTACCTTATTTTGAGATCCAACAAAAAATGTTGAATTTAAAAATATGGTTCAACAGAACATAAAATTTATTGTAAGAGTATTTAACAAAAAAATATTTTTTTAAACTTGCCAATTTATCAAACTATGTACTCGTAAGTTTCACTAAGCTTTCTAAGCTTTACTGCATCATAGCTTTAAACTCTTTCCATGAAGAAAGGGTGATCATCTTTCTCTTTCACGACACAAGCTTTAAGTAGCTTACTGTGAAAGAGTCAAAGAGTGGATTTGTGTTCACTTTGAGTGAGCGCAAATACACTAAAAAATAAAGTTAAATATTATGACAAAATAAGTCAAGTTACACGGCAAGGGCGTCACCAAGGGGGGGCAGGGGGGAGGCAGCTGCCCCCCCTAGAGATTAAAAAAATTTAGCCAATTCATACCTATGTACTGTTCTCATCCACCATAATATAGGGTATACGGAGAATAGCCTATCAATGGGTCAAATTGCCCCTCCCTGGGCCCCGGGCTGGCGACGCCCTTGTTACACGGATCGTGCAGGCAATTATTAACATACATACATTCTCCCTTTAAGGCACCCCGCACACCGCAAGCCAGCCCGGTGGAGACAAATCCGCAGCAAACTCGACCCGCACGACACCGACCTCCTAGTTCGATCGAAGCAATCAAACCAAAAAGCCGGCCCCGGACAAATCAACCCCGCCGCGAACTACCCCCAAACCAACCAGCAATGCGGGGGCCTAAGCCCCACTCGGGAGCATAGGGAGGCATCAAGAGCTCTCCATGGCGCTTGAAGGCGTCCGAGGCTCATTGTGCCTTTTCTAGATATTATTCTTTATTGCTCATTATTAAAGTCGTATAAAATTAAAACACACCATATTGGGTTAATTAAAACTAAACTGACAAAAAATCATGTTTATATAAGTCCTGTATTTGCAAATGAGTCTTAAGATATTTCTAGGTAAAATTTGAAAACAACACCATTCAAATACCTTGATGTTCTTTGTTAGGTAATATTAGTACCTACCAATTTTCTAAGGAAAAAATGTCATTCTGATAATATTAACTTCAAACTTGCTGAAATGAAATTAAAATTACTTACTCATTAATCTGGGTTTAATTAGTTTGCGAAGATCAGCCGTGGATTATCTTATGATGATTAAATACACGGGCAACAGAGGAGAGGATAAGGAGGGATCGGTAGGTGCTGTAGATACAGGCAAACTTCTTCATTCAAACAACGAGGGAAGATTATATTACTGAACATACCGACGCCCCAATACTATACGGAGACAAGTCGAAAAAGTCCATTTTGAGTAAAACGAATTTGAAGATTTTGAACAAAGTATTTCTTTGATATCTTTAAAGAAAATAAATAAATTTTGTATATTATCTTGCCATGTTGCGAGAAATATTGTTATTTTTATAAAAAACATAAATTTAGTTTATTAAAATGTTTTATAAATATCTAAATATTTAAAAATACAAAGGTATTTCGACTTAATTTTAACGAAAATCTGTCACCCGGAAATTTTTCTAATTCTATACGGAGACATTTGATTTGTCTCTATATAAAATTGAACTTTTTGTGAATTAGTAGTGATTATTAGTACGAATTCTGTGTTCATAACAGTGGGTTGGATTGTTTTAACGGTCGAAAATTTAATTTAAGAAGTTTTATATTGCGGAGAAAGGTTAATAATCTTAAAATGGATACGAGAATTCGCAAAATTAAGATGATGGTGGAAAGTATTAAGAGCTCAAGAGTCCCAGAATCGCAGATTAGTGAGTTTTAAGCAATTCTTTGAAAAAATATAACCTAAAAATTGTTGATATAATAGAACAAACAACAACAACACTCTTTTACACCCCACTCAAGGGCATAGGGAGGCAACAAGAGCTCTCCATTGCGCTCGATCCTGCGCAATGTTTATGACCTCCTCCCACACGATGTCCCTCAGCTCTGCTTCGAAGGAGCGGAACACAGTGTGAGAAGGTCTTCCTCGTCTTCGGGACCCTGATGGGAGGAAGAACAGCGCTATCCTCGGCCAACTGTCATTCGGCATCCTTAACACATGTCCCAGCCAAGTATATCTCTTCCCCAGAAGTGTAGAGGTGATGGGCTCAAGCTGGGTGCGCCGGCGTATAGCATCGTTTGTGATGCGGTGGTACCATCTTACGCGCAGAATTCTCCTTAGGAACCTTTCAAAGGCTGAGACTTTTTGTGCCTGGGATTTGGTCAGGTGCCAGGACTCACACCCAACTGTTTGATGCGTGTGTGTTGCCAAGATAATGGGGAACACACACGCACAAACAGTTTACATTTCGTCTCGACACTAAACGCCGACGCTTTCCAAATCTTGGTCATGTTTTTAAAGACGTCACTTGCCATTCCGATACGTATCGGGAGCTCAGCCCCGAGCTCACCAGAGGTGGTAATGGTTGCTCCCAGGTATTTAAATTTATCCACCCGGGAGACCTGGTGACCGTCGATGGTTATCGGTAGCTGTTTATCGGGGCAAGCATTCGTCATGAGCTCCATCTTACTGGCGTTGACTCGAAGACCAAGGCGTGCTGTTTCGTCGCAGAGTCTTGAAACACTGCGCTGTAATTCCTCCAATGTCGTACTGAACAACGCTAGGTCGTCCGCGTACTCCAGATCGCACAGTTCGCCCATTAGACCATCTCTCTGTGTTATCGGTATACCTCTTGCTCCTTGCATGGACTTTCTCAAGAGGAAGTCCATAACAATAATAAATATAAATGGAGCCAGTACGCAGCCCTTTCTGACTCCCGTGGTGATCCTGAAAGCTTCAGTAGGACCACCTGGCGTTTTGACGCTACACTCGGAGTCTTCATACAGGGACTGCACCATTTTAACTATCTTCGGAGGTATACCGTACAGAGCTATGGTCTATGTGGGCTGTCGAAAGCCTTTTCAAAATCTATGAAGCAACAAGCGACTGGAGAGTTAAACTCTTCACACCGCTGAAAGATGCACCTGGCATAGAAAATTGGGTCCGTGCAGGACTTGCCAGGTACAAAGCCGCATTGTTGCTATCTCAGGACAGCCATGACAGGTCCCCGAATGCGATGTAGTAATATCTAAGATAATACCTTACCGGGAACACTCAGTAGAGTGATTCCACGGTAGTTTCCGCATTCAAGGGGGTCCCCCTTTTTAAATATTGCGACGATGTATCCATTCCGCCAATCTTTTGGACACCTCTCCTCTTCACACGCCATTTTAAATATATCTAGAAGTGGTTGGTACTCCCTCCATCTCCCTTTAATTAGTTCGGGGGCAGTGACAGTGGCTCCACGAGAGTTTCGTATTGATTTCACAGGTTTTTTTTTACCTCTTCTCCCGACCTCTCGAGTGATTTCGAAGAGTGTCCTTGAGTCATTTCCGAGTGCAGCAGACTGTGCTCGCCGTATCTGAGAATCTAGATGTCTTCTTTTATCTCTTCGTACAGAGTGTCTTAGCCTTCTGGTGATCTTCGATAAGACTTCAGGACCCATCGGACATCCATATTGGCCTCTTTTTATTCTTATAGCCGACAGAAGAACGTGCGGATTCCATAACCGCGTCGCGAAACCTAGTCCAGGCTGACTCAATTGGAGCAGCTCTGGGTGGATCCTGGAAGGGGGCAAACCTTGTGCGTATCTCAGCCTCGCACGTATGACGACACTGAGCACTCTCTAACCTGCGTATGTCCAGTGGGCGAGGAGCAGACGATCTTAGCTGGAAATTGTGAAATTTGAATCAGAACGAACCCACAAGGAGTTCGTGATCCGTGTCCATGTCTGCTCCCCGGTAGGTGCGGACATCCCGCAGGTCAGTTTGGTTGCTAGTCCTTACCAGGAGATGGTCTATCTGGCTTTACGTTCTTCTGTCGGGCGAGGTCCAGGTGTATTTATGGATATCCTTGTGGGGAAGAGAGTTCCCCCTATTAAGAGTCCATGGAGCATGGCGAAACCAATGAGACGGCTTCCGTTGTCGTTCATCACTCCTAAGCAATGCTTTCCCATGACGCCTGGTCCATTCTGGGGATCGTTGTCAACCTTGGCATTAAAGTCCCCCAGAACTATTAGGCGATGGCGCCTCGGAACATGGGACACAACTACATCCAGACTGCAATAGAAACAGTCCTTAGCAGCCGCGTCCCCATCCTAAGTGGGAGCATAGCATGGAAGGACCGTCAGTGTTTCGCCACTCATCTTAAAGGACGCACTCATCAGGCGGTCAGAAACAGGTTCCCAACCAAGAAGGTGAGAGAAGGCAATTTACTTAAAAGTAGAGCAACGCCACGCATCCGTGCAGTCCGGTGGCCAGACGGACATAATTGCCAGCATCACTCAGTCTCAGAATATGTCCATAATCTCCCGCCAACTTGGCAACAACAAGCTCCCCGCCCGCCCTCAGAGTGCGGACATTCAGAGTCCCGATTTTTAAGCTCTTGTTCCTAAATCAAGCCGTGGTCAACAAAGGCCCACCTGATGGGGTCAAGGCGTCCGAGGCTTAATTCTGTTGCCTTTTCTGACCGATTGTTCTAAGGACGTGATGTGGTCAACCCCACGGTCTCGATCTGATTTTTCGATTTCCTGCCTCTTACAGGATGCTCGAAAAACCAGCAAAAAGAGAAAGGTGCTATTCTTAGCCGACAACCCCACGGCAAATTGATGATGATGACATTAAACATTCGATAAATTTTATTTACTTATAGTATCCCATACAATTTTCTCCGATAATCAATATCTTGTGCTAATTTTCAAATACCAATATGTATAAGTTTTTCATGTACCTAATAAAATAAATATTCAAAAATATCTTAATCTTGCAGAGGAGTCAACCAGTCATTAATATTCACTGCAATCTGGAACCTTAATATTCACTGTAATAGGTGGATCTACGTTTTTTTTAACAGAAAATTGGGGATTGTAAAACGTGAAATAATGAAGAATATAATCAATATTACTTTTGATTTATCAACTAAACCTATACAAGAGACCTTAATATGTTGTTTAATATCATAGATATAAATTACTAGATACGGCGTTTCATATTAAAAAAGTTGTAATTATGGATAGAAACTACTATATAGTAAGTGTCAAAAATTGCAATCTAAGAGTTTATGAATTTAGAAATGTATCAAGTACTGTTTTGTCAAGTCTTTTATTAAGTTTAAAATTAAGATTCATGATTTTATTATTGATAGAATGGTTATTTTCAAGAATACTTTTGAGTTGTCTCTCTATAGAACTAGATCTTTTCAGTTGTTGGCGGTTCTATAGGCGGACATCTAAGATGTCTGCCTATAGAACTAGAATGAAAGTTAATCATTGACAGTTCTTAAGTGAGACATTTGAGTTGTCTTCTTATTGAACTGAATGTTCAATTTTTTTTAAATAATTCCATGAAAAGACATCTTTTATAAAAAAATATTTAGGACAAATTTGACTTATCTCTCTAAAGAAATAGAAGCAGACCATCATTTGTAATCGATTTGTATCAAAAACTCAAATTTGATAATTTTTGACTTGTCCCCATATAGAATTGGGACGACGATACGAACTATGAAATATAAAAGAGACATCTATGTAAGATATTACGTATCACTATCATCTGATGATTTCTAAAGCTTTCACGAAAATCCAACAGATGTCTCTTTATACCGAAAACTAACAAACGGATAATTCTATTGTTGATAAATTATGGAAAGAAAGATCTATGTAGAACATAAAAATGAATAAGAAAATAAATGCGGTATGAAATTTACGGCCGGTTTCATAAAAAGCGGAAAAGTACCATTTAGCTAAACGAATTTTTAAAATTTAAAGTTTCCTTTAAGTTGACGGGTTTCATAAAAAATATTCCCGCGTACTTTAGCTTAAGTTTGAAATGTCAAAAAAAAATTTAAAGTTGGTAGCAGTTGGTAATGTTACCATTGAAATCTATGGAAAACATAGGTTGTTTACTAATAATTTCGCGGAATTTCTGGTGAT
Organism: Mystacides longicornis; assembly: GCA_963576905.1. Lineage (NCBI taxonomy): Eukaryota > Metazoa > Arthropoda > Insecta > Trichoptera > Leptoceridae > Mystacides > Mystacides longicornis. The sequence continues at coordinate 1,797,444 of OY756439.1, read as the reverse complement.
CTATCAATTTCATTTCTCAATAGAGCATCAAAGTGTAGTTTTTTGTGTTAATTTATTATTATGGTTTATGAATTAGTAACCGAAATCTGTACCCAATAATATTCTTCCCGTTTTACCATGTTTTCCACCCTATTTGAATCATTTTTGTCCAAAGTGTTATCGCATAAAATATTCATCTTTGTGACAGAGAAAGCTGGTAGAAAGCGCCACGAAATTTTCTATGAACTGCAATGGCAAAAGATTGAACTACACTGATGTCGACTTTAGTGCCAATAACGGGACTTTAACATAAATTGTGATTTTGTTTCTATGAAACGCGTTATTTTTTAAAGAAAACTTAAAGTCTCCTTTATTTTTTATGAAACCGGTTAGTGTTATAAAAAATGAAATTAAATTTGTTAAGAAAGGATTGCGGAAAGAATGGATGTAAACAGGATGATAAAGAAAATTTTATATCGGTGAAATGAAAGATGTAAGAAGGCGTGGTGGATTGAGAATGGAGTGGATCGAACATATCGATCCCGTCTTCAAGGAAGGCCAGGTCAGAAGTAAGAGAAATAGAAGAGGTTGTATGAGAAATGGAATGTTGGTGGAAGAAGCGAAAGAAGTGTGCTGCTTGGATAGATAGGTTGGGAGGTCCATTCTCTCAGCCTACCCCTTACTTGATTGGTCAATCAATCAATCAATGCCCATTGCCCGTAGTACGGGAGTTAGGTATACAAAACAGGAATTCAGCAGTTGTGTCTTCGGTGCCACCCGATATGGTTGTGGAGTCCAATCCAGGACAAACATGTCCTATCACACTCTGGACACGGGTATTCACCTCCGACGGTTGGACAACGTCTTCTTACGTTATCAGTCCCCTGACACTCCGCAACGACACCCCGCCACTCCGATCTGTCGGTCACAACTCTCTCCCAGTCCGATTGCCAACCGACACTCTTCAGCGCAGTATGTAAGTTGTCCTCATATCTCTTGCGCTGTCCACCGTGTTTTCTCTTCCCGTTAGCTAACTCTCCATATAGGATGTTTTTCGGGAGCCTATTATCATTCATTCGGATCACGTGGCCAGACCAACGCAAGAGAGCGCGAGACAAGATTGTGTCGATACTGAGGCAGTTTGATCGTCTGAGTACTTCAGCATTCGAAATTTTATGGAACCAACGTATTCTCATCAATTGGCGGAGATGCCGCTGCTGAAGCCTTTCCAGGGACTTGTTGTGACGTCGATAAATGACCCATGTCTCGCATCCGTAAGTCATAGTTGGAATTACAACAGCCCTATACACCGCAATCTTGGTGCTCAGCGTAAGGTCATGACTGTCGAAAACCCTTTCCCTCAACTTCCAGAAAGTGCGAGAGGCCGCGCTTGATTGGTATGGAAGTTAAGACATGTGGAAATAATGGATGCAAACACAATGACAAAAAGAATTTGTAAGCCTGAAAGAAAGCGTGGCCGGCTAAGAATAGAGTGGACGTAACACATTGATTCCGCCCTCGGCCCTTTATGTTTCTTCTTACGACATACACAAGTATGAAAAATTTTCTGAACCAAAAAATACGTTGATCGGGATCCCGTTTCTCGGGGGATGTATGTTCACAATTTGTAGGTAAGTGTAAATTTTACAATAGATTTTATGAAATTACCAAGTTTTTACATAAACCTCTTTAAACTTTATAATTAGAACAAATGTAAGCCTTGAAAATATTTTTCTTATAATGTTCATGAACATCAATGAGGACTCACTAGACTTTCTCAATATGGAATCACTTATTTTTGTTGGTGGTCCTTTGACCAGCAGGGTTATTCACGAGAAAGGATTACGTTTTGGACAAGTAATTTTATAACTTACAACATTCTAATTATGTCTAGATTCTTGAGACCATTTTTCAGGACTAGATCTTAACGAATACTAATGTGCATCAACAAAGCCAATAGGCAATAAAGATGAAACATTAACAAAAATGAATATATTCATGTCCTGGCGCCATCACTCAATATCGGGTGGAAGGCCACAACAAAAAAAAAAAAAAAAAAAAAAAAAAAATACATGACAGCAATCGCAGTCTTTAAATTTAGTACCTATCTTGTTCTCAATAATTTCCAACTTTTACCTCTTAATATCATTAATTATTAAATATCTACTTGTTGTATACATGAGATTTTTCGACATGTTGATCACGTCGAGAATTATTATGATTAGGAGTTTCGGAGACTTAAACATTACCACCTAATGGCGAACGTTGTTAACGTAAAGTGATCACACTGAACCAGCCTTCGAAATAACAGTAGAAGACGTCCGTAAACCCGTAGTGGTTGGTTCCATTTAAAAAACGAGCATCAGTAATGAATTGCTAGAGTTGTTACATATTTATTACTTAATTGATTTTACTTAAATGTTTTAACGAGTCCTTAACATTCGAAACTGAAATTTACGTTACCTACATTGTAGAATTGACTTTAGTTGAATAGTAGTTGGTTTAGCAAGCTTTTTGATTACATTTTCTTTTTTCTGAAACGACTCAAAATCTTTTTTCAATCCATAAATCAAAAAATATTTTTTTTTTTAGGTTAATAAACAAAATTTTATTTGAAAACACAACGTCTACTTTTTCAAGTCGGCTTTCAGTTTACAGCCTGATGAATAATTAATAAATTATGTAAATAATAAAACTCAAATTTTATTTCATTTTTATTGAATGATTCAGAAAAGGGCCAAGAAACAGTTGATTTGACTAGGGATCGGACTTGCTTTTCGGCATAACCTTCACGTAATTAAGGAAATAATCAAAAACAGATTACATATTATTGTGTTCACTGAATGTTTATCACTACACACACTTAAACGAGGGTATGTATTAATGTAATGATTTTTTAATTATTCTGGGTGATTATGTAGGTATGTGGTCGGGCCCCCGCTACTACAGAGGTAATGTTTCGAATCTCCTTTTGAAAATTAACCGTGCGTGTTTTGTACCACCGACTAATTAGAGGCATCCCTTAAGGGTAGGCAAGTAGGTTAATCATTTTTCACAACAGCAAAATCCAATAGTAATAATTAGACTACGGTTACTTTAATACTATGTTGTTACAACCAAAATCTATGCCTATTTTTTACGATTAATATGAAAAGATGTACCGTTTATAGTGTCCAGTTTATTCAATACTAGATTTTTATCCATTTTTTTAATAACTTTGTTAAATAATTAGATTAAAAATATTAAGTACCTACAACAATCTTAATGTGGCGTGTGCTTAATCAATTCACAGAAAATATGTTAGTTCCTTTTTATATTTCTTCATTACTTGGAACATCTATTTGTTCCTTAATTATAAGTGAAAGATAAAAATAATTTATACGTCAGTACTTAACCTCGTCCTGTATGTACGACGTACGTCCAAATACTTCAGCACGGCTTGATAAAAAAAACAGATTACAATATTTCAATAGTCTTCGTCACTTTCATATCCAGTTAAAAATACATCCTTTCATATTATTATTACCGTAAAAAAACACTTTGCTTTCATTGCATTCTTGTAGGCGAAATTAAATGTGACTTATCCACGTTTAATTTGGTAATAAAATATGGTTTTTACCATTATTGCTAAACTTTTTGTCGTAAACTAATTTAGCTACATAACTTCGGAATACAACATTTTCTCATAACCTAACCTCGAAACTCCCAACACTTTTTTCATAAATCGACTTGCACTTTTTATAGCAAATTTTTTCCACAATCTGATCATGTTCATGAATCTTCCAATTTATACATTTTTTCAATACAAAATCTCCATTTCTTATCATCCCATTCTTTTCGTAACGATAAATCTTAACATAATAATTCAGAAAAATTGGTTTAAATGGGTCAATTCACTCAATTCTTTCGACGTATCTATACAATAGGCAAACATACATCACATGTTATGTACTTCCTACTACACCGCCATCTATTGGATTTTTTTTTAAAGTAAAGCAATCAAAGAGGAATTGTTTTGATTTCGAGCTTATGTCCCATCGAACGTCATCCTTCACCCGAATCAACGATAACTATAACATAATTCAATAACTTTTGCTTTTTACCGTATGTCATAGCATCACGCTCAAAATAACAAATGCTACATCAGATATGAATCTTCACAGAGCCGTGCAAAATGCCGGAGAAGGTTCTTTAATACAATTTGCTGCATTAACTTTACTATATTTAGAGCTATTTAAAAAAAACTCTATTTTGTAGGATCTTCATACAAAATTTTAATAAACATTAAAAGTGTCATTCTTCTCTCTTTTTATGAATTGTGAAAGTTTCATTCTTCTTTTTCTGTGCTTATGTCAGTTATAGAGGTCTGCAAAGCAATGGGAAGCTAGACTAGAACCTGTTTAGTTACCTACCGATCAAGCCTGACATTCAGAATCAAAAACGTAAAGCAAGACGGGTATAAGCTAGTAATATATATACCATAATTCTTCCCAATCAAAAACCAGTGATCTGTGTAAAATAATAATAGATTAACGAGTCAATAGATTATCTCCGCCGTAATAATAATTTGTTAATATGTATCTTAGGTCTTAGGTGGGTTCGGGGTTAAAAGGTTCGAGAAACTTCCACGTACCTTTGTTGTACGGCGAACGCTTCGTTCAACACCTAAAATGAATATTTGATGTAACAGACTAATTAATATCCGTCGAAGCGGGCCTCCACATTTACATAGCGCCGAAGAACACCAAGTCAAGGGCTGTGGTAGGGGCGAGAGGCTGTATTCTCCTTTTATTTATGTAGGACGCACCAACCCCGGTTGAATTTTTCATGACATAGTCCGCATCCGACAGGAATCTGAAAATGCTGTTATATCGCCGATTATTTGGCTGGGTGAACATCTGGCTTGCCGACCTGCTCGGGTATTGTTCTACATAACACCACCCTAGATTTGTTTGCTCACGGAATAATTCCCATTTAGCGACAATTTTTGGTTATAATCTTCTCTATACAGGGTGACTGGCAATTCGATACATTCCTTGAAAGGGGTTATACTAGAGCAAATTTGCAACGATTTTGTTCCCATTAACCAGGTGTCAAATAACAGTGGCATTCGAGTTATTTAACTTTTTAGAGATTTTTTTCAACATTCCACCTTTTGACCTTAAATTGAAAACTGTGAACAAAGTACTCCATTTAGGAAAGTAAAAATAAACTTTTCCAATAGCCGAAAAATAAAGGAAAGGCTGTAGTAAAAAATCTGACAAAAAAAATACCACCACCCTGGATTTATTTGCTTACAGAATACATAATTCCCATTTAGCGACAATTTTTGGTTATAATTTTCTCTATACATATTATATGGGGCCCTATTATTTATGTTGTCATTGCATTACTCATAACGGATGAAGCAATTTTGTTAAAAAAATGTGTTTCTGTTATCAGTAGGTACCCCTATTCTCTGTTTTATCGGAAGGTAGTCACGGTAGTAAAGTGATTATTACACGATACATTTTGTATGGGAAACGTGTATAGAGCCGCAACAGAGATATTTCTAGAAACAAAAGCGATTCTCGCATTCGATACGTATACACGTTTTCCATACAAAATGTATCGTGTAATACTCACTTCACTACCGTGACTACCTTCCGATAAAACAGAGAATAGGAGTACATCAGAATTTTTCACGTAAAGTGAACACTAGCCATCCTTCGAAATATAGGTTGTAAGCCCGATATATTCGTTAAAACAAGTTGTCTTTTAAATCTCCTCCAAGTTCTTCTCTCATTTTCTCTGCCAATCGACGTAAATTTTAACTGAAATGTTTCTACATATGGAGCAATAATAATAATTATTATAAAATATTGATTATGCTGCACTTAATTGCACGTCAATCTGGCATTGGAAATTTAATTGTTACAACCGGGTCCCGAAATCTTCTGCAAACATTCGTGTGATGATCAGTGTACAAAACAGAATTTGAATGCTAATTTGCCACTTCTCACCACAATTCCAAGATGTTTAATGCTTATTTTTATGTTTATACACGGTGTAACTTTGGTAGTGGATAAATCGAAGCAGGAGGTAGAGGACCTCAATACCTATCGATTTGATCCCCATGTATGTTCAGCGATATTGGGTGGTTCAAAAGTTATTTACCTTTTTGTGAAATTTGAATAAAAACCGGATTTCTGACTAAACTGTGGCGAAACTATTTAGATTACGATCATGATTTTTTTTCTGGAAATAGTCCGATAGTGACCCTTATGCAAGGTATTATTGCTATGAGTCAGCACCCGATAGCTTTTGCTTAAAAAAAATATTTTTTTTTCAAAAAATTTTTCCAAGTAAAAATTTTCTAATATCTTTCAAAGACTCTAGACAAAAAATTATACCGAATTTTTTTTTTCTACAAACTATCTTAAAAACTTCAACTATTCATGGAGAATCATTCCTATAATTTCATTTGGCTGGTATAATGGGATCATGCTAAAACGCTCTCATAACTTATGCAGGTATCAATATTCATCATTTTTTCATTATAACACAGCCTTGTTATATGGGTGGTAATTATATGGGTGGTAAAAGCCAGTTTTTAATTTATTAGTGGTACCTAAATGCATAATTTGATACAAATTCGAATTCAATATTAATATAGTTAGGAACACAGGACAACGTCTGTCGGGAAAGCTAGTTATTGAATACAAAGGAGGAGTACTTATTGTAAAAGTGCAACTAAGTTGTCAAAATTTATTTAAATGAACTTTCGCTTCTGTATACTTTATGTGACTTTCACACATCACGTAGTTTGACATTTAAAGATCGCTATCTCAAAAAAATGTACTCGGGGATTCTTACCTCAAATAGTTACAAAAGAAAAAGCACCTTTACGAAACTTAAATCTTTTCAAACTCGGAATAAAAAAAAAACAGAAACAAGTAGTATGCCATGATGCTGTCATTAGATATACGTATTATGTAAATGCTATTATAAAATATACCGAGCGAATAAAACAAAGTTATTTTTGGAATACGCACCAAAGTAGTCTGTTTATTTTTCTTTTCTCCACTCGGCCAAAATCGTGCAGATTTACAACGGCAAAACACAATAACCTCAAAATATGAAGGGAGATTATATTATAAAATATGTACGAACCGTAGAGGGTTTGTGAAGCGTGTGTGCTAGTACGTTCGCGAACCGACACCCCTAGACATGTATGTCCTTTATTGCAAAATGCATATTATATATAAATACTATGTGAAACGATCTTCTTAAAATTAGAGATGGGCATTATAACGATAGCTGATAAAAATATTAGATAAATATAAAGAACCCCTCTAACGTTGTTTATTTTAAACGATATTTGTAAATATTATTTGAAAAAAAAATAATAGTTGGCTAATATTTAACAATAATAATAGCCTTCCCCCATATACTGAATGACCTTTTTTTTGAGAAATTTTATCTTTTTGGTTACGAAATTTTGAAAAAGACAAAGTGCCGACATCATGGAAAAACGCCAATGGTGGGTGATGTCGTCATGTGAAACATGGTCGCTATAGAGGTACTAAAGCGAGCTAATTGCAACATAAAGATGGTGAAAAATAACAAAGTGAGCTAAGTTGCATATCTGGGGCATATTGTGCGTGGGGAAAATACGTGATCATCCGACTTATTTTGATGATCAAGACACCGTGGGTTAAAAAGAAGGCAAATCTGCGATATGCTTTCTATTTAATGTGCGATATTGGTCCGGACAAACTCCAGGGGACTCCCACGCCGAGAGTACCTGGAGGACCTGTTGGTGGACGTGCGATGCCAATCATATGTGGATCTTAAAAGAGCCACACAAGACAGGGAAGAATGGAGGAGAAGAATTGAGGGAATTGCTGCAAACCAATCTTAGGATTGAAAACAGAGAAGAAGAAGATTGGTCCGGAATATGGAGAGTGCGGGAGCTGTTACGTATAAAACATACAAAAATCGGAAATGCCGTCAAAAAAGCTATTGCCAACGTCAAATAGACTTATAGGAAACAAAAATTTGTTGATTTTTGGTAAGAAGAAGTTAATACAGATATTATCAAATGCGTTTTCCCCAATACTCGATAGAGCTATTCATATTACCCCGTGATTATCCACTGAAGGACATAGGCCTCCTCACGCTCACGCCACTCCTCTCTGTCCCTGGTCATCCCCATCCAATCTGTTCCAACGGCACGCACGATGTCGTCGCTCCACCTCATCGGCTGTCTACCTACACTTATACTCCACCTTCCGTCGTCCCTGCGGGATACATGACCAGCCCACCTCCATTGGAGCTACACAATTTCATCTCCCACATCTTTGACTCGACAGAGCTATAAATAAACATAAAATAAAATGATTTATGGCATTACTGTTTTTCATTGTATTCAATTTTAATGATTTACTTTTTATTGATTTATAAGGACAACCTATAAATTATTCAACTGATTAATATTATTGCATCTTAAGCTTGATTTAAGACGATGTATTACAATTAAAAGTGATTCGTAGACTAGCCGCCTTTCGCACTGTTTCGTTCGGAGGTCGCGGGTTCGATCCCAGGTGCCGACTATCTTCCTCTTTCACGACACAAACTCTAAGTAGCTTACTGTGAAAGAGTCAAGGAGTGTATTTGTATTCACTTTGATCGAACGAAGATTCGTTAAAAAAAAATTAAAATGGACTTGTGGTAGTATTAGTGCGAGCCGTCCACACGTATGTTATAACTCACATAGGTTTGTTGTGCTGTCAGGTGTGTCTTTATTATACGAGATTTAACGTCTTGTCTTCCAGCGGCACGTCCGTTGCCAGCTTGTTGTGCCGCTACTTCTCCTTGGTACTCTGCCAGAAAAAATCACCAACTTGGCAGAGCGGAGGTAAAAGGGTTAAAGGGCGTGACGCAATTACATCTTTTTCGATATTCCCTGCAAATAATTCATACAAAACCGTGTTTTCAAAATCCATTTGGACTAAATAGAATGTGTCTTTTCTTCATTTGTAGTTTATGACAATCTTACTCCAACGCTCCGAACTATCAGAGTATTTTTTCACTCCCTTAGCATTTAACAGCTTTTTCTTCGGTCTGTTGTATGCGGTATCCTTCCTTCAAATCCCAACACTGCGTTCTATATGACTCATATCATTGTTCACTGGAAAAGTGGTCAGGTGTGGTCAAGATTCCACTAGGTATCTCATGATATGAACCCCAGAACAGACGTTGTCTAGTACGGCAGTGAATTCGTATTTACTGAATGATACATATTTACTGATTGTTGTGATTGTATTGATAATGAAAATACACAACAACAACAGAACACTCCCTTTTACACCCCACTCAGGGGCGTAGGGAGGCAACAAGAGCTCTCCATTGCGCGCGATCTTGGGCAACGTTAATGACCTCCTCCCACACCTTTTGTGCCTGGGCTTTGGTCAGGTGCCAGGACTCACATCCATATAAGAGAATGGGCAACACACACGCATCAAACAGTTTACATTTCGTCTCGACACTAAACGCCGACGCTTTCCAAATCTTGGTCGTGTTGTTAAAGGCGCCACTTGCCATACCGATACGTATCGGGAGCTCAGCCCCTAGGTCACCAGAGGTGGTAATGGTTGCTCCCAGGTATTTAAATTTATCCACCAATGAAAAAAAAATAAAAAAATATGAGACAATGCTATTCTCTTTCAAGAACTCAATGTTATTTCCTTTCCTCTGTTTGTTGAATACCTATATGTATATATTTTTTTTATTTTATTGGTTAAATATTATTTGTGCTTTTTTATTTTACCGTTTATTTACATACAATAATACAAAAAAAAAATTAAGGCAGAAAGTATGAACTGCCAACTTGAAAAAAATAGAACAATCAAAATGTCAATACGGAAAGCTACCCAAAACGAAGTACGCCGATATAGGTACTATTTTAACAGACAGGGATCCGATTTTACTCAGTATATCAAGTCTAAATCTATATATTAGCTATACCTACTAAAGATTCTGCTTAACTTTGATTCCTATCTACAATTAGATCTTGACAATACCGAGATATTTTAATGCCGAAAACTTTACTCTATCAATCCTACTTTATGTAGATAACCCACCGACAAGCTGTCTGAAATCCTAACATGTATTCTGGTAAGCGGCTGTTACAAGTGCAGATAATCAGATTGGAGACAAATAATGGAGACAACCATGGACCGCATCGGCAGTAAGAAACTAGAACCACGTTGCTGACGTGACAAAAGAACGACCGGCCCCAATTCATCCTAAAAAATATGTTGTAGAGTCAACCAAATAAGATTCTATGTAGGCTGCATCGCTTCCAACTTACATAAATGGGAATGGACCGATTCACCAGCAAGCGCATGTGGACTGACACAAACAATCGATCATACGCGTTAACGAGTGCTACACGTACGCATTCAAATAGTGAGTGCATATTCAATAATGGCTTTGTTCTTTTGAGACCAAATTGTGAGTGACAGTAAGAAGAAAAAATCACAAGTAAGTGTACATTTAAAAAATTTGGCGTAAATATAATGTGCAACAAAAATTCAGTATTCTTGCCAAGTTACAGTGGTGGAGAGTTCTCTAAAGATGAATCTAAACCACTATTCAAAAGACAAACACAAAGACGAAACAAACTCGGCAGTCAACAGACAGACTTGGGACTTTTTTACTCTCATAAATTATTCCAGATTCTTTCGTCGTCTCCTCACGAAACACAAAGGAGAGTAATTTTCCTTAAAAAATATTACCCTATTTACGGCTCCACCCTTGAATCCCCGAGCTAAAGCCACGTTCAGAAATGCAACGGATAAAAAATAATCCAATCAAGTCACTTTGAAAGTTACACTTCTTTAAATGCATCTAGTATTTTTTAAGAGTACGAGGATTGTTGTATTTTTGGGTAATGATCGTTTTGAAATTCAACGTTGTTTTTAATTTGGAGGGTTTCAGCATTTAAACACCACGCTTTCCTAGCAGTTTGGTAAATTTTAAACCAACATTAAGAGTTTTGATGGCTAACTGCTGTTTTTATCAATATCATCTAGCCGATTTACTATATTTTTGTGGCGGTATAGATACGCCATCGCCCTCTCCTATCTGTTGTGACACTGTAATCAGCCCTGCAAGGAAGGAAAGAAGATAGGATAAGATAAGATTGAGAGATATGATAAGAAATGACGAAGTTCATAGACGTGCTGGAGCAGACAGCAGATTTGCTGTCAATTTTCAAGATTCATAAAATTTCACACTGCGGGTGAAAACCTCTTGCATCTTAATTTAATGGGCAAAATTAAGGGACGCCAAGGACCTGGATAAAGATAAGCTTCATGCGATAGGGTAAGGACACGTAGAAATCCGATTCCGACCCGCGCCTACCGGCTCAAAGATTGTTGTCTATGGTTTCAATGTATTTAAATGGGCATGCCGGAAAGCGGGTTCCTGCTTTTTCTGTGGGTATTCCCATTCAAATGCATAGTAACATTCTTTGCGCCGGTCGGCTCGGGTCGGAATCGGCTTTCTACGTGTTCTTACCCTCACATCAGAGACTAGACTGATATCCGGAGTGTGGAGAAACTTTTCAACAAGCGGCACAGGATAAAAAGAGATTCTCCAACGTTCGGAAGACCCACAGGACAATAATTGAAGAAGAAGCATGAGTATCAGATCAACTTGTTACATATTATTTGACATAAGTCAGATCTACATTCTTCCGTTTGTTTATATTTCCGCATAGGTGGCAGTAAAAGTCTATTGTCCCCGAAAAATTGTTAAAACTTCTTCACCATCTTCAAAAATTCTAAAACCTTTTTGTTCCTCACGATTTTTACGGATTCTTGAATTGTGTCAGCCATCCGTTGAACTATCCGCATTAAAGTAGTTGCATATAATTTAGGAGTAACTGGCCTCGACATCTATCTCGTGAAGTCGAGTAAACGTAAAAGATAATGCTCCGCGCTTGACAGTTTTCACGCATTTACTGTTAAGAGAACGAAAAATGTGCCTACAAAGTTATAAAAGTGTGCAGTGCACGGTCCCAGTCCAACTTTTCCGGGACCGAGACTTGTGTCAACCGTCCGTTGAACTCTCCTCGTCATAGTGGTTGCCTATAATTCAGGGGTAACTGGAGCAGACACCTATAGCATGAAGCAGGGTAAGCCGTATTTAGTGCTGTATGCTCCGCACTTGACAGTTACCACTCATTTACTGTTCAGAGAGAACGTTGCAAAAAAATCTGTTGACGAAAGTGTGCACGGACCACCAGATGGCGTGCGTGTGGGTCATACAGCTGCAATCACGCTCAGTAAGTTAGCCGTGTGTTAGATTCTACGGTGTTGGTACTCATGGTGTCTTCTCCCCGCTAACCTGTGTTTATGTTATTTTTTACACCGCCTCAGTACTTAATCCTCCACATTATTGCTTGGCCACACTACCACCCCCGTCGCTACCCTCTTTTACAATCATCCCCCTAACATCCAACAAAATGTTTACATCCACCATTCACCTACTTGAATAAAACATTTACGCCGGAATTCATATCACTTTATGATTTTTATAATAATTTATGAACTTTTTACGTCTTCCACTTCCTTTTTCTTCCTCCAAACCGTAAACTCCTAATTTTACGCAATTTTTAATTGACCATTCTTGGGCTCTGTTAAAAAATGTGATAACAAAATAATACACATTTGACATCTTTTGCACAACACGCTATGAATTTTGTTGATATGGACGACCACTTGAGAGAAAGCTTCTCAGTCTTAAGCTTTTCTGAACAAATCTCCCACACTTCTTCTACTTTGTTCAAATACTTTGTTGCCAGAGTTTCGTAGTTATTTTCTAAAAAGGTTACATTCTCTCCAATCTTTTCTCTTACATTAAGATACATTCGCCACTGTGATATAGTATAAAATATTCCCAATTACAAAACTCAAGTAAAAAGTGTGCAAGGAGCACAATGCTAGCAATATCATTATTTATGTCAGCAGGCTGTATAGGGTAGTTTTTCCCTTATTCATCCGACTCCGTAGTTCCTCCCCATTATGTACGTATTTCCCTGACAAAAGCCTCATCATTAGAACACATTACACAAACCACAGCCTGCTGCCACTTCAAATTAACATTTTAAAGGGTGGAATGTGCGGTTCCTTCATTCTTTACATACGTTACTCTTTCTTCAATTCAAAGGTTTTTGTGAACATACAAACAAACATTAAAAGAGGGATAGCCAAAAAGAACGTACCTTATATAATTTTGATCTCCTAAATAACAAACGTAGCTAGCACTGTTCGATTTTATTTAACTACTAGGTTTAAACTTAATAGAAGCCACTTAAAAATCGTCCCTTTTTCTATGTGTCCTTTTTCATCACTTTTAGTAAATTTTTGGAAAAATATGCCAGACACCCTATTAATCATTTCTATAGGAGAATCCATATGCAAAAACTCGATTTCGTTCCGTGTCTTGTTTCCGAGATATTCGTATACATTTAAAAATATTCAACCCTATTTTTCACCCCCTTAGGGGTGGAATTTCAAAAAATCCTTTCGCTGTGCGTTGATGAGTGAGTATGTCAGTCAGTCATGAACTTTCCATTATATTATTATAATAACATTACAGATTCGAATTCAATGATTTTGTATCTTTGGGTTCTAGCTCTTAAAGTCTTGGATATGATTCATCAAAAACTGTATCTTATAAGTGGTCGTACTGTAATGAATATTATGTTAAAATTTTCAAAGAACCCCGTTTTTATACTAAGACGTGAGGATTGTGACAACTCCACCATCTACCGAGAAATCCTCATAACACATTGATGACAAGATCGTATACATGTTAGGTAAAAGCTAATCATTTGCGTCAACAGAGCATCATTTGTTCTTTCAACTATGCGACAATTAAGTTTCGGGGAGGGTTTGCCAAACCATAATATATAAACCAGAAATAGGTACCTATCTCTACTCACTTCGTAATGAGTAAAGTTTCCTTTCTTTATTGAGGAATATTCAATAATTGAAATCACAATCTGGTGAGTACAGAACTGAGTACCTACTGATGATTTCCTCTGATCTTAAACTCATAAGAGAGTTTTCCTAATTCAAGCCTCATATTCTGATTTTATAACTTTTCTCATCACAAGTACCTAACTGATTTACCCAAATTCTCATCTCTGAAGCATTAGCACTTCCACACAAGACCGCGACAGGGTAATGGGCACTGAATCTGTGCTCACTCAAAGCCAATAGGCAATATAGATGAGACATTAACAAAAATACATATATTCATATCCTGGCCCCACAAACATGACAGCATTCGCAGTCTTTAAATTTGGTTGCTCTCTTGTTCTCAATAATTTTCAACTTTTATCTCTAAATTTCTTTAATACTTGTTGTATACATGACAATTTTCGACATGTTGAACATGTCTAGAATTCTAATGATTGGGAGTTTCGGACACTTAAACATTACCACCTAATGGCGAACCTTGTTAACGTAAAGTGACCACACTAAGCCAGCCTTCCAAATAACAGTAGAAGACGGTAGTAATCCCGTAGTGGTTTGTTCCATTTAAAAATCGAACATCATTAAAGAATTGTTAGTCATTAGTTGTAACATTTACATATTCACTCAAAGTAAACACAAAAACACTCATTGACTCTTTCACAGTGAGCTCCTAAAATCTTGTGTCTTGATCGAGGACCGTGGTTGGCACCTAGATTTTATCCCACGACCTGCAGAGTACGAAAGTCATTATATTAATAAAATAGGTAACTTTGTTTTTGAACAAAGTGACTTGTCTTAACTTGTGAGTGGTTCTTAAGTTGACCTCGTACATCTCTCAATCGTGAAGGTGTCCAATTACACGGCAGCAGCGGGAGAAACAGTCGTCCGACACGACCAAACACAAATACTCCGGCACTTGTACTAACTCGATAATAAACTTTGCCGGGATACGCCCATGCTACAACCACTCGATAGCCTCAGAGAGGTCTTATGTTCCTGTGTCCTCCTTCTCCTCAGACAGGGACGTATTCTTACCTTTAAAATAATTCACTATTTTATTTAAGTAAATAAAATAATTTGTGGAATTTATGTTTCATTTTAAAAATATACTTAATCCATATATTAAATTAATACGTGAGTCAAATATTTAATTAACCTCTTTACGAAAACTGCGCAGACGGAGGAGAACACTTACATTTTACATAGGGAAGGAGTGGCAAATACTTATATTATTTTTAATCTTATAACGTAAATGAAGGTAGGATTAATGCGAATACTTATAACTCGAGATCGGCTGAACAGGTTATTCTGGTGTGTAATTTATTGGATTCTTCTCTGCTCCGGATAACAGAAAAACTAATAAAAAGTTTAAAATGTGCATAAGAAGTAGTATAGAATATGGTTTAAAAGTTAGTATGGAACGGCGATGACAACGCTATCTATGGAAGATTATTGTTTACCTGACATAAAAAAATATTGGTTGGTACAAATTTTTAATATCAATAATATTTTACTCATTTTTGTATAAATTACAAATTTGAAATCAACGTCTGAAAAGCTATTTATGCATAAAAATACTTTAAAACAATAAAAAAAACTTTACAAACACAACTGTAATTTTATGTACTCACACACACTTTGATGTATTTGACATTGATACAGACGCGTATGGTCTTTTGTTTATCTGTGGTCAAATTGAGAATAGATATATATTGTTTGTCTTAGTGGTATGTGAACATGTACCCTAAAATCTGATCGCCAATCCTTAATGACACATGACCGACATAGATGAGAAAATTATCTTCAACTTTGATAAGCCCACTACATTTTATTTCTGACGGGTAACGCAGAGCGGATACATACAATTAATTGATTATTTTACATATATCATGGACTCTAATTTGCTCCTGCTAACATATTCCGCTCATCTGCTGAAAGTTTCCATTTCCATTGCAGGCTCTCAACGGTTGTCTTAACTCGCTTATCTTCTATTAAGCCCAATCATCTCATGAAGGTTAATTACAGCTCGAAGTTTCAACACTCTGCGTGATACCTTCTTCGGATGTTTCGGCATCTCTTGCTCAAATTAGCATGTCCGTATTATGCTTTCATAAAAAAAAATCAGTTCAAAAGTTTTCTAATGACACTTATTTTGTTAGTGAATCCTATATCATAATTATTGATAAGTTCGCTCGCAACTCGGTATTTTCATTGAACACACTGATCCCACGCGAATTATTTTGTATACACAAAACAAAACCAATCCAAACTACTATAAAATTGTCCATTTCGTTGATAAATTGAGGCGAGTTTAGTACACTAAGCCAGCCTTCGAAACAACAGAAGAAAACTGTCGTAAGCCCAAAGTGGTCTTTGCAAAGTTGAACATCATTTAAGAAGTCTTAGTTTTGAACAAAATATTCTCCTTTTGAAGGGTAATATAAATTGAGATTTGTGAAAAAATATCAATGGTAAGGACTGTATAATATGCATAATATGAATCAAAATTTCATAATTCGTGGAATATGTTGTCACACTAGATTTATTTTATACTGTGGCAACGCCATCTACCGAGGAATACCAGAAGCAACAGTTTGACACACCTTGATTCAGAACGTCACTATAGAACGCATTCATATTCGAAGAAGAGCTTTGCGAATATATACACAGATGACTCTTTAGCCAGTTTTATGAGTACATGAATATTTTATTTTTCCAGCGGACATAAGTATATAAGAAGAAACACCAGTCACAACTTTGCCATTTAGATATCGTAGTTCACGCCTCTACGTAGTCTTAATCTTGTACCTAGTCGTTAAGTTTTATTATTGTCAAATTAATTATTTTATCTGTAAAAATAAAAGTGCAATATTCATCGCGAGTTTTAATTAATTCAAACAAAAGTTTCCCTTCTTAAGACATTGGTGAGTAACCAAACATAGATATTATTTGCATCCTCTGAGACATTATTACTCTTTCTTAATTCGCATCATCTTGCAAAGCATAAGAGCTCTCATGAGTACTTCATTTCTATTCATATGTGGACATTGCATTTAACCCAATTACCATTCAATCCAAACAGACAATACCCCATACATGGCGAGAACTATAAGACAGCCTCAGCCATAATACTTTATGAATTAATGAAAAGATATGTCCTTAATAATTTTTCAATACAACCTACTTGCGTCGCTCTAATTTTGAAAAAAAAACACAAAAAATACGACTGCGATGAAATAGAAGAATAAAAACGGGTAAAAAAGCATATTGAAGTGCGAGTACGTACAAACATACATGGGTAGTAGGGTTAACTTCGAAGTATGGAACAATTACACGTCAAATTATTATATTGTTGCCAGCATGTCAAGTGGTGCGCGCGCGGTAAAAATAATAATCTCATATCGTGAAAATGAGTGCTGTCGTTCTTTTTTTTCAATACTAGCAACACTCACCCATCCAATTAGATGCCTGGCTTGAATTATACTGTCATCGCTCTTCTAAAAATCGTGAAAACAAAAATAATATTAGAATTTTCTTTCAATTGAAAAATTTATGGTTATTATCATTTCATATACTGCGATTGCCTTTTCAAACAATACAATGATACTTTCCTTTAAAAACTATATTATAATTGCATCATATTTGCCTTTAAATAAATAAACCTATTGGTGATTTTTTTCTTAAAATTTTCATATTATTCGAATGTTATTAAAAATTCATTGTTTTTATATGTTGGGGTCTTCGCTGGTCCATAATCTGTTTCTTTATTTATTGATTTTTATGTATAGTCATGACTGTCTGACCTCTCAAAAATTGTAAAAATAAAAAATAAATAATATATCGACCAACCAAGAAAATTTCGAATCAATCCGATTAAAAAATACCGATAAGGAATCCATATTCAATATAAAAATTTGAATATTGTAACACTAAATATTAAACTACTTTATTGATCTACGTTGGGCGCCATTTGTGTCGCATCAAAAAACTGACAATTTCACAACATGACGGAATTTGTATAATTCGCGTTGTATAAATAAGCACAAAAAGGGGAAACGCAAAAAAAATATTTTTATAATACAGTAGTGTAGTTGTATGATAGATGCTCTTAATTAAAAAGTAACCAACCGCGCAACATGACATTGGCCATATTCGCACGCACTCTCCCCATAAGCAGCGCACGCTACCAGCTCCACTCATCCGCACCCCGCCTCGTAATCATTAAAATGTCCATCATCCAAACAGCGATGTCTCTGCTAGATCAGGTACTCAATTTTCCGGAAAAAATCGTCCCACATTATACTTGTACCGTTACTACTCTAACGCCTAGAGATGGATATTCCTTCGACAAATAATCGACTATATAACACGAATTTTGCAATTTTTTTCTCAGTGTTGACTTCATAGATGGTAACATTGATTTCATATTTTTTTATAAAATCTTCCAAACCTATATGTTTATATGTACATTTATAACATTTATTAAAATTGTTATAAACTCCTCTACTCCGTATAACGGGGCTACATCTCAATGTAATCGTATTTATTAATCAGAAAAAATATACATTTCTTTTTTCGTTCGATTTCAAATGAGTTTTTCTTCTTTGCACTCTTAAAATAGATACAAGGGCCTGTTCACACTCCACCTGTCTTTTTGTTTTTGACTGGCAACTATCCGTTACAATGTTTTAGCCAACGTGATGGAGTTTTTAGTATTGTCTATCTCTAGAATTGTATTTCTAGAGAT
The DNA here is from genome assembly GCA_963576905.1 of Mystacides longicornis. Taxonomy (NCBI): domain Eukaryota; kingdom Metazoa; phylum Arthropoda; class Insecta; order Trichoptera; family Leptoceridae; genus Mystacides; species Mystacides longicornis. Next base: position 1,778,685 of record OY756439.1, on the reverse strand, counting down.
AGACAATACTACATTTATTATATACTGTATTTCTAGAGATAGACAATAATACGAAGTTTCGGTACAGTTATTGTAAATTAATTATCAACACTAGAACAACTGTGTTTCTTAACAGGTTATCTATTCTTGATTACTTAAAATTTTGCTGGGTTTTAAATCCCGATATCATCGCAAAATTTGTTTGTAAAAAAAAACTGAATATTTTGTTGTGTATTTTTACTGATACAAAATTAAATTTTCGTATCATCGAATAAACTGTTGGACACATCGCTCCAGTAGCAGGATCATCCCTTCCAGCCTCCCCCGCTTGTCCTCCCTACCACTCCTGTCCGACCCTACAAAGCTGTAATATTATTACTGTACTTATTACAGTTATTATTGTATGGTTATTATCTGTCTACATTTTATCCACTGTTCCCCGACCATCCCTTCTACTACGTACCTCCTCCTCTACATATCACATTCGCCCTTCCTCGTGTCCCTTTTTTCCATCTTTCCTCTTTTCACATACAGGGATGATGTATTTATACAATTTGACAAAAGTCTTTGTTTTTTTTTTTTTTGTTTTGAAAAAAAACTAACTGTCGCTTTTCGTTAAAATTACAAAGTCAATTTATTCCACTTTTTTGGAAATTAATGACTTCGAAATTCTGACTATTTAAATAATTGATGGACGCTACTACTGTCCAGCACTCAACCTATCCAACGACCTTCATCCGCAAACAAAAATGTTTGTTTTCATTTTTAGAAATACACACTTATATACATTATTATAAGATTCAAAATAGCCTGGCAAAAAAACACACATACGATATACTCGAAGGTATGATCCCTAAAATGTCCCAATATTCTTAAGAATGGTACCATGATACATATATATTTTTAACCGTTCGCTTTAAACCCCACTAAGGGAGTCAACAAGAGCTCTCAACCGCGCTCGATATTGCACAATATTCATGACCTCCTCCCATACCATGTCTAAATACTCCACTCTGCTTCGAAAGAGCGGAACACTTTTAGAGAGTATTCCTCGTCTTTGTTGATGATACATCATAATTTAAAGAATATGTAACAACTAATGACTCTAACAATTTATTACTTATGTTCGATTTTTAAATGTAACAAACCACTACGGGCTTACGACCATCATACATATTATCATGATTTAGCTTAAATGCTTATTTCTGAGCTTGCAATATTCAACAATGCAGGTTCAAATCCAATCACATTAAATTTAACAATGTTCGAGCATCGTGAAGAATCGTAGAATTACATCATTTATGTGATCATACAAAAAATGACTGTAGGTCATAAGAAGCTAAAGAGAGTGTGATTTGTGACAATAAATATAATATAGTAATAATGTTTAATCAAGGGGCTGTTTATATTTATTTTGTAACTCTTCCTATTCTATTTGAATTATTATGTATGAAAAAAATATTCTTGGTTTTTTTTCCATAATCGCACGATAATGATGACAGCATGATTTAGTTCGAATAAAGCTTTTAAGAAAAGTACCTATCCAACCTTATATTATAAAAAGAACGAAAAAAAGAACAGTCCTCTTATCAAAAAGACATATTTATTAATATCACCGTTCTTTTTTATATCTTTATGTTTTATTATCCTTTCTACTCATAGAGATTATCTCTGGTAATATTGCTTGTCATTTTATGACTTGCCGGAAGGACAAAAATGTTATAACACAATTTTGAGTAAAAGTGATGTACAAACACATAAATGCCCCATTATTAATCCGTTTAGAGCCAATTTTGGAAATAGGCTTTTTTCTTCTCCTCTCTTTTACTTTCCATTTTCAGCTACAGTGTTAATAACTGCCAAGGACTCCAATTTCTTTGTTCTTTGTTCTCGCAGGCAGCAGAATTATTACATACCTATTACAAAAATTTTAATCCAATTTAATGCCCCGCAAACATCTGTTTCTGGCGCACACACATTTTTCGAACTCATTATTTTTTTTTGTTATAAGTTAGTTAAGAGCGGTTTTTATACTGTTACACGAGGATAATAATATTCTCACAAAGGAAGCCAACTTTTCTTACCAATGAATAGATTTTTTATGCAAATTACATAAAATCAGTGAGTACGTTCAGCTTGCAGTGTGTATTACATAAAATCAGTGAGTACGTTCAGCTTGCAGTGTGATTACATAAAATCAGGAGTATTTTTGATTTCGTTGTTGACTAAAATAAGGAGTAAAATATTTATTTCATGGTATTGGAGGCTATGAATAGCGATTATTTACAAACCACCTACACATCCTTTAAAAAAAATATTTTCAAATCTTGAAATAAAATGTGACCCTTCATCCCGGCAAATTGAAGATCAAATCAAGTCAAAATCACAACGGTGCGAACGTTTTGAATAAAATCATTCATGGAGATATCATTTTCTGTTGTATCCCTAACTCGTTCAAGGAGCGACGTCTACGTAAAATGAGAAATCTATTCATTTCGAAGAATGGATAAGATGAATGTGTCTATCAGGCGGAATGATTTGTCTCCTTATCCTCGGGTACCAGAACTGAAAACAGAAAACTACCACCATTTATCAGCAACGTCTTGTAGCTGTCAGATGTATAGAAAAGTTGAAATCGAATATTGATTGCCGTTGTTTTTCTTTCACTCTCTTTTTTTACCCGCACGCTTTGTGTACTATTCATTTTCGTAAAAAGCCATCCGTTATCGGGAACACAAGAAATAGTTGTAATAAACTTATAAATAAACTTCTTATTATTCTAGACAAAACATATGCCATCCTCGGTTTTACTTTCATCTTACTGTAAAATGAAACAGCAGATTCTTTGGCATTCTAAAATCATCAGCTGCTATCTACATATACATAAGTAGAGGATTTTTGTAACTTCTGACATCCTTTTGTCCTAAATTTCACGAAGTTAAACGTAGAGTGTGGTATCAGAATATCTTCAAGAGGACAAGTAGTCTCTGTGGCGAAGACTGAAACATTTCAGTGATAAAGCTTTATCAAGAAACGAATACAATTTGATTATTTCACCACGGTGTTAGCAATTTGCTTATATGGAAGCTTTGCCACTGGGTATGTCTTTCACTTTGTATTATTTCTTGTAGAAAAAACATTCTTCAGCCATTTTTTCATAATTTGCCAAAATTGTTAAGATTTTATTGAGGGCATCAAGCTAAGCAAAGGAAATATTTTCATAGCTTAAAAGTATTCTTCGACCATGAGAGAAGCGTACCTGTATGGAACTTTGTTAATGATGCTGTTGGTAAACTAGCGACCTCAGCTTTCGTACTGTTTCGTGCGGAGGTCATGGGTTAGATCCCAGTTGCCGACCATCTTCCGCTTTTACGACACAAACTTTAAATTACTCACTGCAAAAGAGTGTATTTATGTCCGGTTTAAGCGAGCACAGAATCATTAAAAAATAAATTGAAGGCAATTTCGAAAGTTCAAGGTTACAAAACGTTCTTTATTTTTTTTACACCTTCCAGATATTTATGTTCGTATCGTACAATGACAGTAACACTTTATTTTCATTCCTAACCTTTTGATCCGCGAAATCTCTTGAGGGCCCTTACGGTTTTTTCAAGCCTTATAAGCGGTGTAACTTAATTTTGGCGGTTAACATAATATCCGTATATTATGACGGTTAACAATGATATCGCCGATGTACGTTTTGAATTGGTTACATCTAACTGCCGCGCGTGGTGTTCAACAACACTCTTGAGAATCACTAATGTAAGCAACATCGACTTTGGAAAATATTTTCACGTAAACCGACCCGGTCATCCGGCTAACCGATTGGAAACAAGCTATATCTTTATTATTTACTTGTCCGGGGCTATTATATTCTGCCACTCCAATATGCGGCGAAGGAGATCGCCTTGTCATTATGTCTCCGCTAGGTCTCTTCCATCTAGATTCTAGGCATATTAGAATTATAATTATTGTTCTTTAAAAATACTTATATCCTTTCTTTTTTCTCATATTACTATCTTTATCTCTTTCTATACATTCTTCTTTTTTTATTTTGTTAAAAAAACACATGGATCTTGACCTTGCTAACAGATAAATAGTCTTGTTTACTCATATTTTTCCCTCTCTTATTGAAAACTGAGCAATAGGTATACCAATGGTTCATTTTAAAGAAAACTATTTATACTATCCCGTAAGGGAAAAGGAGGGGGTCAAATAATAAAATCACGTGCATTTATTTTTTCTGATTATTAACGTATGGCCATTTCATCTTAATTTATATATAATTTAATACAATTAATAAGTACATTTTTTTCTTTTTAAATCAGATGGTCAAATCCAGCTCTCGGATGTAGTATTTTGCTCTGTCTCTCAGTATGGCGAAGTCCGAGAGACAACCCTCGTATGCTCTGTTGCTGCATTTCGAATTTGAATTTTCTGATGAATTTCAACACAATTATTACTTTTTCACAAACTTTGAAAATTGACAAAAACAAAAATTACACGTGATTTTGGGAGGACGGAGGTTCTGAAACCTCAGCAAATATCACCAGAGGGGAGGGGGTGTCTAAATTTTTTGAAAAAATATCACATGAATAATGGATGGCCGCTTTTTAATGCGTTTCAATATTCGTATCATAATAAAAAGACAATGGAGAGATTTGTTCATTTAAGCACAGACCAAGGAGAAAGAATTGATTACATTGATAAAATAAACTCCCAAATCAATAATAAAGCACCAATTCAAATTTAAGAAGATTTTTAAACCGCAATGTCAACATTCACTGTGGGCGGTTAAGCGGATAAACCGTCTATGATAATAATACCACAAAATATTATATAAAACTTTCGGGCCGGTTATAATATTTCCAAACGGGGCTTCAGTTACGTTTTCCCTCATATTAATAACAACAACAACAATAATAATATCGATGGCGACCATAACGGGGCGCGTGCGTGTGTTTAATTTTAAATTGGATTATTTTTATTTATTTTTTATTTTATTTAACAAATATACAAACAGTGATTTTATAACAAACAATTACACAAATAGTATGGACAATAAGAACACCAGTAAAGTATATACGTAGACATTAACAGCGAGCGGGTTAAAAGTAAGACAAACAACAGAAAATAGGAAAAAGAAAAACTAATGTAACAATATGTGCAGGCTCAGCTGGGAGTAATGGGAAGAAGGAAAAGAGTGTGGGATAGGAATAAGGGACATGGAATAAAGCAGGAAGATAAAGAAGTCATTGCTCTGACGTCAAGTGTCTTCTCACGTTTTGCCTGAAAACCGTAAGAGAAGAGCTATTCAGGTCTATATTGTTGAAAAATGAATTGTAGGTGCCCGTAGAACGGTTTAAGAATGAGTTCTGTGCATAATTAGTTCCGCATCTTGGCATCTCAAATGTGGCTTGAGATCGTAAGGATCTCACAGGACATCGAAAACATATATCCCCGAGAAGATCGCTGGAGTCAACCAACCCGTTAACAAGTTTAAATAAGTAGCACATGTCAGTAACAGTCCGTCTGTTCTCCAAAGTCATAATTTTGTGGTAGTGTGCAGACTGCAAGATATTATCGAAACTGACCCTACATCTGTAATTAAGATGTTTCAGCAATTTGTTCTGGACCCGTTCTAACCTATCAATGTAGCAAATGTATTGGGGACACCATATAACAGAGGCAAACTCCAGGATGCTGCGAACATAAGTTTGGTATAGAGTTTTAATAGCCTTAGTGGATTTAAATGGTTTCGACGTCCTTAAGATGAAATTCAGACATCTGAAGGCTCTATCAACGATACCATCAATGTGGAGTTTGAATGTCATTTTTGTATCGAGGATTACCCCAAGGTCCCTGACCTCAGTGCATCTTTCAATGCTCTCACCATTGATTAGGTATTTGTTCAGTATCGGACTTCTGCCTCTAGTGAAGGATATTGCGTTGCATTTTTTGGCATTCAGAAAGAGCTGATTTTTTTTGCAATAATATTGTAATCGTGTAAGGTCTGATTGCAATTCAAGACAATTGGTGATATTTGAGATTTTTTTATAAATTTTTATGTCGTCTGCGTATATCAAAAAGCGGGAGGACTCAAAACAGCAGCCGATGTCATTGATATATAAAATAAAAAGGACAGGGCCTAAGTGCGATCCCTGGGGCACTCCAGAAGGACACATTCTAAATCTGGATGCACAATTGTTAATTGCAACCGATTGCAGTCTGCCACTTATGTAGGATTTCAACCATCGAAGTAAGTCACCGTGGATACCGTAAGTCTGTAGTTTGTGTATGAGTATGTTGTGATTAATTTTGTCGAATGCCTTCGAGAAGTCCGTATAGATTGCATCCGTCTGTCCCCCGTTCCCCATAGTCTTTAAAATAAATTCAGTATATTGAGCAAGATTAGACTCCACCGACCTTCCCGGAAAGAATCCATGTTGGTTAGGCAAAATAAACGACTTTATTTCAGGAGTCAGCTGTTCGACTACTATCCTTTCCATGAGTTTACTAAATATGGAAAGTTTAGATATAGGTCGGTAGTTCTGTACATCCTGTTTGCTACCAGACTTATGAATGGGTGTAATGTACGATCTCTTCCACAATGCTGGGAAGACACCTTCGTGCAATGATTGTTTGAATAGCAAACTAAGGGGCCCGACCAGAGATTCGGCGCAGTTTTTGATAAACAAAGGGGGTATTCCATCGGGTCCTGGGCCCTTATTCAGGTCTATGCTTTTAAGTTTCTTTAATATGTCATTACTATCAAAATAGATACTACCAATATCCAGTGCGCTATCACAAACTACTTCAGGCATATTAGGATTGGCATCAACAAAGGTAGATGAGAAAAAGTCACTGAAAAGTTCGCATACACCCTCCGAGTCACTTGCAGACACATTATCAAAGTACATTTCTTTGGGGTATGAAGAACCAGATTTGGCCGATTTGACGAAACCATGCAGAGCCCTTGGATCGGACGATATGGCCCTCTCGGCTCTATTGACGTATGCGTCAAAACACTGTCTCTGTAAATTCTTTTGTCTTGATCTCAGCAAGGAAAACTCATCATAGTCGGCAGTGAGACGTGACCTTTTCCACCTTTTATGGGCTCTTAATTTATGTTTTATTACTAAAATTAATGATCTTGAAAACCACGCAGGGTATTTAACATTATTACGTATTATCTGAGTTGGAACAAATCTGCCAATAGATTCGTTTAAAATTTTATAAAATACCTCAGTTGCTCCATCAATGTCAAGACTACGAAAAGTACTCGCCCAGTCGAACTGCGCCAGGTGATCATTTATAAGAGAATAGTCGGCCTTATGAAATTGCTTGGTTTGTCTGCTCGGAACGCGGATGAAAACAATATTCTCCAGTTTGAACGTCACCAACAATGGCTTGTGATGGGGGTCTGGATCGACCAGGGGATCCGTACATTCACATACACCACAATTTAAATTATTTGCCAAGACCAAGTCCAATATTCTATTATTAGAATTTGGAACACCACTGTGTTGTTTCAAATCAGATAAGGAAATGAAGTCTATGGCTAGAGCACTGGTGGCATCAGAGAATCCAGCAGGGACAAAAGAGTCATGAAACTGAGAGTATGACCAGGACACATCAGAGAGATTGAAATCACCCAGTACGATGAATGAGTCTTCGGGATTATTCAGAATGTGGGATGAAGTGTTATCACAAAAAATAGAAGTAGAATTGTAGAAATTGTTACCTGGAGGTATATAGGCACAGCATATATTAATTTTTCTTCTCGATTTGTAACCGTCTATCGTAACCCAGACATCCTCCACCTCAGAGTTCCATTCCGTTTTTAAGGTAACTGGTATGCCAGTCTTGACAGCGATAAGAACACCACCTCCCAACGTCTGCCCAGTGCGCAGATAATCGCGGTCCCTCCTAAAGATATTATATCTGCAATCAAATAGTTCAAAATCGTGCACATTCGAGTTCAGCCAAGTTTCTGTGAGGCAAACAATGTCAAACTCATTATGTAGTACGTTTTGATAAAAACTATGGGTTTTGGTTCGTAAACCTCTTACGTTCTGATAATACAAGGATAACTCCATTTGGATAGATATAAAAATGTAGATCCATTTAATGACGGGCAACGCAAAAGGTGACAATTTCGAACAATAATAGAGCAATGGGAAAGGGAAATGGGTAGGATTTGGAGGAGCCCTGCGGTAGCAGCATTAAGTATAGGAACAGTGCAAACTATAAAAAAAAGAATGAAATACATAGACAAACAATGTAAAAAAACAAGAAAAATATAGGTTGGTAGCACTGCTGACATCAACGGTTGATCGTCAGCATGGTAAAGACAATGATAGGCGCTCAGTCACAACAACCTCTTCAGATCATGCAATCCTTTTATAACTATGGCAGGTGATTTCGAGTTCTTACGGACGTAGATTATGCCGTGTTTCACCCAGCAGTACTGGTACTCTTTCGTCCTGGCCTTTAATTTAGCCTCTCTCAAAAGCCTCTTATTCGACGGGGTTAAATGATAATTCAGGTATACCGGAGAGGCATCTCCCGCGATTCCAATGTCCACCGTCGTCAGACCTTTGCGCTTTCTCACTGCAGAAAGCATGTTATCAACAATGTCTCGGCTGGACAGTTTGATGACCAATTTCTTGTTCTTGTCAGACTTATCAGTCAACGAGGATATTATATAATTATAAAGAATTTTATATGGTACGTGCGGATGACCGACCGAATCGTAAATTACCTCATTAATTAAACCGTGACCGAAACGACCGTTTAACATTACGACCGGACTAACGTAACTTTCCGTTAATTTTGTTCATTTAGAAAAACAACCGACCCCACCTAACAGTTAACATCATTAGGTAAAGTACTCGATTATTATTGGAAATTTTTTTGTGTATGTTTTCTTTTGAAGAGGTTTACTTTTAAAAATAGCATTCTTTTTTTACTTTTATTCTTTTAATGTCATCTTATAACGGTTTTTGCTAGTCAACGTTCGCAACATCATTCTTTTTATTTATAGTTTTGTGCGAATTTCAAAGGCCTACATTCAAAAATAGTTCACAATGAGTATAGTTTGAGTGTTTTTTTTTTTCAGAACATCACCAACAGTTGCCGACCTAGGTTGCCTATCATGAGGTTCCGAGTTCAATTCCCGGTCTGGTCAGAGTTTTTCTATGTGTTATTTTTTTCACATGAAATTTTTACCCGGGGTTGGCCTGTCTCAGATTGGACGGGACCGGTTGACTCGCTAAAATTGCCTCAGGCAATAAGTTCCGCCGGCTATACTGACACCTTTGTATAGAAAAGTATTTATTTATTTATTTACTTGATCGTAAAAAATAATATACAACAATCAACGATTCTTACAATATGTACTTTTATGTTGTATTAATTGGATATTAACAGAACAATGGAAACACAAACAAACAAAAAAAAACATGAAATAAAAACAAGGAATCTCCAGTGCTCCAATCACAGGTATCTCCCACATGGCTGTTGTGATCTAACGTTCTTACAACTACGTTTGATACGAGTAAAAAAATTAAAAACCTCCTCTCATATCTTATCCAAACCCTTCAGTTCTGCTTCAAAGGAACGAAATGAAGAGGAGCGACTTTCTTAAAACTCCTCACGGCTTGCCTTGATTTGCTATCCTCAACACATCTCACAGCTTAATTCACCTCCGTATAGTATATTTATTGCATCTCCAATATTTCAGTACATACCCAACTTTTTCGTGTGCCGTATCGGTCACCCTGACGCACGTTGGCGAAAACTCTGCCTTGCGGTATCCGAAACAACAAACTCCTCCACGTTTCTTATTCCGGTCCAGTCTCGAACATTGCGTACCCTTCTGCCTTCTCCCAACCCATCTGCTCCCCTCAATTTACCCCTTCATAATTAGTTGGAGTAAGGTGTATCTCAGCACATGACCCAATTTGAGATCTTACGCCTTCTAGGTAATAGCCATGACTAGCTCACGGTCAACTCCGGCTCTGCCCCCGTAGACAAATTCAAATTGGCGTTCGACTACAAATGAAGATTTCGCCAATGTATAGTGCGAAAAAATTAACCGTCCGTTGAAACATATAAATTATTATTTAATCCAAAAAAACACGGTATATAAAAATATAAAAAGTGGACAGTTAATTCTCTTCCTACTCTATATTGTCGAAGAATTCGTTTGTAGTCGATCGCCAAACGCAATTTGTCTCGGCCTACTGCGCAGGAATCCGAGTTTTTAACTCTATTATTGTGATGACAAAATACACCCAGTATAATATATTTTTTTGTCATGAAATTTAATTATCATACAAAAGCATTTTCTAACTTCTGAAATTAATTTTTTCTTTCTTTATTTTAAATGTAATTTGTCTGCGAATGTGAGAGCGCCCGAGGCCTAATCCTTTCTGAAGCAGCAGAGGCACGCTTCTGAAGGGTGAATGTATGAACGTCAAATATTAGCTTTACGGCTTTTAAAGAAGCTGTCGAAAAGAATATTAAAAAAAAGTATTTATTCAAGTGTTGCAAAAGATTTTAACCAAAAATTCATTCTGTTTACGAAATATAAGTCAACGAACTCGGCGGTTGAACGTAATATCAGCAATTAGTTTTATATAGTATGGCGTCCCCTGACATGAAGTGGTGTACACGCCGCGGTAATCAACTTTGAATGCTCTACCTCTCCACCACACCCCTCGCCGCTAGCTGCTTCAGCGGCTGCCCTTCTGCCCCAGATGATGATTGTTGGATTCCAATCCAAATTTCGGGTGACCAACGACTCGCTAATGGTATGTTTTCCTACGAATACGGCACTACTATAAACAGCGGTGAGTCAGTTTAGAACATTGTCAGTATTGTTACCCGTAGTTACACAAAAGAAAGTCATATATTTTGAAAGACTGCCGTCTGGTCAGATGACGGACCGCTTCCTAGGAACCCAGTGCATCACGCTATGAAACGGACGGATTCTCCCACACTATGTATTTAAATTAAGATTTCTTTGTGTACAGTATTAAACTCACCCTTGTTAGATCTTTACGTACCTACCCACAGCCATCATTTACGCTTCGAATTGAAAATCAAAACACGCACAGCATAAAAAAGCTGCTAACCTAGGGTAGCCCAGAACTCATAGTATATTATTTATTTATTTATTTATTTATTTAGATAAGTATACGGCACAAAGTGCCTTTAACAACAACATAAAATATATTACAAGAAATATAAGATATTATAACAGCCTTTTCGTGTAAAACATATCTTTGCATAAAAATTCATAATTTTACGATTAAAATGAATTTATCCTTGGAATTATTATAGAATCTTTAAAATGATATCGACTATAGACTACAATTTTCTAACAAAATCATTTAATAAAAAAAACTTCAGGATAACTCTTTTAAAATTTCCCACTATTGTAAAGCACTAATTTTTAGGAATCTAAAGTTGGTACAAATTATTGAAACGATCATTTTATGAAATTTTCCCACAACATTCCCACCAAATTTTATCCAAATCGGAAGACAATTATTATCTGTTTTAGAACTACATATTCAATATTAATCGGTACTTTAAGGGGGACCCACTGAAGTTACGGACCTCATTTTTACGTGCTTGTGTAGGTGCATAAGACCAACCCGTATACCAAATTTTATGAAAATCGAAGAAGTTTTTTTTTCTTTTTTAGCCCTTATTCTAGAACAAGTGAAATTTTCTTTGGATACTTTAAGAGGGTTCCCCTGAAGGTACAGATCTCAACATTTTACTGACTCATCTACATCGAGGCGCTAACCGTTCTACCAAATTTCAATCAAATCGGATAAGAATTACTATGAGTTATGGGTGCGCACACATTTTTGGCGTACGCGTACGGGTACGCGGAAATTAAAAAAAAAAAGCATTTTTGAAATCTACACCCTCGAAAACGTCGAGAAAATTAATTTCAGCGAAATCTATTTTTTTTTTTTAAATCCGATCACAAGACACACGTATATTTCATATTCTGTGAGTAATTTATCAAAATTTCATCATCAGCCCTCCTCAGTCCAGTATTGGATATAGACTCCCTTCCCGACTTCCATTGCTCCCTGTCGGCAGGCATCCTGTGCCACTGGTGTCTGGTCACCTTCTTTATATTGTCGGATCATTATATTTTTGCCCTCTCGCCCTGGGTTTCTGCTGCCGGTTCACGGTCGCCATTTCAGGCTTCTTTGGTCCTCCGGTCATCAGTTGTTATGATCACGTGCCTAGCCCAGCTCCGTTTCAGTGATGCTATTTTTTTTGCCACATCCGTCACCTTTATCCTATCTCAAATTTTCAGATTTACTTATTAATATTCCGTATCCAATTAAACTTATTAGTTAAATAAGTTACGCATCAAGGAATTATTGTTAACTTTAATTATTGTGCAATCGTTAAATTTGGCGACAAAGTCACATGCCGATGGATAACCCGTGGCATAATAGTAGTATTTTCTTACCATTTTTCTACCAACGGTTTCATATTATTGCATGATATAACTGTCATTTTAACACACATTTTGAATGTTTAAATCGCGTGAGATTGCTCACATTATATACATTTTTATAACATGACAAAACATACTAATCAGCATCATTGTTCTCCTCAAAAGGGACTTACTACCTTAACTAAAATAATAATAAAAAAAATAGTTTGTTTTTTTTTTTCAGTTCTTTCAATAAAATTTTATATTTATTAGTTTTGTTGTTAGAATCATTGCTTTTATGGTTATGAGCATATTGTCATGATTTATAGCTAGAGAGTTGGGGTAAAATCTAAACATGTAATCCAAGTTAACCTACATCGTCTGTTTAGCAATTCTTTATTTGGTGGTACACACCACGCCTTGTCCCCCTAGAGGTAGGCAGAGAAACATCTTTCACTTTTTCTATCCAAGCATATTATTTTCTAAGCTTCTTTCACCGACATTACAAATTCTTCTATTTCTTTAATAATTGCTTCTGATCTGAGCTTCCTTGAATCGATGTGTTCGATCCACGTCATTTTCGACCCACCACGCCTTCTCAAACTTGTACTTTCGGTCTTATAAATCCTTTATGTTAACTAAATAAGCTAACAGAAAAATTATATATGATGCTAAGGCGCGACTAAATTCAACGTATGTATAACTTTAAAAAGTTTTCAATAGATGGCGGTGTAGTAGAAAACAAGTCACATATGAAGTATGTTTTAAGTTATTTTATAATCAAGACAATGTTGCATCATTACGAAATTACTATGAAAATGTTTCATTGCAATCAGATCTTCAGTATAGCATACATACATACAGGATTTTCCCTCCCATCCCATCTCCCAGCTGACCAATATAATATAAGAAGTAAGATTTTCCAAAACAAGAATGTCCGGTTTCATGTTATTTTGGGTTTGGTTCCAGGGTTATTTTCACCCCCTAAGGATTAGTGTCACTCGCTATTGAGTTAAATCCCCACAGAAATGCCTAAATGCCTACAACAACCCCAGTCCAAAATCCCAAACCTCCATCCGACCGCAATCTTTGCTTATTCCCTAAATTTATAGGTACGACCCCTGTGTAAATTTTATATAAAACAAATATTTTGAAGTCAGCCTTGCTTAAAATTTTCATTGATATAAATAGAAGATTTGGAATGTTGTTCAGTTTTTATATAATTGGTATTTTAGGCGAGGTTAATTCAATCAATTTTTTTCTCCAATCTTTTCACTTTTCATATCATAGATTTAATTAATCTTCCTATATAAATGTCCCTATAGGATGATTTATTATATTTATTGTCCCTGTATTCTGATCCATATAAGTTTATCTTGAACAACTTCTTAAATGTCTTTTTATTATTTAGGTAGTTGAAATCTTTGCAACCAATCGTAGCTTTTACATACAATTTACAAATCAGAAGAAAAAAAAATACAACAGTTTTCTCACATTTTTATCACAGTAGAGAAAAAATAAGTATAAATTTGGTTGCTCTCTTGTTCTCAATAATTTCCAACTTTTATCTCTATTTTTCATTAATAATTATTAAATAATATCTTTGTTGCATACATGAGATTTTTCGACATCTTGAGAATTCTCATGATTAGGAGTTTCGGAGACATTACCACCTAAATGAAAATGCAAGAAAACGACAAAATACATTACAAAAAGCAGTGTTTGACATTTCCAAGTAACACTTAAGTCGTATTCGTCGACGACTTGAGTTTGACAGCTACTTGAGTACTACTTGGGTAAGTTTTGTATGACTATGAAATGAAAACAGCTACTTAACGAGCACTCAAGTATCGGGGAATACTCAAGTAACGACTATGAATTCGGGTGTAAGATGCTTCTTACCTGTGCCATGTAAATAATCTTAATAGTGTTCAAATTGGTAAATGGTCTGCACACTCTCAGCATAAATCCAAGCATGCGCATAGCCTTCTCGCAAGCGGCATTGACGTGCCCGACAAAGCTCAACTTTCTATCAAGTAACACTCCCAGATCACGGGCAGATTCAACAGCACTCAAGATTTCACCACTTAACGAATAATCAAACAAAATCGGCCCTCTTATTCTATAGAAACGTAAACACTGACACTTTTTAATATTAAGTAACAGCGCATTGCGAGAACACCACTCGCCAAATCTCTGGATATTATCCTGCAATAGGTCACAATCGGTACGACTCTTAATCTCGCAATAAATTTTTAAGTCGTCTGCAAACAACAGCACATTTACACCCCTAAATATAGATATTGCATCATTTATAAACAGATTAAACAACAAGGGGCCGAGATGGGAACCCTGGGGTACACCACTTAAGACCTCGAAAGAGTAAGAAGAGTCCCCGCACAGACTCACACACAAACTACGTCCTCTCAAATAATCTCTGAACCAACTCAGCATCGGACCAGAAACACCCATGCCAGATAGCTTATTGAGCAAGATGGCATGGTTCACTCTGTCAAAGGCCTTACTGAAGTCGGTATAGATTGTGTCGACCTGTAGTCCCCTCGACATGGCTCCTGTTATGTATTCCGTGAAGACCACTAAATTTGTCTGTGTAGATCTCGACGGCCAACCAACCAACCTATTTGCATCCAGCGAGGCTGAAATGGTGGAACTACTCCATAGAGTAGAGGAGGAAAGCCTGAAGCTGGGACTTAAGATTAATAAGTCGAAGACCAAGCTAATGATTGTAGACCGAGCGAACACCTTACAAATGACAGATGCACTTTCGGACTTGGAAATAGTTGACAAATTTATTTATCTGGGGTCCACAATTACCAACCTAGGCGAGTGTGAAACCGAGATCAGGAGAAGGATAGGTATGACAAAGAGTGCAATGACCAGTCTCAATAAGATATGGAGGGACAGGAACATATCCAGAAACCTGAAGGTTAAGATCGTGCGCACACTTGTTTTCTCGATTTTCTTTTACGGAGTGGAATCGTGGACTCTGCGAGCTAGAGATAGAGACAGAATAGACGCGTTCGAAATGTGGTGCTGGAGAAGAATGCTGAAAATCCCATGGACAGCAAGAAGAACTAACATCTCAATTCTTCAAGAACTCCACATCACGGTGAGATTGTCGTCTCTCTGTCTCGAACGCATACTTAAGTTTTTTGGACACATAGCTTGTAGAGGGGAAGACAGCCTTGAGAAATTAATCATGGTCGGAAGAGCGCCTGGTACAAGACCAAGAGGCAGATCTCCGATGCGATGGACCGACCAAATAAAGCAAAATATTCCCACCACGACACTCCATAGAGCCGTCCATCTGGCAGCCGACAGAACATCCTGGCGAGCAATGGTCCACAACAGAGTGCATGATGGCCACGACCCTCAGCAGTGAGGACGACGACTGGTAAGGTAAGGGTAAAGATCTCGACGGCATGAAACCATGCTGGAAAGGTGATATAACACTGAACATGGATGGAGCAATCTTACGCAATACTACTTTTTCAAGCAACTTAGGTATCGCTGACTGTATGCATATGGGGCGATAGTTTGTTATGTCTTGCCTATCACCAGACTTGAATATAGGAACCAAGTAACTCCGCTTCCAAATCTCTGGAAATATACCCTCAGACACTGATCTGTTGAATAAAACAAACAATGGATAAGACAGACCACGCATTGCACCCTTAACGAAAACTGGGGGAATGCAATGTATCAAAATGTTGTGTCTGGTATCTGTAAATTAATAAGATTAATTTACCAGGTGGTCAAATCGTGAGCGATTTTATGAAAAAGAAAAAATAGAAGATAAAGAAAGCTGCAACTAGCTTATAAAGCGATGTCACACTAGGCTACATATTATGTTATGTAGGCTAGTGTGTCATCGTGGTACCTTGGTAGCTGCTACGTAGTGTATAGAATCCTCCAGCCCACTTTTTAACACGCATTTCTACTTATTGCAAATAAAAAAAGAACAACTTATAACCTGTATGCGTACAGGACTAATAAAAGTGGAAGAAGGAGAAGTATTGCACCCAAAGGCGTTTTTGCGATGAAGAAATAATAATATAATATTGTCAAGTATCTTTTGAACCGTGTTACTAGTAAATAAATTACTATTTTCTATTATTTACATCCAAGCAATGGGTTTAACTGGACCCATCTGTTTTTTATTTTTTATTTATCGTCCGTTTGATCGTACCGGAGAGTCCTTTTTCACATACCTATTGTGAGCTTAAGTTTAGCAATAGTTATGGGATACCTTTAATCCTTACAAACAATAAGTACTAATCCCCTAACTAAACATCGCAGGTATCCTGCTCTAGGGAAGCAGGACACCAGATGTCCTGAAAACCTTTTCTATTTAATTATTGTATTTTGTATTACTGGTTGGTTAGCGTTTTTCTTTGACGTATTTAAACTCAGTTATGGTTAAAAAATAATGTATATGCAAAAATTCAATACTGTTTCGAATGCTGGCTTTGTGTGATCACTTTACCTTAACAACGTTCCCCATAGGTGGTAATGTTTCAGTCTCCGAAGCTCCTAATCATGAGGATTCTCGACATGTTTATCATGTCGTAAAATCCCCTGGATACAATAAGTAGATATTTAATAATAATTAATGAGATATAGAGATAAAAGTTGGAAGATATTGAGAACAAGAGAGGAACCAAATTTAAATACTGCGACTGCTGCCATTTATTTGATTCCACTGCGTTTGATCTTGCGCAATGTTTATGACACACTATCTCCAAATCCCCCGAGCGGAACACGGTATGAGAGAGTTTACCTCGTCTACGGTACCCTGATGAGAGGAATAACTGCGCTCTCCTCGGTCAACTGCCATTCTCAGCTAATGTCATCTCCTCTCCATAATGATAGAAGTGATGGGCCTACGCTAGCGTATAGCGTCAATCGTGATGCGGTAATACCCAAAATTCTCCTGAGGCACTTTGTTTCGAAAGCGAAAACTTTCATACCTATTCGTTATTTTTTTTAAAAAAAAACCTTCACATCCATCAATATATCAATAATTAATTCCACTCTTTGTTATACATACTCGTAAATTACTAATTTACGATTATGTAGTAGTAACACTGCAAATGGATTAGAGATTTTTTACCTAAGAAACCGCTCAATTGCTTTTTTTCTATAGATAATCCTTGCAATACATTTCGAAGTTGCGAGGAATCTATCTGAATTGCGCACGAATGGATATTTAAAAAAACATTTCATCCTTGTATTGTGGGGGGAAATATAATGTCCAGAAGAAGAAGACGTTGGCTGGTTTAAATACTTGACAGGCCAAGTTTATTCTCTGGCCTGGACGGTTCCAGATTACGGCTGGAAAACTTCTTATGAAGGTTCCCTGGGGGGGTGATAAAAAATACTAATATCTGCTGGAAGAAAATATTACTGTTTTTATCTTCGCATTTTTTTCGGTGGCACTAGGGTGGGTCTGATTTGTAAAAAGGCGAAATTTAAAAAGTGTTACCTAAAGTTCAAATATTATCTACCTTTCCAGATCATCTTTTTCTTCTTTTTTATCCGTTTCCGCTTCTGTAATGGAATATATGAACGCAATTCCTCGCCACAAAAACCTGTCTCCATAATCGTCACCGCCACGTCAAAGCCCACACCAGCGCCCTGAAAATCAGCCTCGTATATTCTCTTACAAAGCCTTTGATGGGTGCTTTTGTTGAGATCATTTTAAAGTTGACAAATTTAATGTTTAATGAGTTTGTTAACATTTTTTTATTCAACTGAGGGCGTTAATTTTCTAGCAGGGGGCACCGTATGCAGGTGTGGTTGATATGTGGGTCGGCTAGGTGTTTTTTCACCATCAACCTTCTAACACTACACTGTACTTAAATTGTTTAGTTTTTTGATTTTCTGCGACCATGTTGGATTTGTATTTTTATTTATTGACTAAAAACGATATAAACCACGTTCCTAAATCGTCTAGATGCTTCTGTGAAAAGGGGATGATTATACCTACGAAACTTCTCAGAAAAAAATGTCGAATGACTTACCATATTTCTAATAAACTTTATAAATTGTTGAACATGCATTTTTTCGTGGTGGGAGTAATTTCAATAATAATCAAATTTAAATAAAAAACTTTTTAACTCTTCCACAATTTTATTATACCTGACATGTTTCGAAGAGGCCACCCTTGATGTTTCAAATAACCTGTGACCATGAAGAGCGTACCCCTTCGAAACATGTCAGGTATAATAAAATTGTGGAAGAGTTAAAAAGTTTTTTATTTAAATTTGATTACCATATATCTATTTTAAATTATTTACTTTGTGATTATCTGGATATTTCTATTTCTATTAATATCATGTGAAACTGTATTTTTATGAGTTTGAGTGATAATATATTTTTCATAAAAAATCATTCTTTTTTTTGTAAGCGAATACATGACCCACTCCATCGCAACACTATGAAATGTTAGGAAACTACGAAGCGGCTAATCTTTATGGCGGCCATACAGAACCATCAGCCCTGAAGGCGAACGGAGAATGGAAGGATCCCTTCCAGGACACGCGCTGGGATATGGACCAAACAATTCCCCATAATTCACACATTTATCTTCCTCCAACAACTCAAAACTCTCTCATATTTTACCACGTTTTTTGTTTTGGTCGAATTCTTGTTCACTAGTTCGTTCGGGTGGAATCTTACAATCGGTTTTATAACCACATCCTGAGTAACTAGAATGCTTGCGACTCTCAGAAGAACTCAGAACACTCATAACTCGAACAGATTTGTATAATTATTAGTTCATTGGACTCCGCTCCCGATAACAGAATAACAAATAAAAAAATGGATAACAAATTATATAAAATATAATATTAAAGTTAGTATGGAACGGACGGAACACCGCTATCTGTGAAAAATCCGTAACAACACAATTTTTATTTACCTGACAACAGTGACAACCATTGAGTTTCAAAACACCGCGCCACCGATACGAAGATTATTGAATCTGTCAGAAATAATTATTAAAACATTCAAACATACTTTAAACGTTTTCTTTTATGGACTACAAATTCCAAATTAATATTCATAGTAAGAACTACAGGACAACATTATTCTGTCGGGAATGCTAGTATTTGATAAAAATAATAAAAAAAAAACTTTTTTTAACCATCCTGCCGTGTTCCTTATGGGATCGACAGAGAAAACATATCTCTTATAATATTCTAGTGGTTCTTACAACCCCCAACAGTAATTAAAAACCTTTCAGAGAATTCGGGATAAAATTTCAACAGCCTACTTTGACTGAAATCACAGGGTTCGTTGCAACGTTGCAACAATGTTAACATCCCTATACAAAATATCACCTTGTTGAAATATGTATAAAGGCACCAATACACTATACATATTTTTTCTGAAACTGATGGAGCGATCTATTTTCTAGACGGCCAATTATGGCGCCAAATACATGGCAGCAGTCGCAGTCTTTAAATTTGGTTGCTCTCTTGTCTTATATATAAAAATGGAGAGCTATTTCCCGATGTCATAGCATCACGCCTAAACGGCTGGGCCGATTTCGCTAATTCTATTTTTTTGTCGTGTAGGATTTTATCAGAAGAATGTCCTTTTAGAAGAAAAAAAATGAGAAAAATGCATGAAAAATTAGAAAATTAAAGAAAACTCTACGTAGTACAACCTTATTAGTACTTTTTATCTTAAAATTTTTATTCCAATTTTGAAATTTTGACAGAAATTGTCAATTGGTGCGATTGACAGAATGCGAATGGAATATACATGGTTTAAAACAGACGCATCGTTCGGAATCACATTGGTCGAATGATAATGAATTCATCACCATACAAATTCGAATTCAATATTCATAGTTGGGAACACAGGACAACGTGTGTCGGGAAAGCTAGTTCTCAATAATTTCCAACTTCAATCTCTATATTTCATTAATTATTAAATATCTGCTTGTATATGTCGAAATATAAATGTCGAAAAATCTCATTGTTGATAACGTAAAGTGATTACACTAAGCCAGCCTTTAGAAATAACAGTAGAAGACGGTCGTAAGCCCGTAGTGGTTTGTTCCATTTAAAAATCGAACATTAGTAATGAATTGTTAGAGTCATTAGTTGTTACATATTCGATATTTTCTAGAGTTTAAAAATGTAAACAGCAGCTAGAGTGCTCCGTCTCTAAAGATGTCTATCTCTAGCAATTTTCTTCAGTATACACGGTGTTTTTTTTTTTCACTCTAACTAGAACCCTCTAATCTTATGTTCCGCGTAATATCTTTTTAATTTTCTTTCTTCCATACTTACCTTATCCTGAAAAGAGAAAACATATCGAAAAATGAATTAGCGAAATTGTAACTATAAATCAGGCGTGATGTGCAGACCACGGAAAATGAGACCCCATTTATATAAAGAGATTATGATAAGTAGGTGCGTATTTCTGCTGTCAAACTTATTCACCGTTCTTTTTTCAAAAATTCTCGAGGTCACAATTTGTTAAATATCCAGATATCATTCGAAAATTTTGCCCTTTTTTACAAACATATTTTGTGTTTTGTATGAAAAAACTCAGAGTAGCATTTTTATCTCACAAAATGTATCCATGAAAGTGAGTGTTTATGAAGACTTTTACTACATCATCTTGCAACAGACCCCCTCTAAGAATGATTGCCGGTTTTATGCTAACATTCTGAAAAAAAACTATACAGCATGAAAAAATAACTCAGAATATACTCACTTACACTCCACAATATCGGAACATAACACACACTCGAGTACAAAATAAAAAAAATGTTTTTGTTCTGAATCAAATGGTGTTCTATAGATTGTGAGTTTTAATCTGATGAATTCTTTTATGAAATTCATTTTTTAGAGTGATGTATACTTTTCAGAAAATTTAGTTTTTAAGTATGGTAAGCTTTCCCGACAGACGCTTTGTTGTATTTACTATGAATATTAAATTCTAATTTGTATAATCTATGTATTATTACGTGAAGAAAAAACTTAGTAACTATTTTTACGAAAATTGCGCGGACGGAGGAGTATGAAATATCGCACACTCATAGTTTATTATAGAGAAAGAGTGTCGAATGCTAATATTCTTTGAATTCTGTATAAACATAGATTATAAAAAAAACCATTTCAAACACTACTGTAATGTTATGTACCTATTTGATACTCACGCATATAGACTACTTACAAAGATCATCAACTTCATAGAAACAAAATGTAAAATGATAAGCGCCTCACAATGGGCGCAAAAAGCTTTTTTAAGTTTAAAGGTTTATTCAAATAATTAATATTGTTTGTCTTTAATAAAAATAGGAAAAACTTTGTACATGTCAACATTTCAAATATGACGTATCCAATATCCATGTCATTCTTTGACAATGGAACCTTAATAATAATGTTCAAACTTATAATTTAAATTAGTTATGGTTGAATTTCGAGCACTGGCCGACCACTAGTATTAATATAGTATTACACGTGTTCAATTATACGAACAAAATTTTAAACATCAAAAAATATCTCATAGACTAGTAGAAAAAATATCTCATAGACTAGTAGAAAAAATATCTCATAGACTAGTAGAAAAAATATCTCATAGACTAGTAGAAAAAATATCTCATAGACTAGTAGAAAAATATATGGTATTAAAACTTTGCGAGTCTTTGATGCCCGTCTGATACATTCTCTTTTCTCGGAAAGAAGCCCCACGTTGGGGGTAGTTTTTTTTTCCCTCGACTTTCTGATAAATAGGTCGTTCAGTTTAAAGTGGACACCCCACACTATTTGACCTTTCTACGGGGTGACATTTTCCATCAGGGTGCTTCTCATTTTTAATATTTTCTATTCCTCCACTCAATTCACCGTTTCTAAAACTGTTTTCCGGAACCCCTTTTATTTTAATATTTCTCCTTCCTTGCTACGTAATAATATTTTGATTATTTTTGCCTATTTTCAAATAAATATGTTATATTTTTTACCCATCACGCCGTTTCCCTTACGGGATAGCCATAGTGTGTACTTTGGACAAAAATGACTGTATGTAGAGATAATCCTATCATCGAAATAGAGCTATGAATATGTACCACGTGACTGTTATCAGACTCGTACAAATTGTGACTATTGTCGGTAGATGTTTGTGAGTGTAGGTTTTTTTTTTACTTTAAACTAGCTTTCCCGACAGACGTTGACCTGTAGTCCGTTCTGTTAATATTGATTTCGAATTTGTCATTTATACAAAAATACGTTGTTTGAATGTTAAAAAAAGAGTTGTTATGGAATTTTACACAGACGGCTTTGTTGCCAGTAAGTCCGTTTCATACTGTGTAACTTTAATATTATATGTTATATTTTTTTCTATCCCTTTTTTCGATGTTTTATTAGTTATTCTGTTACCCGGAGCGGAGAATAATCCAATAAACCAAGCGTCATAAAAATTAGTTCAGACTATCTGTAGTTATAAGTGTTCGCACTACCCCGACTTTCTTTTATATCATAGATATTCTATCGTTAACACAGAGACATTTTATGTATTTTTCAAATAGGCAGTTAGTTTTTATTATCAGTCACGTGACTACTACATGAAGAAACCAATTTTCAGTTGCTCATCCACAAAAGCTCTCTAATGATGCTTCGCGAGCCATACTTTGATCATTCCTGCCATAGAAGAGGGAAAAAAATAGATAAAAATAAACGAGTTCCAGTCTGATTATTTTCGCCC
The DNA here is from genome assembly GCA_963576905.1 of Mystacides longicornis. Lineage (NCBI taxonomy): Eukaryota > Metazoa > Arthropoda > Insecta > Trichoptera > Leptoceridae > Mystacides > Mystacides longicornis. Next base: position 1,755,488 of record OY756439.1, on the reverse strand, counting down.
ATAGACAAAATAAAGTTGGATCTAGTTATTTTGATAATATTAAAAATTAGGTCAAATGACACAATATTATAATATTCTTTTAGAAACCATTCTACAGTAAAAGTTAAGAGGATGTCTTGATATTTTGCGGACTTAAAACACATTTAAAACATTTCATTCTTTTTTAAAAAAAAAAAAAAAAAAAACAAGATCTTCCGTTTCAGTGATTAGTATCGCTTTTCATCATTTGCTTCAAAGGATTTAACTTTTAACTGAAAACTCTAATAAATTCATATTATTATTGTAGGATCTTTATTTAATATCGGCAGCATAGTTTTCCAAGGTGGCATACCTTTTATGAAAATGAATATGTAACAACAGAACTACATAATGACTGTAACAATTCATTACTGATGTTCCATTTTTAAATGGAACAAACCACTACGCTGGACTTGCGACCGTCTTCTACCGTTATTTCGATGGCTGACTTAATGTGATCACTTTACGTTAACAACGTTCGCCATTAGGTGGTTATGTTTAATTCGTAAGCCCGTAGTGGTTTATTGCATTAAATCGAACATCAGTACTGAATTGTCAAAGTTATTTGTTGTTGTATAGGTATACTTTAAAACTTGATTATATTGATTGATCGAAGGTTTGCATCGAATAGTTTTTCTGTACAATTGTGAAACGGCACTGAAAATTCTGTAAAATATGTTGCTAAATATTGCTTTTTTTTAGATAAAAACATAAATCATTACTTAATATTCTTCCATTTAAACAAATGCCAGTCGTTTATGAATAAAAAAACATAATACCCAAAAATACTCATAAAATTTTGAAAATATTGGAAACGAAAACACGTTATATGAGAGCACTTATAATAAGAAACCATCAGTATTGAGTTTTACATAGGTACTATAAAAGTATTTAATTTATATTTTTAATGCATATTTCATTTTGATGTTAGAGCACAAATGTGCCATCTGTAATTGGGTTAATTATAAATATATATATTAATTGTACAAATTTGTAATAAAACCTGTAGATGAGCCAATAAATAAAATAAAATAAAAAATAAAATAAAATAAACTCTTAAGAGTGCAAAGTGTTATCTTTGAACACGAGGCAGATCCCATATTTTGTAGGAGGACGATGCATAGGTTTCGCGCGACTGTCAGAGGTCCCGTGACTCCCTGAAATCTACCGCGACCTTCTAACTTGGGATCAGCTGAGATGACATCTTCTGAAACTTGTTCCACCGCTACAATACCCATAAAACAACTTTCTAAGACGACACTACTTGTGGCTGACACTCAAGTACTTGTTGAATGTCTTGACCACAGATTATAATCCTTTTTCTATCCATTCCATTCTTATATACATAACTAGCTTTCCTGACAGAGACCTTGTCCTGTAGTCCTTACTGTGAATATTGATTTCAAATTTTTGATTTATACGTTTACAATATGTTTGAATGTTAAAAAATCATTTTTGAATGTTCGAAAAATCTCCGTAGGTTTACCGATATTTTTAATGTCAATGGTTGTCAGGTCTGTATTTTGTTGTTATAAAATTTTTCATAGATGGCGTTGGCGTCGCAGGAAATCCGTTCCATACTAACTTTAATATTATATTTTATATTCGTTTTAATCATTTTTTTTTCAACTTTTCATACTTATAATGCTATCCGGAGCGGAGAATAATCCAATAAATCATCGGAAGAATCTGTTCAGCCGATATCGAGTCATGTAAAAGTATTCGCACTAACCCGACTTTCTTTTATATTATAGATATATGGTCAAGAAATTTTCTATTCATCGCAATGGAGTAGTTTTCATTTTTTTGCACTGTTGATTGGACACTAGATAGTTCTATTAAGAGAGATATTTTATAACGTTGAGAATAATTTTGCAATTCAATTCCCGTTTTCATTAACAATTTCGCCGCCCCAACTGAGACATAATTTTGATTCTTCATTCTTTCCATACTCAAATAGGACACGAGTACACTTTTTCCACCAAAGCACGATTGCATCGCAAAAGATGAGTTCTTTCTTATCACCTTAATACTTTTTTCATTTTCATTTAAACACTTTGCCAATCAATTCATCGATAGAACCGCTATTATGTACCCAACCACGTCTCCGTCAATCATATTATGTCAATAATGTCAATCTTACGATTGCAAATATAGCATTCAAATAGTTATTTAAAATGCGATATTCGTTATCAATTGGTTATTCTATAATCTTTAAATTTTCCATGTGAGTTACATATAAACACTTTTTTATTTAAAATGTCTTTTTAGAATGAAACGGTTGAAACATACAAATTTTGATAGAACGTTAAATTCTCACAATTTGTCGGGTAGTATGAAAGTATGCACTTCCAAATTCAAATCACTTGCAAATCTATCCGAGCCAATATTCAATGTGGTGTTGTGGACTCCTTCATGGTGACGGTGATGGCACCCCATGGGAGTGGCGCACATCACTCCATCCAAGACTCCTGTGGCTGCTGGATTAATTAGCGGTTGCCACATCTCTCTGCTCTGCCCGTCTTCACTCTACTTGTATCGGCTTGGCTTGGCTTGACTTACAGACACCGCAAAGTGCAGCATTCTCTATGTACTATCTAATCGATAGTTTATTGATACCAAAACCATATGAAGCGTAAATATTTAATTGAAATTAGTAGTTTCATAGTTTGGTAGTTTATCGTTGTACCTTTATATACTCACGTTCAAGCTATCATGTAGATTTGCATTAGTTTTTTTTTAACCTATTTGCCGAATAATTTATTTGCCTAATATCATTTTTTGTAAAAAAAAAAAGTTTGTACGAATTTTGTCTAGATTCTTGTGACCATTTTTCAGGACAAGATCTTAACGAATATGTAACAACTAATGACTCGAACAATAATTCATTACTGATGTTCGATTTTAAATGAAACGAACCACTATGGGCTTACGACCGTCTTCTACTGTTATTTTGAAGGCTGGCTTAGTGTGATCACTAACAACGTTCGTCATTAGGTGGTAATGGTAAGTCTCCGAAACTCCTAATCATGAGAATTCTCGACATGTTCAACATGTCGAAAAATCTGATGTATGCAACAAGTAGATATTCAATAATTAATGAAATATAGAGATAATAGTTGGAAATTATTGAGAACAAGAGAGCAACCAAATTTAAAGACTGCGACTGCTGTCATGTATTTGGCGCCAGGATATGAATATATCCATTTTTGTTAATGTCTCATCTTCATTGGTTATTGGCTTTGTTGGTGCACAACGGTATAATTATGTCTAGATTCTTGCTTATTTATTTCCCCGACAGATGGCGATGGTAGTACTGTTTCGCAATCAAAAACTTATGTTTATCCACAAAGAAGAAATTGGGGAATTTTGGTAGTTCTTTTTCTGACATCACTGTTCAAATGCTCACCCTTAACATGAGCCAATTTGGAAAAAAATACAAAGGGATGACTAGTCGTAAATGAAACGTAAGCCATCCATCCCTCAGCAAGATATTTCATCAGTTGGCTTAAGCGGTGCAATATGTTCTGAGCGGTTAAAACGAGCTTATTTACATACAATGCTCGTAGATCAAAAGAAAATTGGACAATTTATCTTACATTTTTGTAGGAGCACCCTGGCCATATTATCTGATGGATATTATTATTTAAGCTTATGAATTAAACATTCCTGGGATATTAATCTTCCTGATACAGAAGATGCCTGTAATGAAACTCAAATTGGTTGGAAAGATGGAAATGTTAAGCGTACATCTCGCCGACATTTCGGAAAAATGAGTGAATTTGAAAACGCCATGTTATGTATATAGGCTGAATTACTGATAATTTTTTTTTTTTCTAAGTATTTATGGCTTAGATTAAACAATAAATAAATAAATAAGGCGTCTCGTCTTTGTTTTCTGGTTTAGTCAATCTTTACAAGTTCTATAATATAAAAGAAAGTCGGCTTATTGCGAACACTTATAATTCGAGATCGGCTAAACAGATTATTTTAGTGTTTGATTTATTGGATTCTTCTCCGCTCCGGATAATAGAATAACTAATAAAACTTCGAAAAATGAACATCTAATAATATAAAAATTATTTTCAAATTATTATGGTACGGAGTTCCTGCGACGCCAACGCCATCTATGAAAAATCTATAACAACAATTTTTTTATTAAAACATTGGTTTGCAGATTTTTGATGGAATTTCTTTCAATCATTTAGAAAAAAAAATATCTTCAAACATATTTTTTGTATAAATAACAAATTGAAAATCAATATTCATAGTAAGGACTACAGCACAACGTCTGCCGGGAAAGCTAGTTTTTGAAGGAGTACAATATTTATTGACCCATTATCCTACTCCTATCCGTGGGGTTGCCGGCTAAAAAATTGGATTTTTTTGAGCATCATTTAAGAGGCAAGGAATCTAAAAATCAGATAGCAACCGTGAGTCGATCACCTCACGTCAACAGGTCAGAAAAGGCGTAAGAAATAACCCTTGGGTGCCTGGACCCCATTAGAAGGGGTATCCCCCTTCTAATGGGGTCCAGGCTGGGCTAATTGGGGTCTATAGCTGGTATCCCCCCTGACCATAAACATTTGACAAGTTTGAGCTGATGGAGAGCTTTTGTTGCCTCCCTGCGCCCCAAAGTGGGCTTTAAAGGGCGAATAGATAGATATGTACCTTCTCGATAGAGAAGCTAAAAATCCTGTGTTATCTCTTTCTAAGAGTTTTGTAAAGGTTGGTTTTTAATACAAAAAACAGTCTAAATTTCTCAAATCATAATAATAGCTAATAAGGCATTTAGTTTTTGAAAAATAAAAAAATATTACACTCTCAATTTTAAATATTCATCATTTATTAATATACCTTGCAACCGACGCATGAAGCAATAAAAAATTCGTCATTTGGGTTTATTTTCAAAAGCTGAATTCGACAGAAGCGTTTAGCTTAATGTGGTTGTGGGGTGAAACAGATTTTGAGCTTACTTCTGGCGGATCCCTGCTCATTATTTTTAAATTATAATAAATTCAGCGCGTGCGAAATAAATAAATGAATAATACGTATTTTACAAAATGTGGTTTTAAAAAGCACCATTTTTTATTCTGCATTCATTTCGGGTTTTTTTTTTGTTGTTGTAACTTTATTTGAAAAGTTTTCCAAATATTTTTGGATACAGTATTAGGGAGGTATCGTATACTGTATTACTTACTGTTACTAAATTCAAATTGGAATTCATGTTCATAAACCGCTATATCCTTTTTTTCTTTATTTTTATAAAAAAAAATATGTGGGCTCACCCAAAGTTATTGCTTTCAACACCTTTCACATAATGCAAAGCTTGTGTCGTGAAAGTGGAAATAGTCGCACCGAGATTCGAACCCCCGACTTTCAGTAAACTCTACGTACGAAATATCGACTAATATCACTGAACAACCGACCACCTCATCACCTACGTTGTTAGCCTCCTTAATTTCCAGTAGCTCACAACAACAAGAACGTATCGATTTTTGACATATCTGACAAGGAAGAATATTTTATAGGAATAAAAGTTATTTTCCCATTTTCGTCGTAATTTTTCCAAACATTCTCATCCTTTAAAAATACCCTGACTTTATCCAAATGGATTTAAACCAGAGTAAACTAAATCGGTCTATCCGTTCTTGAGTTTAAACTAGACACACGCACAGCTGACTAATCATTTTGCATTTATAGAAACAAACACATTGAAAATTCTTCGATTGCGGACCCGGCATCCCCTTGGATTCTTATAGGTGTCACATTAAACAGCTCCCGATTATTTTAAAAAAATGTGATGTAGCCCTTAAATGTTTACTAAAACTTCTTGATCTCACGTAAACTACTGCATCGCAGTCTGTAAGGAGGTGGTGAGGTGTTTCTACCCCTTCTTCGCAGAATCTACAGGTTCCATCATCTTCGAGTCCCAGCTTCCTCAGGTGTTCCCTAAGTATACAGTGGCCCGTTAAGAAGCCTGTTGGGGTTTTAAGATCATTTTTCATAGGTTCAAACAATATGTGTTGGTTCTTCTGGAATTAAAACCACCAAGAAAATCCTTGGATTGCCTACGTCCAGGAAGGTTGTGCCACTGTTCATCTCTTTCTTCCCTTCCCTTCCCTTCATTTTTATCTCTTGTACGTGTCATACTGTTCTATTAGTACGGCTGCTGATGTCTAATGGATTCGATCAAACCTAATACAGCGCAGCCTATATATTGCAAATAGCTCAGCTCTATCGGGTTTTCTTTATGATGTCTGCCAACGAGTTTAGATCGTTGGCTCTTACGAACGAACGTTAGCAACAAAAAACACAAACCTTACATACCTAAAGAATTTTTCTCTATTTTTATATAAAGTGGTATAAATGGTTAGAGCAGGTTTTGAAATTATAGTGTCGGTACATAGTTGTAATGTAGATCTTGGTGCCGGCTGAATGAGCGGTATTCACACGGACAGGTAGGTGCCTGGAGGGTAGTTTTTAATCCGTTTTCCAGGCTACGGATATATCGGTCCGAGCCGTGTTCCCAGCCCTGCACCCCACATCCCTACAAAGGCGGCCTCCCACCATGCTGCGGCTCGAGGTGAGATCTCATCGAGCCGCCACTAATACTAATAGTGATGTACAGTCCACCGATAGATAATACATCATAATAGTTTATGTTTAGAAAAGAAAATTTTTTTTTTCACAAATAACCGACCTCGGTAGCCTAGTGGTGTAGGCGTGGACTTCAGATCATGAGGTCCCGAGTTCGATTTCCGATCGGGTCAGAGTTTTTCTAAGTATTTTTTTAATTGATATTCTACTCAAGATTGCCTGTCTCAAATTGGACGGGACCGGTCGACTGGAAAAAATGCCTCTGTCAATAAGTTCCGCCGGCTATAATGACCCCTTTGTTTAAAGAAATAAACAATGGAAGCCAGAAATAAAAAAATAAGAGATAAGGTACCTCCTTGAATATCCCTAAATAAAAAAAGAAAATATGTATTTAGTTATTAAAAATGAACGTGGAATTAATGTTAGCGTAGTGACTAGAATGAAAATGAATAAATTGAGGTGGTACGAGCATGTTGAGAGAAGGATTGAAGAAATAACGACAAAAAGGATCTATAAATCTGAACAAAAATGAGTGCCCGCAGATGTCGCAGATCTAGATTGACGTGGGTCCATCATATCGGTGCCTTCTTAAAGCAGGGCCGAGTAAAAGGAATAGGAGACAATGTATGCGGAACGTTATGACAGGAATGATGAAAATCCGTACTCTCTGTCTTCCCCCTAAGTAACATTATATAGAATTAAAAGTAGTTATTAGCAGTTGGCTTTGAGATCGAGATTGAGTTTCAAGAATAACCCTCCCCCCCATATCTCATAGAGAATTTCCACAGATTCAACGCAAGCTTTCATCTCGACTGAATCTTCTATATTATAAAAATGGAGACCTATTTTGCGAGATTATCGAATCACGCCTAAACGGCTGGACCGATTTCACTAATTCATTTTTTGGCGTGTATTCCTTTGTCAGGAGAAGGTTCTTATGAAAGAAAAAATTAAGAATGTTGCGTGGATAGTTATTAAATCAAAGAAAACTATAAGTAGGTAACCTTGTTAGTACTTTTTACAATATAATTTTTATGCCAAATTTAAAAAATTGAAATTAAAGTTTGACAGAAACTGTCAATTGTTTGATAGTTGGTGCGATTGACAGAATGTCGATGGGAAAAATATGGTTTGAAACAGATGCATCGATCTAAATAACATTGGTTAAAAAGTACCTAATAAGTTTATCATTATACAAATTTGAATTCAATATTCATAGTTAGGAACACAGGACGTCTGTCGGGAAAGCTAGTTTATTAAAAAGATAGGAGTTTAATTATTTTAATTGATTAAACATCGAAATTGAATTGGCACCCCTAGATTTGACACTGCGGCATTGCTAGAAGAACCACGACTTGTGGATTTGGCGGGGTGGTTTTGGTAGACAGAGATGGATAATACGCGCGTACGATGGTGCCGTCTCTCTCGAAATAGTCAGGGCCGCTTCCTGGCTTGGAACTGCGGGCATCGGCGGTGGTCTCCTGCAGGATATCGAGATGAGCCGGGGAGGCGGATAGTGGTGTAGGTAATAAATTATGTGCCGGCCCTAATCCGTCTTTACTTCTCCGCCCCGCACCATCCAACCTATTTACATACAAACAAATACACGGCTATTTATTTATCTATCGTATTTTATTTTAATTCTAATATTCAAATTTATATAATCTGACTCTACAGACAGTAAGTGACCTTGCACTGCATTTACATCAAGATTCTAATCCAATCGCAACCTCAATAACGATGTCATTATGACATTTAGATTTTGATTGTTAAGCATGAATATAATTTCATGATTGGCCTATTTGGAATTCGGTATTGCTTTGCGAAAAAATGGTATATAGAAGGCTTTACATTCGTATATAATAATACGTGTAGGAAAAACTTTGTGACCATTTTTACGAAAATTGCGCGGAAGGAGGATTTAAATTTTTGCACAATTTTAGTTATATAGAGAAGGAGTGGCGAATCCTATTATTTTTTTTAAATTATGCATAAATAGATTAAATTGATAAAAAAAACATTACAAACACTAATGTAATGTTATCTATTTGACACTCACACACGATTCGATGTATTTGATATTGACACAGACGCATATATTATTTTGTTTATCTATGGTCAAATTGAGAATTGATTAATATTGTTTGTCTTTAATAATAATAGAAAAAACTTTGTACATATCAACATTTCAAATTTGATGTATCTAGGTCATTGTTTTTGAAAGAAAATTTTGAAATATCGCTCGCTCAGTCTTTGAAAATGGAACCTTAATAATTTTCAAACATATAATTTAATCTATTTTCGAGCACTAGTCGACCACTAGTACATATAAGTCATTTTTGTAAATTAGTTTTTTTTAATATATATTCTTTCATGAATATTTTTAATATTGTTAACGACGGACGTTCGCCATTAGGTAGTCAGATTTTAAACCTTTAAGCGTCAAGCTGTTATCCTTTAGACCTTATAGGAAAAAATACATTTTGACTACACTTTTTAGCAATTATAATTTAATTATTTTATAAGCAATGTGTCGTTGCATATCACAAAAACAAACTTGAAACATATTTACTTCGTTGAAAAGTATATTTTGTTTAGGCACAAAATTTACATTTTGAAGAAGAAAAAAAACATTAACTAGTTGATATTTTAGCATAAAATATGTCCGGGAAAACTTTTTTTTCAAGTTTCACCGCAACATTTTCCCCCGCAAACAAGAGAAATGCCTAGATAAAGCGCATTGTTATTCTTTCGGCTGTAATTTGGTGTCGGCACAAAGACACAAACCCCGGTATACTCTATCTACATAATATTTAGAAACTAACATATTATCTAATATACAAAACTTAAAAGTTGTTTGTTAAAAACGCTCTCTCTGTACCTACCAATCACGTGGAAATATATATTTTTAAATTTAATGTTTCCAAGGTTTTAGGCTATTGATTATCTCAAATATAAAAATTTATTGTTGTTGGTTCGTTTTTATTCGCTATTTTACCCTTCACCCGGCTACGATAAACTTTGTCAAAAAAATTGGACTTGCGTAAAGGATGAGGCATGGTACAATCGACAAAAGTTGTTTTTTTGTCTTCTGGGGGTGTTTTGCGCTCAGACCTGTAGTGGTCCATTGTGCTTCTCCTGCTTGCTCATGGTGTCTCCCAATTAGAGCTTCCACACTAATCCCAAATGCTTCAGGAAGTCCAGCATTAGGAAGGGATTCAAGGCAGCGTGGTCCTACACCTCTATCATGTGTTTACCAAAACTTCTTGCGCTCGTATAAGCTACTGCATCGCAGTCTGTGCGGAGGCGGTGAGGCGTTTCTACCCCTTCATCACAGAATCTACACAGGTTACAAGTCCTTTGCAAAACTATTATAATATAACCACAGACAAACAGCAAACTGTTATTATCTATAGTCTTGGTGTTCACACGAGTCTTTGTCCCAAAAATCTGACATTGTCAGCTCCTCCCTTTTCCGTCAACTCCTCTAACACCATACCCAAAACCCTCAGCTCTGTAAGAAGGTATTTCTCATCTTCGGCAGAAAGAACAGCGCTTTCCTCGGCCAACTATCATTCGGCATTATCAACATATCCCAGCCATGTCCATCCCTGCTCCATAATGATAGAAGTGATGAGTCTTCGCTGAATGTGCCAGCGTAAAGCTTCTTTCGTGATGCGGTCGTACAATCTTTAACAACAATCATCACCAGCCTTCACTCGTCCAGTATTATAGGACATAGGCCTCTCTTCCCGACTTCCACGATTCTCTGTTTCCTGCTATTCTATGCCATTGATTGCCGGCTATTCTCCTAATATCATCAGACCACCTCAACTGTGGCCTACCTGGGTTTATATGACCAGTCCGTAGTCTTCACGCTCAGGGTTTTCTTGGTCCATCTATCGTTTGTTGTTCTTACTATATGGTCGACCCAGTTCAATTTTAGCGACGCTGTTATTTTATGAGTCACATCGGCAACTTTGGTCCTTTCTCTAATCCATTCATTTCGCAGACTAATGTATAAGTGAAAAATGGTCACAAGAATCTAGACATAATTAGAACGTTGTGCTCCAACAAAGCCAATAGGCAATAAAGATGAGACATTAACAAAAATGGATATATTCATATCCTGACGTCAAATATATGACAGCAGTCGCAGTCTTTAAATTTGGCTGCTCTCTTGACCTCAATAATTTCCAACTTTTATCTCTATATCTCATTAATTATTTGTATATCTACTTGTGGCATACATGAGATTTTTCGGCATGTCGAACATGTCGAGAATTATCATGATTAGGAGTTTCGGAGACTTAAATATTACCACGTTGTTAGCGTAAAGTAATCACACTAAGCCGACCTTCGAAATAACAGTAGAAGACGGTCGTAAGCCTGTAGTGGTTTTTTTCGTTTAAAAATGGAACATCAGTAATGTTATAGAGTCATTAGTTGTTACATATTCGTTAATGTATGAGGGTTTTATTGCTGCGACAACGCATCGGTTGTCAGCTAGTACAATAATATAATGAAATGCGAACCGAGTTTTTTTGTTATTTTATTTCGAAAAAAAACCGAGCTACGTTAAATTTAATGTTTAAACGGGAAAAATCTCTATATCTCATTAATTATTTGTATATCTACTTGTGGCATACATGAGATTTTTCGGCATGTCGAACATGTCGAGAATTATCATGATTAGGAGTTTCGGAGACTTAAATATTACCACGTTGTTAGCGTAAAGTAATCACACTAAGCCGACCTTCGAAATAACAGTAGAAGACGGTCGTAAGCCTGTAGTGGTTTTTTTCGTTTAAAAATGGAACATCAGTAATGTTATAGAGTCATTAGTTGTTACATATTCGTTAATGTATGAGGGTTTTATTGCTGCGACAACGCATCGGTTGTCAGCTAGTACAATAATATAATGAAATGCGAACCGAGTTTTTTTGTTATTTTATTTCGAAAAAAAACCGAGCTACGTTAAATTTAATGTTTAAACGGGAAAAATGCTTGAATTTGAATTACTCGGCTGGGTCCCAGGAGGAGACGCGAAAAAAAATACTTTGGGATAAAGAAAGAGAGAAAATAAGTAAATTTTGAAATTGTATTCCGTGAAATTACTCTGTGTAGATATTCGCTACTTTCTTTTCGACTTTCTGACTTATGTTTGCCCCGCGTTTAAAATATTAATTTTAACTTTTTATTTTTATTTTTCGTAGTAACTTTATAATACCGACTTAATAATTTACTCTCGTCCCATTGCCGTCTTCTTCATCTTATTCATTGACATATTTGCACAGTATGTCAAAAAACAGTTTTGAAAAGGGCGTCCTGGCACGTTATGTCAAAAAAACCTTTTGATATGAACGTGTAATTTGCGAATGACACCTATTATTGCAAGGAAGTGAGTGCTTTCAGCGCAAGTGAACGAGCATAAGTATAGAAAAGTGTTACATAATTGATTTATTTGTTTACTTACTAAGACCTATTATGAGAAATGACAATGTCTCACTACAAGCTAAAAAACTAGTGCATGATGCGATCTGTAGTGTTATTCTCGTAGCGCTTGAATTGCAATCTTATCTTAATTAATATCTTAAAGGGCGGATCGGAAAGAATCGGACCAATCAGAGAGAAAGAGGGAGTGTCATGATCGTTCCACGATTGGCTACATCGTATTGTAGACACTCTGATTGGTCCGATCCTTTCCGAGCCGCCCTTTAAGATATCAATTAAGATAAGATTTCAATTCAAGGGCTACGAGAATACCATTACTGGACACGTAAGAAAAAAGCAATATAATAATGTAAACGTCTCTGTCTCTGCTTCACTGGCTGACTGACTGATGTCATTAACGCATTTATTTCCTGCATTTACCAGAAGATGGCGCCACTCGCAACTAAAGAGAAATTTTGTTCTACTAATGTGGCTGACAGTAACATTATTATTATAACTGGTGGCTGAGCACTTTTTTTTAATGTTTTGATGTGTAGAAAAACAATTTTACATACTCGGGCTATTTAAAGACTCACATGCGAACTCGTACCTGAGAAAATCCAAACGAATCCAATTTTTGCAATAAAAAGTTTAATCAATCAAATAATTAAACACCCAAATGGCAAAAGCCATTCGAATGCCAAATTTGTAATAAAAAGTTCAAGTTGTTTTTTTGTTTGCTCTTTTCAATCAACCAAGTGCTTCAAAGACTGCTTGCTTGCAAGAAAAACCCACAAGTGGTCGCCACGGACGCCTTTCAAAAACTAGTGTAGTATAAATGACATGATTAAAGATGACCGTTCTAGAAAAGAGGACGACGACCTCTTATCGAACGCTTGCCTTACAAGCGTTTTAGATGGATGTCGTTTCTAGTACAAAGTACAAAAAAATCGATGTCTATTCAATATCTATAATCTGCATTAGTTTTTCTCAATCTGGGTATTAAAATTTGCCTCTTAATCTATATAATAATTCAGAAATGTTTGTTTTTTTATTTGCCTTTGACAATACTTTTACCGTATATGTGAACATCACGCTCAAAATACAAATACTACGTCAGATATTAATATGCCCAGAGCCGTACAAAACGCTGGAGAAGGTTCTTAAATACAATTTGCTGCATTAACTTTAATATATTTAGAGCTATTTAAAAAACTCTATTTTTTTAGGATCTTCATACAAATTTCTCAAAAAGACAGTAAGTCATCTTTTGGAAACAAAATTACTCATGTAAACGTTGAATGGAATCTTGGTATTACGGTATGAAAATGTAATAAAATAATTGTAGATTGATTTGTTATACATATAAATGTTATTCAAATCTTATTATTCTCAATAAATAAAGATTTAATGAAAAAATTTGCAAAATGGTTCCAACATTTTGAAGTTTGACGGGCACAAATCACTCTCTATGGGTGGAATGCCTAATTAATTATCACACATTAGATTAAAGGGTGTAGGGAATGTAGCTAAGATTCAAACCACAGAGCTCTCTATGAAAACTTGCAAATTATGTCGGTAGGTTCGTATAATATTATGAGGTCGGTAAAACAAAAATTGTAAAAGTGTCATTCTTCTTTTTCTGTGCTTGTGTCAGTTATAGAGGTCTGTTAAGCAATGGGAAGCTAGACTAGAACCTGCTTAATTACCTACCGATCAAGCCTGACAATCGGAATCAAAAACGTAAAGCAAGACGGGTATAAGCTAGTATACCATAAATGGTTTCTCTTTATTTTATTCATTTCTTTAAATTGCCTATTTTTTTCTTACAAGCCACTTCCCAATCAATGTCAGGCCGTCATTTCTGATAAGTACACACTTTCCAATTCTTGCTTAATTTCGTCGGCATATTTGTCTCCCCTCAGATACTTCTCTATATTTTTTGTTCAAAGAAATTTTTAACGACTTCTGGTTCATTCTAAAGCAATGTTCCTACTTTTGTCAAAAATCTCTTGATAGAGTATAGTTAAAAATTACCCAAGATTCAATGAAATGTTGTGAATGCTGTATTGATATTCTTATTTTTTTTGTTGCAGTTCCACCAGGAAGACCTGTCATCTACGATGGCAAGAGACGAGACAAAACGAAGCTGATAGAACCTTACAACGAAGGCTCCGACGTTTTGCTGATATGTGAAGTTGAAGGAGGTAAGAATATTGAGTGTTTTCTTACAAAACCAAACCAAAACATAGTTTTAGAGGTATACGATTTTTACATCAAAGAAGTGTTTCTGCATTAGGGATGAAATTAGGCGGATAAGACTGGTCAAAGTGGACGCTCTCTTCGACGAGTGTCTTGAAGTCTTCTTGTAAGACTATCTTTTGTTTCAAATTTCATCTCACCATTTGATGTTAATGAGAATCAGATAGTATTTCAACCATTCTTCCATAACCCAGCTGTTCTCAACCTTTTTGTTTATGATTTTCAAAAAATATAAAATCTTGTTGTCAACCTTGTTGTTTATGCTTTTCAAACAGTAGTCATGTCCTGGCGCCAAATGCATGACAGCAGTCGCGGTCTTTAAATTTGGTTGCTCTCTTGTTCTCAATAATTTCCAACTTTTAACTCTAGGTATATCTCATTAATCTCAACATAATACTTCAGAAAAATTGGTTTGAATTGGTCAATTCTTTCGATGTATCTATACAATAGGCAAACATACATCACATGTTATGTACTTCCTACTACACCACCATCTATTGAATTTTTTAAAAAGTAAAGCAATTATAGAGGAATTGTTTTGATTTCAAGCTTATGTCCCATCGAACGTCATCCTTCACCCGAATCAACGATAACTATAACATAATTCAATTAAATTAGCTAAAATTAATTAAGTTTTTACATCGTAAATTGCATTTTATCTACAAAATAATTCAGACATGTTTTTTTATTTGCTTTTTACCGTATGTCATAGCATCACGCCTAAACGGCTGAACCGATTTCACTAATTCTTTTTTTTGTCGTGTTGGCTTTTATCAGTAGAAGGTTCTTATGAGAGAAAAATTAAGAAAGTTACGTGGAAAATCTACATAATAATTCAGAAACGTTTTTTTATTTGCTTTTTACCGTATGTCATCGCATCACGCCTAAACGGCTGAACCGATTTCACTAATTCTTTTTTTGTCGTGTTGGCTTTTATCAGGAGAAGGTTCTTATGAAAGAAAAAAATTAAGAAAGTTGCGTGGTAAATTGGGAAATTAAATAAAACTCGCATTAGCCCCTCCTTCTCTATCTGCTTTTTACCGTATGTCATAGCATCACGCTTAAAATACAAATGCTACGTCAGATATGAATCTGCACAGAGCCGTGCAATATGCCGGAGAAGGTTCTTTAATACAATTTGCTGCATTAACTTTAATATATTTAGAGCTATTTAAAAATCTCTATTTTTTAGGATCTTCATACAAAATTTTAATAAACATTAAAAGTGTCATTCTTCTCTCTTTTTATGAATTGTGAAAGTTTCATTCTTCTTTTTCTGTGCTTATGTCAGTTATAGAGGTCTGCAAAGCAATGGGAAGCTAGACTAGAACCTGTTTAGTTACCTACCGATCAAGCCTGACATTCGGAATCAAAAACGTAAAGCAAGACGGGTATAAGCTAGTTATTAAATATTTACTTGTCCTATAGGTACATGAGGTTTTTCGACATGTTGAACATTTCGAGAATTCTCATGATTAGGAGTTTCCAAGACTTAAAAATTACCACCTAATGGCGAACGTTATTAACGTAAAGTGAGAACACTAAGCAAGCCTTCGAAATAACAGTAGAAGACGGTCGTAAGCCCGTAGTGGTTTGTTCCATTTAAAAATCGAACATCAGTATTGAATTGTTAGAGTCATTAGTTGTTACATATTCGTTAATATAAAATCTGACGAAGAAAAACAATTTTTTAATAACTACCGCTACATTATATTATTAGAGACAAATGTGTTCCAAAAAGATGTGGTCCAAAAAGTTGCATCACTGAAATGGAGCTGGGCTGGACACGTGGTCAGAACAACGGACGACCGGTGGACCAAAAGAACCCTGGAGTGGAGACCGAGAACCGGAAGCAGAAACCCAGGGAGGCCACAAATGCGATGGTTCGACGACATAGAAAGGTGACCGGACACCCGTGGCACAGGGTGGCTGCCGACAGGGAGCAATGGAAGTCGGGAAGGGATGCCTATGTCCAATACTGGACTGAGGAGGACCGCAACATTAATCGAAAAGCAATTCCTTCTTTACACATTTTCAAATAGGACAAACAGAGAAAACAGATATACCTACATATTTTATAAAAAAAATATTCCCAATGGAATTTCTCCTTTTTTCACCCTTGATTATGTCAAGAGAATAATAGCAATACAATAATAACATTTCATTCCGCATTTGTTTTTGGAAATTGTAAAAAAATCAATTTGAACTAAAGGTTTAAAGCGATAACCTCATGAAGGCAGCCGTAAATGTGGTATCAATGGCGGGAATAGATGATGAGGTCTTTTTAGTTCTTAATCCAACCACAAATGCTGAAGTAATAATTGAAACCATCACTTCAAAATTGGAACATTGACACCGGGATTAAATGTTCAAAATACAGCTAAAGTCAAAAGCATATTTAAAGTATCTACCAGTATGACATAATTTATAGTGGGGAGTACCACAGGGTTACATCTTGGATCCTTTCGTTTTTGATTTTATTTCTTATTCCCTTACATTTTTGCAACGAACAACAACTACTAACCCTGATATTTTGACGTACCCAATTTTTGGACTTCCGACCACCTTTTCCTTCTTTGCATAATAGATTACCGCATTTGCCTTAAACTTTTGATCCTCATAAGCAAAAGCCAAGGTTGATCCTCTCAAACTCATACAGAGCTAAGATATTTTAAACATGCATGGTTCCTAAGACATTCCTGAAGTCATTCACGTATCGTAGTTTTGAGTCCAGGAGAGCCTTGTCTTTTCTTCCTTTTCCCTAAATCAATCGATCGAAAAAGAACTTTATCCTGCAATAGAATGCCGTTCTTTGTTTGTTGTTTTTTAGTGTTTTTATTTTTTGTGGAAAGTGGACCCTTGTTCTTTTTGTATTGATTGATTCTTGGCTGTTTTCTGTTTTTAATTTTTTTTTTATAAAATGTATAGTCTCGCTTTTTTGCCCCAGATTGAGGATCTCTGCTCTATTAGCATCTCCCATTCGCTTGGACCAGAAACAGTTTATGCATGTACCGCTAATAAACTCCCAATAAATTACCATACTCTACAATATAACATTCGCTTGTAGAACAAGTAAAACACTACAGCATATTTACAATGCAGAATACCTCAAGCTCAAGAAAATAAAGCAATATCAAAGCTACACATAATGTATTTAAATTACCTGCAATGTTCTTGTTTTGTGGGGTATATACTTCTTATTGGCTAGTCTTTGTGTCACCCGTCACCAAGTTATGAACTTCGTCGTCCGTTTTTACGTTAGTTTTCGATTCGACGCGTTTATGTGTTATGGCTGGGGGTTAGTAAAGTTCTTCTTCTTCCTCTTTTACTACGTCTATTGGGCTGTTATGGTCCTGCTGTGTTGTTTGCCTCTTGTGATGTGGACTCCCAATAATTATTATCGTTCAATATTTTGGGTGGCTGTCCTAAAGTTCTTGTTTACACATAATGAAATCAAAACTGACGCGTTACCTGTATGGGTATGTGTGTATATCCACCCATTTCAAACAACAGAACCACTAGCTGACGCCAAATGTTTATGTGTGTGTATGTTAGGAAAACCATATCTTGCAACAAGTTGAAAATGTTACCAACTTGTCTTGTATTACAGTATTTTTATATCATGACTAAGGCGTGTGGAAAGGATTGCGAATGACATTGGAGCAAATCTCCCTCCCATCATGAATCCAAGGATAAGCTTAGTCTTTCCATATTGTCTTTTACTTCTTTAAGATAGACCTTCAGCTCAATTTCTCCCTACCATCTGTCAAATATCATTCAAATTTGTACACGATGTGCTAGTCCAATTAAGTCTAATTATTTCCAAATTTTTGCCGTGGGGCTGTCGGCTTAGAATAGCACCTCTGTTCTTTTTGCTGGTTTTTCGAGCATCCTGTAAGAGGCAGGTAATCGAAAAATCAGATCGGGGTCGTGGGGTTGACCACCTCACACCCTTAAACTCCAGCGGTCAGAAAAGGCAACAAAATTAAGCCTCGGACGCCTGGGCCCCACCAGGGGGGGGTCCAGGCAGCTAGTGTCCCCCCTGTGTTGACCACGGCTCGGAACAAGAGCTTGAAAATCGGGACCCTGAATGTCCGCACTCTGAGGGCGGGCGGGGAGCTTGTTGCTGCCAAGTTGGCGGGAGATTATGGACTGGATGTTCTGGGGCTGAGCGAGGCACGCATCCCAGGGACGGGGCAGAGTGACGCTGGCAACTATGTCATGCTGCACTCTGGTCACCGAACTGCACGGATGCGTGGCGTCGCTCTACTTTTAAGTAAATATGCCTTCTCTCGCCTTCTTGGTTGGGAACCTGTTTCTGACCGCCTGATGAGTGCGTCCTTCAAGATGACAGGCGAAACACTGACGGTCCTCCTATGCTATGCTCCCACTGAGGATGGGGATGCGGCTGCCAAGGACTGTTTTTATGACAGTCTGGATGCAGTTGTGTCCCATGTCCCAAGGCGCCACCGCTTAATTGTACTGGGGGATTTTAATGCCAAGGTTGGCAGTGACCCCCAGTATGGACCAGGCGTCATGGGTAGGCATGGCATGGGAGTGATAAATGATAATGGAAGCCGTCTGATTGGTTTCGCCACACTCCACGGACTCTTAATAGGGGGAACTCTGTTCCCCCACAAGGATATCCATAAATATACTTGGACCTCGCCTGACAGGAGAACAAAAAACCAGATTGACCATCTTCTGGTAAGGGCCAGCAACCGAACTGACCTGCGAGATGTCCGCACCTACCGAGGGGCAGACATGGATACTGATCACGAACTCCTTGTGGGTTCGTTGAAATTCAGATTTACCAATTTCCAGCAGGGACCGTCTGCCTCTCGCCCGCTGGACATACGCAGGTTAGAGAGTGCTCAGTGTCGTCATTCGTACGAGGCTGAGTTACGCACCAGGTTTGCCCCCTTGCAGGATTCACACGGAGCTGTTCCAATTGAGACAGCTTGGAATAGCTTCCGTGACGCCGTTATGGAATCCGCACGTTCTTCTGTCGGCTATAAGAGCAAAAAGAGGCCAATATGGATGTCCGATGGGTCCTGGAGCCTCATCGAAGATCGCCAGAAGGCTAAGACCCTCAGAGACAGCGAAAAAGACCCTCAAAAACTGGCTGCTTTGGTGTCTGAGTACAGGGAGCTGAGCCGCAAGGTGAAGCACTCTGTACGAACAGATAAAAGAAGACACCTGGACTCTCAGATACGGCGAGCGCAATCTGCTGCACTCGGAAATGACTCAAGGACACTTTTCGAAATCACCCGGGAGGTCGGGGGCAGGGGTCAAAAAAGACCCGTGACGGCAATACGAGACTCTCGTGGAGCCACTGTCACTGCCCCCGAACTGATTAAAGGGAGATGGAGGGAGTACTTTGAGTCAATATTAAACCGTCCCGAGCCCTCCTCACCTTACAACTTTGAGGAGGAGTTGGCGGGTCTGAATATACCTCAGGCAACTGGGATATGTGAGGAACCGCCGACATACAGTGAGATGGTGCTGGCCGTGATGAGACTTAAGAACAACAAAGCGCCAGGAGACGATGGAATTCACGCAGAGCTCCTCAAACAAGGCATAGACACCCTTGGCCAACCACTATTAGATATATTTAAAATGGCGTGGGAAGAGGAGAGGTGCCCAAAAGATTGGCGGAATGGATCCATCGTCGCAATATTTAAAAAGGGGGACCCCCTTGAATGCGGAAACTACCGTGGAATTACTCTACTGAGTGTTCCCGGTAAGGTATTATCTCAGATATTACTACACCGCATTCGGGGGCCTGTCATGGCTGTCCTGAGAGAGCAACAATGCGGCTTTGTACCTGGAAGGTCCTGCACGGACCCAATTTTCTGTGCCAGGTGCATCTTTCAGCAGTGCAAGGAGTTTAACTCTCCAGTCGCTTGTTGCTTTATAGATTTTGAAAAGGCCTTCGACAGCCCACATAGACCATCAATATGGAAAATACTTGCTCTGTATGGTATACCTCCGAAAATAGTTAAAATGATGCAGTCCCTGTATGAAGACTCTGAGTGTAGCGTGAAAACGCCAGGTGGTCCTACTGAAACTTTTAGGATCACCACGGGAGTCAGACAGGGCTGCGTACTAGCTCCCTTTATATTTATAATAGTCATGGATTTCCTGTTGAGAAAGTCCATGCAAGGAGCAAGAGGTATACCGATAACACAGAGAGATGGTCTAATGGGCGAACTGTGCGATCTGGAGTACGCGGACGACCTAGCGTTGTTCAGTACGACAGTGGAGGAATTACAGCGCAGTGTTTCAAGACTCTGCAACGAAACAGCACGCCTCGGCCTTCGAGTCAATGCCAGTAAGACGGAGCTCATGGCGAATAATGCCTGCCCCGATAAACAGCAACCGATAAC
Source organism: Mystacides longicornis (assembly GCA_963576905.1). NCBI lineage: Eukaryota > Metazoa > Arthropoda > Insecta > Trichoptera > Leptoceridae > Mystacides > Mystacides longicornis. The sequence goes on along the minus strand of OY756439.1, from coordinate 1,734,786 downwards.
CATCGATGGTCACCAGGTCTCCCGGGTGGATAAATTTAAGTACCTGGGAGCAACCATTACCACCGCTGGTGACCTCGGGGCTGAGCTCCCGATTCGTATCGGTATGGCAAGTGGCGCCTTCAACAACATGACCAAGATATGGAAAGCGTCGGCGTTTAGCGTCGAGACGAAATGTAAACTGTTTGATGCGTGTGTGTTGCCCATTCTCCTTTATGGGTGTGAGTCCTGGCACCTGACCAAGGCCCAGGCACAAAAAGTCTCAGCCTTTGAGATGAAGTGCCTAAGGAGAATTCTGGGCGTAAGATGGTACCACCGCATCACGAACGACGCTATACGCCGGCGCACCCAGCGTGAGCCCATCACCTCCACCATTGTGGGGAGGAGATGGACTTGGCTGGGACATGTGTTAAGGATGCCGAATGACAGTTGGCCGAGGAGAGCGCTGTTCTTCCTCCCATCAGGGTCCCGAAGACGAGGAAGACCCTCTCACACTGTGTTCCGCTCCTTCGAAGCAGAGCTGAGGGACATGGACATGGTGTGGGAGGAGGTCATCACCGTTGCGCAAGATCGAGCGCAATGGAGAGCTCTTGTTGCCTCCCTATGCCCCTAAGTGGGGTCTAAAGGGAGTTTGGATTTGGATTTCCAAATAGCTCATTGTGAACCTCCTTTTTTATTCCCTTCATAAGATTTAGAACAATTTCATATAAAACTACATCATGTGAACCCGATCGATTGCCTTTTGCAAGTCAACACCTTTCCATATAAAAGTTCTCCATACTTAGCAATCCATCCGTTGATACTTTTCTTCCGATCGTTATACGGAGTATTATTATTGTGGGTATATCTGGTCTAGATTGGCTCCGTCTCGTAGATTTTATTCGTTAGCTACCGATATATTATTTTACTGCTTGTTACATATTATATTCCTCTACTCCATATTAACATATGGGACTTATATCATCAAGCGTTTTACCGAAAAAAATTGATCGAGTTATTTTTTTTTTGTGTTTACAGCCTAGGTTTTTAAGTGTTCATTTTACTGAAGTGAATAACAGGCAGTATTAGATTCTTACTGACTCTACAAGTCCGGACTTTTCCACTCGTAGAATTAGACAAAATATTTCAATCATCCGACTCTCATAATTTCGGAGGCGCAAATCCTTAATTATTAAAGTCACAGGTATCGGAGAATGTGAAATTATAAAATTACGAAACAAAGATCTGAAATTGCAAATAGTTGTGGCGGGAAATGTGGTAATTCCAATGCGATGAAGTTCTATTTTGAAACATGTCTTCATTTTACAACGCCATGACCTATATATTATATTTTTTATGTAGCTACACCTACAATAACTTAACACATAGAGAATATGTAACAACTAATGACTCTAACAATTCATTACTGATGTTCGATTTTTAAATGGAACAAACCACTACGGGCTTACTACCCTCTTCTACTGTGATCACTTTACGTTAACAACGTTCGCCATTAGGTGGTAATGTTTAAGTCTCCGAAACTCCTAATCATGAGAATTCTCTACATGTCGAAAAATCTCATGTATGCAAAAAGTAGTTACTTAATAATTAATGAAATATAGAGATAAAAGTTGGAAATTATTGAGAACAAGAGAGCAACCAAATTTTAACTGTTGTCGTGTATTTGGTGAAAAAAGTTCATAAATCAAAATTTGAGCATAAGTTTTATGTTAATAGCACACATATTTCATAATCAATTTCTTCTTCATCAGCCTGTTTCCGTCCATTGCTGAACGTAGCAGACCTCCCTCATCTCCTTCCAATCATTCCTATCCTAAGCCTCCGTCATAAAGATGGGCGCATGGGCGCAGCTCGGTTAATGGATCGAAATTCCGTAAATGGTCGATCCGATGAAAATTTTTATAGAAGTATTTTTGTAGTTTTTATGTTTATTTATAACTGAAATTGATCAATATATTTTAGTTTACTCATCAACACTGCCGAAGTTTCGGTATAAATTTAAAAAACCTTCTTTAAAAACTGGCGATGAAACGTATCGTTATAAAAGTGGGCCTGCATAATCCATTTACCGATATTCCAACGAATTGTAGAGGGCAACATGTTACGTTGGAATATATTTCACGTCGTTATAGTATACCTACGTACAATACACAGAGAACTATGTACATAGTAGGCATGCGAATACAATATAATCATAAAAATATGCAAGGGGTAGAAAAACATAATAATACATGTATCTACATAATATCAACGAGTTCACAACCCCTAGCTTCATAGTCTAAAAAAAGTATATTAAACGCAATTTCATATGGGTATGACCCAAATTTATGTTAGGTACTAGACGGGCGTTGTCATTTGGTCTAACTATGAATACTGAATAAGAATTACTTGTGCCAATGCTGTTATGTCGAAGGCTGGCTTAGTGTGATAACTTTACGTTAACAACGTTCGCCATTAGGTGGTTATGTTAAAGTCGCAGTCGTACTTTATGTTTTATCGTAAGGTAGTCATGGGAGTAAAACGAGTAACCGGATACATTTTGTATGGAAAACGTGTATGTATACGTATCGAATGCGAGAATCGCTTTCGTTTCTAGAAATATCCTTGTTGCAGCGCTATGCATAAAGTGTATCGTGTAATACTCACTTTGCTTCCGTGACAACCTTCCGATAAAACTTAGAATACGGGTACTGATTTCGTGACTATTTCGCCCTTAGGAATGAAGAATTTGTCAAAAGCAACCTTGACATTCGCTTCAAGAATTTTATTTTAACCGTTTCAAAACCCCATCTATGCCGTTTATCATTTCGGTTAAATTAAAAAGAATGGTTCAATTCAATTTGGGTTGTCGTTTTGAACGTGGTTACAAATGTCTCCCTTCAGATGGTCAGCCCGATAACGTGCCCTTGTATAAATAAATAAATGAAATCACGATGTTATTTTCGGCCGTGTCAGGATGGCTACTGCCTTTAATATATATTTTATTTCTTCGCCAGGCGCAATGTCATTGAGACATGAAAAACCTACACAATAAAAATTTCTGGCAACACGCGAACTAAATGCACTCGTACACTGGCTGTTTTGCTTGACAAACTTATCGACCGAATTGAATTCACGAACTTCAAGTGCATTGCGAGCAGAATAAAAACATATTCTAATGACAAACGAAATGAAAACTCTGAAAGCAATTGTCGGAAGAACTATCAGACATAAGACCCAATGAAATCCACAAAAGCTGCAAAGTCGAAGATGTCGTGAGATAAAGTATACAAATATGGCGTTTTTTGAGGGATCGTGCGAGGATGGACACCTCAAGAATAGCCAAAGCGACAATGGTGGAGATTCCAGAGGGACGAAGATCACCAGAACGATCACCTGAGAGATGGAGAGAAGGCTGGACCCTGTCGTCCTTGGACCTGTAACAAGTTCCTGAACAAAAGGTCTCAAGCCTAGAAAAGGGGGAAGAATAAGAAGAAGACAATTGCATTTGTTTATCGTTAAATCATTGTCAGGTTCATAATATGACATTTACCTTGTTATACCTAATTACTTACAATTTGACCACTAGAGACCGACGCCGTCATTTTGATCGCGTTATTATTCTATTTGCAGGATGAAAATATGATATTAATAGTGCTGATCATAATCAAAATTTAAATAAAGCAATAAACAATACATCATAAAAATACTAAAACAATTATAAACCACCAAAATGTCTCAAATACGCAATAGAACTTAACAGTTTTTTTCCTAAAAACAATCGTTAAGAATAAGTAATGCTTCATGTGAAGTCCGCCAGTAAGCAACCAATTGAGGATAATAATATTATGGTCTTTAATTTGCTGTTTGTTTTCGAATAATCTGCACAAGCAGCAATAAATTACTAAGAACCTAAGACTGACTTCATCATGTCTCGTTTTTTTATTATTTTAAGTACCTAGCTACATATTATTAAGCCCGCAATATCATTTCATGTTTTTATGCAAAAATTCCTAAATGAATCTAAACGGCATCAAACAAATTTGAACAAAATATTACCAGTTTACGCACGACTTTATACCAAGAAACATTATTTGATATGTTGGGAAAAAAAATAACTGTGAAATGGTAACCGGAAATAAGGTAAAGTACTTCAGACGGAAGGAAAGCGGTGTAATTGTGGGGCTGGAGAGGCGCGAGGGTGGAATGGAGAGGATAGGGGGGCCATTGTAGCCAACACCAATGGTAATTATAATTCATAGTGGGGCAATTAAACAAATTAATGAGAAACGGGGATAATATAGCGGGGGGGGGGGCAGTTTGACTATTGCATACTATTTGTATTATTATTTGTTTATTAGGTATTTTTTTCACCTGCCCTTGTGATTGAGATATTAGATTAAACTGCTGAATATCATGAAGCCTTGAGTTTGATTAAATATCGAAAGACTAGGAATGTAGTTAGTGGGGGGTGAGGGGCATCGATGTATTAAAATTATTTTATTATCATCAAGCTTGTGCTATATTTTCAGTGTCTAACCTCTTATAAACTGCTGATATCGACACCCTAGTTGTTATTCAAGTGTCGACTTCTGATAAATATGTCATGGGTTCTATTCAAGGGTGGATTAGATTCTTCCAAGTTTTTTTTTATTTGAAATTAATGCTAGGAGAAAGAATTTTGTCAAATTTACTTTACCGCAGTAGTTCGTAATGGTCACAAGAATCTAGACATTAAAACGTTGTGTGCACCAACAAAGTCAGTAGGCAATAAAGATAAGACATTAACAAAAATGTATATATTTATATTCTGGCGCCAAATACATGACAGCAGTCGCGGTCTTTAAGTTTGGTTGCTCTCTTGTTCTCAATAATTTCCCACTTTTCTCTGATCTTGTCGTGGAAAAGGGTCATGAATTTTTCGATTGTCCTATAAATCAGTAATGTCGTTTCAATTTCTCTTTACTACGTCAAGTAACAGTTTGTAAAAAATCGAACATTAGTCATGAATTATTAGAGTCATTAGTTGTTATTTTTTCTTTAAGATCTAGTCCTGAAAAGGTCACAAGAATCTAAACATAATTAGAACGTTGTGCACCAACAAAGCCAATAGGCAATAAATATGAGACATCAACAAAAATGGATATATAATAATATCCTGGCGCCAAATACATGACAGCAGTCGCAGTCTTTAAATTTGGTTGCTCTCTTGTTCTCAACAATTTCCAACTATTATCTTTATTTTTCATTTTATTATTAAATTTCTACTTGTTGCATACATGAGATTTTTCGACATGTTGAACATGTTGAGAATTCTCATGATTAGGAGTTTCGGAGACAAACATTACCGGCGATATTAATGGCGAACGTTGTTAACGTAAAGTGATCACATTAAGCCAGCCTTCGAAATAACAGTAGAAGACGGTCGTAAGCCCGTAGTGGTTTGTTCCATTTAAAAATCGAACATTAGTAATGAATTGTAAGAGTCATTAGTTGTTATTTTTTCGTGTTGATAAATATCAAACTCCCATTAGTCCGTCTATTGTCCAACTGAGGAAAACCACATTTATACATACCTAAGCAATTAATACCAATGATGACATTGGAGTGATTTCTATGGATATAAAATGACTAATTTAAGGCAAATTTCAAAATTGCACATGTTTTAAATATTCGTGTCATTAGAAATTAACATTATTAATTTGGACATATGGCTCTTTGATAAATGTCAAGTGGACTTAATCGTTTTTGAAAAAAAAGTTAATGGACTATATGACATTTTCTTTTTAATAATTGTGTTGATAAATATCAAACTCCCATTAGTCCGTCTATTGTCCAACTGAGAAAAACCACATTTATACATACCTAAGCAATTAATACCAATGATGACATTGGAGTGATTTCTATGGATATAAAATGACTAATTTAAGGTTAATTTCAAAATTGCACATGTTTTAAATATTCGTGTCATTAGAAATTAACATTTTTAATTTGGACATATGGCTCTTTGATAAATGTCAAGTGGACTTGATCGTTTTTGAAAAAAAAGTTAATGGACATATTAGAATTTGCAAAAAAGGTGTAGACTTACTCCGACATATTTGAAATGGGACGGGCTCAGGAAAATGATAAAAATAGAAATGCAGTATTGTATTGTATTTCCAAGTGTTTTCCTCGTTATATCGAGAGATCAGTAGGGTTATTCTCGTAACGGTCCTAATACGCTCCTATCTTGATTGACAATATTAAAATGGCGGATTGGTATTGGCACAAAACAAGATATCTAGCAGATATCTTAAAAATTCGTTATGTTTGAAATATTAGTATGAAATTCTATGTAATCGGCATTCCCGTAACTATCTTACAAACGTCAAATTCAAGGGCGACCTGATTGCGGTCATGTCTTAATCTTATCGTTAAGTGATTTTTAAATCCGATTGATTACGGAAATAAGACTCCAGACGGTTTCATTTCAATATATTAAAATCATTATGTTCCGCCTGCTCTTTTGCTATTTTTATATTAGAGGTTATATTTAAAACTGTTCATTTATTTAAGTGTTTCTGTATCTGAATTTAAATATATGAATCCCACGTATAATAATGAGAAATTTACAAAGATTTACAACCAATGGGATACAGAATATATTATTATATATCATTTCCACAGAACACACCCCGTTCCGTTACGGTAACGTTGGTTTATACATGTGATTTTTTAACACTTGATCAAACGAAAAAAATATGCGATGATATTTTTATTGAAGTTCTTCGGAAAAATAAAAAAGGAGAAAAAAATTGTGAAAAAAAACTTTTTTGTTGTTTTTATTATGTACCTAACTTATAAATGTTTCATAGTACATTTGTTGACTTTAAATAAGAAAAACTTAAAGAAAAAGGTAAAAATTTAAACTTAATTTATGAAATTTTTCAACGTATAAAATGATATGCCCGTTTAAAAGACGAACATTTTCTTAAATTGCATTTTTGACGATTAATTTTTAACTTTCTTTCTAACGATTCGTTTGATCAAGTGTCGAGATAACATTTTGTATGTATTATGTAACTCGCCGTGAGTAATTCCTTACGTCACTCCACTTTGACGAATGACTCTGTCCGCAGGGCATCTGCAACAACACAACAAACCCCTACTTAGTCACTGTACTAACAAGTATCTACTAGATTACCTTTTATAATACTTGTAATTAGCACTTAATTTTCATTTTTTTTTTTATTAATGATCATTAAAGCTTTTTAAAATATTAACACATATTTTCCCATAAAGTTATGCAAAACAGTTTAATATAAATCATGACGAGAAAACATGACAGTTTATTTACCAGGAAATAATTTTATTTACAAAACTAGCTTATACCCGTCTTGCTTTACGTTTTTGATTCCGATTGTCAGGCTTGATCGGTAGGTAATTAAACAGGTTCTGGTCTAGCTTCCCATTGCTTAACAGACCTCTACAACTGACATAAGCACAGAAAAAGAAGAATGACACTTTTACAATTTTTGTTTTACCGACCTCATAATATTATACGAACCTACCGACATAATTTGCAAGTTTTCATAGAGAGCTCTGTGGTTTGAATCTTAGCTACATTCCCTACTTTGATAATTAATTGGGCATTCCACCCATAGAGGGTGATTTGTACCTGTCAAACTTCAAAATCAAACTGCAAATTTTTTCATTTAATCTTTATTTATTGAGAATAATAAGATTTGAATAACATTTATATGTATAACAAATCAATCTACAATTATTTTATTACATTTTCATACCGTAATACCAAGATTCCATTCAACGTTTACATGAGTAATTTTGTTTCCAACAGATGACTTACTGTCTTTTTGAGAAATTTGTATGAAGATCCTAAAAAAAATAGATTTTTTTAAATAGCTCTAAATATATTAAAGTTAATGCAGCAAATTGTATTTAAGAACCTTCTCCAGCATTACGTACGGCTCTGGGCATATTAATATCTGACGTAGCATTTGTATTTTGAGCGTGATGTTCACATATAAGGTAAAAGTATTGTCAAAGGCAAATAAAAAAACAAACATTTCTGAAATATTATGTAGATTACCCGAGTTTAGTTTCTGTCATCGCATTCGCCTCTGGGCTCACCCAAAATGAAAACAAATACACTTTCGATATTTCACATAAAGCAAAGCTTGTGTTGTGAATGTGGAAAGACTAGGCCCCATAACTTGAGCCCATAGGAAAGCGGTCTGGGCTACCAACTAACTCGTCTGTCTGTTGACATTTGTTTGACAAGTGTTTAAATAGAAGATTTTATCCGTTTTCAAATCGGAAATGCCCGTATTTAGAACTCGACACCCAATTACGTACGATTAAGCTACCAATGTCAGCAAACATAATAGACATTTTTTTCACAAAGCTTCTTTTGTGAAAATTTATCAGATGAAATGAATCTTTTATATAAAAATGGAGACCTGCATTGCGTTATCGTCGCAACACGCCTAAACGGCTGGACCGATTAGGCTAATCCTTTATTAATCGTGTTCGCTTTTATCAGAGGAAGGTTCTTATGAATGAAAAAAATAAGAAAGTTGCGTGAATAATTAGAAAAATAAAAAAAATAGTAGGTAAGCTTCTTAGTACTTTTAACAATATAAATTTTATTCCCTATTTGATAAATTCAAATTAAATTAAAGTTTGACTGGAACTATCAATTGTTTGATTGTTTGATAGTTGGTGCAATAGACAGAATGTGGATGGAAAATATATGGTTTGAAACAGATGCATCGATCTAAATTACATGGATTAAAAGGTAATAAGCTTATCAATATATAAATTCGAATTCTATATTTATAGTTAGGAACACAGGACAACGTCTGTCGGGAAAGTTAGTAATTAAATAAATATGAGATTAGCGCTTTTTGGAAAATATGATTAAAAAACATTCGAACTATTAAAAGGGCGTAATTGTCCCAAAGAATTTCTACCAGCAAACCTAAGTTCTCAATATTGTGCAAAATTTGAAGAATATTTTTTCCCCAATTTTTTGCGTAACTTAAAATACCTATTTCCTTTCAAAATTATAATAAGTATTTCAAAAGCCACAAATACACTTCATTCATATGAAGATGTTTTTTATTCAGCCATGAAAACATCTAACAAATTTAATTAAACAAATCAAATTAAAAAGAACAAAATAATAGGCGCTCAAGGAAACCTCTCATCTTCACGCAACCAATCCACGGATCCACATCTAAGGGGGGGCCGAAACTCCCCCCCCCCCTCACAAAAGGTTCCTCCCCCTCGTATCATGTCGTATTATTATTATAATGTCGAGGTACACTGCTTGAAAATCAAATTGATTTGATATCACTTCACGTATGTCTATTAAATTCCCCATAATAATAATTCCCATAATATATATTATAATGTTACCCCCACTATGTATATACGCAAAAAGTTGTATGAATAAACAGTGGTGGTTCATATATTTTTTAAATATACGAAAACAAATACTTAAACTGATTTAAAAACAAACTGTTTGCAAGGATTGTCCGAAAACTCAACTTGTGTTTACAAAGAAAAAAGAGGGTATTAAATGGAGAATTAAAAAACAATTTCCCGTAAAGGGAACACCAAAATTGTGTCTAACACTTTTGTTAGTGCCGATGCCTCTGGCGTTTGTCTCCACAGGCACATTTATGTGTATTTTTTGTACGCGCATAGTGCAGCTTATATCTACTAGTATTATACGAAAAATTTCAATCACTTGTAATTTTATAAAATATTCACGTTTTCCTCGTGACTTTGAAAAAATGCTTTTTGCTTCATTTTTAATAATAAAAACCTTAATTAATATTTTTCTAGTCAATATGACTGGAATCCGAAAGTAATCTCAATTTTTAAATATATTTATGTTTTTTTTTCACTCGGTACATCTATGTTGTGGAAAAATGTATAATAAGTGCGAATGCTAATAAATTATTTATCTCCAATAGTAGAAACAAGACTGATTAAGTAAGCGAACAAAATGTACATGCGTTTCGTCCCAAGTCCACTGTTTTAACGTGTGCGCGAACAAAATGTACGTGCGTTTCGTCCCAAGTACACTGTTTTAACGTGTGCGCACATTAAAGTACACAGCAGTGCACCTGTTGTAGTTTATAAATTCTCATTTGTTCGAATTATCGGTTAAACTTCTTAGTTGTGAAATCGGATTTTTCAATCAAAATAATATTTGGATAAGGTTCACCTGGTTGCGACGTCTCTGCCTACAATTTTAATCGACACTCGTCGACTCCTTCGCAACAGGCGCTCTTCAGATCGAGTCGAAGCCTCTTAACAAGGAGATGCGCGAGCGAGCGAGATGGCGGATGTCGTTTAGGAATTTCCAAACCATTTCCACGCGATTTGCAATCTTCCTCAACCGACAATAATACAACCAGCAACCCTCTACCTGGCTGAACCTCCTTCTCTAACCCCTTTGCCACCCCCACGAGGTTCTTTACGATTACTTTTACCCCTGCTCTGACACAATGGCTGAGATGTAAGACACGTTCTTACTCGTATTACTCAATTTAATCATTTCCAATTCTTTTTTTCGACGGGATGTTTTTACGATTTCATGATGTTCTTAGTAAATCATCATCACAAGCACGGACGAAAAATCTAAAAGCCGATATAAATGCTGTAGAAATGTGATCGTTGCACAGGGTATGCGGAAATGTACTCTTTGATAAGTTGAGGAATGATGATTATTTGAATGGAATGTGGAGCGACGACTCCTGTGAGGTGTGATATGGAAGATCTAACTTAGCAGCTGCCAAATATTGTAGTGGAGTATTTTATAGTTATATCACAAAATATCATGAAATTTTTATCTTGAAATGGACTTTCACCAAGCACCTTTTGCCCAAAACATCTAAAATCGTCAAAATTGTGATAAAAGGGGAGATGATGCTTGCGGAACGCTCTTGAACAAAGTGAAGGAAGGAACAAACTGACAGCGGGCCGCGGAATGTGCGTCGCTGGTTTAAAACTTTTCCATTATTGTCGTTAACGTAAAACGGAAGTGAATATATTGAGGTGATCCGGGTATATGGGTATATGGGTGCAATGTAGATTCACATGAGCCTATAATATTGGTGCCGGGCTTAAAAGTGGGCCAAGTCAGGAGTAAAAGGAATATGAGACAATGTATGCGGAACGTCATACCCTTGAATGAAGCGATTGCCTGTATAGCAAAGAATTTAAGTCCATACTCTCTGCCTAAGGCCTACCCTCCGGGAAACGAATTGAAAGATACTTATGTAACAACTAATGCCCAACAATTCATTACTGATGTTCGATTTTTAAACGGAACAAACCATGCACTACGGGCTTACGACCGTCTTCTACTGTTATTTCGAAGGCTGGCTTAGTGTGATCACTTTACGTTAACAACGTTCGCCATAAGGTGGTATTGTTTAAGTCTCCGAAACTCCTAATCATGAGAATTCTCAACATGTTCAACATGTTAAATCACAGATGTGGGAGATAAAATTGCAAGACTCAAATGGAGGTGGGCTGGTCATGTATCCCGCAGGGACGACGGAAGGTGGAGTAGAAGAGTGACGGACTGGAGACCAGAGACTGGCCGAAGGAGTGTGGGAAGACAGCCGATGAGGTGGAGCGACGACATCGTGCGTGCCGTTGGGACAGAGTGGATAGGGTTGGCCAGGGACAGAGAGGAGTGGCGTGAACGTGAGGAGGCCTATGTCCTGCAGTGGATAATTACTGGGCTATTATGAAAGTGAAGGAAGTTTGTCAGGAAGGAATAGTGAAAGACCCTACTCTCTGCCTACCTCCTTCAGGATACGGCGTGATGAGTAACAAAAAATAATTTTGCAAGAGATGTAAGACCCTGGTGTATGACATTTTATAAAAGTTTTCTAACCGGACTGTATCGTCCAGTCCAACTGTTTATAAAATAAAAAAATCACATGAAGCAAAAATCGCCTGCTTTTTCATAATCATGCAACGGTTTAAAACTAATAAAATCGAAAAATAAACTACAACTTAAGTTAAAGTAACGATTGAGTTATCCTCTCCTAGTTGTTTGTTTGCAAGCTCAACAGTCAAAGTTCCTCACACGAGATAGAACGCAATTATCTTAAGGATGAAGTAGCAAGTTTCTTTCATGACCAGATGGACAGAGGAAGTCTCCGGCTTCATTAATCATATTACTCCCTTTCTGTTCGCTAACAAGCAACTGTTTGTTTGCTGTCCTGTCAAACAATAATGATGATGCTAATACAAAATACCTATATGGAACTAGCTACTTTACCCGAAACAACTCCCGTTTTTCTGTCGAATCATAATTATAACGAGATAATCTTGGGTATGCAATGGGGATGCAAAAGGAAAGAGAGCTCCTAACCACTTCCAAGAGACGTAAGGCTGCATATCCCGTGGTGAATAATATTCCCTTTTCCAATCCAATTCAATCTAAACTCCCTTTACGCCCCTTTTATGGGCCTAAGAGCAAAAAGAGCTCTCCATTGCGCTCGATCTCGCGCAATGTTTAAGGCCTGCTCCCACGCCATAGCCAGATCCTTCAGCTCTGCTTCAAGGAGCGGAACACGGTATGAGAGGATCTTCCTCGTCTTCGAGACCCTGATGAGAGGAATAACAGTGCTCTCCTCGGCCAACTGTCATTTTCCTTTCAAGTTTATCCCCTTAATGTTGGAAGTGATGGGTTTATGCTGAATGCGTTGGCAAATAGCTTTCTTCATGATGCGGTGGAACCATTTTATAACAAAGATTCTCGTGAGGTATTTCGTTTCAAACGCTTTGACTTTTTGTGACTGGGCTTTGGTCAGGTGCCAGGAATCACGCCCATATAGGAGAATGCGCAACACACGTGCATCAAACAGTTTACATTTCATCTCGAAACTAAACGCAATAGCATACAACTTATAATTTGAAAAAAAATCGGCAAAATTGCTTTGGTTTCTTCTATTGGTGTGTTTTTATTCTTCTCTTTGGCCCTAGTCGGCCTTCCTATTATACACGTCAAATGCTAGTTTTCGATTTAAGTAGTAAGTATGAATAAACGTTTGTAAATTGAATGATAAGTAGTTTGTAGCCTGGCTCTTTTACGACGCTGGTTTTCGTATTTGAAGTCATGAGTTCGATCCCAGTAGCAGAATTTTTCAAGTAGATTTTTCGAGACACAATATTAAATTTGCTCCCTGTGAAAGAGTCAAAGAATGTATTTGTGTTCACTTTGAGTGAGCACAGATTCATTTTTAATACACAAATTTAAAAAAAATGTAGAGCACTCCGTAAAGAAAGGCAAACAGAACCTACCACTGTGCTAAATCTTGCATGATTTATGAACATTTTTATTCATAAAAAATATCAATCAATAGTCCCTTTTAAACCCCACTCAAGGGCATAGGGAGGCAACAAGAGCTCTCCATTGCGCTTGATCTTGCACAGTATTTGCGCAATGCATAAAAAATATACCTAAGGTAAAATGTATGAACCAACATATCTTGTGCGGCTTCAATTTTCTCTTCCCAAACCACATCCGTCCGTCCGTCAGCTCTGCTTTGAAGGAACGGAACATATTTTGAAAGAGTACCTACTCCATGTCTAGGACCCTGATAGGATTATAATATCTGTCTCGTTATTTTTGGGATAACAATTAATTTTCTTATGAATAAATGATATAGGCCACATATGTATGTACGAACCGGTTCACACATATGTAATGAACGGTCGAGTACTTTAGGCGAGTAGTAGGTAATTTAGTAACAAAACGTGTCTGAACACCGACAATTTTAACTTTGAAAAAATGAAACAATGTCTTTGAAATAACCACTACGCTGTGTTGAGGAATGTTTAGAAAACACTCCCACTGTACTCGAATTGATTTTTGGTTGAGTAGCGTGTAATTTACACACTAAAATCTCTACTCGATTAAGTGTAAACTAGGCTTATTATTGGAGTCAGTGTTTTAATGAGCACAGTATCCACCCAATAGTGCCCCATATGGGTTGCTTTTTGGAAACGTCATTTGAATTCGATCAAACCCACGCACTGAAGTTACACTTATTATGATAGATGACACGTCTCTCCCATTGTTTGGGTGTAATAATCTCCTAAAACACTTTGTACAGTTTGACAAGCAACAATAATAACAAGTTTTTGCGGTTATGTGGCCACCCACACATGGGAGAAAATGTTTTTCTCAATAGATTTCATACCGACACTTTGTCACTTGTGTTTCGAGATATTTTACCATTATCATTTCTACACCTTTAAAACAAAAGACAAGAAAATTATTTCTGAGATTTTTCGTTTGTGTCTAAAAATAAAAACACATAATGTTCTCCATTTTTTTTTTGAAAAAAATATTCCGTGGTATTTTTAGAATATGTCTTATACAAAAAACTAAGTGTGTTTGGTACCATAAACAACATTCAGATCAAAAGTTATGTCGTATTTTGGTTTATGGTTTACGATTTTGAAGGTATTTAATGGAGAGCAAAAGAGGAGTGATTAACTGAAAAAAATACCACCGTAAATCTTAATAAGAAATTTATAATCACTGTTAAAGAAGCAATCAAACATTTCTCGTGAAAATAATAAGGCGGAACTGTGTTTATTCGAACTGTCCTTTTCTATTTTCATCCTTTTATCATTAATACGAGATTGCAAATAAGAACATTTTTGAATTTTAGAACAAATAATAATAATTTGGATAACTTGTATAGCGCCGTTTTGTGAAAAAGTTCCACCTCAAGGGCACAACATACAAGAGACTTTTGAAAAAAGTTAGGAAATATATTTTGAAAATGGAATAAGTAACCGTTTAAAACACATAGACCGTTCGTTGCATACTAAAGTAATTGGTTACTTCAGAGACTTACTATTTTCACAGCAAATTTTAGGAGGAGATGCTGCTTCTAGTATGTAGTAGGTACATGGAATGGAATCTAAACCAACCTTGATTAAAAATTCCACATGTTTATAGTTTCCAGTAAACCATATTTCTCAATTCTTTAGAGGAATTTACGTCACGCAGACAAAAAATGTTTATATGTGTACTAGCTTTCCCGACAGACGTTGACTTTTTTGAGAATTTTTGATAGTTGTTCTGTTATCCGGAGCGGAGAAGAATCCAATAAACCAAGCATCATAAAAATCTGTTCAGCCGATCTCGAGTTATAAGTGTCCGCACTATTTTTACACCCAACTTTTTTTTATACTATAGATTGAGAAGGCGAGAGTTTTAACCAACGGTTTTGTTTTTTGCCCACAGGTAAACCTCGGCCCAGAGTGACGTGGTACTTGGAGAACAACATGATAGACGACTCCTACGAGCAGAGACCAGACGGGCTAACGGTCAACAACCTGAATTTCCCCTCGGTCGGTCGTCAGCACCTGTCAGCACGCCTCATTTGCCAGGCTTCCAACACCAACCTCACACCACCCACCACCAAAGTTTTAATCTTAGATATTAATTGTAAGTACATTTTTCTTTCTCTTCCCCTTAAATCCTTGTCATGCTAGGTTTCTCCAGCATCGGCGATCACTTGCGCAAATGTCTTCCTATATCTTGCGACATTCAAAATGATTTCTGCCTTAGCCAGGGAGCCATAGCTTTAGGTAGTGACGATCTCGAAGATGTCGACAGTTTCAAATACCTGGGAGTCTATTTGACGCCAAACGGCGGGATAGATAAGGAGCTCTCCATAAGAATTATTGCAATGGCGAGTTCGTCCTTTAACAACATGAGAGAACTACGGAAACCCACCAACTTTTCCACCAAGACTACGTGTCGCCCCTTTAATGCGTGCACTCTACCTGTGTTATTACATGGTTGTGAATCCTGGTATCTGACGAAGGCTCAACAGTAGTAGAGCCTTAGTATTAAGAATATATTTCTGCGACAGATTTTGGGGATTAGGTGGTACCACTATGTCTCAAATAAGACCGTACGCGCCAGAACAGCACAACAGCCAATCACTTCAGTAATCCAGAATCGCAGATTGAGCTGGCCATATTCTCCGCATGTCCCCCGAGAGTCTTAAATACGCAAGCGTTTTTTACAATCCGGATGCGATAAGGCGAGGTATGCCAAAATTAACTATCAGGCGGGCATTCACTGCGGTTCTACAAGACGCTGGACTAAGCTGTGCAACTGGCTTAACATAGAGAGGCTTGGAGGTACTTCGTGGCGTCCACATGCTCTTCGCTGGAAGCGAACGAGGACTAAGAAAGTAAAATATCTTGCAAAGTCAAAAAGTTCTTTCAGTCCTTTAACAGCCGTCCGATCATAGACATTTCTCAGCTATGAGACCTGTCTTCAGCTAGAATTGTTTATTGTTTATTGTATTCTTTCATCCTTAGGTCCATTCGGACACTTGGAATCGTCATTTGAACATCATTTATCCAATAAAAAAAACACAGACATAGAAAATATAGATGGAAAACAATAATTAATGTTTTATACACTGGCAGAGAACAGTCAACAGAACATGATAGAAGAGCAATGCTGGTCGCAGTGTAAAGAGCTCCGACCAGCATTTTGTCAGGTAGTCTATATACAAAAAAATGTCATAACTAGGAATAATGTAACTTTTATGATGAATTATCAATGTAATCGAACGCTGGGCAGGATGTATAAGTTTCTGGCCAGCGTTCACGTCAATCGTACATGGTAAAAGGAGTGCGAGACAACCGGAGGAGACACAATCCTGGCCGCTCAGTATGCCTAACCATAACTCGACCGGAAATAGTAATAAAGATAATAAACTTGATAGTCAGATTTAAAAGAGAATAAAAAAAATATAATAAAAACAATAATACAAAAACAATAACAACTGCAAATAATTGATAGTAATAATAAATGTCGAGAACAATCAATAATAATTTCAATAAACAAAATCAATCAAGAATCATGCATAAATAATTCACAATCCACAAAAACATACTATGTACGAAAATCATCAATAATAACAAATAAATAAGAACATGGTTGTCAGTTGCACAATAATATACTTCGATGTTAAACGGAATCTCTTGTTCCGGTTAACATTTCGTCAATAGTATAAAATTCTTTCTCCACAAGATACCTCTTCACCTCCCTTCGAAACACCCCAGGCTCCAGGTGCTTCAGACCGTCAGGCAATGCGTTGAATAATCTAACGCTCATGCATATGAAACTTTTAGACATTTTTGCCAATCTATGTTTTATAGGCCGAATGCGGCCTCCCGTACGAGTATCATATTCGTGAGCGTCCGAGTTGAGTGGGGTGTTTGCGAGATTTGATTGCGCATAACATAGACACTCATACATAAACATGCCAGGCAATGTCATTATACCCAGCGCCTTAAAGACGGCAGGTCTCCCTAGGTCTCATGTTAACCAAAGCTCTAATTGCTCTCTTTTGTAAAATAAATATTCTCGTTCAATCCACGCTCGCGCCCCAAAACAATACTCCGTAGCTCATAATGCTGTGGAAATATGCGAAATAAATTATTTTAGCTGCATCAAATCCGCAAGATTCTTTTATTTTCCTAATTGCAAAAATGGCTGAGTTAAGCCTGCCACATAATTCCCCTACATGCGCTGACCACTGCAATCGCCTATCGATTGTCACACCCAGAAACCTACATTGATCCACCACTTTTATCCCGGTTTCAGAGAGTGCAAGAGCAACTGGATCGGGCTCTGCAGTTTGTCTCAAAGAGAAATGAATAGCACTTGTTTTGGTCACATTTAACACTAAATTGTTGTCGCCGAACCACCCTTCCACATCATTTAATATTTTAAGAGTATTCCTAATTGTATCATCCTTATTATTTTTGTCTTTTACTAATAGGGAGGTGTCGTCGGCAAACATTACAATGTGGCTATTTTCAGTTATACAATTTGCCAAGTCATTAATATAAATAAGAAACAGTAGAGGCCCCAGAATAGATCCCTGTGGGACTCCACAGCCCACCCTAGCCATGTGTGATCTACTGTTATCGATTTCTACAATTTGTTGTCTATGTTCCAAATAAGATTTGAAAAAGTTACCCTCCGTGTTTCTGATTCCATAATACTCTAATTTTTTTAGTAATATTTCGTGATTGACGCAGTCAAAAGCTTTGGATAGGTCGCAAAAAATGCCGTACGTATCCCACTTCTGATCTAATGATTCCAATATGGTTTTGGAAAGAGAAGCTATACCATTTGAAGTATTTTTACCTTTCTGGAAACCGAATTGATGTGGGTGTAATATATTATTGCTCACAAGAAAGTGGGTGAACTGTTCAGCGACAACCTTTTCAAAAATTTTACTAAATACTGGCAATATTGAAATTGGTCTGTAATTACTTAGTTCATTTTTGTTTCCTTTTTTGAAAATTGGTATAACTCTAGCCATCTTCAGTTTATCCGGAAATTTTCCATGTTTCAGACACCTATTGAAGATATCTGCAAGATGTGTGGCCAAACCATCTATGATTTGCTTTAATAATCTGGCAGACATGTACCATAGATCATTTGATTTTTTTGTTTTTATTTCTTTACAAATTTTTTTAATTTCATTTGCAGATATTTCTCTAAATTTGAATTGTTGGATTTTTGTTCTGGGAAAAATTAACACATAAAAATCACTTTGGAAAATTTTTGAAAAAATTTTTTTCGGAAAATTTTATTTTCCTGTGTAACTATAACCAATAGACTATCACTCCCACGAGGGTTTTCATGCGGGTTATTGTCCTCTATCCGAGTATCCAAAAAACAGAATGTTCACTAATACAGGAAAAGCAGCGTTTTCCTTTTTTCACACGTTTGCACAAAATTTACTGTTTTTTAATAATAATTCCCAAACGCGTCAATTAATAAGAAAACAAATTATGTCACTAAAATTTGGAATCGAATGATATATGTAAACTCAGATTTCCGTCACTTTTACCTTGAAAAAATATTATTCTTTTACAGAGCACAAAATGTCAAACCGTCTATAAACAACACTTAAAAGAGCGAATGCCTTCTTTTCTCAGTGAAAACTGAAAAAAAAACTGGGTGAAACCCCAGAGAATGAGTTGAAGAAGCTTTTATATTTTATCTCTTATATAATAGTCCAGATGTTGTAGCTTGCGCTGTTTCATAAAAGGCGACAAATTCCTGTTTTGGATCTAACAAAATCTGTTTCAAAATCCATACCTCGTTTTTTTATTTTGCACAATTTTTTTTTTAAGCCGCTCTTTTTTTTTTTGTTTCAGTAAAACCTGTTTCTGTGACAATCCTCACCAAAGAAAAGCAAGTGTCAGCCGATAAGAGGTACGAAGTTGAATGCAGAACATCTGGGTCTAGACCAGAAGCCGTCGTTTCCTGGTGGAAAGGGAGCAGGCAGATCAAGAGATTGGCTAAAAATGTAAGTCTCATATTTTTATTTGTAAGTTGTTGTAAGATGAACATTTTTATTCCTTGTCGTCTCTATTATTCAATTGTTGTGAATATTCGAGTATATTTTCTCTAGAGGTTACTGAACTAAATTTCATATTATTCAAGGCTTTTTGGCATCATCTTTCCACTCTTTCCTAAGGGGTTCTTGAAGAAGTTTTCCACTCTCGGCTAAGAGTTGAAACAATCAATCAAGGTCGGTTACTGTTCGTCTATTATTTCTCGAGTTCTCTTCATTGGAGGATACCAATATTAAAATATAGGGACAACTATTTACTAAATTAAATGTGTAGACAAATACCTACCTTTTTTATTTAGTAGACTTTCACTCATTATCGAGTGATTTTGGAAGTACCTGCTTACTTAAACAAAATAAGTATCCACATGATAATAATAATACCCACACACAATATAACATCAGCCTATAATCTAAAAGTCTACAAAAAAAAAACAATTTGTCCCATTTCTTCCCTCATAAATACTTACATTTTCTTTAGAGACTTTACTAAAAATTCAATCAGGTTCTTGATACTAGCCAATCCTTGGAAATCTTGTTGTTCGAGGAGCTTTCCTGATTATCAAATAAAAACAACCTCAGATTCGTTTCTCGTCTGACTTGGAATTTTTCTAGTCGTTTATTTACATGATATTTCTTTCTGCGATTGACATTATAGACAGTTTTAAGGAGACCAGATTTTTGACCAAAAAAGTCCTTCAAAACCTAGTTAATCTCTGGATATTTTTTTCATTATCAGCTAATGCTGTTGTTTTATTTGCAGTATTCGGAAGCCAACAATCAAACTCTGAGTGTGCTGACCTTCACTCCAGCCATCGACGATGACAGTAAGTACTTGACCTGCAGAGCGGAGAACCCATCCATTCCGGACTCTGCCCTCGAAGACAAATGGCGACTGAATGTGCACTGTAAGTTTATTTTAATCATATTCCTTTAAGATTATCGACCATAGACGTTTTATCAGAAAATTGCAAAAAAGTTTTACTATAAATTTTAAAACTAATCGACCAAAAAGATTTCCGGAAAAAATCTACAATACAATAAAAAATTAATTTCTAAAATCAAGAAAAACTCTGTGATTTTGTCCTCTGTTTCAATGGTCTATATTCCTAGGAATGCGGTACTGCTATAAACATCAGTGATGTGTCACTGTAGAACATATACAATATTATCACCACAGTAACAAAAAAACGTTGTCTCGATTTTCAAAGATTGCCGTCTTCTCAGACGACGGACCGCTCACTAGGAACCCAGTGTATAAGTTCGCAGAATTGATGGATTTGTACACTCAAAAAGAGGGGGGTTTTGAAATACATATACTTCATACAAAAGAAAAGTCACAAATCTTAGATAGGAGGACCTCGACGTAGAAATTTGAAATAAAGAGACATCTGTTAAAATTATTTGATAACTATATACTCAAAACAAGGAATTACCACATAATTTTCCTCGAAACACTATGATTTAAATTCTTAAGAAAAGGGGTTTAAATGCCCTCCCCTTGTAAGTCCGCAACATCAGCATGAAGATTTGATTATCTCTACACAGCACACCTCCGTGTTGACTCTTGAACATCGCTAAACTGGTGACGATCGCTTTTTTTGCACGAGTGCCCTCGAGTGTTTCGAAATTAGCAAACCAACGACGGCTTAACCAAGTCCTTGACTTCCTAATTACTCCTATCCTCTTAACTCTGTACTCTGAAGAGGGTGTAGGGAATATCGTCATTTGATAGTAACATACTTGGTGCCGTAACCAGGACGTCTTTTTTTATTTTACACACAGACCGATTCGTGTTGTCTTTACCTTGGATTGAATTTTTTTGAAAGCATTCAACAGTGTTTCTTTTTCACTATATACAGTTTGATTTAATCTGTCAGAGATGATGATATTGGCTATTATTTGCATTTCCAGTTGGTCGCCTAGTGAAAAATCATTTAACCCTAGTTACAGTTTTTAATATTATTGAGATAACTTTTGATGAAACGGTGCAATTTTGTATATACGATATGTCCTGTGTGTGGTTTTTTATTGCAGTGAAGCTAGTGATCCCCTCATACCATGTTCCGCTCCTTCTGAGATATTTGGAAATGGTGTAGAGTCATACGTATTGCGCAGGGTCGAGCACAATGGAGAACTTTTGTTGCCCTTCTAAGAATTGTACTTTATGTTTCATATTTGCAAATTGCTTAGGACCGTATTAGTTCATGTGATTTGCGCAAAAAAATATTTCTCAATTGCTTAACCGTTAAATCGCCTTTTGCAGTGATTTAGTCAATTATTGGATGTATACTTTGATCATAATACGATTTTCTTTTTTTCCGTTGAGCATTCGGACCTATTCATAAAAGGACTGAATTTGGCTGGTTAAATTACGTCCTATCTATGAGCTTTTCGTCTCGATGCTCACTCGTGATTTTCATCCAGATTTCGAATGCCAGTAGGAACAATAGTCATAAACATAACTGTCCAAAAGAGACAGAACAGGCCGAGCACATCCTGGACATTGTGCGGATGGTTATTAACACAATATCACCAAACAGACCATCAACGGTCCTAACATCCATTTTACGATTTGCGTCGTTTCTTTTTTGTTGTTGTTGTTTGTTTGTTTTATTAAAAACAAGGCTTTTGTGTGTAATAATATATGTGATATTACCACAGATAACCCTCTTTTTACACGGGTCATCTCAAAATCGAGATAATTGGATATTATTGCTATCAATCCACTCTACTCTCAAATATTTTGGAAACAGGAAATCTGTTTCTTTCTGAATCTTCTGCAGCCGTCTATTTTCTTCTTCGTAAAGATTTGCAATAAAAATATTTTATACCACCCAATGTTTTCCCCTTTTAATAATAACCCATACTATTTTGCACACTACAGATTGTGTATACGGTTTGTTATAAGTGAGTACTATAACATTATTACTCTCTATTTCTTCTTCTTCCTTTAGATCCCAGGGGTTTAATCTTGCCACAGCCTCTTCTTCCTGTGGTGTCGACTGCCAGCTATCTCACCACCTCTTCGGGGGTGTGTGAATATTGGGTTTCCTTGAAACTCTGTTACTCTTTATTCTATTGAAATATTGTTTCTATTTATATAGCTTGAACTTTCTCCAAAACCCTTAAGTATAATGTAGAAAATTAATTTACATCGCTGTTCTTATGACTTTATTAAACGAATTGGTTGACCACATGACGAATTGGTTGATCGAAGTGGTTTGTAGACAGTCGGTGACTTTCGTACGTACAGCGTATTCAAGGTCATGGGTTCGAGTCCCGGTGCCGACCATCTTCCTGTTTCTCGACACAATCTTTAAGTAGCTTACTGTGAAGAACCAAAGAGTGCATTTGTGTTCACTTTGAGTGAGCACAGATTCATTTAAAAGAAATAGAATACCTTCAATGCAGCCAATCTATTCTATTAAAAGAACTACAAAAACAAATCGGCAAACACTTTCGTCTCCAGATAGGGAAATTTAGCAAAGGGCTAAATTTCTACCCCTTTACCCTTAGGATGAAAACACATAGAATGCCGATTCCGACCGGGCGTCGCCGATCGGCGCAAAAATGTTTCCATGCATTTGAACGACCATACGCACAGCGAAAGTAGGAACCGTCTTTCCGGTATGCCCATTTCAATGGATTGAAACCATAGACAACATTCTTTGCGCCGATCGGTGCCGATCGGAATCGGCGTTCTATGAGTTTTCACACTTACAGACTGACTCAGCAGTGGCCTAGTATCTTAAGGTCACTCATATATTAGGCCTACTATTAGTGCCATCATCTTTTCTCAAAGCAATGACGTACATTTTTATTATGTTTTTACACGGTTTTCTGTATACGATATTTTCTTGGGTCTGATCCTCCGTGAATTGAGAGGGTTAACTGCCTACACAAAACGAAAGGTGTGAGTTGTTTTAACAAAAGCGTAACATTTGTTTTACCTGTAAATTTATCACGATGGCATTTCATACATTCAAATGTGCGATCATAAAAGATATTGATTATCTCTGTATATAATATGCGAAATAATTTCATTTTGTTATTGTATTCCTTTACAATGTTTTTTATTCACCCTGGCCGAAATGGCGAAGACAGCCATAAAACATTGTTAAACACGTAGAGAACGTAACTTTTTTACATAGACAATATTTTCATATCGACGTTTTATTTCAATATTGAATCTGTATCTTGTGCACCAACAAAGCCAATAGGCAATAAAGATGAGATATTAATAAAAATGGATATAGTCATATCCTGGCGCTAAATACATGACAGCAGTCGCAGTCTTTAAATTTGGTTGCTCTCTTGTTCTCAATAAATTCCAACTTTTATCTCTATTTTTCATTAATTATTAAATATCTACTTGTTTTATACATGGGATTTTTCGACATTTTGAACATGTTGAGAGTTCTCATGATTATAGGAGACTTCGAAGACTTAAATATTACCACCTAATGGTGAACGTTGTTAACGTAAAGTGATCACACTAAGCCAGCCTTCGAAATAACAGTATAAGACGGTTGTAAGCCCGTAGTGTTTTGTTCCATTTAAAAATCGAACATAAGTAATGAATTGTTAGAGTCATCAGTTGTTACATATTCGTTAAGAATCTGTATCTGCCCAAAACCTAAGCAAATATAGACATCTTTCGCTAATTCGTCGTGTTTACTTTTGTCACGGAATGTTTCTCATGAAGAAAAGAGATTCTTATGAGAAGAAAACTTAAAGTAGGTAACATTCTAAATTCTTTTTTACGATAAAAATTTAATAAATTAAATAAAAATTCTAATTTTGTAATTATTTAACTCGCGTTTGTTATTTCAAAATGTTAGTTGCTCGATAGTTGGTGCAATTGACAGAATGCGGGTGCAGAATATTAATAAGTAATAATTTATATTTATAAAAATTGAAATTTAATAAGTATTAATAGTTAGCTAGGAAAGCTAGTTAAATATACAAATTCTTCAAAAGATGGTCAATTTTCTGATGTAAGTATCAATGAAAAATGTGAAAACGAAAAAAAATGTGGGAAATTATTGGAGGGAATGGTCGAGGGTACGATTGGTTGAGAACGTTCGCGTAAGAATATTTGCAACAGATATGTCTGGACATAGTGCAGTTCATACATCGATCTGAAGAAAACAGCGGAGAACCAAGAGGAGTAGAGAAGACGTTCACGCTCACTGCAAATCAATCCACAGGATTGAAACCATAGAAGAAGAAAAATCAAAATAATCTTAAACATACTGTCATACTTAAGTATAGTACATATATGGCCTATATGCCTAAGATATAGAATAAGAAGTGAAGAAATTAGGAATAGAACCAGAGTGGTAGACATCATGGATCGTATAGCAAGACTGAAGTAGCAATGGGCAGGACATGTTGCAAGACAAGATCCCACAAGATGGACTCCAACGATTTTGAGATGGAGACCCTGGTAGAATAAGAGAGGCGTCGGAAGACCTTAAAAAAAAGATGGTCCGACGACATAGCTCTGTGGAGGGGAAAAACTGGCTGCAAACAGCAGCAAATATGAAAGAATGGAAGAACATGGAAGAGGCCTGAGCAGTGGATAACTGAAGGCTAAAGAAGAAGATAATAATATGTGGAACAGATTAACAAAAAAAACAGTATGCAAAATCAAAAATATACAAAACTAATGACGAAAATAAAACATTGCTACGAGTATGAAACAGAAGTATGTCGCCCATTACTACTAATGAAATGTGAGAACAAAAATGACAATAAAATAAAAACATTAGAGTGTTGATAATTTATAGCATTCTTCTGTCTCTCTTCCACCATCCGATTGCTTTTGTCCTGCGTAATGTTTTTTCGAGTAATTAACCACGGCGCTGGTTATCTGCGCTCATATTTCTGCGCTTATCTTCGGTAATAACTGTCTTCAAATTACAAACAAACTTCATTACAGAAATATTCCTTTTATTTCTGACTCTCTACTAAAAATATCTAAATTCGTAAGGACCTTCTCAGCCATAATAATGCGAAGAATTCATATAGATAGAAACCCTGGTTGCATTCCTAACCTTTTTTTACCATCTTCAGCTAAATAGCTTAAACTTTTATGATAATTCAGTCCGCGTTGACAAATTCAAATTGGGTTTCGACTACAAACGAAGATTTCGTCAATGTATAGTGCGAAAAAATTAACTGTCCACTGGAACATTTAAACAACTATTTAAACCAAACAAAGACACTTCCATAAAAATAGACAGACAATAAAAGTAGACAGCTAATTTTCTTCCTACTCCACTTTGTCGAAGAATTCGTTTGTAGTCGATCATAATATGCAATTTGTCTAGGCTTACTGAACCCTGTGACAATTCGTTATTTTAATATAATATTTAGACATCTTTACGTCAATCTTCTAAAATTTACTACTCAATATTATTTTCATTTGAATGTTTAAAATGGTTTCAATTACATTTATTTCAAATAAATCTTGATGAATCTTTTTAATCGACCGACCTCGGTAGCCTAGTTGTACTAGCGTGGACTTCAGATCCGAGGTCCCGGGTTCGATTCCCGGTCGGTTCAGAGTTTTTCACTTGAAATTTCTACCCGGAGTTGGCCTGTCTCAGATTGGACGGGACCGGTTGACTGGAAAAAATTGCCTCAGGCAATAAGTTCCGCCGCCTATACTGACACCTTTGTATAGAAAAGTGTGTTATTATCGTTATTATTATTATTAAAACGTTTTCATTCCTCAAGGCCCTGTCCTAGCTGGTCGCATGATCGTGCGATTGCGATGATCGCATGAACGCATAAACAAATTTGTGATCGCACGATGAAAAATTGTGTGTCCTAACTGCCATCGCATGATCGCGCGTCCACTTTCTTTGGCAACAAATTAATATGAATGTTAGTAAGTAAGAACTTTTGGCAAGTAGGTGTCGTATTAATTATCGATAAAGCGACGCGCGACCATTTCAAACAAGGCACCGATCGGACGATCGAATTTTCGTCTGCCCAGTTAGAACACGTTCATACAATGTTTTATGTTTGCACAGGGCGTACGAATCCATGCGATCATCGCAATCGTACGATCATGCGACCAGCTAGAACAGGGCCTAATACTTCGGTTCCATACAATATTCACAGGAGTAATTACATTTTCAATATACCGCTATCTGTGTCTACTGGGATGTTACTATGAAGATTCTACAATTTTTTTTTTTTTAAACAGCTCTATAAATAATATTAATTCAAATGCAGTAAACTGTGTTTACAATTAATACTCTGAGAGATTTTGCACGGCTCTGGGAAGAAAAAATTCAACGTTAGATTTGTATTTTAGGCCTGATGCTATGACATAGAAAAATACATAACAGAATTATTATTATGTAGATATTTGGGATCTTAGAAATGGCTTTCCTACTCCCTTTCATATGGAAATTTCTATTTTTATTATTTCAGATGCACAGAACTAGGTGTTCGTGTATATTATCCATATTTCAATATCTAGGCTTTCCCAAAATGAGCACAGTATACGTTCAACATCTATTATAGAAAGCAAAACTTGTGTCGCTTTTATAGGGAAGAAGAAAGATCTTGAATCAAATTTTGAATATTTGAGGTTATCTCCAACTCCCTCAGCTCTGTCTCGAAGGAACGGAACACGGTATGAGAGAGTCTTCCACATCTTCGAAACTTTGATGGGAGGAAAAACAGCGCTCTCCTCGGCCAACTGTCATTCGGCATCCTCAATACATGTCCCATCTCTGTCAATCTCCTCTCCGTAATGATGGAAGTGATGGGCCTGCGCTGGATGCGTCGATATAGCGTCGTTCGTGATGCGGTCGTACCATCTCATACCCAAAATTCTCCTGAGGCACTTCGTTTCGAATGCAGATACTTTTTGTGGCTGGGCTTTAGTCAGGTGCCAGGACTCGCAGCCGTCATGGTGTGGGAGGAGGTCGTAAGCATTGAGCAAGATCGAGCGCAGTGGAGAGCTCTTGTTGCCTCCCTATGCTCCTGAGTGGAGTTCAATGGGAGTTTTGTTTTGATTTGATTTGATTTGAGGTTATCTCATCGATAAGCTTGGTTTATTTCCTACACACGTTGGATAACGTGTCGTTGTTAGTAGAAAAACGTGAAAAAAAGACAAAACAATTAAAAACAAAAGCCTCACACGATAAAAAGAAGGAAGTGGAGAGAGAAAGAGAGTTTGGTCGAAAAGAGAGGGTCGATGATAGAAACAACAATTCATGCTAGAATGTCGTTTCCTTCGGTAATTACATCAGCAAACCTCATTAGGGTATTTTAATTCGATGACTCGCTCCCCTCCTCCTTCTCTCCCCCCTCCTGGGACGGCCCAGGTTGGCGGGTGGATGGGGGGTGTATTTAAATTGGGGACGATCTAATTCGTGCGGGCTGGCAGACCTCACACCACGGGGCCCTAACAGATTAAATAAATGTGTAGAAAAGAGGTTCTGCTTGATACCTGTCACCCTGTATGGTATACCACTCGTCACACGACTTTGTTCAGCTGTACTAAGACAGTGTCTGCTAAGACCGTGTCTGCTAAGACTGTGACTTTCTGCTATTTTACATATTTACTTTGTTTAAATAAAAAAAATGCTGTTTTAGTTCTGCAATGCTATTACATATCTATTACACGCATGACATCAATTAATTCTGAAGATAATGTTTTACTATTTAATATTTTAATGACACAAACACAACACATGGAAACTATGGATAGTAACAATTGGATAAGTGATTATATATTGGATAGTTAGATAGGTTTACATTGGATAGTATTACGCATTTGTATAATACAACTAATTTTGAAAAAAAAAAATTCTTGATATAATCATAATTTTCCTTATTTCTTCAAGGCAATTCTTTGAAATATTTTTGTGTATATTATTTATATGTTTGATGATTTTTGAGAAATTTGCACAGTTTAAAAAATTTCCTCTTATTTAGTCCAGAAAGTGTCCTATTAAGGAATAAACTAAGACTAGATTATTAATAATTTGCCTTTCTACTAAAGCCTAAGATGTTAGAAAGGAAACTTCTTTGCTGGAGGACGACTCCTGAACACAACCACCCAAAGTGAACCCAAAATAAATACACTTTTTGACTCTTTCACAGTAAACTACTTACAGTTTGTGTCGTGAAGGAGGAAGTTGGTCGGCACCTGGGATCGAACCCACGACCTCCGCACGAAACAGTGCGAAAGCCGGCGTCGTAACCGCTAGTCTACCAAACACAATCAATTGAATCCTGAGTATTAAGGAATGCCATTGCAAAATTCTCATACTTAAAATAAGAACAAAGTTAACAACCAGTCATCACTTACATAATTTTTGATCGATCTCGAAGCCTTGTGGCCAGTATTGGCCTGTCTCAGATTAGACGGGACCAGTGGGGCTAGTACGAGTTTCATCGAAAGCTTATTGCACGCTAATAAGCGCCTATAAGCGTGCAAATAGTGTTCTAAAACCAAACGATCGAATCGTTCGATCATTTTTGTATGGAAAATTTTCGAAACTCTTTCGATGATCGTTTCGATATTCGATCATCGAAAACTTATACTAGGGCTACATTTGGGTTAAAAAAGACTCGCAAATAATAATTTCTTCCGGTTATACGAACGTTTTTGTGTAGAAAAAAATATATTGATTTTTAAAATATATTGAGTTTATTTTTTAGATATACCTATATATTTGAAATATATAGGTATATCTAAAAAATAAACCTAACTCAATGAAAGAAAAAGACATTTTGGGCTCATTCGCTAGTTTATTTTTTTTTGTTTAGTTAAAGTGAACACAAATACACTCTTTCACTCTTTATGAAAGAGAAACATGGTCGGCACCTGGGATCGAACCCACGACCTCCAGTACAACAGTACGAAAGCCGGCGTCTTACCCGCTAGGCGTCCAACTATTTCATTTAAATAAGAACGTTTTTAATCCTGCAATGACATTATTATTGCAATGATGAACCAAAATATGATTTATAAAAAAATAAGATGCATTCATAAATTCGTCCATTAAAACCCCACTTGGAGCAATTAATATGCAGGCAAAAAATCCAATGCACTCGATGTTGCCCCCCTTTTTTGACCCGTACACCGTGTCCCGTAATAATAAATAAATAAAGCTTTATTGTGTATCAAAAATCAACTCATACAAAACATTCAAAGATTCAAAGGGCGGACTTATCCCGTAAGGGGTAGACAGAGAGAATGGACTTTCTATTCAAGCAAATTTCTTTCACTTTTTCAACCGACATACTATTTCTCACACAACCTCTCATATGAAGATGGAAGGTTTACTCCTTTACGCTGTGATTAATTCGGCAGAAACTGTGCTACTGCACTTGCATATGGGACGAGGCTGTGCCCATCACCAGAATATGCGAATGGATTCGTCAAAAAGATAGTGTGTTTCGACATTGTGCGCATATTTGTGTCTCATCAGGACCATCTCTCAAAATGGCCTACACATCGTGGAATCCGATGAAAGCGGGGAGTGCCGCATAACATGAATGGAAGTGAAAACCCTTAGATATTGTTTCCTGTGAAAAGCTGATTATCCCTTTTTGTCTTTCGAGGTGCATGTTGTTCGCATGCATTTCGTGACAAATCTTGGGTTTTCACTTCCATTCAACCTCTCATATTTCTGTTACTTCTAATCTGACCTTCCTTGACAACGGAATCGATGTTTTCGATTCACGCCATTCTCGGTCGTCTTATAAATTCTGTTTTTGTCTGTTTCTTTCCACATTCCGAAACCACCTCAACTTACATAAAATATACCTAGTCCTTTTGAAAATAAGATATTTAACAAAGTCACATGTCTACATCTCTACTAAGGTAATAGCTCTATAAGGCAGGTACCGTTTTGGGACGTAATTACATACACACACGTTCGTATTAAGCTCTCACAGAACTCACTTAAAA
This sequence comes from Mystacides longicornis, assembly GCA_963576905.1. Classification (NCBI taxonomy): domain Eukaryota; kingdom Metazoa; phylum Arthropoda; class Insecta; order Trichoptera; family Leptoceridae; genus Mystacides; species Mystacides longicornis. The sequence continues at coordinate 1,704,405 of OY756439.1, read as the reverse complement.
TTACATCATATTATTGTTTTATACTTTATGCCATTATTATTATTTTATACTTGTTCTTTCAAATTATTGTAATTTTTTTAATACCTTTGGCCTTTGTCCAGAAATTTTGTCGTATTTTTAGATCTCACCGACCTTTTTATTATTTTGTTTTTTATGTAAACCATATATTTTGGAATGTCTTCAAAAGAGACACAATTTTACTAATGTTATTTTCAAACAAGAATTCAATTAGAAACACTATAGGCTATCGACAATTTCTTATGTTACTTTGAAGGCAGCAATAAAGTGATCACTTTAACGTTAAAAACGTTTGCTAATCGTAAGTTTTTAACCCCCTAAAAGGCTTTTAAATGCAGAAAACTTATGTGCATAACACAATCCTCTTACCATCAGTGATGTGTATTTGAAACGTGGAAATGGACGAAAAAAGAAGAATGTATGTAGGTAGTACAAATGCAGTAGAGATGAGAGCTCTACGAAGAATATGTGGAAAGACTCTGTGGGATATGGAAAGGAATGAGAATATTAGAAAGGAATGTGGTGTGGAAGTTAGTGTTGTGACAAAGATGAAATTCGTTGAGATGGTTTGGATATGTGTAAATATTTTATACAAACAGAATGACAAAGTAAAAATACATAAGGCTGAAAGGAAATGGGTAAGAAAGCGTGCACGATCGAGAATTATGTGGATTGAACATATCGGGACATTTCTCATAACATTTTATGTCGGTGGAAGAAGCGAAATAAGTGCGCTTGTATAGAAAAAAGTGGAGGTCCGCTCTCTCTGCCTACCCCTTATGCAGTGGGTTCCTAGGGAACGGTCCGTCATCTGACAAGACGGCGTCTTTCAAAATTATATGACAATGTTTTTTGTTACTACGGAATCAAAATTCGCAATGTTCTTATCTGACATATTCACCGCAGTTTATAGTAGCGGCGTATCCGTAGGAACCCAGACCATTACGGGACACGGCGTGATGAGTAAAAAAAAAGTTTATTCCTTGGAATCTTCGAATTTTAATAACAAAGTTCTATAATTTTCCTAATTCGCGTTCATACCCAACGTGGAGCATGTAGATGCTACAAAATTTCACCAAGACCCCCTTTCACGGTCACCTTAATCCTAGTTTAAGACGGCAGTCTGCAAACAATCCCAGCTTGATAGTTAAGTTGGACTTGACTCGTCTTCTTGTCCTAGATTAAACAATTTTGAGGGAAAGGTGGTACGATTTTTTTATCTCAAATTTAACCCTATGTAATAGAAGAGCATAACAGCCAATCATTTCTGTTATCCATGCAGAACTACGGGTTGAGCTGACTTGACCATATTCTTCGCATATCCCTCGGAAGTCCTGATTTTCAAACCTTCTCTAAAATTCGAACGGGACAACACTTTTACAGACACAATTAAAACGTTGTGCACCAACAAAGCCAATAGGCAATAAAGATGAGACATTAACAAAAATGGATATATTCACATCCTGGCGCCAAATACATGACAGCAGTCACAGTCTTTAAATTTGGTTGCTCTTTTGTTCTCAATAATTTCCAACTTATCTCGTTAATTATTAAATATCTACTTCTTGTACACATGGGATTTTTCAACATGTTGACCATGTCGAGAATTCTAATGATTAAGAGTTTCGGAAACATTACCACCTAATGGCGAACGTTGTTATCGTAAAGTGATCACGTTAAGCCAGCATTCGAAATGACAATAGAAGACGGTCGTAAGCCCTTAGTGGTTTGTTCCATTAAAAAATCGAACATCAGTAATCAATTGTTTGAGTCATTAGTTGTCACAAATTCTTTTGTTGATTGCAGTTCTGTATCTACAGTGATTTTTGTCTTACAATGTGTTGCAATTTATTTGTTGCAGATATGCCAGTGGTGACTCTAAAGCTGGGCTCTTCACTGAACCCTGATGACATCAAAGAGGGAGACGATGTCTACTTTGAATGCAACGTCCGAGCCAACCCCAAGGCCTACAGACTCTCCTGGTTCCATAATGTAAGTACACTTACGTTATATTCTCATCACCCAAATGTAAGCATTTGTAGAAGAAATCCACTTTCTTGAATATTGTTAATCGTCGTTTAAATTAGGGTGAACGCAAAATAATTAGAAGTAAGTAAGTGAAAGCTTTGACGAAACTGAAGACTCCTATAGCCATCGATGTGAAATGTGGACAAAGATAAAAATGGAAAATTTTGTATAAATACAGTAGATATAGGAACTAAAACTCTTGTGTAAAATAAGAACGTAGCTATCTCTCGAATCCAAACAGTTGATGCACAATGCAATCCTGATACCATCCATGATGTATGGGAGTGAAACTTGGATATGGACGAAAAATCTGGAAGTTGGAATAAATGCTGTAGATATGAGATCACTGCGTAGGATATGCGGAAAGAGACTGATTGATAAGGTGAGGAATGAGAATATTAGAAAGGAATGTGGAGTGGATGTTATCATGATTAATATTGATCTGAAAAAAAGGGTGCACGCAGACGAGGCTGACCTCTAATGACATGGTTCGACCATATCGGTGCCGTCTTACAGGAGGGCCAAGTCAGAGGTAAAAGGAATACAAGAGCATGTATGCAGAATATTATGCGTTTGAAAGAAGTGAAAGAGGTTTATTTGGATAGTAAAGAATGGAAGTCCGTACTCTCTGCCTACCCCCTTCGAAAAACGGAGGTGATAAGTAAAAAAAAAGAGTAGATTTAAGAGCTCTACGAAGAAAGGAATGGAGGATTCCTATAGTATAACAACAAGAAAGGTCTAAGAATATAACATTTAAATATTTTTTTTATTCGAGTAGAATGTCAAGCCTTTGGCAAAAAAAAAACACAGTTCTTGCTATGAATTCCTGGCTAATTTTTGTCCATTCTAGAGTATACCAAATATTCATAATCTCAAATGTAGAAGAAATTGATCTTCTTAAGAAAAAAAAATAAGACTGTTTAAACAAGCACTGTGATTGGTCAACTAAACACGGGTGGCGATTGGTTGAAATGTTATGATGACATAATAACATTATTCTCTTTGTAGCAAAAGTGTACGTATCTACAAAGTCCGCGTGTAGAGAAGTTGGCCCGTAATAACTCGAGTGTTAAGTCAGTGTGAATGGCAAATGAAGATAGTTGTGTTTATAACAACATACCTGGTGGGGCCCCGGCGCTTTGAAGACATTTGCAGGTATTACAAGAGGATAAACCGTAAAGGAAATCCAGGGGTTTGTCGGGATGAAGGCTTTACGGCCCACCCTTCACGGACAACCCTTAGCACGCAGCCTTAACACCAGCCAACAGTAAGCTATCACTTTACTTTGATTATTTATTTAACGGAACGTGAATGTTTGAGTGATAATGCGCTCGTGGATGGCTTAATAGAATTTAATGAAGGTCGGATGACTCCGCTCCTCAAAGTTCTCTCTTGATCCAGTCGGCTTAAGACTACTGAACTTTTCAAACTTGTCTGAAGGTCAAACTACTAACGTAAACATACAGTCCAAATCAAAATGGACTCGTCGTATAGATTAATTTACTAGGAAAATTGGGAGACAGTTTTATCTGTATAAGAGATTGAGAGAAACTATCGGAATGGTCTACTTTAACACAGTCTGCTTTCTCTTACGGAATACTTGCATGGGGGCCCTCCCCTCTCTTGCATGGGGGTCTCTGAAGTTTATTTATAGGAAAACTCGAATATTCAATAAAAACAATTGTTTGAGATAAGCTGTTTCTTAGATCTCAACAAAACATCCAGTCCTGAAAAATGGTCACAAGAATCTAGACACCAACAAAGCCAATCTTATATATAAAAATGGAGAGCTATTTCCCGATGTCATCGCATCACGCCTAAACGGCTGGACCGATTTCGCTAATTCATTTTTTTTTTCGTGTAGCCTTTTATAAGGAGAATGTCCTTTTAGAAGAAAAAAAATAAGATAAATGTATGGAAAATTAGAAAATTAAAGAAAACTCTACGTAGACAACCTTATTATTACTTTTTACCTTATAATTTTTATTCCAATTTTGATTTTTGACAGAAATTGTCAATTAATGCGATTGACAGAATGCGGATGGAATATGGTTTGAAACAGACACATCGGTCGGAATTACATTGGTCAAATAATTAACTCGAATTCAATATTCATAGTTAGGAACACAGGACAACGTCTGTCGGGAAAGCTAGTAGGCAATAAAGATGAGTCATTAACAAAAATTGATATATTCATAATATCCTGGCGCCAAATACATGACAGCAGTCGCAGTCTTTAAATTTGGTTGCGCTCATGTTCTCAATTATTTCCAACTTTCATCAATAAAGTTTAGTTTTTCGACCGTAAACTCTTGGTGGAACATACTTTAAATTATTATAAATAAAAAGATTTTTAGTTTTTTTCCACTTATATTTTTTATAAATCGGTTTTCGGAAGCAAGCTTCCTTCTTCGGGCTTAGATGGTAACTCACAGAAAACCACAGAAGAGTGATATTTATTTATTATAATGAATTAAAACAAACACAGTTGCACTTTCACGATATTTTATTGAGGTTCGAGCGCTTTCGTCTATCTCATGTAGACATTATAAAGAGACTAAAGATACATAAAATTTTAAAAAATAAATTGAAGACATGGTACAATATTGGTAGGAGAAGATAATACTACTACCAGATGACAAAATTATTATTATTGCGTTAACATGCAGTTGGGCAAGATATTATGATAAAATGTGTTCGAGGGTGACAAAAGGATGGGTGTGCGGGGGTTGGGAATTTATATAGAAACATATGTAGGTATTATTTTAAAGTAAAATGACTAACTAATTGATTTGAAATAGTGGAGATGGTGCTGGGATTTGTATGTTCACAATATGTTCGCGGTTTTTATGAATTTCTAATGTTTCTAATGCTATTCTTCGGTTTCTCTGTCTTTCTGAGTGTAAGACCTTCACATTTTCCATGACGAATTTGTGGTCATGTTCTATGCAGTGGTCTGCCATCTCAGAGTAGTCAGTGAGACCACGGATCTTACTAGCTCCGTATTATCATCTGGTAGTAGTATTATCTTCTCCTACCAATATTGTACCACGTCTTCAATTTATTTTTTAAAATTTTATGTATCCTTAGTCTCTTGATAATGTCTACATGAGATAGACGAAAGCGCTCGAGCCTCAATAAAATATCGTGAAAGTGCAACTGTGTTTGTTTTAATTCATTATAATGAACTTTCACTACGTAAATACACAAACCTTACAACAACAACAAAAAATATTTATTAATATATCTTGAAAATTCTCACGAGGAGTTTCAGGGATTTGAAACCACTTTAAAGTCTCTAATGGCGTTCATTGTAAACGTAAAGTAATCGCACTGAGTAGATGACGGTCTTAATCCCGTATTGGTTTGTTCATATTAGCCCGTGATTATCCACTGCAGGACATAGGCCTCCTCACGCTCACCCCACTCCTCTCTGTCCCTGGTCATCCCCATCCACTCTGTCCCAACGGCACGCACAATGTCGTCGCTCCACCTCATCGGCTGTCTTCCCACACACCTTCGGCCAGTCTCTGGTCTCCAGTCCGTCACTCTTCTACTCCACCTTCCGTCATCCCTACGGGATACATGACCAGCCCACCTGCATTTGAGTTTGGCAATTTTATCTCCCACATCAGCTGTGACTCGAGTGCGCCTTCGGATTTCAGTATTCCTGATGCGATCACGTATTGAGATACCCAACATTGATCTTTCCATAGCGCGCTGTGCGACTCTCATCTTATGCATGGTATTCTTTGTAAGAGTCCATGTTTCGCATCCATACGTCAATGTGGGGAGAACGCATTTCTCAAAGACTTTGGTTTTCATGTTTTGAGGCATCACTGATTTCAACACATTGCTTAGCCAGCCGAAAGCCACCCAGCCTAACTGTATGCGTCTTACATATCTATATCTATCTTGTCTTTTCTTGTCGACACAAGAATTTGATATAATGTATTTCAAAGCCTTTAAAATATACTATAAACATTGTATAGTAAGTTTAAGCTAGACGAAATAAGCTCGTACGCTCTGAAGCAGAAAATGAGAAGTACGTAGGTACCTAACCTACGAAAACACTAGAAGACCACTACACATTTGTCTGGCCGGTCCCTCTGAGACTACCATACGACATGTAGCCACGTCTCTTTGTCACAATCCACATATTATCTTATGTATGTAAAACAGAGAGAGATATATGTATATCTCGCGCGTATGTCCTTTTTCTGTTTAGTGCTGAATAATACAAACTATCTGTCTCCCTCTCGGTGATTTATCTAATGAAATGTGAAATGGTTCGTATTTTAAATTTGTTTAAAAAAAAAAGAACGAAATGTTTCCTTTTTTGAATTTCCACTCTTCTTCCGTTTTAATTTATCTTGTTTGTTTTTTTTGGATGCCTTTTGAAATAGAAAACTACCAATGCAATTGAAATTTGAAAAAAATATATAAATTAACCCCATATTAGATTTTCATGAACGTAATAACATAGATGGTCCAATTTCTTATAGGTATTGTAATAGGTATACAAGCATTAAAAACTGTCAAACGACAGTTGGAAACTGCAGTCGACTTGACAGTTCTTCTAGTTGCAACAGTTTTATGTAGAATCCTCCGATCAATTACCTTCTTTCACACATTTCTGCGATATAACATTTCTCCATGAGTAGGTGCTTTTTGTTATTAATTTCCGTAGCAACTATCGTTTTACCGATGAAAATTATTAGCATGAAAGAAGAGAGAAAGAGAAGAGAAGAGAGAAAGAAAGAAGAAGCTTTTTACCGATATTGTATTGGTTTTTTCGTTAGTATGAAAATGAAATGAGTAAGTTTAGAGTGTTGAAACGAAAATACCGTACGAGCTTAACGAAATTATATTTTGAAAATTCAATGTGATTATTTTCTTGAAAGTTTTTATTTAATTTTGAATTATATGTACCTATTTTGACAATCAACAATCTTTTCAGACCCTGGTTGGAGCTTTGCTCTTGTATCATGTTCTGTTGAATGTTCTCTGTCTCAGTATTAATAATTGTTATTTTCCATGTAGGTTTCCTTTGTCAATGCTTTTTTTATTGGATAAATGATATTCAAATAATGACAATTCCAAGTGTTCGAATGGATGATAAAATAAAATAAACAATATACCCATAACTATTAATTTTTGTATCTGCAAGGTATCTACACTAATCAGCTATTTCAGAAAAAAAAAGTTATCAATGTATCACAAAAATTGGCGTCTTTGTTACCGTTAAAATTATGCAAAAAAAAATATCTCTCCGTGGTGTTAAAATGACAATCGGTTCAGAAAAATTATTGTATTTTACAAATCGTTTATTTGCGTCACGGCAAAGTTATTAGTTGTTATAATGTGTGATATACCTATAGTAAAATGCATTGCATAAATCGTCGTTGTGTGAGCAGTCCCACTGCATTGCACTGCAAATGTTGTATATGTGTTGTGCTGTGCAGGTGTGCATGTGCTGTGAAATATTATAATCCTTAGCCGTCTACACAAACTCTTTGACCATACTTAGAGATGTCAATAATATGTCGATTTTAAGACAAGATTTAATTATTAATATATTTGTAAGTGCCGATATTTTTGTGAAAAACAAAACCAGATAAACTGTTCTAATCAGGCTCCTACTTTAAGGAAATAAAAATCTTGAATAATTAAGGTTGCCAGAAAAATTGAATTTAGTAACTTCATAAAAAAAAACATAGAATCTATTGACTTTATTGTTAATAAGGGTTCAACTACGCTCGTATGAATAAAAAAAGAAGTTAAACAATATACAAGGCCAAAAATATACAATTCTGACACCTGTGGTTCAGTTATCAATACGATAGAATTCTGAACAAAAAGTCTTTGGCTCGTTATTGCCGTTTTAGTTTACTTTTTGTATTTGGAGTGGTAGCTGTAACCTTGTCTCATATTGGACATAACAAGATGTCTGGTAGAAAATTTCGTTGCTTCGATGAAAGTCCTATTGACTAAATCATTGGAGTTCCACCAGAGTTCGGTGAGTAAGTCTCGTAGTGAATTCGCATATGAAACTGGTGGGTTCAGTACCTACAAAAAGTTAAAGAATCACTGAACTAAATTACAGAAACTTACCCTTTGAAACCATTAAAAATGGAACATTGTTTAATGTAATGATTGCGACAAAAATACATTAAGTTATGTGTTATATAAAAAAAAAATGATTTGTAAGTATTTATTCACTTTTTTGTCAGAAAATGCATTTTAAATTTTAAAAAATCGAAATGCTCTTTTTGACCAAGGATTGTCAAACTTTATTCCCGATAAATCACAAACGGTATGAATAGAATAATACGGTCTATCGATATCTCGATTAAATCGGTACACTAACACCCATCACTATATTATAACGCCAGTATGGGAATTGTTGTAATGTATCACTGTGGACGGCTGTAGGGGTAGCTACCCCAACGACAGGTGGCACGCCTGCCGGGGTTAGGGGCTGTACGTGAGACAGCAAGCCATAATGTTGCCAGCACTGAAAATTTTTCATTTCGCACAATGGGAATGTCGTCGTAAATATCATTCGCCGAAATAAAAAAAATAAAATAAAATATTTCTCTAGAAGCGTTACGCCAATGCGTTATTACAACGTTTTTATAAATATGTATGGGTTATATTTACAGTGGCGTGCGGTGATTTTGTGTTTCCTAAAAATTCTTTTTAAATGATCGAATGTTTGAACGTTGTTCTTAATAACCTACTGCGGGATAATCAATGAGTGTATAGTCCCTAGGTATATTGTTTTTTTTTCATTTCTGAAAGCTTACAATGTTAATATGAAAAAATAGAAAATTAAAAATAAAAAAACACGTGAATATTTCAACCAAATTAAAATAGGTATTGCGCCCTGGTGGGTTTTCGGGCTCGACGGCGTGCCCGTCTGTCTTAAGTGTTTTTATTTTTCTTTACCGTATGTAGTGTGTATTAAGTAAAAAAAGTGATTTTGGCAAACTTTGTTGGTTTATTTGTCGTATTTTTTGTGTATTTGTTATTATGTATTAAAAACTGTAGGTATGTTTGCAAAAATGTGACAAAATAATAAAAATAAAAAATAACATAGTCCTGAAAAATGGTCACAAGAATCTAGACATAATTAGAACGTTGTGCACCAACAAAGCCAAGGCAATAAAGATGAGACATTAAGAAAAATGGATATATTCATATCCTGGCGCCAAATACATGACAGCAGTCGCAGTCTTTAAATTTGGTTGCTCTCTTGTTCTCAGTAATTTCCAACGTTTATCTCTATATCTCATTAATTATTATTAAATATCTACTTGTGGCATACATAAGATTTTTCGACATGTTGAACATGTCGAGAATTCTTATGAATAGGAGTTTCGGAGACTTAAACATTACCACCTAATGGCGAACGTAGCTAACGTAAAGTGATCACACTAAGCCAGCCTTCGAAATAACAGTAGAAGATGGTCGTAAGTTGTTGTATATTCAAAGAGTAACATGGCAAAAAAAAAACTAAATTTTATGTTAAAAAGTAAGGTATAACGTGGGTGAAAATTTTGCTTGTATGAGTTGCACGCCACTGGTGTTAAACCTTCGGTCGAAAATATAATGTTCTACACGTACAATATGGAACAAGATTTACTCCTAACTCGGTTCGTGGATGTCGTCATATGAATTTGCACAAATCACTTTCCGACTGCTACCAAATTTCCTGTTAAGGACTACATACATCATCTAAAGTTTATTCCTACTAATTTTTCTACATAACTTATAAACATTCTATGTGTTGAGATTGCCACAAAAATTCAATTGGGTCAAAGTATCAAAACTTAATTTTGTGGTTTTTGAGATAGGTAACTTTTTTCACAAAATAAGAAGATTCTTTTATATGCTCTTCTTCTTTCTATATTTTTTTTTTATATTTATGTCGGGACTCATCTCACTAAATTCTAATGTTGTAAAAAATAATAACACGTCTCATCTCTGATATTTTTATATTTATGTCGGGACTCATCTCACTAAATTCTAATGTTGTAAAAAATAATAACACGTCTCATCTCTGATATTTTTATATTTATGTCGGGACTCATCTCACTAAATTCTAATGTTGTAAAAAATAATAACACGTCTCATCTCTGATATTTTTATATTTATGTCGGGACTCATCTCACTAAATTCTAATGTTGTAAAAAATAATAACACGTCTCATCTCTGATATTTTTATATTTATGTCGGGACTCATCTCACTAAATTCTAATGTTGTAAAAAATAATAACACGTCTCATCTCTGATATTTTTATATTTATGTCGGGACTCATCTCACTAAATTCTAATGTTGTAAAAAATAATAACACGTCTCATCTCTGATATTTTTATATTTATGTCGGGACTCATCTCACTAAATTCTAATGTTGTAAAAAATAATAACACGTCTCATCTCTGATAATTTTTTTATATTTATGTCGGGACTCATCTCACTAAATTCTAATGTTGTAAAAAATAATAACACGTCTCATCTCTGATATTTTTATATTTATGTCGGGACTAATCTCACTAAATTCTAATGTTGTAAAAAATAATAACACGTCTCATCTCTGATATTTTTATATTTATGTCGGGACTCATCTCACTAAATTCCAATGTTGTAAAAAACAATAACACGTCTCATCTCTGATATTTTTTTAAAGAATGTGTGCTCTCTCAAAGTGAAGTCAAAAACACTTTTAACATATTTCATACTAAGCAAAGGCCTGCGTCGTGAAAGTTGAAATCGTTGGTACCGGGATTCAGACCCACAACCCTTCATACGATCTACAAAAGCCGTCGACTGGTACCACTGCGTTACCAACTACCTCAAAATTTACAACAAAAATAGGGAGGCAACAAAAGCTCCTCATTGCGCTGGATATCGCGTATGACCTTCTAGTTTATGACCATCCACACGCTATGTCCAAATCTCTCAGATCTGCTTCTGAGGAGCGGAACATGGTATGTGAGGGTCTTTCTCATCTTAAAGGGAGGAAGAACAGCGCTCTCCTCGGCCAACTGTCATTCGGCATCCTTAACACAATATTAAAATTAGTATGAAACGAATTTACTGACAACAACGCCATTTGTGAAAAATTCCATGACAGCACAATTTTTATGTTAAATAAAACCATTGAGTTTCAAAACACTGGCACGCAGATTTTTGATACAATTTCTTTCAAGCTTTCAGAAATATTTTTATTAACATTCAAACATATTTTAAACGTATTTTTGTATAAATTACAAATTCGAAATCAATATTCATCGTAAGGACTACAGGACAACGTCTGTCGGGAAAGCTAGTCAAATATAAAAAGAAAGTTAGTTATGGTCGAATTTCAACCTCTAGGCAACCACAAGTACAGATGAATATACAAAAAAAAAACGATAAAAATGATACCAAATATTTGTTTTCTTGTAAAAAAAAAGGTTTACAAAAGATAAAGTTTTTTACAAGAAAACAAAAATTCGAATAGTAGGGAAAATTCCAAAATCATGTAACGCAATCCAGGCACGATCATTCGGTAGTAGGCACCAGTTTTATTGCTCCTCGTCTAACAAGCAGGGACTTTCCATCCAGATCCGCGTCCATTAAAAAGATAAAGCTATCCAAGTTAATGCACAAAGTTTTTCCTTTAAAACCTCCCAAACTAAATTGCCAATTTTCTAACCATTAGAATAAGAAAATCCCGATGCATTCCCAAACTCCACTTAAGATAAATATCTTCAGAATTTAGGTGCTACTGATCCCAAAAACAGGATATTTTTCTAAAACAATAACAATATCTGCTCTTTTACATATTATTTCAACAGATTTCCAATTCTTCAATAACATACGTCTCTCGCTTGTTCAAATAAATTATTATGTAATGTACATAACATGGTCGCCGGAAACTGCCGAACCAACCCGAAGTGTAACGAAGACGACTGTATGATTGTATTAGTGTTCAATGATAATAATAATTTTTGATGCTATTATTTGTATTACTTTAAATAAATTTGGGGGAAATGTTTAATATTTATAATAAAATTATTTAACTTGTTTTAAAATTATTTGGTTAAAAAAACTTTGATCATAAAAATATCATCAGATATCTTTTTAGCCGCATACAATTAGGTGTGAACTAAAATTAGGAACGTTTTGACAGATAAACGCACTAAAATTGACTTAGGTAAATACGAAATCCGAATACCAAAATGAACTAATTTCAAACTGAAGTCTAATTAGGAACAAATAGGAACGTTCTAAAATTTCTCGAATACCAATCCGGCTAACTAAAATTGGAACGTTCTTATTTTAGTTTATTGCGTACTTAATTTGAATTGGAATAGGGGGTATTGCTACTGTGATTTTGAATAACAGTTTTAAACCTTGTATTTCCTTGAATGTGTAAAGTTTCCTGGAGAGAAAGTGTAACTTTTTATGTAACGGCGATTTCATTGTGTAGTGAAATATTCGGCGCTACTTCTTCCATCTCTTCCACTTGCCAGTGATATCCTTCCAACTTGAGATTCCTGATGACTTTATCAATTGTTATCACTTTACCGCTTTTTGAGAAAATAGATAATTTAGAAAAATTTTGTGATTTTTTCAGAAAGAGGCAAATTTTTAGACAACTTAAACCTACTTGTATTTTAAGCTTTAGGTATACTTAGATTTACTCAAAGTTTATTATAGATTCGTGTGTTTATACAATTAAAAGTTCCCAGGTTCGAATCAGTGTTTTTATGATATTTCTGGCCTGACTCTGATAGGAAGGGTCCAGATGACTAGAGAAAATTGACATTTATATAGAAAAGTGTTAATTTATTTACCTCATCAAGTATGCACCTACCAGCCCCCGTAGACAAATTCAAACTGGCGGTCGACTACAAACGAAGATTTCGCCAATGTATAGTGCGACAAAATTATCTGTCCACTGGAACGAGTAAACAATCATTTGAACTAAGCAATGACACTGATATAAAATTATAAAAAGTGGACAGCTAATTTTCTTCCTACTCTACATTGTCGAAGAATTCGTTTGTAGTCGATCGCTAACTGTATTTTGTCTAGGCCCACTGGATTTGGCATAAATCGTCCTCTATGTGACGTAATGCCTAATTCAAACAATATTAATGAACCTGTATCTGTCTATGGAGTGGGAGGAGGGTACGAAACTGCGCGAGATCGAGCGCAGTGGAGAGCTCTTATTGCCTCCATGTGTCTCTAATTGGGATCATTAATGTCAATGGTTGTCAGGTAAACAATAATTTTGTCGTTATCGATTTTTTTATAGATGGCGTTGGTGTTTCATGTTGAGTTAAAATACTTTGTATTTTAAAACATTGTTTATTGTGTCCCATAGACATGTTAGATGAAGAAGAGACCGGTTGCATGGATGACAGTTCTTTTATACTACGCTCATGACGAAGTGTTGCCATTAACTAAATGCTGCCATATATACAACATTGCAGAAAATTCGTTCCATGCTAACTTTAATATTATATTTTATACTATTTCTTTTGCATTTTTCAACTTTTTAATAGTTATTCTGTTATCCGGAGAATCCAATATATCAAACATCGAAAGAATCTGTTCAGCCGATATCGAGTTATTACTGTTCGTACTAACTCGACTTTCTATTGTATTATAGATTTTATTTTTTTATGAATAAAGTATGTCGTATATAGTAATATTTTTTTTTATCTTTTACTAAGGTAAAATCTTAATAAAAAGATACGTAAAAAAGATGAAAAATGACGAAATTTAATCTGTTTAACTTCACTAGGAGAATAAATGGTAAATCCAAAACGTGTCTCTAAATACATCCCTCGGGGATAGACGGAGAGTTCAGAGAGTAATTCTAATTAAACGTTAATTTAGATTGAAATATTAGTTCATTAATGAAACAATGATTACGCCACACGTTGAAGTCGAAAATCTATGGAGAGAACTTAATTATTATTACTATACATAAATAATATTGATACAAATAATATTATGTTCAAACACATCTGCTGATAAATAGTAAAATTAATTCATTTAAGTCTAAAAATATATCCCTCAACAGTTGCCACAAACATAACTTCAGTAAAAAAAAAAAAACTTTAATTAATTGATCACTTAAATAGTTGTTTCAATCCTCCAATAGATGCCACTAGCATAGAAAATAAAATAAATATGAAATATTTCCGGTAACATCTTATAACGAAGAGCTTGGTAGTCTAGCGGCTAATATGCCGGCTTTCGTACTGTTTCGTCCAGTGGTCGTGAGGTCGATTCCAGGTGCCGACCATCTTCCTCTTTCCCGACACAAGCAAGTTTAGAGTAGCTTACTGAAAAAGAGTTAAGAAGTTTATTTAGGTATATTTAAGCATTACGTAATGCAATAAAGGGGGAGGGGATCGAATCAAAGTATTCCCAAAGTATGCGACATTTCGTCTTTTGACAGTGGTCAGCAGTTCTCTCTCCTTATTCATTACTCTCGTAATGAAAGATGTTTTTGCTGCCCATCTATAAAATATAACATCCATGTAAACGGGAAGTTTGAATTTTTCAAAAAAAGAATCGAAGAGATAAAAATCTTTCTTCTTTCTTTTATTCCTTCGAAGAATAAAAAAAAATGAAGTTGATTTTTTAAAGTAATGGAAATAATTAACTCTGCCCGTCCCTTTTCTTTCCTCTCCATATTCCACCACCCGTTCTGAGTGCTTATTAAGTAAAATGCGTGTAATGATAATAGAATGGCGAGTAAGTACCCAGTTTAATCGTTTTAAAATGTAATTAGAAAATTATGAACGAATTAACGGAAAACTTGCAATAGAGAGACCATTATTAATTTGCTTTTTCTAAGGTAAAATAAAGGAACATTTTATTTTTCTCTGTTAAAGCCATTCTGCACATTATGAATCTTTCGAAGTGTTTTTTTATCTTTGTTATTTATCAAAAATGGATATAGTCATATACTGGCGCCAAATACATGACAGCAGTCGCAGTCTTTAAATTTGGTTGCTCTCTTGTTCTCGATAATTTCCAACTGTTATCTATATTTCATTAATTATTAATTATCTACTTGTTGCATACCTGAGATTTTTCGACATGTTGAACATGATGAGAATTCTCATGATTAGGAATTTCAGAGACTTAAACATTACCACCTAATGGCGAACGTTGTTAGCGTAAAGTGATCATACTAAGCCAGCCTTCGAAATAACAGTAGAAGACAGTCGTAAGCCCGTAGTGGTTTGTTCCGTTTAAAAATCGAACATCAGTAATGAATAATTGTTAGGCATTAGTTGTTACATAAGTATCTTTCAATTCGTTTCCCGGAGGGTAGGCAGAGAGTACGAACTTAAATTCTTTCCTATACAGGCAATCGCTTCATTCAAGGGTATAACGTTCCGCATACATTGTCTCATCTTCCTTTTACTCCTGACTTGGCCCTTCTTTAAGCCCGGCACCAACATGACAGGCTCACGTGCATCTACATTGCACCCATTCGTAGTTCTTTCTTCATTCATTCTATCAGCATACCTACCCGGATCACCTCAATATATTCACTTCCATTTTACGTTAACGACAAAAATACAAAAGTTTTAAACCAGCGATGCACATACCGCGGCCCGCTGTCAATTTGTCTTCGGCCCGCCGACGAATTAAAATATTGGAAAATCAAAAAAAAATTAAAATATACCTGATTAAATAATTTTGTACGTTTAACTTTTTGGTTTCTTGTGTGACCTATCGACTGTGGAAGTCCTAAGAAACAATATTTCTTGACTTTTTATTGGAACTTTTGAATTGTTAGTAATAAAAATGCAGCATTAAGTTTCTTCCTTCCACTTCCTTGTTCAGGTTTACTACGTACGTACCTATTCTACTCGTCGAACCAAGCACATATATCAATTTCGATATGGATAAGCCAGGAACCAGTAAAAACGTAGGTATTAGTAAAAAAAATTCCTTGTAGCGGCCCGTCCTTGGCTCGTAATCTTCCCCAGTGGCCCCCGTAAAAGTCAGTGCATCCCTATTTTTAAACCGTATATTATTATTTTCCATCCGCACTCATCAATCGCCCCAATTATCAGACAACAACTGTCAGTTTTTGTCAAACGCCATTTTTATTTCAAAATTAGAATTGAATCATTGTACTTTTTGTAAGGTTTGTGTATTCACATAGTGAAAGTTCATTTTGATGATTAAAATGAAAACACAGTTGCACTTTCACAATTTTTTAATGAATCTCGAGCGCTTTCGTCCGACTCACGCAGACATTGTCAAGAGACGCTCTTGACAATGTCTGCGTGAGTCGGACGAAAGCGCTCGAGATTCATTAAAAAATTGTGAAAGTGCAACTGTGTTTTCATTTTAATCATTGAATCATTGTGTTGAAAATCACAAAGAGGGTTACCCTCCTTTAAGTTTTCTCAATTTTACTAATGTTGCGCGCAACTTTCTTATTGTTTTCTTTCATGAGAACCTTCTCCTGACAATTATTGCAAACACGTCGTTTACGCGCGATGAGGTGACCTTGGTAAATAGGAGTGCATTTAAAAAAAACCGTGATTTCTACCCAATCATTCAATCTTGTTATGGGAAGGACTATATTATTTTGGGGAGGACTATATATATTTAACAAGAATGCAATTAATTATTGTAATTTTTTTTTATATATTATAAATGTATCTAGACGTAGAATAAATAACACATTTGACTTTGAATGAAGTAATAAGCTAAAGACGTTCTCATCACACATTTAGTACGCCGGGCTGCACGGCGTACTTTGTCGCGTCTCGTATGGTGTGCCGCGCCGCCGTGGACAGTAGGCCTTTATTCTATCTACTCGTATTATTACGTTTGATGCAAAATAAAAAAAAAATATTAAGCCTTATCTCCCCTTAAACTGAATCTTTGACAAAAAAAATGAAAGCGGTAAATTTTTATTTTAATGGAAGAATCTGTATATTAATTTACAGCTTTCTGACTTTATTTATCTAAGTATAAGAAATATGGTTTTTCGATAAAAACCACCACGCACCCTAAATATTTTTTACTTTTAAAAACGTAATAATACAATTTGACTCTTTCTGAAGAATTTAACCTTTTGAAATTTCGATTAACCCAGTTTTAAACTTATTAGCGGCCCCTTAAAAATCATCCCTTTTTATATGTGCCCTTTTTCATCCCTTTTAGTGAAAATTTGGAAAAAATGACCAAGAAACCTACTACTCATTTCTATAGGAGAATTCATATGCCAAATCTCAAGTTCGTGCCATGTCTAGTTTCCAAGATATTCGTATATATTTAAAAAACATTCAACCCTATTTTTCACCCCCTTAGGGGTGAAATTTCCAAAAATCTTTTCTTAGTGGAAGGTTTCGTATTAAAACCTAACTGCTTTCCAAATTTCACTTCTCTACGATTAGCCGTTTAGGCTGTGCGTTGATGAGTGAGTATGTCAGTCAATCAGTCAGTCAGTCTGGCACTTTCCTTTATTATTATAGATAACTTCAACAATGTCTAGCCAATTCCACTAATGTACATTATTAGTATAATCGTCACACTTTATTAATCATCGTACTTGATTCTTATCATAAATACAAAATGTATGAATTTAATAATTATTATTGAATTGTTTGTGTATACCAAGCAGTAAAAGTTCATTTTAATTGGCATTTGACAGTTAGTTGATTTATAGTTAGAATGTGTTCTGTCAACATCGTTTAAAACAGATGCATCGGTCCAATTGTCTCACTTGTATGCTGTGTATGTGAATGTCAGTGAATGAGGGTGTGAAGGTATTTGTGAGTGTGACAGTGTGTTATGTTTTTTTTTCTCTCTTTTATACCTACTTATATTATTATAAGACTTTATTTTTAGAACCTTTTTAAGTTTGCCCTAGCACAGGCTTAGCCTATTTGGGCAACATGGTTAATCCTTAGTTGAAAATGTTTTGTAATAATTAAATTGAATAAATAAATAAAAATTATATTTGTTCAATATCATCATACAAATTCGAATTCAAGATTGAAATTAATTTCAATCCCTTATAGTTGAATTTTATACTCCAGAATAGATTTAGAAACGGCAAACAATTGAAGTGGAATTGAACGCAATATTTGCTGTAAAACAACAACATTTGAATCCACACGAGAAGTACAGAGGCCATTGGCAGAGCATTCAGGCCATTCAATAAACAAATCTCCACTTGTAACTTTTCCAGTTTTCTCTCTCTGCGTTTATTGCCAGCAGTTTCATCTGGACCACTTGATCCGAACCGCCTCTCTGAACGACCAACTGCATCTCATCAAGGGTAATCTCCAACCCCTGATTGGTTTCTGCTGCTGTTATTAAAACACTCGAATTTTTATTATACAGATCAAATCAACGATACTGCAGTTTATTCTCAACAAACAATGATTCTGGAGCATATTAGACTGTTAACTGTGAGGGCTGATATTTACTTTAGTATTAGATTATTATTTTCATATACCGCTAGTGTTTTTACCCATATATACACGTACTGTACTGGAAGCTTTTCTTCAAGAAGTAAGAAAAGTGGAGTCCAACCATAATCTACCAAACCATCTTGATGTAGATGCCTGCAAGCCGTCTGAAATCCCGACATCCGTACTTGATAGCTGTTGCTACAACTACGGATTACTCGATTGAAGACAAATGAAGACAAGTATGGACCGCATCGTCAAAAAGGAACAAGAACCTAGTAGCTGGCGCGACAAAAGAACTGCCTGGCTCAACGCAACCCAAAAATATATTGGCTTTGTTACAAAGCCATATATTTCTGGGTTGCCTATATAATAAATTTCCGCCAACTTCACTCAATAATTTATTTTACTTTTTTTAATATTGGTAACCTATACATAAGAAAACCTATTTAAACATTTAGAAGGTTTATAAACATTATGGAGGTGTAAAACTCTTGTGTGTGGGAGAACTCTTTAACTAAATGCTATATGGGTTGTTTTCGAAATTAAAAACACCTTTTTTTGTAAATTTGGAACAAATTGCTTTCCCATTTTCTGCACAACCTTCTATTAGCGGTGAGAGGTTGACCCCAAACTAAATGTGTACACTGTACAGATACGCGAAGTTGTCTAGACATTTTTAGAAAGTCGCCGTTGTTTTCCAATTATTTGTTACTGAATTGGATTCAATCACCACCTCTCGTACTGCAAGTTGAGTATTCGAACCCCGATAACAACTAAATTCTTCTTTCACGACACGACACAAGCTTTAAGTGTAAAAAATCTAATAAGTTCACTGTGAGTCCAAATTTATTAAATAAAAAACAATAAATACTTATCTATTTGAGAAAGTTAAGTGTAATTTTATCTTGCTCATTTTATGATCGAAATGCTTTTTTTGGACATGGACGAAAAATCTGGAAGTTGGAATAAATGCTGTGGAAATGAGATCACTGCGTAGGATATGCGGAAAGAGACTAATTGATAAGGTGAGGAATGATAATATTAGAATGGAATGTGGAGTGGATGTTAGCGTAGTGACTAGAATGAAAGTGAACAAATTAAGGTAGTTGGGCATGTAGAGAAAATGAACGGGGAGAGAATGACTTAAAGGATATACAAATCTGAAAGAATGGGTGCACGCAGACGAAGCCGACCTCGAATGACATGGTCCGATCATATCGGTGCCGTCTTAGAGGAGGGCCAAGTCAGGAGCAAAAGGAATAGAAGAGCATGTATGCGGAATGTTATGCGTTTGGAGGAAGCGAAAGAGGATTGTTTGGATAGGAAAGAATGGAAGGCCGTACTCTCTGCCTACCCCCTTCGGGAAACGTCGTGATGGGAAAAAAAACTTTTTTTTTTCTCATTTTTAACCTTTATCTTAATTATAGGAATGTTAACTATGGTACCTACATAGATTTACAAAAAACATATAACCTTATGATCTCAGAGCCACCATCTTTACTGAGACTGTAATGGATAACCGATCTTGGTAGTCTAGTGACGCTGACTTCTGATTAAGAAGTGTCGGACTAGATTCACAATCGAGTGTGTGTGTTTTTAATTTTCACCTAAAATTCATACTCGGGGCTGGAATACTGACTCAGATTTGACGGGACCTGTTGACTGTAAAAGGATGTGTCAAACATTAAGTTCAGCCGGATATACGGACACCTACATATTATAGAAAAATATTAGGTATTTTTTTACAACCAATATTAATAAAAAAATATGATATCTCGTTCCCATACCCACACTTACAAATCTTAGTCTGTAAATCCCACATCTTAACAAATCGTCTGTAAATCTATAGTATATAGGTCCTATAACGACTGTTGGCTGCTCTTAATTACTTACAAGACATCTGCTGGCCGTACAACTCCTGCAGAATTCGGCCTTCTGAACTTGGTTTTTCCAAGCCGTTTTGTCCTGTGCAATGATCACTGAGCATCAGCCGTTTTCTTGGTCTTCCTGACGATCTTTTACTAATGGGCATAGTGTCTAGAATATTCGTTTTCGACCTCTCTACTTGGGAACTGGCAACATGCCCCATCCGTACCAATCTTCTAAATCTGATGTCACTGGTGATCAATGATTGTCCTGTGAGCACGCGTTTTTCTGCATACATTGCTTCTCAACCTCCAGGTACAAGCCCATAGGTCGCATAAGAAGGTACTTTTTTCTGTCCACAATCACCATTATTAGCGTTTTTTCTTTAATCTTACATTAATATTCTCAATTAATGAAATTAATTACTTCGCAGCCATTTCTATTATAGGTATATGCTGATTTTCCTCCGCGGTTCTCCATTACATGGGAAAACTCCACATCAGCACGAATATTCTTGTCGAGAATCTCTTTTCCACGTACCAACACATATGTACGTGTGTTCAAAATAGAGATTCAACTCTAACCTAACTCATCGGAAAGATTTGAATTACTTTTTTTAACAAACAAACAAACAAACTGTTTTAAAGAATACGTAACAACTAATGACTAACAATTCATTACTGATGTTCGATTTTTAAATGGAACAAACCACTACGGGCTTACGACCGTCTTCTACTGTTATTTCGAATGCTGGCTTAGTGTGATCACTTTACGTTAAAAACGTTCGCCATTAGGTGGTGATGTGTAAGTCTTCGAAACTTCTAATCATGAGAATTCTCGACATGTTCAACATGTCGAAAAATCCCATGTATACAACAAGTAGATATTTTAATAATTAATTAAATATAGAGATAAAAGTTGGAAATTATTGAGAACAAGAGAGCAACCAAATTTAAAGACTGCGACTGCTGTAATGTATTTGGCGCCAGGATATGAATATATAACTGTTTTAAGACATAGATGCCTGGGTCGTTGTGATTTTATACCCTCAGTCTGCTTTTGAATAGTTGACTTGAAGAATTACTAAAGATTTATAATTAGCGTCAATCAATTTATACTCCCTTAAAACCAAATAAAAAAAAAAATAAAAAAAATCAAATTTATTACAGTGGCTATATTCTCCGATCATCTTTTTCATATCTTACGACGGCTCTCTTAGTCTCCCAGGGTCTCAATTTCAAAATTTAAGAGTCCGTCTTGTTGCCTTACAAACAATATGTCCTTCTCATCGTCTCATTTGATTCTGTTCTTCATTTCTTTTTGTATCTGATATGGTCAAGCATGGATTTTTGTGTGAATTTGAGCTTTTTCACAATATTCAATCTACTATATAAATGAATGTCGGGTTAGTGTGAACACTTATAACTCGAGATCGGCCGAACAGATTCTTCCGGCGATTGATTTATTGGATTCTTCTCCGCTCCGGATAGCAGAATAACTAATAAAAATTTGAATAAATGAATAAGAAAGATATAAAATATACATTTAAAGTTAGTATGGAAAGGATTTTCAGACCGGACTGCCACCGCCATCTATTGGTGAAATTAGCGAAATATCTGGTAGAAATAGTAGTGATATTTTGGTAGAAAGATTCAATAGATCTATGTTTCGACAGATGGCAGTAATGATTTATTTTTTAATGATATATTTAATTTAGAAAATTTTCATACAAAGTCAACAATATTATCGGGCACATTTGTATTGGTACCTACTTCATAGGCGAGGTAGGATGTGTGCGCGAGCGCATTATTCTTACGTTGTTTCCTCCAGAGGTTTGAATACGAATGGAATATGGACGTTTTAGAAATATTTTAGTGTTATTATTTTATTAGCTTATGTAACTTTCGGTTTTAGGACGGGCTGTGGTACACACGATGCTATAGCGTCACTCACGTCAAGCATAATAAATAATTTAGATTATGATAAGAAATGCATTGGCACATTTATTGACCTACGTAAGGCGTTTGATAGTGTATCACACTCAAAACTAATAAATAAATTGAAAAACATCGGTATACAAAATAAAGCATTTTTATGGTTCAAATCGTATATTTTGAATAGGACACAAATGGTAAGACTATCTAATGTTCTGAGTGACCCTGGAACCCCAACCTATGGAGTTCCCCAGGGGACAGTACTGGGACCTCTGTTGTTTATACTTTATATTAATACCATCTTCAAACTGAACATTGGTAGTAAGTTAATTGCCTATGCTGATGATACCGTAATGTTGACGACTGGCGATAGTTGGACCGAGACAGTTGAGAAAGCAAATCGTCATATTAATATAATTAAGAAATGGTTTGACGATAACATACTCTCAATGAATGCGGATAAGACAGTGGTGATACCGTTCTCTTTGATGCCATCTCAGATACCTCAGGATCTGTCGGTGAGGGTTCACGATGGGGCATGTTGTGGTTCATCGTGCAACATGCGGGGATGCACAACCCTCTTATGTAAGAAGTCAGTCAGATATCTGGGCATCACAATAGATCAAGACATGAAATGGAAAACCCATATAGAGTCAACCGTAAATAGATTGCGCAAAATGATTTACATTTTTCTAAGACTCAGAAATATCATGTCTATACAGTCATTGAGAGTGGTTTACTATGCATTTGTGCATGCAATATTAGCTTATGGCATTGTAGCATGGGGGGGAACATACCCAACCAATGTGCGGCCTCTCCATGTGGTACAGAAACTACTGATTAAAATCATACTTAAGAAAAAAAGATCATTCCCTACTGATGAACTGTTTGATATTT
Organism: Mystacides longicornis; assembly: GCA_963576905.1. Classification (NCBI taxonomy): domain Eukaryota; kingdom Metazoa; phylum Arthropoda; class Insecta; order Trichoptera; family Leptoceridae; genus Mystacides; species Mystacides longicornis. The sequence continues at coordinate 1,681,198 of OY756439.1, read as the reverse complement.
TTAGGGTGCCTAGTATAGATGAAATATACAAAAATATTGCTACGCTACAGGTACACAAAGAGACCTTCAAATATCAGACTGGTGAAGTGGTACGGAGCCAACGATCCTGCATGAGTGGGAACTTGATGGTACCACTGTGCAAAAAAACAATTGCACAACACCATTATGTTTATCTTGGTACCAAGTATTTTAATAGTCTATCGAGGGATATAAAGAAGGAAAAATGTTTCAAGAAATTTAAAAACAAATTGAAAGAAAAGAAGACTCTAAATCTACCTTAGTGCACATGAACCTTGTTCAAAAGAGTTTTTAAACTGTTTTGAATATTTTATGCAAGACAAACATGATATACCTATCAAAATAGGTTTTCCGAGTGGTAAAAGACAATATAAAAATTTAAAATATTGAGAAAAAAAAAAAAAAAAAAAAAAAAAAAAAAAAAAAATATTAAAAAAAAAATATAAATAAAAAAAAAATAAAAAAAAATAAAAATCTTTTACTTATTATCGGTATGTGTGTAAGGAATAATTGTAAATTGCTTATATTTGATTTCACCTATTTTATTCTAATTTGCTGTGAATTTGTTTGTAAATAATTGCTCTAACCATTTAAGTTTTTTTTAATTGCCCCATACACAAGTTTCTAACTTCAAATGGGGCATATAAAATTGACTTTTTCATTTGATATATTTGTTAATGTACCTATATGTTTTGTACTTGTATATATTTTTTAATTAATAAATAAAAAATAAAAAAAAAATAAAAAAAAAACTCAATCGAATTAATTTTGTATTGTTTCATGGGGGCGCAGTGCACATTATGTATGTACCTACATATTAACGGGCTAGAAACACAGGACAACGTCTGTCGGGAAAGCTAGTTGTTAATAATTGATGAAATGAACAAGGCGTTCACGGCCAGTTAATTTTTGTTGGCATTCCGGACTCTTTTTCGTGGTCTTACAAGCGATATCTAGTCAACGTCTTAACAGTCCTGTTGAAGGCATTCTCATTCTTTTAAACATTCCCCCTTCGCTCCGAACAGTGACAAGAACAACATCAGATTCCCATGTTGTTAAATTAGCCAAACAAATATATTATACGAATGTTAATTTGATGATACAATGGAGTCCTACGGAGTGATTTATCGTTTGACAAGTCGGCCGTTTTTGAAAATTGCGACAATGTTTTTTGCTGCAAGGATAACAACATCGAAAACGTTCTAAATGACTTCATTCACCGCGATTTATGGCCGCTAATAGGTACACCGGGTTCCTAGGGAGCGATGCGTCGTCGTCGACAATACGGGCTGTCTTTCAAAATAGTGACAACATTTTTTGTTACTACATTAGCAAGGTTCTACGCTGACACATTCACCGCCGTTTATTATAGTGACGTATTCTTAGGAAAACAGTCCATTAATGGATGTACCGCATTTTACTAGTAAAACAAACCTTAAGTGAAAAAGATGCTCTTCACATTATTGACAAAACTGTGTTGGTTTAAGGTTTAAACGGGTTAAAAGTAAGTAAGCAACCTTGTCCGGGTATCTATCTATCTCTCCCCGGGATTTTTCCCGATAATAACCACGTCCATTTTTCCCGGAAATCCCGAACGTAATCAAATAAACATGGGCCTCACAACTCACCGCACCTAATGAATGTATTTTCCAGTGTTTTAATATTACCCTAGTAATTATTCTTTGGGGAAATATTACCCGTACCCTCATTAGTGATTACCATTGTTTATACAGCCCCGTCACTAGGTGCCCGTGTGCACATGTGTGTATTATACAGGGCGAACCAAAGAAATACCACCTCCCACGTGTACGTGTACTCACACACGCATCTTCAAAACCGTGAATATAGAAGGTGGCCAAATTAAAACGACCAATCGGTCGATAGAAATGTTTAAAATGTACCTATACAAATTTTTATAAACTTTTTCTGTCTAGATTTATGTGCCCATTTGTTCAGGACTAAATCTTAACGAATATGAAAAATGGTCACAAAAATCTAGACATAATTAGAACGTCGCGAAAGATGAGACATTAACAAAAATTTATATATTCATAATATATTCTGTCGCCAAATACATGACAGCAGTCGCAGTCTTTAAATTTGGTTGTTCTCAAAATTTTCCAACACATTGTGAATTGCTTTATTTGTGCTATTCTGTTGGTGTCTTTGATAAAAAAAATCATCTGAAATGTCTCACTTTTTGATCAATTTAAACAGCACACAAGAAGATACGGCTAAAATTTTAAAGGACGTCAAAACGACACAATGACATGTCAATATATTACGTTATCACGGATGTTTTGAAAATAACATTAAAATCATAATAATGTAAAATCTTCGGTTAAAATATATTTAAACCCATTCGACTATCATAAACAATGTTATATTTCTTTATAAAAACTAGTGGTCGACCAGTGCTAGAAATTCGAGCATACTAAAAATCTTTGAACATTAGACTGAGCGAGTGCTATTTTACAGTTTTCTTTCCAAAACAATGACATGAATACGTCAAATTTTAAATGTTAATATTATGTAAGTATAAAATATAGTATAAAATAGTATAAAAAAACAATATTAATTATTTATTCTCAATTTGACACAATGAATATTTTCAGCTCCACCTTCCATTTTCTTTCTGCACCCATTATGAGGCGCTTTATATTTTACATTTTTATTTATGAAGTTGGTCTTCTTTATAAGAAGTCTGTGGAAGTGTGTATTATTATCAAATACATAACATTACAGTAGTGATTGTAATGTTTTTTTAATGATTTAATCTATTTTTATGCATAATTTTAAGAAAATATTAGCATTCGCCACCCCTCCTCTATATAAACTATAAATGTGCGAAATTTCATACTCCTCCGTCCGCGCATTTTCCGTAAAAATAGTCGCAAAGTTTCTCCTTCACGTATTAATATATAGATAAATTTGTTTTCGAAAAGGTAATTATTCGTAAGCAAAGATAGTTTGACGTTTGGATATCACTGTTAGTACCTAGCTATACTCACACCGATCATTACGATATCGAACCTATGATTGTATTTATTTTTTGGCCACCGTCTGTACATACTGAATTTTCTCGCAAAAACATGTGAAAATAGATACCTATGCCGATAATGAATGTTTTCGACGGGAAATATTACGATTGAATCGGTTGAATACATTTGCACAACACCACATACACTTAATTACTTAAATACAGACCTGTGTACGAACTCCTTAAGCCTTTGTTTTTTTATGCACGATACGTTATAGTTCGAAATTCAAATATTTTTTGTTTGGCATTCGTTCTTTTTATGACGTTTCGAACTTAACCTCAATAATTAAATATGCAATACCTTTTGATACGTTTTTCTGAATATCTATTAATATTCCAGTAAAAATCTTTTGTATTTATTTAAATAAGTTGAATCTTTCTGAAAATAACATGTTTTTATATGAGCATGTTCCTGTACCTGTCAAATGTGCACATAAACTCATTTTCTAGATCATTCAAATAAAACAATATCTATGATATTTATTAGAATTCCGAAAACGTATATTCGATAAGAAAGGCAAGTGTTTTACCTTTTAGTGTGTTTATATCAAAACTAATTCACAATCGAGTAATTATTATTATGTAACTGAGAATCATCGAATATCTCAAAGTGTTAAGGAAAAAAATAAATCTATTTCCAATTAAAAAAAGACGGAGAATAATTAAACCTATTATTTTGATTGTAACTATAAAAAGTGTTCACACGTTGAAAACAGCTTAGACTCAAACCTTTAATTTCATACACTGACGTTGGTATGTTAATTGTTAACCTCCGCAGCGTGAGCAGCCTCGTAAACAATAAGCGAATTCGACATGTAATAGACAGTCGTTGTATTAATATTATACGTAGTAGGTATATAAGTGAAAGTATATTATAATCCTTTATACGCGATAGGTATAATATTATAATGAAAGGAGTGTTTGAGATAGTATTGGAAGGCATGCGTATCCTGCAGGAATTGTTAATAGGCCCGAACGTGCGAATGATAATTATTGTTGTCATAATTAATTAAGAGCCGTGTTGGCATGAAGGGGTTAATTCTAAACGCTCTCTCAAATTATTAATTATGTACCTACCCTTATATACTACGTACACACACAAACATAGTATAGGAAGGGAATTGTTCATAATACATTCTTTAACCCACTTGTTACGGATATAACTTTTTTTGTAGTATCACTGTGATTTTTGATACGCAGACTAATCAAGGCATTATTCAATCAGGAAAAATTGTTAAAAAAATCTATATGTTACGGAAAAGCAGGAAAATGGTGTTTGATATACGGAACGCTAGTAATATGTACTACTGTTTATTGGATGTTCATAGAACTTAGACACTTCAAAAATAATTCACTAGTTTCTGAAAGTATGTATTTGTAACATAGTAAATCGATTTAAATGTTATGAACAACCATACTTTTAATCAGTCTGAAGCAGTATTGTATAGGTAAAAGCATTTTTTAGGATAAAGAGACATTTTACAATTTTTAAAATAAAACATAGCGGTTTTATGACATACCGCACATCGTAGTTGTTCACTTAATAATAATGACACTTTTCTATACATAGGTGTCAGTATAGCCGGCGGAACCTATTTCCTGAGGCAATTTTTTCCAGTCAACTGGTCCCGTCCATAGGTACCATACAATAGGTTTCCAAAAAAACTCGTTGGAACACTCCTTCGGAATTTTAGATGATCATATTCTCCCTCATTGATTTATAAAGTTGCCAGACATTGTGCAAAGTCATAATATATTTTCTAGCTAGACAATGCAAAATAAGGCAAAAGTACCTTGAATACTTTTGCGATATAAAATAATGTTCTTGTCTAATCTATCGACGCCTCCCATATTGTTGTAAGCTTTGGTAGCAGCTGGTTGATCAATTTGAATGTATCGCTTAACTAGCTGATTCCAGTCTTGGTCGCTTATCCAAATGAGCAAATGGAACCCTGCATTCTTCATCATCACTTGACGAAGAATTTTCATCGTCAACTTCTGTGTGGGCCCGCAGTTATGACCCAGAAAAGTTGTGTAGGGTCATTTCATTTCCATCACCAGAGTCCTCATCAGTTGTCAGCATTACAATTTTCCAGCGGGAAAATAATTGTAATCGAGTCAGGAAAAGACTCGTCTTCATTTGCCTCCAGCTCCTCGATAATTTCATTGAGTGTCGAAAGTTGTGACGTGAAAAAAATGCGACACCCATATTACTAGCGTTCTTTTTACGGAACACCAAATTAATAGTTGAATTATGAATAGACAATATTAGAAAGAAGATTAGATGGCTATCAGTTTATAAACAGTATACTACATTCTTGCATATTTTGAAATGAAATACTGTTAATAAAAAATACATTTTTCAGCACTCACCTTGAAACACTCTTCTAAAATTTGAAGTAAATAACAATGCGAGCACAGTTCAAATTTCGAGCTCGATCGAGCTCAAAACATAACTGACCGACAAAGGGACATCTCAGCTAACGTGTAACATAAATAATGTAATTCGAAATTACCCACATTAATTGTAATATTTTTCTTTCTATGGTGATCCGTATATCAAACGGTAGTAACAAGTGGGTTAAACAAGCCTTGAGATAAAATTAATCTCGTTCCAATAACAATTTGAGCACTTGGTGAGTGCCTGATTATTTTGTATCAGTTTCATTAAGAACTACACTCACCTAGCCTTCCTGAAAGACGTTGTCCTGTAGTCCTCACTATGGTTATTGAATTCGAATATTTAATTTATACAAAAATACGTTTAAAATAATATGTTTGAATGTAAAAAAATATATTTCTGAAAGCTTGAAAGAACTTATATCAAAAAACTGCGTACCAATGTTTTGAAACTCAATAAATGACAAGTAAATAAAAATTGTGTTGTTATGGAATTTTTCACAGATGGCGTTGGTGTCAGTAAATCCGTTCCATACTTACTTTATTATTATATTTTATATTATATGCTATCCATTTTTCGATTTTTTAATAATTATTCTATTATCCGGAGCGGAGAAGAACCCAATAAACCAAGCATCATAAAAATCTGTTCAGCCGCTCTCGAGTTATAAGTCTTCGCGCTAACCCGCCTCTTATTTATATTAGAAGATTTCTGACCAAAAAGACAAAAAAAAATCAACAATTAATTATAAAAAAAGGTAACAACCCGAAAATTACGGATCATTTTAATGTAACACTTCAGCTGAAAGGCAGGAATGCTTTGTATGAGAAAATATAATTGTTATTTTTCTATTTCCTCTCAATTTTTCCATACATTATAACTGTTTAAAAATACCCTAAGCTCACTACAATTATTTCGAAGCTAAATAATTCCAAGAATAAAATTGTAAGTGAAAATTTTGAGGGACTGGCCGGTAGCAGTTAAGCACTACATTAAAGGAGTCTATGACGAATTTTCCCTCAGAAACAAATAGGTCCAGCCATTTATTCTTTATTCTTTATTCTTCATATTCATTTCTAGGCCCAAATTTGGGCACTTAAACATGTCAAAAACAAATACAGTAAGAGCAGCACTCACAATACAATAATATGAAACGTTACAAACGGTGAAACAATTAGCATAATAACAGCCGTGTGATACCAGATGTAAAGGGTCTAATATCACATTTTGTCATACATCAAATCTTGAGAAAAAAAACAACAAGAAAAAAATAAAATCAAGAAACAAATTGACAATTGCAAAGTAGGTACATGTATATGAGCTATCCATTCAGCATTTCGTCGATTGTATAATAAGATTTACTAATTAGGTACGATTTCACCCGTCCCCTAAAGATCTTTAAATTGTCGGATTTCAAATTTTCAGGCAATTTATTGTACATTCTAATGGACATACATACGAAGCTTTTGTCTACTTTAGTTAGCCTGTGTTTCATAGGTCTGATTATGTCTTTATAACGTGTATTATGGTCATGGATGTCTCTATTTAATGGTGTGTTTTTAATATTTTTATGTGCATACATGATACATTCAAATATAAAAAGGCTGGGCAAGGTTAATATTTTCTGTTTTACAAATGCTTCTCTACATGAGTCACGAGGCTTTATTCTACAAAGTGCTCGGATTGCTCTCTTTTGTAATAAAAATATGCGGTTTGCGTCAGTAGCTCTTCCCCAGAACAGTATTCCGTACGACATAATTGAATGAAAGTAAGCGAAATACACAGTTCTCGCGCTACTCTCTCCGCATGTTTCATTAATTTTTTTAATTGCAAATATAGCTGAGTTTAATTTAGGTGCTACTTTATTAATGTGCGGACTCCACTGTAATTTCCTGTCAATCATCACTCCAAGGAATTTACAGTCATCCGTCACATTTATCTGACGTTCTATTAAGGCTTCGGTCACAAGGTCCCTTTGCACTGATCCCTTCAGGGAAAAGTGAATCGCACCAGTCTTGCTTACATTTAATACTAAATTATTACTACTGAACCACTCCCCTACCTCGTCCAGAACCTGAAGGGTTTTTTCTTTGGTTTCTATTTTATTATTCTTATCTCTAATCAAAAAAGATGTATCATCTGCGAATGTTACTATGTTTACATCCTGAGGCAAAGAGGAAGACAGATCATTTATATAAATGAGAAAGAGTATTGGACCGAGAATAGATCCTTGCGGAACCCCATAATTTATATCGGCAAGTGATGATTTCACATGACCCAGCTCTAATAGCTGTTTTCTTCCGCTTAAATATGATTCAAAAAAACATTTCTCTTTATTGTTAATACCATAATGCTCTAGTTTACGGATTAGAATTTTATGGTTGACACAGTCAAAAGCCTTTGACAAATCACAAAATATGCCATAGGTGTCATGTTTTTGTTCAAATGAATCTAAAATATTTTGTATTAAATAACTGATTCCATCACTTGTACTCTTGTGCTTTTGAAAGCCAAATTGTTGGGGATGTAATATATTATTCTGGACAAGATAGTCTACAAGCTGATCAGCAACAATCCTTTCAAATATTTTGCTCAGCACAGGGAGTATTGAAACCGGTCTATAGTTTCCAGGATCAGTTTTATCACCTTTTTTGTAAATAGGTATAATCCTAGCAAGTTTTAAGGAATTTGGGAAAACTCCCTGAGTTAAAGACATATTAATAATATCTGTTAAGTGGGGTGCTATACTATTAATAATCAGTTTCAGTGTTTTTGTTGACATGTTCCACAAATCAACTGACTCTTTTGCTTCGATTTTTTTGCAAATATTTATGATGTCAAATCTGGATACAATTTTAAATTTAAAAGAACTAATACATTTATTTGAGTCATGAAGGTATTTCTCAGCTTTTTCTACCGAAGCTTGTAAATTTTTAGTCATGGATTCAGCCACATTTATATAAAAATCATTGAAATAATTGGCAGTTTCATATTTGGTTTCAATTTCATATTCATCGTCGTTTTTGTTAATCGACCTACCCGTTTCATTTTTAATTATGTTCCAAGTAGTTTTTATGATGTTCTTGGATTGTTTTATCTTATTTTCAAGGAACCTGCTCTTTGCTTCACTACAGACCAGTTTAAACACCTTGCTGTACCTAGATATATATTTATTTATCTCTTGCGAGTCGTCATGTTTTCTCAAGTCATACAGCGTGAACAATCTCCTACGTGACACAAGTATACCGGGAGTTATCCAACATTTCTTTGGCTTATTAGTACTATTCTTAAAAGACTTTATGGGCAAATAAACATTTAAATTTGATATGAAATGCTGAAAAAAGTTCTCAAACACAATATCTGCTCTCTCACTTTCCATACAAGTAACCTCCCTCATGGCTTCCATAAACTGACCCAAACAACCCTCATCAATTTGCCTCTTATGTATATATTTATTACCGATTCCGTTTTTATTATCTATATTCATCTTTAAATCTATCAATTGTCCTGAATGGTCTGATTTGACTAAGTTAGCCGACTGAGTTTTATAATTTTTGAAGCTGGTGAATATATTATCGATGCATGTAGATGTCGTTTTGGTTACCCTCGTAGAGTTAAATATGGTTTGTTTCAATAAATGGCTTTGCATTAAATCTAACAATTTACTACGTTCCCTTGACTCATCATTAAAATTAACATTAAAGTCCCCACAAATAATCAAATGCTTGGAGTTGCAACAAGAAATTCTATTTAAGACATCCTCCAGTAAATCGATTGTTATTATTGTGTTTTAACGAGACAACGCGTTGCTAATAATTTCAATGTATATTCGACAGTCTCACACATAGCAACAGTTGTAGGTAGGATTCCCGATCAAGTGTATCACGTATAATTTCTTCGATAATATAATCTGAGTTTTTTTTACTATTACTAATTTTTATACTTTTATTTCATTTTTGTACGCTTTGATGATTTCAGCCTTGGCTTTCTCTTACTTATGTTGTTTTTTTGTGTTCAATATTCAATTGAAATTGTACATAAATATAATCTTGGTATTGTTAATTTGTTAAAAGCAAAATGTTGCCGTGTAATTACAAACAAATAAATAAATAATAACTCTAGTTGTTGCATTGATTTTGTCATATGAATGAAAAATAGTTTAATGTTAAAAATTCATGAATTTTCCCTTTAAACCCCACTTAGGAGTATAGGGAGGCAACAAGAGCTCTCGTTCTCGATCGTTCATACCCTAAAGGTTAAAAATATATTTAAAAAAAAATTAACTTTGACATGGATGGATATACCAAAATACCTCGGGATATTGACGTATCGTTTATTTAAGCCTAGCTAAAGAGATTAGCCATAAAGAACGTTAAACACCTAGTTGAGTTTGATTTAACCATAAATAATAATAATTGTAATTTATAATGTATTTGGCAACACTGGGACATTATAATATAATATGTCAACACCGATATATTATTATTGTTATTAGATGTGGCAACACTGGCAAATTGTTAAACCATAATTTATTACATGTAGAGGTGCGTATCTAGAGTTAGTGTGAGTAGTTGTAGATGGGATATTTCACGTTTAGACTAATATTTATGTCCTTCCCACATCAACACGTAACACGAAGGATCAGCGTTTCCAAAACTCTGAGACGGTTTTCATTACAGTAACTTAGATCCATTCATTAAGCTGCTCCCAAGAAATGCCTTCAATATTTTTTGTGCTGTCGTTGGCTACCACATTTTTTTCTCCTCTTCAGTCCGCAATGACTTCATTTAACCATCGCAATTTCTGAATTACTTCGATTTTCTTCCAACTGGATCATTATTTTTTGGTATCCGGCTCGAAGGACCAGAAAATATGTAGAGTTCTTGATGATGCGAGTCAGATGCGGTGCGCCGCGGCGGCTTTCGGAAAAAAATTGCAAAGTTCAGATTTTTTGTTACCTACACGGTGCAAAGTTGTAGGGACGTCTATATGAAAAAATCATTACAACTGGTTTTCAAGAGTAATAATTAATAGTGTGCCTGGCAAGCGTCATTTCGTCGCGTATATAATAAACTGCGCGTGTGTTTTTAATACTTCCATTCCCGACAGACATTCTCTTGTCTTTGTTATGAATATTGAATTCGTATTTGTTTGTTAAATTAATTAAACACCTATTCAACCCATTTAATTTTGACTGATACATCTCTTTTGAACGATATTTACAAGGTTGATTCTGAAAATGGCATCAACTCTCAATCAATTGACAGTTAAAATTAAAATTCAAAAATAGAATACTTTAATTTGAACCACAACAAGAGCTCGACACTACGCTCGATCTGGCGCAACAAACTAGCATATATTTTGATTTTTATATTAATTGTTATGATAAAAGTTTTAGAAGCTTTGGTGTTAATTCTAATGAAACGCCATAGAGAATTAGTGTTTTGATCAACATAAATATAATTTAGTATCCCTCTACCGGATAAATATTGAGATAACAATGTTTGCAGACTCCCGTGGTCGCGATCTTTGTGCCATCTGCTTGCTTTAGCCTTACACGTATGAGGATTTTACACAACAGAGATCCTAACAGCCGTCATGTAATTGGCGCCGGGACACGAATATATCCATTTTTGTTGCTTTCTCACCTTTATTATCTACTACCTTTCCCGAAAGACGTTGTCCTATATAGTGCTTACTATGAATATTGATTTCGAATCGTAATTTATACAGATATACGTTTAAAATGTTAGAATGTAAAAAAAAATATTTGTGAAAGCTCGAAAAAAATGCCATCAAAAATCTGCCTACCAAAATTTTAAATCTCAGGTAGGTAAACAATAATTATTTTGTGGTTATCGAATTTACCATAGATGGCGTTGGCATCGCAATAAATACGTTCCACACTAACTTTAATATTATATTATAACTATTTTACGCATATGAAAATCACTCTAGCGACATTTTATTTAGACATTATACTGATCAATAAAGTGACACCTGCAATTTCCCTTTTGAAAAATACTTTTTCACCGAAAACATGCGTGTACTATTTTTACTTCAAAAAATGTTTTATAAAAAGCAATACAAACAACTCTTAATTAAAAAAAAAACTGCCAAACATTTTTTTTTTAATTTGTGTTGTGTCCGCCTGTCTTTTGCATCAATCAATTCATTATTATTGACCTGCTAAATCGATTTTTCCCTGTGTCCATTGAACCTGCGACACGGTGTTGCCATATTATTAAACGTTTTGACATTAAATTGAAAATTTATTATCTACGTACGACCGTACACTGTGGGGTTGCCTATTAAAAAAATATAAAATACTAGCGCCTGACATCTGTCCTATTCTTTTTTTTTTTAATTCAGATCCAAAGATGATAAAAAGTTTTTTCTTTATATTTCTACAATCGTAAATACATAACTGAATTTTTATGTAGATAAAGTTAAAATTCAGAAAAGTATAGGAAATGAAAAATTAATAAATAATGCTTTAGTGGGCTTCAAGGTGTATGCTGTGATGCAATCGGATTCCAATAATTAATCATGTATGTATGTAGAAGAATAAATAAGGTGAAAACAATTAAATATAATATCACTAAGGGGTATTGAAAGTTGACGACCGCAGCGTGTGAACCTACATATTACATAATATGTTACTTCACCTCTCGTTTAATATCAAAGACTGCTTTCTAGAAATATATAATAAAAACATATTGTTAACATTGTATTACTAATTATGTATTAATTCTTTATTTTTCAAAAATTTAATATCCATAAGGTACATGAGGAACATTAGCTCTAAACGAAAAAAAAAATTATTTCGCTCCCTTTTGGTGGTGTCCGATTAATTTAAAAAAATACGGCTTCATGACCATTCGCAAATAATCTAGTAATAGATTTAAAAATGTAAGAAAGAGATTTTGCCGGTTCTTCAAGGAAAACCAGCACGGCTTTTTAAACCAGGATGCCAAAACTTTGGTCACTAAGTCTATGAATGTAATCAACCTTGGCGTCAGCGCCATTCCATCCGTTTAATTTAAAAAAAAAAGAGCGGAAATTGAAAATTGTACGAATGTCGTTTTGATTATTTGTATTTTAACAGCCATTGTTGAGTCGCTCTAGCCACGTATGAGAAATGAGAGATTAACGTATTCATAAGCACATAATCAGAAAATACAGTTTTCTATTTAAAACGAAACAAACACTTCTACCAACGAAATATAATATTATCAATATTGTACCATAAACAATTACTTGCCTATTTTCAACAACACGCCTGACTACCTAGAAATAATTATTACTCCACAAGTTTCAACGCTTTGTTTATGGACATTTCCCACCATAAACAATTTAAACCTACAAAAGCGGCTATCAAAATATTGTCAAGAACATTGTTGAAAAATTAACACAACTATTAAGCATTCGCTCGTATTGAAAGTACCTTTATAATGTTTCCGTTTTGATTACTCGCCGCCATTTTACTTTTATTAATTTGAAAATTAGAACGGTTCGTTATTTTAAAACGATCGTAATTTTTTTACAGTATTGGGTTGCCGTGGGGCTGTCGGCTTAGAATAGCACCTCTGTTCTTTTTGCTGGTTTTTCGAGCATCCTGTAAGAGGCAGGTAATCGAAAAATCAGATCGGGGTCGTGGGGTTGACCACCTCACACCCTTAAACTCCAGCGGTCAGAAAAGGCAACAAAATTAAGCCTCGGACGCCTGGGCCCCACCAGGGGGGGGTCCAGGCAGCTAGTGTCCCCCCTGTGTTGACCACGGCTCGGAACAAGAGCTTGAAAATCGGGACCCTGAATGTCCGCACTCTGAGGGCGGGCGGGGAGCTTGTTGCTGCCAAGTTGGCGGGAGATTATGGACTGGATATCCTGGGGCTGAGCGAGGCACGCATCCCAGGGACGGGGCAGAGTGACGCTGGCAACTATGTCATGCTGCACTCTGGTCACCGAACTGCACGGATGCGTGGCGTCGCTCTACTTTTAAGTAAATATGCCTTCTCTCGCCTTCTTGGTTGGGAGCCTGTTTCTGACCGCCTGATGAGTGCGTCCTTCAAGATGACAGGCGAAACACTGACGGTCCTCCTATGCTATGCTCCCACTGAGGATGGGGATGCGGCTGCCAAGGACTGTTTTTATGACAGTCTGGATGCAGTTGTGTCCCATGTCCCAAGGCGCCACCGCTTAATTGTACTGGGGGATTTTAATGCCAAGGTTGGCAGTGACCCCCAGTATGGACCAGGCGTCATGGGTAGGCATGGCATGGGAGTGATAAATGATAATGGAAGCCGTCTGATTGGTTTCGCCACACTCCACGGACTCTTAATAGGGGGAACTCTGTTCCCCCACAAGGATATCCATAAATATACTTGGACCTCGCCTGACAGGAGAACAAAAAACCAGATTGACCATCTTCTGGTAAGGGCCAGCAACCGAACTGACCTGCGAGATGTCCGCACCTACCGAGGGGCAGACATGGACACTGATCACGAACTCCTTGTGGGTTCGTTGAAATTCAGATTTACCCATTTCCAGCAGGGACCGTCTGCCTCTCGCCCGCTGGACATACGCAGGTTAGAGAGTGCTCAGTGTCGTCATTCGTACGAGGCTGAGTTACGCACCAGGTTTGCCCCCTTGCAGGATTCACACGGAGCTGTTCCAATTGAGACAGCTTGGAATAGCTTCCGTGACGCCGTTATGGAATCCGCACGTTCTTCTGTCGGCTATAAGAGCAAAAAGAGGCCAATATGGATGTCCGATGGGTCCTGGAGCCTCATCGAAGATCGCCAGAAGGCTAAGACCCTCAGAGACAGCGAAAAAGACCCTCAAAAACTGGCTGCTTTGGTGTCTGAGTACAGGGAGCTGAGCCGCAAGGTGAAGCACTCTGTACGAACAGATAAAAGAAGACACCTGGACTCTCAGATACGGCGAGCGCAATCTGCTGCACTCGGAAATGACTCAAGGACACTTTTCGAAATCACCCGGGAGGTCGGGGGCAGGGGTCAAAAAAGACCCGTGACGGCAATACGAGACTCTCGTGGAGCCATTGTCACTGCCCCCGAACTGATTAAAGGGAGATGGAGGGAGTACTTTGAGTCAATATTAAACCGTCCCGAGCCCTCCTCACCTTACAACTTTGAGGAGGAGTTGGCTGGTCTGAATATACCTCAGGCAACTGGGATATGTGAGGAACCGCCGACATACAGTGAGATGGTGCTGGCCGTGATGAGACTTAAGAACAACAAAGCGCCAGGAGACGATGGAATTCACGCAGAGCTCCTCAAACAAGGCATAGACACCCTTGGCCAACCACTATTAGATATATTTAAAATGGCGTGGGAAGAGGAGAGGTGCCCAAAAGATTGGCGGAATGGATCCATCGTCGCAATATTTAAAAAGGGGGACCCCCTTGAATGCGGAAACTACCGTGGAATTACTCTACTGAGTGTTCCCGGTAAGGTATTATCTCAGATATTACTACACCGCATTCGGGGGCCTGTCATGGCTGTCCTGAGAGAGCAACAATGCGGCTTTGTACCTGGAAGGTCCTGCACGGACCCAATTTTCTGTGCCAGGTGCATCTTTCAGCAGTGCAAGGAGTTTAACTCTCCAGTCGCTTGTTGCTTTATAGATTTTGAAAAGGCCTTCGACAGCCCACATAGACCATCAATATGGAAAATACTTGCTCTGTATGGTATACCTCCGAAAATAGTTAAAATGGTGCAGTCCCTGTATGAAGACTCTGAGTGTAGCGTGAAAACGCCAGGTGGTCCTACTGAAGCTTTTAGGATCACCACGGGAGTCAGACAGGGCTGCGTACTAGCTCCCTTTATATTTATAATAGTCATGGATTTCCTGTTGAGAAAGTCCATGCAAGGAGCAAGAGGTATACCGATAACACAGAGAGATGGTCTAATGGGCGAACTGTGCGATCTGGAGTACGCGGACGACCTAGCGTTGTTCAGTACGACAGTGGAGGAATTACAGCGCAGTGTTTCAAGACTCTGCAACGAAACAACACGCCTCGGCCTTCGAGACAATGCCAGTAAGACGGAGCTCATGGCGAATAATGCCTGCCCCGATAAACAGCAACCGATAACCATCGATGGTCACCAGGTCTCCCGGGTGGATAAATTTAAGTACCTGGGAGCAACCATTACCACCGCTGGTGACCTCGGGGCTGAGCTCCCGATTCGTATCGGTATGGCAAGTGGCGCCTTCAACAACATGACCAAGATATGGAAAGCGTCGGCGTTTAGCGTCGAGACGAAATGTAAACTGTTTGATGCGTGTGTGTTGCCCATTCTCCTTTATGGGTGTGAGTCCTGGCACCTGACCAAGGCCCAGGCACAAAAAGTCTCAGCCTTTGAGATGAAGTGCCTAAGGAGAATTCTGGGCGTAAGATGGTACCACCGCATCACGAACGACGCTATACGCCGGCGCACCCAGCGTGAGCCCATCACCTCCACCATTGTGGGGAGGAGATGGACTTGGCTGGGACATGTGTTAAGGATGCCGAATGACAGTTGGCCGAGGAGAGCGCTGTTCTTCCTCCCATCAGGGTCCCGAAGACGAGGAAGACCCTCTCACACTGTGTTCCGCTCCTTCGAAGCAGAGCTGAGGGACATGGACATGGTGTGGGAGGAGGTCATCACCGTTGCGCAAGATCGAGCGCAATGGAGAGCTCTTGTTGCCTCCCTATGCCCCTAAGTGGGGTCTAAAGGGAGTTTGGATTTGGATTGGATTGGGTTGCCATTTTGATTTTTTCTAACCTCTTTTTAAATTTAGCTAATTCGCTATTAAAGTAATAAATAATTTAATACGAATTCGTATTATTATT
Source organism: Mystacides longicornis (assembly GCA_963576905.1). NCBI lineage: Eukaryota > Metazoa > Arthropoda > Insecta > Trichoptera > Leptoceridae > Mystacides > Mystacides longicornis. Next base: position 1,664,884 of record OY756439.1, on the reverse strand, counting down.
GCATATTATTTTATCATACTCCGATTTATTCTGTGAATTATAATTTGTATTTCGTTACTATGAATCACCAAAAATGTTAATACTAAAATAAATTATCTGAGAAAATATTATAAGGTAGTTACAAAACAGTCAGGGTTGCCAGGGTATATTTTTTATTTGATTATGTTCCAGTATATTCTGTTAAAAACTTATCTGTCGTCCCTAAGTGTCCAGATTGGGTCTATGGTGGCAACAAATATATAAAATAAATTCACTATTGGGGGAGAAAATTGTTTGAATTTTTATGCGATTAGTATAATTTTTTGCGGTCCATTGCAATTCATTTGATGTCAATAATTGTCAAGTTCCAAAAATGACCGTTTTCATGGAAATCAGCTTGATTATGATAACTTTAATCTAACCTCAATAAACTTTTTAATTATTCAACGTATATAATATCATAGTTACATTATTGTACAACTAATGTAATCTATGTAGGTGCTTATTTTTATTTTTTGTTCTAGCAATTACAATTTTGACAGGTTCAATTCAACTCAAACGCTTTTCAAAGAGTCAAAATGAATAGGCGCGTTTAAAAAAATTGAAATACTATTTATTTCAAAAAAAAATCGCAACCTTATCGATACAACAAACCAAATAGGCGGACATACATCAAAGAATTCGAACGCCTAAATATTTTTTTCGAAAATCGAACGAATATAAAATATTTGGAAATGGAATGAATTTAAAAATATTATTATGGCTCTAAATAAAAAGAGAAAAATGTTGCCCGTATGAAAAATTGATCAAACCAATATAATAAAATGTCCATAGATAATATGGATGCAAGAGAGAAATGGCGCTATTTCGGTGAAATAGTGATGTACGTTTGTTTTATAAATGTTATCGATATTTCATCTGATAAAAATATCACTTAAACTGACCTATTTGATGTAAATAAATTATCGTCCTTTCGTATTTTTTCGTATACCGGTTGACTGGAAAAAATTGCCTCAGGTAATAAGTTCCGCCGGCTATACTGACACCTTTGTATAGAAAAGTGTTATATTATTATTATTATTATTATTATTATTTTTTTTTTTTTTTTATTTTATTAGATTTGTTAGGATAATCGCCCTAAGTGGAATAAATAATACTAGTGGTAATACAGTGCTCGAAATTCCACCATTACATATTTAAAATATAAGTTTGAACATTATTAAGGTTCATGAAGTATGAGCGAGCGCTATTTCAAATTTAAAAAAAAAAACAATGACATTGATACGTCAAACTTGAAATGTTGGACTTGTATAATTTTTTCGTAAAAATGGTCACAAATTGTTTTTTCTTCACGTATTAATCTCAATTTTGGTCAATCTGAGTTTGAATATCCCGCCATTTCCCGCTCCACCTTCCATTTGAATATATCGCCTACAAAATGCTTTCTGCGCCCATTATGAGGCGCTTGTCATTTTACATTTGTTTCTATGAAGTTGATGATCTATTTGATGAAGTTGAATTAGTCTGTGAAAGTGCGTGTGAGTGTCAAATACATAACATTACAGTAGTGTTTGTGATGTATTTTTATTTATTTAGTATATTTTTATGCAAAATTTAAAAAAAAAATAGCCTTTGCCACTGCTCTATATAAACTATAAGTATGTAAAATTTCATAATCCTCCGTCCACGCGATTTTCGTAAAAGTGGTCACAAAGTTTTTCCATCACGTATTAATATATAGATGTTATACGTGGTGCCCAAGGAATCAGTTGAAGCATATCATATTTGACGTTCTTTTCTTAAATATTATTTTTTCTTTATACTAAATATAATAATATATTAAAGGAAAAATAACAACTAATGACTCTATAACAATTCATTACTAATGTTCGATTTTTAAATGGAACAAACCACTACGAACTTACGACCGTCTTCTACTATTATTTCGAAGGCTGGCTTAGTGTGATCAATTTACGTTAACAACGTTCGCCATTAGGTGGTAATGTTTGTCTCCGAAACTTCTAATCACGATAATTCTCAACATGTTCAACACGTCGAAAAATCTCATGTATGCAACAAGTAGAAATTTAATAATAAATGAAATATAGAGATAAAAGTTGGAAATTATTGAAAACAAGAGAGCAACCAAGCTTAAAGACTGCGACCGCTGTCATATATTTGGCGCCAGGATATGACTATATCCATTTTTGTTACTTTCTCATCTTTATTGCCTATTGGCTTTGTTAGTGCACAACGTTCTAATAATATATTGATAGTTTTATGCTTTTTATAACATCCTTAACAAGGTCGTCCAATTCGCCAACACTCTTGTCGTGTCTTTTAAAGCACTGTACTGCTTATAAAGACTTTCAACATATGATACTACATTTGATATAAAAATTAAAGTATATCGCAGTTTCCTGGTCCTAAATGTTAGCAATGGCATGATGTCTGTGGTCTCAACTTTGTAGGTTGGAATTCAATCTTACCGAATAGCAATCCAACGGAAAATTTAAAATTAAACTATTTATAACACATACAGGTAAATAAACTCAAATAGATCACCCACATCATAAAACAATCGCATAAATAATTACGTTTCCAGGATTGCAGCTTTATAGGATACTGAGATTTTTTTATTCCAAATTTAAAATTAATCTGTCTTAGGTTTAAAACGTAAGATGACCTCCTTTCGAACCGAGACACCGTTTATCGAGAACACGAATTATTGATGTTATGTATATGGCGAATGATTTCATAAATTGTGAATGCTTATAATAACAGTATTTTGTACCAGCGTTTGGGATCTATGGGAGAGAGTGTTTTATATACAGGATGTCCAGAGTATCGATGATAATCCTCGCTATGAACTGGACAATCACAAATCGTGGTATTTTTACATATTTTTTTTTCTAACAATTTCTCAGCATTAAATGCTAAGTTAGCTTTCTCAACTTAAAGGTTCGGAATCGATTCCCATTTGGGTAAAATTTTCAGTGTTTTTTTTTTCTTTTATGATTTCTACCCAAATTTTAATCGTTTAACGCACGTCATTTCCTAAAAATCGGGAACGTCCGGAGTTTTGAGATTAAAATTTTATAAAAAAATACATCAATGTGTAAATGTACCACAAATCAGGTGAAAAAAACTTACAACCAATTTTTCAATGCAAACATTACAAATTACCGTTTGTCATATATGATTAACAATTTTACCCTTGTAATTTATAGCGGAATTTTCAACATCTATGTGTTATATCGTCTATTCTATCTATCTAAATATAATTTTGTATGAAAGTTTTTTTTATTAATTTTTTATTAAATTTTGTTGATTTTATGTATTGTATGTGTATGTATATATGTTTATTTTTGTATCTATAATTGTATTTTGTCATATGTGGTTGGATGTTAGAGATTGCTTCGGCAGTACCTACATAATAATATACAAAATAATTAACTTGCCTAGGTACTCCTGAACGTACGCAACCTCATTGTCATCAATAAGCTTTTGTCCATTTACAGTGTTTACACCATACGAACATAGAGCTGAATCTGGAAACAGAGTATATAGGTACTTTCTTGTATGGTTGATTTTAGACACCATGGAGACAATAACAAGCAAGAACTTATTAATGGGTGATGACAGATTATTGTCCATATCATCAACGATCAAGAAAGTAATATATACTTACAGCTCTGGATCTATGTTTGTTTGATTGAAATGCACCCATAGATTGCAAATTGACTATCGTCATTGAGTACTCTTCTCTACTAAACATCACTTATCACCCTGTAATAGATTCCGTCACCGGTTTTTTTTATTAATTTTAAATTTGACGCGTAAATGATGGCTGTAGATACCTTAGGTCTTGTCTAAACAAAATTCACAACAGAATTGAATCGGGCCACTATGGGGTATGTTATACGGGTGGGCCCTAGTTTATTTATTTATTATTACTTATTTAGTATATGGGCTTGGTTTTTTTATTCATTCATAATTTTTGAACTATGTTCAATACGATTTACTTTGCTTAAATTTTGAAGTTAGCATGGATTTAATACATTTTTCTTCTGCTTTTAGCTAGTTAGCTAAGTTTTATGTTTTTTTTTTATATCAAAAAATAAATCTGTGCTCACTCGATGTGAACATAAATACACACATTTTATTCCTTCATAGTAAGCTACTTAAAGCTTGTGCCGTGAAAAAAGGATGGTCGGCACCTGGAATCGAACACACAGTATTCAGTATTAAGACGACTACAAAAAATTCAACTAACATAAAAAACAGCAGTGTCTGCTAAAAAGCAAAGAAATAAAAATCACATAAAATACACCCTGTATAAAAAATAGTACATAGCTATACGTGTGCATGTGAAAACTCTTATGTACATATAATAAATATCTGTGATTTCTGATAATATTATTGTAATAAATGATATCAATAACATTACAATATCAAAGTCCGTGTTTTCACGTGTTTTTTTTAACGATTTTTCACTCAAAATATTACAATAAGTATTATGAAAACGACCAAATTGCCAAATTCAAAACATATATATTTCGAGATTATAAGTAATTATTTTTAGTTTGTGGCATTATTAAGGGGAATACCCGATAACTGACCCAATCTGTCAAATCAACTAAAAAAGGTTTAAAAATATAATGTTTGGTTTGACATCAAATATATTATAACGAATAACTTATAACGGCGGCCATATTTATTTATTTAATCATCCACGGCGTAAACGCCTTTTATTTTATTTACAAGGAGAAGAAACAAAAATTATAACTTATCACACAATCATACAAGACAGTTTAAACTATAATAAAGGTAATAACAATAATAATACGGAAATTAAATATTTATGATATAAAAGTATGATCCAATTTTAAATTCGTTTAAAACAAAAGCAAATCGAAAACATTGACTAAGTGTATAAAAAAATGCAGGACAAAATAAATAAAAAAAAGAACATTGTTTTTTATTTGTCAAATTTTGAAACAAAATGGCTGTATACAAAGCAGTGGGTAAGGAACAAAACGAGTCAAATACAAATTCTAATTGCAGTAAGTAGGTACCTATCATTTTTATTTTTTCTCTACAAAAAAATAATATTTATTTTAAAAGTCGATTTTCACATGATTCTTATTTTTTGTTTATTTTTATTTTGAGTAAGTGGTCAAAGCTGTACGTTGTGATAAAATTTGATAATAATTATCCAGTAATCATGTTTAATGGAGTTGACCAGTTTTGTTGCTAATCAACACAGCTAGGTAATAACCTAGCTGGAACCTAGGAACCACCTTTACTTTCCTAACCTCATTCACCATTATGCCCTATAGAGAATTTTATTTATTTATCATAATGGTTATTACATCACATCATAATTAATTACAAAATAAAAATTGACAGTATTTAAAATTTAATGTTAATTTCAAAAAGTCAGTCACTGTCTCGTTTAGTGTATAGAAGTCTTCAATGCTTCCCTCGCATGATCTGAGGCTGCACTCAAACACAACGTGGCTCACCGTCTGTCTATCTGCTCCGCAGTCGCATTCAGGAGAATTCTGCCAACCACATTTAAAAAAGTAGTCCGCACATCTTCCATGACCCGTGCGTATCCTATTCAGCGCGAACCACATTCTTTCTGGAAGGTCAAAACCTGGAGGTTTATCAGTGATGCTGGGAAAGAAAGGAGCAGCTGCCACTTCACTCCATTTCAATCTCCACGCCTCTGTGATGTTGAAGTTGTTGTCATAAAGGTTCTTTTCAGTTTTTAGTGGAAGTGTCCTCGAAACGAGCCTATTGGCAGACAGGAGATGTTCAAGGTCTGAGCCGGCTGGGAGTTCAGGGTTCTTGGTCAGTTTTATGTATCAATCAAATCTCCCTTTGAACTCCACTTAGGAGCATAGGGAGGCAACAAGAGCTCTCCATTGCGCTCGATCTTGCGCAATGCTTATGACCTCCTCCCACACCAAGTCCATTTCCCTCAGCTCTGCCTCGAAGGAACGGAACACGGTATGAGAGGGTCTTCCACGTCTTCAGTTTTATGTATAGAGAATTTTTATATGCTTCTAAAATAAAACTGTAAACGCTACATTTATAAACTTCATATATATTTCTTGGTTGAAATCAAACCACATTGGATTTAGGACGATATATTTTTACAATAGTGCTGAAAAAACGTCACTCACAATTATCAAGAAACTCGAATTTATTTTCGATGTCTGGAATATTTGATAGGATCACCCTCTTAGCGAACAACATTTTGAAATCAGGCCTTCTCGCCAATACCAATAATAAGTACTGAGTGCCTCACTACAGGCATTTATTTATTGTCGATATTTATTGCCAATAATTGGATTATTATTATTATTATAGCCGCGCCAAAAATATTACTGTATTTCTGTAATTTTATATTCACGTATAAGATTGATGGAAGTTTCAATGGATTCACGTAGTGGAAGTACATTTCAACACAAATTTTGAAACGTAGGTGTTGGTATAGTTGCTATAGGTATTTATTGATCTGGCAAAATTCGTACCACTTATGTACTTACGTCCTAAGCCTATATACGTACTTCATTTCCAGTTGCTTATAACCAAAAAAATAACGATCTTTTGTTGTTTTTTTATGACACATTCGACAGGTAGAAACACGTTTTTCTATTTTTTTTTCGCAATTACTACATAATATTTTCTCACCATTTAAAACCACCATGAATTATTAAAAACATTTAGAAACCAAAATAAGACAAATCGATCACCTGTTCCCAAGTTTCATCGAGACACATGCACCGCAAATAATTTTATATAGGTAGGTATACTAATTAGTATTCTCTTGCTCTAAGAATAGTGGTCTCCCAGTGGTCAAAATTCCACCATAAATATAATTTCACAATTTTCTTTAAATAAACAATGAGATTAATTTTGAAATGTTGATATGTACAAAGTTTTTTTTCTATTATCGTTAAAGACAAACCTATAATCTATTCTCATTTTGACCACGGATAAACAATAAAATATATGCGTCTGTGTCAATGTCAAATACATCGAAGTGTATGTGAGTGTAAGTATAATACATAACATTAGAGTAGTGTTATTTATGTATTAGACACCTAATGTCTTTTTATTTATTTACTGTATTTTTATGCATAATTTCAAAATAATATTAGCATTCGCCACTTTTCTATATAAACTTTAAGTGTGCGAAATTTCATACTCCTCTGTCAGCACAATTTTCGTAAAAAGGTGTATAAAGTCAGTGCTACAATTATATAAAAATTCAAGTTTTTTTTTTCATATTGAACATACCTTACTACAATTTTGCAATTCACAAGTCTCTAGAAGCTTTGACATGTCTCGTATTAAGTGTACATAGGCGATTGAAACAAGCCCATATTAAAATTGATTCTACAAAGATTAGACCAACAAAACGTGGTTCATATACGTATTGCATTAGGCATATTACCGCACGGTTAATCGAACTCTTTACCGCTGAAATCGCAACGTGCGGTGAAGGGGAATCCCCGCCACGTGACTAAGCCCACCGCAATATTTAGTCGTATCCGCGGATTCTATTATTTGTCCTGATTTCCATCAGGAAACTAAACTAGCTTTAAGCCAACGGCTGAAGACTTAAACTAAGTATTCCATGGACACTGGTTTTTGTCAAAATGTCGATGTCATTGTTTGTTTTGTGTGCAAGAGTGTACTAGTGTGCGTGAGTATGGATATATTGACCAAGTAGTCTGTCACCTTGCTGTCATCGCACGTTATTGAACCTAATCGAAAGGCACTATTATGATTCCCATAGCAACGATAAATTTATCATTCTCTCTAAGCTATACCTATTTTTCTTAAGGTTGAAGCATATAGCAGTAACGATAATTGAAGCATTTAGTTAATAAATTAATCACCTCTTTAATAAATCGCCATTAGGTGTAGAGAGAGAATGACCTTTCTAAGCGGATTGTCAAATTATCATTGAATCATTTTTTTGCCGATGTCAAAAAGTTACTGTAAAAAAATCTCTTTTGACTCTACGAAATGTTTATACGGATTTATCAATATATTCGCGGTTGTATTTATGCGAATATAATTTTGCCATGTGTAAACACCGCATATAAACAGCGTCATTCTAATTGCGTCGTGAGCTGGCAACACCGAACCTAGAATTGTTAGGAACTGTCACGCTTTGTAAGAGATAATTTCGATGTACGTACATACCTATTATATTCTGCAATACCAAATGTCTATGAACGCTTGGTGTAGTCAGCAAGCAATATGAATATTATCCTATACTCATTATGTGGAAAGGAGTTACCTATCTGGCATTTAACTATTCAAATAAGCCATCCCGCCAAACATGAAGATTCTATTTTCAAATCAATGTCATTATTTTAGAAGCCTCGCGAATAAATTTCAATGTTTTGAATTAAGAACGGAATAGCCAAAATACTTCTGGAATATTTTCAACTTTCATAGACAAAGAATCGTCAATCTAAATATCGAATTAAAATATTTGCTCAAAAAATTCATAATAATAGTCATGTTATTTAAAATTAATTTCAATAATTAGAAGAATACTTTATTTTATGAAAATTGCACTGTGTTTCCGCATAAAAAAATAATCAGGGAAACTTATTATAACTCCAAGGTGGCTGATATATGCTTAAAGCTATGTCAAGAGTATATTAATCTGATCTCGCATCATGCTAGAGCTAGAGGGTGTTCATAACACACCATAAACCCTCTAGGGGCGTGACTTTTGTCAAGAGGAACGAACATGCATGTACTCTTCTATACGTCTATGGTTATTGATTGCTTATGGTTTAACACGAACCTTATATAATCTCGACAATAAAAGAATGACTTGAATGAATCGAGATTTGAATTGATTGTTCTATTCTATTCCTCATTTTAAATTTGAATTATCAAATTCTTACGCTATTTATTGTTTCTTGACAAGGTGTAACAATGACACGTATCGAAAACATCGATTCCGTCCTCAAGGAAAGTCCGGTCAGAAGTAATATATATATATATATATATATATATATATTAGAAGAGGTTGTTTGAGAAATGGTTTGTCGGTGGAAGAAGCGAACAAGTATGTTTGGATAGAAAAGAGTGGAGTTCCGTTCTCTTTGCCTACCCCTTAAAGGGTAATGGTGTGTAGGTAAAAAAAAGGTTAAATACATCAAGAGGGTAACTCTGCGCTTCATTGCAATGCCGATCCAATTTCAATTTTAATAACGATTACATTATCACACTTTAGATATTGGTTGCTATGCATAAAAATAGTTCCACGTTGGTCCATTTTAATATCCGATATTGCTTTACGGAAAATAGCATAAATAAGGATTAATTCAGGGTGGGGTAGAATGGACTTCCTACGGCAAAGCCTCGATGCTCACCGGACCACTGCATGGTGAATACTTGAAATGAATATGGCGTCGCTTCCCCCACCTAACGCTACTACTCCCACTCCGCTGATCCACCTGCACGCTCTACAGTGAGTGTTTGAAACTAAGGAGTTCATTCTACCCCACCCTGTACAGTTAGTATTCAAAGTATTAACGGTCGACATTGTGATCGGGATTGAGTTTCAAGAGTAACCATCCTTGTTTGTGTAAGCAGTCAAGAATTTCGACAATCCAGCGAGATGTGTCGGTGTTTTCTAGTCGATATTGCGCGATTGCCCTAGGAAATAATGGTTTTATAATAGAGACATTTATCTCGGGCTCTCCTCTCATCCACTTAATAAGACGTGGAGCCCGGCGCTTGTCAGGAAGGTGTTTTAATTACAGGAGAGATCCTAACACACCTACAATAATTGATCACCTCAATAACGTCTAGGGCTCCTTCCACACATCACGCACAACTTCGTGTTCCTAACCTAACCTAACATAATTATTACCGATATATATCAAGTGTTAAATAGTACCTATGCCATATGGAAACCTCAGCCAGTTTTGAAAACAAGGTGTATAATATACTTCAACTTTATAACATGACGCACTTTTATTAAGGCATTTTAAGCTTTAAAAAAGGGTTACCATCAAAATAAGGTCACTATCCAATGTGCCTGAGAAACTTGGTCCCTGAGGACTGAAGAAAGATAAAGAACTGACGCAATCGAGTTGTGGCCATACGATTAAGGCAAGAAACCCTGTCGGAATCCTACCATAGAGAGGATCCGTTAAAACACAACATTCTAGATATCAATTCAGGCATACTCATGTGGAGCTGTCAAACGCTTAACAAAGGGATGGCCGCCATTTTTAATAATCGTAGTCGTAAACAGTACATCCTATTCGTATTTAATAATTGAGAAAACAAAAATCATATTAAGCACTTCAAGATTTTCAGTACATAGAATAATACAACTCAGTGACAGCAGGCCTAAAAATGGCGGAGGTCACGTAGTCTATGAGTCTTCCTACTTATGTCTAGGTTAAGTGTATTAATTTGTGTTCACTATGGGTGAGCCTAGAGTCATTAAAAAAATGATAGCATTACAACTTTTTGATACTAACATGACACCAATTGGACTTAGACCACTAGGAACTTATGACCATTTTTTACTGTTTTTCCAAGGGCTAACCGTCGAAGTAACAGTAGAAGGCTGGAGTAGACCTTATAGCAACTCCGCCATATACCAAGAAATCCTCATAACACATCGATGACAAGATCGTTTACAAATTCTGATCTCTGAAGCATTAGCACTTCCACACAAGAACCCCACAATATGTAGTGGTATTTTACCATTGAAAATTTTCGAACACTATCATCAAGATGGCTTTGTGAAATTCTTAAAAAAATCATATCACTATGTACCTAAATTCACAAACATTCCAATAAGAACAAATTTTAATTATACCTTTTCCTTGTTTCAGGGTGAAGAGATGCACCATAACGTAACCGCCGGAGTGATCTTGAGTGACCACAGCTTGGTCCTGCAGACTGTGACCAGGAAGACGGCTGGAGATTACACCTGCATGGCTGCCAATACGGAGGGCAAAGGGACCAGCAATCCAGTCACTCTTATCATAAGATGTAAGTTTTGTTATTTCTTTACTTCTTGACTTGATGAAAATGGTAAATAAATTTTGTGGCTTGTGGATTATGTTTCAACTCGGAACCAGAAACTTCGAATACCATTTCGAAATTTCATTTAGGTACCTTTGCTAAATGCTGTGGAAATGAGATCACTACGTAGGATATGCGGAAAGAGACTGATTGATAAGGTGAGGAATGAGAATATTAGAAAGGAATGTGGAGTGGATGTTAGCGTAGTGACTAGAATGAAACTTAATAAATGAAGGTGGTTTGGGCATGTAGAGAGAATGAATGATATATAAATCAGAAAGAATGGGTGCACGCAGACGAGGCCGACCTCGAATGACATGGTCCGATCATATCGGTTCAGTCTTAGAGGAGGGCCAAGTCAGGAGCAAAAGGAATAGAAGAGCATGCATGCAGAATGTTATGCGTTTGGAAGAAGGGAAAGAGGTGTGCTTGGAAAGGACAGAATGGAAATCCATACTCTCTGCCTACCCCCTTCGGAAAACGGCGTGATGGGTAAAAAAAAGACTTTATCTAATGTATTTGTTTGGCAAAACATTGAGAGGCCGATTGAGAAGCACTAGAATTCGCTGAATATGTGAGGCTGATGGTGCAGACAGCGAAAAGGGACACTTGTGCATCCATATCCTATAATGTGAAAATAATGAAAACTACCAGATTACCTTAATATATCGATCTACACAATCAATGAGGGGGCCGGTCCAAATAATAATCAGATTCTACCTCATAAGAACAGCTTCAATAGAACAGGCCATACGGCTTTATGAAGGAAGAAGTATTCGGTTGGAAGCATTTTTTTCGAGGAGGGGAAAATCCTCATAGGACCCTGTGCTGAACTCCAGTACGCAGGCAGACCTACCCACTTTAATCCACTATTTTTTACGTCTTTACTGTAGTGGAACCACTTTTGGAGTTTTACGTCACCGACTTCCGTAGCGAACATTTAAGTCTCGTTCCCTGGTGCCAAACATCTTCCTTTAACACAACAACACAAGCTTTGCTTCTCGTGATAGATACGAAAAGTTCATTTTTGTTCATTTTGGTAAGCACAGATGCATATTTATAAAAATAATAATAAAATGACTGTAATTATGAAGAGGGTCGAAACCTGAAGACCCAGAATGACTGTCAGGAGCGTTGGCAGACCAACACTACGGTGAAGGGACGACCTCGTAAAACACGCTGGGGTCAACTGTGTCCAGAGAGTCGTAGACAGAGCGTGGAAGGAGCATTTGTCCAGGAGCTTACGGATAGAGGATGAGAAGAAAATAGTATAATTAATGGTACTCACATAACACAACGTTAAGAATTTTTCTTCGAAATTTCTCTCAATCTGGTTCGCATGTCAAAGTTAGTTTTTCGTCTCCGCTATTTTTAAGCGCACAATTTATCACATATATCTTTCTTGCAGATGTTCCCGTATGTAAAGATCCCAGCGAGCAGCTTTTTGGGGCATTGAAACACGAGATGGTGGCGCTGAGGTGTGAAGTAGACGCCAATCCTCCGCTGGTCAACTTTCACTGGACCTTCAACAATTCTGGAGAGCAGACGGAAGTTCCTCCGCGACTGTACAACAGTGACGGTCTGATGTCCAAGCTGAACTACACCCCTTCCGGAGACATGGATTACGGCACTTTAGCATGCTGGGGAGTGAATGCCGTCGGACACCAGAGAACTCCGTGTCTTTACCAATTAGTTGCTGCAGGTAAGCATAATTATTTCATTCCAAGCATCATTGTTCATCTTCATATCTTCCCATCATTTGCCAAATCATCTCTTCTTGCGAACCACAGCGCAGTCGTCAACCACATGTTAAATAAAATCATTTCTGGGGTGACCTCTGCAGTTTTAATGGAATTAATTTTAACAGCTCGTTCAGTTTGTTGATCACCCATATTGCAATTGAGTATCGAGTTTCTTTTTGATAAACGTATTTTTTTTACTTCTCTTCTTGTTTGTAAATAACCCATAGCAGTCGACTATAGATTCGACTAATCGAATCTATATTTCGAGGGATTTATTTTATAGACAGCTCGTTTAGTTTATTATTTACCCATTGTAATCGAATATCGAGTCAATTGGTCGAGATTCCATTCAATAGATATATTTTTGATATCTCTCGTAGTTTTCAGATAACCTATTGCAGTTTTGCAATCGACTATCGAATCGCCTGAACGAGTTTTTATTCGATAGACATATTACTGACAGCTCGCAAATTTTGTGAATTACCCATTTCAGTCTACTACATAGTGGACTGATCGAGTCTCTACTCGATTGACATATTTTCTATTCAATGAACGTATTTTTGACAGCTCGCAAAGTTTGTGAATTACCCATTGCAATCTACTATTGAGAATCTATGCCATGGACAAATATTTTTACTGTAAAGCTGATGAGTTTAAATCGCTTAGTGATATAAATTTTTAGCAAATTATTGTATCCAACTAAGCGCTTATTTTTTTAACCTTTTGCACATTGAGCGCTTATTACTCACTAATAAGTGTTCTTATCGAAATCGAGGCGATCGTTTTCTATTGAGATATACGACATTCATTGACTCAAGACGATTAGAGTTATCTTTTAAGTGTCACATACTTACAGACAAATAATTATTATTGTTTTCAATGAATGATTGCCCACTTCCCTCCATAAGTACCTATACTAAAACGTTTTAAAAAGAATTAGTCACTCTCTATTGAATTGTCTCAGAGCGTTTTCATTTTAAACCACTTATAAATTGAGCAGATACCAAGTGTTCACCAGACAGTATCGAATCCATTGTGGTGGATTGGCGCGGATACGAGCTAAAAGCTGTAGTTGAAAAACACACGGCTTGCGTTAGTGTATTATTTCAAGCAGAAAATAATAACAAAGCGAGCAAACAAACTAACGCTTTAAATATCTTAATAATTTAAGCGGAATATTGTTTTAATGTATGCAGAAAACTTCGTTAAATTTTACAGAAGCTCTTAGTTAAGCATCTCTGGGTAAGTCAATAAAGATATTAATATGAAACGTTCGCGTGGCAAAAGCGGCTTGGCGCGTGCATTGTCTCCACTTTTCGCACTCTCTTGTTTTCTGATCTCGCTCCGAGTACAGTATTTATGAAGCCGCTTGAAATAATAAGCGTGTTCGGCTTTCAAACAGCTTGGAATATTACTATTTCTTCAAATATTTTTCGATCTTCAATACAATAGCCATAACGTAATTATTGTAAAAGCAAAAACACTGTTTTTTTACACATAGTTTTTACAAACTATTCTTGTATAAAAAGTGGTGTATGACGATTTTCAGCTGCCATTATTGTCACGGTGGTTTTTCTTCCTTGGGTTGGAATCCTGTGATGGATAGGACTGAAACTGTCGATTGTGCTCCTCGAATTGAACACAAATACACTCTTTGACTATTACACAGTAAGCTACTTAAAGCTTGTGTCGTAAAAGAGGGATGGTCGGCACCTGCGATCGAACCCACAACCTCCAGTACGAAAGCCATTTATATCGGAAAATGTAATGTAATATGACTGGTCCTATTTGCATAGCCGATAAATAAAAATATTAATTGTAAAACCTATTACTGGTGGGATTTGATTAGATTCAGATTTTTTCCAACTGCTTAACAGATAGAACACGGTGTGAGAGGGTCTTCCTCGTCTTCGGAACTCTGATGAGAGAAAGAACGTCTTCCGTTCTGTGAACTGAGGAATTCGGGCATGGAGTGGGAGTAGGTCAATTCAATAGTTTGCAGTTCTATAGCTATTATTAAAATGTGGCCGTTTACAGGTCGACCATTCCCTCTCTCGAACTGCACACTAGCCAATCAGAGTGCGGACGGACTACGGGTGGAGTGTTTGGAAGGGTTTGATGGTGGTCTCCCACAGACCTTCCTCATGGAACTTCTGGAACTCCCTGGACTGAAGGTGAGTCTTTCTCAATACGAAATCTAACTTCTCACAATACAAATTAAAATTGCTGATGTTGAAGAATCTAGGGTACTTACTTATATCAATGTTCATGGTTTTTGTTTGTGATAGAATTTGAAATGAAAGTGTTCTATTAGGTAATACACATTCAAATAAAAAAGACATTCTTTTTTTACTTGTAATTTGTTGTTGATGGAAAGTGTACCGAACGCCAGAGTATTGTGAAAATATGTAGTGATAGATGTAACATTGTAAAATACCTATCAAGTATGGGAACACGAGATATAGAATATCATGACGACCGCGGAGTGTACACGTCAGTACGGAAAACTTCATACCTTTTAAAATGACACTGATAGGTGTCAGATCAATTGATATATTAAGAAGAAGAAAGTTTATTATTTAGTCCAACAATGAAATAATTAACACTTTCCATCGCAAAATTAGTAAAATATAAAGAAATATTGATAAAATACCTACCTAGTAACAAAAATTCTGAAAACTTTTTAACGTTCAAAGTATGCGTGATGAGTGGAAAATAAAGAGTACCATAGAGTTTTCAAAGATTACCATAAAGAAATGCTCAATACGAAATAGCTGTTATTGAAAATAATATTGTGTCATTTTAAAATGACACTGGATGATAAAGGGTTAAATCGGAAAGTTGAAACGCATAGTTTTTTTTTTTAAATAAACTCGCATTTTTATAAGGTACTACTGACAATATATTATTGTGCTGTATTCAGTAAAAACGGCGGATTTTTTTTCGAGTCTGTGGTCACGCTTCACACAGAACGAAATGTATACATATATTATAGGCATCATATTTTTCCAGATCCGCTACAATGTCAGCAGCATCAAAACTCCGCCAACTTTCGAAATTGAGGGTCTGGAACCAGGAGCCAGCTACAGACTGAACATGTTCGCTGTCAACGGTAAAGGCAGGAGTGACCCCACGTCTATAGAAACGGTCGTTTTCAAAGGACAGGCTAAATATGTCGGTGAGTTAGGGGTCTTTTCATAGGACTCCATTTTTACATACTTAATAGCTTTCCCGACAGACATTGTCCTGTCAACAGTCCATACTATGAATATTGATTTTAAATTTGTAATTTATACAAATATACGTTTAAAATTTGTTTGAAAGTCGGAAAAAATTCAATCAAAAATCTGCGTGCCAATATTTTTCATCTCAATGGTTGTCAGGTAAACAATAATTTTGTTGTTATATAATTTTTCATTGAAGGCGTTGGCGTCGCAGGAAATCCGTTCCATACTTACTTTCATATTAGATTTTGTATTATTTTTTATTAATTTTTTTTCAACTTTTAAACAACTTTTAAATAGTTATTCTATTATCTGGAGCAGAGAAAAATCTAAAAAATCAAATATCGGAAGAATCTGTTCGGCCGGCCTCGGTGTTCTCGATGTCAGATGTTTATTGATACCTTAGACGTAAACATCTGACAAGCACGAAAATCGACCCTGTGTTACTCTCTACCTCATTTGTATTAACCCTTTCCCGTAAATTTGTAATAAATGTGACTATCAAAAGCTAAATAAATAGAAATGTGTAAAAAGTGTTTTACTATTATTACCATAATAATTATTATACGGTACGATATCCGCTGCGGACACATTATACATCATGATTAAGATGGTCGCATCAAGCACGGGTTTAATTCGATAAATTTATTGATGATGATATTAATAATGTTGGCAATTTCCAGATTGTCCACATCTAATACAGTCCATCTTCATTTTACAGCCACCAGCGGCAACATTCCACTAAGTCCTGTGATTGCTGGATTGATGGTGACGGCAGCCTTGCTCTCTGCAGTGGTCTGCATCGTCCTGGCTGCTCTCTACAGGAGACATGGCAGTGCGGCCGCTCCACTGCCAGCCAAGCATGCTCCACTCAGGTAATATCCTAAAAAATTTCATAAACTCGGCCAATTTCTGCACAGAAGACTGCCATTATCAATGGTTGATGAATTCCCATAAACAATCATTGATGGATTCCCGTACATTTTGGCAATTTCTCCAATGCACCTGTTTTGAGCCACATATTTTCCAACCGAATTCTGTCAATTGAACTTTTTAAACAAAACATTTCTCGCGTTTTGATTTATTATGTTTTAATATTACTTATTTGCTAGTCATAAGTGTTCGAACTAACCCGATATTCTTTTATATCTTTAGATAGATATAAAGCTTAAACATAAAAAAGAAAAATATCAGTCAATATTCTATGTTAGTAGGTATAATCATACTAAAGTTCCTTTCTCTGTAGCTTGCAGATATCTCTTGATAACGTTTCTACATGATGCATCATCAAATACAATAAGAATTAATTTGCTAAATTTCTGTTATAAATTGTTATGCCTACTGTATGTTTATTCAAACAGAATGGCATAAAATTAATGTTATTATAGAGAGTTTTTATTTATTTATTTGTAACGCATGAACAGACAACAGTTATGATAAAGTACAATATATGAACGAAAACAATATTCAGTCAACTGTCACCCAATTACTCATGCATCCTTGGAAGTCTTTACTTTTCAGCATTTACTAATATCCTTAGTCATTCGTCCTCAATCACCATTCACCATATTATATATACGAGAGAGAAAAAAAAAGTAGGTATATACATACAAAACAAAAGAAAAAAAAAACAAGTAGAAATGAAAAGAAAGTTAAATAAAATTATAAGTCACCATTCATACACACATCCACTCAGAACACACACACACACACACATCAGACAAACAACAAAAAATACATAGAAATATAAAATGTATAAAAGAGGAGTAGGGAGTGGCGGGAAAGGAAAGGATGGGAGAAGGGACTGTCACATTATGTCGGAGTATGTATCGTCTTTAGTATCTGTAATGTAGTGGTCTTGAAAGCGGGGAGCGTAAGTCCAAAGATATCTACGTCGATCAGGAGTTTGTTGTATGAGGTCATGAGTCTGTTTATGGGGTTCCTTTGTCCAGCATTAGTGTTGCTTGTCTTAACATAAAATGGTCTATGTATTCGTATTCTGGTAGGTACTTTGAAGTTTATTTTAGGCAGGAGAGTAGGGACGTCAAGTAAGGAGTGGCAGATTTTGTAGAGGGTCGTTGCGTCAATGGCACTGCGTCTCAGTTCCAATGTAATGTTGTTTGGGGGCAGATTGTTAAATTTCCGTCTCGTCTGTCTAGTGTACCTCCTCTGTATTGTCTCGACTTGTTTGGTATATTTGTCGTAAAAAGGATTCCATATTGCAGAGCAGTACTCGGCCTTGGATCGTATTAGCGAGTTATATAGTACGTGAAGTGAGTTGTGGTTTTTGAATTGTTTAGTATTTCGTAGGATGTAGCCCAACATTTTGTTACAGTGTTGTGTCAGTTCGTCAATGTGTTTGTCAAAGTGTAGCTTTGAGTCCATCACTATACCCAAATCACGTATGCTATCGACAGAATGAAGTCTATGGGAAGCTATAGTATAGTCATATAGTATTTTATTGCGATTCTTTGTGAAGGAGATAGTGTAGCATTTTTTAAAGTTCAGGACAAGGCGGTTTTTCATACAATATCTGTTGAGTCTCTCAAGGTCCTCGTCCAACTTCGTGCAGTCAGCTTCAGAGCTTATAGAACGATATATCTTCATGTCGTCCGCAAATAAAAGAAATTCACTATGTTTAAAACAGGCGCCCACGTCGTTTATGAAAATTGTAAACAGTAATGGACCCAGCACCGATCCCTGGGGAACACCTGAAGTAACAGCACGAGACTCCGATCTGTAACCGTTCAGCACTACGGTCATTAGTCTGTTTGAGAGGTAAGATTCCAGCCAGCGCAGAAGGTTGCCATGTATACCGTAAGATGAAAGTTTTTGAATCAGAAGGATATGGTCGACCTTGTCAAAAGCTTTTTGGAAATCTGTGTAAATTGCATCTACTTGTATACGTTGATCCATAGCACTGAAAAGGAAGTCACTGAAAACCATAAGATTGGTCACAGTAGACCGATTCTTCATGAAACCGTGCTGTTGGGGAAGTAAGAATGGGTATATGAAGTAGTATATACGGTCTTTGACAATAGATTCAAATATTTTGGAAATGGCTGATAGGATAGATATCGGACGATAGTTTTGAACATCGGACTTAGGACCAGATTTATGAATAGGTGTGATTTGGGCAACTTTCCACCTGTCCGGAAAGTGTCCGGTGGCGAGGCTTTGATTGAATATATACTTGAGAGGCTTGGTGATATGAGGAGCACATCTTTTCAGTACGATTGGGGAGATAGAATCTGGTCCAACTCCCTTTGATACATCTAGTTGTATTAGTTTTTGGTAGATTTCAGAACTCGTGATAGTTATGTCGCTTAATAAATTACCATAAAAAGGAGACGCACCATCCGCCAGCTGTGAATCCGGACCAGTAGTCTGTGGACTATTATTGAAAACCGATTGGAAGAATGAACAGAACATCGATGCTATAGTTTGCGGATCAGATGAATTTTGATCATTATAGGTGAAGGTTTTGGGGTAGCTGTGACTAGTTTTAAATGTATTGATATAACCAAAGAAGGAATTGACATTGGTTTTTAGATTGTGCTCAATGTTCTCAATATATCTCTTATGATCAGCAATTTGAGCTTTTTTGAATTGGGTTCTGAGTGTAGAGAAGAGTTTATAATCTAGAGGGTTGTTGTGAGCCTTCCAGCTAGACCAAGCCTTAGTTTTCCTTCTATGAAGGGCAATTGTAGGTAGAGAGTACCAAACGGGATATGACGTTGGTTTGGTACGTTTGAGTGGGGTATGATCGTGCACTACACCAAGTAATTTGGTGTAAAAAGATTCTATTGCAGAATCGAGTGGTTTATCATGTAAAAGTGGTCCCCAGTCGGTTGATTGAAGGATAAGGTTAATGCTGTTGAAGTTAGATTTATAGTAGTTATATTTTTTCGTCGTTTTTGTCGTGAGGGTATCTTCGTAATCAATAGAAAGGGATATGAGAAGGGATGGATGGTGATTATCTTCTGGAACAAGAGGTGAGTCGCTGTGAGTTATAGTGCATTCTTTATCGGAGAATATAAGGTCCAGTATCGTTCCGTTTGAGTTGGTAATGGGATTGTATTGAAAAAGATTTAAAAACGATGTGGATTCTAGAAGGAGTTGGGCAGTGGCTCCAAGAAAACTATCGGGAAATAGATGGGGGCCAGAATTGTTCTGCTTCCATGTGATCGAAGGTACATTGAAATCGCCAATCAGCAACATGCCGGTAGATTGATCCAGGTCAACGTATTTTTGTGCTATATTGTTGAAAAACGAGTTATAGATTTCGATGCTAGCTGCCGGAGGAATGTATACAGCACCAATTATAAGATTAAGGATGGATTTGTGGGAGCTGGTACTACCAGGTCGAGTCAGCGCCAGCGAGACAAATAGATTCTCCTCCAAAGTCTCCCAAGCTGGCTCTCTCGCACACATGAGGGATCGCAAGACCGCGATGAGTACACCACCACCATCCCTCTTATTGGTAGCCACAAAGTCACGGTCCTTACGGAAAACTATGTATTCGTCACTGAAGAGTTCGTTATCGTAAATTGATTGGTTCAACCAGGTCTCAGTCAGTATAATCAGGTCATAATTGTTGATATGTACATTCATTCGTAGTGTTATGGTTTTAGTTTTAAGGCCCCTACAATTTTGGTAGTATATTTTCAAAGTCATTTTAGTAAGTTTATGTCAATGTAGATGGTTATGACAGAGATGAAGTAGCAAGTGTGACAGAAGAAAAGGAAGGGTACGGGACAGAAGGGAAAGGAAAAAGGAGAAAGAAACAGATTGTCTATGGTCGGGAGAAAACTTCTTAGCACCTTGATTAGCTCAGTTTTCTTAAGTCTCGAACAGATATTATGTGAAAAACCTGGCTGTCTGGCTTTTCCCGCAGAAAAATTCTGGCGTTTTTTACCCAAACAAAACGGTAGTTTTTTGCTTTGGCCCAGGTTCTCACCTCCCTGTACAGCAATTTGTTCTCGAGAGTGAGGTGTTCCGTGATGAAAACTCGCGTGTTTGTATTGCTGTATCCTATTTCTGTTGCTGGAAATCCGCGATGTGCTCTTGCTGCAGCCAGGAAGACATCTCTCTTGTGGTCCTGACAGAAACGCACCACTATATTTCTAGGTCGCTTCTCTGATGTGGTGGTGGGCTCCTGAGGCCTTTTCCTGACTCGGTGTATGGCCGCAACATCACCAGAGCATACAGGAATCCCTATTTTTGTAGCGATTTTTAGAACAATCGCGACGAGATCCTCACGTTCCTTTTCTGGAATGTTTTGGAGTTCAATATTTGATCGTCGGGATCGTTGTTCGAACTCGCCTACGCGTACTGACAATTCGTCACATCGCGCCTTTATGTGTTCTTCATCTGATGAATGCTTACAATGCTCAGCCTTCATGGCGGCGAGCTCATCAATTTTGTATTCAAGATCCTGGTTTTTGTGCTCCAGCTCCGTTAACTTGTTTTTAAGTAGGACATTTTCGTCGGTCAATTTAGATAATCTTGTATTATATTCGCCGAATTTATCGTTCACCACACCAAGGGACACCCTCAGCTCGCCCATCTCCCTCCCAAAAGACGACAGCTCCTCTGCTATGATTGTTTTAACATTACGTGACAGGCCATCAATCACCTTGGCGCACAGTTTCTCCATCATCTTCTCGGACACAATAAGTTCACTGTCCGCCTGGGGATACAAATCTGAGGGCAGGACATCGGTATCGGTCGGAGAAACTGAGGCAGAGTCTGATCTCGGCTTTTTTTGTGCTGCTAGTCTACACTCACCACATAGCAATGTTGCCTGGTTACGAGTGATACGCCTAAAACTGCGTTCCGTAAATCCGCAGCATGAGTAATGAAAGTGCCGCTTGCAATAGTCGCAGATGATAAGATCCTCCCTGATTATGGATTCACAGCATTTGTGGCAGTTACTGTCACTCATTTTGTGTGTTGATGGCAATTCCCAGTTGTATGCAAAATAGGATACACCAAATCAGCAGTAATGCAGCTCACGAGTTTGACAATGTTCAGGAGCAATAAGTTAAAATATGGGCCTATTCTCATAGAGATGGCGCTATATAAATCTATACTTCGGCTATTCTTCAATAGGTAGCGGTAGTAGCAGTAAATAGATGAAATTAATATTCTAGTGTTCAAGAGATGGCTCTATTTTGCACTGACATTAGATTATTATTGTTGCGAAATATAACTTGACACAGAAAAAATTGTAAATCAGTTTTTCGAAACTTCAAAAATTTTTGATTATAAATACTGACATCACTCACTTGAGTTGGACGCTGCGAATATTTGTGGGTATTGTCCGATGTCTTAGGCTTCCTATTAAACTATTGCAGAAGTAATCAGCACTCAACAAATATATTTTTATAGTAGCGGTGAAATGTTTACGTGTTTGAAATTTGACAACCATAGATTATGTGTACTCAATACGAAAAAAAAATCATCAAAAAGATCTAAGACAAATTTAATAAGACGCAATATCAAAGCATCATTAAAAAAGGACATTTAATACACAGATAGGAAAAGAATTTAACTCCAAAATTATTTTTCTTTTAATAATATCCTGTAAGATTTGCGATTTTCAAAAACATCCGATCCATTTTTCGTCGCCGGCATTGCCGAAATATCTAAAAATTTTCCCGTTACAAAATCACGCAAATGAAATATTTCGGTATCCGAAAACATACACTTCTCCCTGATGAAGTTCGCGAGCATCCTTATTGGACAGTTCGGGTTTGCGATGAAGGATATAGCCTCCACGTATACGTCCTGAAGAGCGTCTTTACTCTTGGAGTACGACACCAGTTCCGCAAACGTCAGCTTGCTAATGTCGTCTTGATTTTTATCGTTGTGCTTAACATTGCAATCGTAATGTAAAAATATAAACATTTCCCAAACTTTTGACAGTTCAATTTCCCGATAGATAGGTAATTCTTATTACGTCAGTCGCTAAGGAATATAATTTATTCATTTTGCTTGTGACTAAAAAAATAGAGAACAGGTACCTAAATTTTGAAGTGTCTATTTAGTGCAATGAACTATTTGTAATAGACCATTAAAGGTCACATGGATTTTGACATTGCTTTGTGGGCATCAAGAGTTTTGAGTGTGTTTTTCACGTGTTTGTACTGTGCTTGACTGGTACGTCGGTGTATTCTTATAATTATATTTCGATTCTGCCTTTAATTTAGGTTGTGATGGTGAAGCAGTGCGAAAGCAGCCCTGGCATACAACTTAAAAAACTGCATGCCCCCCCTCCAGACAAAATTTCAAATGACGTCATCCTTTAATGGTCTATGTAGGTTAAAAAAACTTCGGCCAGTATCAGGATATTTTTTTTATATTTTTAAGCCGGAGGTAGTCAACAAGTTAGTTTTTGCAAAGTCTGATGAATTTTAGCCTAGTTACGCCAAACCTAATGCCGACACTGTTGTGATCTCTTCCATGGAGTATTACGGAATTTCGCGAAAGTTTAAGAAATTTTCCAAAAGGATCACACAAAATATTGTAAGAATCCAAACAAAATCAGTGTTATTGTAAAAAAAATGTTTACCTTTGATACCCGCGTCCCACACGTCCTTTCTCTCTACCTATTTCATTAGGCATAGATTTTTGATCCCTTATGTACACAATACCATTCTCATTTCCTTTATCCTTATTTTTTTCAGACCAATGGACGGTGGTCACCGGTCTGGTGAGAACATTTGTGTAGAGAATATAGGAAGCAGCACCATCAACATGGGAGGAAGCTCTCCGAGACCACCATCACCCTTAGACTTCCCATCTTGCGTGGGAACTGGGGTTCTGCCCCTTCTTCATCCATCATCAACCATCAATCAAGATAACAATGAAGACACAGACCCAGACATTATTCCAAATCAACATGGTGAGTTCAAAACTGAAATTAAAATAATTGATAAAACCAGATACCTAGACCACAAACCCAATCTTTCGCCAACAACGAAAATTTTCAATAGAGCTTAGAAAAAGAATCCATTTGAACAGTGAGACGAAGAGAATATTAAGCAATACACATTGAATAGAATGTACTATCACGGCTCATTCTCAAAACTGTAAAAACAACCTCAAAGAACATCCCCAAAAGAATTGGCTTACCACAAGGGTGTGCAATGGGTCCGTTTGAATCCTGATAATCACTTTCAAATCAATGAAAATAATAGTGGTGATTTTATTTTATGTTAAAGCCAACACATAAATAAGTACACGAGATTTGACAATGAAATTAATGAAAAATTTTATTAAATTGAAATTTATTGCATTGGTAGTTTGGTACTCTAAAATTGATTAAATAACAAACACAATTTTGTAATTTTAGAAAGGAGACCCATCTCCAGAGGCTACATGAGTTTGCAGAGGACCCCGTCACAGCGCTTGATTAGCAAAGCTAGTGAAGAAGAAAGATCAGATCCTGATGGGGGAGTGTATCACTTCAAACCTAAGGATCTTAAAATAACACCAACAAATGTAAGTGAAGATGTATTTTGAGCCTCTTTTACAAGACCTCTAGAAACTCACTATAATAGGAACATACGATTTTCTTACTACACATCCTTCCTGTTTCATCCCCTTTTACCCAACTTCTACATGCTTACATACATGTCTGGCCAGATGTCCTGCTCATTAGTTATTAGTTTTTGCCATTTAATCAATAATATCAGATACTTGAGTTTGCTTTACAATGTTTCTTGTTCCTTAGGAGAGCTCATACCAAGCATCTCCCCCATCATGGGCTATTTTTTAATGTCATTTTTCTTTATGACGTTTTTTTAACATATGGATTTCTGTCTCGATTCTCTTAAACCATGTGAGCCTCATTTTTTCGAATAACAATTTCATTGCTTAAATCATCATTGTAGTCTTTGTTTTTCCTCATTACCTACTAAGGGTCTTGGGTTACCATTCTCTCTGCCGCAATGACATTTTGAATAACTGTCCTCCACTTCTCCGAATGCATTATTCCAACATCTTTGGTCTTTGCATCTTCTGAGAGTTCTTCCTTTTTCTCTGTTTCCATTAATACCTTACCCATCACGCCGTTTCCCGAAGAGGGTAGGCAGAGAGTACGGACTTCCATTCCTTCCTACCCATACAAACCTCTTTCGCTTCCTCCAAACGCATAACATTCCGCAAACATGTTCTTCTATTCCTTTTGCTCCTGACTTCGCCCTCCTCTAAGACGGCACCGATATGATCGGACCATGTCATTCGAGGTCGACCTCGTCTGCGTGCACCCATTTTTTCAGATTTATATAAAATTATTATTATTACATTAATACCACCAATTTTCCATTGCTATGCAAGAATATGGTTGTTGATTCTTATTTTTAGGTAAAGAATTTATTTTATTATTTTTATTAATATTCAATGTTTATCTTTCAGAGTTACCACAGTCTTGGTAGAGCCAACAAGGGCGTCAACGCCTGCAGCCCTTTGACGTCGGGCATCAACGTCACATCGACGTCAACAGTATACAGACTGAGGCCTGAAATAGTAACCACATCAAATAGAATACAAGAAAGCTGTATTTAGACTCTTCATATTGAATTAATTGTAATAATATTGTCATTTTAGGTGTGCTAATTATGTCATTATTTATTAAAATAAACACTGTTGTATTTACACTTGATAATATTATAATATTTAAATTTTAAATTGAAAAAATAAGGCTCCAAAACTATGTATAACTGTAAGTATTCAAAATACTTCAAAAATTTATTTAATCTTGATTAGATTTTAACGTTATCCAGTTGAAAGGTATGTATTTGTGACATAGTTCTGATGTTTCGTCGACATATTGACTATGAAACATCAAATTTGTTTTTCAATGAAAAATCCATTCTTTCTTCTTTCTTGAATAAATTTCAAATTTATTGAGACCACTTCATACTATATTTCTTTATTGGTTTTTCAACCATCTAATTTTTTTTTATTTTTTTTTTTGAAAAATGGATCTAATCAAGATTGAAATAGGTATATTTGACACAAATTTTAGATTTTGCATTGGTCAAAATTTTACTAAAATGTTTGGATTATGTAAGCAGACTGATTTTAAATTTTCTGTCAATTTTTAGATACTAATAAGAATTAAAAACGAGTTTATATGTAAACAACAGGTTATCATTCAGATCTATGCATTGATAATGATCTGTTATTTAATTATTTTTATTTATTCTTTCTTATATACGTATGCTAAATTATTTAATTTAACCAAATAACCTCAGCTTTTAGATATTTTAATTTGCAAATATACCAAAAATGTTGCTTTTTCTTAATAATAAAGGAAAAATCGGTCTGTTTAATTTAATCTTATTCAACAAAAAAAAGAGAAAGACTTTAAAGAGCATGAAATAAACAAATTATTGATTCAAAACTAGTGTATGTTATTTTAATTTGACGCACAAAAGAATGTTTCATGCTACTGACATTTTATTTCAAAAAATAAATATAATAATTGTCCGTGGTCTTGAAAGAGTTTCGATGGTTTCCCATTGAGTACAAATATTATTAGAGAGCTTCTGTGGATGCGCATGTGACTGCAGATATATATATTTTTTAAATAAGAACTCATAGTGAACAGAAATACACTCTTAAACTCTTTCACAGAAAGCTAGGTACTTAAAAAGCTTGTGTCGTGAAAGAGATTAATGGTCGGCAACTGGAATCGAAAATTAAATTATTAAAAAATAATTAATTTTCATTACTTCCAAAACCACAAAAATAAACTCCTACACTTCCTTAACTAATTATATAATATAAGCATAAAATGCCTCGATGTAAATGCTAAATAATATTAAATCGCTACCAACAAATGTCACAAGACTCACGAACAACAGTCACGTGGTACATTATCTCTCTAGTAGTATTATTTCTTCTCAAAGTGTTTTGCTTTTTGTCTATGGTGAAATTTAGACTCACTCTAGATAACAGAAAAACACCCAACCGACCACCAAAGTATTTTTTACGTTTATGTTTACCTATGTTTACTATTTAAATGTATAATTTGAAGACTGCAATATCTAACTTTATTCCTATTTATGATAAAGACTATTTTTATTGAACTGTATTATTCCTTTTATGTAACGGCCAGTGTAATTATTATCCTATATAAAAACAAAATGGACTTATTTGTGAATATTATTAAGAAACAAAAAATAAACTTTGTATTATTTTAGAACAAGTTATATTGTCTTAACTGTTTTATTATTTTTTTTTTACTGATAGAAAGCAAAAATTTAAAGGCAACCCTTCAATTTCCAAATCAATTTCGAGCTGGGTCAGAATTTTTATCACTAGCATTTTGTATTTGGGATCAGTACAAGTTATTGAGGGTTATATTTTCTCAAATTCAATGAAATCTTTTGTAATGCTCAATCAAATAACCGAGAATATAAATAATTAAGTCCTATATAAAATTAAACTCTTGTTGAATTCAAGATGATCTTGATTTAAACCAATTTTCTTTTTACACGACATTTTGTTGTATAAAGAATGTAAATATACATAAATTTAATGATTTAAGTAAACTAGGTATGTAATAATCTCAAATTGTACATTTTGTAAATAAAAAAAAAATATAGTCTAGCTAAAATGTTATCCAATATCGATGTGTAAAGTAAAAATTAATTATGTTTGATAAAATTATTTTGAGATATTGAAATGGTGTTGCCAATTGAGAAAAAAAAATATGTCGCCTTAACAATTTTACTTTAATGACAGTTCCTGAAAACTTCAAAATTATTTCAATTATTTTGTGACATACCTACCTAATTGTATCAAATAAGCTTTTGTACCAATATTGAATTATGAAATTAACTAATTATTACGAATATAAAGAAGGTACCTACTTATTCTTGAAAATATTGTCGATTTCTCCAAACAACCGTTTATAAGCGCCGACGATTTATTTCACATGGCAACCCACATCTTGATATCTTGAAATATTAATTAATAGGTGATTCTACGATAACTATATTTTTTACAAAATGTATACGCCTTTCTATTTTCATGAATTTCGTTTTGAGTTTATCAATTGTTGGCATAGGTAATAAAATGATTGAAAAATATATTATTATAATTAATGTGTGTTTTGTCAGTTTAACTGGCTTTTATTAATGTTTTTATAAACAATTGTGTATCACGTATTCCATGTTAGAATTTAAACACATCTGATTAGTTTAACGGGGCAATTCTACAAGAACTGATTATAACAACATCTATTAGTATGCATTTACACTAAACGAACATAGAGCCGAAGCTAGAAATACAGCATACTTTTTTATGGTTGATATTGGACACCATGGGAACAACAATGAACAAGAACTAATAATGGGCGATGACAGAGTTCCAGTTCTTTCTCGTTATTATTTCCTTGGTGTCCATATCAACGATGAAGGAAATAATATACTCTATTTCCAGCTCTCTGGCTCTATGACCGTTTAGTTTAAACGCACCCTTACATATATAATAATGAGGAAACCATTTTAAGTGAATACTACCCTAAACAACTATTTATTTGATTTCACTTTTACATTATAATGTTCAGTGTTGATTCCTTTGCATTTTTTGTTTGAAATAGGTATACATAAATTCTTCTTCTTCTTATTCTAGGCCTGAAGACCTGTTATTAAGAGTTGGGGTTTGCCTCTTGCGAGGTCGACTCCCAGCTGTCTATCCACCTCTTCACCTCTTTGGTGGTCTGCCTGGGAGTCTTCTTCCGTGGGGTTGGCCGTGCAATGCCATGTGAGGGAGTCTGGATGAGTCCATTCTCCTCACACGTGCATACCAGTATCTTCTTCTTTGCCTTCCCCATCTTACTATATTATCTTCCACCTCGCATATTTCCCGTACCCTCGTATTCCTTATTCTATCTCCCAGCAATGCATCTTAGAGTCTTCATATATAAATACTGTGCATAAAACTATTCAAGCCTTTATCTTACAATAATTCAGTAAAATTTGGTTTAAATGGGATCTATTCTTTCAACAATATAATATACAATAAGTTAACAGGTTTCAAATGCGACTTATTTCCTACTACGCCGCCATCTCTTGGATTTTGCAAAAAAGTAAAGCAATTATAGAGGAATTGGATTGATTACAAACTTATGACCCATCGAACTTCATCCCGCATCCGAATCAATGATAATTATTACATAATGCAATAAATTATTAGCTAAATTTAATGCAGTTTTAATGTCGTAAATCACATTTTATTCATGTAATAAGTCAAAATTATTTCTTTATGCTGGATTAGGTCGAAGGTCGACGGGCGGGTCAGCTAGTAAAATCATATTTCTGCAGCTGAATTATATTTAATTTATTACATACCTAACTACAAATATTTATGTAAAAAATTCTTGCCATAACAAAAATTTTAACACGAAAATACCTTATATAAAATGTGCTGAAAGCATTGAATATTGAATGAAAGTACGTACTGGAAGCAGTTTTTGAACCAATAAATCAAAATTTTACGACACATTTTATTTTGCGATGTACGGAGGTGGAGTGATGTCGAATTGAAGGAGCGAAAGTTGTGACTGCGAAAAAAAAATCACCGTAGTTTTTTATTGCGATCATTTCCATGCAGACTAGTACCCTTTTTCGCGAATATTCTAAGACAGAACCATGTTTTCGTATTCCAACATATTCTGACTCTTTCCACCTTCTTGTTTTAAATTATTATGAAGAACAGGATAGCAAATATAAAAATATTGTATTGGTGACAAAAATCTGAAATTTACATGCTACTGTAGTATGAAGAATACCTACTGTTACATACATAAAGTGCTAACTGAAATAAAATAAATATTCGGACTTACTCAATTTTGTAAAAAAAAATATATTATTAAGATTTGAATATTCATGTAAATACGTACTATTAATATTAAAATTCACAATTATTATTATTATTTGTAAAACATTATGTACCTACCTATAAAGATATACAAACTACTATAAGATTACATAATATAGCGAGTATGTGTTATTAATTTTAATTTTAACTGTGATGATGTATTTCATATTATTAAAAATATACATAATGATGTTTACTTTATTGAATTCTGTTAATTTTAAATTATGTTCAATAAATGTATTATACTAAAATAAAATGAAATACCTACTTGTTTTTTTTTTTGTAATTCCTAGAAGTGAAATTGAGGTGGGAAAGTTGAGTGATTTCAAAAAAGAGACCGTTGAGAAATTCTTCATGGTTGTATCAAAAAGAAAAGAGCTGATTCACTAGTCATCACATTGGACCGAGCATATTTATTTGATTTATTTATTCAATTCTTTATGCACACATTACAAAATTAGTCTATAAAAATAGTGGGCATGGCCGGATTATTGCCGAAACAATCTCTAACATCCAACCACATAACTACAACCATTTACTAGATACTGTATAGGTACTGAGAGATTATTCTAGTTTTCATTATAAAATAGTCAAATCAACTTCATATTTCTACTTACACCCCGAAGTGGAAGAAATAGGAAAAAATTAGATAAGAGTTGACTACATGACTTTGTCTCAGGCAATAAGCTACGTCAGTCATACTGAGAAAAATATTACCTAAATGGTTACATACCTAGTTTTCCAACTTGAGAAATACAAAAAATTATCTGGAAAATGCCTATGTAAATTACGCGGCAAACTATGAAAACAGCCCGACTGACATCTGAATTTCCATAGAAATACGTCAAAAACATCGTTGCAGTGGTCCCCAAACCTTTTGAACGTTAGGTATTTAAATTTAAAAAAATATATAGTTTATTTATCAAGATTTTTATAGATGCAGGAACACTTTTTGTACATTTTTAAATCACAAAGGAGCCTAGACAGAATTCTTATCACAAGCAATGTGTTCTAGGTGAAAACACAAAGAACGCTGATACTGACGAATTTTTTTATAGTTTCAATGCATTTGAATAGGTAGGCCGGAAAGCGGGATTTTGTTTTTGCTGTGCGTAAGCGGCGTATGCCAATTAAATGCTTTAAAACATTCTTTACGCCAATCGGCGCAGGTCGGAATCTGCGTTCTATATGTTTTCGTTTCACACTATAAGGTTACAATGTTTTTAAATGAGCATGCCGAAAAGCGGGTTCCTGCTTTTGCTGTGCGTAGCCCCACTCAAATGCATAGTACATAACATTCTTTGCGCCGGTCGACGCGGGTCTGAGTCGGCTTTCTACGTGTTTCCACCCTAAGGCTAAGAACACGTAGAAAGCCGATTCCGACCCACGCCGACCAGCGCAAAGAATGTTACTATGCATTTGAATGGGGATACCCACAGAAAAAGCAGGAACCCGCTTTCCGGCATGCCCATTTAAATGCATTGAAACCATAGACAACAATCTATGAGCCGGTCGGCGCGGGTCGGAATCCGCTTTCTACGTGTTCTTACCCTAAGCCCGTTCCAATGCATAAGGATGAGAACACAAAGAATGCAGATTCCGACAGGCGCTGATCGGCGCAAATAATGCTTCTATGTTTTAAGTATTATTATACTCTATGCTTCTATGCATTTGAATGGGGATGCGCACAAAAAAAAAGGTACCCGCTTTCCGGCATGCCCATTTAAATGCATTGAAACCATAGACAACATTATTTGCAGCGATCGGCGCCTGTCGGAATCGGCGTTCTTTGTGTTTTGCCTCTATAAAAAGAAAACCAGGGAGCCATGAACACTTTTTAAGCTTCTCCATAAAATAGCTAACTATCCACGCACGCTTGAAGCTTGCAAGATGCTTGAATATTATAAAAAGACTCGAAAAATAATATCACCAAGGATGACCAAGCCCGTAAGACGTGACCCTCGATTTACATATTTTTTGAGGCATCAGCACACTGTCAAAGTAATAATATACTTAGGTACCTTTTTTTTTTTTTGTTTTAGCTCTGCACTCGTTTTCGAGTGATTTGGCACTATAATTTAAAAAAAAACTATGCAATATACAAATAATATTCATACTAAGTACCTAAAATTTAAAAAAATATTAATTCTTTTTGTTATTTTATAGTTAGGTAGTAATGATAATGAGAAATAAATAAACTTGAATTTTCTACGAATATTGTTTTTTGCGGCCGACCTTTAAATGTAATTTTGCGGCCCTCCATAGTTAAAATAATTTGCATATACCTCCAAATACACTGTGTTTGGCATCTGACCAAAGCCCAGGCACAAAAAGTCTCAGGTTTCGAAATGAAGTGCCTCGGGAGAATAATTATTTTGTGTGTAAGATGGTACCACCGCATCACGAACGACGCTATACGCCGGCGCACCCAGCGTGAGCCCACCACTAACAGTATATTATTATCTACCATTATGGGGAGGAGATGGATATGGCTGGGACATGTGTTGAGGATGCCGAATGACAGTTGGCCGAGGAGAGCGCAGTTATTCGTGACCGTTGTTCGTCCCGAAGACGAGGAAGACCTTCTCATACTGTTTCTGCTCCTTCGAAGCAGAGCTGAGGAATCTGGACATGGTGTGGGAGGAGGTCATAAACATTGAGCAAGATCGATTGCAATGGAGTACTCTTGTTGCCTCCCTAGCCCCTAAGTGGGGCGTTTAGGTGGTTTGGATTTGGTTGTTTTCAAACTAGGCACTAGGCAGACCAACTAAACATGAAACATCCATTTATCTCAAAATAACTAAACAACCAAATTAAATCAATGACTATTTAGATTATTTTGGCAACATTATTGTTGATAAATATTTTTATTATGGCAATATTATATGATTGCGCATGCGCAATCAAGACGGTGTATTTATCCGAATGTCGGCGTACTAATGTCAGATTTCAAATTGTTTAAAAACGTCTAAAATGGATATAAGCATTGGAAGTCCGAGCGGATTGAGTAGTCCATTTTCTCCACGAACAAGAACTTCTTTAGCTTCAAAGCGATCCTCATTACTGTCTAACTTCAGAGGTCACGGGTAAATATATTTTTTATAACCCCAAAACTTTTAGATGTTCTCTAGTTCTAATTCTATTATTATTCAAGTATAACCATTGTTTTTAAAATGATACCATTTCAGTAAATTCAAATCATCTGGAAGACTAACTCAAAATGCAACAGTCATACAAAAGACACTTCAAAACTCGATTGAAAATTTTGGTTTACCGCTTCCAGTTTTGGTAACAGAAACGTTAACTTTTGCTGACGGTAAGTTAAGCGAATATTTAATTAGGTATTTCATAAGTTTAAATAAAAGTATAAGTATTTTCACTTTATAAAAAACATGCTAAAGTTTAATTTTATTTGGGATTAGATCAAAATCATGCATAAAAGTGAATCTTTTCTTTCTCAAAGTGAATACAAATACTTTATTTTACTCTTTCACAGTAAGCTACTAAAAGCTTGCATCATTCATGATTTTTTTTCCATTCAACAGTATCTTTAAATTTTCAGGAAATGCCCGTATATCAGCCCGTCTCTCACCCAATGGCTGGGGGTGGGTGGTGTGTGGACGGCGCCTCTTGGTCTGGCCCTACAGGGAGCCCCGCCCCTCTGCGTCCCGCTCCACACACACTCCCACTACTCCGTCCCACTCAACACAACATCACACCACACCAACTTGCTACGAACTGACTCTACCACAAACTGATTTGGCTCACAAGGCTGATTTAGTGTGTGTTTATCCCACGGAGGGTAATCAGGTATGTCTTTCTCTCCATATGTACTTTCTCCTCCACCCCTTGATCTCGTCTTAAGGGTTGCAGTTGGACAGTTACTGAAAATGACGTCATACCACGCTGTTTATGCAGTTTGTGTGGTTTCTTTCAAGTTTTTCTTCGTGATATTTCTATTATACATGGTGTTTGGTAGAACGTTAGAAAAAAGTGATATGGGATAAAGAGCGTACCATTTGGAACATCTTCCGGGTACTTGGAATTTATACAGCATGCTCACCTTTCAAAGGATTTTTATGAAAAACTTTAAAAAATCCCAAGTTGTTACCTGTTAGCCTCTATAACTCTTTTATTTAACCATCAATCAGATCCATTAGAATTTTGTTTTTATTTCAAACTAGCTTTCCCGACTGACGTTGTCCTGTAGTCCTTACCATAAAAATTGATTTCGAATTTGTAATTTATACAAAAATATGTTGGAATGTAAAAAAAATATTTATGAATGCTGGAAAGAAATTCTACCAAATATCTGTGTACTAAGGTAAAAGCACCAGTGGTAGACAGTGCACCAGTTTTCGACATTTTGAATTAAAAATGTTAATATTAAGGAGTCTATGGTATTAACCTAATAGATTTATGTTGCAATAATTTCTCGAATCCCTCTAGCGTCATAAGCAATAATTAAAATTTAAAAAGTGCAACGTTTTAGTTGACTTTTGTCGGTCATCGTGTGTGCGCGTCTCTCATTTGTTGTTTTTGAGCAACATCTTAACAAAATTATTAAGGTGATCATATTTATATTTTTTTTTATTTTTCATTAAAATAAATAATAATTGTACATTTATATGTTTCAAAACACTACACAAACTCCATATTTTGATGTCACACCAAATAATTCTGTTAAATTTAACAAATACTAAGTGTTAAGGGGGGTGTCGAATACTGGCTTAATTTTTTTAGTAAACACCCAGTATTGGACAGGGGTGTTGAATACCGGGTAATTTATTTTTTCATGGTTAAAATAATATCATATATTCATACAGTTTTAAAAGGACTGAATATTACGTGGTTCAATTTTGAGGTTCGTATTTCAACCTGGTCCAGTATTCGACAGGGGTTTGAAATGTGTCGAATACTGGTTCTCAATAGGTGTCGAACATTGGGTTCATAGTATAATTAATTTTAAACAGGTGCAATAAATAATAACAGACTGAAAGATGCCTGAAATTAAAGGAAAGAGATTCCAATATTCGTAAGACGAATTGAAGAATGCAATCGAGGACGTGTTAAGAGATTTCTCAACAACTTTGAAAATAATAAACCGCCGACAAAATGCAACACTGATTATTGTGAGCCTAGCACGGGGTAAAAATTCTGAAACAAATTATATGCCAACTACTTCTGTCAGGGAAAATGGTGCGGATGCTGAAACAATTGTAAATTCTTTGTGGGAAGATAACTGCCAGCCTAACATGTCAGAAAAAAAGTGGCTGTAATATTCCTACTCAATTCAAAGTGATATTATTTTGGCCTGAAAAGAAGGCATTGAACATAAAAAAGGAGGACAGTAAAACTTCCAGCAGTAGTATCTTCGGAATCGTGGCAGTTATATCATAATGAAGATGAAGATAAACAAAATAAATTGGCGCGAAGCAGAAAAGAGCTGAAGAATTATTGAAGAAAAAGGCAAACAATGAAAAAACTGTTGTAAAAAATGTAAAAAAAAATACAAAAGCAGCAATAGCATCACATGAGATGAATGCAAAAAATTGTTCCATTTGAAATGCATTCCATCCACATACATATCAAATTCATATTCTTCAGAATGGAGACTTATTAACTTGCCATCTTTGTTAATTCTGAAATAGATTTCGATAGCAGCGAGGATGATTTTGACATTGATCAAGTTTTGCAAACCGCAAAAAACCCTTTGTTTTTGTTTTGTTAGTAAATAATAAAATTCTTCTTCTTTCTTCTAACATGGCAACCACTCTCGAGAGAGTGATCTATAACAATAAAATTGTTAAAGTACTTAATACTTTAGTTTTCTGTAGTAAATTCATAAAATGTACTTATCTATATTCACAATCAAAAAATTTATAACAGTGATATATAATTGAAATGTTCATTTTTGAAACATTTTAACAAAATTTCCTTTTCATATTTTTTTTTTAATTTTCATTACACTATTATTAAGCTTTTTGTATGCATTGTAATGTTTATAATTAAAAACTTCTGACTTGTTGAAGAGTTTTATTGTATTTTCTTATAGTGTCGAATATTGGGTAAAATAAATGTCCAATACTGGGGCTGGGCATTTTTGCCCATGTCTATTACTGGTTACATTTTAGAGGTTTTTTCAGATTGATGTAAATACACTATTTTTAGCAAAGTTGCTCAATATAATACTGGTAATAAATAAATAAAGGATTAAGGTTTCCACAACAACCTTTATAAAAACTCTACCTTCTGAATTTATTTTTTTTAATTTTTTTTCTCTCAAAAATTTTCTTAATGTGTCTATCACTGGAGCTTTTACCTTACCAATGTTTTGAAACTCAATGGTTGTCAAGTATATAAAAATTGTGTTATGGAATTTTTCACAGATGGCGTTGTTGTCAGAAAATCTGTTCCATACTAACTTTAATATTATATTTTATATTATTTTCTATCCATTTTTCGATGTATTGTTAGTTATTCTGTTATCCAGAGCAGAGAAGAATCCACTAAACCAAGCATCATAAAAATCTGTTCAGCCGATTTCGAGTTATAAGTGTTCGCACTAACCTAACTTTCTTTTGTATATCTCAAATGTATACATATTCAGAAAAATGGAAGTTAAGTGTTGTTACAAAGATGAAAGTTAATATTTTGAGATGGTTTGGTTATCTTGAAAGAATGGATGCTAATTGGACAACAAAAAGAATTTATAAGTGAATGAAGGTGTGCTATCAAAAAATGGACGCCGTCCTCAAGTTGGTACAGATCAGAAGTAAAAGAGGTATGAGAAGATGCAAATATCTCAGTATGATTCTCTTTTCTCAGGTGCCATCGTGCATTGGTGTTTCTCCAGAAGGTATGATAAGATGGTGGCCCAGTGTTGGCAGGGAAGGTGGCTATTGGGACGAAGAAGCCGAGTTGAGTGGTCAGGAGTGCGACACTCTGATGGAAACTATTTCCTCACCGTCCAGTCCGCACTCCTGTCTTCTGGCCACTACCACATGCACGGTCGTCCTCATTCAGACCACAATTGCTGGTAAGTTTTGTTGTTTTATCTTGAAATAATATAGAGTTTTGCCAGGTAGCGCATATTTACAAAGACCTTGACTGGAAATAACTATCAGAAACCCCAACCTGTAGGTTCTGCTCAGGGGATGAGGAAACACTGATGCACTGGTACACAAAAGAAGCTGTGGTGAGCCTAAAGGCTCTGGAAGCTCTGGTGAGCTATATAGGCCTTGATAGCTAGTTGCAACGTCAAAGTACCTTACAATAGATCTATTCTGCATGCGGTGATTCAAGAGCACACGGCTTTTATAAAAAAAGTTACAATTTTTTCAAATTAAGGTAACGACTTGTTAATATTTTAATTTTGTGCATATTGCAGGAGGGCGCCATGCAGTGATAGCCAAAACCTTGAGTGGATCAGGTGGTTGGTTCGGGGGCATCGGAAGAAGGGTTTCTTCCTTGTTCTTCTCAGCCATGCCGTCTTCTCATTCTTCTGAAACTGTAAGTGGTTACAAGAGTTGACGCAGTTTTTAGTATTAACCTATTAATATTTTTTTAGAGAATCATTTCAACTGACATAAATTTAAGAATTTATATACCTACTAGTAATTTGGGGGCATTTTGTAATACCTATCTGACATCTCTCTAGGTGTTGCTTAAGCTGTTATTTCTACAAGTCATTATCTATTTAAAAAAATTGTATCAAATGTTCAATCAAAGACAGATGGGCATTTCACCGGCTTTCAAAGCCGTAGCCAGGGGGAGGGATCATGAATGAATGAATGAAATTTTTTTTTCCATAAAACAATAATTACAGCATGAATAAAAATTAATTACAACTTCAAAATCCTTCCTGGAATTTTCTGTCCCACTAGATTAAAAATCTGTTCCGGGACCGTGCTAATATACAAGTGTTAAAAAATAAAATAAATATTACCAAATTTACGAAAGAAAATAATAAAAATAAAGCGGCACATACACATGATGCGATCGCAACAAAGTAATTATAAAACCAGCAACAACACTAAACAGCACACACATCATATTGTCATCATATCTAGGGGGTTAGAAATGTAGATATTTCTTTAGTAGGTACCAACGATGCCATCTACATACGGTGCACCCCTTTAAGGCTTTAAGGAAACCCCCTCAACCTATTTTCTGGTTGCGGCCTTGCTGGCTTTGTGTTGGAATGGGTTAAAATTGGACTGCTGACTTATGCCGATTGCCTAATTTTTCCATCCCATTGTTAACACTTTATTTTATTTTATTTCTCTCTACGCAACAATTGTTGCTTTTACATTAAAAATATATTATACATTTTGATACGCCATGGTTATTATAAGATGACATAAAAAAAAAAAAAAATTTCACATTAAAACAAACAAAAATAAAACCATGCAAGAGGAGCAAACACAAAGGCCTCGCTGCCCTGAAGATAAAGGGAAAAAATTTAATAGTATGTAGATACACGAGTACCCACCTATATAAATTTGTACATAAATTTACACTTAAAATAGTTGCATTGGGAACCACAAATATTCAATCCAAATAATATTATTATTGTTAAACATCATTCGTCACACTGACACACACACACATACACGCACCGCCTACTCTCTCACAAAAAGTAATGGCTGACATACAGGGAGTTCGGTTCAGTGATATTTTTCAAATAATAATTTCTTTAAATAATTTATATTTGTAGTGAATATATCTATATCGTCCAGAGCATTCGCATTTCTAAGCAGACGCTGCATAGGTGCGTTATAAGAATAATTAGTTGTACAATTTGCCGTATTAAAAGTAATTCTACTGCGTGTACTTCTCCGCGGTACTAGTAGTTCAACTCTTTCCAGAAGCTTTTTTTTATAATTATTAAAATATTTATTATTAGAAATTAGTTGGTGTAGCGCCGCTAGCTGCTTCCCCGTACGACGACAGCCTTCAGTCTCCTGGATCCCCACAGCAGCACTCCAACGGCAGGGTATGTGTGGTGGCCGGACTCCGAGCCCAGTTGTGGAAGCTCTCAACGCCGGAGTCCATCGTGAGTGAAGCGGATCTGCAGAGAGTCTTAAGGGACGCCTTCTTACATTCTCAATCCTTCCCACCGGGCGACCCTGGACTGCTAGATGTTTCCGTCCTGGACATCCAATCTTGGAACGAGGGTATACTGATGCTTGTTAGCGCGGTCAATTTGATGCGATCGCCCCAAGTCAAGTATGCTCTAGGTAAGGTTATTCATTATAATATCCTTGTGCTATCTACTAATTAGCAGTTGCTAATGAAATATGGTTGCTTAATATTCTTATGTCTCTTCATTGAATTCTTAAAAATATAATTTCTACCTACAACTCGTATATGCATGTATTGTGAAGGAATTAATGTTGAGGCAGTTGACCCAGTGTCCCTGATGGGATTGCTAGAGATGCGGGTTCGAGTCCTGCCAGGGGGCATGAGATTTTTTGACATATGGAACATGTCAAAGTTTCCAGGGTTACTATTTCACCGTTACCCTCGTTTCAATAAACAAAGATAGATAGGATTTCTATCGGGTAGCCCTTTAACTTGTCTTATAAACTGTGTATTTTGCATGAATATCTGTCATGGATGGTCTATCATATGAACTGTATGGGTTAGGAAAATATTTCATAATACCAATTTATAAAGAAATGAACTTCGCAGTATTACAATAAATTTTGTTTTCTTTAAAAATTGGTATAATGATTATTATGTATTACAAAGTTACAAATAATGTGTTTGAAGAATTATATTTGCTAATATGGCATTTTTTTAATCAACAAATCATTGCTGGCTATTTTCGCTAGCCGAAACCTGTACACGAAATCAATCAATCAATCAAATCTTCTTTTACACCCCACTTATAGGCATAGGGAGGCAAGAAGAGCTCTCCATTGTACTCGATATTGCGGAATGTTTATGACCTCCTCCCACACCATGTCAAAATCATTCAGCTCTGCTTCAAAGGAGCGGAACACAGTATGAGAGTGTCTTCCTCATCTCTAGGACCCTGATGGGAGAAAGAACAGTGCTCTTCTCGACCAACTGTCATTCGACATCCTCAACACATGTCTACATTATTTGGTTTTTTATTGCAGCCCATATGAGTGTAGAAGAAAATACGGGCGGAATAGGACACTTGCTGGGCATGGTTCCTTTAGCTGCGAGCGTGGAGTGTGGACCACAAGGTTCAGTTCGGCTGCTGGCCACTGCTACTCACGCTTACCTCATTCAGAAAGACAAGATTATTGTGGTTTCCTGTAAGTGTCATTTTATCATTAAAATACTATTGCCCATCCTCTCAGATAAATAAGAAAAAAAAAATTTTTATAACAACTTAATTTGAATTAGTTTTATGCCAAATTTGTCCTTATATTTTTCAAACATTATAATGGAATTTCTCAACATTAATACACGCATTTTCGTCATCATCATCTTCAGCGTTACAACCAGTAGTGGGTCTTAGCTGCCTCCAAAAAGCTTCTCCATTTTGATCTGTCACTGGCTGCCACCCTCCAGTTATGCTGCCCCAGAGCCCGACAGTCCACGACAACGCCATCTTAGCTTTTGTCTTCCAATGTTTCTTCCACTGATTAGGTTATTAGACTACACACTTTTTGGGAGTTCCAGATCTTCCATATGGTGCAAATGACTCATTCAGCATAGTCTATTAATTTTAATGAACCTGACTATGCTGATATCCTAGTAGATATCATAGAGCTCCATGTTGTATCTTCTGCGCCAAGTTTGACCATTATTTATAGGGCCGTATATTCTGCGAAGGATTTCCCTTTCAAACGCATCCAGCCTCTTCTCGTCATCCAGGTCTCTGTCTTCCTGAATATAAAGCGCGACTTTAATAGTCCAGTGACACCAAAATAGCTGCAGCTGGCTGAAAAATCACGCGTTATGCCATTTTAAAATTTGTAACAGTAAAACGCGTGTACCCTGGTGGAAGGATAAAGACAAAATGTAACAAATTGGATCAAGTTTTTAAAACTTTGCAATCAAGTGAGGTGATGATTTTAACCGCAACAAGCCGTTGGAGTGGTGGACAAATGGCTTGATGCGATTGGATTTTGAACTGATTATATATCCAACTCATTCTATCACTCTGCATCATCCATTTGGTTTTCCCCATTCACGGTAATATTTTGGAGTGACATTGCTCCATTTGGACAGATGGAGTGTTGTGAATAGCGGGCGTATGATTTTTCTATCAAACTTCATTTTGGCAAATTATTTTTTAAGAAGTAATTTGAGAAATCAGTGTGTCCTAGACTTTTTACTCTACATGTTATACTTGTGCTTATTAATTAACTTGAATATTTCACTTTACAGTTGGATGTAGCTTAAAATAAACTTTCTCAGTGTGATATCATGTGCAACTAAAAAATTTCCAAATCAAATTGGTAGTTTCAGTTATAAGCGTGTTTAATAAGTTACCTTTTTTCTATTTTCCTTCCAATTATTCCATATTTTCTCATTGTTCAAAACTTCCCTGGACTTTCACAGATAATACGAAAACAAAATTGGCCAAATTGATTTTGACATACGAGTCGTAAGCGAGCACCGAATATTATGCCCTGTAAATTTTAAACATTAATCTTTTTTTAACAGGCGTCACACCAAATGAAAAACCGGACGTGATTGAGTTGCACAACTCGACGAACGGAGATCAAATATTGGGCAGTGGTCTATTCTGTAACACCCCGTTGTTCTTCTCAAAAACTCACGGAGTCATAACAGTCCTTAACAACGACACAGCTTTAAATGATACGTAAGTGTAACATATCACTATATACATAACTAGCTAATACCCGTCTCGCATTTACATATTCAAAAATTCTATAATTTTAGAAATTTATTAAAAACTTCATAAATACCCACAGATATTTGAAAAATAGATTTTTTTGTATCTAACATTAGCTTTCCCAGCAGACGTTATCCTGTGATCCTAACTATGAATATTGAATTCGAATTTGTATTATGATTACTCAATTACCTATTTTACCAATTTAATTCCGACTGACCGATGCAACTATTTTAAACCATAGTATATTTTGGTATCCGCATTCTGTCAATTGCACCGCATATTCAACAACTGACAGTTTCTGTCAAGCACCAATTTAATTTCAAAATTGGGAAAAAATTATATTGTAAAAAGCACTAAAGGGTACCCACTTTAAATTCCATATTTTTCAGTGCAACTTTGTCAATTGTTTCTTTTATAAGAACTTTCTTCTGACAAAAGCAAACACAATAAAAAAGGAATTAGCGAGATCGGTCCAACCGGTCACGGATGATGCGATGACCAAGGAAAATAGGGTTTCATTTTTATATATAGAGATTACTACAGTTACAATTGCAAGGTTCAGTGCTTATTAAAATGGAGCATATTGTTACATAATTTAGGTTTTATATTGTTTTAGATCTTTCCTGGATAGTCCGATGAGTTCTCCGCATCCGTCTTCAGCTTTCGATGGACAACTTTCCCTGTACGAGTTGGATCCGCGTTCGGTAGCTGCCACTGGTGCGCCGGCTCCCGAACAACTGAAAGCCGCATTCTTGCATCATGTTAGAAAAGAACACGCCGCTTCCAGGTTTGTAACTATAACATAA
The DNA here is from genome assembly GCA_963576905.1 of Mystacides longicornis. Taxonomy (NCBI): domain Eukaryota; kingdom Metazoa; phylum Arthropoda; class Insecta; order Trichoptera; family Leptoceridae; genus Mystacides; species Mystacides longicornis. Next base: position 1,622,292 of record OY756439.1, on the reverse strand, counting down.
TTTTATTCAAGGATGCAATAATTCAATTATTGTTTACTAGCTGACCCATCAAACTTCATCCCGCCTCAGAATAAAAAATGTTGAGATATCTTCGGCATCTAAAGTTAGGAAATTAGAATAATGAAAAATCCTTATACAATACTATTTCTGATAAATGATAATAAACTAATCTCTAATGTAAAGAATGGGTTATCCCATTAGACAATGACTTATGTAAACGTAATAAGAAACAGAATTGAATTCAGCTTAATACATTAGTCCAAAAAAAATATTAAGTTCAACAGGTTAGCCACGGTTTCAACAGGTTTTTGCACACAAAAAGATCCACAGATACACGTGGCAAAGAAAGGATGAAAAAAGTATGATTGATTTAGTGTGCGTGGATTCTAGACTGAGGGGTTTGACCACGGATACTCGGGTTTTTCGAGGTGCTGAACTAGGGACGGACCATTTCCTTGTAGTTGCAAGAATTGATCTGTTCCGTGGTTGGCGATCGAGACCGAGAGAAGTGGGAAGCTCCAAAAGGATACGAATCGAAAAGTTAAATGAGGATAATTGTAAGGATGAGTATGTAAGATTAATTGAAAGCACGTTGAACAACTTAGAATCAATCAATTATAGCTTAGAGGAACAATGGGAAATCATAAAACAATCTTTAGTAAATAGTGCGATTAAAGTATGCGGGGAATCTAAAACGGGTAGGAAAAAAGGTGATGCATGGTGGGACAAAGAAGTGAAAGCGGCTGTGGATAAAAAACAGAATGCGTGGAAGAATGTAGTTTGTGCGAAGAATGACTCCGACAAAACAGTTATGTATGATATTTATAAGAAAGAGAAGAATGCAGTTAAGAAACTTGTGTGCTTGAAAAAGAAAAAATTAGAGGATAATGAATGTAAAAAATTAAGTGCGAATGTGAATGGCAATTTAAAGCTTTTTTGGAAGGAAGTGAAAAGGAAAAGGTCTGGGAAGGATGAGAAAGTGAATTGTTTGAAAGATAAAAATGGATGTATGCTGACACAGGAAAAGGATATAGGTCTGAGATGGAAAGAGTATTTTGAAGAGTTGTTTGAAACCAAGGATGGATGCGGCAGTTTGTGCCAAGTAAGTATAAATGGACAGGGTGATGAGAGTCAGCAAATCAGTATGAATGAACTTATGAATGCGCTTAAAAAAGCAAAAAATGGGAAAGCGTCAGGTTGCGATAGGGTAGCAACGGAGCTTATCAGGTATGGCGGCCGAGTGACGCTGCAGTGGTGCCTGGAGCTTTTCAACTTGTGCTGGACGGAAGGCCGTACCCCAGGTGACTGGAGGAAAGCCATTATCTGCCCTCTGTACAAGGGGAAGGGCTCCCGGTTGGACTGTGGCAACTATCGTGCAATCAGCTTGTTGAGCAACGTGGGTAAATTATACAGTAGAATTTTAGTAGAAAGGGTTAGAACAATAACTGAAAATAAAGTTTGGGATGCACAAGGGGCTTTTATGAATGGGAGGGGGTGTGCCGATCAGATCTACGCTCTGCGGATGATTACGGAGAAGCTTTTGAGTAAACATCAGAAGCTTTTCTGTGCATTCGTAGATTTGGAAAAGGCATATGATAGGGTAGACAGGGGTAAATTATGGGAAGTTCTATCAATGTATGGAGTGAATAACCGGTTGATTCGTGCCATTGCTTCGCTATATTCGGAAAGTACTGCGTGTGTGAAGGTGAACAGTCACCTTTCACCGGAGTTCTATCTTACGAAAGGTGTGAAGCAAGGGTGCGTCATGTCACCCTGGTTGTTCAATTTGTTCTTTGATTTTTGCGTCAGTGGGTTAAAAGATATAATATTTGGAGGGTTTGTGTATTTACGTAGTGAAAGTTCATTATTATGAATTAAATAACACACAGTTGCACTTTCACAAAATTTATATTGAATCTCGAGCGCTTTCGTCCAACTCACGCAGACATTGTCAAGAGACTAAATTACAATAACAAAAAATCAAAGAGAAGACAATCATGGTACCACGGTTGTGGGAGAGGATATTTACAGATGACAAACATTATTATTATTATTATATATATACATACATTGGTACATATTATTGTTGGGTGGGATCATTAGAAAGTAAACATTGGAAATGTGTGACCGAAATATTATGAATTTTGAAGTTGGTTAATTATAGGGTAAACATAAATTGATTAAACTTAACTATGAACATATTATTTCTAAGATAATAGAGGAGATGGTGTAGGGACTTGAATATTAACAATAGTGTCGCGATTTTTATGTATTTCGAGGGTTTCCAGGCCTAATCTACGGTACTTGTGTTCCTCCGAGTGTAACACCCTGACATTGTAGAGTCTAAATTTAAATTTAGTATATATCGGAAAGCATCTTACACAGATGCCATCATTCATGCCTCTTCCAATAGCCCTCGCTCACACAAACTTGCCTTCTTCCACTCCATGGTTCATCGATTGTTACACATCCCACTAGACAATACTGATTTTATCAAAGAACTTAAAGTAATTAAAACCATTGCTAAAAATAACGGATATAATGATGCAACAGTTGATACCATACTCAAAACTAAACAATTAAAACTGATAACCACCCAATATATATACCCACATGTCCCACAACACAGTATCAAAGATGTACCATGGAGAAAAATATTATATACCGGGAAAGTCTCTGATACAACTAGTAACTTCACAAAAAAATATTATAAAAGTGCTTTTTACACGCAAAACAATCTTAATAAATTACTGTTTAACAATAAAGATAAAAAAGATAGCATGGATGAAGGTGGTGTATATATGCTATGGTGTAGTGACTGTCCAGCTACATACGTTGGTGAAACTGGCAGACCCATAACCACTAGACTAAAAGAACATCATAGAGCGTTTCGAGGTCTAACTGGTTACTCCGAGATGGCAGACCATTGCATTGAACATGACCATGCATTTGGTATGAACAATGTCAGGGTGTTACACTCGGAGGAACACAAGTACCGTAGATTAGGCCTGGAAACCCTCGAAATACATAAAAATCGCGACACTATTGTTAATATTCAAGTCCCTACACCATCTCCTCTATTATCTTAGAAATAATATGTTCATAGTTAAGTTTAATCAATTTATGTTTACCCTATAATTAACCAACTTCAAAATTCATAATATTTCGGTCACACATTTCCAATGTTTACTTTCTAATGATCCCACCCAACAATAATATGTACCAATGTATGTATATATATAATAATAATAATAATGTTTGTCATCTGTAAATATCCTCTCCCACAACCGTGGTACCATGATTGTCTTCTCTTTGATTTTTTGTTATTGTAATTTAGTCTCTTGACAATGTCTGCGTGAGTTGGACGAAAGCGCTCGAGATTCAATATAAATTTTGTGAAAGTGCAACTGTGTGTTATTTAATTCATAAAAGATATAAATATAGGGGTTGAATTGAATGGTATAAAGGTATGTGCGCTTATGTATGCAGATGATTTAGTACTTATGGCTGAGTGTGAAAATGATTTGCAAGAACTTGTGTCAAGTGTGTTTGAAAATTGTGCAAAAAATGGTCTAAAAATGAATGTAAGCAAAACAAAGGTGTTGGTATTTGAAAGGGATGAAGCAAGAACGAATTGCAAAGTAACCGTAGAAAATGAATGTCTTGAGCAAGTGAATGAGTATGTGTATTTAGGAAGCATGTTTAGTCGGGATGGAAAGTGTGAAAAAGAAATCGAACGTAGGAAAGTTGCTGGTTGCAGGGTGGGCGGTGCATTAAGACCTATAATGAGAAACAACAACGTCTCACTACAAGCAAAGAAACTAGTGCATAACGCAATCCTGCTACCATCGATGATGTATGGTTGTGAAACGTGGACATGGACGAAAAAAGAAGAATGTAGTATAAATGCAGTAGAGATGAAATCTCTACGAAGAATATGTGGAAAAACTTTATGGGATATGGAAAGGAATGAAAATATTAGGAAAGAATGTGGTATGGAAGTAAGTGTTGTGACAAAGATGAAAGTTAATAAGTTGAGATGGTTTGGGCATGTGGAAAGAATGGATGCAAACAGAATGACAAAGAAAATTCATAAGGCTGAAAGGAATGGTGTAAGAAAGCGTGGGCGACCGAGAATGACGTGGATCGAACACATCGATTCCGTCCTCAAGGAAGGCCAGGTAAGAAGTAAGAGAAATAGGAGAAGCTGTATGAGAAATGGTATGTCGGTGGAAGAAGCGAAAGAAGTATGCTTGGATAGAAAAGAGTGGAGGTCCGTTCTCTCTGCCTACCCCTTACGGGACACGGCGTGATGGGTAAAAAAAAAAAAAAAAAAAAAAAAAAAAAAAAAAAAAAAAATTAGCCACGATTGTATAACTTTTAAAAAAAATCAAGAGATGGCAGTGCAGTAGAAAATAAGTTACATATGAAGTATGTTCAGTTATTTTATACCGTATTTTAAGACATAAACATCAGCACTATAGAGAGTTGTTGCTTTCCTGTGCCTCTGAATTGGGCTTAAAGGAGGATGTGTGTATTTTATGACGGAACATTTTGTTCAAATTAATCTGGTTGACTGGACAATGACTTCCGCCCGCTATGCTGACTCCTGTGTAGTTATATAATATTTCATTTACATACTCATGTAAGTAATTAATTTTTCTTATTTTCAGACAAATAATCTCAACACTGTTTCCGACACAAAGTACGGATTCAGACGATGAAGAAACGGACGTAGATTCTTTGCTAGATAGAACCCTACTCACCATCGCGACAGATCTCGTCAACGACATACCAGCAAATGATCCCAGGTAAGCATTAGGCCGGGTCGATTTGCGTTTCTTCCATTATTGCTAACGTAATAGTTATACTTTAGTGCTAAATGCTGTTCAAAATAGGTATGCAAAATATTTTTCAATTTGAAATATATCTTCTGTCTCCGAATTGAGCTCGAAATTTCAAAAAATTGTAAAATTTATCGTATTTTGAAGCAGGTATAAATAAATTAAAAATATATTTAACTTAATATTTTTTATGATTGTATGTAATAAAAATGACGGAATAATCAGTTCTGTATGATATAAAGCATAAAAATGCAATTTTAGATAGAAACAAAGTATATAGAGCGCCGCGAAAAACCAGAGAAAATCTCATGAAATGAGAAAAGGGTTAAAAATACCAGTATTGTATTTTGATGGCCCTAAAGCAAAAGTTTTACCCAAGTGATTAGAAAAAGTAGTCAAAAAATACAGATGAACAATAAATAAGAGTGTTAAAGGAAACTGATTCTAAATTGATGGAAAATTTGGAAAACTGAAACCGATAGAGAGATCGATTACAGATTTATTTCCAAAAGCAATATTTCATATGATCTTTTACTTGTCGTCTGATGTGATGAAAAAAAGTGTAGGTAAATATCGGAAAATATGATTGAATAATTAGTTTGCAGGAGAAAAGAATAATAAAACCATTAGAATGAATTGTTTGCTTATTGCAAACCACAAGTAATCCAAATTGAATGAGTCGCCGGTAATCTAGAAAAAAAAAACGACTAGTAACAATTATTAAAGTTTTTGTATAATAATATTATATAATATAATAAAAGCATTATCAACATATTATGTTGATAATGCTTTTTCAAATCATCATACGCATTCTGACCAAATTGGAAAACAACATGAAAAAATAAATTGATATTATGTAAACTACTATTTTATCATTTCAAAATCTACGAAAATATCAATTATATTTAATACAAATTGGCACAGTCATACCAACAGGAATATTTTTTAATGATTTAGGCAACTGAGCTCCAGGAAAAACGTTCCATGTTAGATCGCTAAACTAAGCTAATAGGATTCTGCGACTGCGTTTCTTTCAGAAAATTTGATGACCTTAACTTATCTTTATTGTTAATGTTTGTGCACCAACTTACCTTGTAAGTGATCCCGTTACCTGTGGAAGTTTAATTTCTTATCCATATATTTATCAGATGATTAAATCTGTTATATAAACTGTAATTATTAAAAGAAAAAGATATTACGCTCAAAATACAGTATATAGTAAGAGAATGAACCGCTCGCCGGATAGTGAAAGCTTGAATCACCCGAAAACACGCACCTTTGATCCTTGAAGTACCGAAAGTAAATTTTGAAGCATCTTTTACAAGAACTACGTTATAGACAGACAGCAAAATGTAACAGAAACACCAATCGACAAGTATCCGACGAAGATCTTACGGCATTCATTACATACAATGGCGAAGATGAATAAATACAGTTTCCTGAATTTTCCTTGACATATCCAAGGAGTTTGACAATCTGTGAAATTGTCAAAGAAGCCTCACCAACTATTCGCAGAAATTCATCAAGAGAAGATTATGTAAAAGCTTAGAAAGCAACGAGTAAAAAAATATATCAAACCCAATTTATCAAAAACAATCACTGCAAAATAACATAATTTCATATACTTACATTACATAAAAAATTAAAAAGTTTTATTTATTATTTTTGTGTAATTAAATAAATAGAAGTATGTACTTAAATTATCTGTGGTATAATAAATAAAAATGAATAAAAAAACAAGGCCGTAATCATTTTACATGATTATTATAAAAATATCAGTTAGTATGGGATATTTTCGTCCCATACAAAACTTCAAAGTCGATTCGGAGACAGAAGATCTTATTTTTTTGTCCTGAAATTTTGTAGATAGTTATAATACATCATAAGGCAACAAATTATCACTATTACATTAGGATTAGAAGCACTTTTTTAACTTCCATACAAGAACGGCCCAGCCTAGTAAGCATTTCTTTTAGCATTCTGCAACATCTTCGCTCCACTTGATCTATGGTCAACATGGGGATTATACTTATTAATTAATTTTCTGTTAATGTCAATCATGCCACATGACCATTTCAGGGGTTGGATCGATAATTATTAAAAGCAACATAAAACTTTTTTTTACCCATCACGCCGTTTCCCGAAGGAGGTAGGCAGAGAGTACGGACTTCCATTCTTTCCTATCCAAACAAACCTCTTTCGCTTCTTCCAAACGTATAACATTCCGCATACATGCTCTTCTATTCCTTTTGCTCCTGACTTGGCCCTTCTCTAGGATGGCACCGATATGGTCGGACCATGTCATTCAAGGTCGGCCTCATCTGCGTGCACCCATTCTTTCAGATTTACATATCCTTTTATTCATTCTCTCTACATGCCCAAACCACTTTAATTTATTCACTTTCATTCTATCCACTCCACATTCCTTTCTAATATTATCATTCCTCACCTTGGCAGTCTCTTTCCGCATATCCTATGCAGTGATCTCATTTCCACAGCATTTATTCCATCTTCCAGATTTTTTGTCCATGTTTAACTCCCATACATCATGGATGGTATCATGATTGCATTATGCATCAGCTGTTTAGATTTAAGAGATACATTCTTATTTCTCATTAGAAGTCTTAGTGCACCGCCAATAACATGTTTAATTTCTTTTTATGTATAAAAATGATTATGTGCTGGATTGATTTGGTATCGAAATGCTGCTTTTCTATAGTACCTTTCGCAGATATTATTTCAGCAGTTACCGCTAAATACAAAATATAAGAAAACTTTCCGAATGTGCAATCCATTTTCAGATGGAATCAGGCGCCGATCAATAATCCTGGAGCTGCTCTGGGTAGTTCAGGATCTCTTCAGATAACACCTCAACTCCAAGACAAGAAGAGGGCTCTGAGTCTACTGTACGAGTTCTGCAAGACGACAGGTCTGTGGGGCCGGATAGGTGGAGTGACTCCCATCAAGGGAGGACAGCCCACTCCCACGGTGTTGCTGCTGAGGGAGTTGGCGGAGAAGATAGCCGCAGCCATAGCTCTGAGGACGCTACAGCAACAGTCTCAGCATCAGCATGTCGTAGACACCGCTATTCAGCAGGTTGCTAACAAAAATCTATTACAGTGAACTTGTGTCCACACATATTTACTACTCGTTACTTTGCACCTGTAATCACACTTACACTTGCTACTTTGCAAAGTGGAAACGGACCATAACCATCATTTGCAAAGATCTTTCTATCTACTACTATCAACAATTCAATTCTTAATCCTTCATTCTTTTATTATTCAAACCTGTCTTCTTGAAATTCTTCAACTTGGTTCCACAATATTTAACTTATGTTAATGGTATTATAATGATAGTAAACAATAATGCGTTAACGGGTAATTCATTTTGTTGTTTAGTAAATTTGGATAAATTTATCATGTAGATCTTTGGATTTTCAATTTTGTATCTGCCCTCTTCAAACAACAGAAATTACGCACCGCTACATTTTTCGTATGATGACATCATCCACCAATAGTGTTTCTCCATGCTACCGTCACCTGGTATCCGCTCAGTGCATATCTTCTTCATTATTTGTAACACATTCTTGCATCAATGAGAGTGATCATACCTCCAAAACATTATATCTTCTCAAACAACCACCCACAACATCATAGTGTTAGTTGGTCATTGTTGAAGACTACTGTAATATGAAATTATCCTTTTTGTTTTGTTGTCCTAAAGGTGATGGCGAATCTCAGCGATGAGGACGAAGAGAACATTCTGAGCAGTGCCACCTTGTCTCCTTCTGATTTATTCTATAAGAATGTGAGTGGTGTGCAGAGGGCCCTGATCCAGGCCTGCAGGTGGTGCAAGCAACAGGATGAAGCCGGCTGTGAGCCTCCCGCTCTTTCTCAGCTTATATCCAAAGTCAATCAAGTTTTGTTGGTAAGGTTATTTTATATTTCCTTCATAGCAACTATTGTACTGTATCTTAATAATAGAATTTGAAAAGTACGATTTGATATAATAGACTAATTATTATTGAGGTACATAGGGAATTTATACTTAAAATCAATCGTATAAAAAAGTTTTTTTTTTAATTTCTTTTCCGTTTGTAAATAAAAATGAAAGAGTCTTGTATAGTTCTATTGTAAATTTATTATTCCAACATGAACCGAAAACCAGTTGAAATGGACTATGCACAAGCACCTCGTGCCCGAAACATCACAGATTTTACTGTTGCCTGTATTTCAAAAGTAGGGTTGCCAAAAATTAAAACAAAGGTGCTAAGAATGCAATTTTGATGAAAGTGTGGAACAAGTAGATGAGTATGTTTATTTTGTAGAGATGGAAGGTGTGAAAAAGAGATTGAAACAAGAAAACTGGTTGGCAATGCAGTTAGACCTTTTTTTATACAAAATCTTGTTTGATTTGCTTTACAGACTGTGATCCAAGAAGTTCTCAAGCACAGAACTCAATTCTCGGAGTTCTACTGCGTTCAGCCGGCCGTCCAGAGGATGAGGTTGGAGCACACCACATGGACTTCCTGTCCCAGGTCGGGGAGTCTCTTGCAAGCACTTCGCGCTCAACAGAGCCTCAGTATCGAACGAGCCAAACGGGCGAGCCCCGAACTCAAAGGGGAACTGAGGAGTCAGGCCGCTTCCCTGGGCAGTGCCCTGCTGCAGATGATGTTGGAGAGGGCGCAGGGATTCTCCCACGGCACCAAGAGGAGACAGGTTGCCATGAAGGACTACCACCAGATGAGGACGGAAATCATCCAGCCATTCGGTAATACTCTCCATTTTTTAATATTAGCATTACCAACAATCGCATTTATTGATACCTTGGTCATAAGCATCAACAAGCAGAAAAATTTACCGTGTGCCCTGTAGTACTCCTCAAAAAAAAATCAATGCATGTGGAAAAAGCTAAATGAATATAAAAATGAAAGGGGGGTACTATCACCAAGCACCTTATGCCCAAAACATCGAAGATCCTAAATAAATATGAATATTGCATTTGTATGCTGTAAACACACCAAAAACTAGAAAGTTTAAGATCGCCAATTATACCTTTGATAAACGTCTTTCACATAACGAATATGTAACAACTAATGACTCTAACAATTGATGTTCCATTTTTAAATGGTACAAACCACTACGGCATTACGACCCTCTTCTACTGTTATTTCGAAGGCTGGCTTAGTGTGATCACTTTACGTTAACAACGTTCGCCATTAGGTGGTAATGTTTAAGTCTACGAAACTCCTAATCATGAGATTTCTCGACGTGGTCAACATGTCGAAAAATCTCATGTATACAAAAAGTAGATATTTAATAAAATAAAAGTTGAAAATTATTGAGAACCAGAGAGCAACCAAATTCAAAGACTGCGATTTCTGTCATATATTTGGCGCCAGAATATAATCAATTCCGATAGATGCATCTGTTACAATATTTGCAGGCCAGATTCTATCGCTCCAACTATTAAGCAACAGTTATGTCAAGTACCATTCAATTTACAAATTAATGACGAATCCATTCTATCTTTTAGTTGAAGAAGAGGAATACGAAGAGGCGACAATACTAGCGGAGAAATACCACGACTTTGATATGTTGGTGCAGATATGTGAAAAGTCCAACAATAAAGATAAACTCTATCATTACATGGACAAGTTTGAAGACATGGTTAGTTCAATTTCATCACTATCCCTTACCTTTTCACTTCTTTCTGTATACAGCACAAATCTCGGTATAACGAACTTCACGGGATCATAAAAAAATATTTCATTATACTGGATATATTATATAGGAAATGATACATTTTTAATTTTTTGTGTCGCCATATTATTATACCTACTGATGTCAAATAAACTGTTATTGCTATTATTAAGTGAAAATAAAAACATATTTCAAGGATTTATCAATCACGTGAAGGATGTTATGCAAACACTTGCGAACTCCCTTATGCCAAGGACAAACTGAAGTCGGAGAAATTTTATTGCCTAATTGTAACATGATTTTAAAGCAAAAAAGTTCGCTATACTGAGATCGACATCATTACAACGAATTCTGGTTCAGTACATTTTATATGGAAGTTTTTCGGGGACAAATTGATGATTCGTTACTACAGTATTTGCTATAAAGAGATCTGACCTGTAATATGTCATGGTTCTATTACCCTTAGGCCAAGAGTGAGGAACAGGAATATAGAACCCGGAAGGAGGAAGTTACTGCTCTGACATCAAATGTGTCTTTCCATTCCATTCTCCCTTTAAACCTCACTTATGGGCATAGGGGGCTCGATTTTGCCCGTCGCTTATGACCTCCTCCCACACCATGTCCAAAACCCTCAGCTCTGCTTCAAAGGAGCAAAACACAGTATGAAAGGATAAGGAGATAAAAAGAAAATAAATAATATCTTGCAACCTTCTCAACATTCCAGGGTTTCCAAGAGGCCGCCTTCAAGTGGTACATGAACAAGGGTCGTGGTGGGCAAGCAGCTCTACTACGCACCTTCCCTCATCACGCCGCTTCCTTATCTCGGTGGCTCGCCAAACATCACAATCCCCAATCGGTTTCCGGCAGTCCTCCGCACCTGGCCGAAACTCTTCTCTCCGAGGAAGAATTGGAAGAGGACGCCGAGCAGGATGCGGAGAAAAATCTGGAAGAAGGAAACGATCTCTTGTGGTTGCACGAAATGAGGAATGGCAGATGGCTGAGTGCGGCAGCCACACTTATTCACCTAGCACAAGCGGAACAGGAATCCGTACATAGAATGAACGTAAGATATCAGTTTTTAACCCACTCTCGCTTACTGTACACAGGCGTCATTACCTAATTAACAAATTATCCCTTTTTCTATACAAAGTGTGCATAATGGATAGATTTTATTGCCTCAGACAACTTTTTTATTTAGCTATGCTAGTCTAAGGGTGCATTTAAACCAACTTCCTTTTATCCTTATACTAGCTGACCCGCCGGTCGACCTTCTACCTGACCCAGAATAAAATAATTTTGACTTATTACATGAATAAAACGTGATTTACGACATTAAAACTGAATTAAATTTGCGGGATGAAGTTCTATGGGTCATAAGTTTAAAATCAAAACAATTCCTCTATAATTGCTTTACTTTTATTAAAAATCCAAGAGATGCCGGTGAAACCTGTAAATTAAATAAACCATTGCATAAATATTGTTGAAAGAATAGAACCCATTTAAACCGAATTTTACAGAATTATTATGCTAAGATTGGACACCATGGATACAACAACTAAATAATGGGTGATGACAGTTCTTTCTCATTGTTATTTCCTTTGATGACCATATCAACGATCAAGAACATTCTAATTTTTATATAAACGCACCTTTAAGTAAAAAAAAAAATATATATAAAATTATCTGAACTAACCAAGTACTGACCCTGGAACTTCTTGATAAGAAACCTGCTCTCTAGTCAACTTCTGAACGAAGAATTGGAGGTTCAATTCCCGAATTCGTCTCTTGAATTTTCTAGCCAGGGCTGCAGCCATTTATTAGAATAAATATTCTTGATGAGTATCTCAAGACAAGACAGATTATCATTTTTGAATTTTCTGTTCATCAGGTACAAGCGTCTCTAGCCAAACTGAGTGCCCTAGCTGCCGAAACCGGGATCCCTGGCGACAGTCTGGACGAACTCCTGACCGCAGCCGACCAGCGTCTCCTTCTGAAAGATTATCACAATCTTCCAGCCTCGCTTTTGGCACATCACGGACTCACGCAAAATACGCTGAGAGTCATGGAGCCAAGAGAAATTGTAGATGTGAGAATAATTTTGAATATAATACTTTCACTGAATACGGAACTTCAAATAATTTTGAATATAATACTTTCACTGAATACGGGATTTCTAATAATTTTGAATATAATATTTTCACTGAATACGGGACTTCAAATAATTTTGAATATAATACTTTCACTGAATACGGGACTTCAAATAATTTTTATTTATAAAAAAATTCGCTTCAACATTAACAAATTAGAAAACAGCTTTGAAAAATTTGCATGCCAATATTTTTTATGTCAATGGTAAATAAAAATTGTGTTTCTGTAGAATCTTTCACAGAAGGCGTTGTTGTATATCTTCAGATTCAGTTTTTTTCTCTCATAAAGACGTTTTTAAAAGGGTTTGGTAAAAAATCCACTTTAGGTATTTAGAAGTGTATAATCCGTATGAATTTTTCGTCCCTGAAATACTGTTATCTTACCAAATCTACTTTCTATTACACAGGGTCACGGGCTTAATTATTCGTTGGGTCTATAATTTGAGTTGAGTATTTATTATTTTACAAGGCTGATGTAGTTTTATTTTATTTATTTCAGATGTACATCACTTATGAAGGTGATGGCTTAACCGAATACGATTATGTCAGAGCTTTAGAATTATGTTCCCTTGTCATTGGCGAAGTGACAGATGTGCAAGCCGTCCGATGCGAAGTGGCGGAACTACGGCGTAGAGTGTGGTGCGCCACCTTACTGGCGGACCAATGGCTGAGTAAAGACGCGGAGGAACCCATGCATACGATACAGAACAAGCTGTTCTTTAAAGTTGTGGATGCTGTGCATCTCTTAGGTTGGTGTTTTCCTTTATTCCCAATAGATGTCTCATTAAAGAATAATATCTACCTACTATAGTATCCTCGGAATGAACTGGCAGCCAGGGCCGTAAAAATTTAGGGATCCTAATCCCTTTTCAATGGATGTAAACAATACCAGTCCATTGTGCCTTTTGATTGGTTTTATTACCCCGACTGCCAGTTCATTTCAGGGATACTATAAGCTCTATCTGTTTGAATCCTACACAGGGGTATGTATAAAATATGACAATATAATTTTTCCTGCAAAAACCTGTTATTATTTTCATAGCAACGAATATTGACTCGCAGACTTACAATATAAGTATGAAAAAAAGTTTCCGAAGTTGTATTTGTTTTATCATCTACATACATTCATATTTGAGGCCCCCCGCACACCACAAGCCAGCCCGGAGGAAACCAATCCGCAGTATACTCCACCCGCACGAAACCAACCCCCCTAGTCTGATTGAAGCAACCAAACCAAAAAGTCGGGTCCCACACAAATCAAGCCCGCCGCGGAGCCCACCCCTCAAACCAATCCGCAATACAGGGGGCCTAAGCCCTACTAAGAGCTCTCTATTGCGCCTTTACAGGGGGACACCATCTGTCTGAACTCCCCTGATGGAACCAAGGCGTCCGAGGCTTATTTCTTGTGCCTTTGCTGACCTGTTGGGGTTTAAGGACGTGAGATGGTCAATCTCACGGTCCCGATCTGATTTTTCGATTTCCTGCCTCTTTCAGGATAGGGAGCGTTCAAGTATTACGTAACGCAATATGGGGGGGAGGGGAGGTTATTCTTGTAAAACGTTACTATTGTATTACCGGCGCCGCAACAAAGGTACTTTAGAGACTTTCCAGTAATAATTGTGATTTAGGCCATACATAGTTATAATATGTGCGTTAGGCAACGTATAGAGAATGGGAAGAGGGGTAACAAAAAGCGTTACGTAATACTTGAACGGTCCCATACTCAAAAACCAGCAATAAGAGCAGAGGTGCTATTCTTAGCCAGCAACCCCACGGTTTTATCATCTACCTATGTGATATATTTCGGGTCTAGTTGATAGTGTATCAACGAAAATACTGAGCTACGGGCGAACTTACCAATTATTATATAAGATAATTTTTTGAAATAGACATTTTAATAATATTCTGATAATTCTTTTTATTTCAGAATGTAACTTAGAAGATTATTTGATACCTTTGAAAGATCTTTTGGCGTCCCCGGAGTTGTCATTCTTAGTGGCCGATCCTGCATTCCAATACATCATGATGTACGGCTATGACCATGTTTACAAATCGCAACAAACTGAGAATATGGTGGTCGAAACCAGTAAATAGTACCCAATACTGTTTATTTAATATTTTAAGACTGGTTTTTTTTTATATATAAATTTGTATCATAATTGAAATATATTTCTGAAATTTTCTTATTAACTTTCATCTTTGTCACAACACTAACTTTCATACCACATTCCTTCCTTAAATTCTTTTCCGTCAGATAAATCCCTGATTTTTTTTTTGCCATATCCTCGTGATGAATGGATTTTTATTTGGAATGAGGTGGGTAAAGCAAATACGGTCTGTGATTTCTATTTTGATAGCACACATATCTATTCTCCAAATACTTCAAGAGATAGGAAAGCTGGAATGATAGCCAACATACAAGAAAAAAAGTTATCGAGAGCTCAGATGGCTACTGAACTGTCTAATGGCTTGGAAATAACATATTTACACAGTGGCTTTCTGAGATTAGATCCAGGGTTCGGTTCCAAGTCAGATTGGACAAGAACGGTTAACTGAGAGAAACTACAGATCTTCTAGCTATTCTGACAAAATTTGTATATTGGAAAGAAACATAACAAATCACCATTGGATAATAATTGACCAAATTGGTGGGCTTATTATCATGGGCAATTTCTTTTAATAAATCAGTATTCTTGACATAACCTAAAAAACGGTTGTTATTTTTCTAGAATAAAAACTTAATATTGATTTTTTTCATGAAAACACAACCGAAATATGGAATATGCTTTCTACATGCTCATAAGTAACTGATTTACACAACTTCTCTGATCTGTTATAGCTTTATAATTAAAAATAATATGATGGTGGTTTTAAAACATTCATGATTTTCGACCTAGAATTAATTACTATCGTACGCAAAGAAATATTGTAAGCTAGAGGTAAAAAAAATATGTTTGATAATATTATTACCTAGTTGTGAAAATTCAAATATACCGCCAAAATATTATAGAGTTGTCAAAATTACATCAGCTGAGATAAATATTGCCATTCGAAAAATTACACGATTTTTAGCGAAATTAGTAAAGTAAGCTTGAGCATTTTTTAATTTTTGTTAATACCCATGTCGTATTATAGGTTTTCTCATAAAAAATGTTCTCGTCATCTTTTCATCGCTCAAAACACAAAGCCTCAATTTAAGGCATAACCAAAAATACCAGTTACTTATATGAAAAAGAAACACGTTTATAGGTTTGGTAGCAAGTATAATGTGCGACCATGCAAAAATTAACGCCTCCCCACCAGGGCCGGATCAACCATTGTTGGCGCCCTGGTGCAAAATCAAAATTGCGCCCCCCCCCCCCGCCCCCCACCCCCCTCCGTGAGTAAGTCTGTTTCCATGTCGACCCATCAGGTAAGACTCTCGACTCGTTTTTATAAGGGTATCCCCGCCATTCAATGATAAATATTGATAGCAGACCTAGTCCCGAAAATACACAACAATATTGGTTTAAAATGAAAAGATGAACAAACAGCGGGTGAAGACGGCAAAGCTTACCTGAATTGAGCAAACATGACCTTACGAGTTTTCGCGCTGGCAAATCTATCGATGAGAACATCATAAGAGAGAGCCCTGCAGATGTCACGCTATCGACATCAACGCTAATCCGTCTAATCTTTCCTGAGACATGGAACTACGCAAATAATTTTTAATCAATTTTAACTTGGAAAAACTACATTCTCCTGCAGCCACTGAAACCCGAATAGTCTATAAAATACGAAGACAAACACACAGGTTAGGAGAGACATGCTCCAAATATACGCAATGAAATTTAGGCAATCCATTGGTGTTTTTGGAAATTAAAGACGAAATCCTTTTCAACTCCTCAAACAACTCTTGACCTTCAATGTCTGACTTCTGATTATTAGTTAAGGCAATAGCCTAAATTTTAGTATTTTGTATGATATTAGTTCGTTAGCAACAAACGAACTAATATCATACAAAATAATAAAATTTCTTTGATGATCCTTAAGCTGTACAAGCCTATCGCAAACCGATTCCATGGCTTTATCCAAAACAACGTTGAAAACTTCAATTTGATGTTTTTTCTGCAAGTCTTCGACGACATGATCGCCACTTTCGTAACTAAGTACCTAATCTCTTCTTCATTCTCATGCGAATGGAGGATGACTGTGGAGAGCGGTGAGCGTTGACCACTCTTTTAATAGTTACTTTTAACATTTTTAAACTCGTGGTATCTTTCGAATGGAACGTCCGAATTAAATAATTCAAAAAGTTTTATAAACTTATTGAAGCAGCCTTGAATATGAACTAATTTATTTTGATAAGAAGTAATACCAAGATACAAATGAAGAGCCTTTTCTAGAGGTGACATTTCAATTAAATTTTAAAAATAAATGAACACTTATTGTGGCATAACTATAAAAGTTAGACATATGCTGTCGCGACATTTTTTGTAAATATTGATGTCTTCTACAAAGTCGTAGTACATTATTTTATTCTATCATCAATAGTTTTCACAGCGTACGCGATCTAAAGAATATTTTGGGTATTTTTTTTAGACCTTGGGGTACATTATTGGAGTTTTAGTAAGGATCCCAATTTTTTTTGAAAATTCAATATAGCCTATATTCACCGGGGATAGTGTAGCTTCCCAAAAGTGAAAGAATTTTTCAAATCGGTTCAGTAGTTTTGACTGTAGCCTATTCCATGGATAATAATATTATATTATAATAATAGTACTGCTTATTCAATGCAAACAATCAAAATAAATCTTTCCTTTTTATATATTAGTATAGATTAGTAAGTAGGTATAGATACACATACCGACAAGTCCTTTTGTCTTACTACGCGGCGTTAGTAAAGTGGTGACACTTATGCAAAAGTTCTGACCATTTGTTTGATAAACTTAGATTTATAATAAAATAATAAGCCCTTTCGAAAGGCGCGAAAGATCCGACAGGTTTGTCCCAATATTTATCTGAATCTGATACTTATTACTGGTAAACATAAGTGCTTTTATTGACTGCACACATGTAAATAAAAATGTATAAGTAAGTAAATTCTGCGCCACTAAAAAGATAAGTTTGCTCCATTTTCCATAAGTTGGTAAGTACGAAGCATTCACACACATGCATACTCGCACATATGTGTGTGTGCGAGTATTGAAGACTACGCTATTACCGTTCGTAGGTAGCTACCTATCATAATATTATTATAGAGGCATGGTATGGCGCGCTCAGGTAGGTATCTAGCATTATAGTGACGTATTAATAATTTGAATTTGGCGCGTAATTTGTTCATATTATTATACATTTAACGTTCTATAAATTTTTATTGTTTATTTTTTTATTTGTTCTATACATTTGATAGCGCCCTTTAGTTGTTTGCGCCCTGGTTTTTTGCTCCATCTGCACCTATGGGAGATCCGGCCCTGCTCCCCACCCCACTTTCACTTTAATCGGTAGTTTTTATTTGAAAAGTAATAATATGCTTACGTATTATTATAAGTCTAAAATGAGAACCAACACCAGAAAAGAATTGCTGTCGCATATCAAAGTGAAGAAGACAATATATTTGAATCAGTGCTGGGAGAGAAGAAAATATATCGCTTTGACAAACTGATTCTAAGGCTTGAGTTTGAAGGAAGACGAGGAGTGGGTAAATTTCCTGGCTGTGAAATATTTGGGAATGGACCGGAGTCTAAAGGTTGAAAGAATTTTGAATTTTGAAAGAATTTTTTTTGTTGAAAAATGTAAAAAATGCAGTGTATTCATATTTCAGCGAACAGATTTCGTTTTTAAGCGAAATATGCATGAATCGGCAGTTATTTACTTATCTTTGATGGATGGATGCTCTAGCCTAGCTGGATGATTTTTTTTTCTTTTAAATTTGAGTAATTATTGGGAAAATATTTTGTTGCATGTGGCAATAATTTTGTATACAACACAATATAAATAATTCCAGCTGATCGTGTTCCTTCGTCAGACGCGTCGTGTGTTCATATTTTTTCTTGTTGAGTGAATAATAATTAGCATATTATCATAGTTATCGGCTCATTAAACTTTACTAAAATATCAGCCATGTCTCGTATGTCACCTGGTAATCCTTTACAGTATATTGTGAAGAGGCAACAGGGTGATTTATATAATACACAAAGAAAGCTCTACAACGAGAGACTGGACGTAGCCAAAAATTTATTTAGAAAAGATTTATATTGCCATTATGGATGTGTGAATGCAATCGAATTCTCCAAAGACGGAGAATATCTTGTTTCAGGTGTGATATCGTAATTACGTCATTTTTTAAATAAAAATTAATCCGACAAAACGTTGTTGATGTATTGTTTTTGGCCATTTTCTCATGCATCAAGTGTCAAATTCATATGTCGCGATAGGTTTAGAGAAATAATTTACAAAATTATCGAAAACTTAATCAATTCATTTCGTGTTATCTAAAACCGATTTAAAAATGAATACATTTAATCATGTTTTGAATGATATTAATATTTTAACACCTATTATTGGGTTATTATAGACACCACTTAATGTCCATATTTTTTTCTGAAGATACGCAAATTTATTTAATTAATTTTTCGATATACATATTTATGATATTAAATCTATACTTGATGATATAGCAGTTATAATAACTGAAAGAACCTCAAAATTTTAAAATGATTATAAAAACATTAATCCATTATGATACAAAATATTTTAACAGTAGGTAATGTTGAAAATAGTTTTCTTCCTTTCATGCAGAAATTCATTGTTTTATAGAATTGTTTCATAAACTTCATATTATTGTTGTAAATAACACATGATACAAACCATTTACTTTGCCTATAGACACGACATTCATAATATAGTTTTTTAGCCCCAAAATAAAATTGTCATTTTTTTGGATTGGTTTTTGAAAATGATTTAAATATTCCAGGGGGTGATGATCGGCGTGTCATATTATGGAAGTTTGGAGAGGCCCTTCTGGACCATGGAGAGCCCCAGCAGATGGTCACGCAGCATCTGTCAAATATATTTTGCCTCACCCTGACACCGGATGTATCCAGAATATACTCGGGAGGGAATGATTATCAAGTTATCATTCATGATACACAAACGTAAGAAGACATCAAATTTTGTAATTACAAGCGGAAAATCATTATCATCTAATTTATTTTAAATACGCATTGTGAAGTTTGTTCCTGAAAATTTTTGGAATGAACAGCCTTAAGATGAATGGTAAGAAAACAAAGGTGCTTGTTTTTGAAAGAGAAGAAGTAAGAATATGTGTGTGAAAGTTAAAGATTGAAAGAAGAGAACGAATTTGGAACAAGTGAGTATTTAGTTTATCTGGTAGAGATTTTTTATGATGAATTTGGACAAATACACTTTTGACATATTTCACACTAAGCGAAGGCTTTTGTCGTGAAAGTGGAAATAGTCAGCAATGGGATTAGAACCCACAACCCTCAATACACTGTAAGTAGAAAAGCCCTCGGCCGATACCACTGGGCTGGCAACAACTTCAATTTATATTATATCGCAATAGCTAAAAGTCTAGCTACAATTATTGACTGGACCTATTTGGCTAATTCTTTTTTTGTTGTGTTTGCTTTTGTCAGGAGAAGGTTCTTATGAAAGGAAAAATAAGAAAGTTGCACGGAAAATAAGAAAATTTCATGAAACCAAAACTAGGTAACCTGTTGAGCTTATACAAAATAATTTTTTACAATTTTAAAATTAAATTTGGGTTTGACAGAAACTGTCAGTTATTAATTGATAGTTTGTACAATGGAAAATAAATGGTTTAAAACAGATGCATCGGTCGGAATTACTATGATTATACAAAATCAATATTCATAGTTAAGACCACAGGTCAATATCTATCGGGAAAGCTAGTATATAAATAAATATTTATGGATAATAATATTAATGCTTGATTTCAGGAAATGTGTGATAGAGACTCTCCCACACCAGAAAGCCGTGAGTGGTCTTTCCTTGGATCCTAGCAACTGTAAGGTCCTCGTGACGGCAGGAAACGACGGTAGACTTTTGCTCTTTGATACTAGGCAATCTGTCGAAGGTAAATATTTGTGGAATTTTACTTTCCTCTAGTACAAAATCCCTCCATCAGTTTGTTATTCATCTATGGAATCTATGGAAATACTCTCACTTTTCTGTGGTGGACCCTGTTGTGTCAGTCCAGGCTGAAACCATGATATATACAGTCCCAGTGGACGCTACAGGCAACTAGCAGACGAGAGCATCACTGTTCAACTTTATCCTGTTATCCTTCCTTCTCAAAGCCCTCCCATCCTCCCAATACTCACCTAGTCCTATCATTCCGGAAGGAGTAAACCTTTCTGCTTAAAAATCCTCAATCCATGGTGCCCTTCGACCTGTGCCAAAAGATGCGTAACGTAGGTGTAAGTTAGCAGTTAACGTAGGCTCCCTAATACCAGTCAACCTGAATTGACTTAAAGCCTTACCCCTACACGGGGGCTCTGTAGGGGTGAAGTCTTATTTCCCTAGCTCTTTGTGGAAACAAAATGGAAATTTTTTTTTTCAAAATATTGTTGAAGAAATTGCCTATGGAAGCTGTACCTGGCACCTCTTTGGGGAATGTGGAAGTGGAAAGTGCTCCGACTATCTTTTCAGCGACAACCCGATATGGAGAACACCTATTTCCTGCACCCACCTATCAGTGGTCAAAGAGGACATTAGGTCGCTTGACCAAAAACCAAATTGGGAATCTTATAAAGTAGTTCGTACATTCGGCAGTTCTGTCCCTGAATTTCGTGCTGTTTTGTACTGGAGGCCGTGGGTTTGATCCCAGGTGCCCACCATCTTCCTCTTTCACGACACAAGCTTTAAGTAGCTTACTGTGAAAGAGTCAAGGAGTGATTTGTGTTCACTCTGAGTGAGCACAGATTCATTAAAAAAAAAAAATTTTTAATTCGATTTAGCAGCATATAGGGCCACTAAGATCCCATCATTGCGATACATTTATAATCCAGTTTTTTTAAACATCTTCTGTGACCCTTCATAATCATAAAATATCTAATTTTATTACAGAGTCATTGGTTATATCTCGCAGTCGTAAGCCGTACCATGCCGTTGTATTTCATCCAGCTCAAGACGGACTCATTGCGGCTGCCAACGCTGTCGATGGGGCCACTCTTTGGGACCTCAGGAAAGCTAAAATGTTAGTTGAAAACATTCATTCAAACAAAAATAAAATATTCGCATACTAAATATTTACAATTGACCAGTTTTACTTTGCTGACATTACATTTAATTTTTAAATGGGTAATTTTACAATTTGACCACCACGTACGTAAAACCATCATCTATTGCCGTGTCGGTAGCTGGTTTGGGATGAGCTAATTTTAGACTTTTTAATTTATTTTTCCTACCAATCCAATCCAATCCAAACTCCCTTTAGACCCCACTTAGGGGCATAGGGAGGCAACAAGAGCTCTCCATTGCGCTCGATCTTGCGCAACGGTGATGACCTCCTCCCACACCATGTCCATGTCCCTCAGCTCTGCTTCGAAGGAGCGGAACACAGTGTGAGAGGGTCTTCCTCGTCTTCGGGACCCTGATGGGAGGAAGAACAGCGCTCTCCTCGGCCAACTGTCATTCGGCATCCTTAACACATGTCCCAGCCAAGTCCATCTCCTCCCCACAATGGTGGAGGTGATGGGCTCACGCTGGGTGCGCCGGCGTATAGCGTCGTTCGTGATGCGGTGGTACCATCTTACGCCCAGAATTCTCCTTAGGCACTTCATCTCAAAGGCTGAGACTTTTTGTGCCTGGGCCAGAGTCAGGTGCCAGGACTCACACCCATAAAGGAGAATGGGCACCACACACGCATCAAACAGTTTACATTTCGTCTCGACGCTAAACGCCGACGCTTTCCATATCTTGGTCATGTTGTTGAAGGCGCCACTTGCCATACCGATACGAATCGGGAGCTCAGCCCCGAGGTCACCAGCGGTGGTAATGGTTGCTCCCAGGTACTTAAATTTATCCACCCGGGAGACCTGGTGACCATCGATGGTTATCGGTTGCTGTTTATCGGGGCAGGCATTATTCGCCATGAGCTCCGTCTTACTGGCATTGACTCGAAGGCCGAGGCGTGCTGTTTCGTTGCAGAGTCTTGAAACACTGCGCTGTAATTCCTCCACTGTCGTACTGAACAACGCTAGGTCGTCCGCGTACTCCAGATCGCACAGTTCGCCCATTAGACCATCTCTCTGTGTTATCGGTATACCTCTTGCTCCTTGCATGGACTTTCTCAACAGGAAATCCATGACTATTATAAATATAAAGGGAGCTAGTACGCAGCCCTGTCTGACTCCCGTGGTGATCCTAAAAGCTTCAGTAGGACCACCTGGCGTTTTCACGCTACACTCAGAGTCTTCATACAGGGACTGCACCATTTTAACTATTTTCGGAGGTATACCATACAGAGCAAGTATTTTCCATATTGATGGTCTATGTGGGCTGTCGAAGGCCTTTTCAAAATCTATAAAGCAACAAGCGACTGGAGAGTTAAACTCCTTGCACTGCTGAAAGATGCACCTGGCACAGAAAATTGGATCCGTGCAGGACCTTCCAGGTACAAAGCCGCATTGTTGCTCTCTCAGGACAGCCATGACAGGCCCCCGAATGCGGTGTAGTAATATCTGAGATAATACCTTACCGGGAACACTCAGTAGAGTAATTCCACGGTAGTTTCCGCATTCAAGGGGGTCCCCCTTTTTAAATATTGCGACGATGGATCCATTCCGCCAATCTTTTGGGCACCTCTCCTCTTCCCACGCCATTTTAAATATATCTAATAGTGGTTGGCCAAGGGTGTCTATGCCTTGTTTGAGGAGCTCTGCGTGAATTCCATCGTCTCCTGGCGCTTTGTTGTTCTTAAGTCTCATCACGGCCAGCACCATCTCACTGTATGTCGGCGGTTCCTCACATATCCCAGTTGCCTGAGGTATATTCAGACCAGCCAACTCCTCCTCAAAGTTGTATGGTGAGGAGGGCTCGGGACGGTTTAATATTGACTCAAAGTACTCCCTCCATCTCCCTTTAATCAGTTCGGGGGCAGTGACAGTGGCTCCACGAGAGTCTCGTATTGCCGTCACGGGTCTTTTTTGACCCCTGCCCCCGACCTCCCGGGTGATTTCGAAAAGTGTCCTTGAGTCATTTCCGAGTGCAGCAGATTGCGCTCGCCGTATCTGAGAGTCCAGGTGTCTTCTTTTATCTGTTCGTACAGAGTGCTTCACCTTGCGGCTCAGCTCCCTGTACTCAGACACCAAAGCAGCCAGTTTTTGAGGGTCTTTTTCGCTGTCTCTGAGGGTCTTAGCCTTCTGGCGATCTTCGATGAGGCTCCAGGACCCATCGGACATCCATATTGGCCTCTTTTTGCTCTTATAGCCGACAGAAGAACGTGCGGATTCCATAACGGCGTCACGGAAGCTATTCCAAGCTGTCTCAATTGGAACAGCTCCGTGTGAATCCTGCAAGGGGGCAAACCTGGTGCGTAACTCAGCCTCGTACGAATGACGACACTGAGCACTCTCTAACCTGCGTATGTCCAGCGGGCGAGAGGCAGACGGTCCCTGCTGGAAATGGGTAAATCTGAATTTCAACGAACCCACAAGGAGTTCGTGATCAGTGTCCATGTCTGCCCCTCGGTAGGTGCGGACATCTCGCAGGTCAGTTCGGTTGCTGGCCCTTACCAGAAGATGGTCAATCTGGTTTTTTGTTCTCCTGTCAGGCGAGGTCCAAGTATATTTATGGATATCCTTGTGGGGGAACAGAGTTCCCCCTATTAAGAGTCCGTGGAGTGTGGCGAAACCAATCAGACGGCTTCCATTATCATTTATCACTCCCATGCCATGCCTACCCATGACGCCTGGTCCATACTGGGGGTCACTGCCAACCTACATTAAAAAAAAATTTCCTACATTAAAAAAAAATTTTTTTTGGTAGAAAAAAAGTCAATACAAGTACCTATTAATAAAATCAGAAAACACATTTGAGATTAAACGAGACTTCTCTATTAGGAGGATATTATTATCTTGTCTTATCTATGTTTTGATTGAATGCACAGTCCATTCTCATATTGTCATATGTACGTCATTGTTATAAGATTGTATTCAATAAATTTATTAAAAACTAGCTTTCCCTGAATATAATTACAAATTACCTTGTTGACGACTCACCTCATTCCGTGCTTATTGAAATACTGCATATTATGTTTTATGTTAGTGTAGTATTCTGTACTTGTCCCTTTATATGGTAGCCACAGACTTGGGTATAAAAACTACCTTGGCATTCAATAGGTTAATAATTATTGTACCTTTATATGTGACATTGTGTTTTAGACCGGCGATCCGCTACGGTGAGGCCAATCAAAAAGCTCACTCGCAGAACTGCATGAGCGTCTGCTTCGATAGTTTAGGACATAACATATTGGCGCTGCGTAGACGTCTTCCTCCCGTCCTTTACGCTGTGGATAAGCAAGAAGCCGTGGCACACTTCTATCATCCCGACTATTACAACTCCTGCACCATGAAGAGCTGCTGCTTCGCCGGAGAAAAAGACCAGTTTGTCATTTCTGGATCGGACGACTTCAATCTATACGTGTGGAGAATTCCAGAAAGGGAAGGTAGGGAGATATATTGAAATTTACAGTTTTTAATTTTACCAGTGGTCGAACAGTGCTCGAAATTCGACCATAACTTCTGATTTAAATTATAAGTTTGAACATTATTGAGGTGCCATTGTCGAAGACTGAGCGAGCACTATTTCACAGTTTTCTTTCCAAAACAATGACATGGATATGTCAAATTTGAAATGTTGATATGTTTAAAATTTTTTTCTATAGTTATTTAAGACAAAAAATAGTAATCTATTCTCAATTTGACCACAAATAAACAAAAGACCTGTGTCAAATACATAGTGTGTGTGAGTATGAAATACATAGCATTACAGTAGTGTGCGTAATTTTTTTTTAAATGAATCTGTGTTCACTTTGAGTGATTGAAAAGTTTTATTTTCTGAAAGATTTTTTTTTAATAATCTGTGCTCACTCAAAGTGAACACAAATACACTCTTTGAGGAAGATGGTCGGCACCTGGGATCGAACCCACGACCTCCGAACGAAACAGTATGAAAGTCGGTGTCGTAGCCGCTAGACTACCAACCAGGAGATATTGTATTGCGTCAAAAAGTTCATAATATATAGAAGCAATTAATTGGTAGCCTATCTTTCTTACTGAAAAGGTAATGAGTTTAAACCGTGGATATGACCATTTTCTCTTACACAAAATAAGCATTGTAAAGATGCCCAAAGTGTACTTGTGTGCACTTTAAATGACCTCAGTTTAATTTTTTTTTAAATTTGGTATAAGACCGTCTTGATTCAAATTAATTAAAAACATTGTGGTTGTAATATTTGTAATCAAAAAATTTTAAATTGTTATTTATTTTAGGCACCCTGGTGAATCAAACTCATATGGTACTGTCTGGGCATCGGTCGATCGTCAACCAAGTCCGGTACAACAGTCAGTATTGCGCTATAGCTTCGTCTGGTGTTGAGAAAATTATAAAGGTAGGACCGTAACTGTTAAAATTCATCTATCATTACATTAGTAATCTTTTGCAATGAGAAAGACTTTGAAAAAAATGACGCTTGTTTTCAGACATGGTCACCGTTACCGATCCCTGGTTCTCGTGGCGCTCTGTTGGACGAACATGTGGGTAATGATAATCCTAGGACGGTTTACTCACACGAGGAATATGTCTCTTTGATATATCACAGCGGACAGGTAAGGTTCAACGCATTTTAGACGGGAAAAGTTAAATTGCACATGTCTTTAATTGTAATGGATTGAGAGACATTCCAGAGAAAATTACTCAAAAAGAATTAAAGAATTAATAAAAAAATATTTAATTCCAGTTCTTTCTACAATAAAACATAAATTTCAGTTTCGTATGTTAAGAACTCGTGGAATCATTGACTAAGATCAATTAAGTAAAAGTGCAAAAAACAGGTGTTTAGGTGTAAAGCACTCTTAAGTCTCAGACTATTTCTAAGGTTCTTCTGTCTTCCCAAGTTCATTCTACATTTATAATACTTTATTTGTTAAAGAAAATACAAGTATTGAATATTTCGTAACAAATATTCAATTATTTATGAATAACATTCCCACAAAATATTACAATTTGGCAAAAAAATTACCATAAAATAATTTAAATAAAACAATTGATTTGTTATTCCACAATATTTATTTAAATAATAATAAATAAATATAACTTTATTGTGAAATAAAAAACAATTATTCATAGAAACATTGATTGAGTCAAAGGGCGGACTTATCCCGCAGGATCTCTTCCAGCCAACCCAGATTACAAATAAAAATTTTATTTACCTGTCTAGTTTCGCAGGAACAGGACCTGCATGGTGACTTAGAAACTCTTCTAAGTCACCTGTGACAATGCATGAAGTCCTGTTCCTGCGAAACTAGTCAGGTAAATAAATATTGTGGAATAACAAATCAATTGTTTTATTTAAATTATTTTATTTAAATAATTCCACCAAGAATGCACGTTCAATTCGTTAATTTTATTAAAAAAAATTACCCCTAAATAATATAACTAGTTTTCCCGACGACAGACGTTGTGTTGTCTTTACTATGAATGTTGAATTTGTATAGTTATAAATTAACCAGCTATTAAACCAATTCATTTCACATTGTAAGCAATACTTCCAGGCCACATTGTGGCAACAGCACTAACTATTAAACAACTGACAGATGTCAAACGCCAATTAAAATTTATAAAAAGAAAAGTTTATATTGTCAAAAGCACTAAGAAGGTTAAATTTTCTAATATTCCATGCAGCTTTGCTCTGCAGGCGTGATGTGTTGACCATTAGAAACAGCTCCATTTTTATATATTGAGATTATACCATTCAACATAACATGCAACAATTGCATTACGTTGAAATTTATTTTAACTGATTATAACAATAAATGAAATATTATAAAACTTTCTTCCAGTTTATATCACATAATTATTCCGACCAGTCCACCCTGGAAGATCCCAGAATGATGGCGTTCTTCGACTCTCTGGTCCAGCGTGAGATTGAGGGTTGGTCGGCAGACGATACGGACTCCCAGCACAGTTTGTCCGACACGAGTAGCATCACAAACAGACGGCAGTCAGTCACGTCTATGAATTCGTCCACACACAATAATAGTAGATATAAAGACAGCGAGGACTCGTCCGACAGCGACCAACTTTTAGTAGATTTTTTACCGTTACCACCCAAAAGAAGTAAGTATTGCTTAAGATATAAAAGTTTTGTTTAAAGAATGGATGCAAACAGAATGACAAAGAAAATTCATAAGGCTGGAAGGTGGGTGTAAGTAAGTGTGGCCGGCCGAGAATGACGTAGATCGAACACATTGATTGGGTTAGGTCAGATATAAAAGAAATAGGAGAGGTTGTATTAGAAATGTAATGTAGGTGGAAGATGTGAAAGAAGTTAAGACAAAAAAAGTTACAATTTTCGTTTTAATAAGGATGGAATTTATGCCAAAATTTTCATATCAAAGTCAACTGTTTTTATCCTTTTAGTCAAAAAAATTAAATCTGACTTTTTATTAGGGTTGCTAAATAAAAAAAATCATATGACCAGACATAGAATTTTCATCAAAGATTTTGAGTTTATTTGATTTTTTTATTTATTTCTCTTTCTTCAATAAGTGGAAATTCTGGACAGCTTGACCTGTAAACTTCACTTTTAAAGCTTAAATTGTAGCTGAATTATTTATTACTAGCTTATACCCGTCTTGCTTTACGTTTTTGATTCCGATTGTCAGGCTTGATCGGTAGGTAATTAAACAGGTTCTAGTCTAGCTTCCCATTGCTTAACAGACCTCTATAACTGACATAAGCACAGAAAAGAAGAATCACACTTTTAATGTTTATTGAAAATTTGTATGAAGATCCTAAAAAATAGGTTTTTTTAAATAGCTCTAAATATATTAAAGTTAATGCAGCAAATCGTATTAAAGAACCTTCTCCGGCATTTTGCACGGCTCTGTGCAGATTCATATCTGACGTAGCATTTGTATTTTGAGCGTGATGCTATGACATACGGTAAAAAGCAAAATAAAAAAACATTTCTGAATTATTATGTAGATAGAGAAGGAGGGGCTAATGCGAGTTTTATTTAATATCCCAATTTACCACGCAACTTTCTTAATTTTTTCTTTCATAAGAACCTTCTACTGATAAAAGCCAACACGACAAAAAAAGAATTAGTGAAATCGGTTCAGCCGTTTAGGCGTGATGCGATGACATTAGGTAAAAAGCTAATAAAAAAAACATTTCTGAATTATTATGTAGATTTACCTTCTACTGATAAAAGCCAACACGACAAAAAAAGAATTAGTGAAATCGGTTCAGCCGTTTAGGCGTGATGCGATGACATTAGGTAAAAAGCTAATAAAAAAAACATTTCTGAATTATTATGTAGATTTACCACGCAACTTTCTTATTTTTTTCTTTCATAAGAACCTTCTACTGATAAAAGCCAACACGACAAAAAAAGAATTAGTGAAATCGGTTCAGCCGTTTAGGCGTGATGCGATGACATTAGGTAAAAAGCTAATAAAAAAACATTTCTGAATTATTATGTAGATTTACCACGCAACTTTCTTATTTTTTTCTCTCATAAGAACCTTCTACTGATAAAAGCCAAAACGACAAAAAAAGAATTAGTGAAATCGGTTCAGCCGTTTAGGCGTGATGCTCACATATACGGTCAAGCAACGACAAAAGGCAAATAAAAAAACATTTCTAAATTATTATATAGATCTTCTTAAAATTCTGAACTTTTGAGATTCCTACTGCATTAATATATTTTATATATTTATTTAGCCAGTACATAATATAAAGAATATACCAATATAAAAGCTAGTTATCAAAGTTTTAAAAGTTAGAAGAATCTAAAAACATAATTTTCTTGTATATTTCTAGTTTTTGGGTTGAATTCAATTAATTTTTTTATATTACAGCAGCCAACGGTTTGAGAAGTCAACGCTGCCTCCGTACAACCACGAGACAAACCAAATTAGCTAGACTTACACAAAAAAGGGCAGCCCTCAGGTAATGAGATTAATTTTTTTAACAAAAATATTCTAACAATTTTCAACAGTTTTCTCATAGTTACATTAAAAATGCTACTAAATAATTTACATGCCGTCTAAATAACCAAATTTCTGTCAAAAATGCTAGAAATATTTTGAAGAAATATGTATTATAAAAGAAATAATACTTCAGTATATAACAATTATAAAGAAAACAAAGGCATAAAAACAGATATTTCAGAAACCACCAATGAATATGTTGAGAATGAATATTGAATACTCTATTAAAAGATCCACGCACAAACACAGCACTTAACAACAGAAATACCTTCGTTCATCGAGATCCATGTCTTTCTTTTTTATTGAGGGTTAAGGGACCAAGGTACCCTTTGTGTCACTGCGACCAGAATAGGAATATTGTGACTTCCCTCAATGTTACAGCTCGTTATCCAGGCCTATGTGAGTCATGTAGCTCACAATTTGCCTAGGTGCGAGCAGTCTTACCTTCTCAGCTTTCAGTAGTGGCCCACCGAGTGTACGACTTCTTTTGTGAGCGAGTGCTTCACAGCTGCAGAGGATGTGGATTGGTGTTTCGTAGTCCTCTGAGCAGAATCTGCAGATTGGAGTGTCTGAGAGTCCAATTATGGACATATGCTTGCGCAGTCTGCAGTGTCCTGTTAAGGTCCTTGTCAGGATCCTTATTTGTTTTTTGGAAAGCTTGAGTGCTTCAAAGGTATCTTCTGCGAGTATCCTATGATTAGTTCCTTCGCATGTTTCATCCCTGGGTTGTTTGCCCAAATTTCGTAACTCTGAGATCCATGCCTTACAAAATAGATTTTTCCAAAATTAGTACAGCGATAATTCGAACCTGAGATGTCTCAATCAGATGTCCGTTGATGGATATTATAGCGATATTGCGGATACATTACGAAATTTAAAACAAATATATTGAGACGCTATTGTGGTGAATTTCTCCACTTGCAATGGGTTGAGAAGAAGGTTCGAGGTATGGGATATTAATGTAGGTAAATTTTATACAAGACGCACTAACTAATTACAATCTGAAAATGTTATACAGGAGAAAACAGAAAGTTGGAGTGGGTAGTGCGAGGATTCGAACCTCTCGTACCTTAACCAGGAGAGCTGTCACCAGCGCTGCAGTAGCTAACAACCATCTGCACAAGAGGAGAGAAGCCTCGGAGAACAACGCGGGCATAGGGGGATCCAGCCACACAGTCCTGCCCACCAACGCTTTATCTAGTCAAGTGTTAAGACGTCAGCAATTGATGGAGTCTCACAGCTCTAGCGAAGGGGAAGAATCAGACTCTCCGCCTCAACAGAGAACTCACCAAAGACACACCAGTAAAGTAAGTAATCATGATGAATATTCTATCCATGGTGTGAATGGTCCAAATCTTTTATGTGGAAGCTAGCGTAGCTGTTGTGACAAATCATCATGTTTTGATTGGGTAATGTTTCGTGTCATTATTTGTCAAAGAGCAAGATTTTGTGATTAAAATGATCCTTATCGACGTGAGAAAGTCTCTGTTTGATGACGATTTTGAGTTGGCGACATTATCCACCCTGGCATGGTTATTTTACGTGCTGATGTCAACTGCCCACAGAGATTAATGGCGGTTTGATGTTGTTGTACATTTTTTGGAGAGTGTTTTTCGATTTTTTGATCAATCAAATTCAACTTGATTGACATAGTTTTTAAAAGACTTTCTCTCTTTGCTTAGCATCTGGGAAACCATTGTATTTGCGCCAATATTTAACAACTAATGACTAACAATTCATTATTTTTTTAACATTTTATAATCTGACCTTATATTTACTTATTTATTGGATGAATTTATGATGTGATGGTAGTAATAATGATGTAATGTTCAAGAGCACACAGTATGACTCGACAAGAAGAATTCATTACTGATGGTCCATTTTTACCACTACGGGCTTACGACAGTCTTCTACTGTTATTTCGAAGGCTGGCTTGGCGTGATTACTTTAAGAAAAAATAACAACTAATGACTAACAATTCATTACTAATGTTCGATTTTTTGTTATTTTTTCTTTAAGATCTAGTCCTGAAAAGGTCACAAGAATCTAGACATAATTAGAACGTAGTGTAATCACTTTACATTAACAACACTCACATTTGTATTTGTTGCATTATGATATGACCAGATATACTAAAACCACGAAGTAGCCAGGGACCATAGCAGTCTTTAAGAACTGTTTAAATTCTTTTCAAAATAAATATTCTCATGTGATTGACAAATAAATGAAAACACCATGTTTATTTTATTTGTCAATCACACGATTCAACCAATTTTAATTATTATGCTTGTTATTATTACAGATGACAAGAGCCAATCGAAGACGTATGGTGATGTCGAGAGCTTCGGATAGAAAAATCACCAAAAAACCTAGCAACAATACAAATAATCTATATTACAGAGGAAAAGGGAAATGTTTATTGAGAAAAGGTATCCTTTTTTTATAATAAACTTTATCTAATGTTGTTACTGTTCAATCGCCAATTACCATACTCCTCCTTCAAAACTGGATTTTAATAGAAAAAAACCTCAGTTTCTTAAGGGTAATTCAAAATTCAACACAATCTGATCAGTCAAATATTTTCTCACAAATCGCATAGTTGAAGTGTGAAATGGATTGCCTGGTGGCATTGGTAATTAGCCAACGTAGATGAATTATTTTTTATCCCTTTTTCGATATTTTTTAGTTACCCTATTATCCGGAGCGGAGAAGAATCTAAAAAACTAAACACGATAAAAATATGTTCAGCCGATCTCGAGTTATAAGTGTTCGCACTAACCCGACTTTCTTTTATATTATAGATAACAAACTACTAAATTGTGAGTCTCAACCATTGTTGAATCAACAAAGTCACATACACTTGGACAGAAGAAATGAATATATAAAGATAAAGTAATAATCTTTGGGTATTTTATTGCAGGGAGTTGTAATTTAAGTAAAGGACTGAGTAGCAGTAGGAACAATAGGTCTAGACTAGTCAACAACAATAACAACAATGGCTCCTACAACAACAATCTCACCAACAACAACTTGACCGGCTCCAACAGCTACTCGGAGGACAGTCTGGCCGTCCCCAGCACCAGCACAGGTCACCATACTTCACTAACTCACATACATCCCGATTCCCTATCAGATCCTCTAAAGCTTAGAATCCACTTAAAATAATATATGAATTTTTAGCGAATACTGAAGTGACGAAATTTCCAGTATAAAGAATCGTCAATTTGTCCCTGTAAAACTTCCATATAAAATGTACTGAACCAAAATTCGTTGTAACGAAGTCGAACTCAGTATAGCGAACTTGTTTTGTTTTAAAATCATGTTATAATTAGGCAATAAAATTTCTCCGACGTCGGTTTGTCCTTGGCATTGGCTGTTTGCCTAACGTATTTCCTTGTGATTGATAAATCCTTTTTGTTTGTTTTTGCTCTCACTTAATGATAGCACTAATAGTTTAATGTATCATTTCCTATATATCCAGTATAACAAAATTTCACTATAATGAAATATTTTTTATAGTCCCATGAAGTTCGTTATACCGAGATTTGACCTGTAAATTTTAACTGACTTGCATAATTGTCGATGGAGAGCTCTTGTTGCCTCCCTAAGCCCCTAAGTGGGGCGTAAAGGGAGTTTGGATTTGGAATAATTGTCATTATTCCTCTAAAATGACCCGCTATTCATCAATTTAAGCGACACCTTAGAAAAACCCGCCAATATTGTAGAGGAAACGTTTTTTTGTCAAAACTATTCGAGTAATTTTTTTCTCAGATACCTCTCTTATAAACAACTATCAAAAGAAAATATATTTTTATTTTCAGTTAAAATATTATATTGTGCTCTCATTTTCATCTTAAAAGATACATAAATAGCGGTTATATTTCTTGTTTAAAATGGATTTGTTTTACAATAAGCACTAGATACAATATTTTTGGTGGTTCTGCATATGGCAGAGTGCTTTAAAAGGACCACCTTCTCCAAAAACAACCTGATGATTAAAAATATTCATTAGGCAAAGTTTTTGTTGAAGTGATTGTCTAAAAAAAATCTTGGTAAAATTGAATAGTGTTGGAATGGGTTAAGTTTGAAACTAGAAAAGCAGTCAATGGATCAACTTACCAATGCTTTCTCTGTTCAACAAATATTGACAATTCTATTATATTTTCAACAGGTATCCGTGGCACAAACACAACACCTCTCTTTCGTATTAGCGAAGCCGATTCAGACGACGATCAATCCAGAGCCAGCCATTCTAGTATACCAACAAATGATTCCGAGCTACCTCTCGTCAGTATCATTCCTACCCCCATCAATGGAATGCACGGTAGCCACGACCTCACCACCAATCACACTCCAGAGAGCCCCAGTTTGCACGATTATCACGAACAGAATCTAGACGATTGGAGTTGGAAGCTAGAAAGACAACACTCGTTGGCGTTGGCCAGACTGAGAAATGAAACTAATGAAAGCGAGATAGAAAGCAGTTGTAGCACGGGTAGTACGGTGGAAGATATAGCCTCACCTTTGAAGAAGAGAATAACTAGCCACGCCATTACGACACCGGACAGTGGAATTACCACGGGACCGAGCAGTAGTTCAGGGCCTCATTCGGGATCTAGGAATAATAATCCGTCGGAGGAACCGTTGTGGGTGACGGCGAAACTTCGACAGAGGCTGAAGCGTGCTCGTAGGAATTATAGAACTCGTATGGGAGATTCAGATTCCACATAAATACAAATGGACGTTATTGATTTGTAAATATTTTCATGTGAGTTTTTGTAATGCTCGCGGGTGATTCGAGTTAACAATTTTCTATGTGATCTTTAAAGTTTTATATTATTATTCCAAAGTGTTTATAACATATAACAGTTCAAAATATATTTGTACTCAAATATTGATATTACAGTCCCACATCGCAGAAGTAACAAATTATTATGATATGGCTTGGATGCTAAATGTTTATTTATTTATTTTTAATCATGTTCAAATTATGTAATATTTTTTTATTTAGATTTTCTATTGCGACCAGTTTCACTACTAATTCCGAGACCGGTTTCAAAAACCTATGGATAGTTAGTAGACTTCGACCTCAAACTATTTTAATGGCTGTCGTCACTTGAGATAGCCATTTTTCAATATTACAAAACCTTCGAAATTAGCCGGGTAATTCACGAAAAAGTTTAATTCTAGTCAAATATTTCGTAATTAAAGGCCCATACTTTCAAAATAGCCGTTTTGGCACTTTTTCTTAATCGATTGTAATTAATGATTCCACGATTTCTTAACATACGAAAATGAAATTTATGATTTATTGTAGAATAAAGTTTCATTAAATAGTTTAGTTGTTGAAAATGTGAAAATAAATCTTAATAATGATTGGAATTTGCTTAATTCACCTAAATAGTTTTTCTTTTAAGGAAACTACACCTTAAGTAAATAATAAAGTTTAGTTGTAACTAAACGTTTTCGTGAATTAGGGGACAGGTTACAGCAAAACCATAGAAAGCATAGTAATCACAAAATATCACAAGTTACTAGAGATAGGTGATTGAAACGTTTTATTTTTCTGAAAGAATTTTTTTTTTTTTAATAATCTCTGCTCACTCAAAGTGAACACAAATACACTGTTTGACTATTTCACAGTAAGCTACTTAAAGCTTGTGTCGTGAAAGAGGAAGATGGTCGGCGCCTGGGCACCCACGATCTCCTGGCGTCATAACCGCCAGGCTACCAATCACTTGAAGATAGATACTCAATTTGGATACAAATTCTATCCTATCTTTGTTTATTGAAACACCAATACGGGAAGATAGATGGATTATTATTGAAACCAGCCATTGCTGGATTTCAAGTCAAATGACCATTTAAAAATTTATGATGGTTTTTGATATCCTTTTGGAAGTGATATCCTGGGTTTACTCATTAGTGGAATGCACTGGATAGTATGTGTCATGGCATCTCCAAGCTTCCTTATACTTGAATCTTCAAGTTCGCCTAATGATGTGTTTGGAAATG
This sequence comes from Mystacides longicornis, assembly GCA_963576905.1. Classification (NCBI taxonomy): domain Eukaryota; kingdom Metazoa; phylum Arthropoda; class Insecta; order Trichoptera; family Leptoceridae; genus Mystacides; species Mystacides longicornis. The sequence continues at coordinate 1,586,335 of OY756439.1, read as the reverse complement.
GTCATGTCCAACGTAAAGTATTGTCCATTTCGTTGTTAGCAGATTTTTAGTTAGAAATCATTTTATTTAATCGCATATTATTTAAATGTATATTTTAAAAAGAGTAGGCATATTTTGATAATTTATAATTATTGTAATTAAAAAATATTCTTTTTGTAAGATGATCATTGATCAGTTTTGGAAATCTTTTTCTTGCCTGCTGTCTGGTGCAACATCAATAATTTTCTCAGACATCATGTCCAAATCAGAACATTCTATATTCTAACCTGCTGGAGATTACTTTCATAACAATTTATTAACTGAACTGTCTGTATTATGTTTGTAAGAAAAATATGATTATGAGTATGTATATAAAATTTACAAAAAATAAAAACATCTTTATATGAATTATACATATATTGGACAATAAAAAAATATAAATTATATATTGTTTTTTTTTTTACTTAAAATCTTTATAAAATATATCTCCAGATTCACCACTTACAATAATTTTGATGTCCAGCGATTTTCGTGTTTTAGTAAGACACGCACAACTGATCATTTTTATATAGTAAGATGATTTATTGTTTTCATCCAGGTAATAAATCAAATCGAAGTTTGCATTTTCTTCTACAAATGGATACGCCATTTTTTTTCTTTCTTGTGTAGAGGTTGTAGCTAATTGCTATTAAGGCATCTCGACCCTTGGGATCTTATATACCTTCCCCCTCCTGGATCCATGATGGACTTCAGGTAGCTTATTGTGCTTCCCCTTGGGATTGAGGCATAGTCTTCTGGTCTTGGGTACCCACTGCCCAGCATCCAGTGTCTCTTATTAGCGAGAGCTTCGCAGTTACATAGTAGATATTCCATAGACTCTTCACTCTCGCTGCTAAATCTGCACTTGGGATCTTCCACCAGTCCCATTTTAAATATTATCCTGTTGACACCATAGTGTCCGGTGAGTATTCCGATTGTTGATCTGATATACCCCTTGCTGGACACGCCATAATTTTACTTGAGTTTAATTCAGAGGAGTGATGAAACTGGAGTTATTAAAATTAGCCATATCAAATTGGAATACACGAATCGGGCAAATCGTCCAAAAAGAAAAGAGAAAATATATCATTGTAGAAGTCTGGATAGTATTCACAGGCCCTGTTGCAATCCGGCATCCAGTTTATTTCCAATAATTTGGGTTGTGCTTTCATATCTGCACCCTGTTTTTCCCAAGACAACATAATATCGGCTGCGTATAAGGCTCTCGATTGAGGACTATGACCCAATCCGCACGGTGGAGATTTCTTAACCGCGCATTCAAACAATTCCTTTATCATTTTCAATATGTCCTCTTCTACTGACGACCACTTTATATTAGGATACTGCCTCGCCCATTCGTTGACGAAATCACCACACAACATTCTGTGTAGGTTGGTTGGATTCGTATAGTTCATAACAGTGAAATGTTGTTCGTATTCTTCCAAATTATTCAAGGCAAACGGTTTATTTGCAAATCTTAAAAAGAAATTTTTATAAACAAAAACGTCTAATGGATAAACGCTTTTTAGAAGAATGACGTATCTAACGTCAAATTTCACTTTTCCTTCGCAATCCGGACGAGAAAACAATACGGGGTTTTCGATATATTTCTGAACAACTTTGGGTCCAGTTTCTGGTAAACGAACGATGAAATTCAAATTGTTTGTTATGTGGGTGTCTAAGCTACGAGCCAAATTGAATGGTTTACAAATCCAATGGTTGTCCAAATTCTGCAGTTCACGCTGGTGATAATACGCTACAAATTTAACAAGTTCCGTCTTGAGATTAAATGTGGTTGGTAACCATTTAGGGGATGTCTCTAACGTTTCCTTTTCTACAGGTTTTTTGGAATTCCTTCTTGCGACTATACTCAAAAGATCTTTGGTAGTTAGAATATTTTCCAAAGGAAATTGATTCACAAACTTGTGTGGTGCAAGTTCGCTTAAATCTTTGTAGGCTTTGAAATGATTAACAAACCACAGGACGTCTGCATCTTCTTCATTGGGAACTATTTCAAATGCAGAATGTGTAAGATGCTCGTTAATTTTATTATATTGTGAAAAAACTTTGAGTTTCTTTGATTTATCCCTAGTTAGTGGAACACATTCTAAAGACGGCAACGTTTCTTCAATGCGGCCACTTCGAAAGTAATCTTCGTTGGGTTCCTCCTGGATAAAATCTTCATCGTAATGTTCATATTCTCTCCAAGGTATCAACATCGCATCTCTATATTTTGTCTCGTAATCTCCTTCGATGTAATTTCTGAACACCGTATCGCCTTCTTCAATATCTACAACTGGAAAAAGCAATGTGTAAGTTACCTGTTCTGGAAGATGGATGAAAGGAACCATCCTAAAGTTAGGCTCGTCAGAGTGTTGAATGGCCGAGCCGAGTTCGTCCATAATGTACCAAATGGCAACTCTATCTTCGGCTGATAAATCGCTGCCGTTAATTGAATATGTTTGTACATATTTCCACATATTATTAAGAACACTCTCTAGCTTATTTTCTTCATTCAAATCTTCCTGATCACCGAGACCCATAAGAGCCCACATTCTGTCCAACAAACCAGGAATTTGCAGCAGCTGGCTCTTTGCTTGATGCACTCTGAAGGTCCAAGCATGATCAACGAGAAAAATATTAGACTCGTCACTCTTTTTCAAGCCACCGTCTTTAACAACGATCACACCCCGTGTCGGATCATATTTTTGTCTCTCTTGACCTTCATAATCGATACGACAAACCTGGAAAACCTCGCCGGCATCGAAAATTTGATTGTTTAACTTTTTGCATAAAGTTCTCCACAAATGTTTTGGAACTCCGGATAAATCAAGCTGAGGTTGATGAACAGTTAAGAAAGTATTAAATACAGACACACCATCCATTTTATCAAAAATATAAGATTATAATATTAGTATTATCAAAAATAAAGTAACAACATAAGCGATATAACCTCCAAAAGTCACATCCTCGTTTCAAAATTTTTGACATTGACATTTTACTAAATATTGGTGCCTGTGTTGGTGCCATACTAAAATTAATATTTTTCAAACTAATATTCATAAAATAAAAAGCGGTTATGTAGTCATAATTTTTTCAAAAGATTTTTTTTTAAATTAAGTTCCATTTTGAGCATTGTAGTATTCTCTTGCTCTAAGGAGCATTGATTGTAATGATATTTTCTCATACATATTTTTTATGTTTGCAACACATTATTTTTTTCTTTATCGCCCTTTCGCCAAGCATTATCATTATCTATAAATTATTATTACAACTATATTTGATAGAGAAAAGTTTTACTTTACTGACGCATATTATATTGCACTGGCTTATCAATTACATCGATTAAGAATATATAGTGAAGAGATTTAATACTCACTAAAAATTAGCAAAACGCATTATTACTTGCTTATTTTAAAAATAATTTGCATAATTATTTTTTTTAAATATCTAGACTTACTATTAAAAGTAGATAGGTACTTTGAAACTACTTTGGAAGCTGAAAAAACACATTAAAATTGTATTTAACCAAAAACAATAGTTGTCGTTTATAAAGAACAATAGAGAATCTTTTTGACATTAAATGCAAAAACATCGGGAATCCCGTTTTATTTACATTGACATTGACACTTCTTGATAGTTCGAGTGTCAGTGTCTTATTTCGAAATTGTTTTTGGAATAATGGGCTGTATATCATATTCGAAATACATTTGCCTTATAGTAATTATTCTCGGGAGCTTTTCAAACTGTAACAAAATTCATAAAATATTTTTCTATTCTGAGAATGAATTGGAAAAGCTGTTTCAGAATAGATTGTGTATTTCAGGTAAGATAACTTTTTAAATTTCAAATATTTAAGGTTATACGTCACAACAAACACTATTGTCGAATAATGACAACAATAATGATTGGTTAGTTAGTAGGATCATAAGATTAGTATGCACTAGTTAATTACACGTTATTGCAATAATTATTATTGTTATCACTTCTCTTTCCAATCCGTAACCATTAGATCTTTCCTAAATTTGGGAGAGCATGCTCTTAAATGATCTTACTTCCATGAAGAGTTAGCAGGATAGCTGAATCTAAAAAGGCTCCAAGTGACAGGAAGCAATACTGGAGCAAGCAGAAGATGCAAGTCTTTCAATTTATATTACAGTACTTACCTATATGAAAAGTGTTGCCACCCTGATGGACGCATGTTGCAAAACCCGGACTATCTGGTTGTATCTTCGTTCAATAACATGGAAATTATACCTTTGCGGATACAAAATTATCGGAATGACCTTTTTTTTAAGTTTGTGTCCAGGTCAAACACTGCATATGAAATATTCATTTGCTTGCCCGGTCTATGAAGTAATATCTGCAATAGAAAAGAGCAGAAACCCACGCTAACGATTCATCATGGCCAACTGTGAACTTTATATCTTTTGGTTCTTAATCTTTCATCTCTTATGAAGGATATTCATTCTCTGTGGCTGCCATTCTAAAATTCACTGCTAAAATGAAGCTTGAGTAGATTGTTCATCATTTTTGTGTCATATTATAGAGGCAGAAGTGCCAGACCATGAAGACAATGTGGAAGAATGTGAGCCGGAAATGTCACCAATGACATTAATCCATGACTTGGCTGTTTATAATAAGGTTATATCTAATACTTTCTCTACCTATTTTAAAATAATATAGCAAGCATTCTGTTATGCTAATAATAAGCGCTGAGTCAAAGATGGTCATGAAATGTAACAATAGGCTGACAACAGTAGGGACAGCAATGTTTCATTGTATGCATCAATGCCTTTAGTTTCTTTTTTTATTAATATAATATCCTAACTTTTGTTATTGAAGACTAACTCTTACTATTATTGAGCTTTTTGTGTTCTGTGTTCTTTTTTTCTTGTTCTCATCTACACTGCAAAGCTTACGTGATTTCTTTTGGTATGTTGTTTGCTGTAAGCGCACTTTTGCCGAAATTGTCATTTTGATCACAAGTGACACTAAACAATATTCTCCGTCGATGTATCTGACTGCCATGTGTATATCAAAATTATTTGATAAGTTACAGCAAAAAGTAATTTATTGTAATTTACTGAAAATTTAGCGTAAACAACTCATTTGGTAGTTATATCTTAAGCAACTAAACTGAGCATTAACCTTGAAAAGTGTGCGATACAACTGTCAGTTACGATAATTTTGAAAATCATTTGTATTGACTTTTTCTCTTACAACAACTGAATTTCCTTTTTTATTCATAGTGAAGTGTCAACGACCGACCTCGGTAGCCTAGTGGTAAAGGGAGTGTTCAAGTATTACGTAACGGAATATGGGGGGGAGGGGGGGTTTTCTTGTAAAACGTTACTATTGTATTACCGGCGCCGCAGCAAAGGTATTTAGTGAATTTCCAGTAATGATTGTGATTTCAGGCATACATAGTTGTAATATGTGCGTTAGGCAGCGTTTAGAGAATGGGAAGAGGGGTAACAAAGAGCGTTACGGTACATCTGGGGGCAATAATGTTAAAAAAATGCGTTACGTATTACTTGAACGGTCCCAAAGGCGTGAACTTCAGATCACGAGGTCCCGGTTTTTTCACTTTAAATTTCTACCCGGGGTTGGCCTGTTACAGATTGGACGGGATTTATTTATTTAAGTGTGTGTCAATTTTTTCCTCCCATCAGGGTCTCGAAGATATGGAAGACCCTCTCATACCGTGTTCCGTTCCTTCGAGGCAGAGCTCAGGGAGTTGGACATGGTGTGGGAGGAGGTCATAAGCATTGCGCAAGATCGAGCGCAATGGAGAGCTCTTGTTGCCTCCCTATGCTCCTGAGTGGAGTTCGAAGGGAGTTTTGAGATTGATTGTGTCTATTTTTACTTATCCACTCAAAGTTATTTCTAATAAATTTAAAAATAAATAATTAGTCCGCCAGTGACATAAGTACTAGAGAGCATGCTTATTCATATAACACTTAATAACTTAGAATTTTTTTATATTCTAAACAAAAAATTCTTTCCTGTAAAATTGAGTTTTTGTTGCATACATTGAATTGTCTTTCAAATGTCAATATAATGGTTTCACATAACATTTTAAAAAATTCAATACTTCAAAATTATTCTGTTACCATGAAATCCAGAATCTATAATTTTTTTATTTCAATCATGTTTCCGACATATTAATGTCCATCTTCGCCTTGTTACATTGAACGTCTCTGCTGTGTCCCATAAGAGCCATAAGTGCAAATGGGATGGCAACACTGTCTCTTTTACACTATGATTTATTGCTGTCTGAAAATTTGTTTGGCACTGATTAATAATGATCATTATATCACCAACCATAGAAATATATCGTTTCAGATTGACTATCAATTCTATTTGTTATCTGAAGAGGGTCCATCTCATAACAGGTGGTATACGGTGGCCCTGAAGCTTGGAAATCCCCAATGGGACTTACATTCAGAGGAGTACAAAGGATACGGATCAAAAATCAAAGATGCCCAAAAAGACGCAGCTAAGAAAGCTTTGTCACAGACTTCATTTCAACATAAACCTGTTGTTCAAAAATTTGATTTGAATTGTAAGTATAATAAAATTATTGCTATCTTCTTATTGTACTTTTTTGGGTGTGCAGTTTCTCTGATTTTGATTGAGCTGATACACGTCTTCTTTGGACAAATGGAAAATGTTCAGCATCCTTTCATATGACATTTTCCCATCTCACGAAACTTGACAGAAGAAGTGGTTGACAGACTGACAAATCTTAACTTGATCTTGACATAAACAATGACGTAGATATCTTGACAGCGACTATGGAGTCTTAACATAGCTTATGATGAGTCAAGACTCAGATACAGATTATAATATCAAGACTATTCTTAATTAAGGATTTAGCAGATACTCTAAAATGGGAATTTTAAACAAAACTGAACAAAAAAATCTGGAATTTTTAAATTTTTCTTTTAAATAAGTAGGTACATTTCATATAGAAAAATATTTATTCTTAATTTTTTACAGCTGATGGTGGTTGCGATACAGAAGACAGGCCATCATGTCGTCTTCGTCAAATTGTCAATCGGACAAACAGAAATATGATTTATGTCAAATTTAAGCCACATCTGAGCTATGTTAGTACATTATTCATTTATGCTATTGATAATTATTTTCTAATATGTACCTACTGTAAAAATCGAGACCCTTGATGATTTATCTGATTTATAAGTCAATCCTAAAATTAATAACTCTTTTTTTGCCTGTTGTTTTGGACATATTTCGCTGCTAGTACAAAACAACTACAAGCCATTGATCTTATATTCTATGGATTGCTAGCCTGAGTTCCCCGTGTTATCAACATGTCGACAATTTAATGATAGTTACATCAATAATGTAACATCAAAACGTTTCTTTATTTGTCAGAAAAGAAACTAATAAAAGTAAAGATTTTACTCTTTCTTAAAGACCTGTTTGTTTTTTAGCTTTTTGGTGTACAGCTGTATTTGGATAGCAAAATATTTACTGCAGAGAGTCATTCTTTACCATCAGCAAAAGAAGAGGTTGCTGGCAAGGCGTTGGAATATTTATTTAATGATGATGTTGACGTCTGTCAGGCAGACGATATACCTGGTAATCACTTTTTTCATTTAAATTCCAAGGGGAATTCCCCAGAATTTCTTGTCTTTTTACTTAAGTTTTGTTAACCCTTTAACGTTTTCTGGTAAACTAATTTACCACTTGGTGTTAAGGACCATTTTTAAAGCAAATATGTATAGAAAACGATTCTTATGGTTTCTACATTATCTACAAACGTTTACTGGTAATACTACATACCGCTTTTCTAGAACATTTGATTATGCGCCGTTAAAACAGTTTTTGATTTTAAGTGGTAAACCGTTTTACCAGCATCCTTTAAACGTCAGTGTTGTGTTGTTTTTCGAGCTCCAGAATTTTATTAAAAACAAATAGTTGTTGGTTTTATTTTTATTTTCTAAAGGAAACATTTTATAATTTACACTTGTTTCTTTATTATTATTTATTACCATCAATAGCGAAATATACATATTTTATAGAATTATAGCTTGATAAAATTTGGGTACAATTGCGCACTTTTTGACATTTCACGAGTATGTTTCCCTGCATTATTTTAATATAAAATTAAATAAATTCCTCTTGTTTTTTTGTTAATTAGTATAAATAAATATTTGATTACGATCACATATAGAATTTTACTGTAAAATATGGTGTCGCTAAGTTGTTATTTAAAATAAAATCAGTCTGTCCATAGAGTCCTACTGAGAATAATAAAAACATATAAAAAAGTGGTAAGTATGCTTACCAGTAAACATGCTTACCAGTAAACATTTAATGATTTACCAACATGGTAATGCACACTGGTAAAACGGTTTACCACCCATTTTTTTAAATAAATATAATACTTATAAATGTGTTGTTACTTCTTTTAACCTCATTTTAATGTTCCTTTGCAGAAATTTTGAAAAAAACTTCAAAATTTTCTGACCATGCATACTGCCCTATAAAGGGTTAACCCATTGAACGCCAAGGTAGTTTTATTTACTTACCGAAGTGGGTGGCCAACATACTGTGAGAGAATTGTATGTACGACGTGCATGGTATAAGCACGACTCTCAGGGTAATATAGGGAATTCTGAGTGTCAAAAAGACCATTCAAGTATTACCTAATGCAATATCGTGGGAGGGGGCATGTAAAATGTTACTTAGGTGGAAACGGGGTTCGAACAAAGGGATTTAAGTGATTTGCCAGTATCTGGCGCAAATTACAGAGTTATTGTAATTTTTTATACACATGGGTGATACACAACGTTTAGGGAAAGGCAATTGGGGGGGCCAAAAAAATGTTATGGCAAGTTTCATAAGAGGAGTGTTAATAATTTCAAAAAATTGTGATACTTAATACTTGAACGGCCCCAAAATAGCTAATACTGTGTACTTATTTTTTCTGGTATCCTTAAAAATTGGTAGAACTTATCTATCACCCAAAACAATTTTTTCTACTTTTTTTTTTTATTTAGGAAATAAAAAACATTAAAAGATACATTCACAGTAATAAATTTATAAATTTTTTTTTTAATATATTTTTTACCCCCAAAATTGAGCAGAGCTCGTGCTTTGCTTTGTGCTTTTGTTTGGATTAACCGAACACTTGCATTTTCCCATTTTACTAAGGATTGTTTAAAGTTTCGTGTTTTTTTTATTTATTAATAATTGTTAGATAGTGTTTTTTGGTGAAATTATTGCTGTGATGTTGAGTGTCCAATAAAAATATTTTTATTCAATAATGTTCCTACATTTTAAATGCCTCTTTTTTAGTGGCTAGTACTCTTTATTATGCTTTGGTGATATACAAAAGTATTACGTTGAATTCTGTAGTTGGAATTTAATGGGTTAGCTATGAACATGCAATTCCACTATTGAAATGCAAGTGAAAATCTAAGTAACAATAATAATTTTTGAATTTCAGCTAACGACGAGGATATAGAATGTTCTGCTCTGAAATCTCCCGTATCCTTGTTGCATGAAATCGCTCAAAAATACCAACATCAAATTAAGTGCAATGTTGTCAAAGAGGAGGGACCTGCGCATAAAAAGGTTATATACTTTTTTTTATTTCATGGGTTCTCAAACTTCTTGGTTCGAAAGAGACGTCTCTTGACAATGTCTGCGTGAGTTGGAGGAAAGCCCTTGAGATTCAATATAAATTTTGTGAAAGTGCAACTGTGTGTTATTTAATTCATAATAATGAACTTTCACTATGTAAATACACAAACCCTCCAAAAATATTTTCTTCTATTTCTGTGAGGACCAAGTCCTGGCTTCACTCGGATCTTTCTGTTCCTGAGATGGGGGTGTCCAGCTATCCCATCAGCATCAGTTGAAATGAATAAATGTACCATTACATCGGTTTACAAACCACCACTAAAGCCTTTTTTCTTCGAAGAACCGGAAAATTATAACTCTCAACCTATAAAAATAGTAATGGGGGACTTTAACTGCCACAGCACTTCATGGGGTTATCAGGAAACGGATGAGAACGGCGAGAGACTCGAAAGTTGGGCGGAAGGCCAAAGACTCAAACTGCTATTTGACCCAAAGCAACCTGCGTCATTTATGAGTGGGAGGTGGCGCAGGGGTTACAACCCAGATAATATCTGGGTGAGTGACAAAATAGACCATCAGGCTACTAAGTACGTTCTTGAAGCCATACCAAGAACCCAACACAGGCCAATCACATGTGTAGTCTCAGCGGCTGTTAGACCTGAAACTGTGCCATTTAAAAGAAGATTTAACTTCAAAAAGGCTAACTGGAAGGAATTCTCTGAAGAGCTGGATCGGAAGGTTGCACTTCTGGAACCGGACCCGAACTCTTACGATAATTTTGTCAATATTGTCAAAAAGATATCAAGAAAGCATATACCCCGCGGATGTAGAACCGAGTACATTGCTGGTCTGAATGAGGACTCTAAAGCACTGCTGGACGAGTATCAGAAATTGTATGATGAAGACCCATTTTCTGAGGAAACCATACAAGCGGGTGAAATCGTCATGCAAGCTGTCTCTGAATCAAGAACACAAAAGTGGTGCAAACTTGTATCTGATCTAGACATGAAACAGAACAGCAGGCGAGCATGGAAAATGATAAAAAACCTTAATAACGATCCTCACACATCAGCCCCAGCTTTGTATAAGGTAACCCCAGACGAAGTTGCGCACCAACTGCTTCTAAATGGGAAAACAACAAAACAAAAAAGAGTTGAGATTCACCGAGACTTACATAATGAAAACAGTGTTCTGGGAACCCCATTTTGCATTGAGGAGCTAACCAGAGCAATAAATCACATGAAGGACAATAAAGCAGCTGGCATGGATGATATCCGGACGGAACAAATAAAGCACTTTGGACCAAACACCCAAAAATGGATAGTGGCAATGTTGAACAAATGTGTGGCGACTTTGCATATTCCAAGGCTGTGGCGAAAGTCTAGAGTTGTTGCTCTATTAAAGCCGGGTAAAGAACCAACTAACCCAAAAAATTTTCGCCCTGTTTCACTGCTGTGTCACCTCTTTAAAGTCTTTGAGAGAATTATTTTAATGCGCACTTTTGGGTCCATAGAGGGTAAAATTATAGAGCAGCAGGCGGGATTTATGCCGGGTAAATCATGTTGCAGTCAAGTGCTAAACCTCACTCAACATATTGAGGATGGATACGATAGAGGCATGATTACCGGAGTAGCTTTTATAGATTTGTCAGCAGCATATGACACTGTGAACCACCGTAAACTCCTTTTGAAATTGTACAATATGACTAGAGATTTCCAGCTAACGAAACTGATTGAATGTTTTCTTCAGAATAGAAGATTTTTTGTATCCCTCCAATCCAAAGATAGCCGTTGGAGAAATCAAAAGAATGGTTTGCCACAGGGTAGTGTACTGGCACCAATATTGTACAATATATACACTAACGATCAGCCCATTAACCCCCAAACGCGACAATTCATCTACGCAGATGATACTGCTGTAGCAGCCCAGGCGAAAACCTTTGACGAAGTGGAAGGAATATTATCGACAGCTCTCCGGGACTTAACCGGGTATTATACTGTTAATCACTTAAGACCGAATCCTTTGAAGACTCAGGTATGTGCATTTCACCTTAGAAACAGGGAGGCGGGAAGAAGGCTGCGAGTGGAATGGCAGGGACAGACGTTGGAGCACTGTGATGCGCCCAAATACCTGGGTGTGCGGCTTGACCGCTCTTTAACTTTTCGGAGGCATTGTGAGGAGACCGTTGGGAAGGTATGTGCCCGCAATAATATTATTAGGAAGCTAACCGGAACTAAATGGGGAGCCCAACCGCACGTACTGCGAACCTCGGCCTTGGCACTTTGCTTCTCAGCTGCCGAATACGCTGCACCAGTATGGTACAATTCAGCACACGCGGGAAAGGTGGATGTGGCAATTAATGAAACAGCAAGAATAATATCTGGCTGCTTAAAACCGACACCCACTCGAGAACTCTACCCTATAGTGGGAATTGCCCCTCCTGCAATCCGACGTCGTGTTGCAGCGGAGGCCGAGAGAGAAAAGCAAAAAAATGATCCCAGACACCCGATGCATGACCGTCAACCCCGCCAGTGCCGACTGAAGTCGAGAAGGAGCTTTTTGGAGACAACTGCCCCCATGGTCGGCTCACCTGGGGCCCGACGGCTGTCTCTGTGGTGCGAATCTACCGAATCCTCACACTTACCCCCTGCCGAAGAGATGCCGATGAGTAACTTGCCCTACCCAACATGGAGAGCATTGAATCGATTAAGAACGGGCGTCTCATGTTGCTACAGCAACCTCAAGAGGTGGGGTTACAGGGAGGATGACATGTGCGAGTGTGGCGAGGTGCAAAACAACCAGCATCTCTTCGCATGTCCCCTCATGGGAACAACATGCACGCACCAAGACACGGTGACAGCGAGTAACAGTGGTATACAGGTGGCCGAGTATTGGGGTTCACGCATATAATGAATGATGATATCCGGATCCGGAAAGTAAGTAAGTATCAGCTCTTGGGTGGTGTGCCTGGAGGTCGGCTGCTATTTTTATACGCCTTTCTGATGTGCTGTCTTTAGAAACGTTCTTTTATATCTACCGTATCGCACAATATCCAGGACATCGTAGGCTCTCTTAATATCAGAGTTCCTGTCCCCGTCATGAACTATTTTTCCTGCAATGGGGCAGAGTCTTCATCTCTCTTGTGTGTAAGAGGCTCTTCATTCTTGCTGAGTTGACCTTTAATTGTATACCTACCCTATTTCGGGATAAATCTGATGCAGGTTCTACTTTTCTCTCTTTCAGTGTGTTTGTTTCTTCGCATAGTAGCTTTCAAGCATCCAGCTGTAATTGCAGTTTAATTTACTTGACTTTTGTCATTTTAACACCCCAATTCCCCTATGAGAACTGCTAATGCTTCTGTTCGATCAATGTATGTGGCACCTTTGAAAGACCCGTCAAAATTTTAGAGAACCTCTTTTATGTCAAAACTACTTGTGTCGTCATTTTTTTTTCGCAGATACCTCTCTTAAAAACAACAATCAAAACAAAAACATTTTTTTATTTTCAGTAAAAATTCTATTGTGCTCTTGTTTTCACCATAAAATATATGTAAATAACTGTTATATTTCTCGATCAAGATGAATTTGTTAAAGGATACAGAAAATTTGGCGGCGATTATGAAAATTTTGACATTTGGAAATTATTAGCTTGAAACAAGCTTGAAATCACTTTGATCAATTTATTATGCAATATTGTTTGGGTTGGTTGAAAACACTTGACATCGCAAAATTCAACAGTTGATGGTAAATTTTAGCGGAACCGATACAGAATTGGGTCACATTTATTATGCGCACACTTTGGGAAACTCTAGGTTAAATCATTGTTATATGATAGTTACTGTTTTTTATTACTAACTAAAATTTTAAATTGCAGATATTCACTACAGTTTGTAAGATGAATGATTTGGAGACAGTTGGAGAAGGTTCGTCCATGAAACATGCAAAAGTCAAAGCTTCGGAGAAAATGTTGGAGATGTTGAGCAGACTTGATTATCAGCTAACATTCAAAACTCCTAAAACTTGGCATAAGAGATCAAACAGAAAGAACAAAGTGGAGAGGGTTAGTTTTATATAAGAAAATGTACCAGAAAAATATATTTTAGTCTTCGTTTGATGCCGGGTCATAGTATTGTCGATTGAGGTATTGCTATCTCGCTTTGAGCAATATTCAAAACAACAAGACAGAAAGAGACAAATAAAAGATAAAGAAACCGTTTAAATAAATTTGACTCCGCCCCAAATAAATATTATGCTTGTATCGGTAACAAAAGCGCACTTGTCTAGCATAGTTATTATTTGAAATTAAGACTATCTGCGGTGATTTTTTGACGTTGCCACATATATTTTTTACCTCTCGATGTCTCTAATCTCCGTACTCATTGAACGAAATTGTGACATGATTTTTTAAAATATGTTCATAATAAATATGTTCATTATAGTATTTTGTACACTTAAATCAATGAAAAACTGAGGAATATGCAAAAGTCGATAGCCGCTTGTAACTTATTCATCTCTCAAATGTCTTACTTTTCTAGCTTAATCCCGATCCAACCATTGAGAAGAATCCGATAAAGATACTTTATGAATGGGCGAGCGCCAATAGCAATGGTGAAGAGCCGGTCTTCCTGTACAAAAATGTGGAAGATTCAGAAGGAAATTATAAGAAGTTTCAAGCTGACTGCATTTTCAAAGGTTTGACGGCTTCCGGACTGGGTAACAAGAAGAAGATTGCAAAACAAAATGCGGCATTAGGTCAGTATTTACAATTTTTTATTGAATTTCCTACTTCAATCCAGATGACCCACAACTTAATGTCTGATGCACAGAGAACCTTAGAACTTCTACAAGAAAAATAGAAAAAGTAATTCCAACAGTATTTAATTCTAACAAGATTGATTTTTCGTATTTCAATCACTTCGTACAAACGTAAAGACATAAAATGAAAAAGATATAATTACTTACCATAATAATTCGTCAAAATTTGTTTTTAATGGACTTCTATTCTTTCAACAACATAATATAGAATACCGTACCATGTATCACATGTGATTTACTTCCTACTTCACCGCCATTTATTAGATTTTTTAAAAGTTACGCATCTATAGAGGAATTTATTCTTTTTATTACAAACTTATGACCGGTCGAACTTCAACCCGCATCACAATCAACAATAATTATTACATACATAATGAAACAAATTATAAGCTAAATTTAATTCAGTTTTTATTTCATAAACTGTATTCAATTCATGTAATAAGTCAAAATTATTTTTTTAATTTGGATTAGGTCGAAGTACGACGAGCAGGTCAGGTAGTGCTAGTATATAAATGCATGAAGGAAAAACTTTGTGACTATTTTTACGAAAATTGCACGCACATGCAGGAGTATGACATTTCCCACACTTATAGTTTATGTAGAGGAGTGGCAAATGCATATATTTTTTTTAAATTATGCATAAAAAATGGATTAAATCAATGGAAAAATATTACAAACACTACTGTAATGTTATGTATTTCATACACACTTCGATGTATTTCACACAGATCTTTTGTTTATCGGTGATCGAATTGAAAATATTATGAACATTTTTTTGTATTAAATAACCATAGAAAACATTTTGAACATATCAACATTTCAAATTTGACTTATCCATGTTATTTTTTTTTTCAATGAATACTGTGAAATAGCGCTCACTCAGTTTTAGTGTAATGTAAATAAATTATGGTCGACAACTAGTAATCTATTAATTCTTCTAAAAAACAAACTTGTGTTTCGCCAGCTGTGTGTTAAAATGATGTTACTTTGCAGGCATGCTAGACTTGCTGCACATCCCCTACTCTGATGAGGTTCAGTTCAAAGACTCGCTGATCAGCCGCCAGTACATTCCTGGCCTACTCAAGTCTCCCGATTACTTACTCCGTGCCGGGATCACTCCAGAAAATGAAAATCATGGTAATTGTTTATTTATTTAACAGTATCCCTCAAGATACTGGTGAAAGATCAATAGTTAACACTTTAACAGCCTTATAAATAGCCATTTGAAACAAAAAAGTATTTTATCATAACTATAAAAACAAATCGAGCGCAATGGAGAGTTCTTTTTTGCCTCCCTATCCTAAATGGGGTGTAAAAGGGGTTTCTATTCCATAAAAACAAATCATGGGTTCGATCTCAGGCGCCAACCCCATATTTCTCTTTCCATGTAGTCGGCAGTTAATAATCATTGTTTTCTATTTCAAAGACAATTATTGTTATATTATTTACCTTTTTCCAGAAAATCGCTTAACAAGATTGGAGAAACTAAATAGAAAGCTGCAGAGAGCTGCAGATTATTTTGCTGATAAAGAAAAAGAAGCACCCACAATAGAAGGTAATCTGCCATTTCATTTGCTATCATTTGTTTTCTTTCACATTGATATGTACTATGACAGTTAGGCGACAACCGTTTAAATGCAAGTAACATCTTTTGAGGTTATGTAGAGCCTTTTAAAGGAATCAAATAGATGGCGCTAGGATAGACAATATACCCATTTTCTATTAAATTTATCATGCAGAGATTCATTTTAGATCTTGGAAATTAAATTTATCTAACACTTTCTTTTTAGACTCTGTGATTGCCGAAATTATAGAAAAAAATAAAGTTCAACCTACAAAGCAGTTGGAAGATTTTTTGGCTAAAATTAAAGTAAAATTCCAGTATATAAATTTACCAATGGTATGTATTAAAAATTTCATATCCTATTTAACTCTCCCGCAGTTGCGGGTCCCGAAGACCCTCTCCTACTATGTTCCATTCCTTCAAAGCAGAGCTGGGGGATTTATACATGGTGAGGGAGGTCATTGAAGTCACGCAAAATCGGTCATGATAGAGGGTTTTTGTTGCCTCCCTATGCCCCTGATTGGGATCAGACAGGGAGTATGGATTGATGTAACTCTATTAAAAACAGAAGCAGGTGTGTAGCAACCTCATGCAAAGTAGCATCAGACCACATTTATTATTGCATTATTTATTAATTGGAATTTTTTTGCTCATCACGCCGTGTCCCTTACCTGACCTTCTTTGAGGAGGGAATCGATTTGTTCAATCCACATCATTCTCAGTCGACCACGTCTCTTGCGCGTTTTCTTTCTACGTTATAAATTATTATTGCATTCATTCTTTCAAAATGTCCAAACCATCAGTCTTTCCACATATTCTTCATAGAGCTCTCATTTTTTTTTAATTGTGTACCCAATTAAAAGGACATGCGATTGATTTTATTTCCAGAATTCAAACGGAACCTATTCGTCTGTTGTATGGCTGTACACCAAACCAGAACTGTTATGTTACGGTCGTGTTGGCAACACAGGAACTGAAGCTCAAGAGAATTCCGCCATGTCCACATTGATATTCTTGTCAGAAACATCCAAAGAAGATGAAGACATAACTACATAGTTTTATATTTTTTTTAAATAAAAAGAAAAACAACTTAACACTAGTTTGATTTTACAAGTAACATTTGAGAATTTAGAATGAATGGTTAGTCTCCTTATATTTATACATTACCATACATTGATTAATTTTAAAACAATAAAAGTTACATCACAACTTTGTTACAACTAACGCAGCATTCACATGGAGACACGTTTGGTCGGATTTGATTTTTATCGTACACGACAAAATCTAATGCTGTCGGAAAAAAACAAATCTACTCTTGTGTGAACGCGTGCATTAAAATGCTACTGCCACTGAAACCGTATCGTATCGGGTTTTTGTCAGGTGTTAGATGTGATTCCAGGCGCAACACCGGTTGTCAAGTTTTGCCCGTACCGGTTATTTGTCAGATCTTAAAACCGAATACACGTGTATTGTAAGTTAAACCGATCTTGCAAAAATCAGATCTGACTTGTCTCCGTGTGAACGCAGCGTCAAAACTTGGAATTTGATTGAACACTGTAATGTTCAAAACAATCTTTCTAAACATGAAAGTTGTCGTAAACATATTCTAATTATTTTGATAACGTAATAGCATAAAAATTTCGTGTCAAATTGTTTGTTACTGTACTCCTCGAAAATCGCTTGAACAATTTTAATATTTTTTTTTGTAGGAACTTGTATTTGGTAGGTATAAGTCGTGGAGTATAAAATTTCATACAAGAACAGAAACGGGTGTTTCTTGTACAAAGTCCCCTTAAGTCACATAAAATTTCCTTGTTCTTTGCTTTTTCTGCTGGACTTCCTTGGGAACGGAATCAATACATAATATCCTGAAAGTTTTCTTTTCATCATCAGTGATCTATTTTGAATTTTAAAATCGGGATAAAATGTACGAAATAAAACCAAGGATTATCATTAAAAAACTCTTTATTTCAATTGATACAATACCTACCTACTTAAATAATTTAGGTTAAATTTAATTACTAACAACTCAGTATAAAGTTATGTTTTTCTTTATTCAAATAAAAATACAAATAACAATAAACTGCCGAACAACAAATATCGTAAAACGGGGTGAATAGACAAACAACGGAGAAAGTTTTTTGGAACAGAAGTATTAATTTTTACTGCATTAATTTAAAAAATCGTGTATTTTAAAAGATGGCAAGACTTATACAGTGTAAAGTTATCAATAGAACATTTCGAAGTTGACATATCGGATATGTTGGTCTGAAGAAGTTTGCCGCTGGAGTTATATTCTTCCGTTGAAAACGCTTTCAATTTATAGATTAACTGTAATTACACCAGCAGGCAACATCTTATGCCCTTATTTTTATCATATTTCATCAATAATTGAAACACATTGAGATTTTTCTGAATTTGAGGTTAATAAACACGCATAAGGGGTGAAAAGTGACGATTGAGACGAAAAAGATGTAATGCAACATATTTTTCGTCTTCTGCAGCTAATTTTACACACCTCATGCAGCCTCTTGATGTTGCATTTTTTAAGCCAATGAAGATTGCTTGGAGGAAGTTACTGGAACAATTGCATAAATATGCTTAAGATGAACAGAAATAAATGGAAATGCTTGACCTGTAGGGGCACCGGTGCTGGTTCACCTAAGGGAAAGACAAACGATTCACCTAGCAACGCAGATATAATGAAAGCTGTGTGTGATTTGCGAGAAGAGATGGGAGAAATTAAAAGGGGTTTTGATGAGATGGTAGCATTAAAGGAGGCTGTCCAGCTGTGCACCGCTAAGATTGAAGAGCTAAATAAGCGGACGCAGACATGGGAGACCAGACTCACGGACATACAGGAAGATCAAAGCAAGATGAGTGCTAAGATAAAAGAAATTGAAAAGGAAAATAAGATGCTAAAAGTGTCAATGAATGGGCTAGAAAAAACTTCCCCAGAGACATCGATTGAGGTGCAAGGCATTCCCTACAGAAGTGGTGAGAATTTCGAAAGCTCTGTGATGTCACTTTTTCGCTTCATCGAGACTGAACCTATGATTGATTGTTAAGACATTAGAGATCCGTCGAAACATGCACACAGAAAGAAAGCCTATAACCGTTAGGTTTCCTTCGAAGAGCACCAAACAAGAAGTCATGAAACGCAAAAAAAATCAAAGGCGGCTGATAATCTTGGATTTGAGGGCGAAAATCGCAGAATATAATATATTAACGACAATTTGACCGGACTCAATAGACATCTCCTTTGGTTGGCAAAGACTACAAAGACTATTGGGTATAAGTACGCTTGGACTAAATTTGGAAAAGTATTATCATACAAATTTGGTTTGGGTACTGGTCTCAGTAAGAGAAAATAACAACCCCTTCAGCAAAATGGAAGCTTCAAAGTCTTACACAGCTGATGAAATTAAAAAGGTAGCGCCTGGTTACAGAGGCAAACCGGAAAATTTTGATCCGTCAAAAGTGTCTAAAGGTAAATCAAAACCCTTTAATAGACCTCGACAGACCAAAACTCTGGGGCCCGTATCATCTGATGTACTCAAACCTAGTCACCAAGACCTTCCACAAAAACCAACTGCACAAAGGAATGGTAAATTGGTGTCAGAAGCTATCTTTGGCCCAGACGCCAAAATATTTCCAATCGACCCACGGCAAAATTTTTCCGTGAGTAACGCGCACCTGCCGCTACTGACTCGCGAAGTATACCAGTCATATGTGCCGGATGAAAAACAACTCGATAGACTTCTTGCCGAACCCGAGCTTGTTTATTATACAACCGGATTACTGTGGTTGCGTTTGCTAGCGATAGAAGCAAAGTAAGGACGCCAAGCACTAACTAGTGCCGAGAAGGATATCCGCAAGGAGACACAAGGGGATCAATTTACCGTGCCCCAACCACTGCACATCTACCTATCTCAGATAGGAGAAATAGTTGATGTAGGTGGAAAAACAACGGAACTCGAAGTGCCACCGCTGCCAATAGCGCAAGCTGGCGGTTTTGGGGGGTATCACGCAACAGCCGTGACACAAGAATCACATAATCTCTTTGAAGGGTGAAAAGCAGGCAGACCTCGCTCTGTATTCTGCTTTCTCTCTGGATGAGAGAAAGCCTGTGTATCAGGTTCAGAAGGCATAAAATGCGAAGCCTGTGTTTGCAGCGTTGGAGGCCAATGACGAGGTTAGACGCCTGTCAAAGAGTGACTATCTGGTCACCCAGGACTCCTTTTGTGCAGCTCTGGCGCAGGCACTAATAATACAGGGGGAGCACCTCAGAGTGGCTGTCCAGGATCTGGCGGAATCAGATCCCTTCAGGGTCCAAGAGAGGCTGGAGAAGTTATTTGGCTCAAAATCGGAGTACCAGAAGGCAACTAAAGATTTGACCCCGATGGTCTATGGAAAGAGTGTCAGTGTGCTGGAGCAAAGGAGGGAGGGAGGGACAAAACCGTCCAGACCGCCCTCAGAAGGATTCATCCGAGCGACGAATTCCTCTTTGAGCCAGAGGCACTGGCTTTAACAGTCCAAAAAATGGGGGGCATGGATAAACGTTTCCCAAAGATGAGACAGGTAGAACACTGCCGGGCCCATCGGGAATCAGAACATTTCCGAAAAGTTTTAGAATTAAGGAAAACAGGGGGGAAGTCCAGCATAAACAAGGCAACAGACAATAATATCCTGCTTATTTGTAAGGGAGTTAAAACTAAATCTAATGAAGGAAATAAGTGTATGGCATGTAAAAAATGGGTTTGCCCTACTTGTACTGAGGGAAATGATTACTTTGATTTTATATGTACCTAGTGTGTGTAATTTCTAATATTATTTTTACCACTATTGTATCATTTGAATTTTTTCTACTGCCTCTTTTTAGATATTTAAGAACAATTTTGTACATGTTAAATTTCAATAACCGATTATTTGACACTACATAACTACCTGTTTGATAGCCATTATTCCAATTTACATTTGACATCCCTGATTAAAAATTCTATTCACCCCATATCTCGTGTCTATTGACCCCAGTTTCAGGGTGAATAGAAATTTGACACATTTTTCTATTTATTTACAACATAGACAAAGAAAACGTTTAATTTAGTAGTGAATTATTATTGTCTATGCGAAGACTCGGAATATGATGAAAAAATTTTATAAACATGGTCTACAAGTGACAGCCCATGTGGTTTGGAGGTGTCTATTCACCCCGTTTTACGGTAATGTGAGATACTTTGTGTAACAAAACATCTCAAAAGTGACCCATGTAAAATGGATATCAAAAAGTTATAGGTAACAAAAATATCAATACAGGTGATACATCAAACAGCTGTGAGCTGCTCGCCTATTATCAATAGTAATAATAATCATAAAATAACAGATATCAAAGAAACTAATTTCTCAGTATAAATCTTCAATTTGTCGCCGTAAACTAACCATATAAAATGTCCAAGAACAAATGCAGAGGAATTTAAAGTGTGCTTGACAGTAATTAAGACACTTCATGCTATGGTCCCAGAATATATCACCGAGCTCTGCTGTAGACAAGCGCTAAATCATAGACAGACAACACTGAGGTCTTGTCAAGAAAGCACAACTATGTAAATTTAACGTGATCAGTACTGTACAATACATACAAAGAACTTTCACCCCAGCTAAGCCTCAGGCCATGGTTTGCGGATATCAGACTGAGCAAACAAGTGGTGTCCACCATTTGTCACATGAGATTGGGGCACTGCTGTGTCGGTGCTCACTTATTCAAGATAAGTATCTTTGATTCCCCGTCCTGTGAATGTGGCTCGGAGGAGGACACTCTCAACCACAACTTCCTCTGAGATCTCTCTCGGTTGGGAGTTCCGCTTCCATGCAGCCTCTCAGTTCTTTTATCTCCCCCTTCCAAAAACATATACGTTGTCCTTTCTAAATTTATAAGTTTCAAGGCTTTATTGTTGCAGCTGTCAAAAAAATTCATCTCATTGTTTTGAATATTAAATTACAGTGTTTAAACAAGGTGTTTTGCTAATATTTTGCGCTGAAGGAATTATCTGAGTGTGTTTCACTCTGTGTGTGTGAAAGAGGAATTAGAATCCATTTACTACTGAGGTGTTTTGTTATAAAACAAGTGATCCCCTGGTAAAACAAGGTGTATCAAATTACCAGTATAAGTATAGTAGTTTTTAACAAGACACAATGCCAAAATTGTCCACAGCAGTACCTCCTCCATTAAGGTATCCACAAAACTGAGCGAAATATAGAGACGAGACATCACTGCACCATGTGGACGCTCTAATAATGGCACCGTTTTCATTCCGTCTTAAGACTGTGCAGACAAAAGGTTGTACAAATCATAGCGTTTCGGCTGGCCTTAAGACTAAGTTATGTGTAGGTACATAATTTTTGTATGTACGATTTGAAAACAAAACTAGGTTTTTGTTACCTATGGGACGAGACAGAGGGCGGATTGGCAGCGGAGGTGTTTACCACGATAATTTCTTTTTTCTTGGTGAAAAAAATACAGTCCCTGATCATTTTATTAGCCCACCCTTGAAATTTTTGCAAATTTTTATTTTGGCTTGCAAAAAATCATCTGTTTTTAAATGAAAAACATTCGTTTTCTGTGGTAGCCTTTCAATGGTTTATTGGTGATTAAAAACAGTATAATGGAACAAGTTATAATAAAATTATAAATAAAAAATAGATATATGATCAATATTTAGTGGACCCTCCTTTATTTTTTATGACGGCTTGCACTCTACGTGGCATACTTATAATGCAATTAATAGCCATTTCTTTTAGGCGATCATTATGGTTCCAGTGCCATATAACTTTTTCTATGAGTTGAGTCTTATTTGTGACTCTTTCCTTGCTAATTTCCCTTTTCAGCAGTTCCCAGACATTTTCGATTGGGTTCAGGTCTGGGGAATTCCCAGGCCATTCTAGCAAAGGAATATTTTTATCAGATAAGTATTTTTTAATTGATTTTGCCGTATGGCATGGAGCCCCATCTTGCATAAAGATCTTGTGAGCATTGTTGGGGAACCAGTCATTCAATTGTGGCAGTAATCGAGTTTCCAGAACATTTTTGTATTTCTCTTGGTTCATCATCCCTTGTACAGTTGTACAATACACAGACGACCGAGTCCTTGGCCACATATCACCGACCAAAACATTAGTTTCGTGGGGTGTTTGACGGTTTTTATTACACAATTCTCATTATATTTTTCGGATGAAGTTCGTTTGACGTACTGAGCCTTATGGGTCAATATTTCTATCATTGACTCGTCGCTGAAGCAAACCTGTAAATATGACAAATTTTTTTTGTATTTAAAAGGTGTATTTTCATAAGGTATTTAGATAAGTAACATTTCTTTTTTATATGCTTACAGACTTCCAATCATCAACAGTGAAACTGCTGTACTTTTTAGCCCATTTCAAGCGTTTTTCTTTCATTGTATCTGTCAATTTGGGCTTTCGTGCCGGTCTTCTGCTCTTGATCCCTAGCCTGTACAAATTTCGTCGAACAGTAACTTCGGACACTTTTACTCCTACCTCCTGTAATTTGCTGGTGATTGCGCAGTTGGTAGCAAATCTATTTTCTTTCACAATCTTCATTAATTTCCTCTCATTTTTGGGGGTAATGATTTTTTTACGGCCACATTTTCCGTGTCTTTGACCTTGTAACGACACTCCTTTATCTAATTTTTCTTTGATTCTCTTTACAGTACGCCTCCAAACTTCACATTTTTTGCAATTTCGCTTATATTTGAACCTTCTTTAGTTAAAAGATGAACAATTATTGCTTTTTTATCCGAACTAATGTCACCGGTCTTACCCATGATGATATTTTTGGTTTTTAGGTTATTTTTTCGTATAATTGGGTAGTAATTCACTTTTAAACACTGTCTTAGTAAATAAATCTATAAAAAATGTGAAATAGTGATAGAAAGTAATGGAATATTATATAATTATGCACTTTGAATCAAAAGAAAAACAAAACCAAAGAAAAACAAAAGATAAACTCGAGCTAAACTGAACCAACAATGAACCACTCCTTGCAGAAAATCACGTTGAAATGACAGTTAAGATATAAATGTTGCCAACGTACAAAAAATCGGTCTTGCCAACACTAAATAAAACTAAATACATGTTCAAGAAACATATCTGTTTTAAAAAATGTATAAAATCATATATTTAAACAGTGTAATTGTTTAAAAAATGATGAAAGAATTAACAATTACGTAAAATGAATGGGTGGGCTAATAAATTGATCAGGGACTGTATATGCAAATCAGGACTTGAGTGGTAAAAAAAATAATACCGTACAGCGATGGGTGTACCTATCAAAATAGAAAATCGACATTAGCCAATGCCTTGTTAAATATTTCTATGCTGTACAATGTGAATATTCAACAAAAGTATTTAGAGTTAGGTCACACCCAGAAGTAGGCTGATTCGATGCATGCTTGCATAGAAAGAAGACAAAAAAATCAGACAATTTATGTTCAAGCCGAATATGTGAATATTTGCAAATCTGCAAGGAAGTCACAACAATATGATGTGACCTCTCTAGAACATACTTTTTTCAAAAAAATTGATGTTATTAGAGCGCTGTCTTACACTCCACAAGTAGAAATATTTTATAAATTAAAGCACACAGACACCTGGACAATTTTGCCTCAAAGAAAACGTAACATACAGAGGAAGCAATTGGACGATTTGCCCAGTTTAAACCATTCGTCTCGAGAGTACGAAGATCTACAAAGCTTAAAAAATATCATGCCCGCAGACTATCACGATTTTTACAATAATATTCCACATGAATAAGAAATTAATGTGATTAATTTCCTTACGCTGCAAAAAAATCTTACAAAGTCCTATTTGTTTGTATTTTTTTTCCTAAAAAAAATATATTATTACACATGTTAAATTGTTCTATGTTACATTTTGATAACTCCGTGTTCCACTTATTACTTTTGTGTTTAAAAACTTTATTTAATACAGTTTAATTTGTTCGTGTTATTTTGTGAATGATGTTTAGAATACTATGGAAAATGCAAACACTTCTTCTGCTGACATAATAATATTGTGTACAAGAAAAATGCAATTAGAATTCAAATGAGATGAAGCAACCTTTTGCAGTGCAAGACCGAGGTGGTGTTGTGTGAACAAATTGATAATTATTATTGTGTGTCCCGCTGCCGTTATTCAAAACCATTGTTGAGAGAGCGTCCCTTTTTTTCTAGTCGTATCCGCCATATTTCATCCTCTTTTGACATTGTGTCGGGTATTCCTTCTTCTTTTGTAGTCTTCGGTGAAGTTCTTTGTCTATGGTTTAGGCTTGGTGTCCATGGTGTTTTGGCTTGGGTCGCCATTAGCGTGATTTTTCTTCTATCCGCCATTACGCACTTGTTGCTGACTATCGCTTTTATTTGGTTTTATCTGAATATTGGGCCTGTTTTTGTGAAAAAATTTCGTCCTATCAACCTTGTATACGTACTTGCGTTGTGCTGTGCTTTAAAAAACTATTGAATTGACATTTTATCTTTGTGACAGAGACACCGTGTATTAGATCCTAAGTTCAGTGATAAAAGACACATTTAGTAGTTAATAAGCATAGTTATAAGATAGAACAGTGATAGAGACACACATAGTGCGTAGTTTTAGACTTAAATTGTGCAATTTTATTCGCGCAAAATGTCCGATAAGGAATATGAAAGTGAAGAGGTTCGCCGAATCATTCACGTCGACAACACGCGCGACCCGAGAGTCGATGAATTGTCGTTGAAGGTCGATTCTCTCGTGAATACGATGCAGAGTTTGATCGAAAACTTAGTACCACACGCGCGGGATGAGGAACAGACATGGGAGGAGGACGAAGTACCATCCGGGGCGTCCTCCCCACTATTGACATTGCCAAGGGAGCCAGATGTTCAATTTTCCATGGAGGATTTGGACACGGCGATAGCCCAACCTTCCTTCGAAAAGGCGGACCCCGGCAGACTGAAAAAAGGCTGTCAGCTTCAACATATCGGGTCACCGGATTGGGAGAACGTGCGTTTTGCCGAAGCGCAAAAGGCTTATATGGCTAAGCCATTATTCTCGGCTTTGGAGGTTAATGATGAGCTGCGTAGATTTTCTCACGGGGACAGTTTACTCCCACAAGAAAACTTCTGCGCGGCTCTAACCAATGCCCTGTTAGAGCAGAGGGAGGAGATAAAAAAGGGTTTTCAGGAAATTGTGGAGTGGTCCTCAAAAGGGACCCTGTCTCAAAGGACAATCTCCGAGAAGATATCGGAGGTCTTCTCACCAAAGTCAAATTTTGAGAGGACCTCCAAAGATATGATGCAGATGGTGTGTGGGAAGAGGTCTTCCTTGATTTCCCAAAGAAGAGAGGGGCTTCTAGCGACCATTAAGGATAGAGCTGTGCAAAGCGCTTGGAGAAAAGTGCCTCCCAGTGCCGAACATCTATTCGATGCCGACAAACTCTCTGAAGCGATTCAGAGGTTAGGCGGCATAAACCAGTGCCTGCCCACACCAAAGGCTAATTATGCCGAGCCTAGCTGCTCGGGACTGCAGAAAAAAGCAGAAAGGCATGCAACAAAAAGGCCATTTCCTAAAAGCCCGGAGACAAAGCCTACCTCCAGGGAGCCCGTGTACAAGAAGTTTCGCGGCTCCGGAAGGTACGCCAATAACAAACCTTCTACTTCCAGGGGCAGATATAGGCAGCAGAGGAAGTGATATGAGGTTCAAGGGAGGTCAACTCAAAAATTTCGTTCAACGTTGGATACAGCTAAAAGCACCGGAAGTTGTAGTCCAAACAATAAGCTCATATCGAATCCCGTTCAGCGAAAGACCTCCCTTGGCTCCAATACACCATTGGAAGTCATGCAACCTAACAAGATCAACACCAGAAATGAAAGTGCATTTCAACAGAATGCTGGAGGAAGAGGTAATGATGAGGGCCAAGCCATCCCATTCCTTCATATCGAGGATGTTCTTGGTACCAAAATCAGACGGCTCTACAAGACCAGTCCTCAATTTGAGACCACTGAACGAGTTCCTAAAGGTAAGCTCATTCCAGCTCATAAATTGCCAACAGGTTCCCGGATTCCTACAAACAGGAGATTGGATGGCGAAGGTGGACTTGTCCCAGGCCTACTTCCACATTCCAATCCATCCCTCTCATCGCAAATTCCTGAGAGTACATTACGAGGGCAACCTCTACGAAATGACGTGCCTCCCATTCGGGCTCAGCTCAGCCCCAAAAGCATTCGCAACGATATCCAATTGGATTGCAGAACTGTTACGAAGCAAAGGGCTGAGAGTGATAGTTTATTTAGACGATTTCCTCCTAGCAAACCAATCACGGGAGACTCTACAATCACAGGTAAAAGACTTCACTCAGCTGTTAAATTATCTGGGTTGGCAGATACAAGACAAGAAGTCCCGGCTGGAACCGACACAGGAACTAGACTTCCTAGGAATATCGTGGAGCACAAAAATAGGCCAAAAATGGCTACCGCAGGCAAAAATTCAACGAGCAAAATTCTTCCTCGAGTCAACACTGTCAAGAAAGAAATGCTCTCTAAACGAATTACAAATAATACTAGGTTTCCTAAACTTTGCCAGCTTCCCCGTACCGCGAGGCAGACTCCACTGCAGGCACATGCAAGTCCACAGCAAAAGCTTAAAGAATCTGTCAAGATTCCAAAGGGTGCCCCTTCCAGGAGAAATGATACAAGACATGGAATGGTGGCTAACAAACATGGACAAGAAATCCCCAATATTTCAGTGCCCATATGTAAACCTCCTGACGACAGATGCCTCCGACATTGGCTGGGGGGCAACCCTCAACAACAAGGAGCTAAAAGGGTCATGGAATGCAGATCAAAAACACCTTCACTGCAACCAAAAAGAAATGCTCGGCGTGCTGGCTGCGCTAGCACCACACGCCAAAGAGCTATCGTGCTCGGGCCTCATGGTCCAGTGCGACAATCAAACAGTGGTCTCCTACATAAACAAGGAAGGTGGGACGAGGTCACGGGCTCTCTTGACCCTGACAAAGTCCTTACTAGACCTGGTAGATCTGCATCAGATCAATATCAAAGCTTACTACATACCGGGCAGGTTCAATGCATCAGCAGACGGTCTGTCCCGAAACCAGAAACTAGCAGAATGGCACATCCTTCCTCAAGCAACACATCAAATATTTCAAAAGTGGGGTGTTCCACAAGTAGACCTATTTGCTTCGGCAACAGCTCATGTGGTAGACAAGTATGTTTCCATAAACCATTGCGACAAGCGGGCCCTATTTCACAATGCCCTAAGTCGCCCTTGGAACTTCAGGTTGGCATGGGTCTTCCCTCCACCATATCTTCTTCCTCAGGTGTTAGCTCACCTGAATCAGGCACAAGGAACATACCTTATAGTCGCTCCGACATGGAAGAAAGTATTTTGGAGACCAGATCTCCAGAACCGAGCCCTAGAACCACCATTGAAAATAGAGAACTTGAAATCAGCTCTAATCAACACAACAACCGGCAAAGCCCCACCATCTCTGGAGACTCTCACACTGGAAGTCTGGAGATGTGGGGGTGGGAAGGGTCTCTAGGTAGTTGGAGTGACCAACAAAAGCAACTCCTCAAAAAAGGCTGGCGAAACTCTACACTTAATTCTTATAGAGGACCATGGAAGAGGTGGTTGGTTTGGGCCAGATCTAACCGAGTTAGTATAACTCACCCATCGGGTTCAGATTTAGCCAAGTTCCTAACAGACTTACACTTAAAATGGAACTTATCTCCAAGCACAATCCTCGTACATAAATCCGTAGTGTCAACATTGTGCAACCCATCAACCAATAATTTATCGAACCACCCTCTTGTACAAAGAGTTGTTAAGGCTGTACAACTGTCTAGACAAAAAAGACCAAAACCCCCAATATGGAGTCCAATACAAGTAATAACATGGCTTAAATCAAATCAACCAGAAAATGTATCGCTATACGAAGCCAACAGAAGGGCATGCACATTATTACTTTTGGCATCAGGACGTAGAGTTCATGACCTGACTCTCCTAAGTATTGCTCCAGAAAGTCTAATATTCGAGGAAGAAGGTATCCTGCTATGGCCATCTTATGGCTCCAAAACAGATACAATGACACACAAGCAATCAGGGTGGCGTCTAAGACCAGCAAACAACCAGAACATATGCCCAGTCTTCTGGATAAAGAAGGTTCTACAACTCTCTTATCAATATAGAACGACTAAAGACACGGAGTCAGCTCTGTTTATTACATCAAGAGGATCTTCAAAACCAGCCACAAGAACGATCATTGCTAACTGGGTGAAATCCATACTAAAAGGTGCTGGCATCAAAACAACACCGGGAAGCATTCGTTCAGCAGTTGCATCATTAAACTGGCTAGAGAATTACAGGCTTGATGACATATTAGCAAGAGGCAACTGGAAGAACGCAAACACATTTGCAAAGTATTACAGACGGGAAATGCTAACCGAGACCCAAACATCCTCCTCATTAGCACCACTCTTCCAACCTGTAAATTAACATCACATTAGCGTGTTTCTGCCTCTTCTCACCAGGCGATAACAAACATATCTCAACAATGGTTTTGAATAACGGCAGCGGGACACACAATATTGAAGTTTTACCTACCATTAAAACTTTTATTGTGTTCCCTGCCTTATTCAAAACCAGGCAAGGCCTGCCTGTTGAGCACTAATGGCGACCCAAGCCAAAACACCATGGACACCAAGCCTAAACCATAGACAAAGAACTTCACCGAAGACTACAAAAGAAGAAGGAATACCCGACACAATGTCAAAAGAGGATGAAATATGGCGGATACGACTAGAAAAAAAGGGACGCTCTCTCAACAATGGTTTTGAATAAGGCAGGGAACACAATAAAAGTTTTAATGGTAGGTAAAACTTCAATATTATTCGTCTATATATTTTTTAAAACATTTGAACTTTGTTTTTTTTTTGCAATAAAGATTTGCTTATTTGATCCCGAGCTTACTTTCTTCCTTTAAAGAAGTAGTGCATATATTATTGCCTGTCAGGAAAATAAATGCTGAGCAGTTACACATTGTCATTAAAAAAATTGTTATTGGACTTCATAACATCGGTTTTAAAGTGATTTGTATTGTAACCGACAATAATGCTATCAATAGGAAAGCAATGGCATCATTTGCACATCTCCTCCTAAATTAAGTATAACATATGTCCACCCATATGATCAATCTCTTCCTTTTTTCTTCATTATTGATTCTGTCCATATATCAGAAATAATTGGATCAACCAAAAAGGTAGCGAGCAAACCATTAAATATCCCGAGTTTGACAATTATGAAAACTTGGCCACCGCGTGCTTTTCTAACATAAAACAATTGCATACAATTGAATCGGGATCCTTGGTTAAATAATATTCATATGGTCTCAAATTAAAATCAATCAGTCCTAACAGTTTTGAAAAACAAAATGTTAAGCTTGTGTTGAATATTTTTAATGAATATAATATTGTTCAGGCCTTATCAGAACTAGATCCATCTCACAAGCCAAACATCTGATTATATAGATTTAAAATGTAAGTGGTGGAATATTGTAAATGTTAAGACACCTTATAAAGGTGTGAGATTGAAGAATACATTTCAAAATCCCATATTGCCCGGGGAGCATGATAATAACGTAATGTTTTTAAGAAAGTTTTTGACTTGGTTGGACTATTGGAGATTGATTAAACACAAAAATGTCAACTGTTCGACGAATGAGACCCACGATGCGATATCACATACATACTACTCATGGTTTAATAGAACTTTCTCAGTACTGTTTTAATGAATTGAAATTTAAATATTTCCTTCCGGGCAAAATTCAAACTGACCCTCTAGAAAATAGATTTAGTAAATATAGAACAATGGCGGGTTCACAATTTTTAATTTCAGTGCGTCAGATTTTTGAAATAGAAAATAAATTAAGGCTCCAAAATTTACTTCCTTTGAATTTGAATTCAAATACATTTGGAACATTTAGTGTTAGCGTTCACATTCCTTCATAAAATGATGATATTATCATTGAGTGCTTAACCATTTCCTCTGTCGGTCACTTTGATTTTGATTGTGAGGCTTCTGGCTAGTGCACCTTGACAGTTCTCAAAAAGTTCAAATGCAACTATTGTTCTAGTTACGTTGTCTTAGATAAAAGCATTCAGTTAGAACAAATTTATGATCTCATTAAAACCATGGACAGAGGTGGATTGTTGTGCCCTCATCCTGATATTGTCTATGCTATTTCGTATAATTATATCACAGGAAAAAAATTGACAAGTGATAAATATGAAAAAAAATTCTTAGATAGCACTCTTCAAAAAAAATTGTTATTACTTTAACGACAAATTTTATAGAAAATGGTTTTTCTTTCTTCAATGATTTCCATTGTGAAAATGGACATAATTCAAAAGATTTTCTAAAATTCCCATTGACTAGTTCCACCAACACCTAATACCCAATAATTATGTGAAAACTAAAAATGATATTTTTCTACAGCGAAAGCTGCAGCCCGATTCACGGAAAAGTTTAAGTCTAAGTTTAGTTCGAAGTTCGAACGAAGTTCGATTCAAACCCTCCGTGAATAGGTACATAGACTGTAGATAGTCGCCGCCTACAATAATTATTATTACCAGCTGCCCTATTCACAAAAGTTTGAATCGAACTTCGTTCGAACTTCGAACTAAACTTAGACTTAAACTTTTCCGTGAATCGGGCTGCTGAATACACTTACGTGACAAATATGCAAATACTTTTCATGAATAAGATCATCGCTTTTCCCTTTGTATAACCTGACAAATTAAAATATTGGAAAATCAACAGAATATTAATTACTTTTGCAGCTTTTCGAAGGATTATTAAAAAAAAAACTCTTTATTAGTTAGGTACTTTTTTGGTTTCTTGTGTGACATATCGACTGTGGAAGTCGTAAGTAACAATATTTCTAGACTTTTTATTGGAACTTTTGAATTGTTAGCAATAAAAATGCGGCATTAAGTACCTACCTTCCACTTTCTTGTTCAGGTTTACTACGTACCCATTCTACTCGTCTTACCAAGAACATATATCAATTTCCATATGGATAAGCCAGGGACTAGTAACAAACGTATGGTTAAAGATGAAAATCGTCAAGTTTCAAGATATTTGGACCGAGAAATACTTTTTTGCATCATCGCCTAATAATATTGTGTGTTTGGTATGCAACAGCTCTATTGCCATTCCAAAGAAATATAATGTCAAATGGCACTGTGAAACAAATCATCCTACTTTTACAAACCGGTGAAATACGAAATCAAAAGATTGAAAGTTTTAGTGCGGCCCGTCCTTGGCTCATAATCTTGCCCAGTGGCCACTGTTCCCTAAAAGTCTGTGCATCCCTGCTCTAGATCAATAGAGGTGGAGGTCACAGGGATGCGCGGGGTAGGAAGCTTGGCCGAGGGCAGCGGTGACACGCAGGTCGAGACAGATCGTTTTGGTGTACGTTACGAGGATGTCGAATTTTGAGACCATGGTGTAAAAGGGCTGAATGATGGGGTGACGACCCTACCCTTTTGGTGGAGGAGAGAAGAGGATTTATCCTCCACCACAGTGGTGTATGCGTGTGCGTTACTACATAAAAGACAATTATCATGTTAACCAGTGTTGAGTAAAGATAATAAGAATATAAAGGAATGTTATCGTGCGTATGTGAAATTCGCGTATTCGGACTTGCTATTGGACAATTTTACGTAGTATTTTTAATAATTTGAGTTCACGGCGATGTCACTTCGTTACGGATGATTGCACGGATAACAGCATTATTCCTTGTGTCCGCTAGTTTTAGTTTAAGAGTCTCGTTGCCAGTATTAGTGTGTATCTAAATTAAGTTTAATTGTAAGATTGGCCACTTATGTTTTAAATAAATGTTGTATTTTTACCATAATCTGCATTTTTAGTCATTTCCTCAACACAAGGATCAGAGCCCCATCTGCCCCTAGACAATGAATTACCCGAGCCAGGGAACTAATGTAACAGTATCTAAAGAAAAAGCATCGGACAGAGAAAAGTTAAAGAAATATTTCATTATTCCCCAGGATGCTACGCATTTTTATGATGATGTTAAAGGGGTCATCTGCAGACAACAATGTGCATATTATCCATGAGCCTATTATATAAAATACCTATCTATTACCTACTTAAAACACTTTTCTTGAAATATCTCATTATTTATCAATTTTTGAAAAAACGGTGGTAGAGCATATATACCTACCGAATTTGAAAAAACAAACGACAAACAAAATATTTTGTAATTGGAAAATATTTTGTTTGTTTCGTGATATAAAATATACAGTACATTAAATTGGTAACTAATACATACCTACTATACTATAAGAATCAAAACTCTTTAATTTGATCATGTTTCTGCGCGCTTTTACTTTAAAAACAACTGAACACTGACAAGGGTATATATCATACATTCTGAACAAAATATGTTTTTATATCGTAAAAGGGTCTATATCGCAATAGGAATGGATTAAAACATGTAATCTTTGAACAAATGGCAACAATCTTGGAATATTTTTCCAAATGGTATTGTCGTTACGGGTATACATCATTTCAAGATGGCCAACGTGGTTGATGTAGTGTTATCGCCTGCTGATAGAAAACGTATTAATAGAGGTAGAAAACGTGCAATTAATATGACAAACTGGAAGGATAACAAAAGTAAAATATGTAAAAATAGTGGGAAAGAATATTTATCAAGAAATGGAGTGTTGAGACCAGGATAAAAGCAAAAACCAACAGCAGGTTAGAAGGCTGTGTCGAAAATTTATGTTAAATACATTTGACATCAAAGATTTCGTCGTTGGACATCCAGACTACAAGACAGCCAGCCCATGTGAATTCTTAAAAAAAAAATAAGCAAGAAAAAGAAGGTATTAAAAAAGAACCGTGAACTCCCTAGAAGAAGGAAAGATGAAGAAAACGCGGTGATTGGCTGGATTCAATACCCAAAGTTCCCAGCCATTATTGCCGAGCATCTACAAAGAAAGTGTATGTGGAGGCAATGATGAAATCGTGGAACCATATGCACAAAATTTATGTGGCATGGTGCAAAGATAAGAAAAACCCATACTTTGGTAGGGAGTATTTGGCTGGATTCAATACCCAAAGTTCCCATCGCAATAAAGATAACATAGCAAATAGTCTGCATACATCACACTCGTATGGTTTTTCTCCAGCAAGATCGCAAAAAAGATAACATAGCAAATAGTCTGCATACATCACACTCGTATGGCTTTTCTCCAGCAAGATCGCAAAAAGATAACATAGCAAATAGTCTGCATACATCACACTCGTATGGCTTTTCTCCAGCAAGATCCATACTTTGGTAGGGAGTATTTGGCTGGATTCAATACCCAAAGTTCCCATCGCAATAAAGATAACATAGCAAATAGTCTGCATACATCACACTCGTATGGTTTTTCTCCAGCAAGATCGCAAAAAAGATAACATAGCAAATAGTCTGCATACATCACACTCGTATGGCTTTTCTCCAGCAAGATCGCAAAAAGATAACATAGCAAATAGTCTGCATACATAACACTCGTATGGTTTTTCTCCAGCAAGATCGCAAAAAAAATAACATAGCAAATAGTCTTCATACATCACACTCGTATGGCTTTTCTCCAGCAAGATCGTAAAAAAGATAACATAGCAAATAGTCTGCATACATCACATTCGTATGGTTTTTCTCCAGCAAGTTCGCAAAAAAGATAACATAGCAAATAATCTGCATACATCACACTCGTATGGTTTTTCTCCAGCAAGATCGCAATAAAGATAACTTAGCAAATAGTCTGCATACATAACACTCGTATGGTTTTTCTCCAGCAAGATCGCAAAAAAGATAACATAGCAAATAGTCTGCATACATCACACTCGTATGGTTTTTCTCCAGCAAGTTCGCAAAAAAGATAACATAGCAAATAGTCTGCATACATCACACTCGTATGGTTTTTCTCCAGCAAGATCGCAAAAAAGATATATCAAATACATAGTCTGCATACATCACACTCGTATGGCTTTTCTCCAGCAAGATCGCAAAAAAGATAACATAGCAAATAGTCTGCATACATCACACTCGTATGGTTTTTCTCCAGCAAGATCGCAAAAAAGATAACATAGCAAATAGTCTGCATACATCACACTCGTATGGCTTTTCTCCAGCAAGATCGCAAAAAGATAACATAGCAAATAGTCTGCATACATCACACTCGTATGGCTTTTCTCCAGCAAGATCGCAAAAAGATAACATAGCAAATAGTCTGCATACATCACACTCGTATGGCTTTTCTCCAGCAAGATCGTAAAAAGATAACATAGCAAATAGTCTGCATACATCACACTCGTATGGCTTTTCTCCAGCAAGATCGCAAAAAAGATAACATAGCAAATAGTCTGCATACATAACACTCGTATGGCTTTTCTCCAGCAAGATCGTAAAAAGATAACATAGCAAATAGTCTGCATACATCACACTCGTATGGCTTTTCTCCAGCAAGATCGCAAAAAAGATAACATAGCAAATAGTCTGCATACATAACACTCGTATGGTTTTTCTCCAGCAAGATCGCAAAAAAAATAACATAGCAAATAGTCTTCATACATCACACTCGTATGGCTTTTCTCCAGCAAGATCGTAAAAAAGATAACATAGCAAATAGTCTGCATACATCACACTCGTATGGCTTTTCTCCAGCAAGATCGCAAAAAGATAACATAGCAAATAGTCTGCATACATCACACTCGTATGGCTTTTCTCCAGCAAGATCGTAAAAAGATAACATAGCAAATAGTCTGCATACATCACACTCGTATGGCTTTTCTCCAGCAAGATCGCAAAAAAGATAACATAGCAAATAGTCTGCATACATAACACTCGTATGGCTTTTCTCCAGCAAGATCGCAAAAAAGATAACATAGCAAATAGTCTGCATACATCACACTCGTATGGCTTTTCTCCAGCAAGATCGCAAAAAAGATAACATAGCAAATAGTCTGCATACATCACACTCGTATGGCTTTTCTCCAGCAAGATCGCAAAAAGATAACATAGCAAATAGTCTGCATACATCACACTCGTATGGCTTTTCTCCAGCAAGATCGTAAAAAGATAACATAGCAAATAGTCTGCATACATCACACTCGTATGGCTTTTCTCCAGCAAGATCGCAAAAAAGATAACATAGCAAATAGTCTGCATACATAACACTCGTATGGTTTTTCTCCAGCAAGATCACAAAAAAAATAACATAGCAAATAGTCTTCATACATCACACTCGTATGGCTTTTCTCCAGCAAGATCGTAAAAAAGATAACATAGCAAATAGTCTGCATACATCACATTCGTATGGTTTTTCTCCAGCAAGTTCGCAAAAAAGATAACATAGCAAATAATCTGCATACATCACACTCGTATGGTTTTTCTCCAGCAAGATCGCAATAAAGATAACTTAGCAAATAGTCTGCATACATCACACTCGTATGGTTTTTCTCCAGCAAGATCGCAAAAAAGATAACATAGCAAATAGTCTGCATACATCACACTCGTATGGTTTTTCTCCAGCAAGTTCGCAAAAAAGATAACATAGCAAATAGTCTGCATACATCACACTCGTATGGTTTTTCTCCAGCAAGATCGCAAAAAAGATATATCAAATACATAGTCTGCATACATCACACTCGTATGGCTTTTCTCCAGCAAGATCGCAAAAAAGATAACATAGCAAATAGTCTGCATACATCACACTCGTATGGTTTTTCTCCAGCAAGATCGCAAAAAAGATAACATAGCAAATAGTCTGCATACATCACACTCGTATGGCTTTTCTCCAGCAAGATCGTAAAAAAGATAACATAGCAAATAATCTGACTACATCACACTCGTGTGGCTTTTCTCCAGCAAGTTCGTAAAAAAGATAACATAGCAAATAGTCTGCATACATCACACTAGTATGGCTTTTCTCCAGCAAGATCGCAAAAAAGATAACATAGCAAATAGTCTGCATACATCACACTCGTATGGTTTTTCTCCAGCAAGATCGCAAAAAAGATAACATAGCAAATAGTCTGCATACATCACACTCGTATGGTTTTTCTCCAGCAAGTTCGCAAAAAAGATAACATAGCAAATAGTCTGCATACATCACACTCGTATGGTTTTTCTCCAGCAAGATCGCAAAAAAGATATATCAAATACATAGTCTGCATACATCACACTCGTATGGCTTTTCTCCAGCAAGATCGCAAAAAAGATAACATAGCAAATAGTCTGCATACATCACACTCGTATGGTTTTTCTCCAGCAAGATCGCAAAAAAGATAACATAGCAAATAGTCTGCATACATCACACTCGTGTGGCTTTTCTCCAGCAAGTTCGTAAAAAAGATAACATAGCAAATAGTCTGCATACATCACACTCGTATGGTTTTTCTCCAGCAAGATCGCAAAAAAGATAACATAGCAAATAGTCTGCATACATCACACTCGTGTGGCTTTTCTCCAGCAAGTTCGTAAAAAAGATAACATAGCAAATAGTCTGCATACATCACACTCGTGTGGCTTTTCTCCAGCAATTCGTAAAAAAGATAACATAGCAAATAGTCTGCATACATCACACTCGTGTGGCTTTTCTCCAGCAAGTTCGTAAAAAAGATAACATAGCAAATAGTCTGCATACATCACACTCGTATGGTTTTTCTCCAGCAAGATCGCAAAAAAGATATATCAAATACATAGTCTGCATACATCACACTCGTATGGCTTTTCTCCAGCAAGATCGCAAAAAAGATAACATAGCAAATAGTCTGCATACATCACACTCGTATGGTTTTTCTCCAGCAAGATCGCAAAAAAGATAACATAGCAAATAGTCTGCATACATCACACTCGTGTGGCTTTTCTCCAGCAAGTTCGTAAAAAAGATAACATAGCAAATAGTCTGCATACATCACACTCGTATGGTTTTTCTCCAGCAATTTCGCAAAAAAGATAACATAGCAAATAGTCTGCATACATCACACTCGTATGGTTTTTCTCCAGCAAGATGGCAAAAAGATAACATAGCAAATAGTCTGCATACATCACACTCGTATGGCTTTTCTCCAGCAAGATAACAAAAAAGATATACCAAATACATAGTCTGCATACATCACACTCGTATGGTTTTTCTCCAGCAAGATCGCAATAAAGATAACTTAGCAAATAGTCTGCATACATCACACTCGTATGGCTTTTCTCCAGCAGGTCGCATAAAAGATAACATAGCAAATAGTCTGCATACATCACACTCGTATGGTTTTTCTCCAGCAAGTTCGCAAAAAAGATAACATAGCAAATAGTCTGCATTCATCACACTCGTATGGTTTTTCTCCAGCAGGTCGCATAAAAGATAACATAGCAAATAGTCTGCATACATCACACTCGTATGGTTTTTCTCCAGCAAGATGGCAAAAAAGATAACATAGCAAATAGTCTGCATACATCACACTCCTATGGCTTTTTTCAATCAAGATCGCAAAAAAGATAAAAGAGCAAATAGTCTGCATACATCACACTCGTATGGCTTTTCTCCAGCAAGATCGCAAAAAAGATAACATAGCGAATAGTCTGCATACATCACACTCGTATGGTTTTTCTCCAGCAAGATCGCAAAAAAGATAAAAGAGCAAATAGTCTGCATACATCACACTCGTATGGCTTTTCCCCATCAAGGTCGTAAAAAAAATAAAAGAGCAAATTGTCTGCATACATCACACTCGTATGTATGGCTTTTTTCCAGCAAGATAGCAAAAAAGATATACCAAATACATAGTCTGCATACATCACACTCGTATGGCTTTTCTCCAGCAAGATCGCAAAAAAGATAACATAGCAAATAGTCTGCATACATCACACTCGTATGGTTTTTCTCCAGCAAGATCGCAAAAAAGATAACATAGCAAATAGTCTGAATACATCACACTCGTATGGCTTTTCTCCAGCAGGTCGCATAAAAGATAACATAGCAAATAGTCTGCATACATCACACTCGTATGGCTTTTCTCCAGCAAGATCGTAAAAAAAAGATAAAAGAGCAAATTGTATGAATACATCACACTCGTATGGCTTTTCCCCATCAAGGTCGTAAAAAAAATAACATAGCAAATAATCTGCATACATCACACTCGTATGGCTTTTCTCCAGCAAGTTCGCAAAAAAGATAACATAGCAAATAGTCTGCATACATCACACTCGTATGGTTTTTCTCCAGCAAGTTCGCAAAAAAGATAACATAGCAAATAATCTGCATACATCACACTCGTATGGCTTTTCTCCAGCAAGTTCGCAAAAAAGATAACATAGCAAATAGTCTGCATACATCACACTCGTATGGTTTTTCTCCAGCAAGTTCGCAAAAAAGATAACATAGCAAATAATCTGCATACATCACACTCGTATGGCTTTTCTCCAGCAAGTTCGCAAAAAGATAACATAGCAAATAGTCTGCATACATCACACTCGTATGGCTTTTCTCCAGCAAGATCGTAAAAAGATAACATAGCAAATAGTCTGCATACATCACACTCGTATGGCTTTTCTCCAGCAAGATCGCAAAAAAGATAACATAGCAAATAGTCTGCATACATAACACTCGTATGGTTTTTCTCCAGCAAGATCACAAAAAAAATAACATAGCAAATAGTCTTCATACATCACACTCGTATGGCTTTTCTCCAGCAAGATCGTAAAAAAGATAACATAGCAAATAGTCTGCATACATCACACTCGTATGGCTTTTCTCCAAACACGCGCTTCACATCACCATTGTCAATGAAAAGGTAAGAGTATACAAAATATATTTTAGAAATCAGTTATAGGCCTATAACAGTGTTTCAATCGAAATAGATGGATTTTCAGCATTATCTACCAATAATGGTCTAACTACACACTCTACGAGATGGAGAGTGGGCAAGAAACAGATGTCCTGGCTGCAAAATATGCAGGAATGGACTGGAATATCTAGGGTCAATTAACTCTTTAGAGCAGTGCAAGATCAAATGGATTTTGCAGAGGTGGTCACCAAAGTTGGGAGGGCACCCAAAGAAGGAGAAGACAAACCTCTGCTTGAGCCGGAGCCCCATAATTAACGTCTTGGGGATTGTTTGCAACTTCTTCAGTATAGCCACGCTGATGAGAAAAAGAATGCAAAGCATCCTAGATCAACATACGAGTAACTATACTAAAAAATAAAAGTACATTACAAGCCACCGTGCGGGATAGTATATACATTGCATTGTCGCTGCAACTGCAAACAGTTTAGTTCTGCGAGTTTCGTTTTACGTCTGTGTTTTTCTTTGTGCATTTGTGTTACGTTTTTGTGAATTTAATTGACTAATTGGTGACAAGGAAATAAAGGAAAGCCAGTCAAAAAAGGTAGGTGCGAACCTTTCCATCTGCCCCCTTTACGAAACATCATTTGGTATCTAATGATAACAGTGACAGAAACATTCCTTTTACTTATTAACTTTTTATCTACGATTGAACAAAATATAACCAGTCACCTTCAATAGAGAGTCCAGAATGGCGGGCACAAGATTGGTAAGGGCGATGGCATACCCCAATTTGGCAGACTTCCAGGACGACCACCCAAAAGATGGAAGGATGTTTGGGAGTCCATGTCACAAGATTAAGACACAACAGGAACAGTTAAAGACACTGCTCTGCTGTACACAAAATGTTATAAATAAATTTATTCGGTTTATTTT
Source organism: Mystacides longicornis (assembly GCA_963576905.1). Classification (NCBI taxonomy): domain Eukaryota; kingdom Metazoa; phylum Arthropoda; class Insecta; order Trichoptera; family Leptoceridae; genus Mystacides; species Mystacides longicornis. The sequence continues at coordinate 1,545,463 of OY756439.1, read as the reverse complement.
GAAAGCATGGGAGATTACATTATTCTTTTTAGTCTCGTAAAAAAATCCCATTGGAGAGTAAAAATGAATTCTAGATTAAAAAAAGAGAAAAAACATGCATGACGACACCATGCACCAATAGCTTTTGTACACGATACCATCACCCAATAGCTTATAATCTTTATGATGAGCATTATCTGAAAAATGATGTGATTTAATTTCACATTTTTTTTGTCATTTGAAATAATAATGTGTTGGTTCCAGTAGATTTCGTATGAATAATGATTTTTTTTTTTTCACTCAAAGTGAACACAAATACACTCTTTGACTCTTTCACAGTAAGCTACTTGAAGCTTGTGTCATGAAAGAGGAAGATAGTCGGCACCGGGGATCGAACCCACGACCTCCGAACGAAACAGTACGAAAGCCGACGTCGTAGTCGCTAGACTACCGACCACTTCTAAATTACGGAGGACAAATTGAAGATTCTTAATGTCGATAATTCTGTTATTTCCAAATTAGTTATAACCAATTTCTTTGATGTTTTTACAAAAAACTGAATAATATATTAACACTGGTTGATTAGCAGAAGGTGAGATGAACAATACCTTGTGAAAGGCAGCAGAACACAGAGATGTATCTAACGATATAGATCTACAAGTGTAAATAAATTGTCAAGTAGGGATGATTCGTCCAATCGCGTTGCTGAATTTCTGATGTTCTTCCAAAGCTATATTATCTCCAGGATAATGACTGCTTTTATATAACGTAAACCAGAAAAAAAACACAACGAAGCAAAGCACAAAATGTCCATCTCAAGCAAGTTTCATCTTTTTGTTTTCCGGATCCTTTCCATCTTCTTCTTCATCCTCGCTTTCTTCACCTGAAAAGGATAAAATGACAAAATATCAATAAATGTTAGGCAATACCAAAGTCTATGATAACTATTTATTTCTTTTATAAACATCCATTGGTTTAATTTCAGTAACATTTTACTAACGGAACGGCATTTTACTAATCGTCAAACTGTCAATTAATGATTACCTAGTCAACTATAGTTTTTCGACGGTTCTCCGTTTTCTTACCAATATCAACTTATGATATGGAGTACCTAACTAATTATTTTTCTATTTTATTCAGCGTCCATGATTTTTTATATAAATTGATCTGGGAACACCCAAAGTGAACAAAAATACACTCTTGACATCTTTCACATAAACCAAAGACTTTTGCTGTGAAAAAGGAAGATGGTCGGCACCAAGGATCAAACCCTCGACCTTCGGATTGAAAGTAGCCGACTGAACTGATAGGCTACAAACCATATCTAATTTACTTTCAGACTCGTCAAAAGAAGCAATAAATGAACAATATTTGTTTTACAAAAGAGAGCAGTTAGAGCTTTTCTATGTATGAAATACAGGGAATCTTGTAGAACTGTATTCAGAGAGCAAGGAATCCTGACTATGGCATCGCTCTATATCTATGAATGTTTATGCTATGCACAGAAACATTTGGATAGCACACCACTTAACAAAGATTTTCATAGCTATAATACTAGAATAAAACATAAGATTAGACCTATAGAACACAGGCTCTCTAAGCTGGATCGTAGTTTTCTATGCCTTAGTGTAAGATTGTATAACAAGCTCCCAGACACAATAAAATGTGACGATGTGTTGGTCTTTCGGAGAACTGTGAAATCGTATCTGGTCGATAAATCTTTTTATACTATTGACGAAATGCTAAATGAATAAAGTATATATTTTTCATGCTTTTAAATTGAATAATTACGTATCAACTTATTTTTATATTTGACGTTGCAGATCCGGACTCTTTACACCCGCGACTGCATAATGTACCCAATGTTCACAATGACTTTGTTTTGAATTTTTCTTTTCACTATTTATTGCTGTTGTTTTATGTAATCTGTGTATTTTGTATGATGAGTCCAAGCGCCTGCAAAGTAAGGGCCCAAGGACGATAAATAAATAAATAAATAAATACTAGGTAAATTATTGTTAAAAATTTGACAGTGCACTATGGAATATTTGCTCTAAAAACCGGTAAAAATTTTCGAAGACATGTGTGAAATAATTTATGACCAATTTTTTAGAGTTTCTGAGACCTCAATGGAACGTCCGATAAGAATAGAACATCATTAGTACGAAATCCTTTAACAAAAATTATCTGCCAATAATGACCAATGTATTTCAGTACACAATAATAGATTTGATTGTTTGAAAGAGTCCCATTTACCTGTTATAATTATCTGCGAGTTTACTTAGAAATCTTCCTATCGCCTTATTGAAGTTCTTTTTCCCTTTTTTATCGAGATTGGAATTGCTAGTCCCATCAACAAATTCACTTGACTCCTCGCTTTGCCTTATATCCCACTTTTCCTCCTCTTCTTGGCAGAATTTGGACCACTCGCAACAGGAATTTTTCGAGAATTCCAAATGATAAATTATGAACCCCGGCCGAATATTTGAACACCATAAAAAGATGAAAATAATAAGTTTTCGAAGAGGCAGTTTGCTGCGAGAGAAGACAGAGTGTTCGCGGACGGATTTACGAAAGTTGCAGGGGCGGCACGACCATCTGTAACAGTCTATTCCTTGAGCATATTTCACGATACAAGCAGGTATACTGCATACGTCGCATATACATTCGTTGGCGATGAGACGACGTTTTGCCAACCACGCCAGACACCCATCTATGTATTTGGTCTCGTCATATAGAGTAAATATAGGGCACTTTTCTTTGGCTATCTCTTCTTTACTCATGATCTCATTAACATCCACTATTACACGAGGGCAACTCATCTTTACAGGGTGACGGATCCTGGTAAAATCTTGCAACGAAAAACTATGCAGGTTGAATATTTAATACATGTTTAAGAAAAAAAAATACGTCAGTTGATTAAATATTGGTAAAATCCCCGAAAAGCGTCAGATCAAAAATGGAACTACACAGGATGCTGGGCAATGGGTACCCAAGACTATGCCTCAATCCCAAGGGGAAGCACAATAAGCTACCTGAAGTCCATCAGGAGGGGGAAGGTATAAAAGATCGCAAGGGTCAAAATGCCATAATAGCAATTAGTTATAACCCCTACACAAGATTAAAAAAAAAGCTTTAGCGGAATTCCTATGGAATCAAGGTGATGGGCCCATCGTGAACAGGTAATGTCAGTGGATCATTCCAGAAATTTTAATAGTTTTTATTTATTTTATTTATTTATTTATTCAAACATAATAATACAATGATAATGGATAACAAATTTAACTGCTGCCCAAATAGGCCAAGCCTGTACTAGGGCAAACATTATATACAGTTCACAAAAAAAGAATATTAAAAGGAACATACAAACACGAACAACAGCACAACCACCAACTCAAATACGTACAGTCCACAAACAAAGCCTAACCCAACAGTCACAACACTCTTTGGTCCAACAAACATCAATCAAATCAACAGTACAAAGAAAGAAGAGAGAAAAAAAAAAAAAAAGACAAAAACTAAACAAAATACTTTATGGGACAAAACCCAAGATGCCCTGCAAAACCTCCAACTGAATAGATGAGACCCAACTAGAGCAGGCACGTTTATATTTATAGAAGCACAAGATTTGCTTAATCTCTACAGGCAATTTATTAAAAAGTTTGGGCGCAGTGTATACGAACTGTCGCTGGCCAAATATTGTGTTCTTAAAGGGAACATCATAATTCAAAGAAAACATTTGTCTAGTGACTCTACCCTGTTGCGACCTCCTCCAATCCAGCTTAACCTTATAGAATTGTAGCAACACCCTCCTTATGTACAAATGTCTCACAGACAAAAATTTCAAATCATTGAACAGTTGAGAGGTCGGAAAACGTCCATGCAACCTGAACATTATCTTTATAACCCATTTATGTGAGATGTGTAAGACCCTGAGAGTACTACTGTAGCACGCTCCCCAACCTACAATGCCATAACATAGCAGAGATTGGATAATCGCATAGTACACAGATCTAAGCGTTGTTTTATTTAGAAAACCTCTAGCACATCTCAGAATATATGATGCTCTTCTGATCTTATTGTTGAGTGCCTCCACATGATACTTCCATGATAATGTATCATCTATCAGAATACCGAGGTACTTGATACACGAATCTCTAATTAACCTAGGACAATCACAACCATTCACACCGCCACAAGAATGCACTCTTAACTCAAAATTATCATCAGGACCAGTTCTCTTTGTTACTTTAAATTTCAAATATTTGGTCTTTTCAACATTCAGAGAAAGCAATGAATCATCCAGCCAAGACTTAACACAGTTCATACCTCTTTGACATCTGTCATATACAGTTTTCCAATCCTCTCCCACAAACACAAGCGCTGTATCATCAGCAAAACACAACACTCTTCCCTCAATAGGTAATCTAAGTAGTTCATTGACATAAATTGAGAATAATATTGGTCCCAGAACACTTCCTTGAGGAACACCAAATGTTAACAATCTCGAAGAAGACCTTGTTCCATTTATCAAGACTGATTGCCTGCGTCCCGAGAGATAACTATTGAAGAATTTTAGCTCTTGACCTATGATACCCATCCTCCGAAGTCTAACCAAAAGAATTTTATACGAGACCGTGTCAAAAGCTTTAGCCAAGTCGAGAAACACCGCAATGCATTTCATTCCAACATCCAGACTCTCAGACAAGTAAGTCGTAAGTTCTGCAATCGCATCCTCAGTACCCTTTCGTTTTCTAAATCCAAACTGAAAATCTGATATTAAGCTATTTCTCTCCAAATAATCAACTAGCCTCGATTTGACGAGTCTTTCCAGGAGCTTGGATAAATGTGGCAACAATGATATAGGCCTATAATTATTCACACTCATAGTGTCACCACCCTTATGTAACGGAACCAATGTAGCCATCTTAAGACAATCCGGGAATAAACCCTCTTTTATGCATAAATTAAATATATATTGAAGCGGCCTCAATATGAGATCACCTATCAATTTTAAAGTACAAACTGAAAGCCCATCACTTGATTTCGATTTTGTACTGACCAATTTTTCAATCGCCACCTTTATTTCCTGTTCGGAGAAAGGTGAACATTTAAATTCATTATGCGATGTATTAACCCTTTCAGTATGAGCCTGTGCCAAAAGTTCCTCAGTTGTACCCATGCCATTCAAGATACTACTCGCCAAAGAAGAGCCGACTCCCGAAAAATGATCAGCAAATCCTTCTACTATATGCTGAATATTGTCAGATGTCAGATATATTCTATCACCCAATTTAATCTTTTCAATAGGACGACTCCTCTTCGTTATATTAGAAGCATCAGTAATAGTCCTCCACATCTCTCTTGGTTTATTCCTAGAAGATTCAATTTTATTCCTATAAAAAGAGTACTTAGTATCCCGTATCAATTTGTTGCAAACATTACGATATTTCCTATAACGAGATTGAAGTGAATTATCATGCGGATATTTATTCCTTAGTGCATTTAATTTATCTCTGACTTGAAGAGAACGCAACAAACCCGGCGTAATCCACGGCTTCAATCTATAATTATTGTGGGATATTTGCTTAGTAATAATGTCAGTACTCAGTTCGATCTGCCTAGCAGTCAGTTTTATAAAATTATCCGTAGCAATATTAGGATCCAGAGTATCATAAACATCATCCCAAGCCACATCATTTAAACGAGATTTCAGCACGTCTACATTTAACTTATGAAACAATAACATTTTATTATAAGGTTTTTTCCTTCCATTCTCAAACCGTAATGTTAAAAATAGAGTAAAGTGATCTGTTATAGATATTTCAAGTACAGTTACAGATTTCTCATATTTACTTCTGCAATTAACATGATCAATGCATGAAGATGTAGTAGGTGTAACTCTAGTAGGGACTCCCACAAGACTCTGCAAACCATGAGAGGACATAGTGTTAATATAATAATTACTATATGAGTTCTGTAAATCGAGTGTATTTATATTTAGATCACCCATAAGTATAAGATTCTCTCTTTTTGAATTGACAACCAAAAGAGAATCAAGAGAACACAAAAATTCGAGGTCCTGGCCAAGAGCAGGAGACCTATAAATAGCCAAGATAGTCAAGCCAGGTTCCACCTCTACTTGCAAGCAATTAGCGTTCTGCAACCTAGGTTCAGTTACTATTCTCGTCAAATCTCTATGAATGTATACAACAACACCGTCATTTTGTCTGTAATTTAATTCGGTATTAAAATAGGCGTAATTCGAGATATTAGGTATGACACCTCCAGACAACAGAGTCCCAATCCAACACTCCGTCAATATTATAATATGTACTTTAACATTTAAATTATCTAGAAGTATAATTAAGTCGTCGAAATTAGCGCATATACTACGAATGTTGAGGCACAGAATATTAAATCCATTTATCACCCTTAATCGTTCACGACACAGAGAGATGTCAGACGACGACACGAGATCACATGCCAAAATCTCATCTGTATCTATTTGGTCAGACAAGTAACTGCCCACATTTTCTTCCTCACCACGTTCATTCAGACAACCATGATCCGCTGTAGTATTGAAAATATTAGCCATACCACGACTTATAATCCCTCACAAGAGCATGGACACATTCGCCCAAGAACCTAGTGAATATACATACAAACCCGACACCAGACACAAAACAAAAACATAACCGTAATTGGAAAAACCCTGAGAAACTTAGCGTACAAAAACGCATACAACACATCAGTGTTACAATCACAATATCATACTTATCCGAACAAACACATCCATCATAACGCAATGCTAACACACTAAAGAACCTCCTCAGCAATGATGAAAGAATATAACAACAATGAAAGCAACTGTATGAAATAAAATTTAAATCACTTACCCCCTCAGCAACAATCCCCGACATTGAACAAAATATATACACCATCTTCACATGTAAAGAGCACAGAAAAAGGGCCAAAGAACACTCAACAACAAGGAGAATCCCACATAACAATTTACATATTATGCATATCACATTATTACACGTCAAAATATTAAGCAAAGTCCTATTATTACCAGATAGACCTCTATGCTCATGCACAACTATTGTAAATTCATTCAAAGTACATTTCATCAACACCAAAAGGAGAAGACAAAGAGACGAATACAAATAAATCCACCTTATGCGCCATCTCACGTAATAAAAAATCATTACAGCTAGGTATTGAAAATTAATCGAAAAAAAAAAGATGGCACTTATCATGCATTCATCAAACAACATAGATGTCACTTCAACGGTAGGATGCAAAATAAACATATGAGCGATGCACATATCCAAACAGTAGGTACACAGAACACAGATAAACATTTACTAAAACAAAACACAAATTAAACCACCAGTCATTTTCTCCATAACGCTCAGAAGTAGCACGAATTGAGTTACAGTAAGAGTAATCAAACTCAATACTTTTAAATCCATTAAACCAGTAATTCCATCGTAATAACACAATAAACCAACAATCACATTGATTCGCGAGACAGTGCGACATGTAAACATACAGAGTAGGTACACAATATTTACTGCGCTCTACAAAAAATTTTGTTGCAACTCCACACAAAGTAAGTGAATCTCTACACGCAACCAAAATATATAAAAATTTAATAGATTCACCTTCAAAAGCCAAACAAAAAACTTTCAAAAAAAGAAGAGAATATATAAAAATTAAGCCCCCATAACATTCAATCGAGCTATCATATACAGAACAATTATCAAACAAATGACACTGTGAATGCACAACTCGTACAAACATCTTATAAGATAACTTAAGAGAAAAACAACTGAAGTCAATGTTTATTTTATCAGATAAACAGTAAACATAGCACTGGACGTCCAAAGAACAGAAAAACACATCGAAACATTTCAACCTTCATAAGGATTCAAGTAAAGAAAGCTGCCTTATATGGAAAATCTTGCCACCGTCAATCCTTCGCATCAGTATCTTTCCCTCTTTGATCCATGTATACTTATATTGCTTTTCCTTAGCTACCCTTCTCGCCTCCATGAACATGTGGCGAAGCCGAGGAGTCAAGGCCTCCTGCACGTATATGGGAAACTTCTTTTCCAAACCCAGATCACCCGTGTTTAACTTCTCCATAGCGCTTTTGCCCACATTGAACTGCCTAATCCTCTTCAGGTAATCATTGCGCAGCTCCACCGAAGAGAATGTCACACATATGACTCCCTGTCTAGACAAATCAGTTGTTGGAGGTTCGACATCTTGATATTCTCTTTTTATAAATGAGTATCTCCTTGTATACAAAATGTCCTGCTCATTCAATTTCAGTCCCACAACTTCACCAATCTTTATTATTACTAGTCGAAGGTTCTCACCACTCTGAACAGGAAAACCCTTTATATCAAGTTTGCAGGCATTCTCTTGCTGCCTTTTCCTATCAATAATTTCTTCTAGAGTCTGAATTCTCCCTTCCAAGGCAACATTCTTCCGATGAACATCATCAACCTGTGTCTTTAATACATGACCTTCAGAAACTTGAGAATTCAAAACTTCGTAACGCTCAGACAAGAAATTAAATTAAATTAAAGTAGGTATGTACTATATTTTAGTATAGTTTATGAGTTATGTAGGTACTTTAAATTCTAAATAACCTCAAATAAAGAAGGGATGTGTTAAAAAGGTGGTTGGGGCATGTAGAGAGAATGACTAAAAGGATATACGAATCTGAAAGAATGGGAGCACGCAGGCGAGGCTGACCTCAAATGACATGATCCGACCATATCGGTGACGTCTTAGGCCATTCCCCATGAGGAAACTCCTAAGCGACTTGAGTCTCCTACGCGTATGATACGCGTCGCTCGTTAGTCGCTGCCATACATATTTGATTGGTTTCGCACACGACAAAACGCATCTACGACGCGATTGATACCAGTCGCATGCGACTGGTCATGCTGATCGCAAGGGACTGCGACGCTACCTGAATCGTAATAAAATGGCGTCAGAACAAGCGGAAAACATTAAATTTGTTCAGGAGGTTGAAAATTATCCATGTTATATAATTATAGACTGCCGGATTATGTGAGGAAAGACGTACGAGATAAGGCGTGGGCTGAGATAGGAAAGAAATTCAACTCGCACACGCACTCTCTCATTGTTGTATTTTTATGAATATGACGTGTAGCTAACAACTGCACCACATTAGAAAGACTCTTTTGACATTCTATAAAAATGAAGAAACTTATTATCATCATTCTCATGTAGTTCTATAGCAGTGATAAATGCCCTACAGTTAACATTTCTTTGGATGTATGGGTGCACCCAAAATCTTCTTTTTTTTCGATTACTCTTTTTATAAATTAAGAGAAGAACATTATCTTCATCGCTAGAATCACTGGACATTTTGTGAACGAGCGTGTATTCTCAAGAGATACAACAAATAAATGATGAATGTAGTCATAAGTTTGGGTAGCGTCGTGTGCGGAACCTAGCTTGATAGAGTAGCATACGCGTCGACGACCAATGGATTGCGTCTCAGTCGCGTAGCTTGTGAGTATCTTCGTGGGAGAATGGAACATGTATGCGGAATGTTATGTGTTTGGAAGAAGTGAAAGAGGTTTGTTTGGATAGGAAAGAATGGAAGTTCGTACTCTCTGCCTACCCCCTTCGGGAAACGGGGTGATGGGTAAAAAAAATGTGTTTAAAAGGAAAAGTACTTAAATCTTGACACTTAGGATTTTTTCCAGCAAGAATATTCATGATTCTAAGACAGTTATTAAAATTCTAATCAGTAGTTAACTAAAGCAGGCGATTGAAGAGATTTATGATTCTATTTACATGGTTCCATCCGGATCATGCTAAATTGAATGAGAACTCTTTGATGGAAATATGAAAATTATCTACCTATTTTAAACTAATCAAACAAAAAACTCGGGTATTTATATAACATAACGTCACATCACAACCAACCGAAAACGAACAAAAAATAACTATTTAACTAAAATAACGAATGAGAAACAGGATAATATTAAAATTTCAGTCAATTCCAATAACCTCCCAGAATAGCGCACTTCACAAAAAAACATGGCGCCATGTCAGTAAACAAGTAGTATGACAAACTGTTTTCGCTAATTCACTGCATTATCCTGATTCCCAAACTAAAATTTGGCTGAAAAAAAATATCATAACAGAAATAAATACTCCAACAACCCCAACGAAAACATGCAAGTATAAAATTTTAATAAAGGCCTTTTACACATGATTTCATTGAGTTGCCTATGTTAAACATTAATTCTTCAAACACATTATTTTCAACTTTGTAATACTTAGACATTATAAATGTTTATAAATAAAAATAACTTTGCAGTATTACAATAGGTTATATATTTTTTCCGAAATATATTTTCGTTTATTGTAATACTGCAAAGTTATTTTTATTTATAAACATTTAAACATTAATTATTATTGTGTCATCACTCACTTTGAATGATCTCAGAAAAGTTATAACTTTCAACTGGATCACCATATCCATCCTGTTCCATCTCAAGTTATTTTGTTATCATTTAAATGCATCCGTGTGATTTTTAAAAGATATCATGAATAAAACAATATAAATTGTAGAATATTAATTTTCTAAAATATTATAAATAACGAATATGATTTGTAACACAGGCAACACCAATATTGCATGTTGGTTTTTACGTCAAAACACGCCATGACGCTATTCCAGGATATTAATAAAATAACCTCAAAATTATTACGAGTGATGTAAACTGGAGTATCACCATAATGATAACATGCCAGTCTGATGGAACCCGAAAGAAACCATAAAAATATCTTGATCTCCATAAGGAGTTATCGCTATACCGTATTTGAAGCGAAAATTAACGAAATAATTACCATCATCCATATTTTCTTCTCCAGGCATGGAATCTCCTCCGCCGTCAGTTGGAGACTTGGAGTTTTCTATTATTTCCGTTAATAGTTGGTTTGTCTTTTCTTTCACGTCTCTTATGGCCGTAAGTAAAGATGCTTTGGAGGATGTATCAAAAATCTTTTCAGAATTTCTGTGCAACGACGCTTGAAGGCTTTCCATTTTTATGAACTTTAACTATTTATAGGTATTAAATTCAAACTGGTCTTGACCCAAACGAGCCCAAGAAAATTATGAAATAAACCGTATTATATTTCCGTTCGGAATCCGTGAAATATTTCCGTTTACTCGGAATATTTTGAATTTTCAATGACTTGAAATTTGTTGACGTTTAATATTACCATAAACAATAAAACACCCATGAACACACCATAAAGGTGCCATAAAGCAAGTACATACATAAAAACATATTAAGTTGAGAAAAAAAATTACATAAAATAAGCTGGTTGGTTGAAATTGATTTTGAGTTAATTAATATTTTGCAAAAAAGTAGGTAGGTCTGTATTTAAAATGAAATTTATTTTGATATAGACAATGTATTAATCACAGACTCTTAAAATCTATGTTTTTTTTTTGTTTAAAACCATAGATAATATAATATAGTACTGTAGTATACAGACATATTATTACAAATAATAATATGTCTATGGTAATATATAACATATAAAACTGTCAACGTCAAAGAGTTGATGTGGATTTTTAGTTTGTAATTTTGTATTGGTTAGTATCGGCGAACTGAGCCAATGTTTTCAAAAGTGCGAATTGAACAACTTTAGCATTTCTGAAGTGGTTGTCTTGAAGATTGGATAGTTGTGCTACAATTATTGCGCTGTTTATACGCTTCAAGTGTACACATAAGTCTAGCCTTATAGAAGAATATTAAATTTATCTAGGAAAATGAGACAAGAAAATAGTTTAGGAACGAGATATCTGTACATATTTGCAGTTGTGGCATTATATTGGTAGGAGAAAATTATTCTGTTACTCATTTGCTTATATTATCTTTGGCAATTATTAAGTTCGCGGGCTGATTCGATAATTCACGATTTTTATATGAAACTAGCTTTCCCGACAGACGTTGTCCTGTGTTCCTAAATATGAATATTGAATTCGAATTTGTATGGTGATGAATTAATTATTATAATTTGACCAATGTGATTCCGAACAATGCGTCTGTTTTAAACCATGTATATTCCATCCGCATTCTTTCTTTTCTTTTTCAATTTTTATTCCAATTTTGACAGAAATTTCAAAATTGGAATAAAAATTATAAGGTAAAAAGTACTAATAAGGTTATCTACGTAGAGTTTTCTTTAATTTTCTAATTTTCCGTGCATTTTTCTTAATTTTTTTCTTCTAAAAGGACATTCTCCTGATAAAAACCTACACATCGGGAAATAGCTCTCCATTTTTATATATAAGACAAATCAACTTTGAAAACAGATTGGTAAATAAGCATGTTATGGATTGATTGGATAACATTTAAAGTATCTTATCAACGAATTTTTGAATAAAAATCAATTTTAGTATTCTCAAGTTGGTGTTTTTGTTTGGAAAATGAATATGTTGCTGGTCTTCTCCTTTAGTTGTTCAATTTGGATTGGTTAGGGGACAATACAACATCCCTGAATGATAACACTTTGATTTGAATATGTTAAGTTAACGTTGGAACATAGTTATAGAGGGGGCATGGATCCCACCCACTCTTTTTCGGACATCTCCCCGAGTGATAACACTACACTCTACTAGGTTAAAACAAGTTAATTCAGATAGGTTCGTCAAAAATTTAATCAGCCCGCGAACTTCAATGATTGCCAAGAATCAAATCAATAATTACATTATCTTTAAATAATCATTATTGTATGAATTAATTATTGTTCTTTGTATGTCCCTCTAGGACCGTGTCTATAATCACAGTGTTTATTAACAAGACGTTACTGAGCAGTTCTTCTGTTGGTTTGAATGCCCCGTTGTTCATAACATGGTTCCAATGCTTGGTATCTTTCATCATATGCTACGTGATGAGTAGGACCAAGGGTATCCCTGGCTTATTTGATTTCCCTGAAGGCTCGCCATGGAATATGGATACTGTAAAAAGGGTAAATGTTTTGGCTTTGTTTTGAATTTAATCTCGCTTATAACGCAATTTTAGAATTCTAGCGCCCATCTTTCACATCACATGTTGTGACATTATCTGGCCACTGCCTTCAGCTTCATTCGGTCCTTAGCTCGGCTATTTTGTTCGGCATTTGACCTCCTTCTTGTTCCTCAGAGAAACCTTTAACATTTAATGTTTCTTGAACAACTGTGCGCATTAGAAATTACCATTACTGTAATAAAAGTGAATATAATCATTTTAAATTATAGTAAATTGCGAAGTATGTTAAGGTCACTTCGTACAAAATATAGAATCTGCATTTCTCTAAGTTTAAAAGAGAAGGAAATGAAAGTTCAATGTTTTGTTTTATTTCAACACTAAATGAGTTAGAATTACAGAATATAATATTTCCAACGTTGAGATTATAAATGCATTTGACTGTGCCAATATTGATAATCGCATTTCACACATTTTTATTTTATTTTATTTGAAATCATAGTTACAGAGTTGAGAGTTATAACACTATTGATATATTTACATCAGACATCAATAATAATATACTATATAACATTTCATCTCTCTTAAAGCTTGTAGAAACTTGTGCAAAGAGAGGGTATCTGCATGTGATGAAAATGAAAATTGAAAATATACATTTAATAGCTAGCATCAGGATTGTTTTATATAAGGTGTGCTTAATTTATCTCTTTTGATACTGAGTACTGATCACTCAGAGGCGTTTTATCGTATCTGCCACTTTTGATTTTGTTCTGTTTACTGGTTCTGTTCATATAAGTCAGAGTTCTCCACTAAGAAGCCCAACAAGCATTGGGAAGGAAATTCAATGCTCAATTAATGAAATTCAGACACATTTATGCAAAATTTTACAGAAAATGTTGAAAAAAGAGTGCGTGTGTGCCAGTGAAGCAGAGAGGATATTTGTCCTATGTGTCATTTCATAAATAACCCTATCCTCTGTGCTTTGCGATTTAATAAAAAAATGCAATTTAATAAAATGAAAGCTGTTTTTTTTATTATACTAGCTTTCCCAACTGACGTTGTCCTGTATCCCTTAGTTTGAATTTGATTTCAAATTTGTAATTTATACAAAAATACACTTAAAATATGCATGAATGTTCAAAAATTATTTCTGAAAGCTTAAATAAAACTCTATCAAAAATCTGCGTACCAATGTTTTGAATGTTGTCAAGTAAAAAAAAATTGTGTTGATGTGGAATTTTTCACACATGGCGTTGTTGTCAGTAAATCCATTCCATACTAACTTTAATAGTATATTTTGTATTATTTACTATCCATTTTTCGGATTTTCAATAATTATTCTGTTACCCATAAACTAAGCATCATAAAAATCTGTTCAGCCGATCTTAAGTTACAAGTGTTCGCACTAACCCGACTTTCTTTTATATTTTAGATAAATCTTGTTCTAATTTTGAATTACACTAAAAAAAATAGGTACACTTGAAACTATTATGAACTTTTATGGAACGTAACACCATTGCAAGGGTGACTGATGGTGAACTCTTATTCATTGCCCTATTCTATGTGGAGATGCCACTTCTACTACGTAGTAGATAATAGATGTTTTAGGACAAATCTAAAATTCACTAGATTTTTCTATGATTGATGACTGATTTCTCTGTGTATTTTCTATGATTGATTTCTCTATGTATCAGGTGCTGCCTCTCTCCGTAGTGTTCACGGCGATGATCGCATCAAGTAACATTTGTCTGCAGCATGTGGGGGTGGCCTTCTACACAGTCAGCAGATCCCTAACCACCGTCTTCAACGTCATATTTGGTTACACTCTCTTGGGACAGAAGACCTCGTACCAGTGTCTGGCATGCTGCGGTATGATCGTATCTGGCTTTTGGCTCGGTGTGGATCAAGAAGGTCTCGTCGGTATGTAATCTCACTATAGTTTTACATTTTTTATATACAAAAATAGATTCCTGTTTCCCTTGGTCACGCATGAACGGCTGGACCAAATACGCCAATTAATTTTTTTGCGGCGTTTGCTATTATCGGGAGAAGGTTCTTATGAAAAAAAACAAAATAAGATTGTTGCTTTGATTGTTACTTTTTATTCCAAATTTGAAAAATTGAAATTTAATTAAAGTTTGACAGGAACTGTCAGTTGTTTGATAGTTGATGCGATTAACAGAATGTGCCCTGCAATCATCGTTTAAAACAGATGCATCGGTCGGAATTATCGGGCACATAGGTGTCAATTTATCATTATTCAATACTCATAGTTAGGACAGGACAATGTCAGTGGGTAAAGCTAGTTACGTATATTCAGAAACTACTTTTTTAGATAGTTTGCTATCCTTAATAAAACATATAGGTATATTAAAACAATTTTTTTTCTAAGAATTCAATTTGAATATAAAAAACAATTCTCAAATACACGAAGAACAAAAAGAGTGCAGATTCAAATGATTTGTAAAATGTTTGATTGAGTCATCAGTGTTATATTATGATTGTTTGATTATAATACATTGTTTGTTTTGCATTATATTGCATGCTTTCATTATCGGTTACTATTTATTAATTGTTCTAGGCACATTTTGATTCCAACGAATAACATCACTTTGAATTTAACTTTTATATCGAATTAAAACTAATAGGTTTATAATATGCATTCTTACTGTATTTTTATTAGTTTTTAATGTAGATATATGAACATGGACACAATATTTCTTATTGAAATATCTTTAATGTATAAATCTTACCATTATTTATTTATTTATCGTTTGGCAAGTCGTCGAAATTTTGTCACAGCGTTAAAGTCTGACATCCAGCGCCACCATCCATTCAAGAAATTCTGGGGATAAGCTGACGGCACTCTCGATGGTACCAGGGAAAGCACGAATGGGGCAGTCGTGCAAGATGTGGTGTATAGTCTGTTTCGAGTGTCCACAGTCACATCCTGGGTCATCCCTTATCCCCCATTTGTGGAGCATGTCGCCACAGCAGCCATGTCCTGTCCTGAGCCTATTGAGTGTGGTCCACTGACTGCGAGGTAGGTGAAAACCAGGCTGTTGAGATGTATGGTTTGTGACAGGTATGACAGAGTGTTCAGGTTTGTAGTGGTTGTTCCATTCGCCCTGGAGATCGTATCCCAGTATCTGGTACTGTGCTCCCTGTCTCCAGGGGGCATTACGAGATAGTAGTCGTATCGGAGCTGGATCCCTTACATGTTCCATTATTGGGAGCTCATTGTTGCTGGCAGTTGTCAGCCATACCTTCTGTAAGGCTCTGCGTCTTCTACATTCGGGCGGAGCAATGTTTGAGAGCATGGGCAACCAGTTTACTGGTGTGGATTGGACTGTGCCGCTTATTATTCGCATGGTGTTGTTGAGTTCCTTGTCCACCTTGTCGACATGGGCGCTGTTTAGCCAGACAGGGCAACAGTACTCGGCAGTAGAGTACACCAAGGCCATGGAAGAGGTCTTCAGTGTCTGGGCGTCTGCTCCCCAGGATGTTCCCGCTAGTTTTTGTATGATGTTATTGCGTGTTCTCACCTTGGCAGCTGTTGTAGTCAGGTGTTCTTTGTATGTGAGCGATCTGTCGAGAGTAACACCCAGATATTTGGGGTTTGGGTTATGTTTCAGCTGCTTTCCCATGAAGGTGACGTTTAGTTTGGTTTGGGCACACTTGTTTCCAAGATGGAAGCAAGTCACCTCGGTCTTATCTGCGTTCGGTTTCAGTCTCCATCTGTAGAAATATCCCAGCATGATTTCAAGATCGTCAGTAAGTTGTGTTTCGCAGGCAGCAAAGGTTTTGCTTTGGAACGTGAGTGCTATATCATCCGCAAATATAAACTTTTTGGATGTTGTCTGCGGCAGGTCCGATGTGTACAGATTAAACAATAGTGGAGCCAGCACTGATCCCTGTGGCAGTCCATCGCTCAAGACACAGGTCCTGCTAGCGTTCTCCCCGAGGTGGACAATAAATTGGCGGTTTGTGAGCAGATTATTAATGAGGCTGAGAAGTCCTTTGCATGGGATTATGTTAACCAGTTTATGCAGCAGTCCGTGTCTCCAGACTGTATCGTATGCTGCAGACAGGTCAATGAAGGCAGTGCCTGTTTTGAGGTTGCGCTGGAATCCCTCCTCGATTTCGGTGGTGAGTGCAAGCACCTGGTCACAGCAGCTTCTTTTAGGTCTGAAGCCTGCCTGTTCTATAGGTAGGATGCTTTCAATCAAGGGGTGTATTCGGTTGTAGAGAAGGCGCTCAAAAGTTTTTAAGCAAACGCTAAGTAGAGCAATTGGTCGGTAGCTGCCAGCATTGTCTGCTGCTTTTCCGGGTTTTAGGATGGCGATGACCTTTGAGATCTTGAAGAGCTTTGGTAGTTTTTTCGTTTGGAGGATGTTCGTGTAGAAGGATATGAGCCATTTCTTGGTTTTGGGGCCTGCATATTTTAGGAATTCAGGGAAAATTTCATCCTGTCCAGCTGCTTTGCCTATTTTTACATCTCTCAAAGCCTTGTCAAGTTCATTCATGGAGAAAGGTTGCATCAGTTGTGAGTTTGTTGGGAGGTTCCTAGCTTTATTGCGCAGTTCCCCCCTAATTATTCGTTGATGTGTTTTATCGCCCTTGCACTTGGACATTGTTTTGATGCGGTCAGCTATGTGGTTTGGATGTATTGGTGGGGGGTGTGGTGGTGGTGTGGAAGCGGAACCTAGTCTGCGGAGTGTAGCCCAGGCCTTCCTACTTGATCTCTTGAAATCCATTGATTCCACAGTTTTAACCCACTTATCTCTTCGCTGATCGTCCAATGACTTCAGAAGGTCCTGAGCAGTCTCAGTGTTAGGCTCCGCGTTGTACGCTTTGTATAGTTCTTCTGTGCGTTGATTCCAGCATGGTATGTAGGACTTGCGACAACCTCTGGGTATGCATTTCTTTGCCGTGCTGATGACCATCTTAACAAATCCGCTGTAACCTTCCACGTTGGGTTTTATCCATCGTATATTCATGTCCAGTAGTTTCGAGTATTGATCCCAGTTTGCCTTTTGGAAATTCCAACGAGGTTTGGGTATAGAGTGTATAATGGGTATGTTTATTCCGATGGTTACTTTAATTGGTTTATGTTGGCTGTTGGGAAACGCATTCAGGACGGCTCTTTGAGTTGGTAGTGGAGCATTGGTGGCATCTTTGGACACAAAACAGAGGTAAGAATCTTACCATAATAAGAATCTTACCATAATAAATCGGTAAAATTTGGTTTTGATGGACGTCTATACTTTCAACAATATATACAATAATGTAACAAATTTCATATGTGATTTATTTCCTACTACACCGCCATCTCTTGGATTTTAGGCCTTGGGGTTGCCGGCTAAGAATAGCACCTCTGCTCTTTTTGCTGGTTCTTCGAGCATCCTGTAAGAGGCAGGAAATCGTAAAATCAGATCGGGACCGTGAGATTGACCATCTCACGTCCTTAAACCCCAAAAGGTCAGCAAAGGCACAAGAAATAAGCCTCGGACGCCTGGGTGCCATCAGCGGAGCTCAGACAGCTGGTGTCCCCCCTGTAAAGGCGCACGATTCAGCGCAATGGAGAGCTCTTGTGCCTCCCTATGCTCCTTAGTGGGGCTTAGGCCCCCTGTGTTGTTGGTTGGTTTGGGGGCGGAGGTCCGCGGTGGGCTTGATTTGTGTGGGGCCGACTTTTTAGGGGGTTGGTTTCGTGCGGGTTGAGTATGCTGCGGATTGGTCTCCTCCGGGCTGGCTTGTGGTGTGCGGGGGGCCTCAAGGGAGTATGAATATGAAAACTGTATTTAATTCACGTAATAAGTCAAAATTATTTTTTTATTCTAGTTTAGGTCGAAGTTCGACTGGCGGGTCAGCTTGTGAATAAACACTCTTCCATATAGGTATACATATAGGTGTCGGTATAGCCGGTGGAACTTAACACTTGAAGCATTCTCTACCAGTCAACCGGTAGTACTATATAGAGAAATAACTTATGAAGACATTATGACAAGATAGTAATTACTACCTAGCTTTTCTGACGTACATTGTCTTGTCTTTAATACAACTATTGAATTAAAGATTGTATAATGTTGCAAACTACGTATTTAACTATGATAATTTGTACAGGTTTCAATCTGACAATTGCACTAACTATCACACGACTGACAGATGTCCTTCTTTAAATTTGATAATGTCCCGTACAACTTTCTTAATTTCATTCATAAGAACCTTCTCCTGACAAAAGCAAATACAAAAAGAATTAGCAAAATTGGTCCAGTCGTTCACGCATGATCCCTTTTATGAAACAACTTACTTTTTGGTGTGTAACAAGACATCTCAAAAACTATGTATCTAAATTTTCAATATTTTTTTTTCGGGAATCAAAAGTTATTTTTAATTTCAAACATTGATAATTCATAAGCAAATGTTATCTTGAGCAGTGGAAAAGCGTCCATACAAAGGAATTCCTCAAAGCTATACCTACCAAATACTCAGAAAAAGTTATATTTTTCCACTCAGAATGCGCTTTAATGTGTTTGTATTGGATACACTGATAAAGTTTCATCACCACAGCTTTACCTTAGAAAATTTTTAGTCTTCCCACTGATCTAGAGACAAGTCTCAATAAATGTTTTGTCAATTTTGTATTACAGGAACACTCTCCTGGTATGGCACAATCTTCGGAGTCATTGGCTCCATCACACTGTCTCTGTACTCCATCTACACGAAGCGTATCCTGCCGTTTGTCAACCAGGAGATATGGCTGTTGTCCTATTACAACAACGCCTACTCCATATTCCTGTTTCTTCCTTTCATCCTCATGAGCGGAGAACTGGTGGAGGTTGTCAACTTTGCCAATATCGACAGTCCTATCTTTTGGATGCAAATGTTGGGCAGCGGAGTGTGCGGGTTTTCCATTGGATATGTCACTTCACTACAAATCAAAGTAAGATTTTTTTTCAATAGACCATTAAAAGATGACGTCATCTGACGTTTACCGGGCGCCACACACACATGCATAAACCATAGTGATGGGTAACAAATCACTTTGTATAGCGACCCGAACTGCCCAAATCAATAGTGATGGGAATCAATTGTCTGGTTCACTTTGGTCAGATTTGTGATACTTTCTACCAATAAAGCCCAATAATATATTCGTTTTCTTGTAGAATACAGAAATTTTATATTGTTCGTATTAATTAATCTCATACTCTAATTAACTCGTAACATCTGTAGATTCACTCTATCTGTGACCCGATGAACACACTCATACCGACTCTGCCGCTCCGCAAACGTCAAAATCCACGTAGCCGTTAATGGTCTATTCTGTTTTCCCCATTAAAAGCCTTCCTATCTGTCAAATGTGTCATGACATTGTGAATTTTTTTGGTTGTGAGTTACTGGAAATGAAGTATTTTTAGTTTGTAAGTGTTACAACCAAATGTGTTATGAATTTTTTTGAAAACCCGCTAATATGGTGAATTTTTTATTGCTAATCTTACATTTGTTTTTAACTTATGAATGTCTCTTTAAATTTAAAAATGCATACATGTGAATGTAATGTATTAAGAGTTGGGGTGTGATGCAAAAAATTATTGGACGGTGTAGAGTTTTAAAGAACCGTGAATACTTTTTTATGTCTGAGTTGTAAACGTTTAATTTTCATTGTATAGTGCTACTATTGTATAATAAAAATGGTTTTTCTTTGCAGCACTAAGTGCTTTCCATTGATATTTATAAAACATTTCATGAATTAAAAGAATAAAACTAAATGTTTTCCATTATGTTTAATATTCACATTATATGTTATCATATTAATTATTACTACACATATTATCATGGTCCACCATTTTATGAGTTTTCAATGTCATTTATGATGATAAATTCTTACATTTCAATTCAATTTATTCAATACTAATAGTCAACCAGTGCTCGAAATTCGACCAAAACTTTATTTAAATAATAAGTTTGAGCATTATTAAGGTTCCATTGTCAAAGACTGAGTGAGCACTATTTCAAAAAAAATTTTCAAAAGCAATGACTTGGATACGTCAGTTTGAAATGTTGATATGTACGAATATTTTTCTATTATTGTTAAAAACAAACAATATTAATCTTTCCTCAATTTATATTCCGCCATTTCCAGCTCCACCTTCCATTTGAACATACCGCCTTCAAAAAGCTTTCTGCGCACATTATGAGGCACTTTTCATTTTAAATTTGTTTCTATGAAGTTGATGATCTTTATAAGTAGTCATGAAGAGTAGAATTATGTACGCCATAGTTCTAAATCGTCATTGTCTTTTCTTTTGGGCTTATATTCAGAAATATGAGTTTGCTATAAGATGTAGTGTAAATGCAGTAGATGCAAAGTCGTTATAATCTGGCTAATTAGTTTGCTTTATTCCGATTGCAGGTCACATCACCACTGACTCATAACATATCTGGCACAGCCAAGGCCGTCTCACAGACAGTGATGGCCACGTATTGGTATGACGAGTTCAAACCCTTCTTATGGTGGTCGTCCAATTTCATGGTGCTGATCGGCAGTGCCCTGTACGCCAGATTCAAACAACTGGAAATGGAGAAGGCCGTTGAGGTCCGAGAAGGAACCAAAGAAGAAAAGCAAGGATTGGTCTGACGTTTAAAATCCTGTATATTTCATTTTAGTAGAAAATGATCTTGTAAAGATGAATTCGCACAATCTACACTGTGATGAATTCAAATTTTATTTAATGGAAAAGAAATGATTTTTATTTGTGCGATGAAATGCCTCCGCACACTGGCAACTTCTTTGCAAGAAGTTCATACGAACCGAATTGAATACCCCGTTTTTCATTAGAAGCAACTAAATACTTGCCAGTGCGCAGGGACCCTAAATTAATTTCTTTTTAATCCATTATGTCTGATTGCACATTCCATTTTCATTTAAAACATTGTGCATTTTTTTTTTAATTTTTATAAATGAACTTTCAATCTGTTTCCGGTGAAATGTGCAAAGCATACTTCATTGTTATATAAATTTTTTCAGACAATAATATGTCAAATGAAGAAATACAATTACCATTGATTTTTTAGGAACTAAGTAAATTTGACGAATTCAGTTTTTGTTCTACATAAATTCGTCTAAAATTATATTTTATTCCAAAAGATGTTTTGGAAAGAATGTTACTTGTGTGCAGAGTCATTTCAAGGTATCAAAGTAAAATTAACCCTCTATTTTCAAAGCAAAGTGTGTGTGTAGTCATTGCTTTGAAAGTATGGTGTTAAAATTCAACTTTGATTAGGTGCGTCTCTGCATACAAGTGCTTAAGTGTAAAAAGTATTATAGGTACAGTGGAACCTCTTACAACAACCCAAAAAATGTGAAAAAGTAGTTCGCTTAAAAAGCGACATTTCGCATAATGAGTATGACATTCGAGTTTTGCTCTCATTTTTCCAAATTTATATTCAGACATTATCGAAATTTTTTATGTGCAAAATATATCTAACTACCTTTGAAAAAAAACATGTCTACGAAGATAAACCTTAATGTAAAATCATTGAAAAGATTTAATAAAATAAGGAGGTGGCAAATTTATTCCATGATGCTGTGACACATTTACGCCAAATTTTGAAGTGTCGGCAATGTCTTAAGACACGTTTCTAGTTAAAAAGAATTAATTTTTATTAAACGATCTGGACGCACCTAAAAGAGATAATAGTATAATTTTCCGCATCATCGTTGTCTTTTACATTAATTTTTTTTTAAATCCATCAGTGCTCACTCGAAGTGTATGACTCTTTCACAGTAAGCTACTTAAAGCTTGTGTCGTGAAAGAGGAAGATGGTCGACACCTGGGATCAAAACCCACGACCTCCAGTTCGAAACAATACGAAAGCCGGCGTCGTAACCCCTGAGCTACCAACAACTACAAAATTATTTCGTTTAATAAAATATTATTACTAAAGGAGATCAACAGGAGCAACAAGTCGAACTTCCACGACAGGGCTTTCAGCGTAGCAGGACCTGTCACCTGGAACCGACTTCCTGAAGAACTTAGAAAGGACCAGCCCATCAGCACATTCAGGAACAAACTGAAGACACTGCTCTTCCCACAGAGCTTCCCGTGCGCCCTTGAGATGGAAATCCATTAAACGGCGCCAAACAAATTATCCAGCATCATCATCATCATTATGCTTGTTATGAGAGGTTCCATTGTACATTTAAATCCTATCAGATGTAAGACTGGATTTTTCCTACTTATTGAGTAACCAAATATTTAGTAGTGTTGGGAAACAATTTCAACAGGCATTTAGGCCCATAATTACAATACAGGCTTAAGGTCCACCTTAACGGTGAGGAGCACATTAAGCTTCGCTTACCAAAATTATGCAAATTGCAATGTCTCCTTAGCACGAATTTGGGGCTTATCCTACTCGTTAAGTTAAGGGATACCCTGGGGTGTCCTCAACAGCATAAAGCTCGCTTAACTCAGTTATTTTTTTTCTCACTAGGAGGCGCCACAAGTCACTAAACGGACAAACTGACATTTAAAATGTCATTATATGGCTGCGCAATTATTACGCTTTTTGAAAATGAAATGTCTAATTAATTATGATTCATTACGCTTATTTGTTCGCCGTTGCTTAGGCTGTTTCATTAGCGATTCTATTTGGATTTATTCGTGACCCTTTCTTTGATTATTTGACCACCACATTGACTGCTATACACTGTTCGCTCTGTTTGATAATAATTACAAGATCGTTTTGCTTTAACCTAGTTGAATGTATGATATGGTTATGTTTATTATTGAACACATCTTTCACTTCCCGTAGCTGTATCTTAATTAAGTTAAATAATCGAAGCAAGGGTCGTAACACATAAATACCAAGTCAGAATCCAAGAGCGAGCATCCATAAAACCAAAACAATGGCGCGCGTCCCGGTGAACATGACAGATGTGGAGCGTAATGCATAGATAAAACCACGATAAAAGACAAGTAGTACTACCAACTTAACCATATATACGGCTTAGCCAAGCCGCAGTCGAATTTTGATTGATATTCTCGTGTGAGTGGTAAGCTCCACTTAACTTGTAAGCTTCCTCAATAAAGCTCCAGGATAAGCTACAAATTGTAATTTTGGCCCTTAGTCTATCAGATCTTGACGACTGAAAATCTTCAATCCGTTGTAATTAGGATATCAGCCGACTTCGCTCTGTATGTGATGTGACAGGCTCGAATTTCTGTTTATTATTTCTCAACACTACGTGAGTGTGATTTTACTTTTCTATGTGCAATATTACTTTCATTAATTGTTAATAGTTTATTGCATTTTATTTTTTTATTTATCAATTTAAAAGTCTTATTTGAGTGTATTTGTTTTGTTGGTTTCAAATATTTAATCCTCAGGCCAGTGTTTGTTATATACTTATATAGTTTCTAAGAATGAATTGTTATTTATATTTGAATAATATAAAAAATCTTGTAAATAGTGACAATAACAGTTTCTTTCTTTATAAGACCTGGTGGTGGACCCACCTAATACCTAAGGTGGCAAATGGCACCATGCAAAGAAAGCTCTCTGTGTGTTTAGCACTGACTGGATGGGCGTTCAGTAAGCTTGGGAAAGTCTAGAAGTCAAAATGCCTACTGCATTAAAACCAAAGTCCGATTATACAATGCCTGTGTCCTGCCAGTCCTTCTCTATGGCTGTGAATCTTGGCACCCAAACTGCGCTCAAAACACGCGCATAACAGGATACGATAGAAAGTGTCTCTGAAGAATGCTGGGCATCTGTTGGAACGATTTTACGCCTAACACAGCTATCAGAGACCTAACAAGCCAACGCTGGTCACTGCCATTATAAGGTTTCGCCGCCTGAGAAAGTTTACGGACAACTTAACCCATCTAAGCCTCAACTACCATCCAGAATGCAATCGGAGACGCAGTAGGCTACTCCAAACTATTAAAAGGCTGTACGAAGCTGACCTCCAGGGTGTTGGTGTTGACTGGGATGCAGCTGCTAGGACCGCAGGGGACAGGGCTGCATGGCGAGGACCTGTGGAGTTCATATGATCCAACTACAGGAGAAGATACATCTTGAAGTTATCCACACTACAGGGGAGAAGAGCAAGAGGTGACCTGATGGAAACATTTAAGATTTTGTTTGGATACTACAGTGTGCCTGATTTGGAGCATATATTCAAAAAGAATGTCAATGAAAACCTCAGAGGACACCACCTAAAGTTGAGCAAATCTCGTTTTAAATGCAATCCAAGGAAGCATGCACTTATTAACAGAGTGGTTGATGTGTGGAATAAATAGGCTGAGAGTGTTGTGTCTGCTACTAGTGTCAATCAGTTTAAAAACTGACTAGATATTTATTTGAGAGACAATGATATGGGCCTATCAGCGTGAGCTGCCTGCCCATTACAAATAATATTAACTAGGGAGCGGACATAAATGAAGAAGATATGGTGTTACATCTCAACGAATCTAGGATCTTACAGCCAGCTGTTACAGAATCAAATAAACTATCTGACACAGATATAAAAGCTGAAGACAACAGAACACTAAGCAAGAGGTCCTGGGTTTAATTTCAAGTTGTGTCACTTTTTATCCAGGTTTGAGCATGTCAAATTTGACTCATACTCAACAACAATATCATTGAGAATGACTAAAACTTAAAATACCTCGATGTTGGTACTAAAACAGTGGTTGATAAATAAAATAGAGAAAGAGTTTTCAGTGAGAATCCATAGATTATGAAACTTATTCTATACATTGGGTGGTACAAGAAGACGTGGCAGACCAAGACTGGCCATCAAGAGTGCTTATGACGAAGAGCTTCAGGATACCGGCATAGATTGGAATGACACCCTGCATCTAGCCCAGGAGAGATGCTAGAGGAGATTTTGTGTGGCGACCACATGCTCCACCTAGAGAGTAAATGTGGACAAAGTAAAGTAATTGACTGAACAAAAGTAAATTAAAATAAACAAAAACTTTGTTAGTTCTACTTTTGAGTATGTACATTTGGTTAAAACGTTTTCGGACACAATATTGTTAAGGTTGCTGAAGATAGACGGTTGTCCGAAAACGATTTAACCAAATATACATACTCAAAAGTAGAACTTACAAAGTTTTTGTTTATTTTAATTTATGTTTGTTTATTAATTAATTTAATAATAAGTTAATTATTAAAATGTTCTAAAAAGTTACTCACGATAAAAAATTTGAATAATTGACTGACTTCCAATCCCTAGTGCCGACCATCTTCCTCTTTCATCACAAGCTTTAAGTAGCTTACTGTGAAATATCTCAAGAGTACTTATCTATATTTGTATTCACTTTGGGTGAACATAGATTCATTTCAATTTAAAAAATATAGCAAGTAATCGGTGCAGCAGCCTCATAGGTATGGTAACTTCCTTCTATTCAAACATTACCCAAGGAATACAAATTGTAGTGTAGTATCAATAATAATAATTGTGTTCTTGTAACCTCTTGAGGGCAATGTTCATCTGACTCTAGGGTGATCTGTATTGCATGTCACTTAGAAAACCAGTTTCATTAACACCAACCAACTCCATTTGTATTGTGTACTAGTTACATAATATGTCCTTGTAGACATCTATTCCAAAATACACTTAATGTAATGTTTGTTTAGAATAGAAAATCCCGCTCCACCCAAATAGCTCGAATCATTTTTTATATGAAATACAGTAGAGGCATATTTAATGGTTTTATTTATAAAAAAAATCTTATTCATTACACAATATTCCTTGCTTAAGGGATGAACAGAGAGAAGGAACTTCCACTCTTTTCTATCCAAGCACACTTCTTTCGCCAACATAATATTTCTTTCCTTTCTTTTGCTTCTGCCCTGGCCTTACTTGAAGATGGAATCTATTTGTTCGATCCACGTCATTCTCGATCGACCACACCTTTTTACACCTTTTCTTTCAGCCTTATAATCATTATTCATATATTAATGAAACACTAAAAGATATACATACATCCCCAGCATCACAACCCTTGGTGGGTCTTAGCTGCTTCCAAGAAATGTCTCCAAACCTCCCTGCCGCCAGATGCCACCTTCCAGTTCCTTTGCCCCAGAGCCCTGCAGTCTGCAACAACATCATCTAACCATCGCAACTTTGGCCTTCCAACACTTCTTCTTCCAACTGAATCATTAAATAGTACTCTTTTGGGAGCTCCTGGTCATCCATATGGAACAGATGTCCTAACCAGCGTAGTCTGTTAATCTTAATGAACTTGACTACGCTGAAATCCTGGTAATATAAGAGCTGGTTAATAACATTTTTACTGTGATGCTAATTATTTTAATCACAACACACTTTTTCATTATTTTTATTATAACGATTGTAATTTTGCACAGTGTGGTTGTGTTTATATCATCTGTGGTTAATTCTTGTGTAGTTATATTTTGATTACCAAAAATGTCTTCCAATTTTACATTACCAATCAACGAAGGAGTTTTAAAGACTTACGCCATCACAGCTTCTGTTTTGGTGGCTAAAATGCTGCTCATGTCACCCTTGACAAGCCGACAGAGATTGAGGAAAAAGGTTTGTAGAAAAAATTATGTTAATGTGTTTGTAATGATTATTATGTCATATTGTAGGAATCAAAGGTTCAAATTGAAGTGAAATGGGTTTAAAAAAACAGGAAAATTAAACAGTTTTTTATTGAAACGTTTATCAAGTGTAAAATATTTTTACATTTCTTACCATACTAATAAATACTTATAACAAAATTTACTAATGAAGAAGGGTCGATGCTCAGTGTAGTTCTCTGTGTTTTTTTTTTAATAAATATCTGCCTAGTTTGGCATTCTGTCTCAGATTGTACATGATTGATTAACTGGGAGAAACAACAAAAATAACACCTTTTGTATACTCTTTCTCCTTCCATGTCCTTTATTCCTGTCCCTCACTCTTGGCCTACATCCCTTTACTCCAGCTGAGCCTACATGTTTTTCCTATGTTTTTCTTTTGTTTGTTTTTTACTTCTCATGCACCTTCTTGCTATTAATGTTTGTATACTTACCAGTGTTTTTGGTGTCCATTCCTTTTAAGATCATCTTACTCTACAGTTTTTCTCCTAGACACATCCTTCTAATGATCCTGTTCTGAATCTTCAATTATGAGCCTCGGCATTCTCCATTAGTTTTGATAATCACCCACATTCTCCAATTTATAAGCCCCATTGCCTTTATATTTTCATCCACATCCGATTTAATGTTCCAATCTTTATTTTATCAAATCTTACTTTACTATCATTTGGTTCTAAGTGTACACTTATTTTTTGTTGTTGCCAGATATTTGCAAACCCAGAAGATGCCGGCTATTTTCCAGATAAAAAAGATGGGAAAGTCATTTTGGATGACCCTGATGTAGAACGAGTTAGAAGGTAAAATACTTTTCTATTTTCTCTATGGCTTTGATTAACTATTGCACTTTTAACATACACCCAAAAACACAAAACGAATATTTGAAAAAGATCTTGTTTCTAAGCCAAACTAGCTTGTGTCACCTCAACCAAAATAGATCCATTATTGTGACTTTCTTCAATTGTTTCACGAAGAACCCTTTTGTTGAGTATTGTATCCATCAGTGTCATATTGCAGAATGTCAATGCCTCTACCTGGCTCCTGTGGCCTGCCTTCCCCATGAAGTCTCCATAATCGTCTTATTACTGCCCTCAAAAGATTCCCATCAACGATTGCTTTTGGTCATGTGACACAATGTCCTCTTTGACCACTGATATAGAGGCACTAGGACTGGATTTATCCTCCACGTCAGAGGGGTGTTAAGAGTACCCTTCAATTCCATATTTTCCACAGAGCTGCCAGGCGCATCGTACATAGCAGAGCTGGCAGTCCACTCCTGTGCTATGCTCCCACTTTTTTATCTTAGAAATATCATAAGTACCTGCATGTATGGGGGCTAACAGTCTATATATAAGGGACGTTAGCCCAAACAGAGGTGACATTATATTGTATAGATTTTGGTGACATGCACATATTGTGTGTTGGGTGCATTTTCACCAGTACCTAGATAAATGTAGTTGTAGGTACCTACGTAGTTTAAGTTCTGTATCTACCATGTAAATTTAAAGTGAACAAAATAAACCAAGTGTTCGAAAATACCAAATCAAGGATACCTGACACCCAACTCCCCCAACTCGAACTCGACGTGGTTGGACGAAACACCTACAGAGCCCCCATTTAGGGGTAAGGCCTAATGGCCATTAGGCCTTACCCCTACACTAATGTGTAGCTTTCTTGTTAAGTATTTTATTTGAAATTTATATATTTAATAACAATCACTCGCGTTCAGTGATGAAGAAAGTTTTCTATTTAGAAATAAAATGCTTGCAATTGGACATCATTTACTGCCACAACTTCATGCGAAAGAATATATAACAACTAATGACTAATTATTCATTACTGATAATTAAATGAAACAAACCACTACGGGCTTACGACCATCTTCTGCTGTTATTTCGAAGGCTGGCTTAGTGTGATCACTTTAAGTTAACAATGTTCGCCAATTAGGTGGTAATGTTTAAATCTCCAAAACTCCTAATCATGAATTCTCAACATGTTCAATATGTCAAAAATCCCATGTATACAACAAGAAGATATTTAATAAATTAATGAAATTGGAAATTTTTGAGCACAAGTAGAGCAACCGAATTTAAAAACTGCGACTGCTGTTATGTATTTGGTGCCAGGATATGAATATATCCATTTTTGTTAATGTCTCATCTTTATCGTCTACTGGCTTTGTTGGCGCACAACGTTCTAATTATGTCTAGAGATTCTTATGCCCATTTTCAGGACTAGATCTTAACGAATATGTAACAACTAATGAATAAATATGTTTTTTTTTCTTCTAGAGCACACAGAAACGATTTGGAAAGCATACCTCCATACTTGTTCATCTCGGGTCTTTACTCCCTCACTAATCCCTGCCCTACCACAGCCCTGATAGTGATGTCTCTCTTCACAATGGCACGGATTGGCCACACCTTAGTTTATGCCGTCTGCCCTCAACCGCAGCCAGCCAGAGTTATTTTCTGGGGGTTGGGATATGGCATCACTTGGTACATGACTGGGAGTGTATTTTTGAAATTCTTCAAATAAAATTTTTTTGAAAATTATTTTGTCTTAAGAATATGATGCCCAGAACACTATCTGACTGTTTGGGGTCAACCAATTCTGTTGTTTTATATGGGTGGATACACCCATAAGTATAAATCATTAGTTCAGAGTCGACGCCATCTGAACCAAAAGTTTCTTTTGCACTAGTGAAATGAAAGTACTCAAAAGTATCACTGGAAAAATCTTTAAAGACACAGTATAGAATACATAAAACTGATAGGTATGCTAAGTTGAAGACATGATCCAATGGATGGAGGACAGAGTTGTAAGGGCGGATAGAGTGGGATCCCCAATCTGGTATGAACACACGAAAAAAAATGGAAGAATGGTTGGAACTACGGAGTCCACAACACTAGAGGCTAAAGCAGCAAAAACATAAAAAGCCTAGTAAAAGAGAAAGAAGAAGAAGAATATATTGTAATAGGAATAGGTAATATCGATACATTATAGAATTGATTGGCACTCAATATTTAGAATGTTAGACCTCAAGAATCATTTTGTTGCTCTTGAATTTGAAAATCGACTGTTTATTGAAGAGCTGTGCTTTAAGATCTTATAAAGAAAGATCTGGTACCCAATAAGGCACTCTAAGAAAAATTGTAGTACCAACCTCAGTAGCCTGGTGGTAGGTATAGGGCTTACATTGATCAGAAGGTCCCGGGTTCGATTCCCGGTTGGGTAAGAATTTTTCCAAAGTGTTCACTTGAA
Organism: Mystacides longicornis; assembly: GCA_963576905.1. NCBI lineage: Eukaryota > Metazoa > Arthropoda > Insecta > Trichoptera > Leptoceridae > Mystacides > Mystacides longicornis. The sequence continues at coordinate 1,514,564 of OY756439.1, read as the reverse complement.
ATTTCTACCCGAGTTTGGTCTGTTTCAGATTAGACGGGTCTTTGCACCGGCGATACTGACCTTTGTATAGAAAAGTGTTAAGTAAGTATGCTGAAGTATTAAATAATAAATAGGTAGAAAAGAAAACGAGTTCCAAAAATTTGGTATACGGAAAGGTATAATATCCCTAAAAAAGGTCAATGAGTAAAGATATAACGCAGACATTTTTTTAGGATTAGGTACGTTACAAAACCCGGAAAGAGGGCAACGTAACACTGCTAATATCAGTATGGGAAAACTTCAAACTCTGTTTTGAAAACTCAAAAAAGGTAATTATTTTTTTACTAGCTTATACCCGTCTTGCTTTACGTTTTTGATTCCGATTGTCAGGCTTGATCGGTAGGTAATTAAACAGGTTCTAGTCTAGCTTCCCATTGCTTAACAGACCTCTATAACTGACATAAGCACAGAAAAAGAAGAATGACACTTTTAATGTTTATTAAAATTTTGTATGAAGATCGTAAAAAATAGGGTTATTTAATTAGCTCTAAATATATTAAAGTTAATGCAGCAAATTGTACTAAAGAACCTTCTCCGGCATTTTGCACGGCTCTGTGCAGATTCATATCTGACGTAGCATTTGTATTTTGAGCGTGATGCTATGACATACGGTAAAAAGCAAAATAAAAAAACATTTCTGAATTATTATTTAGATAGAGAAGGAGGGGCTAATGCGAGTTTTATTTAATTTCCCAATTTACCACGCAACTTTCTTAATTTTTTATTTCATAAGAACCTTCTACTGATAAAAGCCAACACGACAAAAAAAGAATTAGTGAAATCGGTTCAGCCGTTTAGGCGTGATGTTCACATAATATACGATAGAAAGCAGACAAACATTTCTGAATTATTATATAGAAAAAAAGAAGATACAGTCAAAATGGTAATGGTATTATTTGTTTATCTTTCAAAACTAGGTATAGATTCTAAGCATGAGGCTATTTTTATCGTACCTATATGTGCTTATTATGATCGATATCATATCAGCTATCAATGCGTGATACGAATATTAACAATATATGTAGATACAAAACATGAAATTCAACTTAATACTGTTTACGGTGTTTTTAAGATAGGCCTCGTCGCTGTTTAGATCATTGTTGATTTTAGTATACCGGCTACACACTGCGTGAGGCGTCCACGCGTGTTTTTGTACATTTTTTTTTATTAATTTTAAACGATAAAACAAAATCAAAATGGCCCAGTTTTTAGATAATTTAACTGTGGATAATCCACTAATTAAAACCTACATATTCTATACATCAATTTTGGCCATTAAAATGGTCATGATGGCAGGTTTGACGTCCATAAACAGAATGAAAACTCTTGTAAGTACATAAATCAGTTGTCTATTTGTTTTATTAATATATTGTTACTAAATAAAACTAGGTAGGTACTTAGGTTATTTTTTTTTCATTTTAATAATTTCGTTAAAAGTTTTTTTTAATATTTTCAATAAAAACATGGTCAAAACTCAAATTGCAAATTCGTAATGTTTCGATATAAACAAACCACGTACAGTACAACACTGGCAACTTGGCTTTTATTTTAAGCTTGTGTTATTTGTATTAATTTTTACTCTTTACGGAAATTTCAGTTAGAAGTTAGAAATTAGAAGATTGACGGAATCTTACCATAATAGTTCGGTAAAATTTGGTTTTGATGGACTTCTATTCTTTCAACAACATAATATAGAATATCGTAACGTGTATCATGATTTACTTCCTACTACACCGCCATCATTAGATTTTTTAAATGTTACGCATCTATAGAGGAATTTATTCTTTTTATTACAAACTTATGACCCGTCGAACTTCAACCCGCATCCGAATCAACAATAATTATTATTACATACATGATGAAATAAATTATTAGCTAAATTTAATTCAGTTTTTATGTCATAAACTGTATTTAATTCATGTAATAAGTCAAAATTATTTTTTTATTCTGGATTAGGTCGAAGTTCGACTGGCAGGTCAGCTAGTATAAGATAATTTTAATTTTGAAAACCATTATAATTATTATCAACTTAATAAAAAAAAACTCTAGATAGTGTTTAAATTTAAATTAGAGCGCTTTTTTATTATAATTGCGCTCCGAAATGTTTTGTAGGAAATAATATGCGCTAATTCGGGGATTTACTGAACTTAGTTTTACCTTGGTTCTTGCCCGAGAGATACATTAACGAATAATAAATAATATGTTCAGGTGCAACAATGTTTGAATATTAACTTTCATTTCGTAAATGTGGAAAATATACAAATATTAAACTATCATTTACCTACTTATTTTACATTTCATTTAACTGTAGTACATATTAATCTTAACATTTACTAATATCATTTAGGAGTTGGAAAGAAATAATGTTGAATTGTATTTTTCAGACGTTTGCCAGCTCAGAAGATCTCGTGTTTAACAAAAAGGCCAAAACAGGCACCAATGACCAAGTGGAAAGAATCAGAAGGTAAGGTTTTCCTGAAAAGATGTTTCTTTTCGTGTTTTTTGTATTTGTTACCAAAACCATTGAAATACTCACTCTTAATAATATGAATGTTGGTTTCAGAGCTCATTTAAACGATTTGGAGAATATTCCAGTGTTCATGATCATCAGTCTCCTCTACGTAATGACTAATCCTAACGCCATTTTAGCGATGCTGCTATTTAGAGTTTTCACCGCTGCCAGGATTACTCATTCTTATGCCTATACCATTGGTAAAGATCATGGTACCAGGGGGAAAGCTTGGGCTGTTGGTTTTATCATTACCGCCTACATGGTCATAAACCTCATCGTAACTTTCGTAGATAGTTATTGAAACAACAGCGCTCAATACGTAATCTTTAAGTTGTGAATAATTGATGATACCTAACTGTGCTGATATTAAAAATAATAAAAAGATTTGTTTTCTAATAATTGCTTGTTGCTAATTATTACCCAATCCCTAAATTCGTGATGCAGGGGATTCAATAGGAACACACCTCAAAGACATGGAGAGAGACTTGATTATCACAGGAATCGGGATTATTAAACTGACTGCAGATCTATAAAAATATCAATGTTCGTTCAACCACTTCCTTGCATTTCTTGAACTGCAAAAATTTCAACATTCGTAGTTTCCAAATAGTCCAAACCGCCAAAGAGTGGAATACAAATGTCACTGCTTCGTGCGAGCAGCGAGCGCCATTATTTTTTCGCCGACACGCGTGTTTTCAAATAACAACGTAAAAGCAAAAAAATACTTTTGATATTCACTATTTTTTAACAACCATACACTGTTAACATGTTTTGTAAATCTTGATGAATGGCGATTCATTAAATAAAATACACTTTCTTTGTTAATTCTTCGTTTATTATTGGACCCCAAAATCATACGTATTTCACATTTTGTAGTTAGCGCGAGTACGTAACGCGACGCCGGAAATAGTAAGGTTTGCCAACATCTAACACAAAAAAATTTTTTCGTTGTATTTTTGAAAGTTCACCGCGATTTGTCGTTAATTTGGATCCCATCAGCTCCTGCTGCCTTACCACTCTTCATGGAGTCCATTACCTTCCGGACATCAACCTCGGTCACAGGTTCCATCAATGACGATGTTACGCGACATCCATTGTAAGTCCTTTTATATGTCTGTTGCATCTCTCTCTTTTGATCACTCGTTACTCTGATGTTAGATGTATTATATATTATAAGAGACTAGCTACCTCATTTGGAGTAATGTTGTTCTCCCTTCGGCATGGTTCTGCTGCCCCCAAGTTCCTCAGCAAGTTCCAGCTCTTTCTGCTGGAGTGGGTAAAGTCCATCTCTTCCATCGCCCGAACCCATCTCCTCTCTCTTTCATCATCCAGCGCCCTCACCAGTTTCTCCGCAGTATTAGCATCTTGGTCTGCCTCATATTGTCGAAGCAGCTCCTCACACTCAGCGGACCACCCCGGAATGTAGCCCTTTCGGTGTCCTCTTGGGATGTACTTTCTTGCTGCACTCTTCAATAGTTTCACAAATCTTACGTAATTCACCGGTGAAGGTTTGATGCGGGTGATATTTGCTTCGATGTACTTGGTATACTCCGGCCATTTGGATATTCCATCTTGGCATTTCTGGTTTATCTATTTTTGGGAGATGTAGTCCCAGTTCTATCAATATGGGGCAGTGCTGTGATTTTGGAAACATCCGGAGGATTCTGCGCCTTGCAGGGAGAGGGATTCTCCCATTTCCAGAGGAAACAAAGCACAGGTCCGGAGAAGTCACCGATCCCCAACGCCCAGATTGGAATGTTCCACCTTGCTTTGCGTCATAGATGAGATGGAGATTTTGAAGAGAGGCCCAATCCGAAAGAGCTGACCCCTCAGGGTTGTCAGTTGCGTATCCCCACTGGGTGCTATGCGAATTAAAGTCACCGATATAAATACTTGGATGCTGGCCAGTGGGCAGCGGTGGCACTGCCCACCCCCGTGATGGAGGCTTGTATATATTATAAATTGAAAGCTCTCCAACCTTCACGCCAATGCAGTCATTGTTTCCTTGGATGATCGTTGTAGTTGCTTCCAGCGCTGGAGCAACATAGGTTGCCACTCCGTGCTTTTCGTGAAGGATGTAGTTAATAAGGGTATATCCTGGAATCAGCAGGCGGCTAGTTTTGTCCTGTGGCACATGGGTTTCCTGTATTGCAAGTTGCAAGCACGTCAGCTCCCTCTCCCAACATTATCTTGCTAATAAGTTCCGCTTTTGATTTTGACATTCCCTCAACATTTAGTTGTCCGATTTTAAAAGTTTTGAGTTTGTTGCAATCCTTACTTGGATTTTTGTCATGATTTGTAAAATAAAGATTAGTCCCACTATTGTGGTGGTCGTCGTGGTCCTGACAAGGACCTTTTGGGCCAGGTCGTCCAGGAGGTCCAGAGGGGACGTTTGGACGCCTAGTTGGTGTCATTTGTTTCAATTATTATTAAATATCTGTTTGTTGCATACATGAGATTTTTCGACATGTTGAACATGTCGAGAATTCTCATGATTAGGAGTTTCGGAGTTGTTAACGTAAAGTGATCACACTAAGCCAGCCTTTGAAACAACAGTAGAAGACGGTCGAAAGCCCGCGGTGGTTTGTTCCATTCAAAAATCGAATATCAGTAATGAATTTTTAGAGTCATTAGTTGTTAGATAATTCTTTAAGATCTAGTCCTGAAAAAGGGTCAAAAGCTTTACAGGTCAAAAAATTATCAAAAATAATTATTCGATTATAACATCGATGAGTCGCTTTGGCGTCACTACACATAAAATATTATACACACAACAAATCATTATTTAAAGTAAATACCATTTTTAATTGCTTTTTTCATTAACAAATGACGTATAACAATAAAATAATACATCTTTATATAACAGGTTTATGAAATATTAGAGAAAAGGTGTTATATATGATTATACTAGCTGTTACCCGTGGCTTCGCTCACATCCACGGGCGTCGCCAGCCCAAGGCTTAGGGGGGTGGGGCAATTTAACCCATTCATAGGCTATTCTCCGTATACCGGATGAGAAAAATATGAATTAGCTACCTTTTTAAATCCCAAGGGGGGGCAGCTGCCCCCCCCCCTGCACCCCCTTGGCGACGCCCTTGCTCACATCATCACATGTTATTTGGTTTCTCTTCCTAAGCTGGCTGAACGTTAACACCTGTATATATTAAGACCTTTACAAAACCCCTTTAGGGATATTCATATACCTAAATGTATGTTAAACGACTTTTTATAGTTACGAGTTATATTTTTTTGTCGACTGAACCGATGGGCTACCGACCACTTCAAATAAATTTTGTTTTGCTACGCAGGGAGCAATTTATCAATCGTGCCAATAGTAGAATCTTTTTTGTCAAAAGCACTAAGAAGGTTCTAAAGGGATATAAGGCTCCATGCTCCATGTTATATAAAGAGATATATAATTTGAAATTATATATATCTTCATTTGAACTGTCTTAACAGTCATTGTCCTGTTAAAATATTTGAACTTTTTTTTATTATTTTACATAATATGGAAATTGTAAGCAAATATAGTATCCAGCTTCTCTTTCATATCAACAATGCAGAATCGTATCAAAATTAATAATAATTATAATAAGAAACAGCTTGAGAATATGACAGGAGTGTGTAATTATTTTAATTGTTTCATGGTTATGTGTGCAATTTTAAGCCCCTAAATAATATTGCATAATTTTAAACCCCTAAATCGCAAAAATAAGACTTTCTTCGTAAGGTGAAAGCCATAAAAAACAATGTCCCATTATTTGGGATAGGCTATACCTGTCCTATTTCACCAAGACTGTCTGAGAATATTTCTGAATATTTCTTTTTTTTATAATTTACATTCTAAAATTTACATATAATATCCTATTAGTACCTATTATATTTTTATAATATTTTTGTCACTTGCTGATCTGTATTTGAAATAAAAATATGTGTTTCATATACAAATAGTATCAGCCCGCGAACATTAACCATATATTTCTGACTTGATAAACATTGTCCTGATAGAATTCCGTAACTCTAATAACTTTTTTGCACCAAATGACGTCACGTGAAAGCAAATTGTTATATTTCTGGATATGAATGAAAAAAAAATGAATTTACTAATACAATCAAACACACAAATGTTGGGTAGGTACTTACCTACATCCAGGCGAACTTACATGCGCAATACAGCTAGAGATCAAAATACCATGCTTCGCGCACTCACTTCTCGAATAAAAAACACTTCTTTTTACGTCCTTCAGTGGTTCAAAACTGATTATTTACGATCGATAATAGAATTATTATTTTAGTATTTTTTTTATCTCTTTTTATAATATAAAAATATTATTTGTATGTAATTGTGTATTGATTTCTATAAAAGTGCTTTCTTCTTCTTTCTTCCATCGTGGCAATCCTCTCTCAAGAAAGTGATATTTAAGTGCTTTATTCATAATATTATGTAATAATGTTTGAATAATATGTACCAACCTATATTATTCAAACGGCACGGGGTGTGACCTCGTTACATTAAATATGTTTGATGCAAAACTTTATCATGGCGTATCTACCCTTAAACTGAATCTTTGTTTGTTAAAACACGTAATTAATTTTTATTTTAAAGGTAGAATCTATGTATTAATTCACAGCTTTCTAACTTCATTTATCTAAGAGATATGGTTGTTCAATAAAAACCACCCCTCCCCCCTAATTAATGTTATCTTTTGAAAACAGAATAGTATAATTTGACCATTTATGAAGATTTCCTTTTTTTGAAATTTCGATAAGACCAGTTTTAAACTTATTAGGAGCCACTTAAAAATCATTCTTTTTATATGTGCCCTTTTTTATCCCTTTTAGTAAAATTTTGGAAAAATTGCCGAATATGCTAACACTCATTTCTATAGAAGAATTCATATGCCAAATCTCAAGTTCGTAGCATGTCTAGTTTCCGAGATATTCGCATACTTTAAAAAACATTCAACCCTATTTTTCACCCCCTTAGGGGTGGAATTTCCAAAAATCCTTTCTTAGTGGAAGGTTTTGTATTAAAATCTACCTGCTTTCCAAATTTCACTTCTCTACGATTAGCCGTTTGGGCTGTGCGTTGATGAGTGAGTATGTCAGTCAGTCAATCAATCAGTCAGTCAGGCACTTTCCTTTATTATTATAGATTATACTCGTCCCATATGCAAGTGCAGTAGCAAAGTCTCTGCCTGATGACACAGTGAAAAAGAGAAAAACTTAGATCTTCATATTGCTTCCTGTGAAAAAACTGATGATCTTTTTTGTCTATCGAGGTGCATGTTGTTCGCATGCAGTTCGTGACAAATCCTTGATTATCACATTCATTCATATAGAGGAATTATTTTTACTTATGGCCCGTCGAACTTCATACCGCATCCGTACCAACAATGATTACATATTAAAAGTTAATATATTTTTATGTCATAAACTGTATTTAATTCATTTCATCATCAGCCCTCCTCAGTCCAGTATTGGACATAGGCCTCCCTTCCCGACTTCCATTGCTCCCTGTCGGCAGCCACCCTGTGCCACTGGTGTCCGGTCACCTTTCTTATGTCGTCGGACCATCGCATTTGTGGCCTCCCTGGGTTTCTGCTACCGGTTCTCGGTCTCCACTCCAGGGTTCTTTTGGTCCACCGGTCGTCTGCTGTTCTGACCACGTGTCCAGCCCAGCTCCATTTCAGCGATGCAACCTTTTGGACCACATCTGTCACCTTTGTTCTCTCTCTAATCCACTCGTTGCGTTTTCTGTCCCGCAAACTGATATCCTTCTCTCAAGCATCCTTCAAGCATCCTTCTCTCCATTGCTCTTTGGGTTATGCGGAGCTTTTGCATGGTTCTTTTTGTAAAGGTGGTAGTTTCAAAACCATACGTTAGTACTGGGAGAATGCAAGCATCGAATACCCTTTTCTTTAAGTGGTTTGCGAATCGCTTAGACTTTAGGATGTATGACAGTTTTCCAAAAGCAGCCCACGCTAAGCCCCGTCTTCGTTCGATCTCCGCTTCTTGGTTATCTCTACCAAGCTTTACTAAATGGCCAAGGTATACATATGAATCTACTCTTTCAATAACCTTTGTGTCTATCATTACTGGTCTTGGTTGTTCGGCAGTACACATGATTTTAGTTTTGGAGTAGTTCATTTTTAAGCCTACAGAACGTGAGATACTATTTACGTCATTGAGCATCAATTCTAGTTCCTCTTCATTATTTGCAAAGAGAACTATATCGTCTGAAAATCTTAAGTTGGTTAAATATTCGCCATTTATATTTATTCCTTGATTTTCCCATTCATGTAATAAGTAAAAAAAAATTTTTATTCTGGGTTAGGTAGAAGTTCGACGGGCGGGTCAGCTAGTAAATAAATATACATACAATACTGAATTATTATGTAGATATAGATACATAACATGAAATTCAACTTAATACTGTATACGGCATAGAGCAAGAGAATAGTATGTAAGTTTATTACTGTTCTCTTGCTGGCAGTCTAAGGTATACGGTGTTTTTTAAGATACGCCTCGTCGCTGTTTAGGTCATTGTTGATTGTATACCGGCGACACATTGCGTGAGACGGCCACGCGTGTTTTTTGTACATTTTTTATTAATTTTAAACGATAAAATAAAATGAAAATGGCCCAGTTTTTAGATAATTTAACTGTAGATAATCCACTAATTAAAACCTACATATTCTATACTTCAATTTTGGCCATTAAAATGGTCATGATGGCAGGTTTTACGTCCATAAACAGAATAAAAACTCTTGTAAGTACATCATAAATCAGATGTCTATTTGTTTTATTAATTTATTGTTACTAAACTAGGTAGGTACTTAAGTTATTTTTTTTTATTTTAATAATTTCGTTAAAAGTTTTTATTTAATATTTTCAATAAAAACATGGTTAAAACTCAAATTGTAAATTCGTAATGTTTCGATATAAACAAACCACGTACCTACTGTGGGGCTAGTACGAGTTTTATCGAAAGCTAATTGCACGCAAATAAGCACTAACAACATATAGAATATCGTAACGTGTATCATGATTTACTTCCTACTACACCGCCATCTCTTAGATTTTTTTTAAATGTTACGCATCTATAGAGGAATTTATTATTTTTAATACAAACTTATGACCCGTCGAACTTCAACCCGCATCCGATTCAACAATAATTATTACATACACAATGCAATAAATTATTAGCTATATTTAATTCAGTCATAAACTGTATTTTATTCATGTAATACGTTAAAATTATTTTTTTTATTCTGGATTAGGTCAAAGTTCGACGGGCAGATCAGCTAGTATGAGATAATTTTATTCATATTAATTTTGAAAACCATTATAATTATTATCAACTTAATAAAAAAACTCTAGTTGGAGTGTTTAAATTTAAATTTGAGCGCTTTTTTTATTATAATTGCGCTCCGAAATGTTTTGTAGGAAATAATATGCGCTGATTCGGGGATTTACTGAACATGATTTCGTCAATTTCACGAGTACATTAACGAATAATAAATAATATGTTCAGGTGCAACAATGTTTGAATATTAACTTTCATTTCGTAAATGTGGAAAATATACAAATATTAAACTATCATTTACCTACTTATTTTACATTTCATTTAACTGTAGTACATATTAATCTTAACATTTACTAATATCATTTAGGAGTTGGAAAGAAATAATGTTGAATTGTATTTTTCAGACGTTTGCCAGCTCAGAAGATCTCGTGTTTAACAAAAAGGCCAACACAGGCACCAATGACCAAGTGGAAAGAATCAGAAGGTAAGGTTTTCCTGAAAAGATGTTTCTTTTCGTGTTTTTTGTATTTGTTACCAAAACCATTGAAATACTCACTCTTAATAATATGAATGTTGGTTTCAGAGCTCATTTAAACGATTTGGAGAATATTCCAGTGTTCATGATCGTCAGTCTCCTCTACGTAATGACTAATCCTAACGCCATTTTAGCGATGCTGCTATTTAGGGCTTTCACCGCTGCCAGGATTACTCATTCTTATGCCTATACCATCGGTAAAGATCTTCTAACCAGGGGGAAAACTTGGGCTGTTGGTTTTATCATTACCGCCTACATGGTCATAAACCTCATCGTAACTTTCGTAGATAGTTTCTAAAACAACAGCGCTGTCAATACGTAATCTTTAAGTTGTGAATAATTAATGATATCTAACTGTGCTGATATTAAAAATAATAAAAAGATTTGTTGTCTAATAATTGCTTGTTGCTAATTATTAGCCAATCCCTAAATTCGTGATGCAGGGGATTCAAGAGGAACACACCTCAAAGACTTGGAGAGAGACTTGATTATCACTGGAATCGGGATTATTAAACAGACTGCAGCTCTATAAAAAGATGAAGAAGTTTACCCAACATGAAAAAAAAATGTTTTGATGAAAAGAGCTTTAGGTAGGTACTATTTAGATATCCGTAATCAAGAGCATGTTTAAATAACACTCGATATTTTCGCTAAATTTTGAAGTTTAAGATACTCGCGTGTCCACTGAGGGACTCTGAACTTTATTTAAAAACAATACGCCTGTCATGCTATTGACCAACTTCGTGTGGTTGCCACGTACAAAGGTGACAAGACATCTCAACCAAAGCCGGCCGTACTCCCACGAGAAGGTGATGACATAATAAACATTGTAGCAGAGGAGCAGTCAAACTCCAACACCACTAGCATACCCAATAGCACTTGTACTGCGTGGCGACCAGTTCAGATACCTAGCCGATGTCTATAATATCATCATTATTTCCCAACCTCCGATCAAGGTCAAGTTTAGCTAGATGTTACTAATCACGGAGAAAAATTTTGAACGATTAAAATATTTTGGCTAAAAATGCGAAGCCTAGATTTTTACCCTTATGCTTCAAGATAATGAATTTTTATTCCAACACATTCAGGTCATTTTGTTTCAGAGAATATTCACGTTTTTCATATTCATCGCGTTTTCTTCAAACTGATGTTTCAGACTAATCAATTTTTTTCGTAGCATTTGGTTTAGTATAATAAATACATAGCATGTAATGCAAAAATACACGGCCCTTGAGGCAGATCGTTCTTCGGGTTATTTATGAGTTGTAATGGATTCTTTACCGATAATATGCATATTATCTCACTTGGAAAAATTGAAATATCTAAAGCTATCCAATCATCTAACTTCTTTTGCTTCTTCCACCGACATATTTATCATACAACATCTCCTACTTCTCCTCGGAATTATGTTAAATATAAGTAGGTGTATACTTATACAAAGGCGCAACAATACAAGTAAAATTTAACGATGACTGGTCAACAGATAAAATCCAAGTAAAAAGAGGTATCCGACAGGGAGATACAATTTCCCCAAAAGTTCACACTTGCACTAGAATATATTTTTAAGAAGCAGAGGAATTCGCATCGATGGTAGATACTTGAACCATCTGCGATTTGCCGATGATATAGTTCTAATTTGTAACAGTCCCGAGGAACTAGCAAAAATGCTTCAAGAGCTGAACGAGGTCTCCAAAACAGTAGGATTATGTATGAACCTGGCCAAAACAAAAGTAACGGGCACACAAAACATTCAAGTCGAGATTGATGGCAGAATTATTGAAAAAGTCCAAGAATATACCTGGGACATTGTATCCGATTAGATAAAGAAAATCAGACGTCAGAACTAAAACGAAGAATCGGACTAAGTTGGGCTGCCTTTGGGAAACTAGGGCATATATTAAAAAATAAAAAAACACCCATCAACCTGAAGAGGAAGGTATATGAAGCTTGTGTTCTGCCAGTAAGTACATATGGTCTTGAAACTGTCACTCTGACAAAGCACAGCGCAGAGAGACTAAGTGAGTCATGCAGCGAGCGATGGAAAGAGCCCTGCTAGGACTGTCCCTTAGAGATAGAGTCAGGAACGAAACGGTGAGGGATAAAACTAGAGTCACAGACGTGATCCACCGGGTGATGACTCTAAAATGGAAATGGGCAGGACATGTCGCTAGAGCTACAGACGAAAGATGGACCAAAATACTGCTGAATTGGAGACCGAGAGACACGAGAAGGAGTGTAGGAAGACCACAGATGAGATGGAGGGATGACCTGGAGCGATACGCTGGGGTGCTATGGATGCAGACTGCGCAGGAGAGATCGACATGGAGGAGGCTTTCGTCCAGGAGTGGACGGCGATAACCTGAAGAAGAAGAAGATAAATAGGTACACCTAGTACATGTCTCTGCTAGTGATACAGTAACATTGAATATCCTGGGATGACTTGGACATGACTCAATCTCTTTGGCGATACTTTTGGTGGTTCGCGTCCATATAAAATTTCAAGCAATACCTTTTAAGCCACTTTCTATTATTGAACGATTCAATCTTTGAGCCTTGTCCTAACAAAATCACTTTCGCCGTATACTCCATCTTATAATGTCTTTTATTTTACAACTTTTGCAAATTTTCTTATTACGAATCCTTTCTCTAATAGTTTTCTCAGAAATTTTCTCGTATAAGTTCATCTCTTTTCCTACCCTCTAAAAGATACACACCGGTAACTAACGCAGTTTGAAGCATCAGGTCTGGTAAAATAAAGAAGGAATATTGAACACATGTTTTAACTAATTTTAATCAGTGTTGTGTATGCGTGTTTTTGTGCTGCGTGGAAGACAGTGATAACGAAAAGATAGGTAGACATAATTATTATTGTTGACGAGTGGTATATTATTGTACCTACATCAGCTGCTAACGTTGTAGGCGGACGTGTTTGAGGTTACGTCAGATTGGTTTATTTGGTTTAGTAGAGTAGTGGTCTCCAGTGTTTAGCAGCGAGGCGTGGCGTTTGTTTACAGTACATAGTTTTTTTTTGTTATAAAATTCTAATAAATTGTACAAAATGGTTTCTTTAAATGATGAATTAATCCAAACTTACATATTTTATATGTCCGTTTTGGGTTTGAAAATGTTGGCTATGTCCATACTCACGGGAATGACGAGAGTGAAAAAAGGAGTAAGTGTATAGTTTTTTATAACATCTATTTTGGGTAAATATTAAGTATTCGAAACGTTAAAAAAATGATTGATATTACTGATATCAAAGGTTGTTTTTTTTTACATCCGACACGTCATTTTAAAAATATTAGAACTAAAATCATAATTAAATGTTGTTTTTTGAAGTGGTTGATAGCCCAGTGGTATCAGTCGACGGCTTTCTTACTGAAGGTCGTAGGTTCGAATCCCGGTGCTGACCAATGCCACTTTCACGACACAACCCTTTGGTCAATGTGAAAGATGACATACATAAGTGTTAGATTATTTTATATTTTTCCCGACAGACGTTGTCCTGTGGACCTAACCAGAGGCGGCCCGTTCATATGTGCATAATGTGCACTGCGCCTCCAGAAACAAAAATAAACTAATAAAATTAAAATATGTATTTCTTAAAACGTCCATATTTCATTCGTATTCTAGAATATAATATTATGCGCACAATTTTGTTGACTTTGTATGAAAATTATCTAAAACCGGTGCAGGTGCAGTAGACAATAATTTTGTTTGTTGTGATTTTTTCGTAGATGGCGACGTAGGACATCCATTCCATACTAACTTTAATATTATATCTTATCCATTTTTCAACTTTTTATCAGTTATTCTGTTATCCGGAGCGGAGAAGAATTCAATAAATCAAACATCGAAAGAATCTGTTCAGCCGATCTCGAGTTATAAGTGTTCGCACTCCCGACTTTCATTTATATTATAGATAAAAAAAATCAAATGTAAATACGGGGTAGGCAGAGTTCAGATAATCATCCTTTAATTTAAGTGCACGACAACGTCCACATTTTCGACAAAATTAATGAGTTTTTGGATTTGTATGGAAAATTAAAACTTTTGTCAAGAATTTAAATAATATATTTTGTCAAGATTTGATTAATTTTAAATGTTTTTATTTTCAAATGTATTTTTCAAGATGTAGCTGTGTTAGAGTTAATGTCCGTAGAAATGTCAAAAAGTTTTTATTTTTCTCTCTTTATTCGGAAGTTTGATTTTTTTTTTGAAACTTGCCTTTTCCTTCGTAAATACAAAATGTATCAAGTATAATAATATTATGAAACAGACACGAGTAAAATTGTCTTCTATAAAATAGGTAGGTATACCGTTTTATTATTCCAAATAAATGAGTAGGAAAATTAGCGGAACTTATTGCTCGAGAAGAATTTTTCTACTTCAATCCCTGCCTGGGTACAAATTTCAAGTGAAAAACACGTATAAAGACTCAGATTCGAACTCGGAACTTTTTAATAATTAATGAGTGTTGAAATTAATATTATGAAAAAGAACAAGCTATATAATATTCGTTTAACTATCTTATGAAAAAGTGCGAACTCGTAAATTTTTAAGTCTAAAAAATAATCTTAATATCAAAAATGATTTGCAAAATTTGGTAATTATTTACTTTAAGGGCTTCTTCGATTTTTCACGATTTTTTATATGAAACATTAATTGATTCCACATATTCCACAGAGTGACATTTTATTATTTGATTCTAAAATTGGTGTTTTTGTTTGAAAAATTAAAGTAATGTTGGTTATTGTCGTTTAGTTAGTCAATTTGGATAGATTAGGGGATTTGATAACATCCTCGAATGATAAGACTACGACTTGAATAGGAGGTTAAGGTAATTAGAACATAGTTTTTAAGGGGAGTTCGGGGGGTGGAACCCCCCATACCTCATTGGACACCTCCCTGAATGATAACACTACACTCTGTTAGGTTGAAACATATTCATTTAGAAGCAGAGACATGTTATAAATACATATCACTGTTTAGAAGGGTTTTTTAAAAAATCGAAGAAGCCCGTAAAGTAAATAATTACCAAAAATTTATAAGATTACTTGCAAAATTTTGATCAGATGCTATTATTTGCGTCAAATACTCACTTATCTAGATTTTCGGGACTTAAAAGTGCAATAAAGTGAATTAAAATTTGCAATATCATAATGACTAGACATTTCAGATATCCTGCACAAGCATTACACAGCAATTTGATAAACTTGTTAGTCTGGTTGGTCAACATTATGTCACTGTTATCACTATTGGCTTCGCTTCTGTAATATAGGTGACAAAATGTTATCAATAATTATTTTTGTTAATCAAGCGATATTCTGTGGGGTTAGGTTGAGAGACATTTCTTGTAGTGACTTCATTTGTCAATGTATCTTGCCGAAAGAACATAGTCAAAGAGTTGTTAAAATTAACCTTTCTTTTTACTTTGATTATTTTCGATTTTCCATCACAAACACTTCTCTTGCTGTTGTTAGGAATTGAGGCAACGAGGAGTACTCGGTTTAAACACAGAGACAAATAAATCAACACTTTTCTCTACAAAGGTTAAAACAGTTGGTGGAATTTATAGTCTGAGATTTTTTTTATAATCAACCGGTCTCTTCTCTTCCAATCTAAGGCCAAATCGGGTAGAAATTTCAAGTAAAAATACTGAGAATAATTGTGACAGGACTGGAATTCGAACCGGAACCTCTTGAGTCAGTGCTTATGTCGCTCCATAATATTCTACCTCAAAGTAATGGTTGGTAGACGGCTTTCGTACCTGCATCCATCTTCCTCTCTCTTTGAAAGAGATGTGTGTCAATGTCAATCACATTGTACTTTGTGTTACTTTTGAGTGAAACTAGATTATTAACTGTTGGGAAAAATTGAAAATCCTAAAGACTTAAATTAATAATTAGACAACTTTATTCGACGTCTCATCGTCAACAACAAAATACAAGAAGAAAAATAGCCTCTTTTGTTATTGCAATACGCAATGGAACATTTTCAAATTCAAATTTCTATTACAATAAAAACTATGACCATTGACAACTAAGTAGGCACCCTATTTTTCTCAACATTAATCATTGTTTTTTTTTTAAGGTATTTGCCAACCCAGAGGACGCCAAGATCAAACCAAAGTCTAAAATTGGCGTTGACGAAGATGTGGAAAGAGTCAGAAGGTATAAGAAAATCATTTTTCCTTTTAACGCAACATTACAGCATGAACTATTCTGCTGAAACTTGCATAATATTATGCATTGTTAGTTAATAGTCCATCTTAATACTTTTTCTCATGATCTTTGAACTTATTTCAGTTAGTATTGTGTAGTTGATGACTTTTGTCTGTTGGCTAATTAATAGTGTACTAACATGCGATGCAGTTTTAATTGAATATGTGTTATTATTGTAACAAAACGCATGAAAACTGTAAAAAATATATGTATAAATTATACTATCAACTGTTTTAAACAAAAGTTATGTGGACAAAAAAACATACTTTTTTCGTTTCTACCATCCACTTTACATTCCTCATACGTCTCCTATTAATTTTGCTTTGGACCTGAAACCCTATTCTCCAATGTTGATTAATGGGTTTTCTAATTTAATTTTTATTACTTTCGAATGAGTTCTTTAAGTAAACATACGAGTCATAAAAATTATATTAGAAAAACCCATCGGCATTCGAGAATAGGGTTCCGTTCCTGGCCTTCCTTGAGGATGGAATCAATGTGTTTGATCCACATCATTCTCAGTCGACCGTGGCTTTTCTACTTGGTATTTCAACTTATTAACTTTCATCTTTGTAACATCACTAACCACAATACCGCATTCCTTCCTTATATTCTCAATCCTTGCCATGTCCCACAGGGTCTTTCTTCATTGAACTGCGGGCCTACAACGGGAACACAGACTGTCCGATACCGTTGGCAGCCATTTTATTACACTTGACTCCGGCTCCTGGATTCAAACCTGCATCCCTAGCCGTCTCATGTAGAGATGTTAGCCAATAGGCCAATTGACTTGGCAATAAAACCTTCATAATACGCGTATGAGCTCTGTAGGTGGTAATTATTAGATTTTATATTAATTTAATGCAGACACATCTGATGGACTTTGGTGAGAACGTTTAAGCTACAAAATTCTTCGTAGAGCTCTCTTATCGCTACATTCCAAAATGTACAAAATTCTAGTTTAATAATACTTCGTCACATTTTGTATTTATTTATTCCAGGGCTCACCTGAATGATTTGGAGAACATTCCAGTTTTCATGATCGTCTCGTTCGCCTACGTCCTCTCCGGTCCTTCCGTATACTTGGCCACCATGCTGTTCAGAGCCTTCACCATTGCTAGGATAATGCACACCATCGTATACGCTGTCGTGGTCATCCCCCAACCAGCCCGTGGAATCTCCTTTGGCATCGGATTGTTCGTCACCTTGTACATGGCTTTTTCTTTGGTTCTAACACACATCACCTCCCTTTAAGCGCCTCCAACAAAAGGCAATGAATTTAACCTTGATTGTATAAATTCAATAAATAATAATTATTAATCCTCGGAGACTGTAAATTATATATTTTTTTAAAATAAACATTTATATTATAGATTATAAAAGAATGGTTTCCTTTTTCTTTATAGAACAGAATAAATTTTCATAAATCTAATGAAGTTTTGCTTAACTAGCACATCTCAACTAGCCTGAAAAAGAAGATGTTCGGTTTTGGAAAACCGGTTAGCTTAGTAATAAAATTGTGGAAGAAACTAAATATTTTGTATCCAATCCAAACTCCCTTTATGCCCCACTTAGGGGCATAAGAAGGCAACAAGAGCTCTCCATTGTACTCCATCTCGCGCATTGCATAAAAATATTACTTATTTTAATAAGTTCTAAAATATTATTATGTTACACCAAGTAGCTACGGTTGAAAAGATATTCATCTAAAATATAAATCACTTTAGTGCATACAAAATTGGACCTAAGTAATAATGATGAATTTAGGAAAACACATTTGCACTTTCGTGGTGAAAGTCCGACTGCGTTTACCTCAATTATTCATCATAATGAACTTTCACTAAGATGACTGTTGCAATTTTTTAATATTTCTTCTGTGCAGATTGGTTGTGTTGTAATCATATTCCAACTTGAGAGGAGAACAGATTTTAATAAAAAAATTAAGATATATTAAGGGTAGCTCAAGGATGGATTAGAATCACAATTTTGAGACATAACCATAATTTATTTTCTAGTGTCTGTTGTAAAACTTTAATGTAATAGGCATACTTAGCTTAGAACTAATTGAGGTTGTTCATCTTCAGTTTCTAAGATCTGGGACTGATAGTCGGTAGAGTTTTCACCATCCTAGAACACCGTGAAGAGCTGGCAAGATAGAGTTGAAGCAGGGTGTTGACCACATCTCTTTCATTCTTGAAAAATTCTGCCGCAGCTTGGAATCAAACCCTGAACATCTCGTTCAAAAGACAGGCACCTGGGTTACTTGTATGACTAATTAAAACAAATTCCAATATTTTCGAGATACTTTTTATTCGTTCTAATAAACAAAATTACAAATTTACATATTTCTTTTTTTTTGTTTTATGTGTAAAAATATTCAAATGTAGAAATAATATATTTTATACATTATTTCAATTACATCGCGTTGACACCGTCTTATCGTTACGTTAATTGTTCTAAAAAGACAGACCACATAACTATTTTTCTAACAACGATTCATTCTTTCACGATAGACGAAGTAAACATGATGTAACGAATCGTTATATAATAAATATTATATACGTACAAAACAAATAATAATATAATCAAAATATCGCAGAGCTTTGATCCACGCAAAGCGAGATACAATATTATAGTTTCAAACTTTAAAAAAAAGAGAAAAAATATAAATAAGTAATAATGATTTTTATCAATTGTATCTGGATATTTCTACTCTATAAACCTCTTATTTTTTGTTTAAATTTATGGATTGATTAACAGATGGGGTTAAATTATTATTAACACTGTTTTGACTGTCACTATTATGTACATAAATTGCTCTAAACAACATTTACCCTACCCATATTGAATACAATTTCACACATCACCAAATTATATGAGAATACAGGTCGAGTCACGGTATTGAGTAGAAGATTTGGTTATATTGAATGTCTGAAAGATTATGAATTTATGAAATTTTAATTAATTAAAGAAAACACAATGGGAAAAAAATATTTATGGGGTCTAGCGCAGGTTTCCAGGACTAGATCTCACATACAGAACCAACTATTTGATGGGATCATAAAATCTATCAAGTGTTCCAGGTAAATTACTGAACATGTCGAAAATACCCGATAAATTCAGACAAATTTGACCGCCTAGATGGCATGCTTTGTTAAGGTAAAGTGATGGTTGTTAGCGTCAAACAAATTTGTAAAACAACCAATTCTTAAAATCAATTACAGGTCATATCTCTTTATAACGAATACCGAAGTAACAAAATTTCCAGTATAACAAATCATCAAATTGTCCCCGAAAAACTTCCATATAAAATGTACTGAACCGAAATTTGTTGTAACAAAGTGGTTCTCAGTAAAGCGAACTTTTTTGTTTTATAATTTTAAAATCATGTTACAATTAGGCAATAAAATTTCTCCAACTTCAGTTTGTCATTGGCATTGGCGAGTTCGCAAGTGTTTGCCTGACATGTTTTCTTCATGTGATTGATAAATCCTTGTAATTTGTTTTCACTTTAAAAAATAGCAAGTTCGTTATACCTAGATTTGACCTGTACTAATTTATTTAACAATCAAATCAAATGGTTGGTTCATTTAGTATGAAAATATAATTTTAAATTAAGTAAAAAATTTAAGACTCTCATATTATTATTGTGATGACAAATTAGTTTGTGATAAATTTACAGTTTTTTTACCTGCATTAAGTAGCGTCAAAATGAGATTCAACCCGTATTGTAAATTGACCAGATAAATTTTGTTTCATTTCTAAACAGGAGGAATAAAATCAATCCACAATTGTAACAATGCGAAAACAAAAAAAAACATACAATAGTAATTAATTACAGCTAAAATTAGATACAATAAACATCATGACTGAGGTAACAAATCATATTCAATTTTTTTTAACACTATGAACCCAATTCTGTAAAGGGACTGCTAAAATTTAGAATTTTGCGGGTAATGTCAAGTGATTTCAACAAAATCCAAGAGATATTGCATACGAAATCAATCCAACTGAATATAGCTGCAAGTGATTTCAAGCAAATGATTTCCAAATGACAAAATTCTCATGATGGCCGCCAAACTCACTTCTTGCCAAACAAATTCATCTTGATCAAGTAGTATAACACTATTAACGTATCTTGTATGATGAAAATAAGAGCACAATAATATTCTTACTGAAAATAATCAATTATTTTGTTTTGAATGCTGTTTTTAAAAGAGTTATCTGAAAAAAAAATTTGCATGACTAATTTTGACATAAAAGCGGTTCCTCTAAAATTTTGACGGGTCTTTCTAAGGTGCCACTCACATTGATCGAATAGCGGGTCATTTTTTAGTGAAACTGTCTGTTAAAAATGGATTTTTTTTCATATAATTTTTAGTGGATCTGATAGGGTTGCATGACAGTCTAGATATAGGATTTTTAGTTGGAGATATCTGCGCTTGAAATTGAAATACAAAACATACCTATTTTTGGATATGATAAAAATTATTTTAGTTTTGAAAAAGAGAGTATGCAATATAAATCCAAAAGTTGAAGACATTTCTGGCAAGCTATTGACCATCCATTGCTGGTAAAATTCTGCAAGATCAAATAAGAGAGATTTGCGAGGTTAAAGAAGTGGCTAGATCGTGACGTCAAAGGCGGCAATATTGGCACAACATACAGGAAGGATGAAAACAATAAGGATACAATATTTAAGTCCTGCATGGGGTAGCAAATGGACAGCGTCCACCAGGAATACCCCTAAGGGTGAAAAGAAAGCTGGAGTTTAGCATCTCAAGAGGACAACCCTTCTGAGTCTAGAGAAAGGGAAGAAGAAATATCTGACCAATCTAACAGACATCTTAGAAGAATAAGATGGAAAAAATTGAAAAAGTTGCAAAGAAGCAAATGTATCATCTTCGACAAGTTTGATGTAAAATAAAAACGATAAATGTGAAATGGCTGTTTCGGAGGACAGCTAAATTTTTGTTGTTCGAATGATGGAATAGATATTATGACGGTTTGACATTATTTTAGGCTTGATATGAAAGTCACGGAGTGTTATTCACGTTCAAACACGTGATGTTCGTTTTGATACATTTTATTTTAGACAACGGGCTAATAATTTAACAAAAAAAAATAACCTTAAATCATAATAATAAAATTCACAAATTGGTGGAATTATTTTGAATAATAAAATTTAAATAAAAATATTCCATTTAAATTTTACCATTTAAATTAAATAAAACTACGAAATACACAATAATTTTCACTAACATCCATATTATATATATATATATATATACTTGTTGGGAGAAAAGTTGGCAAATATAATAAACTAAAAAATTTTGGAAAGGGATTTGACAAAAAATGTATAAAAAGTGGTTAATTTTCTTGTCAGCCATATAAAAAAATACTATTTATAAAATAAAGACTTTTGGCATACCTACTAATATATATTACTAGGAATAATTTTATACATCCATTCATATTATTAGATATTATAATTTTTTTTTAAATATGTATGATTTTGTACTATCAATGAGATATTTTATTCCAACCTTAAAAGCCAAATTCAAACCTTAAAAAAGCCGAAAAACAAAACCAATTCGAAATGCGGAAGGTCATCAGTTTGTTTTTACATGACCGAATTCACATTCTCGAAATAAACCGTGCAATTTGTTTGTGTGCTTTTTGACTTTGGAAGAGAGAGGCTGTAGAATTTGTTTTTGTTCATTAATGGAATCGTTCTTAACGATTCAATTAAGATGAGTCTTTTCGCAATTTGTTTGAAAATTCAATAGATTACAGTGTGGTGCCACAGACACATAGGGATCCATTGATCAATGAGAGATACCGAGTAGAGCTGGGGAAATAAGGAAACCTCCAAATGGATTGCCCATCTCAAATTGTCAAAGGAATGATAGAGGGCAAAATCTATACACGTCATCCCAGAGATAATTATGAGTATTTAGACCGGGGGATCAGGAACATGCGCTGCAGTATCTATCAAGAACTGAAGAGGCTGGCCAGTAACAGGAAGGAGTGGAGCAGACTAGAAAGTGCAGTTTGAGTGTCTGAGGTGAAAATGTTACGAGGTACGAGGGTCAGAAAATGCGTAAAGAGATCACGAGGCTAGGGTAAATAAACGAGGTTGAAGATTTAGTGGGAAAAGTGTTTGGTTTGTAGTTGTAAATGTGATCCAGGGGTCTTTTGATAGATCTGCGCCCGTTTCTCTCCCAGCAGTTCGTATCAAAAACCTATCAGTAGCACAGTCTAAATTGTGACAAGTGACAAAAAAACTAGATGTTAATCATTGGTTTTGTAAACCAAAAATTATTATGTTAGTACAAATTGGCTTGCAGCATTTCTAATGAGGTTTTTATGACGATGTGCTATTCTCTATTCACAATACATAAAACATATTTTTTTCACATTTAGATTTAATATTAACATCGTCATGACGCATAAATTTGCACGTTAGTCAAAATTTGGGCGCAACGATATTATATTCTATTTTAATATTTCTGAATAGGTACCACATAAACAAAAAATACCAAAAATTGTTACTTTTTGATATATCTACAATTTTTTTTTAAAGTTTAACAGTAAAAGCCCATTCCATCAAGCCGTGTCCCTAAAATGGTAGACAGAGAGAATGAACAGTAAAAGTAGTAATAATTAACAAACAATAATAAAAAAAAAACATACCTACATATATAAATGTCGTAAAAACCACTCAGTGTCTTTTTATCAGTTTATTGTCTGAGAGAACAAAATCAAAAACGCACAAATTCCCAAAAAGAAAATTAGTTTCTAAAAATACTCTGTGATTATTGTATGAGTAAATTTCACTATACAATTATAACAAATATCATCAAATTGGTTAAATAATCATGAGAGTAAATATGTTTAAGATCAAGAAAATTTACGTGCCGACAACAAATCAAACTCGAGACTTTGTGTGCTTAATGTGTTGTGAGTAAATTTGAATATTGGAGGGAAATGCTATTGGTTGGCCATCTTTATTTTTCAGCCAATAAGAACTGTAAAGTGCTGCAACGAAAGAAGTCCCGCGGTGGCAAAAATGCTGAACTAAAAATTACAGATATCGTTTGTCAGTCATCTTTGGTTGTAAGCAGGTGTTAAGTGTTGTGTCAGGATTAAAAAGTGTTATAATATTTATTATCAAAGATGCCAAAAGTGTTAAAAAGTGATGTCCGTGCAATAATTCATAAGGTGAAGGAATTTTGTGAATCAGAAATGAAAAATAAGGACATTTTAATTCCATTAGAGAAAGTTCGATCCCGTGTAGCCGCCATGACAGTTAATATTTAGTGTTATCAGTAAAAAAAAAATCTCACTTTTAAGGAATATTTATTTTTACTTCAGTATCCAAAATTATACATTAATTTCGAATTATTTTAATATAAAATGAATAATTAAAAAATTAAAAAAAAAAGAGTTCGTTCGTGATGTCAATGATAACACCACGGACTTTTATGCTGGGGGACGGGGGTTTTATCTTATATTTCACGGTTTTAATTTACATAAATGGTAATGAAACATTCATTTCTTGTTACAGGTGTTTCTGAAAAAACTGTGTCCAGAATAGTGAAAGAGGGAAAGGAAGCCGCAAGCATTTCTAAAAAAATTGTTACTCCTGGAAAGAAACGGCCACATCAAAAAAAAAATTATAGTGGATGACCTTGATTTGTGTGCAATCCGACGGAAAATCAACATTTTTATATCGTGAAAAAAGAATTACCAACCGTCAATAAATTACGTGTGGAATTAAAAGCTGATATAGACTATCAAGGAAGCAACACAACATTGCGAAGAATATTGTAGGAAATAGGCTTTCGTTTTATAAAGTGCCAATCTCTACAAAAAGTAAGTCTTCGGATTATCACGATGATATGAATGCGGTAAATTTTTTAAAATGGATGCGAGAAAAAGTAGTACCGAATTTACCTCCTAGGTCTTTAATAGTTATGGACAATGCTACGTACCATTGTACTAAATTGAACAGAGCCCCAACAATGGCTTCTAGTAAAGTACAAAAAAATACAGGCTTATTTTGTGGGAAAATTTAATATATGCATGTGGCAACACTTCCTTTGGCGATCGCTGCGCTGAGCCCGCGGGACTTCTTTCCTGGCGCTTACTTTACATTATTTTATCTTTTGATTTTTTCCCCTTATTACAAAGAAATTTGACAGTTGATGACGAAGAAATTCTCTCTTTGACCTCATTTGAATAATATTACCTATACTTGAAATGGTTTTTACGACATTTATCTAACAACTTACAATAAGAATAATAATAAAATAAGAAACTAAATAATAAAAACAAAATGGACAGGTAACATTCTAAAAACATTTTCCTGAAATCTAACGACACATTTTTATTATATTATATTTATAACATTGATTAGGAGATGGGATCTATTTATCCGAATATATGTACTAATGTTAATTTGCAATGGCGAATATCCTCAAAAATTATTTCTCCACTGTTTGGTAAAAAAAGTAACACTTGTGATGGCGACAAATAACAAACATAACCTCAATTGATGAAAAAAGACGATGATAGTATTGCAAGTATAAAAATTTTTTTGATGTTGCCACGATAAAAAATGAAAGAACAGTTTCTAGGTTAGTTGTGTATGAATTGAATTTAAAAAAATCTTTGATCATGGATATTGCTTTTTAAATTCTTCCAAGTTCACCATCGCCGAACTAGACATATTAAGTTTATTATATGCATCAATATTCACATATAAACATATTTTTTTGATAACTTTTATTTACAACACGGCATGACTGTCGCGATTGAAACGTCAGCGTGCGCAATTTCTTTTTTTGGGAAATATGCAATGTTTTTGTTATGTACCAAAAATTATATTATATTCAATTATGTTTATTTACATGTGAATATAAAAAAACGGTGGTTGAGTTACAAAAAAATAACTATATATTTATCGATCGATCGAGATTATTGTATGTAGGCGAATTTTTATATTTACACAGCTCATCCGATGTTATATTTCGTCGGACGGTAATGCTTTAAGAACGCAATATGTGTTTCAAGTGGATTGACGTGTGTAGTACGGTATATAATACAGTAATTATTATAATAATTTTCTACAGGTTGAGAGTGGTAGGTTTGTATCTTGGCTAATTATTTAATTCTCGTAAACTATAGTGGGGTATTGTAGGCCTTCACCACTATTTGTCGTCCATAACTAATGGGTCCTCTTCGGCCGTTATAGCGTCCGACACTCCAAGCTCATCCATCCTCTTCTGCAAAACTGCCCATCTAAAAAGAAATGGATAAATTGAAAAAAAACTATCCAAATATGATTGTATTGTCTCGATTATTGTACAGTTGTGTACTTACTTGTCATGGATCCCACCACCGGCGAGCAGGCCTGGTAAACATTTGAGTTCTGCTAATATACTCAAAGGTTGCTTCTCACCCTGACTGACCAATTCTGAAATAAGAATAAAAAGATTCTTTTAGATGCATAGTTTCAACCTGACGTGCCTACCAGTACCTCCACATCAGTGGTCAAAAGGGTCGTTAGAACCAAAAGCAACAGTGTTGTAACTGGGATATAGGAATTCTGTTAGGACCTGTCTATCTTTTGAGGACAGCAAAAAGACGATTCAGGAGACATCTTGCGGAGTGCAGGAGGCGGGAAGAGGAACTGTCACTCTTCGAGAGAAGAGGCCAAATCGTGGTAATTCATAAGTGTGCATTTACACCAAACGAATACAGAGCTAGAGCTTTGTGGCATATTATTGTATTCTTCTATTGTACTGAACAAATGTCAGACATCTAATTTTTATTAAAAGGCAATTTGCTGTTGATTCATAAATAAATAAAGAAATAGGGCATGAGGTGGTTGGGTCCAGTGGTATCGATCGCCGGCTTTCGTACGTACAGCGTATTGGAGGTGGTGGGTTCGAATCCCGGCGGAGCCAACCATTTCCACTTTCACGAGACAAGCATAAGCTTAGTGTGAAAGATGTCAAAAATGTATTTGTGTTCACTTCGAGTGAGCAAAGATTCATTTATAAAAAAAAACTATGTTCTTTTATGGTTGATATTGGACACCATAGAAACAACAAAGAAGACAGTTCTTTCTCGTTGTTATTTCCTTTATGACCATATGATTAAGACAATATACTCTATTTTTGTTTGGTGTAAGCGCACCCTTATACGTCATAGAATCGAGCGAGATCTAATTAGCTTTATTGAATCATAACCAACGTTATTCCTACGAATCGATGCCTTTGTCTCACCAGTAAAAATGATAATATAATAAAAGCAATACTATCGGCTGGGGTTATTAGCGGTCTATTACAGTGGGCACAATGGGAGCTGGTAACCATTCATTACTACCATCCATCGTTAAGTATCTTGACCTTGTGCGAAGATTATGTTGCTTATTTGCGTTATCATTAACAGTGGGTATTGGGAGGAGAGATGTATTATTATGTACACCAACGGTGAAAACAGAAACACTACAAGTGAACAAGTCAAAGAGGCACGTCAGACGACGTGGAAAATGAGAACAATATCATATTACTGACTGTAGATACATATTATGACAAAACACCATTCTGCACTCTTCCCTTACCTTTCCTTACGTTACTATATCTGGGGCATCTTTTATCAGATAATAAATGAAGAAAACTAAAAATAGATATATATGATATCCTGGCATCATCTACCAAACGAGGAGTACTCCTCTGCTGGATATATGGCTCTGTTTTGAGACCAATACTAACAATTTAAATGCGCTTTATGAGCTCTACTTTAAACCTAACTTATTTTTTAAAAACTAGCTTTCCCGACAGACGTTGTCCTGCAGTCCTCACTATAAATATTGATTTCAAATTTGTAATTTATACAATAATACATTTAAAATATGTTTGAAGAATGTTAAAAAAATATTTCTGAAAATTCGAAAAAATTATTATATTATTAACAATATTTTTAAACTAAAATTTTAATGTCAATGGTTGTCACGTAAACAATAATTTTGATGGTATATAATTTTGCATAGATGGCGTTGGAGTCGCAGGAAATACGTTCCATACTAACTTTTATATTATTTCTTATGCATTTTTTTAAACTTTTTAATAGTTATTCTGTTACAGTTTTTAAAATGAATGTATCGGTATAACAAGTGGCACCTTTAACAAAATATCCAAGGTATGGAAGTTGTAGGCATTTCGTGTCGAGACGAAATGCAAACTGTTTGATGTGTGTGTGTGTTGCCCATTCTCCTGTATGGTTGCGAGTCCTGGCACCTGACCAAAGGCCCAGGCACAAAAATATCTGCATTTGAGAAGAGATGGACATGACTGGGACATGTGTTAAGGATGCTGAATGACAGTTGGCTAAGGAGAGTGCTGTTCTTCCTCCCTTCAGGGTGTCGAAGACGAGGAAGACTCTTTTATACTGTGTTCCGCTCCTTCGAAGCAAAGCTGAGGGTGTGGGAGGAGGTCATAAAAATTGCGCAAGATTGAGTGCAACGGAGAGTTCATGTTGCCTCCCTATGCCCCTACGTGGGGTTTAAAGGGTGTATATCTGTGGTGGCATGGTAAAAGGCATTAAGTCAGTGGGATGACATTTCTCAGTATGGCGGATTTACTTGTCAGTATTTTAAGAGGTTTCATTTTTGTCAAATATTATTTAATACAAATAAAATAGATCAACTTTGATGCATTTACTTCGTTAAAAAGGGTTCACTATACGATAACTCATATTTATTTCTTCAATATTTCTTTGTTTATATGCTTTATTTATAATGTGTGTCTTTTTACCTTGACAATTTTGGCTCATAGGTTGAAAAATTTTGTACTTAGGTCAAATTTTACAAGGAAATATACCCAGTTACTCTCTATGACATGCTAATTTATTATTTTTCAACACTTACATTTTATTCTTCATAAATATTAGTTATTTTTTAGCTTACCTATTATTATTTTCTAGCATAGCATTCCCAGAACATCAGTAGGTATATTTTATTGCTCAGAATGTAATATTCTTAAGTAATAAATGAAGAATATTCTTTAAATAATAGAATGAAATTAGTTAATTATAGGTATTATTACCTTTGTTAAGATAACCCTCTCTCACAATGTACCGATCCTTCAAAGCAGAGCTGAGGAATTTATACACGGTTTGGGAAGAGGTCATACAAGCTGCACAAAATCATGCGCAGTGGAGGTTCCAACATCAAACCATTGCAAACCAGATGAATATTCGGAAATTTGAACATTACGACCTAATGGCGAACGTTGTTAACGTAAAGTGATCACACTAATCCAACCTTCGAAATAACATTAGAAGATGGTCGTAAGCCCGTAGTGGTTTGTTCACACTATTTTGAAATCGAACTGTATAATCAGTCATCAGCTGTTGATATAATAGTTCGCACTAGCACGACTTTCTTTAAATTATATCAATAATAGTATTAAAATAGCAATGAAAAAATATTTAAAAAATAATAATAATATGCAGATAGTATTACCGATCTATTGTCTATAGCTTAACAATAAAAACAACGAAAGTGTAAACAGATTGGTCGACAGATAAGGAAGATACCTGCCTCAAAGTTCACAAAATACATTATTTAAACACATTTTAAAAAGGTTCACTTTTAATAGAACGGCTTCTCACGGCAGCTCTATCATAGACAACACCGTTTTACTTCGTGGTAGACAAAATTCGACGCGCGTCGTTTTACCTTGCCAAATAAAATTAATATTGAGTTATGCCGAAATGAAAAAATGCTTTTAAATCCTTTATAAGTGGATTTTTTTAAATTTATGTTTTTGAATTTTGTTCTGTTTGTGATAATGTATGATGTAGCGCATATAACTCAAAATGCTGAAAAACGCGACTTAATGCCTTTTACCATGCCACCACAGATATTTGAAATGGAAAGGTTTTTTAAATTCACCATAAATTTGTCTACATTCCTAGAACTTCTGATACATTGATTGGGTGCGAGCTCTGTGATTTTATGATTTTGGTCTCGCAAAAGCTGAGCATTCAGATTCATTACTAAGATTGGTTTCGACTAAAACATTGTGGAAGTTCAAGATTTACATAATCTTTCAGAAGAGAGAGATATAAATAATTCAGACATAGACAAAATACATTTTTTCCAGTCAATGGGTTTTGTTTCTGTGCAGATCTGATTCAACACCAGCAGCTATGTAAGTTATGGCAAGACATTAATTGTTGGGCTGACATTGAATTTAACACAAGTAAGGTCTGGCACCGGGCCAACACAGCTAATAGAATGACCCGCGCCCGATACAATCATATTTTCCATCTACATAAAACTATCAATCCGCAAGACTCCTACGGAACTCGTAAAAGCAAAAAAAGAATCACAATAAACACAATTATTAAAAAATTTTTTACACAGTCAATAACAAGACAGATGGCGTCAAAAAAATTGAAAGTTAATTTTTATCTTATTACACCAAACAAATATAGAGCCAAAGCTAGAAATTCTTTATTGATCGTTGATGTTGTCACCAAGTAAACAACAATGAGAAAGAACTAATGAATGTGTGATGACAGATGTTGCCGCTTAGACATCTAGACTACCAAGAAATCAGATATTCAGATTGAACAGGGGAATAAAAATTCAAAGATTTTTTTAACCTTTGTTTTGAAAAAGATTTTCAAATCTATATTTGAGTCTGCGAATTGAAGCGCCCTAGTCATTAATATCATTTTTTAAATTTATTATTGCCTAGAAGCTATATCAAAGAATACTTGAAATTTAATAATAATAATATGTTAAGTATTTGAAGCTTGTACTTTTAATACAGTTGTATAGTGATACAACTGTATTAAAGACAGACAAAATGAAAATAACAAGTCAAAAATTTTGATTTTTGACTTGTTATTTTCAGTCCACCGACCCTAGAACTAAAATTGTGACTATCTAAAAAAAAATTGAAACAATTAAAATAGCACAGAGGTAGATGAAAATGTTTTCAATATTTAAGTTGAAGCAAATAACAAATCTATTCTTTGGTACATAAAAAAATATTACAAAGAATATCCAAAAATTTCAATTCAAGATCTATCATAATATTGATACAGTTGTCCGAGGTCCGAGTGTGCCGAACGGAGAAGCAGTAATCATTTCACCACCACAAACTGTGTATTTTTTGGATCTGAATAATATTATTTATTTACTACGAATAAAGATTATGTTCTATTAACACATCTCATGAAAATAATTCAACATTGAAGGAAATGTACCAGAATACAAGTTCCGAGTATTGAAAATCACTTAGCTATATTATATTTTAAGAGATACGTTCTTATTTCTCATTAGAGGTCTTAGTGCAATTAGAGGTCTTTAAGAACGTTTCTCTTAAATCCAAACAGCTGATGCACAATGCAATCCTGATACCATCCATGATGTATGGAAGTGAAACATGGACATGGACAAAAATCTGGAAGTTGGAATGAATGCTGTGGAAATGAGATCACTGCGTAGGATATGCGGAAAGAGACTGATTGATAAGATGAGGAATGATATGGTCCGACCATATCGGTTCAGTCTTAGAGGAGGGCCAAGTCAGGAGCAAAAGAAATAGGAGAGCATGTATGCGGAATGTTATGCGTTTGGAAGAAGCAAAAAAGGTTTGTTTGGATAGGAAAGAATGGAAATCCGTACTCTCTGCCTACCCCCTTCGGGAAACGGCGTGATGGGTAAAAAAAAAATATATTTTACGATAGATCTTGGTAGCGTGGTTGTTTGGCGTTAGGTTTCTGATTTAACAGTTCTCCATTCACTTTAAATTTTGTCAGGAATTTTCATAAATGATAGGCGTGCTGAATTTCTCAATTTATGTAGGTAGACAAACTGACAACATCTTCACAAGCCAGTAACAGTTCAAATCAATACATTTTGTTGTTGATTTTTGTTTGAAAATGAATAAAGGAATGCACAACTGATATACAAAGACTGTTGTAAGCCCAGTTGGGTAAAATATGATTAATTTATTCATTTTAAAATTGAACATCGTAAATGTAATGTTGCCATTGAAAAGTTTACAAATCCATGTAAATTTGAAAGGTACACAGATTTAAGAGTATTCGAAATATCCGTAGTTTTATTTATATAAAAAAAAAAACAACTGCAATTGGAGTTTATTAATGGTGAAATTTTATTATTTTTATAAAAGAATGAATCTTGGCTAACTCAAGGTGAACACAAATACACTATTGAGTTCATTCACACTAAGCAAAGGCGTCATTAAAGTGGAAATGGTCAGGTACGCAGTATGTACGAAATCCGTTGACTGGATCTCTACGCTACCAACTACTTTGCAGTGTTCTACATGTAAAGGAAATAAATATTTAGGTGAATTTTTTTCAAAAAGAAAAATACAAATTATTTGGAGGAGTTTTCTGGCTTAGGTACACGAAGCTTTGTTTTTCCTTGTTGGTTACCCCACCCTGTAAGAGATCCCTTGAAGAAAGGACGGTGAAAAACGGCAATAAAATGAACAGAAAAGGGGAAAGAATTTTTCAATGCCATGTATCAAAGTGGGAGGTTTTGACTTGTGCCAAGAAATGTTTAAGCGCAGAGTCAAATTGTTAATGAAACAAACTTAACAATAGAACATAAATAAATAAATAATATTCCACGCTGAATGACAATGGTGAAGTTAAACAGAATATCTGATGTCATCATAACATCTATAAGAACACAATAATTCTATAAAACTAGCGGATAATGCTTATCTGTTACCATCAATGATGTATGGATGTGAAACATGGACATGGACGAAAAAAGAGAATGTAGTATAAATGTAGTAGAGATGAGAGCTCTATGAAGAATATGTGGAAAAACTCTGTGGGATATGGTATGGAAGTTAAAGTTGTGACAAAGATGAAAGTCAATAAGTTTAGATGATTTGGACATGTGGAAAGAATGGACACAAACAGAATGACAAAGAAAATTTATAAGGCTCTAATAAGGTCGACAGAGAATGACGTGGATTGAACACATCGATTCCGTCCTCAAGGAAGGTCAGGTAA
This sequence comes from Mystacides longicornis, assembly GCA_963576905.1. Classification (NCBI taxonomy): domain Eukaryota; kingdom Metazoa; phylum Arthropoda; class Insecta; order Trichoptera; family Leptoceridae; genus Mystacides; species Mystacides longicornis. The sequence continues at coordinate 1,481,862 of OY756439.1, read as the reverse complement.
GAAATAAGAGAAGTTGTATGAGAAATGGTATGTTGGTGGAAGAAGCGTGCTTGGAGAGAAAAGAGTGGAGGTCCGCTCTCTCTGCCTACCCATTACGGGACATGGCGTGATGGGAAAAAAATTCTATAAAAAATGGGGGGAATTTATTGTAAATAGAGGATATTTTGTGTGGATATTGTGGCCACCCGTGCTCGTGTTAAAGGTCGCGAAAGTGATAACGTTCACACAATAACATCCAAGATTAAGAGTAGTGGAGAGCTCTTGTTGCCTCCCTATGCCTCTAAGTGGAGTTGCAAAGGAAGTATGTTTCTTAAACAGTTCTTAAAATGATGGAAGTCGGGGGTCTAAAGAACTAGTTTTCAATGTAAATTTCGCTTGCTTGAATGTGATAAAAAAAAGTATTTAATTTAAAATACGGCGACACCGATATGACAATTTTTACAACTGGCAATAATTTCCAAACTGTCAAGATAATAACACGAGTGACAACGTAAATGAAAATATCAAACACATAAACACACACACACACATAGAGAAATAAACAACACATTTAAGTAACTCCGTACAGAACTACCTACACTGATAATATTATTATAGACTCACTACTCAGTATCGGTATGAACTTCGACAGCGTAGTGTGTCGTACAAAGAAGAATCAGAGTTAAAAGAAGATTAAATTCTAGTATCCATTTAATATTTCGAGTGAAGATTTAAGTTAAAAATAAAAAATGCAGTGATAATAATTAATCAGATAAAAAAATAAATGAATTTAAAATCAGTGAAAATTAATTAGTTGTTATTATTTTAATAGTGTTGTTTGTAAGCAATTAGGTATTGTAGTTCCGATATTTTTAATTTTGTTCTTTTTTTTAATGTAAGTAGTTATCTCAAAAACAATTTGGTTATCATCAATGTAGTGGATGAATGTTGTGAGCGTGTTATCAGCGTGACATGTGGAATCTTTAAGACCTATCGTGTAACCACAAACAATGTAACTTATATTATAATGTATTTATTTATCTTTTGTGAGGGATTCTATGTTTGTTAAGGGTTATGTTGAGCAAGTATCAATTTCAATATTTTGATTTCAAATAAAAAAAAATGTAGATACTACATTTTTTTTGCAACAAAAAATTAACTAATTGAACAATAAGTGGAATTTCAAAGTAACTTTTTGCTGTTTTCATCCATATTTGTTTTTTTTTTTTTTTAATTACTTTTGTAGATATATCAAAAAACTCCGCAATTAAAATTTTATTAAACATTTCATACAGAACCAACTATTATGATGATATTATTAAATCAATTGATAATATTTTTAAATAGAAAAACTTTTCTAACTTAAACCACAATCGGTTGCAACAGTCTTCTACTGCACCTTCGAAGGCTGTTATAAAATGGTCAAAATCTGACCAATCTCCACTCAAATAAAATACATGGCTAAGTAAAAAAAAATTAGCAAAGAAAGTCCATATTTCAATCAAGTATATTATCGAATATGTAACAACTAATGATTCTTAACAATTCATTACTAATGTTCCATTTAAAAATAAAGGCTTACGACCGTCTTCTACTGTTATATCGGCTGGCTTAGTGTGATCACTTTACGTTGACAACGTTCACTATTAGGTGGTAGTGTTTAAGTCTCCGAAACTCCTAATCATGAGAATTCTCGACATGTTCAACATGTCGAAAAATCTCACGTATACAACAACTAGATATTTTATAATTAATGAGATGGACATAAAAGTTGGAAATTATTGAGAACAAAAGAGCAACCAAATTTAAAAACTGCGTCAAGATAATATGACCATTTTTATATCCATTTTTGTAAATGTTTCATCTTTATTGCCTATTGGCTTTGTTAGTGCATAACGTTCTAATTATGTCTAGATTCTTGTGACCATTTTTTCAGGACTATATCTCTACGAATGTATTGATACTTTCAAAATCTTGATTCACACAAAACGGTCAGTATCGGGGCTTAAACCAATGACCCACGATATGGTTGAAAGTTTTCAATTCAACCACTAGCTACCAACGACTTCATATTTGAGTGTTATTAATAAATTCACATAGGTAAACATTCTTATGGACAAGCATTTAAAGTAACTAAAAATGTATCATTTCACGCTCAAATTGCGAGTGTAAACTTTGGGAATGAATTTCAAGGTCCGCTTATAAAAATAAATTTAATGGGTGACAATAAAATAAATAAGTCAATAAGTGTTTATTTTTTTCGCAATAACATTGTTATCTGGAGTGGAAATTGATTTGAAACTGGTTTTAGCTGGCTAGTGTCCAAGAAATCTTAGCTGTTTAGGATGGTACTGCTTAATTGTGCCATTGAAAAAATAGCTTTTAAATTAATTATTATCAATAAACAAAATGATAGTCGATTAAAAACTGTAGTGCTGTGAGAAAATGATCTCCACACCTATCATTTACATCCTATATTATAATTGGTAAGTTCTAAACCCAAACCAAATATTTTTTATACTTATATTATTATTCGCTGTAAGGAGATATTCATTGCAATGACAACAATCTGCCCATGGAAAATATTTATATGCCAAAATAGTTCATTGGTATCAGTTTATGGCTTTCGTATCTACAGCGTACTGAGAATCGTGGGTACGAATCCCGGTGCCGACCGTTTCCACTTTCACGACACGAGCTTTGCTTTAAAATGAAAAATCTCGAAAGCATATTTGTGTTCACTTTGTTAAATTTGTTAAAAAAAAATCGATATTTGATTAGAGGCTCTAAAAAAAAAACTGTTGCTATGAAAAAAACATGTAGGCAGTGCCTATTACAAGTCCTAATTTTTATATACAACCATAAATATTCAATCAGTCAATACCTCCGTTGTGACTTTGTGTGAGGGCATAGGGACGAAACAAGAGTTTTAAACTGCGCTCAATCTTCAACACCCCATTGCCACGTCATGTCCAAACGCTATTAATGGAACCACTATTAATAGATTATGATTAAAATGAATTATTTAGTTAAAATAAAGGTACTATGAAATCAATTACTATCCATTGCGAATTTATCGTACTCCCTAACAGGAGTGTAACAGACTTGCTCACATTTAGCGAGAGAGTGATTTTATCCAGATTTTCTAAACAATCGAATTTCATATTTATTTATTTATTTATTATTAGTTATTAGTTACTTTAACCCGGTGTTACTCAAAGTTAAAATCAAATTTATTAGAAATACATACAACATTATGTAACCCCTTAAACCCGCATACATGGTCGCAAGCCCGTGTGACTCGCCTATTCTGATTGATGCTCTAATCATCTGTGCTCGTGGGCCTGAGTTTAAAAATCAGTGAAACCATGATTGCATTTATTTTCTCTTTTATATCTTACACTTTTCTATACAAAGGTGTCAGTATAGTCGGCGGAACTTATTGCCTTAGGAAAATTTTTTCAGTCAACCGGTCCCATTCAATCTAAGACAGGCCAACCCTGGGTAGATATTTCATGTGAAAAAACACTTAGAAAAACTCTGACCCGACCGGGAATCGAACCCGGGACCTCATGATCTGAAGTCCACGCCTATATAACTAGGTCAATGAGGTCGGTAATGTTCACCGTTTAGGAGGTCAAATTCGTAAAACTACAAAATGTTGAAAAATTCAATGCCCCGGTAGGACTAGAACCCTCATCCCTGGTCGTCTTAAGCAGAACTTCTACCGACCCACCCAATGCTAATACCGCGTATTTAACACGATACCTTTAAACGCTAATCCAATTTAATTACATTGTGCATCATTTCATTTTATCGTTGGTTATTTAAGCCTGTGATATGCGTTTGTGTGCAACGACATAATACATTTTAAATCCTTGCAAGAGGCAACGATACTAAACCAGGCCAACGCACAAACAAACAATTATTAATACTGTCTAAACAGTACCTATAATTTTATACACACTATACCAACTATTTAATGCAAATATTACATTAATTATTGTTAATGTTCAATGTTGTCTGTTTAATGTTGTCTGTTTATTGTTGTATTTTTATATGTTAATTTGTAAATGGCTAATAAAGCCGTAGAAAGAGGAAATAAATAAAATAAATAAATAAAATTTTGAAATTAATGAATAATTACGTACATTAACGAGAATGTAGACTCGGCAATCATTACAGTTAATACTTCTCCAAGATAAATATTCCATTCTAGATAACGTGACTATATTTAAATTCCTGGATCATATTCTAGATCAACTCGGATGATAAATAAACAACACGATAAGAGTATTCTTGCGCTCATAATAGTTTCTTTACATTTCTCAAATCACGTTTCACGAGAAAAAGATGTTTGTTTTCCTAACAATTAAGATGAAGGATAGGAATGTTGTTTGAAGAATTCTACACACCGAGCGTACGATAATTATTTCAAATGGAATTATCCGTTGAATCAATAACACTTAATTGATACAAATCATTGATAATATGAAAATGCGATCATGGTAGTGGAATTAATTCAGCAGGAAAATACGCAAATAAAAAATGTAACGAGTATCTTATGAACGAATCACGTATATAATATCATATTATGAATCAGTTTAAAAACATTGATTGGACTCAAATACGCTGATCTCATAGCACAAAAGCCCAGGAATTTGACTAGAAATTATTCAAATATGATAAAATTTATTTAATTTGAAGTGGTATAATAATTTATCTTAATACTTTATAGATTCTCATACAATCTTACAAGATAATATCCATAAATTTGTTTTTTTTTTTTATTTTCTCTTAATTGAGCAACCTATTTTATTCAAATTAACACGTTGATTGGAAAAAATTGCATCAGGCAATAAGTTTCACCAGCTATACTGTATTAGGAGTTTCGGAGACTTAAACATTACCACTTAATGGTGAATGTTGCTAACATAACTAAGCCAGCCTTCGAAATAACAGTAGAAGACGGTCGTAAGCCCGTAGTGGTTTGTTCCACTTCAAAATGGAACACTATTAATGAATTGTTAGAGTCATTAGTTGATACATATTCGGCTATACTGACACCTGTGTATAGAAAAGTGTTAATTCATTTATTTTAAATTCTACCAATCTAAACAAATAAATAAAAAAAAAACAATAACAAAATAAATAGAAACTTAGTAAAAAGCCTCGTTTTATTAAAATCAGTATTAATTTTTTTTCGGGTCTAACTTTTAAATTAAATTCTTATGGGGTTGACTTTTTGCATGTTTTGCAATGTCTAAATGAAAAACTGTTTTTGTACCATTTTCTATTATACCTACTGTACTTTTTTTTGTCTGAATATAATGTAAAAGCAACGTAATTGCGTCGAAACGAATAAATAAATCAGGTACTTTTTAACGCAAACATTACATTTATTATGACTGATTTATAATGGCAATATTTTTATATTTGATTCTTTAGAGGCTTGGGATCATCTCAAATTTCGAAAAAAAAATCAAATCCAATAAAAATACATCTCAACTAAATAAAATGCAAGTCCCAGTAAAAAAAAACAATAATAAAACATTTTTTTATCAGCAGCGTACAAAGAATTAGAAATAAAAGTTTTTATTGTACTGCGGAGCCGATAAATATACAAGTCGGTGATAAAAATATTGCGGGTACATGTACCTATTGTTCCGTACGTCAGCGAGTTATTATGAAAAATATTTGATAAGTCCCCACAACGCGCTGGCAACCTTGAACGTCCCGTTGTAAATAATCTATATATATATAAAAACAAATCCCATCTGTGTGGGTTTAGATTTGAAATAACAATAATATTGTAATAACGATTCTAAAATAGAGTGTTCGAACAGGAAACAAATTAGCCCGAATTATGTGCCAAAACAATAATATATCTATTCAGTATGCTGTATGTTTTTATTTTTTGTCAACTAATAATGTCCGACTATATGGTAAAATGACAGTGAAAACAGGTTTTAACGCATTGTGGTTCAACCAATGAATTTCACCTTCGACAATTGCTATGTACCTGTTTTTTTTTTATATTTATTAATTCAACATAACGTTATATATAATTACACTATTGTGTCAAGCCAAGTCTCAATAAGTAGTGAGAAAAAATGTTCATTGAAAAATCAAACATAAATTGGTTTAATGTTAGCATCAATTAGCTTATTGTACATAATATGGCAAAACTAGCTGAAACGTCGAACGTTGTCCTGGCTAAAAACTAACAATCGCTGTGTAAACTTATTAGCTGAATTAAATTCCATTTTTAATTAAGTTTATATTGTATCTACTGGGATTACAAGAAACAGCATATTATATATCTCCAGATTCATACTAGAAAATGTAGTGGGGTGGGAGGCAAAATTAGGGGTGAAAATTAGGGAGGCAAAATTTGATGCTAAATAAACAAAAAATAGAATATTTCTAGTTGTTAATTACTAATATTTTTTAGTAGAAATCTCAAATTGGACGAGTCCGGATGGCTGGTAAAAGTTGCCTCAAACAAAAAGTTTTGCCAGGTATACCTTTGTAGTATAGAAAAGAGTAAATTCATTTAATTTATGTTAAAGTATTTAATATTGTAATGAATGAATAGCTCTAAAAATTCTTAAAAAAGATTATGATGTGTAGAAAACATACCAATTTTTCAGACAGTATTAGAACACTCATCTATTGAATACTCAAGAATGTTATTATTAATATTCAGTGGGTATGAAAATATAATAGGAACACAATAGAAATAATCTGGTGCCAAAAGTCATCCAGAGGATGTAATATTTTAAATTATAATAATATACATCCTTGTATCGGTGCCATACTGAGTCATCTCAAAATCAACACAATATAAAATGATATTCACAAATTTTGAAATTGGAACAATAACAATTTACTTATGTGATACTTTGTGAAAGCACAGCTTAGCGTTGGTTTATTATTATATTTCTTAAATAAAACTTTGTTTATTCCACTTATTATGTCAATTGGGAAATGATTTTTTCGGTCATACGACCACTTTCTGTGCCATAAATCAGTAGATGGAATCATAATATTCTATATGTTTATTACTAATATATCGTTTATTAAATATTCAAGGATCTTAAAAATTAGAAAGAGTTTTCTATTTTAGATAGGAATGATAATAGTTTTTTTTCTATTTCGATTGGATTGGTATATTAATTATGAATGCTTAGATAAAACATTAATTTTACATAGTATCGGTTAGCAATATGACACCACATTAAATGCTTTAAATTTTTATAATTGGTTCTATTACCTATTGTATTCCGTATTTGATACATTGTATAGGAAAAAGACAATGAGTTTTTAGCATTTGGAAAATTAGACACAGAGGGCATAAGGTCAATAGTAATAAAATTGAATCTTGAGTTGATACTGTATTGCATCAGCACAACGCCAACTTATAATAATGACACTTTGCAGCAGAGAAAACAATTGGCAAATATTTTGTACCCAACTAAAATTAATGAGAATTTTCAACAGACATGCATTAATATTATATTTTTGTACAATTAATTTATTTATATTATGTACATGAATCTGGGCTCACTCAAAGTTACGCAAATACACTTTTGACATAAAGCAAAGCTTGTGTTGTGAAAGTGGAAATGGTCAGCACGAAAGCCGTCGACTGATACCACTGGTCTACCAACCAATTCAATTCTATAACTGTTTTATTTTAAAAAAATTTAGTACACTATTCCATATCACTACATGAATTTGTAATGCAAACATTACAAATATTTTTGACATTGGTGTATTTATAATAGATAGTGAAAGTAAATATGAATATTATTATAGTAATAATTTTTTGATGTGTAATCAAATCATAGTAAATAAATAGAAACACATAATATTTGTAATAAATAGAAATTTGATTACAATATGCATTGGCATATTTCGGCCAAAGCATATTCACAATGAAATTTACTAATTATGCATATTTGGGTTTATCTAACAGAGATTCTGAATACATTAGGAGCCCATGGCTTGTAGTTGAATGAAAAAGCCAGGATAGATTCAATGCAAAAAACACTTCAATTTTCTTTACTTTTTACTTTTACTAAGCAACCCAGGCCGAGTTTTGCTACGCCAAATTAATGGATTCATCAATGATTCTATAAAAAATTTGTGTAAAAGATCTTTTGTTTTATGTTGCATATTTTGGTGATATTATTGCATGTCCACAAGCATTTCTTAAGTTCGTTACACTCTTTCGAAAAGTACAGATGATGAGAGTGCAAAAATGTAAATAAAAAATACTGCAAAATGCAATTGTGCTTTTTTCAAATTCATACCTAGTTAATTTTATTTTGATAGCTATAGGTAGGTACTCAACTACTAAATTACAGCGAATTTTTTAGTACCTATTGTTAAGAAATAATTTATATACCTAGATAGTAGAATAAAATTTATGAATTGTACAGAAATGTTATTTTATAATAAAAATGTGAGATAAAAAAATGGCTCCAATATAAACGATTGGAGTCTAGTATTTGTTTTTCATTTTCACAAGCCAAGTATTCTTAAAGATAAGTCCGTATGCAGAGACATTCCTTTCACCTAACTTTCTCCTATGCGCAGTATTGTGAAAATTATCAGACAACTTTAAATATGGATGGCATTTAGGTGAAAATTAGTTAAAGTGTACGTCTCTGCATTTGGGTGATAGTTTTCAAATTGAGCAAAGTTTGAATTCTTCATAATGTGCGTTTACACCAAATGAACATAGAGCCAGAGCTGAAAGTAGAGTATACTTTCTTTTATCCTTGATATTGGACACCATAGAAACAACAAATATTAATTAATGGGCGATGACAGATCATGCGCCCAAGATTTCTGGCTCTATCTCGTTGTTGTATCCTTGGTGTCCATATCGATGTCAAGAAAATATGTTTATTCGGTGTAAACGCACCCATAGAATCAAAACTATGCTAAAGTTTGTTTTATAATGTTTTACTTTTATTTTACAAGATTGATATACAAACAGTGATGATACACATAAATTACGACGGAAAAGGTATGGACAACAAAAACACCAGTGAATTATATACGCATACATTAATAGTGATTACATGAGAAGTAAAAGACAAACAACAGAAAAATAAAGGTAATAGAATATGTAGGTATAGCTGTGGTAAAGGGATGTGTGCCAAGGGTTAGGGACAGGAACAAGGGAGTTGGAAGGAGAAAGTTATTGCTCTAATATCAAGTGTTTCCTTACATTTTGCCTAAACAAAGTAAAGGATAGGTCAATTTGTTAAAAAATGAATTGAAAAAACCTATTAATGTTAGAATTTTTTTTTCATAGATTTCTTTCATAACTTCAGTATGTACTGCTAAAGCTAACAGGCTGACTTATAGTTTTCAAAAACTTAACACCTTCCTTTACACGATTCAGACTTAAGGAGATAATTTACAGAATGTATTTCACCGAAAAGTTACAGGAAAAAACACCCTAACCACAATTTAAACATAGTTTTTTTTTAACGTTGGTGTACGGTTTCGTAAATAGAACTAAACCACACACAAAGATCTTGTTTAGAGATAATTGCTGGTAAATATTTTATAAAAATATGGATTCTTTTTAACATTGTATATTTTAGGTATTTGTCACTATAACTGTGTGATCATAAGGTTTTGTTTACAGCAATCGACAAGGTTTAAAATTATCAAAGAGTAAGGAAATTGTTACAGGAATGATTGGAAGGAGAGGGGGGAGGCCTATGTTCAGCAATGGACGGAGACGGGCTGAAGAAGAAGAAGAAGGAAATTGTTACAGTATGAAGATACTTCTGTTTAGATAGATGGAAGAGCTGAGAGAATTCTCGTTCAGTTGGAATTGGCAATTCAACCATTTGACGCAAAGAAATTAAACTTAAGACAAAAGACGCTCCAACATGGATATGTAAGTATGAATCAAAAGAGAAAGGTTGATATCAAAATAAATAGAATTCAATAAGTAAAATAAATAATTTATAAATATTTCCGTTTCCAGAATATTTGGCTGCGATTCTAACACGACTTTTTTTGTTTGCATATGAACTTGCAAGAGAAAAATATTCATCTATTCTTTATCAGTTTTTATCTATACAACTGTTGTTGAATGTAGTCATTCTGTTACAAAAATGTTTTGCAGAAGACAGGTTCATAACCAGACAAAATAATAGAACTGAAAAAAGCCATTATTTGTGTATATTTTTGTAGCTTTTTATTAATAAAAAAATGAGAACATATATTTGAAAATTAATTACCTAGTTCAAATTATATATTCTCAACAAAAATCTCCAAAAATATATATGAATAATAGTTTTTTCATTTTTATTATTTTGTCGCTTGTACCAGTTCAGTTTTCAAGTTGAAGATAAATAAATAAAATAATGCTTTATTGTTATAAAAAAAAGATACGTTGATGTAAGAAAATTAAGATGTTTTCCAGTGGTCGAAGAAAAAGAATCGTTGGGTAGTCATTCTAAAAACCATGAATAAATAGTTTGGAAACAGAAATAGCTATAAAATCTAAAACAGGAGATGAAAATTGAAAAGAACTTATTAAAAGTTTCACTTCAATTCTTACACTTTTTCTTATAATTAAGAATATAGAGTTTAAAAAAACTATCTTATAAAATTGTTATGGAAAAAACTGCTAAATCTTTTCTATAAGAGAACAAATATTGTTGGCAATCAATGGTTAATTCATAGGCAAAAACTCAGCGGATTGATCTGTATTTTGATTAGTCTAATAAGTCTCTATATGACATAGATCTATAACAACAATATGGAGTTTGACAAAAGTACACAAACACAATTGAATATTTTAGATAAATCTGTATTTATTTAGCCTCAAAAAGAATGAAAACACTCGTACAAATGTTGATTTAAATAATTATTATGATACATTCAGAATGAAGGATGATTTCAATACGATCATGTGATATTTGTTGATGCAATAACTTAGCACTGCCTGAATAATTAAATACAAAAGTTTGGAGTACAAAACCTTAAGACATTATTACCACCTTTATAAATTATTGAGGAAAAAAAACAAGCAGATTTATTTTATGACGTAAAAGTAAAAACACAAATTTTAAATTTGTACTAGCTGAATCGACATACTTCGTACTGTTTTAACTATGAATATTGAATTCGAATTTGTATTTTATCAATAGATTTCCAACCAATACATATGTTTTAAAAAATATTTGTAGCACACATTCTTATGGTCCATAAGGTTACATTATAAAAATTAAGATTGTTTATATAAATTTTCTAAAAAAAATCAGTTTCGGCAGTTTCCGGCGACCGTGTCCGTTGGCTCAAATAGGAGCTCGTATTGAATATGCTTGTTTTTTCCATCCACATTTCAGTAACGACATAAATTTACAGTAGGTACACAAACAGAAAATTCAAGGAATGTACAATATTATTATGAAAATAAAAATATGCAATAATGTTAATTTTCCTTCTGTTTTTTTTATTATTTAACTTTGCTATTTTTCCTCTGTGATTACATTAATATTTATAATCTGATATATAACTACACAATCCGTCTGTGATTATACATCTAGATTTATTCATAAACTACTGGGATAGCATAGATTTCCAAAGTCATCATTGCAGTATTAAACCTATGATCGTTGTGTAAAACAGTGTAACTCTATAAACCATGTTTTAGAATAATTATTGATGTTGAATTTTATTTGTAAGGTTTTCCTTTATTATTTTTCTTTCTTCAGTGATCTTTTCTTTGTTTATTTAATCACAAAATAAGATTTAAAAGGAGTTTTTTATCCATAATTAAAAAAAAAATGTGAGGACGTGTCTAACAATATACTTGCTTCTTTTCGCAAAATTTATTTCAGCTTTTACACCGATTCATATTATAATGAAATTGTATATTTAAAACAAGAAAAACAATTTACATACCTATTCGATTAATTTATTACTAAAAGTATTGTTTTTAAATATAATAAAAAATAAAATAATAATATTTTCATTTTCTTCGTTTTTCGATGACTGTGTAACTACATCTTAGTAAGTATAAATTTAAATAACTCAATTTATTTACCCAAATTTACAGGTTATACTGTTTTACCTGACGACCATAGAAATTATCATCTGCAAACAATAACGTATATAAAACTAAGAAAATAAAAGATGTTACACTCATTAGATACAATTTTTGATAAATAAAGAAATAAAAAATAAACAAAGACTCTGTCAAATCATATTATTTGATTATAACGGGTGATAATAGCCCCTAAGTGGGGTGACAAAGGGAGCGTGTATGTATATTGGTTATGAGTATTTCAAATAACCATCTTCCTATTTTATTTTTCATTTGAATCGTTTGAAGAAATACCTTCGATTGAATGCACATGTTGAGAATGTCAGTATTGGCATCCAAATTCACATTTTTTTTTATAAAAATGAATCTGAGTTCACCCAGAGTGAGCACAAATACAATTGTGACATTTTTCACAGAAACAAAAGTGGAAGAGGAAGATAGCTGGCAACCGAATCGAACCCACAATTATCAAAATGAAAGTCGGCGACTTAATCACTAGGCTCCAACCATCACCAACCAAATTCACAAACAGCAAAATGGTTCACAACCGAGATTTGTTGTCATTTTACAATGCTGAAAGACTTTACATTTCAATTCAGATACAAGATTGTTTTAAACATACGGCATTTAGGCAAAAGTTAGGAATCTGGACTGCAGTGTCACAAACATTATAAAATCAGATTTTACAGATTCCACGTTTTATATTTCATGTCATAAAACATTATTGTTCGAAAGTACAGTGTGGCGACAGTAAAAAAAACCTTTGGACATTCGAAAGGGCGGACTTATCCCGAAGGATCTCTGCCAGCCAACCCAGTAAAAACAAAGACCAACATATTGAAAAAGTAAAAATTGACAAAATAATAGATAATGTTATAAAATTTATTACCTACTGTTTATTATTATAAAAAAAATAAGTCAAAGATTTTGAAAAGATATACAGATTACTTACTATTCGGTACACTTTAATTTGAATCGATTTCTTAATTAACAAAACAAAATGATTCATTTTATCTTTTTTGAATCAAACATGTCAAAAGATTAAGATTAGGAACAATGGGCTAATTATAGTTTTGATTTCACCGCAAATATCCTGTCGAAAATTCTTCGCCAGATAAGCGAATATGATAATTTGTTTTAACACGATACAGTGATAAGCTATATTCTAAATAAATAATTTTATAATATAAAGTGAGAAATATAAATAGAAAAGTCAAAGGTGCAATAACGGATACAATTATTGAAATATATTATTGCAAAGTTGGCACGTCACATTCCTTGGGTGTACATTGGCACATGAGAATAAAAAAGGATCAAAAACGCTTTTAGCAGGAGGAATGTCGTACATTTGTCAAAGAAAAATGAAGAATTCGAAACGTTAGTTATACCAATGAACTTTAAGTACTACGTGTTAGAATGCCAATTCCTCATAAAGCGCATCGCATGAATTAGATCCCGAAATATCATCCATGTGTTTGATTAAAAAAGAAACAAAATGGGAGTGGTTGGTAGCCTGGCGGTTATGACACCGGCTTTCGTACTGTTTCCTACTGGAAGTTATGGATTCGATCCCAGGTGCAGATCATCTTCCTCCTTCACCACACAAACTTTAAGTAGCTTACTGTGAAAGAGTCAATTTGTGTTCACTTTGAATGAGCACAGATTCATTTAAAAAGAATTAAGAGACAAGAGCTTGCTCAAAGATATACGCTTCAAAAAAGGTCACTTATCACATACTAGATATCATTAGTTAGTACTATTTGTAGTAAGTACTATTAATTAGTACTATTTGTAGTAAGTACTATTAATTAGTACTATTTGTAGTAAGTAAGTACTATTTGTGGTTATTTTTGTATGCAGTCACTACTATTCTCATCCCTCGACCTTCCTTCAACTTAAGAACAAAAACAGTGAAAGAAAATTTCCAGTGTTTTGTTCAGTACTTAAAGTTCATTGGTATATACGTATCAGTTAACAGTTTAGAAAAAAATATGAAGATTTTTAATAAGATGTAGGTATATTTCTTGCTATAAAAATACACAAATATAATATTTTTGTCTATATACATTTTATTTAAGTTGATATTTTGTTCCACACTCTATTTAGAAGATTCAAACTGGAATATTTTAATAGTATTAATAATTATTAAAAACAAGATACAGCAAAAACTGTAAATTTATTAATATGCAATCAGGTGGTTTTTCATCTCCATTAATTTTTTTTTTTGTCATCAATTTTCTTGGTTGGATATCAAATTTCATAATATATTTTTGATGACTGCTACAGAGGTTTTAGTGTATTGAAAATTATTCAAATATTAAGTAAACAAAACAAAAAATCACCTGCATCGTATTTATTACAAGATGATAATAATAAAACTAAAATAAAAATAACGTAAAATAATACAGGGTGTATAAAATAAATAATGATGTAGGTCTAGTGATACCTTATAAACATAATTAAATATAAATAATCTATAAATTATGTACTTATAATAATATTAAAAATTATTGTGATACCTACTTATGACTAGAACAATATTATAATATTAAATATAAATATTATGAAAAAATATTAATTTTTTTCATATTTATTTTAAATAACAATACCTATTTATTTTTAAAAAATAATATGATTAAAATTTGGATTCATCACTCACTACGTACATATTCATAAGAAAGTTTAATTTATTATAATAAAAAAGCTATAGGTACTTTTAATATTTATTACGTAACTTTTTCTCATATTATGCGTTGACCGTATCTAATGTATTAATAAAACAGGAATGACAGGCAACGACGAATTAACATTGCCAATGGATCTGAGGAAGGTGTTATAGAGTTAAACTTTGTTCGAAGAGTTGGAATTTTTAAGTGCAATTTTTTTTATATATTTTTGATCAATGATTGTTGTATACAAAATGAAAAAAGGATTACTGCCAAATTATACCTATGTGTGTGATAGTATCGAGAATAATCAGGATGTTTATGGATAGCCAATGTGAAGTTGTGGCTATATTCCGAAGCAGATGTTTAGAGTACAGTGTTAAGAATGTGAACAATATTTGAGTAAAATATGAATGTGTTGAGAAGTTCTGTGTTACCTCTCGATGTTATTATAAGTTGTAGATTACAAAACTTTTTTTTACTAATCACGCCGTGTCCCGTACGGGATAGGCAGAGAGAACGGACCTCATTATTTTCACATACAACCTCTCCTATTTCTCTTACTTCTGACCTGGCCTTCCTTGAGGACGGAATCCATATGTTCGATTCACTTGGCCTACTAACACCTTTTTTCAATCTTATAAATTCTTTTTGTCATTCTGTTTGCATCCATTCTTTCCACATGACCAAACCATCTCAACTTATTGTCTTTCATCTTTGTCACAACACTAACTTCCACACCACATTCCTTCCTAATATTCCCATTCCTTTCCATGTCTTACAGTCTTTCCACATACAATTAACACGAACAGAATTATTTATAACTTTATTAAAAATAAACAAAAAATAGTAGAAGAAAGAATATGTGCAAGAAGGTTCAGGGTGACAGCTTTTCCTCAATAGAAAAGCATCAACGCAGGGATTCTTGTGTTAAGATCTTGAAATAGATCTATTAGAAGTGTTGCATTGATGAGGTACTAGTACAATTAAAATAATGACAATGAGTCATCTTTGGGCACACGGGGATAGTGGCTAAACACCTGTTACTCTCTCGCGAGCTATTTAACGGCCGCACACTTGTAGTACAAGTGTCAGAAATACCTGGCAGCGACACTATTTCCGGCTGGCTAGGAAACACAAAGGTCCAATCAACTTAACAACAGAATTAAGATTGATGATCGGACGTTTAGTTCTTTATGAGATACTGCGCATTTTGTACTGCTCGGAAATGGGTATTGTAGAACTGATAATATTAGTAGTCGACCATGACACAAAAAGGCAAAACCATACTTATTTGTGAACTTGCTGAATAGGTGGTAGACTTGCGGTTACAACGCCGGCTTTCGTACTGTTTCGTATCGGAAGTCGTGGGTCCAATCCCAGGTGCCGACCATCTTCCTCTTTCACGAGACAAGCTTTAAGTAGCTTACTGTAAAAGAGTCAATGAGTGTATTTGTGTTCACTTTGAGTGAGCACAGATTCATTTTATAAAAAAAAAAAGTATTTTTAACCTAAACAATTTGATTTGGACCAATGTGTCTGTTTTAAGCCATGTTTACAGGTCACATTCTGACAATCGCACCAATGCTCAAACAACTGACACTTATGTCAAACGCCAATTAAAATTCAAAAAATGAAAAAAGTTTATAATTCAAAAGTACTAAGAAAGTCACATAAGTGAGGTTTTCTTAAATTTTCCAATATTCTGCATATGTAGCTTTCATATTTATTTCCTTCATAAGAACCTGACAACAGAAGACACAACAAAAAACAAAGAATTAGAGAAATAGTTCGGGCCGTTGATGTTATGGGAATCCATACACAGAGATTTATGGAAATAATTTGGAAATTTAATAAAACACGGGAAAATATCTTTCCACAACAACCTAAGTAATTTAAATATCATTTTTTACCAAGTTAAGAAAATAAATAAAAATAATAAGTAGATATGAATTTTTCAATTTCAAATTAATATTGAAAAAGAAGAGATAAATTTTTACAAAAATTTTTCGTATTTTCATAGATAAATTTTCGTCTATTATTCACAATATATAATTTCCTTCTGACCAGGTGTCGAGAAACACATTGTATAACAAGCCAGGTTCTTGACTTGTGTAGTCAGCATACAGCTGTTCATACAACAAGAGGGATCTGAATAAAAACAAACAGTGAGCCGATTCAAAAGAGTACTCGTTTCCAAGAAAGTCGATAGTATTGCCCTGTTACATAAGCCAGTGTTCTCAGAATCAAGTTAATAGATTTGCTAGTGTGACGACGACGCATATCAACTAGTGCAACATCCGTAATGCGCCGCACCACGTGGTATTTAATCAATGCGTTAATCACGCTAATTGTACAGGGACACAGATCCATTCTCTATAATTAGTATCATAGCAATGTATGAGTAATGGACATGTTTGAAGATTGTTTCCAATTAACAAGCGCGAACAGCATTGCAACTTTCTATGTCAACACGATTATATTATTAAAATAATGTAACTTTCAGAAATTTAGCACATATTTAGAATTTATTAATCAGAAATCTTGATATACTTGACAAAGCTTATACTTTTTCATAGATTAAGCCTTTAAAAGCAGCAGAGGTACCTACCTATTTATGGAAAAAAGATTAGTTCGAAAAGAATTTCATTGTTTTCTTAAAATATATTCTCAAATTTCAATGGAATAGCCAATTTCCACTATTGTCAAAATTGACCAGACTATAACATCTAGAATCTAGAGAATATCATTATTTTAATATATAGTACAAAACTGCCTGTGTTCTGCCCGTTTTACTGTATGGTTGTGAAACCTGGCACCCAACGTGTGCTCAAAATACACGCATCGCAGAATTCGAGAGCAAGTTCCTCCGAAGAATGCTGGGTGACCGGTGGTATGATTTCATTCCAAACACAGCCATCAGAGACCTGACGGGTCAGCCACTCGTCACCTCTACCATAACGTCCCGCCGACTGGCCTGGCTGGACCACGTCTTGAGGAAGTCTACGGATGACGTCACGCGTCTGAGCCTCGACTACCACCCGGAAAGCAACAGAAGGCGCGGTAGGTCCCTACAAACGATTAGGAGGCCGATCTCCGGGGTGCTGGAATCGGCTGGGACGAAGCGGTGAGGACCGCAGGGAACAAGGTGGCGTGGTGAGGACTTGTGGAGTCCATATGCTCCAACTAAGGAGCAGATATGGTCGAAGAAGAAGAATAGTACAAAAATTGAAAAATATATAAGGTAGTTGCGGTTCTTGCTATTAAGGGAAAGAGATAACGTTTAATAGAAACCGGCCAACATTTTTATAGTAATAAATTTTGGCAACCACTTATATTAAAGGCACTTAATTTTATTGTCATAAGAAATGGTCAATATTTATTTTATACAAGATAAGTTCTATCTCGATTTTGGAAACAATTTTTTTATCATATAAATTTTTTTTTTTTTAAATATTTTCGCACCCTAAATATGGGTACTTTTGTAAATAATTATTATTATACAATGTTAATGTTTTATAAAAAAATAAATGACATACATCGCATGCTCTGTAGATTTTGTAAGAGTGCATTAAATACCACAGGAACATAGAGCCAGAGAGTATATTTTCTTGATTGTTGATATGGACACTAATCTGTCATCGCCCATTAATTAGTTCTTGTTTCCATGGTGTCCAATGTCAACCATAAAAGAAAATATGCTCTGTTTCTAGATTCGGCACTATGTTCCTTTGGTGTAAACGCACCTTAAGAAGTCATTGAAAGACTGATATTTTATTACTGAGAAGAATGATATTTTATTACCATACACACATGACCCTAATGGCTGGTATAAAATATGCATGAGAAAAAAGAAGCAGTTTCACTGTTGTAATATTTTGGCGATCTACAGAGCAGGCGGCTGTATTTCATTATTGGTTTTAGAAGCCTTCCTGAAATTCAGGATTTGGGGAAGCATAGAGTAACAACCTGAAATCCTCCTCTTGATGGTGTCCTCCAGCAGACTGTCGTTGTGTCTGGCCTCCGGATCCATCTGAGGGGCGTTCGGGAAGGTCACCAGAACCACTGTCATGTTGTCGTAACTGCCCTGAAATCATACCAAAAAAAATGGAATGTTAATTATTACGTAAAAGAAAAAAACTTAAGTCTTTTGAGATGTACAAAAGAATTCTAGAAATTTCCTGGAGAAACCACATGAAATCGAAGGAAAAGGAGAAAAGCACCCCTTCAAAGTCCTGTCCGAAAGGCGAAAAGCTGTTGTAATAGGATATGTGGTACACCATGGGGACTAACTCCCAGGCAGGATCATGCCTAGAGTATTGAAAGGACTGCTATAGATAGAAAAATTTAGAAACAAAAGACAGAAATTATTCATTTTGAAATGTCTTACTAAGTGATATTGAATTTTAGGAGAAGGAATGTTATGCGTTTGGAAGAAGCGAAAGTGGTTTGTTTGGATAGGAAAGAATGGAAGTCCGTACTCTCTGTCTACCCCCTTCGGGAAAAGGCGTGATAGGTAAAAAAACAAAAATTGACCAGAAAATCATCGAAATGTATTGACTTATAAATAAATTGAACTCGTGGAAGACAAAGATGAAAGCCAATAAGTTGAGATGGTTTGGGTAAGTGTAAAGAATGGATACAAACAATGACTGAAAAGGAAGGTGTATAATGATGTGGATCAAACACCTCATGAAGGCCAGGCCACCAGAAGTAAAAGAAATAAGAGAGGTTGTATGAGAAATGGTATGTCGGCGGAAGAATTATGCTGGGATAGAAAAGAGTGGAGGTCCATTCTCTCTGCATATATATACTCTTCATGGGACACGGCGTGATGGGTATAAACAAAAAAGAAATCAAAATAATTCCTAGTATAACAGTTTCAAAATCCCTGATACAGCCGAGTTAGGATCATTTCAACGAGAATATAATCATTATAGATAAATAGTAATAATATTGTTTGTTTATTTGGTAGAAGTGATGGTGTAGAAGTTGCCCGGGGCACTGGTCTGCACAAGTCATTGTTTGTTTACATTATCACCACCTCATCATAACTTATTATAATGTACCATCATCAGCGGATCAGGCGGAGTGAATCACTCCATCCCAGCGTGGATCATTCGTAGGAAGAGTGTGAACGCACATGTAGACACATTGCGAGGAAAATTATATCTAGTTAAGTCATATTATAATAATTCTCTTATGTATTTTTGTATGTTGAAAATACAAATGCTACGTCAGATGTTATTCTGCGTAGAGCCGTGCAATATCCCTCAGTGGTCTTAAATACAGCTTAATCTATTTTTTTAGTATCTTTATACGAATATTTCAATAAACACAGGTAGCCATCTTTTGAAAATAAAATTATTTATCTAAATGTTGCATGGAATCATCATATTTCACCTTTCTGACCAGAATTTGATCATATCCTAATGACATTGATATTTTTATGATAATTTCCTTTTTTGACATTAGTATTACCTGACATCCTGCTATTATTGACATTAAATTTGTATTATTTGACTGCCTACTCCGTTATGGCCGATTATATTTTTTTTAATACTATTCAATGTTGACATTTTTATTTGCGTTTGTGATTGTACAATATTTATTATTTGTTGATATTATATTATTATTTGTTGAAATTATATATTACTTATATATATTGCTGTGTTGTTGGAGTGTAAGATATTATGATTGTTATTTTTTTTAACATGTAAAAGGCTATTGCCGTTGATCGAATAAAATAAAAATAAAAAAAATATTATATGAAAATGTAATAAAAAGATTTAAGATTGATTTGAAATACAATTAAATGTAATTCAAATTTTATATAAACCATATTTTATACACGTTCAAATGAAAATATTAAGTAGTAGTCCATTTTCGTAGCTTGACGTTTATTATTCCTTACTTCAAGGTCGGTCGGTAAAATAGTACCCTTTATTAATAAGTTGGGCAATTTTATTCTACGCGAGTGGCAGTCTATGATTTTTCTTCTCTCTTTTTTATGAATTGTGAATATGTGACATTCTTCTTTTTCTGTGCGTATGACAGTTACATAGATTGCTGCTTAAGCTTTTTCATCTTGGCCTGTTAAGAAACGGAGAAGTAGAACCTATTTGATAACCTATTGATCAAGCCTGACAATCCGAATGAACAATGTAAAGGTAAAGCAACAAGGGTATTAGCTAGTAATTGATAATTAATTTTATTGAGATAGGTCAAATATAAATACATACCTACAAGGTTTACTCATGTTTGTAACTCGGTATATCTACATCATAATAATACTTTTAGGTATGCACTTATTCTCTTATGTTATCCTATCACATCTGCGAAGTCGAGGAAGTTGCAGGGTGGGGAAGACAGAGGAGAGGGTTTTGGAACGACCATGTTTCAATAATGGAAGACACAAGAGCCGCAAAAATCGCCGCTAGAGGGGCAGTTGACACTCAGCTTCCCAAGAGTACAACAGGCCAGCAGGCCTATTAAGAGGAAGAAGAAGATCCTATCACACATAAACCTCATACTACCATTTTTATCATCACTGTACCCTGCAATTATATTTGTAGTAATGTTGGATAAAATATGGTGGTATGAAAAGAAGCATTTTAGCAGTGACTAGTGCCTCTGCTTGGGACGGCTAGGAATGCAGGTTCGAGTCCTGTGGGGATTTTCATGATGTGGATTTTTGGGGATAAATGACGAACATTATTAATGTAAAGTGATCACGCTATGCTTAGCCTTCGAAACAGTAGTGGAGGACAGTCGTAAGCCCGTAGTGGTTCAAATGTGTTAAAACTTACTTCTTAAAAATGAAATACTAATTATTGATGTAATCAAATAGTTGTCTGCATTGTATGAAAAATCAACTGAATCCCATTTAACATTGTGACTGAATTTGTTGTATCTATGTAATGAAACAGATTTTGAGTAAATTTTAGTGTGGAAACATTTTGCTTTCTTTATACTGCAATATGACCCGTAACCCAAGTTATTAGTACAATAGTCCAAATTTACAGAGGTCCAGGGTTCATACATGAATTAAGTAAAAGATGAAATCACAGATTTAAGAAAGAATACGCTTCGATGTAAGATAATAATTGACCCTGTTTTTTTTTTATTTTTCAATGTAATTCGAATGAATAATAATTTTGAAAACATCAAAAGTACACAAGTGAAGATACGAATCAGGAAGGAAGAATACATTTTGAATAAAAATAAAGAGGAGTCAACCTCGATTGTAGTTCACAGACTTTTAGTAGTAGCGCAGTACACGTACATACAATGTGACTGAACTGTATTGTTACACGATGTAAGCTGAAAACTATGCCAGGTACGCGCACAGATGTAAACATTACATGAAAATCATAATTTTTTAATAATATCACACTTTCTTGAATTTTTCCTCCCCTATCAATATTCATATTAATACTTTTGGGTTGAAGAATAATATGTAACAACTAATGACTCTAATAAATTCATTATTGATGTTCGATTTTAAATGGAACAAACTACTACGGGCTTACGACCGTCTTCTACTGTTATTTCGAAGACTGGCTTAGTGTGATCACTTTACGTTAACAACGTTCGCCATTAGGTGGTAATGTTTAAGTCTCCGAAACTCCTAATCATGAGAATTCTCAACATGATGTTCAACATGTCCAAAATTCTCATGTATGCTACAAGTAGATATTTAATAATAATTAGTGAAGTATAGATATAAAAGTTGGAAATTATTGAGAACAAGAGAGCAACCAAATTTAAAGACTGAGACTGCTGTTCTCATTTCAAGGCCCAAAATTGTGCACCCAAACTTGTCAAAAACAAAAATCACAAAATATCACATTACTATTATGTAATGTAATAAAATACATATTGAAATTATCTCGAATAATTAATAAACAAGTGAAATTTAAATGATTAAGTAACAAACCGAGTGGAATTTATTGCTGAAGAAGGACGTCCTTGCTGACTTGATTTGAAATTGTACGTTCTATGAAAGGAAGACTTTTGACCACAGTGTATGATGGGATGGTAAAAAAGGCTGTAGAAAAAGATAGTTATGAATATTGGTCAAATCCAACTAGTTAATCTTCAATATTGGCTTCAAATATTGAAAAATTCCATCATAAATAAGAACCATCTATAGTAATGTAGATAAAGTTATCAAAATATTACGAAAAGGAATTGATTGAAAGTTCGATATAGATCAGTGCCTCGGATGAATTATGGGTATTAGGGGAACCACCACATCACGTACAATACTATACGCCGGCGCACCCCCATCACTATCACCATTATGAAGAGGGTATGGTAGGGACATCTGTTAAGGATGCCAAATGACATATGGCCGAGTAGAGCACTGATCTTTTCATCACAGTCCTGAAGACGAGGAAGACCCTTTCACACTGTGTTCCATTCCTTTGAAGTACGGCTGAGGGATTTGGTTATTGTGTGGTATTGAGTACAATCGAGTGGGGTAAAAAGGGGGAATTTTTCGTTATAGGTACTGAAATAGAATTCGTCATACCGAGAACTTCATTACGAAAAAGGTTTTTATAATGGTAATAGTATTTGCAGTACAAAGCAAACTAGTTCTATCGCTCGTCATGTTTATTTGTCTTCAAATAGTCTTGCTCGACTTATCAGTTACCAGAGGATTAGGCGATCTACGTTCTTAACGGAAAGTTTTCAAACGTTGCAAGGTGCAACATTACTATGACAGGTTCGTATGAACATGTCACCCTATCTTCTTATTCTTCAGTCGATCCTTCGATGGCGAGGATATAAAAAAGATATAAAAAATATATTTTTAAAAGAGAATCTTGTTGATGACAATTTCAGATTGTGTCCTCTTAGGTGCACATTAGTGTTCATTGACATCGCTCCCATCTTTTCTTCAATGTTGTCAGTTTAAACAGTCCTAATATCGCAGATCTTTCATTTGTCGAGGAATTTCGGTAGCTTCTCTCTCTACATTTTTCCAACAAATCAATATTCTTCAGAAAATACAGGTTCCAAATCTGGAAAAAATTGGTCACGCATATTCAATAGGGGTTAGGTAATATGAAACTTTTACCGAAATTGGGTTTGTGTTAAAAAAAAAATCTTTTTTTTCTTTAACATCTACAATACGAGACGTATCAATGTTAATAATATTTTTATAACGAATATGCAACAACTAATGACTCTAACAATTCATTACTGACGTTTCATTTTTAAACGGAACAAACCACTACGGGCTTATGACCTTCTTCTACTGTTATTATAAATATTTTTATAAATATAAAATGAGTCATACACAGACATCATAATATGGGTCATGACTCATGACCATAGCAAAATGAGTCATATGCAAAAATTGTGCATGAAATCATACACAATTTAAGTCATTTGATGTTCTTTTATTTAAATGTACATGCGTTTAGCATTAAGAATACTATACCATAACATTAACACTAGTTTTTTTATATAAAAATGAATCTGTGCTCACTCAAAGTGAACACAAATACACTACTTGACTCTTTCACAGTGAACTAGCAAAAGCTTGGATCGTGAAAGAGGAAGATGGTCGGGGCACCTGGGATCGAACACACAACCTGCGCACGCAACAGTATCCATATCCGCTAGGCCATCATAACCGCTAGGCAACTAACCACCTCATTATAGCGTACAATTTTTTTAAAATACTCTTTTGAATTTCAAAATAAACAGTTTTGTGAAGATAATCTTAGAAACGTGTATTATGCACATTATTCAAATTGAATGCACGATGACGATATGTTTGAAAAATAAAAAGTAAAATGCCAAGAAACAGATTAGGTACGCCATTTTTGGCAAAGCTTGCTTTGCTGCTAAGAAAGAGACAACCTTAGAAATGGGGGACAGCCAGACAGCTGGTGGTAATTCTCCCAGAAACAGGAACTCGGACAGTTCAGTAGCATTTCACAGACAACACAACGCTGGTGAGGCAATGTGAGGTTGGTATAGTAGAGAGCGGGTAGCAACAGTGAATATAATAATGTAGAGACAATCAAGATGAGAGCCACTAGCCACTAGGCAGGTATGACAGGTGGAGGTAACCTGAGAAGTGTAACAATGGGTTTATTCACCGTGGGTACTGGGCCACTTCAGGTCAAAGCAGCTAGCTACTGAAACACAGGAAGACCAGTACAATCTACGCTGGTTCCATCCCAGCAAATCTGACTCATTTATCCTGTATTATAATTGGTAGGTTCGTGTGTAACTTTATTCTAACAATTTTTTTTTTTTGGTTTAATTTTAATGCTCAGGAGACATTGAGTGTACCTACCTAAATCTGTAAAATAGCTATGCGAGAGACACCTGTTATTGGAGCACTGAAGATTCTATGTTTTTATGTCATCATTTATTTTGTTTGAGTTGTTCAGTGTTAATACTGCGAGAAATATTTTTCATCTATAAGTCGATAGTTACTATGTCTGCACTTATAGGACAACCAAATAATAATAATTATTGATGATAATCCTTTTCTATGTCTGTCATCCGACAGGTTTTGCTGCCAGTATACATATATTACAACTTTTTATTTAAAAAAAATTACACCCCTAAGTTTTTTGCAGATTTATTTGAAAATCTAAACTTTTTACAAAATGTACCTACTGAAACGTAAGGGTGCGTTTACACCTTTGAAAAGAAATAGTACTAGAGAAATTATGTGCTACTGCGCATGGTCTCAACATGTACCACGTGACTGCTGTTTAACTCATACAAACTGTGACGTTTGTCGGTAGCGGTCTGTAACATTCGATTTTTATTGTTTTCAATATTTCAGCGTTTACACAGAGGAATTTTATGTTTTAATCATATAATTAGTTGAAGGAAGTACCTATGGGTTCTGTTGTGTTGCCTTGTGCTTGTGGATTTAAGTAAAATGAAATAAAATTGATAATAAAGGAACCGATTTACGGTTCTGAGCATCCAAAAAAGTTCTCTAATAATATTTGTACTCAGTGGTTTACACCAAACGACAATAGTGCCAGAGCTGGAAGTGGAGTATACTTTCTTTTGGCCAACATGGAAAGAACTAATTATTAGTTAATGGGAGATGACAGTTCTGGCTCATTGTTGTTTTCTTGGTGACCATAATATCAACGATCAAGAAAAAATACTCTCATTTTCCAGCTATGGCTGTGTGTTCGTTTTGTATAAACGCACCTTAATATTTTCTTCTTTCAACTACCTCAATCATCTCTATCCCCCAAGATTATTCTTAATCCATAGTAGAACACTTGTTTCCCAACAAGGAAGGTTTATGCAAGCTTCTAACTAACTAAACTATAGACGTCATCGAACCCTGGGTACAGATTAAACAGTCTCTTATGTTTACCAGGTATAATAAGCGTACGTCATTTAAAAAGTACGTTGGCACAATGGCGAAGGCATTGTTTTCACTTATAGTTAGTTACAGATAACTCTGTTTGTATAAAACTATCGTACGTAATGCTATTCAACATGACGGTGAGACTTACTTACTCGCTTTAAGTTCTTTGCAGATATTCCGCAATGCATATACTTAGCAGTTAATTAAAAATCAAAATAATAAGCATCAAGTTTCTTCGTTGTCCATTTAGTCATAATTAATTGAAATTTATTACGAAAACCAATGACTGGATTTTCCGGATGAAGATGAAAACAGAGAGTAATAATATGGTCTTCAAAAAGATCAATGTTCCATTTAAACATCGAACATAAGTAATGAATTGTCATTAGTCGTTACATATTCTTTAAGATCTAGTCCTGAAAAATGGTCACAAGAATCTAGACATAATTAGAATGTTGTGCTCCAAAAAAGCCAATAGCCAATAAAGATGAGACATTAACAAAAATGGATATATTCATATCCTGGTGCCAAATACATGACAGCAGTTGTAGTCTTTAAATTTGGTTGCTCTCAATAATTTCCAACTTTTATCTCTATATCTCATTAATTATTATTAAATATCTACTTGTTGTATACATGGGATTTTTCGACATGTTGAACATGTTGAGAATTCTCATGATTAGGAGTTTCGGAGACATAAATATTACCACCTAATGGCGAACGTTGTTAACGTAAAGTGATCACACTAAGCCAACCTTCGAAATAACAGTAGAAGATGGTCGAACAGTAGAAAAATGGAACATCAGTAATGAATTGTTAGTCATTAGTTGTTACATATTCGTTGATATCGATAATAATTACGAAGTCGAAAGACTGGATTTTCCGGATGATCACGATAACGGAGAGTAATAATATGGTCTTCCAAAAGAGCTCCGCATCTCATCTCTTAGACCTGACTTAACAATATACTGTGGAGCTAACTATCCTTCTTCTTCTTATTCTAGGCCTGAAGACCTATTATTAAGAGGTGGGGATTGCCTCTTGTGAGGTTGACTCCCAGCTGTTTAAACATCTCTTTGGTGGTCTGCCTGGGAGTCGTCTTCCATGGGTTGGCCGTGCAATGCATTGTGAGGGAGTCTGGATGAGTCCATTCTCCTCACATGCATACTAATATCTTCTTCTTTGCCTACCCCATCTTACTGTATTATCTTCAACCTCGCATATTTCCCGTACCCTCGTATTCCTTATTCTATCTCTGAGGGTCTTCCCAGTAATGTTTCTTAGAGTCTTCATTTCTGAGACTCTTAGCACATTTTTTGATATGGTGGTTTCCAATAACTATCCCATGGGACAAAAATATCCCTAAAGACCATCAGCACAAACTAAACAAGTACCAGAAACTTGTAGATAAAATGATTCAAAACGGCTTTAGTACAAATATAAACTGTAAAGGTGGGAGCAAGCTAAAACAAACTATTGCATAACGCAATCCTGTTACCATCAATGATGTATGGTTGTGAAACGTGGACATGGACGAAAAAAGAAGAATGTAGTATAAATGCAGTAGAGATGAGAACTCCACGAAGAATATGTGGAAAGAATGTGTGGGATATGGAAAAGAATGAAAATATTAAGAAGGATTGTGGTATGGAAGTTAAAGTTGTGACAAAGATGAAAGTCAATAAGTCGAGATGGTTTGGGCATGTGAAAAGGATGGATGCAAACAAAATGTAAAAAAAAGTCATAAAGATGAATGGAAAGGAATAAGAAAGTGTGGACGAGCGAGAATGACGTGGAATGAAACTATAAATTCCGTCCTCAAAGGTCAGGTCAGAAATATGAGAGGTTGTATGAGAAATGTTATGCCGGTGGAAGAAGCGAATGAAGTAGTGTGCTTGGATAGAAAAGAGTGGAGGACTGCTCTCTCTGTCTACCCATTACGGGACATGGGTGAAAAAAAATTCTATTAGTAAATAATGCAATATTTTCAAGTTTCATTTGATTCTAATTTACATTATGTAACAGGATATTCTGTGGTTTTGATAACATTATTTAGATATAGATTCATTGATATTAATCAGAACTATACAACATAAAAAATTGAATGGTAATAAAATCACCAAATGCCAAACATTGTTACTGTTTTTTCTCTGAAATATTTAACTAGTATATACATATATATGCTTATGGTATAAGGTGCCTATAAAGAAATATTAAGATCCCTCAGCCATATACTGGCTTCGGTTGTCAATTCATGTAAATCTCCCATCGCTCCCTGGAACCCATACAGCAGACATGACCCAACGATATGGCTGGTAGTCTGAATCTCCTCGCCACAACTGCAGCTGGGGTTGTTGGAATATCCACATCTGTGGAGCTCAGATGCAATGATTTAACTAGTAATTTTTTTTCTTCTATAATATTGCCATGTGGCAAAATCAAGTATTTTAGCGACAACTGCATTTCATGTAATTCATTTTTTGTTGATAGGGGGCATTTAATCCGCCATCGTTGGATAGAAATTTCTAGAGAATAAAAAACCACCAAAAAAAGAATAAATAACTATAGACTGTCATCCTTTCCGGATACCAAATTTGTATTTCCAGCAAATTTCGAAAATCACCTTTTTTTTTTGGTAAACTTTCATCTTTACGGATACCAAGTGGGAACACTGGTTTGGTATTTTTTTTCGAAAAAACCTGGCAACCCTGAGTATAAGTGAGATGTATTCGGAGATATGAATGCTACCAGCCGCCGCATTGGGGATGGAATTATAGAAACAGTGAAACCATGAAAGCACTTCTCTTTTATATCTAGGATTTTTGTTCTAGATTTATTTCAGTTGTTGATCGGAGAAGCCAAGACCTTGGCAAGACAAAGCTCCCGGCGAGGTGAGAGCACTCTCGTTAGTATGAAGCCATACAGGGGAGTTGCTCAGTACGCCATATAGTACCACAACAAGCACTACCACTAATCGAGAACCAGTACATTTTACTGCTACATGTTTTTATAAACGATAAAGATGTCGACGTACAGAGCACAAAGGGTCATATTCTTCTGTCGGAATAGTCCCTTCATATTAAAACTTTAAATAAAATTATAAGATTGTTCATGGTTAGAATACCCATGATGCATAAGATTGTTAATGGTTTAAAATAATATGAAGCACAATATTGTTAATGGTTTATATAACATAGTCTAATGGTTTATATAACACTGTCAAAGCATAATGTGTAATCTCATTCAATTTCCAATTTCCATCATCTATGTACATTTTACTTTTGATTTTTGTATTTATATGCCGTTTTGTACGTAAATTTTATATCGTTTTCAATGTTTCATTTGTGTTTTTCTATTTTAAATTTGATTTTGACAATGCATAATAATGTATACCTACTTTCATTCTATTATATGACGTTTCTACATGCATTTTGTTTTTAATTATTTCATTTTATATGCCCCTTCCATGTACCATCACACCAAAAATTTAGAATTCGATTAGTGTTATTTATAGTTTTTGTGATTTGTACTTTAATTTAAGTTTTGAGGAATATGTTTGTGTTGTGTAAATTTTTGGGAGATTTCTAGCTTGTATAGTATGTTTGATTTGTTTTTTTATTATAACATGTAATAGGCGTTTTTCGCCGTGTATTATATTAAATAAATAAAGATTGCTAACGGTTTAAATAGGGTGCATAATATGATAAAAATCAATATTTTTCATTTACGACGCCGACTCTCTTACTGTTTTATATTGGAGGTCTTGGGTTTGATCCCAGATGCCGACCATCTTCCTCTTTCACGACACAGCTTTAAGTAGTTTACAGTGAAAAGAGTGTATTTGTGTTCACTTCGAGTGAGCACAGATTCATTTATTTAAAAAAAAAAACAATGATTTGATATGAAGCACCAAGGAGAGAGTTTTTAGTCATATGCGATCAGAAACTGTTGAAAAAAAAGGCTTGCTAATATAGTAAAATTATTATACACTCTCCGATGGTTGTTATGTATTGATCCTTCATAAAGAACAAGGGACAGAAGTAGTTTAGATCCTCTCTGTCTATCCTGCGAGGTATTTTGTGGAGGCCAGACAAAGAACTGTTTTTAGAACATTTCCTGACACCTCTACCGTAGCTAGGTAGCAACTACTTAGCTGATTATGTAAATATAGTGAAAAGTTACCAAGCAATCCCCTTGGGACTATCTATAACCGCTTATTCCCTATAGAAATTAACTAACATCGAGTAAGGAATCTTTGAATTTAGAGTCCCCTAATGATTCAAAGGGACCACATTGGTCAGCATTAAGTGAGAAGACTTTTCGACATAATTTACATATGCCGATGGAGTGGCCATGGGGGTCCAAAAGCTAGCCCCTAATGTCCCCAGCTTAAACCCGATGGACTTTCGCCTTTGGAAGTTTTTATTAAGATCTATTTTATAAAAATAAATACCTGATATTGTTGAACAATAACGGGAAATATAGGTTTCAGGCTAAACAAAGGAACCATCTGTTTATTCTAAAGTACTACAACTTTAATTATAGTTTTAAGAGTGCATAACAATATTTTTTATCATTATTTCCATAAATAATTTATTTCATTTAAGTACCACAAATAATTAAAAAACTGGCTTTTACCACCCATATAACAAGGTTGTGTGTTAATGAAAAAATGTTGAATATTGATAGTTGCACAAGTATGAGAGCGTTTTGGCATGATCCCATTATACCAGCCAAATTAAATTTGCAGGGATGATTCTCCATGAATAGTAGAAGTTTTTAAGATAGTTTGAAGATCACTATAGGACTTGCGTAAGGATCACTATAGGACTATATCCAGAAAAAAAATCATGATCGTAATCTAAATAGTTTAGCCACAGTTACGTAGTTTAGTCAGAAATCCAGTTTTTATTCAAATTTCACAAAAAGGTAAATAACTTTTGAACCACCCAATATCGCTGAACATACATGGGGGTTAAATTCATAGGAATTGAGGTCCTCTACCTCCCTGCTTCGGGTTAACCACTACCAAACTAACACAGTGTATATTGATAAGTGAAGGAAAACTTTATGACTATTTTTACCAAAATTGTGCGGATGAAGGAGTATGAAATTTCGCACACTTATTATTTGTATAGAGAAGGGGTGGTGAATGCTAATATTCTTTTAAAATTATACATAAAAATAGATTAAGTCAATAAAAAAAATACCACGTACACTACTGTAATGTTATGTATTTCATATTATTCACACACACTTCGATGTAATTAACATTATTTGACACATATCTTTTCTTTATCTGTGGTCCAATTGAGGATAGATGAATATTTTTTCTATTAAATAACCATAGAAAAAACTTTGAACTCATCGATATTTCAAATTTGACATATCCATGTCATTATTTTTGAAAGAAAATTGTGAAATGGCGCTCGCTCAGTCTTTGACAAAGGAATCTTAATAATGTTCAAACTTATACTATAAATTAGTTATGGTCAAATGTCGACCACTGGCCAGCCACTAGTAGACCTAAATCGCCTTCCTGTGTCTGTGATTTCTCAGACTTCAGTGGGCGGGCGAATGTGATTCGTTTTTCAGACTGTTCCGATCCAGGCTCAAATTTTTCCAAGTTGTAAGATTTGTTACACAATACAATTTTATATTTAACTGGCGGATTAACCTATCAGATGACAGACATAAAAAAGATCATGAATTGTTTAATTTTCCTTTAAATCAATTATAGGTATTATCACTTAAAGGATCCCAATTTAACTGCAGACAATTTGAAATTGTGTAGCGTAACAACAGTTGTCTGTTATTATTAATTGTATATTTATAAACACTTTACAAAACTGCATTTAAATCTGAAAAAAAAATAAACAAAAACTGTCAATGGGCATGTTTTTACCGTGTATCCGCTTCAATTGTTATCTTTGATTATTCATTGTGAGATTTTTCTTCATTCACATTGATTTTCCTGACTAGTTACGAAGGCATGCATCCTACCTGCTCACATGAGACTTAGAAACTAAGTTTTGAATCTGGATGTTTATTATCTTTTGCATTGCTGGTTCAAAGAAGCAAATTTCTCATATCCCGTTAACTGAATTATTATAAACAATAAACAAAATGTTTTGTGCGTAATCTGTTTTCAAATCCACATCCTTTGAGCATCGCTTATACAGCTGAAGAGTAAATAAACAACACACAAACGATTGGAAAATTAATTTAGTAATTTTTTGTTGGGTTTCCCTTGTATGACTAACGTACAATGGATATTTCCTTACTCTATGTTTGTTACACCCATCTCGGGATAGCCTATTGGTATAGGTGCTTATTTCTTCAAATGGTCCGGGGATCGGTTCTTGGTCAGGTGAGAATTTTTCAAAGCGTTCTTCATTTAGGATTTTTACTCGGGGTTGGCCTGTCTCAGTTTGGACGGGACCGGTTGGCTAGAGAAATATGCCTCACGCAGTAAGTTCCACTGGCTATACTGACACCTGTGTATAGATTCCTATGTGTCAACTTAATTTTTTTGACCGACTGAATAATATGAGATGAAATGGAACGAGTTAAGCTTTGAATAGCTTCCAAACTTCTGGCGCTTTACAAAGGACAAAACTAATCCGACAGGGAATATTTTTTATAGTTAACAAGTGTATTATTCAACTATAAATTGATAGTTGCCATGACAATTAATAATAGAGTTAGCGGGAAATATCATATTATGGACGAATAATGGGATTCTACATACAACTCTTGCTACAGGAAGAAATGTCAAACTGTCCGCAGTTTTCAAAGTGATTACCTAAAATTAGGACCCTTAACGGGACGATAAAACTGATTTAAAGGACAACCAAAAAATTTATGACCTTATTCTATGCACCTGTCTGAGGAGTTTTACCACTAACATGCCATAATTTGCAAGGTTTATCTTTAACTCAATATCCGTGGCTTGGATACACCATAGAGAAATAAACACTTGAATGCCGACTGGCTTTAATAATGACTGTCTCGGGTAATGTAACAAACCAAAATTAATAGATGACCTGATGCTGTTTTAAAAAGATATATAATATATAGTTTGTAATAATAAAATGGTTTTCATATTTAAACATTTGTTTTTTTTTTAATACACGTCCTGCAATATTATTTACTCTTTATTAAGGCATGGGTAGGAAATTCTACTGGGGAACTTCTTACTTAAGCCAGATTGCTAAAAGCTTAGAGTATTAAGGTCAGAAATAATCTTCAAGTAATTATTATATACATATCGTGAGTGCAAAAACCTGAGTTGTAATGAAACAAAACTAAAGAGTGAAAAATGATAATTTGTCCGGAGATCTCCAAACTAACCCTCTTTCAAGACACAAGCTTTAAGTACCTTACTGTGAATGAGTCAAAGAGTGTATTTGTGTTCACTTTGAGTGAACACAGATTCATTTAAAAAAAAATTCAAGTTCACATCTTTGCTGCGGTCATTTGTTGTTGGGATGTTATGGAGCTTCAAAACTGAAAATATTCCAGATGCGAAATGAAATTCTATACATAACCGAATCCAGTATAAATGTTTCAAATAATTTGGGATGGTAGCATATAAATGAAACACATTATTAAGACATCCCTAGTATGTTGTTTAAAAAACCGAAGGCAAAAATGATTCATACCTTAGCCAAACATGTATCCAGCAGCCTGTTGGTGCCTTCTTTCAAATCAGAAGAAATTCTTAAGAGTGCAGCTATGTAGGAACATACTTCGGCATTACATAACACATCCCAGATACCATCACAGGCCAACAACAAGAACTCATCCTCGTCTGTACGATCCCACACTAATACTTCTGGTTCCGGCGATACCAATTGTTCACAAGGCCCTAAGCTTTTCACACTTTTATACGCATAATCCCCGAGAGCTCGAGAGACCGCAAGGCTGCCGTTCACACGACTGATCATCACCGAACCACCCGCCTGGATGATGCGGTCTCTCTCTTCGGGGAGGGCGGGCTTGTGGTCGTGTGTCGTCAATGCCACTGTGCCGCTTTTACACAGCACGGCTCTCGAATCGCCGCAGTTGGCAATGTATACCTTAGTGGGAGAAACAAACGCACAAACAGCCGTAGTTCCGGAAGTACCCCGAGCGACTTCAGGCACTTCTCTCATTTCTTCGTCGAATTTCAGGAAACCGGCTCGTATGCCGCTTGCTATATCCTGTCTTCGCCATTCGTCCGTCGTTATGATTGCCTCTAGTAGATGTTGTGCCGCATACGCCGAGGCGCTCGCACCGGCATGTCCATCAAACACAGCAAAGAACGACCAGTCGGGCATGTGTGGAACACTGCAACTGGCTACATGTGTGTCTTCCATTTCCACCCTCCATCCTTGCATGGATGACACTCCAAACTGCAAGCCATTGCCGCTGCCTGTCTCGTTATATTTCTCTGTGATCGGTTTATCCAGACATACTCCCATTGTAGCTCACTGTTCACACTCTTCAATTGAATTACTTGAAAGATACTTTCTTCACTATCTGCACATTGTACGCAGACCACAGCACTGACACGCACTACTCAAAGCTCAAACAAGCTTTTGGAAACATTTTTTTCGGTACCACAAAGTGTATGCTAATATTAAAACGATCTACTAAAAGGTTGACACACGGAATAGAAAATAAAATACATACACGAGGTAATAATAATGCAAGATTAAATTACATACGACAGTGGTATAATTATAATATGTAACCTAACTTATCCTCTACGCGACGAATTTTGAAAAAACATAACAGCTCGGATATAATAAAAATTAAATAAAAAAAGTTAATATTATTATGATTCCATACAACACACAGCGCGCGGTTCACGATTGTATAAAAATCCACAAATAAATAAAAAACGATTTACTTTAATCAACAATAACACAACACAGCGCTATGGCAATGATAAAATGAATTGAATAACAAAATCAATGTTTACTACGGTTGATTGTTTTAATTTTTACTATAAAAACGCGAAACAGAAACTAAACCTATAATAAATAATAACCAAAGGTACGATACACGATACGTAATATACATAAAAATATATAACCTCACCGAGTCTACATAATACTATATTCTTATTGGTTAATGGGAATTATGACGTTGCCATACGTAAAAGGAAAATTCATGACTACGCCATTTTCTCAGAATTTTCCACAGAAAACCCTTTCATTGTGAAATACTTGAGATTGAAATATTTAATTTGTATTTTTTTTCGTTTATTTAAGCTATTTAAGAAGTGTATTTTAAATTATAGTTTGGAGTGACGGTTATCGTTGTAATATTTTGCCTAAATTTGCCTAATAACGATTGCAATATGTCATCTCAGTTTTACGCCTCCTTCGCCGTGCGCATGTGTAAGATATAAATAGATAAGAATGAAAATGTTGTCATTGACGAGAGAGGTCGCATGAGTGATTTATTTTTATAGTTGGATAGAAATAAAATGTATCGGATGTAACTAGTTGTGTAAAAATACTTATATTTAATTAATATGAGTAATGGATTATATTTTATGAGATGACATAATTTGATTATTTACAAATACTTTGTATTCTTAACAGATTCAATGGCGGGAAATTTGAAATAAATTTTCTCCAGAGTTGTATTGCGCGGATCATTTTGAAAAGAACTTCCTGTCATTACATTACAGATCTTACTTTATAGACGTTGTCATAGATCCTTTCGTTCAGACTAATTACACAGGCCTGCAAAAAAAGCATTTTTGAAAATTGTTTTAGTTTTAAAAACTAATTTTGATGTATTTTTTTGTGCTGATTTCAGAAATGTTATTGATTTTTTTCTATCACGTAAGGTATTTTTTACAAAACGAGGTAAAACTTTAACGAAAAAAACATGAATGTCAATTTTTTAAAAATTATTAAATCAGACATCAACCAATATAGACGTGTTTTCTTCTCTACTATATAAGAACCTATATTATTTTCTCTGGTCTGCTCTCAATTGGGCTTATCTATTTTTTAATAAGTATTATTTAGTTATAAATGTTATTAAACAACTTTAAACATAAGTTTATCTTAAAATAGTGAAAGAAGAGTGAGTAGGCTTTATTTTAACCCAATTTTTAGTCACTTTTCCATTCTTTTCGTGCTGCGGAGTTATGGATTTTCTCTATCCAACAACTAACAGTAGTCACCCATTGGGTTAACATTCCAGTGCCTTTGATATATGCGTTTTATATTGATAGGATCATTCCCCTTGTGTTTTTTTTACTGCTCTAAAATTATCCGGAAAATAACAGTCTAGATGAAAATGCACTCAAACACACATGTTGGAGTCCAACTGTGAAGTTATTAAACAAATCGAGCTTAGGTATTTTTTTGATTTCCTTGAAAGCCGGTTAACACTTGTTTAAGAGACTACCATCCTTTCCTTTCCTTGTTTTCAATTTGAAATTTTTCATTCTTCATAAATTTCCATATATACTTGCAATACACCTTCTTTATGTTTTGTCCTGAATGTCCTACTGGTACAGACGCATATTGGTCGCCATTGTGCAGGAAAACAACTTCCAGGCTTCTTTTGGATGAATCAATGAAAAGTCTGCATCTAACGGGTTCATATTTGATATTGAATGTCTCCGTCAATCCAGGACCATTCATACAAAAAACGGTCACCCTCTGGAGAGAAAAAGAGCACAAATTCTATTTTTGCATGGGGAAGGAAGAAAGGGTTACTGACACAGACAGCATACCGGCAGCAAATCTAGTATAAACTGGATGAAATTGGGATTTTTCCAGTTTTGAAGTACAGTTTTTCATTAAAAGAAAGGCTGAAAAGGTAAAAACTCAATGTGCAATTTGTGGGTAAACTAAGGGTGATGGAATATTTTCACTATTTTTCCTGTAATCAACACAAAAGATACTACAAGAATCACTAAAAAAAATTTAAACAATTTTTTCATTGCAGGCCTGTATAAGCTTAAAAAAAAAACAATTTTGGTTATATACATTAATGTCATTCAATTATGTATATTATTATACTTACATATTGCTGCAATGCATAATGCACATTTATGTTTGATTTTAATCCACGGTGATCCTTGCAGATGTAACTGTAGTAATGTTGTATACAAATTATTGTTTCCTCGGATATATTCAAAGTTTTTATTAAATTTCTAAAATTTCAAGATCTTCATAGTAAAAGAGATAGCTCTGGATTAATTTTCTCAGTTGATAGAAGAAGATTGAGGTGTTTTATATAAAAAAAGAAATTAATCTTTTTAAAAATATATTATTTATTAAATTATTGTAATTTAAAGTAAGTAGATTGAACACATAAAATATCATATTTATTAAAACCATAAAGATATGACTTATTTATTAGGTATGAAAAGTTTTGTGACTACCTTTGTAAAAATAGTAATTATTGTGCAGTATGATTCTTACGCAGCGGTTGATTTATGTTTGAAATGTAAGATTTTGAACTTAGAACACAATGTATTCCACAATAGCATTTCATTTCATTAATAAGCAAAAAATGTCAGATCTCGATTCAGATCTAAATACACTTGAGTCAATACCTTCTCAACCACAACTATGTACTCGTTGGAAACAAAATTGATGGGGTTTCGAAGACAATATCTTCAGAGAAGCAACCTTGAAATAGCCTGACAAAAGATTTTGAAGGTCTTGGGTTCGATCCTCGTTCCCGAACATTTGTTTCTTTCACAACACAAGCCTTAACTTATAATGAAAGAAGTCACAAAGTGTATTTGTGTTCACTTCGAGTGAGCACAGATTCATTTAAAAAAAAAAAAAATCTATCTATCCATTGTTTATTGAAACACCAAAGTGTAAAGATAGATAGATTTTTAACCATAGATAGGAGATAGATAGGTTATTGAAACCGGCCGTTAGATAATAATATCTTCATAAACTTTGAGGAAAAAATTAAATATTTTCTTTTATTTCAATTAAATATGTTCGACCAAATAATCACTAGTTGAAATTAAATTTAATACGACTTATTTATGTATCAAATTTACAGTAAAATACAGTAACTCAAACATCCAAAATGGCGCATAGTGCTATGAATACGAATAAATATAAAACTTGTTAAAATATAAATATAATTCTACGTATCAGGTATTTTATAATTTAAAAAATGTGGAATAAAATAAGCAGTATGTCACATTTATAAGAAAAAAAAACATTTATTTATCTATTAATAAAACACAACAATGATTAAAAAATGGTTAATAAAATCACATTTATCTTTCATAGGTACATTTCTAAATTAATTTTTTTTTTGTTAAAAATTTAAAATGTATATTGTAAGGCCAGCATTCTTACTAACACAATTATCCGTATGTAATAAAAATGGTGATACTCGTCAAATAATATTAAAAAAGGCATAAACAGTCAGTGAGTTTTAACCCATTCCGACGCTATGTAAGTGTAACAAAAGTTTATTACATACTACAAATAAAACTGACGTAAAATCAAAACAATTAAATCAGAATCATATTTATTTGTTTATCTGTTGACTGAATCATTATTCTTCATAAAATTGAAATTTTGAAAAGCACTCTGGCATGTGCAAATCTGCCAGGCTATTTGCACATCTGCATTAAGGGACATTTTTTCTTTAATGACACACTATAGATAATCATGAATGGATTTTTGTAACCGATTTGGTGGAATATGACACATTTAACAATTTTTTTTTTTTTTTTTTTTAATAAATGAATCTGTGCTCACTCAAAGTGAACACAAATACACTCCTTGACTCTTTCACAGTAAGCTACTGAAAGCTTGTGTCGTGAAAGAGGAAGATGGTCGGCACCTGGGATCGAACCACGACGTCCGCAGTACGAAAGCCGGCGTTGTAACCGCTGGGTCACCAACCACTTCTAAATATATATATTCAATGATTAAACAATTTTCATCTTTGTGTTAACAAAATACTACATGTCCGAAGTGTTTATTTGCTAGTAGTTCGTTAGTAGTATATGAAAATAAAATTAAGCAATTTATCCGTGAATTGATATTTTTAATGTATTTATTAAGTCTATTTTTACACGAATAGTGATTTTTCATCAATTTTTCTGTATAAAATAATCACTCAACAACAGAACAGCAATTCGTCGGCTTTATGTCAGAATGGGTAATACTCTTTAAGTCCGATTTTCTAAACATCCATTAGTCAAATTTCGATTACATTTTACTGACAAAACTTACCCACCGCCTGAACGTTAATTAGCCATTCGTGAAATATATTATCATAGTTTGTTTGACAGATCTCCATTTTTGTACAAATTTTAACATTCAAGCACTTTCTTTCTATAGTGAGGTGGAGTATTTATTTTATTTATAACTAATAATTGACTTCATTTACATAAATGAAAGTCAATTGACTATAATAAAAAAAATAAAATAAAAAAAATTAATACTCTACAAGAAGAAATGGCTCAAAAATTAGAATTGCTACAAGAAAACGGGAACTGTCAAACAAATTACCCTGTCAGTAAAATTATTTAACCGAAATTTGACCAACGGATCTTTATAATACCGGGCCTTACTCTACCAATGAAAAGTTAGTTCATGAACATTCGATGAAGTCTTTCATATGGATAATCGTGATAGTTATGTCATAATAGAGTCCAATTCTAAGTAGACTACAAATCAATATACACAAACACTTATTAGGAGACAATCACTTCTAAATAATTATGTTACACTTAAAGCTAAAAATACTTCTCACATTATGTCACAGCGTCAATAATAATAATATTATTATAGTAGGAATAATTAAAACTAAACTAATCTAGATCCGAGTAAAAGTTTAAAGATACCTAATTGTTACAGTAAAAAAAAAACAAAATTTGGATTGTTGGTTAGAGACATAAAATAGATCTCACGTCTCACATTCACTATCGCACAAATGTATTTCCCAATTACTATCACTATATCCGCCCAAAGGTAGAGATGTCACTCCAGATATTAACACTGACAATTAAGTGACGTGACGACTTAGACCACGCTCATTCGAAAGACGAGCTGTTTGAGTGATGGACGAATGGCTTGACGGGATTAAATTTTGAACTGGTTTCTGACTCATCTAATCATGTCACATAATCCATTTGGTTTTCCCCACACTGTCATTTTTTGGACTGACATTACTCCATTTCGACGTAAGGAGCAATAGTGAATGTGGGGGTTAAGATAAACGATAATGAAAAATGATTTTAATTGAAAGATCTTTGGTTATTTGTAACTTGAAAATGAATACATAGAAGAGGTTTTAGATGATAAATTGATTCTGTATTTTTGAAGTGAATTATGGTCCAGGATGAATGACAGGAAGGCGAAGCTCATAATGGGCTGTAAGGCCAATGACAATTGATTTGACTTTTATATGAACAAGTTGCTTCTGAGAACAAATTTCACTAATGCAGTGGGTTCCTAGGGAGCGGCCGTCTTCAACGGCCGTATATTACAGCAGCTTACGACGGCGGTCTTTACAGTGACATTTGGAAAATTCTGTGGCCGTATTATTCCCTGCGTTTTTTTAACAAACGTCAATTTGTGTCAGAACGTGAAAATGAATCATCTTGATTTTGCTTTATTTATTTGTTTGGAGGATGACCAGACGAGGATGAATATCGTATGGGAGAAGACAATTTATACAAATCTCATAGCACAGAAGGTGCTTTTTAAATATGCAATAATTTAGTGCTATCATTGAAAGCGTTCACAAATCATCTGACAATGACAAGACGGCGGCAGTTTTTGAAAATAACGACAATGTTTTTTGTAACTATAGTAAAAAAACTAAACAACATTCTACTGACGCCCTTCTCTGAAACGTGGCATTCTTAGAAAAACAACCCATAAGCGACCTTTAGAAGACGGTTGTAAGCCTGTAGTGGTTGTGAATCAACATAATTAGTGTATTGTTTGCATCAAAAAGTATGTGATAAGACATTATAAAATAATTCATAAATACACACACACACACACTATGTTTTATCCTTTTGTACAGTAATAAACTTACTTATATTATGATAAATGTTTTGTTTTTGCTTAAAATGAAAATATAATTACAGAAAACCAATTCGGGGGGGTTATTTACAAAATGGACTTAATTCGATCTAGTTTCAATCTTATTGAAATCTTAGCCCATTCAGATACCATTAAATTTTCTACTACATTGATATTGATGACGAATTTCTTGAGAGATTGTGCACATTTAAAAGTGCTTAAAAAACACTATATTATTGAAAAACTACTTAAATGATCATTAAACCACCTGAAGAAAAAAAAAAAAAAAAAAATAATAATAATATATAATAAATAAATAAATAAAACTTTATTATATCAAAATATAGTGTGGAGACAGTAATTAGGACAGTCGAAAGGGCGGACTTATCCCGAAGGATCTCTGCCAGCCAACCCAGTTAAATCAAAGAGAATATATTAGGTTTGACAGAACAATAGATAACAAGTGACAAAAAATAAACAATTATAATAGAAAATAAAAATATGTCTAAGAATAAATAAATAAATAAAAATATATACATATAATATAAACATATAAATACAATATGAGGATAGGGATAGGATGGACTAGATGTTGGGGAGGAATAGGGAGGAAGGTGGGGATGCTTCTCATCTCATCTTACAATGAAGACTAACGGCCGGCAATGATCCTGCGGAATGTGTTGACACTTTATTGGTAAAATATAAAAGAATAATGAACCAAAATTGGCGGGCTTATTGCCTGGGGCAATTTCTTCCAACCAACCTATTGTATATAACATTTTAACTGTTCCATTTTATATATAAAAAACCAATACACATACATAGACAAAAACATACATAATAGGATCAAATACATACACACATACAAATATTATACATATATAAAAAATAATAATAATAAAGTAAACCATATAAAATGTACCTAATACAAAGTCAAGCATAGCGAGGAAGGAAGGATCAGGAGACAGGAGCAGGAGTAGTGG
Source organism: Mystacides longicornis (assembly GCA_963576905.1). Lineage (NCBI taxonomy): Eukaryota > Metazoa > Arthropoda > Insecta > Trichoptera > Leptoceridae > Mystacides > Mystacides longicornis. The sequence goes on along the minus strand of OY756439.1, from coordinate 1,439,740 downwards.
AAAGGAAATGACGTTTCAATCTGTTTTTGAAAAATATGCCATTATATGTTTTTTTGTCTTAATTTTATGCCAGGCTTAAAGGTAAGTCGAAAGTGATTCTCAAAAAAATTCTTGTTAAAATTAATTGGTGTGTGAAAGGGTTAGTATTTGAATCAGATCGAAACTAGATTGTATTTGGACAGTTTCGTGAATATCCCTCCAGGTTCGAATCTAAATGTACCACAAAAATAGCGTTTCAAGATGTTTTGAATCTACCATAATGTATGTAATGACTCATTTGAAGAATTTCTAATTGTCGTTGGTTCTATGAAACCTTGTATGTGTCATTTTTTGCAAAACTAGTCTTTGATGTCAAATTGTTCCTCTCACTGAGTTGAATATATGAAATATCCCATGTGTAAAGGTAATATTAAAAACTAGCTTTCCCGACGGACATTGTTCTGTGATCTAACTACGAATATTGAATAAGAATTTCTAAAATATACAAAAATACGTTTAAAATATGTTTGAATGTTAAAAAATTATTTCTGAAAGCGCGTACTAATGTTTTGAAACTCAATGGTAAATAAAAATTGTGTCGTTTATGAATTTTTCAGAGACGGCGTTGTTCTCAGTAAACTCTTTCCATACTAACTTTAATATTATATTTTATATTATTTGCTGTCCATTTTTCAAATTTTTAATAATTATTCTGTTATCCGGAGCGGAGAAGAATCCAATAAACCAAGCATCATAAAAATCTGTTGAGCCGATCTCGAGTTATAAGTGTTCGTACTAACCCGATTTTCTTGTATATTATACATGCTACCATAGAAAAGTAAATCTCTTATGTTAGGCTAACCTATGAACTTCAAACAGTTTTTTGCGCCTCCTGTAAAATTTGTGTCCGAACACATAAGAGGTTTCATAGTAGCAACGAAGTAAGGCTACTGCTCCAATTGTACTACGCAGATGCGTCAATTTACAAATGGCATTTATATCACACATTCTTGATGCATTAGTGTTCATGCAGATGGAGCAGGAGCATAGTAAAATCAAACATACTTCTAAAATCACAGATAGTTTATGTAGGTACTGAAAAATATTAGCCATGATAAAAGTTGGCTGGATTTGAATTTGACTGCAACAAGACATAATAATAAAAACGTACAAAATCAATTAATTAATGTACAATATTATTTCCTAAGCACTTGGGTTGAAATTCACATGTCTTGAAATATTCATATCCCTTGTGGATTTGTGCTACATGGCGGTCAACAAGGAACATGGATATTATTAAGAAATGGACAGGCCTGAAAAATATATGCAGTCACTCGTTGAGGGAGCAAAATTTTCACAATCTTTTTTACTATGCAAATTGCTCTTTATGAAAGGATCCACTGTAATTTAAGGTGGTTCCGAAAATTTCATAAAGATTTTTTTTATGCATCACACCATATCCTGGAGAAAGTAGGCACAGAATACAGACATTGAGAGGACTGCTATTGCTAATACATGGTTTAGCAAATTTAAAAATGAGATTTTTAACCGTTGGTGGTTTTTGTCCGACTATTTATTGGTCCATCCCCTCCAAATGGATGCTATGGATGCGGCAGCGCTCGTCATCAGACCTTGGGCTGTTGGCAGAACTTGATTCTGAGTAGACGGCGCCGGAGAGCGCGGCTGATCACCCAGCGTCTCCCAATCCCAGTGGATGTGTTCGGGTGGCTCGGCCTCCTCCTCGTCGCTGCATATGATACCCTGTATATCCTCGATACCAGCTGTGCACCACCAGTTGAGCCATTCCCTCTCCAGCCAGCAGCCTCCTAAGTCTGGTGTTTGATAGATATCCTCGCACGGTGCCCTAAAAGTATTAATAGTTTTTACGAACAATATTTCTCAGAATACAGGGCACTCAATACTTCTAGCTACAAACGCAGACATAGACAAAAAAAGATATGTAGTATAAACGCAGTATGGGAATGTGGTATGGGAGTTAGTGATGTTACAAAACTCATCTCTCTTAATATTTTTTTAAAAAATTTAATGGCAGTTCAACCTATGAGATTGATTTGTGTCAAAAACACAATTCTTCAACAAAAAAACTAATCATAACAAAGCTAAAATCAAAGGGACTCAACTAATATAAAAAAAATAAACTTTAACCATTATATATATAACAACCATTATATTGTAAACTAGCTTTCCCGACAGAAGTTGTCCTGTGATCTAACTATGATTATTGATTTCCAATTTAAATTATGATAAAAATTACTTTTAATCAATGGCATTCCGACTGATGCATCTGTTTTAAACCACATATCTTCCATCTGAATTCTGTCAATCGCACCAACTATTAAACAACTGACAGTTTGCGTCAAACGACAATTTTATTTCGAAATTAGATTTATTAACTTTTCGTGTTTTAATTTATAAATAAATGCGCTTCAATGTTAACAAATTAGAAAAAAAATCCATCACAAATCTGCGTGCCAATATTTTTAATGTCAATAGTTGTCAGTTAAATAAAAATTGTGTTTCTATAGAATTTTTCACAGACGGCTGTATAGAAATTTTCATACTTAGGTACATTAATATTGTATTTTATATTATTTTATATCCATTATTCGATATTTTATTAGTTATTCTGAGCAGAGAAGAATCTAATAAACCAAAAATGATAAAAATGTTTTCAGCCTGTCTCTAATTGTAAGTGATCGAACTAACCCGACTTTCTTTTATATCTTTAGATAGTAAATAATATTGTACACATGGAAAAGAAGTGGAATGCTCATGTTGCTTCTCTATGCCCCTAAGTGGGGTGTGAAGGGAGATTTGATTGATTGATTGAGGGGATATTTAGCGTGTGTTATTTCTCAAAACCATCTATTGCCTTTGTAATGAAACTGGTTTGGAGCGAATTGGTTGGATAAGTCCAGAGGACATAGGTATATTTTTTGTGTTTTGCTACCCTAGTTTTTGAGAAGAGATTAGACGTAAATAAAGAAGGGCATATTACCCGTTAATGTTGAGTGGACAGGCTCGCAGTAGGGCGTGTAGCGGTGGTTCATTGTAGTAATGTGTGTTGGTGGTCACAACTCCTGAAGCCTCACACAAAGTGACGGCGCAGGCCTGCACTCTCCACACGTGACGTCGGTACAAGCGCTCCTCCAGTTCACTGCTGCACATATCACTGGAAACATCATCATCATTTATTTCACAGTTTGTTCTTACGTCTACAAAAATACATAGGAAATTACATACTACTATGTGTTACTATGTGCTCACTCAAAGTGAACACAAATACACTCTTTGACTCTTTCACATTAAGCTACTTAAAGCTTGTGTCGTGAAAGATGAAGATGGTCAGTACGCCAGTAAGAAACAGTACGAAAGCCTGTGTCGTACCCACTAGGCTACCAACCACTTCATAACGAGAGTAATGTCAAAATTAAACCAAGTTAGATTTTACAATAATGCATTGTGGATTTTTTTTTTATTTTGATTATGAAGTTACAAAAAATTACATATTTTATAACTTAAAAATAACAATATTATTCCATTTATATTATACAGATTTAGACGATTTATTTTTTTTGATGCCTGTGTACTGCCAATTTGTCTGTATGGGTGAAAGTCCTGGCACCTGAACAACGTCTGGCACAGACATTTTCCACCTTCGAAACGAAGTAGGTATTTCAAAACAATCATGAGTATTAGATGTTACCACCGCATTAGGAACGACACCTTTATAGAGAGAAGATGGACATGACTGGAGGAGTGGAGAGCCTCTTGTTGCCAATAAGTGAGCTCAAAAAGGAAGAATGCATGAATTCAAACACATGTAAGTGAGTGAATGAGTGATTACTGTATAAATGAGATTACATAATGCATATGTACCTATAAGTAATGTTGTATGGCAATCTGACATCCAGGTAGAAAGCTGTGATTTGCAACAGCTGGGCACTGTAGGCCAGCACGGCACTAATACGGTAAGCAGGATTCAGTTTAACAGGCTCCGGTGTGAACTCTTGATTTCCCGATGTGTTGATCATGCATTTGTTTTCAGCAACTGAAATCAAAAACAAACGCACAATCATCAAAACCAGTTTAAAGAAGTTAATAGTCATCATATATCCGCAAAATTTCCACCATGGGTATCTTTGACATAACTAATATTATAAAATCCCACGTCTTCGGTAGGACTCGAACCCACATCTCTAGCAGCCCCAAGCAGAGATGATAAACACTGTGCCAACTGACACGACACCAATATCTTCGTAATACATGCAAGGGCGGATCCAGCATTGGCGCCAGGGGGGGGGGGGGGGTCACGACATAGTAAAAAAAGGTCATTTCCAAAATTTGGTATCTGGAAACTAAACTTTTCCTAAAAAAAAGGTCATTTCCATGATCCAGGGGGGGGGGTCATGAACCACAATAACTTATAATTATAATAGAAAAGTAGGTATTTTATTAATAAATGTAAGTACTGTACTTCAAATTAAAGGCCTGGACCCAGCCCAAGGGGGGGTCATGACCCCCCCCCTGGATCCGCCCTTGAAGACATGTATATAAACATTGAAATAATGACATCTTTTGGAAAATAGTAATAACATTTTGGCTACCAAATTTTATTAACTGCTAATAAATAGATGTCGCTAGGATATGAATTATATTCACTTTTAGCTGACACTATTTATTGACTGTAGAAATGTTCATACAAGTGGATTCCTCAAAGCTTTACTAAATAATCAGAAAAAAGTGATATTTTTTCACTAATGGTGCATTTTTTTTATTTGTGTTCAATAAACTGGTCAATTATTTCCCATGGAAAATTTTCAGTCTTCGCCATTGAGATGTTATCCCATAATGATCAACACATGAGAAACAATGATATACATGAGATAGATATTACTAGCAAGATAGCAAGTTAGTGGCTGGAGAAGAAAGAGTTGGCTTTTAGAAGCATTGATTAGGGATTTGCAACTCACCCCAATGACAATAAGCATTATAATCTTGAAGATCCAGAGGTAGCAGAGCAGACAGGATCTGAAGCTGTGGTAATATCTGACCACCTGTGGGGCGAGAGGCTTCTGCTATGGCTCTCTCCGTGCATCCGATACTTCCAAATCCCATGCTGAAAGAAATGTATTATTTCATAAATTAAATGACTCTCCATGATGAGAACTACTCTCATTCCAGTGTAGGTATCTGAATTTAAAATTAATGAATTGATCTAATGTTGTTTTCTTTGTAAGATTAATGTATGTTATGTCCACGAGAAATTTGTTTTTAGCCCTCGAGAAGGTGTACTATGAGCATTTTCCTCACGCAACTTTGTGTATTTTTTAAGGATATTAAACATTTTGACTTGAACGCCCACATAGATGCAACCAATCAACTCATGAAGTTCAGTGCATTAGAGTCCACAGGGAAAAGACATTATGTAACATGGGTAGTTCATGCAGCAATTTGATCATTGAGAACCTATCCACATAAGTATTTTGGTTCCTTATAGATAAAAAATGTGTTTGTATTTTTATAATAAAAAGATATTGTTAAGGTGTCAGTATAACCGAAAAACTTATTGCTTGAGGCAATTACTAGCCAACCAATCCTGTCCAATCTGAGACAGGCCAACTCCGGATAGAAAATTCAAATGAAAAATTTTTGGAATAATTCTGACCAGACCAGGAATCGAACCCAGGACATTTTGATTGACAAGTTAGATTCCGACGTCAAATTAAAATATAGAAATATAAAAACTTACATACCTATGAGAATTTTTAATTTCAGTTATCGGAAACACAAAGTCGACCAGCTGTTTTAACCTTTGCTTCCTGAGAATTTTCAAAGAGTCCTGTTCTAATTCAATCTGGTTGCCGTGTCTCTCCAGCAAGGCCTTCTTGTGCTGAACATGCTTGCACACCTTCTCGATCTTCTCCTTGTACTTGGGGATCTTGCATGTGACCTGACTGTTGAAATCGTTCAATGATTTCAATTTCATTACGCCATTTTTTATATTCTCCTTTTTTTGCTGTATGGCCAGTTTTAACAGCTGTATATTCTCTTTGCATCTGTTTATTTCTAACAAAACATTGTGCCTTCTGGTCTTTTCTTCCAGAAGTTCGTTACATTTCTTTTCAATTTCATAAGAGCTACTTTTTATATTGTTCAATCTTACTTGTTTGTCAGCTAACCTAGAAGTACAGACACGCATTAAAATTCGTAAACCAAATCAGAGTTACAACCATTTCTACGTAATGTTTACTTCGTTAGTAATGCAATAAAAAAGATACTTTTTTTGTGTCTATCAGTCATACTAATAGAACGTTATTCTTCGAATACAGGCAGAGTACGCAAAAGTGCTACTAATAAAACAAGGAATGAGCTATAACAAGAATAATTTCCACCCCAACTTTATTCCTGGCTACCTCCAGGTATAAAGAAGTAATAGCGATGTTTAATGAAACAAAATACCACTGCACTCTTCATATTTTGACACTTAACATACGAAAACTTGCAACAAGTCCGAGCTGTCAATGAATTGAATCGATGTTCGGAAATATTCATACCGATTCGTACATACTCGCGATATTATGCACACAAACTTTCTCGGAATACTTAGAAACCAACCCCGTAGTATAGAACAACCACAAGCTTCATTCATAAATGCGAGGTTGGCAAACTATTCTGCAGTACAATTATAACACAGTATAGGGATGATTATTAGTAGAGCGTGGAAATAAAAGAATAAAATTTATAAGAACCAAAAAATGTTATGTTACAGAAATTATTTTTTAATAACACTTTAAAAATTGAAAAGTAGAGATTCATCTTGATTGAATTTCCATTTTGGGCCAACATAAAATGTATGGAAAATCCAGAAATATGCAAATTTATGAGGAGAGCAAAAAAGGCCAAAACATCCCTACTCTGCCATACCTCTACAATATTATGATAATGATGTAAAATTTTGTAAATAATTTTAATAATATTGCGGAATATTAATTATCGAAAAATGTTTTCGAAAGTTTTTTTCAAATATACTTTATTAAAATTATGTCGATTTAGATAGCGGGAAACAACTTTGACGAAGTTGATCAAAATATTGTTAGTGGCCAGTCATTCATTTTGTACACGGAAATATCATAATCATGATGCAAGAGAACATTGAAATTGTATAATCGAATGATGTAAATTACAATATGTTACGTAAGGAAATAAATTTGAGAGGATTATACGATTATAAACATATTACTTTGTTCGTTATTAGTAAACACAAAGGGCAAATAGTGTTATAAATGTATGCCTACCTTTCCGTGTAGTGTGATGTTGAATGGACTATTTCTCCTGACTTGATGCATTGTTTGCACGTAAAAACTTTGCGAAAATTTAAACAAAGCAAGCATTTGCGATGAGCTAAACTAAATCTACTCTCACTACCTTCTATTGACGATAATTGGAAATCTTTCGGAGCTTCACAACTATCATCTGACGCACATTCCGCCATAACGATTTGTAAATGATAATAATATTTATCTGTCATTATGTATGTACGCAATATCAGCTGAAAGTGAAGTACATTAAAAATCACACGTTACTTTAAATTGATTACTAAGAAAACTCCAAATTTTACTCTATAAACAAGCCACGCATAAATTTAAAAATGATTTTGTAACAAGCATCGGAAATTTTGTAAAAGTTTGTTAATTTTTCAATGTTTTTCTACGAAATCGGACAATGAGCAAACAATTTTAATTATTTATTTATAGTAGCAACACTTCAGCGTCATATTTTTTTTTTGTTTTGAAAGCAGTGAAATTTTAAAGTGCTTTTGACGATTTTTTTAGGGATTATCATTGATAATTGATGAATCATTAATTGTATTACATTATGTAGATTTTTGTAGTTATTTTTTAAAACTCATTGTACAAATACAACGTGCTAAGTTTAGCAATGAGATTTATATGTAATTTTCATAGACAAGCTTTTATTTGAGCAGCAAATCTTTTTGTTTATGTTTAGTTGACAGCGACTTCTGACAGCTTTTTTTGACAGTAAATGAAATGGTTTTGATAATAGTTCGTTGATAAGAAGCTTGTGAATCTACATATTATAATATTATTGTTTTTAATGTACTGGAGAAAATAATAACTAAAGTAACAAAATGCCGGATATAAAGATAACTCCATTAGGAGCTGGCCAAGATGTCGGTAGAAGCTGTATTTTACTTTCAATGGGAGGCAAAAATATTATGCTAGATTGCGGCATGCACATGGGTTATAACGATGAGAGAAGATTCCCAGATTTCACATACATCGTACCTGAAGGACCTATCACTAGTCACATAGACTGTGTCATCATATCCCATTTCCATTTGGACCACTGCGGCGCATTACCTTACATGTCTGAAATGATTGGATATTCCGGTCCTATTTACATGACTCATCCAACCAAAGCGATTGCGCCGATCCTTCTTGAAGATATGAGGAAGGTCGCCGTTGAAAGAAAGGGAGAATCTAATTTTTTCACTTCACAAATGATCAAAGATTGTATGAAGAAAGTGACAGCGGTTACATTACACCAATCCGTAATGGTAGATAATGAGTTAGAAATCAAAGCCTATTATGCCGGACATGTGTTGGGTGCTGCCATGTTCTGGATTCGTGTCGGATCTCAATCTGTCGTTTATACAGGAGACTACAATATGACCCCGGACAGGCATTTAGGGGCAGCGTGGATCGATAAATGTAGACCAGACCTGCTTATATCAGAGTCAACATACGCTACCACGATCAGAGATTCTAAAAGGTGTCGAGAGAGAGATTTTCTCAAAAAAGTTCACGAGTGTGTGGAAAATGGTGGCAAAGTTTTAATACCAGTGTTTGCCTTAGGCAGAGCTCAAGAATTATGTATACTCCTCGAGACATATTGGGAACGTATGAATTTGAAATATCCCGTCTATTTTGCAGTAGGACTAACGGAGAAAGCAAATAACTACTATAAAATGTTTATTACGTGGACAAATCAAAAAATCAGAAAAACTTTTGTTCAAAGAAATATGTTTGATTTTAAACATATCAAACCTTTTGATAAGTCTTGCATCGATAATCCCGGAGCTATGGTGGTGTTTGCCACCCCTGGAATGCTGCATGCAGGCCTCTCATTGTCGATTTTCAAAAAGTGGGCACCCAATGAAAACAATATGGTCATCATGCCGGGGTTCTGTGTGCAAGGAACTGTAGGCCACAAGATTTTAAATGGCGCTAAAAAAGTGGAATTTGAAAACGGCCAAACGGTAGATGTTAAAATGGCTGTAGAGTACATGTCTTTTTCGGCTCACGCAGACGCCAAAGGCATCATGCAGTTGATTCAATACTGCGAGCCAAAGAATGTTATGCTTGTACACGGAGAAGCGGAAAAAATGGAATTCTTGATGAAGAAGATTAAAGAAGAATTTCATATAAATTGCTATAATCCTGCCAACGGTGAAACCTGCATCATCAACACTCCCATTAAAATTCCAGTGGACGTTTCGTTGAGATTACTCAAAGCGGAGGCGGTCAGATATAACGCACAGCCTCCTGATCCCAAGCGGAGAAGAATAATGCACGGAATATTGTGTGTGAAAGACAACAAGCTGTCGGTCATGGATATTGACGAAATGTGCGAAGAAGCCGGTATCACTCGTCACACAATCAGATTTACAAGTACGGTCAGGTTAGAAGCACCAGGACCAGCGTCCCACACTGCCCAACGTCTTCTCCAACTTTTGTCGGAACGCTTACCAGCCTGGACGATTCATATGACCGACGGTAACATCTCTGTGGAGTCCGTGTTGATTAAAGTTGAAGGCGAAGAAGATGTCAATAAAAATGTTTACGTTTCTTGGACGAATCAAGATGAAGATTTGGGGAGTTATATTTTGGGATTGTTGCAGTCCATATGCCAATAAAGCTGTTTTATAATGTGTAGTTACAAAGTGAGAAATTCATATCAATAAGTTGTCTGTCTAGACATTGCACCTGATTCTGTGAAACATCGAACTTTGTAGTCTTTTCAAAATAGTGAATCAAGATTGACAAGATATATTAAGACTTCCTGGTGGACCGTTTGGCATTCATAATACATGTTCGCCCGGATAAAATGACTAGATTACTCAACTTAGGAGAGCGTTACTAAAGAGGATCTTTAAACAAAAATACCGAATTGATTTCTTGAGATGTACCTATGTTATTTCACATTCTGTTCAAGAAAGTGTAAAATAAATAAATTGTTAGGATTCAATCATATTTGTTATGATTTTGAGAAAGTAATAAAGCTTATTTGATTGTTTATCTAAATGATTTTTTTCTGATATTACAGCTGTTTTACCTTTGCATCACTGGTTGTCTTCTGATTTAAAAATTCCGGGTTTCAGACCCGTCGGGGTCAAAATTATTTGAAGTGTTTTTTCACTTGAAGTTTCTACTCAGAATTGGAATCCTGTCTCAGATAGGACGGTACCAGTTGACTGGTAGAGAAACCATAAAGTTCCTTTGGCTATATGACACCTGTTATAGAATAGTGTTATTTATTTTCATCAACACTATGATATTGTTTAAAAGTGCTATATTTTTTTATTTATTTCGCCGAATTCTATATTCTGTGTCATCTTAACATGTAATGTAAATTTCAAGTACTTACAATCATAGAGTTTGAATTAAATATATTTTCTTGTATTCAAATTATTCAAAAGAAAAAAAAACGCTTTATATTTTTGTATAAATATTTATAAATAAAATAATCACCCCATCTATACAACACCATAACTAATTCCCATCTATAGAACTTATTGAATACTGTGGTCGTGTCTTTTGCTACAAAAAAATCTTGGCAATGTACATAATATTTGAACTAACCTAAAACATCAAAATTAAATAGGTACTGTACTATGTCAATTAAAAAACAACAATTTGTACTGATTCATAGTTTACAGCAGGTACGATAAAATTTTATGAGCAGTTTGTTATAAAATTAATAAAAATAAATTACGACTTTATCAATGTATACCTTGGGGATATTATCGACCCCTTGCAGATCTATTAAGACCACTTTGAGAATCACTGGCACTTTTAACAAAGTGTTTTAGTATATTATTCAGTTCTAGACAATGGGTATTGTCAACACTTAACAGTTGGAATGCTTATCAAGTTTGGAGACCACTGTTTTGTATGATATAAAAAAATATATTTATCTATAAATTTAAGTACAACCTGGTAAAAAAGGTTTTTGTATAAAATTTGCTCTACTTCTATCACAACACAGGCAATGTGGCTTCATTAAAATTATACTAATCAGGCATATACTAATATCAATTTCGTAATATCACTTCATAAAAAATAATTATGAGCAAAAGGTAATATCGTTGTTGCATTTCCCTTGGAACCAGATGTACATCAGCTTGTTTGACGGGGAAAGTTCATCTAAGATCGCTGGAGTCAGTTCAGCTCCTTGTACCTGAAAACAAGAAAAACAATAATTATTGCTTTTCCATCAATTGAGTTTCAAAATAAAATAATACTTTTCTACACAAAGTTGTCAGTATAGTTGGCGAAACTTATTGCCTCAAGAAATTTTTTTTGGTCAACAGGTCCCAGTCCCGAAAAACATGTAGAAAAACTAATATACATCAACCAATGATTCACTGATGAAGTTTAACAAACCACTACAAGCTTACAACCGTCTTCTACTGTTATTTCGAGGGCTGATTTAGTGTGATCATTTTACGTCAACAGTGTTCCTCATTAGGTGGTAATTTATAACTCTCCATTATGAGAATTTTCAACATGTTCAATCATCCCATACTCTAGCAGGATTTGAATCTGCGTCCCTAGTCATCCTTTGCAGACATTCTAGCCACTGGGTTAAATAAATGACCCGACGCTAATTCCTTCGTATACACGTTGTGACAGCGATAGTGGATAACCCAAAGCAAGGAGGTAGAGGACCTGAATACCTATCAATTTAACCCTCATGTATGTTCAGCGATATTGGGTAGTTCAAAAGTTATTTGCATTTTTGTGAATTTGAATAAATTACAGATTACACACTAAAATACAGAACTGTGGCCAAACCATTAATCTTACGATCATGAATTTTTTTTACGACTAGTCCGATAGTGGCACTAATGTTATGTTATATCTCTGTGAACCAATACCCGATAGCTTTTTTTTTTAAATCTTTTCTTAAATTTTTCTTCCAAGCTACATTTTTCCACAAACTTTCAAGGGCTCTAAGAGAAAATTTTCACTTAAATTTTTTCTTAGACTTATCTTAAAAACTGCTACTATTCATGGAGAACTACCCCTGAACATTTCATTCGGCTGGTTTGATGGGATCACGCTAAAACGCTCTCATAACTAACCCCGATTAACAGACTGTCTAGATTGGGAAATCAATTTGCAAATGTTTCGGACATTTTTGGTGATTCGCTGGTAACTTTTAAGTCGAGGGTGGCAGCCAATTTGTAAAGGCTTTTTTGTTGTGGATGTTTATCGATATATTAATTTATTTTCTCTCACGTATGGAAGTGTACTGGTTATTATTATTTTTTGTTTTTTTCCCTTTTCTAAATGTATTTTGTAGTGAGTGAGTATAACAATTGAATTAGATTTTTGGCTGATTGAATGGTAATAGTTTTGTAAAGTGCGGCCCTGAGCTGTGCGCGGACTGCGCCGGCCAGGGTGAGTGTGTATGTATGAGTGTACGCACCTGTGTGCATCATACTATTCGGTATTGTTGTCACTAAATTTCTTGATTGTTCTTATTCTAACATGCCATATTATCATAACCCTTGTATTGTATACTTGTATTATTATTTATATATCTAAGTACTGTATATATATGTAATCTCTATCTTTCTTGTACCAATTATTATTTTCCTGTAAAAGGCCTACTGGCCGTGAAATAAAGAAATAACTTGTACAAGTATCAATAAGGGTAGTTTTCCATAGTTGGTGTAATTGACAGAATTCGGATGGAAAATATGTGGTTGAAAACAGATGCATCGGTCGGAATGACATTGGTTAAAAGTCATTTTCATCATTCTTTTAAATTCAATATTCACAGTAAAACCACAGGACAACGTCTGTTGGGAAAGCTAGTAAATTATATAATATGGACACATACCATTGGTGGTGGGAACACCCGTTTACAATCGTTCCGATTCAGATGTTCCAGATAGGCCTTGGTGAGAACGGCTTTAGTCCTTGGTGTGAGACAATGCTTACACACAGAGCACACATCGTCGCATGAATCAATACATTCCTCTGATGCACACGTGTTGGCAAACACCAGAAGATTCTTGTCAGACACTTTCATTGCTGCCGTACTGGCATCCCTAAAATATTTCAAGACATTATTTTACCAGCATATTATTATTTTGCTCGCAGTGGGGGGCTGGGGGTTAATGGGGGCACTTGACTGATTGAAAATAGTTAAACCCTACTCAGGAGCATAGGGCAACAAGAGCCTTCCGATGTGCTCGATCTTGCACCATCACAGAAGGGACACCAGCTGCCTAAATCCCCCTAATGGGGTCCCCCCTTATTTATTGCCTTTTCCGATTTGTCGAGGTTTAAGAACATCAGGAAGTTAACCTCTAGATCCCGACGGTACCAAGAAAGTGTAAAAAAACTATTGCCCCCCCCCTTGGAAAAGCAGCGGCATATACCTAAATATATTAGCAGCAAAAAGGATCATTAATTGTTTGGTTTTCCTATATAAATCAGTTATATTGTCCCAATTTTATTTTACAACATTTACAACTACGGATAATTTGTTATTTATTCCCGAAGCAACAGTTGTAGGTAAGTAAGAACCTCTCATCAAGTATCACATATTTCTTCAATATAATTCAGCTGAAAGCCAGTGCCGACCATTTACACTTTCACAATACAAGCTATGTTTTATGTGAAAGCTTTCGAAACTGTATTGTGTGAGACAAGATTCAGTTTTATTAAAAAAAAAAATATTACCCGCGGATACCGATAATCGATTTACACATGAATCATATAAGTATGAAAAATATTTTGCGTGGAGTTAAAGTCTCAATGAAAATACTATGTATAGTTAAGGACAAACTTACCAAATCATCAATAAGATGTCCTAAAGTGTAAAGACACATCAACTTTATGAAAAATATTTAATGGTAAGTATATTGAATTGAAATATAGCTCACTTGTTAGCCAATGTCCTTGTTCGTGTGTATCTCCCGACGCCCACCAGCGGAAAGAGACTGTAGAGAACTTGCTCATAAAGAAGTTGATTGGGGGGAAAGTGAGCGGAGCTCAAGTTGGGAGACATGTTGGCTTCCAAAGCGTACAAACGCAGATCTTCGTCTATGACAAAATCAAACCGCATCATTTCAAAAAAGTTTAACTTGTTGCCGTAGGTTTTTAGCTGAAAATACAAATTCATGCAGGTACTTATTTTAATTTCAAAATAAGGACATTATACACGATGTAACAGAGATAGTTGATAACCCAAGGCACGGAGGTAGAGGACCTCAATACCAATCGATTTCACACCCATGTATCTTTATTTCAATAAATAAATTATTTAATTTAAATATCACATCAAAAAATTAAAAAAACTGGCATTCACCACCAACATAACAAGGCTGTGACTTAATGAAAAAATTGAATATTGTTACTTGCACAAGTTATGAGACTGTTTTAACATGATTCCATTAAACTAGCCGAATGAAATTTTCAGGGGTAGTTCTCCATGATTACTAGCAGTTTTTAAGATAAGTAGTAGAAAAAAATGTTATGTGAAAATTTGCTCTTAGAGCCCTTGAAAGTTTGTGGAAAAATTTCGCATGGAAGAAAAATTTAGGAAAAGATTTTTTTAAAACAAAAGCTATCGGGTGCTGATTTACAATAGTACATTACATTAGTGCCACTATCGGACCATTTTCAGAAAAAAAAATCATGATCGTAAGATTAATGATTTGGATTTTAGTGTCAAATACGGAATTAGTTCAAAATTTACAAAAACGTTAATAACTTTTGAACCACCCAATATCGCTGAACATACATGAGGGTTAAATCGATAGATATTCAGGTCCTCTACCTCCCTGTTTCGGGTTATCCACTATCTCTGTTACAATGTGTACCTATAGTAGTTTTATTCACATAATTTAAGACTAGAATGACCTGTTGAAAGGATTGTTGGATTGTTTGTACATAAGGTGCTTAAAATATATAACAAATATATTTGACACATCCCCGCCTGCTGTGCATTTTGCACAGTACTGGTTAATTAGTTTTCTGAGTTTTGACATGATAAATAAATCGAAAAATCAAGTTTCAATTTTGTAATACTACATTTATTTTTTACAACCATCAACGGGTTTATGGTTAAACGTGGTACGACGAAATTGAGACTCGTTTTTTCATTTCTAATAGTATAATAAAAGGATTGTTCTTACAATATTTAAAATTCCTGTTTTTTGCGTTGGTAAATTGTTGCCACTAGTTGAACCCTATGTCGCTAGATAGAGATTTAGGTAGGTTACTTACACCCATTTTTTAGACTGGCAAGAATTTCAAGTCGTGAAATATACAAACATCAAAATTCGGGTGGTTAATAATATAATGCATTTCTGAAAATTTCAAATTCAAGGGGTTTCAAATACTTACAGCAGATATAATAAGATGTTCACTATCCAAGAGTCTTTCTTTTAGAAAATCTTCAATTTGGCTCCAGACTGTTGAAGGATCTTTACCCTGGAATTCAAATGGATTATCGTTCAGTATCAGTCATTAACGTTGCGCAAGATCAAGCGCAATGGAGAGCTCTTGTTGCCTCCCTATGCCCCTAAGTGGGGTCTTAACCCACTTGTTACTACCGTTTGATATACGGATCACCATAGAAATAAAAATATTACAATTAATGTGGGTAATTTCGAATTACATTATTTATGTTACACGTTAGCTGAGATGTCCCTTTGTCGGTCAGTTGTGTTTTGAGCTCGATCGAGCTCGAAATTTAAACTGTGCTCGCATTGTTATTTACTTCAAATTTATGAAGAGTGTTTCAAGGTGAGTGCTGAAATATGTATTTTTTATTAACAGTATTTCATTTCAAAATATGCAAGAATGTAGTATACTGTTTATAAACTGATAGCCATCTAATCTTCTTTCTAATATTATCTATTCATAATTCAACTATTAATTTGGTGTTCCGTAAAAAGAACGCTAGTAATATGGGTGCCGCATTTTTTTCACGTCACAACTTTCGACACTCAATGAAATTATCGAGGAGCTGGAGGCAAACGAAGACGAGTCTTTTCCTGACTCGATTACAATTATTTTCCCGCTGGAAAATTGTAATGCTGACAACTGATGAGGACTCTGGTGATGAAAATGAAATGACCCTACACAACTTTTCTGGGTCATAACTGCTGGCCCACGCAGAATTTGACGATGAAAATTCTTCGTAAAGTGATGATGAAGAATGCAGGGTTCCATTTGCTCATTTGGATAAGCGACCAAGACTGGAATCAGCTAGTTAAGCGATACATTCAAATTGATCAACCAGCTGCTACCAAAGCTTACAACAATATGGGAGGCGTCGATAGATTAGACAAGAACATTAGTTTATATCGCAAAAGTATTCAAGGTACTTCTGTCTTATTTTGCATTGTCTAGCTAGAAAATATATTATGACTTTGCACAATGTCTGGCAACTTTATAAATCAATGAGGGAGAATATGACCATCTAAAATTCCGAAGGAGTGTTCCAACGAGTTTTTTGGAAACCTATGGTATGGTACCTATGGACGGGACCGGTTGACTGGAAAAAATTGCCTCAGGCAATAGGTTCCGCCGGCTATACTGACACCTATGTATAGAAAAGTGATTGAGTGAAGTGATGATATTATTATTATGTGAACAACTACGATGTGCGGTATGTCATAAAACCGCTATGTTTTATTTAAAACATTGTAAAATGTCTCTTTATCCTAAAAAATGCTTTTACCTATACAATACTGCTTCAGACTGATTTAAAGTATGGCTGTTCATAACATTTAAATCGATTTACTATGTTACAAATACATACTTTCAGAAACTAGTGAATTATTTTTGAAGTGTGTAAGTTCTATGAACATCCAATAAACAGTAGTCCATATTACTAGCGTTCCGTATATCAAACACCATTTTCCTGCTTTTCCGTAACATATAGATTTTTTTAACAATTTTTCCTGATTGAATAATGCCTTGATTAGTCAGTGTATCAAAAATCACAGTGATACTACAAAAAAAGTTATATCCGTAACAAGTGGGTTAAGGGAGTTTGGATTTGGATTGGATCGGAGAGCTAATATATTCACCATTTTGAAAAGATGGTAGAGGTCTTACCTGTTTCCTGACGTAGGCGTCAAAGGAGTCTTTCATGCCGTAGCCCATAGCTGTGTACAACGGTGAGAGTGAGGGAACCTCCCAGAGTGGTAAATAGTCATCCGCAATTACATACTTGTCCAGATTTTCAGGGTCAAAGGGGTAATACTTCGCTGGACAAAATCTACAAGATAATCACGGAATATTCCAAATATTTATAGATTCTTGTTGCATTTTTCACATGGATGTATGAAGTTAGAGGATGAAACATCTACACTACTTTCTATGAATGACAGTGAAGCCGAAAATGCGGGGAAGGGAAATCAACCGGCGACCATCTTGTAAAACCCAGAATTATAATTATGCAATTGTATGGATACACGGTATATATGAATCGTACTTCACACTTCATATTGATGAATTCATTGGAATTGGATAAACTATTAATAAATAATGATATAAATAATTTCACCTGAACAGAATATCTCCTTTGTAAATGTACAATCGCAGAGGGTCAATAGAGGTTATAATGGTGTACACTCCAATATCAAACTTGTGTCCGTCCACAAGAAAAGGTCTTTGGACGTATTCTTGTACAAACTTCCCCTCCTGCGTGATATTAATATCCCTCACATTTTCTATAACAACACCCCTGTGTTGGTTATCCTTAGACACAAACATTGCGTCCGGATTCGAAGCGGCGTATTCCAAAAAGTCATCTTTATCCACTGGCAATTTAAAAGCTTTCGGTACATATTTGGAAGGCATCGTGGCAAAATCGACTTTGTTTGTTATGAATCCGGTTCCTGGAAAATGGTTGACCATTTGGTCAGGCCGAAGTCCTCTCATTTGTTGATGGAGAACACGAAATGGATAATCATGCGACCACAGAAGGTCCCAATTGGATGAATTGTCCCCGTGTTCCAGACCCAGCCTGTCGAGAACTAGATGAACATGCTTCATGATTCCAGTTTTGCTCTCCACATTGTGGTGGGCGCTGTACGTCCAATAGATTGGTTTTCTTTCCGGTACTTCTTTTAATATATTTGGACACGATATGCGATCGTTTCTAACTCCTAATTTCCAGGCAACCAAAATACTTGTGAGCAGAGTACACACAGATATAATGACATGTACTTTGATTCTATTTTCACTTGCCGTCTTTGCCTCTAAATTGTTGATTTCATCTTTTTTGGTTTCTAATTTTTCTATCTTTTTGGATTTACTACTCTTTGATTCAGACTTCTGAAAAGTTCAATCATAAAGTTAGTCAACAAACTCAGAATACTGTGTGTATTAGATGAAGTATATATCCCCATACTTAGAAGATTTTCAGGGCCATGTGAAAGTGAAAGATAAAAGTCAATGAAGAATGATTAAAAAAAAAACAAGTATATTGATCATTTCCTACAAATGGGTCATTTTTTATTTTGTTAGAAGGTTGCGTGTTCAGATCACGTCGGGATCACCACTATGGGTATTGGTGGTTGGTAGAGTGAGAATGCACAGGTTTTGTATGGTGGATCGGTTTATTGTAGAAAGAACATATTATAAAGTATGAAGGAGATGTACTGCGCGGACGCCGAGTGGCGTACCGCGATGCGCGCCGCGAGACGGAAGATGGTGCGTGTTCTCTGTATGCAAACTTGATGGTGACTGATGGTGTGCTGCCTTGTACGATGTGGCAGGCTGCTACTGGATGACGACATCTTGAAGGAACGCTATTGGTTGATGATGTCGTCATGAACAGGGTCGAACGCTATTGGTTGATGATGTCGTCATGAACAGGGTCGCCACAACCGTACAGTTTATTTCTTTGTTTGTAATCTATGAAAGTGTAAAATGGCACAAAAAACCAAACCTATACTGGATTTTTCCACATAGCCATTAATAATGTTTACTATTCAAATAGTGTTGAATATTTTGATAAAACTTACAAATTATTTAAAATGGACATGTAGTTTATTGTTATAGGCTGCAGTCTATGAACCTTTGACCTACTTTTAATTTATGTTAAGATTTCATATAAAATATTCTGTTTACTGAAGTATGATGGGTCCACCAATTCAGAAAGTCCTGTAGACGAGGTTTAGAAAAAAGTTTTAAAAGATGACAACTAATCATTATAAGGTAGCATGTTATGTTATAATAGCAACAACTTAACAATAATCTGGTTAATTGTTAAGAGATTCGAATTAACTTACCGACATGTTATGAAAAAAATTGAGTATATTTTTCACGTATTATATTGTGATCTAATGAAAATGATTAAGAAATGGTTATTTTAAAACCATACATAAATTAATTATTAATTGTAACAAAAATTCTCACAACCGGTAATATAAACAAATAACTGTCAAACGTGACACTTGATTTGACAGTTGTTTTTATGACGTAGCGTGGACGTAGCCGTGACAAAATATATATCGGTGTATCGGTGTTCACCTTTAGCCAGATTAGCACTAAACGCGCCTCAAGTGGACTAAGGACAAGAACAAAGGACTTAAAATAGAGTAATTAAACTTAAAGCATTATAATAATCATTCTCAAGTATATTATAGCAGTCTATTAGATTCCACACCTAAAAAGTTGAAGAATTTAATAGAATCCAATCCAAACACACAACTAATAAACACTAGTGATATTAAACATGATCCAATTAAATTTTATAACCGTGTAGTGAATTCTACAAATGAAAATATTGACAAAAAATTTGTAGATCTGTTAGAAAAAGGTGCGAAATATAACATTGACCCAATTTTTAATAAAAATAGTTATAGAGACTTGATTATAGACCTAGAAAGTGCTTTAAATGATTCAAATAAACATAAGTGTGCCGAAGTAGTAAATAATGTGCTGTTTAAATCTAAAAATAATAGTAAATACCGCAATAGTGATCAGAAAACGATGAATGAATTCAAACAGTTTATTAGTGATAAAAATATAATATGTACGAAAGCCGATAAAGGAAACTCCATAGTTCTGCTACATAAACAAGATTATTTACAAAAAATGAATGAATTGATATCAGACAAAACAACGTTCAAAGTTTTACCTGATAACCCAACGGAGAAATATCAGAGGAAAACAAAGGAATCCATAAAGACATTAAAAACAATAGATAAGAGCATCGCAAAGAAATTGATAACAATGAACCCCAAGTCGCCCCAACTTTATGGCCTGTCAAAAATTCACAAGGAGAACAATCCAATGAGACCAATTGTATCGTATATTAACGCGCCTTCATATCTATTAGCTAAGTATGTAAACAACCTCATAATAAAAGCAACAGGATTTAAACCCAAATATTCCGTAAAAAATTCCATTGAGTTTTGTAACAACTTATGTAAACAAACACCACCTGAGAACGGCTTGCTAGTTTCCTTTGATGTTAAGAGCCTGTTTACGAATATCCCAGTAGAAGAGGCAATAACAAGTTTGAAAACAATGCTGAGTAATCAATGTGATGACAGTGTCCTGAATGAAGACATCCTACAACTTGTGAACACGTGCATCGAACAAAATTATTTTTGTTTCCAAGATTCATTCTATGAGCAAACAAATGGCCTACCTATGGGAAACCCCTTGTCCCCTATTCTCGCGGACATATTTATGGATCAATTTGAACGACAAATATTAGAATCATCATCCAACACGTTGGTTAACAAAATACATTGTTACAATAGATATGTAGACGACATATTTTTCGTCTTTAAAGGAACAAAAAGACAACTTAATGTGTTATTGAATATTTTCAATTCACAACACGACAAAATTAAATTCACTCACGAAATAGGCGAGAACAACTACATCAATTTCTTAGACATCCGCATACAGATAGAAAACAACCAATTCATATTTGAAATTTTTAGAAAAGACACATATTCTGATAATATCATTCCCGCAGACTCTCATCATCCCATACAACATAAAATGGCAGCATTCCATTCCATGGTTCACAGATTAATCTCAATACCGTTGACTAAGAATAATTATGATAAAGAACTAAGGATAATTAAGACTATCGCTAAAAACAATGGATACGATGACAATTACATTCATAAGATCCTAAAGAAAAAAACAAACCAACTAAAGATGTATAAATATCTATTTCTCAAACCACCTAGAGAAGAAGCTAAAAAGTGGAGAAAAATATTATTTGTGAATAAGAATACGTGTAACATATTAAATAAGTGCAAACAAATAGATTTCAAACCGGCCTTCTATACAAATAACAATATAAAAAAGTACATTTTTAATAATAAATCGAAAATAGATGCATTAGACAATAGTGGAGCCTACAAAATAAATTGTAATGACTGTGATGCCTTCTACATTGGACAATCTGGAAGAAAGATTAAAGTAAGAGCGGATGAACACTTAAAAGCGATAAAAAACTTTTCAATGAATTCGGACATGGCAGACCACGCAAGAGATCACGGACACCGATTTGATTTAAGTAGTTTTAAGATTTTAAATATAAGTGATAAAGGTAGAAAATTAGATATTTTAGAGACAATGCACATACATAATAACAATAATAATAACCTCCTGAATATTCAAATCCCGCCCGTAACATCCCCACTAGTTAAACTGTTAATAGCACCCCCGCCCAATCCCCCTCCTCCTCGAAACATAGAAAGCAACCTATCCTCTTAGTTTTTAGTTTAGTATAGTTTAGGTTACTGATGATGGACGGTAGTCCGAAAACGTTTTAACCTTATATATTCAAAATAAAAAGTAGAACATACAAAGTTTTTCTTTTTTAAAATTAATATTATTATGTTCTTTTCGTAATACGAGAGGATAAACCAACACCACCTATATAAGAAGGTCTTAGCGCTACGTCACAGCGTGAGGCCCAGCATTCCCTCTCCTATATCTGTATGTACTTATCTGTACGCTATAATATCAGTCTACACGCCGGCGCGGCGGCCTGGTGACGCGAGAGGAAAAATGGCCGCCAGCGCTAAGGCATTGCCGCCTAGAAACAATTCCCTAACCACAGATAAAACCATAGTTCTAGATAGCAATGGCTAAGGCCTTCTTATATAGGTGGTGTTGGGATAAACCAATACAGTCAAGAACGCAGCGATTGATTTGTAGCGACAACATTTGTAGAGACATCATTACTTAGTTCACGTTTTGTAGGTATGTGATAGGGACTATACCTTTCTATCTTAGTAATTTTAAATTTAAATAAAACAAATGGAGTATGTATTTTGATTATCTTTATTTTTATTGTAATATCCAATTCCGAATAAACGCAAACAAGTATGTAACAACCAATACTTAAGGGTCACTGGCAGCAGCAGAATCCAAGTAAAGAAAAACTTCATATACCAAGGATCTACTTTATAAGTGTAGTTGGGGTTTTCGTCTAAGAGGGCGCTCAAGAATGCAGATTCCAGTTCATTTTTTTGAGCTCCGTGGTCATGGTTTTCGTAGAGTTTGAGCATTTTTTTTATCAAAGCCTTCAAGTTTTCAATTCTCTCCTCATAAAATTTCAATTGTTCTTTCTCCAGGCATTTTTTCATATTTTCCATTTCATTCTCTTGATTACTCATAATGTTTGTAAATATCATGGCACCTGAAATGTTTCAAAAAATGTCATACGTATGACTTTATATATAGTCATACGTATGACATTTTATAGTAGTTGTGGGAAACAAATTATTTTGTAGCGACCCGAACCGCCCGGGTCAGCATTGAGCCGAACCAGTGATTCGGTTAATTTTGGGGACGACTGGTTGGGATGGTGGGTAGTGATGATAGTTCATTCGGAAAGTTACATTAATCTACAATCACAAATAATCTAACTTTTTGACGAAAATGAAAGATTACTCTTTTTGTGTTAAAAGTCTTTAATAAAATGCGTTGGTCAGGTCATTTCTTGTTCGCAGTAGCACAAACGGGTAATTATGAAAGATAAGCAATATAATAATGTCAAGGTTATTAAGTGAATAAATTTTCTGCTGACGTTCGGAATACCTCGATAATTATTACATAAGTATTCATAAAGTCGACTAGAAGTTAACTATTTATTATATAAAATTGCCTGTCCAGTAGAGAAGAGGCTGGCGAGTGTCAGGTAGGTAGAGGAAAGGAATTATAATGCTTGGTGCAGACCAATCCTAAGATTGTTACCGAAAAGAAGAATTAAAAAAAAAGTAAATTAAATACATTTCTACACGGTCAAATAGATTTTCCATTGGGATTTAAGAGTTGTCGGATTGTAGGATTGAAATATGCTGTTGAGAATGCAATATCATTTGGTTGATCGGAGAGCTTAAACAGACAGGAAGCACAATAACGGAGAGCGAAGTAAACCTGGATTTGCTTCTCCAGAGAACGCTGGACGGAGAGACAGAGAGCCTGGAAATTCCTGGCATTCTGGCTTATTTTGTTGCACGCAATCTATGGAGAAAGGGGGACGTATAAATTCTGTGTGGGTCAAAGGACAACATTATTATTTGGTTCCATGTTGTAGATATACTTACTCGTGGAATGATTTCATCGCAATAATATTGATCTCTTCTGAAAACTATGCTTTGAATCAGATTAGAAAATATAGAAATAGATTATAGAGTAATCAAGCTCGGGAGATAATAATAATAATTATTGACCTATGGGTTAACATGAAAATTGTCGACGCCAACCCGCTTGGTTAGTGCGGCGTTATATTGCCCATTACTCCTCGCACATGTCACGTTCAGTTCAAAAACATTTGGACATACTCTGTGAAGCAGTGTTTTATGAAGGAGAAGATGGATAATGCCGGTAAAGAAGAACTTAACTACCTGGTAAATAATTGATGACATTAACCCCATAATACCACAACTCCATCCTCAAAGTTTCCGTCCAAGAATGCAATGCTGCCTTCGTGGCTGAGTATACGGAGCACAACATCACAGGCTGTTTGTAAGAGTGACTGATTACATTGATTACTCTGGGATGTCCACCGTTCCTATGCGACGCTCTCAAAATTGGAAGGAGGTTCCTAGTCACATCTAAGGCTCCAAATATATTGACGTTAATCTGCCGTTTGATAGAATCTCGGGTTTGCCATTCGAAATCACCGACGCTTATTACACCGGCGTTATTTACAAGAGCGTGCAATACTGAAAAAGAAACAGTTCATGTTTATTCCAAGAAAAAGATATAGCGATTAGGTAATTGAGTAAGAGACTTTTGATAGGTTGCATGGACGGAGAGAGCGATGTGCTTTATTTTGGCATTCGAACCAACCGAATTCTGAAGTTATCTTGAGGAAGATCCCAAGAATTCAACGGTGTCGAGTGTCGTGCTGTTATAGTTACCTACTCGTAACAATAGGGATACATGGAGGATGACACCTGTAAGTGTGGGGAATCAATCAAGACCATCTGAAATGCCTGAATATTGGAGAGAACCGTATGCAGCAGGACTTTACCCATAAAACTGTCTGGTCCATACATATATGTGGTCAGCCACAGGCTCATGGTCTGACGATACAGACACGAGAAGTAAGAAATTAAGGGTAATACAATGCACAAAGATCTTGGAGAGTCGCGGTCTTGCTATCAGACGGTCAAGATAATATAAAGTGTTAGAGACCATATTAAGGGCAGTTACATATAAGAGCAGTTAAAGGTGATCAGTTAATACAGTCCACAAGTCAGAAAAAGCACCACAAATTCAGCTGCCAAGAAATAAATCGGATTTAATAAAGAAATGTCTCACCTAAATCACTATTATTTGCTAGTAGTTTATCAATAAATGCTCTTAATCTATCCACATGTTCGTTATTGGTCACGTCCAGTTCCACAATATGTAACGGCGTCTTAGGATTGGTAATTGCTTTTAAATGTCGAGCACCAGGACTGTTCTGACCTTGAAGCATCCCAGCGACAACAGAAAACCCTTTGAGATGGGCCGCCTCTGCCATCAGCAACCCTAGACCAGTGTCACACCCCGTGATAACAACCACCATGTTTGTATTTGGTTCGAGACAACTTGGAAGAAAAATTCGGAATAGATCCAGAAATCGTTTCAGCATTTCATACAACTGTAAAATTCAAATAACATTTATTTCTTGAATCAATGGAAGTAGCCTTTTACAGTTACAAAAAATAACAATCATCACTCAGCACAGTAAATAAAACAATAATTATTAAGTGACCAAAACAAACATTAAAAACACAAATAAAAATGTCAACCTTGAATTAATTTGCAATAGAATAGAATCGACCAAAACGGAGTAAGGAGTCAATAATGGAAATGTCAACAAGAGTAAGAAGTCAAATAATGGAAACATTAAAAGACTCGTAAGATTTTTTTTCTTAATTCAAATAAGTTGCAAATAAGGTAGTTTCATTGTCAATTATGGATCAAAACGAAGCTATTTAAATGATTTGGCTAACCCTATACATCATTTCAGTAAATTTTGGAAGTTTGCTTCAGTCTTGCAACCACTTTTTTTCTTATTCTTGGCCTGGGACCCCATTCTCGAATGTTGATCGATGGGATTGATTCTTAAAGAACTCATACGAAAGTCATAAATATTATATTACAAAATCCATCATTCGAGAATAGGGTCCCTTAAGACCTGTCAGATAAAGTGGATTAAATAAAAGAATCGTCTTCAATAATAATACCACGCGGTTATTTTATTCAGTCTAACAACAAAGATGAAGATGATGATTAATTAATAGACAAAAGAGGCATAACAATGCATAGAGCACAAAAAGAAAAATTTGACATTGACATTCTAACAAGATCTTTTTCGCATACAAAAAAAATCCATGATGCATTATTTTCACTTTGTTGCTATTAGCGTTAAATATATTTCTACGATATCATTATAATTTATTTATTTGGTCAGTCACTAAAAAGGGTTAAATCTTCCATCAAAAAGTTAAAAGTATTTATAATATACATAGGTATTATCCTCAAATCCTCAAATATAGTCTCTGTGTCCTAAAATCCCATCTATCTTCCCTCACTCCCACCCCATGTTGATTCTGTGATGTCTTTGTTATGTTAAGTTTTTATGTGTTACTCTACCAATTACAGTAAAGTATGAATAAAATAAAATAAATTAAATTATTATTAATGAACATAAAATAACTTAGGTAAGTATATGGCAAAAATTACTTTATGTAGAACTGTCATCATTTGTAAACACTAGCAATTAAACTAAATAATCCGTGAATTAAATTTATTTATAATAATGTTTATTTTTATAGACAATTAGCTATAATAATTACGCGTCTTCAACAATGCGAAATCTTTGTACAATGATTACACCTCAGAGTGACGTAGTAAAAAAATGTTAAGTCCGCCAGTCACGATCACTCCATGATTTCATGCAATCCATTGTGACAGATAATTATGTGAATCTGAGTTTTTTCCCCATAAGTACATATAACGAAATTTCTCAACTTTTTTTATCCATCACGCCGTTTCCCGAAGGGGGTAGGCAGGGAGTACGGACTTCCATTCTTTCCTATCCAAACAAACCTCTTTCGCTTCCTCCAAACGCATCCGCATTATGCGGATCCAGCATTGGTCATTTCCAAAATTTGGTATCTGGAAACTATACATTTCCTATTTTCCCCCTCCCTGGATCCGCCCTTGTCCGCATACATGCTCTTCTATTCCTTTTGCTCCTGACTTGGCCCTCCTCAGAGACGGCACTGATATGGTTGGACCATGTCATTCGAGGTCGGCCTCGACTGCATGCACCCATTCTTTCATATTTATATATCCTTTTAGTCGTTCTTTCTTCGTTCATTCTCTCTATATGCGCTAACCATCTTAATTTATTCTTTTTCATTCTAGTCACTACGCTAACATCCACTCCACATTCTTTTCTGATATTATCATTCCTCACCTTATCAATCAGTCTCTTTCCACATATCCTACGCAGTGATCTCATTTCCACAGCATTTATTCCAACTTCCAGATTTTTCGTCCATGTCCAAGTTTCACTTTCACTACTTTAATACAATTTTAATATACTATTTTTTTTTATCTCAAATTAAGTCAGAGAATGTTTAGGTGCTATGTATGGGGTCTGTTCTGATGTATGGCTCGGAAACCTGGACCTTGAAAGTATGCATTACCGGTTGAAATTATTCGAGATGTGGCTCCACAGAAGAATGCTTCGTATACCGTGGACAGATTTAGTTAGCAATCCAGAGGTACTGAGGAGAGCTGGCTGCAACAGAGAGTTGCTGAAATATATTAAAGTCCGCAAGGTTTCATATCTGGGGCATATTATGCGTGGGGAAAAGTATGAAATCCTCCAACTTATTTTGATGGGCAAGATAGATGGACACGTGAACCTGGTAGAAAGCAGATCTCTTGGTTGCGTGATTGGACCGGAATAGGGCGAGTGCAGGAGCTGATCCGAGTGGCAAGAGATAGAGAGGCCTTTAAAGAAGCGATTGCCAACGTCGGGGACACATGGCACAACAAGAAGAAGAATAAACCATTTTGCTATTATTACATTTTAAAATAGCAACACGTGGTACCCTGGTGGAAGGATTATGACAAAATGAGATAAATTTTTAAAATTTACGATCCAGTGACTCGACAACTTGGACCACGTCCACTCGAGTTTCCCAATTGACGAGCCGTTGGAGTGGTGGACGAATGGTTCGACGCGATTGAATTTTGGTCCGATTGGATATCCAACTCATCCGATCACTCCAAATCATTCATTTTGCTTTCCCCACTCACGGTAATACTTTGGAGTGACATCGCTCCATTTGGACGAATGGAGCGATCGGTGAATGGCGGGAGTAATTAATAATTATTATCTCACGAATTATGTCATCATCAGACATGCAACGGTAGACGTTTGTGTTAGTCTGATAAAGACTCGCAAACGTCCAAGTTGCTCTCAAGGTGTTAACGTTTTGTTGCCAGTGATGTTTCTGAATTGCACATAAGAGATTTTACTTATTTACCTTCGATGGCCATACAACTCTTGCAAAGTTTTGCCTCCTGAATATTGTTTCTCCAAACCGTCCGGTGTCCTTTTTTTTTATTTATTTACAAAACAAATAAATATTTACAAATATAACAAATTGAGTCACGCCAAATCTTATAAGATTTGTCGGCGTGTTGTCTTTCTATGTTCATTTTGAAATATAAACTCAATCGTAATATACTACATATACTTCGCTGCAGATTTCTATTGATTTCCTACATCCAGTACGTCCAGATCAGCCGTTGCCTTGATATTCCTGTCGGTTTTCTGCTAATGGGATTACTTTCCAGAATTTTTTTACCACGTATTTGGGTCGGGCGACCCATGCCAATCTACTCTGATACTATAAAACACCAAGTTGGATAACACCAGCAACACTTTCGGCTGCTTCAACTTGTTACGCGTAGGTGCCCAAAAATATGTACCTACACATCATCAGAATCAATCAAAATAGCGAGAGGATGGCAAATTTCTGGGGCATTCAATCAGGACCCTATATTATGGCAAGAAATAATATTATTATGATTCTCGCTACGGTGATCGCCATATTTTTACTTATCTATTATTGGTTAATTTTGAAATTGCAAAAGCATTTAAATAATCAGCTGGTAAATACTGTAGATAAATTGGATTAAAAACTGTGTTCAAGAAAAAGATTATGAAAAGAATTTCAAGATTATGTAAATACC
Source organism: Mystacides longicornis (assembly GCA_963576905.1). Taxonomy (NCBI): domain Eukaryota; kingdom Metazoa; phylum Arthropoda; class Insecta; order Trichoptera; family Leptoceridae; genus Mystacides; species Mystacides longicornis. The sequence continues at coordinate 1,410,701 of OY756439.1, read as the reverse complement.
CACTGTAGATAAATAATTTGATTAAACACTGTAGTCAAATAAACGATTGTGGGTCATGTAAAGAATTTTGTTGGAAAAACTAGAAAACTACCTGTATCTTCACCCGCATATTGTTAATAATACCATACTGAAATAAAAATACCTATCGTTTCTTTATGTCTTTATAAGTTTCGCCTTCAACGCGTGCAAATTAGACTTATCTAATAATAATTAGCGTAGCGTTCAAATATGACAAATTAGTCTACACTACTATTATAAAGAGGAAAGTGTTGATTGATTGTTTGTTTGACGGGAATAGGCTCCGAAACTACTGAACCGATTTGAAAAATTCTTTCACTGTTGGGAAGCTACACTCTCCCCGCTGAACATAGGCTATATTTTATTTTCATATAGCCTTTGATCCTTACTAAAACTCAAATAAGGTGCAAAAATTACCTAAAATATTCTTTACATCGCGTACGCTGCTAAAACTATTGAAGATAGAGTAAAATAATGTAATACGATTTTGTAGATGAGATCATTATTTACAAAAAATGTCGCGACAGCATATGTCTAACTATTATAGTTATGCCACAATAAGTGTTTATTTATTTTAAAAAAAATAATTGAAACGCCATTTCATAATTTGAGTACTTAACTGTATCTAACAAGAACAAACATATTATTTTATTTCAAATTTCAAAAAATATTCTTCGATTGTTTTTTTTTTTTTTTTTTTTTTTTTTTTTTTTTTTTTTTTTTTTGGCGGCTCATCCAACTGGATGTTATGGCCTTATTAAATCACGAAAATCATACATTCATAAGAAAAGAAAAAAAACGGACAATGATGAGACAAAATTAAATTTAACAAACACTAAATATATATGACTATATTAGGATCATGTTCATCTGGACACTTTGGAATATAAGTTCGTTGACCTGATGAGAGTTCAGTCCAAGGAGATAGACAATACTTATTGGGTACTCTACATTCTCTAGCAAGAAATAAATATCAATTGCGTCTCTTATTGGGCAACCCAGGATGACATGGTCTGGAGTCTCCTCGTCCCAACCGCATTCGCAGTATAGGGAGATTCAACGAGACCAATTTTAAATAGATGTGCATCCAGACGCATGTGGCCAAGACGCAGTCTAGAAATGCAGACAATATGTTGCCTCGATAATTTTTTCCCATGGAACCAAGGATGAGATGGTATGGATAACTGTATTTTTTTATAATATGCTCCCTTTGGGCTACTTTGCCAGCATGTATACCAATCTTTTAAGTTGTTTTGTTCTAATTTTTTCAATTCATCACATTCGGGTAGAACAAAATTATCGGGTGGTCTGCCGTGGAGGGCAGCCTCCTTGGCCAATAAATCTGCTCTTTCATTTCCGAGGATTCCGCAGTGCGCTGGTATCCAAGCGATCACCACATCCTTGTCCACTTCCTGTAATTCAAGGAGGAGCATTCTAATATCAATAATAAGTTGATTGCGTGAAAATAATGAATTTGGAGATGCCAGACACCCCACCAAGGAAAGCGAATCAGAGAAAATGATTATATTATGTTCGGTTAATGTTAAACATTTTCGTAATGCTTCCCTTAACGCGAAACACTCGGCCGAATACACCGAGGCCTCAGAAGGTAATCTGAAACCTTCATCTATATTAATCTTCGGGATAACGAACGCGGATCCACTTGATCCGTTAGGAGAAAATTTCGAACCGTCAGTGTAAATCTTCAAATGATTGGGCCATTTTTCACCCACACATGAAAGGAATTTTTGGTTGTAGTTATCAAAATATTGGTTGGATATCTTGTTTAAGCCAATGTTTTGTATGATTTTGGGCAGTGTTTGAAAGGCTTTAAGAGGTAAGTTAAAGATTGATGAAGGTTGTGAATTTTTGGGGGCTCTGTACACACTTTCTATAGTAGTGTAAGCAGTGCATAAAGGAAGGAGGGTTTTTTTGAGCCAATATCTGTTAGAATGATATGAATGATTCAGTTTAATAATATTGTTGAAAAGAGGGTGACTGGAGAAGCCGAAACGTTTGAGTATAAATCTCTCTGCAAGATATTTTCGCCTTATAACTAAAGGCATTTCTGAACACTCAACTTGAAGGGCGTTTATTGGAGTTGATTGCATAGCACCCACGATCAGTCTAAGGCATTTGGACTGAACTCTCTCAAGCTTAGTCTCTAGATGAATTGGCAGGGGATTCAAAAGAAAAGAAGCGTAATCGAGATGGGACCGAACTAAAGCATTGTACATGTTTCTCATAGTAGATGGATGAGATCCCCATGATACTCCAGCCACTGCTCTTAATATGTTCGTATTCCGTTCGCATTTAGAAGTTGTATTATCAATAAAAGAATTCCATGCCAATTTTCTGTCTAGAATAACTCCTAGAAATTTAGTTTCGTCAACCTGGGGAATCTCGTGATCATTGAGGCGAACCGAAATCTCAGGGTTCCGGTGTTTTCTGGAGAAAACCATAATTTTTGACTTTGCAGGTGATATTTGAAGCGAATGAGTAAGTAACCATTTATTTAGGTTAGAAAGAGATTCAGAAAGCGTCCTTTCAGCCCTGTCTATATCTTTATGTACAGTGTAGAGTGCAATGTCATCCGCGTATTTCAAGATTTTACAATCCTCAGACAAAGCAGATTCAGCGTCACAAATGTATACATTAAAAAGAAGGGGGGATATCACAGAACCCTGCGGTAGCCCCTTCCATAATGTTCTAGAAATTTCCTCCCCATCGTTATATACGGTTATTCTTCTTTCAGCAAGAAGATTAAAAATTACTCTCGCTAGAGAACTGGGGATACCCAGTCTGATGAGTTTGTTGTACAGTGTATGAAGACACACATTGTCATAGGCTGCATCGATATCAAGGAAGGAGGCGACTAGAAACTGTTTATTTGAGAAAGCCAATTGTACATCAGTGACAAGAGTACTTAGGTTGTCCATACACCCAAGGGATCTTCTGAACCCAAACTGATTTTTGGGGAGTAAGACATTATGTTCCAAGAACCATTCCAGTCGAGTTTTGATGAGATGTTCTAGCAATTTTAATACACATGATGATAAGGCGATTGGTCGATATGACGCTCCCAGAGTCATATCCCTGCCCGGCTTTGGGATTGGAATTATCAGTTGGAACTTCCATTCCTCGGGAATGAAGCCTTCATGCAAAACTTGATTATAAATACTAAGCAAGAAAGGAAGAAACGATTCAGGAAGTTTTCTAAGAAAAGAGTATGGGATCATATCCAAGCCCGGAGAGGAATCCCTAGTTCTGGACAATGATATTTTGAGTTCCTCCAAAGAAAACGGTTGACTTAGATGTGAGTTTGCATTAGGAGCCGAAAACTGGTTATAAAAAGGTATTTGAGTTATGTTGGGGACATATGAGGGAGCCAAGGAACTAACAAAGTCAGAGAGCCATAATTGCATGTGTTGTAATCTGCGAGGAGGAACCATCGAACCTCTAAAACGTTTAATCATGTCCCAGACATACGATGGAGGAGAGTTTGGTGACAGAGAAGAACAGAACTTAGACCAGCCATTACGCTTTTTAAGTCTAAGAGCCTTCTTTGTTTTAGCTTGACAAGCCTTGGCGGCTAAAAAATTTTCATCAGACATGTCATTTTTGTATTTTTTCATGGCCTTTTTACGTTCCTCTACAAGAATGTCGCATTCTTCATCCCACCATGGGGTGTATTTTTTTGGCCTTTTACCGCCTTTCTTCTTCTTAGGAATGGATTCATCTGCAGCGTCTTGCAATATTTGAAAAAAAGAATTGTAATTTTCCTGAACAGATGCATTGTTATTGTATAAGTTTCCTCTCACATTCACGGTATCTTCAATTATTTCCCTGAATTTGGTCCAGTCCGCTTTGCGAGTGTTATATAAGTTTCGTTGATTGTAAGGTAAATGTAAATTGGTATTATAATTAAAGGTGAAAAAAATTGGGAAGTGGTCACTGGAATGTGGATCATGGGAAACAGTCCAATTCACCGAGCCGGCCAGGCCTCCAGTGCACAGAGATAAGTCTAAGGCACTGCGACCCTGACCCGCCGGCGAAAGCCTTGTTGCCGATCCATCATTCAAAATACAAATATTATGGTTATCGATAAAACTCAATAGTTGATTTCCTGCTCTATCTGTTCTTTGGCAACCCCAGGACTGACTATGAGCATTAAAATCGCCCAAGATGAAATATGAAGTAGGAAGAAGAGGTATTATTGCATTCCAAAATCCAATATCAAAGCCTGTATCCGGGGGTATATACGTTGATACGAAAGCTATATCACCAATCTTGATTGCCACTACCTCCAAAAAGGGGTTAAATGGCAAATCAATCTGTGAGAAAGGGAGAGAGGAGCTGACCAGCAAAGCTGTGCCCCCGCCCCTACCTTCCTGCCTATCACACCATACACAAAAATAACCAGGGATATTATATGTATAGTGAGGACGGATCCAAGTTTCGCTAATGGCGGCAAGATTAATCCTATGATGATTAAGCAGATAAATTAGATCGGATCTATTACTCACAGCACTGCGAGCATTCCATTGTAATACTGTAATATTTTTAAGAGAATCAGTACCTATTTTCCTTATTGACATTTTTATTATTATAAGTGATATTCGTGTGTAAATTCGAATACAGCTGTGAGTAGTAATTGATAGTGAGAAATAATTTGAGGTAATTTAATCTGAAGATTCTTGTAGGAGCGAAGACATTTGAGTAAGGACAGATTCGTCATTAATGTTTGACAATAAGTAGGTAAAAATCTGGAACATCAGTTTAATATTGTTTGGATTCTGTGGCGACTCAGAAATATAATGATTTGTAGAGCGGGAAGAGGAGGGATAAGGAGAGGATGGAACGGAAGGATTATCTTTCGGTTCAGAGGGGAGGGCACATCCGTTTCTTTGGTTTAGTGGTTGACCGTTTGAGTAAGACAGAAGAGAATTAATCGCTTTATAATCGATATTTTTTCTAACAATTTTTTTAGGAGAAGATGGATTTGCATCCACCCTAACAAACGATTTTTTAGGAGCTGATGAAGTGGCAACCACCTCACTAAATGTTTTTTTAGGGGTCATGGATTTCTTAGATGCTTCAACGAATGAAACACCCTCCGTTGCCATAATGCGTCTAATGTCGCGCTGTCTATGCAGCTCGGGACAGGAATTACTGGTAGGCATGTGTTCACCTTTACAGTTTACACAGCTGACAATAGTCTCAGTTTTAGCGCAAGAGTTTGATTCATGACTTTCCCCACATTTCGCACACCTCGGCGAATTGGTGCATTTGTTATGCGTGTGGCCGTATTTAAGACATTTGTGGCAAATGTAGGAGGGAGGTATGTATAAATCAACGTTGATTGAGTTATAGTATAGGTAAATATGCTCAGGCAGTTTTTGCCCCTCGAATGTTACCAGAATTGTTGTAGATGCTTTCCATTCGATCTTCCCGTCAACGTTCATTCGTCTATTCAGTCTCCGCAATCTTACAATTTTTCCGTATGAGTAAGGCACCTGTACATTTTCGAGAATATCCTCATCGGTCAGATCCATGGGTATGCGTCTGATTAGACCATACTTGTATAACCTATAGTTAGGTATATAGGCCTTAAGGCCATTTGAAGAAAGAATATTTGAGTGAATAAAATTGTTGGCATGTTTGGCTGTTGAAAAGGTAACAATGGTGCGCCGACCTCCATCAGCTCTTACACCGCCAGGGACTATTCCCTCCATCCTTGATTTGGACAGCAAGCCGCCCAAAACCATGGGGTGGATGTGTTTGCCTTTTTCAAGGCTTTCCACAACCACTATGTAAGGTGGCAGTGCCGAAAGAGAGTATTCAGGTTCAATAGTTATATCATTTTGTCGTGTGGGCTCAATGATTGACTCACAATCTAGTTTTTGCTTTTTAGCAGCAGGTGAGATCTTATCCGGGGGATCACCCCGCTCCGGCGGATCACCCATCATGGGCTATGATGACATACAATCAACAAATAAAATATATGTAATAAAATATATGTAATAAAATAAAAAAAAAACAAGTATAATAAATATCTTACTAATATTAAACTAAAAAAAACCACCTTTACCGTGAAATGAAAACAAAAAAAAAATAACTTTAATAAAGTAAACAAAAAAAAAGAAAGAAAAAATAAATAAATTGGTTTCACCAAATCCCTTTTAACGTGCCACCTCTGTGTAACCGATAGCCTGCCGATAGCCCGCTCCGTGAGAGCGGGCCTAACAAGAATCGTGTGACTGCAGCCTTATATTATTGTTACGCGATATTACTATTACAAAAATATTAATTGAAAAAAATGTACAAAATTATTTTTAATAATGAAATATAAAATAAAGTCTTATCTTATATGCAAAGTTATATACGAAAATAAACTCAGAAAAACACAACACTTCAGATTTTGCTAACTTCGAAAAGAAATATAAACAAATGCCGAAATAGAACAAATTAATCGATTAGCGAATATTTTCAAAGCATAAGATACGTCCGCCGCTCAATAATAATACCGCTCGACCCTTCTTCGATTGTCATGTAATGAATATAACCAAAGAGGCGTAGAAGTTTTTGATATTATTTGCCGAATAAGTATCAAACTTTTTTTTTTTTTTCCTAAAGAAACGTTTCAATGTTAAAAACGCTTGGTAAATATTTTTAAATTCTAACCGTTGGTTGTCGAGGAATATTTTAAGATAGAAGCATAGATGAAGATTCTTCATTTCGGCGTATTTTTGATTCCCTCACCTGGGAACTATTTCTAGATAGTAGGGTTCTTGATTTTTTGCATGCTTAAAAATATTATATTTTTAATTATTTATAACTACTGAACCGATTTCAAAAATTCTTTCACTTTTGGGAAGCTACACTATCTCCGGTGAACATAGGCAATATTGAATTTTCAAAAATATTTGGGATCCTTAGTAAAACTCCAATAATGTAACACAAGGTGTAAAAAAATTACCTAAAATATTCTTTACATCGCGTGCGCTGTGAAAACTATTGATGATAGAAAAAAATAATGTATAACAACTTTGTAGAAGACATAATTATAGATAGCATACGTCTAACTATTATAATAATGCCAAAATAAGTGTTGATTTATTAAAAAAAAAAATATTTGAAATGCGGCAGAGATATAGGCGTCACTGGGGTACGAGCCGGACGGGAGGGGACCATTAGAATGCTACATTATTCCAGATAAACATAGCCTTTTGATAAAGTTAGGGATCTATAAAGATCATAAGAAAACTGAATTTTTTTTTTAAATACCTATGTACCTACCCGTGCGAAGCAGGGACAGACTGCTAGTTAGTTATAAAATACATTGAGCTCTGTCAAAGGTGTATCTTTCACGTTGTTTATTTTTATTTTTGATACTATAGGCGGCAAATCGTTTACAAAAACAAGTACCTATTTAGAATGTTTTTATTTGGCTTCTCATATTTGAATAAATGCTGTGGAAATGAGATCACTGCGTAGGATAATATGCGGAAAGAGACTGATTGATAAAGTGAAGAATGATAATATTAGAAAGGAATGTGGAGTGGATGTTAGCGTAAGTGATTAGAATGAAAATGAATAAATTAAGGTGGTTTGAGCAAGTAGAGAGAATGAACGAAGATAGAATGACTAAAAGGATAGGTAAATAAATCTGAAAGAATGGGTGCACGCATCAGACGAGGCCGACCTCGAATATCATGGTCCGAGAAGAGCATGTATGCGGACTTTGGAGGAAGCGAAAGAGGTTTGTTTGGATAGGAAATAATGGAAGTCCGTACTCTCTACCTACCCCTTTCGGGAAACGGCATGATGGGTTAAAAAAATTTTGATCAGTACATATACATATTTACTATTCTTTTAATATGATCCTACTAAACTAAGGGGCATAACATGGTAGCCACCAAACCCTTGCTCAGCACAATTTTTCTTCTCCTTCCTGAACTGTTCTTACACCAAGTCCAAGTGTGATACTCACTTTACATTGGTGACTACCTTCCGATAAAACTTAGAATACGGGTACAGGCTAGGGCTAGACGCTAGGCGCTAAGTAAACCACCAATCGTATAAATGCTCTTAGCATTCACGTTCAGAAAAGGTGCTAAAGCATTAATGAACTTATAGAAAGTAGACAAACCTATTAGATTAAAGCCACCGTCACATCATGTTGACCATATTTTGATTGAAATCTTGTATTACAAAGGAATATAAATAAAATAAGTGGGTATCAAGCAAAAACTGTTTATTTAGATTTCAGAGAAGGAAATCCCATAAATTTATCAACCAGCCAAGATTTGACGGAATTGGGAACGAGATTAAACAAGTTATAGTAAAAGGTATATCTCCAAGGTTCGGTTTTATAAATGTGCCTTGGTTTCTCATCCAATAGAGCGCGCATGAAGATGTCTTCCAACTCCTCCTGATATATTTCATGCTTTGGCTTCGGTGCTTTTGAGACTGCTTGCAAATATGTGGTCAAATCTTCGAAATACTTGCCATAAAACGCTCTCTGCTCTTCATCTAAGGAGTTTTTCATTTCGTCAAAGTACTGCATTTGGTTGTCGAAAATGTTGGATTGTGTGATCCGTCCTAAAACAAGAAAATAATCTCAGAAAGATAGATCCGTCATGTGTCCTATGAAGAGGCATGGTTGATTCGTGCCATAGTTTAAAAATACATGACAGCAGTCGCAGTCTTTAAATTTGATTGTTCTCTTGTTCTCGTAATTCTATTCAACGCGACACGGTGAGATTGACTTACTCGCTTTAAGTTATTTGCAGATATTCCGCAATGCATGCAGCAGTTAATTCAAAATCAAAATAATAAACATCAAGTTTCTTCGTTGTTCATTTAGTCATAAATAGGCATTAAAGATAAGACATTAACAAAAATATATATATTCATATCCTGGCGCCAAATACATGACAGAAGTCGCAATCTTTACATTTGGTTGCTCTCTTGTTCTCAATAATTTCCAACTTTTATCTCTATATCTCATTACTTGTTGTATACATTAGATTTTTCGACATATTGAACATGTCGAGAATTCTCATGATTAGGAGTTTCGGAGACTTAAACATTACCACCTAATGGCGAACGTTGTTAACGAAAAGTAATCACAAATAAGCCAGCCTTCGAAACAACAGTAGAAGAAGGTCGTAAGCCCGCAGTGGTTTGTTCCATTTAAAAATGGAACATCAGTAATGAATTGTTAGAGTCATTAGTTGTTACATATTCGATAGTTTAAAAAACCAATAGCAATAATAGGAGAATCTACAAACCCAGCGTTGGCCCTATTTTGACAGGTGGTGATGGAAAAGCGTATGAACCTAAAGTCAGGAGCGAGGAAATGAGGAATCGTGTGTAAAATACTATTTCGTAGACCAAATTTGACTTTTTGAACATTTTGAAACTTGCTGTCAATTTGTGTTTAGCTGGTGGTCTTGATAGTAATGAAGCGATAGAAAAAGCGCGAGATAGAGCTGCTTTAAGAGTGTGGTTATCAAATGCAACACTTAGGGAGCTAGAGTGGATTAAAAAACTTATACTATAATATTACCTGGAATGTATTCCACAATATTCACCCCGCAGTACTTCATCTCCATCCTCAGGGCCTCCGACCAGGCTCTCAGAGCAGCTTTAGTGGCAGAATAAATGGCCAAAGTTCTCAAAGGGTGGTGTCCGCAGTGACTGTTGACGTGGATTATCCTCGGATGTTTTTTCTTCCTACCAGACTCCCTCAAGGCCCACATAAGGTTCCTTGTGACATTCCAAGTTCCGCAGACGTTCACGTTCCATTGTTTCTGAGCCAGGTTACTTGTTTGCCACTCGAAATCACCAAAGATCGAGACTCCTGCATTGTTGACAACCGCGTGCAAACCTTAAAAATGTTCCGAATGTTTGTAAATATTTTGGAATGCCTAACGTATGTAACGAAATTTTCTTAAAGATTAGGATTTGTAATTTTTTTTTTTAGGTAAAACTGCATAAAAATAGTAAAAAAGACTCCAGTGGGAAACTAGAAGCACAAAGTCGATTAAAGATAGAAGAAATTTTCCAGAATTAGGGAAATGAAAAGAAGCCAAATTGGAGCACCAAGGCGGCCCGGAGACAGTTAATATTGGAAGCCAAGGTTCGAATTGGGCTGCATGGCCATAGAAACACGAAAGCAAATAAAAAAGTGATTGACTGAAGATTATTGACATTCATGTAAAGATTTGCATGAATTTCTTCAGTCTTAATAATTCTAATAATATAATTATTAATACAATTCTCCCTTTTATTAAATCTGCACATATGTACATTGACTAACAATTATTTGCTATTTATTTCCTCTTTATATGGTTTTGTGTGTTTAGTCCCTGTTTTGATAGATATATAATTTTTAGGTTATGGTTTTCATTGTTGATTTAGATTTGTTTAACAACTCTTTTGTACATGGCATATACATACCTACATACATTCTTCCTTTAAGGCCCCCCGCACACCGCAAGCCACACCGGAAGAGACAAATCCGAAGCAAACCGACCCGCACGAAACCAACCTTCTAGTTCGATCGAAACAATCATACCAAAAAGCCAGCCCCTTTTTGCTGATTTTTCAAGCATCCTGTAAGAGGCAGGAAATCGAAAAATCAAATCGGGACCGTGAGGTTGACTACCTCACGTCCTTAAACCTCAACCGGTCAGAAAAGGCACTATAAGCCTCGGACGCCTTCGAGCGCAATGGAGAGCTCTTGGTGCCTCCCTATGTCCCTACTTGGGGTTTAAGCCCCCTGAATGGCGGGCTTGATTTGTGTGGGGCCGACCGACATGGCATATAGCCGTGAATAAAAAAAACAAATAAATAAAACATTTCTGCACTAGTGAAAGAATGAATAAATAATTATTAGTATGTATGCAGGTATTATATTATATTACTATCATTGACTTTTGTCTTTTGAAAGAGAACAAAAATACACTTTTTTGGATTTTCGACAGTTAATAAACCTTTTGTTGTGAAAGTAGAAATACTTGGATAGGGGTTCGAACCCAATACCGTAAATTCAAATACATACGAAAGTTGGCGATGAAATCGCTAAGCCAAGAGTCACATTATTTTTTACTATTAGTATTATCAGTATTCTAACGGCTAAGCTGGCATCGGTAACCTAACTATCTAAGGCACCATAATTTTATTACAAGTTTGATATCTGTTCGGGTCTGAATTTTTCTGTGTTATTTGGGACTAGCATTTTGTTTTAGATTTGCTAGATATCTTTCCTCTGAAAATAGGTTCCGTTGGGTATACCGTCATATTCATTTAGCATAATGATTTGAATTGGTTACGGTACTTTATTCAACTGTTGTTGCTGATTCTTTCATAGAAGCCAAACATTTTTAATCCTTTTACTTACTCATGTCCTTATTATTGCTAAGCAAATCCTTAGTGAAGATCTTCAATGATCTGACGCTGTCTTCTTTGGTAACATCCAACTCGACCACGTGTAACGAAGCATTTGGATTAACTACAGCTTTTAACTGACGAGCACCAGAACTCTCTAGACCCTGATGAACTCCAGCAATAACGGTCAAGCCTTCGCGATGTGCAGATTTGGCCATCATCAAACCTAGACCACTATCACATCCAGTAATCACAACAACCATATTAGGTTTTGCCGATATTCTTTTAGGATACGCTAATTTTGAAAGTTTAAACATTTTTATCTATGGCACGTTTCAAATACCTAATATTTAAATTTAGAATGTTTAAAAACAATCGAATCACAGATAAACCAAATATGCCGAACGATTCGTATGACTTGTAACAAAAAACTGAGTCACTTTCAATAGGATTTTGTTACCTGATCGTGAAGGTAAACCTACATTAGGTCTATTCAGACTGTGTGATTTGATATTATTTCTCTTTTATATGCGCATAATAAACACTTTTGGTGTATTTAACATGATTTTTTTCCATATTCTGTTGTCAGCAGTATTTGTAGTTAAATATGTAATATACTATCTTTTTATTTGGATGCATACTCAAAACCACGAAGATATAAAATGATTTATATAATGCCAGTTCGTTTGAGCTTAATTACCGATAGAGGTGTGTTCCTAGGTATTTTTTTTTTGTATCCATAGGAAAGTATTCATTGCTAATAATATGTACGAGTATTTTTGAGATTGTGTAGGTATATTTGTATTGGGTTGTTTTTTGATACTACTTCCATCCTACCCTTGTCCTTAATTTCGCCTAAATATCGTTTCTTTTACAAAATAAATTGCGTTTTTTTTTATTATAGACCTCCACCCGGACTCGAGTGATTTGTTTATTACGTACTAAAAGTGCCACCTTCTTTAAAAAAAAACAGGCTTTAAAAAAATGACTATATCCATTTTTGTTACTGTCTCATCTTTATTGCCTATTGGCTTTGTTGGTGCACAACGTTCTAATTATGTCTAGATTCTTGTGACCTTTTTTCAGGACTAGATCTTAAAGAAAAAATAACAACTAAAGACTCTAACAATTCATTTTTAAAATGTTCGATTTTTAAATGGAACAAACCACTACGGGCTTACGACCGTCTTCTACTGTTATTTCGAAGGCTGGCTTAGTGTAATCACTTTACGTTAACAACGTTCGCCATTAGGTGGTAATGTTTGTCTCCGAAACTCCTAATCATGAGAATTCTCAACATGTCAAAAAATGTCTTGTATGCAACAAGTAGAAATTTAATAATAAATGAATAAATATGAGACATTATCAAAAAATGGATATAGTCATATCCTGGCGCCAAATACATGGCAGCAGTAGCAGTCTTTAAAAAAATGGCCAGCGGTCACTCTTGCAAAAATCCGTGTTCGATTAAAAGTCGTAGTTTTTTTAAATGTAGCCTCGTTTAAATATATTCGCGATGAAAAGGCACTTGACTTGCATAGTATAGTGATTGTTAAGGCATTTTTACAACGGCGAGACACTTATGCAGAGTTATGTAGATTCAACGATTAAGACTATTGAAATAGAAATAATAATAATATGTGAATTGTGTAGTTATTTTTTGGTTGAGGGAAGATTTAGAAGAGAGAGAGAGTGTATGAATAAGGAAACATTTTTTTAATGCTGCAATTCTAAATATTTACTTAGACAGAAAAATAAATTAAATATTTTATTCAATAAATAAGACAGTATATCAATTTGTTTCTTGATTTTATGTATATTTCTGTAATTATTAGTTTAGATAATAGTATTATTATATTTAACTTATTATTTATCAAATTACCTATTTTTATCTTACATTATTATTTATTTATGTGACTTTAAGTAATAAACAATAAAATAAATTAATATTTATAATAATATAAAACAGAACAATAATAATATAACAGATAACGCCTTTTTGAATTTCTCATTTTAGAACATAATAATATTTTTTTAAATGAATCACACCCAAATAGAAGACAAATACATTTTCGGCAAATTACACATAACGCAAAGCTTGTGTTGCGAAAATGGAAACGGTCTGGTGAAAAAAAAAAAACAAAAAATACCTAAAACAGTGCAGGTGTTAAGACTTATTTTTCTTTAGATTAATGCGTACTATAAGTAGTCTTCAAAACTGATAAAATGTGTGAATAAAAAAAAAACAATTATTTTTTTATCTGTAAATAAGTACATTCTTGGATTGAGTAAGCAGTTAATTTTGCAAAACAAAATTAGGTACATTTTGTTTTTAATTGTATATATTTAAAATTCAAAAAGGCGTTATAATATTACCTACTAACAAAACGAAAAAAATCTAATTTATACAAATAGTATATTAATAGATGTAAGTCAAAACATTTTTTTTGAGGATTAATCTACAATACAATGCGCACGAGATCATTTTGTCAACCATTTTGTAAACAAAAAAAAAAAAATTAAAACAAAATAAAAATGATTGAAAAATGATCTTCGTCCACAAATACAGTATTATTTTTTATTATTATTAATATTGATGGTTAATTATTTTTTCAATAAATAAATAAATAAATAAATTTTCCCCACGAATCTATATAATTTCTCATATATTTATGTGGCTGGCGATAAATACACGAGTAATTTTATAAATTGATTTCTACTTTCGTAGATCCATCGATGTTTTAACAACAACATCATCATCGAATGTTATCACTTGTCTAGATCGAATCCATCTTACCTAATTTTGCAATTTAGATATCATTTTTTCGTGCTCGTTTCACGAAATATTTCAAACAATATGTATTTCCCAATATTTCTTGGTTTTATTTTATTTTTTTATTCAAACACAAACTTCTCACAATTATTCATCATTTTTTTAATCTAAATATTTAAATGAAAACTTTTAATTCTGATACATCTTGGTGCGAAGAAATCTGAGAAGATAGAATAGAATAATTATTATAATATGATTTTGGCACAGAACTGATTTTGAAATGACAAAAAAGATAGTTTTTTTTTAAAGATCTATACATTATGATCTATTATAAAATATTGCACATTTTATGGAACAGCTGAATATAGCTTTTCTATTCGTTGGATTTTGTTGAAAATTATTAAGGAGAAATGAGTACAATCAGGTTAATGACATTGTGCACAGGTGTGGTAAGAGGTCCAATTTTGGTCCAATTGATGTTTTGGAAAAATTATTCTTTATTTAACAAGTTACTTTGCTTCTTTTTAAGAGTAATTGATTAGGAAAATCCTTTCATGAAGTATTCAAATTAATTAACAAAATAGTAAGTAATCAATAGTTATATTTTAAAAAGCTCTCTTTTAAAATTCGCACTTACAACATCTGTGCACAATGCCATCGAGGTGATAAATAGATAATAGATACGTGCAGTGGCTCCCAACCTTTATTTTTTAAATTATCTTTTCCATGATTTGTACCTTAGTATTAAATAGGATTTGTATCATAGAAATCGCTTTTTTGAAAACATGAATAATTGTACGCGCACTAAGAGTTGAGAACCACAATTTTAGGAGATACAGATTCAAATTTACAAGACTCGTTTAAACTGTATGATATTATATTTTTAATTTGTACTTCATTTTATCAAGCAAATATACGACTATTTCTTATAACATTGCTGAGTGCTGAAAAAAAAAAACAAACATCACTAAAAAATGGTTCTTATTATAGTTTTTAAAACAGTTTTGGAAAACCGTTAACAACTTTTTCATAGTTTACAGTATTATGCATTAAAAAAATCTTTTTAACATAACTTTACGTATGTACGTATATGAACCCTTGCATTCTTAAATATGAATAATATAATAATATGTTAATGTTATAAATTTTATGTATAAATAAAATAAATATTTTTTAACCATATGATAAACTATTTTATATATATATATTTTCATTGTATTCAAACAATAACAAATAGATAAATATATTATGTATATATTTTTACATGTATGTATTTGCAATGAAATCAAAACGTTGTTCTTTTTATAATAATTATCGTAAATAATTTCGGGCGTAGAGCAGATTTTCAAATATACAGTTATGTAGCTGTCAAAATTACGAATCTGGAATAGACAACTTCCTTTAAGAATTATTTGGATTCTGAGTTCATTTTCTTTTTGCTTTCATGAAATAGAAGATTTAAATATCTGTAGAGTACCTACCTAATTCACGAAACGGTTTATTTTCAAAACCAGTCAAATATTTGACAGAAAATGTAACAACTAATGACTGATGACATGGAGCATAGTATGCTCCATGCATGCACAAATTCCTGTAAATATTCACAACATTTAAGAGGACATAGAAAAAATATTTTGTTTATGGTTGGTGTTCGAAATTCAAATGATTTCGTTAAATAAATTTGAGTTATTTTTTTTTTAGGGCGCTGCTGTCTTGCAATTATTGACAGCTGTCATTTTGACGTAATACCTACTACAGTGAATAATATTCTAGAATAATTAATTTTGTTGCAATATCATCATTTGTGTATATTTTGGAACACTATTACTCGATTTTAACGATATTAATATAATATTATTTAATAGATATTTGAAAATGGTAGAAAAACTCAATACAGTAGGTATACAAAACAGTGTACGATATTGTTGGTCTATATTAATTGCAAATTATTTAAATATCATTATGAATCAAACTCAATTACTTGCACTTTGGTATATGTAAGTAGTAAAATATTGTATCAAAAAATTTACATTGATATCTTTTCTTTTTTTTTTTTTACAAAAAATATGGATAATTATTTAAGTATTTTAAATACATACAACACAGTTTTTATACAATTTGATATCACCAATTTAATACATATTACAATTTTTTTTTTCGATAAATTTTCCATATCACACATTCCTTGACGTTGCATTGAATTTATAGAATTTTTATTTTGATAAGTTATTAAATTTTTCTACGTTATTTTTTTTTTTCATCTACGATAAATTTTGAAAAGTGTTTTATAAACTCCCATCTGAGATATTATATAAATATGAAAATAAAAGAATGAAATCTTTTTTCCGATGTTCAAAACGTCGAAACAATTAATTGATTTAAATTAATATCATGAAATTCCAACACTGAAAAATATCTTTTCCCCAATGTTTTTTAAGCGGTTCAATTTTTTTTCCAATATGATATGTGTTCTGATAAAAAAAAAACTTTTTTAAACCGTGGGTGTTTGAAATTTGCAGTATTGAAATTTCTTTTAACAAAACAAACTGAAAAATAAAACAAACATTTGAAAATAAAATATAATTTGTTTTTCTCCCCTTCCATGACGAAAAAAAACTTTTTTTTTTGAGTAAAATTAAACAAACATAAGGTTCTTCAGAATTTAATTAAGAGCCTGATTGGATATTGAATTTAGTTTGATAAGGACGTAGGTACTTTAAAAAATAACAGAAAATTGATCAATATGAAATATCGTAATTGCACGCAAAATAAAAGTCTAACTTTACGTGCAAAAACGATATATCTATCTAGACAGGAACATAACCCATATTTTTGGACTTTTGGAAGATATATGTAGACCACTGCGTAGACTCTTAATTAAGATGGTTTAAAATGAACGGAAATTGTTGGGTATTAAGGAGAATTTCGAAGAGTTCCTTCGTCCCTAGGCGGCTGCTTTTTCTTCGTGAGCTTTCTTAACTATTGCCAATTTGGAGTGAGGGTCCAGGGCGTTCAAGGCAGCATATGGAGGTTCTCTAGTTCCGTGCAACACTAAGGACCATTCTTTGAGCCATCCGCGCTGTGGTGTCTTTGAGTTGAAGCTAGCCTGAAAGACAGATAAAATGTCCAATTAGAAAAAAATAGGATTTACGAAGATTGGGAGCCTGTGGCATTTTGCCACCAATGCATGCCACTCTATAGTTACGCCAATGCGCCAAAACACTCTATAGTATTAAGTATTAAGAATGATCGAAGTTATTCAAAGTTTTTTGACACTATGTCGTACTATATAGGCACTATATAGGCGCTCACAGCGACGCGTTGGGGCTAGTATAGATCACTGAGTGCAAATATTATTAGAGAACTCTTATGGATGCGCAGAACCGAAAATTGGTTCCTTTACTCAACAGTCACGTGACTGAAGATAAATTATCAAAAATAATTTATTTTACTTTCATCCGCAAGCACAAGATAACAATAAAAAGCTCATAGGTACTTCCTTTAACTAATTATATTATTAAAACCTAAAATTCTTCTGTGTTAACGCAAAAATATTAAAAATAAAAAAATATCGAATGTCACACGCCACTTCCGACAAACTTTGTATGGGCTTAACAGCAGTCACGTGGTACTTGTTGAAACTATACGCAGTAGCAAATTATTTCTCTAGTTTTTTCTTCTCAAAGGTAGAGATCATTATTTACAGGGGTATTTGAAAAGTGCTAGGTATTTTATTTATTTAATAAAAGGTTAATTTCAAAAAAAAAAATTAAAGAAATAGGTACTTACTTCGAGTAACCATGTGCCTTGCGGATATTCCCCCCACGTGTGTGTTGTCATGAACGGCCATTTTGTGAAGCCATCTCGGCTATCGTCGTCATTTGCTCGTCTACTCAGAATCATTGATCTGGAACCAAGTTAGTTTATTTAGAAACTTTTTTTTGTGTCTCATGCTCTGTTTTACTTTACTCTTCCCACTTTAGAACTAATCTGTATACTTTGAGCTGTATAACTTTTAGGCAAGTAGGTATACAAATACACACGCAGAAACAAATAAAAAGAGAGGATTTATTCATTGTACCTACAATGTACATATACACGGATCAAAAAAGTCATTGAGAAATAGGATATCAAATGCAAACAGATTTTTTTCAAATCGGAGCATAAGTGGAGCATGGTTTCTGAGTTCACAGTATACAAAAAATACATGGTGTTTCTATACCTTGTCCCCATAGGACTGGTCAGGAACAGTTCCAGGTCTCCTCTTCTGGTAGCGTTCGCCGTCACCACAGCCTGCACATGTTCCAGGTATCTGACTTCCGTATCGCTTCCCATGCAGGATTCCGTCTTTATTTTCAGCAAAAGCGATCGTCCAGATGGTATTTCACTGTAATAAAAAAAAATTGAAAATTCAAAACTCAGTAGGTAGAAATAAAAAAAAATATACCTCTCATCCAAAATTACTATCAGGGTTATTCACGAAAAAGATTGAAAAAATGATAGTGAAATAAAAAAGGAAGAAGCATATACACGGTGTATAAGCGATAGTGGATAACTCGAAGCAGGGAGGTAGAGGACATGAATACCTATCGATTCAACACCCATGTATGTTCAGCGATATTGGGTAGTTCAAAATTAATTTACGTTTTTTTGTGAATTTTGAATAAACTCCAGATTTCAGACTTAGATACAGAATTGTGGTCAAACCTTTGATTTTACGGTCATGATTTTTTTTTCTGAGAATAGTTCGATAAAAACATCCACATGATAATCTATTGGCCCTCTGTTTGGACCCTCCGTCGTTAAGGCACCCAAAAACGGTTATAATTATTTTCTATCGACCCTGGCTATTATCAGCCATAAAACAAATATTTTAATTTAATTTTAATGAAAAATTGTTGAATATTGATACTTGCACAAGTTAAGTGAGAATGATCTCGTAAAAACAGCCGAATGAAATTTTCAGGAATAGTTCTCCATAAATAATAGCTGTTTTCAGATTAGTCGTAGGTAAAAAAATGTGAAAATGTGCTCTTATAGCTCTTTAAAGTTTTTGAAAAAAAAAATTGTTTGGAAGATAAATTTAAAAAAAGTTTTTTTTAAACAAAAGCTGCCGCTACTGACTTACAAAGATATTAGGACCACTATTGAACTATTCTCAGGAAAAAAATCATAATCGTAAAATCAAAAGTTTGAACGCAGTTCTGTATTTTAGTCTGAAATCCGGAATTTATTCAGAACTAGCTTTCCCGACAGACGTTGTCCTGTGTTCCTAGCTATGAATATTGAATTCGAATTTGTATGGTGATGAATTAATTATCATTTGACCAATGTGATTCCGAACGATGCGTCTGTTTTAAACCATGTATATTCCATCCGCATTCTGTTAATCACACCAATTGACAATTTCTGTCAAAATTTCAAAATTGGAATTAAAATTATAAGGTAAAAAGTACTAATAAGGGTTTCTAGGTAGAGTTTTCTTTAATTTTCTAATTTTCCATGCATTTTTCTTAATTTGATTCTTCTAAAGGACATTCTCCTGATAAAGCCTACACGACAAAAAAAGAATTAGCGAAATCGCTCTAGCCGTTTAGGCGTGATGCGATGACATCGGGAAATAGCTCTCCATTTTTATATATAAGATTCGCAAAAACGCAAATAACTTTTGAACCACCTAATATCGCTGAACATACATGGGTGTTGAATCGATAGGTATTGATGTCCTCTACCTCCCTGATTCGGGTTGTCCACTATCTCTGTTACATCGTGTATAAATAATTTCAATATTGGATTATTAGATGTGGAAAATGTTTAAAAAGGGTAGTTGTTGGAGATATGAAGTGCACAAAAATCTATCGACTAGCTTTCTCGACAGACGTCCCGTGTCTCTAACTATGAATATTGAATTCGAATTTGTATAATGATAAGCTTATTACCTTTTAACCAATTTAATTTAGATCGATGCATCTGTTTCAAACCATATTATATTATAAAGCACTATAAAACAACAGACAGTTCCTGTCAAACTTTAATTTAATTTCAATTTTTTAAATTTGGAATAAAAATTATTTTGTTAAAAGTACTAACTAAGAAGGTTACTTATTTAGTGTTTTATTTGATTTTCTAATTTTCCAAGCAACTTTTTAATTTTTTCTTTCATAAGAACGTTCTCCTGACTAAGCCAATACGACAAAAAAAGAATTAGCGAAATCGCTCCAGCCGTTTTTAGGCGTGATGCGATGACTACGCAAAATAGCTCTCCATTTTTATAATATGGAATATACAAATGACAAGTGTAAGATTTAACTGAAGAAATTCATCGTTCAAAACAATAAAAGCTGAGAACTTTTATGTCCTCTATAAAACCTGATATCAGTCACGGAGGAATAAAGTTTATAGACCATCGCTTTATAGAAGATAGTTAAAGCTAAGCTATAATAATTATTATTAAATCAGGTGTCGTTTTAATGCAAAGAACTTAAATATAATGATTTTTCTACTCTTTGGTAATAAAATTGCTCTCATAGTACAAGTGATTATTGTAATTTCACTCGATTTGAGAAATATGCTGGCGCTATCTAGTGTCAGTTCACTCATCGTGGGTTAAGGATTTCAAATTTGACCACTTAAAGGAGAACGTTGTTAACATAAATTGATCATATTAAACCAGCATTCGAAACAACAGTAGAAGAGCAAGAACAAAACAACCTTTATTTTCCATTTTCAAATCAGCAGGGTTATTCTCGTAGCAATCTTATTGCAATCTTATTGAAAAGCTATCTTAAAGGGCGGCTCGGATAAGGATTGGACCAATCAGAGAGAAAGAGGGAGTGTCTACAATACGATGTAGCCAATCGTGGAATGATCATGACACTCCCCCTTTCTCTCTGATTGGTCCAATCCTTATCCGAGCCGCCCTTTAAGATATCTTTTCAATAAGATTACAATAAGACCGCTACGAGAATACGGCCGCATTGGTAGATGTATAGAATTTTTTAAAGTAATCTTTTTATTGTAAATTTAAAATGTACACTTATACGGATTTACTCTTTATGCGTGAGCAAAATGTGATGGGACGTAGTCTAAAGTCTTCTTAAATAATTGGGATATGAAAATGCGAAAATGTATTTTTCAAATCCGTTAGGGTTTTCTGAGTTTTGTATACTAGTATTCTCAACACACATAAGACTGAAAAGGTTGAGATAGGCTGGGTACGTACAGAGGATGCCGATATCACGGACTCCAAGGAAAATTCTAACGGGACATCCAGGGGAAAGAAGAAAGGTGAAAAGACCAAGGCTTAGACGGGAGGATGAGGTTGGTAAAGATGCGGAGGAACTGGTTCAGGTAACCAGCTGGAAGACAACATCAGAGGACAGAACATGTTGGAGAAGGCCAAGGGCAGATTTTGGCTGTAGCGCCATTGAAGAAGTATTTTAGTATATATTGTCGCAGTCATCAAATGTCATGTTACATACAATACAAAATTTACTGAAAATGAATAAAATTCCGGTGTAAAATATGAATAAAAATCGATTGCAAAATTCCGCCCGGATGAACGACCTAATAAAAACGTAGTAAAGCTTTAAAAGTGTTATTTTTACACAATAAATAAGCTTTCATGAAAATATAATCAAATACGTTTTATTTATCAAGAGCATTCCTGAGTGAATATTTTTTTAATAAAATAGTATACACATTTTAATTCCTATAAAGTTTAAAACTACAAATAGAAAACAAGAGTTAAATAATTATATAATTCAGACTTACAATGGTCCTGACAGAAGTCCAGCTTCACAATGGTATCGGGCTGGGACGGAGCGCCAAGGCTTGGCCAGGGAAACCATCGCTCCAGCGTCGAGCACTCCAAAGCCAAACAGATGGTTGAACTCCAGACCAACTCCGTTCATAGTCCAATGGAAACGACCCTGTGAAAACAATTTAGAATAAATATTATTGTTTCAACGAGTTGATGTTCCAGAACCTAAGGTTTAATACTAGATGTTTCAGAATATTCTCTTATATTTTTGTCACCTCACAGGGTTTGAAACTTCGTACTCTGAATCAAATGGTTTTAAATAGAGATGTTCTGGAATGAACAAGAAGATCCCATGATGTTGGACATAAACTAAAGGCTAAAGGCAGGGCTAGGAATGGCATTCCCCTAATCAGCAGAACTTTAGAAGAACTTTCCAAAAGATGGAAGGATGGATCAATCTATGTATATTGCAGATGCCAAATGCAGTATAAACACTTCATGAAAATAGGCTTACCTTAGCATCGAAAAGTGAGTTCCTCTTGGATGTCAGGACAGTGAGGTGTTGAATGTCTCTCCACGTTAACATTGGACTGAAACACAAAAATCAAAGATCAAAGACACTGAAAGACAACAATCAAATCAAAGATATTATGTTATTATTTAGTATGCCAATAAATATTACGTTAGCGGTTAATATAAGACATAAAGCGTCAAACAAATCTCATGCGTCAAAAAGAAAACTATGCAAACTCAAGATATATTCAATAGAGGGTTGCAAAAGAAAAATGAGGGATTCTAGCCGGTAGAAGTTCGGCATTACCGTTTAGATGATCCATGGAGGATTTCTCCTGAATTCAAAAAGGAACATCGAGGTTGGAATAATATAGTCAATGCTCTACATATGGTCCCTGGGCAATGAACCGATCTTTCTTGTTTACTGATTATTTGTTTTTAATGGTGGAAAAATAAAATTAGAAAAAAATAATACTAAATAGTTAGCGTAGTCGTCCAAGAATGAGATGGATCGAACGGTTCAATGCCATTCATGGGAAATGCCAGGTTAAGATTTCAAAGAAAGTCAATGGTCAAGAAATGTGTAAAAAATCCATTGGAAACTTTTTTCGTTATGGTTAAAGAAATATCAGCTTACTTGGCTTCAAGTGCTAAAGCAAATACACCAGCTGCCTCCGGGGCAGCAGCACTGGTTCCAGAATGAGTTGTGGTGCATTTTCCGTATAAATCTGTAGTAGCTACACCTGTTGCAGGGTCTTTGGCTCCATTGCTAAAAGTAGACGCGAGTGTGCTGGAGCAAGATTCGTCATAATGCGCATTCTGCCCATCATTGATTGCACTGAAATGACAAACAGATTATAAATTAGGGTTTTCATAGGGAGCACTTTTGGATAATCATTGGTGATTCTTTCGCAATTCTGACCTGTTGATAGAAACGGTCCACATAGAAGCAGCGTAGCCATCACAGTTGCAATCATCGTCTTCACCACCATCTCCACTTGCCCAGACATAGATATTTCCAAGACCGTTTCTTCCCTAAAAAACATCAAAAAGGTTAAACAGCTGAAGAATTAAATACCCTCAAATCAAATGATCCCTACTGTCATAATAGATATGATAGATCCAAGATTAAACTGATTCCCAATACAATGTTTTGATAGAGGACTTGGAAAATGAAAGTAAAATCATATTTTTTTGTACCTCGTTCACTCCTCTAACTATAGCTCTCATGGTGGCATTTCGAGGCCCATCCACCGTTTTCCCATCATCTGTGGGTCCCCACGAAGCGCTGTATATATCAATCTTGTGTGGTTCATGACCCATTGAGTTGGCTTCAATCAAATCGGTCATGTACGGTTGGTCAAGCATTCTTATACCTGAAATGTGTTAGATATTGATTTTACTGTAAAAATCAAATCAGTAAAGAATTTCCGAGTGATGACGAACCCGGTCGAACTCAAATCCGTTTTGTAGATACAATATTTACTCAAAATGGTATAAGTAGATATTCATCAACTTTATGAAACTCAAGAATACTGTGTAAGAGAAGAGTATCAGATGATATGGAAATAATATAACAGATTTAATAAGGAGAGGCTCAATGTGACTTTATGTCAAACTCATATCGGAATTTGGAACGACATAAAGCAAAATCAAGAAATCACTTTTGCAGATATCATCAAAATTTCGACGGTGGCAGCCATTTCATATGGCTGGATAGAGCAGCAGTAACCGCCAACGTCGGGACCACCTGACATGGCACTACAAGAAAAAGACTTCATAAAGGCTGAACAATCACTAAAAATAGGCTTTCTATTATACAGGAAGGAAAGAAGGTAAGCTGCGTTTAAAGAATGGGAGATGAGTACAAACTGATGAAAATTCTGAACGGCATGCATTGATGAGAAAAACAGAAAGCTTTGGCTGCTTTTAATGGTGTGATGCGGGAGGCCGACAAAGGCTTGAGGCAAACTGTAGAAAAGAACAAGACCCAACCTGGGTTCCAGAGTCTAGGATGATGATGATGATGGAGATTAAACAAAAAAGTAAAGAATAGTAAAATCATTACCGGCAATTTTGGAATCATAAGCAACGCCAACGCCGCAAATTCCATTGTCTCTTGCAGCGGCCACCTCACCAGCGCATCGGGTTCCGTGACTGCAAAAAAGAAACGAATCTCTTTAAAAAAATATGTTTTTTTTTTTATTCTGAGTAAATTAAAAACGGATACACGTGCCCGGAAATTGGTTACGGAAGTATAACAGTGACAAAAAAAAAAGGGTACAAATATTTACCTAAAGGAAATGCCCTATAAAAGAAAAATAAATAGAATAATCCCACATAGATTTTTGAGGAAAAGATTTGTTATTTATACTGGATTAAGGAAGATGGGGAATTAGGCCATTTCCTCGGTATAGTATTTTTAGATTTCATTCTCGTAACAAAAAGTTATCGTTTTTTTAGTTACATTTTTTTCTCAAACTCTTTCAATTTGTATAACCAACACTTTACATAACAAAACATTGTCTCTCAAAGTATCTCGAACATTTTGAATAAGGACTTCTTTGAATACCGGCTCAAGGTTTTTCATTAAATATTTCATTTATTTGAAAACACTATCATCAAGATACACGGTCAGAAAACCGACATTAGAAGATGTAAAGATTGTAAAGATGATAATATTGAGATGTCAGCAGAAACAAAAGATGAACTGAACGAAGCACTCAAAAAGATGAAGGTATTTTGCCTCTATGGCTACGATATGAAAATTAAGAAAAGAAATATTCACCACAAATGTTGCAGTGTGAGGAATTGTGATTAGGCAAGTGAAGGAAAATCTCAAGACAGACTTCCAACAGCAGACGCCAGAAGCAGAATCCATCAGATTAGAGTCGCTTCAACAAGAAATGTAAAATTTACCAAATAGATACCAAAATAAGGAAATAATTTGATGAAGACTCTTGTCTGAAGTATTGTTGTAAGGTGCGAAACGTGGATCAGTAGACAAAAAGAAGGGAATCAAAAAGCATCGTACTCACTTGCGCCTAGGGATTGCAATCCGGAAAACCGGATCCGGCATCAAAATGCTCATATCGGATCCGGCAGAAATCAACGGATCCGGAAATCGGATCCGGTTAATGATATCAAGGGATTTTTCGACATACTCAACATGGACCGAACTCGAACCCGTATCCCTAGCAATTCTACAGGGTCTTTGTAGGTAAAATTGTGGGTACCCATGGACATAAAAAGAGAAGAGGAGGAAAGTGCGTAACACTGAGCGCTGTAGAATACTACTTTTTCCTCGCTGTTCCCAAGGTCTCCTCCCGGCTGGCTTGCGGTGTGCGAGAGGTCTTAAAGGGAAAATGTAT
Organism: Mystacides longicornis; assembly: GCA_963576905.1. Lineage (NCBI taxonomy): Eukaryota > Metazoa > Arthropoda > Insecta > Trichoptera > Leptoceridae > Mystacides > Mystacides longicornis. Next base: position 1,384,867 of record OY756439.1, on the reverse strand, counting down.
GTATGTTCCCAAGGTGGAGATTTAAAGGTAGTGTTGACTGATCGTATTGATACTATTGATTATCGGAAAAGTTCTGTTGACGTGATCTTTCCAGTTATGCCTTCTATTTCTACCCCATTGCCTGATGTACTCGATATCGCAGAAGCTCTGAATCCGGCGTTTCTAACTCTGCCTCGAATGGTTTATTCCACAATGGGTTGGTGAGTTTTCGAGAATCTTTCATTTTCTTGGTGTCGGTTCTAGTTTGCACATCGTAAATCATGATCAATAGCAGGTCATATAAATGTGCGATCCGTTTCGTGGTTCGATCCCAGGTGCCGACAATCTTCCTCTTTCATGACACAAGGTTTAAGTAGCTTGGTGTGAAAGAGTCAAAGACAGTCACTCAAATGAACAAAAATACATAATTTCATGAAAAAAAAATGTTTTTGAAACTAAAGTTTTCAAAGTTTTTACCATTTAAAAGTAGTCATACCCTAATTCTTCTAATTCTTGGAATAAAAACTAATGCGCAGTATAAATACTTAGTATCACCTCAGCACGGGCTTTTGTCTAGTGGGGTGATAAATTCCATTATCTAAATCTGTATTTATATATGTACACATTAATGTATTATTATGTATTAATGTATTATTTGGAAATAAAGGGGAAAAAAAATTAAATTAATTTCGTATATGTGCTGTTTTATTTTTAGCCTTCAAAATGTTAATTGATCAAGGTAAATTCAATCCGGTCGGATCCGATCTGATCCGGCCGTATTAACAAAAATCCGGTTGTATCCGGCCGGATTCAAAATGAGACCGGATTGCAATCCCTACTTGCGCCGCGAACGTGTGACATTGCATCAATTTAATCGAAAGGTTAAGTGTATACGGCCCAACGCATCAATCAGTGGATAGATAAATTTTTAAAAGGAGGTTCCCAGTGTTGGATAACGATTTATCTCTAGGATGGCTGTCAAAATAGCGTTCACTGACGTTTAGAAACACCCGTAACGCCATGAATGTGAACATCTTTTTTTTCATAAACCAAAATGATAATCATACACATCTTCGATAAACAAAGCGAGAAAATGTACATATTATAAAGAATTATCATTTTGAAGCTTCGAACAAATCATTTATATTTCTTCAATTTTGATCGACAAAAGATACCAATTTGCCGGTTTTCAAACAAACGATCTGGTATAAAAAATCTAAATTGTGATCTAAATGTTGTTATATTCTCGAACTTTCTGTTAAATCATTGTAAAGTATAAAGTTTTAGAAAAAACCGTTACAAAATAATTATAATATGCAAAACAAAAAACAACATTAGAACATAGCCTAAATATTTCATTCAATACGTCAAAACAAGACTTTATCTGACAACAAATTAGGCGCGAAAACGCAAATCCATAGAAATTTCCAAAGAAATCAATAGATTTCAGCATAGCAACACTGTTATCTTCTAGACATCCATCTGTTGGATAATTTTCAATTGATGCGGCCGTCAGATTCTTTCCATCACTTTATCCACTACATAACTTTATCTTATAGATGGCTACCAAGAATATTTCGTCGTCGTACAAGAAAAAGTGACCAAGTGCAATTTTTGCAAAATTGTAATAAATGACTATCTGATGTACAACTAACATAACAATGCCCAGGAAAAAATGACCAAGTTGATTTTCACTGGTATAAATGAAATCTAGACATGGTAAAATTGACCAACTGCGTCGATGACAATATTCATAACAAGCAAAAATGACTATATGCAATAGGTATAGGTATCCAATGAGTATAAGCAAGGAAAAAAAATGGTTTGATCAAGCTGTGCGATAGAGGAACTATTCCTCGTGAGTTTTACGGATGGTACAAATCGCTATAAACACAATTAATAAAAAAGACAGACTGCCAGAACCAAGTCTTGATTCTGAATCAGAAACAGAATAATATTTTTATGTCTTAAACTTTTTCTCATCATTTTTTCTTTTTATTTTAAAAATGATAATAAAAGTATTTTTAAAAGAAAATTGTGTTCTAAACTATCTTTTTTTTCACCATCTTCAATAACCAAAAGTAAACTAATGTGTAAAAAGAACAGCAATTTTCTTACAGGTAAAAGTGACTATCTGCTTTATATATTTTTTAAAAAATAGGTGTTAATTTTTTTAAAAGTTTATTATATCATTCAAAAGGTATTAAATAATTCTATACATATAAAAAAAATCACCTATGTGAATACGTTAATACCTTTTTTACGTACCTAATACATAAAAATGAAAAATGTTTAAAATCGCTCTCCTGTAAAATTAATACATCGACAGTTGGTCACTTTCTCCTGTACGACGACGATTTATCTACATATTGATGCGTCGGGCCTACGTGATTCGAAAAAGCAAACGCGAGCGGAACACATGATAAAATTGATATAACGATACGCGTTCGCGGCGCAAGCGAGTACCGAGCTTAAGACAAAACATCTGTCTGTGTTTAGGTAATTATGTGGTCTATGTGGAAAGTACATCAACAACGATGAGGCACAAATAACTGCACAAAATAAGTCAACAGACCACAATACCCGACATATAGGTCTGCTTTATACCAATGACAATGGTATAATAATTGAGGATGGCAGTTGTAGAGGTCGCTTCAGAAACAGCAACTAGAACGGGTGGTTGGAGCCGTTGGAGGCATACGATGTAGCTCATATATAGAAAAAAAGATGCTGGTTGACAATAGGGAGACGTGGGAAGGGGACTTCTTGGGTCAGACCAATCTACGGATTAGGACTGGAAAGAATAATCGAGCACATTTTGACAAAAACGTTGATGATCTCAATTATTTATATGACACCCAAATTTCTTCAGTCGTGGTAGAAAGATTTTAATCTAATGAATTTTGATAGTGTGTGTGTTTATTTTGAAATTGTAAATTGTTTATTCTGTTCGTTAAATAACTCTAGAAATGAAAAACGATTACAAATGGAATTTCGAAAGTAAATTGATCTAGCCAACCTAAAAGGACAAACATGAATTTCATTTTGAAGCGATCAAAGAGTTTTAAAGACGGTTTATTATAGTTGAGCAGAGGGAGCATTCGAGTGGAAAGCTGATACGGGAGATACAAGGCCGTCGGGAGAGCGAGCCCAGTGGTATGATGATGTGAAACAAGAGACTGGGGGGAGGCCCCTGCAGAACGCCACCAACAGCGCTGATCGTAAATTCATTCAAATCTCTTCAATAAACTTTAATAAAATATTTAGAAAGAAAATATTTACTTGGAAGGTTCCTACATAGATATGAGCTACGTTTATTTATTTATTTTATTAAACAAATATACAAACAGTGATATTATTACAAACAAATACACAAATAGTATGGACAATAAAAACACCAATAAAGTATATACGTAGACATTAACAGCGAGTGGGTTAAAAGTAAGACAAACAACAAAAAAAAGGAAAAAAAACTTTTTAACAATATGTGCAGGCTCAGCTGGGAATAATAGGAAGAAGGAAAAGAGTGAGGGATAGGAATAAGGGACATGGAAGAAGCAGGAAGATAAGAAGAAGAAATTATTGCTCTGACGTCAGGTGTGTTCTCACGTTTTGTCTGAAAACCGTTATTACAGTAACTAATTAACTAACAGAAAATTTTGGCGATTATAATCCTGAAGGACTATTTTTTGAAAATTCCTTTTCAGGACGTTTTTTAGGTTAACTAAATTTGCTACAATATGATACTAGAATTGTCTCTGTAAACCCAATAGTTTCCGAGATAAATAAAGCCTTTCAAAGTTTATCTTTTTTTTTCGAACTTGACGATTTTTTGCTATATTTTAGATGTCACTCGAATAATTCTAGCGGGATGAAGATAATATTATTATTCTAAAGTGATCTGCAAAAAATCAGAACTACCGGATTTAACGCATACGACCTCATACATTCAGGTGACAAAGTAACTGAATTTCGTCCACAATATTTTATCAAACGTATGAATTACCGCAAAACTACTAACAGGGGGCGGCACTCGAAGTTTTATTACCAATTAAAATGCTGTATATTCGTCATTTTTTATTATTTTTATTTAAAAATTTCAGTATAATTATGAAAACATTTTGAACTAGGCACCTTTAGCGTGGATTATTGAATGGAGTCTGTCCGGGAAGGATTCACACGCTACACGAATGTGGTCTGATGGTATTTTGTTTTATTTCGGTGAAGAGCAATCTTTGATAACAGTCAAAACGTTTGTAAGCCCGTAGTGGTTTGTTCCATTTAAAAATCGAACAGCAGTAAAGAATTTTTAGAGTCATTAGTTTTTTTTTTATAAAAATGAATCTGTGCTCACTCAAAGTGAACACAAATACACTCCTTGACTCTTTCACAGTAAGCTACTGAAAGCTTGTGTCGTGAAAGAGGAAGATGGTCGGCACCTGGGATCGAACCACGACGTCCGCACCAAACAGTACGAAAGCCGGCGTTGTAACCGCTGGGCCACCAACCACTTCAAACATTGTTACGTTGTTACATATTAGTTAAGATCTAGTCCTGAAAAATGGTCACAAGAATCTAGACATAATTAGAACGTTGTGCATCAACAAAACCAATCTACATAATAATTCAGTAATGTTTGTTTTTTTATTTATGTGTTTTTTTTGTATATTGGAGCATCACGCTAAAACCGTAGGTTCTCCGTTGGATTTTTTCTTCGCAGTTTTTCGCAAATAAAATTGTGGTAATCTGAGATACAAATATTTACATTTCAATATATATATATATATATTTTAGTATAAGTTATTAATTAATTTCTAAAATTATGAAATCTTCATAGTAAAATTTCAATAAAAGCAATAATAGCAAATAAAAGAAGTAATTAATCAATGGATCAGTGATAGAAACATTGTGTGGCAGTCTAGCCTCGTGCCAGCTGTCAAAGTTGAGCCAATAGTGTAGCCAGGTGTACAAGTATATTTGCCAAATATTGCTACTTGCAAATGCTTGGCGAGAGCCCCTATTAGGCCAGCCTGGACCAGCATGTGCCATAGTGAGCAGACACATTGAAACTTTCGCATGTCTAATGACATTTAGCCTTTGAAATAGGGAAAAATATATGTAGGATTCAATATAACATGAGGCAACGCTTGAGGGTAGTTATTAAGGGCCCACGCCGATGTGTTCCAGCATGTCATTATCAGAAGGATGTCGAAGGACAGAAGACACGTCCCATTCCTAATTGGACACTTTACACCACACGCACCATATGATTTCCCCATAGGTCGCCCCCATAAACTAGCTCACTCGCTACCAATTTATAGAATATCAAAATTATCGCTGAAGTATCGTGTTAAGATATCCTGTCATTTAGATGTCTATGTAATACTATTAATAGAGGGGTGTTATTATTATTAATTTATTTTATTTGGGCAAGCACCCAAAACAAGGGTGAAGCAGCCCACCAAAAAATAAAATATTTATAACCCATTTTATTTTCTCTTCAAGAAAATGGCCTTTTACTTCAAATTGGTCTAATTTTGAAGACAAAAAAGTTTACCTACCTAAATGAATACATACATAAAACTTATGATAACTTGTGAATAAAATTATTTATTTTTTGGTCTGTTAATTTTAATCTAGGCTGTTTTTTAAGGCAGAATTTTTTGTATGTCTTATTAAATTTAATATCTTTTTGTCTATCTCTTATGATCATGGGAGTGATATTCACCGCTAAAGTAGAAAAACACAAAATTGAGTGGAGAAAACACGATTTACATAAGCAGGTGTTTTTTTAACCATGATCAGCTTTTTAGCCAAATAAACCAGCCCTTTGGCATTTGATATCCGATTTATTGAAGAAGGCTTTAGGCTATTTAAAATCACGTTACGACTCTTAAGATACATTATTTGTAAATTCATTACGAAGAAAAAACCACACGACGCGCAACCCCATATTTGCCATTGACGTTTGTTGACATCTATCTTCTATAATATAAAAGAAAGTCGGGTTAGTGCAAACACTTATAACTCGAGATTGGCTGAACAGTTTTTTATGATGCTTGGTTGATTGGATTCTTCTCCGCTCCGGATAACATTTAACAACAATAAAAAAGTTGACAAAAAAATGGATAAGAAATAATATAAACTATAATATTAAAGTAAGTATGGAACGGATTTACTGAAAACAACGCCATCTGTGAAAAAATCCATAACAACACAATTTTTATGTTTGACAACCTGAGTTGTCAAACATAAAAACCGTTTGAGTTTCAAAACGTTGATACGCAGATTTTTAATAGAATTTCTTTCAAGCTTTCATAAATAATTTTTTACCATTCAATCGTATTTTAAACGTATTTTTGTATAAATTACATATTTGAAATCAATATTCATAGTAAGGTCTACAGGACAGCGTCTGTTGGGAAAGCTAGTATTATGAGAATTTAAGTTGAACGTTATAATATAAAGAAGAATGTTTTTCTACCAAAGATTCATATTATCTGGGAAAAAAATCGATAATTATTTGTAAAAAGGTTTTCCACCTAGATAAAATAAATTAATTTTCCTGAAAAGATCAGATTAATTATTATTATTAAATCCTTAAATTGAATTTTTTAAGAGCATCAAAATATTTTCATCGATGAGAAAATAAATTATAGACCACTCGTGATTGAATTATTTTTTACGTCAACATTCTCAAAAAAATCATCAAATTTTAATTAACTTTTTTTTTTTTCGGCATTAATTTTACGCGAAACTCGACGAGAATATCAGCTTTTTGAGTATTTCATTCAAAACGGTTTAGTTTGGTTAATGAATTTTCACAGCATCAGTGACGTAACGTCTCATGTATTCAGTGGGAAGTTTTGCAGTATATTATCTTGGGTTTTGTCCCATAAAGTAGTTTTGTTTGAAAAATTATCTAACAACTAGTGACTCTAAAAATTCATTACTGATGTTCGATTTTTTAACCCTGGATAGCTAACCTTCTCGAGTACCCTGTTAAAGCTAACCATCCGCCTAAACGACGGGCATTAGAAAAACTATTTTTTTTTGTAATAAGTTGAAATCTTAGGATATTTATTTCTTTATATTACGGTTATTTAATAGGTTTCTTAATTTAAGAATAAAAATTAATTGAATATTTTTATTTATTTTTCAAATTATAACGGTTTTTCTTAGACCTCTAAAGAAAAATACACATTTTTTCATCAAAATGTTTATAATGCTCAAGTTACAATTTTTAAAAAAAATATAATCAGTTTTCTGGCGTTGCATGGCACATGGAAACATAAAACTTTATTTTTTAATACAAAATGAACTGTTTTATATAGCACATGTGACAAAAAAAATAACTTAATGTTCACCACATATTGCTACCTTAGAAATACTTACTGTTATCAACTTTTTCTTCCCAAAAGTATTTTTTAAACGTTTTTTTCTCTGTAATGACTCTTTTTCATTTTCTTAAACTTGAAGAGAACCTTGACCCGAAGGTTGCTGCTCTTGACTGGTGGATAGCTGCCCTAAAAGATCGCTCTCGATCTTTTCTTTGACTTGCGTTGGCATCATTGTTTTAGCCAGTCTTACCATAGAATATGATACTGCTTTGTGAGGTTTCTGAAGGAGCAGCATCCGAGGCCAACCCGCTGACAAGTGTGGCCTTGTATTACCAACTATCCCACGCATATATCAAGTTCAATTCAGAAATGGTCGGATATAATATACGAGGGAGGCCGTCATCCAGCAGTGGATGCTTAAGGCTGAAAAGAAGAGGAAGAAGAAGACAACATTCTTTCACCGTCGAAATGTATGAGATAGTGGACTCAAATGTCTTTCTTCAGAGACTGATGGTTCATAATTTTCGTCTAAAGAGATGTCCAAAAGGACATCATATTCCGCCAAAATGTCTTCGGTTTCACTTTCAGAATCGACATTCAGATCATTGTCACTGTCCTCCTGGCTTATCACAATAGTTATCGTATCTTCACTTACATAAAAACATCGAAAAAATAAAAAAATAAACAGTTTACAATTAAAATATGCACGCGTAGTGAAACTAAAATACTAACGTTAAAGCTAACCATCCGTCGAAACGACGGGCATCAGCTACATATACCTCAAAAAAGTAAAAAAGTATGCCACCTACCCTATCGGCGAGTATGCTATTAGGACAACCTCATCGCCGGCTGAGTTGACTAGCCGAACCAAGATGATCGGATGCATCGTCAAAAAGAGACAGCGATATTACTATGCGATGCCCGTCGATTCGACGGAGGTTAGCTATCCAGGGTTTGAAACAAACCACCACGGGCTTACGACCGTCTTCTACTGTTGTTTCGAAGGCTGGCTTAGTGTGATCACTTTACGCTAACAACGTTCGCCATTAGGTGGTAATGTTTGTCTCCGAAACTACTAATCATGAGAATTCTCAATATGTTCAACATGTCGAAAAATGCAATGTATGCAACAAATAGATATTTAATAATAATTAATTAAATATAGAGGTAAAAGTTGGAAATTATTGAGAACAAGAGAGCAACCAAATTTAAAGACTGCGACTGCTGTCATGTATTTGGCGCCAGGATATGACTATATCCATTTTTGTTAATGTCTCATATTTATTGCCTGTTGGCTCTGTTCTGTTGTACACAACGTTCTAATTATGTCTAGATTCTTGTGACCCTTATTAGGACTAGATCTTAAAGAATTATTCTAAGCCAGCCTTCGAAACAACAATAGAAGACGATCGTGAGCCCGTGGTGGTTTGTTCCATTCAAAAATCGAACATCAGTAATGAATTTTTAGAGTCACTAGTTGTTAGATAATTCTTTAAGATCTAGTCCTAATCAGGGTCACAAGAATCTAGTTTTGTTTGGTTTTGTTTTTTTTTTCTTTCTTCTTTATACTGTTGATTGATGCTTGTTTAGGCCGAAGGGTATTGTGATTTGTGACTGTGGGGTTATGCTTTGTTTGTGGACTGTACGTAGTTGAGTTGGTGGTTGTTCTGTGGTTCGTGTTTGTATGTTCCTTTGAATATTCTTTTTTATGAACTGTTAAAATGTTTGCCCTAGTACAGGCTTGGCCTATTTGGGCAGCATTTCCATTTGTTATCTGTTATCACTGTAATATTGTGTATGAATAAATATTTAAACGTATAAAATTTTCCCATTTTTTTTTTCAAACAAATTTTCACCAACCGACGCATCTGTAAGAGTCGAAAAATGTTATCTTTATCCCAGTGCAGACGGCCCTTTTGTGTCTTCCGATTTTGATTTTTTTCTCTCCAGCCGTAGTTGTGGATGTAACATAATAGAAAACATACACGAGACATTTCCGAAGCAGCCGAAGCAGCTTAGCTGAAATTCTGAACTACGTGGATACTGACGGTTGTGAATATAGCTGCAGTTAAAGTGATTTTACCAAAATTTTAAAAAAAAGTACAGTTTAAAAAAATAGGTATAATACAACATAAAATGTTGATGTTCTTAATTGTATTATATTGAAATATCCCATTTTTTATTTATTCGCAATCATACACCAACAGGTACAACACAAAAATAGCAGACACATGAAGAAAATATTAGTACATAGATCATGCTGCACCCCATTACAGGCGTAAATATATTATGACTCAGGCCATCCACCCCCGAACCCAATGCCCACCCCGGCAAACCAAAGCGCCCACCAAACCCTCAGAACCTAAAACCCCGGAGGTCCCACAGTCGCAAAAGGAAGCCAAAGCAGACAAGGAGACACCAAAGGGAAGACGGCCCGAGTTCATCAACATTTATTTATTTTATTCCCAAAAAATACAAAAAAACATAAGCATTTTACAATGTGTGTGTATATATATATATAATTTGTATAAAGGGTTTATATACTAAATTCAGATTGGACTTGGATTTCAATATACCTACTCCACCGGCTATAATACTGACACATTTGTATATACAATTTATTTCAAAGAAATCACTATCAAAAATTTATCAAAGAACTTACTACCAAATATATTAAAAATGCTATTGTTTTGGACTTTTCATTATTAAAAAAGTAAACAAGAAATCAAGTTTTCAAATAATTGTTCAATTGTGTACAGTGAGATGTTTTATAATTACTAATTTTTGCAATTTTTAATAAATATTCGATTATTAAAAACCATATAAAAAGTTTTTTTTTTAATTCTGTATTACCGTGCGGGATCCCGCGGGATTGTTGTCAATCCCGCAAAATCCCCGCGGGATTGCAATCCCTAATTCATATTTAAACAAATAAAAATATCACACATAAATCAGCAAAAATATGGGGCAATTTCAAAGTGAAAAAAATATCTTTTACCAGCTGTCCTTAAGAGAAGGAGACGCCACTGATGTTGCTTACTAAGTAAACACGAGTCTTAATAACTTTAGCAAAGTTTTATTAATTAATTAAGTTGCTATTAACTCTGTTATACTACCTGGTGTTTTTTTTATTTATTTATTTCAAGATAGAGGGGTGCGTGGTAGTTTCGGAGAATCATCTCTATAATGGCACATACGAGTACAACAAGCTTTTTTACAATTTTATTATTTTACAGTTTATTATGTAACCCATTTTTTGGCTTACAGCGCATGATAGAAAGTAACCTAATGGCAATATGCAAATTACTTTTAGAAAACATATTTAAGATTCTAAGGGGTATAATCTACAGGAAGGTAAAATATAAAATTCAAATAATGTAATCATCGTGAAAATAGCTAGATACCTCTATTAATATATCCGTTTTCAAAACAAAGTGCTTCGGAATAAGATGGTACCACCGTATCACAAACGACTCTATATGCCCTAATGTCATGGTTTTCTGGGTAACGGCTACAAAGCTACTTTGTATACAAAGAAAAATCTAATTTTCAATATTATTCATTAATATTGCAATTTTTTAACCATTTTACTAATTTCATACATTTGATTTCAACTGGCTTCTAGTTTGGGTACTGCGGTATCTAATTTACAGGTATTGACACTAAACGTTCATATTACACTATCTCTTTCCCCATCTTTTCTATTAGTGATGAGATACCTATACACATTGAATTCTTTGTAATTGTCGCAAAGAATACTGCGTTTGTAGTGCGCTTTTCTTTTAAATGTCCGAAATGTCTGGGACATATTGTGTTGTGGATGCTGCATGGTATTTTACCAAGAACGCTTTTCTTCTTCCGAGACCGAAGACAAGGAAGACCTTCACATACGTTGTTACGTTCATTGCGGAAGAAAAAGATATCGGCTCTTGTCAGCGAACCCGGATTCAGAAAGATACAATACAATTCTTTGACCTTTAATCTTAATACTTTCTACAAATAGGTAGGTAATAACACCCGTGAACAGATGACTTTCTTTCACTTTGGTATCTATGGGACATCTCGTTATTAGGTACGTCAAGATGACGTCACGTTTACTTAACTGTTGATTCAATCCACACAAATTATTAGTGTAGTCAACACTTCGTGTGACGTCATCTTTCTATGACAACACTTGAGGGTAGAAATTGTACTGCATTATCTTAATCATTAATGGCACATATTATGGACTTCAACATAATATTCTCCCTTTGAACCCTACTTATGGGCATAGGGATGTGCCAATAGCAACGAGATGGACTTATAACTAAACTTTTCCTTATATCATACTAGCTTATACCCGTCTTGCTTTACGTTTTTGATTCCGATTGTCAGGCTTGATCGGTAGGTAATTAAACAGGTTCTAGTCTAGCTTCCCATTGCTTAACAGACCTCTATAACTGACATAAGCACAGAAAAAGAAGAATGACACTTTTACAATTTTTGTTTTACCGACCTCATAATATTATACGAACCTACCGACATAATTTGCAAGTTTTCATAGAGAGGGAGATAGCTCTGTGGTTTGAATCTTAGCTACATTCCCTACACCCTCTAATGTGTGATAATTAATTAGGCATTCCACCCATAGAGGGTGATTTGTGCTATCAGTATAAAAGCCGCTGTCAAACTTCAAAATGGAGGAATCATTTTGCAAATTTTTTCATTAAATCTTTATTTATTGAGAATAATAAGATTTGAATAAGATTTATATGTACCTATAACAAATCAATCTACAATTATTTTATTACATTTTCATACCGTAATACCAAGATTCCATTCAACGTTTACATGAGTAATTTTGTTTCCAAAAGATGGCTTACTGTCTTTTTGAGAAATTTGTATGAAGATCCTAAAAAATAGAGTTTTTTAAATAGCTCTAAATATATTAAAGTTAATACAGCAAATTGTATTTAAGAACCTTCTCCAGCATTTTGTACGGCTCTGGGCATATTAATATCTGACGTAGCATTTGTATTTTGAGCGTGATGCTCCCATATACGATAGAAAGCAGACAAACATTTCTGAATTATTATGTAGATACCTGAAAATTACTATTGAATTCCATAGATGTCTCAATACCGAATGTAACACGAAGTGGATTATTTAAGTCAGCAAAATCCTACCACATGCGTCCCGTTTGTTTGGTGATATTAATTAATTTATGGTTCATATAAAGCCGGTGACGTGGGACAAATGAGCTCCTGATTCTATTACTGATGACGTATGTCCTATGTAAGTCTATGAAAATGTTGTGCTTATAAACGGTAGGGATATAAAATACAGCATACTACAATGTGTTTACTGGACACTCGCTTGATCAAACGAAATGAAAACGACAACATTGAAATAATGTTGATTCGTACAAAGTTTTTTTCTATTATTAACAATATTTATCTACTAGCTAGTTACCCGTGGCTTCGCTCACGTGTTACTGTATTTGCTTTCTCTTCCTAAACAATGCAGAATTAATTATATTCGCATCAAAATTAATAATAATAAGAAACATCATCAACATTTCTTTTTTTAAATATATATTCTAAAATTTCCATTAAATTACTATATTTTTATTTATATTTGTCGTTATTAATCTGTATTTAAAAAATATGTGCTTCTTATACAAATAGAATCAGCCCGCGAACTTAAAAATTTCGCTAACTTGACTGACATTGTTCTATGAGAATCCCAAAAAATAACTCGAATAACTTTTATTCCATCAAATGACGTTATTTGAAATCAATTTTTATATTGCTGGATATGAATAAAAAAATATGCAGGTCTCGAAAAGCAATGAAATTAGTGATCTTTAAAACACTTATTTCTATCTGCTTTGGGCATTTTTCAAGCTACAGACGTTTTTTTTAACATTTCAATTTATATCTTTCACGTTGATTTGTTGTTGTTTGTCTGGTCGTAGGTTCGAAATTTAGTTCATAAATATCTTATCCTGAGCAAACACGACATAAAAAGAATAAACGATATCGGTCCAGCAGTTCAGGTCGAAATAAATAACGTTAAACGTGAAAACTGTTAACGTTCCGAACGTTAACGTTTACCAAATTGAAAATGGTTTCCAAACAAAAAAAATGCGTTTCGTCTTCAATATAATATCAGCGTCGTAATACTTCCAAAGATTTTGAGGTAACGTTTAACGTTAATTTTGAATAACTGACAGAATTATTTTTTTGACTCGGAATTTGGAACAGCATTGTTTAACGCACGTTGAACAACAGTTTTTACGTTATCTCTATGGAAATAACAACAAATTGTTAACGTTGGAGCTGTCGTTAATATTTCGACTTGGCCTCTAGGCGTGATGCGATGACCACGTAAAGTAGGTCTGCATTTTTATAATAACGTAATATTCTCCCTTTTAAGCCCCCCCGCTCACCGCAAGCCAGCCCGGAGGAAACTAAACCGCAGCAAACCCGATCCGCACAAAGCCAAACCCTAGCCCGATTGCCAAAAAGCCAGCCGCACACAAATCAAGCCCGTGGCGGTTCCCCCCAAACCACCCCATAATACGGGAGGCCTTGGACCCACTCAGGAGAATAGGTTAGGCATAAAGAACTCTCCATTGCGCTCGAAGTCGTCCGAGGCTCATTGTGCCTTTTCTAACCGGTTGAGTTTTAAGGAAGTGAGGTGGTCAACCTCAGTATTCTAATGGTATAAGTAATTGGCGTTCGACTATAAACGAATTTTCGACAATGTAGAGTAGGAAGAAAATTAACTGTCCACTGTTTATATTTTTTATTAGATGAAACGGATATCGGCAACTATCCGATATCCGGTCTGTCCGGCGGCGTAAATAATATCCTGCCGGATACCGAATAGTAAAAAGAGACATGTTTGGATAACTCATTGATTTGTTTATTAAAGTATCACTTAAGAAATACACCTTATAATCACAAAATAAATTCTACAACTTAGAAAATTGATTATCAAGCATAAGGTAAATTATGGAGAGTAATTCTATATAATATTTCGTTATATAGACTATTAGACTATATAGAGGAAAACAGCAGCTTTGCTGGTCTTCGTAAGTAAGGGAAGTTTAATAAAACAACGTTTCGTCATATATCATCCTGGCTGAAGATGCAGATAGTTTCCGCGATTTTTGGAACAATAACGTTCCGGCAACGGAGTCAGTCCAATTTTTTTATACCGCCTACGTAATCATAATTCATGCGTTGTACCCATGGTAATTTACGCACTGGCCGGGCTCTAGTAAGGACTTCTTTAGCATTCTACGAATTTTATAAATTTTTGAAAATAAAAACACCGATATTTTAAGGGGAGCGCTTTTCTTCCTCCCGCAAGGGTTCCGAAGATAAAGAAGATCTTCTCATACCGAGAGGGTCTTCCTCGTGTTCTGCTCCTTCGAAGCAGAGCTGAGGGATCTGGAAATGGTGTGTGAGGAGGTCATAATATCCGGCTAACTGCTATCCCTTTCGTCTCTATTTTTTATACGTTCCAGTGGACAGTTAATTTTTTCGCACTATACAGTGACGAAATGATATGGTCATTGACTTGCCAGTGTTTTCAAAACAATTATTTACGATCTATCCTAAAATGATGTGAGGATTTTGTAGATAATTTTAAAATTTAATATTTTGCACTTTTACTACATTTGATATAAAATAATTTACCTATTGACTTCATAATACTATTTACCTTTTTTCAACATAATATTATATCAACTTGCTATTCATGGTTTACGCAATAAATTCAAAGCAAGATTACTCACATAGTTTTTTTTTTGCTAGTGTTTTTATGAAATGGCTTCAAATATTTTGACAGATCAAGACATAAAGAATTGCAATACAATCCAGATTCTTTTCGTGAACTTACCGTAAATTATTTTAGTAGAGATAATAAATTACTAAAATAGGTAGGTACCTACATAATGATTTTAATGTCGATCGTAAAAAAAAAAATTCAGAATCGCTGTACAGGATGCATGGTACGAAAAATATATTGAAGTAGGTAGGTACGTAAAGTGTTTGTCTGAATTCACGGAAAGTGTATTATTTATCTCTTATATAAAAATGGAACGCTAATTTGCGCGGTCATCGTATGGGTAAGAACACGTTGAAAGCCGATTACGAAGCTCAAAGATTGTTGTCTATGGTTTCCATGCATTTAAATGGGCATCTCGGGAAGCGGGTTCCTGCTTTTTCTGTGGGTTTCCCCATTCAAATGCATAGTAACATTCTTTGCGCCGGTTGGCGCTAGTCAGAATCGGCATTCTACGTGTTTCTTACCCTATGAGAACAGCTGAACTTATATCGCCCATTTTTTTTGTCGTGTTTGCTTTTGTCTGAAGGGTCTTATGAAAGAAAAAAGTTGCACGGAATAAAAATAAAACTTCCATATTATTATTAGATTTTTTCTAATTTTGAAATTAAATCAGGCGTTTGACAGGAATCAGTTGTTTGATGAATGATACGATTCACGGAATGCTTATAGTAAATAATATAATGATATGTTTTATAACAGATGCAGCGGTTACAGTAGTTCAAAAGGTAATAATGAATTGTATCATTATACTAATTCAAATTCAATAATATAAGGACCACGTCGTCGTCTGTGTTAAATAACTTTAAACTGAAATCAACTTAAAGTTATACATAAAATCTTGAACATATTATTAATTTATATTCCAAGGCGGGACGAAGTTTGACGGGTCGGCTAGTTCAAAACTATATTATTATTATTATAGATTACGCAATAGTTTCGTCACGTGTATTGGAGAAAGTAGGTTGGGTTGGGTATACCTACCTACGTATATAATATTCATACACGCTGCACCGGACCAGCTCGCGGTGTATGTATGTTTATTGTATGAAACGATGTCGTCAATAAATTAAATTTTTACAAAAATTGTTAAGAAAAGTTTGAGAAGTACTGCTATGATGTATGTATTTTTTATAGAAAAATAAATTATCTAGTTGTAGCGTTTCGGCGTTTTTCGATATTTTTATAAAATTCTGAAATATAGGCACTGAAACTCGTAAATTTGTCATAAAAAAAATATTTTTCTTTATAAAAAAAGTTTGAGAAATGCTGGAACTTCTTCATTAAATTATATTTTAGATATTGTATTTTTCTATATACATACATAATTTTAGGGTTCTAGATTTTATGGTTTTCGAGATATATGGAAAAATTAAATAAAAATTCAAAGGTTGATAACCCCTGACTGAAAAAAAAATTCAAAATTCTGAGTATACAAATTTTGTATGCTTAAGGTATTCAATAGTTTCTGAAATTTTAGGATCTGTGCATCAAGCGAATCAAAAGTTATAAAGAGGGGACGGATACACACACATACACGTTGGAAAAGTGCCCCTCACCCCCTACCCTCTAATTAATGATATCTTTTGAAAACGAAATAGTATAATTTGACTCTTTCTGAAGAAATCATTTTTTTGAAATTTCGATAAAACCAGTTTTAAACTTTTTAGGAGGCACTTAAAAATCATCCCTTTTTATATGTGCCCTTTTTCGTCCCTTTTAGTTAAATTTTGGAAAAATTGCCAAATACGCTAACACTCATTTCTATAGAAGAATTCATATGCCAAATCTAAAGTTCGTACCATGTCTAGTTTCCGAGATATTCGCATACTTTGAAAAACATTCAACCCTTATTTTCACCCCCTTAGGGGTGGAATTTCCAAAAATCCTTTCTTAGTGGAAGGTTTTGTATTGAGACCTACCTGATTTCCAAATTTCACTTCTCTACGATTAGCCGTTTGGGCTGTGCGTTGATGAGTCAGTCAGTCAATCAGTCAATCAGTCAGTCAGTCAGGCACTTTCCTTTATTATTATAGATTATCGATTTGACCACATATAAACAAAAGAATATATGCGCCCGTGTTGATGAGAAAAATAGGTACCTACCTATTTAGTTGTCAATGGTCATAGTTGTTGTAATAGAGATTTGAATTTGAAAATGTTCCATTGTGTATTGAGATAACAAAAAAGAGGCTATTTTTCTTCTGGTATTTTATAGTTGACGATGTGATGTGAATAAAGTTGTCCGATTATTAATTGAAGGGTTTTGGATTTTCAATTTTAACCAACATGTGTCAATGTCAAATTCAAATACATCGATGTTTGTTTGAGTATCAAATATATATCATAACAGTAGTGTTGGTAATGTTTTTTTTTATTGATTGAATATATTATTTTGTATGCATCGCCACTCCTTCCCTATATAAACTATAAGTATGCGAAATTTCATACTCCTCCGTTCGCGCAATTTTGCTAAAAATGGTCGCAAAGTTTTTCCTTCGCATATTAATATATTATAAATTCTACGAGGTGATAAAAGATATGTATCTAATATATCTCTACTCTACAGCCAATGTCATCAGAACGTGTGTGGATATGGTGACGTCAAGCGGTTCCAAGCTCATTCCGCGTTATCATATTGCGCTTGTGGACTGCCGATTGAGCAGGAAATGACGCGGACAGCTTTCAATTGACTTTGCTGTTTTATTATACGTTTGTTATATTATGCTTGTCACTGAATAACCACGTATGACACTTTTGAAATGAAAACGTTATATTCATTTTAAAACTGTGATTGTAACATGTTAGATGAGTTTTTTGTTGTTGTATACACACCACCACCATGACCTACTGACATACGACAATGACCGACAAGATGCATAATGGCTCAGTCAATCAGTGCGCATCGACACCACACCAACAAACATGTCGTTATCTCTTTCAGGTATACAGGAACATATTAACACACGCACTCATTCACTCACTCACTCAGCAAGACAAAATAAAATAGTCAAACAAAAAAGATATTAGATAGGTACTTATATGAAGAAAAATAACAGTGAATTATAATATTACGTAATAAAGTAGGTATGAAAATCTAAATAGACCATAAACTGCCACGTGATTTTGACGTTTGCGGGGCGGCATGAAATGCAATGAGTTGGTATGAGCGTGTTTATCGGGTCACGGATAGACGCGAACAACCGCGTACTATAGAAATTTGCACGCCAGGTGAATACACAGCTTAATAGACATGAATTAAATATAGTTTATGACATGAAATCCTAATTAAATTTAACTTATTATATGTACCTAATCATTGTTGGTGCGGATGCGGGATAAAGTTCCACGGACCTTAAGTAAAAACAATTCCCCTATAGTTGAAAAACTTAAAAAAAAATCCAAGAGATGGCGGTGTGGTAGGAAATAAATCACGTCATGTGAAGCCGGTTACATTATTCTATATGTTGTTGGATGAATAGACTCAATTAAACCCACATTTTACCGAAGTATTATGGTCAAAAATATTGTTAATAAAATAATCTTTGCCCTCTTTTTTCAAATGTATTACTCCGTCACTGAAAGGTGTTGTCCGTCTGATGAAGGAGTTGAAACAGGATTATGGTGATAAATTTATACGTATAGTAGGCAGTTGCTAAGAAAAATGTGAATCAATTTTTCTTCCTGATACTCGATGAATACGTACCTTCAATAAAGTTGACATATTGGAATGATAAACGCAATAGAGATACGTCACATTACATATTATTATCATTATGTCAGATCGTATTTACAATGAAAGATAATAAATCATGTTAGGTATATTTGTACTGTAAGTACCTACTAATAATTACGGAGAATATTTCCATCCATGATGTATGGTAGTGAAACGTGGACGTGGACGAAAAATCTGGAAGTTGGAATAAATGCTGTGGAAATGAGATCACTGCGTAAGATATGCGGAAAGAGACTGATTGATAAGGTGAGGAATGATAATATTAGAAAGGAATGTGGAGTGGATGTTAGTGTAGTGATTAGAATGAAAGTGAATAAATTAAGGTGGTTTGGGCATGTAGAGAGAATGACTAAAAGGATATATAAATCTGAAAGAATGGGTGCACGCAGACGAGGCCGACCTCGAATGACATGCGGTGTTCAGACGGGGCGATATAAGGCCAGACGATATCGCTTGCATAAAAAAAAATATCGTTTGGTCGCCCATTGATCGTCTGATGTGTTCACACGAGTCCACCGACATACATTCAATCTGTCAGGTGCGCTGATTGTTTTAAAAATGGCGGACGTCGAGGTAGAAGTCGCGGAGTAATTGGAGTTAGTTGAAAATATTGTTTTAGACGATATAAAAAGACTCCTAATTGAGGAAAAATAAAAAAAAAACGCAGATATTGGGTGCGGAATTGGATTCTAAGGAGAAATAAATTTAGAGCAGTGCTGTCAACTGTCAAGAAACAGAACATACGGACGCCGCGCATATCTGCGCATGCGTGAATCGTTCCACCAGATACAAAAGTTGAAAGGGGTTCAACTTGAGGCGATATCGCTTTCAATCATTTTTATCGTTTCAGATTTATCGCCAATCTGTTCACACGGTTCAATTAGCTGGTGATATTTTGGTGTCCTGGCGATATTCGCCCCGTCTGAACACCGCAACATGGTCCGACCGTATCGGTTCAGTCTTAGAGGAGGGCCAAGTCAGGAGCAAAAGGAATAGAAGAGCATGTATGCGGAATGTTATACGTTTGGAAGAAGCGAAAGAGGTTTGTTTGGATAGGAAAGAATGGAAATCCGTACCCTCTGCCTACCCCTTTCGGGAAACACCGTGATGGGTAAAAAAAAAAACGAAAAAAAAAATATTCAATGGATTCCACAAAAACATATAAAATGGTTATGTGTAAATAATATATGATGCTACATTGATCTTTTTCTGTTCCAAAAGCCAAATTAATTCAAACGGGGCAACTCAAAAGATGAAAGGATCATGCACACCTTAAAAATGCTGGAGTCCCGGAAACTTTTCTGTGACAGCCGACGGTACATAATAACAAAATTTTGTATGGAAACGTGTATAGGGATCCTTCAGAATACTTCGGAAAACTTCGTAGCCCATACTAAATTCCCATAAGTTTCTCACTTACGTAATGGAGTAATCTTCGAAAAGGGTTCATAGGAGAGATGTGGGGGTAATCTACGGTGGAATAGAGTTCTCAAAGGCTGTTATTATGGAAAAATAAATGATACTTAACCTGAATGTGTGTGCCTTTCTAGATCGCAACTATAGAAGAAGTAAAAGAGATGAAGTGCAGAAAAGAGATAGCGAGAGCGGCATTTAATAACATGAGATCACTCTTCTGCTGTGATAATATTAATTTTATGCTAAGGTGGAGATGGTTAAATGCTATGTTTGGCCCACAATACGGTGTAGAGACTTGGACGCTCAAAGTTAATATATGGAGCAGAGGTTCCCAATCTTTTTCAACCCGCGGCGCACTTACAAGTTTAGATTTTTGTCACGGCGCCCTATTTTAGTAAGCTATTTGGAATTGACATAGTGACAATATACATATATAGACAATATCCTGGCGAAGCTAATGCAAATTTTTCAACATCATCTTCTGCAAAGTACTTCGAAAACCATTCCATAGAAGCTCATAAGCTTCGATAGGTTCTTCAATTCCGTGAAAAGGGCCATCTGCAGGTCTTGTGAGACTCCAATTCATTAGAAGCCGTATATTTATACAATTACGAGAAGAAATCTTCATTCAGTTTTTTTTATCCACAAACTCAGTTTCTTTCTAAACGCTGCGATTCTCTCCAATAGTTTCAGAATGTGCGTGTTGCTGCCTTAAAAAGAAAGATTTTAATCGGTGTGTGTGAAATCTTGGTGTAATTCGAACTCACAAAATTAGACATTTCTGCGGGAATTGCATTAATACAGCAGGGCCCGTTTGTTCTGCTTCCATATCTTTGCAGTTTTTTTTTTATTCTGGTCCTTTTTTATTTTTTATGTAGGGACATATTCTAGTTCTAAGTTCAGTTTAGGGCTCATTAACTTTGTTGCAAGAACTTTTCACTATGGATGATGCAATGCTTCCACATAGCATTATGCTATTCCTATGTTCTTGGAAGATGCGAGCGCTCAAAATAGGAATTGTTGCTTTATAGGTATTAGGGCTGCGAATATTTGTGGTTTTGGAAAATGATCGGTGGTTTAGGATAATGATAGAAGATCGACTCACGGCGCCCCTCTTGACATTCTACGGCGCACCAGGGCGCCGCGGCGTAATCTTTGGGAACCCCTGATATAGAGGCATTTGAAATGTGTCTCCACAGCGGAATGCTCCGTATTCGCGTGGACTGATATGATCACTAACACGGAGGCGTTGCGAATAGCTGGACTATATAGAGAATTTGTTGGTATGGGAAGGAAATCATCCAGCCTACTTCCAACACCAAATACAAATCCGTTCATAATGGAAGTCGAAGATCGAGTAGATGGCAGATTCTTGGCTAAGAAATATCAGGCAATGGACCGGAATCCAGCGGGTGGAAGAACTCTTCAGATAGCCCAAGACAGAGAAGCCTTCATCACAGTGGTAGCAGACGTCGGGAAGACCTGCTCTGATATGGCACAGGAAGAAGAAGGATGATATCTCGTTTCTCTGCCCTGCACTGGTTAATGATTTCTTCTCTCTAGATTCTAGAAGATGGGACTTTACCATTTCGAAATGTTGACCGATGTTCATTTTGAAAGGTATGGGGCGTTAAAGACTCTCGAGACTCTTATAAAGAATCTGGGACGGTGTCTTGGTGTGCCGGGGGCAGTAAAGTTAGTGACACTTTTTTGAGATCGCGAAATTTGTTCACAGATGTTCGCGAACATCCGATGAGGTTGACACTCAATATATATATTGAAAAAGAAGAAGATCATAAGATGCAGCTCCTTTCATTTCGCCCCTTTTGGGAAACAGCTTTGGAGGTAATACCAAAAACGAAATTTTTATTTTACTTGATTTTAGTCTACTTCGTAACTATGACTCCAAAGTCCACGGAAATGCTGGAGAGTGCTTCATGCGATTTTTGGCCCATGAATGATGGAGATGTGTTATAAAACATCTTGAAGTCTCAGCTTTCTAGCCTAAAAGTATCTAATTGAAGGAAATAATAAAATAATCCATATTATAAAATATTGAGTAAGGGTGTTATAAATTCGTGGATGAAAGAGATCAGATTTCCACCGCCTATTCTTATCCCGATTTTTTACGCCAAGACATAAAAGTCAGAGAATATTAGTCGATACGTCAATCAAAGCGGATTGTCTCTTAAATTAGAATGGCAAAGACACTTTTATAATAATGGCGACAACTTATTGTGTTATTTTTGTCGCATTCATGTTTATTAATAGTTTGTCGATCAGTTTATTTTTGGTCGTGAACAGCATGACGATGTACACCTACTGGGAACTGACGCAGGCTTTCAGCTCCAATGCGCAATAATCATGATTTATGGTTAAATAAATATCGCCGTGTCATGGTGATAAAAGAAATCTAAAAGTAAGTCGGTTTAGTGCGAACACTTATAACTCGAGATCGGCTGAACAGTTGTTTGAAATGGGCGGAAACACGCACATATACCCCACGCAGTAACCGCTTCAGATAGTTTTCAGTTTTCCGTAGACAGAACTTAAGGAACCTACGGCCATTAGTGGTAGGTAACCACCCTGGCAACGAGAGAACATTATAACAAAGCGAAAAGGAAAAGTTGTTGAGTTGAAGACTTACCTGTTGAACCAATCATCGGTGTATCGTGGGTAGGGGAAGGGGTCATTGCTGCTGAAGTCATACGATGCCTCGGCGTTCTGAAAAGAGAAATACAACGTCAAATCGACTATTTAACAGTTTAACCTATTCAAATACTGCAACAATAGATAGATGCAAGAAGGACGGGAATTCTCCTGAATATATGCATTGTAGTTATTCTTCTGAATGTTTGCAATATTTATTGAATTTTTTTTTTCTCCTGAATGTATGCAATATGCATTGTAGTCATTCTCCTGCGTTTATGCATTTTTTTCAGTATTGTTGCAGACTTGACCCAGTTTAACGCAACCTAAATGGCGTCATTAGAGATATTATTCCTCCGCGAATACAACAAAACACTTTGTTGCGTTGGGTACTCTTTACTTTTATGTGCTACTAAGTTGACCTTTCCTAACGGTGTTGACAATTAAAACTACTGAAGTAACAGTCTCTTATGACATCGATAGCCTCGGATGGTGGTACATATCTGAATGAATATGGGGCGATTATTTCCCAACAATCATAGATAATCCCAAGTATTGACATATCTGAATGAATATGGGGCGATTTTGAACTGTGGAGAGAGAATATGGGGCGATTATTTCCCAACAATCATAGATAATCCCAAGTATTGACAATCCATAGAGAAACTGGGCCCTTAATGCAAAAGCTACATTCAAAATAGACAATTTTCAAACTGTAAAAGCAATACTTACATAATTATATTTTAAATCTGGATGCATGTAGTCCACACCTGTAACAAAGAAAAGGAAAAAAAAATTAGATAATTTTTGCTACATTCAAACAACATTTTTTTACAGTGTCGAAAGTCTTCTGTCAAAGAAAAATAACGTAATATTTAAAAAACGCTAATGTTCAGTAGATTAATAACTGGACTTTATATTATTAATAAGACTTTAGAAGAAAAATCACATATTTGTGTTTCTTTCCTGGACGGAAATAGATACTGGAGTTTTTAATTAGTATCTAATTGTTTCGTAGATTTTCAACGTTTAAAAGCTCGTACGTGTTAAATAATATCCTTTTCAGCTATTTTCTTACATTGGTTTGAGACATGCTTTTCCTACTTAATTTATGCTTTTCAATATAGAACAGGCCTGAACAATAACTTGTTGAATGACCGCCTAAAAAAGCCTACCCAGCGATATACTTCTGGGCAGACTCATACGGAGCTGTCTAAGGGTAAGAACACGTAGAAAGCGGTTTCCGACCCGCGCCGACTGGCTCATAGATTGTTGTCTATGGTTTCAATGCATTTAAATGGGCATGCCGGAAAGCGGGTTCCTGCTTTTTCTGTGGGTATACCCATTCAAATGCATTGTAACATTATTCGCGCTGGTCGGCGCGGGTCGGAATCGGCTTTCTACGTGTTCTTAGCCAAACGCTCTACAATGGCATGGCCGACATTTTTAATAGTCGTAAACATTATATACTTTTGGAACGAATTGGGGCCGCAATACAGCACTACAAGATTTTCACTACAAACAACAGCACACCGCAGTGACAGCAATCTTAAATATGGCGGAGGTCACGTGGTCTATCTATGAGTCTCCTCCTTGTGTGGGTTCTGTTGTTTAAATTACACATACCCCATACAGGTACCGCATCATTGAGACCCAGCGCATCAATCAGTGGATAGATAAATATATCTTACAGAAAAGGCTTTCTTTCAGATATTTGCCGCATCAATGCGTAGAGCTTATGCTTAAGATATCCGACATCATTTTTAACAAGAGGTTCCGTCGCGTCGCCGTGAATGCGAAGAACATTCGACTTGTTTTTCCATAAACCAAAATGATAATTATATGCATCTGGATTAAAAATAACGAGAAAATATACATATTATAATGAATTATCATTTTGAAGCATCAAACAAATCATATTTTTCTTCAATTTCGATCGACAATAGATACTAATTTGCCGATTTTCAAAAAAAACGGGAATAAAAAATTAAATTGTGATCAAAATTTTGTTATATTCTCAATCTTTCTGTTAAATCATTTCAAGTTTTGGAAATAATATTACACTTTATCCACTATATAACTTTATCTTATGCGGTGTTCAGACGAGGCGAATATCGCCAGGACACTAAAATATCGCCAGCCAATTGAACCGTGTGAACAGATTGTCGATAAATCTGAAGCGATAAAAATGGTTGAAAGCGATATCGTCTCAAGTTGAACGCCTTTCAACTTTTGTATCTGGTGGAACGATGCACGCATGCGCATTTATGCGCGGCGTCCGTATGTTCTGTTTCTTGACAGTTGACAGCACTGCTCTAAATTTATTTCTCCTTAGAATCCAATTCCGCACCCAATATCTGCGTTTTTTTTTTAAATTTTCTCAATTAGTAGTCTTTTTATATCGTATAAAACAATATTTTCAACTAACTCCAATTACTTCGCGACTTCTACCTCGACGTCCGCCATTTTTAAAACAATCAGCGCACCTGACAGATTGAATGTATGTCGGTGGACTCGTGTGAACACATCAGACGATCAATGGGCGACCGAACGATATTTTTTTTATGCAAGCGAAATCGTCTGGCCTTACATCGCCCCGTGTGAACACCGCATTATAGATGGCTACCAAGAACATATTTATCTAGGTAGGAACATATCAATTGATACGCTGGGCCTGACTATTGTCAATTTTTGTAGATATGAGCTCTAGGTATGAACAGAAATTAGTGGCTGCCAATGAGAGAATATTATAACAAAGCATTTTATGGACGTAGGTATAAAAATAGTGAAATACGTTACTGATACATATGTAACGCAGCTTGAAACGCGTATTCTTTTGTGCGCGAGAACACAAAGCTTTCATGGGTTTTGTATGGATAACAACACTATCCCGATAATTCAAGAAACTATTATTATTCTAACTGGGTATTATTGGACAATGGTCTCAACCTCAACCAATAATTTACGAACTGTACAAAACCTTAGTCTTTTTAGAAACTTCCATCGATATTCATTGGCAGTCGAAATCAAACTTTAAATTCGTACAACCAATAGGATTTGCAGGCGTGGTTATAACATGTCATTGTGGTACGTGGTTTTTCATAATCTTACGTCACTAACTAAAACTGTTTCGTTCATTTTAGAATTTATGTAGACTATAAACATAGGGATTATAGTAGGTATTAAAATGGTTTATGTTAAGGTATGATATTCCTTTATTATATGGAATAATAATTTATCAAACAGACTTATCTTTTTCGCTAATTAATGATTGAATAAAATAATTCTCTTTGTAGATCTCCGCCTTGTGGGCGTTATTCAGTGTTGTTGAAAAGAGAGAAAAAATGTTTTTGTTTCGTTGTTGTATTACTTTGTTGGTGTTAATTGGTTAATTAAGAAGCCATTGAGCAGACGGGGCTTCCTTTGATGGCGGACAATCGTGATACAACAGCATTCCCATCCTTTGTGTTCAAAAGCTTTTCATGTCCTTATACAATGTAGAGAATAAACGTAGTTATTTTTAAGATTGGACTGTTGATTTAAGCAGATAATCATAATTTCTATGACGTCAACAAAAGTAACAGTAGGGATTGTGATTTAAGCAGATTTTTTTTCAAAACGCTTATATGGCAGTCTCTTAACTTCATACCATTATAATAAAAAAAATATCATTCTTATAAGGATGCGTTTTCACCAAACAAACATAGATCCAGAGCAAAAAGAACTAGAACTACATAGATAAAGAACTAGAATTCTGACGCGTGTAATTGTCATCGCGCGAAATTTGAAATGTTGACAAATAATATTCATCAACCTATTCTCAATTTGACCACAGATAAACAAAAGAATATGCGTCTGTGTCAATGTCAAATACATCGAAGTGTGTGTGATTATCAAATAAGTACGTGACATTACAGTAGTGTTTGTATGCTTTTTTATTGATTTAATGTATTTTTTATGCATAACTAGCTGACCCATCGAAGTTCGTCCCGCCTTAAAGTCAATAAAATATCGCTGGGTAACATAACATAGCTAACACACATGACTACTCATTGTGTAAAAAATCAAAAGTTATGTGGTAATAATATTATTATGAATCAATTATTTCAAAAGCACCAAAACTCGTCCATTTCTATATTAGATATCTATATTGAATTTTCATCACATGACACATGACTTCAGATGATACACAATTAATTGCACAATTAAAATACCAGACAAAGATTCATTCATTGCTTTAAAAATAAAAAAAATATGTTTAAACGTTTAAAAAATGTTTCTGAAAGCTTGAAAGAAATTTTATCAGAAATCTGCGTACCAATGTTTTGAAACACAATGGTTGTGTTGTTATGTGATTTTTCACAGATGGTGTTGTTGTTGTTAGGAAGCCTGTTCCATACTAACTTTAATATTATATTATTATTTCATACTATTTTACATCCATTTTTCGATTTTTTAATAGTTATTCTGTTATCCGGAGCGGAGAAGAATCTAATAAACTAAACACGATGAAAATCTGTTCAGTCGATCTCGAGTTATAAGTGTTCGCACTAACCCGACTTTCTTTTATATTATAGATTAAAAAAAAAATTGGCATTTGCCACTCTTTCTATATAAACTATAAGTGTGCGAAATTTCATACTCCTCCGTGCGCCCATGTTTCGTACTAAAAAGGGGTAAAAAGTTTTTGCTTCGTGTAGGTATATGATAAGAACGAGAAACTCGACTGAATACTCGTAAATGACATTTTAAATGAAGCACGCGAAATTTTGAAAATATTTGCAATTCAGCAATACATTGTTTGAGGGTTCATGTTGAGGCATTAGAGTAAAAAGCTTTAGTTTGTCAGTCGCCACAAAATTGAGGGACTTTGGAAGTTGTTATTTAGTTGCTAATGGGACTTGAATGAGATGCTAATCACAGGCTACGGGCACGTTGTTACACCCTCCTTTTTAGGGTTGTTCACTGGTTTTTACTTTTTAGTTCAAAATCTACAAGCATCTCAAATAAATCTCTGGAAAACACATGGAGAAACGAACATACTGACGAATTTATACCAACTAATAACTTTGACAATCCACCAATGATGTTCGATTTTTTAATGTCTACAAACAAATCACTACGGGCTTACGACCGTCTTCTTCTACTGTTATTTCGAAGGCTGGTTAATTTTATTGTGATCACTTTATGACGTTCAAAATATTCAAATCCCCGAAACTTCTATAATATCTATGAGAATTTTTAGCTTTTTCAACATGTTGAATAACCACATACCCCCGGCAGCATTTAACTTATTGAAAATTCTCATGATTATTAGGAGTTTTGGGGAATGTTGTTAACTTAATTTGATCGCCAGCCTTCGAAACAACAGTAGAAGATGGTTGTAAGTCCATAGTGGTTTGTTCATATCATTTAAAATTCTATCATAAATAATTGTCAGTTTGTAGTAGATAGTTGGTATATTCTTAATCGTTAAGATTTAGGCCCAACGCATCAATATGTAGATAAATGTTCTTGGTAGCCATCTATAAGATAAAGTTATGTAGTGGATAAAGTGATGGAAAGAATCTGACGGCCGCATCAATTGAAAACTATCCAATCTAGAAGATAACAGTGTTGCTATGCTGAAATCTATTGACTTCAATGGATTCTATGGTAATTTCTATGGTAATTTCTATGGATTTGATTTTTCGCGCCAGATTTGATGTCAGATGAAGTCTTGTTTTGACAATTAAGGCGTATTGAATCAAATATTTAGGTTAAAAGTGTTGTTTTTTGTTTCGTATATTATAATTTTGCGATATTATTATTTCTAAATCTTGAAATTTTACAATGCTTTAACAAAAAGTTTGAGAATATAACAACATTTCGATCACAATTTAGATTTTTTATTCCAGATTGTTTGTTTGAAAACCGGCTAATTGGTATCTTTTGTCAATCAAAATTGAAGAAACATATGATTTGTTCGAAGCTTCAAAATGACAATTCATTATAATATGTATATTTTCTCATTCAAGGGCGGATCCAGGGGGGGGTTAGGGGGGTCATGACCCCCCCCCCCTAGGCTATGTAATCTCAAGTAGGGCAGTGATATTTATTAATAAAATCTTTATTTTGCTAGCATAATTATAATTTCATGTGGGCCATGACCCCCCCCTGGAGCAAAAGTACCATATAACAAATTTAGGAAATGACCTTTTTTTTTTTTTTTTTAGGAAAAGTGTAGTTTCCAGATACCAAATTTTTGAGATGATTTTTTTTTTTTTACTTTGTGACCCCCCCCCCCTGGTGCCAAGGCTGGATCCGCCCTTGTTCTCATTACGTTTAATGATGAGGTATGTAATTATCATTTGGAAAAACAAGTCGAAAGTTCATCACATTCACGGCTTTACGGGAGTTTATAAACGTCAGTGACGGCTATTTTGACAGCCATCCTAGAGATAAATCTGTATCCAACAGAAGGAACCGCTTGTTAAAAATGGCGTCGGATATCCTAATGATAAGCGATATCTACACATTGATGCGGCAAATATCTCAAAGGCTTTTCTGTAAGATATATTTATCTATCCACTGATTGATGCGCTGGGCCTAGTCCTAAAAAATGGACACAACAATCTAGATTACATATTATGTGCGATAAAATTTCATTATAGAAGTAAAAAGAGATAGTTGGTAGTCCAGTGGTATCAATCGACGGCTTTCATGCGCACAGCGTATTGGAGGTCGTAGTTTCGAGTCCCGGCCGTGCCGACCATTTCCGCTTTCACGACAAGTGTTCACTTCGAGTGAGCACAGATTCATTTTACAAAAAAAAAAAAAAAACATATTATTATGTGAACTTTGTACATTTTATTGAACAGTGACTTTGTTTTCGGGACCCTGATGGGAGGAAGAAAAGCGCTCTCCTCGGCCAACAACTGTCATTCGGTATTCTTAACATATGTCTCAGCCATCTCCTCTCCATAATGATATAAGTGATGGACCTAGATGCGCCGGCGTATAGCGTCGTTCGTGATGCGGTAGTACCATCTTATACCCAAGATCCTTCTGAGGCACTTTGTTTCAAATGCGGAGACTTTCTGTGCCTGGGCTTTGGCCAGCTGCCAGGAATCACACCTATACAGGAGAATGGAACCGATGATGTGACACCGTACCTATACGGTTACACTGGGTGTATTATTGCAGCCAGACACTGTTGTTCACACACATGACACATAATAATAATGAGTACAGCCCACGCACTTTCAGTTTTACAATAAACTCCATCATTTCTTCTCCCTTCTCCCTTCTTCTCATCTCACACACACTTTCCTACGCAATCCTATATATCTACTTATATAATTGGAAAGTTCGTCTGTAACCCCACGCATTTCATTTTTACATACATACCTACCTATTACAAAAGCAATTCAACTACAAGATATATTTTTCATACTTTTTATTTATTTGCACCCATAGGCCCATGCAGGCACTTGAGAGTGTCAATACATAACACAAGAAGGCATGTACAAACTGCATACCAATACAGACAAAAAAAGATAGGTATATCGTCTGTGAGCTGACAATGACTGCTAAGTCCACTTTAGCAAATTTTTCAGAAGAGACAAAAAACTTCCTGGAATACGCATTTCTCAACTTTTCGAAAATGTAATGATGCAAATAGTCTTAAATTAACGTACTTGAACATCTTAATAATATGCTATTTTGTATTAAATATTACTGTAAATACCTACTGCGCATAGCTGATGTTGCTTTCTGAAAAATGGTCACTTAGCAGATTTTGTTATAAATAATGTACCTATCTCTGCAATATAAAACTTCAATTTTCTTTCAATTCGACTCTCTTAAATCGCATAACTTTTTAAAAACATCGATTTTATGCATGATAGCAAAATTAGGAATGCAATGAAAGAAAATAAAAACAGTACAATATGCACCCAGTAACAAACGGGGTGTGATAAAATGTGATCAAGTACATTGTAGGTAAATATTATTATATATTGGTGGCAAAGGTGCCGACTGCCGACTTCACATCAAGAGGTCACGGTTTCGATTCCCGGTTGGGTTAGAGTTATTTATCGTTCGACAGGTTTTGCTGCTAGTCAGTAATAACATAACAAACCAACCTAAATACTTTTTAGCAAAATACCTTGAAAGTTGGCTCGATAAGACTTCCATACAAATGAGAACTTTTAAACTAATTTCAATCATTATGTAAAATTTATATAATGCTAAACTCCAATATATCATTAAAATAATAAAAAAAACCCAACAAGTTAAAAAAAAGCTACCCAGCTGAACTGTTCTTTCGAAAAATTGTTTCGAACCCTTTACTCGATAAAAAAAAATTTAAGTACATTTTTGTGTGAGCGCAAACTTGGCGCAAACACATGCACTCTCTGACTCTTCCACAGTAAGCTACTCACAGCTTGTGTGGTGAAAGAGGAAGATGGTCGGCACCTGGGATCGAACCCACGATCTCTAGTACGGAGCCGGCGTCGTAACTGTCCGGATACTAACCGCTTCGAATTACAATTAATTATTACAAAACATGAAATATTGTATACTTGCTTAAACATAAAATAAGCCTGTTGTTTCTCATAAAAGGTCTTATACCAGAAACTCGCCTTATTTCAATATGTTTTTAAACACCTTCCACCCCTATTAAACAAGGGACACATTAAGTATATTAACGGTATGATAAATTGTATAAAGAGTTTCGCCAAACTACTAACTGTTTGGAGAGTCCATTAAAACTTGTAACATTGTACCAAATTCTGAATGAGTTTGTGTAAAACTTAGTTTGTTTGTAGTAGTGGTATGTCGTGTCTAGTTTGGGGCCATTATGAGGCTTAATTATTAATGGGGAAATTAAACATTAGGCAATTTTAGTTAAAATAAGTTCATCGTCTTCTTCTTCCTCTTTTAGTTGCTAGGCCCATTGGCATGTCATATTCCTTCTGTTTTGTTAGCCTCTTGTGACGTGGACACCCAGCTATTCTTCCATCTTTCGAGTGGTGGTCCTGAAAGCCTGCCAGATCGTGGGATGCCATCCCTAGCTGCTTATACAGATCTTGTGTCCGTAATCCTGGACACATGCTCGTTTCAGAAGCTTCTTCTTTCGTCCTCATCAGACAATATCTTCAACTTCGCATACTCTTCGGATTTCCGTACTCTGTCTCGAAGGAATTTGCCAGTGATATTTCTGAGTACTTTCATTCCGTAGGTGCGAAGAAGACTTTTGGTTCTGATAGTGTCGGCTCTGGACTCTTTATCGTATGTGTGAAAACACAAAGTGCGCCGATTCTGACCGGCCGGCGCCGATCACCGCAAATATTGTTGTCTATTATTTCAATGCATTTAAATAGTTACGTCGGAAAGCGGGTTCCTGCCTTTGCTGTGCGTATGCCCATTCAAATGCATAGAAATTTCCAATCGGCGCCGGATGGAATCAGCGTTCTTTTCACCCTATCCCATGATTGGGCGGACACAGATCTTATATATTCTGAGCAGATTCTGACTTTGCTTGGGATGTTCAAATATTTATTTTGCCAGATGGATGGCCTTCATAGTATTTAGTCAAAGGAGTTCTGGCATAAAGTTTATAAATACCAACTGGAAAACTCAGTGAAAAGATAATACTTAACTTTTATTAAATTTACGATCGAATCGATCAACGAACCAAGAGACAGAGCCAGAAATAGAGAATTCTCTCCTTATCCCTCATATTGACAGCAAGCCAACACTTTGATGAGCAAGAACATAGTGCAAGAACCAATAATAATTATAATTAATGGACGATGACAGATTCTTCTTCTTCTTTGTCAGCCGTCCCTCCACTGCTGGATGTAGGCCTCTTCCAAAGTTTTCCACCTCTTTCTGTCCTGTGCAGTTTTCAACCAGTTTTTCCCCGCGACAGGAACCACATCATCCACCCATCTCTTTTGCGGTCTCCCAATTGATCTTTTATTTTCATAGGGGCGCCATTTTGCAATTCTGGGTGCCCATCTTTCGTTCCCCTGTCTCGCCACATGTTCTACCCATTGCTATTTCTGTCTTGCCACACGGTCAACTATGTCTGCGACTTTTGTTCGTCGTCTTATCTCTCCATTTCTCATTTTGTCTCTAAGACTTACTCCTAACATTTGTCGCTCCATGGCTCTTTGTGCGCATCTTAATTTACGTATTGTGTTGGCTGTGAGTGACATTGTTTCCATTCCATATGTCATCACCGGGAGGATGCATGTTTCGAAGACTTTCCTTTTCAGGTTCATTGGGATGTCCTTGTCTTTAAAGATATGGTCCAGTTTGCCGAAGGCTGCCCAGACCAATCCGATTCTTCTAGGTATTTCTCCTGTTTGGTTTTCTTTCCCCAATTTAATTTTATGTCCCAAATATATTGTTCAACAGTTTCAACTGTCTTGTTGCTTATTTTCAAGTTACTGTTGTTTGGACTCAATATTTTAGTTTTGGAGATATTCATTTCTAGATCCACTTTTAGGAAAGCGGTATGACAGGTTACTGGCGCCAAAATTCTAGTTCTTGCTCGTTATTGTTTGTCCAGTGTCAATATCAGTAGGTACACCTATAAGGTGCATTTACACTGAAACAACATGGAGTCTGAGCAGAAAATGGAATACTTGATCTATCTTGGTCTTTTTGACAAATAATGCCCGTTTTTACCGTTTTTATGAGTAAGAATTAGGTAATACTAAGAACTGTTTATTTCAGTAACTACCTAGCGTAGTATAGATGGGCAAGAAATATCGAAATTATTTCAAAATATCGATATTTCTTCAGAAAGTAATCGATATATTTTATCGTCGGTATTTTTAATCTGGAAATATCGATATATATTTTCGAATAGAAGGGTCGAAATCAATTTTATATTTGATTCGCGAAAAATCGAATTGTACATAGGAACCTACCTACTCGATAATTTTCATTTTGACTTGAAATAGGTAGGTACGTATTTAACACTTATCCTTTTTTTAGCTTATTATGGAGATTTTACATGACTCTGTTTACCTCGCTGCTACAATAATATTGATTTGTGAATTTTCTTTGTTTGCTTATATGTGGCTGCATCACTCGATCCATACTTCGGGTGCACGTCAGTTAAAAAAAGGTACGTATTTACTCTTAAATAACAGTTCACCTAAATCACTGAATAATGAGCTGAAGGCTAATAAATAAATAAAAAATAACAGGTCATTAGCGACAGTAGTTATGGACAAAAGATTTGTTTAGAAATGCTCACCGTCATCCATGATAGCCGTTGTGACGTTCTTCCCGGTGACTCCTTGCGCCCAGGCCGCCTCCACGTTCAGGTCCAGCCTGGCCTTGCCTCCGTTCTGTCCAGTGTTGCGCAGATACCATTGGAACGGGAAGTAAGGATCCGAGGGAGGCCTGGGCAGGGCCTGCAGGGCCATTGAAGGTGGCTTCACTCCTCGAAGCCCTCGTTTGACTCTGGTGAACCCTGGTTGTTGTACAGCCGAATGGACCTGAGGAAAGAGAAAAAAAAACACGGAAATTACAAAAAAAAAATGGATAAATGGCTGACTTTGAAATACAGATTTCTTACATCCAGGATACAAGTCACTCGAGAATTTGTAAGGATTCACATAAGCTATCGTTGAAAAAGCAGCTCTTGTGTCTTCATCGGTGTTAAGAAAGTAACTCTCCGTCTAGCTTAAAGATCTCTTTATAATATGATAACATTAGCTTTCCCGACAGACGTTGTTCTGTGGTCTAACTATGAATATTGAACAAGAATTTAAAGGAATGATAAAAATGACTTTTAACCAATGTCATTCCGACCGATGGATCTGTTTTAAACCACATATTTTCCATGCGAATTCTGTCAATCGCACCAACTATTAAACAAATGACAGTTTGTGTCAAACGATAATTTGATTTCAATGACAATATTGGCATTTCGCATTTTATTTTATAAAAATGCACTTCAATGTTAACAAATAAGAAAAAAAGCTTGAAAAAAAATCCTCCGAAAATCTGGGTGGCATTAATGTCAATGGTTGTGATGTGAATAAAAATTGTGTTTCTATAGTTTTTTTTTTCAATATGGCGTTGTTGTATCGAAATTCGTTTCATACTAAGTTTAATATTATATCTTATATTATTTGATATCCTTTTTATTATGTAGTTATTCGATTATCTGGAGAAGAGAAGAATCCGATAAACTAAAAATGATAAAAATCTGTTCAGCCGATCTCGAGTTATAAGCGTTTGCGTTCGCACTAAACCGACATTCTTTTATAATATTATAGACTAGCATTCCCGAGAGACGTTGATCTGCAGGTTATTCTCATAGCGCTTGAATTGCAATCTAGTTAAAAATATATCTTAAAGGGCGGCTAAAATAAGGATCGGACCAATCAGAGAGAAAGAGGGAGTGTCTACAATACGATGTAGCCAATCGTGGAACGATCATGACACTCCCCCTTTCTCTCTGATTGGTCCGATCCTTATCCGAGCCGCCCTTTAAAATATCTTTTCAACTAGATTGCAATTCAAGTGCTACGAGAATAACCCTGCTGTAGTCTTAACTATGAATATTGATTTCAAATTTGTAATTTAGACAAAAATACGTTTAAAATATTTTTGAATGAAAAATTATTTCTGGAAGCTCGAAAAAAATATCATCAAAAATCAACGTACAAATATTTTTTATGTCACGTTATGGTTACCTGACGTAAACAATAATTTTGTTTTATAGAATTTTTCATAGATGGCGTTGGCGTCGCAGAAAATCCCTACCATACTTACAATAATTCATTAATATCATATTTTATAGTATTTCTTATATGCATTTTCAACTTTTTAATAGTCATTATGTTATCCGGAGCGGAGAAGAATCCAATAAATCAAACATCGTAAGAATCTATTGAGCCGATCTCGAGTTATAAGAGTTCGCACTAACCCGACTTTCATTTATATTATAAGATTTACATAATATCATTGTATCATGGGAAATAACACCAATAATACCTATACAATAGCTCCTGAAATGTGATATTATATTTAATGATAATTTCTAAAGTGTCTTTAATAATTATTGTACAGATAACCTTTTTATGATCATTTCGTGTTTATTTGAAAACGTATCTTGAATATTATATTAATAGAATGTCGAGTTTATCCCATGGGATCTCTTATGGCTAACCTCGGATTAGTATGACGTAGATTACATGAATAAAAAAAACTAACTGCTTTGCAAATATATGATTTTCACAATTTTCCAACAGATTTCGCAGAAGATATAAAAAGAAAGTCGGGTTAGTGCGAACACTTATAACTTGAAATCGACTGAACAGATTCTTCCGATGTTTGATTTATTGGATTCTTCTCCGCTCCGGATAACAGAATAATTATTAAAAAGTAAAAAAAATGCATGAGAAATCCAAACGCATATTCTGGTGATGGGCCGAGCCTCGTCCCATATGCAAATGCAGTAGCAAAATCTCTGCCGGACTCTTCACAGTGAAATGGAGTAAAACTTACATCATCACATTGCTTCCTGTGAAAAACTGCTGATCTTTTTTTTTTCTATCGAGGTGCATGTTGTTCCCATACAGTTCGTGACAAATTCTTGATTATCACAGTCATTCATTTTATATTTTGTTTTGCCACATTAAAATTTATTGAAATGTAGGCTTAACTGGAATACGAGCCGTATGGGAGGGGACCATTAGAACGCTATACATTCTTCTTCTTCTTCTTCTTCATCCATGTCCGCTCCCTAGTTGGAGCATATGGACTCCACAAATCCTCGCCATGCGGTCCTGTCCCCTGCGATTCCAGCAGTCGCATCCCAGTCAACACCAGCGGCCTGAAGGTCAGCTTCGTAGAGCCTTTTAATTGTTTGGAGGGGCCTACCGCGTCTTCGATTACGCTATACATTATTCCACATTAATGTTAGACTATAGAAAAATTTGAAAATGTTAGTGATCTTTATGGAAACAAAAATATTTTTTAAAATAATAAATAATATACAATATTCTGTATGAAAATGGTTACTTTATATTATGAAAAATTGAAGTTTTTTGTTTGTATTCTACATTTTGCAGGATGTGGGAGGATACGACATTAGCACCCATCTCACCTTTCATTACGGAATTCATTCAGCTGGAAACTCCGCTTTATTGCCTTAAAAGCAATATTATTTGAGAGAAAATTAAACAAATTGAAAGAAAAATTCAATTATACAAAGCACTATAGTAATAAAAAATAATGGATATGTAAAAAAAATATCTCATATAAAGCTCTCTCTCTGTGTATTTATTTGATTATGTAAACACAAATTGTTTATTTTCTTATTTATACGACAGTTATTACCTTTTACATAACGAATAATAATATAATACATATAATAATAAGACAATAATTGTTATTTACTATGATTAAGATTAAAAAAAAAATAAACATTTCATTGCAAATTTTACAACAACACAACCATTATCAATTTTGAAAGTCTCTTTAAATTAAAAAAAAAATACACGCAAAAGAATTCATCAAAAGTCTTTATGTAAGTATGAATGGACAAATGTGAAGTATTACAAGAGTTGGGGCGTGATTTGGCTTAAGGATTGTTTAAGTATTAAAATATTATAGTATAAAATCATCGTGATCTTAGCTATTCTGAAAATTTGTGTATTCTAAATAATCTATTCTGAAAAAGAGTTTAGATAATCGGAAAGTTGATTAAAAAAATCGATTGAAAGATTCCACCCGGACAAACAAACAAAAATTAATTAAAGAAATAAACAAGAATATGACTTAATAAAGTGTTATAAATAGACTCAATGATAAAATGTGATTTTACAGGGGACAAATAAAACAAGACTAAATGAGGAGATGGACTTGACTGGGACATGTGTCAAGGATGTCGAATGACAGTTGGCCCAAGAGAGCGCTGTTCTTCCTCCCATCAGGGTCCCGAAGACGAGGACTTTCATACCGTGTTCCACTCCTTTGAAGCAGAGCTGAAGTATTTGAACATGGTGTGGGAGGATGTCATAATCGTTGCGCAATTTAGAGCTCTTGTTGCCTCTCTCCCCTAAGTGAGGTGTAAAGGGATCTTAGATAAGATTAGAAATGAGCCTTAAAACAGTTAATATTGCTTCTTGAACATCAGTTACATAACAATAAGAAATACCTAAGTTAATTTTCGTACACATTTCGTACTTTAAAACTGCATCTCAATCGAGGTGCAACTTGTTAGAAAAGATTAAAAAGCTGTGGGTCGTACAAGTTACGACATCATGGAGAAACGCTATTGGTAAACGAAAGATGGCCGTATACAAAGCATATTAAAGTAACTAACTAGGGTGTTGGAGGAGACGATTGACTATCCGCAATCATAAAGATTGTTGTATCGCTATATATGACTCTCAAAGGGAGAATTGATTTAAAGAAAAACAAAAATGAAATTACCTCTGGGTCTTTCTTTAAGACCCTCATGTGAGGAATACTCCGCCTGGTCCTGGCGTGTGGCAGCGCTCTGTGTGCAAAGTGGAATTCAGAGTCGGAACTCAGCACCTGAAACAATAGTAACACAACCAGAATGTTAGAAGGTTTTCCTTTGATCCATATCAAAGTCATAGTTAAGTATAAGCAACATATCTTGATACAGGGTTAAATTAAGATACAATGAATTAATATTTTTTGTTATATTATATATATATATATATATATATGTAGCTACACAAGAAAAATCTAATTTCCAAATATTACTCACTAATATTGCAAAAGTTTTTGAATTTAACCTTTTAACTAAGTTCATACATTTTATTTCATCTAATTCACACTAAACGTGAAGCTTCTTTTATCTCATTAATTGAATTCTAAAATAAGTAAATAAAACCATTATCCTATTCAAAATCTTTTAACGTTAAGTAGAGCAACTCCCACATTCTATACCTAATTGGTTTTAATAGAATGTATATTTTTTGAAGCAAGAAATGCACAGAATGTGATTTGGTTTTAAGGACCTTCACGCACATTGCTTCTATTGGACTCATTAGAATTATAAATTTAAAGTGTTTTGGTGCTTTTAAATTTAAAGTGTTTTGGTAGTGTTGTTTAGTATAAGCACTTTGTACGCGAATTTCCCTGACTTATTCATACTTTTTTAAAACGTGAGTAATTTCATTGATTTATTTTAAGAAAGTTTTAATTCTGTAGCTGCTGTTCTATTCCTAAAATATGCTGATTAGATACATTTCGTAACTAATACATCAAAAATGTCTTTATTATTTGTTTCTGGAAATAATGACTGAAAAAAAATTACGAAATTACAACTTTTTTGTGCAATTAAAGGCTTGTCGTCGCACTTTCATCCAATAAAAATGATAGTCAGTCATATGTCAATGATGTGCGTGATAAGCGGTGTTAGCCACCTTTATTTATTGAAAAATAAAATGAATCTGTGCTCACTCAAAGTGAACACAAATACACTCTTTGACTTTTTCACAGAAAGCTATGTACTTAATGCTTGTGTCGTGAAAGAGGACGATGGTCGGCATCTGGGATCGAAACCAGGATCTCTAGTACGAAATCCGGCGCGCATACTTCAGGCTACCAAACTCTTCTTGGTTGCTTAAAAAGTTTCAAATTCGTATACTTTTTCGGCATTCTCTCCAGAACTAGAGTTTAGAAAATCAAAATAACGAATAGATGCCGGAAACAGAACATGCATTCTTCTCTCTCCTGCCGGTACCTACTCAAGTCAAGAAGTGTCCACAGAAAGACCAAAATCACCCTCTACAAATTAATAATCAGAACCGTGGAACATACGGATGCGAGGTGTGGACGATAACAGCAAAATCATCAGAACTGCTGGACATCTTTGAGAGGAAAGTACTGCGCAGAATTCTGGGGCCCGTGCATGATGGCGAAACCTGGAGAATGCGATATAACGAAGAGCTGTACAATTCTACCAGGACCCAGGCTCTCTGTGCACGCAAGACTGAATAGACTACGATGGGCCGGATATGTACAGAGGATGCCATCATCGCAGGCACCGAGGAGAATTATGGATGGACACCCAGGAGGTCGAAGAAGGGTTGGCAGACCAAGGCTTCGATGGGAGGACGAAGTCAGGAAGGATGCCGAACAACTTCTTGATTGTCGGAATCGGAGGACCGAGGGTTGTCTGGAAGTGACGAGTATTGGAGGCCAAGACTCGAATAATTGGACTGTTGCTCCATCGGAAGAAGAAGAACAATATGATATTTGAACGAAGTTAATATTTGATATTTGAACGAAGTTAATATTCTAGCTAGAATACAACAATATGAAGTCAAAATGTCTTTTTAGGGACTCGTATTATGAATAAGGCCAAAGACGGCATTGTCAGCCGATGTATTGTGTGTCAAGATATTCCACCGTATTATATTGTACAAGTTCTAGCGATACGGGATTGTTGAGAAAGAGCAAATATTCTCCATGAATGCGTAAGGACGGGGAACTATTTAGAAGTTGAATAATGCAAGGAAAATGCCTTTTCCTTTGTGAAATTTCTCGAGAACATCATCAAAAGATTTTCCTTTTAATATTCCACGGGTTGGCTCGTAAAATACCCTGATTCTTTTTTCTGTGTGTGTCCCTTTTGTTAAGGATCTCTAGCCGCCGCACGGCCCAGGTTTCTCTTCTCAGTTATCCTTTTTTTTTCCTTTCTCACATACCTGCTGTGTTTGTTCTTTAATACGCGGATTCTCACCTTTGAACTTATCGGTGTTATATTGCCCTCATGCTCTACTTGTGAATTCAGCAAAGATATTCACGAAAAAGTTCAAGTTAAGAACAAGCCAAATACTTTAGACTTAAGGGTGATTTGTATCTAAACGCCCGTTTTTCGCACTTAATCGATTTTATGTAATGATTCCGCAATTCCAGAAAATAAATCCCGAATGAACTTTTTAATTAAATATTTTAGCTAGTTTACAATGCTCAATTGAGCGAATTTTTGTATTTACTGGAACATCTCTCGATTTTTTTCGTTATATAATAATAATATAGAGAAGTAACATGCGGAAAAATGAGAAGATTAATCACCAAATTTTATTGGCAACTGCTAACAGTAGAACAGGCGCAACCACGTCCATTTTATTGTGGCTGTCTCTATTTACTTATTGCCTATGATGGGTGGCTGTCTCTATTTACTTATTGCCTATTGGTGGCTGTCTCCATTTACTCATTGCCTATTGGTGGCTGTCTCCATTTACTTATTGGTGGCTAGGTTGAACACAACGTTTCAAATATTTATGGATTCTTGTGTCCTGTTTCATTCTTAATTCTTTAGCATTCACTCTTTCCATAATCACGTTAACATCCAAATTCTTTCATCCATGTAATTTGGGTAAAACAAACACCAATTCACACATGTGACGAGCAAGCTCAGAGTCTGCCTCTTGTGTTATTTGGTAAACATAATATTACTCACTCTCGTCCAATTAGGATAAGTGGCTCAAATTCACCGCAAATATTCCAGTCGCTATATTTGCTGGCACTTAAAGGGGTGGTGCCAGAACATTACAGGGGAAATTAAAAACCTTTTTTTTTCGTTTATTTGAATAAATGATATGACGACTGACATGGCTGCTTTAGGGAAACTAAGCTAAAATAATATTTTTGTAAAGATAAGGGGGAACGGGGGTGAAGACGATGCAATCATATTTGCTGAAAATGAAGTGGACCTGACAGTGGCACGCCAAAATATATAATGTGGCGAAAATTAAGAGTATGGTATTTTCACGGTCACCGATCAACTGCAGCTTGGATGGTGTCCATGTTGCACAAAGGTGGAAACATTTTTATGTTTTTTTTTATATACGGATAGAGGTCTCAAACCTTTCTATATAAAACCGGTTTGGGGCAAATCATTGGGTTGGTTTATGAGTCTATAAGGGGGCGTCCATTAATCACATGATTCCAAAAGGGGGAGGGGGGTCTGGAAAAAATCACGAAAGATCACGTGGGGGGAGGGAGGTCTAGTGAGAAAATCACGTGCATTTGTGAATTTATGGAACACAGTTGAACTCTCAGAAATTTAAAAAACTGACGTAAATTATCTACCGTACCCTTTATGGACTGCCCTCTATAGTCTCAGGGCTGGTGTCACCAGGTGTTGGGAAAATCTACGTAGATGGGGCTACCTCTCTGCCGAGGAAACTGAATGTGTGAAACCATCTCTTGACATGGCTATTGATTGACGAAACATGTAACCTGGTTGCGAACGACAAGGCGATGACTGTCGCTGCTTACTGGTGTGGCAAATTTTAGACCAGAAACTAAGTAAATTAAGTAAGTAATGAAAC
The DNA here is from genome assembly GCA_963576905.1 of Mystacides longicornis. Lineage (NCBI taxonomy): Eukaryota > Metazoa > Arthropoda > Insecta > Trichoptera > Leptoceridae > Mystacides > Mystacides longicornis. The sequence goes on along the minus strand of OY756439.1, from coordinate 1,342,571 downwards.
AGTTAATTTGTTATTACACAAATTATTTAATACTCTGACTATAGTTTCGCAGGCACGAATCCTGCACGGTCACATGTGACAAAGAAACTTAAAAATTACAATTTTCATGTACAACATTTTCGAACCGAATCATTCCCATTATTTACAAGTAAGTAAGTGTGAATGATGGGAGAAGGTGAATATTATGGGGAGGCAGCGAGAGGGTTGGGGAAGGATGAAGTGGGATGATATTAGCCCGGTCGAGTCAAATTATTATCCTGAATATATTATGAATGTCCGTTCACAGTGCCAGATGAAGGTTTCATTTCCAAATAATTGTTTTAGTGTCCAAAATGCTCGATGTAAAGTTTTCTTGTGTACGTTGTATTTATTTATTCACTCACTCGATTAAATATAAAGCTATTTTAGTTTGTTAGGAGTCGCCGATCTAAAATAACCCCTGACTTTTGAATAATATGGTTTATTATAAGAGCAGTGGGGCTAGTACGAGTTTCATCAAAAGCTAAGTGCAGGCTCATAAACGTGCAAATAGTGTCCTAAAATCAAACGATCAAATCGTTCGATCATTTTTGTATGGAAAATTTTCGAAACTCTTTCGATGATCGTTTCGATATATATTCGATCATCGAAAACTTATACTAGGGGTACATGTTAATAGTAGGTATGTTTTATTTGCAAGCTATGTTCACTGTTCCGGGAAAAGCAGGAATGTCCACCTGAGGGGTCATGGATATAAATTGGATGGCTACAGGTTCAAGCAGAATCCATTGAAGCATTGTTTGTTAGATTAATAGAGTGGTCGACCATTGGAATGGTTGTCCGCCTGATCTGGTTGATTCTTCGAATGTGAGCGCTTTCAAAAATTTGTATCTCTCATTCATGTTGTGATTTTGCTGTGCCTGACGGTTGTTGTTGTTGTGTTGTGACAGTCCAATCCAATCCAAACTCCCTTTAGACCCCACTTAGGGGCATAGGGAGGCAACAAGAGCTCTCCATTGCGCTCGATCTTGCGCAACGGTGATGACCTCCTCCCACACCATGTCCATGTCCCTCAGCTCTGCTTCGAAGGAGCGGAACACAGTGTGAGAGGGTCTTCCTCGTCTTCGGGACCCTGATGGGAGGAAGAACAGCGCTCTCCTCGGCCAACTGTCATTCGGCATCCTTAACACATGTCCCAGCCAAGTCCATCTCCTCCCCACAATGGTGGAGGTGATGGGCTCACGCTGGGTGCGCCGGCGTATAGCGTCGTTCGTGATGCGGTGGTACCATCTTACGCCCAGAATTCTCCTTAGGCACTTCATCTCAAAGGCTGAGACTTTTTGTGCCTGGGCCTTGGTCAGGTGCCAGGACTCACACCCATAAAGGAGAATGGGCAACACACACGCATCAAACAGTTTACACTTCGTCTCGACGCTAAACGCCGACGCTTTCCATATCTTGGTCATGTTGTTGAAGGCGCCACTTGCCATACCGATACGAATCGGGAGCTCAGCCCCGAGGTCACCAGCGGTGGTAATGGTTGCTCCCAGGTACTTAAATTTATCCACCCGGGAGACCTGGTGACCATCGATGGTTATCGGTTGCTGTTTATCGGGGCAGGCATTATTCGCCATGAGCTCCGTCTTACTGGCATTGACTCGAAGGCCGAGGCGTGCTGTTTCGTTGCAGAGTCTTGAAACACTGCGCTGTAATTCCTCCACTGTCGTACTGAACAACGCTAGGTCGTCCGCGTACTCCAGATCGCACAGTTCGCCCATTAGACCATCTCTCTGTGTTATCGGTATACCTCTTGCTCCTTGCATGGACTTTCTCAACAGGAAATCCATGACTATTATAAATATAAAGGGAGCTAGTACGCAGCCCTGTCTGACTCCCGTGGTGATCCTAAAAGCTTCAGTAGGACCACCTGGCGTTTTCACGCTACACTCAGAGTCTTCATACAGGGACTGCACCATTTTAACTATTTTCGGAGGTATACCATACAGAGCAAGTATTTTCCATATTGATGGTCTATGTGGGCTGTCGAAGGCCTTTTCAAAATCTATAAAGCAACAAGCGACTGGAGAGTTAAACTCCTTGCACTGCTGAAAGATGCACCTGGCACAGAAAATTGGGTCCGTGCAGGACCTTCCAGGTACAAAGCCGCATTGTTGCTCTCTCAGGACAGCCATGACAGGCCCCCGAATGCGGTGTAGTAATATCTGAGATAATACCTTACCGGGAACACTCAGTAGAGTAATTCCACGGTAGTTTCCGCATTCAAGGGGGTCCCCCTTTTTAAATATTGCGACGATGGATCCATTCCGCCAATCTTTTGGGCACCTCTCCTCTTCCCACGCCATTTTAAATATATCTAATAGTGGTTGGCCAAGGGTGTCTATGCCTTGTTTGAGGAGCTCTGCGTGAATTCCATCGTCTCCTGGCGCTTTGTTGTTCTTAAGTCTCATCACGGCCAGCACCATCTCACTGTATGTCGGCGGTTCCTCACATATCCCAGTTGCCTGAGGTATATTCAGACCAGCCAACTCCTCCTCAAAGTTGTAAGGTGAGGAGGGCTCGGGACGGTTTAATATTGACTCAAAGTACTCCCTCCATCTCCCTTTAATCAGTTCGGGGGCAGTGACAGTGGCTCCACGAGAGTCTCGTATTGCCGTCACGGGTCTTTTTTGACCCCTGCCCCCGACCTCCCGGGTGATTTCGAAAAGTGTCCTTGAGTCATTTCCGAGTGCAGCAGATTGCGCTCGCCGTATCTGAGAGTCCAGGTGTCTTCTTTTATCTGTTCGTACAGAGTGCTTCACCTTGCGGCTCAGCTCTCTGTACTCAGACACCAAAGCAGCCAGTTTTTGAGGGTCTTTTTCGCTGTCTCTGAGGGTCTTAGCCTTCTGGCGATCTTCGATGAGGCTCCAGGACCCATCGGACATCCATATTGGCCTCTTTTTGCTCTTATAGCCGACAGAAGAACGTGCGGATTCCATAACGGCGTCACGGAAGCTATTCCAAGCTGTCTCAATTGGAACAGCTCCGTGTGAATCCTGCAAGGGGGCAAACCTGGTGCGTAACTCAGCCTCGTACGAATGACGACACTGAGCACTCTCTAACCTGCGTATGTGAGTGCTCAGTGTCGGGCGAGAGGCAGACGGTCCCTGCTGGAAATGGGTAAATCTGAATTTCAACGAACCCACAAGGAGTTCGTGATCAGTATCCATGTCTGCCCCTCGGTAGGTGCGGACATCTCGCAGGTCAGTTCGGTTGCTGGCCCTTACCAGAAGATGGTCAATCTGGTTTTTTGTTCTCCTGTCAGGCGAGGTCCAAGTATATTTATGGATATCCTTGTGGGGGAACAGAGTTCCCCCTATTAAGAGTCCGTGGAGTGTGGCGAAACCAATCAGACGGCTTCCATTATCATTTATCACTCCCATGCCATGCCTACCCATGACGCCTGGTCCATACTGGGGGTCACTGCCAACCTTGGCATTAAAATCCCCCAGTACAATTAAGCGGTGGCGCCTTGGGACATGGGACACAACTGCATCCAGACTGTCATAAAAACAGTCCTTGGCAGCCGCATCCCCATCCTCAGTGGGAGCATAGCATAGGAGGACCGTCAGTGTTTCGCCTGTCATCTTGAAGGACGCACTCATCAGGCGGTCAGAAACAGGTTCCCAACCAAGAAGGCGAGAGAAGGCATATTTACTTAAAAGTAGAGCGACGCCACGCATCCGTGCAGTTCGGTGACCAGAGTGCAGCATGACATAGTTGCCAGCGTCACTCTGCCCCGTCCCTGGGATGCGTGCCTCGCTCAGCCCCAGGATATCCAGTCCATAATCTCCCGCCAGCTTGGCAGCAACAAGCTCCCCGCCCGCCCTCAGAGTGCGGACATTCAGGGTCCCGATTTTCAAGCTCTTGTTCCGAGCCGTGGTCAACACAGGGGGGACACTAGCTGCCTGGACCCCCCCCCTGGTGGGGCCCAGGCGTCCGAGGCTTAATTTTGTTGCCTTTTCTGACCGCTGGAGTTTAAGGGTGTGAGGTGGTCAACCCCACGACCCCGATCTGATTTTTCGATTACCTGCCTCTTACAGGATGCTCGAAAAACCAGCAAAAAGAACAGAGGTGCTATTCTAAGCCGACAGCCCCACGGCGTTGTGACAGTAAGTAGTGTTAATATCAGACATATCAGCTTAGCTGCCTGTCTGATAAAATAAATAATAATAATAATTATTATAAGTAGTTTTCTGATAATATTATTTTAGTGTGAGTCCTAGCACCTGTCCAAAGCCCAGCCACAAAAAATATACTTTTTAAACGAACTGCCCCAGGATAATCTTGGGTCTTGGGTGTAAGATGATACCACCGCAACACCTACGACGCTATACGCCGGCGCATGCAGCGCAGTCTCAACACTTCAACTATTGTGGAGAGGAGATGGAGATGAGCCATGTTTTTCCTCTCACCAGGGTCCCAAAGACCCTCTCATGCGATGTTACGTTCCTTCGAGGCAGAGCTGAGTGATCTACATGTGGTGTCGGAGGAGGTCATTTTAAAAGCTGCGCGAGATCGAGCGCAATGGAGAGCTTTTTTCCCCCTCTATGCCCCTAATGGTCTGAGTTCCTACGGATACGCCGCTACTATAAACAGCGATGAATATGTCAGTTGAGAATATTGGCAAAAGTTGTAACAAAAAACATTGTCATATAATTTTGAAAAACGCCGGCGCCGTTTTGTCAGACGACGGACCGTTCCCTAGGAACCCACTGCATTAGTGGGGTTTTAAGGGAGTGTGTATGTATTTAATATTATTTTCTTATCCGTATGAAAATTTGTATTAAACTAAATACAACTTGAAAATGGACATAGTCAATATCCTTGTGCCATCTACAGTTAATTAAATTATGTAGATAATTAATGATAATAATAATAATACAAGGATGATTTTTCTAGTGCGCCGTTTTGTGACACGATGGCCACCTCAAGGGCGCAGGTAAATACATAAAATAAACTTACAATAAACAAACAAACAGCTAAATAAATATACAAACATAAAATAAAAATGACACAGAAATAAGACTATTATAAACAGCTAACAGTTGCATAGGTTTATCGAAATAATATAGAGGAATTAAAATTAAAGGACCAAAAGTAACTAATAAAACTTAGTGTTAAATTATGTTAGTACATGGAAAGCAAAATACGTTTTGTTCAAGGACAATCTGGAAATGATATTTGAAATAAATGGGTTTTTAAGAGCTTCTTGAAATCTTCTAAAGTTCTTGCACTTCTGAGGTCTACCGGGAGATTGTTCCAGAACTTTGGACCAAAAATAGTGAACGATCTGTCTAAGTATTTCGGCTTATTGGAAGTATTAATTTCAACCAATTTGTTGGCAGATTGCATTTGAGATCTGAGTGTATTTTGTCTACTACAGAGTGTAGAGGGGATGCATAATGATGATGTCCTTATTAAATTAACACCTATCAAAAGGATATTATTGTCGAGTCAGTTGGCCAAGTGGTTAGCGTCTCTGCAGACGATGACGGCTCAAATCCTGCTGGGGGCATGGGATTTTTCGACATGTTGAACATGCCATGGCAAGAAGCGTACAGTATGACTTATCAAAAGAAAATATAAAATGCTGTTTTGCCGCATTCCAACTCTTTAACCACATGAGAGGTGTTTAAAAGATAAGCATACTCTGCCATCGTTTGCTGATTACCACAACATAATATTGTCGTGAAAGCAACACGATGGTGTAAATGAGTGGGTGAGGAGATGAATGGTACATCTGTCGATTAAATATACAAACAAACCAATGTAAAAAGCGGGGGGGGGGGGGGGGGGGGTAACAACAGGGTAAAATTTATAAGCAGTGGTGGAGAGAGTAGCGTGTTGTGACTGTTCCTGGCGGGTGCGTGTCGTGTACTCCCACACCCGCCAGGAACATGAGGCTGCTGTTTGTTTACAACCACCGACACTCCCGTGACACAAGTACGAGATTCTTGTACACTACGGGTTAGTCCGACTCGTTAGCATCCCTGTTTCGTACCCCGGATAATATGAAACATAGCAAGCTGATACGAAAGCATGAAAGAAGAATATCAGACCAGTAGGCCTAGACAAATTCAAATTGGCGATCGACTACAAACGAATTCTTCGACAATGTAGAGTAGGAAGAAAATTAACCGTCCACTTTTTATATTTTTATATAAGTGTCATTGTTTGGTTTAAATAATTGTTTATATTATGTTTCAGTGGACAGTTAATTTTTTCGCACTATACATTGGCGAAATCTTCGTTTGTAGTCGAACGCCAATTTGAATTTGTCTACGGGGGCTGGACCAATCAGCTCAGAAAGGCAACTGGAAGCCGCTTTGATTTACTTTTTCCCTGGAAATCACCATGGCGAGGATCCTCTCGTTTACTGTGGTAATCTTCAATAACTGGATGACCCGATTTGGCGCTCTCACAGGAAAAACTAAGCGTTTCTTAGTCACAATCGAAGCTATTCGAATACAAAGTCAAATCTATTCGAATGAACGATAATTTTGTTTGGAAAAATAGCTTACGATTCGACTTGCTTCAGCGGAAATGAAAGCACTCAGATCCATCTTAGTAATAAAGTTTAAAGATACCTATAATAGAACGAGGTATTTTGCACAACTTGTAAAGTAGAAAAAATGATTTCATGCCTTTTCAAAAAAATTCTAACATAAGTAATTTAAATATGGTTCTTTCTTTTACTGCTATTATAATTATTAGCACATGACTTATAATGTTACAATTTGATGCTGATTTGTCACAAACATCGGAAATTTTCGATCGTATTACGTTCGACTCGTACTGGGGGTCCTATATCCTGCTGAATATTCATGAGAGATGCTCCACAGACCGAAGCATGTCATCGGGAGAAGTCCCCGCGGCAGGAAGACCAAGCAATATCACCACACAGGGGAATTCTCGGGCGAGAACTCCTTTGAATTTTGCCAGAAATTTAGGATAGATTTTCAGAATGTTCCACAGAAAGATACTTGGATAGATATATGACGAGTGAGCAAGATAACAGGCTTTTATCTTTAATTTATGGCATCATAACATAGGTAATAAAATGGTTATATATCTCTTGGAAATGATAAACTTCACGGTATTATTAAAACGCTAAAAAAGCGCTTTCTATTATCTAGTAATGTGTAAGTACTTGAATTATGACGCACAGTATAAAAAAATGTTCTTTATCATTCTGGCAGCATTGAATTTAAACAATTACTAACCCTGTCTTTCATAACACAAAACAAACCTTACGAAGAAGTAACAAATCACATGTGGAAGGAGAGCATAGAAAGACTTTTTGAAATTTACTTCAGACATGTGTGTACAGCATCAAGAACCGACAATCAAGATACAGAATCAAGAACCGACAATCAAGGTACAGAATCAAGAACCGACACGAAAAGAATGAACGACGTAGTTCCTTGGAACAGCAGAAATGAAGACTATCCACCCCAATGCAATAACAACACTGCGGTATAGGGTATGAAAGTCCGATATAAGGAGAACCTGAGATGTCCAAGATGTTATGCGATGGGGTTCCTGGAAAGACCTTGCTGAGAGAGCAGATCCTGAAAAGCCTTATGAAATAGCAGTTGATTCAATAGAAATAGGCAGACGGGATAGTTGGACATCCGCATCCCAGGAACTTGAAAATCTTAGTAAAGACAGTACGACGTAGAATAACGAGCGGAGTTCGAATGCACGACATTAAGAAAATAGTGCAATAGTTTAGAATAGTCGACATAATAATTGGCATTTAGTTAGACAGCACCATCAGATGGTTTTGAAGGGCATTCCTTCGATCAACTTTTTTTCAATGATCTAAAATAAAATATAAACGGTGACTTGCAGAGATCTGCATCTGCGAGGTATTTAGTTCACTCAACCAAACAACATTGAATCGAAAATAGAGATAAAAATTTAATGACATTATTCTAGCATTTTTATGATATATTTTTCTTTTCCTCTTAAGATAAATTTCATTCTGGTACCTACAAAATATTCTGGAACAAAATACAAATCAATGACTCTGAATAAAAAAACTCTTAGCGAATCAAAGGCCCTTTGACTCGATCACAAAGAATAAAGCTTTCCGCATACAATCTTGTTGAACTTTTTCGAATTGGCTTAATAATTGTTGTGCCTCTCGGAAATATCCAATTCCTTTCATCCACCAATTCGACAATTCTCCATTTGGTGAAGCTCTCAGGTGGGCTACAATAATCCTCTTTAAAAGTCCCAGCTTATATTCTTTATTACTGGAGAACTTACAATAGATACACAAGCAGTTATACGGTGACTTGAGTTTTACACAGAAAAGAGATTTTATGTTATAGTACCTATTTATAATGCGACTGTTAATCTTGGTCGTAAACCATGATATACGGTATTACAAGTTATACGTGCAACCAGTAGCGTAACTGTACGGTGGCACGGCTGGCAAAATGTCATAAGCCCATTACCCGAGAGGGTCCCGACCCATGAAGCCAAGGAATCATAGCCTAAGTAAGATCTTGAGCAAAATTTTGAACTTAAAATTAATTAAAGTGAGACACAACTAAAACCTACTGGAAGAGAAGGAATATAAGCAACTAAGTGAGAATGCGAACAGTTAGCTAAAAATATTCTGGAAGTAGGTCAGACGAATGGTATCGGGTGTGGATGAACAAGAGGGCTGCATTAAAGATAAAAAGGTATGTATGTTGACGAATGGTGCAAAATAGTTGAAAGATGGAGAGAGTATTTTGAAGAATTGCTTGAAGCAGGTACTAAGAGTATGAGCGGGTTTCGAATGGAGAGCGATGGAAGTGGAGAGAGGCAAGAAATAAGTATGAGTGAATTAAAGAATGCACCTAAGAAGGCAAAGTATGGGAGAGCGACTGGTTGTGACGAGAGTTCATTAGGCTAGGTGGTGAAGTTACACTGCGGTGGTGTTTGGACCTCTGCAACCACTGCTGGAGGATTGGACGAATTCCAGAAGACTGAAGAAAGGCCGATGTACGTTGGAAGAGGTGGCGGACAATCACCATACATGGTGTTATTACGGCGGAGAGAGGGCCAGGTCACGACCCTCAGTAATGAAGAAAAACGACGATGATGAAATATTTAATATGCATTGCTTTTTTCTTTTGTGTACCTTTAAAGTTTTTTGATTTGATAGGTGTACCTCGAACACAAAAAGTTCTCGGAACTCTACCGTATTACAAAGTTACATACCTGCTATGTTGAAGTTTTGAAAAGCTCTGTCGGGTTGTGGTCAAAAGTATGTGAGTTTGAATACCCTCATTTTCTACATTATATTATTATTAAATTAAAACAGAACAAGATTGTACTATAACATTTTCAGTGCTCCGATAAAAGGTATCTCTCGCAAAAAACGTAGGTAACGTTTCTTTGGAACATAATAAGTGAAATTCTGTAGAGCTATTACGTAATATACCTACTCTTATATGGCCAGGAAATAATTAAAACTTGAAAAAGCTTTAGTAAAACCTTTTTTTACCTTTTCAAATAAGCTATACAAGTATTTTTATGAACCACTTTGTGATGATCCGTGGGCGTTTTCCTTCTTCTTCTTCCAATCTCATTACAAATGATGAGCAGTCGAGGGATGAATAGGGGGTGAGTTTAAAATTACATTATATTCTAATGTAATTATTGAACTTTCACTTAATTTGAGTTGCCCTTTGTAAAATATGGGGTTATCTTTTCGTTAATGGTTTCTTGATATTTGACGAAATTTTATTATGAAATTCCAATTTTCTGAACATTTCATTAATATATAAAATTAAAGAAATAAAAACGTTTTGAAGTACTTGTTTCACGTGAATTTTCAGCATATTTTTAAACCTTATCGATATAATCTATCTATACGTCAATTAATAGGTTATCTATATTATAAAAATGGAAACTGAATTTGCGTGGTCATCGCATCACGCCTAAACGGCTGGACCGATTTCGCTGATTCTTTTTTGTCGTGTTTGCTTTTGCCAGGCGAAGGTTCTTATGAAAGAAAAAACTAAGAAAGTTGCGCCGATTATTAGGAAAGTAGGTTACCTTATTGGTGCTTTAACATTATATTTTTTTTCCATTATTGAAATTAAATTGGCGTTTGACGGAAACTGTAGATGAGTTTGATGTTTTAAAACAGATGTCGGTGTTATTTAATCTATCATTAAGCTAATTTGAATTCAATACCTATTCATAGTTAGAACCACAGGACAACGTCTGACGGGAAAGCTAGTAAATAAATAAAGACCCAGAGAGTATATTCGTCTTACTCGCATATAACTTCACAAATAGCCAATATATTCGTTTTTTTCACCTTCCAATTTAGCACTTGTTAGATCAGATATATATATTTAGCACAGTAATAAGTCACCTGTTCTCTGAGATAATCCCTTTTGATGGAGATGTCTCTTGTCCTTCTTTGAATACAACACCGACTTCTTTTATTGTTACACCCACAAAAGATTCATCGTGAAAGGAAAAACATTAATACTTTTATATTAGTCCAGAAAACTGACTGACTGATTGACTAACGCCGCACACCACGAAGCGCACCCGCACGCCACACATACACATATAGAGTGGTACTTGAGATATGTTGTTTGAAACGGACGGATACGAACATACAAGTTTCATGTCCGTTCTATTGTCAACTTTGTATACAGAAGAAGTTTAGAAGAATAGCATATACTTACTTTTCGAATCAACGCCATTTTCATTTCAGTAGTCGCCATGCAGTGGTCCGGTGAGCATCGAGGCTTTGTCGTAGAAGCGTTCGCTAAAAATTAAGATAGTGTGGTGGCGACGCAGAGGGCAGGGCAGAACCCACGGGCTATCGTTGTTTTTAAATAACGTTTCTACGACAAAGCCTCGATGTCACCGGACCACTGCATGGCGACTACTTGAAAGGAAAATGGCGTCTATTCCCCGACCTACCGCCACTACTCCCACTCCGCTAACCCACCTGCGCACTCTACAGTGCTTGAAACTAGGGAGTCCATTATACCCCACCCTGTACAACCGTAAAAACGGGGGATGAAGTCTGTCACATAGTGACGGGTGACTTCTAGTTATTAAGAATTCATTTTCAGTTCACTGAGTTGTTTGAAAGAGACTTAAATAAGTCATTTGATTCAAGTGTTATTTTTGTTTAGGCCGCTTTAAAATATATGTATTTCTTTTACTTTTTGAATTTTCTTTCTCTAATATTTTCAGTCTTATTAGTCTGGTGTATTGTTTAAAGTTTTAAGATTCAAGATAAAGAACAGGTGAATAAACGCGAATATTCCAAATCGAAAGGGTAGGTAAGTATCTAATATTTGTGAACTTGTAAAGGTTTTCGCAATATAAGAAACATAGTATTTTAAAAAAGCAATTTGAAGTGAAAAACATATAAGTAGGTACTTTAACTTTTTACAGAAAGTAGATATCAAATGAAAGTCACAGAATATCAGAGTTGAATTAGGTTCATAAAGTTTATTTAAATGCGCATATAATATATCATCGAGAAAGAGTGCTTCTTTACATAGGAATACATTGTATAATTTTTTGTTAGTATTTTTAGTAAAAAAATTATCATCGAAGCTTAATTTTACCGATATTTTATTTTTTTAATATGTATTTAATGCAATCCTTCTTTACTAGTGGTCGGCCAGTGCTCGAAATTCGACCATAACTAATTTAGATTAAAAGTTAGAAGATTATTAAGATTGATTTGTCAAAAAATAATGACTTAGATACGTCAAATTCGAAATGTTGATGCGTTCAAAGTTTTTTCTGTGGTTATTTAATACAAAAAATATTAACCTATTCTCAATTTGACCATAGATAAACAAAAGATCTGTGTCAAATACATCGAAGTGTGTGTGAGTATCAAAAATACATAACATTACAGTAGTGTGTGTAGTGTTTTTTTTTATTGATTTCCACGTTTATGCATTTTTTTTTAAATATTAGCATTCATCACCCCTTCTCTATACTATTAACTAAAAGTGTGCGAAATTGCATACTCCTCCATCTGCGCAATTTTCGTAAAAATGGTCACAAACTTTTTCCCTCACGTATGTGTAGATATTATTACAAACGTCAGTTGTAATGGCATGCAGTTTCTTGTACAAATATTCAATATCTCTTTTATTCCTTGTTTTCTTCGTCTTTTCTGTGATGTTTATAATATATTTTAATATACAATATAACTAAGTATCTGTATTGTTTCTAACTGTAAACATGTGGTGTACATATTAATATTACCATACGATAAATAAATAAATATAGATAGGTATTTGTTTGATAATAAAAAAAGGATTCGCGTATTTGGGACGAAAAACAAATTTTTCATTACACGTTTCAAATATTTTACATATGACATCATTACTCTCTTTTTCTAAATCATTAAAATACCGTGAAAAAAAAAATCTGTAAATAAAAATGAAAAAACACACACAAAAAGAACTTCCATTGTTTAATTTCACGCATTCATTTTTTTTAATCAATTCCGCTGAAAAATCCATTTAGTGTGAGCGTATTTCAAGCCAGACAGAATAATTTAATTGTAGAGGGTTGAAATAAAACACAATCTGCGTGAGGGGGATGAAATATAATTAAGCATCAGGGTTGTCTGCGTAGGTCCAGGATATTCATATCAGCGGGGAGACACTAAGCATACTTAGTTCAATCGGTAATTAGATAAGTGTCATTAAGGAGGTGTAGGATTAAAAGATTTAAGTATTTCAAGAAGGATTTGTGTCGGTTCATTTTTAATTAAGAATCGTTTTTATTCTAATCTTCATCTCGGGATATTTAAAGTAAACAATATTCTTAAAATGTTCCCATTGTTTTGTATAGGCTATCTTATTTCGGTTTTTTTTTGTAAGTAGGTATGTTATTGTATATCTATATATTAATACGCGAGGGAAAACTTTGTGACTATTTAAACTTAAATTGCGCGGACGGAGGAGTATGATATTTCGCACACTTACAGCCTTATTTATAAAAAAATCGCTGATTACACGATCACGTCCAATACGCCGATCAATTTTTATTTTATTTATAAAAACATATCTGATCCGCGTATTTTATGTATGAAAATGACATTTGCACAAAATTTTGTAAACAAACAAAATAGTAGCCGGGCAACGCGAGTGGTTACGTACAACCAAGATGCGCTATGTCAGATTTGAGTGATTTCGAGTTATTCATGTAGAATAGGTACCTTATTTTTTAATAATTTATTTTCTATCGAAATATAGCTGATTTTTATTTCAGAAAATAAAAAGTTGCATTATAACATACCACACCTTTAGTTCCATAATGTTTATTTATTTTTACTTTGTTCATCACCTAAGATTATATAATATTGTCATATGAACTCCTCCCCGAAGCACGAGTTTTACTCATTTTCGGGGAGAATTTCAATACTTAATAGCGATTTTGTCTCAATTTTTTATTTTGTATTATATTATACTCAGGTAATTATCAATAAAGGAATTATATTATTTCAAATCATTTATTCATTAAATCACAATATATCATATAAAGCATACATCATTGTATAAAAATTAATAAAAAAAATTAAATTAAAATTAAATAAAATGCTATATACTAAATATAAAAATATCGGTATTATCTCTCATGATACATAACGATGTAATGTAATCATGAGAGATCTTCGAACTACAGAGAAAGGAACCTTCTTAACATCCTACATGAGGACAACAGAACTGCCTTTTGGATGGCATATCTGAGACCACAACAGATGCCAAGTTTCCCTAGATTGTCTTTAAGAGACTTAGGAATAACTCCATTATATTCTGTCCTGTTTATTATACCTACTGAATTTCATATTTGATCCTACTTAAAAAATATTTTGAATTATTCACATTCCACAAATAGGTGTTGCAATAATAACATGAAATTATATTTTAAAGAAAGTTATGTACCTATAAGTTTATAAGATATGCAGGTCTCTTTTTGACAGTTGACAGTTGACAGAACGTACGAACGAGGGAATATTCTGAATTCTGACATCTTGGAGCAAACACAGACATCGCTTTGGGAAATATAAACTGCTTCTATGATATGAGATGTATTTTAAATAAGATAAAATTTAAACCCGAAGACGAAACACCAAACAGTGACACACCATGTCTTTATAATTCTATATTATAATCTGTTAAGTTCACCTGGAATTCGTAATTTTCGTTGAAACGCTCTAATCCCACGTGAAATATATGTTTAATTCATATGAAAAAATGAAAATATAGAAGACAGAAAGTCCCCAACTGCTACATATTTTACCTAAAGTTTCTGGTTGAAATCCTGTCTCCGATTAGGCGGGAATCGTTGACTCGAAAAACTTGCCTTAGGAAATTAGACATTTTGCATAGATTTTTATAACGGATGAAAACGGATAGCAGTTTAGCTGGATACCGGATATACAGCCGAATATCCGGGGAACGTTGCCATGGGGAAACTCGGTATATCGCGGATCTTTTCGCTGATAAAAATGTCGATATAGAAACGATCATCGAAAGAGTTTCGAAAAAATCCATACAAAATGATCGAACGATTCGATCGTTTGATTTTCGTACACTTTTTGCACGCTAATAAGCGCTTATAAATGTGCAATCAGCTTTCGCGTACTAGTCCCACTGAGTACTAATTCACCTCACCCAGCTCGGCAGTCTAGTGGTAGGCTTGGACTTCAGATGAAGAGGTCCCGGGTTCCATTCCCGATCGGTTCAGAGTGTTTTTTCACTTGAAATTTCTACCCGGGGTTGGCCTGTCTCCGATTGGACGGGACCGGCTGACTGGAAAAATTGCCTCAGGCAATAAGTTCCACCGGCTATACTGACACCTTTGTATAGAGAAATGTTAATTTATTTATATATTTAATTCATTATATAAGTTTTATCTTGTGATTACAGAACGTTTTTCTTAAGTGATACTATCCAAATCAATCAATTAATTAACTTTTTGCTTATATCCGGTATCGGTCTCGATAGACGCTAGTTATTCGGTATTCGGCCAAACAGTATACACGCCGCTGGATGGGCCAGATAGAGGATTGTTACCGGGCATCCATTACAACCTTGTATTTTTATAAGAAAGAGCTTTCGCACGAGATCAGCCTAATTAGCTTGTTTTCACACAGAAAATTGTCTCTATAATTGTTTGTCTTTTCTTTTGAGGTTAGTTTCGACTTCTAAACGCTTTGTTACATAAAAATTTAATCCATATTTCCTCTCTGTGGATTTTACGAGGCATTTCATATTACACAAGCCTGAAATAAAGATTTAGATAACCATTTCAAAATAACCGTACTTTGATATCTTTTTTTATATCAAACGTTATATCGCCTGTGGGATTTTGTGCTGTTTTTTTGATAAGAATGGTTGGGTTTTATCGGCATGAGTATTTTCGTGATATCAAACAAAATTTTGTTTAACTTACCTATTGTTGTTCTCAAGACACATATAAGAAATACGAGGGTACGGGAAATATGCGAGGTTTTCTTTTATTTTTTTATTTTGACAAAACACATTACAGAGGACAACTATACATTAAAAGTAGAAACATTATAAATTTATGGCCTTAAACAAAGTAGACCTCCATCGAGATGTGTCACATGTTGCATAGTATGTATATTATTGATTTAAACAGCAGCCCTTTTCACGAAAAAGTTTGAATCGAACTTCGAACTAAACTTAGACTTAAACTTTTCTGAAAACTTTTCTAAATATCTAGTCATATAAGTAGTCTGTGATCTGTCAGATTTACTACCTGTCAGATTTACTCCGACTTTTCCAACTTTATTCATATTAAAATAATATTATTACAAATAAACACGCATATGTGGCTTGTAAATACGGAATAAATCAATTATAAAGGCTGAAAAAGAAATTTAGATGGGCGAAATGTACATATCTAACAGACAGAATTTTTGACAGCTCAATAAGTTGGAAAAGTCGGAGTAAATCTGACAGGTAGTAAATCTGACAGATCACAGACTACTTATATGACTAGATATTTAGAAAAGTTTTCAGAAAAGTTTTAGTCTAAGTTTAGTTCGAAGTTCGATTCAAACTTTTTCGTGAATAGGGCTGCTGGTACTACATGTTCTAGAGAGAAAAAAAAACTATCAAAAAGAAAACTCTTAGTATAAGTGAAATATGAAAACAGCTAAAGATAAACTCAAACACAAATGGAGAGTGCAAGAAGAAGGAAAGGAAAAGAAGGGAGGAAGGGTGTGGGGAAAAATAATCAACAAGCTATCGCGAATTAGTAGAATTGCTTAAAAGAACTCTGGAAATATGTTTCTTGAAGACATGATGTGGACTGCCAAGTACAAGTATATCAAGAGAACATTACAACAACAAGAGAGGTTGAAGATTTAGTAAGATGGAGGTGATAGGGAAGACATGATGTGGACTGCCAAGTACAAGTATATCAAGAGAACATTACAACAACAAGAGAGGTTGAAGATTTAGTAAGATGGAGGTGGTAGGAAAGACATGATGTGGACTGTCAAGTACAAGTATATGAAGAGAACATTATAACAACAAGAGAGGTTGAAGATTTAGTAAGATGGAGGTGGTAGGGAAGACATGATGTGGACTGCCAAGTACAAGTATATCAAGAGAACATTACAACAACAAGAGAGGTTGAAGATTTAGTAAGATGGAGGTGATAGGGAAGACATGATGTGGACTGCCAAGTACAAGTATATCAAGAGAACATTACAACAACAAGAGAGGTTGAAGATTTAGTAAGATGGAGGTGATAGGGAAGACATGATGTGGACTGCCAAGTACAAGTATATCAAGAGAACATTACAACAACAAGAGAGGTTGAAGATTTAGTAAGATGGAGGTGGTAGGAAAGACATGATGTGGACTGTCAAGTACAAGTATATGAAGAGAACATTATAACAACAAGAGAGGTTGAAGATTTAGTAAGATGGAGGTGGTAGGGAAGACATGATGTGGACTGCCAAGTACAAGTGTATCAAGAGAACATTACAACAACAAGAGAGGTTGAAGATTTAGTAAGATGGAGGTGGTAAGGAAGAAGATTTTGGTATGCACGTGTGAGGAGAATGAACTCCTAATAATAGTACAATATTATATTTAAAATAGCTTTGATAATATAGGTGCATAATTCTTTAATCTTTTAAACTAGGTATTCATTTGTTTTATACTATAAAACATATTGACTATTATTCTGAAATTAAAAACAGACGAATGAGTTGCGTCGTATCCAATTGTTATTGAGATTTTTTACATTTCTATATTCTGAAAATATTTTATCCAACTCGAGATTTGAATACGATTGAAATATGCATGTTTTAGAAATATTTCAATGTAACTTAATCCAATTAATAATTATGTATTTTTGTTTCTGGTGGCGCAGTCGGCAGTACACATTATGCACAATATTGCACATAAATGAACGGGCCGCCTCTGGTGAGGACCACAGGAGAACGTCCGTCGGGAAAGCTAGTCTTAACATAATAATTCAGTAAAATTTGGTTTAAATGGGGTCTATTCTTACAACAATGTATACAATAAGTTAACAGGCTTCACATGTGAATCATTTCCTTCTACACCGCCATCTCTTGTTTTTTTTTTTTTTTTAAATAAAGCAATTACAGAGAAATTGTTTTGATTTCAAACTTATGACCCATCGAACTTCATCCCGCAACCGAATCAACGATCACTATTAATTACACAGTGCAATAAATTATTAGCTAAATTTAATCAAGTTTTTATGTCATAAATCACATTTTATTAATGTAATATGTCAAAATTATTTTTTTTATTCTGGGTTAGGTCGAAGGTCGACGGGCGGGTCAGCTAGTTAAGAATAAAATATTGGATATATAGGTATTATTTCCATCTTGTACGTCTTTCGGATAGGGTGTGCAGAAGTCTTCCTGTTTCAATTCTTAGGCCAACCGAAGGCAGCTATTAGGCCAAGCCAAGTAATTACAGGCTTCAAACTCGATTACATCAATAAAATAAGGGCTCCTTTCAATAACCACCACCTTCATATCAACGCTGTCATATAAGTAACGTATCATTACAGTCACAATAGTACGCCGAATAAATATTTGTTCGCCGTCCATGTATAGGTGGGGTAGGTTGGAGAGGCAATAAGAGTGGTTACAACACATAGGGCCGCGGGCAGGACCCTCTCCCATCCCCAGGCCGTGTTTGATCACACCACCCACCAAATAACATTACAACACCAAACGGCAAATATTATTTTTTATACTAGCTCTCCCGATACAATTCTGCCACAAAAATAATAAAAAAAAAAACACTTCTCAATAAAAAGGTGTCAGTATTGCCGGCGGAACATATTGCCTGAGGCAGTTTTTTATTCCAGTCAACCGGTCCAACCAGTCTGAGACAGGCCAACCCCGGGTATAAATTTCAAGTGAAAATAAACTTTGAAAAACTCTTTAATATTATTGGTGTTTACCGTGTAGTAATTCATATTAAGAATGAAAAAACACTTGTCTTAAACTACACAAATTATTTTATTCCAGAGACGTGTTTCGCTCTGTCGTCGAGATCGAAAATGTTCTAACAGAACGAAACGGAATAAAATAATGTGTGTAGTATAAGTCAAGTGCTTTTTCATTCTCATTTGAAAAACTCTGTGGAATCTAACACGGGACCTCTTGATCTTGTAGCGTGGTCGGTTTTGCCAGATGTGGCGATGCTGTAATATAAGTTCAGAAGGTTGCTACAAAAAAGATGCGTGTTTCTTAGATAAATAGTTTATTCACATGAAGCACAGGTATAATGAAAATGTGACGAAGATAGCGAGTGAATGTTCGAGAAGAGTGAATGTGTAGTGAGCGACAGTGGACAGCGGAGCTGCTAGTAGACAAGTGTCTTGATTGCAAGGAGGGCCGGCGTAGACTGACTTGCCCGCGTACTGCACTCTGAGGCTCGCCTCTTGGTGCCGTGTGCAGAGAAACGATGTTTCGACGATTGGCTCGGTAGAGGTACCTTACTGTGGTGCCGTGTGCACCCAGAGTTGAGTCTGCCCACAAAGGAATGTTACTCATAATATATGTAGGTAGTATGCATGTACTTGCGTACGTGGCTATCTACCCGGAGGCGTGTTATTGAGACCATATAGGGTACGTGCGTACGTACCTATAATCTGAATTCCACGCCTAGTACCACTAGACTACCGAGGTTGTTAAAAAAATATCTGGTACATTCATTGTAATTTGTTTTGAAATGTCGAAATGCAATCGAATAGGCATTTCGTGTAACAAGAACCAACAAAAAATGAATTTTGTATGCAAACAACTATCGCACCAACTATCAAACAACTGACAGTTCCAGTCAAACGCCAATATTTGAATTCAAAATTAGAATTATATTACATTGTAAAAAGCATAAAAAAGTGTCTTTATTTTTACTACAATATTCTAATGTCCCACGCAGCTGTCTTGTTTTTTTGTTATAAAAGAACTTTCTCTTGATAAAAGCAAATATGACAAAAAAATAGCGAAATTTGACCAGCCGTTATCATGCGATTTTCACGGAAAATAGGGTTTCATTTTTATATGTGTTGAATCATAATGTTAGGAGCATAGATTACAAAAAAAAGCTCCTACAACATTATGATTCAGCTCGGGTAAGTTTCAAATACCAAAGGTCACGTTCGTGAGAGAAAGACAAATATTTTTTGTCTGGCTACAGGTGTTTTTTTTTCTTTTTGGACACCCCGTTTCTACTACAAAGTTCATGCCAAGGGGACGAGATGAATTATTATGGACATAAATCCCTGAAATTACCTGCCTTTCCATATTCATCTGTTTTCTTTAAATAATACTATATTAGTGGAATATAAAGAAAAATTCGCTATAGAATTTCAGAAATTAGTACCTACCTAATTTCTCTTAAGTTGAGGCATTTTTGGCTTGCACTTTGGCGCATTTAATCCTCAACTGATATGAAATGAATCGCTTTTGGCCAAAAAAATATTTTTATACTTACTCACTACCCAGCAAAAGGACCTGTCCTAGAAAAGAGATTGCGCGTCCGAGCGTCGCGTCGGCACGGTACGACGGTCCGAATCTTGCCTAGGACATGGGATTTTTCCACATGTTGAAATTTCCCATAATATTCGGGAATATGCGAACATTACCACCTAATGGCGAGCGTTGTTAACGTAAAGTGATCACAATAAACCAGCCTTGGAAATAACAGTAGAAGACAATCGTAAGCCCGTAGTGGTTTGTTCAACCATTTTAAAAAACGAACAGTATTATTCAGTCATCAATTATTGTTGATATATCGTCCTTCTTTTAAATGAATTAGCTGATGTAATAACTAATTGAATGTTTCTCAATACAAACACTGAAGTCTTTTAATAATTATTATAAATTTATATTAATTTCGATATTAATTGTTTTGAACACGCAAAAACAAACAAAATTAATCATTTTGAAATTGTTATTCATGAATGAAATAAGTAGGTACCTACATTATCTTGTCGGAGAATTACTTTTTCAGAGACAATATCAAAGATAAATGGACGTAACTTGTTTTCATTCTCAGATCTGAGAATATTAAAGAAAACAAACACATTATTACATTATCTCATACTTTGTGTAATAAATTGTCACTGATATTTTGTATTTGACAATGAAAAATAAATAATACGCTTTTTGGAGTAGCTGAAAGACCGTGTAAGATTGCAGAGTACACAAAGGGAAAGATTGAGAATTATTAAGAAAACAAGGAGGAAACCCGTCACCTTCTGACGGAATTCGTCGCACGTTTTTTACGGTTGCACAAGAATGTGTCAATACATAAATAACTTTTTTGATGCCTACTTTTTAAGATGATTAATACAAAATATTTTGCCACATCCACAATTATTCCACCTTTTGAAAACAAAATTACCCATGTAAATGTTGCATGGCACCAAAGTTTGACTCAATAAAAACATATTTAAAATAAAAAATAAAGTAATTCAACCCATATAAAATATATATTTATAAACATTTAAATGAAAATGCGAGTACCTACCTAGTGCATTTTCGGATTACGTTTCGATTGTCATTTGAGGTCGGTAAAACAGCTGCCGTTATCATTAGTAATTTCACATAAAATTTGTACCATTCCACACATAGAAGGTGTAGGGAATGTAGACTCAAACCATGCGAGAGTAAAATAGTTAAAAAAACTTGCATATTTTGTAGGTAGGTTCGTATAATATTATTATTAAAGTATTTTTTTACCCTTCGATTGAACAGTGAAATTGAATCAAGTGTGAGATGTAACATATTATGATACATGCAGTTTTTTGTGTGGCAGACTATAATTTTTCTTCTTTCTTTTTTATAAACATTAAAAGTAACATTCTTCTCTTTTTTATGAATTGTGAAATTGTAATTCTTCTTTTTCTGTGCTTATGTCAGCTATATAGAGGTCTGTTAAGCAATGGGAAGCTAGACTAGAACCTGTTTAATTACCTACCGATCAAGCCTGACAATCGGAATTAAAAACGTTAAGCAAGACGGGTATTAGCCAGTACATAGATAAGTGTGGTAGGCTGCGTTAGTCGATCGTTCCGGGCTGGCATAATATAAGACGAGATGAAATATAATGACATGTTACAAAAAAAACTGTAAAACAAGCAAAATACAGCTTATTTAATGTCAAGAGTCGTCCTCTGATGAGACTTTATCCGTTTATAAGTGAGCGTCTAGTTGAGTGGAAGTAAAGCGCTTATTTTTTGTTTCAGCTTGAGGCTTTTGTTCTGAGACCCTTGTGTTACCCTTCTGAACTTGTCAGCTTATTTTTATCAGTGGTACAGAAGACTACCAATTTATTTTAGTCTTCTGATTCCTTTAAATTTCTACCGTTTATATGAGGCATTAATAACACTTTAAAAAAATATGATTAAGTAGATGTAGATATAAAATATTTGAAGGAAACCCGATTGGTACAATTTATTCTGTACAAGCTGATCCTTCAAACTTCGTTCAACATCTTCTTACGATATCTGCTCATAATTTCTGAAACATCATGGTAAATAAAAATTCGTTCATCAAACAAACAAACAAAAATAAAAATTTCCAATGATAAACGGCATAACCTCTCAAGATATCATCAAACTATATTTTCATCTCTTTTTTATTCACTTTTTGCGTTTTACAAAAATATATTTGAATGTTAAAAAAAATATTTTTGAAAGCTTGAAAGAAATTATATCAACAATCTTCGTACCGGTGAAACTCAGTGATTGTCAAGTAAATAAAAATTGTGTTGTTATGGAATTTTCAAAGATGGAGTTGTTGGTAGGAAGTCTGTTCCATACTAACTTTAATATTATATTTTTATATTATTTCTTATGCATAGGGAGGCAACAACAACAACAAACAACAACATCTTGTTGCCTCCCTATGCCCCTGAGTGGGGTCTTAAGGGAGTTTGGATTGGATTGAATTTCTTATGCATTTTTCAACTTTTTATTAGTTATTCTGTCTAGCGGAGAAGAATCCAATAAATCAAACATCGAAAGAATCTGTTTAGCCGATCTCGAGTTAAAAGTGTTCGCACTAACGCGACATTCTTTTATATTATAGATTAGTGTTGTTCCATAATATTGTTGGAATTTATAATAATAAAAACACTTTCCTGGCTAAAATATACATAGGTACTAGCTTTACCGACAGACTTTCACCTGTCTTTACTGTGAATGGTGAATTCGAATTTGTATAAATGTAAATCAATTATTACGTATTTAACCAATTTAATTCCGACCGATACATCAGCTGTTCCATCAGCATTCTGTCAATCGGCCCTACTATCAAACTACAGACAGTTTTTATCAAACAAATAATATTTAATTAGAATGTTTTTTTCAATAGAAAGGTTTGATTTACATTTTAGTAATTAGGAAAATTCCAGTCACTACCCGAAACGATTAGAACCCCTTATTGAAATTGCTGTATATTATTATTTTGTTCTATGAAATGATTTTATGTCAAATAAAGAAAATATGGTCCTTCGAGCCGGATAACATTATATTTTCCATTTACTGCGTAGGTATTTAAACAAAATATTGTGGTTGGTTTACGTTAGGAAATTCCAGTCTCCAATCCGAAGGGATTGTTCAATACTAATCCATTGTATGAATTTATTTATTTATTTTTTCTTTCATCAGCCGGCATCACAGTATTCACCTATCTACCTAACATAATATGTTGAACAATGTATTCAGTTGTTGAGTAGAGTATTTAGTGTTCACTTCGAGTGGAGCACAGATTCATTTTTATAAAAGAAAATTAATAGAGAAAATATGGTCCTTCGAGCCGGATGATTTAAATATTTGCCTTTCATTACGCATTTAAATAAAAATTTCCGTTTTTTTTTTTCAAGGTTGAAGATAGAAGTTATAAATAAAAGGTAGGTACATTGCTCTCTTGTTCTCAATAATTTCTCAATAAGCCTACATTGTTATAAAAGGAATTGATTATAAAAGGCGTGTTCTGTAATGTTCTAGACATCTTCAAAGCCCGCGATAACGTTCTCTACAAAACGAAAGCTCGTCGTCCAATTAACGAGCACAATGAAATCAAATCAATTTGGAAGAAGACCTGAAAAATATAATACAGCCTTTATAGCTCGTGTTATGAACGGTTTTTGATATTCTTTATATTATGTTTCTTGGACTTGGACCTCAAGGACGATTGAATACATTGAAAGGGATGCATTTTGAAAGAAATATACAAAACTACGACAATTTCTTCTACGACGTATGGAGCAGAAACCTGGACCTCAACACATCAATCATATATCATACCATTACAAGTAGAGATAAGTATATATTTTTAAAACTTATTATAAATCATAACGAATATGTAACAACTAAGACTCCAACAATTCATTACGGATGGTCGATTTTTGAATGGCATGCGACCATCTTCAAATGTTGCTCACTTTAGGTTAACAACGTTTGTTATTAGGTGGTAATGTTTAAGTCTCCGAAACTGCTAAACATGAGAATTATCCACATGTTCAACATGTCAAAAATCCCATGTAGGTATACAACAAGTAGAAATTTAATAATAATTAATTAAATATAGAGATAAAAGTTGGAAATTTTTGAGAACAAGAGAGCAACCAAATTTAAAGACTGAAAGCTTTCATGTATTTGGCGCCAGAATATGAATACTTATATATTTATTTTTGTTACTGTCTCATCTTTATTGCCTATTGGTTTTGTTGGTGCACAACGTTCTAATTATGTCTAGATTCTTGTGACCAAGATATTATGGCAACAGAAATTATTATATATAATGAATGCTGACGGTTCCAATGTTCCTAGAACAGAGATGCTGCTCTTTACGAGGTGCCGTGTTCTCTTCTCAAAAAGTATTTTCAAATATAATTTCTATTTTCTTTTTTTAAGAAAAAGCTTGTGCCGTGAAAGCGGAAATTGCGGCACGGCCGGGATTCGAGCCGTACGAATGCCGCCGACCAATACCACTGGACTACCAACCATCTCAATTTTGGGATTTAATCCTATCTGAAGTCCGGAACTGCCCAAAAGCAACTTGTTGGCGCAAATTTGAAGAACACAACAAAATAAAGGCAATGCATGGGTTCCATTCTCAGTGAGATCAGAGTTTAAATTAGAATACCATCAGTTATATGAAATTGATCGTTAGCCCATTATGGCTAAAATTTAAAATGTAAAAATGAATCATATAAAAAATGTGGTTGGTAGCCTAAATGTTCAATCTTTCATACTATCATAATTTCGCATCACCTTGCTGCCAGTTGGCACAAATCGTTCTCATCGGGACGGAATGCCATATTTATGTAATAATAATAATTTCGCATCCATGTGTCGACAATCTTTTGACTTTAGTTTTGCTTTATTTGAAAGATGTCAAAGTGCCACATACACATAACATAAGGAAAACATCGAAAATAAAACATCAAACAGCAATATGACGAGGAAGGTATTCAACTCGTATTAATTATAATATCCAAAAAATGTGACGTCTAAATCTGTATAATATAAGTGGAATAATATTGTTATTTTTAAGTCATAAAATATGTAATTTTTGTAACTTCATAATCTAAATAAAAAAAAAATAAAAAAAAAGAGTTTTTCTACATACAGGTTCATTCGATTTCGGTAGTTTAATTGTAAGGGCATTTGATTAATTTATCATCGGATGGAGATGGGATGACAGTTAAAAAAAACACTTTGTGACAAATAAATGAATGTGTGTCAGATTACAAACGATGCAACCTCCAGTGACAACGTTCATCATGAACCGTAGACTGAGCTGGCTCGGGCATGTCCTACGTATGTCCCCCGAGTCTATGGATTATGGAAGCCTATTTTACACAGCGGGTGCTACAAGAAGACGTGGCAGACCAAGATTCGCCATCAAGAGAGCGTATGATGAAGACCTTCGGGATACCAGCTTAGAACGGAATGACGCCCTGGTTTAGCCCAAGATAAAGATGCTTGGTGAGGCTTTGTGGAGACCACATGCTCCACCTGTTCGTGGTCCCCTCTGCTAGATAACTAACGAGGCCCTGGCGACCAAGAATCGGTGAGATATTTCCACCGACTATAATGACGACTTTGTATAGAAAAGTATTTTTACGATTTTGTACAACGCAAATAAAAATCACTGTAAATTCGTCAAATCACAGGGAACAGAAGTGAAATATTACATCGACCTTAAACTAAAATTACTAGGAAAGAAAACTAACATAAAAATAACAAATATACCCGATTTGTCCGAATCAGAAATAACATAATATGTTGGTTATGCGGAAGGAAGGAGGGAAGAAAGAGGATAAACAAGGAAGGAAATGGGAAGGATGTTGTCTCGGGTTAACTAACAAATGTGAGAAATAAGTCAACGTACGTCATAGAATATATTATTTGTACGAAGCTTATTTATTTACATTTGTTGGGTATTTATTTACGTTTCTAGAATTTACTAAAAACTATTTATCTACTTATTTCTGACGAATTCCGCCTTCGAATGCGTAGGTATATGGGGTACTCGCAGCTTCGTACCGTGGGCTTTCGGCGCCCGGGGCGGGAACCAAATTTGCCGCCCCCACCCCCCATAAGGCATAATATAGGTAAGTAGAAAAAAAACAATCCAAAATTTAAAAAACAATTATTTCAAAATAAAATAGAAAAAAAACGACGACGCGATGAATGAAAAAGCAAAATATATTCGAGTTTACCCCTGTAAACTCGAATATATTTTGCTTTTTCATTCATCGCGTCGTCGTTTTTTTTCGTCGGTCGCAGTGAAATTTAATGGGACGTTTTTATTCAGGTCTTTTCTGTTGGATTTGATTGTGCATTGTGCATTTGGTGTCTGAAATTTAACCGTTATAGAGATATTGAATTTTAAAGATTTTTTATAAATCCTTTATTTTTGGCTTTTTCTTAGATTTTTTCGGATTTAGGCTATTAGGGTCATTTTTGATGCATCTAGTTTCTAGTTAGAGGGCATGTCAATTAATAAAAATGATTAACAAAAACTGAAAAAGGTGTGTTACAGTGTACCCGAACACATTTTTCCTTATACAAAATAATGGATAATATTCCACAAATCAATAGACTTTTTTTATCGAAATAATAACACTGCCTTGCACAGTAATTTTCCCACAAGTTTAGGAGTAGCCAACGCTATACCCAAGTAGCTGTCTCAACTCTCATCAATAGAATATCTTCACTAACCTACCTAATCAAAAATGAAAAATTGTTTGAGTCATTTTTTTTAAACACGAGGTGATGATTTTCAGATGCGGCGTAAAATTTTAAATTATTTGATGTTTAATATCTGATTTTCGGTAAAAATATCAAAAACTTCTGACCCACAGATTTTTCTACCTGTGGACTTTACCGCACGGATTTTTTAAGATAGAACTAAAAATTCTGATTTTATCAATCTGGTCGTAGGTATTTAGTAATGCGTAAGCAAATTTTGCCGCCCTCCAAATAAGGGCGCCCGGGGCGGTCCGCCCCTCCGCCCCCCACCCGGTACGCCACTAGGTACTCGTCTAATAAT
The DNA here is from genome assembly GCA_963576905.1 of Mystacides longicornis. Classification (NCBI taxonomy): domain Eukaryota; kingdom Metazoa; phylum Arthropoda; class Insecta; order Trichoptera; family Leptoceridae; genus Mystacides; species Mystacides longicornis. The sequence continues at coordinate 1,315,423 of OY756439.1, read as the reverse complement.
TTTATCACCTTCCTATTTAATATGCACTAAAATAACATAATATTTAATAAATTATGTTATTTTACGAACTACTAAGTAGCTTTCCCGACAGACGTTGTCCTTTGTTCCTAGCTATGGATATTGAATTCGAATTTGTATGGTGATGAATTAATTATCATTTGACTTGTGTGATTCCGACCGATGCGTCTGTTTTAAATCATGTATATTCCATTAGCATTCTGTCAATCGCACCAATTGAAAATTTCTGTCAAAATTTCAAAATTGGAATAAAAATGATAAGGTAAAAAGTACTAATAAGGTTGCCTACGTAGAGTTTTCTTTAATTTTCTAATTTTCCACGCAACATTCTTATTTTTTTTATTTCATAAGAACCTTCTCCTGATAAAAGCCAACACGACAAAAAAGAATTAGCGAAATCGGTTCAGGCGTTTAGGCGTGATGCGATGACCACGCAAAATAGCTCTCCATTTTTATATATATAAGATAAGATTGTTTGGTTTATTATATTCCTTTGTATTTTACTTTAATGTTTTGTTAATCTGTTGCAATTATTAATATTGTAGTTATATAACAAAAGATGAACCCAAATTAGGAGATAATAAAGAACAAACAGTTAATCATTTTAATTTTAAGTCAATCAAAATCAAATCAGATCTCCCTTTACACCCCACTTAGGGGCATATAGGGAAGCAACAAGAGCTCTCGTTGCGCTCGATTTTGCGCATTGTTTATGACCTACACATACACCGCATCCAGATCGAAGGAAAGGAACGAATTATGGTATGAGAGGGTCAATGAGATATTTACGCAGGGCATGCGAAAAAAGACTGATGATATGGCGAGGAATGATAATGTTAGAAAGGAATGTGGAATAAATGTTAGAGCAGTGATGTAGAGTGTTCTGTTGTCGCTACAATCGGTTCCACTTTTTGTGATCATTGTTTCTAGTATAAGTTTTCGATGATCGAATATCGAAACGATCATCGAAAGAGTTTCGCAAAAAATTTTCATACTAAAACGATCGAATGATTCGATCGTTTGATTTTAGAACACTAATTGCACGATAATAAGCGCTTATCTGTGTGCAATTAGCTTTCGATAAAACTCATACTAGCCCCACTGTTTTATTAATGTCTTTTTTCTGTTTTATAAACTGACGATGCTCTAATTTCAGACCCATCTGAATTAGAGCAAAAATTTTTTTTTTACTTTTTGTAAGTTTTGTGTTAAGATTTTATATTTTGCGTTTTGTATTTTTCTTATTGATTGTTACTATGGATGCGGCCGAGTGCTTAACGTTGTTGAATCAAGCGAAGGACGCTTGTTTGGATAGGAAATAATGGTCGCCCGTGCTCTCTGCGTACCCCCTGCGGCGGGGGTAGTGGGTAAAAAAAATCTAATACTTTCAACAATTATTAAGACGAACTCATTTAAGTATTTACCGGCCATAGGTTTAGTAAAAGCTTTTAATACTAATTCAAAAAGTAACAATTTATTATTTTGTTTTTATTTTGTCACCATTATGAAAACTTCCAAACAAAAGTTACAATCGCTTGGTCGCCATGTTATGAAACAATAGTTCCAAAATGTCAAAAGCTCTTTTAATTAATTAATTTATATTTATAGCTGTATTATTTTGGGTAGTTTATTACATGATAATTATTATTTTGTTCAGTAGGTAGATACCTATAGAAAATAATATGAAGTTACATAAGGCGCAATCATTATCAGCAGCCATCCAAAATTTAATTAAATTTTTAATTAATTTTCAGTGAGAAGATTCTCAGAAATTAATAACCATATTATTATTAAGCTATAAATTATTTATTTCTATCTCATACAATGACATATCTCAACAACTTTCTGTGTGCAAAAGAGAAGCATATTTTTATTAGATCTAAGAAGGCTTAGAAAGTCTTCATCTGAATTAGTTGCTCAATTTATATCTTCTTCATCCCATTAGGTTACCGAAGACGTGGAAGACCCCCCACACCATGTTCCGTTCCTTCAAAGCTGAGCTGAGGGATTTTGACATGGTTTCGGAGGTGGAACTGGTAATAAAACCGCGCAGGATTGAGCGGGCACCCCACACAGGGGCATAATATGAATATGAAGGCAGCAAGAGCTCTCTATTAGGCTCGATTTCGCGCAATGTTTATGACTTCCTCCCTCCTCCCACACCATGTTCAACTCCATCAGCTCTGCTTCGAAGGAGCGTAACACAGTGTGACCCTGATGGGAGGAAGCCATCAGGGTCACACTGTGTTACGCTCAGCAACAGCCCTCTCCTCGGCCAACTGTCATTCGGCATCCTTAACACATGTCCCATCAGCCAAGTCCATCTCCTCTCCACAATGGTAAAGGTGGTGGGCCCTCGTTGGGTGCGCCAGTGGGTAGCGTCGTTCGTGATGCGTTGCTATACCTGAAAATAGCAAACATAAAAAAAGGAAAAGCATAATTGGTCAAATTGGTCCAAACACGCCGGGTATCCGCTAGTTCGTAATTTAACCTGCCATGATGTCCTTAATTGAAAATAAATACAATGTTCACAAATTATCACCTCTACTGGAACTTTATACTTCTACGAAGCTTCGTCCAGAAGTTTAATTAGTTAACTCGAAAACAAACAAATTTCCAGAGTGGAGGTTTAAATAGTAGGTACTAGTGTTTCCAGTTCGCTACAGCTGGTCTGGAATAACTAATCACACTGTAACTCTCTCGGTGTTGAACACTCGTCCAGGAGATCTTAATCCGATTATAATAAACTCGAAGTTATCTCTATATATAAAAATGGAGACATGTAATATTATCATTATCAATGCTAAATGGTGCAATTCGTCTATCGTCAACTGAGTAAAATGACTTATCCACGAGATACGTCTTCACCCTCCTGTCAAACGCTTCCGCCTCCAACAGTCCCACGCCAGCTGGTAGTTAGTTGTATAGACGGGACACTAACGCCTGTATTCACTAAAAGAAACTGAGCGTACTATCAGCTCAAATTACGATCAATGTCAAAATTGTTATTCACCAAAATATTATACACCCCCTCAGCGTGATTTGAGTGAAACTTTCCCTCAAATTTTAATCGGCTATAGAGCTGGCTTACATTACGCTAAGCGTCCATCTGTCAAAATTATTCTATAGCGTCCGCCATACTTGTTGCCGCCTCCTTCCAATTTTTTGCGTTTTTTTCGTTATTTATTCAATATTTGTAAGCAGGCATGTAATAATTTTATATGTTAATTAATCAGCTCGACAAATCGACACTTATCAATAACCAAAAAGTTCTGCTGCCTTTTTTTTCATGTTAAAATGCTTATATACATATAAGTATTTGACAATAGAAAGTACTATCTACTTCATTTAGCTTTGGCCTATAATCGATAGATGCCGTTGATCAAGACTGAGCTAATGGCGTCTGAAAAGAACGCGTTGAGATTTTATTTATAAAAAATATTTTTATCATTGAATTAAACTAAACAAGAAATCATAATTATATTATATATATATATATTTTTTTAATAGATAAACATTATTTGTATTTATATAAATAATCAAAAATATATATTTTAGTTACTTTTTTGACTGCTTCCGTAAATAAATAACAGTTTTATCTATTGTCATCTCCTAGTGATTATTGTTCCCATTTTAATAATTTAATTTTAATGTTTATTAAAATAATCGCCCTCTATAGAATATTCATACTAGACAATGGTTTGCTCCCTAGCTATAATCACAATATATTACATCTATGGATACACACGATCAGTCTAGGCTCAGCTAAGTTTTGTAAGTTTTCGTTGATGAATAGCTATAAGCGTTGAGGGAGGCTGAGGGAGACATTAGGCTAATCTTTCGCTTAGCTGATCTTACACTCAGTTTTTCTTGGTGAATACAGGGGTAAGGCAATGAAACCCCTTCGAAACCTTTGATAGCCTTGATTTTATGGCCCGAAGATTCTGCTTGTGGCGGGTGTCGTACTGATGGAGAAGAGAGTTTCTAGGAAGAACGGACAGATTCCTCCTGGCAACTATTAAGCATAATATGCTCCCAATAATAAAGTATCCCCAAGGATTTACATAAAAGCATGTTGTGTACCTATACAGATTATTCAAAAAATGCTCTATGTAGAATTATCTAGATAAAAACAGCCCTGAAAGTCTAGAGTAAAGTGTGTACATAGCTGATTACAGTATGTAACATTATAACAATTTGTTTTTCAAATTCTAGCGATCGCCTTTAGGTCATAATCATCTTATGAATTCGAATCAACACAATCATTTTTTTTTAAATTCAAATGTTTGTATAGAACGTCCTTCTATTGTTAAAAGTTATAATATCCTTTGTAGCGCTTCGAGAAAATTATTCCATTCATGAATTTTATTGAGATTTTTTTATACTTTTTCTTTTCTTTTCTCGTTCATCTTCTTACCCCGTACGCCGTTAGAATAACGGCGACGTGATGGGAAAGTGAAATTCCTTTATCTTTACAATTAAGTAAAATAAATTTATCTAACCTTTAAATAAAAAAAACTTTGAAATTGAAATTGTATTAGAGAGAGTCAACGATTGGATGACGGATTTAAAATTATTTTCATGTGTTGAGGATTTGTGTTTTGACGGTTCAGGGGATAATCTCTTTGGTAAATCACACACTCAGATGAAAAATAAATAAAGCATGAATCTGATTTGATTTCGGCGAAAATCGGATTTGAAAAATATTACTATGTGTTTTTTATGTTCTGTTTTTTTTTGTAGTTCCACTCCAATAGTTCACCACCTAGAAAATCTCTTATGTTTTATGATGTACTAGCTTTCCCGACAGACATTGTCCTGTAGTCCTAACCAGAGGCGGTCCGTTCATACGTGCCCTGCGCCCCCAGAAACAAAAATACATAATTAATCCGATTAAGTTACTAATAAAATAAGCATGTTAAAATATTTCTAAAACATCCATATTCCATATTTCATTCATACTCAAAGCTTAGGCGGGAACAACGTGAGAATATAATATGCGTGCTCACACATTCTACCTCACGAATGTGCCCGATAATTTTGTTGACTTTACGGTGAAGTAAGTGGGATGGGTTACTGTAGAGCGGCAATATGCGAGAATGAGAGGGAACTCCCCGCGATGACGTTGGCGCGTCGTAGGTGATCCGTTCCGTACTAACTTTAAAATTGTATTTTACATATATGTAAATTTCTTCTTTCTTCTTCTTTCCAATTTTTTCAACTTTTTATTAGTTATTAAGTTATCCGGAGCGGAGGAGAATCTAATAAATCACCCATCGGAAGAATCTGTTCAGCCAATCTCGAGTTATAAGTGTTCGCACTTAGCCGATTTTCTTTTATATTATAGGTATAAATAAGTAGAAAAATGCTGATTATTTAGCTCTGACATATTTTGGAAAAAAATGGTTCGTAATTGGTTTCCCTTCTATTTTTTTTAACGATTCAACGGAATGTGGGCTTGATTGATCTTATCGAATAACTTCACCAAAAAATTGGTGTAAACGAAAAAAAAATAAGAATTTGAGTTAAGGCAGTATTGCAGCAAAATAAAGGAAAGCTTATTAAGTGTTATCACCGCATCACGAACGACGCTATACGCCGACGCACCCAGCGTGAGCCCATCACCTCTACTATTATGTGGAGGAGATGGACTTGGCTGGGACATGTGTTAAGGATGCCGAATGACAGTTGGCCGAGGAGAGCGCTGTTTTTCCTCCCATCAGGGTCCCGGAGACGAGGAAGACCCTCTCATACTGTGTTCCGCTCCTTCGAGGCAGAGCTGAGGAATCTGGACATGGTGTGGGAGGAGGTCATTAACGTTGCGCAGGATCGAGCGCAATGGAGAGCTCTTGTTGCCTCCCTATGCCCCTAAGTGGGGTCTAAAGGGAGTTTGGATTTGGATTTTTGGATTATTAAGTGTTAATTGTGATTTTTAGTTTTTGTTTTCTATGACAATAAATTGACAGATGTGCAAGAGACATATGTCTCCTATAGACTGCAAAGAGCACGTTACTGCGGGGAGGAAATGTCAAATTGCCCGCAGCTCTCAATTTGGTAAAATGAAATTGGTCCCAATTTCTCTGATTGATTGACTGATTTGTATGGTAATGGAATAATTAACGACCAACAGGTTTCGCTGCTAGTTGATTAATAAACGTTAAGTTAAAATAATAAAAAATCAAATTGAATTGATAATGGAAATTTTAACGACAAAATTCATCATATTTTCAATAATATTTTCAATAATATTTGCAAAGACATTTTATCGCGAATCTCATTGATTACTTTTATTTATTGCGTAATAAGAATATAGTGAATGGGGCAAGGGGAGGTTGTTATTTTATCAGTTTTATTGAAAAGGGTGGGCGGACGTCATGGTGGACGCAAGGGCTACGTGAGCTGGTCTTGAGGAGGACAGGGGGTCGTCAAATCCACCCTCTTGGCTCAAATAATCTGCAAAAAAACACGTGACAAACGACTCTATATTGACAATACGTAAGGACTTCAATCGGCCCTTCAAATACATTCCTGCTAAATTTCAAAATGATTTATAATAAATACATTGCCACTTTCAACGTGTTGGCGGTTTCTCGTGAAAATAATGTTCCTATTAAGGCGCTACCAACCATGAAAAGCTTCGCTAAGAATCTGGAACACATGGGCAATTCTTTATTTATCTTTTTACTAGATTCTAATCTAGACTTAACATTACAGTTTAAAATGGTGCTTGTACATAATAACACGTTGTTGTCGGGTTCTCTGGTGCGGCTAGCTTCCCTGCTTGAGACGGCCAGGGGTGCGGGTTCGAGTCGAGTTCGAGATGTTGAACATGTCGAATAATTCAACATAACCTTAAAATAATTCTAGACCAACCTTCGAAACAGCAGTAGAAGACGGCAGTAAGCCCGTAGTGGTTCAAATTTATAAAAAAAAATCTCTGTTAAAGGATCAAATAAATGCATCAAATAGTTGATTTTATATGTATAAGTAATATGAGGTATTTTGAGATTTTTAATAAAACAAACGATGACACAAAAAAGAACCGTGAGTGCTCCAATAACAGGTAACTCCCGCATCGCTACTGTACAGAGTTAGGTAGTTAGAATCAACTTAAGTAGATACAACATTTAAAGATACCTACTTTAAAACCATCTCTTGAATATTATTATGTTAATATATCGACTGACGTGGCTCTTCATAAAGGTATTTACCCATGTATTTTCGCCTGCCCATCAATGTCGCCTGACTAACCAAACGCTGAAAATAGGTTATGCGCTACTTTAGGAACACACCGTACTATGCGGGGCTATGTCATACTGTTATACAAAACAATCACTACTTCATATCATAGAGTTTTAACAATATAAAGTGGAAAATACACGTGATTTTTATAGTGTCGATATACCTGATGAGATGTGGTCCTATAGAAGACTATTGGGAATTTCCTGGAGAGACCGCATTACAAACGAGGAGGTTCTCCAAAGAATCGAAGGAGGAAAGCACCTGCTCAGGACCTTGTCCAAAAGGCGTGCAAGATGGATCGGCCACATAATAAGACAAGAAGGCCTCTTGCATGCAATTAGGAGGGTATGACCGAGGGGACAAACTCCAGGGGACGCCCACGCCGAGAGTACCTGGAGGACCTGTTGGTGGACGTGCGATGCCAGTCATATGTGGATCTTAAAAGAGCCGCAAGAGACAGGGAAGAATGGAGGAGAAGAATTGAAGGAATTGCTGGAAACCAATCATAGGATTGAAACCAGTGAAGAAGATAGCTGATGAAACATGTTGTCTTTATGCATATTTTTCCGTCTCATCTTGCTAACTGAGGCAATAAATTTCACAATATCTGATTCAACCAGGAATCTGATTTGGATGCTTTTGAAAATAGATCTGATATCATAAATAGGGTAAAAAAATGAAGATAGGTCACAACAAAACATACAAATTTTCATCAAACCTTGTGTTTTAAATCAGTATAGGTATCCTAAAAGGTTAGCCCTGTTATTAATTTATTTGTGTGTACACAAAATTAAGTATTTCGGACGTAAAGTGATCAAAATATGATTATTCTCGAACATATGAACAGATACAAGGGCATTTTATTTTTTTTATTTATTGAGAAAAATGAAGATTGCAATATGACAGTATTTAGATTTACGAACATCTTTCGTACATGAGAACTTTCCAAGTTGAGGACATTCGTTTGTGGAAATATTTAGAAATACGAAAATAAGGCTGTTCGAACACTAGAAGATGATTACTTGAAAATATTTACAAACATTCGAACATGAGGAAATTCAAAAAAAAAAGAATGTGTTCTTTTTTTAAAACATACACTCGACTACACGACTTGTGCCAATCGAGGATGAGAATATTGTGTGTTTTAATGAGGGATGATCCGCGAGTTTCTGCTGGTCTGTGTCTGTTTATGAAGTGAGGATTATGTAGGCAGAAGCAAGAGTGAATCCATGCACATTAGCATAATCGATTTAGAGCAGCCACTGGGCGGTGTCACTTTGACTTGTTTACGCGCCGCCACTGCCGATATTAGCATACCAGACTATTCCTCAATCTTCTGGGATAAGTAATAAATTATTTTTTTACCCATCACGCCATGTCCCGTAAGGGGTAGGCAGAGAGAACGGACCTCCACTCTTTTCTATCCAAGCATACTTCTTTCGCTTCTTCTAGCGACATAACATTTCTGACAAAAACAACGCCACCTGTGAAAAATTCCATAACAACACAATTTTTATTTACTTTGAGTTTCAAAACATTAGTTCGCAGATTTTTTGATAGAATTTCTTTCGAGATTTCAGAAATAATCATTTAACATTCAAACATATTTTAAACGTATTTTGGTATAAATTACAAAATGAAATCAATATTCGTAGTAAAGACTACAGGAGAACGTCTGTCGGGAAAGCTAGTTAATTATATAGGTATAAAAAATCATATCACGGAGGAGTTTCAAAGAAAAATATTTTTTAAAAATTTGCCGGCGACACATTCTAAATATATGCGACCTTTCTTTAGATTATCATCTGAGGAAAATCCAAAATCTTTACATCGAATTTTAGCTTTTGAATAAAATGTGTTATAATTAATTATTCCATGAATTTTTTTACGAGGGAGCTAAAATTGAGACGCATAAACACCATGACGTCACCCATTCTTTGAGGGGTAGGCAGGTGTGATTTTACGTATCGCACAATTTAATTATTTGACTTATTCCTGTAATTTTAGCACAATTATGTTCAAAATTGATAAGATCAACAAAATGTTTCGGACCCGCATACATGTTAAAAGGACATTGAATTCTATAAGCTTATGGATTTTTGCACTATTTGACATTTGCTATCAGCTGTTTGATGTTAAACGTACTAATAGAAACTGCGTTATAACACCGTTATGACGGGAATAGTCTGTTATTCCGGCATAAATCGCTCATACCACGCGGTACTAATAATCAACCCTATACCGTGTCATAAGTATACTGCAGAATAGTTTGGCAACTTCGCATTTATCAATGAAGTTTGTGGTCGTTCCATAGGACGGTGTTCCATCCCATGGGTTGCATTGCATTTCTAAGCATTCCGTATACGAACCCGATGGACCCTCGATATAAGTGTGCAGAATATATATAAGACAAGGAATTTTTCAACACTTTCAACGTGTTGGAGTTCTTGTCAAGGGTCATAACATTAAATTTGTTATTAAAGATATTTATTTTTATATGGCGAAAGTTAGTAGTTTAAAGTGATCACTTTTAGGAAAAATGCCTCAATTCGGTGTGTCCTACGCAAATTCGTTCTTGCACACTCCGTGCAAGACTAGAGGTCACCTGTCACAGTGTGGTGTAATACGTCATCTGTTTTTAAATGATATCTAATGTTATTGTCGATACAAAATCAGAACTGACACGGTACCTGTACCTATGGGTTATGTGAGAGTATTCGCCCTTTACAAATAACAGAACATACGCACCACTGCATATTTATTTATTTTAGAAACACTAACACAACCGAATGACTAAAATGACTAAAAAAGAGAGAAAGTCTAAAAGGTGAGTATATAAATCTGAAAGAATGGGTGCACGCAGACGAGGCCGACCTCGAATGACATGGTCCGACCATATCGGTGCCGTCTTACAGAAAGGCCAAGTCAGGAGCAAAAGGAATAGAAGAGCATGAATGCGGAATGTTATGCGTTTGGAGGAAGCGAAAAGGTCTGTTTGAATAGGACAGAATGGATGTCCGTACTAACTGCTATCCCCTTCGGGAAACGGCGTGATGGGGTGAAAAATAAGTTTTCCTTCACATATTGAATATAAATGATAGACATCCCTAGTGCGAAGCTGTGAATGCTTTCTCTGTTCCTTTTACCCTTAACACAGCCCTTCTGCATAAACAAAACATCCCTTGGTGTAAACACAATTTGACGGAGCATCACGGATGACTGGAGGCAGCCTTAAGTTTAGAAGATGGAAATTGGTGGAAGAAGTGCACGAGTACCTTCTTAAAGCAACAAAGTACAAAAACAAACATATTTCATTTTGAACGGTGTAGCATGTATTTTTGTTATGAAGCTTCACCCGCCTCATAGTACGAAATAATCTTTATAAATTTCAAATATTGCTATACATACCCACCCCTATACTAACAGGTATGCATCTATATATAATTTGGTTTCTGTTGTTCGTGCATTCCAGCACGTAGGCCACGGGTGCTGTTGCCAAATATTAATATCATTGCACTAGTGCAAGTGGGATGGATGCCTATGCATTTCACTCACTCACTTTCTCCCTACCCCGTTCTATTTATTCACGACGTAGATTATATTGCCAGGTTGTCAGACTTTGGCTAATGAGTATGGTAAATGTGAGAGGCAGCACCTTCCATCTCTCTCACCCATGGTCACATGATTTTGGACCTGTTGAATCCTGCAAAAACCACCGTTATAAGTTTTTTCCTTTGTTTCATGGGCATTCTAAAAACTCCCTTGGTGGGAATCAGACGTATAAAATTTTGAGTACTCCCTTATAGTTGGAGGAACTCACCTTTACCGCGATTTTCTTAGAATCCCACAAATTAAATTCACCAAGATAGGAAAAGTGATTATTATTGTTGTTATAAAGATAAAACAAACTTTCTATAATTGATGGTAGACTTGATACACTTATTGTTGTGAATTACGTGATATATTTGAACTTTTGTATAATTTCCAATTTCCTGTTAAACGAAATAAACGAGTGTCTGTTAAATTCTCAACAACATCTTTGATTAAATCTCATCATCTCCTCCTGGATCGAACTTCCAAAGACCAGAGAGTTCGGAGTCCGCTCTACCAACACTAGCCGAGGCAAGTATTCATGGTTAAAAGAAGAAGAGAAGCTGAAGCAGATTCCCATCCACTCTGATAGAAGATTCCCGTTACAACGGAGGCTGCTAGTGAGATACTTTGTCACATTTTAATGTGTCAATTTTGTATAAAATAATTAGAATAAGGGAAACTTATTAAATAAATAAATAAATAAATAAACTCTTTATTGGATAAATAAATATTACCCAATTGGCGGGCTTATTGCCTTAGGCCTTCCTTAGGGAAACTTATTATTATTAATAATAATAATATAACACTTTTCTATACAAAGGTGTCAGTATAGCCGGCGGAACTTATTGCATGAGGCAATTTTTTCCAGTCAACCGGTCCCGTCCAATCTGAGACAGGCCGGGTAGAAATTTCAGGTGAAAAAACACTTAGAAAAACTCTGACCCGACCGATAATCGAACTCGGGACCTCGGATCTGAAGTCCACGCTAGTACAACTAGGCTACCGAGGTCGGTGTCGGCTTATTATTTGATGTTTATTAGGGACGAAACTGTGTAAAGGAAATCGAATTTAGGAAAGTGACTGGTTTTGATGGATTGATGGCAGCAGGGTGGGCGGTGCACTAAAACCTATTAGGAGAAACAACAACGTCTCACTACAAGCAAAGAAACTAGTGCATAACGCAATATTGTTACCACCAATGATGTATATGATGTATGGGTGTGACACGTGGACATGGACGAATAAAAAAGAATGTAGTAGAAATGAGAGCTCTATAATGAATATGTGAAAAGACTCTGTGGGATATGGAAAGGAAAGAGAATATTAGGAAGGAATGTGGTATGGAAGTTAGTGTTGTTACAAAGATGAATGTTAATTTGTTGTGATGGTTTATTGGGCATGTTGTAACAATGAATGTACCTACATAAATATAATTACTAAGTCTGAATGAGTAAGTAGGCGTCGTGGTCGATCGGGAATGATGTTAGCAAAATAAACTGTATGAAAATGTTATGGAAATATTAACCTCACATTTTTATCGAAATCTGGCTTTCCCGACAGACGTTGTCCTATCTACAAAAATATTGCAAACTACCTAATAGCCTATTAAACCGGCCGATACATCTGTTCAAACCATATTTACAGGGCACACTCTGACAACCGCATGATAATGATTATTAACATGTCAAACACTAATTAAATTTAAAAAAATTGAAAAGTTTATAATATGTATTTTCAAAAGCACTAAACAAAGAATTAGCGAAATTGGTTCAGCATTTCACACGTAACTTTTTGACCAAGGAATTAGGGCTATCATTTACCCACGACCAAAATCCATATTATAAAAATGGAGAGCTATTTTCCGTGCTCATCGCATCACGCCTAAACGGCTGGACCGACTTCCCTAATTCTTTCTTTGTCGTGTTGGCTTTTATCAGGAGAAGGTTCTTATAAAAGAAAAAAAAATTAAGTTGCGTGGAAAATTAGAAAATAAAAGAAAATTCTACGTAGGCAACCTTCTTGTTACTTTTTACTAGGTATACAATAATTTTTATTCCAATTTTGAAATTTACACAGAAACTGTCAATAATTGTTAGATATGCAGTTGGTGCGATTGACATAATGCGGATGGAGTATACCTACAATGTAGGTATATGATGCGTCTTCTTTAAAACATGTAGGACCTACAAAGAGATGCATCAGGCGGAATTACATTGGTCAAATAATGATAATCAATTCATCACCATACAAATTAGAAATCAATATTCATAGTTAGGAACACAGGACAACGTCTGCTGGGAAAGCTAGTATTTATATATAAAAAATGAAATGAATAAAGTGATACCTTGGTAGTCTATGGGCGCCTTGAGAATAATCAGATTGTGATAAAATGACTGGTAATCAGATTAATAATTCTTCCTGCTAGATAAAAATCTATTCTCGAGAGAACGACGAAGGCGGAAGGCAGTGTCCAGCTGCTTCCTTCTCCTTCCTTCTCCTTCCCTCTTTCTAATCTGAGAAGAACCATTCCAACTCCCACCCCACTCACACACTGCCTGTGATGAGGCTGCGCAAAGAGAAAAGTAATTGTGTTAATGAGATTAGAAGCTGTGTCGGATCCTCTCTGAAGACTTGGGTGAGAATAAATTTGTGTTAGACGAAATTTAATTTACAAGAATAATTAGCCACGTCAAAGGTTGGCTTGGGGAAATTACTTGAGAAATGAAAAGTTTCTTAGATCAAGCGGCGCGGCGCGGCTCCGTTTCACTCCATATTATTATTAACACATGCCTGCAAAATTTATGCGAAAGATTAAGTCTTCCTATATAAATGTTAATAAGAATAAATTTTTTTTGAACAAAAGCTATCGGGTGCTGACTCATAGCAATAATACCTTGCGTAAGGGTCACTATCGGACTATTTCCAGAAAAAAATCATGATCGTAATCTAAATAGTTTAGCGGTTTAGCCACAGTTACGTAGTTTAGTCAGAAATCCGGTTTTTATTCAAATTTCACAAAAACGTTAATAACTTTTGAACCACCCAATATCGCTGAACATACATGGGAGTCAAATCGATACCTAGGTATTGAGGTCTTCTACCTCCCTGCTTCGGATTATCCACTACCAACTTAACACCGTGTTCAATAATGAGCATAATGATCTCTATTATAAGCTTAATTTATTCTCATTATGCACAAAATATATGATACTTCTTTATACTTATTTTTATACTTTGATATTATGAACACTAGTTTTCCCGACAGACTTGGTCTCGTGGTCTTTACTATGAATAAAAATCGATAAAATTAAATAAAAATGTAAAAAAGGCGTCTAGAAATCATCATTGAGATACCCACAAAGTTTCTTTAAGATTACGATTAAACTCGAATTAGTACCATTGAAGGTTTATAATTATAATAATTAATATTTCTTCTATCTAACCTCATTTTCCTAGCCGTGGGGTTGCTGGCTAAGAATAGCACCTCTGCTCTTTTTGCTGGTTTTTCGAGCATCCTGTAAGAGGCAGGAAATCGAAAAATCAGATCGGGACCGTGAGGTTGACCATCTCACGTCCTTAAACCTCAATCGGTCAGAAAAGGCACAATGAGCCTCGGACGCCTTCGAGCGCAATGGAGAGCTCTTGATGCCTCCCTATGCCCCTAAGTGGGATTTAGGCCTCTCGCATTGCGGATTGGTTTGGGGGGGGGGGGGAGATCCGCGGCTTGCTTGATTTGTGTAGGGCCGGCTTTCTGGTTTGATTGCTTCGATCGAACTAGGAGGTTGGTTTCGTGCGGATTGGTCACCTCCGGGCTGGTTTGCAGTGAGCGGGGGGGCTTGAAGGGAGAATGTAATGTAATAATATTAAAGTTAGTTTGGAACGGATTTCCTGCGCCGCCACCGCCATCTCTAAAAAAAATATAATTGTTTGTTTCCTGTATCTGATAGTAGTTCCCTCGCATACGTAATTGCCGCTCTTACAGAAGCCCATCCCACTTACTCCAACGTTTCGAGCGTTCTAGAAAATACTACGTCAAGCTATACAATTTTTATCAAATTACTTTTTAATAAATGAATTGAATTCAAGTTAAGAATGTAGAAATTGCTTGAAGTGTCCAGATGTTACCCTTATCAAATATCAAGCACATACTAAGTAAGTACCTACCTAATCATATGTGGAACTTTTCCATTTGTTATTTTATTCTATTGCAAAGTTCTATTTTACGCCTTTCCAGCTTAATAACGTGTGCCCTTGAATCTATTTTCTTTCCAGGCCTTCTTACGACCCTGAGGCTGACCTTAAACGGATATTTACAAGGCTCCGAGAAAACATAATAACTACTGTACCTAGCTCGATAATAAAAAAATACGGGAAAAACTAATTGAAATTGATATACGTAGTTACCAAATCTATATACGTGAAGGAAAAACTTTCTGATCATTTTTACGAAAATTGCACGGTCTAAGGAGTATGAGATTTCGCACACTTGTAGTTTATATAGAGAAGGAATGGCGAATTTTAGTGCGCATTAACTAAAATAGGAACGTTCCAATAGTTGTTAGTGTTCATTGGTAGGTATTCTATAAAAATTAAGAACGTTCCTAATTAGACTAATATTCAAATTAGTTCTGTTGGGTAAACTGGTTGCTGGTATTTATTAAAAACAAATACTTCGATTTTAAGACTGTATATTAAGATTTGATAATGTTTACAAATGAATTTTTACATGACGTAAAATAATTCACACCTTGCTGAGACGGTATTCTAGTAGCTTCTATGAAAAAATAATACACAATGAAAAAGCAAATGAAGTTCGTATTTGGAACGTTCAAAATTCAAATGAGAACAAATTATATTCTCAACATCGTTTAACGCAGCGCTTTCTATCGCGTTGGTTGAACGGCTAGAGGGTAGGTACCTACCCCACATTTTATTATTTAAATACCTAATAATATTCTAAACAAGTTCATTTTAATTCATGTGAACTTAATTCTTAAATTTTGGAACGTTCTCATTTTAGTTCGAACCAAAAACATAATAGGGGGTAGTATACACACACTCACATACACACATTCTCCCTTTAAGGCCCCCCGCATACCGCAAGTCAGCCCGGAGGAGACCAATTCGCAGCAAACCCGACCCGCACGAAACCGACCTCCTAGCTCGATCGAAGCAATCAAACAAAAAAGCCGGCCCCGGACAAATCAAGCCCGCCGCGAATCACTCCAAACCAAAAAGCAATGCGGGGGCCTAAGCCCCACTCGGGAGCACAGGGAGGCATCAAGATCTCTCCATTGCGCTTGAAGGCGTCCAAGGCTCATTGTGCCTTTTAATAATAATAATAATAATATAACACTTTTCTATACAAAGGTGTCAGTATAGCCGGCGGAACTTATTGGATGAGGCAATTTTTTCCACTCAACCGGTCCCGTCCAATCTGAGACAGGCCAACCCCGGGTAGAAATTTCAAGTGAAAAAACACTTAGAAAAACTCTGACCCGACCGGGAATCAAACTCGGGACCTCGGATCTGAAGTCCACGCTAGTACAACTAGGCTACCGAGGTCCTTTTCTGATCAGTTGAGATTTAAGGACGTGAAGTGGTCAACCTCACGGTCCCGATCTGATTTTTCGATTTCCTGCCTCTGCCTCTTCGAGCAACCTGTAGGTTGCTCGAAAAATCAGCAAAAAGAGCAGAGGTGATATTCTTCGCCGCCAACCCCATGGCAAACATACACACACTACCGTAATTTTATGTATTTGATACTCACACATACTCCGATATATTTGACATTGACACAGACGCATATATTTCATTGTTTATCGGTGGTCAAATTAAGAATAGATTAATATTGTTTATCTTTAATAATAGTACAAAAAAAATTGTATAGGTACATCAACATTTCAAATTTGACGTACCTATCCATGTCATTGTTTTGGAAACATAATTGTGAAATAGTGCTCGTCTTTAACAGTGGAATTTCAATAATGTTCAAACTTAGGTATAATTTTAATTAGTTATGGTCGATACAGAGCACTGGTCGACTACTAGTATTTCTTAAATAACCATGTGAGGTTTGGTGACCAATCTCAAAACACTCAAAATTACCTATCTGTCAGAGGCAATAATTACTCACATAGAGTGTTAGGGAGTCTAGCATTTCTATCGCGGGTCAAGCGTAGGTCATGGATTCGACCTTCGATGGTTGGTGAATAAACAAGCACGAATTATTTTGAGAGTCAGTTTTTAAAATCAAAGCTTGCATATAATAATAAATAATTGACCATGCAACGCTCCCTGTCTGAGCCCACTTAGGGGCATAGAGAGGCGCTCAATCCTGCACGATTTCAATGACTTTAACCCACACCAAATCCCTCAGCTCCGCTTCGAAGTTCTAATCTTTCATCTCATATTCCTCTTCTTTTATATTTCTAAGACTTGATTGCATCTACCATCTGCTCATAAGGGTAAGATAGATATTCTCAGAGGTGATGGCAGGAGTTGTGTAGCTCTTCAAACTCTATAACATTAACAAATTGGTTGGTGACCCAGCGGTTACAACGCCGGCTTTCGTACTGCGGACGTCGTGGTTCGATCCCAGGTGCCGACCATCTTCCTCTTTAACGACACAAGCTTTCAGTAGCTTACGTGAAAGAGTCAAGGAGTGTATTTGTGCATGTTCAGAGATGCCCATGTCAGAGAAGCTTTCTCATGAGTCAATCTAGAAGACCTGACACGAAGACACAGAATCTTTAATATGTAGGATTTCATAAAAAAAAAATCTCAATTGGTCGATTTGTCAGTCCGAGGCGAGGCGGTATATCTTTGAATTATCTGAAGTAACATTATTAGGGGAGCATTGTTCTAGAATGAGAATTTACATAAAAGTGTAATTAAGGATATCCAGAAAACAATAAAGATTAATGATTATAAAATATTAGTTCCAACCATCCAACCCCCATAGGACGAAGATGGGGATGTTCTCTTGAGAAGAATTTCATGAAATTATCAGGGGTTGTTAGTAATAATTAGAGGTGGTTGGTAGTCCAGTGGTATCAATCGGCGGCTTTCATCGGAGCACAGATTCATTTAAATTAATAATAAAAATTGAAGCCAAATACCCTTATACTAAATTAACATGACATAACGCTGGTGTAAAAGTATAAATTACACATCTTTTATAAATAGACTATTCAAAGACTTTGACAGTATCGCTCACCAACTTTGATGGCTGAATGTCGGTCGTTTACTTGAAGTAGATGGATCACTTTGATTTAACTGGGTTGGCTGGCAGAGATCCTTCGGGATAAGTCCGCCCTTTCGACTGTCCTATTTACTGTCTCCACACTTCATTTTGATATAATAAAGTTTTATTTATTTATTTATTTTTATTTATCACTGTCGTCGTTGTTTCGAAGCTATTTGGAAGCTAGAAACTCATAATTTTCTTGTCGGGAGATCTTTCTCCTTCATTAATGGCTAATATCGGAGTTCCACAGGGTTCTTACTTGAGGCCTATTTTGTTTCAATTCAATTCAATTCTCCCTTTTACACCCCACTCAGGGGCATAGGGAGGCAACAGGAGCTCTCCATTGCGCTCGATCTTGCGCAATGTTTATGACCTCCTCCCACACTATGTCCATGTCCCTCAGCTCTGCTTCGAAGGAGCTATTTTGCTTAATATAATCAAATTTTGTTTTTTTTTGCAAGAGTTTAGTGGGGCGGGTTTCGTTGGGTAGACTCTAATAAAGTAAAATACTTAGAAAAAACTCTAAATATATTATAGATAAACAATTAATTTAATTTAAGCCAACAAAAAATAAATAAAGTTACTTTACGCAAAAATTGAGGATTCTCTGATAATAATATACTTCAAATACTCTAACGTTTTATAGATAAAACATTTAACAACAGATGTCTAGAGACACATAGACCATCGATATGGAAAATTTTAGCTCTGTACGGTATACCTCCGAAGATAGTAAAAATGGTGCAGTCCCTGTATGAAGACTCCGAGTGTAGCGTCAAAACGCCAGGTGGTCCTACTGAAGCTTTCAGGATCACTACGGGAGTCAGACAGGGCTGCGTACTGGCTCCATTTATATTTATTATTGTCATGGACTTCCTCTTGAGAAAGTCCATGCAAGGAGCAAGAGGTATACCGATAACACAGAGAGATGGTCTAATGGGCGAACTGTGCGATCTGGAGTACGCGGACGACCTAGCGTTGTTCAGTACGACAGTGGAGGAATTACAGCGCAGTGTTTCAAGACTCTGCGACGAAACGGCACGCCTTGGCCTTCGAGTCAATGCCAGTAAGACGGAGCTCATGGCGAGTAATGCCTGCCCCGATAAACAGCTACCGATAACCATCGACGGTCACCAGGTCTCCCGGGTGGATAAATTTAAATACCTGGGAGCAACCATTACCACCTCTGGTGACCTCGGGGCTGAGCTCCCGATACGTATCGGTATGGCAAGTGGCGCCTTTAACAACATGACCAAGATTTGGAAAGCGTCGGCGTTTAGTGTCGAGACGAAATGTAAACTGTTTGATGCGTGTGTGTTGCCCATTCTCCTCTATGGGTGTGAGTCCTGGCACCTGACCAAAGCCCAGGCACAAAAAGTCTCAGCTTTTGAAATGAAGTGCCTAAGGAGAATTCTGGGTGTAAGATGGTACCACCGCATCACGAACGACGCTATACGCCGGCGCACCCAGCGTGAGCCCATCACCTCTACCATTGTGGGGAGGAGATGGACTTGGCTGGGACATGTGTTAAGGATGCCGAATGACAGTTGGCCGAGAAGAGCGCTGTTCTTCCTCCCATCAGGGTCCCGAAGACGAGGAAGACCCTCTCACACTGTGTTCCGCTCCTTCGAAGCAGAGCTGAGGGACATGGACATGGTGTGGGAGGAGATCATAAACATTGCGCAAGATCGAGCGCAATGGAGAGCTCTTGTTGCCTCCCTATGCCCCTGAGTGGGGTGTAAAAGGGAGAATTGATTGATTGATTGATTGTCTAGAGAATTAGTAACTATTATCTCAGCACTCTTGTTGAGTTTGAAAGTTTTTATTGATACTAAATTGAAAGCTTTCAGAAAATATAAATCATTCAACTAAATTAAGATGGAGTGGTATTGTTAAAAATCTGAACAAAAACCCTTTCAAAATTTACAACTTGATATCAGTCGATGTTTTTAGGTATCTATCCAAATTTTTAGAGAGTTTTTTTATCCATGTCCGGTTCCTATTTATGGGGCAACCAAACAATCAACATCCTACACGCCTATCATTCGACAAGTTCCGCTATTATTTGGTATAGAGTATATAATTGGTTATACGGAGAAGAAGGTAAGAAGTAATATCTTTCTATAATATAAAAAGAAAGTCGAGTTAGTCCGAACACTTATAACTCAAGATCGGCTGAACAGATTTTTATCATTTTTGGTTTATTGCATTCTTCTCCGCTCCGGATAACAGAATAACTTATAAAAAATGTCAAATAAATAGCAAATAATATAAATATAATTTAAAAATTAGTATGGAACGATTTTCAATACAACCACACCATCTGTAAAAACTCTATAGAAACACAATTTTTATTTACCTGTCAACCATTGACATTAAAAATATTGACAAGCATTTTTCATGTTTTTTTTTCAAGCTTTTATCTATTGAGAGCATTTTTTATAAATTAAAACGCGCTAAGTGAAGAAATCTGATTTTGAAATAAAATTGTCGTTTGACACAAACTGTTATATGTTTAATAGTCGATTGACAAAATTAGAATGGAAAATATGTGGTTTCAAATGGATAAATCAGTCGGAATGACATTGATTAAAAGTAATTTTTATCATTCTTTTTCAATATTCGTAGTAAGACCACAGCACAATGTCTGTCGTGAAAGCTAGTAATTTATAAAAAAAAGTGTGATGAGACATCTGTTGAATGTTGCTGGAAATAATATAATAATAATAATAATAATATAAAAAATATATTATTAAAGCACCTGATATAATTGATAAATGTCGTGCATGTGGCCAAACAGGAGAAACACTCAGACATATTTTGTCTGGGTGTTCTCTCCTGTGTGGTTCTGAGTATCTGCACAGACATAACGATGTGGCTAAAATAGTTCATCAAAAACTTGCCTTGAAATATGGTTTGCTCGATCTTGAAGTACCTTATTATAGGTACACCCCAATTTCGGTAATGCAAAACAGTAATACAAAGTTGTATTGGGATATACCAATACAAACTGACCGAACGATTAACGCAAATCGTCCGGACATTGTATTGGTTGATCGTAGGAACGGGATAACGTATCTCGTGGATATCACTATACCGTATGACGAAAATTTGAAAAAAGCCGAGCAGGATAAGATAATTAAATATCTTGATCTTGCTCACGAAATCAAGGATATGTGGCATACACCAACCACCCACATAATACCTATAGTGATATCGACGAATGGAGTTATTCCTAAGTCTCTTAAAGACAATCTAGGGAAACTTGGCATCTGTTGTGGTCTCAGATATGCCATCCAAAAGGCAGTTCTGTTGTCCTCATGTAGGATGTTAAGAAGGTTCCTTTCTCTATAGTTCGAAGATCTCTCATGATTACATTACATCGTGATGTATCATGAGAGATAATACCGATATTTTTATATTTAGTATATAGCATTGTATTTAATTTTAATTTATTTTTATTAATTTTTTTTTACAATGATGTATACTTCATATGATATATTGTGATTTAATGAATAAATGATTTGAAATAATAATAATATAAAGCCTTTATTGATAATATATACAAATATAAAAATAACATGCTTACAGATAATAATTATTAACAACTAAAATATACAAACAAGATACCTCCCGAAAATGAGTATATACTCGTGCTTCGGGAGGGAAATTCTTCTTCATGTACCTACTCATTGTTAAGTTAACATCAACAAAATAAACAAATATTTTCAAAGCTTTCTTTCACTGTGCAGTGTATACAGGATATGATAAGTATTTTAGCATACCTACTTAACTAATGGCATTAGAACTAAAATGAATCAACAAACAAAAAGCAATTAGTTTTCTCCCTCCCATGGTAATGCGTCCTTCGTGCTTTCTGAGAAGATTCATTATCGACACCTGATACAAATGATTCTTTTCTCTCATTATATCATCTCTTACGTCAGACACTTTCTATCTTTTTCCTCTCCGTTTCTCAGCGACGTGCCAAGAACTTTTGCCGCCCTTTTTGAGTCAATCAAATAGTGGTTCATATCCACTTTTAAGCGGTTTTGTTGAAATTTCACGATATATTTGTTGATATCGAGCGCTTTCGTCAATCTCTCGTTGATATCAATAAGAGACCAACCTCATAAATAGACCACGACTGTTCTCAGAAATTACGATAGTGTTAGAATCTGGACGTTCATCTGGCAACGTCATTTTATGTCATTGAGTTGAAGATTGACATTCAGCGCCATCAACCTTTGGAGGAAGCATGGGAACATAATCTTTCACAGTAAGCTATTTTAAGATTGTTTCATGAAAGAGGAAGATGGTCGGCACCTGGGATCGAACCCGCACGAAACAATACGAAAGCCAGCGTCGTAACCGCTGGTCTACCAACCACTTCTTTCTTATATATACATATAAAAAAAACTAAATATTCGATATTTGAAAAATATATACCTATAGTTTACCTTTTTTTTACAATCCGGGCGGAACAAGAAGAAGAGGAAGACCGTGCCTCACTATTGCGCGAGCCTACAGCGCCGACCTGCAGAATATCGGACTGACCTGGGAGGAAGCGGAGCGGCTGGCGCAAGACAGAAGTGCATGGAGGGACCTAGTGGCGACCACATGCTCCACCTTGGGAGCGAACGTGGATAGGTAGGTAGGTAGGTAAATAGTTTACCTAAGTCTTGAACCTACCTATACCTATTACCTGACCTAACCTAGTTAATTTATTATGAAGCGAACAGTTTGATTTTTAAAACAATAACTCTATAATGCCGTCCGGTAAAATGCCCCACGTTGGGTGCGCCACTGTACAAGTGTACACACTCAACTCACTTACTTAAATACATCAGTATCCCGAGTTTTCTCTGGAATATCGAAGCAATAGAAACGAGCAATAGCGAATGGAATTTAGAAATTCTGAACAAACGAAATGTATTATTATGTTTATTTCATTGAAATCAACTTAAATACTGATTGTAGATAATATAATGTTACCTTGTATTGAAAAGGTTTGCACGAACAATTTGTAGAACTATTTTCAACCTTTTAACGTTTCTAAACTATTGCTTTTTTTAATTCACTTAGAAAATGAACCTGAGCTCACTCAAATTGAATACAAATACACTTGTTAAATCACGTAATATATTGGTTTATTTTATTGTTTTTTTTTTATCAGAAATAGATGTAAACTTAAACGATTAATCTCAATAAATATACTCGTATGTTTACAGCCTTCTAAACAGCAGTTTTAGACAGTTTTATTTTAATGCGTAAATGCCTTTTACAAATTGGAAGTAAACATAAGGCTTGCGTAAGATAACAACAAAGAAACATAGCAAATAGCAAACACTTAAAAAAACAAGATAGACGTCATGAAAATATATACGTAAAATAGGTAACATAAGTGAGGATTACATTAGATTAAGTTCTCCCATTAAGGCCCCCCGCACACCGCAAGCTAGCCCGGAGGAGACCAATTCGCAGCAAACCCGACCGCACGAAACCAACCCCCAAGCTCGATCGAAGCAATCAAACCAAAAATCCGACCCCAAACAAATCAACCCGCAATGCGGGGGACCTATGCCCCACTCAGGAGCATAGGGAGGCATCAAGAGCTCTCCATTGCGCTTGAAGGCGTCCGAGGCTCACTGTGCCTTTTCTGACCAGTTGAGATTTAAGGACGTGAGGTGGTCAACTTCACGGTCCCGATCTGATTTTTTGATTTCCTGCCTCTTACAGGATGCTCGAAAAACCAGTAAAAAGAGCAGAGGTGCTATTCTTAGCCAGCAACCCCACGGCTAGGAAAATGAGGAGAGATAGAAGAAATATTAATTATTATAATTATAAACCTTCAATGGTACAGCAGCCCTATTCACGGAAAAGTTTAAGTCTAAGTTTAGTTCGAAGTTCGAACGAAGTTCGATTCAAACTTTTCCGTGAATAGGTACATAGACTGTAGATAGTCGCCGCCTACAATTATTATTACCAGCAGCCCTATTCACGGAAAAGTTTGAATCGAACTTCGAACTAAACTTAGACTTAAACTTTTCCGTGAATAGGGCTGCTGATTCGAGTTTAATCGTAATCTTGAAGAAGCTTTGTGGGTATCTCAATGATGATTTCTAGACGCCTTTTTTACATTTTAATTTAATTTTATCGATTTTTATTCATAGTAAAGACCACGAGACAACGTCTGTCGGGAAAACTAGTGTTCATATCAAAGTATAAAAATAAGTATAAAAAAGTATCATAAATTTTGTGCATAATGAGAATAGATTAAGCTTATAATAGAGATCATTATGCTCATTATTGAACACGTGACTATAAATATTTCGCTTGCAATTTTCCCGTCGCTCCATTGACCACAATCTCAGCTAAAGTGCTCCGTCACCACACTCAATTTGCGCTTGGCTCATCCAACTAAAGAGCTGCGGTTTGTTGGTTTTCTGCAGCGACAAATAATTTCACGATCGATACTTACATTGGCACGGAGTTTAAGAGCAGATAGAGCATAAATGGATTGAAAGTTTTCAAGCTAACCGTGTTATTCAACACGCACTCAAGATGTTTCATTTCATGTTTTTTTTTTTTTCAATAAAATTACCCAAATTGATTCGCACAAAGATTGAATTAAACTTCGACGACAAAAACAGTTTTTGAAAATGATAGTAGAACTGATGACGCACAAACAACACAAATGACTAAAAAATCATCATGTTCGAGTCAGCCTAAAAAGCATAATGCGAAGATGATTTTACACCGTTCCGTAAAAACGGAAATGTACTTTGAAATCACACTCTTTCGAGAGTGGATTGCATTGCCAAATTAAAGAGAAGAAGAACATGTAGAGACATCTGTCAGAGTTTTGTAGAATTTTACCGGGAAACCTGATACGGATAGGGTATCGCTATTTGAAAAAGCCCCGAATATTACAGCATTTGCCCGAATATAACGAGACATTTTTCTAACATTATAGGTGCAAGTCAGTAGAAAAAAAAAATATCCCTTAAAAAAAGACTCGCGTTAAATTCGGGGTTTAGCTCGACTCGATATAGTAATACGGCGAGGTACTTAAGGTACCCATATTCCCGCATGTTGATATCTCTTGCGCAATAATAATTGTTTTGTTTCATTACGTGAGACGATATTGAAATGAACCAGTGGTTTTACATGAAATTACCCAAATGAACGTTTATCTGATAGAATTTTACATTCTTTGGGTATTAACGAATTTTTTTTCTAAAACCTTCATGAAAATTTCAGAGTCGCGTTAAATTCGGGGTCACGTTATATTCGGGTAGAATTGGTTAATAATTTCCATCTTTCAATAGGAAAATACGTAATCAAGGGGTATTTTCTGTAAGTTTCTGTTTCGTAAGTCTTTTCATTGGCTTTATCCTCATTACTTTCTTTTTCTATTTAGCTATGTAAGACATTCTTAGAAAGCGTTTTATTACGTCTAGAATGTTATATAATAATGATTTATGAAAAGTTGCAGCTTCACTCCTCTCCCAACTTTTTATCCCTTTCTGATCTATTATCATGAAAAGGCACAACTTTCTATTTGACAGAATGAACCCCTCAAAACTTGAAGGGATGGGAAATTTTTTTAATAAAATGACAAACTTTGGCAATATTCGAAAGAACTTTAAAAGAAGCTTTCACGTTAGCGCGCACCTCTCTTGAGATTTCGAGATCTGGGTCGCAGTAGGTATGTAAATTAAACATTATCAAATCCAGCAAAGAAGCAAAGATATGTGAAGCGTTTGGTAGCCTAGTTGCCATAACACCGACTAATAATGTACAAATAGGTTTTGTTTACAGGAGTGATCCTGAGAATGAGCGTTTTTTGCCATGATCTGGATCAGCCGCTTATATTATTATATTTTCGAAGAATTGACTGTTATAAAGAATGCTGATGAAAGGAAAGACAGCGCTCTTCTCAGCCAACTGTCATTCGGCATCCTTAACACAATAAATAAATGAATAAAACTTTATTGTGAAATAATTAATTAAAAACAATTTTTATACAAACACTTTAAAGATTCAAAGGGCGGACTTATCCCGAAGGATCTCTTCCAGCCAACCCAATATGTCTTCGAAACAAAGTACTTTAGAAAATTATAGGATACTAGCTTTCCCGACAGGAGTTGTCCTGTGTTCCTAACTATGAATGTTGAATTCGAATTTGTACAATGATAAGCTTATTACCCTTTCATCAATATGATTTAGATCGATGCATCTGTTTCAAACCATATATTTTTTCTTCGACATTCTGTCAAACGCACAAACTATCAAACAACTGACACTTCCTGTCAAAATTTAAAAATTATACTTAGTTATGTTAATAATAATATAATAAGGTTGCATACTGTTTTCTTTGATTTTCTAATTTTCCACGCAACTTTCTTAATGTTTTCTTTCATAAGAACCATCTCCTGACAAAAAGAATTAGTGAAATCGGTCCAGCCGTTAAGGCGTGATGATGCGATGACATCGCATTAAAGCTCTCCATTTTTATAATATAGAAGATTATCAAGAACGACGTCGTTATATGGCAGAGCAACCGGCGACGCAGACGAATGTTTATGTTTATACCGTTGTGGAAATAATAAGTAGTTATACATATGGAGATTATTGATTAAAAATCTAAAAATGTAAGAATTTAAACCCGCGAATAATTTGGTTGACAATTCAGGCAGACATGGATTAGGTGTGCTTATAAGTTTGGGTATTACGAGATCCATTCCTCCCCTGTCCAACCCCGCTTAGTACCCACTGTGCTTCCAGCCTAACAATTAATTCTCCTTCACGAAAAGAAGTGGGTTTAGATTTAAGCAGGGCTTAATATAAGGGTGGTTCTAGTCTGGATATAATGTGGAATACTATACATACCTCGTCTAGTGTCGATATATCTTATATTATAAGTAGCAAGTTCGTCCGTAAAAAGAGTGTGATTTTCTATATTCAATTAAGCCACTCTTCGTTCAGTTTATTAATTCTGTCTAAATTTGAAGTATTCGAGGTTCTTAGGGTATAGAAAGATGTGGAGTGCTTGAAACAAAAGAGGCGATGGTATTTTATAAACAAGGAATGAAGAAAACAAAGAATCTTTCTGAAAAACGCTGTCCCAAGGTGCGGACAGCAAAACGAAAGAGATAATAAAGCTGACCTCGATGTAAAGTTAGCTCCACTTTCTCTGCCTTTCCCAGAATGGAACATCACGCAGTTGTTTTTTGAAACGATAAATATTTGTTCTATTTTTGAAAATAAATTATAGCCTTAAGATATATTATAATAATTGATCTCAAAACAAAACACAGATGAGGATGCTTCGATTTAAATAAATTGTTTAAAAATAAATCAAAACATTTGACAGACGCCTTCAGCTAAATCTTTGCCTAATTATTTCTGAGAAAGAAGATTCAATAAATAATAGAAAGTAAACACATAATTATTTTGATAATGAATGAAACAAAATATCTCAACCCATATAGATGATCTTTACCCCTAGAAGATCACAAAGAACTCAATGTTTTATGTCCATAGAAAAATAATAAATAGAGTACACTAAAAATGGATAATTGAATATCCTGGTGCCATTTGTATAAAACTGGAGGTTTTAAAATGTTTCTTTATCAAACTACATACGGGTTAACAGAATTATATTGCGTTTTGAAGTTTGTTGTCATCACTTTACCTTTTCAATATTCGCCGTTTACTAAGGTGTGCAGATTTTAATCAATCAAAACCTCTAGCGCTATAACCCATTGTGGGTCCTCAAGTAAGTAGTCATCACGAATTTCAAAATTTATGGTTCTCTGAAATTACTAAAATGGGAATCTTCGAAATATTCAACATGTCGAAAAAATTACTGTGAGAGCAAAACTGGGCATGGAAGATGCAGTCTTCTTTTCCACAGATGGGGCAAGAGTGACCACCCTTATACTATTAATACTTGCGGTGAGTTGGAGTCTGTAAACCATATCGTTTAAGAATGCCAAAAAACCATGTTCGGGGGCACAATGATAGACATTCACAGCTTTACCACCTGAATCTATTCAATACGACATGAACTCTCATGGTCTAAATCTTTATCCATGAGTTTGAATAAAAATTATAATAAGAACTTGATATAGTCGATATTATTTAGGCGGCAAAACTCCAAAGTGCTTATTGTTCAATTTTTTTTTGTTAAATTAAGAGTACCTATTTGGATGCTTTGACTTATAGTGGGCCTTGAAAAATTATGTTTTACGAATAATGGCAAGGGACGACTCTTTGTTTTCTGTAAAGAAATAAATAAATAAATGAAACGAATATTGTTTTGAATAGAGTCCTTTCTTCAAAAGGTCCAGGGTTATAAAAAAATAAAATAACGGGAAGGAATCTTGGCGCAGATAATTGACACGTGCGTCCAAATATCAACATGTGTAAATTTGGCTGTGTAGCGTATCCTCGTAAAAACAAAATATTGTACCTATTGTTAACTAAAGAAGTCAAATAAAAATATAGATGTTTAGAAAGCGGCTCTCACTTTGAGACGTCGAACATGATTTTTTTTCAAGCAGTAAAGATAGGTAGGTATATATTCTTTAACAAATGTATGTACCTAATTGCAAAAGAAAAATAATCATGGTTCTTGCTGTTCAATTTAAAATGTATGTAATAATGTAGAGACTTTCAGAATTATGATTTAAATAAATATTGGACAATCGAATTAAAATGACATTTGCAAATTATGATAACAGGTACCTATGTAACATTGATGTAATTAATTATTATTTTCAAACTATAAATTTCTGTAATCCTCAAAAAAGAGATTTTTGTAAAGGCATGTACCTACAAGCGTGTACGGATTGATTTAAGGTGAACCATACAATATTGTCTATAAAAATATTGACAAATTAATTGTTAGTAAATTATGTAAAAGGCAACGTGTACGGATTAAACAATGGTGGATTCATTAAGGATGATTGTTTAGGTTAGTAGGTACAGAATTTAAACAATAATTATTGTAATATTATTACTTGGCGATGGTGGGATGGTAGGAACATAAGTCCAAGGAAGGAGGCGTGGCCTAACGAAGGGATGCGAACCAGTAAGAGATGTGAACGGTCCGCCCTAGCAGGACGGAGAAGTGGTCAAGAGACCCTGCTATAAAAGCAGGTACTCGACAGCCAGGAGAGAAAGGAGAAAAAAACAAAGAAGAGAGAGGTGTAACGAGAGAAAAAAAAGTGAAGATTGTCAGAATCTAAGTGTTTCGGAAACATCGTATGTAACGGTCAAGTGACGCGTTCGTCTAAGGGGCAGCGTCTCGGCGTGCTGCCCCCACATCTGACAGTGCCGGAAGGCCAGACGATGGATGTGAGGTTGGAGTCTGCCTGGGGAACCATGAGAGGGCGTCTCGCCAGAGGTCTGGAGGGCGCCGACAAAGCGAATGCAGAGATGGGACCGCACATAACCGGACAGAGGGTCTCCGGGAAGAATGGACGAGAGGACTCCTTGCCTGCGCGGCCGCGGCAAGTGGAGATACTCAGGAAGTGGATGCGGATGATAGGACTTCGAACGAGAACAAAGTGAACAGACAATGACAATATAATAAGTGTATGACTTTATGGACTGTGAGTGCCTAATAAAAGATACAGTGTTTAGTGCCACCCGCTATCCCAAAGCTATATATAGGTATTTTTATTTTGATTTTAATATTTAAGCCTTTTGATGTGTTGTTTTGTAATGTAGAATAATTAAATTTCACCATATCCGTACACGACATGCTAATTAATTAATTTCATTTTTTTTGTATGATTTTTACTGATTTTAACGTCGTCCTTGCCATTGTTTGAATTTGCCCTAAATTATGTTTCAAATGAATAAAATTTATTATTTTCTAAATTTGGGTTTTAGAAAAATCATGCATGTTCCTTCCCATACAAGTCACAAAGCCGAGGAGCCATAGAACGAGGGAGAGATTATATTGTTTGTTGATGCAGCGAGCGGACTATACCGACATCGGTGAGCTAGCCGGATGACGAAAAGTCCCTCGCGCCCTCTCGATTTTCTGCAGCAAAGGGGCTGAGAAAACGAAGGTGTATCAAAGTTCTAAGAAAGTTATTGACTAAATCGCAAGGTTAGGTACTCAACGCTTCATTTTCCCTGAGCAACTTAATGAGGAGAAGATATTCATGTCTCGCAGTATCTCAAAATCCATCACACATAGTTCCAAGCCGCACACGCAATGAGCTTAAGATTAGGTATTATTATATTTTTATTGCTGGCTCGACTTATTATAAGCGCAATGCCACCATCCACAGAGCTTGGTAGAGTTAAGCTCTCAGCTTATCTTCAGTACGTGTGGTCACGAGTACGCCATGAGCACAATAATAATATTATATTAAGTCAGGTTGGCAACACAATATATTGGCATGAAATCGTAATGTGTACATTATAGTTTGCAATCTAAAGATATTTTATTGTGTTCAACGTGGGTAAAAAACAGTTTCGCTAGCCAGCAATATCTTGAACAATTTGAACTCGCATCAAACTTGATGAAATTATTATATAGTTTGTTTATTTCCGGGGGGCATTGAGTTTTTTAATATATCAAACACGTGATGAAGATGTTAAACAAAGATCTTTTATATATAGAGATGTAATAATAAAAAAGAGTCATCAGTTGATGTTACTAGATATATTTATTTATAGCCATAAACTAGTTTTCAGGAGCGACTGCTCCCTTCTTGATACTTAAGGCATTTTTTGTCTGTCATCAAGTCACGTCCAATCTTTTTTTCTTAATTTTAATTATTTCTTTTATAGCTAAACATACTAAATTGTCCCCGTAGATAATTTGAATTTTACGAAAGAATTTTTCGTCAATGTCAACTGCGAAAAAAATGAACTGTCCACTGGGACCATACCTTTGCGTCGTCTATGATGCTTACTTATTTGAAGTAAAAAGACTTTTTTCGAACCTGGGAACTTTGGATCAAAAGTCACCCATGGAATAAGAATCACGTTCTTCAAGGTCATGAAAGAGATGAATGCGCTAAAAATGAACCTTAATGAATATACCTAAACTCATGTGAAAAGAAAAAACTATTTAAATACATAGTAAGTAAGTATATGTAATACCCCACTAAACTGAACGGATATAGACCATTGTGTGAACTCAACTGAATTTGTTGCTTTGAAAAAAAAGGATCCACTTCCGGTCGAAGCGTAAACCTTCGAAAGGATATCGGAAATAACTATAAAACCTTTGTCGAGCACGCGAATATTATCTCTTCATTCATTTTTATACACTATAGCTTCTTTAAGAATTTTGTATCATTTGACGAAGTACCAAACTAAGTATATTATTATATTCTACAAGATACTATAGAATTTGAGATGCGAATTCATCGAATAATGTTGCGTATCCTTTCGATGGATATAGTGAGAAATTCGGAGGTCCTGAATAGGGCAAATTGATAAAGAATTGTTGACAAACATTAAGAACTGTAAGAACCTTGGCCGAGTTCTTAGAGGCGATAAGTAGCTTACTGGCTTCTGCAGCTATGCTCCAGGGCAAAGCTGAGGAAGATGTGACGTGGGTAAAAGACAGATTTCATGGCTCCGTAACTTAAAAGCATAGACTGGAATCCAAAGGGTCGAGGAGCTGATTGATGCAGCTAGAGACAGGGAAGCCTTTGCCAACGTCTGGGGTACCTGTGACCGAGCACTTCAAGAAGAAAGAATGAGTTTGAATCTAAAGACGTTGTCAGTCTTATTCGAAAGATTGTAAAAACAAAAATAGACTTCCTCATCCAGAAAATACCATATGGAACGAACGAAAAAAGACAGTAAATTTTCTTATAAAGAAAGTATTAAAAAATCCACGCCATATGGTTCACTCAAAGAATGATGAAGAAATATACCATGCATATTGTGTGCTATCAGCAAATCATAGTTTTCTCTTTTTTATAAAATGAATCTGCGCTCACTCAAAGTGAACACAAATACACTTTTCACATCTTTTACACACTAAGCAAAGACTGGTGGCGTGAAAGTGGGAACGGTCGACACCTGCAGCCCTAGTATAAGTTTATCGTTTCGATATTCGATCATCGAAAAATTTCGAATGATTCGATCGTTTGATTTTAGAACACTATTTGCACGCTAATAAGCGCTTATTGTACTTACGAAAACCGCCGATTGATACCTCCGGACGACCAACCACCTCAAATGGCATAAAAAACACTAGGTACATGTAAGACGAAATGCCAGAAAAAAAATATATTTTATTATTAACTAGCTGACCCATCGAACTTCGTCCCGTCTTAATGTCAATAAAATATTGCTGGATAACATAACATACATGACAACTCTTTGTGAAAAAAATCAAAGCACCCCTTTATATATTAGATATCTAAGTATATTGAATTTTAATCATCTGACTTATAAAAAGTCGTATAGGTAATACAGACTTTTTTTATAAGTCAGATGATACTAAATTAATTGCACAACTAAAACACCAGAAAAAGATTCGCTTCAATGATTGTCACATTTCCGCCATCTGTGGAAACATAGGTATAACATTGATCTATATAGAATGTTTCTTCCAAAATATCCATCTGCCAAACATCTCCCTATTTTCCCAACAGATGGCAGTAATGTCCCCAACAGAAAATCCGTTCCATACCAACTTAAATATTATTTTTTATCTCTGATTTCAACTTTTTATTAGTTATTCTGTTATCCGGAGCGGAGGAGAATCCAATAAATCAAACATCGGAAGAATCTGTTCAGCCGATCTCGAGTTCGAGTTATAAGTGTTCGCACTAATCCGACTTTCATTTACATATATTAGAGATTTTAATTTCTTTTTTTTTGTACTATTTGGTTGTTACGTGTTAAAACATTTCGCCAATAACACTGTAAGCTTTCAATCCATATAGGTATTGCGA
Source organism: Mystacides longicornis (assembly GCA_963576905.1). NCBI lineage: Eukaryota > Metazoa > Arthropoda > Insecta > Trichoptera > Leptoceridae > Mystacides > Mystacides longicornis. The sequence continues at coordinate 1,282,372 of OY756439.1, read as the reverse complement.
AATAAAAAGTTGCGTAGAATCGATCTGCCGCTAAGTGCTTTAAATGTAGAAAACGCTCACCTGCTGAGCTCTGTGAGCTTAAATGCTGTACCTCCTCCCAATCCTCACAAGAAAACAAGCACAGAACATAACGACGGAGTAATCTCGTGCGATGAAAGTGAACACATTATTTCGCAGACGGCCATTATTTCTTAGGGTTCAATCACTGGTATATTGTTGTATTAATACGGTTAACAAGCCTTTTGCTATCTTGAAACATTTTATCCTTTATTATACTTTTGAAATTCCTAAACCAATTTATTTTCTCAAAAGTTCCTAAATATCTGCAAGCCTTGGCGTTTGTAGTTATATTATAAGATAGATACAGCATTTTTTGTAAATGAATCGTGGCTTACAAATTCGAGGATTGTTTTTTTTCATACATCGGGACATGCAATAATCTCTAATATAAATTAAAGTCGGGTTAGCGCGAACACTTATAACTCGAGATCGGCTCAACAGATTATTTTGATGTTTGATTTATTGGATTCTTCTCCGCTCCGGATAACAGAATAACAAATAAAAAGTTGAAAAAAAATGGATAAGAAATGATGTAAAATATAATATTTAAGTTACTTTGGAACGGGTACCTGAGACGCGCCCGTGCACGCCATCGCGGGTAGTTCCCTCTCATTTCGCATACGCTCTTACAGTAGCCCATCCCACTTACTCAATCGCACCGTTTCGAGCGTTTTAGAAAATTTTCGTGGAAATTCGTGGAAAATTAAAGAAAACTTTACGTTGGTAGACTTATTAGTATACACATAATCTTTATTCCAGTTTTGAAATTTTGACATGAACTATCAGTTGTATTCGGTGGATGGCTCATCAAATCGTCGTTTTGTCTTCTCAAAAAGTAACTTCGTTTTTTTTCAATTGCGGCAACCATAGCCAATAAAAAAATTATTCTGGCGGCCAAATATGCACGTGAAATTTAATGTTTGCTGGTTCCACAAATACCCAAGATAGGTACCTCAATCTCACGGTGTTAAATTAGGTCCAGCACAGCATCAATATTTTCCATACGACAACAGAATTTGGACGACCTTCACGAAATTCGTCCTCAAGTTGGCCACGTCCACGATTGACGTTCTCTGTTTTTTTATTGATAAACAGCCACCCTGGATGGATCTTCATCTCTAAATTTCAAACTAACGTCAAAGATGAGTTTTTATGGGAAAAGTCCGTGTCTCAAGTTGTAAAAAAATATTGAACTAAAATGATTTTATTCTAAATTTCAACGATTAGATTTTTTTTGATATTTTTGTTATGTAAAAACGCAAATAGCCCAATTTTGTGAGTAGGTAAATAAAACATCAAAAATGTCCAAAAATTACGATAAAAACGTTAGTTGCCAGATGGAAGCAGCGGGATAATAGAATCTCAAAATATAAAAGGAAATCACAGAAAGTAAAACTTGTGTTGTGAAAGTGGAAAATGGTCGCCGCGCCGCCGTGTGGTTCGAACCACGACCTTTAGAATAAAAGAAGGTAACTGAATCACACCCTCTCATACTGTGTTCCGCTCTTTCGAAGCAGAGCTGAAGAATCTGGACATGGTGTGGGAGGAGGTCATTAATGTTGCGCAAGATCGAGCGCAATGGAGAGCTCTTGTTGCCTCCCTATGCCCCTAAGCGGGGTCTAAAGGGAGTTTGGATTTGGATTGGAACTGAATCACTATACTGTACACTGGATCAAATTTACAATATTTAGCTAAACGTTGTGGAGGATGCCATTTGCAAATAATTTGTGGTCATCGAAAGGACATTGATTCAACACTTCCTGTTTCTAGTAGATTATACGGTTCCTAGGAAGCAGTGCCTCGTCTGACAAGACGTCAGACTTTCAAAATTATGACGATATTTTTTATTACTACGGTAACAATATTGACAATGTTCTAAACTGACGCATTCGCCGCTGTTTATAACAGCACCTTATTCCTAAGAAAACAGCATTAGTCGAAAAAAAAAACACAGATTTTGTGGGAAAATATCGAAAGATATGGTGCAAAATCAACCGAATACAGAAGTACAGTACCTACCTCCCAAATAAGGGTGGGTGAACTAACTCGCTTATTGACCACCTGATAGAGTCTGTATTTGTCGACCATGAAAAATGGGAATCAATGGTGCATTCGTCAAAGCGATAAGCTTTATCAAATCAGGTGGATTGCTCAGATTCAAATAAACTGGACATGCCCATAGAATGCCGAAATGCAATATCCCAAAAATGATAGTAAATGGATCCAGATGGGAGCAGGAAACTGGCGAGATCCAAGATCATAATGATCGATGCTGTTGATTTTTTTAAAAACAGTATAAGACAATATGTGGCTGTGGCAGAGTTTGTTGGGTTGTATCGACATCGTAAAGAATGTTCATAATATAATATGCAAGATCACCGGGCTATGTTTTCGGTTTTTGGAAGTCGAATAATTATTGTTGAAGAAGCAGAAAGAGTGTGCTTTATTATATCTACGTATCTCTATACGATTTGAAAGTTGTTTTTTTTTTAATATTAGGTACCTGAACTAGTAAAAAAGATATTTTTTTGTATTTCTCGGTAATTTTCATCCGAATTCTCAATCTGGCAAAAGAACAATATCAACTTATAGCCTAAGACGTATCTAGATAATTGAAGGTTAATGCAACAGGCCGTCGGTTCGGAGATTAGACAAACGTGAGCTAAGGGTGCAGGTTCGATTCCAGCCAGGATGATTAGATTCTTCAATACGTTTATGATTCAAGTGATGGGACGAGATTGACAATTTGACAAGCAAAAAAAAGCGAACGTTTTTTTAATTACCAAATGATGATCAGCAAAAGAACTCTGGTACTATTATTTTTGTCAATTTTTTTGGTCTAGTTTGTCAGTGTAGTTGTTATTGAAAAAGAAGTCCCCGATTCGATACCCAATAGGGTTAAAAAATTTGATGTGTTGACCCGTCGAATATTACCTATAAACTGCATATGGTATAAAATTTCAATAGGTATGTATTTACTAGAACCTTTAATACGCATTTTTTATTGGTGACAAAGTGACAGTTTTATTGGTTAAAAAATTACAAGAGTACCTACATATCATTCAATTGTACTAACTACAACTTAAATGTCCAAAAAGATTTTTTTTTTCTTAGACATATTTTCATTTGACAATATGTTTCAGATAGAAATATAACAGTAATAAATAATCGTCAAATTATCCGTATACTTTTAATGTCAATAAATTAAACTTAAATAATATACTGAAATATAGGTATTAGTATTTTAGACACATAAAAACATATTGAATTATTTATTTTATAAATAAGTTGTGTTTCTTTAAAAAAAAGGAGGGTCGAATTCTTGTAACATAATACCTTAAGCATCGGTCATCTGTTATGCGTTTGTAAAAAAAAAACAAATGCCGTCGATGTTTGTAAAAGCGATAAACTGTATAATCGTTTGGATGTGCACACTGTCAATATAGCAATGGTTGACTTACCGGTCCTAAATAATCAAAGCCAGTCCTCTCTGCAACTTCCTTGGCAAGAGTTGCTCCTCCAGCCCTCTTAAGACGCACCAGGAAGGAGTTGGTGAACAAGGATCCCTTAGCATGAAGACTCCCGAGAAGGCAAAGCCACACGACACTCTTCAGCCAGATACCGCCAAAATTCGACATGTTTTCAAAATAACAAATAAAGATCGAATTTTGTTGTTTTGAATTTTTGTTATTCCAAAATCAAATTATCGTGGTCATATGTGCGCTGGTTTAACACTTCTTTTTCTAAATAAATATGGATGCGAACAGAATGTGTGGTGATTATTCGTTTTGATTCAGCGCTGTTCTGACAGCTAGCGGCGGTCTACTGTGTACAAGAAAATACTGATCTCTCATACTCCAAAATATTCGAGAGGTATTTTTCCCTGGTACCTAAACTCCAAACCGAATGCTCATTCACTCAGTGACGTCACGAGGGTTCGTTACGCGATATATTCCCGTCGGTACGGTTTCCTAGGAGCGAAAAACGATTTTTTCACCCGAACGCTGCAAGAAAATTACGAATTTAACAATCATAACATTCCATATTGATTTCCCAGTCGCGCATGCTCATTGCGACCAAAACTTGTATAATATCCAACAGGACGTAGTTTCATCACTACGTCAACGTTAAAAATCTAACAATGTTATAAAACAGAGTAAAAAAAGTAGTTTTGTAAATTCGCCGTTGAATTTTCTTTCGTACGACGTTTGGGAAATTTTCTACTCTGTCGCCGAAAAACTAGAAGAAAATTTAAATTTAGAATGAAAGACATTTTGAATCCGTTTTGTTGGTGTGAGATTCGTGCCAAAGGCAGAGTTTTTTTTTTTGGGAATTGACAGCTTTTGACGTATCTATCGTCCAAGTTACGCCTATCGTCAAATAATTATTACAGTATTTTGAACACGAAACAAAAAATGCAATTTCAATGATTGTTAACAATTGAGTATTCCAATACACGATGTTATTTTCTAGCTATTTTTTTGCTTACGGCAACACTCATGTTGTCATAAACATCCGTTAGTTAAATTTTACTAACGGAACTTACTTACCAGTTTATTTTTAGTTAATTAATTGTTTTTTTTTATATGTTTTTATACAAATTTCAATTTATTGAGCAATATCTTCTTCAAGTTAGGTATACGGAGTATTATTTTATTTAGGTTTAATTGAACTTCATGTAGGTACCAACTAATGCTCGCCAAAAATAGCAGTAAGAAAATTCAAGTTGTTGGCAAAGCTTTGGCAGCGCACTATATGTATAATATTTGACCCGAAAACCTGATAAAAAGTTGCGAAAATTGCCAAAACGTACATTGTAATACATGAAATAATTTTGCCAGATTTTTTAAAGCTTTTACTCCATAGTGCGATGTGCTGTCCAAATCTATAGTTACCATTTGGAACCAACAATGAAAATATTCTAACTATTTATATTTTTTAACTTACGTATTTTTGGTATGTAGTGTTGAAACTGGACAACCTTACCATAATAATTCGGTAAAATTAGGTTTGAATAGAGACTATTCTTTCAGCAATATGTACAATAACGAAACATGTATCACATGTGACTTATTTCCTACTACATAGCCATCTCTTGGATTTTTCAAAAAGTTAAGCAATTATAGAGGATTTGTTTTTATTACAAATTCATGACCCGTTGAAATACATCCGAATCAATAATAATTATTACATAATGCAAAAATATTAGCTTAATTTAAGTTTAGTTTTTACGTTGTTGTAAAAACACTAAAAACTTAAACTGTTTTTAATTCATGTAATAAACCATTTTTTTTTATTTTGGGTTAGGTCGAAGTGCGACGGGCGAGTCAGCTAGTCTCTAATATAAAAGAAATTCGGGGTTGTGCGAACACTTATAACTCGAGATCGGCTGAACAGATTTTTATGATTCTTGGTTAATTAACTAACAAAACGTATTTTTGTATAAATTATAAATTCCCAATCAATATTCACATTAAGGACTAAGTACAGGACAACGTTTGTCGGGAAAACTAGTAATTATTCTTTGATGAATTTAAATCAAGTGGAATAAAATAAAACTTGATTTTTTTTTTGAAATTGAATCGACAAAACGCTTAGTATTAATTCGAAAGGGTAGGCCGGAGTACGAGTAAAAGTAAATAATATGTGAAATTTCCTTATCGTACATTTTGTATGAAATTTATTTTCTTTTCGTTTGCTACCGATTTTTTTTTTATTTGAAAGAGTTTTTATGTATGATGCAATAAAGATAACCTAATGAAATTTACAGGGTACATAGACTGAAAAATTGGCCAGTTTGTGAATATAGTTGGGAGAAAAAATGTTATGTGATTTTTTTTCTAAATGGTCTTTTAAAGAGATTGATTTGTGTGGGGCCGGCTTTTCGGTTTGATTGCTATGATCGAGCTAGGGTGTCGGTTTTGTGCGGGTCAGATTTGCTGCGGATTGGTCAAATAAATCACACCGTATTGATGTGTTGTATATTGCTGTACTGTAAGAATAAAAACAAAACGCCTTTCATTCGTACATTTCGTTTAATCGAGTGTCGAGATAGCATAATATCATATATATCAAGCCCGTACCTGTTAGATAGATTCTAACATTCCTCAGTTTTATCAAATATTCATATGTCTGTCATGCCTCCAGTTTCCATTTTGAGGTCCCACACTCTCGGCCACCCCTCTGCGGGTCTCATCCCCCAACCAACCAGTTCCCCCTCCCCTCCCCCTTTCATTTACAGATTGAATGTTTGATTACTTACAGGGAATGGATTTGTGTTCGAACTTCTGACATGTTCAAACATTTATTTACCTTATTACAATAATATCAGTTGAATCATCTACTCAAATAATTCATATTCACATAATGAGAATTTGGGATATTATATAAAACAAACCGATTTATTCGATAGATGAGTTCAAAGATTTATCGCGTAAGTCAGCCCCCTATTTTACAAAAAGTTTAATTCGAACTAAACATAATTATTTACTTAAGGTATCGTTTGTATTTAATTTCAAATTAATTTAATTTCATATTTTTCGCTACTAAACTATTTAATTAAAGTTCATATTATTATTAAATTGAGAGCTATTTTGCGTGGTCATCGCATCACGCCTAAACGGCTGGACCGATTTCGCTAATTCTTTTTTGTCGTGTTGGCTTTTATCAGGAGAAGGTTCTTATGAAAGAAAAATATAAAAAAGTTGCGTGGAAAATTAGGAAATTAAAGAAAACTCTACTATGTAAACTTATTAGTACTTTGTCCATATAATTTTTGTTCCAATTTTGAAATGTTGAGAGAAACTGTCAATTATTAGATTGTTGTTGGTGCGATTGACAGAATGCGGATCGAATATACATGGTTTAAAACAGACGCATCGGTCTGAATAACATTGGTCAAATGATAATGAATTCATCACCATACAAATTGGAATTCAATATTCATAGTTAGGAACACAGGACAAGGTCTGTCGGGAAAGTTAGATCTACAATAAAACGTCAGTTTCGTTGTATTATTAAGATATCGCAGAATCATTTAGTATAGTTAATTGATTAAGAAAAAGTGCCGAAAAATGGTTATTTTGAAAGAATGTATTCTTAGATAATCTCTAATATAAATTAAAGGTCGGGTTAGTGCGAATACTTATAACTCGAGATCGACACAACAGATTCTTCCGATGTTTGATTTATTGGATTCTTCTCCGCTACGGATAACAAAAAAGTAATAAAAAGTTGAAAAAAAAATTGGATAAGAAATTATGTAAAATATAATATTTAAGTTAGTATGGAACGGTTACCTGCGACGCGCCAACGCCGTCGCAGGTAGTTCCCTCTCATTCTCGCATACGTGATTGCTATACAGTAGCCCATCCCACTTACTCCACCGCACCGTTTCGAGCGTTTTAGAAAATTTTCATACAAAGTCAATATTATCGGGCACATACGTTTCGGTAGGGGGAAGCGGGGCAAGTTGTTACGGGGGCACATTGTTACATCATCGATAAATCACGAATAGCGCATGTTTTAAGTAAGTGTTTTCGGCAAACATGCGTGAATGTTCCGGACGAAGTACCTAGCAAATCGTCAACGTGAACAGATGCGTCGCAAAAATCTAAAAAATAAAATTGTGTTTCGCGTGTTACCAAGTAACTTTTATTGAAAATATTCGAAGTCATTTTACCAATCACTATAAAACGGAAGTAAATATGTGTTTATATTTTTTATATCATTTATTTTTCTCCTTATTTTCGGGATATTAATCTAAATCGTTGTGCATTCCGTTGAAATAATATTATGCTTTTATTGTAAAATGTGTCGATGGGGCTAGTTGTGACATCATATAACAATGTACTCCACATATATGAATTGTTTCTCAGAGAGTTACATACTTACATTTTAATCTACAACAACTAATGTGATCGTTTATCTTGTTCAGATTCAGTTAAAAATGGTTAGAAAACTTAAGAAAAAACGCAGAGGGGAAATTTCGTATGAAATTTACATAAAGGCTGCCGGTGAAGTTCAAGAAAAAGGAATATCTCTTCGAAAACTTGCCCTCGCAAGGGGCACTTTGTTACAATTTTTTTATGTTTGTTTTAATTTTTTTATATTTTTTGTGGCCTATATTTTGACTAATAAAAAATGTCATGTTGTTGACAAAAGTGTGTACAATTTATAATAAATATCATTGTGTTTCTATGAATATACAGTCGTCCGATAAAAAATATTTTTCATTTTTGTAACAACAAGCCCCGCCTCCCCCTACCTACTTCATAGGCGAGGTAGCGTGTGTGCGCGAGCGTATTATTCTCACGTTGTTCCCGACTGAGCTTTGAATACGAATGAAATATAGATGTTTCAGAATTATTTTAATGTTATTATTTTATTAGCTTAACTCAGGGATGCACAGACTTTTAGGCAACAGGGGCCACTGAGGAAGATTATGAGCCAAGGATGGGCCGCTACATGGAAAATTAACACTTCTTCTTCTTCTCTCGGGAAATTATTATTCCCACATGATGGTGGGGTCTGCCTTTTGTATTTCCACTCAGCTCTGTCTTGTACATCCTCGGGGCCAGCTCCACAACTCCTCCTATTTTGACTTACAACTTCACGCCATCTTCGTTGAAAAATTAACTCCAAAAGTTTTTAATGTGTACAAATTACAATACTAATGATTAATGATCGAACGCTGTAATCATATATATTTTTTTATTATCACGGCAGTACGTCCCTGTAGGGACGATGTGTCATTGATTTTTTTTTACCCATCACGCCGTGTCCCGTAAGGGGTAGGCAGAGAGAACGGACTTCCACTCTTGCATACTTCTTTTGGTGCTTCCACCGTGATAACGTTTCTCATACACCCTCTCATATTTCTCTTACTTCTTACCTGGCCTTCCTTGAGGACGGAATCGATGTGTTCGATCCACCTCATTCTCGGTCGGCCACGCTTTCTTATGCCTTTCCTTTCAGCCTTATGAATTCTCTTTTCTTTGTCAATATGTTTGCATCCATTCTTTCCACATGCCCAAACCATCTCAACTTATTAACTTTCATCTTTTACTTAAAGTACATCAAAGGAATGTAAATATTAGGAAGGAATTAGGAATTAATACCAAGTTTAAAAAAAAACAAATTAACAATGACATCTTACAAATTACTTACTTAATGGATATCATTGATGCATTGTGAGATATGGTCGTGCTAGTTGTGGGGTTTGGTGAGTAACATGTGTGATTAATTTTATTTTAAAGTAAATAATTAAAAAATAGTCATGAAGAGTACCTATATAGATTCTTTGTACTTATTTCGTTTTGTTTTTTGTATGATCGAAAAGTATATTTGTTGATTTAATACTTGATGATGATATTTACTAGTTTAATACTTTGTTTTATATTTTATTTTTGTATGACTGATGAGGATATTTATTGTTTAATGCTTTGTTTTATATTTTATTTTGATATGACTGACTAGGATTTTTGTTGGTTGAATGATTTGTTTTGTATTTTTTTTATGACTGATGAGGATGTTTGTTGGTTTGATGTTTTTTTTTTTGTGTTTTGTATAGCTGATGGGGGTATTTGTTGGATTGCTTGTTGTTTTGTGGAGGCATTTGCCGTGCATTTTCGAAGATAAAAAAATAAGAATTATTTGGTAATGTTTGGCGTGCAATATAATGTGTAAATGTATTATACAATCTGCCTAATGGTATAATAACATGTATGATTGGTTTTGTTTGTATCTATCTTTTGTTTTATATAAATTTATCTATCATTTATTTATTTATTTATATACTTAATATACGGCGTTAACGCCTTTTACATATAAAAGTTAAAACAATAATATAATAATAATTCAGTGGTCATCAATAATAATAACAAATAGACAACAACAACAAAAAAATCAAACAAACCAATACTCAATAATAAATAAATTAGCAATTCATATACAGTGATGTATGCTCTACAATGCGACTCAATGAATAAATGCTTGGAAATAACAATAAACGAACAAAAAGGAATATAAGGAAACATACCACCAACATCACTACAAACACCAGAGAACACGCCAAAAACATCCAGCAAAACAAGAGAAAACAGAGAACACCAGCAAGCATACCCAATCAGTTAACTATTAATTAATCAAGAGAGAGACTGCATATAGATTAAAAAAAATGGTTCAACAGTTTAGACCTCATCGCTCTCTCCGTGTCGTGGAACACATCAACGGTCCGGCCGAACTCATTACCCTCAGCATGCAACCGATTCATTATAGAGTTCCGTTCATAATTAGTTTGGGCATTACTTACATTAAACAGGGCTCTTTGACGGGTGGGCCTAGTCGGTACATGAAACTCCATCCTTCCAATCAGCTCTGCCGAGTCGTAGCGCGATGTTACTATATTTTTGAGAAGTACAAGATCTGAAATCACTCGCCGATCAGACAGCCTCGCCAGTCCCATCTCCAGCAGCAGAAAGTCATATGATATCTCCTCCAGCGGTATTCCCATGCGATAATTTATATGTCTCAAGAATTTTCGCTGAATGGATTCAAGGGCGTCTATGTGTACTCCGTAATAAGGCGACCAGACTGGAGTTGCATATTCTAGCTGACTTCTAACGTAGGCGACGTATAAGGTCCTGAGTGTGCTTAAGTTTTTGAAATCCTTGCACACCCTAATAATAAAACCAAGCATTCTCAGTGCCTTCTCGACTATAGCCTTAATATGTGGTATGAAAGTTAAGCGATTATCGAAAATAACACCCAAGTCCCGCACCTGTTCCACCACTAACAGACTCTCGCCATTCATTTTGTAGTCATGCAAATATACGTTCACTTTTTTTGAAAATCTCACCACATTGCACTTATTCACATTCAAAGTTAAGCCATTTCTCACACACCAAGCGAACAACTCATCCACATTCCTCTGTAGCACAGCACCGTCATCAGAACCCCTCACCAGGCGAAACATCTTCAAGTCGTCCGCGTATAGTAGCACCTGGACATCAGTTAGATCGCACAGAATGTCATTTATAAAAATATTAAAGAGGATGGGTCCGAGATGTGATCCCTGCGGCACGCCGCTGGTAGAGAGGAAAGATTTAGACACCGTGGCCCCGACCCTGACCGACAGCTCCCGCCCGATCAAATAACTCTGGATCCACTTCAGTAGTTTTCCACTAAAACCTATATACCTTAGCTTCTCAATCAATACCGCATGACTAACACAGTCGAAGGCCTTGGAGAAGTCAGTGTAGATACAATCCACCTGACCCCCGCCAGCCACCAAGCTCGTCAGACAGTCAGTGTATAAAATCAGGTTGGTAAGCGTGGATCTGTCAGGCATAAAACCATGCTGCTTGGGAGACAGGACCGGCAGAATGGAGGGCAATATATCTCTTAGTATTAATTTTTCAAATAACCTTCCCAGCAAGGACAATATGCAAACCGGACGGTAATTTTTGGCGTCATTCTTGTCACCTTTTTTGAAGATCGGGGTTATGTAGCCACGTTTCCATTGAGATGGGAACGTACCTGATTCCAAAGATTGACTATATATGAGCACCATCGGGGTTGTAAGAGTGGCAGCGCAGTTACTAATGAGAGACGGAGGAATTGCATCAGGACCAGGCCCCTTCGCGGTATCAACCGACTCCAACAGTTTAAGCACATCGTGGCTATTTATCTGAAAACTGGGAATCTGCACTTTGTCCCTATCAAGGCCGTTATAGTCTCTGACAAAACTAGGGGCAGCAACCTGGGCGTACACATCACTGAAGCAATCTGCCAGAAGATTAGCTTTATCCATGTCCGAGTATGCAATGTCGGCGTTGTAACACATCTCTTTGGGCAGTGCAGAGCTATCAGTATTTCCATTTGATGATGGATTTAGAGATGACACATATTTCCAAAACTTTTCTGTGTTAATGTTTTTCAGAAGGGAGGCTTCTGTTTCAAGTATAAATTTATTATGCAATTCAGTAGACAGTTTCTTACATTGTCTTCTCAAGTCACTAAAATGTTTGTAATCAGAATTACTTAAGGAACATTTGTAGTTGATATGGGCAAGCTTTTTTTCTTCAATCAATAGTCTGAGTTCTTTGTTTACCCATTTTGGGTATGATGTTGTAAAAAATAGCTGGTTGGGTACAAACTCGTCTATAAGAGCATTGATTTCTCGATAGAATATATCCACATTTACATTCACATCTTGGCTAGAGAGCAACTTGCGCCAGTCCGTATTGCCAATGCTATTGGTCATCGCAGTCCAATCAGCTTTATTGAAGTTCTTGAAATTGCGAGGCGTGGATGGATCAGCCTGGTCATTGAGAGTAATGTGTATATCAAGTGGAGGATGGTGTATGTCGATGTTGAAAAGAGGGTCTACGGACTGGGCAACAGTAATTCCTGGTAAATTGGACAAAACTAAATCAAGGATTACGTCGTTGAGATTGCTAATTCCATTTGCTTGTCGCAGGGACAGCTGGTTACTCATATCAATGATAGTGGATGCTCTAGGGGACGGTCTTGAATTCGATGGTACACCATCATTCCACGATATCTCTGGAAGATTGTAGTCCCCTGTCAAAATGAATTCAGCCCCTGGATATTTGGAAGCCAGTCTCTCAATGTCATCACAATGGTGTAGATAACAGTCCAGCGCGGATGCTGGTGGTATATAAGTACATCCTATAATGATGCTTCGTTTTTCCTTTAACTTCAAAAGTACAAATAGATGTTCAACATCCTTATGTGTAGTTTTCAACTCTTTTGAGTTGATATTATTTTTTACGGCTATTAGTACACCCCAGCAGTATTGTCTACATATCTGGTGTGACTATGATAGAATAATCAATCAAATCAAATGTAATTTATAATAATTGTGTAAAGAACCTGTTGACAAGGCTTGTAAAAGCCTTAACAGGACTTGTATTGTTATTATTTTGGTGAATAAAGAGAATTTAAATCATAAAAAAAAAAAAAAAAAAAAAAAAAAAAAAAAAAAAAAAAAAATACTTTTGGAAGAAAAATTCATAGTTCACATACAATACACTTATAATTGATAATTAAATAATTTTGAACATCAATCAACATCACAAACAATCAAAAAACACGTGACAAGACTTTGGCTTCTTCCCGGCGAAAAATTATCTCTCAGGTATATTTCAAATAGGTATTCTTTTGATTTTCCAATATTTTAATACGTCGGCGGGCCGCGGTTTGTGCATCGCTGGCAATCGAATTAATTATGTATTATTGTTTTACGGGGGCGCAGTGCACATTATGTACATATTAACGGGCTACTTCGGGCTAGAACCACAGGACAAGGTCTGTCGGGAAAGCTAGTTTTCAAATAGATGACTCGTTCTAAACTCTTTCGTGAATTACTCTCTGAATTCTTCTTCTTCTACTTTAGTTAGGACTGCGTGCTATATTCTATCGGATCATCATTTTCCTTGTAAGCGGATGTCTAGCTATCCCTCAGCCTCTTGAGTGGTCGTCAGCCAGTTGGTCAGCACAGAGTCAGCTGCTATTGTTATAGTACTTTCAGGATCTGCTCTCTCTACGTCATCTCTCCAGAAACGCCATCGGGATCTACCCCATGGCACAACATCCTGGACATCGCACGTCCTCCTAATATCGGAGTACCTTACTCTCTCCCGGAGTGTTGTTCCTGCAATGGAGCGGAGGTTTGATTAGGGTGTCCCGGTTGCACATTTCAGAAATCTGGCAAGCCTACCCTTAAGTAATTATTATTACTACGCAGGGTAATGGTTGTTTTCAAGGATTGTTGCTGGTATGTTTTTGACCCCACATAGGGAGGTAGCAAGAGCTCACCGCTGCGCTCAATCTCGCGCAGCTTCAATGTCGACCACCTCCCACAGCTCTGTCTCGAAGGGACGCAACGGTACAAGAGTGTCTTTCTCTCCTTGGCCAATCGTCATTCGGCAAATTTAACACAGCAAGGTCCACTCGGATGTCATGAGACTGCGATGGGTGCACCGGCGTATAGCGTCGTTCGCGAGCGGTGGTACCAACTTATATCCAATATTCTTTTTAGGCAATTTTTCAAAGCCGCGCGGAGACTACTTGTACAGTAAGATCATGAAAAACGCTCTACTCAAATTTCCTACTTTTCTGTCACGGGGTGTATCTGTACCTTAGAAAAATCGAAATTAAAAATTAAAATAACTGAGTTGTGACTTTAAAACGTTGTATTTCTGAGGTTTTTGAAATTTTCTTTTTTATTTTTACTTTAAATATTACTTCATTCTTCAGCTATTATAAAAATGTATTTTTAGTTTCCAATATGGAGTACTTTGTTCACAATTTTCAGTTTTAGGTCAAAAGGTGGAAAATTGAAAAAAAATGTTTACCAACTCGAAAACCACTTGCATTTGACCCCTGATTAATGGAAACAAAATATTTGCAAATTTGTTCTAGTAAAACCCCTTTCAAGGAATGTATCGAATTACCAGTCACCCTGTATAGGTATATGTATATAAATGCAGCCGTATTTCCTTTGATCATCACATTACGCGTGAACATTCGAACCAATTTCGCTAATTTTTTTTATTTGTTGTGTTTGCTATTGCCAGGAGAAGGTTAGAAAAAATTAAGAAAGCTGTACGGAACATTATAAAATTTAAGAAAACTTAACGTAGGTAACGTTCTTAGTATGTATACTATAGTTTTGACAACATAAGCTTTTCCATATTTTATTATTACTTATAGGTTTTTGAGATCTGTCAAATGTCAGAATGTGCCCTGTAAACATCGATTAAAACAGTTGCATCGGTCGGAATAATATTGGTTTTGATTTGAATCGATTTTTTATCAAGTAGGTATACAAAATCGAATTATTGAACATTCATAGCAAAGAAAATACATCGGTCGGGAAAGCCAGCAATATATTATATAGGATTGAGAAATAACTTGATTAATCTCAAATCCGTCCAGAGTCAAGAAAAGTTAATCAGTCGATAGTTAATTAATTTACACGAATACAATAATACTGTTAAGAGATTTCCTCTACGATTCAACACCAGGGGGTGTGAAGGCTGTACTTTAAGGGATGCTACTTGTAGGTGCTCAATCAAACCAATTATTAACATCCTCCCAGCAAGTGGTGGGAGTCAACAAACTTGAACCCTTAATCTTTTGAGGTCTTTAAATTAATTAATTGATTTGTTGGAATGACAACATCATTAATACTACAGATCCCTTCTAATCTAGATCCATTATTTGTTTGTTTGTTCGTATGTAGGTATTTCTACTATGTATGAAAAAAGAAAACGTATTTTTCATCAAGTCAAACATTCCAGTCCAATGAAAAGATTAGTCATTTATTTTATTGATATGTCGATGTTATAAAATAAATACAATAAGTAATGGTTATTCTTTCGGAAAGAGACTGATTGATAAGGTGAGGAATGATAATATTAGAAAAGAATGTGGAGTGGATGTTAGCGTAGTGACTAGAATGAAAGTGAATAAATTTAAGGTGGTTTGGGCTCTCTCTTCTTCGTTTCCTCATTACTGAGGGTCGTGACCCATGGAACTACTGATGAGCACCAAACGCCTCCAATCCTCTTTGTCTTCCGCCGCCCGCATCGCCGAGTACAAGTCTCCCCCTGTTGCCTTCTTTATCTGGTCACACCACCTTGCAGGTGATCTGCCTCTGCTTCTTCTGCCTGGAACGCCACCGGTGATTATAATTTTTTCCAGGTTATCTGGCTCTCGTCTGGCAATGTGACCAAAGAAACTCAGCACCCACCGACTACGGACTGCAGACATTCTCTCAGAGATATTCGGCTCTTTAAGAATGGAGTCATTTGTTCTCTTGGCAGTCCACGGGATCCTTAGCATACGACGCCAAAACCACATTTCAAAGGCATCGATTCTTGCTCGTTTGGGCATGTAGAGAGAATGAACGAAGAGAGAATGACTAAAAGGATACATAAATCTAAAAGAATGGAGACCACGTAACAAATGAAGAGGTTCTTCTATGAATCGAAGGAGGCCTGCTCAAAACCCTGTCCGAAAGGCGTGCAAGATGGATGGGACACGATATTTATGCGGAACAAAGGTCTCTTACATACCATTATTGAGGGGGTGACCAAGGGGACAAACTACGAAGGACGATGATGGGCGTTTTACAAGATGCTGGACTAAACTGGGATGAAGTTGTGCAACTGGTGCAAGATAGAGAGACTCGGAGGAACTTGGTGGAGTCCATAAGCTCCACACGGGGAGCGAACGTGGATTTAGCAATTAATCAATCAAATCAAAACTCCATTTGAACTCCACTCAGGAGCATAGGGAGGCAACATGAGCTCTCCATTGCGCTCGATCTTGCGCAATGCTTATGATCTTCTCCCACACCATGTCCAAATGGATTTATAAAGCAGGTATATTATAAATAAATAAATAACACTCTTATATATTGTGTCAGTATCAGTATATAGCCGACGGAACTTAATGCTTGAAGCATTCTCTACCAGTCAACCGGTCCCGTCCAATCTGAGACAGGATTCCAACCCCAAGTAGAAATTTCAAATGAAAAAACACAATCAAAATTTTTTGATTGATTTATTTTAATTTATAATTTATTGGATTTATCTTAATTTTTATTTTTTTGTATTTATTTTAGTTTATTGATTTTTTTTATTTTGTGTCTTAATTGTGTGATCTCTTTTTTTTCTTTTCACGTATCTTGTTTTTATATTGTTTTTGTTTGTAATTTTGGTTGGCTGGAAAAGATCCTTCGGGATAAGTCCACCCTTTGAATCTTTAGTGTTTGTATAAAAATTGTTTTTAATTAATTATTTCACAATAAAGTTTTATTTAGGTATTTTATTTTATTTATTTATTTAAATTTCTGACCCGATCGGGACCTCTTGATCTGAAGTCGGTGTTTTTGCCACTAGGCTACCAAAGTCAGTAAGTATAAATAGGTATAGTGAAAAATTAAAAGCAGTAAAATAAATAGGTGAAAATGATTTTTTTTCGATGTTTTATCTAAAAGTTGAAATATTTCTGTTTTGTTGTTCACATTAATTCACACACAACTGTAGGAATTTTATTAGTCAATCAATAATTTATTATTTTTACGATATAAACAGATTACCTACTGATGACTTACTAATACTGTTCGATTTTAAATGGTATGAACAAACCACTACGGGCTTACGACCATCTTCTATTGTTATTTTGAAGGATGGCTTAGTATGATTCACTTTACGTTAACAACGTTCGCCATTAGTTGGTAATGTTCAAAATTCCGAATATTATGAGAAATTTCAACATGCGGAAAAATCCATGCCCCGAGCAGGATTCGAACCTGCGTCCCTCGTGCCGTGCCGAAACGGTAACCACTGGGCCAATTGCCCCGACGCTAATTCCTTCATCATACGTGCACAGATAACAAGTAGCTGATGTTAATGAGATATAGAGCCATCTGTTGGATTTTTTTAGAACAACTGGAGCCAATTATACAGAAATAGCTGTCATATAGTTGGCGCCAGGATACTATATCCATTTTTGTTACTGTCCCATATTTATTGCCTACTAGCTTTCCCGACAGACGTTGTCCTGTGTTCCTATGTATGAATATTGAACAAGAATTTGTACGGTGATGAATTAATTATCATTTGACCAATGTGATTCCAAACGATGCGTCTGTTTTAAACCATGTGTATTCCATCCGCATTCTGTCAAGAGACATGTCTCTTGATAATGTCTACATGAGATAGACGAAAGCGCTCGAGCCTCAATAAAATATCGTGAAAGTGCAACTGTGTTTGTTTTAATTCAATATACAAATTCCTTAACTTGCATTATCAGACTCTCCAGAGGACATTCGTTATTGGTAAATCAATTTCTTTCAGCAAGCATGCATTTAGTTTTTGCATTTAAACAGCTACCTACATTATAATGGTAATGTATACAAATTACATAGGATTTTATGGACATATTTTAGGGATGAATAATGAGAATTCAATCTTCTTTCAATCCATCATTTCAAATCTCCTGTTAAGAAACTTAGGAAGAAATCACTTTGAAGGAGAAATATATTGGAATTGAGGAGGCTGTGAAGGTACATTACAGACATCGAGTAGGTACATAATGATAAAATTAATTTATTAGTTAAAAAAAATTCACACAATGTGTTTTGATACTAAACTTATACTATTTACAAAAATATGTATTCTTATTTTCATAAGAACTTTATTTTCAGAGGCACTTTACAATCACTAAGACTTACATTCATTAAAAATATACTTTGAGTTAAAACTACTATGAATTAAATGTAAAAACTTCATTCTGTCTTCTATTGATAGAAAATCTCCAAGTATAACATTATTGTCAGTTTTCATTGATTGCAAATCAGAGCCTATATAAGTGACTTAAAATAAAACACAATTGAATCAAATTGTACAGGAAATCACACTTTCCTTTCTTGCTCTATATTCTCAACTCATTGTGAATATGAAGTTTCATTTAAAAGCTGTTGAAATATAATATATAGAATTTTTCTGACTAAAAGTGTTTTTAAAACATGAAATTTCTACTCATTTGTTGGCTTATCTCAGATTGAATGGGACTGGTTGACTCTAGAAAATCTAAGAATAAAAAAAGCTTTGCTACAATAATTTTAAGCAAAAAGGTGGAATGTGACTCAAACAGTTCGAATACACATAGTAAATCTTTATATTATATATAAATGGAGCCCTTTTTTCTGGGGTCAACGCATCACGCGTGAACAGCTGGAATATTTCCCTAATTCTTTTTGTATTGAGTATGCTATTGTCAGGAGAAGGTTATTATGAAAGACAAGATTAAGAAAACTGTGCAGAACATTAAAAACTTAAAGTAGCCAACCTTCTTTTCAATATGATTTAAGGTAATAAACTTATAATCATACAAATTCAATATTCATAGTTAGGCTTCTTATAGAAATGAATGCTTGCTAAAACTCAAGAAATGGTGGACTGATTTGGCTAAGGGTTAAGCTCGGGGTTTTATTAAAAGGTGAGAAAATGTGAAAAAATCTGGAGGAAAATCGTTTTCCCCATACAAAGGCTGTATATTGGATGTGACAGAACATGATCATAATAAGTCAATGCTCAACATTTTCTCCAGCTCCCAAACTATGAGAATCATGTGGTTATTTTAACTGACTCAACCTAGAGAGAAGAAAACAACAGACAAAGAAGAGAGCCGTGTACAAGTGCCAATCTTAATAGTAACAAATACATTACCACAGCTTCAGTGTTACAAGCTGACTCTAAGATTACTTCAGTATAAAATCTGTTCGTAACTTTAACCCATTGAAATCATAATCGGTCACACATACCAGATTTTTTCATTTTACTGCACATCACCAATATTTGTGTACGTAACTGGCCAATAGCTGAGAGTAAAATCTTGTTATTTTTATATTTGGTTTATTTTGTGTGGAAAAGAAATAAGATCATAACAAACTGTAAATAAAGTACTTGATTGCATCGCGTCATACAATTATTGTCAACGTTCCTTCATTACTGATTTTTAGTGTTGCCCGTGGGCATTTCTATGCAGCAATCTGTTTATTTTTGCTAATATTACTTGTAACTATCCTAATTTTGAAAAAAAAAAATGGTTGGATATTATGTTTGGATTGTTGTTTTTTATGTTTTAAATCTTCTATTTAAAATTAATCGTTTTTATGTGAGCTGATAAAAAATTGAACAAAAAAATCTTTCATTCTTTTTTTCTTTTTAAAATAATACCTAAACATATTCTCCAAAACACTGCCAAATTTGAGAAGGATCTTCAATAAACAACCTCGACATGACAAAATAAAAATGATGAGAGCCAATGGAGCTCTTTTGAGTATTTTTAAATAGGATCTCTTTTAAGGCACATTTTGATCCAAACAAATGAGATTTCTAGGGGTAAGATGGTATAAAGATAGCTAAATGTATCTGAGAAAAAGGAGTATTCGATTAAGCTAACTGCAAGAATCACGCTTTTCAACGAAGCGTGATATGAAATCAAAAGTTTGTAAATTTGTATACTAAATATTGAAATGCAATATACAGGAATAATTGGCAATAGATTCAAAAACCATAGTTTACGGAAAAATAAACTATTGATGATAGCATTTTGTTAAAAAAATTCAAACATTAAAATTATGTAAAATCAAAAACAAATCTAATAGGTACTTATAAAAAAATTCTTTCAATTATCACTACAAAATTTTAACTATTTTCGTCAAGTACACAATAGGTATTATTAAAAAAAATATCTAGGTGAATTCTATTAAAACAAAAAATCTTTTAACGTAATTATTTTTAAAATAGGTATATATATTTCTTAAGAAAATATTTTAAATGAATACCTAACGTCAAATACTTAGTTAAACAATAAATTTATACGATATACATAAAAATACTTTCTGTGATAACTTTTCTATGATCATAGATTTAATAAAGACGAATACTTATTGGCTTCTTGCAAAATAGAATTTATTCTAGAATAAAAATAAATTGTATGGTATGAGTCCGGCACGGAAAACTGTAATAGGTTTCCATGACAGATTTCCCTTCATAAAAATAGCTCAAAAAGAAGATATTAGCACAGAATAAAAAATTTAACAAAAATGTGTGTATAATATATTTTAAACTCCTAAAATATCATTTGAAAAGACAAAACAAATCATAAATATGAGGTTATTGAATAGAAGAATGTCACATTATCATTTATAAAATGGACGGGAAATGCGCTGTTTAGAATTACGCATAGTATTATAATTATGTATGTGGTCTTTCTATACAGAATGTGAAAAAATAGCTTAGCATTTCTTTTATAACTAGATGACTGGATAATGTAGTAGGAATGGTAACATATGTGGATATCACAATAATACGGTTATTTTTTCGCTCCTAACGTTCGATTCCTTTGAAGTTTCAGTAAGGCATCTTGTCTCTTCTTCTCGATCTGCTCCTGAATGGACATCTTTTTGTTGACCTCAACGTTCGTCAGATTGTTATTGTTGTGGCAGGTTGAGTTACTGACGCTGTTGTACCTGCTCTGAATATTGTTCGAGCTGACAGTACGTAACGGTTGTCCCCTGGTTGAGTTGACGTTGCTAGTTACTGTCTGCATTTTCGGATTGCTTTTGTTTTGCCCGTAAAAAGCTTGCGGAGATTTCTTCGCCAAAGGATCCAATTTTTTGGCCATTAATTTCTCTTTGGCAGCTTCGTGTTTTCGTTTTATATCCTCCGGTGTGCATCTTATTACTTCAGAGAATTCTGAAAAATACATAGACAAATGTGAATTACAAAATAGATACTCCCAACGACCACCATTACAAATTACACAAGTAAAAGGAACTAGTAGATAAAAAGTTCAGAATGGCTTAAGTACATAATATGCCCGATTCTGTTTCAAATTTAAGTGCGCACTAACTAAAATAAGAACGTTCCAATTTTAGTTAAAGATAGATGATGATATTTTTATAATAAAAAGTATTTTTTAACCTAACAAATGATAAATATTGTTATTAAGGTAGGTAAAATTGATTATTTGCATGTGTTTCGTTATGCCGAAATTGAAAATCGGAGGTAAGTTCAAAATCACTACATTCATAAAATACTTTTGCATATATACAAGAGATTTCTACTAAAAATAATTATACTTATTGATTTCAAAAGGAAATCTAAGAGTTGGTCTGATAAAAAGGAAAATATCGAGATCATTTAGACACTTGAATTATTTGTAATAAAAAAACATTGACCAATGGTGAATGCGCGATATATCCATAGATAATTATAATTCATAATTTTGTTTATGGTGAACTAATTTAAGTTTTTAGAACACAGCACACTGTAGAATACATACATACATACATTCTCCCTTTAAGGCCCCCCGCACACCATAAGCCAGCCCGGAGGAGACAAATCCGCAGCAAACCCGACCCGCATGAAACCAACCCCCTAGTTCGATCGAAGCAATCAAACCAGAAAGCCGGCCCCACACAAATCAAGCCCGCCGCGGATCCCCCCCAAACTTCTAACAACATTTTATTCTGGGGAAGGGGAGCCGATTGGAGTAGAGTTTTTGTATTACAGAAAAGAGCAATACGGCAACTAATGAATATAAAACCCAGAGAAACTTGTAAAAATGCCTTCAGCGAACTGGGAGTGCTAACTTTGCCAAGTATGTACATTTTTGAGTGCCTTAAATATGCCTACAAGAATTTGCCCAATACTCCTCTTAACTTAGATCACCATACTTATAATACTAGGGGTAAACGAGATGTACGGCCGTTGGAACATAGATTGGCAAAGGTTTCAAAGAGCTATATCTGTAATAGTGTACGTTTTTTTAACAAGTTGCCTCATAGTATCAGAGCACTAAATTCAGTGGGGTTTCAGAGAGAGGTGAAGAAGTATCTTGTTGAACAGGCATTTTACAATATTGACGATATGCTAAATGGGACTGTTGACTCTATTTGATATTTGGGTTATGTTTTTTGTTACTTGGCGCCCATATGTGTATATATAAATATATATTCTCTTAATCGGTTGACGTAAAGCTGTTTTGAGCCCTTTACACTCAAAACAGCTTTAATATTGTTCTTTTATCTTTAGTGTATTTTTTTTCTCTTCATATCTGAACCTGCATGTTGGAAATATGCCTATAGTATTTTTATTGTGTGCACCTATTATGTTTTATTGTTTGCTTTTGTATAATTTGACGATTCCAAGTGCCAAACTAATGGCCTAAGGATGATAAAAAAGAATAAAGAATAAACCAATCCGCAATGCGAGGGGCCTAAACCCCACTTAAGGGCATAGGGAGGCATCAAGAGCTCTCCATTGCGCTCGAAGGCGTCCGAGGCTCATTGTGCCTTTTCTGACCGATTGAGGTTTAAGGACGTGAGGTGGTCAACCTCACGGTCCCGATCTGATTTTTCGATTTCCTGCCTCTTACAGGATGCTCGAAAAACCAGCAAAAAGAGCAGAGGTGCTATTCTTAGCCGGCAACCCCACAGCAATACTGTAGAATACGAATTTTAATACATGTGAACTTAATTATTAAATTTTGGAACGTTCTTATTTTAGTTCGAACCAAAACAGAATAGGGCATAATATACGCTTTAGAGGTGAGAGGATTACTGCAAAATCTTTATATTGCTACTTTAAAAGTTTGTCTTCCTAGAACTAAATTAAAAACACTTCTGGATAGGGTGTCAAAAACTGCATTGTCCGAAGTTCATCTGAGTGTCAGTCGGAGAATGGTAGATGAGTGTAACTTAAGTCATAAATGGTGGCAAGCCCATGAGACTCGACTTTTGTTATTGATAATCCAATCATTTGTGCTCATGGGCCTAAATTTATCAGTAAAACCATGATTGCAATTATCTTTTATATCTGTAAGAAAGTGATAAATTTACTGTAACACAACACATTTTGTATAGAAAACGTCTACACGAATAGAATGCGAGAATTGCTTATGTTTGTAGAAATAGTGGCGGTACTATACAAGTTTTCCATATAAAATGCTTAGTGTAATACTCACTTTACTTCCGTGACTACCTTCAGATAAAACTTTGAATACAAGTACAGTAATACAGATAAATAAATAACACTATACATAGGTGTCAGTATAGCTGGCGGAATTTATTCTCCGAGGCAATTTTTTCTAGGTAACCAGTCTTATTCAATCTGAGACAGGCCACTCAATGCAATGCAGCAGTTTAAGAATTAATTTTATGTTTGGATGATGGTTACATCATTTAACTTTCTTAAACTACCAATTTAATAAAAAAATTCAGAATAAAATTATTCTCACCTTCAGAATTAACAACCATTTTAGCTCCACTGACTGGCATAGAAATATGTCTGGAGAAAGTTTTGCCCGAAAATTGATTCCTCTTCATTTGTGGAACATGGTTGGGAGACTCGGGCATTGAATTATGCCTCATGAATTTGGATTTGCTTTCATTCTGAATGCTGCTACTTACTAAACAAGATAAATCTGGTATATTGTTCAATATCGAATCCCCATCATCGTTCCAACTGTCTAAAGCATTGGCTTTAGATGTACTCCTAGTATTTTTGCTATGTGGTTTTTCACTATTTAACTTGGTATTAGATTTGACAATTTTAGAATCGTTCGTAGCTTTCACAGGCGCCTGAGACGCCAGGATTTCAATCTCGCTGTCGTTCATATTACCCAACAAATTGTCCAGAGAATCATTTACAATTTTAGGAGATTCGATCTTGAATTTGTTACTGAATTGTGACTTGGAACATTGAACGTTGATATTTACATTTTCTTCAATGTGCTGCGTCGCTTTTATTAATATTTCATTCATGGAATCTTCGAAGTCTGTTATTGAGTGTGATCTTTGAGGCGTAGACGTGCCCGTGGTTACTTTCGGAAGAACGCATTGGGTTTCACTTGTGAATATGTCTTCGGACGAATTTTCCAATATGGAAGTGTTAGGTGATGCATTGCTTTCTGTGGTTGGTGTAGTTTTATCACTTTTCTTGTTCTTTGCCTTGTTTATTAAGTTTTGATTCAAAGCCGTCAACTCTTCTTTCAAACCTTTGAGAAATTCCATGTTCTTAATGGCTGGTCTGATAAATTTTTTCTTTGTGGGCATTCTGGTGACCGGTGAGAAGTCGTTGTAGTAGAAGACTTTCTTCCTCTTTCTCGTGGTGGGCGTATTTGATGTGTGCGTTGGAGAACCATTATCGGAAGATGGGGAATAGTAGTTCCACACGACATCGCTTTCTTCTTGCGTGCACAGGAATGGTATTGGTGATGGCGAATCCGCCATTGCTGGTGGCGAATCAACATGATTGGGGACTGGCGTAGAGACACTATCTGCAAATATTTATTGATTTTAGTCTTCATACAGAAAGTACAGGCAAACTATCAAAGAAAAATCCCAAACATATGGTAAGATTATCATCCTTTCCCGCTGACCAATATGGTCACTAACACGGAGATGTTGCAAAGAGCTGGACTATAGAAAGAATTGCTGTCCAGCATCATGAGAAGTAAAATGTCCTACCTGGGAGACATACTTTGCAACACCAAATACAAATTGCTTCACCAGATAATGAAAGGGAAAATAGATAGATGTAGTGGTGTGGGTAGACGGCAGATGTCCTGGCTGAAAAACATCAAACAATGAAAGAACTCCTTCGGTGTAGCCCAGGACAGAGAAGCTTATGCCATATTGGCAGCCGATGTCGGACGGACTTGACATGGCACAGGAAGAACATAGTAAGACTTTGGAAACTTTAAATTATATTAAGTTGGCTATGGCTAAGAACGTAATATTTTTTGGTGGTCCTCCAACTGCTTCTATGGTTTGAGGTTATGCATTATCATGTACGATTTGTTTTATTGGGCGATGTATCTATGTTATGTTTTATAAACAGAGCTATTCTACAACAAATTGAATTAGTAATGCACATACATCTTTTGTTAAAGTTGAGTGTATTTCAACACATTTTTTTTCAAGATTCTAAATTTGTGAAGCGTTTATCAAAACGTGATCTTACTTTATTCTAACATTTCTCCATGAAACAATTATATATATTTATGAAAAGTTTAAATTATCCTTAAAATTTTAATCCCATTTCATGATTAAATGTAATGTAAAGATTAAATTTTACATTTAATTCATAAAAAAAGCAGACAAAAGTTATAATATCCAAATAATTGTATGTATTTAGTCTAAAGTTGTTTAGTCGTATTTTAAATCAAAATCAGATAGAGGGCCTATCTAGAACTTAACCGGTTTAAAATACTTAAAACATAAATCATTATAAATCTGCTTCACATAAAGAAACCATTTGGAAATCAGTCATAAAACACTACTGAAGTCAGTTCTCGGAACAAGTTAATTATTCAAATCAAAACAACCATTAGTACCCTTACCATTTTTCTTGTGCTTTGTGTTTACGCCATTCTTGGTCGATAATTTTAATTTAGATCCTTGTGTCGGAGTCCGCTGCATATATAAACTGTTTATTAAAACAAAAAAAACAAACCTAAATAAAATATTATAACACTTAAAGATCAAAATTATCATAAACGTATTAACATAACGCCGAATTGTTTTGATGACAACTAAACTTGGCGGAAAAAGTGACGTTTTGAAGCATAGACAATAATTGGAGTATTATTGCCATAAGTAAAAAGAAACTATAGGTATATTGAAATTTGTTTCAAAAGGGTATATGGAAAAAGAGTGTAAGCATGTTTTTTGTATTCTTGATATAATATTTATACGAAAACATCTTTTAAGTTTAAAATTATGAAATCTGAGAGAAAGATTCGATTAAATTGTTTCCACCCAATGAAATTCTTTGAATGGCAATACATTACGTGTTTTGAGTAAAATTCGCTAGATGTCTCTGACTGTTTTAAAAATCAACGATCTATAGATAGATAGATCCTTCATTCGTGGAAGTTCGGAAACTTTCGATAAAGTTCGGCTGTACGCCGTATATGGATATTGCCAACTTGCAAAATGAAAAACATCTTTATGTTTGACTTTTTATAAATTTCAATTACTGATATTGATATTTAATTATATTTGTCATTTCATTGTCGAATAATGTTTGGTTAAAAGGCATTAATTATTTGATTACAATCCTTTTAAATTTTCATGTGTTTACGAGAAGTGTGAGATTGCGCAGTACAAACATGTGCGTTGTGTCAGATTGTTATTTACTGTATATACGTACTCAAATAGACTGGAGTCGTTTATGTATGAGAGTACAAGATTCAGTTTTGTGAAATACGTCGAAAGGGGAGTTGCGTCGTTCGATTCCGCGTACATAAAATAAGTAATTTTGTTTTTGTTTATTTATAACACATCACCTACGAAATATTCGTAAGCTTGTAACTGCAGTGAGAAAAGTGAAAAAAATATGATGAAGTGCTATTTATATCAGTGTTTTTAGTGTGACAGTTGAGATTTATATCGCTAATAATCTGTGTGAACTTGTAAAAATAGTGGTAAAAAATTGTCAACAATGATTGCCGACGGCTATTTGGTCGGCGATGGATCCTGGACCCTCAGGGTCTACGTAACAGACATGGAAGTGGAGAGAACTCTGAGAGTCAAAGGAGAAACTCACATTGGAGGAGTTATGCTAAAACTTGTTGAGGATTTAGGTAAGAACTTATATATTGTTGGTTAGGTCAGAAGTTATTTTAGACACATTATGCATAACATCGTGACGTTTGATTCTGGTTTAATGATTTCCGATGAATTGTTTTATTGATGCTAACACTTTTCGATTCTGCAGTGATCTAGCGAGTTAGATAAAACGGTATTCCTACAGATGTATGCTTGTGCACGGACATGGAGATATCTGCGTGTATGTGTGTGATACTTCAAGGTCGTTTGAGGCCATCGATGCACTTTATTGCACTTTTCTTGTGCTTCGCCGTTGCAGTTACTGCATTTTCTAAACCACTAAACAACTGTCATCGTAATTTGATAAACAATATGAACATCATTAAATTATCATTGGAATATTCATAGATAAAAATATGTCAAATGTTTGTATTATGACATTATTATTAAAATATAATACATAAGTACATAGGTATATATTAAGAAGATTTAGATATATTTTTAATGCTTTTTTAGTACCTATATAAAAAATAGCGCTAATTACTTTTTGTTAGTCAAATTTTATGATATTTATTTGATTGAAATGTTAACAACTTATTTTTACCTGATAAAATCTTAACGTTTTTAAACCCATAAAAATAACACATTTCAATTAGATTGCGCACTAATTTTTTTTTTTATAAAATTGAATCTGGGCTCACTCAAATTGACCACAAATACATTTTTGACATTTTTCACACTAGCTAAGACTACTGTCTTAAGACTGGAAATGATAGTTACCTGTGATCGAACCCACGACCTCCAGTACCTACTTTACGATTTCCATCCAATCCAAATCCAAACTCCCTTTAGACCCCACTTAGGGGCATAGGGAGGCAACAAGAGCTCTCCATTGCGCTCGATCTTGCGCAACGGTGATGACCTCCTCCCACACCATGTCCATGTCCCTCAGCTCTGCTTCGAAGGAGCGGAACACAGTGTGAGAGGGTCTTCCTCGTCTTCGGGACCCTGATGGGAGGAAGAACAGCGCTCTCCTCGGCCAACTGTCATTCGGCATCCTTAACACGATTTCCATAAAATTCCTAAATTATTTTTTTATGCTACCAAATTCTATAAGGACCGACGCGAAAACACGGCAATTGCGAAGTAGCTGGCTAAAAAACCTGTGTCGTATGGTGTGGAATGCACTTTCCACACATGCCCATAGAGAACACTGGCCTGCCTGATGGCGAAGTACCTTGATTGATTGTTATAATGTGCATTCCGGTATGTCTGCCAACAAACTGGGATAATATGTTCTGCCGCAGTGATTGTTATCTTCCTTATTTATAACAATTTGCGTCAATCTTTCATTATTGATTTTAATGTAAAATCATAGACTTTGATTGAGTTTAGAATCAATCTTTTTTTACCGCCAAATATAATTTTTCACTGAAAATTTGAATGTCGAACGCATTCATTAAACGTCATCAATAACAAAAATACAACAGCTATACATTGATGTCGTTTTGCCGAATCCCGAATGTGTAGGTATATTATTAAGAAAAATCAAAATACTGTATCAACTTAAGCCAACATAACGCCAAAAGTTTGATGACAACCAGGTAATAATGCCAGGCGAAAATAATTGACATTTCGTTAGATTAAAAAAGCAAAATAAATTACTACATAATTTTACTAATACAATTTGGTAAAAAATATTTTTCATCTATTTGTCTTATCACCACCAAATAGGGTGTGCCTGACATGATAAAGTCTATAGAATAGAACCTTGAATAAAAAAATATCATTAGAGCGTATTTTGTGGGTGCACAGAACCGAAAATTGGTTCCTTTATGTAATAGTCACGTGACTGGAGATAAAATACTAACATTCATTTTCGTTACATTAAAAAAACACCAATAAACAGTCACACTTCCTTTAACAAATTATGTGATACGAACATAAAAATGTCTATCTGTTAACTTTCAAATATATTAAAGATAAAAAAACGAATCTCACACATCATTACCGACGAACGTCACAGTTTGAAAGATTTTAGCAACAGTCACGTGGTACATGTTGAGACCATGCACTTTTTTTCTTTTTAGCTCCGCACTCGTTTTCGAGTTATTCGGCGAGTAGCAAATTATCTCTCCAGTATTATTTCTTCTCAAAGATTGGTAGTAGATCGAAAACATTAAAACGTCATTACAAAATTAATAATACCTGGGAATATGTAGGCAATCTTAGAATAATTCAATGCAGCCAGAGACAATAAACACCTGCAGCAGAGTTAGTGCAAGCTGCGAATAATAAACTGGAAGTAGGCACCTATTCGCTGCTCGTTTGACGTTTCACATTGGCTGAGCACTGGAAAGAGTGGACACTGGACAGGTACTGTGTGTCGCCGCATTTCTGCTGTCCGGCCCACGGAATGCGGACAGCGGCATTAATATTCTTCGGTGATTTTTCTTTCCTCGGACTCAACCTAACCTAACCCAACCCTTTCTTGACCATAGACAACCGTATTGAATCTTGTGGCAGAAGTGTTTAATTAGCGCAAAAGTAAAATAATGATGTTTTCTATTGTGTCATCCACATAATTCTACACAAAACCAAAACCCCCGACTCGCATACGCCATTATTTCGACCTTTGGTTGGTAAAAGTGTTTATGATGGTTCATAATGGAGTGTATTCTGAAGAAGTTATTTAATTATTTTTAGGAAGGTAATTTGAGCTAAATTTATCTCCTTTTTCAATAAATAAAAATGAAAACTTCTTAATTTAGGTACTAACGAATCTCTATAGTCTATGCAACAAAATTCCTTTTTGCCAACCAATCTGTCAAAAGGGCCTTAATGTAGCTTTAATTTTTTGCTATGAAAATATATACCTAATCATCCCAACAGGGAAGACGAGGGAGAACCTCTCATACCGTGTTCCGCTCCTTCGAGGCAGAGCTAAGGGATCTAGATATGGTTTGGGAGGAGGCCATATACAATACACATTGAGCGTGATTTCCTAAGTGGAGTGTGAACGAAGATTTGATTTTTGATGAGATCTGTATACATTTCTTCTTTCTTCGTCTTTTTCTCAAACCTTATTCTTTTCATGGCAAAAAGTTCTCATCATGAACTATCTGAAATCTACTATGCACTTTCGTACGTTTCGGAGCCACAAGATCTGTCTTTATTTGTGCGGTAAAATGTTAAAAATTGTCCGAAAAAAACAGCGATCGTCGAACTGGACGACCTTCGAACCGCAGGAAGTTTTAGTCTCCTCTATCCTCTTGTTATGGTCGTATCAACAATTATAAACACTACATTATGGTAATATATAGCTCTGTTTTGTTTTCGTTTAGTCTGGCACACATATTTCAATAATCTTCATTTTATTATTTTTATATTAGGTATTCCATCCGCTTTATAAGTCACATTCAGCCCATCAGCTACATCTTGAGATCCCCAAGATTTATTGCCGAAATAATACCCCGTGTAAAAAAAAAACAAAAAACGGCACTTTATTATTAATAATAGCTATAAAATACAAAAAAATGTTTCTATGTCGGTTATAGATTCGGAAACCAGTCGACCCATGTGCTCCAAATTGGTTTCATTAAAAGGGTTATAATAGAGCCAAGATGGTTTAAGACCACTCCATATAAAACACAAGAAAATGTTTCTACCTATGTCGAACTCTGATACCATACAACCTTCATTTGTAGTTGATGAATGCGAACATGGTTTTAAACCACTAAAACTTTTAATACAAAAATATCGATCTAATTCTCGTCAAAATGCTACATCAATTTGTGGTTGTGGTCTGAATTTAGGGGGGTGTTAGTCATATTTTTTTGTGAGCGTAGAGGAGGCATTCAAATATAAATGCGCATGGTACCTACATTTAATATACCAAGCTCCCTGAAGGCTCCTCTGCAGGAATCTCTGGGTTTCATATCCATATAAAAAAAACGAAGTTGGACAGCCGGGTATCCGCTAGTTATTAATAAATTTCACACCTTCATTAGAAATCTACTTAGGTATACACCAAAGAATTTTAAAATACCTACATCGTGTTTCTTTTGCATTAAATATGCTTGTAGATGACAGTGTTAAAAATCTTATTTTTTTAATGAAGTGACATCTTACATTACACTTTTGACATATTATTATTTTACATTAACCAAAGTTGGCACCGAAATGGTCGGCACCGCCGGGATCCGAACCTACGACCTATGTACGTACGATAGCCGCCGATTGATACCACTGGACTACCAACCATCTCGTCATATTATAACATTTTGTGATAAGTGTTAATTTACAGTAATACACAGCACAACCGGTTTCTAGAAGATCAGACATGTCGTCTTCAGATAAACATGAAAATTCATCTTCCCTTAAAATGAAGTTATACAAAGTTACAGCAAAAACCCTTAGTGATATTCAAAACTTGTATCATCTACATTCACATTTGTTTAAATAAAAGAAACATTATTTAACTGTTATTGATAGATACCTGTGCTACTTGCTGGTATATGGTTATAACATTGTGGCTGCATCACCCAAGAATGGGTGCAAGCCAAAAATCGATAGAAGAAGAAGAAATAAAAGAAACATGCAATTTTCGTTAATTTACAACGCGGAATGATGCCATTTAGATAATTAAGGACTCTGGACTCGGGCCCATGTCTTCATGCCCATCCTAGTCCAAATTGAGACGGGTTTTGCAGCATCTAATTCTTCGGAACAGAGGTGATACTCTACAATAAATATGATATTCTTAGGATCTTAGGTGATATTCTTTCAACATTTATAAAAATCTCATACTTCTGACAAGATTCAATAAACCCTGATTGCGAACAACCTCATTTCAACTTAACTTAAACTTCCATTTCAATAAGATACATTTATTTCTGAACTGTTAAAGACACATAAGAATTTGGTCAAGGGTTCCAGTTTAGTTGCACAGGCTACGTAGGTATATAACCTTAAGAAATAAAAATAAAATTATTAAATTATGTCCATATTATATTGCTGATCCATAGATATGACAACTTATAATAAAAATTCTCGTCAAACATTATAATCCTCTTTGGAAGTGTGTATGTGTGTGTAACCGGATTTTCAAGTATTCATAAAATTAGTGTCAGACGTCCAGCTTTCGGTTGCGAGATTTTACGGCGATACGCTGTCTGCGTGAAATTGGCAAAATGTCCGCACAACATATTATTTAATTAGCGAAGAGACAAATTGTTGATTTAAATGGCGCCGTATTTTTGCTTTTGATCACATATTTATTAGAAACCCTTTACTGGTATTCCAATAAAATATATAAGAACTCGTCCTTACCAAATTAACTTGTTGTGTTAAGTGCGAGAAATTCAGACAAAAAGGGTCCCATCGCGTACCCTTGTGGTACGCCAATTTTTTTTTGCAATACTGATTTTTTAAACCTTTTGACCCTTTACATATAATGAAGTCAATCAAGTCTGTACCAAATGAATATGTTGTGTTGTATGATTTTACTGTGCATTGAGAAATTCAGTTAAAGATACATTAAATTTTAAATGAATCCGGGCTCACCAAAGGTTCACATTGAAGTCTTTCACATTTTGCAAAGTTTGTGTCGTGAACGAGAAAGACGTTCGTCATGGGATTTAAACTAAGAACTGAAGTGGATGACTATAAACTATCGAACATTTGTTGACTTATTTCTTTCTCTAAATTATTGTGCCTGTACCTGAATAGCGCCGTTATTTTGATAGTCATCAGGTATGGGGCGAGCGTTTTGCTATCTTACGATACCCGAAAATTCTCATATCAATAGCCGATGAACTGCAATCAATCCACTTGAGCGAATATTTGCGTTAATAATAATTTGGTGTTGTTTTATGCCGATAAAAATTGGCGATCGTAAAATTTCATGGCGTGTCTCACACACTATCAGGCGATTAGTGGCGCTGGTGAAAAAACGCCCCGATCTGATCATGTTCTAGGTTAATGTCTCTTTTTAATGAATTGTTGTTATCATAACTAGCTTGGAACCCACATACCATCATCCCATCTGTAGCACGGGTGATTATTACACTCTAGAAACATCTCAAACTCAGCCAAATATCACTATAGAAACTTTATTAGACTCTTATATAGAAAAAAAAACCATATGAAAATCGGCAGCAAAAAAGAATATTTCTAAATTTGTGTAAGGCAGATACCAACGCAATAAAAATCTCAGAAATGAAGACTCTAAGAAGCATTGCTGGGAAGACTCTGAGATAGAATAGACGAAGGTACGAGAAATATGCGAGCTTGAAGATATTGTGATATTAGGGGCCTATATAAGTTTCTGAAATGCTTCCGTAAGGAGTGTTGAGTCATACAGACTCCCTTAAATTGCTTAGAGTTGGTGGTCCCAAGCAGACTACCAAAGAGATTGGTTAGCTGTGAGTCCATCTAGAAAGAGAGGCTAATCCCGACTCTTAAATATCTTGCGAAGCCATCTTCCTCTTTCACGACATAAGCTTTAAGTAACTTATTGTGAAAGAGTCAAAGAGCGTATTTTTGTTCACTTTGAGTGAGCACAGATTCATTTATAATAAAAAATCTCGGATCATTAGGTCTGTTAATTATTTGGCACTTAGTTTTCTTCTTTATGAGAAGCGTTCAGGTAAAGTGGTCAGATGGCGAAAGTAGAAAGGTTTTTGGGGTTGGTTGGTACAAGATAGGGACCTGCCCTAGTTTAAGGTAGATAGTCCTACAAGACACGTGAGAGGACTAGAAAGAATGCACTATGACAGTTCTATGGTGTAATCCCATAGATCACAATATGTTTGGTGGTCCATCGGAAAGAACCTCAACCCATGGTGGAACCTTTTCATTTCATTGTGAATATGATGTTTTGAGTCTTTTCCCATAAACCCACGTGCCATAAACAACAATAGCCCATTCACAAACGGCTTTTTTATGTTCTCAAAATCTTTATTAGTGGTATGATGCAGTGTGGGCGTCACGCACGGAACTAATAACTAGTTATGGTGCATACACTGTAATTATTTATTACAACATTTGGTTGTCATCGTTTTTAAATTAATTCCCAAGCCTAACCTAACACTTTACCATCTTAACGTTTGTTTTAATACGTAAGCTGGCCAAGTTCAATTCTTTCCAGTTTCCATCCACGATTTTATTCAATGCTTGATTTATAAATATATCAGCGTGAGAAAGTGTGCAGTGCATGTCAAAATATATATTTTTTCCATCACAACGTGTCCCGTAAGGGGTAGGCAGAGAGAGCGGACCTCCACTCCCTTCTATCCAAGAGCACTTCTTTCGCTTCTTCCACCGACATACCATTTCTCATACAACCTCTCCTATTTCTCTTACTTCTGACCTGGCCTTTCTTGAGAACGGAATCGATATGTTCAATCCATGTCATTCTCGGTCGGCCACGCTTTCTTACAACTTTCCATGACACTGACTGATTGAATGACTGACTGACAAACGCCGCCTAACCAGCGATTCCCCGCGGGTCACACATACAGGTATCTGCCAACCACCCTGGCAACGAGAGAAAGTTCTTTACAATTAATTTTCACCATTATCTGTAGCTGAGATGAGGAATTTGGACATGATGAGGGAGGAGGTCATGAACATTGCGCAAGATCGAGCGCAGTGGAGAGCTCTTGTTGCCTCCCTATGCTCCTGAGTGGTGTGTAAAACTGAGAATTGATTGATTGATTCTGTAGACAATTTTTAGGTAGGTACCTACAGCCAACGTTTACCGCTTGAATCGAAATCATAACGGCCTTTAGTGTTTTTATAATGTAGGTGTTCCAATCACATTGAAGTTAGGTACAGTTTTTTTTACAATCCTCAAAACCTTCCTGTCCCTTTAGGGACACGGCGTGATGGATAAAAAAAAACACTTCCACGACTTGGGGTTATCTAAACATTATAAAGGAATATCTATTGGTTTTCAATAATAAAAATAATACAAAAAAACAAAGCCAACATCCTTTAAATACTAAACAGAATCCATTGTCCTTTCAAAGTTATTTTTTATTAACATACCTATTCATATCTTAGATCGTTTGGTTGTGTTTAGGTACCCATATTTTTTGTGGGTAACGCTTTTTTCTATCTATTCATGTTTGATATGAATCCCAAAATGCAATACAACGCGCATGTCTATACGCAGGTCAGTTTTTAAATGTATTTCGTATAGGAATCGTCTCAAGTCATTTTAATGATTTGTATATTAGCGAAATTCGGTTTTTAATTGAACGCATATTATTTTATTGTAGCTAAGATTTTCTGTTGGAAGGCGGTAAGAACATTACTTTAACAACCCAATAATTTATCTACCATAATAATTCGGTTGGTACTAATGGAGTGTATTATTTCAACAATATTATACAATAACGTAACGTGTTTCATGTGTGACTTGTTTCCTACTACACCGCCATCTCTTGGATTTTTTTAAAGTTACGCAACTATAGAAGAACTGTTTTTACACAAAATTATGAACCGTCGAACTTCATCCTGTATCCGTATCACCAATAATGGTCGGACCATGTCATTCGAGGTCGGCCTCGTCTGCGTGCACCCATTCTTTCAGATTTTATATATTCCTTTAGTCATTCTCCCTTCGTTCATTCTCTCTACATGCCAAAACCACCTTAATTTATTCACTTTCATTCTAGTCACTACGCTAAAATTCACTCAACATTCCTTTCTAATATTGTCATTCCTCACCTTATCAATCAGTCTCTTTCCGCATATCCTACGCAGTGATCTCATTTCTGCAGCATTTATTCCAACTTCCAGATTGTTCGTCCATGTCCAAGTTTAATTCCCATACATTATGGATGGTATCAGGATTGCATTGTGCATCAACTGTTTTGAAAAAAAGTATCAAGTTTAATTTCTGCGAATTGTAATATCTACTAGTCTACAATATTGAATACTGCAGTCATCCTTTTGTTTCTAAGAAACTTCATCGTTTATTGGCATGACCAATCGTTGAAGCTTGTCTGATTCGATGATGACTCGGATGGTGAAGGTAAGTAATCGAACCTGTGACTAATGTCCAATCGTGACTCCGCTGACCGAGCCGCTACGACACTAGCGGAACAGGTGGAACTAATCGCACTCCTCACCTAACTGTTTGTCTATGGACCTGTCTCTATGCATTAGCGCTTACGTCACTCAATTCATTCCATAGACTGTCATAGACTATGGTTCATTCATACTAAATGAGTCCATTTTTTTTAACAATTATTATCTTTACAATAGAAAAACTATGTTTTTTCCACAGAATTCTGTACAATAATCTAGATACCCGACTCGCATTCAAAAGTTAAACCCAAATATTGGAATTTTCGACAGTTAAGTTCCCAAAAGTACGTGGTGCGACATATATTTGGTTGATTTTTCTCGTCTTTTTTTACATTAAATCATATTATTAGTTACCTTGAAATAAGTGCAATTCAGTCATTTTTAAATTATTTATTAATGTTAACTTGTTTTTTTTTTAAATTCTGTTTTTCCTACCAAACTGTCAAAATTAGAAAAGATATAGGAGTACTCCACCTAGGTAGCTAAATATAAAATTCTTTGTTTTTTTCTGACGAATGTGGGAATGTATATATCGCTCTATACCAGCGGTAGTCACACTTTTTTGTTCAATGGCCACATATGTGATCTATACTGCGGACCGCATCATGGGTGGATTCTTAATGCATCCATAAAATTGGTTATCATGTAACAGAAACTTCAAAGGGAAAAACACATCTTTGAAACGTCTTTTGTAGTGAAAACACTAGTAAATTAGTACAGACGTTTTTTTTAAGTTTATTGAGGCCTTTCACCCGAATCCGAGTGATTTTGGATATGGACGTTGAACTGTCACATAGTTTCGTGGATTAGAGCGCTAGAGGTCTCTAAACATTAACTTTACACCACAAACCAATAGCTTAAATCATTTAAGACTAGATAAATGTTACTATCGAATATATTTCCAAAAATTTAATTATGACATTTTGAAATGGATTTCGAATTTTCAAATCAAAGGAACCACTTTGAGCTTACGGCTATTTTCTTCTGTTATTTTGTAATCTGTCTTGGAAGTACGTAATCATTGGGTTTTTCGATATAATGTACAAAAATTGTCATTTGCGAAAATGTAATTCGCTACCAACTTTATCGACAGCATCTTCTATCTGTAAAGGCGCCAGGATTTTACTCGTGATTAATTTTATATAATGATGCGACATCTTCTGAAAACTTGACACATCATTGTTTTCTGAAAATTCACAGTCGATATTGTCATCATCTGGTTTTATTGCGTCTACTATGGATAAGGTTGTGGTTTCGGAACGGACCCATATTGTCGCCAGCATGCGTTGACCAGCGCATGTGTCGTCTATCTGGTATCCATTGGCCTAACCACATTGTGGTTGGTTACACATCGGTCTATTTCTAATATGCCCGTCTAAAATAGTCGGAGCTGAACCTTCAAGAATAGCTGCCTTAAACCTTTCATTTACCATGGGTGGCCAAATTGTTAGGGGCAGTGAAAATTGTGTAATCTCTAGTTTTTGAATCAATTTTAACAAAAATAATCTTAACATTCATGATATTTTAAGCTCGTGTTTTCTATAAAGCCAACCTCGGTAGCCTAGTGGTACAAGCGTGGACTTTAGTTCACGGGGTCCCGGGGTAGGACTGTCTCAAATTGTAGAATGGTTTTTAGTTACTACTTACTTTCCGTATCTAGAACACCATTAAATCTGTAATCCCCAGTATTCGGCCACCCGAATACCACTATGATTTGCCATCAATGCGTCTTCTTGCGTGCATGTCACACCTATCAGGACATGTGAACAGTTGTGCGATGTGCTGAACAGAGCCACAACTCTATAACCCCATTTCTTGAGGTTACTGTAACATCGGGTCGGGAGACACCTGTTCTTAATCTGTTCAGTGCCCTCCAAATAGGATATGGCAGTTCCTGCTGACATTTCCTCTGCCGGAGGTAGATTCGTGGAGCCAGATACTAGATATACTTATCTCAAATAATACTGCTTTGTAATGCTACGGCTGCTTTTTGTAGGAAAACTTGGCTTTAGGCGAAAATATGAAAAATATATTTTTTTTATTTAAGTTCAATCAAGTTCTTGCTCGTTGGTTGTTTCCATGGTGTCCAATATCAACGATAAAAATGCATTCCCTGTTTCCAACTCTGGCTCTATGTTCTTTTGGTGTAAACGCACCTTCAGATGTTGATTACTATCAAAGGTTGTGTTTACACATAATATCGGCATCATGCATTTGAGAGACCATACACTCCTGTCTGTCGATTGTTTTCTGCGTGCCTTTTCCAATGTAGTGTACACATCTGAACACGTGCTGTGAATTAGACACAGCACAAACAACATAATTCGTTGTCCCAACACAATGCACTTCTTCTACCAAAGCTGTTCAAACTTTTCGCAAATAAAATTACTTTTATTATGTGTTGTTTACTGCCTGATAGTATTCTTAGTACCAATGTTCCTATCGATTTTTAACCAACTTCCTGAATAAAATGTAGTTGGAACTTTTAAAATAGCTTAGACCACTGCAGTATTTTATTAACTTTAGCCATTTAAAAACTGGTTTCAATTCGTTTCTTTCAGTAAACTTTGTTATGTATGGGGAGTTAATCGTGAATATAATAGTTAGATTGAATATATATAACAAAAATTTATCAAGGTGGCAATTTAATTGTTCATCATTACACGTTCATTAATTCACTCTCCCTTCAAACTCCACTTAGGAGCGTGCGGAGGCAACAAGAGCCCTACTACAGGGAGGGCATGCATCTGCGTGAAACTGAGGCGATTGCGAGGTAAATATAATTGAAAAACAACTTATTTTCCTGTGCAAAGTGTACCTACCCACCTGTCAGTTATGTTGAAACAAAAGTGTCGTTCTTTTTGTGGTTGTGCGTGACTGTGAATGAAGGAGGTGATACAAAGTTTACATGATCATCTATTATGACATGGTTTTTGTCATTTTTTCCGAATGACGCATCTAGTACACAGTACACAATAATTCGATGCCTTATACGTATCTCTAGTCATTAATCCTTAAGTAATGCAAGACATTAAAAAATAGCATTGCACACCGTTTCATATTCTGCGTAACTATATGAACTTATGGGTACATCTTATTGAACTGACAATGCACCAAGAAGTAGGTAGGTACTTATCTTGCGTAATGTTGTTGCATCTTTGTTTGCTGGCCATTTCCATACCCGTGTACCTTTACAATAAATGCACAATATAAGCTTTGTCCCATATTTGTATTTAAGATACCATGAATTCCTCCCAATTTGTAGAGGGTACACCCAGCAATAAACAAAATATATTATGATACACTAATCTTATAACAAGGTAGAAAAGGCGAAACGGGCCAGAATCAGAAATGAGTTACGCAAAAACTCAATTTAGTCATTCTAGCTTTCCCGACAGACGTTGTCCTGTAGTCCTTACTACGAATATTGATTTCGAATTTGTAATTTATACAAAAATACGTTTAAAATATGTTTGAATTTTAAGAAAAATATTTCTGAGATCTTGAAGGAAATTCTATCAAATATCTGCATTGCAATGTTTTTCAAACTCAATGGTTGTCAAGTAGGTAAATAAAAATTGTGTTTTTGTGGATTTTTTCACAGATGACGTTGTTGTCGGAAAAACGTTCCATACTACTTTAATATCATATTTTATATCCATTTTTTTTTCTTTCGATTTTTTATTAATTATTCTGTTATCCGGAGCGGAGAAGATCCAATAAACCAAGCACCATAAAAATCTGTTAGCCGATCTCGAGTTATAAGTGTGCGCACTAACCCCACTTTCTTTTATACCTTTACATTATTATAAACTTTACGAATCTGAGTATTTTTTTTTAAATATTGTTGACATTTTAATGCACTTATATGATGATGTTCCATTCCTTCGAAGCAGAGCTGAGGGATTTGAACTTTCGCTCTTTTCTCTCCTGACAATTTTCTTTCCACCCAATTTACGAATTAAAATTGTTCGAAAAAGCAGTTGTACGAGGACACTTCTTTTCTTCAGCCCTCTCGTGTTCATTGTTAGACATAGGCCTCGCCCTGTGACTTCCACCGCCCTCTGTCCTGCGCCAGCCGTATCCACCCACTCCCTGCAATCCGTCTAATGTCGTCAGACCATCTCGCCTAAGGCCTGCCCACACTTCTACTCCCGGTTCTCGGACGCCACTCAAGAACTTTCTCGGTCCATCTGGTGTCGGTTACCAGCCCAACTCCACTTTTGTTTAGCGACCTTCTGAACCACATCGGTGACTCCGGTTTTCTGTCTTACCCATGTATTGGTCTTCCTATCACTCAATGAGATACCTAGCATCCTCCTCTCCATAGCTCCTTGTGTTACAGCTAGTTTATTTAAGTTTATTACGAAGACACATTTGTCAGAAATTTCTATTGCTTGAACTGTAACTGTTAATAAATATAAATTGGAAGAATTGATTTTCGAATAATTTTCATGTGAGAAAAATAAAGATGCATGCATGCATGCAGGTTCTTTAAAATACTTAAAGCCACAGCTCAATCACCCGTTAATGGTACATTATAAGGTAGCTACTAAACTCTAACAAAATTCCCTTCCGTCTCTACAAATTATAAAGTAGACAATTTCTATTAAATGGAAAAAAGTAAACAGACAACAATGATAATTAGTCATGTTTATTGATTCTAGATTTAAAACAATACCCATTAAAAGCGTCATTGTTTTGTCTCGCGCCGGCCCCCGAATGCCTATCCTCGTTACATCATGATTTATATCATCCAAGCCACCACACTAAACTACGTACTTATTTCACTATTCTATCCTACTGAAGTGTGCTGTAGCTAGTGCAGTAGGTTATCGCTTAACGAAGATTTCGTACAGTGAACATTTTAATGAAGGTTTTTTGTACTTCGACAAACTTAATATCATAGCATACCTACAAAAATGTGGGTTGTGTGGAAGTTTAATGCACGGAAAAAAGGTCAGAAGTACATTTTTCAACTATACTAGTGGTCGACCAGTCCTCGAAATTCGACTATTACTCATTTAAATTGAGCTGTTTAGCGCAACAAACGCCTAACCCACTTTAGGTTTTTGATGATTTGAAAATATTTAAATGATTTAAATTTCTACAAAAGATTTAAAATGGTACAAGATATTTCGTATTTGTCATTGTTATATTCCTCCGATTGGTTAGTCGTTGGTTGCACCATAAAATATGACATTTAAGTCGTCGAAAAATCAAATAAAATGAAAAATGGTTAAAATGTGGGTTTTGTTGCGCTAAGCAGCTCAATTATAAGTTTGAACATTTTCAAGAATCCATTTTCAACGACTAAACAGAAGAATATATGCGTCTGTCTCAATGTCAAATACATCGAAGTATGTGTGAGTAACAAACACTACGTTTGTAATGTTTTATTTATTATTGATTAAATCTATTTTTATGCATTATTTAAAAAAAAAATATTAGCATTCGCAACTTCATCTCTATAAGAACTATAAGTGTGCGAAATTTCGTACTCCTCCGTCCGTGCAATTTTCGTAAAAATGGTCACAAAAATTTATCCTTCACGTATTAATATATAGGTAGATTAAGTGTGACACACCAAGTATAAATAAAGTATGTTAAAATTTGCCCACACAAATAACTTTGTGTGGCTATCCTCAAATTTTCATATTACTCATGTTTCAATGGGCACTCAATAGTTACTCGTTTGTTCCAATCGCAAATAAAAATATGTCTTATAGTCTTCCAAATATTTTACGTGGTACGTATTTCAAAGAAACATAGTATGGCAAGTCCAGTCATTTTTATGTTTCAACAAACCCATCTTAAAAAGATTCAATAATTCAGCTAAAGCTAGCAATAATCTCTTAAACTTGTATGATAGATAAAACTCATTACGAGATTTTTGGCATTTGGACATATTTGGTTGAAATCACTTGCAGCTATATTCACATCGATCAATTTATCATGGAATAACGCTCGGAATGTGTTAGGTACATATTTTGGTTGAAATCACCTTCGAAATTCAAAATACCAACGGAACTTGCATAAATGCATAACCTACCCGTTAAGCGCTCAACCACTGTACTAGTGTTCTCTTCTATCTGTTTATCTATGGTCTATTTAGTGCAGCAGTCTCTGGTACTTGCCGTCAAAACTATTATTGTGATATTTAAATTTTATCTAGGTTAAGCTCATTACAAATTATCACAGCGTACCCACTACTACATGTCGTTATTTTGAGTTTTATTCATATTATGGTCTACTGATAAAAACATACAACCCTAATAGTGACACACGTATTTTTGTCTGCTCTGTATTAATTTATTTTTATGCTGTGTATCTGTGACAAGTATATTGAACTTGTATATCAGTTTGATGGTAATTTCGTGTTTCATTCTGTGAATATATTTCTGGTGAATATAAACAATTAAATCTGCTGATTATCCATTAAAACATCTCCGAAGTTGTATTGTTGTCGGTTGATGGGGGTAGACCGTCTGTTTGGAGTTCATTCATAGGCCTGGTTCCCGCTGGTTCTTACTACGGTAGTATACAGGGTGTTCATCTGCGGGAGGACGTGCCGATTCTTACAAGTGTCTAAGCAGAAAAAATATTAATTATGGATCCCAATGTGGTGCAGATGATAGTGGAAGCTTCTAACCTGCTGAGTGTTGTGCAGTTGGCACTGGTCGATGCTAATAGCTCTCCGGTCAAGACGGTCAGAGAACTTGCCGCAAGGTTATTGCCGATGACGACGAATTTATCCAGGACGGTCTCGCAGATAGGAGTGGTGACTGGGAAGATGGAGGGCGAGTTGAAGGTTCTTAGATCCATTCCTGTGGGACGCACAGACCCTTCAGGACATGACTCAGTGATGGAAGCTGTATCTGAACTGGAGGAACGGAGAGATAAATCAAGGAATGTTTTACTATTAAATATCCCTGAAAGTAAAGCATCGACCCAATCTCAAAAACTGAAGGAAGATAGGGAGTGTGTAACAGCTGCCTTGAAAAAGTTCGAGACGATAGGGACTGATAAAATAGTGGTGTCTAGGATAGGCAAAGAGATGGCTGACAGGATGAGACCAGTGAAGGTTGTTTTCAGTGAGACCACAGAGGCCAGAGCGGTGCTGCGTAACAACAGACTGCTGGGGGACGGTGTGCGAGCTAGGGCGGACATGACTCTGAAGCAGAGAGAACAACTCAAGGCTATGTGGAAAGAAGTCGATGACAGAAAAGTGGAAGGCGCGGAGGACCTGACAGTGAAGTTTTTCGACTCAGTGCCACGTATAGTTAAAGTCCCAAAAAACTCTCCAAGAAGAAGCATGCATCCGCCTACTATCAGAACGTCCGTGGGGTGAATACGAAGCTTTCGAAATTTTCCCTGGGTGCATCTATAACATTGTTTGATTTTTTATTTTTTACTGAAACATGGTTGAATTCTGGAGTGAATGATGGAGAGCTTGGTTTTGACCGTTACTGTGTGTATCGTAAAGACCGGGATGCTAAAACTAGTGTTAAATCGAGGGGCGGAGGTGTCATGATTTGCATTTCAAAAAAGTACAGATCTAGTAGGATAAAGTGCTTGCATTCCTCCATAGAACAGGTATATGTAAAGATTGTTTTTCCTCGGGGTGTGTTGATCGTGGGTTGTATATATGTTCCGCCGGGATCAGGTTTGACTGTATACTCTGATCATAATGAGGAGCTGGAAAGAATCCGCTTCAGATATCCTGATGCAAGGATCTTAATTGCGGGTGATTATAACTTACCTCGTGCCGAATGGAGTGGATGTGACTCGGAAAACTTGATGGGCAATGATGAATGCTTCAATGAGGTCAAAGATATGTGTTCATTTCTCAATTTGGTCCAGATTAACGTAATCCGCA
Organism: Mystacides longicornis; assembly: GCA_963576905.1. Lineage (NCBI taxonomy): Eukaryota > Metazoa > Arthropoda > Insecta > Trichoptera > Leptoceridae > Mystacides > Mystacides longicornis. Next base: position 1,238,171 of record OY756439.1, on the reverse strand, counting down.
ATAGTCGTGACAGGTTGTTAGATTTACTTTTTACAGATATTGAGGGCATTCAGGTGTCTGAGGCTGCTGAACCCATACTGCCGGTTGATGACCATCATCCTCCCCTGGAGCTGGATTTGATATTGGATTATGACGAGGAACCAATTGTGAGTAAGAACTGTAGGGATTTTCATAGGTGTGATTATATATCGCTGATCCGGGAAATGTCAAGTATTGATTGGTCATTTCTTGACGAGCGAGTTGATGTTGACGCAATGGTCTCACAGTTCTATAAAATTGTAAATGATTTGATAGAGAAATGGGTTCCCCTTAAGCGTCCGGTTAACAAAAGGTACCCCAGGTGGTTTACGCGCGAACTAATTGACATGGTAGAATCCAAAAAAAGATTACATCTCCAATACAAGATTTCCAAATGCTCTAACGACTATGAGGCATTTAGTGCTGAGAGAAAAAAGTGCCAAGTGCTGGCAAACGCCCTTAAGCTGGCGTTTTATAAACGTATTGAATGCCAGCTACCTGGAAGCTCTGTTAGTTTATACAAACTGACAAAGTCCTTGAAAGACGACCACCGTGATTTCCCGAGACTAATGTATTTTGGGAACAGATCGGCTGGTTGCGAGGAGAGAATAGCTGATTTGTTTAGAGATTTTTTTATGTCAACCTATAATGAGGTTCATGATGATGGCGAAATCCCTGTGTTCCCTCAGAGAGACATTGTTCATATCCCACGCGTTGTTTTTTCAGAATCCGATATAGAACAGGGCATTGATTTGCTGGATGATAGTAAGGGGGCCGGCCCTGATCGGCTGCCCCCATTATTGATCAAGAAATGTAAGTCTATTCTGAGCAGGGTCCTGATGAAAATGTTTAATGCTTCTGTTGAATCTGGATTATTTCCCACTTTATGGAAAACCAGCTATATAATTCCAGTTTTTAAAAAAGGGGACAAATCAGATGTCTCAAACTATCGTCCTATTTGTATACAGTCCTGTATCCCTAAATTATTTGAAAGCATTCTTCTTAATAGAATTAAATCTGACTTGGCTATTGTTATATCACTTCATCAGCACGGTTTTTTACCTGGAAGATCCACCTTGACTAACCTATTGGAGTTTCACTCAGATATAATGGATTCCCTGGTTCGTAAGAGGCAATTAGATTGTATATATACAGACTATTCTAAGGCTTTCGACCGTGTCTCTCACCCTATTTTACTAGCCAAGCTTCGATCGCTGGGGGTGGATGGGTCACTCTTGTCATGGTTCCGAAGTTATTTGGAGGGTAGAACACAAACAGTTTCCTTGTCGGGTATATTTTCTCCTCCGTTTGTGGCAAGTAGTGGAGTTCCGCAAGGTTCTCACCTGGGGCCTATCTTATTTAATATTTTCATTAACGACCTTCTCTGTGAATTTGACGGGGTTGGTTTTGTCGTATTTGCAGACGATTTGAAACTATATAGGGAGATAGAAGATATTCGGGATTGTGAGGTACTTCAGAGTAATATCGATTCGCTCGTTAGTTGGTGCTCCAAGAACAGGCTCAGTCTAAATATGGATAAATGCCAGATAATGCGCTTTTTCAAAATTAAAACGCCTATATTTCATTCATACACAATGAATGGTACTCAATTAATGTCTGTTTCCCAGATACGGGACTTAGGAGTGTTGATGGACACAGGTTTATCATTTGTTCCTCACATTGACGCCATCGTGGAGAGAGCGCTACGTACACTGGGATTCACGTTGCGACTGTGTGAACATTTTAGTAATATCGAGACTTTTGTCATCTTGTTTACAAGCCTGGTGAGGCCGATACTAGAATACAACTCCGTGTTGTGGTCTCCTCATTATGAGGTGCACAGGAATAGCTTAGAAAGAGTGCAAAAACGATTTTTGCGTTTTGTAAATTTTAGATTGGGCATTCCGGTGCGTGAAATAGATTATGCATGGCTCCGTGGAGAACTTGGACTGCAGACGTTGTCTGCAAGACGAAGCATGTCCAATATGCTTTTTCTGCACAAATTAATTAATGGAAATATTGATTCTCCTGGGCTGTTGAGCAAAATTTGTCTGCGTGTCCCAAATAGGAACACTCGTGCTAACGATACATTTAGTCTGATCACGTGCAGTACGAATTACCATTTCAACTCACCTGTACAAAGATTAATGAGAGAGGGGAACGCACTGTTACAGGATCTGGACATATTTTCATTGTCGACATATCTATTTAAAAAACTGTTAAAAGAAAGAGTTCAGTGATGTATCATACTCCCTGTATTTGTTATGTCCGAACTGCATCGCTGTGGTGCCTACTTACTGGCGCATGTCATGACACGCCCGCTGTCTCTATGCTGTGTATGTCAAGTATATTTGTATTATCTTAGGTGTGTGAGTGTGAATGCGCGTGGAGTGTGGCGCGAATAATGATTGATTAGTGGTGCGTTACATGTGTATGTGTGTGTGTGTGGTCTACTGGTAGGGATGTTTGTAATAATTGTACATTTTATTATTATTGTATTGTAAAAGCAACATTGTTGCGTTGAATGTAATAAATAAATAAATAAATAAATAAATAATACTTCGTTCCGGTCTTCGCCATGTTGAAAAACCATCGGCAATATTGTATTATTAATGATGTCCTGTTGAAGTCATTAGTCACTTCAATATCCGTTTATGGATTTTTTTGCCTCGTAGTTCATCCTGTTTAAGGGTCGCTTCTCTTTGTTGTACATATTTTGTTCTTCTATCTATCTATTTAAGAAAATTAGTTGTAGTTATTCGTCTATATTTTTAGTGGTCTTTCATGTTGTCTATTGCGGTATTATGGGTCAGTATTCGTCACCTAATTTGTGATTTTTGACTTGCTCATCCTAGCTACAGAAGCGTTTTTACTTCTTGCTCCATAAAACAATATTTTTGCACTAAAGGTCTGATTCCATGTCAATCCAAAGGTTGGCCATGCAATGCAATATGAGGGGGGCAGGATTAGTCCGTCTCCTCACATATTGTGTATACCAGAATCTTCTTCTTTGCCTAAATATTCCCCACACCTAGTATTTCTAATGCTATCTTTCTAAGGATCTTCTCATCAATGCTTCTTAGATTCTACATTTTAAAACTCTCAGTCCATTTTTTGTTTTAGTGGTATCCACCCTAGTCTCTGTGCCGTACTTCATAATGATTCGTACCAACTCAAGTTTTTAAGATTTTCATTTTGCTGCAGATTTTCATGTCGCTGTTTTTGCCAGATTTGTAGTTTTTCTTAAACAACTCGATATGCTAGCTCCCTTGTTATTTTGACTCGGCATTGTAGCAGACAGATCCATCTGTCCACATAAATCCACACCGAGGTACCTACCTGAATTTTGGCCCCTGTTCAACAGATAAGCTACAGTTGATCGCTGACCGCGAAAACATCATGCTTTTTTAAGTAAGGCTAAGAAACATGACCTTCCCAAATTACGGGACTTTTGAAGTAGATCCACGAATGTTTTTATGTAATGTAGGAGGATCTATATAACGTTCCGTAGATCATTTAATGTAGATCTGATTCGCAGACCTCACAGCCGCCTGTGGAGGATGGGCAGAAGTGCAGGCCCCTGTGCAGCCGTCACCCATAGCGTGACTCTTGTGTTAATAATAAAACCGATTAATACGTCGCTAATATGGTGCGTTCCACATCTGATGGAATGTCGCACGCCCGTTACAACTCACCAGAGTAGCTTCTCGGTGCGTATGCGCATGTCTCACCGGTGCATTGCCATCTATCGCGAGATTCTTGAGATGGATCTATCGTTTTAGATTTTTTGATTGCTGTTATCAATCTCCAGTGTATTTTGTGATCATCGTTTAGATTTAGAACAACCTTCCAATTACGGAGCATAGAATCACTAAACAAGTTTAAAAATATGATAAATTCACACTTTAATTTTCGTTTCATGTTCCCACACAATCGCCAAATATATCATTATTTATTACTTCATACATAATATTCTCTGGATCTTCTTTTCGAAGAAGCTGTATTTTAATTCACGCCAGATTCATGAAACGGTCTAATTATGTTTTAGTTGCGATCTATTTTTTTCATCTTCTTCTTTCACGATACAAGTTTTAAGTAGCTTACTGTGAAAAAAGTCAAAGAGTGTATTTTTGTTCACTTTGAGTGAGCAGATTCATTTAAAAAAAAAAGTTTATATTCAAACACCAACAAAACACTGCAGAGACGAAGATAATCACGTGGGCTGGAGGAGTAACCAGACTCAATATAGACCTTTGAGAAGAATTAATACTAGAGAAATAATGCTACTGCGCATGGTCCCAAGTGTCCCAACATGTGCCACGTGACTGATGTCAAACTCATACAATCTGCCACTTTTGTCGGTAGCGATGTGTGACATTCGATTTTTTGTTTTTAATATTTTAACGTTAACACAGAAGAATTTTATGTTTTAATCATATAAATTAAAAAAAAAAGTTAAAGGAAGTACCTATAGGCTTTGCTGGGTTTTCTTATGCTTGTTGATGAAAGTAAAATGAATTATTGTTATACTTCATTCGCGTTACTGTTGAATAAAGGAACCAATTTTCTGTTCTACGCATCCAAAAAAGTTCTCTAATAATATTTTTGCCAAGTGATAGAGACAATCAATTGTCCGGATAAAAAACTAAAATACAGTGTATTTATTTATTTATTACAGAAAGCGTTCTTGTACACTCGTAACAACTGTCACTTGACGTAAAATCCAACATGGCGGGTCAAACAAAATCTACCGAGATCAGCCCGCGATCAAGCGATGTGGGTTAAGCTACCATGTCGACTGCTTGATAGCTCGATTAACCATCGCTGTTCTTTTTGCCACTGATCGGAGTTTATTACTAAACTAGCTTTCCCGGCACACTTTGTCCTGTAGTCCTTACTATGAATAGTGATTTCAAATTTGTAATTTTTATACAAAAATACGTTTAAGATATTTAAATGTTAAAAAAATATTTCTGAATGCTTGAAAGAAATTCTATCAATAATCTGCGTGCCAGTGTTTTGAATCTCTATGGTTATCATGTAAATAAAAATTATGTTGTTATATAGAATTTTCATAGATGACGTCGGCGTCGCTAGAAATCCGTTCCATACTAACTTTAATATTATATTTTATATTATTTCTTATGTATTTTTCAACTTTTTATTAGTTATTCTGTTATCCGGAGCGGAGAAGAATCCAATAAATCAAACATCGGAATCTGTTTAGCCGATCTCGAGTTATAACCCGACTTTCTTTTATATTAGAGATTAGTTAGATTATGTTTAAAAATATCTGGATTAACGCTGGAATCTACGGCGGCGACTGCAGCTATAACACATCCAACCACAAAAATGCTCCCGTCATAATTCTGTTTAAGTAATTTGTTTGTTATAACAGCAACAATGAAACGGATCGAGATGTGATGTAACTATTTACATCTTGGCACACTTCCACAGCATCCCATTTCATTCTTTCTTCATCTCGTTCGTAATCGCCAACGTCAACAGTTGTAATAAAATCACTGTGGATTGTAAAGAATGATTTCATGAGAGGAGATATGCGTAATAAATATTTGCTGGAATCTGGAGTGGAAACGTGTAATGTTCCAATTATAATAGTGTTATGCTTTGAAGGTCGTATTTATTCAACGTTGGGGGTGATAAATAGGGTTATATAATCTTCCTACTTAAATTAAGGCCAACTAAGATTTGTATTTTACTATCCCCTTTTCGAATATGTAACAACTAATGACTCTAACAATTCATTACCTGATGTTCCACATGCCTACGACCGTCTTCTACTGTTATTTCGAAGGCTGGCTTAGTGTGATCACTTTACGTTAACAACGTTCGCCATTAGGTGATAATATTAAAAACTCCGAAACTCCTAGTCATGAGAATTCTCAACATGTCTAAAAATCTCATGTATGCAGCAAGTAGATATTTAATAATTAATGAAATATAGAGATAAAAGTTGGAAATTATTGAGAACAAGGGAGCAACCAAATTTAAAGACTACGACTGCTGTCATGTATTTGGCGCCAGGATATGACTATATCCATTTTTGTTAATGTCTACATTGCCTATTGGCTTTGTTGGAATAACAGTTAAGAAGAATCTAGACATAATTATATAGAACGTTGTATCCCATGCTGTACCTTTTTCTAAAATTTGACAAAATTCCCAACTCTTAATCGTCATTTTTTTTTTTTAAATTTTCTTCGCTAATTATAAATAGGTACGCTCATACTGAAAATGAATTGTAAAAAAATCGCTCTGTTTTTGTTATGTTTTATTTACGTTTTTTAGTTACTTTTACCTCAAACTAAAAATGTACTTTCTACTTCCCCTTAACTGTTACTTCAGTCAATGTTTTGCCTATTTAATAGCAAGTGTTATACCTTTATGAACAGCTAAATAGACGTAGAAGTTTTCGAAATTTACTTAAAAAAGTAAATTTCGTTAATAGAAGTTTTAGCTTTTGTTAATAATTTTTATTAGTTGACATTTCCTCTAACCAGATGCATCAAAAAAAGGACCCTAAGAGCTCTAATCCGAAAAAATAAATCGATAAAAAACGCCATAAAATTGAGGATTTTTAAAAAAATCTTTAAAAGTCAATATCTTTATAACGGTTAAGTTTCGGGCACCTTATCATGGGATCAAATCCATCAGAAATTACTTTAATAATCTTCTTCTTCTTCTTCAAGTGCTATGTGAGGTCCCCCCGACGTCGGCTACTATTATGGCGTAGGCTTCTCTGTCCTGAGCTAACCGGAACAGTTCCTCCACTCGCTGGATTCCGGTCCACTGTCTGATATTCCTCAGCCAGGACATCTGCCGTCTACCCACACTTCGACATCCATCTATTTTCCCCTTCATTATTAGGTGAAGCAGTTTGTATTTGGTGTTGCGAATTATGTGTCCCAGGTAGGACATTTTCCTTCTCTTGACTATTAATAATTAACAATTCCCTCTCAAGACCAGCTCTTCGCAACACCTCCGTGTTGTCACCATATCGGTCCACGGAATACGGAGCATTCTGCGGTGGAGCCACATTTCAAATGCCTCTATACGGTTCATCATATTGACTTCAAGGGTCCAAGTTTCAACACCGTATAGTAATGTGGACCAAAGATAGCAATTGACCATTCTTTGCCTTAGTTTTAGATTAATATTATCTTAATAATAACGTCTTTTAATATTTTTAATATTCCGTACAACTTTCCCTGTAAACCTATATTATAATAAAACATTTTTTTTCCATACGTTGCGAATTTTGTAAAAATAAATATTCTTTCACCGGATGCATCAGTCAATCGACCTTGGAGATTTTTTTCGTTTGACCTTTCATCGTATTAAATAAAATACATATAATGTATTCGATCTTTGGAAATTCACCAATTCGCAAGTTTTACAGCCGCGTCATAACAGAACACACTCGAAACATTTTTATTTAAATGGATTCTGTAAACAAAACATTCGCGTTCTTGACACCAATCTTCCACATTACAATATTATAATAATACATACGACTTTATGTAAGAGCTTCGGCATACTGGTGAAAAGTGTTAAACTAGAATTTTGATTAAGGTACCTAGATATAAATTCGGGCAGATGCAGCTGTCAAACGCTCAACAAAGAGATGGCCGCTATTTATAATAATCGTAGTAGTAAACAGTTTATCCTTTTGTAACAATTTGGGGCTGCAAAATTAGCCATATAGTTCCTATTCAATCGTATTTAATTGAGAAAACACAAGATTTTCATTACAAACAATAACACACTTAAAATGCTGGAGGTCACGCGAGCTATACTATTCACAACACAAGCTTTGCTTTATATGAAAGATGTATGTAAAAAGTGTATTTGTGATCACTATATGCGAGCCCAGTTTCATTAAAAATATAAACAACGAGTAAAAACTGTTAATAATTAATTGTACTTTATCATCCTTAGGTCCATTCGGACACTTGGAATCGTCATTTGAACATCATTTATCCAATAAATAGAAAATAAGACAAAACCAAGAAAAAGCATAGACATAGAAATATACATGGAAAAAATAATCAATAGTTTATACAGAGGCAGAGAACAGTCAAAATAACATCATACAGAAGCAATGCTGGTTGCAGTGTAAAGAGCTCCGACCAGCATTTTGTCAGGTAATGGGCGATGATAGATTACGCGCGCCAGACTTTTGGTTCTTGATCGTTGTTATTTCCTTGGTGACCATATCAACGATCAAGAACATAAACTCTATTTTCAGCTCTGGCTCTATGTTCGTTTGGTGTTAACGCAACCTTACATGCGATACCTATCTTTAGCCGGTGATTGTACCGACCTTAAGTTGTTTAGTAGTACTGTGATTGGAGAACTGAGGATTCGATTTATGCATGTGTTTTCAATCACCATTTGTTTTGTTTGTGTTGTCTGCTGATTGTTCTATAATTAGTATTTCGTAAATGAATTTAGTTGCTTTAAATTAAATATTCCGAAATCTATTGGTGATTTTTGCAGTAGTTCTTTGGAAGTATTTGCAAATCTCTATCCTCCAACCAAATGTTGATCTGCGGTTTAGCTGGCTTTACCACCAACGCCACGATATATGGGTCTCGACGTGTTTAGAGAATACACTCATGTCCCTCTCTGGTGTTGTGATGTCTCTCTCAACAAATATAAGATTGGTACTTATCTAAATCGACGATATTTTAATGATTGTGTTTTCCTGTTATTCGCCAAGTCTTTTTGCTTTTGATCTGTGGAGGTCAATCATGCTGTCGACTCTCTGATTGTGACATGTGTAGTACGTGCTATTATTCTGAATGCAGCCGGTATGTTATATCGCCAAAAACTGTCCTTTCTTCTTAAGATAAGCCGCAATCTTACATTCAGAGACGAAAGATCCGTCTTGCAGGTATGTTTTTCTGACGTGTAAGCTTGTCCCGTCAAAATTGTTATTTAGAGGAGATCTTTATGCCATATTAGTGTGCATTTACACCGATTTGTGCCGAAACATGGACAATGGCAGCCCGCGATAGAGCAAGAATTGATGCTTTTGAAATGTGGTGTTGCCGTCGTATTCTGAGGATCCCGTGGACTGCCAAGAGAACAAACGACTACATTCTTAAAGAGCTGAATATCTCTTAGAGAATGTCTGCAGTCCGTAGTCGGCGGGTGCTGAATTTCTTTGGTCACATTGCCAGACGAGAGCCAGATAACCTGGAAAAAAATATAATCACAGGAGGCTTTCCAGGCAGAAGAAGCAGAGGCAGATCACCTGCACGGTGGTGTGACCAGATAAAAAAGGCAACAGCGGGAGACTTGTACTCGGCGATCCGGGCGGCGGAGGACAGAGAGGATTGGAGGCGTTTGGTGCTTACAACAGGCACCCAGTAGTTCCATGGGTCACGACCCTCAGTAATGAGGAAACGGAGAGGAGAGAGAGAGACATCAAACGAACATACATAGAGCCGGATCTAAAAGTAGAGGACACTTTGTTTTATCGGTGATTTTGGACAACATGGGAACAACAGATTACGATGGCAGAATACGCGAGGCAATGTTTTGGTTCTTTCTCGTTGTTGTTTTCTTAGTTAAACTATATCACCGATCAAGAAAATACACTATATTCTCACAGCCTGTACCTCTATGTTCGTTTGATGTAAACGCACCCTCACGTGTTTTCCCCACATTGCCCGCCTTTCAGATAGGGGTTTGAGCAGATGCCTTCTTCCTTCGATTATTTAAAGAACCTCTTAATTTTTGTCATGTAGTCCCTTCAGGATATAACTACAAGTCTATTTTAAGACCACATATCAAATGTGCGTATCCAAATATCCAAAATAAGATGTTTATCTTGATCTTGACATATCAAATGTTTCAGTTGCCTTTTATCTCTTTCGGATAGGCACCAAGTCTCACAGAGTGTTCTAGCCTTAAGATATGGTGAAGAATGCTTTGGGAAAGCTTACAGTTGATGATCGCCAGTAATTTTGACAACTAAACGAAGTTCGAAGCTAAGGCTGTAAAAGTAACAGTATCCCACAGAGATAAGCAAATACATCTGTAAGGATAGCAAAGAATGAAGATTCGTCTTGTCACCCGCACCATGTATTAATCTTTTGGTAGCCTATCTTGCTCCATAACTACACCCACTGATAGAACAAAATACGCATAGCTTCAGAAGAATGGATGTGGTACCTACTTAACCACTCCACGAGCGAACATATGGTTTGATGACGTAGCATGTAACTGACAGTACCTACGCAGTATTGTTGTGACTGGTGACTGCTCAGTGCTCACAGACAAGCACAATATGACCCTGAAGCAAGTAGCCTCCGAACCGAAGCGTTTCGTAATGCAACAGAATCGTGGTTTTATGACATTTCCACTATATTATTTACGATTTGTGATGCGTGGTTTTAATTATGTATTCCAAAAAGCAGAGATAAGAATGCGACCACTTATAACGTTAGGTCGAAAAGGTTGGAAATGGTTCGGAAGTATTTTTTTTTAGTTTTTGTTTTAAACAATCTTATAGCAACTTGCAGTCATTTCATAGATAGAAGCAAACAAAAAGTAATAACCAATAATAAACCTGCGAATTTCTTTCAATTATTATTACTCAACTCAACAACAAACCTACAGTGCAAAACAAAAATACCCACGTCTATTTGTGTATCTGTTGCTTTTTTTGTATGTATTCTTCTCTTGGACACTTACTCTTCCCAGATAATGGTGGGGTCTGCTAGTATTTTTAATATGTAAGTAGGTACTAAGTATGGATAAAAGTAAATTCGTATAAATATTCAAATCGAAAAATAAAAATACAGTTAAGTGCATCATAGATCTGGAATACAAAAATGAAACCACGGCAGTATAAAAGAAAACATTAATAAAAAAATAATAAAATTAAACATACTAGGATTATGAAAAAGGGGGACGGCTCTTATGTGAGAAGATCCCGTTTTTTTTATTTTATTTATTGATTCTTTTTTATGAAATATTTCTTGAAAAATTCATATAAAAGGACGTGATTTTTGGGAAAGAGATGTAAAACAATCGGACATTTGTCGGCAATATTTTTTATTCAGAAATTCGCTTTCTAGTCGGGGTTTTTCAGGAACATAATATTTAAAGCGCTGACCATTTAAGTATATCAAAAAAAATGACGATAATTTTCAATTATTATTCAAGATATTAATTGTGTTATTCAAATATTGTTACGTCCACCATCTTTATTACATACAAGCTCTCCTAATCAGTCCTTACAGAGCGGATCACACCTCCGCTGTGTGTTAATACGCGGATCAACTAATCCACGGATTATGCGTGGGTGCGTTCTCTATAAGTGGATCGGTACATGAATGAATGTATGTATTGTCTAGTATAATGGTATAATATATTGAATAAATCATCTCTTGGCTATTTGGAGCGTTTTTACAGCAACACACAACATACCTCCGGATCGAAAAAAAACAAACAAAAATAATAATTGTCAATTTTTGTAACTTAACTTCTATTTTAGCTTAAGTTATTAGTTTACCGTGAAGCTTGTTAGGAGAAGCAGTGAAGGGCCACTAATGGAGTGATGACATCGTGGCCTGCGCTAGTTTCGGCTGAAAAGTAAAACGAAAAAGAGATTGCGACAATTGCTGGAGGTCTATGTTTTATTTTATTTTAACATTTATATACAAACAGTGAAATTGATACAAAAATAACACAGTACATAAAATTTACAAAACATACACCATGTTCAGAAGTGGACTCAATAAGGCTAAAGAAGAAGAAGTGTAGCGTGTGGAATCCAAAAAAGTCTATCCAAGTAGTTTTATCTTTCTCCCGTTTCAGCGCGTCATCATAATCTCGTCCAGCGTCCGAAGACGAGTGGATCCGGCTCGAAGGACCACGTGCAAAACGGAGCATCTTGTCTTGGCCATTTTGTTGTTTGAACTAGAAAGGGCGTAGTCGCAGTTATACAAATTCCGCGAATAGTTAGAATTATTTATCGTCGCAGGCCAGCTTAATCTTTTTTTAGGAGATTAACCAGTTTATATCTAGATTCGCTGTTTACCCACGGAACATGTTTAATCTTGGTTATTCGTTGGTCTCACGTGATACGAGGGGAGATAAGATAAGGCTATGTTGAATGTATGTACAGTCCTACTGGCGCAGAACTGCTCTCAAGTATTTAACAAAGTGTGTAGTACTACATACGTTATTATTACTGTTTATTTTCCGCAAATTTTCGCTGTTTATTCAAAATTTTGGTCGTTGATCGCAGTTTGACTCTACGCACCCTTTTTTGTCTACCAGCAGGAAAGCATGTCGGACAACAGACATCAATACGAATAAAATAGATTTGGAATGTAAATCATCTAAGAATTAAAAAAAAATAATAGAAGGGTATTAGGTCGTTTTTTTTTTCAAAAAGTTTACTAAAAGGGGCGAAAAAGGACACACAGGATAATCCAACTAAGCCAATAGGCAATAAGGATGAGACATTAACAGAAGTGGATATTGTCATATCCTGGCGCAAAATACATGACAGCAGTCGCAGTCTTGAAATTTGGTTGCTCTCTTGTTCTCAATAATAATAATAATAATAGTGTTTATTTTTCGATTAAATAAAAATACATTCTTAAAATTAACTTAACAATTAAACATTTCGAAAAATCCCACAAGGCATAGCCTGTTTGTGGGTGTAGCATAATGAAACAACATTTTAACAAAATCAATATCTACAGCTCATTGTCTGGAAGAACTAAGGTAAAAATAAACAACAGATAATAAATCAATTAAATGAGTACTTAGTTTTTAAAAAAACAAAAAAAAACACTTGATTAAAAAAAAAAGTCTTAATTAAAAAATAATAAGTAATAATAACAAATCAAATATTGAAAATATTAAACGCCCTATAATAAATAAATCCACAAAATAATCGCTGGTAACATAAATACCCTATACAACTATAAAACCAGACACAACAGCAATGACCACAGGATTTTGAGAAACTTTACTTCAAATAGACAGCAATGTCCAATCCCCGCAGCCACAGCTTGATGTGCTTGAGGAACGTTAGGTACTTGTCCTTGCTTCTCAGACCCTCTGGGATGTCGTTGTATAGTTTAGGGCCAATATATGATGGTTGCCTTTGAGCGTGTCTACTTCTGCATAGCGGAACCACAAACGTGTTTCCCAACCTAGCACTAGCCCGTCTTTCAGTAATTTCCAACTTTTCTCCAACTATGATGGTTGCCTTTGAGCGTGTCTACTTCTGCATAGCGGAACCACAAACGTGTTTCCCAACCTAGCACTAGCCCGTCTTTCAATAATTTCCAACTTTTCTCTATTATTCATTAATTATTATTAAATGTCTACTTGTTGTATGTGTACATGGGATTTTTCGACAAGTTGAACATGTCGAGAATTCTCATGATTATCTAGGAGTTTCGGAGACTTAAATATTACCACTAATGGCGAACGTTGTTAACGTAAAGTGATCACACTAAGCCAGCCTTCGAAATAACAGTGGAAGACGGTCGTAAGCCCGTAGTGGTTTGTTCCGTTTAAAAATGGAACATCAGTAATGAATTGTTAGAGTCATTAGTTGTTACATAGAATAGGGATGATTTTTAAGTGGCTCCCAGTAATAGATATTTTATTCCCGCGGTTTTGAAACATTTAAGACTATCATTGTGCTACTGTGTCAGTCTCAAGTGGTTTCAGTGTCAGATCTGGTGGTTCCTACAATTTCTTCATTTCCCTTCCGTTCCTCCCATCAACATTCAACGGGGCACTTGAAGATTTTAACGACTGTTCCTCCAATTACATTGTGGGGAGAAGTCTGAAGTGCTCGGACCAAACAAAATGTTTCATAGCAATACTTTTTAATTCGTTTCAATGCGTTTGTTATTGTACCGAAAAAAAACACAATAATATACTCTTCACAATGGGAATAGTTGTATCTATCACTGTTGACTTCTGATAAAGAGATCCTAGATTCGAATTCAGGTATTTTCGGAGTAAATTTTTAAGGGCCGATCTTTCAATCGACCATTAAACTATCCAATCAGTTTTAATGGAGGATTAACTCACTAATGCCCCGTCAGAGAAAAAACGGATCATTCAACTGTCCAATAGCGCCTATTGGAGCGTTCAACCCCTTACGGAACCATTGAAGTTAGTGGGCCGTTAACCAATAGCGCGCTAATGGACGATGAAGAAATGTCAAAATGTGGTGTCAATTTTGTCTGTTTTGATACCGTTTTTCTAAATTGTTGATGATTTTTATTATGATAGTGTCCTTTTTTTTTTCGAGAAATTTATATAAATTGGATTACAATGCGTTGTATAAAACATCAAAATAGGACCTATGCCATACTAACATGTCGTTTTTTTGTGTAAAAATATCTCACTTTGGTAGTAATGCTAAGTGAAATTTCAAAATCAAAAGATGACGCACGTAGTACAAAATATTATTATAAAGCAATGGGAATAACCTCGAAATACTTCAAAGTAGAAAAACAGAACACCTTGCTGTCATCCCTTTCAATAATTATGCTAACGTTACTTGTGTAGAGGAAAGTATTTATTGTCGTTCTGATGCTAATTCGTTAATTAATTTATTGATAAATCTTGGCCAAAGCGAAGTATGATTTTCATAAAAGATGAAAAAAAAATGGAATTGATCCATGCTTTGAATTGGTGGACAATATAGCTTTGAAAAACTTGATTGAATAGATAATGTTTTAGTATCACTAAATAAAGTGGTCAACATGCACAATATGAAAATGATTTTTATTTGAAGAGTCGAAATATAATGTCATTGTAATATGTAATTCATTCAGTTTGCATGGTGTCCAATATCAACCATAAAAGAAAGTATGCTCTATTTCTAGATTCAGCTCTATGTTCATTTGGTGTAAACGCACACTAGCATTATGCAAAATGCAAGGAACGAAGAAAATATTATTATAAAGAGATGGCAAAAGCGCATCAGCAATGATGATGCAACATTGCAGCGAGATGCAGTAATCTCTACGATGTGGTGAAAGTGCCTGCCTCGCAATAAAAAGGTTTAAGAATAATTATGGCCGACTGCATGGTGGAACCATTGCGTGCATTTTCGTAGAAAGTGAATTCATCATAATATTGTAAAATTATATGCAATCCATAAAAAATAACGAATGGCTTATTCTTGTTAAAATCTTACAACCAATTTTTAAAGACATTCCTACTTGCATGGCACTTTTTTATGCAACACAAAACAATTCTTGTTCTATATATTAACGGAGTCTTGCTCAAATTTCCAGGACTAGAATCTTACAAATATGGGTGCTTTTAAACTGATAGAACATGAAGCCAGACCTGGATATGTTTTCTTATTTCACTATTTTACAACATGACGAACCTTGTGGGATTATTGCAATTTTTGTTGTTGTTTTACTATGTTTTGGCGAACCTAATGGTGATTATTACTCATTTCTTTTTTTATGTTTTGACGAACCTAATGGTGATTATTACTCATTTCTTTTTTTATGTTTTGACGAACCTAATGGTGATTATTACTCATTTCTTTTTTTATGTTTTGACGAACCTAATGGTGATTATTACTCATTTCTTTTTTTATGTTTTGACGAACCTAATGGTGATTATTACTCATTTCTTTTTTTATGTTTTGACGAACCTAATGGTGATTATTACTCATTTCTTTTTTTATGTTTTGACGAACCTAATGGTGATTATTACTCATTTCTTTTTTTATGTTTTGACGAACCTAATGGTGATTATTACTCATTTCTTTTTTTATGTTTTGACGAACCTAATGGTGATTATTACTCATTTCTTTTTTTATGTTTTGACGAACCTAATGGTGATTATTACTCATTTCTTTTTTTATGTTTTGACGAACCTAATGGTGATTATTACTCATTTCTTTTTTTATGTTTTGACGAACCTAATGGTGATTATTACTCATTTCTTTTTTTATGCGAGGCGCCCTTGAGGTGAAGATATTTCACTAAAGGGCGCCTTAAGAGTTGTCCAAATATTATTATTCTTGATTGTGGATACGAACACTACTCTGTCATTGCCTATTAATTAGTTCTTGTTTGTTATTGTTTCCATGGTGTCCAATATCAACCAATCTAGTGATATATTTTATACAAATTTGAACGAAAACGGGCTTACGAACGTCTCTACTGCTTTTTCGAAGGCTGGATTAGTGTGATCACTCAACGCTTATCAAGCGCTTGTATCAAGAATTGAGCTTGAAAACCTGAGATAGTCTTGGAGTTTTGAAAGAACGTATGCTAATAGAAAAACAAGAAGTTTGTCTTTAAGATTAAGCTTAAGTGGCCGATTGAGAATGGCATGGATTCCGTCCTCAAGGAAGGCAGGTCAGTATTAAAGAAAAAAAAGGTGTTATATCAAGAAAACTCTACACTCTACTTCCAGCTGTGGTTCTTTGTTCGTTAGGTTTTAAATGCACTCTTACTCACCATATCTTCGCGTATATTTTGAATAAATTTAATGGCACTTATAATAAAAGTGTTATTGTCATTTTAATATATCTGTCCTGCCAACATTGTCATGACAGTCTCATAACTTTTATATATTGTATGGTCTCTTCTTAAGTGATGTGCAATGGTCTTGTTACGTTACTTGAGACGGTAACTGTGTTGTGATAACTTTTATTGCTTGTGTTAACTCAGTTTTCTCTCGGCTCTCTTATCTTTCTGTTTTATAACCGCCATGAAGTGAATGTTTGAATAAAACTCTTACGTGGATTAAAGCAAATAGTTTTTAATCTACTCGTGTATTTTTAATAACACCATTCGTAAGATAACAGGTATAGTGTATACATAAATGCAAAATGAAGAAAATGAAACAGTTTTCTTTCAACATTTTCAAACTTCTGTTAATATTCTTATGTACATTAGGGCGCGTTCACACCATTGGATTGAACCAGAGCTAGAAGTATAGTATACTTTCTTTAATCTTTGATATTGGACACCATGGAAACAACAACGAGCAAGAACTTGTTAATGGGCGATGACAGATTACGCGCCGCAGAGTTCTTTCTCGTTGTTGTTATTGTTCATGGTGTCCATACCAATGATAAAAATATACTCAATTTTCTATATCTGGATGTTCATTCGTTTGGTGTAAAGTACCCTTAGAATATCCCAGAACGTTGACAGACTGATCGACTAACGGCGCCTACCCGAAGCGAGCGAAACCCGCGTGCCACTGATACCGCGTCGGTTAGTTGTCAATGTTGTGTAGAAAAGAGTTTTCTTTGAGAAGAAATAATGTGCTACTGCACATGTTTTAATCATATAATTAGTTAAAGGATGTGCCTATGTGCTTTGTTGTGATGTCTTGTGCTTGTGGATGAAAGTAAAATGAATTATTATTGATAATTTATCTTCAGTCACGTGGCAGTTGAATAAAAGAACCAATTTTCGGCTCTCCGCATCCAAAAAAGTTCTCAAATAATATTTGTTCTCAGTGAGAGTTGATATAGTCGATATGTAGGCGGCAAAACTCCAAAGTGCTTATTGTTCGATTTTTTTTGTTAAGAGTATTTGGATGCTTTGACTTATAGTGGGCCTTGAAAAATTATGTGTTACGAATAATGGCAAGGGACGACTCTTTGTTTTCTGTAAAGGAATAAATAAATAAATGAAATGAATATTATTTTGAATAGAGTCCTTTCTTCAAAAGGTCCGGGGTTATAAAAAAATAAAATAACGGGAAGGAATCTTGGCGCAGATATTTGACACGTGCGTCCAAATATCAACATGTGTAAATTTGGCTGTGTAGCGTATCCTCGTGAAGGAAAAAATATTGTACCTATTGTTAACTAAAGAAGTCAAATAAAAATATAGATGTTTAGAAAGCGGCTCTCACTTTGAGACGTCGAACATGATTTTTTTCAAGCAGTAAAGATAGGTAGGTATATATTCTTTGACAAATGTATGTACCTAATTGCAAAAGAAAAATAATCATGGTTCTTGCTGTTCAATTTAAAATGTATGTAATAATGTAGAGACTTTCAGAATTATGATTTAAATAAATATTGGACAATCGAATTAAAATGACATTTGCAAATTATGATAACAGGTACCTATGTAACATTGATGTAATTAATTATTATTTTCAAACTATAAATTTCTGTAATCCTCAAAAAAAAGATTTTTGTAAAGGCATGTACCTACAAGCGTGTACGGATTGATTTAAGGTGAACCATACCATATTGTCTATAAAAATATTGACAAATTAATTATTAGTAAATTATGTAAAAGGCAACGTGTACGGATTAAACAATGGTGGATTCATTAAGGATGATTGTTTAGTTTAGTAGGGACAGAATTTAAACAATAATTATTGTAATATTATTACTTGGCGATGGTGGGATGGTAGGTACATAAGTCCAAGGAAAGAGGCGTGGCCTAACGAAGGGATAGGGACCAGTAAGAGATGTGAACGGTCCGCCCTAGCAGGACGGAGAAGTGGTCAAGAGACCCTGCTATAAAAGCAGGTACTCGACAGCCAGCAGGGAGAGAAGAAAAAAACAAAGAAGAGAGAGGTGTCACGAGAGGAAAAAAATTGTCAGAATCTAAGTGTTTTCGGAAACATCGATATGTAACGGTCAAGTGACGCGTTCGTCTAAAGGGCAGCGTCTCGGCGTGCTGCCCACACATCTGACAGTGCCGGAAGGCCAGACGATGGATGTGAGGTTGGAGTCTGCCTGGGGATCAATGAGAGGGCGTCTCGCCAGAGGTCTGGAGGGCGCCGACAAAGCGAATGCAGAGATGGGACCGCACATAACCGGACAGAGGGTCTCCGGGAAGAATGGACGAGAGGACTCCTTGCCTGCGCGGCCGCGGCAAGTGGAGATACTCAGGAAGTGGATGCGGATGATAGGACTTCGAACGAGAACAAAGTGAGGACAAAGTGAACAGACAATGACAATATAATTAGTGTATGAACTTTATGGACTGTGAGTGCCTAATAAAAGATACAGTGTTTAGTGCCACCCGCCATCCCAAAGCTCTATATAGGTATTTTTATTTTTATTTTAATATTTAAGCCTTTTGATGTGTTGTTTTGTAATGTAGAATAATTAAATTTCACCATATCCGTACACGACATGCCAATTAATTAATTTCATTTTTGTTTTGTATGATTTTTACTGATTTTAACGTCGTCCTTGCCATTATTTGAATTTGCCCTAAATTATGTTTCAAATGAATAAAATTTATTATTTTCTAAATTTGGGTTTTAAAAAAAATCATGCATGTTCCTTCCCAGTCAAGTCACAAAGCCGAGGAGCCATAGAAAGAGAGAGAGATTATATTGTTTGTTGATGCAGCGAGCGGACTATACCGACATCGGTGAGCTAGCCGGATGACGAAAAGTCCCTCGCGCCCTCTCGATTTTCTGCAGCAAAGGGGCTGAGAAAACGAAGGTGTATCAGAGTTTAAGGTACCTACATTCATCATTAGTAGCTGGAAACCATCCTGGACACGGGAGATTGTTTTAACAAAGAAAGGAAGAGTGAACTTACACAGGAAATTTGGATAACGTTCTTTAGAATGATTCTCTCCCTATTTTTGTAGACCAGAACTTTAGGTTCTATCTGCTGTCATCGAATCGTAATTCAATGTAAAAAGGGCGACTCTACGTCATATGGTCAAGGTTAAGCACTAATTAATTATTGTAGGTATATTTTGTTTGTATGTTCGATGCAGTTTTTTTAAGTAGGTATATAAATAATTTAACACTTCACGAACGACGCTATACGCCGGGCGACGTACCCAGCGTGAGCCCATCACTTCTACTATTGTGTGGAGGAGATGGACTTGGCTGGGACATGTGTTAAGGATGCCGAATGACAGTAAGCCGAGGGGAGCGCTGTTCTTCCTCTCATCAGGGTCCCGAGGACGAGGAAGATTCTCTCATACTGTGTTCCGCTCCTTCGAAGCAGAGCTGAGGAATCTGGACATGGTGTGGGAGGAGGTCAAAAACATTGCGCAAGATTGAGCGCAATGGAGAGCTCTCGTTGCCTCCCTATGCCCCTAAGTGGGGTCTTAAGGGAGTTTGGATTGGATTGGATTTTGGATAAATAATTTAGTGAATGATGTTTAAGCTATTTTGTAACGGTGAAATTAAATGCTGTAAACAATGTGAAACCCGCATAAATGGCGAAGGTATAGTGTTTGCAAAATTTTGACAGGTAATCAAGAATGATTTCTCTATGACTTGGTTAACAAAAGACGCGAAAGTCACCATAGATAACGATCTACAAACTATCATCGAGCACTCATTTAGTAATTAGACAGTAGTTGATTATATTCTTTGAAAATAACGCTGAGTCATCCGCTGGTTGTTAAAAAAAACTAATTAGAAAATGTTATTAAGCTAGTGATTCGCAAAAAAATCATATTTTACCGATAGAAAATAAATTCTTAAATCAGTTTTCGGAAGACGAAGTGAATACCTTTTCATGCCCCTATGTATGGTCGTAAATGAAGAATTGATTCACTGATTTTTTTTTCAATAAAAATGAATCTGTGCTCACTCAAAGTGAACACAAATACACTCCTTGACTCTTTCACAGTAAGCTACTTAAAGTTGGTGTCCAGAAAGAGGAAGATGGTCGGTACCTGGGATCGAACCCACGACCTTCGCACGAAACAGTGCGAAAGCCGGCGTTGTAAGCGCTAGTCTACTAACCACTTCGATTGATTGGAAAAGTGGTAGCTTTTTGCATTTCCTTGGAATTCAATTCTAAATAATCTGTAGAATGATCCAGGATTATAGGTTTTTGTCAATTTTCAAATTAAGAAATTGATACCTTTCAAGGCGTAAGCATAGTTGCCTAGGCTCCGACTTTTGATTAATTCAAGTGATCCAATAACAAAAAAAATATTCGTGGTTTCGGTCGAAGGTGCTTAGTAGTCAGTATTCAGATGTAAAAATCAAAATGAATGAGTCCTAAATTTCTGCTACCACGTGTTTATTTATAAGCATAAACTAGATTTCGGTTGCGACTCCTACTTTACTCAGATGGACAAAGATCTAATTGTAATATAATAAATCTCGTGCCGATTGAACCATAAATTATCACTGAAGCAGCACGACATTTGACCTGCGTGGCTCTAAGACTGGGATTTTATAACCATATTTCTTATCTTCTTATGGGCGGTCACAATCTGACCTCCAGAGACCGAAGCCATTGGATCGCGTCATCCGTCAGTGCGTGCATGCAAGTCCTGTAGTCCTTCTTTAAATGCGTATATGGGGCACGCGTTAATCAGATGGTCGATTGTTTGTGTAATCCCACATGCGCATGCTGGTGAGTCCATCCATCCCCACTTATGTAAGTTGGAAGCGGTGCAGCCTACATCACATCTTATTCGGTTAACTCTACACCATATATTTCTTATAATTACAAGCAGTTACACGGCTTACCTTATTAAAGCCACATGACGTCATTTATGTGGGTACAGACTCAATCAAACCTTTATTATTTTTTATTTGCTTTCGTCCACTGGTGTAGGGTTTTAGCCTTTTAAACTAGCTTTCCCGAGAGACGTTGTCCTGTGTTCCTAACTATGAATATTGAATTCGAATTTGTATGGTGATAAATTAATTATCATTTGACCTATGTGATTCCGAACGATGCGACTGTTTTAAACCATGTATATTCCATCCGCATTCTGTCAATGGCACCAATTGACAAGGTCAAAATTTAAAAATTATAAGGTAGGTATATAAATAGTATACTAATAAGGTTGTAACGTAGAGTTTTTTTTAATTTAATTTTCTAATTTTCCATGTATTTTCCATAATTTTTTTCTTCTAAAGGGACATTCTCGTGATAAAAGCCTACACGACCAAAAAAGAATTAGTGAAATCGGTCCAACCGTTTAGGCGTGATGCGATGCATCGGAAAATATCTCTCCATTTTTATATATAAGATTACGATTAAAATATGTTTGAATGTTAAAAAAATATTTCTGAAAGCTACAAAGAAATTCTATCAAAAATCTGCGTATCAATTTTTTGAAACTCAATGCTTGTCAAGTTAATCAAAATTGTGTTGAAATAACACGGCGCGGCGGCGATTTAAACGTTTTCCATACAAAATGTATCGTGTAATACTTCCGTGACTACCTTCCGATAAAACTTAGAATACGGGAACTGTATAATTGAGAATTTTAAATCGACGAAATACATGTTGTTGTTGAAGGTTCTTTGTTAAAATACCCACCTACTCGCAATTAAAACAAAACTACCTAGACACCTAAAGTATTTTTTTTTGTTCAAATTTACCAGTCAGTTTTCCGAGTTAAAATTACCTTTAATAATTACGCTGTGACAATAATAAGTGTAATCACCATCAGATGGCGTCATTAAACCTATTTTTATGCCTTATTTTTGTTGTATTTTTTTCCCTATGTTCACATTGTTAGATATACTCATTGAAGCTCACATTACTAAACGTTTCAAATCACATAATTTTCGTAATTACCTACCATCAATAATAATTTAAGAGAAAATTAATTTTTTGTGTTTCTTTTTGTTCCAGGTATGGACCCATATGAATTCAGTGAAAATCATTTTTCTTCGTAAGTAACTTTAAACAACATTTAAGGATTGAGAAATTAATTCCTAACTAGTTGTCGATCAGTGCTCAAAATTCGACCATAATCAATTTAGATTATACGTTTGAATATTATTAAGGTTGATATGGGTGGGAAATGTGTTAAGGATGCCGAATGAGAGTTGGCCGAGGAGAGCGCTGTTCTTCCTCCCGAAGACGAGGAAGGCCCTCTCACACTGTGTTCCGCTCCTCCGAGCAGAACTAAGGGATTTGGACATGGTGTGGGAGGAGGTCATAAACATTGCGCAAGATCGAGCGCAATGGAGAACTCTTGTTGCCTCGCTATGCCCCTGAGTGGGGGTGTGAAAGGGAGAATTGTATTGTATTATCAAGGTTCCATTGTCAACGACTGAGCGAGCGCTATGTCACAATTTTCTTTCTAAAACGATGACATGGATAATTTGAAATGTTGATGAGTTTTTCTATTACACAGTTTTTCTCTATCATTATCAAAGACTAACAGTATTAATCTATTCTCAATTTGACCACAGATAAACAATGTAATATATGCGTCTGTGTCACTGTCAAATATATCCAAGTGTGTGTGAGTATCAAATACATAACATTACAGTGGTGTTCGTAAAGTTTTTTTATTGATTTAGGGCCGATCTTATAAACATCCGTTAGTTAAACTTCCAATCAAATTAACCGAAATTTGAACCATTTGCTGTTATTTCCGTCTTATAACAATCCGTTAGTCAAATTTCGGTAACATTTTACCGACGGAAGTTACCGACCACCTGCCGGCCGGTTTATCACCATTAACTGACAGTTTGTTGCGTTCACATACTAGTGTCAGTTACTTATATCGTTTCGGTCGTCAAGGTTTGAGGTTGTGTTGAAGTTGACAGTTCTTGTGTTTGTATTTCGTAGTTATTTTTCGTTTGAGTTTTAATTCTAGAAATGTCTTCATCTAGTGACATGGAGAATTTGTTGGAGCAGATAAGTTCTTCCGACGAAGAATTACAAGAAAGAAGACCCAGACAGTTTCGAATTAGGATAGATTATTTTAATATCCTCGATGACATTGATTTCGTGATGAGATTCAGGCTCACAAAAGGATCGGCGCAAGCTTTGCTTGAGGACATTGGCCACCTTTTGGCCAGGAATACGAGGAGAAACCGGGCTTTGCTACCTTCAACGCAGATACTTATGGTTTTGCGATTTTATGCATTAGGCGCTATTATGTTGGCCTCTGCAGACTTTGCGGGTATATCTAAGGCAACCGCCAGTCTCGTTATTTGGAAGGTCTCACAGGCGATATGTTCACTGAGGACCAAATACATTAAAATGGATAAGGGGAATAATACCCAAGAGAAATTTTATAACATAGCGAGGTTCCCTTGTCTCATAGGGGCAATTGATTGCACCCACGTAAGACTGCAATCCCCAGGAGGCGACCATGCTGAAGTTTTTAGGAATCGGAAAGGTTATTTTTCATTAAATGTTCAGTGTGTGTGTGATGCAGGACTTATTATTAAGGATATTGTGGTGAAATGGCCAGGCTCTACCCATGATTCCACTATCTTCAATTCATCTTCACTGAAAGCGAGAATGGAAAACAACGAATTTGGTGACTGCATGCTTGTTGGAGATAGTGGGTATGGAGTCAAGAAGTATTTGATGACTCCACTTTTAAACCCACAAACTCCAGCAGAAGTTCTCTATAACGAAAGTCAAATAAGATCACGAAATTGTGTTGAAAGGTGTTTCGGTGTTTGGAAACGTAGATTTCCAGTTTTATTTATGCCGTTGCGAATAAATGTCAATCGAGCACAGTGTGTGATTGTAGCGACAGCTATTCTACACAACATATGTCGTTTAAGGAGCGAAGAGGATGATTTGGACATAGATGAAAGTTGTTTAGATGAAGATGTTGGTGATGAACAAAACTATTCAATGGCAGAAGATGACAATTATAGAAGAGACCTCATCGATAATTATTTTGCCAATTTACATTAATATATCATATACTCATTTACATTGAATTCATCAATTTACTATCTGTATTTGTATTTTTTTTTATAATAATATTATGTGAATAAGCATTAGCTACATACTCTAAAGACAGTTGTATAATGTAAGCCAATCGGCTAATAGGTATATGGAAATATTTAATTTTACTGTTTCACTGTTATAATAATATATAATTTCTTTTATACATATCCTATTGCACTATACTTTATTTAATATGCAGTCTTTGTAACTTTAATAATCTATGCTATGACACACTATTTTAATCTTTCATCTAATTTTTATTGTACAGGTTTTGTATTATTTCTAATTACTTACTTTCTATATACTTACCATGATCTACTACATATTTTTTTTGCTTGACATGTGCGTTTAATATTGTTTATGCCATTTTAACTAAGTGATTATTTTTACTAAATGCTTGTAAATATATGTTTTATTTTTAATTGTGATGTCACTTGAAAATAAAAACCACACTCTATTATATAATGTCTTTTTATTTATTTAATTCTTTTCCCAAATCATATACAATACCAATCAACAAGAGATACATGATTTTTCTATAAACATTACAATAAGGTTTGCTAAAACTGCATTTTTTCATTCTGGAAAAAAGGAGTTGACTTTGACCTTTCTTAGGGAGACAAAATACTGTACTTTTATTCAGGATACAGGTGTCTTATATACTGTCTTCAGATCTTCTTTAAGTCGTCCCATTGCAAAATCTATATGATCTATATTCTCAAATAGATTCCAAATCATAGAGCAATATTCAGGATACAGGTGTCTGATATACAGTCTGTCTTCCGATCTTCTGTAAGTCATCCCGTTGTAAAATCTATATACTCAAATAGATTCCAAATCGTAGAGCAATATTCAGGATACAGGTGTCTGATATACAGTCTGTCTTCCGATCTTCTGTAAGTCATCCCGTTGTAAAATCTACATACTCAAATAGATTCCAAATCGTAGAGCAATATTCAGGATACAGGTGTCTGATATACAGTCTGTCTTCCGATCTTCTGTAAGTCGTCCCGTTGTAAAATCTATATACTCAAATAGATTCCAAATCGTAGAACAATATTCAGGATACAGGTGTCTGATGTACAGTCTGTCTTCCAATCTTCTGTAATTCGTCCTGTTGCAAAATCTATATACTCAAATAGATTCCAAATCGTAGAGCAATATTCAGGATACAGGTGTCTTATATACAGTCTGTCTTCCGATCTTCTGTAAGTCGTCCCGTTGCAAAATCTATATACTCAAATAGATTCCAAATCATAGAGCAATATTCTACAAAGTGTGCATTTACACCTAACGAACATAGAAAACTGAATCTAGAAACAGAGCATAATTTCTTTTATGGTTGATATTGGACACCATCGATACAATAACAATGATCAAGAAAATATACTCTGGGTCTATGTTTGTTTTATTTAAATGCACGCTTAGAGCATATAAGTTTTGTTACACAGGACATTGTTAGATGAAATCACAGAATTCATTACCTCCACATCAGTGGTCTAAGGGGACATCAGTAATATGAACAAAAACATTTGTCGAAGCCAAGAGATGGGAATACTTTGGGACTTATCTTTCAGGGGTATCTGAGACAATCATGGATAATTCTTGCAGACGACAGGATTGAGGAAGAGGCACTATCATTCTGCAAAAGGCCTCTGGAGACAAGATTCAATAGAGACAATTTTCGATGAATGAAAGGATGTCACAATAAACCTCTTTTGGTCGCAGTGAAACATGGGGGGCATGAGATCCTTTGACCTTTGTAAAAAAAAGATCTACCTAATTGCAATTCAAAGGTAAGTTTATAGGTATAAGAACATGCATAGTGTTTATAAAAAAATTTAGTCATTTTAATAAATATTTATTATTCAATAAAACTATACAAACAGCAATACTTATGATAGTATTTATTTTTATAAAATTGAAATGTGGATGAATAAAAGCATATACAAAACTAATAACAAAATAATATGTTGTTGATCGTATTTTACTATAACTATTGTATTTCTATTAATCAAAATATGCATTAAAACACTAATCACTACCTTCTTTTTCATTTTTATCTTTTAATAACCTGAGTTTATATTCATAATATTCTGCTATAGCATTGTTACGCCTTATTTTGGACTGCCGCTCTTCATCGGTATGTTTTTTTTTATTTTTAAGCTTGG
Source organism: Mystacides longicornis (assembly GCA_963576905.1). Taxonomy (NCBI): domain Eukaryota; kingdom Metazoa; phylum Arthropoda; class Insecta; order Trichoptera; family Leptoceridae; genus Mystacides; species Mystacides longicornis. The sequence continues at coordinate 1,211,303 of OY756439.1, read as the reverse complement.
TATTCACTGGCGTCTTTAATGATTCTGGGGTCCAAGCTGACCACTTTGAAGTTCCTATATTTCCTACTACTATACCGGTTTCAAGACAATCTGTAGGAGCTGTATTTTCTTTATCAGTTTCAATGACTTCGAAAATACATTGGTTTGCCGGTAATATTTCTGCTACATTTTCCACCGGTAATGCCTCTGCTACATCTCCCGCATCGCTGTCAAAATTATTTGGTAACCCATAACAATTTAACTTGGTCATCGATATCACCCTATCCAAAATAGGGTCCTCACCTACTGTACATGGCCCACCCCCCGTTGCTCTGTAAATAAAACAAAATGTTTATTAGAATAAATAGATTAGCCGAGACATATTATACTGAATGACAGTTGGGCAAGGAGAGTCCTGAAGATGAGGAAGACCCTCTCACACCGTGTTCCACTCCTTCGAAACAGACCTGAGGGATTTGGACATGATGTGGGAGTAGGTCATCGAATCCGCACAGGGCGCGTGGAGGGCTCTGTTGCCTCCCTATGCCCCTCATGGGTTCACAAAGGGAGTATGTATGCTATCAGAATAAAATGAAACCACATGCCTAAAGTTGTTAAGAGGTAAAGATTGCTATGATAATCCTTGACGACAAAAGTGTATGCATGTAATACACTATTCATGTTGATGCTACAGTATCAAAATAAAAGATATACTTGTTTATATTTTTTTTAATTTCGATGTATCCGGGCTCACTCAAAGTAAATACAAAATTTGTATTTAATACACTTCATTTCTTTCACACAGGATTCAAATCTATTAACCTGGATCCACTAACTTCAGTACGCTGGGTGTACGAAAGCTGTCAACTTATACTGCTGGGCTACCAACCACTTCGTATCACTATATTATGTAATTACATAAGTACCTGTTATTGTTTGTAATTAGCGCAGCCCTTTTTTTCGCCGCTTTCTTGAGATTATCCCACTTTAATTTCAGCTGGTTTGTGTCTCGTGGGGTGAAACTCGTGGCGTTGAACATCGTGGTGAGCCTCTGCCATGCTGTCTCTTTTGACGAGTTAGATATGACATCGGTTTTCTTCGACAAAATAGCTCGATTCTCCTCCAGCAGCTCCAACAGCTTTCTAACTTCTTCAACTCCGAACTGTTTGCTCCTTTTGTTTGTCTGCAATACAAAAATTACGTTATAAGATAAGACATGAATAAAACGACTCGACGTTCATTCAATTTATGGCCAGGTTTAGATGTTTTCTCAGTTGGCAATTTATTCTAAGTGCTGAATAAGTTTCGTATGTATTTTTTAAGTTAGTTTACCACGAGGATTATAATAATATTAGATTAAAAGTGACCCAAGCTGGACAACTAAATATTGACATGCTGGCACACGTGTTATTTTGGGGAAAATTAAAGAATTTAATGGCATATTTCTTCCCTAGTTTAATCTTCCAACTTTTTAATAAAAAATATTCTTACACAGCAATAAGTTATCAAATAAACAATTTAAAATACTTACACTCATTTTCAATCAGTTTTTTCACTAATCTCGGCAGATACAGAAAGAGAACAGTTTGAAGTCGTACAAGCGCGTTAATAATGAGAGGTTATGTTTTGTCAACAATTGACGGCGTCGCTGTCAAAATAGGGTCTGAATCCATAGATCCGCGTGACGACCATAGACACCAATAGTAAAATAATATTATTTTTACTGACGGACAAAAATGTTTTATAATACGGTCATCGGTATAAGTTACTAACGGTTAGCCATCCGTTAGTAAGTCATCGAAAAACTTACGGATATTTGATACCTCGTTTATAAGATCGGCCCTTAATCTTTTTAATTTTATGGATATTTTTATAAATTATTAGTGTTCGCCAATCCTCTATATAAAATAATTTTAGTGTGCGAAATTTCGTACTCCTTCACCCGTGCAATTTTCATAAAATGGTCCCAAAGTTTTTGTTTCAAGTATTAATATATAGATATACCTACATCAAGAAGATTAGTTTACCGATGTGCAGTAAAAATCCCCAACACCAGTAAACATGTCTCGGAGAAAATGTCCAGTAATAAATTAGTGATAATTATTGGTCCTCGTGAGGTCACGTTCTTGTAGTTATTTGTGACCTCTGGGAGTTTCCAGTCTGTAAATCACGCGAATGCCAATAATATGTCTTCTCCTTTAGGATTATGTTCCATCGTGTAATCAATAATAATAATAATAATTTATTCAGAAAAAAATAGTTACAAAAATGATGTGATTCGAAATACAATTACAATTAACAATGTAGAAACAAATCCTACCTTCGCAATTGAGCAGAGTTCGTGTTACTATGAACATTCGAATGACAAGATAAAAAGCTGGTAAGGTACGTCCTGTCTCTCTTCTAAGTCTTGAGAATTTGAAAATGTCCGCTACTTATAATGACAAAATGCCAGTTTTAGTTAAAAAAAAATTCTTACTCTATGAAACCACACAACAAGGTAACCACGCGTAAATAGTTTAAGACCACTAAAATAATGAAATTTAAACTAAAATGTATAATCGCGATTGTTCACAACCCCATCAATGGGAGGAGTTACTCGATTACCTAGCCTAAAAATAGTAAAAACATAACTTTTGCGTACATATCAGGTTGTAATTAATATTTTGATCACATTTGTGTGAAATCGATGCATAATACATACTGTCAACTCAAAAACATCGAACTGTCGTTCCCATCAGAAAGTTTTATTGTTTGTGGTAATAGCTTCGGTCATTTCGCTTCTAAGTTTTTTGAGCGTATAAGGACACGCTGGGTATCCGCTAGTGTATTCGTAAAGTAACAATGGCCCATAGTTAATATTAAAAGTCATTGTATCGGTTTGTTAACGTAGTATTGTTAAGTGTCTTATAATCGTCCAAATAATGTCTTATTCACAGTCTTATCCTGCACGTTGACGCACGTGCCTGGAATAATCTTATTCGGACAATCATTTTGAACGGTGATCCTCTTCGCGACCATGCCAGCTTAAAACAACCAGCACCTGTTTCATAAAATGTGTTTTTTAAATAGATTCCTGGAACTTGAGGAATACCTCCACAGATTAACTACTCCGCTTTGGAAATTTGTAGCCGTACCAATCAAAACTCCCTTTGAACTCCACTTAGGAGCATAGGGAGTCAACAAGAGCTGTCCATTGCGCTCGATCTTGCGCAAGCTTCTCCCAAACCAAGTCCATTTCCCTACCACCCAGTACGACCGCATCACGAACGACGCTACGTCGGCGCACTCAGCGCAGGCCCATCACTTCCACCATTACGGAGAGGAGATGGGCATGGCTGGGACATGAGTTGAGGATGCCGAATGACAGTTGGCCGAGGAGAGCGCTGTTTTTCCTCCCATCAGGGTCTCGAAGACGTGGAAGACCCTCTCATACCGTGTTCCGTTCCTTCGAGGCAGAGCTGAGTAGCTGAGCGGTACCAATAGAATTTTGTTATTCGAATACGCGCAGAATAAGCAAAAGTGCTACTAATAAAACACGGAATAAGTTATACCAGGAATAGTTTATATGTCAACGTTATTCCTGGCTATCCTCCTTTATAAGGACGGAATAGCCACATTTAATGAGACACACTACCACTGCACTTTTCATATTTTGACATTTCTCATTTCACGCGCTTAAACTTTTTAGGTTATGTTTTTATTGCTAAGCAATTGACATTCAAATCAATTAAAATCACTGCTGATTTGTCTTTTAACGACGTTTATGTTTTACGAAAGAAATCACTTATTTTGAATATTTCTTTTTTGAGTATGTTGATTTGCTAGAATTGACGCGTTCTAAGGATGTGTTAGACAGTGCACATCATAGGAATGTCCTATCGTGACTGGAAAGAGAAAGTGAAAAAAAAAACAATGCAGTGACGGCTATTATTGGCGAGAACATAACACAACGCTTTGTGAGAAAGATAGAAAGAATAATCACCAAGGCAATTTAAATTAGCTTTAAGTATGTACCTCTAGTTACAGACTTAGGCCCAAAATTACAATACAGGCTTAAGGTCCACCTTAACGGTGAGGAACACATTAAGCTTCGCTTAACAAAATTGTGCAGATTACAATGTCTCCTTAGCACGAATTTGGGGCTTATCCTACTCCTTAAGTTAAGGGATACCTTGGGGTGTCCTCAACAGCGTAAAGCTCGCTTAACTCAGTTATTTTTTTTCTCGCTAGGAGGCGCCACAAGTCACTATACGGACAAACTGACATTTAAAATGTCATTATATAGCCGCGCAATAATTACGCTTTTTGAAGATGAAATGACTAATTAATTATGATTCATTACGCTTATTTGTTCGCTGTTGCTTAGGTTGTTTCACTAGCGATTCTATTTGGATTTATTCGTGACCCTTTCTTTGATTATTTGACCACCACATTGACTTATATACACTGTTCGCTCTGTTTGATAATAATTACAAGATCGTTTTGCTTTAACCTAGTTGAATGTATGATATATGGTTATGTTTATTATTGAACACATCTTTCACTTTCCGTAGCTGTATCTTAATTAAGTTAAATAATCGAAGCAAGGGTCGTAACACATAAATACCAAGTCAGAATCCAGGAGCGAGCATCCATAAAACCAAAACAACAACACAAACAATGGCGCGCGTCCCGGTGAACATGACAGATGTGGAGCGTAATGCATAGATAAAACCACGATAAAAGACAAGCAGTACTACCAACTTAACCATATATACGGCTTAGCCAAGCCGCAGTCGAATTTTGATTGATATTCTCGTGTGAGTGGTAAGCTCCACTTAACTTTTAAGCCTCCTCAATAAAGCTACAGGATAAGCTACAGATTGTAATTTCGGCCCTTAATCCAGCTGCCATCCTAAGAATAAGACAAAAAATATTGCAAACTAGCTTTTTCTTCTGGTACTAGCTTCTACGCAAGTAGTGCTAAACTCACGCCATCTACGATACCCTTAATATTTTTACATACATGACATCCATCCGGTACATTTGCAGTGTTTATTCTATGTATAGCTGGCTCATACTATCTCGTCTCTTTGCAATCGGGCAAGATGTCGGCGTCTGACGTCACCAAGGATGCGGTCTGTTTGCGTTGGCCGTCCTTTTGTTTTCTCTGCTCCAGGATGTTGTTCTACTCACGTTTGAAACACTTCGCCTGTCTGACATTTAGTAAAGTGAAATATTCGCGGAATTCTTTATTAGTCTTACAAACCCCTGTTATTCGTTCGTCAATAATTGTTATTGATTATCTATCTTTCATAATATTAAAAATAGCCCTAAACACTGATCGAATGGTTTTCATACTAGCGCCGCCTACCTGGACGTCAACACACATTGTGTACCAGGTGTTTTCTCAAAACTCAAAACAAACGAATTGTGTGAATAAAATACCTATACACTGTTTTTTTTTTAATATTTTCTTCTTTTTTACTTCACTTAGGAGCATAAGGGAGCAGGAAGTGCCTTCCATTGTGCTAGATTTTGCGCCATGACAGGAGGGACGTCAGCCCTGTTAACTCTCCCCCTTTTCTTGCGCCTTTTCTGACCTGTTGGAGTTTATGGATCACGGTACAGGATACTAAAAAAATAGTGGAGGTACTATTATTAGCCGGCAACCCCATAGCTATGCACTTTTTTTATCTTTTTTACTAATGCACTTATTTTTGTGCTCACTCAGAGTGAACACACATACACTCTGTGACTCTTTCTCAGTAAGATGTTTAAAGCTTGTGTCGTGAAAGAGGGAGGTGGCTGTCAACTGGGATCGAATCGACGACCTCCGATACGAACAGTGCGAAAGCCGGCGTCATGACCGTTAAGTTACCATTAGCAGATTCCCTCTATCCTCTCTGTCATTCCGCAAGGGATACAACCACATTGATGGCAGCCTACATGTAACACACATTACCTTTTGACGCTCCATGTCTATTTTAGAATGTTCCATGACCGCATCGTTTGAGTCGGGAATTGCTGCGCTTATGCGAAACCACAAATATTCCCGATGTTACCGGTTTAAATGCCGTCTACATATTACGTTCATCCCACGAGGAAGACCCTCTTAAACCGTGTTTCGCTCCTACAAAGCAGATCTGAAGGATTTGGACATGGTGTTGGAGGTCATTAACATATGAGCTCAATGGAGAGATCTTATTGCCTCCCACACCCCTCCTAAGTGTGGTGTAAAGGGACACCTGATTGATTGACTGATTGCCACAATTCAGTCTCGTCGATGACTACATTGTATCTTGACTCAATTCAGCATTGCGATATCGAAGAGTTGTCTGTTTTTGATGGAGATGATTGACCTTTTGATACGGCACTCTGTCTTCACTTACAGTACCCCATTAAACATCACATTACGATAATAATTCACAAACAATATCATCAAATCAAATCATTGTGCGTACATTACGTACCTACGTTACTTGGTTACATCGTTACATACATACCTACATAGATACTCCCATAATATTGATGACGAACTCTTACTGGTAGGGTTGCTACTAGTAAAGCAAAGGTTGCTATAGGGGTGCGGACTGGGGAGCACAACCTACCATAATCTTTCTCTATTACACCCCTATTCTGTATAACCCTCTAGGTCACTCGTAACCGTGTGACAGACGTCGTCGCCTGTTTTTATGTTGTTTTTCGATACGATTTTTTTACTTACACAAAATTGACAGAGTACCGAAGCAGTTGATCTATATGTATGGCTCAGGGGTATCGTTCCGTTCGGGGAGGCGGCGTTAGTCGATCAGTCAGCGCCCTGTTGGTCTGAGCTTTTCTAATATTATGGATATTGCGCACTAATGTCAGTGTTAAGTCGTCTGAATTAAGAATCGGGCGATACACGTGTTTTAAATAAAATGCTGATTTTAATAGTTCTTGATTTAAAGCGTATATTATGTACGCCTATTCTTTGTTTCCTTGACATTTACGCTGGCGTGAAAGAGCAAAATTTTGTATGGAACCGTGTATGAAACGCCCCTACAGAATACATCGGAAGCTCAGCAGCCCATGAAAAATTCCCGTGTGTTTCTCACTTAACGTTAGTGAATAAAATTCCGAATAGAGGTAGGTACTGATGTTTTGAACTGGTGCTATGCGTTTTCAAAACGAACGAAAATCTACCGTGCAAACAGCCGGCTGAATATAGATAGTGTTTAAAATCTAAAACGAAAAAAATGTATGATCCCAGCCTTGAGAGACCATGTTGATTGTTTATCTACGAAATATATCAAAAGCAGTTTCCTTACTAATATTTAAATTTGGTTATTGTCGATTCAATTCCTTTTCTTTGTTCTGAATACCGGACATTGGTTCATCCTTGATACAAGCGGGTACGTGCCTAAATTCAACAGTAGTGTTATTATTGATATGACATTGCAATCAGAGAGAATCTGAGGCACGACCAATCACCATATTATCAAGAAACATTAATTCAAGACATAGGAGTGAGCAGACCGCTGTGTGAGAGGGATGGAGACTGATAAATATTCGAATGATCAAGTGGTCATATTATAATACTCGTAGCTCAGTAGTCTCAGTACGAGATTTTAAGTGTTGTTATCGAAATCGCGTTAGAATCAAGTCGATCGTTTTCTAAGTTGATAGACACGTGGCTTTCATCGACTCGAGTCGACAAGAATTAACATTCGAGCTTTGATCGTAATGTTAGATCGTTGGTGTACTGAAACACATTTTGTTTGACATTTTTAAGACCATTTGTTTCGTTTTTCTTTCTCATTGTATACTTCCGAAAATAGGGCAAAGAAACCGTCTTATCTTTACTTGTTGCTTGTCGTTACATCTTTATTGAATAATCTTCCAATCACCTGCCAGCCAGCCTTCATATTTTTTTTTTTGGATTTTGCGTTTTGTGAAAAGATATTAATGGGCTAACTAACCATTTTTTTAATGAATCTGTGCTCACTCGAAGTGAACACAAATACACTTTTGGTATATTTCACACCAAGCAAAGGCTTGTGTCGTGTAAGCTGAAATGGTCGGCACGGCCGGGATTCGATCCTACGACCTCCAATACGCTGTACGTACGAAAGCCGCCGATTGATACCACTGGACTACCAACCACCTAATTTAATATATTGGTTAGCCGAAAAAATCGTTTACAAATGCTGATGGTCTATGATTTAAAGATCTGGTACAAATGCTATATAATGATATTTGACGACTATTTGAAAACAATCAGAATTGGTTTCGAAGAACTTGGGAAAATTACGAACTCAATCAATAGGAAGTAAACTTAGTTTGAAATCGTCGATTGTTTAGATTCTTTTGTTATTCGTTCCAAGTTTAAATTTAGTATCACACCGCTACTTTCCGGTTTCGTCATTACGTGACGTAATGTTCCTTCATCCACGAAATGTCCTAAACCACAGGACTTCGTCATGAAATGGCATCACCATTCACCATACGTCATAAATACCACCACTAACATCCAGAAACTTTGACTTCTCAAACAGAAAAATTGTTAACCTCATTCAGCATATCGTTAACTGTAGGTATACAATTTATTTACCTAAGGTAAACCATCCGTCCAAATATTGCGATGTCACTCCAAAAAAATATCGTGAGTGGGGAAAACTAAATGGATGATGTGGAGTGATAGGGTGAGTCGAAACATCCATCTGTCCAAAATTCGATCGCCGCAAGCAATTCGTCCATCACTTCAAAAGGATCGTCAATGGGGAAACTAGAGGGGACGTGGCACAAGTCGAAACGTCACTTGATCTTCAGTGTTAAAAGCTTGGTCTAACTTCGGTTTATTTCATCCTTTCGCTAGGGTACACGTGTTGCTGTTTTAAATTTAAAAATACCAAAATACGTGTATTAGCGTAGTGAAATTTCTTTATAATGATTGAAAAATCAACCAATTTAAATGTTTTACAGCTGTCACATTGGATGACATCCAATTGGTTTGATCGTGAATATTTACAAATTCCTTCTACATAAAAGCTATATAGACAATAATAATAACACACCAGTAAATTTTATGTATACGCAAAGATTGCAAGTATGTGAATAGTACCTATAACACAACTGACAAAAAAACGTAAGTTATTGTATGATAATATGAACCTATACTGGGGAAAAAGGATTTAGGCTAAGGGTGAGGGACAGGAATACAGGACATGGAAGGATAACGGTCTGCTTGACGCGATTGAATTTTAGACAGATGGATATACGACTCACCCTTTCACTCCACATCGTCCATTTTGGTTTTCCCCACTGACAGTCATTGTTTGGAGCGACATCGCTCCATTTGGATGGATGGAAAGATGAGATTTACAGCCGGTTTCATAAAAAGCTTCAAAAGAACACTTTAGTTAAAGTTCCTTTTAAAATTTAAAGACTCCTTTAAGCTGACGCGTTTCATAAAAAAATATTCCAGCTAAAATTTGAAATGTCAAAAACATATCTTAAAGTTGGTAGCAGTTGGTAGTGTTACCATGGAAATCTATGGAAAACATAGGTTGTTTACTTTTTCGCGGAATTTCTGTTGATCTGTCAATTTCATTTCTCAATAGAGCATCAAAGTGCCGTTTTTGTGTTAATTTATTATTATGGTTTATGAATTAGTAAACGAAATCTGTAAACAATAATATTCTTCCCGTTTTGCTATGTTTTCCGCCCTATTTTAGTCATTTTTGTCCACAGTGTCACCGCATACAAAATGTTTATCTTTGTGACAGAGAAAGCGCCACGAAAAATTTCTATGAACTCTGGTGGTAAAAATTTGAACTACCTAAAGTCGACTTTAACTAAAAATAATAATCAATAAGGGTACTTTAGCTAAAAGTCAGTTTTAAATGTCGTTTTGTTGTTATGAAACCCGTTATTTTTTAAAGGGAGTTTAAAGTCTCCTTTATTTTTTATGAAACCGGCCGTAAATGGGGGATGAGTGTCGTCTGAAGTCTGAAAAACTATCGTTTATGAACATACACGATGAACATTGGCTTGACATTATTAAAGTCAAATGAACATGGGTTATGATTATTTTTTTAATTAATGCTACTAGATTTACGTCACAGCCATCTTCATTACCGTCAAAGTCACTCGTTTAAAAGAAAACTCATTTTAATCAGAGTGACGGGTATTAAACGTGCACGTCATGATAATAATATTCAGCAAAGATAAGTAATGTATGTGCGCTTAAACAAACTGTATTGGATGAGAAGGATGACTCCATTTCATTGAAGGACATGTCATCCTCAATTTGGACCAAAATGATAGATGGTTCTTTAACGTAATGACGTGTCATTGGTTTCATTTGTGCGTGTTATTCTTACTTTAGGACCTGCACGCTATCTATGTCCGCCGACTTCCACGATTCTCTGTCTCTTGCCATTATATTATTTTTTTTACTTTTATTCATTCTCATCGTCCGAGAGTCGTTAAAGTTTACAAAATAAGCGAATATTATCAAAAAGTTAATAAAAAAAAATGATATAAATACGATTATTGTGTATCATTATAATGGTCAATGACGAGGCTGGAAAAAGGTAAAGCACCCTTTCAGCCTTCTGTCATTAAACATATTATCAGGGAGAAGTAAGTTACCATGCGAGGTGCATTTAGATTAGTAAGATGCATCAGGCAAGAACAGTTCACCGTTGTAACATACAATGCAATATGTAGACAGGATAAAAAATATTAATTAGAATTAGAGAATTTGATTCAATGCTGAAAGTGGGCGTCCATTAATCACGTGAGCCCAAATGGGGGAGGGGGGGGGTCTGGAAAAGGATCACGTAGGGGGAGGGGGGGTCTACTGAGAAAATCACGTGCATTTATTTTTCTGATGAATTTGTAGATAATCAGAAATTTAAAAAATTGCCGAAAATTAAAATCATAATTTCGGGGGAATGGGGGGGGGAGGCTATCCTGAAATATCACCAGTGAAGAGGGGGTGGGTCTAAAAAGTTGCAAAAAAAAACATCACGTGATTAATGGTCGCCCCCAAAGAGATATTCTCATTCAGCATGTCGTCAACAGAGTAAAAGGTCTTTCCAACGAGATACTCTCTTATCGTTCTCTTAAATGTGAGATCATTCAATGGTCTCACTTCAGAAGACAGTTTATTATATAGTCTTATGCTCATGCATAGGAAATTCTTAGAAACTTTTGACAGCCTGTGCTTTATTGGTCTAATGATTTGACTATTTCATTATCAACAAGGCACGACTTCTCTGAAACTCATAACCTGTCAGAATCTGAATATCTGCTGAGAGACATTGAACAGTGGAAACATTGGCAGATGAGAAATAACAGTGACAGATGAGAAATAACATTGGAAACTCTGACAAATGAGAAATAACGGGAACACGAGACGAAAAAAAAGAATTAAGTGGTTGACCTAGTGATATAGAATCAACAATGGCCGTTAAAGGTAATCAAACAATGACTGTTAACTAATAGACAACCTGTGATTACAAGAATAGAGGCAAAATGTCGTGGGTCGGCGCGTCTGACTCGATGATTTATGGCCCTATAATTTGTCTTCAATTTGCAAAATCATCTCCTTAATTGTCGCGGCCAAAATAGCCGAATGGCCGCGTTTGAGAGCCCACACTCGCCACTCTCGAAGGACGCAAATAGTCATTTGTCTAATTGCCTTTACGACTCGTTGATTTTCGACGATTTACGATAACAGTTAGTTATAAATGAAATGATATAACACCTATGGCGTCATCTTTTAACGAATCAGCCAGCTATCTTAGATTTCATAAACATTACTTAATATCGACCTTGATATTCTCCATGTCTTTAGACTTCAATCAATAGTCTAGATTCCAAACTTTTGTACAAATGTTCCTAGATTTGATTGGATATAAAGCTTCTACGAAATCATTTAACGGTAATGCCTAATACAATATAATAGACCGGAATAAGAAAATGAAAGATTCATTCATGGTTAGAATTGAGTGGAGGTCCGTTCTCTCAGTCTAATCCTTAAACGACACAGAGTGAGGGGTAAAAAAAGTCTTGGTTCCTGAAAGACAGAGAGGCCTTTTCTGTAGTGATCGATCAAGGTATTGCTTGAGGCAATTTCTTCCATTCAACCGGTCCCTTCAAATCTAAGAGGCCAACCACGGGTAGAAATTTCTAGTGAAAAAACACTGAAAAACTCTGACCCGACCGGTGATCGAAACCGGGACCTCGAGATCTGAAGTCCACGCCTATATAACTGGACTAGAAGAATATTGTCTGTTGACTTGGAATCTGGCGGCTTCCAATCCTGTCTGAAGCATGGAATGGGAGCATCTCATTTCCATAGCATTTATTCCACCTTCCAGAGATTTCGTCCATGTCCAAGTTTTACTCTCACATGAATGGTATCAGGACTGCACTGTGCATCAACTGTTTGGATTTAAGAGATACCTACGTTCTTGCACATATAAACATCGTAAATATGTTTCTCAGTTAAACACACACGCACACGCACAATGTGAAGAAAAAGTCATGTGATTCCTGCAAACCAGTCAACAGAGCTTCCTCTGGTAATCCCTTTGTTTACCCTTCATGTCTCCACACAGATTCCTTCTAAAGTATCCTGTTACACCCCTATCGCATTTCCCTCCAATTTTTTCATGGGTTTCGATGTCTTCGATCTTTTGAGGTTTCCGACTCTATAGGGCCGCCCAGAGATACATTACCATGCATAAATATAAAAAAACCCGCTTATATGGTTAAGTCGTGGCGAAATTATATAAAAAATGTCTAACATGTATTTTTTCTTTTCTTTTCAGGTAACTATCACACCTTCAAGTAAAACTGAGTTATTAAATAACAGCCAATAGGGGTAAGATCAAATTATGATATTTTCTAAAAAAAAAACATCAGTTTGAACATTATTCGTTTTACTATAGATATATATTGAGCGAGCGCTATTACATAATTTTCTTTAAAAAAATAATGACATGGTTATTGGTTACGTCAAATTTGACATGTTGATATGTTTTTCTATTATTACTAAAGTCAATACATACATACATTCTCCCTTTAACGCACCCCGCACACAGCACGCCAGCCCGGTGGAGACCAATCCGCAATATTTTAATCTATTCTCAATTATTTAACCACAGTAAATCTAAAGAATATATGCGTCTGTGTCAATGTCAAATACATCCAAGTGTGTGTGAGTGTTATAAACATAACTTTACATTAGTGTTTTTGATGCTTTTTTTATTGATTTGATGTTATTTTACGCATAATTTAAAAATAAATATTACTAAATGCCACTCCTCTATAAAACTATAAGTGTGCGAAATTTTATACCTAGTCCTACGGTGCAATTTTCGTAAGGGGGAAAAAAGATTTTGCTTCACGTATTAATATGTAGATTTCGTAGTTTAGTATATACAAAAAATATATCGCGTGATTTTTTAAGACTGTTTCAACCGAAAAAATCTGCTAACCTAGGGTAGCCCAGAACTCATAGTATATTATAACAGCCAGAAGACAATTATTATATGCTTTAGATTTAGAACTACATATTCAATATTAATCGGTACTTTAAGGGGGACCCACTGAAGTTACGGACCTCAACTTTTACGTGCTTGTGTAGGAGCATAAGACCAACCCGTACGCCAATTTTTCTAGAACAAGTGAAATTTTCTTTGGATACTTTAAGAGGGTTCCCCTGAAGGTACAGATCTCAACATTTTACTGACTCATCTACATCGAGGGGCTAACCGTTCTACCAAATTTCAATCAAATCGGATAAGAATTACTATGAGTTATGGGTGCGCATACATTTGTGGCGTATGGGTACGGGGAAATTTAAAAAAAAATTTTTTTTTTTATTTTTGGAATCTACACCCTCGAAAACGCCGAGAAAATTAATTTCAGCGAAATCTATTTGTATTTTTGAAATCGGATCACAAGACATGTATATTCCATATACTATGAGTAATATATGGTTACGGACGAACTTAGCAATTATTATGTAAGAGACGATAAGCCAGCGGGACTATGAGTCCCTACATCACTCATGGCCGGGATAAACATTTCAATTAGGTTTATCCCAAGCCATTCTTATTAAAGTTCACCGCAATATTATTTATGTACATAAAAATACGAAAATAGTAAATAAATAATAATTATTGTAATGTAGATATCAAGAGCTGTGGTATAGGGAGGGAGTGACTTTATGGCTGTCATGGTGGGTGCGATGTTATAGGGGTATTTCTATATTATGGGGGTTGGTCGTACACCCGATCACAAGAACCGAAAACCCACTATCAGTTTTTATCGTGTTATTTTATGCATTTATTTATCATACTTTTAATTATTTAATTTGCATTTAATTTCTTATTTGAAGAAAATATGACAACTATATTTTTCAATGTAACATTAATGATAAAAAAAAATTAAACGAATTGTTAGTTATGTTTGTTATTGGCTACTTTTGTCTTTTTAGCTAACTTTTCTCTGTGATGTTACATATCTCAAAAGTTCATTTGTGTACTCATTTTATTAGCCCAAATTGTTTAAAAAAGTTACGACACTTTTTTTAAATATTTATTTATTTATAAATATTGAATATGTTGTGTTTTTGTTTACAAACCTCAGGGGTTAAAATTTTAATAATCTTCTTTTTAAAGCACACTAAATGCCAGCAAAACAACTAGATAGTATTTTTTGAAATTGAATTTAATCTTACTCAAATCTTTCGGTTAATATTTTAATCTTGCTTCAATCGTTGATGCACCCGTCACCATAGCTATGCGGGAGATACCTGTTATTTGAGCACTGGAGATTCTATGTGTTTGTTTCGTGTTTTTTTTGTTTGTGTTTTCAGTGTTCTGTTGGTGTCTCTATGAAATCTTATGAAAGTCGGGTTAGTGCGAACACTTAACTCGAGATCGGCTGAACAGATTTTTCTGACGTTTGATATATTAGATTCTTCTCCTCTTGGCCAAATCACTCGAATTCGGGTGAAAGGCCTCAATAAAAACAAAAAAATAAAAATTCTTCTCCTCTCGGGATAACAGAATAACGAATATATTACAACCAAAAACCCTAAGAATTCATTACCGATTTTTAAATGGGACAAACCACTACGGGCTTACGACCGTATTCTACTGTTATTTCGAAGGCTGGCTTAGTGTGATCACTTTACGTTAACAACGTTCGCCTAATAAAAAGTTGAAAAATGGATAGCAAATAATATAAAATATAATATTAAAGTTAGTATGTAAAGCATTGATTGACAACAACGCCATCCGTGAAAAATTCCTTAAAACAATATTTATTTACTTGACAACCGATGAGTTTCAAAACATTGATGCGCAGATTTTGATTGGTAGAATTTCTCTCGAGCTTTCAGACATGATTTTTTAACATTCAAACATGTTAGTGTATAAATTACAAATTCGAAATCAATATTCATAGTAAGGACTATAATAGGACAACGTCTGTTTAAAGCTAGTAAATAAAGAAATCTTTCGGTTAAAATTAGATATCCTGCTATGTAGAGTTAGTCTTCAATAAAATGTGCATAAAGAAGAATAAAATGAAGTGCAGGAGGCATCACACCACGGAGCCTTTATGTCCTTTATTTATATTATTTTATGCTCTTTCTCTTTATTACCATTATACGCTCTTCTCATTTTTATTGTTTGTTGTTCTTTATTAAAAAAGTATAGGTGGGGTTGGACTAAACAGGAAATGTCATGTTTGCGGTTTATTCGCATTATGCGCGCTGCAACGGCTCTGAAATGAAATGTGCACATTTTTGCGTATTTTGTTGTTCTCCCGCTGTGTTTTACCCTTTCGTAATGGTGTTATTCACCTTCCGCAAAGTTCCTTTAATCGTGGTCTTTCACTACATTTAATTTAGATCCCGATCCAATTCTTGAAATCAATACCCGATCGACGATATGACGTTTAAGCTGATTCCACAAAGGTCTATTTTAATCTGGTTCATCGTACCACTCTCCCCAGGTGGGTTGCTATGGGTTTGCTATAGTTTTTCTTCTTGAAATTATTATGGGGATTTAGTCCCATAAAGATGATAGGGGTATACCGCCGAGCCTCGTTTAGTTTCTAGCGTGAGGTACCAAGTGCAGTTAAGGCTGACAATTAGCTCGGCTTGGTGTTTTTTTATTTTTTTTTTTCGCCATCACTCATTTCTCCCCCTTGAGAGCTTGACGGGATATATTTCCTCGATATAACATCGATCGCATTTTTTGTTTAGTTATTCTTATCTTATGGTGGTACTCCCGCATCACGACCGACGTTAATAATTAATTTATGATTTTTAAAACACAAACAGAAAACTGTTATACTCTTAATACATACATACAAAATGCCCCTGTGTTCCAATAAGAGGTGTCTGCCACTTCCAAAAGGACGATTATGTACAGGATATGTGTTGATCTTAAAAGCGCTGTTCTTCCTTCCACCAGGGTCCCGAAACAAGGAAGACCCTCTGATGCTGTGCTTCGATCCTTTCGAAGGACAGGCAAGGTGATGGTGCAAAAGATCGAGCTTTCTGAGCTTTTGTTTTGTGAGCAGCTGTGAGCTTTTGTTGCCTTCTTATGCCCTTAAGTATTGATTGATACTTTTATGTATACCTACTCTTATAATTGTGTTCGCTGGTTTTTAATTATATCTGTAGTTCATGTGAATGAAACTCTCTGAAATAATCAGGTGGTTTTGTACGAGAATGTGTAAAAATAAATTAATGAGTGGTTGGCACATATAGAGTGAGAAGGTGTGGTGTAGCCAGCGAACAGAAATAGCGCGCTGTCTGGCGCTCAGGTGAGTCACCCGCCCGAAATAAAACTCTTGTTTTTCCAACTCGTTAGTCGTTATATTCTTCGGCGCGTTTCTCCTACAGGGTGTTCCGTGGCAATCAAAAAAAATACCTACATTTAAAAATTATAAAAAAAAATAATGTACATAAATATTATTGTGATGTTAAAGAATGAGCCGATGGAGCAACCCTTGGGTCCAAAATATGACAGGTTCATCCTAAAATATCGAGATTGCTTTCCAATACTGCAGTGGTCCGGTGAGCATCGAGGCTTTGTCGTAGAAACGTTCTTTAAAAACAACGATAACCTGCGAAAAGCCCTCTGCGTCGCCACCACACTATCATTGTTTTTAACGAACGTTTCTATGACAAAACCTCGATGCTTACCGGACCACTAAATGGCGACTACTGAAATGAAAATGACTTCAATTCCCCCAACTAACGCCACTACTCGCACTCCGCTAACCCACGTGCGCGCTCTAGAGTGAGTGTTTGAAACTATGGAGTCCATTATGCACCACCCTGTACTAGACAAAATAGTATTTTATTAGGTAAATACTACATTATTGCCCAAACACTAGTTTATTAAGTGTATACTGCATTATTGGATGACTTCGGTAGCCTATATTAGTATAGGATTCCCGATCGGGTCAGAGTTTTTCAGTGTTTTTTCAATTGAAATTTCTACCCGGAGTTGGTCTGTGTCAGATTGGACGGGACCGGGAGACTGTAAAAACTGTCTCGTGTAATAGGTTCCTCCGGCTAACTGACAAAAAGTATTTATTTATTATTCATAAAATATTCCATTTATGATCCCGCTCAGGATCATAAGCAAACAACAAAAACTTATCCCTGTCCTTCATTTTGGACATTTTCTATACTTTAGAAATTTTAAGTCAAACTTTTTATGATCGTTTTCTTCACCCAAGCTTTTTTGACCATGGAAAAAAAATATTTCAAAGATTGTGGTGTTTGGAGTGGTGTGTAACAACATCCTGTGTATGCTGGTAGTATAAACAGATGGTTTAACCCGACCGTGCCAAGTTTCTTGGTAAGATAAATAAAACGCTGGTCTACGATTCATCGACAAATTCTTCGTTTATTTATTTCTTCAATATTTACTAAATGTCTTGAAGAAAAAAGAGTACTTGGATTTGAGAGCGCTTTGTAAAAATACAATCAATATTCGTATGAAGAATATGTGAGAAGGCATGGTCGACCGAGATTGACGTGGATCGCATACGACAATGTCGACCTCAAAGAAGGCCAGTCAGAAGCAAAACAAATAGGAAAGGTTGGATGATAAATGGGTTTTGGTGGAAGAAGTGTGCTTGGTTAGAAAAGAGTGGAGGTCCATTCTCTCCTCATGATGTGTAAAAAATTGTTACAACATTTACATGAAAAGACAGTTTCGTCTCCAATACAACCCCTTTTAGTCCATTGTATGTAACGAGTCCCTTAATAATCTCATTTGATGAGGAAAATGGGCAAGTTTCCTTATTATTACCGAGCTTCGTTAGTTGTCTAGCGGGGGGTACCATGTCCAGAAAAGGAGGTCGCCAAAAGTTTTTTTCGCTTTTACTCAAAAATCTTCTGGTTTCCTATCCCTTCTGATATTAAAAATATGTGCCTAAGAAACTAAACAGTATAACCAAAATAATATGTGAAATAACAAATCTTAAAAAAAACAACCAAGTAGATCTATATGAAATTCTGCGATACATTTTGATTTATTGCTACACTAGCTTTCCCGACAGACGTTGTCCTGTGTTCCTATAGCTATGAATATTGAATTCGAATTTGTATGGTGATGAATTAATTATCATTTGACCAATGTAATTCCGACCGATGCGTCTGTTTTAAACCATGTTCCATCCGCATTCTGTCAATCGCACCAATTGACAATTTCTGTCAAAATTTCAAAATTGGAATAAAAATTATAAGGTAAAAGTATTAATAAGGTTGTCTACGTAGAGTTTTCTTTAATTTTCTAATTTTCCATGCATTTTTCTTATGTTTTTCTTCTAAGAGGACATTCTCCTGATAAAAGCCTACACGACAAAAAAAGAATGAGCGAAATCGGTCCAGCCGTTTAGGCGTGATGCGATGACATCGGGAAATTGCTCTCCATTTTTATATATAAGATTATGACAGTGTCTATACATACACAGAACCTTGACATTCGCTGTAAATTACAAAGATACATAACAATTATATATTGTAATTTATGGTCATATTTTTGTTTGGTGCACAAATTATGTTACATAACCTGTTATTCTATGTAACACAAAATGTTATGTACGGTATTATCTGCTTATCAACAATTAACTATCTATATACATAGTTTATTAGCCAACATAATAAATATACGTATACGGAAATCGGCACAATGTAAAAAATATGACACTATTGACAATATGGAATACGGAGGACATGTAAGATTGCCGGCGTTCCATTCACTCAACCACGCTACTATGGTAGCTGGTAAATTCATCGCGAACAATTCATCATCAGAACAATTCAGCGCAGGTAAAATTCATCGCGAGTACTTTAAGAATGCAATTCGAATCCGGTTTCTGGGTTTTTGTATATAACTCTGTAATTATTTTAGGTAAAACTTCAGTTTAATCACTCTTAATGATTTCGAGGTTATTTTATATACGATTTGAATAGGTTAGGTTAAAATTTTGGAACGTAGTTAAAAAAGGGAGTTTAGCCCATCCGTTTTGCACACCTCCCCGAGTTATAACTCGGTAATACTCCAGCATATGTCAAAATCACCGTCATCTTTAATTTACAGGAGTGACTAAACTGAAGCTTTACCTTATTTGTAGCTCATAAACAATTTGACAGTTGATTACAATACCTCTAGATTGATGAATTGTTCGCGATTAATTTTCCTAGACCCCGCTACCATAGATCACCTCCCTTGCCATAAAGGAAACGGTTGACGAATAAGAAGAATCATGAAACATTGAAAATCTGAAATATACAATTTGTGTTCCTTGAGGGTTAGGCAGCGGGTTCAAAAAGGTTCATTGTCTGTCGAGATTGTTTCCAAAACTATGGCTTTGACTCTACTAATTAAGATATATCTATTCTTCATTCCTAGAGAATTTAAACCTTTTGGAAACCGCTGAATTCATTGTTACAGATTCCCTATATCCCTATTTCTTTTACTTCGAAAAAGTTGATGCACAATACAATCCTGATACCATCCATTATGAATGGGAGCGAATCTTGGACATGGACGAAAAATCTGGAAGTTGGTATAAATGAGATCACTACACAGGATATGCGGAAAAGACTGATTGGTAAGGTGAGGAATGATAATATTAGAAAGTAATGTGATGACTAGGATGAGAGAGTGATTTGGGCACGTAAAGAGAATGAATGAAGAAAGTGTCGCAAAAAGGATCTATTAATCTGAAAGAATAGGTGCACGGCATCGTGGCCGACTTGAATGACATGGATCGATCATAATATATGTGGTTTCTTAAAGAAAGCCAGTCAGAAGTATGAGGAATATCAGATAATGAATGCGAAACATTATTTTCTTGGATGAAGAGAAAGAGGGTTGTGTGGATAGGAAAAAAATGGAAGGCCGTTCTCTCTCCCTACCCCCTCCGGGAAATAGCGTAATGGCTAAAGACAAAAATAAAAAAGTATGACATAATATTTCTAATTTTTATCTGCAATTTTATTGTTGTTTTATAGTGCCATTGATATTGTCGCTTCAGGCTATTTTGTCATATAATATATTGTACGCCTTTATTGCCGGTATGAATCGCCTTCCGTCTACACCCACATCGATTGTTTATTTACATTATTTGGCAATTCGACATATGGTTTTTATAAAACCATATTTTTTAGTGGATGTCAACAGAAATATTTATAGCCATGATCTCACGCTCGACGGGAAAGTCATCTAAGAATAGTGTTTTCTAAGAAATTTGATGGGTTCCGTACATATTGAGTTATCTCTAGAAAATGAGAAATGAAGAATGTATGCCTGTATATTACTTACCAAGTGTAAATTTTCAACTATTGTCCCTTTGTCTTACGAGCCAAATTTGTCTTCAGATACGCGATAATTCTGTATTATAACCTTTTTCCAGTCACTTGCTGGGAAACAAAACATTGAAAAACCGTATATTTCAAAATTGTATATTCCCTTCCATCAATAGAAAACCTCGAGCAATTAACGATGAACCTCGTTTGAATAAATGTTATCTTAATACTGTATTTTGTTACTGACAATATATAAATTCGCCGATAAAAAATGTTTCGTTTAAATAAGATAATGATTGATATAATGAAATAAATGGGGACCCAAAACAGATCCCTGTGGAATACTATATAAAATGTATCGTTTTCTTTGCTTGCCGTATTTGATTATTCAAAATCCAAATTTTGTTTCGAAGCAAAAGGTCATTCGTGAGTCGCGTGGCCCTTTGAATCCCTTTCCCACTAACCGCGACCTAGCCCTTATTAATGTCACGACAATATTATGACATTGCACGACCTTGGACAATCCCATCTGCGCCCACCAAATATGGCTCCCTGCTATATTGAATTGTAGGTATATGCTGCTGTGTGTACACGACTCAACCGCTCTGCCTTTAGTAATAGTAATTATACTGTTAGCATCAATCATTAGCGTGGCCGTACTACAGTGTTTGTTGACTCCCTTCCTAATATTTGACCGCGATCTGTGTTACGACTGCTCATCGGGCCGTCTGGGTCTAGAATCTATTTCAAGTAATTACTACCAGTATTATTGTGTGTGTTTACTGTTTGTACTATGAAAGGGGATGTATGTATTATTATCTTATCAACTCTTTGAATAATTGCCAGATATAATGTTTTATGCTGTATATTTTCTCTTTCAAGTTTTAGTAAGGGTATCAATTTAAAATCAATTATAGTAGTTAGTAGTGGAACAAGTATTTTAGATAAAAAAAAAATGTACGAACTAACATGTAGAGTTTGTAGAGTTTAATCAGATTCAATTGTTGCTATAAATAATAATTGCTAATTGTTTGCCGATAGTCACTTGCGGTGTATAATTATCATTCAGCACGTCCCGCCAGGGGCGTGCCTAGGGTTATCTGGGCACGCATGCAAATTATTTTCAAGTCTGTAAAAGAATAGTAGGTACCTACACCTATTTGAAGGAACTCCGAAAATTAAGTTAATCTCTCTATTATATCACTTTAATTTACCGAGCATGGTAGCCTAGTTGTACTGGCGTGGACTTCAAATCATGAAGTCCCGGATTCGATTCCCGGTCGGATCAGAGTTTTTAAAAGTGTTTTTTCACTTGAAATTTCTACCCGGGGTTGGCCTGTCTAAGATTGGACGGACCGGTTAATGGAAAAAATTGCCTCAGGCCATAAGCTCCGCCGGCTATACTGACACCATTGTATAGAAAATGTTACACTATCACGATTAAAAAACACAGATTTCAATTATAATTTACTTATACCTACCCGAGTTCCAAACGCCGACCTTTCTTTAAAAATGATTTTATGACTCTTTAATAGAAATTTGATCTTTTTGAATACCTTAACCATAAATCACTCATTTGTGAGTGGAAATGCATAAAAAAAAAGAAAAAGAATACCTTAACTATATTTTTTTCTCTATCGCAATAATTATTGATAACTCTGACATAGAACAATATGTGTTTGCGTGTTTCTCATATAAGTATGAATTCGTTTTAATGCTCAAAACACACGTTCTGCTGAAGCGCTTGTTAACAAGTCAGCAATTGCTGGTATGGTAACGCTTAATATTTTAGTTGATGAAATCTTACAGTTGGAAAACATTAAATGATTTTAAATGAAAGTTCTGGAGATGTATACAGATATATCAATTGATTTTAAAGTTTTTAACACTCATGTTTTATGGTTAAAAAAAGAACTTCAGGTAATTAAAAAAAAGCGGGTAATATCACCCTAAAATGAAAAAATAAACAATATGGTTAAGAAATCAGTAGAGTAAATAAATAAAGAATGACCTGTTTTAAATGATGTCCAATGTCAGCGATCTCCTGATGCACAATTTTCACTAAAGGTTCACAGAAAACCATAATTATATCAAAAAGGAAGTATTGAAACAAACACAGTCTATGAAACCACAAAGCAGTTTAAGTATATCATGCACAATATTACGCAATTTTAATTTCTTATTATTTTTAACACACCACAAAAATATGTCAACAAAGATTTAATGAGCTAACCTCAAAAAGAAAACATTGCATCAGCTGTAACATCGATACGGTCAAAATATTACGTCCAATAATAATTTTACTATAAAGCACCTGCGTGAAATTAGCCCTAAGTGAGAAATCAACCAATGAATCATTCCAATTAATCTTGTAAAGCCCGGCCTCTATGGACTTCCAATTTTTTCATATAAAAATGAATTATTGAGGCATAACCATAGGGAGTTGTGTATGATTTCTCTAGGAAATGTTGAGACTTATGTGTTGGAAAGAGTACGCTACATAAAGCCCGGTAAAAGCCAAATAGGTGCGAGTAGAACACTGTTGCGGTACCTATGCAATTCATTGTAGTCGCTTTTTGCATACGTACGGCCGCGGCGTACCTATGTAGATTGTAGATACTTACTTCTATATTGTACTTTAGTACGAAATACAGGCGGCGCGAAATTTGAATTTTGTGTGGGTTAATTATTATCGTTTCTAATCAGTTTTTTGTGTTAATAGAAAATAAATCTTATGTCATTATCATTGATTTCGCTACGCATGCCAGGCTTTTGGGCTTATATGGTGGTACCGCCCCTGCGTCCCGCACGTCACTGTTGTTCATTTACAATTTTAATTACGCCATTCCGTCTTTAGTTCTCTAATCTCGTGTTGCCGTTTTCGTATTCTTCCGATGGTCCCGAGCGAGCCTATTCCGTAAAAAAGTGCGTCATAGTCGCCGCTTTGAATTTATTGATTTTATTCATGTATTCCAGATTATTCGATGTTGAATGTCAACTTAGTATACGTTTACACCAAACGAACATAGACCCAGAGCTAGAAATAGAGCACAAATTCTTTTATAGTTGATATTGGACATCATGGGAACAACAAGGAGCAAGAACTAATGAATGGGCGATGAAGGTTACGTGCGCCAAATGCCTGGTTCTTATTCTCCTTGTCATATCAACGATCAAGGAAATTTACTCTATTTCCAGCTCTGGCTCTTTGTTTATTTGCTGTAAGCGCACCCTTTTTATTTAATAACAGATATCATTGTAGTATAAATTAACCCATAACAGCGTATCCCTGACCGGGTAGGCATTGCAGACAGATCATGTAAACTTTTCTCTGCTATAATGCTTCCTCCGGCGCATTGCCTTTTTCACGTATTGCTTCTGATTCTGTTATTGTCCTTTTTTTGAAATCTTAATCAACGGAATTCCTAAGCTATCCTAATTTATTGGCATTGTTCTCTTTTGAATTTTCAGTTCCACAGATAGCTATAAAAACTCTCGCTACTATAAATTTAATCTTGTCCGTGTTCACGTTTCACTTCTCCTTCTAGTATTGTGAATTTATTATTGAGGAACATCTTCCAAATCCCTTTCAGCACATTATGAAACAGAATATCACAATGACATGCAAGCTTATTCTCATACATCCCGGATTTAAGATCTTGATTGTTATAAAGTATATTTTGAACTCTCTTTTCGTTTTGAAAACTACGACTTTCCCATTGATGTTTGACAATAATTGTCTCAAATTTACCCTTTTCGTGGTTTTAAACGATTCATTGATGACAAATAATTTTCTGAAGTTCATCTTCGACGTTGCATTTAATTTTGTATTAATAGCCTTAGTTTCGTTTTCTGATCTGTTTGTTATACCTTTGCGAAGAAAACTTTTTTTTATTAAAAAAAATAAATAAACAATATTATAACGCTCCCTTTTTTATGAAAAAAAGCTGTCTCGTTTATAAAAACACGCAAATGTGAAGATTTGACAAATGGACGTTTTCACATAGGTGTGAATCCAGTAGTAAGTATAGTTAATGGGACCTAATGGACGCCCTTGAGGCACGCCCGATGTCAGCCCGTAATTCCACACATTATTGAGCTCCATATTCAGTGTTTACTATTATTGCGTGAGAGATACATTTCAATTAGGTGTTATGATGTATGTATTACGATTGTCATGCACCGCTGTACAATTACTATGTTGGGTTTATCAACGCCACGCTTATGTGGACGGAAATGTTGGGTCCCGCTAATCATCTGTCATCGGGCTTTTTATATCATCAATTTTATACGAACCAACCTGATTCTAGTGCATTGTGTTTATTTTAACAAACATTACGCAATTATTATCATGACCGCGTTATGTTTATTCAAAATATTACGCAATCCTTATCCAGAACGGCAGATTCATCATTTAATTCTCTTATTTTTGCTACTTTAAACTTGGCTTCTTTAAACATCTTTCTGTCGGTCTTATTAATAAATTTTCTTAATCATTTTTGCCAAGCTATCCAAAAATTTTCGAGTGGATATTTTCATATATTGCATTAATTTTTATCCGTATTTGTAAGTACCATTTCAGTTACCGCGCGTTGTTAAGAAAGCGATGTGATTGTTAATGGGTAGAAAAAGAGGACTCTAGAGAATCTGAAAACCAGAAGAGCATGATTTACTTCCTTTGAATGTCTCTTTTCATTATACATAATATTGCGTTTCAATCTCCGTACCTAGCGTTTTCGTTGAATCTGTAGCTATTGTTTTGTTTCTGTAGTTGGAAGTATGGTCAAATTGCTAGTCCAAATCTATTAAATGGATTATTATTGCTACCGCTAGAAGCACTTCCCGCTTCTGTTAGCATTGTTCTCCATTGATAGATTCATTGTAACGCTACTAGGTAAATAGTCGGTCCATTCAATGTATCAACCATACTACTCGTACATATTTTAACGAATACACAACAATTATTTATAATCATCGTCCATCTATCCTGTTCTGCCATTTTATACACTATTTTATAGTGCCTAGAATTGTTGTTATGTGTTACATTGATTTACAAATACCTGATTTGTATGCACATATTTTAATCAAACGATACAAATTATGTCTTTTGCATTAGCTTTAGGTTTCGCAATATCTTTATGACATTGTATTAGATTTAAAAAATGTGTTTTGCCCTATTTTTCTCCCGAAATAACTTATTAATCTGATAATTGGTTTGATGCAAATCTGTCTCAAATAGTTGCTTATTCAATTTGGAAAACGAGTTTCATGAGCAAAACAACTCTTAACATTTTTTTTAAGTTTTGGTTTACCCATTCGCAATCAGATCGATAGGAATTGCCACGAAAAGAAGTGATCTCTGTTTATGAATTGAAAGATGGGCTGTAATAACTGAGGCGCTACGAGTTAAATTTAAATTTAAATTTTTACTATATATGGAGTCCCTCAAGGCGCTACTATTGGTCCCATTACATAACAAAAAAAGCATCTAACTAGGCTACAAATTTTTGAAAATATATAAATCAAATGGATTTGTTGGCATTTAATTGCCCTTAAATCATTTTTATCGTCTGACTTAATTAAATCTGTTGACGTGTCATTACTCTTCTTCCAGCCATACATAGAGTGCCCCAAACCAAATAATTGAATCCACTGCTCTCCCCTTGTATCTGTAATTAGTCCCATCATCAACAGTACTACAGGCACCACCGTATAATTCTTCCAGCATATCTTTAAATTAACCTCAACACTCCAGTGATCCCCTGGCGATTATTTCTGTTTTTGTTCATGACTTAAATCTCTTGGTTGATTATTGTTTATAGTATGATGAATTGGTAAACTAAGGATTGTCGATATCTCTACTTTTTTCATATACAAACAGCAACCGTTTTGAGTACGGTAATGTTTTTGGATGTGAGGAAAAAAATCATAATGCCAATGGTTGAAGTATGAAAATAGTACACTTGAGATAATAACATTCTTTAGGTAGATATTTATTTGTTTTTATTTTTTTTTTAGGTATTTTTATGTATATTATCTTTTGAAAAAGGATATTTTAGAAAAAATGTGATTTTAAGAACTCAATCTTTTTTCTGAGTATTTTTAAAAGTGACATATAAAAGGAACTCATATTATTAGGTTTACGAGTATATTATTTTTTATGCCACTTTATGGAATAGACATTATTCATTTCCCCAATATGTAAACATTTGAGTTAAAAACAGAATTTAGTTGGATCTGATTGATTGTTAACTAAAATTGTTACGTTAATGAAGTGGTTGGTAGTCTAGCGGCTACGATGCCGGCTTTCGTACTGTTTCGTTCGGTGGTCGTGGGTTCGATCCCAGGTGCCGACCATCTTCCTCTTTCACGACACAAGCTTTAAGTAGCTTACTGTGAAAGAGTCAAAGAGTGTATTTGTGTTCACTTTGAGTGAGCACAGATTCATTTAAAAAAAATGTAGAGACTAACAATTATTACAATTTAAAGACTTCTCAATATTTTTTTTTAAATCCTTAAAAAAGTACTCACAAGGTGTTTCAAACGGTCTCTTTTATCAGCCCATATAACTTTATCAGTAACTTCATTTTCACTCTATTATATGTAGTTATGCAAAAATATCAGTTATAAAAATACAATCTTAGTATATTTTTGTACCGGCGTAAAAATAAACCCATAAATTTCACGATGTCTACCTGGTCCATGTTTTTAAAGTTTTTATTTCAATCGGTGTGGTTTGCCTTGAAATGTATCTCTGACCAATACTTTGGACCACTGCGATTGGTTATATAACGTCCGAAAGTATTAATATTATGCTTGATAAGGAAGTGTTCGATAATTTCACTTGAATTATTATTGCTGTAGTAATTATATCAATATTATTATTGACCGTTGCGCGAATAATCTTACTCATTGAACCGAAAAAAATACGCTGCGAATAAACAGTGATAAACGTAACAATGACGTAAAGATTCATTATTAGGTCCCGGGAAATTATTTTTTACCCATCATGCCGTATCGATCCACGTCTTTCTCGAGTGTCTACGTCTTTCAAACGTTTCCTTTCAGCCTTTTAAATTCTTTTTGTGTAGTTCTATTAGCAGCCAATCTTTCCACATCCCTAAACCATCTCAACTTATTGACTTTCATCTTAGAACGTTGTGCACCAACAAAGCCAATAGGCAATAAAAATGAGACATTATCAAAAATGGAAATAGTCATATCCTGTCTCCAAATACATGACAGCAGTCGCAGTCTTTAAATTTGACTGCTCTCAATAATTTCAAACTTTTATTTCTATTTTTCATTAATTATTAAATTTCTACTTGTTGTATAGGTACATGAGATTTTCCGACATATTGAACATGTCGAGAATTCTCATGATTAGGAGTTTCGGAGACTTAAACATTACCACCTAGAATGGCGAACATTGTTAACGTAAAGTGATCACACTAAGCCAGCCTTCGAAATAACAGTAGAAGATGGTCGTAAGCCCGTAGTGGTTTGTTCCATTTAAAAATCGAACAACAGTAATGAATTGTTAGAGTCATTAGTTGTTATTTTTTCTTTAATCTCAACTTATTGACTTTCATCTTTGTCATAACACTTACTTCCATATCACATTCCTTCATAATATTCTCATTCCTTTCTATAGGTATCCCACAGAGTATTTTTGCATGTTTTCGGTAGAGCTCTTATCTCTGCTGCATTATTTGCAGCGTTAACTTATTTGTGAATTACCATTACCGGATTTTCGGTTGGTCATTTCAAAGAACGGTTCCATTTATGCAGTTGATTCCCAAATATCCTTCCACCTTTTGGTAGTTCTGACGTACGAAGGTATATTTTGGCAAACAAATACCGCAAACCATCATCTTCAGTGACTTGCTAGATGGGGAGGGTGAGGTCTATAGCGCATCTGGAATAGTCAAACCACCTCAAAGCTCTTCTTATTTTTTTACTGTAGCAATCCACTCTGTCCATTCCACGCCGAGGTCTTTCTACGTATCAACTCCAAAATTATAATTACTTGACGGATGATATACTCAGTTGAATCCCCAACTCAAAGTTGACGATGCCCATTTTCAGATGAACCAGTATTAAATAAAAGAAAACTCACGCAATCGTGCTATTTTACCATAATTGTTCAATGTTTTATTGTTGTTGTTTTTTGTTGAAGCACACTGTGCTTAGATAGAGAAGAGTGGAAATTCTCTGCCACGGCGTGATGGGAAAAATGAAGCTCTCTCGATTTTGTCGAAATTTGCATTTAATTATTAGATTTTTTAATCCTCTTCCTTTATTGTGGAAATACCAAACAGCTCAAAATTACCCTCGGACTTATTACTCCATACACATCCTTACTTACTTAATCCATGTGGTCGCCAGAAATCTTCGCCAAGCATCTCGATCCTGAGCCAGATCAAGGGCGTCATTCCAATCTAAGCCGAACTTCAATTCTCCTTTTCGCTGCTTACTCCGCGTTGGTAAGTGACATAATATTATCGTAATAATAAGAACATTGATAAAACAATAATATTGAGATCATTCTCAGCATCACCCACACTATATGTATGTGACATCTGTGTTTCACTCCGCATCAGTTCTGGCAAGGTGCGTGCAAGGATGACATCATCTGCAAGTCTCTTCTCTGATGTCATCCTCACTGCATCTCCGCATGCGGTTGTCCCGAATATGGACCCTCATAACAACACTCAAGATATAATAACGATTCTGACGGTAAAAATAATCTTTCTCAACTCAAAAAAACAAGAATAATTTCTTCAAATTAAAATTGCATCTGCATATCATCATATATCAGAATGCTAAAGACAAAATAAATATTTATTTGTTTTGTCATACTTCCTGGCGCATTTGCCACCTGCCTTCCACCTAGGTCTCGAACCGCAAAAAATGTAAACATCTGTCTCCGCACGCGCCGTTGCAATCGTTTGTTAAAGACAGGGTTCATTGCCTTGACATAATCTATGTATCTTCAATTCGTATACTTAATTGTTTTTTGCTCAAATCTGTCTTATTTGTTTTCTGCTCAAATCTGTCTTAGAAATAATATAATATTCGTATTCTTACCACTGGCTGGAGTTTCCATAGATCTCTTGATCATGTTGTACTTCATCGCTTTATGTATTTCTTTTCTACCCTGCATATTCAGAATATAAATGGGAATAAACTTCCAGTCTATATTTGACCTTTTTTCTTATATTTGTAGGTACTTTCTGTGTAAATTAGAAATTTAGTGAATGGGTACAATTCACAGTTTGACATTAAACATGTGTTTTCGAGGATTTCAGCGAATTTGACCACCTCAATGACAAACGTTAACGTAAAGTGATCGGTCTGTTTTCCTAGGAATACGGTAACGGCGATGAATGTGTCAGTGTGGAACATTGTTTATGTGGTTACTGTAGCGAGAAAACACATTGTCATTTGAAATTTTCAAAAACAGTCGTCTTGTCAGACGACGGACCGCGCTAGGAAGAACCCAGTACAAGTACATATTAACCAGCCTTCGAAACAGCAGTAGAAAACTGCCGTAAGTCCGTATAGTAGTTCAAATAAAAAAAATACCTAGCATTAATCGAGAACATCAAAATAGTTGGCTCTGTATATACCTACCTATAACATATTGAAAATTTTCAAATGCGGCATGATAATATAATATAAAGTATTTTGTAAATAAAATAAAAATGCAAATATAGTAGTGTGTTATATGTATACACATGTCATATCTTGATAGCGGGGTTATTTTAGGTTTCTTGAATCTCACATGTCATTATCAGTCACACGTAGGTACAAGCGACACGCACACCAACAGGAAATACAAAAAATAATGCACGTCTGCGTGTAGGTAGGTATAACATTGTTTTTGTGAGGCGGAACTCGGAAGTGTTTCCATCTTCATTCTCGTTGTCAGATTTAGGGACAGTTATAACACAACATATTATTCCTTCTTCTATCATTACTAGTGGTCGGCCAGTGCTCGAAATTCGACCATAACATATTTTGATTATAAGTTTGACCATTACATATTATTAAGGTACCATTGTCAAAAACTGAGCGAGCGCTATTTCACAATTTTTCCTCGAAAAAATAATGACATGGATACGTCAGATTTGACAGGTTGATAATATGTTCAAATTTTTTTTCTATGGTTATTTAATACAAAAAATATTAATCTATTCTCAATTTCACCGCAGATAAACAAAATATCTGTGTCAAATACTTCGAAGTATGCAAGTCGATAATAATTTGTTCGATGACCTTTTTGTGCCTGTCGTCAGACAAGTTACGCCGCTTGTAAAGAGACAGTCATTAACTAAACTAAAGCTGTAAGAATGTCGTAAGGAGGGTTGTAGTGTAATGTACTTAATCCTGTGGGGACTGCCGTAACCTGGTCTCTGTTCCTCGCACCTCCTCCTATAAATAGCTTCTGGTCTCGTGTCTGTGCCGTGCTCAGATCCCCACAACACGTGGCCCGCAGGTGTAGAGGAAGTATCATATACACCAGATGAACACGTACATACATTGTTGTCATGTGGAACTTCATTCACCAGACGTATCACGAATTCTTTGAGTAAACCCCATTTTTAACCTTTCATCATAAAATTACGGAACTAGTCAAGCGAAGTGTTATGTAATCAATCAATACTCTCTGTCTGACCCAATTATGGACATAGGGAGACAACAAGAGCCCTGCACCGCGCCCGATCTTGCGCGGCTTCAATTACCTCCTCCCACACCATGTCCAAATCCCTCAGCTCTGCTTCGAAAGAACGGAACACGGTATGAGAGGGTCTCGTTGTGAAAGACTTCACCCAATTCCAATCGAACAAGTCAGGGGACATTATGTTATGAATTAATTCAAAGCTATCCAGGTCACCAGAAAATTCCCTTTGAAACGTCAGCATCAGTCTTCCTTAATAATCTATTGATTCAGTAGACCAAACATCCTCATTTCAAGAGCAGGAAGATCCGACCGAAGACAAGGATACAGCCTAAGAAATGAACATAAATATGGAACGTATTTATTGAAATAGTACCTATCGGTTGTTGAGAGTGACTTTATGACACTAACAAAGAACGAAGAATCAACTCTTTCAATCTTGTCAGTTGGAGGATCGATGTGTGTCATGTAGCTAACTGTCTGTAGACTTGCTTTCTCAGTGTTCATTGGTTACGCTTAAGCCTAAATCAGAAATATCGAGTAGCAAGTAATTTAGTAACTACATACACGCTAGTCGACCAAAATTCTTTCACACTATCCGAGTAGAGTTCATTAGCGCGAGACTTGATTTTTGGCGCAACTATAACGTACTTTAGTTTAAAAATCGATGGTATTATTATAAATTATCTATGGTTCACGCGTAATGGGGGGGCTTTTTTAATATTGGCAATCCAACCCCTTTGAGCTGATTTATGATTTGGATACATCATTAAATTAATATAATTTTTGTTTGTTTCAGGTATGTTGACCACATCAATTATTGTGATGCTACTCCATCTAATCCTTCTGTCAAGGTTGGTTTAATAATTTTGTTGGTTCAATTCTGTCAATCGCACCAACTTACTGTCAAATAACTGACAGTTTCGGTCAAACACCAATTTAAAATTAGAATTAAAATACTTTGTAAAAAGCACTAAGCAGGTTACCTACTTTATGTTTTGATGTTTTTATTTTTTTTAATTTTCCCCGCAATTTTTTTCTTTCATAATATAATTTAGAAATCACAACACAAAACGCATGATGCGATGACTACTGAAAATAGTGCTTCATTTTTATACAAAGAGATTAGAAAATTCGCGTGTTGACGAAATTAAAACAACCTAAACCCGTGATCTACCCATTCTACGCAAAGCTTCGGCTTCAAAACCTCACAATGCCTCTAAATTAGGAAGTTTCGGTGATTCAATCGTCATTACCCGCATTTCAATAAACACATTTATTCTATTCGGCTACCACATAACAATGGTGTCTTCACGAGAGAAAGTTTCATTATTCAAATCGAAATTATTTATTTATTAATTCTTTAGTGTGACTCCAACAATGAGTTCCGTTGAGGTTGCGGAGTAGTTGACCATTGTTTGCGGGGGCAGGGTTCTAGTCTCGTTTGAACTCTTAAGTACTCCATCTGCCATTGATTCAAATGTTACATCTGATTTATATGTATTCACAATGAGTCCAAAGAATTCACCTAGGTACTCAGATACACTACAATAATTTAATTGTAATCCTAGTGGCTAGTCGCTAATTTTCTAACAGTATAGATACTAAAGCCTTATAGCCAATAACTAGTGCATAACGCAATCCTGTTACCATAAATTATTACGGATATGAAACGTGGATATGGAGGAAAAAAGAAGAATGTAGAATAAATGCAGTAGAGATGAGAGCGCTACGAAGAATATGTGGTAAGAAAGGAATGTGGTGTGGAATTTAATAAGTTGAGATGGTTTGGGAATGAGGAACTAATGGATGCAAATAGAACGACAAAGAAGATGACATATAAGGGTGAAAGAAAAGGTGTGAGAAAGCGTGGACGACGTGGAGCGAACACATCGATTTCGTCCTCAAGAAAGGCCTGGTCATAAGTTAAAGAAATAGGATGGGTAGTATCAGAAATGGTATGTAGGTGGAAAAAAAACCAATGTAGTGTGCTTGGATTGAAAAGAATGGAGGTCCGTTCTTTTCGCCTAACCCTTACGGGACACGGCGTGATGGGTAAAAAAAAGTCATACCAGGCAACATTTTGATCGGCATGTCAAGATCTATAAATATTGATGATGACATTGGTTTCGGTGGTAGGAGAGACCATTCAATGCTTTTCACCGTGCCTTCAGCACCAAAATTCACCTGCTTCAATCCTCGTCAATCCCTATTTATCATTTTGCAGGGTTCAACTCTTTTGTCTTTGGTTATATAGTTCAAGACCTTTCATCGGAAAAACGTCAACAGTAATATAAGAAGCTTATCTCCGATTTCCTGATCATCAATCCAAATAAAGTAGATCAATTTCAGTATGCAGCGAGATATAGTATTTTGTTCTGTATTTTTTCTACTCTTGCATGAGAAAGTATCTAATCGGGCATATTTCTTGTGTCGTTCGTAAATAATTCTTCCATGGTCACCCAACATTATCATAAATGCCGTGGTAGGCGGGCTAAGAGTATACCTACAAATGCCTATATTGTTATCGGCCATTATCTAATTGTCACAATATGATCTTGAAGATATCTTCTATCATAACCCTTACTGTAAACATACGCGTTATGTTAATGTGTTATGCCACATAATGACACTCGAGAGTATTGTTTGTACTGTATTTATTTTTAATCTTTTGGGTGTCATTGTTGGTCCTGGCGTACAGGGTGTTTTGCTGTATACACAATTGCTATTTCATTACATTTATTCTTGATTCTTGGCGTGCTACCCATCTCGGACTTAAGTTTCTCATCGCTTTCCATTAGATATTTTACTCCATAACATTATAGTTAGATTTCTCTATACGGCTTTGCTTAAGGGTGCGTTTACACCAAACGAACATAGAGCCAGAGCCCAAAATAGAGCGTTAGATGACATTAACACGAACCGAATCAATTAGTTCTTAGTGTCAATTCTAGTTCTTTTCTTAGTGCCAATGTCAGCGATCAGGAGGGAATAGTGGATATCTAGCACTGGCTCTGTTGGTTGTTGTAAACATACCCTAAGATAGATTTACATTGACCAAACGAGCGAATGCTCGATCACTCACATAGATCATTCTTTCGTTGGTCTACCTTTGTTCGCCAAGATTCTATGGATTGTCTATGAGTACACGCTTCGGAACAAAACTTGTGATTATATTTTTGATCAGACATACTTTGCATGTACCTAGTATACGAGTTATACCGGCTACAGCCACTTGAACAGTGAAGACTTTTATACATTAACTATTTTTAGTTCTTGGTTTTCATTCTTGCTCGTTGATATTTGCTTGGTATAACACTAAAAACGAGCCTTCCTTTGCACTGCAGATCAAGATTGTATGCTATCTCCTTGCTCTGTCTCTTTGTAGTCTAAATCTATCTCAAAAAAGGTGAGAATCGGCCTATTCTGGTCCTAAACAAGTCTCTATAATTCCCATGAATCTGTTTCCATTTCTCAGCCTTGCTTCGTTGTATTGCTCAAGTGTATCTCTAAAGGACGCTGTTCTCTGTATGATTAGAATAGGTAGACCGATAAATCTTGATGGGTTGTACCATCCGCCCACCACCTAATAGACCCGCGCCATTGTTCCCAGGGGACCCGGCCAGCGTGGTGTTGGTTCCCATCGTAATGTTATCTAATAACGGATATGCAGAGAGGACCCACTACGCTTCACATAGAATCAACATTTACTTCACTCAATACATTGGTGATGCGTTTTAGTATCTCTCTAGACTTGTGGCTGTAGAATGCCTGTCTTTTTGTGAAACTATTCTGCGTTTTCCCAATTCCTATCACAGTATTAACTGCAAAAGGGGAGAATGAAAAGCGATTAAACCTTTCAATTATGTATATTCAAGAGCAATTCTTATTTTTTATCCACTTCATTTTAATTTTTTGGTTCTTTCAACGCCTGTCATCACCGGAGTAAATATTTCTGTCCCGAGTTGTTTGAAAAGCATAATCAATATTATTCATTTGTATCTAGCATAGCATATTGTCAATCGATAATATTTTCTCCCACGACCTTATTGAATTTATGAATTAAATAACACACAGTTGTACTTTCACAAAATATATTTCAATTCAATTTTGTGAAAAAGCAACTGTGTGTTATTTAATTCATAATAATGAACTTTCACTACGTAAATACACAAACCCTCCAAAACTTATTGAAATTCTTCTTCTCTGTTCACAATCCTAGGATTGGTTGCCAGAAACTTTTATCATTCTTTCCACTCCGCCTTATCTGCAGTAGTCCTCCTCCAAAAGTTCATCACAGGAGGAGCGGCACATATCTTAATACACGTCTTGCTGGTATTCTTCTCGTGGTCATCTTGGTTATCCCTTTAATCATGGTATTTAGGAGACCTTCATTCCGTATTACTTGTCCGCCTTTCAGATAGGGCTTTGAGCAGATGACTTCCTCCTTCGTTTCTTTGGAGAATCTCTTCATTCGTTATGTGGTTTTCTAGGATTTTTCTAGTTGCTCCATAGACTCTTGATCCAGTATACTGAAATTAAAGCCTAGCTTATTACCATCGTCTACATTGACTGCATAATTAGAGACCAGGGTACCGATTTGGTTCATAATAGGAGCGATTCTGCGACTAGGATCTCCATATCAAGATGTACGCGGCTATTTGCATATTGTTATTGGATAGTTGTATCGACAGGGTTGCCTCGTTAGAGCTGTTGAACAGGTGTCAGTCGAGATTTTGTTATTTATTAGAATTTTCAAATATTTCATGATCTTCAACCGTTGACTTTTGTACGTTTAATGCGCCTCATAAAATTCAGCCATCATGATTGGCAGGTAGTAACAGATTCTATTACTTTGATTACGAGAACTTCTGATCTTCATGTACAATCGCATCGATATTTGATATGTCCTAGCCAATTTATTTTATTACCACTAAAGCAGAAAAAGAATAGTTTTATCGTATTAAGTATGTGCTCAATGATAATATGTTTTATTATTATTTTTGATATTTCTGTATTTTTAATTTTTTAGCTGGTCTTTTAAATTCATGTTGAGTTTTTATATAGGTGTTTTTCAGTTGTTTTCATGTAACTGCTACACTTGTCGACAGAAATATTGTGTTGTTGTAGTGCTATTTTTTAATATTCGGATAGGAAAAATAAGGTTTATAGACAGGATATTGTCTAGATTATGCGTCACATAGTATGAATTCCATATTAACCTGACATCTGGTATTTTGATGATAATATTTCTGGAGGTTTTTGCATGTTTGGCAACCCTGTTTATGACGATATTAATTTTTCGCCTCTGCAACTTCATCTAAACGGACGCGTAGTACGCCCTCGGCAGTCCTCTAGAACATTCTTCTTCTGTGTTTGGCGACACGACGCTTAGAAATTCTTTTGCCGTATTTGGTTGGTTACGGAGAATTCGGTTTTTTCTCGTTTGACGTAGGCGTCATATTGTGTCTCGGACGTGACATCTTTATTTGATGAAATTTCATACTCAACCGTTTTAGGTGATTTTTTTATTATTTTTCCTAAAATATGAAGTCTTGGTTTATCAATCTTCATTTACAACTATTGACGAAGTTGATATATTTTACGTCTAGTTAAAGTGGGTTGAACTGAAGAGTAGGAACAATTTTTTATGTAGGCTTTTTGATTTTTGTTTTTCTTTTACTATATTTTCACTGCTGGATGTAATAGGTCTTCTAGTATCTTCCACTGTACTATTCCGTTAGGACCCTTTTTCATTTTTCTTTCTGTTTTCTGCCCAAATTAGCTTCTTCAACTATTTGCTATTTGGCTATTTAAATTTGTCTTTTCTTCTTTTATCTTTTGTGTCTCTTGACTGGATATGGTGTCTGCTTGCTGTCAGTAGTTGCAACCATAAATTTCTAATCTTGGACAAAGTGTTATTAGCAGTAACACTTCCCGATTTTAGTTTTTCATTTAATTCTTGCCATGCGGAGCTCAGGAGGTCTAAAAAGGCCACATTGAGCAATTCATCTACAGACGATTCATTTCCTGAATTGCTAGCAGATCCGCAGCAATTCCTCTAATTTTCGTAAAATGGTCACCATTGAATATGAATCATCCGCAATTCAATTCACCAAATGATTCAGATTTGATGAAATGTTGCCGCATGATAAAATACATACCCGGTACTATACCGGATATTGTTTTCTTCGAGATTTCATGTTTAAAAAATACTGTATTTCAAATGTTGAACTTTTAAATGCATTTATAATTAAATAAGATCGATACAGAGTAAATTTTAATTAATTATCAAATAAATAAACGTGAAATTAAAATACTATTATAACTTTTTTTCGGCTGGCAACAAGTACTCAATATGTTTTGTCTTTTGTCATTATAACAAATCGTATTATGATTATCATAACATTACTAAGGCGATTGGGATTTTAAGTGTCCGCAAATAATAATGTTTTAAGTGTAGTTTTAATGTTAAACACTTATAAAATGTTTGTTTTCGTTTCGTTATGAAAAAAAACACAAGGAAAGGGTCGTGTATGTAAACATACCGTCAGTTTGCCGCATCTCTTTGTTCTTGCGACTTGGATCTTTTATTTCAAAGTAAGTGAAGGTTAGAGTATATTTTATGTTTATAAAAATATTTAATTTCTTAATTATTTAGTTTCTATCACTTCCTTTTCATTACATACTGACATAACATTGCACGAATGTGCAACAGGAAAGTGAGGTTAAGTTAATGGAGTGAGTGTTTAAATCATTTCGTAACTTTTTCTATATTATTGACAACTAATATGTATCATGTATATTCAGCTCCAGTAATTCTTATTAAAATCCTTCATACTTGATTGCCTGTCTTATTTTTTTATTTCTTTCTTTATATGTGTATAACAACACTAGAGGCTAATGGTTGTTTAATATGGTGTATATTCAATTTTTACCATCATTAAAGTGGAATGTGTGTATAATGTTTATTGTATTATATCAACTATACTATGATGTTTGTAATGTACTGTGGATGAATGAATACTTAAAAGTGACATACAAAATGTTAGGTAATGCCTAATTAACAATCGCATAAATTTATATAATTGTCTATTTTGTAGCAATGGAAAGGTGTACCTACAACAAGAGTGTCTGAAGCTCAGTGGAGTATTTTGCTTGAGCTACTGGATAATAGCTCCCGGGGCTGAGCGGATTGTCGAGGGTTCGGGTCCAGCCAAAACTCCAAACGAATGGTCCGTTGTAAGTACATACTTTTATGCAAATAATTGTTGAATACTTTCTCAATAGTATCCAATTTAAATTAACAATTATTATATTTTTTTAGTATGTCAGGAACTATAAAAGCAAGCTGAAAAAAATAGTTGCCGACATAAGGACACGTTGCAGTGGTACAGGTGGAGGACCTCCAGAAGGAAGCTCTCTCTTTGGGTCCAGTGTCTGGACAGACTGCTTCTTCAGTGAGCATAAATCCCTTCCCCAATGAGGTAACTATAAAGTCTTGTGCCCATCTATAACTCTAAACTGTTAGGTACTTAAACAAGTGCCTTACCAACAATTTATTCCTTTTCTAGAACCTACCTACAACAGCCATCCACATTGGCCATGCCTCAGACTTTTGGTGTTGTTAATGTTATCGTAGAAATTGATGAGTAAGTAGTCGTATAAATTATTTTCTTTTTTTTTTATTAAAATCAATATCTATAGAAAATATATTTTATTTATTAAATCATACACGGCCATTGGTCATTAACATTATACAATATAAGAAGCAAAAAGAAAACACATACAAAAAGGCTAAATCAACATACACAATAAAAAATCCAAAGAAATGAAAAATTAACCAGTGAGAATCATACTATCAGTCGGTACAAAACAGTTGATACAAACATAAACATAAAGAGATCAATATAAATATTTTAGAAAATAGTTAAAATAATGTAATCTATAATAAACTATTTCTTTACTAGACAAATACTAATAATAATTAATTCTAGTATATAAATAGTTAAAATAATGTAATCTATAATAAACTATTTCTTTACTAGACAAATACTAATAATAATTAATTCTAGTATATATGGATTAAAAAATATAACAATATGTCATTGTAATAATGATTATTACATGATTATCATAAATAGGAAAAATAATATTCATAACAAATTTAAATATGTACCTAGTACAGATAAAGTTAGTTATTTGAATAGAAACATTTATGTATTTATAAATACATAACTTAAAATCACAATATCTGGGGGGCGCATCATCGTGTGGAAGAGAGTCTGTCTATGAGAACACGTCTCGTGTGTTCCCCACTCTCTAAATTATTGTTACGTCTGGCCGTCATGGTGTTTGTATGTATCTGAAAAGTTTTTTCAAATGAATCAATATTAGCAAGTTTAATATTAATATAATTGCCAAAATATAGTGTCTAACTTAAAGTAAATCAATTATATAGTTTATCGATATAAGTAAATCAATTATATAGTTTATCGATATATGAGGATTAACTCTTGTTTAATTTTTTACCTGCATGCTCGCTTCGTGGTGCTCCTCCTGCGGTGTTAGTGCCTCCACGGGCAGTCTAGCACTATTGGCTATGTTGTGTAAAACAACACAAGCATTTGCAATGTACCCAGCTGTTGTTGGATGGTAATGCAGCTTCCGATCTACCAACAAACACCTCCACCGTGCCTTGAGCACCCCGATACATCGCTCTACCGTGTTCCGAACTCTGCAATGCAGGTCGGTGTAGTATCTCTCGGGAGAGTCGGGCTCGGTGTCTACTAGAGGTGTCATTAGTGTAGACCGTAGGGGATAGCCCGAATCACCTGAAGCAGACAACAATCAAATATGAAAATCTAATTGTATAATTTTGACTTGACATATTTCAACTGTATCTAGATATACTGACCTAAGAACCACACTGTTTCATTTTCAGCATGGTGGAGCTGCTCCAGGTGGGACTTAAGCGGATGGTGATTCCACACAAAAGAATCATGACTTGCCCCACCATGACTGGCATCAATACTGATAATATTTAGGTCCGAATCACAAACCTAAAAAATATAGTACCTATTAAATATTTAGATCAAATCATTTCATAATTTTAAATTTGATTTAGGTAATAATAATTTTAACAGAATTTTATGTATCAAAAATCTTAGATCTAATTTAAAATTATGGAGCGATTTGACCTAGGTTCATAACATTGAAGTCTAAATCCTAGTTGTAACCCTTGATTATCCGTTAAGAATATGGTTGTATTAAGTTTATAAAAAAATAAAACTTACTTTGGCCAATCAACTATACCTTTTTAATTTTTATTTGAGAAAATTACTAAGAATTTGAAGGAACATTTCAGATTGAATCTCAATATTTTAAAAGGTAAGATGGGTTATTAAGCAAGTGAGACATGGACATGGCTAAAGAAAAATGAAAGTGGCATAATGCGATCATTGTAAAAGTCTGAGAGATGGGGTGCGTAACAGCGCAATACAAGAGGAATGTGGAATGGAAATTGGTGTAGTAATCAAAATAAATGTAAGTAAGTTACCATGGTTTTGGTATGTGGAAATAATGAATGTGCATAGATGATGGAGAAAACACATTTGGTTGAGAGGTGTGGTGCTTGGAGACGTGGCACTCCGTGAATTGTATGACAGTATCGGAAGCGAAAGGTGTTTGCAAGGATAGGAGGATATGAGTCTTTCTGTCTACTCTACGATGGAAGTAGTGTGATAGTATGTATGTAAAAAGGGTTAAGGTGACCACTTACTATTTGAGCGTTTAATGAGTGATAACGCTTTCTGTTAAAAAACCTCTCCTCGTATTCTGCAGGTCTAACTATAGCGATGTGTGTGCCGTCAATACACCCCAAAACACCAGGCATACCAAACTTGTGATAAAACCTGAAAAATAAGTGTAAGTATTGAATGAAAGGTGTTCCCCCTATTGCCGTGTTGCTGCAAACATAAAATATGAGATAATAAAGAGGAAACTTACCCATTTTTGACAACACTTCTTTCTTCCCGAGTTTGTGGAAAATGAATATATTTTTTCCTGAAGTGGTCACTGTTTAGAGCTAGTGTCACAGCCCTAACACAGTTGGACACACTTACTTGGTGCATCTTGTGGTGTGCACTGGCTCCTACAAACCTCTGGTACGAACCAGAAGCGTAAAAACTCAGTGCACCTAACACCTAAAATGCAAATAAAATATGCTGTAAGTATGTAGGACTATTATGATGCCTTTATGGTGTAAGTACTCTATATTTTGATTCAAGAGTAAATCCAAAAATTGTCTAGTTAGGAATACCTATATCTTCATAAAACCCTGCTGTATACAATCTACACCATAAAAAATATCTACTATCACTAGTGCTTATATTATTTTTAGGTAAGTTTATTGTAATCATTAGGCTGTAGACATATTTGGAAGTATAGAAGGTAAATAACAGTGTTTCATGAAGAAATATATGCCTTACTAGAACATTTTACAACTGTTGGATAGGCACTTATTTAATGTACAAGTGGTTTCACTAGACAAGCTTTATCTTTAAGCTAACTTTAAAGTAGTATTATTATACTCATGTATTACTGTGAAGGGCATGTAAGTAAGTACCAATTTGGCTTTTACAAAAACCTACAAACATGTAAAAAAAAAATCTCTTACCTTGGATGTGGTGCTTATTCCACCTCGACGGGATGGTAAATAAGGCTCCAACTCCTTTATAAGGTCACGACACAAACCTTTGTCTAACCTAAATAATCCCACAAACTCGTAATCCGGCACATCAAAGGCAAGATCCATTTTCCTCAAAAGATCACTTTGCCGGCGATTTAGGATGCACTGCGTAACACGCGCGTGCTCCAAAAAAATTTCATATAGGCCAATATCTGCCATTATGATTTTTTTTTTTACTAAAAACAGCTAAAAATGTGAAGACTACGATGAAATGAATTGAAAGATGTTAGTCCGGAGTAACTTCTAACAATTCAGCTATTTGACAAGTAAGCAATTCATATTTAGTGGACCATTTTACGGATCTCTATAGAAAACTGTCAAAACAGATGAATTCATATTAGGAATTGCGCGCAATTCCTAATATGAATTGTCAACTATGTGGCCATTTTACGAATTCCAAAGCAATTCCTAATAGGATCCTAATATGATTCATACAAAGTGGCCTTTTTAGACCCCCTGTTGTGATAGACTCATATTTCCCTTATTCTGGCTATTGAGGATGCATCTGTCACCTTTGTAGAGATTGTGGAAGTGGGAGGTTCTTCTAGTAAGTCCTACTACTTCCACAGAGTCGATCTGGTGTGGAGGATATACCCAGTAGCTCCACATCAGTGGTCAAAGGGGACATTGAGTCACATGACAAAAATAACAACAAATAGATACAACCGGGAGATTGGAATCCTGTTAGGGCCTTTCTTTTGGCCAACAAAAAGACGATTAAGGAGACTTCTTGCGGAGTGCAGGTGCTGGGAAGAGGCACTTGCAATCGTCGAAGGACTCAGAATGAAGGATGTCACTATAGAAGTCTTTGATCGCAATGACTTTGAGGGGCGTATTATGGTTCCTTAACCTTCCAATCCTACAGACAAATTGATCAACAAAACTGACGGTGCAATATTAAATTAAGAATTGTACTAGGTATATTTTAGTAGTGAGGACAGCCACGTTGGGTTTTGCGTGTTGGCCAGAGAGTGCAAGACCTGTCCCTTATAAGGAGAGGCGGTTCCAAGGTTGGCCGGTGCTACACTCCCCTCCGCCGCCCATGGTGGCATTGGGGCCCTAGTACCGACAGAAAG
Source organism: Mystacides longicornis (assembly GCA_963576905.1). NCBI lineage: Eukaryota > Metazoa > Arthropoda > Insecta > Trichoptera > Leptoceridae > Mystacides > Mystacides longicornis. The sequence goes on along the minus strand of OY756439.1, from coordinate 1,167,981 downwards.
GCACAGACCGTGTGTGGTGTGCTGAGGAAGGCGCTTTTACCAACGAAGGAACGCGTGGGAAAACCCAGTAAAGGTTACGCAAACTGGTGATAATTAAGTTGATTGATCAATATAATCGATTATCTGTCGGTGCACATAATCCGTAGCTTATTGATGTGTTTGGTGTGTGTCAACCGCATATCCACCAAAAAAGAAAATAATCAACGCAAGTTTTTTTGCTGTCAGTTGTAGATTTCCCTCTCTATGGTCGCAATTCTAAGATTAGTTGTCAGCACTGATCATAACCCATAATATTCATCCCTATTAGAGCCGTCCTACAAATTTGCAGATTTAATTGACAGCAGTCGCAGTCTTTATTTGGTTGCTCTCTTGTTCTCAATAATTTCCAACTTTTTCTCTATATCTGATTAATTATTATTAAATATCTACTTGTTGTACACATGAGGATTTTTTGACATTTTTGAACATGTGGAGGATTCTCATGATTCAGAGTTTCGGAGACTTAAACATTGCCTACCACCTAATGGCGAACGTTATTAACGTAAAGTGATCGAAATAACAGTAGAAGACGGTCGTTAAGTCCGTTGTGGTTGGTTCCATTTAAAAATGGAACATCAGTAATGAATTGTTAGAGTTATTAGTTGTTACATATTCGTTGAAAGAGAAACGGTAAATATAACAAGTAACCAAATTAGGAGTTTGACTTGATGACTGGTATCTCGGATAGGGACAACTAAGGATGCGTGTTCGATTCCTGCCTCATAATTTCTTAATATGGACGATTTTTGTTTTAAATGGGGATGGATGGACAAAATTTGATCGATATAGATTACAGAGATTTCAACAATGAAGAAATTGCGGTCAAATGTGCTCATTATTATAGCTTTGTTAGCTTTGCCAACATTTGTTCATACTACATTTACGATAAAAATTTGTTTTATAACCGGTAATGAATAAAACTTTTATATCTCTATTAATATGTTATGATTCAATCAATTTTATGTATGGTTTGATTAAATCTGTTCTATTCAAAGTTATGATTCAAGTTGTGTACGTAAGTGAGGACTAAAAGTCCTTATACGAAGTAAGTACTATTGCCGAGGGACAAACAGACCATTAACTAAACCACGACTGCCAACTATCTTGTAATTATTTGTGTTTGTTTAGTAAACATCACTATTCACAGTCCCTGTCTAACTCCATGTGCTCACAAACGCATGGGTAGTGTGACTTGTATCAGAAGTTACCAACTGTCGACGGTCGACGTACTAGATAAAGATCCCAACTAAAGAATTGGGAATTGTTGAGGCGTGAATGCGGAAAAAAAACATGTTTTGATTTCGCGTAAATTTCGAAGTTTGTTTGGGTAGGAAACGCTACTGATTTATGTTTTTTTTTATATTAGAAAAAAAATTTTCTTTCGAAAACATAATATTGAATACGATATTTTTGGAGCACGATAAAAGAATTTCTTTTCAGAATACTCGTTTTTATTACCGTCTAGATGATTGCTTTGTATCTACACACCTTGATAACTTTTCGTTTGCGTGTTTTAGAACATTTTTCAGGACTAGATCTTAACGAAAATACAACAATTAATCAATGATTTAACAACTAACTGATAATATTAGATTTTAAATGATAGGAACAAACCATTACACGCCGTCTTCTATTGTTATTTCGAAGACTGACTTGGTGTGTTCACTTACGTTAACAAAGTTGGATGTGAATCTTCAAATCCTCGAAACTTCAATAATGAGAATCGTCAACATGTTCAGCACCGTGCAGTGGTATGTGTGAATGTTCCGATACTATGTCGGCGTGCTTCGTTGTGTTTCTTTCCGTACATAAGTAATATTGACATTTGACATGTCATCACTGTCCAATGGCCGTTTGTTATTATAAATAAATAAACTTCGAAAAATCCCACGTCCCCTGCAAGACTCGAACCGGCGTCCCTGGTGACTGCGACGAATAGGGCAAACTGGCCCGACGCTAATTTCTTAGTACAATAATACGTCTATAAAACAAGAAGATGACTTTCAAAATCTCTTTTCAGAATTGTCATTGCTCAAAAGCTTCAAAATGAATCAAATTACTAGTCACTCTCTAATCTTATACATGCATCTCTTTCAAATTAATTACCGATAACCGACGGTTGTCGATGAATGTATTTGTTGATAAAATTAACATAGAATGGTCATTTGATTGTCAGGCAAACAAGACATTGCCCATAAAGAACACATTCTAGTGCCTCTACACCTACCCAATTGACTCGAAGACTTTCACGAAACGTCAAAATAAATAGACGGAGTTGCCTTAGCGGTCGGACCATTCATCAGGTTGTTGTCCCACTCAATCACTCTGCCCTGCTTGCTGAGATGATTCTGTAATCCGAGACTACATCTTTTGTTACCAGCACACTCATCGGATTACTTGATCGATGTCCAAATCCTATAATGCTGGATGATAGAACCCCTCGCAGAATTCAGCCAAAGGTTTCTGGTTTAACCATAGGGAGCAATAATTAGGTAGGGACTATGATGAATTTGGAGATGCGATTAAATTTCATGGAATGACATCTCTTTAAAAAAGTCGAACGCAGACTGACAATATGTATCTCTTCAAGATCATATGGTTGATTCTGCGAGACCTTTACGTGATTCTTAAGTTTGGTAACTGTACAACCCGTAATATTCGAACAATTCGTCATTTTTAATTACCTCCCTGTAAAACCGATTATCTGCAGAGCCCATTTTTGCAGCGTAGTTGTTCTTGGCATTTGAGAAGGTTCTTGAGTGGCGTCCGAGAACCGTGAGGAGAAGTGTTGGCAGGCCTCAGGCGAGGTGGTCTGACGACATTAGACGGATTGCCGGGAATGGGTGGATGCGGCTGGCGCAAGACAGAGGGCGGTGGAAGTCACAGGGGGAGGCCTATGTCCAACAATGGACGCGAGAGGGCTGAAGAAAGAAAAAAAAAAAGAAAGAAAAGTTGTTCTTGCACGTAAGTCGGCGACTGAACTTCCGGGATTCTAACCACTCCACTTTTGAATTGCGGATTGGTCTTTACAGCCACACCAGGTTGCACCAAAGACAGAATAAATAATGATCTTCCATTTGTGCACATTATGTCCGTTTAACCGACTATGGGCTTGGCTTGGTGTTGATGGATTGAGAGAAAATCCTACGCAGAATATACGGTCCTATAAATGATGATCAAACTTGACGTAGAAGATACAACACGGAGCTCTATGATCTCTACCGGGATATGAGCGTTGACAGGTTCATTAAGATTAAGAAACTGCGTGGATGGGTGACTTGTAAGTACCTTATGGAGGATCTGGAGCTCCCAAAAAGGGTGTTGTATAATGACCCAATCGGTAGAAGAAGTGTCGGGAGGCCAAAGCTACTATAGCTATATGACGTTGTCGTGGACTGTCGGGCTCTGGGGAAGCACAACTGGAAGATGGGAGCCAGTGACAGATCAGGATGTAAAAGCTTATTACCAACTTCATCAAACACATCAGTATCCTTGTTGGTAATTTGCTTAATTTGCTTTCAAAAACTAAAAAAGCCGGATGCGATACAAATTCCAAAAAGCTACTTAATCTAAACAACTAATTTTTTTCTTGAAAAGGGAAGGAAGTAGTCTGTCCGCCCATCAATAACAATTTAGCTGCTTCAATATTTGTCCTGCAAACCTGATATTATCACCCCTGGGTGTTGGTTTTCTAACACCAAAGTAAACATTGCAGGTTTTAATCACCTGTAAAGCGGCGATTCCCCCTCCCGTTATTGCAGGTGGTCTGGTAGGAGGGGAGAGCGTTGCACCCTAATAAACCAAGAAAACAAGCTTGACCTAGTATCTTCCTATTACTGTACAGAACCACCCTCGTTTTATGTTAAGACTAAGTAAGACATATTGCGCGATAATGCCATACTTAGCTAACTGGTCATAATTCTTCCATCTATTCATACTAGTGATTCCCTAAGTGGTCTATATGAAACCCAGATAAAGGAAATTTGAACCTTTCAAAATAAGTATTAGAGGGATTACCCCAAACAGAGAAGCAGGATAAGAGGCTACTAAACATCCATATAATCAACAACCCCTATAATTTAGGAATCAGTAAAAGCAGTGTATCAGTAAAACCCCTATAATTTAAGAATTAAAAAAAGATGCTGTGTTTTAATATTTTGGCAAAAACCATGATATGCCAAAAATAATAGCTTTGATCAATAATCTGCTCAAAATGTTTTTCGCTAATTTTTTGGCTGTGCATTCTTTTGGCTCGCCAAACTGAACACTCATACATCTTCGAGATCTTTCATAGAAAGCTAAGCTTGTGTTGTGAAAATGAATATTGCTTACTCAAATTATAACGTGATTGTAAAAATTAAACCTTACGGATTCAAAACACTACCTTGTGGTACTCCATTTCAAATAATAGTGATTTTTATTTGCGAATTATCTTGACCATAGATATATTTAATCAAAAAGCGTCCCCTATTTTCGTCTTCCGTTTCCAAGCTGACCCGCTCGCATATACCAGCCCTTGACCTATATTCAATAATTCGTACGAGATTCACCCTCAGACACACACAATAGAATCGACCTTCCGCTATCTACCCCGAACGAAAACATCCCCTAGCCAACATGGCATTATGTAATGTCTATCGCATTGATTAAGCTGATATTTAGGTCTTTATCATAGGGTCCGTCTTTTTCTACACTTATTTCTTGCGCATTTTATTATTAGGAAGCATTTTCTGTTTGCACATATGCAATGATTTTGATTTTTTGATATCCTTTGGATATTTTCAAACAGTTGTTTTTTAATATCCGTAGATTGTATTTTATTGCAACAATGCTTAGCATTTATCCTTTCATGTTTTCCATTTTTTTATGTTAGCATTTGGATTATTGCTTGGCTAGTTAGTTAACCGTTTATTTCTATATCATATGCGTTTGACCAAAAAGGTTCCTCTGTCAAGAAGTCTGCCTTTTTCGAACCGACAAAATATCTCCTCTTTTTCAATCAATCGAAATCATGGGTTAGGTACATTTTCTTCGCACAATCTAAGAAGTGTTTTTTTTTTCTGCTTAAAATTTCTTAAACTTGTCGGCGTCCCTTCTATGATTCGGAATGACCGGTTGTCTGAGAAAAAAATACTCAAGCATGGAATTTTACAAACTGCGTACATGGCTTTATTTAGTTTTGATGACATTTGCTTCCCATTTCGTGTAAAAACCTTTGACTGAACCTATTGTTTATTATCAAATCCCAGGCCGCCTACTAATTTGGGTCTTTAAATGCAGTCATTGACACCTAGACTAATGCAGTTTGTTATCTTTATTATCAATTATTATTTGTTTTAGCATGTTTATTTACAGTTACTTTATCGTTTATCAACTCCCACTGGATTAAACATTGTTTTTTTTTAGACTTTGTACTAATTCACTATACCAATAGTTCCGGTTAGCTTATTTGCTCCCATCGTAGATAAGATGATCTAAAACTCTTGCGTTATATTTGCTCTCTTCTGTACATTGATTACGTTTTTATTCTCCATCGTGTGTTTCGTTCTTATAACTTTAAAACAACTGCGTATGATAAGAGAATGGCTGGTCAGGAGGTCGTTGACTTTGCGTATTGATCAAGTGGCCTTGCTGAATCCATAAAGGAATTCAAAAGGGGAGTAGTAGGGAACGAATTATTTTCAAAGTAATCTCTTAGGTAATGCTCCTCCCTATTATATAACATGCAGAAAATATCTATTGTAAATCTGAAGTGCCACAATGCAGGTAGAATAAAGTCTCTAAAGTAAATTGGTAATCAATTTGAAGCTGTTAATTTATGTCTTGTCTTTTCTGGGTTCTTTCAAAACAAACAAGGCATTTGACCGATCTGTTGAATCAAACTAGATAATAATAATAATTATAAATGTTTGTTATTCAGAAATACCTACATTTACCTCTCGTGTGGCTTTGGTGTTATTACTCCGCCAGTCCAGGCTGCGTCAATTTCATATTAAGCACCTCAGATACTTGGGTTCTTGCCTCGTGGATGTCATGGAGGCTTCCTTCGAACCTTTTTGTTCGGCACTTCGTCACCAAATGTTTCACAAATAATCATCGTTGATGCTACAGCCTATTGTGAACCTAGAAATTTCCCAGTAATATTTTGCCCTGAGATTTTTCACCGCGTCATCTACCCTAGTTGCGATCTTCCTAAACTATGTAGGTACATCTTTCTTCTGCTGGTAGGTATGTTGTTCTTATAAATACCCTTTTTTATAGAAGTTAAATTTATCACTCACCATAACAGATTTCTCCTTTGTGATGAGTGATGATAAAATACACTGTACAAAAAGAACAAAATAATAACTCACAAAATAAGCAATAAAAAAGTAGAGAACGGAATAACATTATTTATTCTTACTTCATTATTGCAATGAAATCAACCATGGTAAAGGAATTATATGGATGTCTCAATATGACTCAAGTTTCTGTCGCAAACAGCTTCTGATTTCTGGCATCGGAAGGGCGTTTATTGTCTCGATAAATTATTGTGTCAACATGTCACGGACGTTTAACACGAACGTACAAGAGTTGCAGAAGTTGCGGAGGAGTTTATGAATGAAGGTGTGGGGCGTGGGCGTCCAAGGCCCCGACCATTACAACTGATCCGCGCCACAGAGACAATTCACTTCCAGCTGTTGAATGAACCTACATAAAGTACAGGAAATGTGATCCGAGAAGAACCAGTCAGGCTACTGAATCATGCGCATCAGTGAAATGGCTCAATTTTCCAATCGGAATGTTAGGTCTCCATCGATTTTTTTTTCAATCTGATGTTTAGAGTGTTAACAATTGTTTGACGTGCAAAATATATTAACTATAATCCAAGTTCGCTTAGAGATTGGTTTGGTTTCTAATTTCCACGCCAGTAGTCATAGGCAAATCTCCTAGAAACCACGCAAATTTTTAGATTTATGCTTGAGTTATGATGTTCGGCGCCTAACCGTTTTCTGAAAATACTGATTCCAACTTAGCAGAGGTAATTTCGAATCTTTTATAAAACGGTTCAACGGGCCATTAATCGATTTTTTCTAAAGTAGGAACTTGAACTAATGGAAATGCGTGGACTCACAACATGCCCTTGTGGAACGACACAAACCATCGTACATCTGATTATTGAGTGCCGAAAGGGGATCGCAGGACTTGTACACTGACGGATAATGCGATCAGTTGGATTCGATCTCTGGATTTCAATTATTTTGTCAGCAACCATAAGACGAAGAACAACCCAAAAACGGCAATGGCTGATGAAGAAGAAACGACAGGCTTTAGTTAATTGAAGTTGAGCAACCTTATAGAAGAAGCACTCAAACATACCGGAACTATTTTGTCTATTTTTCCCAAGCATACCGCTGGCACGTAATACTCATATTAGCTTCGTTTGCACAGGTGATGGTCTGTTCTTCGTGAAACAATGTCAGATGCAAATACGGATGACGACATTGTTTTCTCTATGAATCAACATTTTGGTTTAAACTGTAAATATAGCAAGGTGCCCGTCGTTTTGTGTTTTCTGTCTGTTTATTAAATGATTCGGCTGAATGACCTCATGAGTAAATGTCCAGGCGATGGTATTCAAATACTATATTATGTTCTCAATGCTGATAGCACCTATTTAATCGTATCTAAACCGTCTCAAGTTATCCTTGTTAGAACGTAAAGTTTAATTCCACATTCTTTCCTAATGTATTTTTATTCTTTTCCCTATCACACAGTCTTTTCATTTCCTTGGTAGATCTCTCATCTATACTTCATTCCTCTTTTTTAACTAGGTCCACTTCATTACGCACTAGCTTTTAGCTTAGAGTGAGAAGACGTTGTTTTGAGAAGTTTACGTCTGTCTTTCTATCCATTTGTGACTCCTCTCAGAATGCAACAAGACTCTCACATCATTTTCAATTTCCATATCCCTTAGCTCTACTTCGAAGCAACGTAACTTTTGCTTTGTTTTTCAAACTTTCCATCTCTACTTTAGGTAGGCAAATGCTAAATGCAAAGATAACTTTCGAATGACATAAGATAACATGCAGGAATAAAGGTGGTCTTCGGGATTATTGACGCAGATGCACTGCATATTGCACATACAACGACAAAGTATCGAAGTATTGAAATGAAGAGGATAATAATAATTATTATGTACGCTGTTACAAATGCACTCAAGGCAATCCAGTGTGAATAAACATCACGTGCTCTACTCCATATGATCAGCGCAAAACCATCACTAATGGTACGGTGTTGCATTGAATACCGCTCAACTAACAAGCATCATATTATTGTTTGCTACACATTAGGCTATCATCTTCAGGTATAAAACAACCTTAATTAATAAGTAAAAAAAACTTGCTTCACACGTCGCTGAAACCCCTTCAGCTGACGAGATCGGCAGATAATATGTGGAAAATGCACTTAACCGATTCCCTTTTCTTTGGCGTATGTCTGTGATCACAACACTTATTATGTGTTTATGAATAATATATACACTTAGGTTTAACTGGACACAGATCGTTGCCATTTCGTCCGATAAACGCTTGTCAGTCAAATGTCAATGATGGGTGTGTGATAAGATTTATATTGCGCAAAAAATGTTGCAAATTTGTACCCATACGTTTTTGGGCATTATCTCCAGAAAAAAGATTAGATTTATACGATAGTGCAGATTGTAATGCTGAAGAAGAAAAAGATTTTCAAATATTATTCGAAACAAAACAGAACGTTGTTATTCTTTTGTTTTGTTTATGGATTTCCATTCACAGACCACTTTTCGCGTTTTATCTAGTCCCGTCCTTAGGTAGGTCTATCCGGTATTATTATTGTTTATGGCACATCAGAGTTGCTGGTAATAACGGCCGTTATTTTCTCTTTGATTTACGACGACCATTTAATTAAAGAGCCCGTACGATTAGTGGGCTCATGTCTTCTGTTGTAGGCGTTTTTTCTTGTCGCCCTACTCGTGGGCCGCGCCGTGACACTCGCCGGATATCCATTCTCTCTGTCACATAAATCAGCTACCTGATTCGCATTTCAAATCATTCACCATCTTAGAGACGGCCGATCTACGTATGCCCGCGAGTGGGCTGTGATCACAACTGTCATTTCGTCTATGATCTATATGTCACATCATAGGCGCATGTGTAACATCAACTAAATTGGTGTGTTTGATAATCACACACACTCATCAAAATGAATCTCTGTTTTTTCTTAGACAGAAAACTGGACGATAATTTCCACTGGCTATCGAAAACAATTTGGGAGAAATAATTCAGTATTTTGTTTCTAGTTAAAATACATTTGGATGTGGGATCGCAGATGAAAGATTCTTCAAACCTCGTGAGCAATCAATTTTCCCTTCTTTTTTGGCCAACCACCCCTAAATGGACCATTTCTGCCATTATCAGCTATTTCGGTCATACATTTTATTCAATTTTGATTATTAATGTTACCATAATAATTCGATAAAGTTGGTTAAAGTCTATTTTTCGCAACAACATACAATAACGAAACATGTTTCACATGTGACTTATTTCCTACTACACCGCCATCTCTTGGTGTTGTTTTTTTTAATAATTGCGATGAAATTTGTCGATTTTATTTTATTTTTTTATTTTTTATTTAAATTCTCTTTATTCACATTAGTTCGTGTAATCACAATTTGAGGTGTAGCTACGATCAAAAGCGTCGAGGGATTTTTCTTCAAATGTTACAGCATGAAAAAATGCGTTCCTTTGTCAAAACAGAATAAATTCCCCAGTATATTGAGACCCATGTAAAGGATTTATTATCAGGACTAGAAATACGAGATCATCCATATTCGAAAAGGATTGATAAACAAGGCTACAAGAACCTGCCTAAACCTTGGCATTTCATTCAAATAACTTAGATGGAGCCAAATATAATATTTTATTGACTGCTAACTGAAATTCAAATGTTTGTTCTAAAATTCAAAAATAATTCCTTCCGTTTTAAATTAATTTTGTCTATGGTAACTTAATTACTAGGCGGTTTTTAACTAGTCCGTCACTCTGGACAACAACAACAAAGTAGCGTGAGTTATTAGATTCGGTCCACGCACCGCTTTCAGAATAGATCAAAGACAATATCGCGTATTCTCTGCGGTGCATATTGTGTGATCGCGTCTAGTTACGGTGACATTTCGTTTTTAATTGGGTGTTTACGGCTTCATGCTTTCATCTGACATTTAGGTCGTTCTATATATCAACATAATGGTCTCTATTCTATTATTTATTTCTCCTTGTTACACTGCTGTTTTCAATCGTTTGTTTCTACGTTTTATTTACGCAACGTACCTACACAATTTATTTTGTTTCCATTGTTTGTGGTTTTGACTTGATAACTTTACGCCATTCAAACGAATAATGAGAGAAGCATAGAGTATAATAATACTACTTAAAAGAAGATAAGGCTTTGGTTTTTTTAGTCATAATCTGATGTTGCCATTTTTTATTTCATCTGAAAATTCTTTTAATTGTTACCATTATTTGAAAATAGCTTGATCTTTTGTCAGCGGTTTTTCAATCTATCATTTTTTAATGAGGGTTTTAGTATATTACACATTTGTAAATACTGTTGTTCTTACATATTACTTACCTTCTAAATGCATGGGATTTTCCACATGATAAATAGTATGTTGTTTAGTCGGAACTTTGTTAAATGTAATAATTTTGACACTTAGTCAAACGTCTCTTAAAAGGCATTCGAAAGCCGGTAGTGATTAAAATTCATGATGAAATATTGAAAATTGAACGTAACAAATGTTATGAAATGTTTTACGTAAATCTATCATTATTTTTGAACTGCCACGTCTTCTTTTCCCATCTAGATAGACTGTAGTAAAAGTTTGTATTACAAGTAGTCAAAAGGCAATTACGGAGCGCATAACTAAAGCTAGTGTACTGGGGTTATAATGTTTCATCGAAAATACCGAGCTACGAACGAACGTAACCAATTATTAAATTTGATTAGTCCTTCAATAAACTCCATGTCCTGACCATGAAATTGATCTTAAACCATCCTTTATCATTCCCAGAACCAGCAGCACATCTCTTTATCCACGCCAATAACCATTGTATTAGAGACATGACTCATCGCCGCTGCATTCACTCTTCTTTGTGGAGGTCCTACGGTGACATCACCGTCTTGGCCTGATAACACTGCTACCAAAACCCACGCTTATGCAGCTTACAAAACCATACTCACTGGAGCTTTTTCGTCTTGCTATTAACTTGTAACTTTCTGAAAAATCATTCGTAATGTTCATAGATTCTTTAGCTGTTTGTAACAGGACTTTGTCTGAATACTGCCTAATTGTAGCGAATATTCCACTAATGGACTAGGGCCTCTTAACCTCTCCTCCTACCCTCTTTGCATCACGCCCTCCTCATCCAACTTCGTCCGGTCACTCTCACTACGTCGTCCCTCCATCTGGCTGGTGGTCTGGCTACTGCCCTTCTTGCCGTTCTGGGCTGCCACTCCAATTTGTTGCGGGTCCAGAGACTATCCCCTCTACGACACACGTGTTCCATTTTAAGGTAGCAACAGTTTTAGCAATTTCGGCTACTCCTGTTCCTCTTCGTATTTCGACGTTAGGAATATGGTCTAGCAATGTGATTCCCAACATTGCCCTTTCTATGGCTCTCAGTGCCAATTAATTATGGTCCATTTTTTCGGTTGATTTTAAATTTAATCCATTACAGACTAACGACAATTCAATGCTGTACAGAAGTCATTTCTGTTATTTTTTTCTTTAAATGTTGGATTATTTTATTTTAGCTTAGGCCACCTAATTGCGATTGTTGTAAGTGTTTTTACACTATGATTAACCCATTCTAATGTAGCGTTTTCAAATAAAATAAAGTGAAAATCTATCATTCTATCTTCTATAGTGTGTTTTCTTTCGCAATTCTGAATACGATGATCTACATATTACGACATGGGTTTAGGTATTGTTTTATGCACGACTTCTAATGGACATTGAATACCATATATTATTTCATCCATCAAAATGAGATCTTGCTTATAACTTTCGTAGAGGCTACCGCTCCAATTTCGTGTAAGAATAATTTTCTTTCAAACCCTGATATTCGTAGGTAGGCCATCAATCAAGAATCAAGATGTACATCAGTTCTATCGGAATGTGAACCGAAAATACATTAATCTTGATCCTCTTTCAAAGAATATCTGAATTTGAACATCAAAGGAAATCTAACGTTCTGTAAAGTAGGGACTTTTTCAAATGCCCACATGGCTATCTGGCGATGGAATATATCTATAAGAATTGGCGAAACGGGGATCATAAAACCATTCCACATTCCTGACAAATGCATAATTATTTGAAAATGCCGCTATCTGCACCGCAATATCACTAGACACCTACCCACGTGGTGCGTGTTTGATCAAATTCCTGCGATAAGACCTCCCATGCCCTAATATAAGGCTCGGGTTTCCTTACAAGAAATAAGTTGTGTTGTGATAACAGCGCCTGGCGTCACCGATCGTCTTTTGTTCAAAACAATTGAACATCAAAAACGCATTACATGTTAACTGCCTCAAAATGGATGTTGGTTTATTGTATTACATTTTAACCCACTATCACTAAGCCATGTCCTCTAAGCTATACATCGGTTAGGGTCTTCTTCTTACCAGTCCATTCAGTTTCCAGGTTTTGAGCCTTTTTGAACACTTTTCTTCTTGATTTCTGGCCATGAGACCTTCTTACCGCTATTTGAGAGACGTGATACTTTGGGCAATATCTTATACTTTTGTTTTCTTCCGTATGGTTTCGTTTCTCTCACTATCTCTCAGATTATACCTAACATGGCTACGTTTGGTTAGTAAAGTAATAACGGTCACTCTCCATCTAATCTTCCTTAGGCTTTACTATTTCTCATGCATCTTCACCTATCTTTTATATCTTTTACTTGGTCTTCCTCAATCGCAGAATCAATTTAATCAATCCACATCTTTCTTGATCCAATATTGATTTGTTCATTTAGAAAAACAAAAACCGTTAAAACTATAATGGAATAAAGACAGTGTAGAATCGACTGTTGATGTGTCTTTAAACGCAGGTTAAATTCCTTTTGTAGACTTTTCACAATTTCTAACATAAGGAAAATTGACATCAAGCAGATGACCACTGAAAATACAAAGAAAACCAGAATTTCAAAAACTTCACTGTATGCCTTTGGTGTTAAAGATGAAAAAGCGTCCGTAGAAACGAACCTTAAATACTTGAAGGTTATGTATGAAAAGAACGGGATAATAAGAAAGCCTGTTCTTAATAAAGATCTGGATTTTTCTAATGCTAGATTACAATGATCACCTTTTTCAGGAATGGTAGAGGATATTTAAGTTAATTGATAATACGAAAAATATTTCGAAACCAACGCTTGAAGTCGATGAATGCCACAATATGAAATCAGATGTTTGCTAATTTATCAACCAAGAAATTCCGGATATAGTTGATAAGTTTAACAGTTAAATGTGCAACGCCTACTGAAGACATTTTCCCATATTGTGTGTTCACTTTCTAAATTGTCTAATTCGTCATCTTGCACGTCTCGTGGCAATATTTCATTATTTCAAATCAATCTGTCCCACACCTTCAACTTCTCCCAACTATCTGTACAAAGATTTATGTGGACAGTCAAGCTTTTGTCAAATTGATTAATTATTTACCACTTTAAGATAATACAAAACTTGGATCACTACATGATTCTGTTTCCATTTCTTTTCTATTCGGATTCTGATAAACTCAAAGTTTTACGTTGTTATTAATAATTGAAACAGATTTTCGGACGCCTTTTTCCATTTGTTAAAGTCGTTTCTTTTTCTTATTTTGCTCACAATCTTCCCGTCAAGCGCCCAGATCCAGTCTTATTTTAATTTTCTTAAGATTCCTGTTTATGCTCGATGGCTTTGGTAGTTTCTTGGCTTCGATTTTAATGTCCTTGACTCTTCTGATCATATTGTCATATAATTTGCCCGTTACCGTCATTTTTAGAAATGCGACCTCAAAGCTTCCGTAGACGTGGACATTTCTGCCCTAATTCAAGTCTTGCGAATCTCCCATTCTATTTTGGCATCATCATCTCAATTCAAACAGACATCTCTTTAACTCAAAGAGAGGAGTTTTCACACAATCTTCCCTCCCAATCGTTTGCTTTCACTTAACGTCAACTGTTTTCAAGATACGCCTTCACAGAAAGCTGTCTTGCTTCGAATTATTTAAGCGCAACTTCCAATTCTTCCTTGAAAATTCTGCATTTTTGATATGTTGGAAGAAGACTACTGTGAGCTATCGGAAGATTGTGACACTACCAGCGTCTTTGAACGTAAGAGCGAGCATTGTTGACGGTGAGTTTGCGACGAAAGGTTGAAAATATTAATTTTGTTTCCAGAAGACCCAATTGCATTTAAATACGAAGATTTAACATTCAGGTTTTTTTAATGCAAACTCTGTTATCACACTTTCGATTATATTTTGTGAAGCGGAAAGACTTTGAAGTACAACAGTAATTATTTTATACGTTTCAAAACCACAAATGTTGGTTTAAAACTAACACACGACCACGGATGGAAGGTTTGCGTTATTTATTTTCATCCTTTGGTTTCGTAATCGATTATTTCTGCATCTTTCCGTTCTGTAAAGCCATAACTGTTTTAGAGTCAATTTACCGTAAAAGCATATAATTTTCTTCGGTTAGCTTTGTTCCATTATTAACTCCTCTGTTCCTGGCTGTTCGTGTAGAAACAACACACGTGCCCTTCTGTAGATGCATTCGCACAAATAATTGAATGCTTCCCTATTCCTCTCAAAGGGTCCCTCTACGAAATTTGAGGTGTAAACTGTGGTTTAGAATATAGAATACCTAGGTACTCTTTAGTGCTTTTTCGTGTATAGTTTTTGAAAATTCTTGCGTGTGTTGGGGTCTTTTTTATCTTTCAACCTGTAGTTTTCGCTTTAGTGAGCAAATATTAAAATAGTCAATCTGTACTGTTGTATTTCGAACAATAAGTATTGCATCTACCAACACTTTTTTTAAAGTCAGATTCATCAATAATTGTCGTCGAATGGTGAAATTAGAATTTGCTAACTTATGCTACCTTTTCAATGCAACCCAGATATACAGGGTGTCCCAGAAAGTACGACTAAGCGGAAGTCAAGAGATAGAACAACTTTAGACCTATCTAAATACCTCAACATATGTTCAGCGATTTTTATATACTTTTTGAGTTATAATTGTTTTAATACTTTTTTGTCGAACCCTGACTCACAGTATATAAATGGTTACAGAGACTCCAATTTTTGAAATACATGCGTATTTTTTCTGATATAACTGAACCTAGTAGATACAAAAACAATTATGGGTCTATCTGATACCACCGTGCAAAACAAAAAATGTTGAATCTTAAAATAAGGTACATTTTAAAATATTGAAATAAATTTGAAGACGATTTAAAAAATATATAATTTTCTTTTTCTTCTTACTGATTTTCTTTTGTACCTACTCAGTAAATTTCATTAAGCTATCTTTATTGCATCAAACCTATGCTGATCCGATCCAATGGCTTCGGTCTCTGGAGGTCAGGTTATGAGCGACCAGAGATAAGAAGAATAATTTACCGGGCTTAAGAGTATCTTGTACTGGTGTTTCGAAGACTAGTTTCGTGCGATCACTCCACAACGTTCTCCACAAGAAGAAATTTACAATGGCTTTGTTACGTTTCACATGTCATTGTGTTCATCTTGAGCCGAGAATTCTC
Source organism: Mystacides longicornis (assembly GCA_963576905.1). Lineage (NCBI taxonomy): Eukaryota > Metazoa > Arthropoda > Insecta > Trichoptera > Leptoceridae > Mystacides > Mystacides longicornis. The sequence continues at coordinate 1,152,117 of OY756439.1, read as the reverse complement.
CACATCCTTCTGATCGATAGCCTCCTGAGAGTTTGCCTTTTAGTCGCCAAAATTTTCAACTCCTTCTAACTTTACATACTGTCAGTCTTCCGTCACATCCTTTGAATGCCTAACTATACAAAGCTCTCACAAAATCCCAATCAGTGCCGTCATTTCCGATACATTGTTTAACTGTTCCCTCTTTCCTCTGTTATCTGGCGGCATCCAAGTATCCATTGTTTGTTTGTAGTGTCGATATATGGTAATCTCTACTTAAGCCTTACAATTTATCCGTGCCGATAACCGGCGATGGACACAATGCGACATTAACTTCGTATTTAGAGCCGCGCTTGTTGACTCCATATCCTGAACTGAAATTTCACGCAACATTTTGTATTATTTGTACCTATATTCAATTGCCGCTTATCGGAAGCGAAAACTGTTATCATCCGATTGTTCGAGACTTGGCTTGATGGCGTTTCAATGTTGGTTGATTACAAAAGCAAACAAAACCTCTTCAATACAAAGTATGCAGTGAGCAAATAAGGAGCCGAAGACAATGCGTCAATAATTGGAGACAATAAAGTCACTCAAAGTGATTACTTTACAAATGCCCTAAAACAGGTCTCACCTAGTTGGGTAATCAGATATGCTGTGTAAAAATGATTGTATTTTTTATATAAATAAAAAAAAATGTATCTTTAGGTAATCAAACGGCTATTTTTCACTGGTGTTCTTGGTTGAAAAGGAGTGTGCATAAAAAAAGGTTAAAAAGCATGTTGGTTATGTTTGACAGATCTACAGAAATCCTCATAATAAACAAGAATGTTATCAATTTTGATTTAAAGTCTTTGACTAAAATATTTTTGGACAACCATGTATCTTCAGTAACCTTAACAATGCCGCTAGTACTGAAAATGAACTATTTTCAAAAAATCATTTTAATCTTATCAGTTCTCGTGTCAAAAAAAAACAATTTTAAGGGTTTTTATATTTTAGATTAATCACAACATTCCCTTTTGGTGCACATACCCGTATACCAAAGCTCAGCTAATCATTTTTTATATAGAAGATTTTGTGACAAATACCTTTAGAATTAATCTGATAGATCAACTTAATAGTTTAATCAGCTTGCCTTAAAGTTAATTCGAGTAGGTATCACGATCCTTATTAAAGGGCTTGATTGATTTGTTGTGGGTTTTAGTCGCGGTTTACCGGCGTATTGGCTTCTTAACAATATTTATTTGTTATTTATATAGCTGAAGATAAATATTTTCGTCTCAAGTCAGTGGGCGAACGGTGAGGATGACCATGAAAAAATAGGTCATCTACGTGAATCTTTTTCTGTATTAAGTGGCTCACAATAGTACGTAGGTACCGGATCGTCCCTAGAAACATGCGAGTGTTATCTTAAAGCTAGTAAATATCGTAGACTTGATTCTTTTGTGTTGTAACTAATCATATTAAACAGTCGAGGTCTCTTGCCGTGTTCCGCAGGAAATGTATGGAATATCTGAAAAATGACCAGAATTTCACTCGGATGATGCGGAGACATTAACATTATTATATTTGAAAGTTTGAAAGTGAGAATCATTGTGTTATATTTGAAAGTTTTTTTTTTTAGCATAGTACCTATGTAGATTGTATATTATATAGTATTGTATTTTTATTTGAAAGTTTTTTAGCTTAGTAGGTACCTACCTATGTAGGGTATGTATATATAGTATTGTATTTTTATTTTGATAGTTTTTTTTAGCTTAGTAGGTACCTATGTAGGGTATGTACCTATATAGTATTGTTTTTTATTTGAAAGTTTTTTTTTTTAGTTTAGTAGGTACCTATGTAGGGTATATATCAATAGTATTGTATAAATATATAGTACATGTTTATTAATTAGTTACCATGGAGTATAATAAGTATTTTTAAGTTATGAAATAATTTTTGTTTTTATAACTTTATTAACTAAATAAATAAATAAATAATAAACTGTGAGTCAAAGTCGGTATATTTTGAAAATTTCAGCATAATGATAAATTAGGTTGAAAATGCATTTGGACTTTTGTTTAATTCATGATCATTATCTTGAATGTGAATCTTTGAACTATAGGTAACATATCAATTGTATTGTTGAAGCAAGTTTCCAAAATGTGTTCTAGAAATGTGATAAATATTACCTAATTTTTTAATTCGTTCGTAAGCCCATAATGGTCTTAATTTACCTAATATTATTTTATTTTTTATAATATGAACATGATAAGCGTAATCGCATCAATATGTTGGTCAAATTTAGTCCATAAACGGACAAAAGAATCCATAAAAAAATTATAATAGGCTGTTCCATCAAGCCATATTGTAGGTTTTAAAGAGGCCGTGGAAAAAAATATAAGTATGATAATATTCTGGCTGATCGATTATAAATTTGGTTACTTTATTGATTCTCTCATTTATGAGTCTACAAACTTGGAAAAATAATTTGTTTTTATAGTTTTTTTCTTAACAATTAGGAAGGTTCCTAAGTTTTAACAATGGGGAGAAATGTGGAATCTTCCAACTTATTTTCATGGGCAAGAAAGATGGAGAACGTCTCTTGAAAAGAAGAAATCTCTTGGAAGCGCAATGTGCGAGATTGCGTCAAATATGCCGGAGCTTTTCCAGGTAGAAAGAGATAGATAGGCCTTGAAAGAAGTGATTAACAATGGCGTGGAAACCTAATCACGAGACCACGAGAAGGGAAGGAAGTTTGCTGGAAAGCAAATTTTATGTCCTTTAGTTTTATACATCGGTATAAGAGTTAATTTGAAAGTAACACGGAGGATGTCGGCCAGAGATAGAGGAATTTCAATAGTGAAACGTATCAACTCGTTAAAATAGTGAAAACTATAAAGTGATATTGTAGGTGTAAGTTTTTCGCACTAAGCTAGCGTTATCAAACATAGAGCGCGTTATCGCTTCACCGATCTATTCATAGAAGTAAAACGATCGAGTTGATAGCCACTCTCTTGCGCAATTCATTCACAGCAACGCCTACTCGATTCATCGCTTCTCCATTAACCGTCTCCTGTACCCCTATTCCTAATATTACTCACTAACGTAAGCGAAAAACTCACGGGAATTTGTACGGACTGCAGAGCTTTCCGAAGTATTCTGTAGGGGTTGCGGTATATGTATACGTTTACATACAAAAAAAATTACTTCACGCCAGCGTAAATAAACTTAGAATAGGGGTACTGGCAAATTATTCGTACTATGGTAGATAAACTAAATACGTACTTCAGTTTAAATGAAAAAAAAAACGAAGTGGTTGGTAGACCAGTGGTATTAGTCGGCGACTTTCTATCCTACAGCGTATTGGTGATCGTGGGTTCGAATCCCGCTGCCGACCATTTCCACTTTCACAACACAAGCTTTGCTTTATGTGAAAGATGTCGAAAGTATATTTGTGCCCAGATTCATTTTATTGAGCCCAGATTCATTTGAGCCCAGATTCATTTTATTAACAAAAAAAATAGTTTTTGTTCAGTTTTTTACTAGGCTTACCGTTTTTTTTTGAAGATCGAACTTCTTCATCTTCTTCAGGCTATTTGATGGTAACTGGGGCAGTCCTTTCAATTTCCTAATCATTAAAAATATGTTCATGCCAATATTATGTCGTTAGCTGTTTTGCAAAGGCTCGCTTGACTTTCGTCCATACCCATCTTGAAAAAAGTATCATGCCTTTAAACTTCATTATCCAGAAACTAATCTTTGCTCTTTGTTTGTTCCAGGTACGGATGCTATTCCAGCAACTATGGGTTTTCCCAATTGTTGTTGTATGAGGTCATCGTTGTCTTTTTCATTTAATGGTTAATTGTGGTAAGAAACATGAAAACATTTGTTGCAAAAATCTCATTACCTTTCTAGTTGAATCGCTATTTTAGGATATCCTGCACTTTAGTAGTGGGTGGTTGATAATTCTCTCTCTAATAGTTTATGAATGCACAAAGTCAACATTTTTTTTTTTCATAATTCAAATCGATCAAAGTTGTTTGTAATGCACAGGAATGGGTTCAAATTAATAGGTACTCTACAAATCACATAGTTATTAAACGTGAGTGCCAAATCGACCTTGCATTATCCCACCCACGCCGGTCATAGATCTTTCTCCCACATTGACAGGTTGCTCGTATCCTAACTAGCTTGTATCGCGGTTTCTCCCACACCATACTCGTATAATATTTTTTGTAGTAGGAGTCACCCGTCACCGCGTGGTGAACTTTGTCGCCGGTTTTTACGTTAATTCGACGCATAAAAATGATAGGCGTAGGTACCTACCTAAAGTTTTTTTCTACACAAAATTGACAACAGAACTGACGTGGTACCAGTATCGGTATATCCGCCCGTCTAAAACAACAGAACTTACCCACCACTTCATATATGTATAGTCATCATCAACAAAATGCTGACTTAATTATATAGTGGTGCGTGAGTTCTAAAGTTACCTGAACTTCTTTTCTATACAAAGTTACCTGAACTTCTTTTCTATACAAAGTTACCTGAACTTCTTTTCTATACAAAATTACCTGAACTTCTTTTCTATACAAAGTTACCTGAACTTCTTTTCTATACAAAGTTACCTGAACTTCTTTTCTATACAAAATTACCTGAACTTCTTTTCTATACAAAATTAACAACAGTACTGACGGGGTTCCAGTATGGGTACATGAAAAATCTCTGCATCTCTTAATTGAATTTTTCTTATTTAAATCAATTTGTTGTTTTGTATAATTGTTGCAGATCCGAGTCTTCGTCTCTTCAGTAAAACCACTTTTAATTGTATTTGTTAACTTTATATTGTATGTTTATTGTATTGCCAACTATTTTGTTTTTGACTATATTGTAATTGTAAAATGCCTCGGCCGTATGTTTATTGAAAAAAAAAAAAATGTATGTATCCGCCCGTTTTAAACAACAGAACTCGCGCATCACTGAAAAGATAGCGCCAAACGTGTCTTCCACGGGTATAACTTCGTTCGGGTAGGCAGCGTTACTCGATTTGTCAATCATTCGTGTGAAGAAAGTTTATTCGCTTGCCGCATGCGCCGATATTAATTTGGAAAAAGAAAAAGATTTTACAATTCACTTGCGACAAAATGAGATCGCTTGCCGCATGCTCGCATTCGAATTTGAAAAATATTTGTAATCCACTCGTACCAAATGAGATCGCTTGCCGGTTGCCGCTTGCGCGCTTTCAAATTTGAAAAATGTTTGCAATGGCCTAGTACCAAGTGATATCGCTTGCCGCATGCGCTTAGGTAATTTACCAGTATTAGTTCTGTTTAATCAATGACTCCTGTCTCAATTCGAAATGTTATAAAAGCTTGTTTATCTCGGGCAGGTTAGTGCATTTACGACTCTGTCATACGGCACACAGCCGGTATTGCCAGATAAAATATGGACTGGTTCTATTTGGCGTGGGATTTTCAATTTACGGATTACGGAATGAGGCTACGCGCTAGGTTTGTAAGTCACAAAAGTGCAACACTGTATGCTTTACGACTGTATTTTCTACCGTTTCGTAGCTAATTTAGTGTGATCACTTGACGGTTACAATTTTCTCCAATTCGTGATTGTTCAATTTCGTCGAATCCCCTCAAATTGCTATCTAAGTATGTTCGACTTGTCGAAAAATTCCATGCCTTCGCCATGACTCAAAACTCATCCCCTAGGTCTTCAACCTTTGATCTGCTGTTTCCTTTTATTCGTCAAGGGGTATTTTGAGAACATTTTGCTGCTGATTTCGGCATTGCCCATCCACCCAATATAACTTTTATAATATCGGCTTGAGTCCTCTCAGTAGACGTGGCGTAACCAAACTACTAATTGATGTAGGTCTGTATGTTTATGAGATAATTGAAAGTCTATCAAGCCATCGTTTGATCTCTGGAATTTGGCAAGACTTCCAGCGTCCAGACCATTACGTTGGCCAACCTTTCAAGTGCTTGACCTGCTATAGTTTTAATTACATCATATTGTTCCTTTTATAATCGATAGAATTGTTTGTAACGCTGTTTCAGAAACATTCTTTAGTTTAGAACAACATATAACTAACTAGCTTTCCCGACATACGTTGTCCCGTAGTCCTTACTATGAATATTGATTTCGAAGTTGTAATTCATACAAAAATACGTTTAAATTATGTTTGAATGATAAAAAAATATTTCTGAAAGCTTTTTGTAAGAAATTCTATTAATAATCTGCGTGCCAGTGTTTTGAAACTGCATGGTTGTCTTTGAGAAGAAATAATACTAGAGAAATAATGTGCTACTGCGCATGGTCCCAATAAGTACCACGTGACTGCTGTTAAACTCATACAAACTGTGACGTTTGTCGCTATAGCGGTGGGGGACATTCGATCGATTCTTATTTTTAATATTTCAGCGTTTACACGAATAAATTTTATGTTTCAATCGTATAGTTAGTTACAGGATAGGATTTTATTGTGATTTTTGGTTAAGTAAAATGTATTATTATTAATAATTTATCTTCAGTCACGTGACTATTAGATAAAGGAACCAATATTTTGTTCTGCGCATCCACAAAAGCTCTCTAATTATATTGGTACTCACTGATGGTTGTCGGGTAAATAAAAATTGTGTTGTTATGGAACATTCATAGATGGCGTTGGCGTCGCGAGATTCCTTACTTACTTTAATAATATATTTTAATATTATTTCGTATGCAGTTTTTAACCTTTTAATAGTTATCCGGAGCGTGGAAGAATCCAATAAATTAAACATCGGAAAAATGAATACAGAATAGAGCCTTTTGAACCACTCCACAGCGCTGATATGGTTGTGTCATCGTATGTGTTAAAAATGTTAAAAATATTTGCTTGGATGGTTGGAAAATTGAAATGTTAACGTGGCAATACTTTTTGTTATTCTTAAATATCTACAGGATACATGTGTTGGATTTTGAAATATCTGCATATCAATTCCTCAAATTTGCAGCAAATTAACACCAATTTTGATAAATAATACTGATTTTACAATAAAAATAGCACCGAAACAAATACAGAATAATAATTGCATGAACACCGCTTTCTCAGAAAAATAATCCGAATAATTCAGATCCCTACCCATTACATGATACAGAATAAGCATAGGTTGAAAAAGATATGAGAATCTTGATTCTTGCCACAATCCGAAGACGTTCAGTCAATTCACATTACGTTACGACATGTAATTATTAATGATGGACACAATGAGATATTATACTGGAGATGCAATTCCATACAATTTTTAGTTTGAAAGTAGCATTATGAGTAAATTTGAAGTTGAACTTAAATAAAAATATGCAATCAAGCATTACTGACGAATATGTTTGTCTTTGTCACACATAATACGCCAAACGGCTAAGTGCTGTCACCTTCTACCGGTACACATTAATAGAAATTTCTTTTTGTGCGTGAGATTTGAATGCATTTGTCAGAATTGTCTAAGAACCTTTTGAAAAAGATCTCTCGTCTTTATTAATGCGAGGCATACAACGAACAGTTTAAAAGGACATTTATAAAAATATTTTTCGACAATGGAAAAAATGATTTATTTATTCGAATCAAAATGACCCTTTTTATAAAAACACTAGTTATAGTGTACTTGCTTCTAAATGTCGTCCGGCTAGGTAAGGGCTCATACACACAGCTTAAACGAGAACCGTCAGAAATCCGGCACTGTGGGAAAAACCGCTGGCGATTTCTCAGTTGTATGATGGATTTCGTAAAAAAATTCATTGAAAGTGGAAAACCTCTGTTTGCAGAACATCCTTAAATTCCATATATAATTTTAATTAAGGAGCACTCTGTTTAAATATAAGTTGTATTCTTTTTTCTAAATAAATTGATAAAAAAAAACCTTGATAAAATAAAAAATAAATCTAGAAATATATACCTATTCACTGTTGGATACGCCGCGTACGGGTGTATCTTTTTAAATGAATTTGGGCTAATTAAAAGTGAACACAAATACATTTGGAAACTTGCACACACTATGGAAGAGTTGTGTTGTGAAAGTGGAAATAGTCGGCACAGTGATTCGAGCCCAAGACGTATGCTGTAGTAAGAAAGCCGTCGACTGAACAGCTGGGTTACAAATTCAAATAAAAATGTATTTACGCGTTTCATACAGACGCGGTTTTTTTTACCCCGCTCGGTATGCACCCGTAGTGTGATGTGGGCCTAACTAATAAAACAAAAATAATTGTCAAATATATTTTTATATTTTAAACATTTTATCACAATAATATGCACTTAAAATATATAAAATACGTCCTATTTTTATAAAAGGATTTTCCTATATTGATTTCTGTTGAGGAACGACTTTTATTCACCACAAAATCCACCATTTTCAAGAACACCGTATTACCGCGGACACAACTGTCAAGCTCGAGCTGTTGTCAACGACTAAAACACGAGCGTGGCACATTTTTGGTGGTGGCACAATTTTTCACATGCCATTTTTTAGACTCGATTGCATCTCTAGTATAATATCTCATTGGATGGACATGGTTGTTACTGTAACGAGGGCTGGAAGAAATATTGGCATAGTCGTTCCAGAGTCCAGATTGCGGGATCATATTTCTGGTTTCGTCATCGCTACGAATATTCCATTAGACGCATTCATATTGTTGTTACTGAACACAACACGATTATGGGAAGTAGAGGCTAAAGATGTTAAATATTTTACAAAATCAGCGATAGTTTCGAACTCGGTTGTCTGTCTATTCTTCGTTTTTTTTTTTCAATAGAAATAGTGAGTACCTACTGTGAAATTTCAATTTTTTTGTTTCATTATTTTCCATAAAAATGAGTACGGCCGGTTTCAATAACCTATCCGTAGTAATCAGTTAAACGCTATCCGTCAATTAACCGCAGTTAATATTCTATCCTTATCCGGGTTTTAATAAACAAACAACAGATAGATAGTATTTATGTCAGTTACCATGGAAACTATCCGCGTTTGATCATAGAAATTGTCAATACTTCGTCCATGTCAATTTTCGAATATACGTCGGAGTTTCAATATCAACAATATTATTATAATATTGTCTATGGACAATATATTAAACACTTGCCGTCGAAATCGGGGGATAGGAAAAACAAACCGCCGAAATCGGGGGTTAGAAAAACCATAGAAAAAAACAGTAATCACAAATGTCACAAGCTACTAGAGATAGGTTATTGAAACGCTTTATCGCCGATTTTTATACAAATCATATAATGAAAGATAGATAGAAAGTTTAGATAGAAATTCTATCTATCCATTGTTTATTGAAACACCAAAGTGTAAAGATAGATAGATAGGTTATTGAAACCGGCCGTCTAGACACAATCAATGTAGGAGATACATAATATATTACTTTATTGAGGGTCGAAACAGTTCCATGGTGTAATTTATGGTTGGATCTGCATTTTCTTAACCACTGCAAAGCTTGTGTTGTGAAGAGAAAGATGCCGTCATCGACGATCGAACCCACGACATTCTGTGCGAAAGTCGGTGACTACGACGCTGATTTACCAACCACTTCATGTTGTTACCCAAGAATTTGACCATTTTTTTATGTAATGATTAGTTAAGTTGTTTTATAAAGCGTCGACTTATGATCAAGAAGTCCCTGGTTCAATATCCGTTCGGTGCAGAAACTTTCCCACCCTAGGACCTCTAATTCGAAAAAAACGATAAAAAGGCAAAAAATAAAGGTTTTTTTTTTTCAAAATCTTTAAGTTCAATATCTCCATAACGGTTAAGTTTAGGATGAAATCCATCAGAAATGACCTAAATAATAACGTCCTTTAATATTCAGTAGGTACGACTTTTCCTGTAACCCTGAAATTCCCGTTGATATAAGTATATACATATTATGTTTGAAAAATTTCGTTTCGGTTTTAAATTTCCAGAATCTTTTGGCCTATGTACCACCTTCGACCCAAAGAACAATGCCGTATTCCTGGATAGACCGGCTACAAGTTGCCCACACGCCTCTCCTCTGAAGAAATTATCATCTGGAAGCGATGCACACTCTCGAATGTCCGATTCGGTTTGTAGATTTAACGCTACCACAGTCGGTTATGTGTGGGACTGAAATAGATGTTTGTTGTTGTTATTCCAGGTCTAATTTTAGAGCCGCTACTCTTACAGGATATACGGAGAATTGAACTGCCAAATATTGTCATAACTGTTTTGATGTAGAAAACCCTCATGTCCTATCCAAGAACCCTGAAAGCAGAAAGAACTAAACTTTATTCGCCAAATGTTTATTTGGCCTCCTTAAAAACACCATTATAAATGCTACACTTTCTGAAAGAAAATGTCTGAAGTCCTCTTAAGACTTCAATTATTTTTTTTATTTCTAGCTAGGATCATGTATTACATCTTTTGAGCCCTTTCGCACAAATTTTTAGACACAGTCTTCTCTTCAGACTTTCATAGCTCTCCTAGGCCTAACCACAAATTTTCCCAGCAACTTTTTTTGACATCATCAGAATCCCTTGCGTTAAATTCGCCCTTGCTTCTCCGACCATTTTGTAGTTGGCATTCGAGTACTAGATCCCAAATGACGACCACGACGCACTAAAATTATTATCACGCTTGATTTGGAATTAAATAATATGATGTTTAATAGTCTTATTAATCTTTATAAAATTGACATTGCTGAGAACACTACTTGCGCGTTCGTTATATGCGCATTGCGTATATTTTCCCAATCTTGATCATCTGAACATACACGGTTTAATCATACATTATTTATGGGTTCCTTACCCTCTGACTGTATATTTATATAACATTCTGATAGTTTATCGCAAATATAATTATATGAATGGAGCCAGTCTTCAGTTCAGACTCGCTTTCTGCCCCGTATGTGTAAACAATATCACTGTAGTAAATATACTAAAGAATGCTTCAAACTCTGAAAGATCGCCTCTGTGGGTGTGACCAGTTTAGATTAGGTTGATCGTCCCTTGACATTAGGTAGTTTGAATGGCGTGAAGAATGTGTTCCATAAATTGATTTGATATGTATTTTTTAGTTCCCAGTTTTAGAAGCATATGAATTTAGAGAGAGAAAAGCGGCCGAACGCATATCTTAAACTGTCTGCAGTAAAATAATGAAAGTGCAAAAGAGTCAGCGTAATCTTGACGTTTAGTGTTCATTAGCGTAGCCTGCACACCGCTATAAACAAGATGCTCACTGAAATAAAATGTATGAAATAAATGAAAATTCAAAAACTTTTGTAGGTACAGTACAGTAGGCAGTTGTACTGTCGTGATCTTCAGATCCGAGATCCCGGGTTCGATTCCCGGTCGGGTCAGAGTTTTTCAAAGTGTTTTTTCCCCTTGAAATTTCTACCCGGGGTTGGCCTGTCTCAGATTGGACGGTACCGGTTGTCTGGAAAAAATTGCCTCAGGCAATAAGTTCCGCCAGCTCTACTGACACATCTGTATAGAAAAGTGTTATTATTATTATTATTGCAGTATAACTGCCGTCCAATAGGGAGTGCTCTTTTCTTGAAAACCACTGCATAAGCACTTTTATATATTTTAGACACATCTTTCGATTATGACTTGAATGTATTTGTTGAATGCATTTTCAGTATCTATTGACGAGAATTCAACACCTAATGTAATTTATTTTTATTTTTTAATCGATTATTTTCTCGAGCGATTTAGCGTGTAAATCCGCCTTAGTCTTATATAAAAAATGTCGCGATAAAAAATAACATAATCTACATAATAATTCAGAAATGTTTGTTTTTTTATTTGCCTTTGACAATGCTTTTACCGTATATGTGAACATCACGCTCAAAATACAAATGCTACGTCAGATATTAATATGCCCAGAGCCGTACAAAATGCTGGAGAAGGTTCTTAAATACAATTTGCTGCGTTAACTTTAATATATTTAGAGCTATTTAAAAATCTCTATTTTTTTAGGATCTTCATACAAATTTCTCAAAAAGACAGTAAGCCATATTTTGGAAAGAAAATTACTCGTGTAAACGTTGAATGGAATCTTGGTATTACGGTATGAAAATGTAATAAAATAATTATAGATTGATTTGTTATACCTACATATAAATGTCATTCAAATCTTATTATTCTCAATAAATAAAGATTTAATGAAAAAATTTGCAGTTTGATTTTGAAGTTTGAAGGCACAAATCACCCTCTATGGGTGGAATGCCTAATTAGTTATCAAAGTAGGGAATGTAGCTAAGATTCAAACCACAGCTCTCTCTCTCTCTCTCTCTCTCTATGAAAACTTGCAAATTATGTCGGTAGGTTCGTATAATATTATGAGGTCGGTAAAACAAAAATTGTAAAAGTATCATTCTTCTTTTTCTGTGCTTATGTCAGTTATAGAGGTCTGTTTAGCAATGGGAAGCTAGACTAGAACCTGTTTAATTACCTACCGATCAAGCCTGACAATCGGAATCAAAAACGTAAAGCAAGACGGGTATTAGCTAGTCTTATATATAAAAATGGAGAGCTATTTCGCGTTGTCATCGGATGGCGCCTAAACGGCTGGACCGATTTCGCAAATTCTTTTTTTGTCGTGTAGGTTTTTATCAGGAGAGTGTCCTTTTAGAACAAAAAAATTAAGAAAAATGCATAGGAAATTAGAAAATTTAAGAAAACTATAAAAATGGAGATTTATTTCCAGATATCATCGCATCACGCCTAAACGGCTGGACTGATTTCGCTAATTCTTTTTTTGGCGTGTAGGCTTTTATCAGGAGAGTGTATTTTTAGAACAAAAAATTTAAGAAAAATGCATTGGAAATTAGAAAATTTAAGAAAACTATAAAAATGGAGGTTTATTTCCCGATATCATCGCATCACGCCTAAACGGCTGGACTGATTTCGCTAATTCTTTTTTTGTCGTGTAGGCTTTTATCAGGAGAGTGTACTTTTAGAACAAAAAATTTAAGAAAAATGCATGTGAAATTAGAAAATTTAAGAAAACTATAAAAATGGAGATTTATTTCCCGATATCATCGCATCACGCCTAAACGGCTGGACTGATTTCGCTAATTCTTTTTTTGGCGTGTAGGCTCTTATCAGAAGAAGGTTGTACCTATTAGAAGAAAAAAATTAAGAAAAATTAGGAAATTTAAGAAAACACAGAGAGTAGGTAATCTTTTTAGTACTTTTTACAATATAATTTTGTTCTACTTTTGAATTCTTATTAATCGACATTTGAAAGAACTGTCAGTGGATTGATTGTTGTTGCAATTGATAAAATGCGAATGTAAAATATATCGTATGAAATAGATTGATTGGATAAGTCATATAATTTTCATTGCAGTTAATTTTTATAAGGAGTTTTGCTAAGTTTTAATACAAGATTATTGTAATGAAGTGTAAGGAATTTTGAAAACTTTATTTATTTACAGAGATCTTTAAAACCGCAAGCAAACAGAATCGTATATATAACGTTGCTATTAAGGAGTTATACTTAATTGAAGTTCATTTTATAAGGAGTTTTGATAAGTTTTAACACAAGGAATACATGATTATATTAAAGAACAAGTAGAATATTTTTTTGTTTGTTTGTTTGTTTGAAAATCAATTCTTCGTTTATGGGCTGATTTTTAGAGAGGATGAGTACATACATATAACGTAAATATAATCTGCATCGTTAATATTAAAAAAAAGCTGGATATTATTTGCTAATGACCTAGCATTTGTTTCTTTTTTGAAAATAAAAATTGCTACACTTTCACCATGTTGTAATAGAAGTTAGAAAAAAAATCACAGATACTGCATTAAATGAGCTTTTAAATATTATTTCCACTGTTTTGAAAGAGAAGATTAAAGAACGCAATGTTGTGTGAAAGTGAATGTCGAGAACTTGGAAGTATGTCTATATAGGTAATTTATTTAGAAGAGATGCAAGGTGTGAAAAGAGATTGAAAGAAGGAAATTGGCTGGGAGAAGGGTTGGCGGTGCGCGGACGTCGTGGTTCGATCCCAGGTGCCGACCATCTTCCTCTTTCACGACACAAGCTTTCAGTAGCTTACTGTTAAAGAGTCAAGGAGTGTATTTGTGTTCACTTTGAGTGAGCACAGATTCATTTTTCTAAAAAAAAAAAAAAAATTAGATCTCTAAGAAGATATCTCTGAAATCGATAGTTGATGCACAATGCAATCCTGATACCATCCATGATTTATGGGAGTGAAACTTGGACATGGACGAAAAATTTGGAAGTTGGAATAAATGCTGTGGAAATGAGATCACTGCGTAGGATATGCGGAAAGAGACTTATTGATAAGGTGAGGAATGATAATATATGAAAGGCATGTGGAGTGGATGTTAGTGTAGTGACTAGAATGAAAGTGAATAAAGAAAGAAGGTTTGGACATGTAAAGAAAATGAACGAAAAGAGAATGACTAAAAGGATATATAAATCTGAAAGAATAGGTGCACGCAGACGAGGCCGACCTGGAATGACATAGACCGACCGTATCGGTGCCGTCTTACGGGAGGGCCAAGTCAGGAGCAAAAGGAAGAGCATGTATGCGGAATGTTATGCGTTTGGAGGAAGCGAATGAGTTTGGATTGGAAAGAATGGAAGTCCATACTCTCTGCCTAGCGATGATGTGCAAAAAAAGTATTGACACCTCAATGTGTATTTTGAATCGGTACGGAGATGTTCCTTATCGTACATTGATTAATCAATCAATATTATTTTAACTGAGCAAAATAACTATTAAAATATCGAATATAATGACATACCTAAATTCTTTTTTTTTACAAAGGTATTAACATCAAATCAATCAAAATTAAAACTCCTTTTGAACTCCACTCAGGAGCAAAGTGAGGCAATAAGAGCTCTCCATTGCACTCGATCTTGCGCAATGATGACCTCTTCCCACGTTATATTAACATAGGTTATAAGTTTTTGATGTAAAAATAAACTCAGACCCAATGAATGCAGCGTGGTATGCAGGTTTTGCTAATGCCAGTAAATAGTCATTCGTTTTAAATAACTAAAAAAACGAATTTGAGCTCTGTTGCATAAAACCTAGAGTACCCATATTATTTATTTCGATACGAAGTTCGACGGGTCAGCTAGTTAATAATAATTTTGCTAATAATAGCGATATCAGTTATTGACAAGTAATAGCGGATGAGCTGGCTGTTTGCTCTGAATATCCTTCCGCTGATAAGAACATCTTCGCACTTGCGCACTTGCATCTCTATCAATGGGAAATGCTAGTAGATAGATAACCGTATCTTTAATATTTTTATTTCATGGCATTTTAAGATCCAGCATTTTATGTCCCATGTTGGTTATCCACAAAAATGGCCTTTCATGTTTTGAGTTATCAAAAGGAACATTCGATATACAATGCTTGGTGTCCTCTCAAAAAGCTTTATCTGTGTTGCGCGGATACTAACAGTAATGCGGTGTTCACACGGGGCGATATAAGGCCAGACGATTTCGCTTGCATAAAAAAAAATATCGCTCGGTCGCCCATTGATCGTCTGATGTGTTCACACGAGTCCACCGGCATATACATTCAATCTGTCAGGTGCGCTGATTTTGACGTAGTTTTAAAAATGGCGGACGGAGTGTTTGGGGTAGTTGAAAATGTTGTTTTAGACGATATAAAGACACTCCTAATTAAGGAAAAATTTAAAAAAAATGCAGATATTGGGTGCGGAATTGGATTCTAGGAGAAATAAATTTGGAGCAGTGCTGTCATTTGTCAAGAAACAGAACATACGGACGCCGCGCATATCTGCGCATGCGTGCATCGTTCCACCAGAAACAAAAGTTGAAAGGCGTTCAACTTGAGGCGATATCGCTTTCAACCATTTTTATCGCTTCATATTTTTTTGACAATTTGTTCACACGGTTCAATGGGCTGGCGATATTTTGGTGTCCTGGCGATATTCGCCTCGTGTGAACACCGCATAAGACGTACGTAGGATCGCTTGGTTTGCTATTTTTACTCCCTATTTTGCAACTTATCATTATCGTATTTGCTTTAAATGGCTTCAAAATAAAAATACATAGTAAAACAAAGCAATCGTACACCATACAGTCATTGTTTATGTGACGTTTCAAGTTTCAACGTCAACGAAACCATATGTCAAGAAACTACGCGACTACGAGTGTTTCCTGAAAGGCGAAGATAACACAAAAAACTTCATACAAAATGTATTAGGAGAAAATTTCTCAAATTAACGTCATCTGTAAGAAATATTCATCCCGTAGATTTTGTATAGGTAATGAATGACTAATGAATGATTCATCAAAATTTCTACCCCACCACCACTTGAGCAAGGACATCTGGAGGATTGTTGCCCTGATCGATGTTTATGTTAATTATTGTTTATGAGTTTAACGAACTGTGCATACAATCAAGCGGCCCTTTTATATTGATTGTTGATACTTTGTTACTTACATCAATAAATAAACGCTTCATCTGTCATCCCGTACAAGATTTATCATCGTAGCTACTTCCTATGCAGATCATTCAATACAATGTTCAGTCGTTGCATGCATTTATTGATAGTTCATTGAGGAAAATACATTCCAAAATAATTATTGTTTCAATGACTAGCTCATCCATCATTGGCGTTGGGAGGTCAAATTACAAATCCTTGAACCATCGTGCGAATCTTTGACATCTATCATATCATTCTTATTTCTGCATATTGGTCTGCCTGCACCAGGTCTGCGTTCCTCTACTCCCCAAGTCACTCGCCAGCCTCTTCTGTTCTTGATAAGTCTTCTTCTGTCCTTCTTGTGGTTTCTCACAATTAGAACTCCAGAGATCGAAACCATTGAATCATAAGTGCTATTCCTGCAGTCCCCTTTTCAATTCGTAGGTACATGGGGCATTTGTTAACCAGACGATCGATTGTTTGTATCATCCCAAATATGCATGCTGGTTAGCAGTCCATCCATCCCATCTATATAATATTTGCCTTGAACACTGACTCACTGACTGACTGATGTCATTAACGCCGCTAGATGGCGCGCCACTCGCAACTAAAGACAAATAATAATATTGTTCTTCTAATACAATATGGCTGACAGCAGTGACAACTGACAGTAACATAATGATATTATTATGCCTGGTGGCTGAGCACTTTTTTTAAAGGTCTTGACGTAGAGAAAAACAATTTTTTGGGTTATTAAAAAACTCACATGCGAAGTCAGCCATAAGAAAGCAAAGTGTACCAAATTAGGAAACTTTTACGCACAGCGGGACTTCATAGTGAAGAAAAGCCTTACTAATACCATGAGTGCAATAAAAAGTTTGCGGTTTCAAGTAATTTAAAGAATGACATGCGAACTCATAGAGGAGAAAAGCCATATGAATGCAATAATTGCAATAAAAAGTTCAATCAATCAAATAATTTAAACAACCAATGACATGCTAAAAGCTATTTGAATGGTAAGTTTGCAATAAAAAGTTTAATTTCATTTTTAAGTTTGCATAAATAGTTCAATCAACCGTGTGCTGTAAACTATCACTTGCGAATTCGGCCAAAAAATTGACAAATCAGGAAACTTTTACGCACAGCCGGACTTCGCTTTACTAATGCAATGTGTGCAATAAAAAGTTTGTGAACTCGTAGCTGAGAAAAGCCATACGAATGCAACCATTGCGATTTTTATTTATTTTTTTTTTATTTATTTAAATCACAATTTATTAAACTTAAATTATAATATACAAAAGTAGAAATAAATACAAATAAGGTTATTCCATTCCCCAAACAGCAATTGAAATTATGCTGGTATTAGGGGTAATGATATTTAAGACAAGACTAGGTACTTTTTTGACATAACGAACAATATATATAAAACTTCGATACAATTCAAACAATCAAATAACAAAAAAAAAGAAAATCAAAGACATCCCAATACTAATTTATATTCTATATAAAAAGTTTAATCAATCAAATGATAAAATCATGATAAAAGCCATTTAAATGCATATTTTGTTAGAAAAAGTTCAAAATTTGTTTAGTCTGACATATGAATTCGGCCAAAAGAAAGCATAGTTTGTATGAAAAAGTTTACCAAATCAGATCTTTAAATCACAGACGCGATTTCATTGCCAAGAAAACTCTTACTAATGCAATGTGTGTAATAAAGAGTTTTTTTTTTGCATTTTTATAAATAGTTATAGTATCATGTATAGTTATAATCTATCA
Organism: Mystacides longicornis; assembly: GCA_963576905.1. Taxonomy (NCBI): domain Eukaryota; kingdom Metazoa; phylum Arthropoda; class Insecta; order Trichoptera; family Leptoceridae; genus Mystacides; species Mystacides longicornis. The sequence goes on along the minus strand of OY756439.1, from coordinate 1,133,924 downwards.
TCGAGTGCTTTACAGTCACACAAATGAATTCGGCCATAAGAAAACAAAGTTTCGATGAAAAAGTTTACCAAATCACGAATCTTTAATCCACAGACACGAGATCATAGCGGAGAAAAACCATACGAATGCCATGTTTTCAATAAAAAGTTTACACACCTAGAGTAATTTTTTAAAGATTTTCATGTGAATTTGTAGTGTTGAAAACCATTCATATGCAACATTTGTTATAAAAAGTACAAGTTTTTTTTAAATTTTCATTGAGTTCTATTATCAAGTGGTTTAAAATCTGACATATGAATTCGGCTATAAGAAAGCAAACTTTGCATGAAAATTTTACTAAATCATAAATTTATCCCATAGACACGATATCATAGCAGAGAAAAAGCCTTACTAATGCAATGTTTGAAATAAAAAATTTGCACACTAGCGGAGAAAAGCCATACGAATGCAACCATTGCGATAAAAAGTTTAATCAATCAAATCGGTAAATACCCACATGCCAAAAGCTATTTGAATGTACAGTTTGTAATTAAAAGTTTAAGTTGTAGGTATTTGAGTTTTCATAAAGAGTTGAATCAACCAAGTATTTTGAAGTCTCACATGTGAATGCTCACAGCTATGCTATGAGAAAGTAAAGTTTGCATAAAAAGGCCATAGGTGGGCGCCACGGGCGCCTTTAAAAAACTAGTTTATGTATATTTGAATCGGTGCAGCCTACATCATATTTTATTCGCTTGACTCTACATCATATCTTTCTGGATTGTGTTGAGACAAGCAGTTGTTTTGTGGGATCAACTACTAGGTTCTGCTTTCTTACTGAAAATGCAATCCATACTACTTGTCCCCGTTTGTCTTCCATCGGGCAATCTGCTCCTGTAGCAGCAGCTAGCCAGTACAGATGTGGGGATTTCAGATGGCTTGGACGCGGATCATCTACATCATGATGGATTGGTAGATTATGGTCGGACTCCACTTTTTCTACTTCTTGATGAAAACCTTTTCTCGTCTAAGGTCTGGACGTGGTATATTAGAAACCCCACATAGCCACGGCACAAGAGTTTGTGCCGGGTGCTGCAACGCTTGATCACGTAGTCTGTATCATCATCTTCATTTTTACCCTCAACCATATTTTCTAGCACGACTGGATGCTTGATATTATGTCCTGTCCATTTGGCACGTTGTTGGGCAACTCTTTTAAGAGCTATCTTGTTTCTCCGGAACTATTCAGTTCCTCTTTATTAATTGTGTTATGATCCGAGTGATCCGACCAATGGATGTCTAGTTTGCGTCTGTAGCAAAATTAGTTAGACCCCCGAAATCCCTCTGGCTAATGGTCCATGTTTCGTTGCCGTAAAGCAGTACACTCCAGACAAGATCTTGATCAAATCCTTATCATTTATCTAGCCTAAGCTAGGTTAACACCTAGTGAGGCGGTTATTTTGTTTAACGTAGGTATATATTTTGGTTTCTTAGGTGTTTTTTTTTGTGTTATACCCTAACTTCAATTTCTAATGTGTTGCTGAATATGAAACAAAGGAAAAAATTCTCCAAACTAGGATCGACCAGCAGCTAAGAAAAAAGCAACACTTATAGAAAAGAAATCGGGAAAACATTAAGGATATCGATTAAGGAAATTTGACAGGACGAGTAAATAAATAACGTCTTGTATAATTCTGCAAAGGTTTGGGCACGTAGAGCAATTACAAAGTGAATAAAGAACAATAAAGAACAATCACAATTACCGTGCTAAACTGATCCACGTCCAAGTGATAGCCTTATCACTCGGTGGTGTGGCGTGTGGTGTATCACCCAACACCGTGATAGCATTGTTCACACGCCCACAAACGTGAACTTGTCATCGTGGATGCGATTTGTCATCCGATCGGCACTGGTCACATATTATTTTGTCATTCGCGCCGTGTGACTGAATTGTGTCCTTTGAACAAAAAATGGTGATTAATATAATACTAGTGGTCGACTAGTGCTCGAAATTCCACCATAACTTATTTGAATTCTCATACTCAATTTGGGTCATACCTACAATGAGTTAGAATATCCCGCAATTTCCCACTCCACCTTCGATTTGAATATACTGCCTTCATAAATTATTTTTTACATTTAACTTTTCATTTTACATTTGTTTCTGTGAAGTTGCTGATCTTTATAAGTAGTCTGTGGAAGTGTGTATGAGTATCAAATACATAACATTGCAGTAGTGTTTGTAATGTTTTTTTTTTATTGATTTAATATATTTTTAATTAGGTATGCATATTTTTTTTAATATTAGTATTTGGCGTATCCATATCATAATTTTTTAAAGAAAATTGTGAAATTGCACTCGCTCATTCTTTGACGATGGAACCTCAATAATGTTCAAACTTATAATTTCGAACTTCGACCTAAACCAGAATAATAAAAAAAATATTTTGACTTATTACATGAAGTTTATGACATTTTAAACTGAATTAAATTCAGCTTATAATTTATTGCATTATTTCATAATTCTTGTTGATTCGGATGCGGAATGAAGTTCGACGGGCCATAAGTTTGTAATAAAAACAATTCCTCTATAGTTGCGTAACTTTTTACAAAATCCAAGAGATGGCGGTGTAGTAGGAAATAAGTCACATGTGAAGCGTGTCACATTATTGTACATGTTGTTGGATGAATAGACTCCTAGAATTATTACGGTAAGATTAGTTATGGTCGAATTTCGAGCACTTCTCGACCACGACCACTAATTCATAGTGGCAGGACAACGTCTGTCGGGAAAGCTAGTCTTATATATAAAAATGGAGAGCTATTTCCCGATGTCATCGCATCACGCCTAAACGGCTGGACCGATTTCGCTCATTCTTTTTTTTTTGTCGTGTCTTTTTTTTGTATCAGGAAAACGTCCTTTTAGAAGAAATAAAATAAAGAAAAGAAAATTAGATAAATTAAAGAAAACTCTACGTACACAGCCTTATTCGTACTTTTTACCTCATAATTTTTATTCCAATTTTGAAATTTTGACAGAAATTGTCAATTAGTGCGATTGACTGAATTCGGATGAAATAAACATGGTTTAAAACAGACGTATCGGTCCGAATCACATTGGTCAAAATAAATGATAATTAATTCATTACAATACAAATTCGCATACAATATTCATAGTTAGGATCACAGGACAACATCTGTCGGGAAAGCTAGTATGCAATAATTATTCTTGTGACGTTTCGGCATTGGTGATTGTAGTCATTATCGTCTTCAATTATTTCGCACGCCAGGCGAGTATAAACGGCACCAAATGCGACACAATTATTATGCATGTTAGTGGGGCTCCGAACAACGTGGTAGAGTGGCGCCTCTCTCAGTTGGCTTCAATAATAATTCAATACTGTACGCATGTACTGTAATATCTGCAGTCACGCACTCTTGTACGATTAATCTTAATCGTGACTCAATTTCGGACTTCATTTGTTTTTGCATGTCTGCATTCTTGCCTTATGACGGCATCACCCTACACGCGGGCTGTACGCTTCACGTGTTTATGTACCTATATTGGTCGCAATGACCCTTAAATAAATTAATCGATATCAAAAAAATGCATCCATCCGTTCTCTCTGCCTGCCCTTTACGGGACATGGCTTAACGGGTAGAAAAATACACATCATTCATATGGTACAGCTAATGACTCTTAACAAATCATTACCGATATTCGATTTTTAAATGGAACAAGCCACTGCGGACTTACAACCGTCTTCTAATGTTATTTCGAAGGCTGGCTTAGTGTGATCGCTTTTACGTTAACAACGTTCGTCCATTAGGTGGCAATGTTTGAGTCTTCGAAACTCCTAATCATGAGAATTCTCGACATGTTCAAAATGTGGTTGATAGACCAGCGGTTGCGACGCCGGCTTTCGCACTGTTTCGTGCGGAGGTCGTGGGTTCGAATCTCGGCCGTGTCGACCACCATTTTCCGCTTTCACGACACAAGCATTTGCTTACTGTGAAAGATGTCTAAAGTGTATTTGTGTTCACTTCGAGTGAGCACAGATTCATTTTAATAAAAAAAAAATGACAAAAAATCTCATGTGTGCCTACAACAAGTAGATATTTAATAATCAATGAAAAATATGGAGTTAAAAGTTGGTTGGAAATAATCGAGAACAGTAAGAGATCAACCAAATATAAAGACTGCGAATGCTGTCATACGAAACTGAATTTTCTTGAGTTTTTTTTTTCTGGAACGTTTCTAATTTTTTTTACGATTCTTTGAACGAAGATTTGTGCTGAAGCAATTCAACAATACTATATAACCGTGTTCTAATTTCTGTGACATTTACGTCGGCGTGTATTTACAAAATTTTGTATGTTTGGAAATGTGTATAGCGCACTAGGTACTTATGGAATACTTCGGAAAGCTACGCAGCCCGTACGTAACCCCTGTGAGTTTATCACTCACGTCCGTGAGTTTGATATTCAACAACAAATCACCTTCACTACCATTAGAAGACAGTGGCATATACAGAATAAAGTGTCCGGTGTGCAACGTTTCTTACATAGGGCAAACTGATTATCCGATCTAGAAAGGATGTAGGTAGACGCCAGTACGGGAGCGAGGAGGGGAGTCATGTCAAAGAGAAATACCGCGCGACTCAGGACCCCTATTCTGTAGCAAGTGTAGGATAGTCACTCGAAAACAAGTGACTATTAGGCGATACATTTTGTATGAAAAACGTCTATATGCGATTCTCGCATTCGATACGTATAGACGTTTTTCATACAAAATGTATCGCCTAATAGTCACTTGTTTTCAAGTGACTACCCTACACTTGCTACAGAATAGGGGTACTGATCAATATTTAAATATGAAAAAACATATTATTTGTTTTCTGAGAGTTTTGAGTCATCGATCATGCGTTTCACGCACAAACTGTATTCGCCTGACTGAATCATGAATGCGTAACCCACCCAGTACATTTCCCACCAGTGTCTCGCATGAGATTACCGACTGACTACTGAGTAAGTACCAGCTGGACTTCTAGCACCGATTATTCTTTACAAGAGGATTAACCACGTGTCCACTCAGTGTCAGCCTTCTTTAAGTCGCTTATTCCGGTGGTAATGCCCAAGACATTGGCAGCCGGAACTCTTGAGCCTGTAATCCTGTCAAAGACACCAGACTGTGTAACAACCGATAATGCGACGTGTTGATGAAGTTGTTGAACTGAACTGTTGTATTATGCCTTACTTATTTCCTCAGGGATTATTTCGAGATATTGGATGTTGGTTGTGTCAATAACCAGAATCCCGTAAAGGGTAGGCGAAGAGAAAGCGCTCTACTTTGTTTTATTCATTCGTTCATCGTCATTGTATTCCTTTACGTTTCATTTTATTGCTTTGACAACCCATATTTATAATATTTTAATAATTATTTGTATATCTACTTATTTGCAAGAATATTTTGTATCAACTTACATGAGATGTGACATACATATAAGACCATACGATAAATAAATAATTATATTCATAACTTATTTCGGTAATTATTAATCGTGGGTTTATTCGATTTTTCAGTTTTTTTTTATTTATTATTATATGAAACACATCAAATTTATTATACAGAATGGTTATGTTATGTAATGTTGATGTTATGGATTTATTTGATAACATTTGAAGTACTTTTATTTATTTATTTATTTATCAACAATGTTTAAAAATCAATTTAAAATTCTTCAAACACATTATTTTCAACTTTGTAATACTTGGACATTATAAATGTTTATAAATAAAAATAACTTTGCAGTATTACAATAGGCATTATAATTTACAGTATTACAATTTAATCCTATTGTAATACTGCAAAGTTATTTCAATTCAAAAGTTGCCTTTTTGACATTTATATACTTTTCTTTGCATGGTGTGACCTTTCAATATTCGATTCTGAAGTTGTTAATGTCGTTTGTTTGGTAAATAAAGATGTTGCTGGTCGTTGTCGTTATTATTATTTATTTATTTAGCGTATGGCCATTTCATCACAATTTATATATAATTCAATTAATAAGTATATTTTTGTTTTTCTTGTTAAATAGTCAATTCGAAAATTCCATTATCTTGACTTGTATCGCTTTGTACTTAGATGTTGTGATGAATATATCTGCCAGGAGATCAATGATTGTCTGGCGGCCTATAGTTGCATACTCATTTTGCGTTACCCAGGGTGCACCACGTGGAGGCGAGCAGCTTTACTTTTAGTTGTCGTTTAGTTGGTCAATTAGGTTAGGTTAGGGGATTTGATAATATCCTCGAATGATAACAACCTTACTATTCGATTAGGTTAGGCCAAGATTGGAACGTAGTTATAATGGGGGGGTTGAGGGTGTAATCCCTTTTGGACATCTCCCCGCGTGATAAAACTACACTGTCTTAGGATAAAAGATAAAACATATTCATTAAGAAGGGTTTGTCAAAAATCGAGTCAGCCCCTGCGAGCTTAATAATTTTTACGTTTAATTATTTTTACTTCCCATCTAGCTTCCAATACAAATAAAATTGCTAAACATAGATTCTTCAGTGATACAAAAGCAGGAATAGATATAACGCGTAGTTATATGTCATTAAAGTCAGCGTCTCGAGACAATGTATTCATAGGTATTAAAAAAATAACATTAAAAGTGCTTAAAACAAAGAATTTAATTGAATCTGAGCTCAACCATAGTGAACACAAATACATTTCTGATATCTTTCGCAAAAAGCTAAGTTGAAGATGCTCACGACCAAATAGACGTAGATTGATCACATCCATTTCTTTAACAAACAGACTTGATTAAAAGCAATGTAGGTAAACATATGAATGGTGAATGGGTAAACTGCGATAGGTGGTGTTTGTGGATAAAACATAGTGGAAGTCTGTTCTCTTATCCCTTAAGAAACATCTGAATAATTAATAAAGAACTTTGTTAGTTCACGTTCTGAGTGAAGCACAATACGCCCGATTCTGTTTGAATTTAAGTGCGCACTAACTAAAATAAGAACGTTCCAATTTTATTAAGTGCACATCGGTATTCTATAAAAATTAAGACCGTTCTTAATATGACTAATATTGAAATTAGTTCATTTTGGTATTCTACAACACTATTTAAGTCAATTTTAGTGCGTTCTTATGTCAAAACGTTCTTAATTTTAGTTCACACCTAATTGTATGCGACTTAAAATATATCTGATGATATTTTTATAATAAAAGTATTATTTTAACCTAATAAGTTTAAAAAAAGTGTTAAATATCTTTATTAAGGTAAATAAAATCATAAAATTGATTATTTGCGCGTGTTTCATTATGCCGAAATCGAAAATTGGAGGTTAGATCAAAATCACTACTTTCATAAAATACTCTTGCGTATATTACAACACGAGATTTGCACTAAAAATAATTATACTTATTTATTTCAAAAGGAAATCTAAGAGTTGGTCTGATAAAAAGGCTAATTTGAGATGCCTCTAACCCATTTGGTCACTACTTTGACACTCGTATTATTTTTAATAAACAAACATGACCAATTGCGCATGCGCGATATAGACCATAGACAATTATAATTCATATTTTTGTTTATGGTGAACTAATTTAAGCCATTTTAGTTTTTAGAACACATCGCTTTATAGAATACGAATTTTAATTCATATGACCTTAATTCTTAAATTTTGGAACGTTCTTATTTTAGGTCGAACAAATCCAGAATAGGGGGTAATGTGGACCAATTGAAATCCTGGTCTTACTGGAATCTGACTGTTTCGGAACAATGCAGCTCTTCTATTTGTAATAGTATACAATATCCGCATAACACAAAACGTATGTCCGTGCTTTGTAGTTTTGACATTTTGCCATCGTCCCCAATATAGAGAGACTCCTATAGAAGGCCCACGGCTCTTCCCTAAATGGCTAGAGACGCGACTCCCTCTGGTAGATAATTGGTGACAATATTTTATACAGGGTGGCGCAAAATGATCGATGTTGTTCAAATCGAACTCTTTTAATTCGACAAAATTTTGTTTTATTTTCTTGCAACAACACATAAAATAACGTAACGCTTTATGTTTCAATTATTTCCTTCTGTACCGCCATCTCTTGGATTTTTTTAAAAAAGTTACTCAATTATTGAGGAATTGTTTTTATTACAACCACTTATGACCCGTCGAATTTCATCCCCCGCCCGAATTAACAATAATTACCTATTATTACTCTATTACATAATGCAATAAATTATTAGCTAAATTTGATTCAGTTTTTATGTCGTAAACTGTATTTAATTCATGTAATAAGTCAAAGTTTTAGTCATTCTCTCCTTTTAGAGAGAATAAACGAAGAATGAATGACTAAAAGGATATATAAATCTGAAAGAATGGATGCACGTAGACGAGGCCGACCTCGAATGACATGGTCCGGCCATATCGGTGCCGTCTTACAGGAGGCCAAGTCAGGAGCAAAAGGAATAGAAGAGCATGTATGCGGATTACTACGCGTTTGGAAGAAGCGAAAGAGGTTAGTTTGGATAGGAAAGAATGGAAGTCCGTACTCTCTGCCTTCCCCCTTCGGGAAACGGCGTGATGGGTAAAAAAAAAATAAGTCAAAACTATTTTTTTAATCTGGGTTAAGTCGAAGTTCGGCGGGCTGTTATGTAGTTCCCTGTAACTTTATTTTTCAATTATATCCATCAACAGTCGTTTTGACTCAGCGTGCAAGCTCAACATACGGCAAAAGAGGTCAATAATTGAAATCGCGTGTTCGCGAAAGTCGTTGAAAAATCCTGCAATTAAACAACAATGTTCGCCACCATATAACCCGAAATTTAAAAAAAGATCACGGGATATGTTTTGGATACTCTGTACTGAGGCAGGTTGGTACAGAGTGTAGGCGACCAGCGATAGAGCAAACCTCGTTATATTGTGAAGATGACTTCACTGCTTTATGTGTTCGATGCGACCTTACCAATATTTATGGATTCTTGCGCCATTCTCCAGGGCTAGGATCTTTATTCTTCAGGATATAAAATCGATAAATTAAATCTAAACTCCCCTTACACCACACTCAGGGGCATATAGGGTGGCAACAAGAGCTCTCCATTGCGCAATGTGTATGACCTCCTCCCATACCGTGTTCAAATCCCTCAGCTATGCTTCGAAAGAGCGGAATAAGGTATGAGAGAGTCTTCCTTGTCTTCGGGGCCCTGATGGCATGAAGAACAGCGCACCCCTCGGCCAACTGTCATTCGGTATCCTTAACACATGTTCAACCCAACCAAGTCCATCTTCAATCCATAATGGCGGAAATGATGGGTGTGCCGGTGTATAGTGTCGTTTCTGATGCGATAGGAGGTACCATATTATATCCAAAATTCTCCTGAGGCACTTCGTTTCAAAAGCGGAGACTTTTTTTGCCTGGACCTTGGTCAGGTGCCAGGACTCACACCCATACAGGAGAATGGGCAACACACACGCATCAAACAGTTTACATTTCGTTTCTACAATAAACGCCGACGCTTTCCATATTTTGGTCATGTTGTTAAAAGCGCCACTTGCCATACCGATACGTTTCTGAAGCTCAGCCCCGAGGTCACCAGTGATGGTAATGGTTGCTACCAGGTACCCACTTAAATTTATCCACCCGGGAGAACTGGTGACTAGGATATAAAACCAACTAATTGGTGTAATCACATATAGTGTTAGATTTTAAGGGGTAAATTTCTTCCAAACCCGCCGACTTACCACCGTTTTTCGATCTTATTCCCACCTCTCACTCATTGAATAAATTACGAGGCATATTTATGGAGGCAACAAACCTAAATTAATTCGGGAAAGTTTTCATCAGACCCAATACAGAAGGAAAAATCTTTCTAAACAACTCCTAAAACCAGCTGAGGTACCAGCTCGCTCACGGTCAAGATGAACCACCGCAGGAGTCAGAATTATGACTTTTTAAAGCCCTAGAAAGCTACAAAGCGCTATTAGTTGAGTACAAACCTGTGGTGACAAGGTAAAGAGACATAAATCTTATTTTGAAAGATGTGACTCGCGTCTCTTTATACCATCACAGAAATTTCTCTGTTTGTGATAATAATTCCTCCAGTCATATTCAAGTTGTCTTCTCATTACGTAATCAGTAGTTCCCTGCGTCTTGTGAAGTCTGTCTTACATATCTCTCCGAATCGGCCGTAAATATTTATATTATTAATCAATAATTAGTTTGTTTATTCGTGTGAGGGCTGACTTGAATAATTGTCGCGTTTGTTTATTGATTTAACTTGCTCACTTGCTTGTTATAGGCGATCCTCAGTTATTACGTGCAGAAATACCCCACCTCACATCGTTTATTTTTTTTAAACAAATTCTATATGAAGTTTTTGATTCTAAGTGGATGATACTGAGATTGTTAATGCATTAAAATTAATCTTCTGCGGGAGTTTCATATATTGTCTACAAGTCAACATGTAAAATAATAATTAAATTTAACAATTGTTTGAATTAATGCCCGAGGACATACGAGGGATCGCCAATAATAATAATGATATTTTCAGGCAAAGAATCTCCGAATGGATTATCAACTTAAATATAGATGACTTAAAGGGGGTTCTGGACCGAATTGTGTAGTTGTGCTGTTCATGTGTGTGTGGTGTTTATGTGGTGTGGTGTGGGTAGCATGTGTCTGTGGGTGTGCGTTGTGTGAGTGGTGTTGATTGGAGGTGTTTCCTTTTGTTTTGTTTTCTTTTTCTTTTGTTTTCTTAAGGATAGGTTATAAGTTTGACTTATATCATTCAAATGTGTATTATCAGGATTACCTTATAAATGATCTTGTCTTTTTTGGATTGTATTCATACAAAAACTGTTTTATAGGATTACCCTAGAACAGGTCTCACCTAGTTGGGTAATCAGATATGCTGTTTAAAAATATTGTATTTCTTTATATGAATAAATAAAAAAAAAATGTTAATTTTAAGTTGTCCAACGTACTTATCCATGTCAAAAATTGGTTTGAATTTTATCAATATTTTAATTACTATGACCTAAACGATACTTTAAACTTCTCCTGTCAAAAATTACTCTTACGAAATACTTGGGATATTTCTGCTTTAAAGTGACGCTATTTTAGAGGATCCACTATTATAGGGTGCGTAGGAATGCAACAAAAGCTCCCATCAAGTTTGATTATGTGTACGTTAAAAAATAAACTGTTGAATTCTCGTAGTAGCTTGTTCTTGAACCTAACGTTATTGATTGGTCAGATCTCAATATTTAATCTGGGCATACCCAAGGTGAACGCAAATACAATTTGTAAATCTTATACAGAAAGCAAAGGTTGTGTTGTGCTCAATTCGGGGATTGAACCCACGAACATCAATGGGTGAGTAAAAAAGTCGGCGTCAAAATCGTTAGGCTACCAACAATTTCAATTTCTCGATAAATCTAAAATCTATATTACTATTATGCAACCATTCATGCTTTTATTTAATTGAACATATTATGTAACATGTCTTAATTAAATAAAAAAATAATAATATTATTATTATATTATTATTATTTGAAATTTTCACACTACGGGGATTCGATCCCAGGTGCCGACCATCTTCCTCTTTCACGACACAAACTGTAATAAGTAGCGTACTGTGAAAGAGTCCACAGTGTATTTGTGTGAGCACAGATTCATTTTATTAAAAAAAAAACCAAGCTAGTTGGCCTAAAAAGAGGTTGTAATTGCGAATGAATATTTTTTGACGATATACAAACAAGACAAGCAAGAGTAACTCAGGATTTCGACCCTTCCTCAACGATTTCCCGTCCTGATCTTAAACCATGTGTTATTTCGAAACTTTTGAAATATTTAGAATTTGTTGTTGGTTTGAAACTTCTAAATTGGGCCATTAAGGTAGAAAGTGTATTAAACACTACTTATTAATGTTAAAATGAATCGATAGTGGCACAAATCACCCTCTATGGGTGGAATGCCTAAATAATTATAAAAAAGGTAGAAAGTGGTAAGGTAGTAAGCATGTATTATTTAATTTGATATTTTTTCTACAAATTATGTCAAAAAAAAAAATTACCTACCTATATATTTTTTTTCGTTTTCATGATTTTCATCTCCAAAGCTGTCGACCAAACCTGCTATTGTGGTGGGACAACGGGCTATAATTGCGTTATATTACTTGACCATACACATTGCGCAAGTTTGAGCGCAATGGAGAGATTTTGTTGCTTCCCTATGCCCCTGAGTAGGGTTTAAAGGGCGAACAGATAGAAAAGAAGAAATTTTCATCGATTAATCTATCATTCACAAAATTCGTTTAACCGAGTATCGCAATAACAAATTGTATGTCGTGATGTTCCAGGTAGGCTACGCCTTCACACACCACATTTATCAAAAGGTCCACAAAGTAAAAATAGCCACTCCTGGCCACAAATATTTACGACCTCTTGCTGCAGCACTGCCGGCATCCTCTTCAGAGGATGTTGCGGTTTGATTAGGGCTCTTTGACTAACGTATAAACGGATGCTTGCGGGGAGATAGCATAAACATTTCAACGGTGGAAATACTTGCAACTGTTACCTCATATATAAAAATGGAGCCCTGTTTTCCTTGGTTATGGCACTGAGTACAAGTAATATTATTAGAGAACTTTTTTTTGGATTTAGACAGAGCCGAAAATTGGTTGCTTTATTCAACAGTCACGTGACTGAAGATAAATTATCAATTACTAGCTTTCCCTAGATGTCGATGGCGTCGCAGAAAATCCGTTCCATACTAACTTTAATATTATTTCTTATGCCTTTTTCAACTTTTCATTAGTTATTCTGTTATCCGGAGCGGAGAAGAATCCAATAAATCAAACATCGGAAGAATCTGTTCGGCCAATCTCGAGTTATAAGTGTTCGCACTAACCCGACTTTCTTTTCTATTACCTACCTGTAGATATCTTATATCCTCAGTATTGAGTTTACTCCAGGTTTGGGATAAAATGCTAGATGCGGACGTGTCTTTCCGCAAGTCTATTTTCCTATACACAGTCCATTCCGGAGTCCCTGCGTTACGAGAGGAAGTTGTTAGCGACTATAAATAGTCCACTGTTACATCACAGCTTCCCACTCGTAATCCAAACATCAGATTTCATCTCAAACAAATAAATAATTCATGAAATCAAATGAGACCGAAATTGTGAAATGAATTGTCTTGTGAAATGGCCTTGTTCTGATGCTTTCATTGCAATACTATTTATAATATATGTACTTCCTCACACTCTGACATGGTACTAAAGGGACCCTTGACTATATTCATTTTTAAATTTTTTAAATTTTGATTGTTGTGATATGGATTTTTGTTTTGTTATTATTTTATACTGTGTGTTCGTAACATCCTTCCTATAGTTTATGATGTTTATCCAGAATCATGAACCCAAGCGTCCTGTAAAGGACCTACGGGAGATATTGTAAAATACATAAATAAATATCAATAAGACAAAGGTGATGTTTTTGAAAGGGAAGATTTTAAGAACGCAATGTTGTGTGAAAGTGAATGATGAGAACTTGGAACAAATGGATGAGTATGTTTATTTAGGTAGTCTATTTAGCAGAGATGGATGGTGTGAAAAGGAGATTGAAAGAAGGAAACTGGCTGGTAGAAGGGTTGCCGGTGCACCTCTAATGAGAAATAAGAACGTTTCTCTTAAATCCAAACAGTTGATGACAATGCAATCCTGATTCCATCCATGATGTACGGGAGTGAAACTTGTACATGGGCGAAATATCTGTATGTTGGAATAAATGCTGTGGAAATGAGATCACTGCGTAGGATATGCGTAAAGAGACTGATTGATAAGGTGAGGAATGAAAATATTAGAAAAGAATGTGGAGTGGATGTTAGCGTAGTGTGTTGTGTCTTGAAATTATTCCTTTATAACAGAGACAAAGATAATATTTCTGAATGGCAATGGTGAGTCCAGATTCATTGAAACCAAATCATTCCTTTTCTCTCCTTCGAAAGAATTATAATATGCGAGTAGGGACATAAAACAACCATTTGACCCTCATGACGCGTACATTTTTATCAATTACATATTTTATTATCATCAATATTAGATTGAATTCCTATGTCATGCGGGCTGATCCAGCATCTGACTTATTTCGTACCTCTATCAAATGATTTTTTAATACAATCACGGGGTAGGTAAAGACTAGTAAAGAGTATAAATCGTCACGCATATGGTATTATTTTATCTCTCGCATCATCCACAGTCACCTATTTTCTTTCTAATTATATACATTTAGGTATATGTATAAATAAAACTTTTTTTATAAACGAAACCATCTAATGCTGTGGCACGCCGAGCTTCGACACACGTTTTATCAGAAACATGATTTGATTTGGCAAAGTAAATCAAAGACTAGCAACGGCTTTCACACTGTTTTGAGCGTGAGCTCGATCCCAGGTGCCGAGCATCTTCCTCTTTCACGACACAAGCTTTAAGTAGCTTACTATGAAAGAGTCAAGGAGTATATTAATCAAAAAATAAATGACTAGATAAGAAACGGAAGTAGGCATGGTATCGACTTTTTGCGTATCCACAGTGGTTTTTCAATAAGAACTTCCGTATTTTTACAATTGTTAACAGCGGCCATATTGTTGTTGTGAAATACATCAAATTGGCTTTCATTTATTTACTTTACTGAATTAAACGAATGGGTACAAAGTTTAATAATACTTGTAAATTTGGATTTGGAATCCTCTCTAGATATCATGGAATGTACCTAATTACAAAATTTTAAATCATGTTTCTGATAAAGTGTGTCGGGCAGCAGTCTAGGGTTGAAAGATGTACGGTTTTCGACCGAACAGTCCGGTTTTCATTATGCTTGTCCAGTCAAAAAAATCTCGATAAACCGGACAGAAGACTGTCCGGTTTTCGTGAAAATTACGAACACTTTCATAACTGACTGAAAATCGTGCAGAATGTGTTGAGTATTCCCGTATCTAATGCTTTTGTAGAAAGAATCTTTAGCGTCATGGGAAAGGACAGAAGAAAGAAATCGTCTCGCCGTTAATACTGTTAAAAGTAAATTGTGCGTTTTCTTTAATATTACTGCTTGTTGTACTGAATTTAAAGATGCCACCTCGGGCAATAAAACCTTAATAAAAGCAGTAGGCAACATTAAGTACTAAATATAATATGAAAAAGTAGGTCTATTTAGTACCCCCCCCCCCCCCCCCCCCGCACCGGTCCTGTCCGGTGTTTTTTTTTCAACACATATCTGGCAACCCTAGGCAGCACGGAAAAGCTGGGCGAGCCACAGGTTGAGTACCATTAAATTCTAATGCATAGCTACAAATATTTGTTTCATTGCACGTCACTACTGTGTCTCATATGAGAGCCGTGAGGGCAAAAGAGATGACACTATTTTCTCTTTTACTAATATGTTGTTCTTTATGTTACAGAAATATCAAAGGACTGGTCAGATCATGCCCTCTGGTGGCCGGAGAAGAACTGCTGGCTCAGTCGCACCAGAGCCACCTTGGACCAGTATGGGGTCGCCGCCGACTCTCTGCTGCACTTCACCCCCATGCACAAGGCCCTCAGGGTGCAACTCCCAGACTTGAGATACCTCAACTGCCAGATTGATTTCTCCGTCAAAACCTTCAATGCCGTCAATTCACTCTGCAAGGAACTAGGTACTTATAAATTTGTCCTTTCTTTATCCTTCACACTGTGTCCTTTATAGGGTAAGCAGAAAAATATCTGCTGCCTTACATTTAGAAAATCCAACCTTCGGGAGTACTTAACCCATATTAAGCCCTGGTGGCCCTATTCTGAATTAGTTGGGGTCTTTTTAAGTCTCCTTCTCATGAAAGATAGTTGAGATGGGGCAACTATAAACCAACTTTCCAGTGTGTCAACGTTAGATTATTCTTTATACCATACAAAAACTAACTTTTTTACTTATCTTCTTTAAATATATAATCAAAATTATCCCTAAACTTATTTTTGTCCAGAATAATGCCCAAATATTTATTTCCTTCCACAACTTCAATAGATGCATTCCTCATATCCGTAGAATAACGACGTATCTATCTTTTAGTCTGTATTTTTTGTAAGTAAAGTATGTTTATAGATTGATAATTTTTTTATACAATAATTAATTTTGAAAACAATAATAATGAAAAAAAAGTAACCATATTTAAAAAAGTAAATCGCTGTAATGAAAAATTGCTTAAATACAGATACTTCGTTATTCTACGGACATGGCGCATTATTTATCATAAGGCTGTAAATACCATACCATCCACAACAACCTTACCAATGATTAATATTAAACACTACTTAAAATAAAAAATAAAAATAATAATAATTTTTATTCAATGAAAAATAATACATTAAAAAAATAATACACAATTTAGTGACTCCCTCCACTAGGCAATGCCTGTCTTGGAGAGGAGGTTATAACGTGATGTTTGTTTGTAGGCATCCGTCATTCAGAGGAGCTGTCCTTATGCAAGCCACTGGAGCCCTCCCACTTGAAGCACAACTACAGGGACAGGGAGAGCAACGGCACCCTGCACACCCCCCGGGAGAGACGAGTGGCTCCGGACACCAACACCTTTATAGCCACCAGCAACCAGGGGGGCAGTCTTGACGCTGGCGGGGCGCCACTGCTCTGTGCCCCTCCTCCGCATCTGCCGCCCAGATCACAGTCAGCCACTCCCATTAGCTCACCGGTTAGTACATAGACTAGAAGACTATTCATTATATTAGCTTCATCTTCAAATGCCACTCCTGTATAGAACCTTTGAATAAAATATATTGTGTTGTTTCAGAATCAAAATGGCACATGGAAACGGGGGATGAATGGTACGATGCATTCAAATGGGGATCTCTCTGATGGCTATCTCACACCACACAACATATCCGTCTCCTTGGAGATGCTGAACGGTTCCACAGACACATCTTTAGCATGCAGCCCTACAGATCCTGGCAGAGAGGCAAAAGAGTCTTTGATGAAACCCAAATCACTTGTCGAAAGAGCCAGAATGAATGTCGGGTAAATATATTTTAAATATCTTTAAAAAAAGACACAAGAATCCATAAATGCAGCTTAAAATGGATATAGTAAACATCCTAGCGCCATCTACTCTTAGCAGTGACTAATCAAATTTGGGAACATAATGCTTTCACCACTCTTCAACAGATGCCTCATCAGTAAATTAATAATTAAATAATGTCCTACTGTACGATAGCTTGGGATATGCGGGTTCGAATCCGAAACTCGGACTTAAGGATTCATGGAATTTGGAACATGTCGAAGATTTGTATGATGGGAAAATTTCAGGATCTGAATTTGATCCTATATGTGGAACATTTTAAATGTATAGTGATTAGGTACACTAAACGAACCTTAAGAGCAACAGTTGAAGGTTGTCAAATTTGTTGAGTAATCATGTTCCAGACTAAGCAGAGAGAAAATGCCATTGGGGATGCTGACTAAGTGACATCTTTGCACAGAAAAGTGTAGTCATGATTGTTTTCTTCTTTTCCAGTTGGTTGGATTCCTCTCTGAGTATAATGGAGCAGGGAGTGAGGGAGGGAGATTGCCTTCACTTGCGTTTCAAATTCTTCTCTTTCTACGACTTGAACCCTCGCACAGACGCTATCAGAATAAACCAACTGTACCAGCAGGCTCGTTGGCAAATTTTGAATGAAGAAATCCACTGCACGGAAGAGGAGATGCTGCTGTTCGCTGGACTACAGGTTAGTGTCGAGACTTGTGGCGTTTTTTCAGTTTTCACGATAATTATAACTTACTAAACAACAAGTCCGAGTTGTCAAGTGCATCGATTACCTTTAGAAATTTTCGTAAACACTCATGCAATTCCTTAGTATGGAAGAACCACAAACAGCATCAAAAAATTGTGAGGTTGCCAAAGTATTTTATGTTATAGTTAAGCCATGGATTAAGGTTGATTATTGGTAGCCTGTGGAATAAGTGACTTATTAGTTACTAGCTGATCTGCCCGTCGACCTTCGAACTAACCCAGAATAAAAAAAATAATTTTGATTTATTAAATGATTAAAATACAGTTTATGACATAAAAACTTAATTGAATTTAGCTAATAATTTATTGCATTATGAATTTCGGATGCGGGATGAAGTTCCACAGGTCAGAAGTTTGTAATCAAAACAACTCTTCTATAATTGATTTACTTTTAAAAAATCCAAGAAATGGTGGTGTAGTAGGAAATAAGTCACATGTGAAACCTGTTAGCTTATTGTATATTTTGTTGAAAGAATGGATCCCATTTAAACCAAATTTTTACCGAATTATTATGGTAAGATTTCGGTATAACTATACCCGTGATAACGGCGGTATAAGAATGTTTCTATTAGTACTACTGTATAAGTATAAATTTTGTTTGTCCAGGTACAAATCGCTTTGCAAGCCAACAACTGCGAAGGCAACGACACCATTGACAGTCTTGTATCCGGCATAGACTCCTTGAACACGACTGGAGCCAATGGTTCCGCTGTGATTGAAGAGGATGAGGTGGATCTTGCTCTGGCGCAACTGCAAGCCGCTCTGGAAGGTGGCACCAAACTGCCACAAGCCGACATCACTAAAGTCCCTGATCTGTGTGACAACTTGAGGTTTTTCAAGTGAGTAAACACGATAAATCTTTTTATACTTCACTATATTTAGTTATTTTAGTGTTCCTTATAAGTAACTTGTGAATTATAATATTAATACTTGGTCACATGCAGTAGCTGTGAATCCTTCACTTTTTTACTACTGCTTTTATTCAGCATTTGCAAAGTACATGGTTTTAATATTAAAGTAACTTGAAAAGGATAACCTTTTAAGTATACCCAAAGACAAAATTATGAGTGTCTATAAATTTGAAAAACCTTATAAAATCGAAATCCAAACCAGGAACGAATTAGCTGACACCTGGTATCAGGAAACCAACGGTGCTATAATATGGTACACTGATGGCTCCAAAAAGGAAAGCGGAGTTGGTTCGGGTGTGTACGGACTGACACCCAGAGTCAAGATGTACAAACACCTCGGACAAACTACAACCATTTTTCAGGCAGAAATATGTGCCATAACAATATGTGTCTATGAAAACCTAAAAAGAAACTACAGACACAAAACAATTTATATCTACTCAGACAGTCAAGCAGCGCTCAAAGCCCTTGACTCATGTAAAATAAATTCATCTACAGTACAAGACTGTACTATAGCACTTAACAAACTCACAATAGAAAAGAACAACAAAGTTGTTCTAAGATGGGTGCCAGGACACTCAAACCATAAAGGTAATGAAGAAGAGGACAAACTTGCAAACATGGGGGCTGACACCAAAACATTTGGACCAGAACCCCACTGCTTCTTAGCCAACACTGTTCTAAAAACAATGTTAAACAATAATATGCTGGAAAAAGCAAAACTAAACTGGGAAAACATACCCGGACAGAAACATGCCAAATCATTAATAGACGGCTTTATAAAAAAGAGATCAGACAAAATCCTTGCTTTAAATAGAGAAAAAATCAGAGTTCTAACCAGAGCACTGACTGGACATTGCAGATTAAATAAACATCTAAGTACAATGAAACTGATGGACATGCATCTATGCAGATTCTGCCTAGATGAACATGAAACACCATTACACCTGCTATGTGACTGCGGACCACTGATGCAGACCAGAAACAAAATAATTGGATCTCACATCTCTGATCAAAGAAACCAGCCCACAAAAGATCCTAAAGTTCATCCGCGAGATCGGACTGTGGGGTGACCTCTAGCAGCAAATCCATTCACAATGAACTAATACAGTTGACGTGAAGAAAGCACTAGAGGGTTTTAAAATAAAAAAAAATAAAAAAATTCCTTATAAGTAACTTGTGAATTATAATATTAATACTTGGTCACATGCAGTAGCTGTGAATCCTTCACTTTTTTACTACTGCTTTTATTCAGCATTTGCAAAGTACATGGTTTAAATATTATTACAGGTCAAATCTCTTTAAAGCGAATACCGAAGTAACGAAATTTACAGTATAACGAATCGTCAATTTGTCCCCGAAAATATTCCATATAAAATGTACTGAACCTAAATTCATTATAACGAGGTCGATCTCATTATAACGAACTTTTTTTGTTTTAAAATCATGCTACAATTAGACAATAAAATATCTCCGACTTCAGTTTGTCCTTGGCATTGGCGAGTTCGCAAGTGTTTGCCTAACATATTTCCTTCACGTGATTGATAAATCCTTGAAATTTGTTTTTGTTCTCACGTAAAGAACTGACTAAACGTAACTAAACTGAGGTTGATGTTAGAGGCTTCAGTAATAATCCCGCCATTGCTCACTATTTCTATACACAAATTTGTAATACGTAAATAAAAATAACGTACCCACTGTGTTCTGTTAAACTTTCTGTCCCCAAAAATTTAATGTTTTGTACAAAAATAGTCATGAGACTTTGTGTTTTGCCCTATTTATCATAAGTGTCTCAAATAAAGCTTTATTTATTTATTTATTATTTATTTAACTTAAAGTTTCTACTTCAAAATAAAATCCAACATGTTAGTGCACATATCTGTAATTAATTGTTAGTTTGATAAATAAAACAACCCATCTGTGTAACACACAGTTAGCTGCCTCCGTAAAACATTTTCTATGTCGGCCTACCTGCAAAAATTTGTTTTTCTATAATGTGTAGCAAATGAATGTTGAGAAGGATATCATTAGAAGATGGGGAAGATATTTAAAGAAATGCACCTATAGCAGAGTTTCGCCGCCCTGCGTGTGACCGAGTGTTATCTGTTCATTTGCAAATACTAAAATTAATTATTTGCCCTTTTTAATTTACCAGTGGTTGTGAAAATAGAGTCGTCTGCTTCTTTACGTAAGTCAGAAATTAAGCTACACCATTTCCCCTTATTGATTTGATTTTACCCTTATGCGGAGTGTTTTTTGAAACAAATTTGATATTGTGATTTGGGATAATATATTCCTATTCTTCTTTTTAAGAAATGATAATCCAGTCCTTTTGCGTTGTTCAAAATTTCCTTCTGAAGTGAACTGAATTATTAGTCAATAATTTATTATTTTTTTACAATGGCAACACCTAAAATCCGTGTATTGTTTGTGGATTGAAGTCTCCCATTTTGATTTTGCGTTATGTCCAATGTATGTACCTACTTCTATCTTGAGTAGTTGGCATGATCTGATGTCCCCTTAAAACATATAGTATAATGTTACCCCGTTTCACACTATATCGTCTTTTTGCTTTAGAAACGGGGTCTATATTGATTTAATAAAATAAATAAGTATGTTACTCAAAATTCACAATAAAGTCCAAATTGATTTTGAAATGAAGAAAATGAAATTTAAAGATGTTTTTCGAAAGACTCAAAAGCATGTTCAAATTTTAAATAAACAAAGAGTCGCCGGTAATCAGAGAAAAAAAAAAAAATGTTTTTTTTTACCTATCACACCATGTTCCTTAAGGGTAGGCAGAGAGAACAGACCTCCACTCTTTTCTATCCAAGCATACTTCTTTCGCTCCTTCCACCGACATAACATTTCTCATACAACCTCTCCTATTTCTCTTACTTCTAACCTGGCCTTCCTTGAGGACAGAATCGATGTGTTCGATCCACGTCATTCTCGGTCAGCCACATCTTTCTTTTCAGCCTCATAAATTTTCTTTGTCATTCTGTTTGCATCCATTCTTTCCACATGCCCAAACCATCTCAACTTATTAACTCTTTGTACAACACTAACTTCCATACCACATTCCTTCCTAATACTCTCAATCCTTTCCATATCTCACAGAGTCTCTCCACATATTCTTCCTAGAGCTCTCATCTAGCTTTATATGATATTCTAATTAACTAATTTCTTGTCTAATTCCCTTGCAGGCCTAAACGTTTTAGTCTCCGTGCATTCAAGCGTTACTGGTTTACATGTCAAGATTTGCATTTGGTGGCGTACCGCACCAGAGAAGAAGCCAGCTCACAACGAGAAGCCAACCCGCAGTTTGTGATCCTTCTAAAGGGAGCCGAGGTCACACCGGACGTTAACGTGGCTCAAGGGAAGTTCTGTATCAAACTGGAGACTCCCAGCTCGGAAGGAATGACTGAAATGTGGCTACGGTGTGATAATGTTAGTAATTTAATAATATCTACACTAGTGTGCTAATTAATGTGAACAGGGGTAAACAAAACATAAAAATAACAGCTTTTAGAGAAACGTCTGTTTTTTTTTAACTAAATAGCTAATTTCTTTAAACTGTTTTGGCTCAAATCAGTTCTCCAAAATATTAATTTGACTATTGCGCCAAAAAATTATTTTCTGAAATTTTGTCTTTAATACTTTGGTTCAATTTTGGTTATAAGATGAGAAATATTGTAAAAAATAAGTGCTTATATAATTCATGCCACAAATTTAGTATATAATAGTAACATCTCCCAATCCAAATCCAAACTCCCTTAAGACCCCACTCAGGGGCATAGGGAGGCAACAAGAGCTCTCCATTGCGCTCGATCTTGCGCAACGTTTATGACCTCCTCCCACACCATGTCCAGATTCCTCAGGTCTGCTTCGAAGGAGCGGAACACACTATGAGAGGGTCTTCCTCATCCTCGGGACCCTGATGGGAGGAAGAACAGCGCTCTCCTCGGCCAACTGTCATTCAGCATCCTTAACACATGTCCCAGCCAAGTCCATCTCCTCCACATAATAGTAGCGGTGATGGACTCACGCTGGGTGCGCCGGCGTATAGCGTCGTTCGTGATGCAGTGGTACCATTTTAGACCCAAAATTCTCCTGAGGCACTTCGTTTTGAATGCAGATACTTTTTGTGCCTGGGCTTTAGTCAGGTGCCAGGACTCACACCCATACAGAAGAATGGGCAACACACACGCATCAAACAGTTTACATTTCGTCTCGACACTAAACGCCGGTGCCTTTCATATTCTGGTCTTTACACCTACATTTATTAGTCTATTAACAATAACAACACTCTCAAATGACATCTGGGTCTATGTGCCGCGCAATGTCGACTGCCAATATCTTGCTTTCATATTATGTAAAAAGTAACCTATATCTAAAAGCTGTTTTATCATTGTTTTTTAAACCATGTTCATATAAATTTGCACACTACTGTATCATGTATATTGTAGCATTTGAGAATGAACTTGAATACAATCTGCGTGATATTTTGCAGGAAGAACAATATGCCAGATGGCTGGCTGCACTCCGTCTTGGTGCTCGTGGAAGAACTCTGGCAGATGCAGGATGGGTGGCAGAGAGTCAAGCCATCAGAGAATTGCTTGCGCTGCAGCGACCAGCACCTAAGCCGGCCATATCCCCGCACCAACTGGACATAAATCCCAACGATTATATTGCTCCCAGATTCATGAAGAAACTGAAAGGAAAAGTTAGTTCATTCATCATATCAAACTGTCACACTTATCATATCATACTATCATACTTATCATATCAAACTGTCATACTTATCATATCATACTATCATGCTTTCAACTTTATCGTGTTTCAGTCCGTGCAGCGCATTCTGGAGAACCACGCCAATGTTAAGGAGTTAGGATGTATGGAAGCCAAGCTGCAGTACATAAGGGCGTGGCAGAATCTGCCCGAGCACGGCATATCATTGTTTGTGGTCAAATTCATGGGTCACCGCAAGGAAGAGCTGTTAGGAGTAGCCCACAACAGACTGATGAAGCTGGACATGAACACGGGAGACCATCTCAAGACGTGGAGGTTTAGCAACATGAAGGTGAGATAGCATGCTTTTTATTTCATTAAAATAAAGTTAGAACCATTTTAACTATCTGGGTTAGCTGGCAGAGATCCTTCGGGATAAGTCCGTCCTTTTGACTGTCTTTTTTACTGTCGCCACACTTTACTTTGGAATAATAAAGTTTTATTTATTTATTTAACAACTAGTATTATTATTATGGATGATAGGTGAGCAGCTCATGGCTGATGTGACCATATCAAGCTTGCATAATCAGTTATATCCCAAATACTCCACACCTTAACTACGCGATTCGTAAGAAAATGTTTGGCCGGATTGGAGTTGAACTTAGTTTGATTGAGCTTGAGTTGATGTCCTCTCAGATCAGTGTGTTAAAGCTGGGAAAGTGGTTATGCCCGTTCAGGATCTTGTATGTCTCTATAAGGTCTCTTCTCTCCTTGAGTGTGGTAAATCCGAGCTCCAGCAGCCAATCCTCATATTCCATGTTCCGCAGTACAGTGGGAATCTTTGTCGTTCGTCTTTGAACTCGCTCCAGAAGATCAATGTCCTTTATAAAGTATGCTGACCACTCTGGAACCCGTCCTCCAAATTAAGCCTTTAGTTTTCGCTTTTCTGTAAAATGACAATTTATCAATGAGACTATTCTTTCTATGTACCTTTCAAATATTAGTATAGAGCATGGGTCGGCAACCTGCGGCCCGCGAGACATCTTGGTGCGGCCCGCAAGATTCTCGCACAAATTTATATTTTTTTATCGAATTTAAAGAAAAACCACTATGTTTAATCTGTCAAAAGAGTATTTCCGTAGTAAAGGAATATAACTTGAAGCGACATTATGATATTGAGCACAAAACTAAATTGATTAAGTTTTATTTGTAAAACTAAAATATTTGTACATAAATATTGTAGGTATACTTACTGCAAGTGCGGCTCGCACTGATCACCATGAAAAATATTTGGCCCTTTTACAACAAAAGGTTGCCGACCCATTCAATAATACCATTCTATTATTGAAATTTTTGTTTATTATTTTCAGGCATGGAATGTGAACTGGGAGATCAAACACATGATGGTTCAATTTGACGACTGTAGTATAATATTCTCCTGCCAATCGGCCGACTGCAAAGTCATCCACGAGTTCATCGGCGGCTACATATTCCTGTCCATGAGATCTAAGGACGCCAATCAGACATTAAATGAAGAACTCTTCCACAAGTTGACGGGAGGATGGGTCTAACGAGAATTATTTTCGCTGATACTGACGACGTCTCTGACACTCGGTCACACGCAGTATTTTTATAAGTCATAACATCAGGCCTAAAATGCAAACCTAACGTTGAATTTTTTTCTTCCCAGAGCCGTGCAAAATCTATCAGAATGTTTGTAAACACAGTTTACTGCATTTACTGTAATCTGTAATATTTTCAAAGCATGATTTTTTGTAGAATCTTCGTAGTAACGTCCCAGTTAACACAGATGAAATTATTCATGTAAATGTTGCGTGGAACCAAAGTTTGACTGAATAAAAACATATTTAAAAGATTCAAGATTGATTTGAAATAAAAATAAATGTAATTGGAAAATATTGAGTTGTACATTTTCGGAGGTTGACGTTTCATAGGTCGGTAAAACAGTCCCCTTTATCAATTGATTTCACATAAAATTTGTACAATTCCACACATAGAGGGTGCTAATATAGTGTTTAATAAAAAATAAAGAATTCAGATAGTGCGTGTGACCAAGTGATAAAAACAAATTGAATAAAATTATATTTATTGAAATTAACTCTCAAACCGTTCTCGAAGATGTCTATTGACGAAACGTATATACAAAAAGAATATTAATGTTATATTGTAATATTTTGTACATTGATTCTTTATGAAATAACCTAATTAATGTATGTAGATGTATGAATATGGTGCCAGATCATTGTGTGCCTCTTTGTGTAATTAATGATTACGAATTATGTGATTTCATACTGTTTTTTTTTTTTATTTTATTTAACTAACTGTAATAGTAATTGCCTTAAATAAATTTATTATGACGATTTTTTTGCTGAAGAATTGAATTTTAAAAATATAAAAATTATATAAGAAAGTATATTGTGTAATGAATATTGTATCAAGTGCTACTTATTATTTTTAGGTTGAATTTTAATTCATTTTTTTTTTTATTAATGACGCGATAATATTTTTTAGCTTTGTTTTATTTAGATATTTTTCTATTTGAATTTAATATTTTGATTAAATTTTAGTTTTCATATTGTTGTCCCCGTAGAAGAATGTTGGATTTGATTTTGACGACTTTACAATAAAGATAAAGTAAAATTCTCAAGCCAATATTATTCTCAAATTTGAGAAAGTTTTTTTTATCCTTTTCTCTCGCTGGCGGAACTCATTACCTGAGGTAAATACCTCCAGTCAACCGGTCCCGTCCATCTGAGACAGGCCAATCCCGATTTTAACATTGCACTACGGAGACTACAACATGTTATACTAACCGCACGTATCTTTACAATATGTGCGGTTAGGAATTGATAAAAAAGTTGTATGCTATATAGAAAAGATGAATTAATAATAATATAATATTGTGCCACAGTTAAGGACTAAAAATAATATTATTTATGAATTATTTTAATTATTAATATTGAAATGTTATAAAAATTAATTATTGTTATTATAATAATTAAATTAGATAATTGATATTTAATTAAATGTAAGTATGTTTATAATATTTCAATAAGAAATAATAACAAAGTAAAGATGTGCCTGTTTTAAAATGTTTATAAAACTTTTTAATATATTAATTATTATTATGAATCAAGTGCCTTTTGGTTTTCCAGTGAACTTTTTATTATTATGCATATGAAAAACTTCCTGTAACGGTGCATTTCTACTAAACGAATATAGACCGAGAGCTGGAAAATAAAGTATAATATCTCACCATGGAAACTAATTAGTAAGAACTTTGTTCATTTGGTATAAACGCACCCTATAGCAGCAAATTGTTGGTTTTGTAATATGATAAGATCTAGTCCTGAAATAGGACATAATAAACAATTTAATAATTGGAATGTTGTATAAAAATAATCATGAAATTCTTAATAAATCTATACTTTTATACTCTACTAGCTTTCCCGACAGACGTTGTCCTGTATTCCTTACTATGAATATTGAATTCGAATTTGTATGGTGATGAATTAATTATCATTGGACCAATGTGATTCCGACCGATGCGTCTGTTTTAAACTATGTATATTCCATCCGCATTCTGTCAATCGCACCAACTATCTGATAGTTCCTGTCAAAATTACAAAATTGGAACAAAAATTATATTATGAATTAAATAACAAACAGTTGCACTTTCACAAGATTTATATTGAGCAACTGTGTGTTATTTAATTCAAATAATGAACTTTCACTACGTAAATACACAAACCATCCAAAAATTACAAAAATTGTATGGAAAAAAGTACTAATAAGGTCGCCTACTTTGACTTTTCTTTAATTTTCTTATTTTACACGCAACTTTCTTAATTTTTTCTTTCATAACAACCTTCTCCTGATAAAAGCCAGCACGACAAAAAAAGCATTAGCGAAATCGGTCCAGCCGTTTAGGCGTGATGCGATGACATCGGGAAATTGCTCTCCATTTTTATATAATAGATACATTATCTATATTTTTGAATTCTCCTTTTGTTTTGATACTACCCTCTGTGGTCGACTAAAACCAATGGAAACCATAATTAATTAAAATCATGAAGAAACTGCAAGATTTCAAATCATCCCAGATTGTGTTGCATTTTTTATTCGGGAATCCAAAATATGTTTGATCAGCCACTGTATGCATATTACGTATTTGTTTATGTAACTAATTTTAAAATTCAACAATACCCATGTTGTAAAAGTGTATTTTCTTTAATTGCATGAATTTTTACAAGTCAAATATTGCTAAAATAATATTATTTTCAATAAATAATTTTATTTTCCGGATAATTCTTGTCTTATTGTTATTTCTAATGTAATGTAATATATAATTATAGGTACATACAGTTTGTAAGTAGATGTGTAATGTAATATATTATTATTAAATGTCAACTAAAATATTATATTTAATAAATAAGTGACAGAAAAAATGGTTTTTGTTTGCAAAACATCAGTTACTAGAGTATAATGTAAAGGGATATTATGGTACTCCTCCTGTGCTATGCTCCTACTGAAGACCAATGCTGCTGCTAAGGACTAAGAGAGGTTATGTTGTGTTTCATTACCTTTTAGGCACCACCGCCTGATACTCTTCGCTCTTCTCTACTTATATGTATCAGTACAAATGGTCATTCTAATAAATTCGAGTACAAAACAAATCATTACGGACTCATACTCTAATTGATTCGTAATATCTGTAGATTTAAAACGATCCAATCTGAGACCCGATAAACGCACTCTAAATCACCTCTACATTCTCTTTTGACCACCAAGCAAATGTCAAAATCCACGCGGCTATTATTGGTCTATTGACAGATTCATTGAGTGTATTGCAGAAGCTGCGACGTGCCAGCCTCTCTTCATCCAGAAGGCAACCTAGGCATGTATGTTCGCTTGAGGCCGACTAAGTTGCATCTGTCACCTGTTATATAGTGTACAAGATCCCAATGACGGACCTTGTCCATAGGCCGAAACAACAATTTCGCAAGCGCTGGGAACTCCACTGGAACATAGGGGGTCTCTCAAAAGAACACACATTTCAGAGAACTTTCACCCGGCTAAGCCTCAGGCCATGGTTTGCTGATATCAGACTGACCACCATAATATTAAGTCTCATGAGATTGGTTCACCGCTTCACCGCTCACTTAATCAAGATAGGTATCTGTGATTCGCCGTCCTGTGATTGCGATTCGGAAGAAGACAGCCTAAACCACAACTTTCAATGTCCATTCGTGCATGGATATTTCTTATTCCTTGGAGATCTTTCTGGGTTGAAAGATCCGTTTCGAATTACCCTACATTTAGTACGAGATAACACTCAAAGAGAATATAATTGATAACACTCAAAAGTTTCCTTTCAATATAGCATCACTAGTTATATCTATGAATTAATTCATCTTTCATGGAAGAGTCACATTTCAGTTTTAAATGATAAACTCAGAAGAATTTCTTACATAACTAGATGTGCTAGAGGTTTTCTTGACAGACCAACTTTGAAAATGGTTTATTTTGCACTTGTACAGTCCTTACTTGCTTATGGTGTTATTGGATGGGGTGCTTGTTGTGACAGCAATTTAAGAATCCTTCAAGTCACACAAAAAAGTATAATTAAGTCTATGTTTAAGTATCCCAGACTTTTTCCATCTACCCAACTATTTATTGAACTTAGATTCTTGACAATAAGACATTTATATGTGAAAAAGACACTATTATATATCGCTAAATCTCTTTCTGATCTCAGGAGATCGCAACAGGATAGGGTGACCAGGAGAATGTTATCGTATAATTTGGAGGTTCCCTTTAGGAACACAGTTTTTGGTCAACGACAATTTGCATGTGTTGCTCCAAGAGTATTTAACTGTCTGCCCGAGGACATACGAGGGATCGCCAATAATAATGATATTTTCAGGCAAAGAATCTCTGAATGGATTATCAACTTAAATATAGATGACTTACAGGGGGTTCTGGACCGAATTGTGTAGTTGTGCTGTTCATGTGTGTGTGGCGTTTATGTGGTGTGGTGTGGGTAGCATGTGTCTGTGGGTGTGAGTGGTGTTGATTGGAGGTGTTTCCTTTTGTTTTGTTTTCTTAAGGATAGGTTATAAGTTTGACTTATATCTTTCAAATGTGTAGGATTGCCTTATAAATGATCTTGTCTTTTTTGGATTGTATTCATACAAAAACTGTTTTATAGGATTACCCTAGAACAGGTCTCACCTAGTTGGGTAATCAGATATGCTGTTTAAAAATATTGTATTTCTTTATATGAATAAAAAAAAATAGATTTTTGCAATAATAATGATTAAATGTTGGGGGGGGGGGGACTGAAAAGGTAGGCATATCTATCTTTAAATTAATTCGGGGTGGGGGGGGGGGCTGAAAAGGTAGGCATAATATCTATCTTTTAATTATGACCTAACCTAACCCACGGGGAGGAAACTACCTTCACTAGGCTGACGTATTTGTTTTGTAGTGTGTGTATATGTGTGTAGTAGTAGTAGTAGTAGCTTTAGTTCGTAACATCTACACGAAGCGCTATAATAGCTGGGTCTTGTCATTTTAGTGTGGTCATGCTTATTAGGAAAGTGTGGTCATGCTAAAAAAAAATATGGGTAGGTATTACATGGATATGACGGGAAAAAAACTATCAATTTTGAGTTATCGAGGTTCTTACTCAACACCACCTATATAAGAAGGCCTTAGTGCTGGCGGCCATTTTTGGCCTCCCGCGTCACTGCCGCCTATGTGTAGACAGATATCATAGCGTACAGGTAAGTACATACAGATATAGAAGAGTGAATGCTGGGCCTCCCGCTGTGACGTAGCGCTAAGGCCTTCTTATATAGGTGGTGTTGTTCTTACTAGAATTATGTATTTAATAAACAATAAAATGACGGTATTATTTATTTACAATAATGATGTTCATTTCGCCCTTATCATCGGTGTATTTTTTTAGCACACAGTGTAAAAATATTGAGTTTTAATTATTATTCAAATATTTAACAAACTCCTTCAGTCAGCAACGAGGTCGCTGTTCTCAGAAGGCGTACAAATAAAATATTGTATTTATTACTGTAACTCAATGCTCAACAATGTGTTCTTTATCGGGTTTCCGAAGTATTAAAGTAATTGTCAGTAATGAATCTATTTCAAATGAATATTATGTCTTTTCCCACTACCATCAATAAATTGAAACTATTTTTTATCATATAAAAAAACACATTTAATATTTTTATTGTAGCTTCACTACACAAATCACCCTCTATGGGTGGAATGCCTAATTAATTATAAAAAAATTGTAGCTTCATTTGACAATATATTAAGTTGTTACATAAATCGCTCAACAAAATATATGTCAATCCTATGAAATAGGTTAAGAATAAGGAGTTATGAATATTATATTTAATTAGGCATTCCACCCAACATTAATATTATTCTAAAATAATATCGTCGTAATACACAACATTGCAATAATGGTTATGATTATTCATGTTTTTAACTATTTTATTTTAGATTAATTATGGTTTTGTTGAGTCATTTTGCTATTTTCTATGTTTTTTTTTTAATATAATTAACTATACTAATCTACTTTTAGATTATTTGCATTGCTTGTGACAAATTCAATCTTTTATCCCGTATTTTATTACTTTAAATAATATTATCAATGCAATCTTTTATCCCATATTTTATTATTATCAATAATTATTCTCAATAATATTATGTTTAATAATATTTAATGATTATTAGTGTAATTTAGTTTGAATACCAAATAAGTATAAATCTGCTTATGGATTTTTGTGTCTCATACTCACTATTTATATAATATGTTTTGTAAAAACTTTGTTTTGAGTGGTATTGATTAAATAAATAAATAAATAAAACACATTTTTTTTAAATTTATTAATAACAAAAATCATTATTATTTTTGGTAGATGCTTTATTTAGCGAGAGTATATTTATTTTGTCTATGAGAGTGGCGTTGCATAGACATAGATCATAGAACTGCACGTTGACTTTTTATATCAAAAATGTCAAAATCTCTTTGTTTCGCGTCGTAATTTTAACGTAGTGGTTTTAATAAAAATATTATTTTCTTTCAAGCTATTATCGATCGTTTTAACTATATAGTTAATGAAACGACTTCTTCATTTACGCAGTTAGTAGCTTAAATGTGTATAGTTTAGTTTAAAAAAATATAAAAATGTGGTTTATTATAAAACGTGGGAATGTTACGTGAAACATTATCTTCGTGATTTTCCTTTGGATATTCGAAAAGCAGAAGATCTTAATAAAGCAATCCATATGATGTGAAGGTGTGACTTACAAAGATAATGCTTGTATTATGTTGTTATTGATATTCCAACATAACCTTGATTTGGGGGATTTATTCCATACTCTGCTTATTTCAAAACATGCGTGCAAGTTATCTAAGTATGGCCATTTTCAAATAATGGATGAAACATGTATTACTCAAGAAAATGAAGAGGGAACAAAACACAAGGATCTTTTAAATGGTTAATATATATTATTTTTGTTTTAATTTGTACAATCTTAGAGAGATAACCTCTTGATTATTTTGTTAATATATTCCTGTATAAATATTTATTTTGTAAAATGGTAGGTCAGTTGTTTTGTAATTCATTTGCAGTTCACAATATATTCTTATTTACTTTTTCTTTTTTTTAGACGAAGCTGTTTGTTGTCGATCTACAGTTTTCAACCACATGACGTCACTCCGATATTCAACAATTATTGACATCCATCCATTTAGGATTTTTGCCGACTTCAATTTTGTTTTCCATTTTGTATTTTATTTTTTTAATAGAAAATAAAAATGTATATTTTTTTCAATATTTTTATTTTTTGCCTACACAATTCTACCCTATTTTTAAGCATGGCAACATTCAGTAATTGGGGGGGGGGGGGGGGAGGACGGCTTATTAAGTTCCATTCTCTACCGATTGGGGTTGGTAGTATAAAGTAGTAGTCCTTTGGTTGTAGTAGTGAAGTCTGTGTGATGGTAGTTGTAATAAAACAATGACTGTTGAAAATCATAGAAGAGGGCTATCTATTTACAGTATATATTATATTATCTATGACCTAACCTTAAACTCAATCATAATACAGTTGTCTTCGTTACACTTCGTGCTGGTTCGGTAGTTTCCGGCTACCTTGTCCTTTGGAACAAATAGCAGCCATATAGCAGCTTCTCGTATGTATCAGTGTTGGCAACGTGGGCGATTTATCGCCATTTGGGCTACGTGGAAAGAGCAATGAGCTAGATTATATAACTGGAGTGCCGCTTCCATACATCGTTTTTGTGCCAAACAATAGTGCGATGTGCGAATGAGATAGCCCGTGGGTAGAGGTGGTTAATTTAGCGCATAGCATGTTATTATAACACGTTAATTTTAAATAGCGCACGTAGCGTGCTATGCTAAATAGTTTGTAGACGCTATGTCGTTATGAAATAGCATTTGGAAATCCACACTAGACTATTAGTCATCGCGTGAATGCTGTGAGATGCGGACGCGTTATGTTTCTGTTGCAGCCCGCTAAGACTATTTTATATCATCGTGTGCGACCATGGACTTATAATACGTCCATGTGTGTGATGTTATTTATTTTAATTATTCTGTTAAAATTGCGTTTTCGCTAATAGGATACTACATGGCAGAGTAGATATAATGTGTAGACTTGGTTAATTTATGTAGGTTAAAAAACTCTTTGTGTAGGTACTCACGTTAAAATTATTATTTAAAAACAATTCCGTGTTTTTATGTTAAATTTTATATATAGGTATACATAGACAATTTTTCTTTAAATACACCTATAATAATTAATTTAAAATTTACAATAATCTTAAATACCTGCCTACCTAAATATTCAATTCAACTGCCTATAGACAGTAATAAGCCTGAAAAGTATGTAGCAAAGTTCATTGGTTTCCTTAAAAAAAAAAAATATCAGTTATGCGACGTATTAATAAAAAAATATTCTTGTATACGAGTAGAAAATAGCACGCGAATAATCTGTACAACGAACTAGGTGCGACGTAGCGTGCTACGAAATCTAGCGTGCCGCTAATTTTAACACACCATCCGCGATCTGATAAAAAATAGCGCGTTATAAAATAGCATATGAAATAGCATGCTAAATATTTTTAACATATAGTCTGTAGCGTGTTATTCGTTTATAGCCGTTTTGAACAACACTACCCGTGGGGGTATTTCTATCTCTGTCTAGGAATGTTACTTCAAAGAATATACGATAAACATGAAGCAATTTTGATAGTTGTAATGGTTTTGATTTCGAAATTCTTTATATACTATGATAATTTAATTTTGTTTACACTCAAAATACTTACTTGAAGCACTAACGTACTACTTTTTTTTATATTAAATTTTAATTATGACAATATGTAGTTTTAAGACTTACTATAATAGATCTTGTGCTACTCCCTTGCAAATAAACAAAACCATCCAGTTTTTCCTCGGACTACTTTATAATTAGAGTAAACTTAAGGTATTTGATATAAAATACAAATCTTAATAAAATTTTAAAATATAATTAAATCCATCAATCAAATCTCTGTTTATATCCCACTTAGGGGCTTGGGGAGGCAATACGAGCTCTCCGTGGCGCTCGATCTTGCGCAATGTTTATGACCTCCTCTCACACCATGTCCAAATCATGACCCCTCCTGGGTTATGGAAATGACCTTTTTTTTAAGGAAAAGTTCAATTTCCAGATACCAAATTTTGGAAATGACCTTTTTTTTTTAGGAAAAGTTCAGTTTTCAGATTTCAAATGACCTTTTTTGCTATGTGACTCCCCCCTGGCGCCAAAGCTGGATCCGCCCTTGGTTGCTTCCCCATAAGTGGGGTCAAAAAGGGAGTAGTTATAGTTAGTTATTGAAAATCAAATTGAGGAATATCTCCTGAATGAACACAAACATCAAAATAGATACGTATAAGTAGAGGAAATTGAAAAAGGGTTGCAGTAGGTATATTTATTTATCGTATGGTCTTACAATGTATGTCACATTTCATGTAGGTTACACATACATACATACATTCTCCCTTAAAGGCTCCCCGCACACCGCAAGCCAGCCCGGAGGAGACAAATCCGCAACAAACCAGACCTGCACGAAACCGGCCAAAAGCCGGCTCCACACAAATCAAGCCCGCCGCAGATCCCCCCCCAAACCAACTCGCAATACGGGTGCCTAAACCCCACTCAGGGGCATAGGGAGGCACCAAGAGCTATCCAATATCCATTGTGCTCGAAGGCGTCTGAGGCCTATGGTGCCTTTTCTGACCGGTTGAGGTTTAAGGACGTGAGGTGGTCAACCTCACGGTCCCGATCTGATTTTTCGATTTCCTGCCTCTTACAGGATGCTCGAAAAACCAGCAAAAAGGGCAGAGGTGCTATTCTTAGCCGGCAACCCCACGGCAAATGTCATGTAGGTTAATATATTTTTTTTCAAATAAGTAAGAATACATAAAAACAGCAATTAAAATATTAAACAGTTATATCTCCTATTGGATTGTCAAATCAGTAGGTATTTACTATTTACACTATTTTTTATTAAATAAAAAAATAATATTGTATGTAGTGCTGAATAAAA
Source organism: Mystacides longicornis (assembly GCA_963576905.1). NCBI lineage: Eukaryota > Metazoa > Arthropoda > Insecta > Trichoptera > Leptoceridae > Mystacides > Mystacides longicornis. The sequence goes on along the minus strand of OY756439.1, from coordinate 1,098,781 downwards.
ATAATCCAACGGCCATACGTCAACGAGAACTTAGAACGCGTAGAAAGAGACGGTAATACCACTTGTGTTCTGTTCTATTCGCACACTTGAGTCGGCACATATTCATGTGTTTTGTTGTATTGCCTTTAGCACTCCAGTTATGTATCTAGCTCATTGGGAAAGAGAATCCAAAACGGACACATGCGTCTCGCTGCAGAAATCTTTAAAAGCGGTCGGCTTCGTTCGGGTCCCGTCGGTTCAGCTCGGGTCTATCTAATAGTACTAACCGTATCCGTAAGGTATTATATTCTCTTTGGTACTAACTTGACTTTGACAGTTTGATCATAGATAATATAATATATACTGTAAATAGATAGCCCTCTTCTATGATTTTCAACAGTCATTGTTTTATTACAACTACCATCACACAGACTTCACTACTACAACCAAAGGACTACTACTTTATACTACCAACCCCAATCGGTAGAGAATGGAACTTAATAAGCCGTCCTCCCCCCCCCCCCCCCCAATTACTGAATGTTGCCATGCTTAAAAATAGGGTAGAATTGTGTAGGCAAAAAATAAAAATATTGAAAAAAATATACATTTTTATTTTCTATTAAAAAAATAAAATACAAAATGGAAAACAAAATTGAAGTCGGCAAAAATCCTAAATGGATGGATGTCAATAATTGTTGAATATCGGAGTGACGTCATGTGGTTGAAAACTGTAGATCGACAACAAACAGCTTCGTCTAAAAAAAAGAAAAAGTAAATAAGAATATATTGTGAACTGCAAATGAATTACAAAACAACTGACCTACCATTTTACAAAATAAATATTTATACAGGAATATATTAACAAAATAATCAAGAGGTTATCTCTCTAAGATTGTACAAATTAAAACAAAAATAATATATATTAACCATTTAAAAGATCCTTGTGTTTTGTTCCCTCTTCATTTTCTTGAGTAATACATGTTTCATCCATTATTTGAAAATGGCCATACTTAGATAACTTGCACGCATGTTTTGAAATAAGCAGAGTATGGAATAAATCCCCCAAATCAAGGTTATGTTGGAATATCAATAACAACATAATACAAGCATTATCTTTGTAAGTCACACCTTCACATCATATGGATTGCTTTATTAAGATCTTCTGCTTTTCGAATATCCAAAGGAAAATCACGAAGATAATGTTTCACGTAACATTCCCACGTTTTATAATAAACCACATTTTTATATTTTTTTAAACTAAACTATACACATTTAAGCTACTAACTGCGTAAATGAAGAAGTCGTTTCATTAACTATATAGTTAAAACGATCGATAATAGCTTGAAAGAAAATAATATTTTTATTAAAACCACTACGTTAAAATTACGACGCGAAACAAAGAGATTTTGACATTTTTGATATAAAAAGTCAACGTGCAGTTCTATGATCTATGTCTATGCAACGCCACTCTCATAGACAAAATAAATATACTCTCGCTAAATAAAGCATCTACCAAAAATAATAATGATTTTTGTTATTAATAAATTTAAAAAAAATGTGTTTTATTTATTTATTTATTTAATCAATACCACTCAAAACAAAGTTTTTACAAAACATATTATATAAATAGTGAGTATGAGACACAAAAATCCATAAGCAGATTTATACTTATTTGGTATTCAAACTAAATTACACTAATAATCATTAAATATTATTAAACATAATATTATTGAGAATAATTATTGATAATAATAAAATATGGGATAAAAGATTGCATTGATAATATTATTTAAAGTAATAAAATACGGGATAAAAGATTGAATTTGTCACAAGCAATGCAAATAATCTAAAAGTAGATTAGTATAGTTAATTATATTAAAAAAAAAACATAGAAAATAGCAAAATGACTCAACAAAACCATAATTAATCTAAAATAAAATAGTTAAAAACATGAATAATCATAACCATTATTGCAATGTTGTGTATTACGACGATATTATTTTAGAATAATATTAATGTTGGGTGGAATGCCTAATTAAATATAATATTCATAACTCCTTATTCTTAACCTATTTCATAGGATTGACATATATTTTGTTGAGCGATTTATGTAACAACTTAATATATTGTCAAATGAAGCTACAATTTTTTTATAATTAATTAGGCATTCCACCCATAGAGGGTGATTTGTGTAGTGAAGCTACAATAAAAATATTAAATGTGTTTTTTTATATGATAAAAAATAGTTTCAATTTATTGATGGTAGTGGGAAAAGACATAATATTCATTTGAAATAGATTCATTACTGACAATTACTTTAATACTTCGGAAACCCGATAAAGAACACATTGTTGAGCATTGAGTTACAGTAATAAATACAATATTTTATTTGTACGCCTTCTGAGAACAGCGACCTCGTTGCTGACTGAAGGAGTTTGTTAAATATTTGAATAATAATTAAAACTCAATATTTTTACACTGTGTGCTAAAAAAATACACCGATGATAAGGGCGAAATGAACATCATTATTGTAAATAAATAATACCGTCATTTTATTGTTTATTAAATACATAATTCTAGTAAGAACAACACCACCTATATAAGAAGGCCTTAGCGCTACGTCACAGCGGGAGGCCCAGCATTCACTCTTCTATATCTGTATGTACTTACCTGTACGCTATGATATCTGTCTACACATAGGCGGCAGTGACGCGGGAGGCCAAAAATGGCCGCCAGCACTAAGGCCTTCTTATATAGGTGGTGTTGAGTAAGAACCTCGATAACTCAAAATTGATAGTTTTTTTCCCGTCATATCCATGTAATACCTACCCATATTTTTTTTTAGCATGACCACACTTTCCTAATAAGCATGACCACACTAAAATGACAAGACCCAGCTATTATAGCGCTTCGTGTAGATGTTACGAACTAAAGCTACTACTACTACTACTACACACATATACACACACTACAAAACAAATACGTCAGCCTAGTGAAGGTAGTTTCCTCCCCGTGAGTTTGATGTCATTGTTGATTGTGATGATTCACATTTCACAGCTAGAATAATTACTATAAATTCACAAAACACAGAATGATTGTGATCACAGACTACCTATTGTGATACCGGGAACAGATATAAATATGCTGTGACTGGGGTATAAGTGGTGGCGGCGATGGTGATACTTATATGCTGTTTAATTTGCATCCACCACACACTGCTTCCGTCAATCACCTGTTCAGTGCTCAGCAAGAACGATACCTTAATATTAATCATTATTTTTGCGGTCATAATTTGGCGACGTTTCTTGCTTTTCGGGTAAATCGTGTGCTCGTTCATTATGTCGCTTTTTCTTAGATTCTTCGTGCAGTAATGCTCACTCCAAATATAATTTAAAAGCATGCATTTTACCTGTAAAACAAGAATTATTCTAAAGTAGTAGTTGATGTTTGTAATCTTATAAATATATATATATATATACCCACACACCACAAACACATCTCCAATCAAATACCACAACCTCCAACTCTGACTCAAATCCATCTATACCTACCCAACTTCACAGGAAACGCATTTCAACAGCAATAATCCTACAACCACATCTATATCGGCCGCATATAACCAACACCTTGGGTGTTGATATTCTAGATAACTTATTATTATTGTCTTCTGTGAGGGAAAAGGGCATTATATATTATGTGTTTACAGAGCACATAGACGAAGTACTGATACAAATAAACTTCCTATAAAATTGAGCATTGCTTTGGCAGGATATAATAATGAACTTCTTTTAAACCTCTTTATTCATTCACAGCTCTGTTAATTTACACTATTTGTTCAGGAACTCCTAACGCTTGGTTTGAATCCCGGTGCTGGCAACTTCCACTAAACAAGCTTTGCTTAGTGTGAAATATGTTAATTCACTTTGAGTGAGCCCAGATTCATTAAAAAAAGTTTGCCAGTTTTTTTTTTTTTAATAAATCTGTGCGCACTCGAAGTGAACACAAATACACTTTTGACATCTTTCACAGTAAGCAAATGCTTGTGTCGTGAAAGCGGAAAATGGTTGACACGGTCGGGATTCGAACCCACGACCTCCGCACGAAGCAGTGCGACAGCCGGCGTCGTAACCGCTGGTCTATCAACCACCTCATAATTATTCTAACTTTGTTCCTATCTATAAAACATTTTGGAACAACTGTCCACCTTCAGCAACATTAATTTAACTGAAATTAGTAGAATTTACATTTTTGTGTATTTGAAAATAAAATAATTTGATATTAATCTCGTAACAAAATAACATAGAATCACATAAAAGTTTGGAATTTGGGTTGGAATTTTGTATGGTGATGAATTGTTTAAAATTAAAAACTCTTTATAATTATTTTAACTTAACAAATTTAATACACGACAGGTTGACAAAATAAAGTAGATTTAAAATATTACACATTATTTAGATATGTCAAAAAGTATTAGGGTTTGTTCAAGAGCTCAGATTCTATAAAAAAAACTTGTTACTTCATAGTATGTATATAAAGATTAGTAAACCATGAATCTGTTTCACTTGGTCAAGACTGTTTCACCTGGTCAAAAGTAGTAGTATGTACTTGAATATTGGTGCACAATGCCATTTTTTCTTCCAAGAATCCTTTAGGTATGATCAACATACAAATCTGGTACAAAATGTTTTGCCAAAATAAAATTAACGAAGAAGAAATGAGCTGTTACATAATTGTTATGAGTAAAATGTCCTATGACAAAATTGAATGTTAATACGGATAATGACAGGAAGTCAAGTAACTCTGGCATTCAAGTTATAAAAGAGAAATGCAATCATGGTTTCACTGATTTTAAACTCAGGCCCACGAGCACAGATGATTAGAGCATCAATCAGAACAGGCGAGTCACACGGGCTTGCGACCATGTATGCGGGTTTAAGGGGCACCTGTATGACTGAAGTCACACTCACCACTCACCCACCAATCTCCGACTGATCCTCCACTCCTCTGCGCAACCAAATCCAATAAGATGCGGACAATGCAGTTTTTGATATCCTATCCAGAAATTCTTTTATTTTAGTTCTAGGAAGACCTAAATCTTTAAAATAGCCATATAAAGATTTTGCGGGTAGTCCTCTCGCTCCCACCTCTACAGCATATATATATATATATATATATACTAAAGCCATTTTGAACTGTTTTATCTACTAGTTCTTTGTATTGGTGGTCATTTAGGATATTCGTGTCCCATGGGAGAGTTAGCTCCACATAAATAACTCTTTTTAATGAAAGTGAGTATATAATTAAATCAGGTCTAAGAGATGAGATGCAGATTTCTTTTGTAAGAGCATATCTTTCATTTCTTGTATCCATTAGGATAATCCAATCGTTTGATTTTTTTATTATTGATATTGGTTTTTTTGTAGGTCTGGCTTTTTGTCCTGGTTTTATAAATGTTATAGTTGATTTTATCGTGGTTATTCCTTTGATACTTCTTGCCACCGCAAGGCTGGAAGCTTCTCTCACAATTTCTAGTATTTTATCATGTCTGTATGAGTATTTTCCCTCTTGTAAAGCTACTTTACAGCCTGCTAAGATATGCCTAGCCGTGCATGCTGATGTTCCACAATGGTGGCAATTGTCATCTCTGGATATATTCCATCGTTTTAAATTGCTTGGGTCTGGGAGTGTATTCTGAAGAGTTTAAATAGAATTTTAACATTTCCGATGACCACCCATGTATTTTTTGCTTCCATCCTAGAGCTGGAGGAATACAAAAATCACCCAAAGATAGCCAATCGTTTTGAATTTGTAAATTTAGTGCCTGAAGTTCAAATTTGTTGTTTGCTTCTTGTGTAACAAAGTCTTTCATTGATTCTTTTTCTGTTTTATTTTTCTCAATTCCTAGACCTGTGTGGTTTTTTGCTGCAACCCGCAATGAATTTATTATGAAAATCAACTCTATTTTTCAGATTGTATACATTTTTTTCTTCTTGGGTAATTTCTACTATGGTTTGGTATGAGTTTTTCAGGATGGTATGTCTAGTAATTCTTAGTTTTTCATATACTGTTGAGGGTTTTTTAATATTCATGCCATAATTATTTTTTGTTCTAAATAGGGTGCTAGTGTCACAAGGCCTAGCCAGAGATAGCCATTTTTTAGTTTACTTGTAACTCTGGCATCCATTGTCAATAAAATTCCTTTCTGGAATTCATAGATCATAAATGGCCATGTCAGCTGCGTTATAATATAATTATCATATATCCATGCTTTTCTTGTTCCCGATATTACTAAGGCGTCCACTTTGTTCAGCATTTTTTCTAGTTGGTTGACTAACCAATCTATTGGATGTGATCTTTTAAATTCCCCAATGCCTCAAAAACTTGTTTGAAAAAACCTGGCTCCGCATCGATTCCTGAAACCCAATTTGCAATGCTCTTCTCGTGGGGGAGCCTGAGATATTTTCTGAAAAGGAAATAGAAATAAATATGATTACATACGTTTTATATGAAGATATTTCCTGGTGTAGACTTTTGTATTACATATTATTATGTATAATTTAATTGGTTCACACATACCTAACAAACCAATAAGTTTTTGGAGAGTGATAATGCAAAGTTATTGCAAATTTTTTCACTTCTTCACTGAACCTTGCACCATTTGACTTCCTAGTGCCATTGATGTACTGATTTTTAAACAACTCCAATGAAAAGCCATCAAATTGTTGAATAAGATGATTAAATGCACTAGTCTCTAATAATCCCTTGCTTTTGCAAGTTTTCAGCAAGTCCGAAAGAGTTTTAATTTTTTTGTTGCGCCTACGCACTTTTTGATGCAAAGTTTTGACTTTACGCTTCAACACCTTGTATGAAGATCCACTTAAATTTGTTTGTACACAGGCATCTTTTGTTTTATTTTCAGTTTCAGGTGGACAAATAATTACAGGTTCGGCACCTTCACAAGGGTTAGTACTTTGATGTAACTGAAAACATTTTAAGATAATTAATGATAATAACAAAATTCAATAAAAGATTTTAATACATCTAAATCATTTTTCATATAAATTACCTGTATACGGTGACGATTCCTTGAGATTTTGGTTGATAATATGAGGGAAATGCAGGAAACACAGAAGGAATAGCATCTGGTTTTAAATTTTTACGCTGACCAAGAAATAAATAATCACTTTCAGTGAAATGTTCACTGCAAAGTCTGGAATTTGAGTTGGCTTGAAAACCTTTCCTTCTTACTGCGATCAACCACTTTTTCATGAGATCTTCATTATATACAGGAAACCTGTAACAGTATTGCAAATTTTAAGATAATAACAATGTTATTGTATTCTGCAATGTATTGTTTGTTAGCATTAAAAAAATGGTAGTAAAAAGTTCGTGATGCGATTCAAAATGTTTTATTTTACCTGTGGAATTTTCCAAATCCTCCAGACACAAAACGATTTGTACATCCATATGCCGAACAATATGTAGGCATTGTAACAAAATGTCTATCGAACCACACAACTTAAAATATTTGGCGCTATACCAGAGTCCAAAAAGCACTTAAAACTATGTAAAAACACTAATAAATTAAGGTCCTTACAACTACTTATCAGTCTTAAAACTATTCGTATGACACTAAATATTAATGTTCAAACAAATAAGACATACGCAAGATCTATTTTAAGTAAAAAATAAAGTTAAATAAACAAAAAAGTCTCGCATTTATCACCAGAAATGATATAAGCATTAACAAGGAATGAAAAAATGTCCAATTGCACTTATTTAAAAGTAAAAATTATGTATTTATTAAAAAAAAAACACTTGAAACAACAGAAGAAATATACGCCATACAACACGCTCTTGCCTTCCTAACTGTCAAACACCTGTCAAACGTCGAAATATTTCGGCTTCACTTTTGTACGCGAGTCGGGCTTCTAGACCCGAGCTGAACCGACGGGACCCGAACGAAGCCGACCGCTTTTAAAGATTTCTGCAGCGAGACGCATGTAAACGGACAACCTAATTTCACAACATTATTGGTCATGCAACATGGCGGATACCGACACAGAACACAATATACTCTCTAACGAGAGTGGATACCGACGTCGGCTTAAAAACGTCAAAACCACCTATATAAGAAGTCGAAGATAGGTGGTGTTGCGAGAATCTGCGACGGGCTACATTTCTTTTAGCGAATTTTCCTTTTGTAATGTCCTTTTTTAGCGACATTTCTTCTTTCCCCATACCAAATTTTCAGTTGGGCTACTTTTTGTATGAAAAAAAAAACGGCGACATTAGGCCAAGCGCCGTTGACAACACTGGTATGTACAGCCAGTGTTGCCAACGTGGGCGATTTATCGCCATTTGGGCTACTCGGAACATGGATGTAAGAAGTAAGAGGATGGAACGTCTATACTACTTTGTATGAATGACAGTGAAGCCAAAAAGTGGGGAAGGGAAATCGGCCGGCGGCCATCACGGAAGACCCACATACTTGTGAATTTGTATGGACAATGTATGAAAATTATTCAAATAGTGTCAGAAAACATTATATTTTCTTCTTAAAATGATTATATTGTGACAAAATATACTTTTTTTCTTATGTTTGATGAAATAGGGAATAGGTTTGTATTAAAATGAGTAAATAATACAAGAGTATTTTATTTTTAAATATATTTATTTAAAATTATTCTAACACAATATGGAGAATTGATGACTGTTAATAATTTGTAAAGGAAACCAGATACAACAAACTCAAAATCCTTTGAAAATAATTAATTTGTTGAGTGACTTTCGAACAGAAAGGGAACTATCAATATACCTTTTAGCAATGTAATGCAATCTAATATCAAGATATTTTCGGGCAATAGCTCTCGTCAGTAAACCAATATGGTTGTCCAATGGAGACTGTTCTATTACATGATGCGAAAGATCATAAAATAAAGTATAATCTTTTAATAACATCAAAACCATATTCAAAAGAGTATCCGTATTATATTTCTTGGGCATACATTTACTAGTGAGAAGTCTCTGAAAACCGTTGCCTGACAACCCTCTCAGTAATCTTGCAGATTTTAATTACGTCAGAAGAAGGGTATAGTAAACCACCATTACTTTTTATATGTATGAGAGAGTATGGTGACTCCTCAATAACTGGGACAGAAACAGTCAGTGCGTCTAGGCACTGTTCACAATGTATTCTCTCAGCTACAGGAAAGGAACTCTCAGCTACAGATGGGGAACTCTCAACTACTGATGCTGTTCTCTTATTTTCAGGCAATATCCTGCACTTCGGAGGTTTCCTTGATGGTATCTTTACCTGAAACATTAAAAAATGATAATATATTATCTAATATTAGCTAGGCAGCTCTAACAATTTTTTTAACAATAATGAAAACAAATTTTAATAGGTATACTGTAACTCTACAGTCTAAAATTGGTGGATAAAATACTTCAAATGTTATCAAATCAATCCATAACATGCTTATTTACCAATCTGCATATAAATTTTCATATAAATATTTTCACAAAATGTTTCATATAAAAAATCGTGAAAAATAGAAGAAGCCCGCGAAGTTAATAATTACCCAAATTGCAATTAATTTAAAACAAATATTAAACGTATTGATATGGGAGAATAATGACAGATTCAATCATTTCAAAGGGATCTAGATCTTTGTGTTGGTACAATAATACTGCGAATTTGTACGTAACATAAGAAATTAGGCCATTGTCATGGGACCACTTTGCATCAAAATCACTTTTTTCAATACTTTCCAATCAATAATTATAATCATTATATGAAATTAGTACATGTACAGTAAGATTGGGATAACTATAACTTGAAAATAATAATAACATGAGACACAGATTATAAAATTACTTACTGAAAGAATGACAATCCTGTTTCCTGCGAAACTTTTCTTCTACTCGTTCTGTTTCCACAGCGAAAAGCAGCACACATCACCATATTAAAATACGAGTTCTTAGATTCTAGATTATAAATAAAACACTAAACGTGGGAAATTTAGAAATATTTCGACTATTTGCCAACAAACACGCAGGACACACTAAACAGACGTGGGTCTCTTGTTAAGATGGCCGCCGCAATTTTGATTCCCCCCCCGCGCAGCTTCAAGATAACTGTCAATGGCTCGGTCCATTATACGTCCATGACTCGGAACGAGAATTGGCGACGAAAAAATCTAAATCGCAACTGGAGCCCGATTCACGGAAAAGTTTAAGTCTAAGTTCGAACGAAGTTCGATTCAAACTTTTGTGAATATGGCTGCTGGTAATAATAATTATTGTAGGCGGCGACTATCTACAGTCTATGTACCTATTCACGGAGGGTTTGAATCGAACTTCGTTCGAACTTCGAACTAAACTTACACTTAAACTTTTCCGTGAATCGGGCTGCAGGTCGCCATTTGGGCTACTTCCCTTTTAGCGAATTTTCACCTTTCCGGACACTAAAATGACCTTTTTGGTGAACTTTCACCTCTCCGGATACCAAAAATTTTCGGAATGACCTTTTTTTTTAGCTACATTTCATGTTTCCGGATACCAAATTTTCAGTTGGGCGACTTGGGCTACTTTTTTTTATGAAAATAGGCGACATCGACTAAAATCCGTTGGCAACACTGTGTACAGCGTGAAATTGCACTGCGTAGTTTGTCAGATTTTCGTGGTGCTTTATGCCTTATGGTGATAGTGTTTTACTTGGTTTTACTGTTTTAAGTTTTTTTAAGTTCTCTTTATTGCGTTTGCGGAATTTATATTTAAAAAAGTGAGTATATTCATCGTTAGTGTTGTTAAAATATATTTGTTAGTGATATCCAACGCAGTGTCGTAAGATTTTTAATCAGAAGATCTCGAAGGGAACATGGCGGCAAAACGTAGAGTCGACGTTTCCGATTATTCCGATGAAAGCGTGTACTCCGACGACGATTATCTTCCAGATTCACCTCCCAGTAAAAAGATACGTGCAAATTCTTCCAGCAATGAACGAGATGTGTTAAAATCTTCAAGACAAAATATTTCATCATCTAATGAAAATGTGCGAAGACGAGAAAGAAAGTCCAAATGCAACAGTAGAAACGCCATCATTGCCAGAGAAAATAGAATGAAGAAAAAGCTCTACATAAATGGATTAGAGAAACAAATCTCATTCCTGAAAGACGAAAACAAGAAGATCAAAATGACGCTTTCTTCGCAAATCGGTTACGTCAGAGACCTTGAAAGGGAGGTGGCATATTTGAAGAATGTTATCGCCAACAGTAAAGAAATAGGCGCGCTTATCGGAAACATTTGCACAGGATCCAGCCTACAATTGAAGTCTTCATTAAGTGTTTTGCAGAAAAATAACAATAATAAATATTGCAACAATAAAACAGAGAGAACGATGTTTCAGGAAAGGAAGTATCCTCTCGCTAAAAAGACTGCATGGCCATTCGAAAATGAATGTGAAGACAATGACAGAGATAACAGAGCTGATTTCCTTACTTCAGGCGCATCCGTCTCTTCCTCATTGGCCAATGAAGATGATTCACCTTACACACCTTTGAACTTAGATGTGGACTCTTACTTTTCGGATGAAAATGATTTTCCGTTTGTGTATAATGACGTTCCTCTTTCACCTTTGATTAGTAATGATGAAAACTATCAAGAGGATCTTAAAACTGATGATGATGTTAATGAAAATTTCCTCAACTCTAAATTGGCAGAACCAACAATTTCCGAACATAATTATTCTTCGAAAATACCTGAGTTGAGTTTGACCGACAGTCTTAACGATCACGGTGTGTGTATTCACATCTCAAACAAAAGGTTGTCATTGGAGTTTTGTTCCAAATGTAACGAGAAAGCTATCACCAACTGGGAGGCAGTCACACCATGAACTTTATAAATTAAGAGAGCTGTGCATGAAAATAAGTAAATTGTCCGTATCAACTTTTAATCATTATATTGATGACTTTAGATCTAATTCACAGACATAACAAGTGATGTTGTATGGAAAAGAAACTTTTTGAGTGTTTACTCCAGCAGGGCAATTTCACGAAAAAGTTTTAAGTTTAGATGTCACGAAAAAGTCAAATATTCGAGACATTAGGGTGCTTAACACGTAAACACTTTTACTTTATTGATTTTACTTAATGATTCCGTGAGTTCTTAACCTACGAAACTGAAATTTCTGTTTATGGTAGAATTTAATTGAACTGTTTAGCTGGTTTATGATGCTTTTTGAGTATCATTTTTTTTCTGGAACGTCTAATATTTTTCTGTACACTCCAAAAATTGATATTTATACATGATGCTGAAAAATGTAAAGATTAATAAGTACATAAGGGAATAAGTTAAGACTGAAACTTTTTCGTGATTACCCATGCGGATAGAGTGCTAGATTAATAACGATGATAATTATGTAGTTACGTATCGCATGAATATATATTTGTACTATGATGGTTTGTTGACCATTTCAGGATCGGAGAGATGAGGACTTGGTTCGTCTGATGTTCGTTCGTCTCTTAGCTAATAAGGTGGAGTAAATGTAATACTATTACTTGAACATTGCATTTTATATATATAACTTTATATCTAATTTAAATAACAACAAAATAAAATGCAATGTTTTCTAAATATTGTGTATATGTCTTTTGTATTGAAAAGGAGTGATTATTTTTCAGTTTAGTGATTGGTCGGCCGCACGAGCGCGATTCTTCATTTCACTCCTATCGTTTAAGGCTAAGTATATCATGTATCACACTATTCTTATTTATTTTATATCTTATTCACCATGTTAACCAGACAATTATTATTAAGTTTAAGATAATCCTTAAAAGTGTTACGTAATGTAAATAAAATCACATTTGAGAGAAATTAGTAGCCTGTTCTTTGATTTCGAAAACACCCTCGACACGTTTTGAAGAAAATACTATACACTTATGTATGTTTCAGTTGGCTGTTGGGAGTATGGGCGGACTTCTCGGAGGATCGGAAGCGCATTAGCAGAGTCCCAGTCTTGGCTACGTGCTATGGTGTCTGTAATTAATCTGTATCGTTCCGAGCAAAAAAAGCCATGAGCAACACAACAGAAAACAAAAAAATTGCTGACTTCCTGCTGACAATGAAAACTATAGAAGAGTCTTCAGAATCTAAATTTACCGTGTATCGTTTAATGAACTCAAATCTCCGATTGGATTGTTGATGTCATGACATGTCAAATTTTGAATCACTTATGTTTTTGGTTGTCAAAATTAGATACACTGATGGGTTTACACCTTAAAAAAAAGAATATCATATACAACGTGTTTTGTCAAAATGTCGCCACCGTTTTTCGTTTACTATGCATGAGTAGGGATATACAGTGGAACCCTTTATAATGAGAAATTCCAGTTGCACAGAAAGTCCCCTTTTAAGATTAACATTTGAGCTGTGATATTCACCCTAGTGCTTATTCGGCTCACTCATTTTTCCAAATTTGTACTGGAATTAATTTATGTGCGAGATATACCTTATTATCCTTGAAAAAATGACCACACACACTTAATTTAAAATCATTAAATAGTTTAACCAAAATAATGGATTCATCCATTTAATTGATGTGGTATCTTTAGATTCTTCCATTTCTGCCCCATCACAATATATACTATACTGTCTTGGGTCTTACAGGTCTGCCCTATATCGACTGTCAACAATACTCCCTGCTATTGCCCTCAAAAATTTAATTTTCCATGTTTTGAAAGTGTTATTTTGTTCTGAACGTATCTGTCTAAATGCAATGAATTCCATAATTAACACAAATTTACTTTGACACTGAGTGATGCAAAATTCTCTAAGAAGAATATGTGGAAAGACTCTGTGGGATATGGAAAGGAATGAAAATATTAGGCAGGAATGTGGTGTGGATGTATAAATCAGACTGGTGAAATCCCTGGTGTTCTCAATATTCCTATATGCTGCAGAAACCTGGACCATGAAGTCTCGTGATCGATCTAGGGTGGACGCTTTCGAGATGTGGTGCTAGAGATGCCTCCTCCACGTATCGTGGACGGAACACAGAACAAATGACTCCATCTTGGCAGAACTAAATGTCAGGGAACGGCTGTCCACGGAGTGCGCGCGACGTGTCATACAGTTCTTCGGACACATTGCGAGACGCGGAGATGATATTTTTGAGAGGCTTCTCCTAACGGGAAGAATCGAGGGTGTCAGAGCTCGGGGTCGGGCTCTGATGAAGAGGCAATGGATGGGACACTATGGGAGGCCGTACAAATGGTGTTGGACCGGGGACGTTTTGAGGACACCTGGTTGGGGTGGTGGGGAGTGGTGATGGTCACGATCCTCTGGAGTAAGGGAACGACGAGAATGATGATGGTATGGAAGTCGGTGTTACAAAGTTATTCAGTATAATTTGCCTCAGGTACTGGAATGTCGCCTAATTACCTTTTTTAAACCCGCTTCCGGTCTCTTTAATACACAGTAATGTTTTACAAGACCCCCCATAAAACTTGAACAATCCTAAACGTTATTTGGTGAATGAAACAAAATAATTGTGTTGCATAGAATAGTGTGGAGTACAATCCAGTCCGTACATCAATTAAAACTATTCTTAATAAATGCTTATAGGTTTTTGATTTATAAAATTTGGCATGGCTTCATCTTTCACAAATATTTTACCAAAAACACAGTTTGAATATTTGCAATTATTTTCCATATCTGGTTTTCATTGTCAGACTTTCAGCAAAAACGCAATAATCTTGTACTGTCCGCTTAATTTTTCCAAGTTTTTCTAACATCCATTTTGCAAAAGTCGTGCTTGAATGTCATCTAAAAAATTAAGCCGTGAAATATACTAGATTATTGCTATTCATGTGGAAGAAAAGAGAATAGTTTTTATCTGAGAATTGTGTAGAATTTCCAGGGTGCTGAAGATGAAGACACTGGAGAATCTCTGGGTTTTTGTCAGCGCCACCAGCTGATTCGAGAGACGAGATCTCCACACATATAGGCATTTTTCAACAAAGAATTTTGAGAAAAACTGAATGCTGCTTTTGGGATGTGGTATTGGTCTTTTGATTCGAGTTTCTTCAAATAATGCAGCCATTAATTTTTGATGGTATATGAAAACTTGGACGGAGCAGATTCCTCTTAAAGGTAAGTAGGAAAAGAGCTTGTCCATCAAACTTTATCAGTAATATGAGGACATGCCTGAGTAAACCATTTTAGTCTGAATGTAACGCAGTAATTTTTAACTATTTAATTTCTGTTAAAAAAATGTACTCACGTTAAATTCTGGGTTTCATGGAAAACTTAAAAAAAGTATTTAAAGAGAATGGATTGCGACCACTTGGCAGAAAATTGAACATGAACTGATCCTTGTAAGTTGCATTTCTGATATTTGTGGAGGGATGATCATTGAAAGCAGTGATAGAAATACTTACAATACCATAACACTCTATGAGTATCCATTTTTATATTGTAATTTACGCAATTTTATATTCTCCTTAAATTTATTGAAATTAACGTAACCCGTATTGTTACTTATCTTAGCATAATAATTCAGTAAAATTTGGTTTAAATGGGGTCTATTCTTTCAACAATGTATACAGTGGTTTATTTCCTACTTCTCCGCTGTCTCTTGGATTTTTTAAAAAGTAAAGCAATTATAGAGGAATTGCTTTGATTACAAACTTATGACCCATCGAACTTCATCCCGCATCCGAATCGACGATAACTATTACATAATGCAGTAAATTATTGGCATAATTTAATTAAGTTTTTATGTCGTAAATCACATTTTATTCATGTAATAAGTCAAAATTATTTTTTTATTCTGGTTTAGGTCGATAGGCGGGTCAGATAGTAATCATCTAAATAGGGGCCTACCTGATTGAATTTTACATTCTTTGAATCTATTTATGAACATAATCTTTTTTCTTCTGAACATCTTTATGAAAATTACACAGCTGTGTGTATTTAGGCTAATGCGGTTATACAAAAAATAAAATGAGGTATTTTTGTTTTTTTTTTTTGCTATGAATAAAAGATATTTTAAAAGCAATATCATTTTTATTCAAATTCCTTTCTTCTTTTATCTTTATCGAGTGTGTATTTGAATAGCAGAGTTAAGCAGAAAAAGAAAGTGTTAAAAGAGATTCTTAGTGTGTCTCAAAAATCTTGCACGACATCCTCTGAAGTATTTCTTTGCTCTGCTGTGGACATTACTAGTTGAGTGGATGACTTAAAATGGTGGAGTTCTTATGCTGCTTCTGTATAGAGGATCTGGAACTAGGAAATTTAGCTTTGGGCACTGGAACAACACCATTGTGTATATTTTTGACTTCAATTTGACACTCTTCAATTCAAATGGGCCATATTACAAAAAAATTGGAGGCGTGGATGTTTTATATTATACAAAATAGAGATGGGCCGGTAATGCTGTTTGTAGTCTTCACTCCTTGACTGCCTCCACGTTTTACATACATGCATCCGGTTGGCCAATATAATTTTTTATTATTTTAGTATTAAATGAAACATAAAAAAACCACTTCAACATATTATGTATTAAAAAATTGAGCTCGCGCAATACACACCAATTCGAACGCCAGAGGAATTCCTCAGGCGATACATTTTCAGCCAAGAAAATGTATCGTTTTCAGCCAAGAAAATGTATTGTACTCAAATCTCCGATAGGGGTTCATGGCCCTCCCATTAAGTAGCCAAACAACTCTGATCAAGGTTTTCGGCAGTCAACGAGTTAAAGAGATAGTCCATCTCAGTTGCAATGCTTTAACTTAATGCCTAAGTTAACATTTTTAATGATTTAGTCAACGAAGAATTAGTGGCGACAGAAATCCTTTGTATTTGGAGGCGCTTCCCCCCCCCGGGATGCATGCTTGGGAACCTTTGGTTTGGGCTATTGAAGTTGGACCCTTGTTTTATTGGTCCTATGAATTCTATTATACTGTATTTGGCCTTCATAGGGGATCAAACAGGGTTGGTGTTCTCTTCAATGTAGCAATCTATGAGGGTTGGTTTATGTTGATGGCAAGAAAAATAAAACCAACTGTTATATCTTAACTTTATTCAAGTAATAATTTGAAACAGAAATATAAACTTTAACAGTTGTGCTCTAAGATGGCTCATCATATTAAAGGTACTGTATTTGACGAGATTTGATTCAAATAGTTCTACTGCAATGCACATCTGACTTATAAATCACTAGCTAATATCCGTCTTGCTTTACATTATTGATTCCAATAGGCTTGATCAGTAGATTATTAAGGTTGTAGTCTAGCTTTGTGTTGCTTGAAAATGTTTAAGCAGTAATACGTAGTAGGTATGGTATAAAGGACAAATATGTGGTGTGGAAATGATGTAAGAACCCCCTATGCAGAATAATATCTGAGGAAAAATTTGTAATTCATAGTGATATTTATGAGAAAGATAGATTGACAAAGTACAGATCTACAGCAAAGTAAAACACCTTAATAGCTTAACATTTCGCATAGACTAGATCTAAAACTAAATAACATAAAATGTGGTAAAAAAAATATTAATTTTATCATGGCATTACACATATTTACACTTATAAAACATTATTTACACTAAGCTTTGGAAAAGTTACTAAAATAACAATGGCCCATATGATAAAAAAAAGAAAGATAGGAAATTGATTAAAACTTAAAATCTAGCGGGTAGATATGGGTCAAAGATGTTGAAATAAGAATGCACATTTTTTGCCAATTGCAAGGAAGAATTTGACTAATTTTGAAGATTGAAAATATAACAGATAAATTAGAAAGATAAAACTGATTTTGATGCCAAGAGGAGTCTTTGCGTACCCATTTTTTTATACATGAATCTGGGCTCCCTCTTCATGAACACAAATGCACTCTTGACATCTTTCACAGAACGCTAAGCCTGCGTGGTTAAAGATAAAGATTGGTCAGTATTGGGGATTGAACCCTCTACTAACCACTGTATTACCATTTCTTTATATAAAGGCCTTATGATCAGTTATAACAGTTTATTTACATAGAATAATATTTATACAGACATATTCAATATTCTCCAAGAATGTCTACTAAACAGTGAATATTGTTGATAACCGACAGTTTCTTAGGAAATGAGAAATAGCACTATCTAGTTGTGACTTGTGAATGAGTTTTATTTGAAATTTCAGAGGCTCTTGGCAATAACAATATGAATTTAAACTAGAGATGAAACGGATATCCGGCAACTATCCAGTATCCGGCCGGCTACCGAATAGTAAAAAAAGATATGTTTGGATAACTTAGTAAGTATCACTTAAGAAATACACCTTGTAATCACTATAAAAATTCTGCAACTATGAAAATTGATTAGCAAACATACTGCAATAAGGGTAAATTATGGAGAATGAATACCTTTTTCTTTTAATATGTAGAGATAGCAAGCGGCTTCGCTTGTCTCCGTAAATAAGTAAAGTATAATAAAAAAATATGTTTCGTCATATATCAGAAGATGCAGATAGATTACGAGTGCTATTCTTCTTCCCATCATGGTCCCGAAGACCCTCTCATGCCGAGAGGGTCTTCCTCGTGTTCCCACTCCTTCAAAGCAGAGCTGAGGAATCGGGACATGGTGTGGTGAGGAGGTATAAACATAGCGCAATGGAGAGGTCTTGTTTCCTCACTGTGCCCCTAAGAGGAGTGTAAAAGGAGTTTGGATTGGATATTAAGGGAACCGTAAACCTAAACAGACTGGGAACCTCTGCACTAATGCTATCCTGGCTACTACCTTGGTTCCGAGGGTAAAAGTTAAAAATCTAAACACTCTAATCATAGGAAAAAAACATTATCACATCACACTAATCCATACTTACTAATGCGGTTGATGGTTTTATCGACAATGATGCCATATGGATGCAACAATCAACCAGAAACATATGCCGGATATCCGGTATTCGGCTGCTTGGTTGGCCGAATATCCGGCTAAACTCCCATCCGTTTCATCTCTAATTTAAACTGTGGTATAGAGTATAATTTTATATGAAACTAACTAAGGCGGGGAGCCATAACTTTGGGTAGTGAGGATGTCGACAGTTTCAAGTACCTGGGAGTCTATTTAACACCAAACGGCGGGGTAGAGAAGGAGCTCTCCATTAGAATTGCAATGGCGAGCTCGTCCTTTAACAACATGAGAAAACTGTGGAAATCCACCAAGACTAAGTGTCGCCTGTTTAACGCATGCATTATGCCAGTGTTGTTATATGGTTGTGAATCCTGGCATCTGACGAAGGCTCAACAGAGGAAAATTCTCAGTGTTGAGAACAGATTTTTGCGACAGATTTTGGGGATAAGGTGGTACCACTATGTCTCAAATGAGACCGTACGCGCCAGAACAGCACAACAGCCAATCACCTCAGTAATCCAGAATCGCAGATTGAGTTGGCTTGGCCATGTTCTCCGCATGTCCCCCGAGAGACTTGAATATGCAAGTCTTTTCTACAATCCGGATAGGACAAGAAGGCGAGGCAGGCCGAAATTAACAATCAAGCGGGCATTCACTGCGGTTCTACAAGATGCTGGACTAAGCTGGGATGAAGCTGTGCAACTGGCGCAAGATAGAGAGGCTTGGAAGAACTTCGTGGCGTCCACATGCTACACACTGGGAGCGAACGTGGATTAAGTAACTACAGATGGATACATGATGAAGTTAACTACATTAAAACTGTTAAAATAGTAGTAATGAAAGACTATAATTTTTTTGTTAAGAATCTAAATATGTTAATAATAATAATTGTGATATAAACACAGCCCTGTATAGAAACAAAACCTTTGAACAATAATAACAAGGCAACATATCTAGCTATCTCTAAAATATATGTACACAGTTATATTAAATTCAATAATGAAGTTATAAATCTTTTTATGCAGTATAATTTTTACACTCAAGTACACTTGTGTTGTCATAACAAGATGACGCCACACGAAGTGTTGACTACAATTTGAAAGGATTGATACTCAAGTTATTGACTTAAGATGAAGTGTAGTATATAAACAAAGCGCGTTTGTTTATTAACCGTTTGTCATTTTTTTATATTTGTGCACTGAACTTAGTAAATTTAACACTTGTCCTCCATGCACAAAGATCACTCTACACGTCGTACGATGCAAACATCAAATCTGTAGTAAAGTAACTTGGGCAAGAAAGAATCCATAGTTACTAAAGTTGTGGAAAATATTCTGCATACGAGTGTTAGTAAATTAAACAGTAATTTAAAATTTCGTTATTTAAATTACTTTCCTCCAAAGAGGATATGTACATTCAACAACTTAAATATTTTATTTACGACGAACCAACAATATTTCACTAAAACCAAACATAACTACTTATTATAGGTACCTTTTAACAATTAATTATTATTGATTTGTGATTTGGTTTCACCATTACAGTCGCTACAAACTTTTTCTACCCTTCCCGACAATACAAGGGATAGGTAACAATAAGCGTATATTTATTTATTTACAAATTATTTATTTAGATACACACGAAATATACAAAGTTTTTCGCCACCTCCATATTTTGATTTGCCAAAAAGTTAGGAGCCCTCGCTCATGGGCAAACTATGAAGGAAGTCCAGATCTCGTCTGATTGATATTCTACAGATGGATGGTAAAAATTATAAGTGATTGTGTAAAAAATATTTTGTTAAAATTAAACAATGTCGGAACGGACTAAGACGTGACTTAAGATTGTATTATCTATGGAGGTGATGACAAAATATATATTAAACAACATAATTAAAGTGTATTTGATACATTGTGAATAGACGTTTCAAAAATAGCTGCGACCTCGGTATAAATAGGGGATGCTTCTGCAAAATTTAACAGCACTAAGGACATGCACTAAGTTAACAATTTATCCGATAAATGCATTCAATCTTAATAAAGATACAACAATTTGTTCGTTAAAACTTTAAAATATATGAAAAACAGAATTTTACAAGCAACCTCTTTATGTAATGATACAGAGGTTCGGGGTAAAATTCGGCAATTTGAATTTGTATAAATTAATTACCTTTTAACCAAATTTGTTACGACCAATGCATCTGTTTTAAACCATATATTTTCCATTCGTCAATCGCATCAACTTTTAAACAACTGACAGTTTCTGTCAAATACCAATTAAATTGAATCGATTATTTAAAAAACGACCAAAGTATGTACGGAATTCTTTATATTGTAAAAAGCATTAACAGATTCATCGGTTGCAATAATATTGGTTAATTAGGTAATTGATTAAATATATTAAATGCAACAAAATGAGTAGATAAACTGATATTTTTTACAACCAATATGAATTAAAAAAAAATTCCTCTATCTAACGAAATCCTATATTCGACAAGCCTTCAAAATTAACATTATTTAATGAGGCTATCTTCACCTGAAGTGATTTTGAAAATTAACAACATGTCGACACTTGAAAGGTCTGTTAGCGTAAAAGACAAAAACACAATTTTGCATGAGAGGTTTTTTTTGGTTAAGAAAAAAAAAATTCTAGGACGTTTGAAGTTTTGCTACATGGTGAATCAATGAGTAGTTATTGAGTTTTATATAAATAAGTTTGCATTCTGGTAATTATGTCGCTTACAATAATTATGCCGCACTAATTATTTAATATTATTTTTAAATTGATTAGGATATTCTCTTCGTGTGGATAAGTAAAAATACACACACTTCACTATGAAATAAATGAAATGCAATTTTTGCAAGAGAAAATGCAATAAGAATTATTGCATTTATATAACTCAGTATGATTGCTTTTGATGTAACAAACAGGCCAGAGTCTAAAACCCCACGACAATTTACTTTTTGCTGTAACTTATAGAATAATTTGATTGAACACATGGCAGTAAGATACATAGATGGAGAATATTTTTTAGTATTGCTTGCGATAAAAATGTCTATTTTGACAAAAGTGTCGCCTGCACTAAACAGCCTTTCAGGTATCGATGTATTGATTTTCTCAAACGTTATTTGTGCGTAGTTTACATAAATAAAAAACAATGAAATTGACGCTAACTTAAATAAAAACCTCCTTAAAATAAAACTTAAATACGATTCACCAACACAATAGATTGTTCATATTGCTATCATCAGACTAGGATTTCCAGTGTTTGGCCAAGAGAAGTAACAAGCAGGACGACACTATGTAGAGACTGGCCGGTATTGACGCGTATATCCTCGATTGAGTCGATTCTGAAAAAAAAAAGACTATACTTGAATATATATATTCAAAATAATGACATTTTATTCACAAATCACTCTTTGAGGGTGGAATGCCTAATTAATAAATTACACTTTATTCGAACACTTGGTCACACGAGGGACGGTGAAACTTTGCTTGAGGTGCATTTCTTTGAATATCTATATAATATTAATGCGTGAAGGAAAAACTTTGTGACTATTTTTACGAATATTGCGCGAAAGGAGGAGTATGAAATTTGGCACGCTTATATATAGAGGAGTGGCGAATGCTAATTTTTTTATAAAATATGCATAAAAATAGATTATATCAATAAAAAAAACATTACAAACACTACTGTAATGTTATGTATTTGATACTCACACACACTTCCACAGACTACTTATAGGGAGCATCAACTTCGTAGAAACAAAATGTAAAATTAAAAGCGCCTCATAATGGGCGCAGAAAGCTTTTTGAAGGCGGTATATAAACTGAGAATAGATTAAAGTCTTTAATAATAATAGAAAAAACTTTGTTCATATCAACATTTCAAATTTGACGTATCCATGTCATTGTTTTTTAAAGAAAATTTTGAAATAGCGCTTGCTCAGTCTTTGTCAATGGAACCTTAATAATGTTCAAACTTATAATTTAAATTAGCTATGGTCGAATTTCGAGCACTGGTCGACCTCTAGTCTTGATAAGTATTTGAAATATCTTCCCCACCTTCCATGATATACTTCACAACATGTTATAGAAAAACAATGAAATTTTGGATTTTTTTGTGACAATTTCATATGCCTGCGGAGAGGCCCACATAGGAGCTTGTTTCACATATAAGGAGTGTTACGCAGGCAGCTAATGGTATGTTATATAAATGGGTTGCTTTATTTATCAAAATTACGATTAATTATAGATATGTACCCTACACTGTTGGGTCTTATTTTGAAATAGACATTTCAAGCTAAAATTAGTATATAATATTAAAACCATGTACTTTAAAAACATTGAATAAAAGCAATAATAAAAAAGGGGAGGATTTACGCGGGAGGATGCGTGTATCGCAGTATTTTCTGAACAAGAAAATATAATATTAGATCAAAAAATCAATTGTGTATTCTTACGGTTATTTCTATGGTGGTTTAAAATGTCGGGTGGCGGTGTTTTTTGCCAGTCAAAACTTCTATTTACAGCCATCTCCCATTTTTGGTACATGATTTCTCGTTCTGAAAAAAAAAACATACAATTGAAAGAATAAGTAAATAATTACATAAAGGTTAGAGTAACAACATCTTCTTTCTTCTTCCATACCCTAGTTCTGTCTCTGACCCTTGGCCTACATCCCTTTACCCCAGCTGAGCCTACATAAGTATATGGCCTATGTTTATATGTTGTTTGTCTTCTAATCACCAACTTACTATTGATATTTGCACTTGGTGGATCTGATTGAAATATAAAAGGTCTCACATGACCACTATCAATTGCTGTGACCTTCTACCAGCCATGTTTACAATGAACACTAATGTGCACCTAAGGGGACACCACCTGAAATTGACATCAACAAAACTCTCTTGAAATCTTTGGAAACACTTCTTGCTCAATAGAGCTATCAGTGCTTGCAATTAGTTGCCAAGGTCAGTGGTGCTTGCTCCTACAGCCAACTCTTTAAAAAATAGACTGGATAAAAACACAACTTAACTGAGACTTGGGTCTAAGCAGCGGGAGCCGCCTACCCAATATTATACTTTACTGGTGTTTTTCTTCTTCAAACATTATTTTATGTCATATTTCTTGTATTACTATTGTCGAAGGAGTGATTGAGGACAAAAACCATAGAGATCATCCCAGAGATAATTATATAGACCAGGTGATCGGGGACATGCACTACAGCACCAACCAAGAACTCTGAAGAGGCTGGCCAGTGACAGGAAGCAATGGATGAACAGAGTCAACATGCATGGTGCAGACCAATGTTAGGATTGTAACTGTAATGTACTCCTGCATACTACTAAGATAATTAAATAAAGAGCGTTTACACTTACCTAAACACTTTATTTCTGTTAAGGTTTTTATTAAAATAAAAGCTTAAAACTGTTTTATAATTTTTGGTTTTATTAATCTCAACTCAACGTGATTTTTAACAGAGAACAAGTGTGTAACAATTTTATAGTAATCAATTCATAGACATAATGTACAGTTCTTATTGGTCTAAAAACAAAGATGGCTTACCAATAGAATATCTCAGTTTAAATACAAGTTCCCTCCAATATTCAAATTCAAATTTACTCACAACATTCCCCCTTAAATTTGAATCAGTATTAACCATTCAATTAAATTTCTGTCTAATTTAATTTCAAATTATGTAAATATAATAGTGTCATTATTCAAATCTTTAAATTTTAATATTACAAAAATTAAGCAATCTAATGTTTTGTTAGGTACGTTATTTTAAGTTTTAAAATCAATCAATCTTAGAATCTTACATGTCTCTGTTATATATATACACACACACATATATATATTTTAAAGAAAATATTCATAAAAAGTTACAAAAAAAATATACTACAAATTTCTTTTTTTTAAAAACATAATGCTATTGTTTCATAAATCAGTTTTACATATTAAATTGCAAATATCTATTTCTCAATCTTTCGAAATCAATGGGAGTCAATGACTTAGTAAAAGCATCTGCTAATTGATTCTCAGAAGGACAGTATGTAACATCAAAGTTGTTTTGTTTAATTTTTTCAACAGTAAATTTATACTTAATATCAATATGCTTTGATCTTTTTCCACTACATCCATTTTCAATCATTTTAATTGTGCTTTGATTGTCAATATACAAATTTACATTTAAATTTTTATTAGTAAGCTCTTGAAAAAATTGTTTTAAAAATAATAATTCTTTTACACATTCACTTGCACTAATGAGTTCAGCTTCAGCGGTATTTGTAGCAATATTCGTCTGACGTTTAGTTGACCAGGAGATGGCACCACCGCAGTAAAGTATGATGTAACCTCCGGTGCTTCGTCGAGTTTTCTCATCATTGGCAAAGTCAGAATCGCAATACGCATCAATTTGTGTAAAGTCTTTGTCTTCTGAATATTTAATAACAACGTCTTTAGTACCTTGAAGATATCTAAATATCCGTTTTACTCTTAAAACGTCTTCTTCAGTAGGATTTTCAACGTTCCTTGAAACTTGATTAACAGAGAAGGTAATGTCAGGTCTGGTTCGGCTTGATAGGTACAATAAACTTCCAACAGCTTCACGATATGGATACGTTCTGTCAGGTGTCAGGCTATCAATAGCTCCTGGAGTTGAAGGAGTTCTGACGCTTTTAGCATTTTCCATATTAAATTCTCTGAGAATTTTATCAATATACTTAGGTTGGTGGAGAACTAAGTTATCTTTTTCATTCTCAAGTTCCATTCCTAGATAGACTTTAGGCTCTTTATCAAAGGTAATGTCGAATTTTGTTTTTAATTCTGTTAAAAATTTCATGATAATATCAGAGTTGTTTCCGATAACAAGTCCATCGTCTACGTGTATTGCCAAGATAAGTGAATTATCCTTGTTTTTGAAAACTGATCTGTCTGTAAGGAGCTGATTTAATCCTTTCTTTTTCAAAAAATCAACTAATGTTTTATTCCAATTAATCGGAGCTTGTTTTAGGCCATATAATGATTTTTGTAAAAGGCAGATCTTCCCTTGTTCTTCCTCAAATCCTTCTGGAAGTTTCATATACAATTCTTCAGATAAATTACCGTACAAAAATGCACTGGAAACATCAAAAGTCATAATAGTTTTATGAGTAGATTTTGCATAAGCAAGCAAGAAACGAAGTATGCTGGTGTTTACAACAGGGCTGTAGGTTTCATAATAATCTCCTATGCGTTGTTCGCATCCTCTTGCAACTAGCCTTGCTTTAAAATTTCCATTTTCCTTTTTTCGAAATACCCATCTGCTGCTTATACATTTCTTATCTTTAATGTCTTTGGCAGGTATAATTTTAAAAACATCATTTTTTCGTAGAGAGGATTTTTCACTGTTGATGGCCTTGCTCCATTCAGTCGAATCTGGACCTTCTACAGCTTCTTGGTATGTGAGAAGAACATAATCTTGGAGATATTGGGGAGGTCGTCTGTTACGTTGTCCTCTACGTCGAAATTGCTGTTCCTCCTCTTCTTCTTCAGATACATTTTCATGAACAGTCTCATTCAAGTTATTTTCAGTTATTGAGGATTCGTTTCCAGTCTCATCTTCTGTATTAATGAGGTTATCTAATTCTTCTGTGTTATTCTGAGTAGATAATTCTGTATTTTCTTCCCTAGAATCTTCGGGCGTCTCTTCTATCTGCAGAGAAATGGTAACGTCCTCATAGTTGCAGTCATTATTTGAGATCTCAGTAATCTGTTCATCAAAAATTACATCACGAGAATAAACAATCTTTCGAGCATTTTCATCCCACAATCGGTATCCATTTGGCGAATAACCAACATGACGATACTTATTACTGCGACTGTCTAGTTTCTGGAGTCTTGTAAGATTTTTAGCATGAGCTGTGCATCCAAAAAGGTGCATTTTATTGTAGTCAGGTTTCTTCCCAAACCACATCTCATAGGGGGTTTTTAAATCTGGTAGGCTTTGTGTTAGACATCTATTCAATATGTAGCATGCAACTCTGGAGCATTCTCCCCACATGTCAGCTGGTAAATGTGAATCATAAAGAAGTGCTCTGGTTTTATCCATTAATGAACGATTGAGTCGTTCGGCTTTACCATTTAATTGAGGCGTATATGGTATTGTGAAATCAAATATGGTTCCTCTGGATTTTGCCCAATTTAACAAGTTTTCATTGGAAAATTCTCCCCCATTATCAGCACGAATTTTATACACAGGCAAAGTCCATTTTGACTCCACTTCTGATACATATTGTTTCAGAGTTTCAGTAGTATCAGACTTTCTTTTCAACAAATAAATTTGTTTGAAACATGTGTAATCATCTTGAAATGTTAAAATGTATGTATATCCATCCCATGTAGGTTTTTCAATTTGGCATATGTCTGTATGGATAATTTCTAGAGGTCGAGTTCCTCTGGTGCGTTCTGTAGGAAATGGAAAACGAGTCTGTTTTGCCTTCAGACAAATTTCACATGTATTTTCTGAGATTTTAAAGTCAGTCTCAGTTATTCCTAAATTATTTTCCTTGTTAAGTTGTTTTAAATTTTTATAGCTGAGATGTC
Organism: Mystacides longicornis; assembly: GCA_963576905.1. Lineage (NCBI taxonomy): Eukaryota > Metazoa > Arthropoda > Insecta > Trichoptera > Leptoceridae > Mystacides > Mystacides longicornis. The sequence goes on along the minus strand of OY756439.1, from coordinate 1,071,322 downwards.
CAAGAGTTCTATGCCAATACAAAGCATCTTTCTTTCTTTCATTTTGTGCTTGGAAACATGTTAGTTTTTTAGGAGCATCTGGAGTAAGTTTTAAAATATACAAACCATTTGCTTGTCTTTCACCTTGTAGAACATGGTCATTTTTAGAGATTACAACTTTTTCTTTGGTAAAAAGTACTTGACCACCATTTTCAGTTATGGCTCCAACTGATATGAGATTGCTGTCAAGAGAAGGAGCAAGTATTACATTTTTAAGAATACATTCTTTGGCATCAAAATTTCCAACACCAGTGGTAGATAGGGACTGATATTTCTTTGCAATTTTTACTTCGTCATGTTCAATTTTAAAGTTTGATAATATTGATGGTTGATTTGTCATATGAGAAGATGATCCACTGTCTACATAAAATTTCAGTTCATCGGTATTGCTATTTCTTGATCTTTGAGTTAAGTATGCGACTTTGTCTTTTGCATTTATTGCTCTTTTCTCATTTTTAAAACGAAAATAACATCTTTCTGACTTGTGATTAGTCTTCTTGCAGTATCTGCATTTTTCTACAGAATTATATGTATCATAATATGTTGTTTTCTGCATTGGACATGAATTTTTGAAATGGCCAGGTTGTTTGCATTTATAACATACATAGGAATTTTCGTTTTTCTTTAGGTAAGTCCTTTTTTGTTTAGATATTTGAAAGGCAACAATATCACTGTTTTTAGGTTTTCCAATATTATTTTCTTCAGCAAAGAGTCGAGTCACAAGGTTATCCACTGTGCGATCATTTTTAGATACAGAACCCCAAGCTGTACGAAATGTTGCATATTCAGGAGGTAAAATAGCAAGAATTTTGGATATAATCATCTCATCTGTTATATTCTGTTTTAAAGCTGTCAAGCGAAAAGCTATATTTTGGATAGTACTGATATTATGAGCCATATCATGCGATGTGTCGAAGTTATGAGCATAAAATTGTTGTAAAAGTTCGTTCACTTGGTCTTCATTTTGTCTATCATAAACCTTGATTATTTTATCCATCATTTCCTTTGATGTTTTACAGTGTAGTATGTGACACAACACAGTTTTACTGACCGAGGCTATTATCGCTTTTTTAGCTCGAGCATCCTTTTGAATGAACTCTTTTTTATCCTTGTCTACAGTCAAGTTCTCCTGTTTTATATTTCCCGAGGCAAACTCATCGAGACCAGCAGATTGAAAAATTATGTCGATTTGTAATTTCCATACATGGAAATTGTCAACTCCGCTCAGTTTGTCAATATGTGAGACATCATCGGCTTGATTTGAAGACATGGTTTTAGAAAAATGTTTTTATTTCACTTAGAAATTTGTGACAAAAAAATGATTTTCACTCACCGCACTATTTTAGAGTTTTTAGATTTTACTCACGTTTTTTTTAATACCACTGCTTTTATTTTTTTTTTACAATAGACGTTATCTGGGCCCATAACCTGTTAAGGTTTTTATTAAAATAAAAGCTTAAAACTGTTTTATAATTTTTGGTTTTATTAATCTCAACTCAACGTGATTTTTAACAGAGAACAAGTGTGTAACAATTTTATAGTAATCAATTCATAGACATAATGTACAGTTCTTATTGGTCTAAAAACAAAGATGGCTTACCAATAGAATATCTCAGTTTAAATACAAGTTCCCTCCAATATTCAAATTCAAATTTACTCACAACAATTTCTACAATAATATAACCTAATATAAGTCCGGTACTATCTGTCACTCTATTACGAGGTGGCCACCAAAACACAACAGTGTTGTCCTATTTAACCCTTTATAGATCACTTAGAACAAAGCGGTCGATTAAAAAACCGCCAACATTAAGTTTGATATTTCAAACATTTTTATATTAATAATGGTTCTTATAGCATGAAAACATTGTAGATAAAGCACAGCGGTTGATGAGACGACCATCGACAGTGAAGTTTGCGTATAAACAAAATGACAACAAAAAACGCGGGCCGGTCGATGTATCAACCAGTGTCCTATAAAGCGCATTGAAATTGACAATTTACGTGCGTAAGTGAAATTTGAATTGTGTTTTTTTGTGCTGCGCAGAACATAAAGGATGCATAGTAAGTAAAGTAACATTATTAACTATTTTATTTCATGATATAATATATGTTTTTAGCCCATGTACCCATAAAAATAAATAATCATGATTTTTCGTATGAGTGTCGTGTTTGAATTAACTTAACCCCAAAAGTGATGGTCATAGTCGAAGAGATATTTGTAATATTTTTTTTTGTTAATCGTTCTATAAGTTATGATCATTACAACTAAATGATATGTTTATAATATGAAATAATAAAACTAAACAAAAACTGATGCGACCGCGAGTTATAACGATCAAAAGTTGACAATTCATACGAATATGAAGACATTTTTTGCTTGACAGTAATTAATGTTTCTATGTCATAATGAAATAACATTTTTTTTTTCCAATTTTTCAACCAGAATCAAGATACACATTGGCTCAGATAGAAGAACTGGATGATGAAGGTTGGCAATCAATATTTGGAATAGATGATGACCAGGCAGTGAACTCCAACATAGGTGGAGATTCTGATGGAGACGACATATTCGAAGACGAGTCTTTTCGGTCTGTTGGAAGTCGTCAAGAACCAACTGATCAGGAGTCGAATCTCCACAATTCTTCACCTTACCAGGGTCCACCTCTCCAGCATCCAACTCACCGGGATCCATCTCTGCAGGATCCACCCTCTCAGAATCCTCCTCATGAGGTTCCGCTACAGCAAACTGCATCTGAGGAGAAAAGTTAGTTTTCCCACTGGTCACGACGTACCAGTAATCCTCCTGATTACAATAAATTTAATCAACATCAAGGGCCAAATATAGAGGTGGATTTGTCATCGCCTGTAAAATTTTTTACTTATTTTTTAAATAGTTCTATTACTTCTCAAATTGTATACGAGAGTAATAAATACGCATTACAAAACGGAAAGATATTAAATATTACTGAGGATGAATTAAAAGTATTTATTGGGATGTTGATAATAATGGGGTTCCATCAACTACCATCTCTAAGGCTTATTGGTCTAAAAATGATAACTTTCACGTTTCAAGAATATCAAAAATAATGAGTATGCGAAGATTTTTTAAAATTTTTCGTTGTCTGCATTTGAATGATAACAGGATGGTAGACGTAAAGAAAAATAATTTGTAATATAGTTTTTTTTTCTTCCTTTTTTATATTATATTATCTACGATGATTATTTGTAGTTTTGTTCCATTTTTAAAATTCACTTTCTTATTATTCATTATATTTCGATGATAATTTGAAGTAAAGTTCCTTTTTCATATATTATTATCTTATGATGAAGATTTTTAGTTTTGTTCCATTTATATATTTATATTTTTATTATTTTTTGTAACTTTATGAAGTTGTGTTTTAATAAAACAATGATGTTGATCCAAATTATGTTTTATTACAGTGATAATTATTAAATCTTACACTGGTTGATATATAAACCACTGAACATTCGCTGTCGTATCGGGTGACCTAAACGCTCAGTGGTTTATTAGCCAACCGCCATATTTTTTATTTTTTTTTCAAAAAGTATGAATTTAAAAAAAAAATAAAATATAAGGCACATGTTTAATCCACTTTCTTAAGGGATTCCAATAGGTTTGGTCAATGTAATTTAAAAAAAATCAAGTGACCTATAAAGGGTTAAAGAGAGGCATAGACATCATATATTGGCATCCCTTGGACATCATATATTGGCAATGCAGACAACATTAATAATAATACCTTGTAGGTAATGCACTACAGTAATCAGAAAGAAAAAGATGTTTACCCGTCAGAACTTGGATTTATGGTTCAGCACGATCACACATCCCAAGCAGACATAAGAATTTTCATTCAGTATCAAACTAATTAAAAATAAAGGAGAATGTTGTAAGTGTATTAAGGATACCTACCTTCGTGAGTTGTGTTGGGATAGAAGGTGTCGGAGGGCGAGGGTGGGGGATGCAAGGACCACACTTGTATGCCCTCCGCCCGTCCTGCCGCGTAGGCTGCTCCCAGGGCCCAGCACTCTGCCTGATGGGGTCTCACTGCAACCACATAATCATTACATAGTACCACTTCCACTATTCAGGTAATTAACATGATAGGTTCCGTTAACTGTCCATCAATTTATGATTGCAAGGCATTGTATATTTTATTATACTAGTGGTCACCCAGAGGTCGAAATTCGACCATAACTAAGTGATGTTGAATTTTATATTACATAGGTAGATATATTGAACGAGTGTTGTTTCACAATTTTTTTCAAAAAAAAAAATGGCCCAACGCATCAATATGTAGATAAAATTTCTTGGTAGCCATCTATAAGATAAAATTATGTAGTTGACAAAGTGATGGAAAGAATCTGACGGCCGCATCAATTGAAAACAACTATCCAATAGATGGATATCTAGAAGATAACAGTGTTGCTATGCTGAAATCTATTGATTTCTGTGGATTCCATGGAAATTTCTATGGATTTGCTTTTTCGCGCCAGATTTGATGTCAGATGAAGTCTTGTTTTGACAATTAATGCGTATTGAATCTTGATTGAATCAAATTTCTAGATTAGGTTCTAATGCTGTTTTTTGTTTCGCATATTTTATTCGCAAATTTTATAATATTATTTCTTAAACTTGTAACTGTACAATGATTTAACAGAAAGTTTAAGAATATAACAACATTTCGATCACAATTTAGATTTTTTTCTTCCAGATCGTTTGTTTGAAAACCGGCAATTGGGTGTCTTTTGTCAATCAAAATTAAAGAAATTAATATACGATTTGTTCGAAGCTTCAAAATGATAATTCATTATTATTATATGTATATTTTTAATGAAGATGTATATAATAATTATCATTATGGTTTATGGAAAAACAAGTGAAAAGTTCTTCACATTCACGGCGTTACGGGAGTTTATAAACGTCAGTGAAGGCTATTTTGACAACCATCTTAGAGATAAATCATTATCCAACAGAAGGTACCTCTTGTTAAAAATGGCGTCGGAAATCCTAAACATAAGCGATATCTACACATTGATGCGGCAAATATCTCATAGAAAGGCTTTTCTGTAAGATATATTTATCTATCCACTGATTGATGCGTTGGGCCAAAGGTTTTCTTCCACTGTTTGGGGAAACATCCATGATAATGATTTATTTAATACTAGCTTTCCCGACAGACGTTGTCTTGTGTTCCTAACTATGAATATTGAATTCGAATTTGTATGGTGATAAATTAAATAACCCCGACATTTATATTTTTCGTCTACATTTTTTCAAATTACCAACTATCAAAATCTGTCTATCAAGCTGACAGTTTCCGTCAAACACCAATTTAATTTCAAAATTGGATAAAAAACATAGGTAGTGTTAAAAGCACCAAGAAGGTTACCTACTTTTGAATTTCCCAATAATCGGCGCATCTTTCTTAATTTTTTCTTTCATAGGAACCTTCTCCTGGCAAAAGCAAACACGACAGAAAAAGAATCAGTGAAATCGGTCCAGCCGTTTAGGCGTGATGCGATGACCACGCAGAATCGGTCTCCATTTTTATAATATAGAGAAGATGAGAGATAATGGCACATGTAGGTAGCACTGGTGAACAATTTTTAATGAAGATACCGTGTATTGAGTCTGAATCCATTCCCTTTGTGATATCATTGATATCAATAGTCTAATTAACCAGTGCGTTGTATATTTCTACGCCGCTCAACTGTATGTTATGGCAGCTGGACGCAGTGTTACATGCAATATGCTGAACACCGCCATCGCGAACATGGACGGACGCGTAAAAATCGTTGAAAGGATTACAAATACTTTTAGGTTCATTAAATTGTTGACCGTTGTAGCTTACAGTTCCAGGAATACCCCCTTTCCTTGATTTGATGAAAGAAAATAGACATTTTGGATTTACCCTTAAGTTGCTTTCTATAGGTACATGCAATATAATATATTGCATAGAATTAATGTCATAAGTAAATAATACTATAGCGGCCATGTTTCGCATGACGACATCATTCACCAATAGCGTTTCTCCATGATGTCGACACCCGGTAGCAGTCCGCCACATCGTACAAATCCGCACAACTATCAGTCAGTAGTCAGTCAGTCACCAACAAGTCTGCATACGGAGAACACGCACCTTCCGTCTGGCGACGCGCATTCGGGACGCCACTCGGCACCCGCTCATTAATATCTTCGTCAAAATTAAAATGAAAGAGTCTTGTACAGTTCTATCACAAAATTTACTGTTCAAACATCAAAAATTTAAGTCTTAAACATTTGATAATGGAGACGGTATCTAGTGTCCGAAACAGGGTTGCCACCTTTTGAAAAAATAAAATCGGGACATTCAGCCGATTATAGGAGAGGGGACGTCCATTAATCACGTGATGTTTTTTTGCAACTTTTTAGACCTGGTGATGTTTCAGGAAACATATGATTTTAAACTTCGTCATTTTTTTAAATTTCTGAATTGTTTTTTATAAATAAATAAATGCACGTGATTTTCTCACTAGACCCCCCCCCCTCCCCGTACGTGATCTTTCGTGATTATTTCCAGACCCCCCCCCCCCTCTTCGTTTTGGGCACACGTGATTAATGGACGCCCCCAGACTAGCTGTTACCTGTGTACAATGCAGAATTATATTATCATCAAAATTAATTATAATAAAACATCTTGTCCCATTTCCAAGACTGTGGTATTTCTTTTTTAATTTATATTATAAAATTTCCATTAAATGACCTAATTACCTACTATATTTTTATTATAGTTTTGTCATTATCAATCTGTATTTAAATTAAATATATGTTTCTAATTCAAATACAATCAGCCCGAAAACTTAAAAATCACCATATTTTAGCTAACTTGACCAACATTGTCCTATGAGAATCCCAAAAAATAGCTCAAATAACTTTTATTGCACCAAATGACGTCAACAATAACTCGAATAACTTTTATTAACCAAAAATTGTCGAGTGGCGTGTTATAAAAAATCGGGACAAAATTCAGAGGTCGTCGGGACGCGGGACAATAGAATCGAAATCGGGACTGTCCCGGCAGAATCGGGACGGGTGGCAACCCTGGTCCGAAAACCGGTTCATGCTTGAACAATAAATTTTGTGATAGAACTATACAAGACTCTTTCATTTTTATTTTAAAATGGACTATCACCAAGCACCTTCTGCCCAAAACATCGAAGATCTTAATATCTTCTTCATTCCTTGTAACATGTCATTTCTGCAATAAACCGATCCACTATACAAAACCTGTGCATTCTCACTCTAATAACCACCACAATCCAGTACCCACAATATTATCTACTATGACATGAATTATGTAATTGCTTTTGTCCAGCGCGCAATAGGGAAAAAGTTTGGTAGTTCAATGGGTTATTATATTTTTTTCCATTTCTTGTGATATGATGCTTTCTCTTTGATGACATTTATTAATTATGACGAAAACCAATGAGGATACGAGCGACCCGGTTTCAGTCTTTTGACTGGAACATAATATTTATTTATAATTTTGATATCGTAGAACTTTGTAACGCACTCTTCTGTATTGATGCTTGTAAACTCGTGGCACCAGTCAATAATTACCGATAGGTCATTTACGTATTTTATCATAATCGGCTTTGTTATACATAACGACATATCTAGAGTTGGATTCAATGCTTTTAAAATGTATTTATAGAGTGATGTTAACCGTGACAGACAGGGGTTTGTGATGATCATCATCCGGGACCAACGGCGAATCGGATGGGTTAACTTTGCACAACTCATTCGACAGTACAAGATCGAGTATTCTATTAGATAAATGTTGTGCATACGTCATGTCGCATTCCGGACAGGGACATAAAATCAATGAATCGCACGTTAGCCGATCCGGCTGTGTGCTCACCGACTGTAGGTGTCGAGCTGGAATCTAAAGTCCACTTTATGTGAGGAAAGTTGTAATCACCCAAGATGACGAAAGTGTCATCACGGTGTTTAGTGTAAGTCTCATCAAAGTGTGAAGTGAGACCAGTAGTGTGATCACTTCCGGGAGCAATGTACACTAGGGATGTTGCGGACATTCGCATCCGCATTCATTAATGCGAATGTTGATGTGGATGCGGATGTACCGCTAGAGCAAGTTACGACACGAAATTAAGATATGCAATCGTGTTCTTATCTCAAAAGGTATGGCCTTGAAGTTTGAGAGAGAAAGAAGATGAGTGCCACGTGCAAGTAAAAGGCGTGGAGAGCGCTAACTACTGAGCTTTGTTATCAAGAGCCATATTGGAAAGTGTTAGTTCTTGTCTGGAGTCTGGACTTACCAAGACAAACTTTGAAATAAAGTGCACTTTCAAAAAAAGACATTTTATTTCTTACGTGTAGACGTAAGATCCTTGTATTGTTATTGATTTTTTTAATGAATGCTTACAAACTGTTGGTTTGGAATGAAAATTATTTTATTCTGTGAAAAGGCGGCCATTCGTTAAAAAGGTCATTATATTTCTTACGTTTTACATCCCTATTATACAGTTTGTAATTTTTTATTCTAAGCTCCGCATCCGCGGATGTGAGAACTCTAAAATCTACGTCCGCGTCCGCGGATGTCAAAACACCTGCTTCCTCAACATCACTAGTATACACAATACGAATGCTGTCGTGTGAGTTTTATGGTATAGATATTCACAGATCCTCCGCAGAGGATGACCACAACTTTTGGTGTTTAGGATTTAGGTTTGACCGCAATGAGCAGTGAGCACACCACCGCTCACCCCGGAATCCCCACTGAATCTGTCTCTTCTGAAGATATTGTATCTCTGATCGAATATTTCCGATGAAGAAAAGTTACATTTCAATCAAGTCTCATTAAGATTAAGACAGATAATATCAAAACTATTCTGCATACAGTAAGTATAATAGTAATTCATTTGTTTTCGTTCGTAATCCTCCGACATTTTGTAAATATATTTCTAATTTATCCGAGCCCGCGGTTCGCAAATTCGATGTACAGCAGTATATTCATATAGACAGCGCAATGGCCAATTTCGAAAAAAAAGAGAAACCGATAACCAGCACAAACCAAACCGAAAATAAATAGAGAACAAAACATATTGATCAATAACAATCATAGAGAATAAATTGGTGAATAGAAAATCACTCGCCTGGTCTATCAGTTTGGTAATACCTCTGCAGCTACAAGCGGAACAATATTTTTATAGTATGTGCGAGTATATAACACGTGCAAGCGCCATGCAAAACATTTGAATCAGGGAACGAAAACTGTGGGCTTGTGATCTCATTTGGCACGAGGTAATTACATGCCCTAGACCTCTTTTTCAGCGAAAACGCAGGAGGGAAAGAGTCAAAAAAGGAAGGAATGACAAAACACAGAGGGCGAGGGGAGGGGATACATAACATAAAATGACGAAACATAATAAATGATAACATATAAACTCACAAACACAGCTTCTATATTTTTATAGTTGCCAAGTCTTTTGCGCTTGAGATGAAAATCTTGTGCGTGCCTTCGTCCTTCCTTAAAAAAGTTTACCGTTCCTTGTCCACGCAAATTTATATTGCTTGTCTTTAGCATGTTGAAGGGTTTGAAAGAAGAGCTTTATGTTTTTCAGTGTTAGGTGTTCACTCACAATTATAGCTGTTGTTGATCCCTCAACTCCAATGTGTCGAGTCGTGATTGTCTTTTTTTTCGCCCTAACAGCTGCCAAAAATGTATCTCTCGCCATTCTACGTAGAAACTTAACTACAATTGGCCTTGGTGCGTTTTGACTACTCGTTCGTGTCCTCACCATGAAGTCTACTTCTTTTATATCTAAGTCACATCCAATGGCTCTCGCGATAGACTGAATGGTGTCCGGTAAGGATTCCCCAGCTGTCTGGTGAACCCCCCTGATCTCGACGTTATAGAGTTTGGCGGCTTGTTCCTTTATATCATTTTGGGTCTCCTGTTCCAGGTTGCCAGCCTGCAGCTGTCTCCTGGTTCCTCGCCTCCAGCTCCGCGATCCTGTCCCTCAATAGCCCATTTTCCGTCTCCAAATGGTCCGACCTGCAGATCAACTCTGTCAATTTAGTCTATGACAGCTGTAATGGTCTGTGATAAAGCCTCCATCTCACTGCGGACCACTCCCAGTTCACTCGAAAAGAAGGCCTTCAACTCTCTTGTCTGATCCTTCAGACATTCATAACCGTCTGAGAGTGATGGCACATGAGGCCGCTGGGTAGGACTTGCTTCCTCCGAGACAGGCGTTGATGCCCCGGATCTTGGACCAAGAGCCTTGCAATCGTGGCACTTCCAAGAGACGTTTAAAATCTCGCTAAGGGACCGTTCAAATATTACGTAACGCATTTTTTTAACATTATTGACCCCCCCTCCCCTCCGAGATGCATCGTAACGCTCTTTCTTATACCTCTTTCCATTCTCCAAACGTTGCCTAACGCACATATTACAACTATGTATGCATCAAATCACAATTATTACTTGAAATTCACTAAATACCTTTGTTGCGGCGCCGGTAATACAATAGTAACGTTTTACAAGACTAACCCCCCCCCTCCCCCCTATATTGCGTTACGTAATACTTGAACGCTCCCTAAGAAGTCGTTAGTTGTCCTCCATAGTACCACCACATGAGTAGTGGCAAAGCATTGTAAAATATGTGAAATAAAGATTAATTTGCAACGGGCACAACGCAAATATTTCTTGGGACTCAGTTGATTTGAGCACTGGTTGCACTTAACCCTTCTTCCGTTCATTCTGCTGCGCCACGTAAAAAGGTTGCTGATCGATCCCCTCTGGTGTCTCTTCATGTTTTCACTGTACTTAAATCAGGTGCAACTGCACTTGAATATTTTTATGCGACAATCACTGATAAAAAAAAAAAAAAAACTGATATTATGTTATAATATAGATGAGCAATATACTACAATCATAACATAAAAACGCGCTATAGTTTTGATGATCTTACTACGAAGTTGAACTGAGAAAATAAATAGTGAAATTTAAGCTAAAATGGGTCATCTCTGTATTTGTGCTAGTGATGAAAGGGATAGCAGTTTAGCCGGATACCGGATATTCGGCCAACCAAGCAGCCGAATACCGGATAACCGGCCTATCTTTCTGGTTGGTTGGTGCATCCATATGGGAAAATTGACGAAAAAACCATCAACCGCATTAATTAGTCTGGATTAGTGTGGTGTGATAATATGTTTTTCCTATGATTAGAGCGTATAGATTTTTAAGTTTTATCCCCGGAACCAAGGTCTTAGCCAGGATAGCATTAGTGCAGAAGTTCCCAATCCAATCCCCCTTTACGCTCCACTCAGGGGCATAGGGAGGCAACAAGAGCTTTCCATTGCGCTTGATCTTGCGCAATGTTTATGACCTCCTCACATACTATGTCCAGATTCCTCAACTCTGCTTCGAAAGAGCGGAACACGATTCGGGACCCTGATGGGAGGAAGAACAGCGCCTCCCTCAAAATATCAGTGGTTTTTTTTTAATTAATAAAATTCTCTGAATGCTAAAGAAGTCTTTAGTAGAGCCCGGGCAGTGCATGGCTTACGTACGGCATAATATACCAATTGGACCGACTCCGTTGCCGGAACGTTAATGTTCCAGAAATCGCGGAATCTATCTGCATCTTTCAGCAGGATGATATATTATGACGAAACGTATTTTTATTAAACATTCCTTATTTCTGGAGAAAAGCGAAGCCGCTTGCTACCTCTATATAAAGAAATACAAAAGTGTTCATTCTCCACAATTTACCCTTATTACACTATGTTTGCTAATCAATTTTCTAAGTTGTAGAATGGGGTCCAAGGAAATGTTACGCGCAATAAAAGAGCATTTAATGCCTCTCAGCCACTGCATTTCAACTCGACTCTCACCTACAAGTGGTGGACCCTGTTATGTTGGCCCAGGCTGAAAGAGCGGTTACATTCGGTCCCTGTGGATGCTAGGGTCTACAAGCCGAAGAGAGTAAGGGGTGCCTTGCATGGCTGTCCAACATGCAGGGCATTTCCTACACCTGATTCCTTTCCTCCTGCCTTCTATGAGCCCTCCCATCCATATTCACCTAGTCCTATCATTCCGGAAGGAGTAAACCATTCTGCCCAAAAATCCCCAATCCAAGGTGTCATTCGACCCGTGCCGAGGGATGCATGACTAACGGGTAGGTTTGTAACTAACGGAGGCTCCCTGATACCAGGCAACCTCACGGGGGCCTTTTTGCCTTACCTCCTCATGCAGGGATCTGTAGGGGCGGACTTTTATTTCCCTAGTTCTGGATATGGAGGATGTACATGGCACCTTTGTAGAGCCGACCTGGTGTGATGGATATAATAGGTACTTCCACATCAGTGGTCAAAGTGGACATAAGTTCACATGATCAAAAGCATTTGTTGCAACCGAGAGATGGGAATCCTGTTGGGACCTATCTTTCAAAAAGAAGATTAAGGAGACCTTTTGCGGGGGGCAGGAGCCGGGAAGAGGCACTGTCACTCTGCAAGAGGCCTTTGGAGACGTGGCACAATAAGAGGCAGCGCTCCACGAATTCATTGAAGGATGTCACAATAGATCTTATTGGTCGCGGTGACTCAAAGGGCATATGGTCCTTTGACCTTCTTTACAAAAAAAAAAAGTTGTAGAATTTTTCTTGTTATTACAAGGTGTATTTCTTAAGTGATATTTGCTAAATGAATCAATTATTTATTCAAAAATATCGTTTTTACTATACGGTATCCGGCCGGATAGGTGCTAGTTATCCAGTATCCATCCGGATAGGTGCTAGTTATCCAGTATTCGGCCGGATAGGTGCTAGGTATTCGGGCGGATAGGTGCTAGTTAGGGAGCGTTCAAGTATTACATAACCCAATATGGGGGGGGGGGGGGGGGGTTATTCTTGTAAAACGTTACTATTGTATTACCGGCGCCGCAATAAAGGTATTTAGTGACTTTCCAGTAATAATTGTGATTTAAGGCATACATAGTTGTAATATGTGGGTTAGGCAACGTTTAGAGAATGGGAAGAGGGGTAACAAAGAGCGTTACGATGCATCGCGGGGGGGGGGTCAATAATGTTAAAAAAATGCGATACGTAATACTTGAACGGTCCCTTATCCGGTATTCGGCCGGATAGCATTTACGCAGCCGGATACCGGATAGTTGCCGGATATCCGTTCCATCTCTAATTTGTAATCTTCAAACATCCAGTAAAGTCAAAGGGGTGTAATAGCTTTCCGTCTTTCTCTTTGGTCTAGGGACAATCACTGTCTTTTTAACAATAACCATTCCTTCTTTCAGGTAGAAAATAATTTAAGTCATATTCATAAAAAAGATTGACAACTTATTCAAACATGGAATCAATCTTCAATAAGAATGAGACTAAATGGCCCATTTTATAAATTTGCTTTTTTACTGAACAACTTTAAAACCGACACAAGTGGATATTTATTGAAATAATTAATATTTATTAAAATAAAAAAATAATGTATTTCTAATTTAAAAATATTATATAAGGTACTTGATTTGGCCGACGAACTTGCAAGGGCCGGAGTACCGAGGAATTTCTGCGGACCTGGGCCATTCTTTGGTTTTCCTCAATGGAATGAAACCCAGGGCCTAAAACACTCAGGGCCTAGGCACTAGTAAATGCCTACAACGCAAAATCTGTTAGGACCCTAGTGTCTTTAAACAGAAAAAACCTATGCATCATCACCAGATCCCTAACAGGGCACTGTAGGCTTAACAAACACATGTGCACCATCGGGATCCTGGACTCTGGCATTTGCAGGATGTGTGGGGAGTCATTAGAGACCCCCATGCACCTCCTCTGTGAATGCCTACCAATGATGCAAAACAGACATAAAAATCAGGGGAAATTCCTAATGTGCCCAGAAGAAATTAAAAAACTCAACGCCAACAAAATCCTCCACTTTCTCCAGGAGGCTGGACTGAGCGACGAGCTCTAATGTAAGGCTAGTCACAATAGTTCCACTATGGGACGCAGTGACAGCAACCCCCTAGGGGACAGCGAGCCTATCAATAAAATAATAATAAGGTACTTAATTTAAGATTTTGTTATACATTTGTAATTAATTGAGAAAGATTTAACTCAATTAATTATCGCAGCAGCCTTTTAGCATAAAAACAATCATATTTTGTAAAGTTTTAAACGTGGCAGGACACCACCAGAGCAATGCAGGTTCGTCAAAGACTGAAGTGTGGTTGGACGCACCTTTGAAATTCGTTATACCTTTTTGTGTGCACTTATTTTGACTCGATTGCGTATCTATATAACATATCACTGGAAACAATACTAATTTTACCAGTTTACACAATTAACTTTTGATTCTGTATTAAGAACAAAGCCGCACACGAATCAAATATGTACCTACACCAAAAAACTCACTGCAAAAATGGTATATATATGTACAATATGACTTGGGTATGCAAAATATAACTTCAGAAAATAATAAATTTGCTCGACAGAAAATACTGTGTTGTTTTGACAAACTTGTAATTTTTTCTTGTTGTTAGGTACATAAAAATAATCAGAATTTAAGGTGTATTTAAGGCAAATTAGTATAATTTTAGAATAAAAGCTCCAAAGTTTTCTGATACGCACAGCTTCATAAATAGGTATTGACAGCGCTTTTTTTTTAATTTAACGCGGTGGAACGGCGTTCTGGCACTTTTTTTCATGTTTTTTTTTTTATTTCAAAATCAATAAATCGCTTAAATGAAATTTGAATATAATTTTATTTAGTAAAAAGTTGACATGAAGTGAGTTCCCTGAAAAAAGAAAAAGCCCTGGGTATTGATAACTAAATAATGAAAAAAAAAAAAGTTATGCGCCTCCAAGCAGTTGTTTGCAGGGAAAACTGGCAGATGTGGGTGCCAGGTACTTGCAGGATAGTGCACAAAATATTACCGTAATGTTTGTTTTAAATGTTTGAGTGATCGAAAATAAGCCCGTCTTAAACAGAAAAGACACGAATTTAACCTCAGCAATAAAATCACCATCAATTAATGCGGATGCTGATATTGAAATCGTTCCTGATAATCCGCTGATGCTGATATCCGCAACATCCCTGGTTACTACGTCAACATTTTCAAAGATCAATAGTTGTATTTGTACCAACCTACTGGAATTCCTGTACAATCCGCCGTCTCCTGCAGAATGGAAGGTGCCCCGAGTGCTCCCCCGCCCACCAGACTCTTCGGTTCTTGGTATCCCAAGTCTTTGTGGATAGCCAAGAGCAAGGCG
The DNA here is from genome assembly GCA_963576905.1 of Mystacides longicornis. Classification (NCBI taxonomy): domain Eukaryota; kingdom Metazoa; phylum Arthropoda; class Insecta; order Trichoptera; family Leptoceridae; genus Mystacides; species Mystacides longicornis. The sequence continues at coordinate 1,055,977 of OY756439.1, read as the reverse complement.
CGGATTTGCAGGCCGCAGCTTTTCAAGGCACCTTGCAGGACATCAGTACCAGTTGTGCAGCACGATATACCACACATGACACTGAAATCAAACAAGTCAATGACACAAAGTTGTTTCAGCCACAAAACATAGGTGGCGTTGACAAGAATATCTTATAGGTTACAAAGTTCATATAGTCACCTTCCCGCTTCTCGCCTCCAATACGGAGCCAGTAATCCGGAGAACGCTGGTACAAAGTACACCTCGGAAGTGTCATGTGCCGACAGACCGGAACTGTGAGACGGAGGTCCCTTTGTAAACATGTATCCTTTACTTGGCTCCACCACACACCCTGACGACGACGGCAGACTGAGGGGTTCTCCAATAAACTCATCATCTTCATCGCACAGATCCTCATCACTCCGCAGACCTAACCCGGAGTACAGCCATCCTAAAGCTGTGCCTATAATGAACAACAAAAAAATATATGAAATATCGTCCTTGAACAAAATATGTATATGTTTATAATTGATGATGGTTGAGTTAGTTGTGACCGCTTTTACATGCACTACAAAGATACTTTGATTCCAATATGTTTTCCCAAATGCATCACCGAGGATTTGTTAAAATATGAAGCTCTGGAAATGATGTGAAGTTGAAGATAAAGTTAGCTAGAGGAGAAAACTATCTTGGCTTACACTTGGCATGGCCAGACCAATTCTGTGAAAGACAAGTCCTAAGCAGGTAGCCAATAGGGTAATCTGTCAGAAGACTAAAGATAATTATTTAATAAATATCTGTTGTTACCTGCATTAGCGACAGATCCTTCCAGAGCATAAATTGCAGGCGCTTCTTTACCCATTTTGAAAGCTACTGTGGTAATAAGACCGTTCTTGGACCTAATTATGGATTTGCCTGAAAAATATCATTCCAATAATCTTTTTCGTTGATTTTAAAGTGCAGCACTGGATGGGGGATTCGGAATAACATTTTCAAAATATTATGTCACAATTTTGTTTGTGAGGTATGGAGCTGAAGAGTCTTTGAGTAGAAGGAGAGTAGTAGTGACTGTGTCAAAAAATCATCTTAGTTAGAAATAATGACTATGCTAGACTAAGCAAGTGTGCTTTTGTTGCGATTAAGAGTAAGTATCTATATTATTTATTCAAGTTGCAGCTAAATTTATTTCAACAGTTTCTTGTTTTATCCATCTTGCTGTTTAGAATGATTGTTCCGAGTAAAGGTGCATTCATACCAAAAGAACACAGAGCCGAATCTAGAGACAGAGCATACTTTCTTTTATGGTTGATATTGGACACCCTGGAAACAATAATAAGCAAGAACTAATTTATATAGGCAATGGCCATTCTTTCTCGTTGATATTTCCTTGGTGTAAAATATACTTGGAATATATAGGTGTATATAGGTGAATTTGAAAATACTGTGATCTTTTATTGAACAAAGACCATTGCGAGGGTGGCCCATTTTAAGACAAAATGCTGCTCCACTATTTTCAAATTCACCTATATACTTAAGTTTAAGTACATAATTAAATGGTAATATTACCCGTATTGTAGAGTAAAAAAGCTCCTTCGTTGAACGTGCACTCAGCCTGACCAAATTCCAGACAGTTTTGACCAACCAGAGCTGCTTGCTGATCACCCAAACACTGCCAAAGAAACAGAGAATCAATCATAACAGATTATAGCCACTCCATATTTGAACTAATCCTCGGGTTACTTGTCACCAGTGGTTTGGCTAATAAATATTTTAATGCCTCTCTCCCCTTTTAATACCACGGAGAGGGGGGATCAAATTAACTCTTCGTGTGGAGCATAAGATGCCATTAATTGGTGTCCATACTGAATGCGGAGATTGATTTGATCTCAAGTACTTATCCACACCTCCTCGACATTGGTCTCCCCTGGAAACTATACAATATATTATACTCCAGGTAACCAAGCTTGGTGAATTAATAGTGTAGACCAACTTGCCAACCCACTTGGCAAGTGTGATGTTGTAATTCCAAACGCCTCTCGCACAAATCACATACAATATATTATACTCCAGGTAACCAAGCTTGGTGAATTAATAGTGTAGACCAACTTGCCAACCCACTTGGCAAGTGTGATGTTGTAATTCCAAACACCTCTCGCACAAATCACGTCTAGTTCAGACATGTCTGGACAATATATACGAGGGAGGCCTACATTCATTAGTGGATGCCAAAGACTGCTAAGAAGACTAAGTACTATCATAGTAGATACAACACGCCATCTGTCACAATAGTTCCATTATGGGACGCAGTTGCGGCGACCTCCTAGGAAGCAGCAGCTGGTAAACAAAATATAACCTGCCCTTGGCCCTTTTTCCAGAAATCATTTCCATTCCTTTTTATCCTGTCTTCTTCTCCATTCATTCTGATCACTCCAGCCACCACCTAAACAGCTCCTTAGGACCTTTTTTGAGAGACTTAATTTGCCTGGGCTAGTCATGTAGGTTTAGATTACATCAAATGAGAAATATACATAATAAAGAGACATACCTACCCCAGACAAAGGCACGGCGTGGAGACTTCCTCCGACTATGTAACCATACAGCTCGGAGCTGCTCTTGATGCTGGGCAGTATGTCTATTGGAATACGGAACATGGAGCACACCGCTGGCTCCCAGTTGAGAGTCTCGATGTTCATCAGCATGGTGCGAGACGCGTTGGTTACATCCGTCAAATGAAGTCCTCCCGTGATGCCACCAGTCAAATTCTTTTGATCGAAAAAAAGAGCACAAATTAAAAGAATGTAATGCACAACAAATAATATTTTTTAGCCAAGATTGATTCCATTCTTCAGGAAAATTAAGTTAAAAATAAAAGGAATGGTTGGTAGTTTAGTGGCTCAGACACACTGTCCTGAGTTTGATATCTGGTGCCAACCAACTTCCTCTCTAACGCTACATGTTTTGCTTAGTGTAAAATATGTCAAAACTCTATTTTTTTTCACTTTGGGTTATAAAAGTAAAATAACATTATCAAGGAATTTTGGGTCATAAACAAGAGAAGTAGGAGAAAGCTAGGTCATAAGTAGAAATATGAGAAAGCCAGGTCATGTAAGTAGAAATAGAAGAAAACTATGTCTATAGTAAAAGAAATAGAAGAAAGTCAAAATCTAAAGAAATGGGAGAAGCTGTGCAAAAAATGGTATGCCAATGGCAAATGATGTATATCTGGACAGCAAAAAGTAAGTCTTTTATTTCATATTTCCCACTTGCAAGTTCGCTGTGCCATAAAGGAAAAATATGGGTGGCAACAGGGAACGCAGAGCAAGAATCCTTCAACTACACACAAAATATTTACCCATAAAAGCCAAGAATCCACCGTTCCAACTTTGCATTCTTTATTCCTTACGGCGTCGGCCACTCTCGGAGAGTTCTGTAAGAGCCAGGAGAGTTTGGGTGCTGAGAAGTAGCCACTGGCCGGTAGTCCCGTGACGTGGCACGACCATTCCAGCTGCTTTGGGACTTTGCTGGACAAGTCTTTTATGACATCATCGCCGCGAGTGTCCATCCATACTAAAACAACAATATTTATTACTGAGTCTAATTTCATTATTGGACAATAACCATTAAAAAGGATGACGTCATCTGACGTTATAAACAGTAGTGATGGGTACCAAGTCACTTTGTAGTGACCCAGACTGTCCGAGTCAATAGTGATTCAAATCAGTTATCCGATTCACTTTGGTAAATTTTTTGATACTTTCCAGCAACAAAACTTGTATATATCCTTTTTCTTGTAAAATACATAAATTTCAGATTGTTTGTATAACTTATAATGTAAGTACACATTCAATATTTTATCAAATTCTTTTTCCCTTTAAGCTTCATAGCGCCAGAGCTTGGCCATTACAGGAGGGACAACAGCCGCCTGAACTCTCCCCGATGGAGTCCAGGCGTCCAAGGCTTATTTCTTGCACTTTTACTGACCGTTTCGATTTTAAGGATGTGATGGGTTAATAATCGGATTAATGTAATATTTGCATCAAGAAGTTTGTAGTTGAAGATATATCTAAATGTAGAAACTTACATATGGCATTGTGGAGAGGTAATCCCGTCTTGTTGTTCCAAACTATAGCCGTCTCCCTCTGGTTTAGTTGAAGATATATCTAAATGTACAAACTTACATATGGCGTTGTGGAGAGGTAATCCTGTCTTGTTGTTCCAAACTATAGCCGTCTCCCTCTGGTTTACCACCCCTACAGTCACTATGTCTTCCGGGTTTATGTCTAGCTTCCTCAGATTGTCTACTGTGTACTGAAAATTATAAGTCAACCACAAATTAACATCTTCATTATCATTATACATAAACATCAATAATTATGAAGCAGAAACACGCCGTCTAACCAAAACATGTGAGATATAACAGAAAAACAAATGAACTTATAACCTGTTCCATGTTCAAAATTTTAACTGCTTAGTTTTGTCACCCTGTATTATAATTAATCTAGAGATTTCATTTTAATTCCGATAAAACTTAAAGTGTGTTTTATATTTATTATTATTATTGATAATGGGCGAGCAGCTCACAGCTGATGTGCCCATATCAAGCTTGCATAATCAATTATATCCCAAATAAGTATTTGTCCACCTTATTTTTGAAAAAAATTACACTGGAGCTTCAACAATTTCACTAGGCAATCCATTCCACACCTCAATCACACGATTGTTAAGGAAATGTTTGGCCGGATTAGAGTTGAACTTAGTTTGATTGAGCTTGAGGTGATGGTCTCTCAGATGTATGTTAGGATTCCTTGTAAACATATTACCAAAGCTGCTCAGGTGGTAATGCGTAATATTTTTTTCAAGTTTTATTGAAGACATAATATTATAAAAAAGGAAAGGTACAGAAATTATCCCAAATCCAGACACACATTTACTGAAAGCTCTGCTCGCAAGCAGGGTGGCAAGTACAAAGGAGGGATTATCAAAAAGCATAAAATCACCTCAATGGCTTGTGACACAGCGTGCCATATCTCCATGGGATCTTGTTCTGCCCAACCGTCTCCAGGGTAATAGGTTTTTATTGGTATTTGGTGGTACGTTATCATTTCCCATGTTTTGGCTGCAAATACCTGTAACAAACCTGGCGAATGAATTTCTTGTCTGGAAATGAAACATTCAGTCCAGAACGCAATGCTCTAAAACTACACACCTCAAAACATAACACAGAACGGGTTTGATTACAGTTTATATGAAGGGTGCCTATGTTCAGAATATGCCAGTAAAAAAATAAAGAAGTGCATAACTAATTAAAGGGAGCCTTCTAATTTAATCGATTGTGTGAGAAAGCAAGACTAAATCAATAAATATTATAATCTTGATTGCAGGGACAGGTAAAAAAAGATAAGTATGATGTGAAGTTTATATTTTTCAATGACTAATAACCTTGACCTTTACTACGATTTTAATTGAATAATAAAATTAAATTATCAATAAAACAACAACCTTCAGTATTTCTAATGATTAATATGCGATCAATTCTAAAGGATTTGTTATTAATAGTTGAAGTTAAATTTATAAATCATTTACACATCCTACATAACCTGATTTATTTGCGAGGTGATAAAATGAAAATAAACTTGTATACCATAAAACGAGCGGTAGAAGTGCTCTCGTCCAGAGAACCCACAAGGGGTCCAAAGTGACCGAATTGTCTCATGTTGCATAATCACATCACATAACAAACATATCATTGCATTATTTCAATACGATAATATTTTCCAAAAAATAAACAATATACAACACTACTAAATTCACACACGAAAATTTGACATTTACAACAGCTGTTACCAGCATTTGAAAATTATCGTTATTATCATTTCAGTGTGTTCATATAAAAAATTCTAAGTATCTAAATATACATCTTGATGAAAAATAAAGGGCAAAGAAAGCAGTAAGAAACTGTTTCATATTTGGGGGTCGCAATTACTATGAAGCTTTTCGATTATTTTAACCAATTTTGTCTAATTCAAAATTCAAGTATCAGATTTACTGAATCAAAGAAAATAAATTTAAGTATTCGGACGAATTGGGTAAATTCAAACTAAATAATAATATAAAGAAAACTATTCGGTAGGAGTTGTTCGTTTGATTGTTGCTCTGTTGTTTTTATATTTTAATCCGCTATTCTTGGGTGTGTTGATTTTTTGCTGTATTGCGATGACTTCGTTTTTCTTTGTTATTATGGTTTAACTTTATTATTTTATTTTTATTATTCTGGCTTGAATGTATGTATCTTGAATTTGATTTTTTTTGCTTTTTACCGTCTCTGATGGTTTTTTTACTTGTTATTATCATTGCAATTGTTATTTTTTGTTTGCATGTGTCATGTGTCCTTTGTAATGCTTGTTTATTGTATGTTGGTATGTTTTTATTTTCTCTTGCTTTAAGTAACTTACTCATTAAATAAATAAATACAACCCTATAATCTCCCAAAGCACGAGCTCTGCTCAATTATGGGGGTAAAAAAAAAATATTAAAAAAAAATGTATAAATGTATTATTGTGAATGTATTTTTCAATGTTTTTTATTTCCTCAATAAAAATATTTGAATTTGAAAAAAAAAGACTAAAACGATTGATTCCTCGTAAAGTAGAATAAAATATACTTCAATTAAGAACTAAATTAGGTTAAAAAAGTATTTCAAAACCTTCATGATTATTTTTTGGTTAAGCATTTTTATAAGGGGGCGTCCATTAATCACGTGATATTTTTTTGCAACTTTTTAGACCCCCCTCCCCCCTTGTGTTATTTGGTGATGTTTCAGGATACCCCCCCCCATCCCCCCCCCCCCAAATCACGTGTACTTTTTTAGTACTAGTCAGGGCCCCCACATGCCCGGTGCTACCGATGCTACAGCAACGGGGCCCGTGGATCAAGGGGGCCCGCAAGGCGAGAGAGAAACTTTAATTTTGGGAATGACCTTTTTTTTTTTAGGTGAAATTTCAACTTTCCGGATAGCAAATTTTGAGAATGACCTTTTTTTTTTTGGAACTTGTATATTTTTCTGGAGGGGGGGGGGGCATCGTGACTTTTAGCAACGGGGCCCAGGAAATAATGTGGGGGGCCTGGTACTAGTACTAATAATTATGAAACTTATGATTTTAATTATCGTATTTTTTTTTAAATTACTGAAAATGCAACTGTTTTTCTTCAACTTCATCAGAAAAATAAATGCACGTGATTTTCTAAGTAGACCCCCCCCCCTCCCCCTTTTGGGCTCACGTGATTAATGGACGCCCCCTAAGTTACTAGACCTTAGTAGCAGAAGTATTTTTTCACCTGAGCTTTCTGATTGGACGGTACGGCGGAGCGTACCATCCAATGAAATAACACGAAATAACAGCTAGCTGTCAAAATGCAACATACGCGCGAAATTTTAATTTATTTCGTAGTTTTTTTCCTTATATGTTTTACTTTGTAACTTGTTTATTACAATGAGGTGTTTATCGTTGAAAAAGGACTCGTTATTCCTTTTTTTGAGAGACAGAACCCTTGTTTATTTTTATTCACTATTTAAATATGTAAGTACCTAATGAGATTTTTTTTTTTTCATTTTATAATTTCTACACAACTAAGTTGCTTTTACATTGTATTGAAACAAAACTAAGTAGGTATACTAGAAAATGGAACAGTTTATCATTAATTAGACATTGATGTTCTCGAAGACCACAAAAACAATGCAAATATCATTACACAATAATTATTTTGAAATAAGTACCTACAATATCAAATCGCCGTGGCGTTATACATACAGTTATTTGGGATTAGAAGTACGGATATCTATGAATACATGTACAAATTTAATGCAACTCCCATTTACAATGAACTCCATACTTTCAATATTGCAGTTAATATTTTGATGCCCCAAAACAAAATGCTCGTTGAGTCCTCTAGGTCTAGTAGATGGAAAACTATTTTTGCACTCTGAACACAAAAAAGTTTTCTTTATTATCTTTACCCTTAGATTAATTTTATGTTTGATTTGTTTGTGATTTTTACGCAATTAAGGACACGCGCTGTAAAGGAATTGTTTGTCGGAATTTCTTGTCCAGAAAGATGAAGATTATGAAACTGTATATATAATGAATTTTGTATTTTCGAACGTGTGATTTACGCTTCTTGTTGGAGTTGGGATGGTCTTGGGTAAGACGTTCCATATAATAAACAAGTCACTAAGTACAACGCAAGGGGAAAAACTATGAAAAAGAATTTCGTTCATTTAAATTTTCGCGCGTAGGTTGCATTTTGACAGCTAGCGATTATTTCGTGTTATTTCATTGGATGGTACGCTCCGCCGTACCGTCCAATCAGAGAGCTCAGGTGAAAAAATACTTCTGCTACTAAGGTCTAGTCACAGGGTGTGAAAAAAAAAATGAATTTTACCATAGATTTTTAAATATCTGTGATTTTTACATTATGTCATTGTGCTCTATGGCATGCATAAATGTCAATCGTATGTCATTTGTCAAACTGTGGCATTGCTTTCGTTTGCAAAACAATAAATAAATAATATGCATTTTGTGTGTTATTATACGGTGTCAAACTAATGTGATCGCTTATTTAGCATATAATTTTGTACAGCCAATATAAAAATGAAAATATTATACTGCATTTGTTGTCTATCTACTACTGGTCCTTATAATAATTTTACGAAAGATAGTGTTTTGAGAATTTTATATAATGTTCTGCTAGGATACCCAAGTGAAGTGTGTGCCCATGTTTTTTCATTTCTTCTGTGCCCTTCTATAATACCAAGTTATATCTGTCTAATAAATATATTTTAATTGCAGGACCAGCAAGATTACAATAATTATCTTCTGTGTAAGACATGTGAATATTTTTTACAAAAAGTGTATTCATTTCACAATATGTGCAGAGCCTCAGACTTTTTTATGCGGGAATATAAAATTAAAAATGTAAGATGGTGTATTTTAGAGATACTATTACTCAAAATCTTTCTTTTCTCTCACTTTAACACATGACCCAGATATGACATAATTTTGACCTTTTCCACTCATCTCTAAAGTTTTTGGTTGCTCCTAATTCTGACCGTTTAAAGTATACGAAAACCACTCATTGAAATTTACTTGAATTGTTCCAGGGAACTGATGTATATGATCCTCAATTATTAGAAGTGTTAAATCAAAAGGCTGCACCAAAATTTCAACAATTAAAGTGTTCTGGAACACAAAATATTGACATTCCTTCGGAAGATCGTCTTCTAATTCGAAGACGCCCCGTTAGTGTTATTACATTATCCGAGCCAGAATCTGCATTGTCCAATGTTCATAATAAAGAACGCAACCAAATAGTGCTGTCTATTAAAACCCCCGTAGATGTAGAAGACGAAGAGGAGTATCAGAATGCTGCAGAAGACACAATGCAAGAGCCTGTCGACAAAGATGGTGCAGACGAGGATAGTATCTTTGATTTTACAATAGTTGTTAAAAATGATCCGGAGAAAGATCCTAGTCAAATAATTAAAACAGGCGCAAACAATGTTGATGAATACAGCGCGTCTGCAATCAACTATGAAACACAAGATGATATTTCTCATGAACAGATTCATTTAAATGATTCGTCTGTTAATCGAATTTATAGGAAAGACTCTGATGTTATAATCAAACCGAAAAATAATTCCGTATCGTTATTTTTGAATGCGTTTGGTGATGTCCAGTTATCACATAACGAGGATAAAAGATCCGCGGAAAAGACGATTGTTTCTCCGGAACAGCTGATGTCATCTTTAGACTGTGCCAACAATGTGGATAGCTTTAAGATTGAACAGGAGGAGTTTGAAGATCAGGCTTGTGGTAATTTTTTTTTGATTTTCCCATTCAATCTATTATCTCCTTGTGATCTCACTTAAGAGTCCTTCTCTGTTTTTTAATCTTATCAGAGACATAGAGATGTTACTCCATTAGTACGTGCGGGCTGTTAATTATACAGGTGAACAGAGATATTGCGGATAATAAACATTTGGGTTGGCTGGAAGAGATCCTTCTGGATAAGTCCGCCCTTTGACTCTATTAAATGGTTGTATCAAAAATATATATTTTAGTTATATATAAACATTTAGTTCTCCTCTTCATGTGCTATAAAAAATACTGACCTAATGTCCTGAAAGGTTTAAGCGGACTTTGAGTTCAATACCACTCCTTGGAGGGTAGTTACAAGTAGAAAACGTTAAAATGTAACAAACATTGCCTAAACCAGGAGTAAATTTTTTTTTATTCTGAGTAAGGGTCAGCTAGTTTATTTATAAATGTTTAAATTGATATTCATTATAAATCACATTGTTCATCATTTCAGATTATGAAGATATTCCTGTAAGTGATGCTGAAGATATGAGATTTATTAAGGACGAAATAACCGAGATGATGACGGAAGGTAAACCAAACATAGTTGCAGAAGACATATTGGATGCCAAGAAGTTGAAGAAAATTGGTTTCAATAGAAAAAAGAAGTCAAAAGTTAGTGACAGAAATAATACAATCAAAAAACGTTTCCGGTGTGAAATATGCGGACTGGTCTTTGACTTGGCGATACATTTAGAAATCCACAACTCCACACATACCGGAATAGACAATTTCACCTGTGATTTGTGTTGTAGAGCTTTTCGTTTAAAAAGTATTTTAGCCAAACACATGGCGCGTCATTCGTGCGACCGTAAGAAATACAAGTGCGATCTGTGCCCCAAAACTTTTATTTTAAAAAAACTGTTATACAAACATAAATTTAAGCACACCAATGAAAAGAAACCTCACGTTTGTGGCATTTGTTCCCGGGGATTTGTATTTGAAAATGAATTAAAGAAACACATGTTGCTTCATACGGATATAAGACCATTTTCCTGTACTAAATGTCCCAAAAAATTTACTCAGAAAGGCTTCCTGTCTCAACACTTACTGACTCATGTAGAAGAAGAGTTGTTTATCTGTGATATTTGTGGAAAAGGTTTCGCTCAAAATGCCAAACTAAGTTATCATAGAAAAACGCATTTAGAAGTGAAGCCGTTTCAGTGTGATATGTGTCCTCGTAGTTTCGTTCGTTCCGGACAGTTGAAATCTCATAAAATATACCATTCAAACGAGCGTCCGTGGATTTGTGAACATTGCGGACGAAGTTTTCGAGTGAAGGGCGCCCTAACCGCTCACGAGCGAGTTCATTCCGGCGCTCGGCCGTATAAATGTGATATTTGCAATCATTCCTATACTGAAGCGGGCTATTTGAAGAAACACAAAAGAATACATTCAGGAATTAAGCCGTTCTCGTGTGAAATATGCGGTCGAGCTTTTAACGAGACTTGCACCTTAGCCCGACACAGGCTGACTCATACGGACGAAAGAAAGTTTGTGTGTCAGGAGTGTGGAGGGAGGTTCAAATATACTGGCTGTCTCAACAAACATATTCAGAAGAAACACAACCCAGCCAGGCTGCAACAAGCTGCAGCAACTTGAAAAACCCTTTGATTAAACTGCACGTGGTTATAACTTAAACATGCTCTACAAACTAAGTTTTGAAAGAGCTCGTTCTCCTGAAAAGACTGAGCAGACGACAGGTATGCATTTTAGGCCAGTAAGGGAACTGTTTTAGAACCGGTCTAAAATCTGGATACCATGGATAACTTTTTCCCTCTATAGATTCTGGTGATCTGTTTGTGGCACTGTTTTTTTAGAATGTTTACTATTATTTATCCCACCATCTTTTCAGGATGTACCAAGAAGTTGTCATTGGTATATACAATTAAGAAATTAAAAACTTATTCCAATTCAGTTTGGTAAGAATAAAAGTGAATATTTTGGTATTTTTTTAACAGTCTTTGAATTAGCCCTTTTCAATTTCTTTTTTGTTATGTACTAGATTTACAAGGCATTGGTTAAAATGGTTTGGGCATGTGGAAAGAATGAATGCAAACAGAATGAAAAAGTGAATTCACATGTTTGAAAGGAAAAGGTGTAAGAAGGCATGGCCGACTGACTCTAGGAAGAGCAGATCAGAAGCTAAGGAAATAGGAGAGGTTGTATGAGAAATGGTAACTCGGTGGAAGAAATGAAAGAAGTATGCATAGACAGAAGAGAGTGGAGGTACTTTCTCTCTGTCTACCCCTTACAAGACACGGCGTGTTGGGTAAAAAAAAAATTCATCAAATTTTTTGAAACTCCATGATTAAACTGTGCATAGAGAAGATAAGGGTTACCCAAAGATTCGGAAAGAGCCATGCTGGTGTCGCCCTGAGAGACAGAGTGACAAACTAAGCAATTAGGCAGAGGCCATTGATAAAAAGGTATTGCCTAACATATTATCACTTCTCTCAATGGCGGTAGGCAGGTAATATGGCGACCCATAATCACTACCAGGAGCGTTTGGGTTAACTGCGTCCAGAGAGCACAAGATAGAGATAGAGCCGTTGAAGAAGATGGAGGAGACCTTTGTCCAAATGGTTTCATTGGCAGAAAGCATACATTTCTCTGATACCCTCAATGATATCTTGAATAGTAGAACAGGTCTGCATCTATTCTATTGAGACTCATCTGCATGCCCTAAGGTTAAGTCATGCATTGTGTCTCTTTCTTACAGTATAAACCGTGACATCTACCTGTCACTTTCTCTCCTTAACCATTCGAATCACCTGTGTATAGGATGAACAGAAACTTGCGTTAAAGTTAATACAATCATACAGAAATATATTGTTTATTTTTTGCCAATCTCTCTGTTGGCTTCTTCTTTCTTCCAACGTGTGTCTTTGCACCTAACAGGTTAAAATTATTACAGTGGAACCTCTTATAACGAGCAGTACCCCTATTCTGTAAGTATGTTCAAATTGTCAAATAGTGTAGGGTAGTCACTTGAAAAAAGTGACTATTAGGCGATACATTTTGTATGAAAAACGTCTATACGTATCGAATGCGAGAATCGCATATAGACGTTTTTCATACAAAATGTATCGCCTAATAGTCACGTTTTTTCAAGTGACTACCCTACACTTGCTACAGAATAGAGGTCCAGAATAAAATGTGAAAATTTTGCTCCCATAACGAGTGAAAATACGCATAAAGGTGCGTTCTTACCAAACCAACATAAAGGCAAAGCTACAAAATAGAGTACCTACCTATATTTTCATGATCGTTGATATGGTCACCAAGGAAATCACGACTAAGGAAGTTCTTTTAGAAAGAACTTTCATCTCCCGTAATTAGTTCTTGCTAATAATAATTACACTTTTGACATCTTTCACACAACTTGTGTTATGAAAAAAAAAGACGGTCGGCACCAGGGATTGAGCCCACGACCTTCGAAAATCAGCGACTAAACCGCAAGGCTACCAACTACTTCACTCTTCAAACTATTTGACAATTTGAACATACTTATATCGAAAAATCCTAAATAATTAAATTGATTGCGGATATTTATTTAGGTACAACGTTTTATAAATCTCACATTTGTAGTAATTTTCATATTATAAGTATTTATTTGTTATTCGTCTTTTAAAATTGAGAAATAAAGTTAAGAATGTTTGCGGTAACCCTGTTATTTTTGACGGGTCATATATGAAAAAGAGAGAAGTTTCTCAGGTCGTGAATTAAGAAAGAGATAGAAATGAAAATACGGATCGTAAATAATTAGCTACGTGTGTATGTACACTGTACAGACACACAGGTCAGCATTGTGTTGGTGAGAGAGTTGTACGCGTTGAGGAATGTTCCTATTCAATACCACTATCCGCGCCTTACCTACTTACCTCATATTATTGTGATCAGCCGGACAGGGCCGTTGTCAGATATTATCGACAAAACATTCACTTTGTACTTTTAAAAATTACACCACCGACCGCGCGCGATCGAAACCAAACATTCTGTTGTATTACATAGAATAAGGGAGCGGCAATGAAAACGGGGTTCCCATTTTATAAAAATACTAGCAGTCTGTCCCTGCTTCGCACGGGTAGGTACATAGGTATTTAAAAAAAAAATCAGTTTTCTTATGATCTTTATAGATCCCTAACTTTATCAAAATGTTCTATAGGCTATGTTTATCTGGAATAATTTTTTTTTTTTTATTTATTTTTTTTCTGTCAAAAATTAAGCATTGTTCACCATTACAGAGTAATCCTTTGCGGTGAAAAAAAAAAAATAAAGCATTCTAATGGTCCCCTCCCGTCCGGCTCGTACCCCAGTGACGCCTATATCTCTGCCGCATTTCAAATATTTTTTTTTTAATAAATCAACACTTATTGTGGCATTATTATAATAGTTAGACGTATGCTATCTATAATTATGTCTTCTACAAAGTTGTTATACATTATTTTATTCTATCATCAATAGTTTTCACAGCGCACGCGATGTAAAGAATATTTTAGGTAATTTTTTTACACCTTGTGTTACATTATTGGAGTTTTAGTAAGGATCCCAAATATTTTTGAAAATTCAATATTGCCCATGTTCACCGGAGATAGTGTAGCTTCCCAAAAGTGAAAGAATTTTTGAAATCGGTTCAGTAGTTATAAATAATTAAAAATATAATATTTTTAAGCATGCAAAAAACCAAGAACCCTACTATCTAGAAATAGTTCCCAGGCGAGGGAATCAAAAATACGCCGAAATGAAGAATCTTCATCTATGCTTCTATCTTAAAATATTCCTCGACAACCAACGGTTAGAATTTAAAAATATTTACCAAGCGTTTTTTAACATTGAAACGCTTCTTTAGGAAAAAAAAAAAAAAAGTTTGATACTTATTCGGCAAATAATATCAAAAACTTCTACGCCTCTTTGGTTATATTGATTACATGACAATCGAAGAATATTTTTTGAAATTTGAAATAAAATAATATGTTTGTTCTTGTTAGATACAGTTAAGTACTCAAATTATGAAATGGCGTTTCAATTATTTTTTTTAAAATAAATAAACACTTATTGTGGCATAACTATAATAGTTAGACATATGCTGTCGCGACATTTTTTGTAAATAATGATCTCATCTACAAAATCGTATTACATTATTTTACTCTATCTTCAATAGTTTTCGCAGCGTACGCGATGTAAAGAATATTTTAGGTAATTTTTGCACCTTATTTGAGTTTTAGTAAGGATCAAAGGCTATATGAAAATAAAATATAGCCTATGTTCAGCGGGGAGAGTATAGCTTCCCAACAGTGAAAGAATTTTTCAAATCGGTTCAGTAGTTTCGGAGCCTATTCCCGTCAAACAAACAATCAATCAAAACTTTCCTCTTTATAATAGTAGTGTAGATTATATTTTAGTTCGGTCACCTCCAGTTATCGCGTACGTACTTGGGCGTTTAACTACCGTGTTAGGTATTGGTCAACGTAGGTATGTTGATCAACCCTGCCGCTGATTGGCTAATTTGTAGCGGTTAACGAATATCAACAGTTGAGCCATAGATTACTTCAAATTGTATTCACATCTCCGCCTGATATTTCGCGGATCCGTGTGTTTCGCATTCCGCCCGCTTTTGAAGTTGTCAAAATCGACAGAATTTTGGAGCGAAATTGAAGCGAACGTCATGTTTTCCATAGAAATCAAAGATGGAAACGTTAATTGCGTTTTGTTATGGGATGGTTTGCAGAAGTTGGATGTGCATATTTTCTAAATTGTAAGTAAAAACGTTGTTGATGTTGTAATATTTAAAAATATATATGAAATGTGAAATAATATTGTGGTTTTAATTATTTATATTTCCCAACAAAACATAACCATAGAATACTTACTTATGTGTATTTTTCTCTTTCGCTACTCGTTTACCCGCTAGTGTATTAACACTACCTGCGATTTCGCTTTCTGCAGTTTCGTGTTCCGTGATTCGCGGCGGAGGTGTGCTAACAGCCTGACGGTTGAGAAAAATATTTTTGATTGTTCGTTTTTTGTTGACGCGAAGTTAACTGCCGCTACGTAAGCTGTTACTTAACTGTACAATATACCATTAACGGCCATGTGGATTTTGATATTAGCCGGGAGGCATAAACATAAACAAAAAGTTTAAGAGTTGGTATGAGTGTGTTTATACATAAACCCATCACTATGTTTTGTGTATGTGTGGTGTGTGTGCATGTCGCCATGGCCGCCATTTTGCATCCAGACTAATGTCAGATGACGTCATCCTTTAATGGTCTATTTAACATCAGCCGTGCAGGGATATTATTAGGTACTTTCTACT
Organism: Mystacides longicornis; assembly: GCA_963576905.1. NCBI lineage: Eukaryota > Metazoa > Arthropoda > Insecta > Trichoptera > Leptoceridae > Mystacides > Mystacides longicornis. Next base: position 1,039,765 of record OY756439.1, on the reverse strand, counting down.
GTTGTCGGGCGAACGAACGCGGTGAAGCTGTAAGGATATAATACAATTTTGTTTTCTTTTGATTAATTGAGTGGCTGAACTGCTACGTACGTAGAATAACGTTAGCAAGGAATTTTTATGTTAGCGATGTTGACGTATTAAAGAAGGTTAACTTTTAAGATTAACTGTTAAACGTTAAAAAGCACAGCTCTACCCCAGACACAGAGACAACCATCCCCGGCACTGGGATTAGAAATCACACTTTTCTTTTTTCACAAAAACTACTCTATTTTTGCAATAATTTATCATGTTAGAGAAACAGTTGTCACTTCATTTGTAATGAAAGCACTATTCATTAATGTGTAAATCATCTTACAAAGCCTCGAACATGTGGTTAAATCTTGCCAAAGAAAAAAAAATGAGACGACCAACCCTGGTTGCCCCTACTGTGGCTATTCAATCCCGAGATTGATTATCGTTTTTCGATACAAAAAAAAATGACACTTCGGTTTGAAGCATGAAATAATCATATTATCTAACGTCACCCCTGTTCAAAACTCACCTTCACACACGTACATACCGCGAGCGAGTTGAGAATTTTATTTTATTACTCAGTTCTCTTCTGCATATTGGAAGAGTAGACGCGCATGCGCTGTTCCGTCTGCTGACCGGTTTGACCCGCGCTTCTCTCCTATTGGTCAGAAAATACGTGGAATGTTTTTAAATGTATTTTTAAAAATAATATCCATTTAGGATTAGATAAATTTCTTATTGTGACTAAAAAATATTATATTAAACGTGGGATTTGTGTTGATGTGAAACTTTATTTTGTATAAATTATTATTTGAGTGATTTTGAGTGTTGTTTTTTTGGCCTCATCTAAATAACCAGGACAGGTTTCTACTCAAACGCAGATTTAAGAAGTTGACAGTGGTAGATTTCTTAGATTTGTGTCTATGCTAAGGTAATTTCAGATTTGTTATTCTTTTTATATTATGGTTTTTATGAACTTTATGTCAAAAATTTTGTAAATTAATCGAACAATATAAGATTTGTTCGATTTCATACAGTAATTTTATGTGAATATATCCACTTTTCATCAAATTTAGTTATTTTGGAGAATTTTGTCTGGTTTTTACTAAGTATTAGGTACTATTTCAAAAAACACCCACCTTTAGATGAAAAGGTACATGTACGAAAAAAAGAGCTTTCAAGTATCTTCCCTGACAGTATTCTTATAGTATTTTTTAAACTTGCAAACTATTCTAACTCCCTTGCTCTTTCGCACTTATTATCCTAAGCATGAGTGGGCAATGTATAAGATAGATATTAAAAGTTAAAGAATTACAAAAAAAAAATGGCAAAAAACGCATGTGTGTTTCCACATTATTTATCTAACCTAAACCAGGTAGAGAGTTTTATTATTGGAACTGCCTGGGTAAATAAATTTAACCTTAGCATCAACGTAATTTTAATCCATATTTTGGGACCCATGATGAAAAATATTGTATCCAGCTGTACCTGTACATCCTAGAAAAATCTATCGATGTACTCATATCTATCTATCTTGTCAATTGTTAACTTCTATCGATTTCTATATTATACTAGGTACTAGCTGAACCGACGAACTTCGTCCCACCTCAAAACCAATAATCACTGTTTCACTTTACTAGCTGAATTAAATTCGATTTTGAAGTGAGTTGACATAGTATATGACCATCTATTGGGATAACATGAAACTGGATACACAACCGTATTCATATTAGAAAATGGGAGGTCGGGGTAGGAGGGAGAATTTGGGGTTATTATTGACATTTTCTATGTTTTGTCTCTTGAACCCTGAAGCATTTTTGTATTGATGTTATGACAGAAGTGGAACTCTTAGAATCGAATCGAAGTTTGCTCCCTAATGAAGCATAATTTTTATTACTCATTTTATTTATTGTAAATAATAAATTATTTTAGTACTAATGCCCAAAACTTGTCACAATAATCTATTTTCAACACTTCAAGAAGTTTCCTTTGTTGAGTCTTCGTCAGGTGCCAGAATTCACATCTATAAAATAACACTGGCAGAATGCACACGATTAAAAGGCGACATTGTTTTGGTGGAGATGTTAGTAGAATACTAGACTTCCATATTTTCCTCAAAGGATGAATCCGTCAATGCAATAATTCTTAGGGAAAGTTCTTTCTCTATCTGTCTGTGCGGTGTCAAATATTTTACTCCTAATCTTCCGTTCCGTATCTATCACCAAACCAAAATACCATTTTACAAGGCATTCAAAATTACTTTACGAGCAGATATTATAGCAATTGATGTGGTGAATGGGATAGTTGTTAGACATAGATCAATGGGGCTGATGCAGTGTTGTGCCAAATTTATGAGCAAAAACGGCAATTTGGACTTGGAGGTTCGCGTCAGTTTGTTTATAACTTCCCAACCGCGACGGCACAGCCAACATCTTACGCAAATTCAAGATGAAAAAGGGAGTACGGCAGGGATGCATTTTATTCCCTCATCTATTTAATATTTATGGTGAATTCATTAATGAGAAAAGCCTTGAAAATTGAGATATGATGATACCAACTTCCTCGCATAAAATCAGGCAGAAATGGTAGAACTCCTTTGGAGAGTTGAAGATAAGAGCCTCTAAAGTCCTCTAGGTCTCAAAATCAACAACAGACTATCGTCCGTCCGTCTCTAGCGTATACTCAAATGCTTTGGTCAAGTAGCTCTCAGGGGAGAGGAAAGCCTCGAAAGGCGGAATTGGTGGGAAGAGCACCAAGAGAAGCAGATCGCCAATTGATTGGTACGACCAAAAAAGCAGAACATCGCTTCAACACACAACAATGGTCTGCAACAGAGTCCACTAAGTATGATGACCACGACTCTCTAACTTTAGAGTGAGGATGATATTATCTGGTAAGAAGTAAGGTGACTCATATTGGGAGATAGACAAGGAGCAAAATCGGCGGATCTACTAAAAAATTGGCAAATTGATAGATTATATGGAAACGCTGGGCTTACTTGGGCATCGAGTCAGCACGGCAAATAATCATAAATCCGTTCCTCAATAACCATTCATAGATTCAAATTTTGTTATTACAACTTACAAGAAGGTAAGTATCTAGGGTAGGTTTTATTTTCCAAAATTTAACACCAGATGGCAATAGTCACTTCAAATCAGCTTTACTCTTGGTTGTGTTATGGGGTGTGTGATTGTGATTGGTGTCAAGACAGTTTGAAGGTTTGTTTACATTTGTTAGTGAAATAAAACAGTAAAACCGGTATTGCGGAGCGAGTTGACACGTTAGTAACTAGCTGCTTGTCCTCATACCGGCTGGCCCGCGGTACTATCTGCTCTGGTCTAATTGCATCTTATCAAGATTCTTTACTACTTACTGCTACAGTTCTTACAGCTCTGCCCTCCGTACACATGTCTACGTATTATCGGAACCAAACCAGGAAAAAAAACAAAGCAATAATTAGAAATGTTTGTTTAACAGTTAAACCCTTGACTTAAGATAACAGAGTTCATAATAATGCAGGCCATCTTTCTTTTATGCACAAGTATTAAGACATATTTCCATAAAGCTGTCTATAACCATCGAGGATTTACAACATCTTTGAGCCATGCGATACTTTTTCAATTGCCAATATTTCAGATATTTTCATTGTTTACCGGTCTCCTTTAGCAAATTCTTCCTTTATGGGTTATTTTGGAAAGGTTTTTCTTGTGAGGTGGAATCTTAGCTGTTTTTCCAGCTTTTGTGTAAGGCTGTTTGCAACTTTTCTGGATGTAGTCATATACATAGTTTGTTTATCTATATCATCAACCTAGCATATCCCGAATTCCGGTGCACCTTCATTCTTGAACACAAAACAAATTATTTTTATAGGAGTGCTTTACCAGTTATCAGTTAGTTGTCTATCTTTCCTTTACAGTCAGAAAGTGCTTTCCAGTATTCTGGAGGCTAGTCTAGGTAAGGATTATTGTTGAGACATTAAATTTGCTTTCTTATAGAATTAACCTTCCTTCGAAAGGTACTTTTTGCATCTTGAATACACAGCCAAGATACAAAACCTTTCGAATTTTGATGAATTTGAAATATTTGCCAATTTCAATGTCTTTTTCAACAGCTACAGTTTGATCACCATCGTCTTGTGCCGATTCGAAGGCTGACTTAGGCCGTGGTATGAGTCATCTACAGCCTTCATGGTGCTCCTAATAATTGGCCCGCGCTCTGTTCTTTTGCCACATGACGTATTTACCGTTGAGATTTCTCGTTGAAAGTGGAACCATCATGTAGTTTCGTAGAAGCGGTCAATACTGACAATTATCGATAAGTGTCTGATGAACTCGTTCTTTAGCCAGCGGGCCTCCTGCTCATTACAGACAAGGGTTTCGAGTATCTAGCTCAGACCATCACCATACTATCTTCATCTAAAACCTGTGCTTGTTCTTCTGGGAAACGCACGCACTGCTTCGAAACACGAACATCCGCTCTAGACCAGCAAGATGATTGAGCTGAAGACGGCTTCTGGAAAGAATACGCGCTTCTCCAACAGAATGAAGCTAACCCAGAGACGAAGAATTGTAAGATTTTCATATTTAGTTTAGAAGATAAAGATGGAGTTTTAAAATACAGGTAAAGAATTAATCGCAATCAAAACCAAAAATTGCAAGGCTCGCATTTGTAAACAACCAAATTCTGTGAATTTTTAAAATCAAGTTTCCATACTGACTTTTAACACTTCACTTTAGCCAACCTATGTACTTAACAATATGTGATCATCTTACGTGTCTATAACAATGTAGCCATACGTTGTCTTATCTTTCATCAACCTTCTGATTACTATTCTTACACTCTTAACATCCACTAATCTTTTGAATTCCACTTCTGAATTTTCTGAATCTTATCGATTTTTTAAAATAAAATGGCATTGTTGAATCTTTTCCGCGTAAATTGAATTGATGCGTATGAATCTGATGGGCCGATTTCAATTGAAAACCTGTCGTTAGATTAGAAAATGCTCTCATCTGTGATTCAAGACAAGGGTCTTTTAGATCAGTGTTCCGCAAACGGTGTGCCGCGGCACACTGGTGTACCGTGGTCATCGGCGAAAAAATGAAATCCAAGTGTTTTTAGAGGCTCATGGTTCAGATTCTGTGTTCAAAAGAAAAGAAAGGGGAGGAAGATCAATGAAGATAGGACAGCAACCTTATCAAAGATTGCTCCAAATTTTGATCGCCTGCTGTGCTCAGTCAAAAAAGTCACATTTTTCTCATTAAACATGGAAAAACGTTACTTCGCGTTTAATGGGCGAAGGGGGGGGGGGACAAAACTCCAAAAAAAATCGTAATATATGAACGACCCCTATGTTTCATTAGTGTACCTCTGAAATTTATTGATTTCGTAGGTGTACCTTGAACAAAAAAAGTTTACGGAACACTGTTTTAGATACGTCAATACTAAAATCCGGGAACGATGGTAGACTATACCACCAAGTATCGTTGAAATCGCTTGTTTACAGAATATTTTTACTTTCCATATATCCAGTAAATAAAGAAACTAATTAAGTGAGAATGAAAACTGGTTTATGTATGCATTGGATTGGTATGCGTATTAGGGTGTGCAGTATCGCACGCCGTCTTGTTGCCTCGGGCACTAGAAAGTTTTGATGTGTCTCCGGATATTTATGTATTTTTCTGCAGTTTATTGCTTTTACGCGAAAGACGGATGCGCCTCCAAATCGACAAGCGTTCGTGCCACGTAACACATGCGGATTTCAAATCATTCTTAAATATTTCACAATCAAATGAGTGGTACCTATAGTATCAAACATAACATAACAATCTTCCTTGTTCATGATTTTACAGGAATAAAAAAAAGTTTAATTTAAAAATCACGCGTGATCTGCTGGACCAGTTTTGCCAATTCTTCTTTTGTCGTGTTTGTTATTGTCATGAGATGGTTCTTATGAAAGAAAAAAATAAGAAATTAGCGTGGTAGATTAGTAAATTTAATAAAACTCAACGTGGTTAACTTTCTTAGTGCTTTTGACAAAATAAACTCTTCTTTTTTTTTAATTTTCGTTTGACGCAACATTAATTTGGTTGATATTCGGCGTGATTGACAGAATACTCCCGGCAATCATCGTTTAAAACAGATGCATTGGTCGGAATTAGGTGTACCGGTTAAATAGGTAAATGAGAGAGAGGTGGTTGATAGACCAGCGGTTACGACGCCGGCTTTCGCACTGCTTCGTCGACCATTTCCGCTTTCACAACACAAGCATTATTTGCTTACTGTGAAAGATGTCAAAAGTGTATTTGTGTTCACTTCGAGTGAGCACAGATTCATTTTTATTAAAAGAAAAAAAAATGTATAGTTATTAAATTCCAATTCAGTATTAAAGACACGACGATGTATGTAAGGAAAGCAAGATTATAGAAAAAAGTATGATGGGAAGAATTCCTTTTAAAGATGTTCCCAGACCAAGCCGTTTTGGAATGAGAATCGAAGCATAGATAATTGTGAGAGAGCCCATTCATAGACAAGAGAGTGTCGTGTCAGATAAAGTAAGTATGTACTCACAGTCATTATTTTCCTGATCGAAAATTGTCATCTGCAAAAGCGACGCTTATTATATTCTAGTTACATAAGTGAGCGTCTTTGAACGTTGTGTTGTGATGTTATTACAGTATAGATAATCTGATACAATGCACGATTGATTCGCGTGAAAGATGTTAATAACAGGTACACAATAGTGTTCGCTTGATATCCCATGCCGATACTTCCTCTCGCTGATGGTTTTATAAAATGGCATCTGGTGTACTTATTTAAAAAAAGAATCAAAGAACACTTAAAATTCAAATTCAGAAACGTTCAGTCCAAATTTTGAATCCATTCTCCTCACCTCTCCATACCAGAATCTACGTCTGTTTCTCCGCCATCTCAATATATCTTGAACCTCGCTTATTCCCGTACCGTTTTCATTTCTATGTTTTAGGCTTATACCAGAAGTACCTTATTTTAGTCTTCATTTCTGTTGGTATCATAGTTCAATTTAATTTATAATTTCTGAAGGAGCTCCATTTTCGAAATACATCACTGATACACATGTCCAACACAATCGAATGCTTTGGAGGGGTCTATGAATTAAGTATACAAAAAGCTGGCAGGTTTGTTGTATTCGACATCTTTTTCTTTTATCCGCCTAAATATGAAAGTTGAAGATCTGTTTTATAACTGTGGGACTATTTATTTAAACATTGCGGCAAAACCTGTTGGACGACAGGCATAAATGTTTTATTGTCCTATAAATCAAATATATCTTACCTTAAAGCCTCCCAATTTACTTAACCCCACTGAGACTGCGGACAATTTTGACATTTCTTCCTGTATAACAACATTTACTGCAGACACAACTTTTTTTTCAATGAATCTGGGCTCACCCAAAGTGAGCACAAATACACTTTCGACATCTTCCACATAAAGCAAAGGTTCGGCACCGGGATTCGAAACCAAGAGCTTCAATAAGCCGTGCGTACAAAAGCCTTCGACTGAAACCAATGGTCTACTAACCACTTTGTATTAGGCCCCTCGCGCACTCAGCTTAGCCATGGCTGCGGCAGCCAGTAAAACATATGACGTTGTATGGGCACTAGGCAGCCACGATTTCCCGGCTGCGGCAGCCAAAACAACGCGTCTGCTTGAACGGCAGCCAACTGGCTGCCCGCAGCCAGAGCGTGTGTAGGCGAATGTATGTGGCTGCCGTCAAGCAGCCAGATGTATTTTGGGTTCCGAACTTTTTCAAAAATGACTTTCGATACAGAGAAATTTATTCGGGAAATTGAAAGTCATAAAGCAATTTGGGATATAACATCAGAAGAGTACAGAATACATTAAAAAAACCGGTCTGGGAATGCGCAAACATCTTTGAAATAGGTTTGGAATAATTAAGCCTTTTGAGTGCATTTCTAGAAAAGGACGATGAATCCAGTGTCTTATTTTTGTTTTGCATTTTTACGAGATAGTGATATTGCTTATATTGATATTGAGATATTATATTGAGATATTGATATTGAGATAGTATATTGAGATATTATATTGAGATATTGATATTGAGATATTATATTGAGATATTATATTGAGATATTGCTGCCTAGTGCGCGAGGGGCCTTATTGTCATAGCAAACGAATATCGACTTACAGGCGAATAATAATTTAAGTGTGATAAATATAAGCGCTCCACCAAAAATACCAAGCTACGTACGAACTTAACCAATTATTAGATATATTTGGTTAATGTTAGAAGTCATTCAACACTCATTCTTTTTCTATTGTGTAGCAATCTCGTTTGTCATTCACTTAGTTTATTTACGATTTATAATGTTTTTCCTTGTTCCTGGTTTGCTGTTTCATTGCTTATGTGTTATGTATTTCGAATTCTTGCAATAAAACATTTGATTACTTATAAGGCAATGGCAGATTGCGTTGGAGTTTGATGGTAGCATTCGCAAGGGCCTGGTGAAAGTGCAACTGTAATAAATGTCTTAAAGCCTGCTTGGTTGGTTTTATTTATTTTGACAAAACACATATAACAGAGGACAACTATACATTAAAAGTAGAAACGATATACATTTATGGCCAACTAAGTTGACCTCCATCGAGATGTTTCAAATGTTGCATAGTATCTATATTATTGATTTAAACAGGTACAACATTTTCAAGGGAGAGATAAAATATATCAAAATGAAAACTTTTAGTATAAGTAAAATATGAAAACATCTAAAGATAAAATCAAACACAGATGGAGAGTGCAAGAAGAAGGGAAGGGGTGTGGGGAAAAAATAATAAATTTCTTAAAGTCATGATGTGGAGTGCCAAGTATATCAAGAGAACACTGCAGGGAATCATAACCTCTGGCCATTCGATACAGAGGCCTCCTCAAACCCACGTTTGTCCTTGTTGTGGACAACCGAAACATATCAGTTGATCTGGTTAAGGTTATTGATATTGATACCATCCTTTAAAGTCCTAAAGCGTCCCAATTTCACTTTACCAAGTTGCTGCGTATCATCTGAGGTTTTTTCCTGTAGAACCACTCGTATTTCGTATAAGTACATCTATTAAGTAGTTGATTGTCATAGAAATCATTGGCTTAGAAGAGAATAGAAAATGTTTCTGACAGACGTCACAAATAGTTCTGAATTCAGATTGAGTTGGCTTGATCATGGGCCGGGAGAGTCTTGAATATGTAAGCCTTTTCACAATCCGAATGAGACAAGATGGCGAGAGAGGTCGAAATTAACTACTTATCAAGAGGGCATTGCCTTCGAACCGCTAACAAGAGGTTGTCTTTAGCAAGGATAAAACTCTGCTTGGAGGCCTGGAGAAATTTCGCAATGTTCACACTGGGAGTGAATGTGGATTAAAAAGTAGACTTTATGAATCAATAATACTTAAGTTTAAACACATTGTGGCCCATAGTTCAATTATAGCGCAGTTTATGGCCCGGAATAGACAATTACGTGCATTTTACTGGCAAAAAATGCGAAAAAGCGTCATTGTTTGAGGCGGGGAAAAGTGGAACGCTGAGGTGTGAACTGTTCTCACGAGACAATGTCAGTGGTGCTATCTTCAGATCTCTGTGTGAGCTGCGCTTGTTTTACTGCTAATGTAGTGTACACACGCCTTCTTACAACCAACCGACACGTCGAATTGTTACACGTTACACCAAAATTTATATTCTTAACATATTACAGAACCAACAATTATTTGATGATATCATTAAATTAATAATTCGTCGCGAATTACCCGAAATTTGACACTTAAATGGTGATTATTGTTAACGTTAAATGGTCACATTAAGCTAACCTTCGAAACAACAGTAGAAGACGGTCGAAGGCCTTAAGTGGTTTAAATTTGAAAAAAAAAACTTAATCGAACCCTAATTAATTCAGTGTAACGTAATTAGTACATAGTACATAAAGTTGCTGTAATAGTTGCATATAAACCAAACGAACATAAAGCCAGGGTTGGAAACTAGATTATATTTTCTTGATCTTTGATATGGTCTTAGTTCTTGTTGGTTATTGTTTCCATGGTGTCCCAATATCAACCATAAAAGAAAGTATGCTCTGTTTCTGCATTCGGCTTTATGTTGATTTGGTGTGAATGCACCTTCTCATGTTAAGATGTAGTCCTGAAATAAGACACAAGAATCCATAAATGCTTGTAACATTGAGTTCAACTTCTTTGATGATTCTATATCTACCCTAAATCTAGCATTTTCATCCTCTATCGATTTTGCGTCCATTGTGTCCTATCTTCCAGATTGCCAATTGTGGTAATTCTCCTGCGTAGTATCTCCTTCCCATTCCTCTCACCTAAAACTAGGTGACCCTATTTTTGTCTTTTTCATCTGCATTTTAATCTTCTTATTTATGTGAAAAAAGTGAAAAAGTGTAGTGTCCGTGACATTTGACCAATATATCAACATTTTTATTATTCTTCTCGACTTTGCACTTGTCGCTACTGCAACTATAGTATTACACATTATAATAAACGAAATGTCTTTTGTTTTGCACATTAACGGGATGCCAATGGGACTATTTTCATCCCGCTAGTATCGAATCATTTTTCTCAATGGCTTTTGCTGTGTTTACTTTAATTATTTAATGATGTACTGGTGTTTTGTATTATATAAATTGTAAATTATTTTAATGAACCTGATTGCCTGCAAAGGCATGCCAATGAGGTGAGCTTTCCGAAACATGGAGAAGCTGAAAAGAGGCATGATTTGGCCTTCACACTTCACATCTGCACGGGTGTGTGTAGGTTCCATCGAGTCTGGCCGCAATGGAGGTTGTCAGAAAGGAGGTCGCTGCGATCACTTTTCACTAGCGGTAGATGACTCTCTTAACCATTAACAATTATTTTTATTGCTTACGTGCGAGGCTTGGGTAGATCGATATACTAGCGGCACACGACTCATCTAGCCGGTCCAACTTTTTAAGTTTTTGATCGTATTCTACACGATTGAGACATGGCGTAATGGGTAAAACAAGTATTTTACTTGTTAATTTATGCCCTGTGGCCTTCAATTGCAACTGCAGGAAATGGGGTCGTTTGACTCCCAGATGTCCCTTCACTTCTTTGGTGGTCTGCCCAGAAAATGATCTTACTTCTCTTCTTTGGTAAAAGATGGAGTTATTAGTTAGAACCTTTTCTTATATGGTAAAAAAAAAATGTGTGCGCACCCATAACTCATAGAAATTCTTATCCGATTTGATTGAAATTTGGTAGAACGGTTAGCCCCTCGATGTAGATGAGTCAGTAAAATGTTGAGATCTGTACCTTCAGGGGAACCCTCTAAAAGTATCCAAAGAAAATTTCACTTGTACTAGAAAAAGGGATAAAAAAGAAAAAAAAATTTCTTCGATTTTCATAAAATTTATGTATACGGGTTGGTCTTATGCCCCTACACAAGCACGTAAAATTTGAGGTCCGTAACTTCAGTGGGTCCCCCTTAAAGTACCGATTAATAGTGAATATGTAGTTCTAAAGCAGATAATAAAAAGCTCCAATAGTCGGTATCATTTTAAAGTTTCTATAATAATTCCAAGGATAAATTCATTTTAATCGTAAAATTATGAATTTTTATGCAAAGATATGTTTTACACGAAAAGGCTGTTATAATATACTATGAGTTCTGGGCTACCCTAGGTTAGCAGCTTTTTCGTTTGTGTTAGCTAGAACATTTTATAGGTATTAGGTAAAGGAACGATATGTGTGAAACTTATGGGCTAACGACGTGTTGAACTCTGAGACGGCCCATTGGTCCGGATGCTGCGCAATCCAAGCCTAATGATCTGTGCGCGTGTTAGTATGTACGTGGTATGCCGAACGTTACGTTACAGTACAGTCCACGGGTGATCGGCCATATATGCTAGCTCCTTTCACTAATCTCACGTTCGCCTACCTGCATGTACACTCTGCGTTAGTCGGAATTACCTGCAACTTGGATTTTGTAAGACTAAATTAACAATCGCACGAAGACACGACATCACCGTAATATTATTATGGGAGTATCTGAATTCTAATAATTTCCTAATGTACGAAAGACTCCCAGACCACTGACTGTGACAAATTGATATTGTTTGTTCGACAACAAGAGTTCACGACTTTTCCAGGACGTTTTGTGTCAACCGGCCGTTGACCTCTCCGTACAACAGTGAGTCCGTATAATTCAGGATTAAATTACATAGATATTGTGTGTTTTTTCACAATAAGAGTTTTCAACGTACGAAAACTTGCAAAAAGTCCGAGCTTCAACGTATCGAATCGGCCTTCAGAAATATTCGTACCTACACGAACTTTCTCGAGGGTCCAATCGGATTCGTACGGAATTCTTAGAAATCAACTCCGTAGTATGGAACAACCACAAGTTTCATTGATAAATGCGAACTATTCTGCAGTACAGTTATAGCGTGGAATAGGGATGATTATAAGTAGCGCGTGGTATAAGCCAAGGGATTTATGCCGAAATAACAGAACTATTAATTCCCGTCATACCGGTGTTATAACGCAGTTTCTATTAGTGCCACTGCTAGTTTGTAAGTAGATGTTTTTTGTTTAGACAAAAATAACAGGTGTCCGCAGGAAATATTATATCGACGAAACAAGTGTGATACCTACTTAATCAGAGGTTCCTATAGTTATAAAATAATCGTTGCTACGAAAAAGAATCGCAAAGAATTTAATAAATTAAGAAAAAATGTTTTTTTATGACCACATAAAAGAAGTGAAAAGACTTGCTTACTTTTCGAATGGCTTTTCCGGAAATAATCTTGACCCGTAGAGGGCTGCGTCCCTTCCTCCTCTCCAATCTTGGCTCCAGCGCCGTCAGCCAGTACACCGTCTCCGGAGTAGCCTTTAGAATTTTTTAGGGTTCCTGTGAACTTTTTGAGCTGGCAGTCTTGCACAATGTGCCTTTTCTGCTTTTCCAATTGAAAAACTTCTGTTTAATATAATGCAACCACCCGAACAACCGTAGTCCGGAGAGTTCAACGGCTGGTTGGCGCAGAATCCCATAAAAATGTTAAGCGTGAACGAATAGATAACCATACAATGAACAAGCAAAGTAAATCACACAGTATTGTTATCAGTTTTATTGAGCAATCCAAAGAGTTTAATAATATAATTAGTGTAACTCTGTGGTTAATAGAATGGGCTATTTGCTTCATGATTAGAATGTGTGGTACCATATGACTATTGTTTTTTTTTTGGTTTCGTTCTACACAATGGAGATTGTAAACAACAGTGCACAGCTCCTGATAGCTAGATCGAACCCCGCCAACCGCAGCCATTGTGTTTGTGTTAACTTATTTATGCAATATTTCTCTGCAAATTTGCAATGGAGTAAGACCTAGAAAGGAACAGTATATATATGACGGAATTGACGGAAGACATCGAGGAAACGGCAGATCTCCTGGCGTAGGAGTATAAGGCAAAGAACCGTAGACCAGCTTGTGTAAATTTTCGTAAATAATTATGAATTATTTGCACCTCAGTAAACCGTGTAAAATGTTATTTCAGGTTTTTTGTGTCCCCACACGTTGATGTTTCTCGGTATAAAGTCAGTATTTTTCTTCCATACTATGTACATAATATGTTATGCAAATGTCTCACCATGCACTTACTTACACACTCCAATGCAGTAGTTTATGCGAGAGCAAGAAGTTTTGAACGCAACGAGTGGATTAGAGACAGACCAAAGGTGATAGATGTGGTCCAAAAAATTGCATCGCTGAAATGGAGCTGGGCTGGACACGTGGTCAGAACAACAGACGGCCGGTGGACCACAAGAACCCTGGAGTGGAGACCGACAACCGGTATCAGAAACCCAGGTAGGCCACAAATGCGATGGTCTGACCATATAAGAAAGGTGACCGGACACCTGTGGCATAGGATGACTGCCGACAGGGAGCAATGGAAGTCGGGAAATGGACTGAGGAGGGCTGATGATGATGAAGTTTTGGTAAACACAGGATATGGGTGGAGAACTTCGCCTCCTTGAATTCCCCCTAATACTGAGCTTCTTGAAGCGTCTGGGATTAGTGGGGAAGCTCTAATTGGGAGACACCGTGAGAAAATTGAAGCGCAAATCACTCCCTAAAGAAAAAAAAAGAATATTTTATTGTATTCGAGGAGACAACAAAACAGGACGTGAGAGTAGTATGGTTCATTAAGATTAACTAGAATATACTGGTCAGGACCCCAATTTCATATGGAGGCCTTGGAGATCCCAAAAACAAATTTGTTTAATGATCCAGTTGAATGAAAGAGAGTGGAAAGGCCGAAGTTGATGCGATGGTTGTATACGTCGATACGGATTGCAGGGCTTTTGGGGGTAAGAAAGTACGGGTAAAAAGGACAGGGAAGTTTGGAGGATTTAAAGCCCAATCTAGTTTTTTCATGAGAAAAAACGTACATCTGATACTCCCTTTGAACCCCTCCTAGGGACATACGGAGGCAACAAGAGCTCTCCAATGTCTCATCGAATTGCCATCGAACATTTTGTTCTGCCGCCAATGCCGTCTGTATAGTATTTCAAGCGAACGCCAGACGCGAGCTGATTACTATCGTTGGTCTTTATTTATGTCTACAGACGTTCATACTGGTGGGCAGTCTAACGCTAATGCATTCGTGCCCATATCCACAGGTTACGTGGGCATTCAATGGTCATAATACAGTAAGTATATTATCGTGCCGACGACGTATGTATCGTATTGTATTGAATGTAACTCACCGCATTAGCGTCGAACGTGAAAGTTGGAGCTTGATGACTCGAATCATTTTTTGTTGTTGGCCGACTGTGTTTGTTTTACTTATTCCAACCGTCTCGATTATTCGCCATACTTTGTGGTCAGACTCGATGCCATTATTTAGATATTTTACTGCGTTTTATGTTTTTTTTTAAAGTCAAATGTGGTAGACTGCGAAGATGCCTATTTGGATGAATCATATCGTTGAATATAGGACGTGACACAATATCCAAAATTAGTTTACCCCTAAAGGGAGTAAACTTTTCTGCCCGAAAATCCACAACTCAGGGTGTCATTCGAACCCTGCCGAAAGAAACCTGACTGATGGATAGTTTAGTATCTAACGAAGAGTCCCTGATACCAGGCAATCTTCGAGTGACTAGCAGTGAGTGGCAGACTCCTATTTTATTAGATATGGCTATGGAGGATGCATCTGGCACTTTGGTAGACGATATGGAAGTGGAGAATGCTTCTAATGCCTTCATAGAGAAGACCCAATGTAGAGGATATACCCAGTACCTCCGCATTAGTAGTCAAAGGGGCCGTAAGGTCACGTGACCAGAAACAATTAGTACACGTGACAAGGAAGAAACAGAAACCAGAATTTGGGAATCCTGTTAGGGCCTACCTTTTGGGGCACAAAAAACAATTTTCAACATTAGAGCAGGTCGCCTCCATATGTGAAGCATGTGGCACTCAAAATCCTTCTACATATATGCAGTTCTTATCTTGAGATTTTGCCATCGTGGTATTCCAATAAAGATCAGTATCCAACAGATAGTCGAGGCGCTTTTGTACGTTGGCCCTCAAGTCGGAGAATGCGGCAACCAAAGAGACGTATTTTTTTTTCATTTTAAAGGCAATCCACCCGATATCGAATGATTTGTGAAAGAGTCGTATGATGCCAAAATTTTTTTTCAATTAAATCTCAAAGGAAATGCTCGTACAAATAGAATCGGATTGATATAGATCTAGGCATTAGTTGATAAGAAGTCAGGATCTTTGATAAAATATAACTAAATTGTAAAGTGTTATTTGGTTTCTCCAATATAATTGATGGTGTCAGCAACAGAGGTGCTTGGTTCGTGATGGCGCCTGTGTGGTGTCAAGGCTCTCGGAGTCACGATGGCGTAGGATGATCCATTTACATGTACCATCACTGTAATATTAATATATACCACTTCATTATGTACGTATTGTACGTGGACTGTATTTCACAGTGCAATTACACGAATATGCCTTTTTGTCCGGGAGATATCTCCTTCATGGCTGCTTAAATCGTTCATATCCTTTATAACAATAATATGAGTATAGCTTGAACAATCTGTAAGTGCCTTAGCTACAAGCAACAGCAAATCAATAAAATAAAGAAAAGAAAGTCCTTTTTCCAACTTTCTAAGAATAATGAAAAAGGGTGCTTTCGTACTAAACGAACACAGAGTCAGACCTCCATAAGAATATGGTATATTTTCTTGATCGTTGATATGATCACCAAGGATATAACAACGAGAAAGATCTGTCATCGCCCATTAATTAGTTCTTGCTCGTTGTTGTTTCCATGGTGTCCAGTATCAACGATTATGAAAATATACTCCATATTCCAGCTCTGGCTCTATAATTGTTTGGTATAAACGCACCCTATGAGTTATGTACAAACAAATATGTCACATTTAAGTCTTGGAAAGATTTTTCGAGAAACTGGAATGAATATTTCGAGCATCACAACTCACAATTCAGCGTGATCAAGGAATTCGGCTTGTTTTCGAACAGACAAAAACACTCCAAATGATAATTCAGATTATTTCTCAAAGAATAAACGTGTTAAAACATTGGCTTTATCTTGGAATTCAAATATATTTTTACTGGGTATATTGTATATTTGTATGATCCTAAATTGTGATGTTTTACAATTCACATAAATATATTGGATTAAAATTAGAAACGCCTTGACATATCGAGGCGACGCAAGAGCAGATTGCACAGAAATGGTGAGGCAGTAATGATTATTGCTTGGTGCCGTATTGGCACATCTCTGAGTCAGCCTCCTCCACATCTGAGGACCTTGCCTGCGGCGCTGGCAATGAGCTGAGGCAAGAACTTGAGACACATCGTAATTCGTAATGTATAAAGGATGGACCAAAAGTACGTTCACATATTTTGAAATAATGAAATAATAAATATTAGTTGTTTATAAAAAATTAAGTAGACAGGTACACAAAAAAGGGATTTTATTATCTAAAAAATACATCATCCTTCCTACTCTTTTTCTTACTAGTTTCAGTTTTAATAGTGCATGAATCTCTTTTCAAGCCTTGCAATACTATTCTACAAGATATTTACTTACCTTCTTACTTTTCGTTTCCGGTACATCAAATCTGAAACACCCAGAATCTGGCCACCCGAATGCCGCTATCCCTCGCCATCCCGGTGTCCTCGTGTGTGCATGTGTCACCTATCAGAGGGCACGAAAACAGGTGAGAGCAGTCTTGCACGGAGCCGCACTCACAAGTGTCCTCTTCTCTGTAACCCCACTTTTTGAGATTGCTGTAGCAACGGGTGACACCTGTTCTTAGCCTGTTGAGTGCTCTCCAAGATGTGTAGGGCAAGTTGTGTCCCACAGATATCTCCTCAGCCGGAGGAAGATACGTGGGGTAGCTGGTCTCTCGCCAGAGTGTCAGCCGTCGGGCCTCGGGCGGTTCATTCACAGGGGTGTCGTCTCCAGGAGGCTCCTCCTCGACTTCAGTCTTTTTTGTTGCATTCTAACTATTTTTGTTTCCTTGTGATGTTGAAGATTTGATGCACCGGTGGCGGAAGGATTAGTTTCCGGGGGCGCCCGACTGTTTTTTGAAAATTCCAAAACTCAATCTGCGTGGAGGCTCCTTTCATGCCCCCTGTACAAAGTAAACTGTTCACTCCAAGTACACAAAACGGGGTTTTATTTTTTAAAATATTACTTTGTCGATATCTTTATTTAGATTTTGCGAACATTACTAATTGGAGTTAATTTTTCAATTCTTAAAAGTGAAATATTTGACCTGCCCCGCAGGCTATGGATAACCCTAAATAGTATTCGAACTGGTTACGGTAGATGTGGACACCTTCAACACAAGTGGGGTAAAAGAGATCATCCCTTTTGTGAATGTGGCCAGGTTGAGACTGTTAGACACATGTTTTAATTTCTCTTCTCGAAAAAGTATGTTTGCGAAGGTAAAAAAATAAAAAAGTTTAAAGAAAATTCATTAATGACAAGTAATACTAAAAACTGAAAATGGAGTAACAGCAGAAGGCAATCGTCTCTATTCTCTTGAATGTTGAAGTCCAATTAAAAACCTCAATTCGGGGTTCATATGTCTTAATTTTAAGTGTTATAATTAGGTTGATAAAGCATGCCGATAGGAATAAGGAAAGTATTATGAGAGACGGTAGGAATGTGTCGCCTGATTGTCGCAGTGCGACAATTAAAGACAATGAACTATTCTTAATTGAAATGATTTACATGTCGACGTGACTTGACATCTCACTCCCGTTCGTTTACATCACTCTGCTAGCGATAGATCATTGTTATTGTTAAATGGATTGCTCACATTATCTAGCACTCTAGGCCTGCGCTTCTTACACTAATTGCGAAAAACATTTGCGGGAATATTCAAGTACTTTGGAGTGGAATTTTGTAGGCTGAGCGAAATACAAGGCTTTTTCAACCTCAAAATGCCTTAGTAACTCCATATGGATTTTTTTTTGGTTAAAATCCACAAAACTGGACGTACGGGATCGAGTCCAGAATAATACCATACCACTAAGACCAAAAACTTATAGTTTCAGACATGAAAACTCTAAGGAACATAGACGGATTTTGATATTAAATATTTATTTATTTGAAATCACAGATTACAAATTACATGGAAAATGCTGCCTCATTAGGTATAAACCTGTATCGAGGATAGCGAATACAACACAAATTATAGAAAAAAAAACAAACGAAACATCAATCAAAGAACAAAAAATATACCTCATTAACAAAATTTCGGACACAAAATCTTACACTTAAATGTCACAAAATAATACAGTTAATATTGCAGAAGCCTCGCGTTTCTTGAGATTTGTTAGCCATTGTCCTCAGTGCTTTCGTTTCTGAACTTGGTTCTGGTATAAGTTCCTATTTCTTTGCTTCTTTATTAGAATCGGTGCAATAATTGAAGCAGCCATGTGTAATAGTTCAACTATTTGCTTCTACGTAATGTATAGGTGATTGAAATGCTAATTAGAGTTTGCCAATGTTACTCACCGTTGTTGTCTTCCATTCCTCATTGACGGCGGTGCTGCTGATGTCACCCAATAGGATGCGCCTAAAGCGTGGGCCTGCTCTTGTCTTGGTAAAGCCATTGACTTTCTTTTTCCTAACGTCATTATTGGTTTAGTAATTCGTGTATTGAGTATTTCGCAACCAATTGAAATTTGTTCTAATTTTTGCCACAAATATTATTTACTAGCTTATACCCGTCTTGCTTTACGTTTTTGATTCCGATTGTCAGGCTTGATCGGTAGGTAATTAAACAGGTTCTAGTCTAGCTTCCCATTGCTTTGCAGACCTCTATAACTGACATAAGCACAGAAAAAGAAGAATGAAACATTCACAATTCATAAAAAGAGAGAAGATTGACACTTTTAATGTTTATTAAAATTTTGTATGAAGATCCTAAAAAATAGAGTTTTTTAAATAGCTCTAAATATATTAAAGTTAATGCAGAAAATTGTATTTAAGAACCTTCTCCGGCATTTTGCACGGCTCTGTGCAGATTCATATCTGACGTAGCATTTGTATTTTGAGCGTGATGCTATGACATACGGTAAAAAGCATATAAAAAACATTTCTGAATTATTATGTAGATAGAGATGGAGGGGCTAATGCGAGTTTTATTTAATTTCCCAATTTACCACGCAACTTTCTTAATTTTTTCTTTCATAAGAACCTTCTACTGATAAAAGCCAACACGAAAAAAAAAGAATTAGTGAAATCGGTTCAGACGTTTAGGCGTGATGCTCCCATATACGGTAAAAGGCAAATAAAAAAACATTTCTGAATTATTATGTAGATGAACTTAGAATTAGTGACATAATTTATTTTTAACATATGAGTGTCCTCTGTGACTACTGCCTTTCCATTTTGATTAACAGCCACATTGACCATTTGCAGTAGAACATATTCTTCTTAAAAGTGCCCAGTCAAGTCCTTCCGACATTTTCTATCACTTGGGTAAAGGCCTCCCTGTCCCTAACTGGATGAATCAGTTCCCGACGGTTCGTATTCTAAATCTGGCCCTTATATGCAACCGGTCTTTTACCCACACCACATCTTCTCTCGATATTGCCTTCGATGGTTAGCTGTTAGCTGCAACAACGAGTACTTGTCGCCTCACATAGATCTTACGGATCTTAAGTGTTCATTTGATTTTCAGGACCTCTATTTACTTACTTTCCGTTTCCGGTCTAAATTTTGCCACACCAATTAGCAGCGACAGTCATCGCCTTATCGTTCGCAAGGATAAGGTCTTGCAGGTTACATGTCAAGAGGTTGTTGTCATCTTGGAGCTCACCACACTCACATTCAGTCTCATCAGCAGAGAGGTAGCCCCATCTATGTAGGTTTTTCCTACACTTGGTGACATGACTATTGACTACCCTGAATCTATTGAGGGCAGTCCATAAAGCGTACGGTAGGTGTCCGCGTTGCTGCCAAGTCCGCTTTCCACAATTCCTTCCTTTGTTACGTTGACGACTCAATAGGTGGTCTTAATGAAGCTCTTCCTGGACCTGTGAAATGCTAACACAATCCTTTACAATAATTTTATCAAACGCGTAAATTTATGGTTGCAAGTTGCAAGTACCTAAAGTTCTAATGTCTTTGTGCGACTTTATTTAAAAGAATTCTTTATTCAAATTTCCCTTTTAGTTAACTTTTTTACTACTACTACCGGGACGTTAGTTTTATATAGTCTGTTGTATTATGAAAACCTCTCGTTGCAAGGGTGGTTGTCGTCTACTAATGCCTGTAGGTTCCAAAACTCGTGTCTACCAAAAAATTCAGATGTATTATCAAACAACTCGCACCAATCTATTATATAAAAATGGAGAGCTATTTCCCGATGTCATCGCATCACGCCTAAACGGCTGGAACGATTACGCTAATACTTTTTTTTTGTCGTGTTGGCTTTTATCAGGAGAAGGTTCTTATGAAAGAAAAAATTAAGAAAGTTGCGTGTATAATTAGAAAATTTAAATATACTCCACGCAGGCAACCTTCTCAGTACTTTTAATTTTTATTCCAAATTTGAAATTTTGAAATTAAATTACAGCTTGACAGGAACTGTTAGTTGTTTAATAGTTGTTGCAATTGACAGAATGTTAATGGAACATATTATATGCTTTGAAACATATGCATCGATCTAAATTATATTGGTTAAAAGGTAATAAGCTTATCATTATTCAAATTCAATATACATAGTTAGGAAAATAGGACAACGTCTGTCGGGAAAGCTAGTACTTAATTATATTATGTGTGTTCGTGTCGTTCTGGGGTATATTGATATTGATTCTATACATGTTGTGTTGCAACAACCTTGCTTGATTGCTGTATGAATTTCTTGATTTGGAAAAACCGTTTAGCGAGTAGGTACGTAGCGGGCAAATCCTACTGCAGCTTACGCAAGGACAAGCAGCAGTACCTGTTTGATGCGGTCTTACCTCAAGAGTGATGTCATTCTTGTCTTACCTTGTGTTTTGTTTGACGATGTCGTATTGTTATTTTTTCTGGTGCAAGACGTGACAATCATTTATTTGGATGTTGAAAACAATGCCTATAGTGTCATATTTTTTATAAGGATAGTTTAAGAGCTACATTAACTGACCCAAATGCTTCTCACGCAATGGAGATGAGGTGTCTGAGATATATTTTTAGGATACCGAGTGAAAGTTCGCCAGGGAGATCGCTTTTGTTTCCCTACAAGAGAAAGATCCACTCATAATGTGTTCCGTTCTTTCAAAGCAGTGGGGCTAGAACGAGTTTAATCGAAAGCTATTTGCCCGCTAGAAAGCGCTTATTAGCGTGCAAATAGTGTTGGAAAATCAAATGATTGAATCATTCGATCATTTTTGTATGGAAATTTTTCGAAAATCTTTCGATGATCGAATATCGAAACTTATACTAGTAGGTACTACAGAGCTGATGGATTTGAACATTATATGGCTAAAGATTATCTTATTATTTGAGGGGTCTTCATATTAGGAGAGGAAGAAAATTCGATTTATTTTTTGAAACATACTATTAAAAAAGCCATGACAGTATCTTCTACTTTAACAATATATTTTATATTATTTGCTTTCCATTTTTCGATGTTTTATTGTGGAGGAGATGGACTTGGCTGGGATATGTGTTAAGGATGCCGAATGACAGTTGGCCGAGGAGAGCGCTGTTCTTCCTCCCATCATGGTCCCGGGGACGAGGAAGACCCTCATACTCTGTTCCGCTCCTTCGAAGCAGAGCTGAGGAATCTGGACATGGTGTGAGAGGAGGTCATTAACGTTGCGCAAGATCGAGGGCAATGGAGAGCTCTTGTTGCCTCCCTATGCCCCTAAGTGGGGTCTTAAGGGAGTTTGGATTGGATTGGCTTTCCATTTTTCGATGTTTTATTAGTTATTATGTTATCCGGAGCGGATAACAATCCAATCTGATCTAAACTAATAATGATAAAAATCTGTACAACCCATCTCGAGTTATAAGTGTTCGAACTAACCCGACTTTTTTTTCAAAGTGAACACAAAT
This sequence comes from Mystacides longicornis, assembly GCA_963576905.1. NCBI lineage: Eukaryota > Metazoa > Arthropoda > Insecta > Trichoptera > Leptoceridae > Mystacides > Mystacides longicornis. The sequence goes on along the minus strand of OY756439.1, from coordinate 1,017,127 downwards.
ACACTCTTTGACTCTTTCTTTTATCTCTTTAGATTATAGAGATTTTCTATGTCTGATGTCCGTAAGCTTTTGCCGCTAGTTGCTTTGTAATCTCGTAGAGATTTTTAAATGGTCACGATGCGTATTTGTTAATAAAGAACGGAGCTGGATGCAGTCTGTGTATTAAAATGTATTATGGTTGTTCTAAAATCGCAGTATACAGACGAAGATCTCTTAGGTGATCGCATCTCTCCGGACCTATTATAGGAGTGAGGGATTATCATAATAATATTTAATGGCCCAACATAACGGCTGAACTCTTGGCCTCGGCACGGAGATGCAGCTCACGACTCCGACAGCATCTTCATCTAGGCGGCACGACAACACATCCTGCTGTACTTGCCAACAATCAGACATCATGTACCAAAAACAAAAACCTAATAAAACATTGTTTGGTATTCTCAGAAACAGAGGCTTTCTGGTGATTTATTTTTCTGTACTTACTTTCCGTATCCAGTTCCTTTTCTTTGATGATTAGCCGGCTTTCAGCCGTTTCCAGGGGACGCCCGATTGCTTTATAAAAACCCAATCTTCGTGGAGGCTCCTTCTTTGTTTTTCTATAAGCGACTGACAATAAGATAGACCACATATATAGAACTGGACAATAAAGACACATGGATTCATAAACTTATCCCAGACATTGAAACATGGATGATGCGAGAGTTTGGTGAGGCTGGATATCACTTGACGCAGATACTCACAGAGCATGGATGTTTTCAAGCATATCTCCACAGAATAGGGAAGATCCAAAATGACAATTGCGTATACTGCGGACAGAGGGATACCGCCAAGCACACCATCTTCGAGTGTGGTCGGTGGGTAGTCGAAAGAAACGCAACGTGACGATTGATAAATAGGCAAGTCCAACCAGACGAGTTTATTAAAGTCACGCTGGAAGGAAGAGAGGCATGGGAAGCCGGAAGCCAGCTAGTACACAATATAATGACCCAGAAAGAGAGGGATGAAAGGGCCCGAAAAATAAAAGACCACCACTGCATGCGAAGCAATATCTAAGGATAGAACCGCTGCAGTGGAGAGGAAGAGGAGGGGTTTTTAGTCGGTAGGTTTGCCTGCGAGCATTAGTCCGGCACAACGTCCAATGAGGATTTGCTTCTCCTCCAAAAACCTCCTCCAAAAAAAAAGATCACATATTGTTGAAATCGAAAGGTCCTAGGACCTTTACCTATTTAATTTGAAATAAATATGGACAACAGAGGGCTGAAAAGAGAAAGAAATGAAAAAAAGTGTATCTTATTTAGCCAAAAATTTTTTTATCTTGTTTTTGGAGAAGACCGGAATTTTCCGGTTTCAGGCTTTCAGAAAAACGGGTCTTGGACATTTTATCTCCATGGTTTGATAATTTTTTCTTAATGGTTTTCCAAGATTTTTTAGTGTTTTTTTTTTTACTTTTCTCTCTTATCCCTGAAGATTTAAGATTAAATCCATCATGAACACCAATTTCATTCTCCTTCCAACCAACTAAAAAATCGTTAACTCCAAAATCAGCAGAGTTCCTACTCATTTTTAGGGTTATATATTCCGTCTCTGTCTAGAATTTATTCAAGTTCTGGTTTGATTAACGTTGCAGATTTGTAGAAATTTTTAAATGAATCTGGGCTCACTCAATATCTTTCACACTTATCACATTATCGTTTGGCATTAGCAACCAAGGGATGGCATCGTCAGAAGACAATCAACAAAAGTAAAGATTTCGCTGCTTCATCCAGAAGACATACTAAGTAATAACATCCAAGTTATTAAGCGATTGCAAGGCATTAAGAGTGGCATTGTGTATTTAATTGCCAGGGAACGCTCTCAGGGGGTAAATCTCCACGATATGTAGGATGTTCTGTACAGGTTCTTTCACATCTTTCACACTAAGCAAATGTTTGTGTCCTGAGAGTGACCCTCGATACGCTCTACGTACAAAAGCCGCCGACTGTTCCGCTGGGCCACCAACCACTTAATTCGGGCTTCCAATTTGACGTACCATCGTTGACTCGTTCAGCAGTTTTGTTTGATTGTGGGCAAATGTTTTGAATTCACATTGAAAACAATTTCTTCACAACTGGCTTCATTAATAACAATACACAACAAATGGAAAAACCAATACAGATGTTGGAATTGCGTCATTCATAGAATAAAGATAGATAATAAAACTCGTTTAATTTATTGATGAATACATCGGAGCGCATACAACAAGAATTTATTGGAGATGTGATTCATTCATTCAGCAGAATCACAATACAGGGTGAGCCTAAAATCATTGTTCTCGAAAGACGCCTCAAGAAGGTGTGGAATGCATCTTTTTCCTTTGTATTTAGATCTAGAATCTAGTATTTTTTCTACCCATCTCGTTTAGGAGTAGGCAGAAAGAACGGACTTAAAATCTTTTCTAACTCGGCTTTCTCCGCTGACATAAAATTTGTCACACATCTTCTCCTATTTCCGTGACTTCCAACCTGGCCTTCCTTGAGGACGGAATCGATTTGTTCGATACACATCATTCTTGGTCGATCATGCCTACTTACCTTTATATCAGCTTTATAAATTATTTTTGCAAATCTTTGCATCCATTATTCCAACATAACCAAATCCATTCATCTTTTCAGCAAAACTGACTTCTATACCACATTCCTTTCTCTCACAGAGTCCTTCCATATTATATTCTTAGAGCTCGAGAATCTGTTCTTTTCAGGAATCGGTATGGATCACGGGATGCGGATTGCCAGCTTCCCTTACATCTCTCGGTTGTTCTACATCCTTCTGGTAGTTCTCTCGTTAAAATTGTTAGCAGTCTCATCTCTGTCAACGCGGTCTCTTAAACAGCGTCCTCTCTTCTACTCCACTTACAACTTCTTGAATGTTGCAAGTGCTGTGGATTTCCTCATGGGCGATGATTCTATCTCTTGGGGATTTGCTCTGACTTCATTTCTGGTATTCTGAGTTGTTGCTTGTTCTGTAAGTGTCCACCATCGTCTCGACTTCGGTATTATTTTAGGTCTAATTTATGTACCGTTATACCTTAATATTCCGTTTTGTTTGTTAGTTGTATAGAATATCTGTGGCTCTTTGATTTCATTGTACAGACCGTTGAAGATGGATGCTGGGTGCAGGGAGATTAAAAGGTTAATCCGGAGTTAGCTGCCTTTTCTAGATCCCTAACTCCAACCACTTTTTTTATTTAAACCAATATACGGTCTTTCTTAGACTTCTGGTGGTCGAAATGTGTTGATTTAATCTGTACAATATGTTCAATTCTCCATCGGTTCTTATTTTTTGAAGTTTTATTGTTTACTTCAATATTGAGTTTTGCCTTCTACTGTTCATTTTTCTCTTTTTTTCGTTAATTCTTGATAGTTTGACTATCTTCCTACTTTACTCCATCATCTAAGATTCTGTTACTGTATATGATAATGTATCAATGTGTCTGTATAGTTCATCCTTTACATTGTGTTCATTCTTGTTTTAATGTAGTATTGTTTTATTCATCTAATTTGCATCTGTTCGTTTGTTTGTGATAGTGGGGTATTCACTCTAATAGAATTCGATTGTCTATTGAGTCGATTCCTGAAATTATGACCGCATCTTCATTACTTACCAACTGCACGTTTAGACAAACTTGTTAGTTAACTATAAAACCATTATCATAAAAAAATAACAAGTGTACAATAATAGATATTAGCAGCAAAACTTGTCGGATGACAGGTAGGTATAGAATAAGGATCATAATTTGTTTGATTGTCCTACAGATATCTCGTCTCTTAAAGGATCCCGCTATTAGGTTTTCCAAAATTTGACATTTAATTTAATTTCCGTAGCAAAAAGTGTGTATGTTGGAATCTTTTTTTTAATGAAAATGCACTCTTTAGCTTCCCGTTGTTGGATTGATTCTTTCAACAACAAAAAAATACCAAGTTATTGACGAGTGGTTTTTAACCTTTTTGGAGGTACTGAACCCCAAGTGTTCCATATGCAAGTTTACTAAACCCTTCTTAATTTGAAGAGGGGTTCAGTGATAAGTTCTTAATATGAGTCGGGTGTGCGTCTTGACCTCCGCCGAAACCACGAGCCTGACACATCGAACCCCTGGTGTTCGATCGATTGTTATAGATAAACTTAACCAATCATAGATTATATAGTGAACTATAAATAGATTTGTTACTGATGCAATTGCTATGAATTTGTTGGAATTGATGAAATTGTAGACGAGGAGTGCGTCCTTGCGGGCTCTATATTATCTAAACCACATCATGATGGCATTATCCAAGTTGCGGTTTTACCGACGATGGGTAAACTTTATGGCGGCCAATTTCGTATTGCCATAAGAATGACAGATGTAACCATTAAGTTCTGAACAATTTGGTGTATCACATATTAAAATTTCGATGACATAGCAAATTTTTGTGAAAGATGACGTGTATAATTCACTATTTTTTAGCCCCATTTGTGAGTATATAAAGATACCAACATTTTACTTAACATACCTAATGCATGTTTTTGGAATAAGATCTTTATTGTGTAAATTGACTTTATTTTGCTATTGTATCTGATTATTTCATTTCTGCTTTACTTTGTTTTACTTTTTATTTGACTGTATTTGATTTTCTTATAACACGCAAATACTGTGATTAACTGTTGTATTGCACGCATTTATGTATTTTTGATATAGTTCTGTTTTATTTAATTTACTTTGTTCTTCCTTTGCTATCGTTTTTCTTTCTGTCCTGCTTAAAATGTTCATAATGTGTTATGTTTTCTTCAGTACCTCTTCTTTTTTTTATTTTCTTACCAATGAACTAAATTTTGCTCGAAATTAATTATTGACTATCTCACTCTTTCTGTATTTGCAATATGGTTTTCGATGGTTTTGCTTTGTGTTCTTCTGTTGTTCTCTATTTTCTGTTTCCTTGCTTTTGTTTATTATTTCGAGATGCTTGAAAATCCTATCTTATTTCGTTCCATTGTCAATATTTTTATTTTATTTTGATATTTTAATTTAAAAAATTATCCTACACAGTGTTGACTTTATACATGCTCGAGTTGATTTGTGTTGTTTTGTATCATATACTGTTTTATTTTTATATGTATTTTCTTTTGTGTTGCTATTCGTTGTAATTAATTCTATAAAGGCACATCAGTGCCGTGTACATATTGAATAAATAAATAAATACAACAAAATCCCTCTTTTTTACAAAGAAGGTCAATATACCTTATTATGACCTTTATACGCGACTATGCCTTTCGCTATAGACGTCTCCTTATTCGTCATTTTGAAGCTCCCCGAAAGATAGGTTAACAGGATTTAGAACAGAGAAATAAGAATTCACTTCTACATAGCCCCGCCTGTAGGGTTAGGTTGGTTGGAAGAAATTGCCCCAGGCAATAAGCCCGCCAATTTTGGTTCATTATTCTTTTATATTTTACCAATAAAGTGTTATATTATTATTATTATTATTAAGGCTATAAATCACCCTGAGGTTGCCTGGTAACAGGAAGCCTCCCTTAGTAACGTACTCGTTAGTCACGCATTCTTTGGTACGGGACACCATATTGGATTGGGGATTTAGGGGCAGAAAGGTTTACCCTTTCAGGAATGTTTGGACTAGGTGATGGTAGATGGGCTTGTAGAAAGAAGGAGAATAGGCTAGAGGTGTAGGATTTGCTGTGCATGTTTGGCAGCCAAGGTTTCCCTAGCTCTCGTTTGCTCAACCCTAGCATCCACAGCGAGCGTTTGTTCCATGGTTTCAGTCTTGGCGGACGTAACAGGGTCCACTAAGTACTAGAATGTAGAGGTTCTTCGATTGAGCACGAAATTTCAATAGTCCCAAAAAATACGTCATATTATTATAACTTCAAAATTTTTATTGTGAACTAGTTTTTCAGTCAGACGTTGTCCTGTGTTCGAATATCTATGTTCAATCCTGATCAATGCATCTGTTTTAAACCATGTATTTTCGATCCGTATTCTGTCAATCAACCAACCAACTATCCTTGAACTGACAGTTTCTGTCAAAATTTCAAAATTGGAGTAAACGTTTTAAAATGGTAAAAAGTACTAATGAGGTTGACTACTTAGAGTTTTCTTTAATTTTCTAATTTTACACGCATATTTTTTCTTTCATATGAACCATCTCCTGATAAAAGTCAACACGACAAAAAAGAATTAACGAAATCGGTATAGCCGTTCAGGCGTGGTGCGATGACCGCGCAAAATAGCTTCCATTTTTATATTATAAAAGATGAATTTTACTCCTTTCACTATCGTTTGGTAATTTATAATACTAATAATTCTTTCTTTCTTTTTCTTTTCAGGATGTTGCAGCAACTAAGCAGAAGTTCGTTGTAGCTTACAAAGAGTGCAGAGCAGTGAGAGATTTAAACTCGTCCAAATTGCAATACAAAAACTTAACCATCTAATAAAATAAATATGCAATGATTATAGGATACCTACAATAACAAAATCATCGAAGCCATTTTAATTAGTGTAGTTACAAGTGAAATTTGAATTATTACAGTGTTCCGTGTTCCATTGAAATATTTGAATTATTATTATAAAGGCCTATTGTTGTACAGTGTTGCCATTGTCGGAAACGCATCAGTGTTGGTGTAATTATTATATTTAAAAAATAATAATAACCGTACGATATTCTGTTTTAATGTGAGTGTCGTGGATGTTTTGTATAAAAATGGCGTGGATCAAGAGTGTGGTGATCCTCGCAGGTTTAGCGCTGGTCATTGCATCGGACAAAGGTGAGCTACAATAATTATTACATAATTAATTAGATTATAATATTTTTTTGACAGGTACCTTACTATCTGTCAACCGGAAACCACAGTAGGCGACTTACGAATTACGCTAACTGTATTATCAATTTCCGGTCTCACGATACCTGGTGTCTTTTGAAGGAACTAAATAAAAATAAATAAAACAACATGGCGGAAACACAACAGCTGATTAATGCCAAATTGCTTTTGTTATCTAAATTTGTTTTAAACTTGCGATGATTTAATTAAGGTTATGTGCAAAGTATATTAAGGAATATGTAGATTAAATATTATTGAATAATGTTATCACACTTCGCGTGTTTTTTTTTCTGTAAATCATACGTTAAAATAGTTTTTAAGAATGGATATATAAGGCAGTTTCAATGAAACAATTGATTGGTTATTCCTCAAATTATTGAATACTCTGACTAGTTTAGCAGGAAAAGGTCCTGTATGGTCACAGTTGACTTAGAAATTGGGCACAGAATAGCAAGAGAAAGAGAATTTTAGAAGTCGGAAAGGGAGGCCTATGTCCAATACTGTACGAGTGAAGGCTGATGAGGGTTTGGTCATGTGGATCCGGTATAGAGGCAACTAACCTTCGTCACTGACACATAACCGGCAGTAGAGAGAGTGATGGTCCGCTGGTATACCAGTTGGAGTTGGCGGAGGTCCGCCTGCATCGCGGCAGTAACCGGTTTACTTTCTTCCATAAAATAATATCTCATTCGTCTCTGTGCAACTTTTCCCTTCTTACACTTTTCCTTTTTTTCTTTCACCTGTCTGCACCGAATGTCAGACATCTCGTACGCTTATTTTTACGCTCATCTCTTTCGGAAATTCGTTATGCAACTGTTTACACATTCTTTTTTTAAACAATCCCAATCGAGTACCAGTTTAAATACGCAGAATCGCAATAAAAATTATTGAATTTAAAAACAACATGCAGTATGTAGATAAACAAATCTTCGCAGACCATTTTAATTAGGCAAATAAAACCAACTATCTGATACTTACTTACTTCCGATGGCCCTGCAGAATTTTGGCTATGAGATTCCCACTGTTCCCCCACACCCAGCACGTCCAGATCCCGAGCGACGTTGTCCATCAGCTGCTGTTTTGGTTTTCTAGGTGGTCTTCTACCAGTGGAGTAACTGTCCGGAAGATTCTTTGTGGACCTCTCTACCCCGGACCTGGCAACATGCCCGATCCATGCCAATCGCTTGTGATCAATGGTCGTCCTGTGAGAGCGCGTATTTCCGCATTGTTTCACAGCATCCTGTTGCTAGCCGCAATTCCCGGCCTATATAGGTCCCAAGATTCGTCTCAGAATCCTGTTCTCAAAAGTCAACAAACTATTTAATTGAACCAACAATAGTATCAGATTTTAAAAGGTAGAATTTTAAAAAATTGTACTACGGGCTTACGACCGTTGTTTCTAAGGCTGACTTATGCACTGAGTTCCTAGGCAGCGGTCCGTCGTCTGACAAGACGTCAGTCAATCAATTTTGATATATTTTTATGGCAATGTTTTTTCTTATTGCGGTAACAATATTGACAATTTTTAAAACTGACATATTCACCGCTACCGCTTTAGCAGCACCGTATTCGTAGGAAAACAGACCATTAGTGTGATTCTGATCATTTTTACGTTACTAGGTGATGAATTCGTCGAAGTCTCCAAAAATCCAAAACATGGGGCTTGCGAATAAGGGTCCATCTTATATTTTTTATATGTTATTCTTTTCAAATAATTATACAAAATTGTTTTAGGCTTGCATCCCATTGTGTTTGGAAAGTGTTCGTGTTGATCTTGCATATAGGTATTGAGTAGGCAACACTGCATAATCTGCCTGTACAGCTATCCTGGGCACTAACATGCCTATAAATCAAACTTAAGGATCGGATAATCTGAAGGAGTAGGCGTCCGTTAGTTACTGTATATGGTCAGGGATATAAAATATGACAATAAATATTATATTATTGCACAAGTTCGTTTACTTGACGCCTTTTGCGTGGTAATCTTAAGATTCCACAAATTTGCCCTTAAACTTATAATATTTCATATTACTTAAGTATTTTAAGAGAGTTATTTAGTAACTAAACATGTTTGAACAACCAAGATTTAAGTGTAGTAGATAAGTTGGTAGTTTATAGTCGAATCGACCATTTTGTTTATGGCGAATATCGCTCGTTCACACGAGGCGAATATCGCCAGGACACCAAAATATCGCCAGCCAATTGAACCGTGTGAACAGATTGTCGATAATTATTTAAAAATATCAGATAAAAAAAAAATCTGAAGCGATAAAAATGATTGAAAGCGATATCGCCTCAAGTTGACTACTTTTCAACTTCTATTTCTGGTGGAACGATGCACGCATGCGCAGATATGCGCGGCGTCCGTATGTTCTTTTTCTTGACAGTTGACAGCACTGCTCCAAATTTATTTCTCCGTAGAATCCAATTCCGCACCCAATATCTGCATTTTTTTTTTATTTTTCCTTAATTAGGAGTCTCCTTATGTCGCCTAAAACAACATTTTCAACTAACCCCAAACATTCCGTAACTTCTACCTCGATGTCCGCCATTTTTAAAACTACGTCAAAATCAGCGCACTTGACAGATTGAATGTATGTCGGTGGACTCGTGTGAACACATCACACGATCAATGGGCGACCGAGCGATATTTTTTTATGCAAGCGAAATCGTTTGGCCTTATATCGCCTCGTATGAACACCGCATAAACGAGTTCAGGGCTTAAAGTAAAGAAGTAGCACCCACACCACGCCACATTTCGCTGACCACTCAACTTACTAAATTTGTGAGAATCCATAGTTTTTTTAATTGAATTCATAAATTGAAACAAAAATGGCTTTTCGATATTGCGGGCTGGTCAGTTTAAAAACAACTCAAAATATTGCGTAGCTCTAGCGAAACGCTATTAATTATGTATTTCGGGTCAATATAAGTTGAATCATTCTTTTGGGTCTTTAATTTTGAACCACAGCCCTGCTGCGACCCGTAGAGCAATAATTATTGTACCATCTTTGTTCATTTCTCTATCCCCTTGATGCGCGTTGGACCCGACGCTGTGAACAGATAATTTCGCCAACAAAACTTTTAAATCACAACCGATTTTAATCTATGTATTGGGTCGTGACTCGTGATCTAGCGCTGTTTTTCAAATATGATTTTTTTTGTTATCAGATCTACGAACGAATCAATCGCGTTCATTATTACAAGGTATGTTCATATCTTATTGTATTTTTAGTACATTGACCCAAGATCTATAGATCGTCTGTTATTAGATCTATAATTCCGGACAAATTATTATCATCAATGTAATTATTGTCTGCGGCCATTGAGTTGTTTATGGTGTAGTACCATTGACATTGCTATGTTGGACGGTGTTGTTATTATGCGCAAAACTTCTTGCGCACTCGATGATCTATGATGATTGTATTGTTTGTGATACAGGTGGCAATCCGCCATCTTTGTTTTTCTAGTCGTTCTCTTTCTGTGTTATGTTGCATAATATCTCAAAACTTGTTTTAGCCAAAATGATAAAATCAGCAGGTGTTTGCTATCGTCAGCATGGCGCAAGAAATTTCATATTTTAGGGGTGCTTCTGGAAGAATCTATCGTGGTAAGAAAAATATTTCCAGGTTTTCTCAAAAACTGGATTCGAAACGAGAAAGAATGTATACTAAGGACACTCTGAGTTCCTGATGTAAATATTTAAAAAAAAATAGAAGATGAACATATATTTCTTGGTGAAGTTTATTTGAAAATAAAATTCAAATAAAAGATTGTATAACTTTTCCACATTTTTTTTATTATCCAGACTAGGTTCGTAAGCACTCGTCTCCAGTGACCATGCAGGACGTGTGCCTACAAAACTAGTCTGGATAATAAATAAAAAAAATGTGGAAAAGTTATACAATCTTTTGTTTGAACTGTATTTTGTTATTTTCTCCTTGAGTCTGTATTCAGCAGCTTTTGAAATAATCAAATATCATAAAATATCTTTGAAATGTCAAAAAAGGGAAAATAGGTATTCATTTTTATACATTAATGCAGAATACAGATAGACTAGATTCTTTTTAACGGCGGTCTAATCCGCGAGGTACTGCTAGTAAATCTATATATTTAATACCTACGTCTCTTTGGAAGAACAAAAAATGTTTTTGATAGGATTATCCAATTACGCATGTGGGTCAACGGTAATTTTTACAAGTAGTCATTTTGTCGTTATATTGTTTGTATTGTGTTGGTTGCTTTGCTGTCCACAAACCACTACCATATGATAGATGTGTGAACTATTCCACAGATAATGGGACCATGGTGGATTTTAATAATTGCGCCTATTTCTATATAGTACATACCTCCGTGTATTCTGTATGAGCAGGCAGGTAGAATTGGGAAATGTAATGATACGTGAATGCATTGTTCGCAAAAACTACTTTAGTGATCAAACAAACTTACATACATCCATTAAGATTAACTAGTGGTCGACCAGTGCTCGATATTCGACCATAACTAATTTAGATTATAAGTTTGAACATTATTAAGGTTCCATTGTCAAAGACTGAGTAAGCGCTTTTCACAATTTTCTTTCAAAAACGATGACATGGATACGTCAAATTTGAAATGTTAATACCTAGGTATGTACTTACAATGTTTTTTTTTTCTACTATTACTAAAGACAAACTATACTAATCCTAATTTGACCACAGATAATTAAAAGAATATATGCGTCTGTATCAATGTCAAATACATCGAAGTGTGTGTGAGTATCAAATCCCACTGTTTTTGCTCCACACTCCATTTGAATATACATTACATACATTCTCCCTTTAAGACCCCGCACACCGCAAGCCAGCCCGGTGGAGACCAATCCGCAGCAGACCCGACCCGCACGAAACCGACCTCCTAGCTCGATCGAAGCAATCAAACCAAAAAGCCGGCCCCGGACAAATCAAGCCCGCCGCGAACTACCCCCAACCAATCAGCAATGCGGGGGCCTAAGCCCCACTCGAGAGCATAGGGAGGCATCAAGAGCTCTCCATTGCGCTTGAAGGCGTCCGAGGCTCATTGTTCCTTTTCTGACCAGTTGAGATTTAAGGACGTTAAGTGGTCAACCTCACGGTCCCGATCTGATTTTTCGATTTCCTGCCTCTTACAGGATGCTCGAAAAATCAGCAAAAAGAGCAGAGGTGCTATTCTTCGTCGGCAACCTCATGGCAAATGAATATACCGCCTTCAAAAAGCTTTCCGCGTTATGAGGCGCTTTTCATTTTACATTTGTGAAGTTGAAGTAGTCTGTGGAAGTTTCTGTGAGCATATTATTTATTTTTGACAAAACACATTACAAAGGACAACTATACCTACTTTGAAAGTAGTAAGAATAGAAATTTATGGCCTTAAACTAGCCTGTAGTGGTTTGTTCCATTTAAGAATCGAACCAGTACTATGAATTCTTACTGTCTTATTAATAATCAAACGCTTAATTCATACTTAAGTTTAACTTAATTAATCGTGACTTAACTCGTTAATCTTTTGCTACCCTTTCTCTTATCATCCGTCCTATTAATAACACTAGATTAAAATTTAAGTAAAGCTTAAATCAGAAATTTTATCAATAAAAGATGCTTAGCCAGTGATGCATCTTAATCTAGACAAAAAGTTAAGCAATACCTTGAGCGACTGCAGGGGGTAGTTTAAAGTCTACTAGGGAGTGTGGATAACTCATGCGCATTGTGCTGCTTTCACCAATTTTTTTATTTAGAATCATAAATCATGGGTTGGTTGGTTGAATGAAGTGGTTGGTGACCCAGCGGTTACAACGCCGGCTTTCGCACTGCGGACGTCGTGGTTCGATCCCAGGTGCCGACCATCTTCCTCTTTCACGACACAAGCTTTCGGTAGCTTACTGTGAAAGAGTCAGGGAGTGTATTTGTGTTCACTTTGAGTGAGCACAGATTCATTTAAAAAAAAAAAAAAAAAAAAATCATGCCAATTGACATACTACACTAGATATATTTATATTATCTTTGATTTGACATATCGGGATTGGTTATTTGTTTTCAAAAAGCTATGATTATGATTTTAAAATAATTATTTTTCCAATATACTTACCTATTTAAAATTTTAAAATGAAAAAATGATTATTTTAATTAAATCTGTAGTGCAGTAAACATTGTCTATAAAAATGAAAGAGTCTTGTACACTGTACTGTCACAATGACATATCAAAAATTTCTGATAGAAGATTCCCGGAAGAAAGGAAAAGAGTTACAGAGAATATTTGTTTAGTAGTGTGGGAAATTGTGAAAAATAAATTGAATTACTGTCTTATTATTAATCACACGCATAATTAATACTTAAGTTTGACTTAATTAATCGTGACTTAACTCGTTAATCTTTTGCTAACCTTTCTCTTATCAATAATGTCCGATTAGACAAGACTTAGCTGAGAAACAACTTAATTTGCAACAATGGCGGAAATTTGTATAGTGAAATCTGGGTAGGTATGTCAAAAGAGTAGAATGATCCATTTTAAAATAAAAATTAAAAGAGTCTTGTATAGTTCTATCAGAGATTTTTTATATGTGATAGAACTGTACAAGACTCTTACTCATACGTAGCTTTTTGAAAACAAAAAACCAATTCACGATATGTCAAATCGCGAAACCGGGACAACGCGCATGCGTTATCCACACTTCGCTTAAGGTATTGCTTAACTTTTTGTCTAGATTAAGATGCATCACTGGCTAAACATCTTTTATTGATAAAATTTCTGACTTAAGCCTTACTTAAATTTTAATCTTGTGTTATTAATAAGACGGTTAGAGTTTTTAGTTGTTACATATTCGTTAAACTAATTTGACCTCCATCGAGATGTTACATAGTTTATCAAATACATAATATTACAGTAGTGTTTGTAATGTTTTTTTTATTGATTAATCCATTTTTATGCATAATTAGAAAAAATATATTAGCATTCGCCACTCCTTCTCTATATAAATTATTTGGGAAATTTCATACTCCTCCGTTCGCGCAATTTTCGTAAAAATAGTCACAAAGTTTTCCTTCGCATATTAATATATAGATAATATTATGATACTAGCTGACCCGTCAAACTTTGTCTCGCTCTGGAATAAATAACACAAGTTTTTATATAACATTAGCTTAATTTTCGTTTTGGAATGCCATTTAGTGGCTTTACCAGAACATAGCTTACTCGGTGGACCAAATTTTCCTGAGGTCCTTACTATGAATATTGAATTCGAATTTATTTATGGATACATTCATTATCTTATAAACATGACGGAAAACATTTCGAATTATGCAAAAGACATTTATTTACATCTGCCTTATTTCCTGTTCGTGTTGGAAGATTCTTCATTAGATTAAACAAAAAAAAATAACAATAACTAAAATACACCAATGGTATTCTTTTCGCACTGACTTTTAATCTACGATTTTGATATAGAACGGTCTTTACTAATATGTGACAACTAATGACTCTAACAATCCACTGGTGATGTTCGATTTTTAAATGGAACAAACCTCTACGGGCTTACGACCGTCTTCTACTGTTATTTCGAAGGCTGGCTTAGTGTGATCACTTTACCTTAACAACGTTCGCCATTAATGTTTAAGTCTCCGAAACTCCTAATCATAAGAATTTTCGATATTTTCAACATATCGAAAAATCTCATATATACAAGTAGATATTTAATGAAATATAGAGATAAAAGTTGGATTATTGAGAACAAGAGAGCAACCAAATTTAAAGACTGCGACTGCTGTCATGTATTTGGCGCCGGGATATGAATATATCCATTTTTGTTAATGTCTAATCTTTATTGATGCTAAAAATTGACTGATCATGATAGGGAATTGGGGTAAATGTCTGCTTAACTCGAGATTCAATAAAAATCATCAACACTTTATCTTAATTATACGCGCGCCTTGTCTTATTTAACTTTATTTTCGTATAAACAGAGGATCTGATTATTTATCGAGGCTTTGCCTACAAAGTAATGTTATGGTATTCATTCAGGTCTGTTGCGGAGATCCTCAGATTCACACGGCAGTGAGCCATCAAGGCCAACTGTCAAACCAAATTATGATCAGAATGATCTCGTTAAGTAGGTAATAATAACAACACTTTTGACATTTCTGAGGAAGATGGCGTCGTGCGTGGGTGATACTTTGATATTTGATGTAACTTTTAAATAAATACGAGGTTAAACAAAATAATATTATTATGTATCTATGGTATTTACCTATTTCCGGAACCTCTATGCAATCATAATATTAATTATCTATGGTTACGTAAATAGGTGAATTATTACGTTATTTTTACTACGAGGTGATTATCGATACCTCTTCCTAATTGTTTTGTTTGCCCAAGCCATAAGACTTGTCAATTTTATTTTTTTGACCCATCACACCGTTTCAGTATGGCCTGTAGTATTTTTTTTTTTTAATAATAATAATATATTTTATTCAGAGTTATGAAATTTATTTCACAAAAAGTATACACGCATCAGGTAAAAAGAATTTGAGTCAAGCGAACAACGAAAAAGAGAAGATCCTCCAACGCCATTCTAAAAGTTCTAACACCCGAAATCTCATTTTCACTTTCGTCTGCGTAACATTCACACAATATTATGTAAAGGCAATCCATCACTCATTCCTCGCGCAATAATTCTTCCGCTGACTCCTCAAATCCGAATGCGTATCTATATATTGATCTCTCTCTCTGGTTTCAATCCTAAGATTGGCTTGCAGCAATTCCCTCAATTCTTCTCCTCCATTCTTCCCTGTCTTGTGCGGCTCTTTTAAGATCCACATATGACTGGCATCGCACGTCCACCTACAGGTACTCCAGGTACTCTCGGCGTGGGCGTCCCCTGGAGTTTGTCCCCTCGGTCATACCCTCCATTAATAATAATAATACTTGGACAACTTTTATGGCGCCGTTTAGTGAAATATCTTCACCTCAAGGTGAAAATAAAACTAAACTAAACTATCTTTCCTCCATTATGGCATGCAAGAGGCCTTCTTGTCTTATTATGTGGCCGATCCATCTTGCACGCCTTACGGACAAGGTCCTGAGCAGGTGTCTTCCTCCTTCGATTCTTTGGAGAACCTCCTCGTTTGTAATGTGGTCTCTCCAGGAAATTCCCAATAGTCTTCTGTAAGACCACATCTCAAAAGCCTCTAGCCTCCGTTTATCTCTTTCAGATAGGCACCATGTCTCGCAGCCGTACATCAAGATACTCCATACATAGATATATTGATACATGAAGGAAAAACTTTGTGAACATTTTTACGACAATTGCGCGGACGGAGAAGTATGAAATTTCGCACACTTATAGTTCACATAGAGAAGGAGTGCCGAATGCTAATAGATTTTTTTAAAACTTTTCATAAAGAAATGTATTGATGTAAAACATGTAATATATGTATTTGATACCCATACACACTTCCACAGACTACTTATAAAGATCATCAACTTATAGAAAGAAATGAAAAATGAGAAGCGCCTCATAATGGTCCCAAAAAGCTTTTTGAAGGCGGTATACATACATAACGCACACAACTGTAATGTTGTGTATTTGCTACTCACACACGCTCCGATATATTTGACATTGACACAGACGCAAACATTCTTTTGTTTATCTGTGGTCAAATTGAAAATAGATTAATTTTGTTTTTCTTTAATATAGAAAAAAAAATGTGTACAGGGTCTCCCAGAAAGTACCACTAAGCGAAAGTCCAGAGGTAGAAGACCTTAAGGGCTATCCAAATAATTCGATATATTATTATGTTTAGCGATTTTTTTATAGTTATTTTAGTACTTTTTTATCAAACCCTGACTTGCAGGCTTATAAATGGGTACAGAGATGCCAATTTTGAGGTAAATGCATATTTTTTTCTTCTAGAATAGCTGAATTATACCTAGCAAATCAAAAACAATTATATTGTGTCTATCTGGTATCATCGCTCCAACAAAAAAATGTTACAATAACTTAGAGGGCGATTTAAAAAAAGTATTACATATCTTTTTTTCTTCCGACTATTTCAAAAAACTTGCCAAATTATTTATCAATGTATGTGCCCTGTTAAAAAAAAACAGTTCCTGTCAGCTGTATAATGTTGGTTTCTATTCATTCTTTAAAATCTTGCGCGCATTAGATCCTAATTAATGTCTTTATACCAAATTAACCATTCCAATCTAGATAAAAACACGACCTGAAATTTCTAGCTGGTTAGCAAGCACGATGCAGTCTCTAGAGTTCATCTCGATGCATCTGCCAATAACCAGTTACGTTATGAATATGCATTGATAGCGTCACACCGTGCTGATTGCATAATTAATATTATTAGTTGCAACTATGTATTGTATTGTGTATAACTGTTACGTCTTGGTGAAAAAAAGAGCTCCGTAATACATGGACAATCCGACAGTTTCTTCTTAAAATATCGTGGATGTCATCACGAAGATACAAATACAAATCACACAATGATTATTTTGTTTAAAGATGTTAAATAAACAATATTCGGCGTTTATCACTTTTATTTTAATTCGATAACATTATATTCTAATCGATAAACAATCAGTGGCTTACAGTGATGATATTTTACTACAAATTTATTATTTATGTTGGACCCTAAATAGTGATAACTCATTCAGCTGGGCGTTTTTTGGCAAGAATATTTTGACGAATAAAAATATACCGAAAAATTTACGACTTTATGGCACAAAATATTTAAATGGCTATCATTAACCTCATCAATGGTCATCACCCTTACCCGCTTCATTTGAAATCAATCATTCAGTTACTTTATCAACCAAGGTTGCAAAAACTGTAAAGGTTTTTACTGGCATGCTAAACAGTGCCAATTTTTATCAATAAATAATCAAAGTTATTTAAGTGATATTAGAAAAGGTTTCAGAAAAGACTCATGGAAATATGTATATGTTAAAGCCCATAAACTTTCCGGTTGGATGGGAGGGTGTGTTTATTGTTTGCGCTGTCCGTGCATACAATTAATTAATATTTATATGAAATTTCAATACAGATTACGTATTAATCGGTTTTGTGGTATTCATGTATTCACGGAGGACCGGTTGGCGGTGCAAATCAGGGCGGAAAAGCTATACAACGTGAAAATTATGGAATCGGTTTATGTGTTCCCGATGTAAGTGGAAAGATAATTATGTCAATGTATTGGGAAACAATCTCAACAGACAATGAGTCTATCAGATTTTGGACAACAGAGCTGTGGGCTTACAACCACATACATAGGTCAGGTTAAAAGCGCATTCTACTCCTAGGAAGTATTCGCTGTTCTCTGTTGCCAATTGTCATTTCGTTGTAACTTGTATATGTATATACAGTGAGTGGGGAAATATTTTAAATTTTAGCAATTTTCGAGGCTAGCAAACATCTAACGGTGGATATATACAATACTTGGACTGGTTCTACAAGGCTGTAGGTATCTACTAGAGTTCTGTGTGGTTGTCTGTTGAGATGTAGTAGAATATCTGGAAAAACTTTATGGGATATGGAAACAATTTATCAACTGAAAATCCCATTTTTTCAGTCCAAGTACCCGTGTTACTAAGGAAATTCCAGTCTTTGATTCGCGAGAATACAAACAAGCGATAATTATTTCATTTACATGTCAGGGGTTTTAAGATTGATTGACTGAAGGAAAAAAACTGATACTTGAGTGATGGCGACCATCACTTAAACCCTTCTGCACCTGTGATCCTTTTATACTCGGGCAAATCAATTGATTATTCGATCTTTTAGCTTTCAAAAGACCAATTTGATTGATTTGTTATTCCAATTAAAGAGATGTTTGAAATAAAATTAGTTGGTAGGGAGTGCGGCCTGAGGCACAGGGCCATTGCCATCACTCTCGTCAGGCAGTTGTCTGGTCACGTGCGCTATCCGCCTCTGTCTCCAGGTCCCGTTATGCCCATCATTGTGTTGCGTTAATTAATTCCACTTGTTATTATGTAATGGGATACACACAATATACAGACGTAATTACTTACTTAGTTGCGCAATAGATATAGGAAGTGACTAGTACCTAGGCAAACCGCACAACTGGCGCTGCAGTCGCCGTATGATTATTTCCAAAAAACAAATGCGAGATTTAACTAATGCCGACTTTATTTATTTTTCACAACACAAGCTTTGCTTTCTGTGAAAAATTATATACCTATAGATGTTGATATTATATTCTTCCTCCGTAGAAAGGTGTGTATTAATATTACTTAGGGTTTTTGAACTAACTTTTTAAAACTTTGTAAAGTTGATCAGACCTCCGATGCTGAGAGGTCTGATCCACCCGAAACCGTCGTGCTTTATTTATTTTATACTCATTTATTAACACTTTTACAAAGTTACAATAAATATAAATTTTACCGAGGTGTGATTATTCTATAGTAACTCTATCTTAAAACATCCAGGGACTAATGTTTTAAACGACTGTGTCAGCCTAAAAGGTATTCTGTTTGGAATCGGTAGCAGTAAGGACGACATAAAAGTAGGTACTGCTTATGCAGCGGCACCGCAGCAAGTCGTGTAGATCAAGAAATTAAAAATGTTAGTTAAGCGCGAAACCCGATATCTAACGAACAAATCATTATTCACCAAACATTCTCTTCATCAAGTGTAATGCTTAAAGATTCAAAACTAAATTACACCTATATAATAAGTAATAGGTAGGTACTACATGAAGGTATTGGCATACTGTACTCTGGTCACCATCATAGTTCTCACGCTTGTATCGCCATCTTCACCTTCGATTCGTGGTAAATCTAGAGGTACTTTAGTATGTAGAAGACTATCACCAGGGGGCAGGAGGAGAGCGACTTGATCTTCCCAATACACTGGATGATCGCTTAACGAACATTACCCATTCGAAAACATCGTAGATTGATTAACCGAGCCAATGATGCTCGATTTTTACCGCATTGATTTGCAAAATTTCATGTCACAAATTTTAAAACCTTAAGAGGAAGGAGCAAAAAATCATCACAGATAGTCTTAATAAATAGTTAAGATCTAGTCCTGAAAAATGGTCACAAGAATATAGACATAATTAGAACGTTGTGCACCAACAAAGCCAATAGGCAATAAAGATGAGACATAAACAAAAATGGATACATGACAGTACACGTCACTTTAAATTTGGTTCCTATCTCTTATTATCAATAATTTCCAACTTTTATCTCTTTATTACATTAATTATTAAATTTCTACTTGTTGTATAATGTATACATGGGATTTTTCGACATGCTGAACATGTAGAGAATTCTCATGATTAGAGACTTAAACATTACCACCTAATGGCGAAGGTTGTTAACGTAAAGTGATCACACTAAGTCAGCCTTCGAAATAACAGTAGAAGACGGTCGTAAGCCCGTAGTGATTTGTTCCATTTAATAATCGAAGATAAGTTATGAATTTTTAGAGTCATTTGCTGTTACATATTCGTTAATAAATAGGCAAGTGCTCTTTAGTAGCGAATATTTTATTAAATCGATTTCCGGTCTCTTTTAATTTTGGTGTTTTCAAGTTTATAATCAGCAAGATGGCAAAGTTTCTATACACATTTAAAAAAAAATAGATATCTATAAAAATAGTTAGTAGGTGCTTACTAATTCCAGAAAGAGTATAGTAGGTAATTTGATAATGTACCTAATGACCTTTAACCTAACACGCACAGTTATACGGGTGACTACTAGTTCTTTTTATGATAGAAACAGTTATATATTTTTTTAATTGGCAGAAACATTTAAAAAACTATATTTATTGAAATAATGTTACTTTACTAAACTAGCTTTCCCGATAGGCGTTGTCCTGTGATCTAACTATGAATATTGGATACGAATTTTAAAGAATGATAAAAGTGACTTAACCAATGTCATTCCTACTGATGCATCTGTTTTAAACCGCACATTTTCCATCCAAATTCTGTCAATCGCACTAACTATCAAACAACTGACTGTTTCGGTCAATGGACAATTTGATTAGATTTATTCACTTTTCGCGATTCAATTTATAAAAAAAACCCGCTTCGAAAAAAGCTTGAAATAAATTCATAAAAAATCCGCGTTCCAATATTTTTTATGTCAATGGTTGTCAATGGTAAACAATATTTTTTGTTGTTATAATTTTTTTTCATAGATAGCGCAGGAAATCCTTTCCATCCTAACTATAATTATTATTTATATTTTATCTTATAAATTTTTCAACTTTTTAATAGTTTGTTATTCTGTTATCCGGAGCGGAGAAGAATCCAATAAATCAAACATCGGAAGAATCTGGTGAAGATGAAGTGGTTGGTAGACTAGGGGTTACAACGCCGGCTTTCGTACTGTTTGGTGCGGACGTCGCGATCCCAGGTGCCGACCATCTTCCTCTCTCACGACACAAGCTTTAAGTAGCTTACTGTGAAAGAGTCAAAGAGTGTATTTGTGTTCACTTTGAGTGAGCACAGATTCATTAAAAAAAATCTATTCAGTTGATCACAGGCCTAAGTGTTCGCACTATCACGACATTCTTTTATATCCATAGATAGATGACTTTTGTTCTAGCATAAACAAGCGTGAAAACATATTTTGCCCCCTCTCTAAGAAAATTTATACGGGTGCCCATGGGAATAGGTATGTCATTTTTTGTTAGACGGTATTCTAGCCTCTACAAAGTAGGTTTGCGAAAACGTACATAAAAATCATTAGTGAAAGTGTTCGTTGTTTGAACTGTCGTAAAACCGATCACCTACTGTAATTATTTATCCATTTTAATTATTCTAGAATAGAGACATCTTCAAATTGTAAGTTGGTAAATTAGAGATTTTTATAATGATGGGAAAACTGGTATTAATCTCTCCATGAATTTAAATACCTTGCTTTTACAAATAAATGGCAATACCGATTTATTGCAATTACGCAACTGTCTTTTTTGAGTTAACGTTTATTTTTTTAATGAACATGAATCTGTGCTCGCTCAAATTGAACACAAATACACTCTTTGACTCTTTCACGGTAAGCTACTTAAAGCTTGTGTCGTGAAAGAGGAGGATGGTCGGCATCTGGAATCGAATCCACGACCTCCAGTATGAGACAGTACGAAAGCTGGCGTCGTAACCGCTAAAGACCAACCACTTCATTCGATCGAAATGATTTGTTTTTGTTTTGGCTTCTACTCCGTCTTAAAATGCCTTCAAATCAAAATAAGTATGTAGCGATTTTTTTCGAGTGTTCCTCATATTATGATCTTTCAAAGATTTACAAGTTTTTTGTCCTCTCATTGTATTAAGCTTCTTCTTCCTCTTTCTATAGATCCTGGGGATCTGTTTGTGCCGCCGCCTGTTCCTCCTGTAATGTCGACTGCCAGCTGTCTCTCCACCTCTTTGGGGGTCTGCCTGGGAGTCTGCGTCCTTCGGGGTTTCCTTGAAGGGCGATACGTGGAAGTCTGTCCTCTGACATTCTGTTTACATGTTCATTCCAGTATCGCCTTCGTTGTCGTCCCCACCTCACTATGTCTTCCGTCTTACACGTGCTCCGGATATCAACATTCTAACACGGTCACGCAGCGTGTTTCCAGAGAGTTTTCATCTCTGAAGTTCGCAGCCGAGATTTTGTTCTGGTGTTCTGGAAGTATTAGCCCGTGCCTCAATTCCATAAGCTAATTCCACGTACCAAGCAAACCTCCATTTTTTATCGTCAAAATTCTCGGGAGCATAGCCGGGAGAAAGCTCAGATATAAAGTAAGAAACATAAAGGTAAGGGAAATATGCGAGTTCGAGGTTGAAGGATATGTTGTGCTCATGTGAGTAGAATGGACTGACCCAGACTTCCTCAGATGACATAACATGGCAAGGATCGACCAATCCAAACGCACCACTTGAATTATACATGCCACAAGACCTTAAAACAATTTTGGGCTCATCTTAAGTGAAATCAAAAATGATCTTTCACACTAAGCAAAGCTTTTGGCGTGAATTAGAAGATGTTCGAAGATACTCGATGTTTTGTCGAGTCTATAATGCGTTTTTACAGAATAACTAAAATAATGTAAAAAGGAAAATAAATGTTAAAGTAGAACATATTTTAAACGTATTTTTGTATAAATAACAAATTAGAAATCAAAATTCATATTAAGGACTACAGGACAATGTCTGTCGGGAATGCTAGTTTATCATATTTATGGCGGGTAAAAAAAAAGAACCACGTGGTTATTTAATTATACCGACACTGCGGTTAATTTTAAACCGTACATACATTCTCGAGTATGTGAATAATATGTTAGTACTAAAAAAAGGTCCGACCTGGGCATGTTGTGTAGGTACCTTCTCTGTCATCATCCATGTGCTTCACAACAATCTTGGCTAAGAAGGGAACCACGCGAGGAATCTCCGGGCCAAGGTAGGCACCGCTAGTACCTTCCAAAACCGGTTTTATTATTATTATGATTGTACCTAAGCTATGGTGTAATGTACGGCCTAGCTGTGTTATGGGATTTTGAATAGTCATCGCGCCAACAGATACCCTCATGGCCAGCTAACAGAGGTGTCGGTGGAACCGTGCTGATTCCAAATTAATCTCCGAATTCGCAAAAGTGGTTTCCATTTTAATCAGCGCTTTTTTTAATCCCTTACGATTAACGACGTGTCCCTTAAGGAAGGGGTAAAGAGACGTCTCCAACTACATGTTTTTCTTTTTAATAACACTTAGGCCCAAAATTACAATACAGGCTTAAGGTCCACCTTAACGGTGAGGAGCACATTAAGCTTCGATTAAGAAAACTATGCAAATTACAATGTCTCCTTAGCACGAATTTGGGGCTTATCCTACTCGTTAAGTTAAGGGATACCATGGAATGTCCTCAACAGCGTAAAGCTCGCTTAACTCAGTTATTTTTTTTCTCGCTAGGAGGCGCCACAAGTCACTATACGGACAAACTGACATTTAAAATGTCATTATATAGCCGCGCAAAAATAACGCATTTTGAAGATGAAATGTCTAATTAATTATGATTCATTACGCTTATTTGTTCCCTGTTGCTTAGGTTGTTTCACTAGTGACTCTATTTGGATTTATTCGTGACCCTTTCTTTGATTATTTGACCACCACATTGACTTATATACACTGTTCGTTCTGTTTGATAATAATTACAAGATCGTTTTGCTTTAACCTAGTTGAATGTATGATATATGGTTATGTTTAATATTGAACACATCTTTCACTTTCCGTAGCTGTATCTTAATTAAGTTAAATAATCGAAGCAAGGGTCGTAACACATAAATACCAAGTCAGAATCCAAGAGCGAGCATCCATAAAACCAAAACAACAACACAAACAATGGCGCGCTTCCCGGTGAACATGACAGATGTGGAACGTAATGCATAGATAAAACCACGATAAAAGACAAGTAGGACTACCAACTTAACCAGATATACCTACGGCTTAGCCAAGCCGCAGTTGAATTTTGATTGAGATTCTCGTGTGAGCGGTAAGCTCGACTTAACTTGTAAGCTTCCTCAATAAAGCTCCAGGATAAGCTACAAATTGTAATTTTGGCCCTTACTTGCTTTGCGTCTTACGACGAATTTTTTTTCTCATGCAGCCCCTCCTATTTCTTTTACTATCCGATCTTACCTTCATTGATAACGAAATTTATCTACTTAGGTATTATATAGTTATCCTATAATAAAACACCAGCTATTTTAAAACCTCAGGAGATGGGTATAAAATGGTACCACCGCATCACGAACGACGCTATACGCCGGCGACCCAGCGCAGGTCTATCACTTCCACCATTACGGAGAGGAGATGGATGTGTCTGGGAAATGTGTTGAGGATGCCGAATGACAGTTGGCCAAGGAGAGCGCTGTTTTTCCTCCCATCAGGGTCTCGAAGACGTGGAAGATCCTCGCACACTGTGTTATCCGTTCCTTCGAGGCAGAGCTGAGGTAGTTGGACATGGTGTGGGAGGAGATCATTTAGCATTGCGCAAGATCGAGCGTAGTGGAGAGATCTTGTTGCCTCCCTATGCTCCTGAGTGGAGTTCAAGAAGTTTTGATTTAAAGACTGTCACTAAATAAATGGATGTACGATTTTAAAATCAATGGCATGTTAATATACCTATTTTTTTAGTTATGTTGATTTTACAATTGTTTGAAATTGGATGGGTATTGCACTAAGACTTATTATGAGAAACAATAACGCCTCAATACAAGTTAAAAAACTTGTGTATAACTATAAACTAATTTTGCTGTTGCCATCAATGATGTATGGATCTGAAACGTGGACATGGACAAAAAAAGAAGAATGTAGTATAAATGCTGTAGAGATGATAGCTCTACGAAGAATATGTGGAAAAACTCTGTGGGATATGGAAAGGAATGTGGTATGGAAGGTAGTGTTGTGACAAAGATGAAAGTTAATAAGTTGATACGGTTTGGGTATGTGGAAAGAATGGATACAAACGGAATGACAGAAAATTTATAAGGGTGAAAGGAAAGGTGAAATAAAGCGTGGACGAATCGAAAATGACTAGGATCGAACACATTGATCCCGTCCTCAAGGAAGGCCAGGTCTGAAGTAAAAGATGGTATGTCGGTGGAAGTGTGCTTGGATAGAAGAGTGGATAGTCCGTTCTCTCTGGGTACCCCTTAAGGGGACACGGCGTAATGAAGTATATCAAACAGAACCATTGTTAACTATTTTGGTTTATTCTTAAGACAATGGCAAGTTACTTCTTCATTTAAAAAATAGCGCATGTTTAATAATTGGCAACAATGAAAATTGTTTGAACAGAAAAGACTGTAAGTGGTTCAAAACTGTTTAAAATATCTCTGAAGGCCGAACACACAATAGACGTGTGATAAACAGTAGATGGTTTAAAACTGTTCATCATCGCCGATATTATAAAGTTGTTGATACTTTCTGTTGCAACAATTATTGTTTTAATCAAAATGTTGTTGAATAGAGGCTTCTTCCATTGTTCAGACAGAATTACACATTGTCAGTTTGGGGAATCTATTCTTGTATTGCGCAGCAAGTGAATTATGACATATAAATTTTTATTTTCGTTTTTCTACAATCATCGTGCATATTATGTAGAGCTAGGTCAGGTATATCGTATAAGTGCCACATGTCGAAATATGTCAAACTGAGAATAAATTGTATAAAACTTTTACTACTTTATTATTTATAAACTCAGAGCAGTAGAAAAAATAGCTCAGCGATAGAAAATCATGCGATCAAGCGTCGTCGATATCGTTTGATTGTGGCACCATCAACGATACAAAAACGGGTTGGGGTAAGCTTATAAAAAAATAGTAGGTTTGTAAGATTTCTAATTGGCTCTAAGAAGTTGTATTTCGGCATCTCCTCCGTTTGTCATATTCTTCATAATAGGCATGCTTTCTGTTTATTTGTTCTTATGACGCTGTACTTAATATAAAAAGGGGTGAGGTCGACAACTGTTGATAGATTATTTGAAGACTTCGTTATGTAGGCAGGTACTAAAGTTTGCTGAATTGGTTGAAGATTGATTGTAAAAATTGTCTTCAGGTGACCACTGTTGTCACTAAACGGCGCTCTATAAATTGTCCTCATATTATTATTCTCCATTTTTCATTTTCTTTGCATGCTTTCTGTTTATTAGATTTTTTTATCATGCCAGTTTAGAGAAAAAAATATTAAATCTGTATGCCTAATATAAAAGGGGAGAATCGAAATCGTATTTATCATTTTTTATATTTGTTTTCAAATGTAAATTTAACCGCTGATACTTTTTGTTTAAGTTCCTTTATATGTATATGTATCTGAAAAATATATTGCGTGGGGTGTAATGAAAATACTGAATTCAGGTCGAACTTAAAACAATTATAATTTAGAATTATAGGCAGGTAGGTATTTTTTTTTATTTTATCAACTTAAAATGAGACATCAGCTGTTGGAATTTATAATGAAAAAATTCCCACCTGGTCAAGGTGTACGGCCTGGTGTTAGCTAAGGAAATAGGTATCAATAATAATTAAAAAAAACAGACAATAATCTGCAATAGATCAAAAAGATAGATAACCTTTTGTTTTTTGTATGTGTTCCATCTTTTGTTCTTTTTTTAAGATTTAAATACCCATTGACAAGGGCGCTTTCATTGTCTATACTCTATACCCCAACTCGGGTTCTTTTGATTAACGCACATTATAGTAGAGTTATCAATGCTTATCTCTATATATAAAATGGAGTCCTATTATAGGTGAACTTCGCATCACGCGTAAACTGCCGAGTGCTGACCCGATTTCGTTAATTCTGTTTTGTTCTATTCGCTGTTGTCAGGAGGAGGTTGTTATCAAAGAAAAAAAAATGTTGCGCAAAACCTTAGAAATTTTAAGAATACTTAAAATTGGTAAACATTTTAGTGCTTTTTACGCTATAATTTAATTCTAATTTTGAAATTAAATTGGCGTTTGACTAGAACTGTCAGTTGTTCGGTAGTTGGTGCCACTGAACCAATTTTGCTAATTCGTTTTTTGTTCTGATTACTGTTTTTCTTCTTTGTCTTGAAAGCAAAAAATAAGAAGTTTCGTGAAAAATTTGAAAAATCATTTTTTAGCACTGCACTCGTTTTCGAGTGATTCTGTATTTAAAAATATATGAAACTTAAAATTGGTAACATGTTTAGTGCATTTTACATTTAAATATGATTCTAATTTTGAAATTTAATTGATGTTAACAGAACCTAACGTTCAGTTATATGAAAGTTGGTGCGATTGACAGAATTCAGGTGCAAAATTTGTGATTTATTTTTATTAGGTATAATAGATGCATCATTGGGAATTACATTAATTAAATAGATAATTAATTTATCATTTTATAAATTCTAATACAATATTCATAGGTTGGACCACTGGTCAACGTCGGTTGGGAAAGCTAGTCATCTTATATTATAGGAACTTTACCTTTTAAAATTTTTGGGTTGCCTATATTATGTAGATATGTTTTATAATAGTACGCGCAATAATGATAATAAATATAATAAAAAAAAACATCTAAAATCCCTTCCAGACGCGAGCCTCTTTTTTATAGTTGATGATACCTTTGATCAGGGGTCGGCAACATTTTCCTTTTCTTTTAATCAAGTTTTGTAAAGATCCATTCTTAGTACATTTGAGGAGTGTTCTTTTGTATAGATATACATTTTAATTGCGAAAAAAAAACCAGTGAAACCCTACCCCAATCGAGTATCGAACCCGAGGCCAATGAAATCGGAATAATTTTCAATAGACTCTTTGGATAAGTGAGTATTGCCAAATAGTAATTATGACATCTATCTAAATCTAAAGATTTTGGTTGACAATGTTGTTGTAAATGCTACCGTTTATAGAAAAAAGATATCTGAAAATTCACAAATATTTTTGTTCCTTACTTAAAACACGTTTAAAATTGGATCGGTATTGTGATCTAAATGCAGAACAAGGCTCCAAAGTCACTGATGATCATCCTATTTCCATATCATCAAATCTAAACTCCCGTTGAATTCCACTCAGGAGCATAGGGAGGCAACAAGAGCTTTCCATTACACTCGATCTTGTGCAATGCTTTTGACTTCCTCCTACAGTCCTACACCATGTCCAACTCACTCAGCTCTGCCTCCGTACCATTGCCGGATATCGATATCGGAAGTAAGTAAAGAAAATCGGGTTAGTGCAAACACTTATGTCTCGAGATTGGCTGTACAGATTCTTCCGATGTTTGCTTTACTGGATTTTTCTCCGCTCCGGATAACAGAATATTAAAAAGTAGAACAATTCATAAGAAATAATATAAAATATTACAACAACAATAATTCTACATCAACAAAATTATTGTTTACATGATAGGTAACCATTGACATTAAAAATATTGGTACGCAGATTTTTTATGGATTTTTTTTTCGAGTTTTCAGAAGCAGAAGTAATTTTTTAACATTCTAAAACATTTTAAACGTATTTTTTCATGGTAAGGAAGAACTGCAGGACAACGTATGTCGGGAAAACTGGTCTTCTTCTTATATTATAAAAATGGAGAGCTATTTTCCGATGTCATCATATAATTTTTATTTTGGAGAACTTTGGGAATTCGAATTATCAAGATTCAATTTCGAACTAAGTATTAAAAAAAAATGGAAAAGGTTAGTGAAATGTAGAAGAGTTTTTCCATTACTGCTCGAATTGTCACGCACTAGATCACCAAAAGGTTCTACATTTTTGTAGATAAGCGGGACAAACATTGTATCATATCTCCATTGGATTCGGTTATGTTCGTGGAGGTATTTGGGTTGTGTGATCCCTGGCTGGCTGGAAGTTAGTCCGTAGGTAGGGGCCCTACCTGCCACATTCCTCAACTTCCTGACCCCGTCATCTCCCCCACTCCTCAGGCACTTTGACACTGGCTAGTGACTTCATCTCTATGCTATTTCTGCTTCATCACCTACTTCCTAACTAAACAACCTAACCTTTTTTCCTGATTCAATTTTTTATGCTACTATCCGACAAAGCCACTTCTTACGTGAAACTATGTATTTTCATTCACAAAACCAAAATATTAACGAATATGTAACAACTAATGACTAACAATTAATTTATGATGTTCAATTTTTAAATGGAACAAACCACTACGGGCTTACATATGTATAAACTTACGTATAAAACAAGTAGATATTTAATAATAATTAATGAGATATAGAGATAATAGTTGCTTTTTTTTTTTGCTTTTTTTTTTTTTTTTCGACAGAGCGCAGTTGTGTTGGGTGGTCGTGTGTTTTGTTGCGAATTGTTATTGTTTATATTTGTTGTCACAATAATTTGGTGAGTTCGTTCCGATTATTATTTTTTTTAGTTATACCAAACAAAAGTTCCCTTTTTTATTTTTTTTTTTTTATTTTTCTTTTGTAACATTTTTTTTTATTTTGATTATACTACCACTCAAATTAGTGGTGTTATAACATCCACGCTCCCAGGATGGATCCCCCTGACATGGGGGATCCGCCGGAGGGCCGAAAACGGCGCACCTCGGATTCCTGTCCTAACATACAACCGACCAAAACGCTTTGTTCCTCGCTCCCCTCTAGTGATTCTTCTCTTTCTAATAATACTTCTACCTCGATTTCTTCCAGTTCTCTTCCTCTATCTACAACCCCTCCTCCAAAAGAATTATACTCTATAAAATCAACTGGCCCATTTACTGTATTTTTGAAATACAAGACTCCTAATAAACCCATATGCCCGATTACAATAGGCATGTTAATAAAAAATTTCAAAGTTCAAAGAATGTTTTCCTGCGAGGGTATCTCAAGGGAAAATAGGCTTACCCTATCTGTCTCATTTAAAAATAGAATAGATGCAAATATGTTCTTATCGACGAATTTTGATAATGATATTGAGACTTTCATTCCCAAGTTTAAAATCAGCCGTCAAGGGCTGGTTAGAGGAATTCCTAACAATGTGTCTATTGAAGAAGTATTGAAGGGTGTTGATATGCCTCCAGGATTCAAGATCCTAAGTGCTAGACGTCTAAACTATAAAGATACATCGAGTGGTGACACCATTTGGAAACCTAGTAATACCCTGATATTGACATTTGAGGGTACGTCCATACCTTCAAAAATTTTTCTCTACTACAACTCAATAACAGTAGAACAGTATGTCTCACCTACAGTTCTCTGCTTCAACTGCTGCCGCTACGGACATTCCAAGAACAAGTGCAACTCATTACCAAGATGCTTCAAATGTTCAGAGTCACACGTCGCCAACGATTGCCCTAATAATTTTCTCAAATGTATTAATTGTCACGGGAAACACTCAGCAGCTAACCTAGATTGTCCTGAATTTATCAGGCAAAAAAACATTAGGAAATCAATGGCAGCCGACAATATCTCATTTAAAGAAGCTAGTGTAAGGTTTCCATCATCAAAAATAAGTTATGCGGAAAAAGTATCAACCCCAACTATCCCTGAACCAGCAATAAGACCTCATACCTCTTCTCATGAACCGATCAACTCAATCAAACCTCATAATTTGGAACCGTCGTCGTCCAACAGCAATATTAAGAAGAAAGGTAAATTTCAATATAGAACACCGGTTCACTCAAATCCCAAAGATTATGAAAATTTATTGATGTTCCCTAATGGTCAAAATTTCAATCCTTCTAATGGCTGCGCATTGAACCCCCCAACGTACCAACCAAGCTCAATTAATGATTCCTACCCTAATTCTTCGGATAACTCCGCTGCTCTTCCTCCTAACGCCTTGTTTTTATTAGAAACCATTGCCCAACTTCTTATGCAACTTTTCTCTAATCAGAATATCAATTTACCACCCAACCTCATTAATTCCTCTTTATCATTTTTAAACAACATCGGTAATCATAATAGGGACACAAGCGAACAAAGGGAATGCTAGTCTCACTATCTTACAATGGAATTGTCGAAGTGCGATCCCCAGCAAATCGGACCTAACCAACTTACTGATAACACATTCAGTAGACTTAGCTGCTATTTCTGAAACATGGTTGCGTCCTGGGACAACGTACACAATTCCTAACTATACCTGTCTTAGAGATGACCGTGCGGACGGCTATGGCGGTGCGGCCCTCTTTATCAAATCTAACTTACCTTTCACTCAAATACAATTGCCAACGTTTCAATCATTCCAAGTCGTGGCTGCAAATGTTCTGGGAATAGACTTTGTCTCTTCCTACATCTCCCCAAAATCGTCATTTGATTCTTCAAACTGGTCTACTATCTTGGATAAGCTCTCTTCATCACTAATGATCCTAGGAGACCTAAATGCTCATGCCCAAATGTGGGGTTGCGCTTATTCCGACTCGTCGGGCAAAAAAATCGTGGAATTACTAGACGACCAAAACTTATGTATATTAAATGATGGATCTCCAACAAAATTATACCCACCCCACCAAAGACCAGGTGCAGTTGATATATATATCTGCTCTCCTAATTTATCTACAATATCTAATTGGTCCGTGCTCGAAGACCCTCACGCCAGCGACCATTTCCCTATAATTATCCAAATTGGTACAAAACCCGACCTAAGATCGTACCCTTCATCGGTTAGAAACTATAACACTAGGAAAGCGGATTGGAACAAATTCAAAACAACTCTGGAAGGCCAAAGTTTGGGTGAAATAAACCCGGATAAACTGTCGGAAAACATTGATAACATTACAAATACGACTATAAATGCAGCAAATATAAGCATTCCACTGAAAGCACCAGGAAAAAATCACAAACCCTCCCCGCCGTGGTGGGATTCGGAGTGTACAGAACTTGCTCTCAAAAGAAAAATAGCTGTCAAACTGTACAAAAAAGATCCTAACCAACAAAACTTCCTCAAGTTAAAAAATGCTCAAGCCCTAGCCAAGAGAACCTTCCAAAGGAAGAAACGTCAAGGTTGGAGAAACTTTTGCAATTCACTGTCTCCTGAAACACCTATTTCAGAGGTGTGGACAATGATTCGTAGATTTCGCAGTTCTATCACGCCTAAACAACCCCGTTTGTTACCTGGTGAATGGTCTTACCAATTTGCCGACAAACTGGCCCCATCATACGTACCTAACTATGATGATCTTTCGATTCCTCCTACTCTTTATACAGAGGCTTCCCTTCTGAGTTCACTAAGTAGCCCTTTTTCTATGAACGAAATGATATCCGCGATTAACAACTCTGGAGACTCTTCTCCGGGTGTCGACCAAATCCCATACTCCTTCTTCAAACACTATCCAGATTCCTTTCTATCTAAGCTACTTGAGATCTATAACTTGATTCTATCTACCAACTCAGTTCCACCTGAATGGAAGACACAGAGAATAGTCCCTATTTTAAAACCAGGAAAAGACCCCACAGCGGGCGTTTCCTATCGTCCAATCGCGTTATCGGTATGCTACATTAAAATACTGGAGCACATGATTAAAAATCGCTTGGAATATTACCTTGAAGGATCAAATTTACTCCCTCCATGGCAAATGGGCTTTAGAAAAAATAAATCTTGCATAAACAATTTAAGCTGCTTAATCTCTGATATTCGTCTTGCTTATTCTAGACAAGAGGTGCTCGTAGCTTCCTTTCTTGATTTATCGTCTGCATACGATAATGTATCCCTCACATTACTTCACTCTAAATTAATAAAGCTCGGAGTACCGTCAGTATTGGCCTCCACCATATTCAACTTGTTTTGTGAAAGAAAAATAATAATTGACTGTATAGCTCCTCCAATTCAAAGAACTGTATATACCGGTCTCCCTCAGGGATCCGTTCTAAGCCCAATACTTTTTAATTTATACACGGCAGACCTTAAAGATTATTTTCCGTTAGACTGCAATATTTTGCAATATGCTGATGACTTTGTGATATATAGTACTGCAAAATGCCCTATCAAAGCAGGCAAAATCATTGAAACTTCACTAAGTTCTATAAATCAATGGATGTCGCTGAACTCTTTCTCGGTTTCTCACTCTAAAAGTAAGGTCATTATCTTCTCCAACAAACATAAAAACCCAAATATTCATGTTAGCATGGATTCATCTCCTCTTCCAATTGTAGATTCAATACGGTTTTTAGGAATGATTTTACAACGTAAACTTTCTTGGTCATTACACATAGACAATATTATATCAAGATGTGAAATGGGACTCAACGTACTGAGAGCTATTTCCCGGGTTTGGTGGGGTAGCCACCCTACCACCATGAGAATGCTATATTTTGCATTAATCCGTAGTCATCTTGATTATGGCTGTTTTTTGATGGACCCACTGCCCAAGACTCTTTCCCTTAAGCTGGAGAGAATCCAGGCCAAAGGCCTTAGATTGATTTTAGGAGCAATGAGATCGACGCCAATAGAATGTCTCCACATAGAATCGGCTGTTATACCCCTGCCCCTTAGGAAAAGATTGTTAGCATACAAATTTTTACTAAGGAATATCAATGATTCTTCTAGCCTAGTGATCTCAAAGGCTGATAGCCTAGCAAGTTTTCTGAGTGGGAGTAGCCTGCGGCAGAGTCGCCATCTACCCGACCTTCTTTATTCCCTTTCATACCTTAGAACTAATTTCAAGTTTTCACCGGAACCTTCACTTCCCATTTTTGGCCTCCCATTTGACTCTTTATCATTCAGACCCACCATAGTTGAATCGATTGGTTTGAATAAGAACAATCCACTTAACCCTTCGACCCTTAACCGCGAATTTAATAGAATTGTCACCGATAAATGGCCTGTATTTACTAGGATTTTCACGGACGGGTCTAAACTTGATGATGGATCCTGTGGATCAGGAATGTGTATTCCTTCTCTTAATATAGAGTTTGAAGTTAAGCTTCCAACATTCTGCTCGATTTTCACCGCGGAATGTATCGCCTTCAAAGAGGCTGTCACAACTGTTTTGGACCAGAAGCTCAGTAGAGCCTTAATATTTACAGATTCCCTTAGCTTGGTGAAAAAACTTCAATCCCCACTTTGTAATTCTTCCAATAATAAGCTAATTTGTCTGATTTTTGAACTGTTATATGAAGCATACTGTAAGAAGCTGGAAGTCATTACTGTTTGGATCCCATCTCACAGTGGTATTTCGGGTAATGAGATGGCTGATTTATTAGCCAAAGACGCCACAAAAACAGGAAGCTTTCTTGATGAATTTCCTTTTCCCCCATCGGACCTGGTACAGAACATCCTTAAAAATCTCCACGAAGACTGGATGGATTCTTGGAGAGCAACTACAAAGGGCTTGCATTATAAATCAATTCGAAATTCTATACCTACGAAACCTTGGTTCCATAAATCTAAACTCTCCAAACCATCCTTATCAACCCTTTGTCGTTTGAGACTAGGCCATTGCTGCATAGCCTCACATCTACATAAAATAGGCGTGGTCCCATCTCCGATTTGCGAATGTGGTGAGGAACCTGAGACCATCAATCATGTGTTTTTTAACTGCAACAGATTCAATAATAAAAATTTTGTTATTAGTTTGAATAACCTTGGCATACAGTTTCCTCAAAGTATCGAGTCTCTGCTAGCCCTTCATCGAGACGATGTGAACTCCACTATTCTTGGTGCAGTGGCGGAGAATGGTAGAAGATTCTAATCTGTCTCTTTTTTTGGTTCTAAATTATTATTTCTCAGTTATACCCACATCTTAATTGACCATCTTAAATGTTGGATTATACAAGAAAAAAAAAATCATTAATTTATATTTTTTCAAAGTTCCCCACATACAAATAATTTGGTTAAATTATGAAGTGTTCGGAAGTCAGATACCCGCGTGCATTTGTTTTGTTGGGTGAGTACAGAAACGATAGGTACCTACTCACTACATCTATAGCTTCCAACATTCGGAATTAATAATATACCTGCCTTAACATTATAATATAGCTTGTCCGCGTCTCATCATTTTAGAGCCGTTTCTTTTTGTTCGCTTATTATTGTTACAACCTTTTTTTTTTAATATATATATATTTTTTTAATTCTTATAGTCGTTTATTTTGTTAACATGCACAACATAATTTTTACTGGAGGGTATACCTATACAATTGTGGATATTGGCATAGATCACTCTCTCGAGAGTGAATTGCCACATTGTAAAGAAGAAGAAGAAGAAGAGATAATAGTTGGAAATTATTGAGAACACCAGTCTTCGTACCCGTACGCCAAAAATGTGTGCACCCATAACTCATAGTAATTCTTATCCGATTTGATTGAAATTTGGTAGAACGGTTGGCCCCTCGATGTAGATGAGTCAGTAAAATGTTGAGATCTGTACCTTCAGGGGAACCCTCTTAAAGTATCCAAAGAAAATTTCACTTGTTCTAGAAAAAGGGCTAAAAAAGAAAAAAAAATGTCTTCGATTTTCATAAAATTTGGTATACGGATTGGTCTTATGCTCCTACACAAGCACGTATAATTTGAGGTCCGTAACTTCAGTGGGTCCCCCTTAAAGTACTGATTAATATTGAATATGTAGTTCTAAATCTAAAGCATATAATAATTATTGTCTTCTGGCTGTTATAATATACTATGAGTTCTGGGCTACCCTAGGTTAGCAGTTTTTTTTTTTATTTTGAAATCCGATCACAAGACTTATGTATATTCCATATACTATGAGTAATACAATAGTTATGCATCACAGTAAAGAAAAATAAGTAGGTATCTCAAATTTTTTTGAAACCAACAAGTGTGCAGAAAATATATCAATTTCAATATTATAAAAATGGAGAGTTATTTTCCGATGTCATCTCATCACGCCTAAACGGCTGGACCGATTTCACTAATTAATTTTTTTGGCGTGTTTGCTTTTTTCAGGAGTAGGTTATTATGGATGAAAAAAAAAATTAAGAAAGTTGTGTGGATAATAATTAGAAAATCATAGAAAACTCTAAGAAGGTAACCTTCTTTGTACTTTTAACAATATAATTTTTATTCCAAATTTGAAAAATTGAAATTAAATTTAAGTTTAACATGAACTGTCAGTTGTTTGATTGTTAGCGCAATAGACAGAATGTCGATGGAAAATATATGGTTTGAAACAGATGCATCGATCTAATTTCCATGGTTTGAAAGGTAATGAGATTTCATTATACAAATTCGAATTCAATACTCTTAGTTAGGACAGGACAAAGTCGGTAGGGAAAGCTAGTATGTTATACATTTTAAGCAAAGGATTATACAGACATTAGTTGACATGTTTCTAGTCCTTTCACTTTTTGTACCATAAGTCCTTTAAGACCGTGCATACTTAGGTTATCTCTCGTATGTTACAGTTCTCATACAGTCCACCATATAAGCACTGCAGTACAACTATCTCACGCTTGTATAGTAAGCCACTTCTGTCTTACCATATTGCATATAATATTATTAGTGTGTGTCCTTATCGTGAGATGTTATCTGGAGGGCTTTCAGGTGTGCTCAACCCGAGGGCATTCTGCGTACCTATATCTTAAGATTTTTATATATATAGTTGCCGCGTATCGGTGTAACCGCGTGCTTTATACAAGAACTCTAAACTTATAAACCAATTAATATGATTTTTTTAAATTAGTGTGCCGTTTCATAGAACTACATTGATCTTAGTGAAGTGTGTAAGAGTGCGTTTACACCAAATGAACGTAGGACCGAATCTAGAAACAGAGCATACTTTCTTTTATGGTTGATATCGGACACCATGGAAACGATAACAAACAAGAACCAATTAGTGGCCGATGACAGATTAGTGTCCATATCAACGATCAAGAAAATGCTCTCCTTTCAGTTAAGTAGCTCTTGCTCTAATTGTTATTTTGGTGTAAATGCACCCTTATGTTATCAACAGTTTGATGTAAATTGTTCATCAGTTATTTTACAGTCTCTATACAATTTGATGAAAGCTTTACGATAAATGTTCCATTTTTTATGTTCATTTCAAAAATTGCGTCACTGCACGCTTGAGGGTGTCTTCTTTTAGGTATAATCTTCAGGGCTCCAATAACATGTATCTCCCGCAAGATATTATGCAGAGTCAGGAAGGTACAATCAAAGTCTCCTGAGCAACAACAAAAAAACTAAAATTTTATGCGTAATTGAACAATCTAATTTCACGATTACGTTGCTGTTAACAAACTTCGCCGTTAGGTAGTCAAACTTCAAATATTGTCCAGTCGCGAGAATCTTCGATTTTTTATTCTTTACTGGGCCAACGGCCCACTGCTCAACTCTTCGAAACAGGAATTTGAAATGGCAACCTTCATTATCATTACATACGTCAAAAAGAATGCAGTGTGAAAGATTTGCCTGGCATTTTATTTACTTCTTTCGATGTTAAATAAGCAGTGCTACTGTCATTAGCCTTTCAAATACAACTGAATAGGTAGATACTAATTTCTTCCCAGAAACTAAACACACATCCGCGGCTCTAAACCCTACTATAAACATTGGTCTTGGCCTCCTCCAGAAAAATTCTCTATGCTACCCTACTTCGCCATGCTCCGCCAATCGTACCCCCTCACAGCAGTCTGAGGTCTCTCTTCGCTCCGTGCAGAAATCTCAGTTCGGTCTTCCAGTCCTTCTTCTTTCTCAGAAAATATCCTGAAGGATGAAGACTGGTGGATCATTGATCATGGCCGTTTCTTACAATGTATTTGATTAACTGAATATTGAATTAATTAGAGAAAGTAACGTGAATTTAGAATCTGTACCATTTCAAAAATACAACGTTGAAAACTGGTTTTTAAACTCGTAATTATTTCCGGGACAACTTTTTCAGCTGTTTTCAAGAATGCCCTAATTTTAAACAGACGTACCAGACCAGAAATTCACTCGACTAATCCAATTGGATCAGAGACACAGAGTTGGCCTCACATGTTGAGAATCATTACGAACTGAATGTTGCAATCTCATGTGAAAATCGCTCATAATCTTGTTAAACCACGATCCAATGCAGGTATCATAGTGTACTAATAATGTAACGGCTGGTACTCTTATGTTGTGGCGGAGATTAGCACACAGACATGTGGTGTGCCGCAGGGCTGTGATATGAGACTCATTATAATATACAATGTTTATTATTTCACCGCGCTCGTTTGTTTTCTCATTTGCCAATAATTGCCTCCATCATATTCAATATTTCAATTTTGATTATTGTTTCATCTGCTTTTTCATTATTCTTATTTAGTCCATTGTTGGACCTAGGCCTTTTCCAAACTCTTTTATTCCTTTCTGTTCCACGCATTTGTTACCTTGTTGATCTTTGTTTTGCCATCCTCTTTTGATTTTAATGTTGATTATAATATGTACTCTTGTTTTTTTTTTCTTGATGAAAAGTTCCTAACGGAAGTCCATAATCGGTTTTGCCAAAAATTTTAACTTCAAAAGCATTTATAGAATCACAACCAGACATTCTTTGTGATCCAGAGTCTTATGTTAGAGTATGTCTATAATATTTTATGTGTTCTAAAAATCCTACACCGTTTTAATTTTCTTGAGGTTTTGTGGTCTGGTTTTTCAAGACACAGACATTCTATGAATTATGTGTTTTGATTATCTTTGGTTGAGTTCAGATTCTTAGGATCATTATTAGTGACCTTTATAAAAACAATGATTCAAAATAGCGATTTTCAGTTTTTGATTCACTCCCTGAATCAACATAATATTTATCACAATATATTTATCAAACACAACTTAAATCTACAAAAGTCGGAGTTGATTTTATCCAATCGACAAACGAACCTGGGACTTCATGGTTCAAGCACTTTCAACATGCCACCGAAATTTATGTTGAAATATCAGTCGCGATCTAGACAAAACATTATGTAAATCTATCATAAGCCATTCATTAATCCTGTCAAGGTGTGCTGGATCATGTTTGAATTACAATTAAATGTTTATAGATCATAGATCATATCTACGCGTACATCCTGTCAACTGCTGTGACAAGATAATCATTTTAAAGATTAGTTACGGAATTAATATGATTTATTTCCATTCAGGCGAGGAAGTCTCGCGTCTTGTGTTTTGGCATTCACTTCTTCCTTTATGTCTCTTACTAGGGCCATAATTATCAGGCGATTGACCCAGTGTGCAACTGCAAAGTTTTAAAATCTAGGGACGGGTATATATTGAAAGTGTTGAAATTTTTGTGACAATCAGGGCTATTGAAATTTGACCACTCTGACGAAATAATGCTTTCAAAACAAAAATAGAATCCGGTTGTAGACCCAAAGTGGTTCATATTAAAATTAATCTTTTTAGGTTTTTAGACGTAAGTAGTAACATTTGAGGGATACACATCATGCCGTTTCTCGAAGGGGTTAGATATTTGAGGGATAGGTTTATGCGAGGTTGACTCATAATAGCTGTCTTTTCTTCTCTTGGTTGGTGGTCTTCCATGGGGTCGACCGTGTAACGCAACTTGATGAATTCTCTTTATTTCGCTTTATCTTCATCCCGCTCAATTCTGGATCTCCGAGAGTTTGCCTAGCATGTTTTCTTAGAGTCTTCATTTCTGTTGGTTCTTCATTGTCTCTTTCGTTCAGTATATCTATTATGTCATCGAGTCTTGCAGGATGGAAAGCTTTGGTGAGGTCTATGAAACATGCAAAAACAGTTATGTTTATTGAATTTAACAGCTTTTTCTTTTATCTGCCTCACTCAATATAGAAGATCTGATATAAATATATTGGGAGACTTTTCTTCTGAGACTCTTAGTGCATTTTTTGGCATTAATCATTCAACTTTCATCAATCATTATAAAACGGGCATAATTAATGAAATGTATCTACATAATACATTAACACATGTATAGCTTATTGTGTCTTGAATTGACATGTAGATTTTGGTCAACTAGCAGACTGTATTGGACCGATACAATTTCGTTCAATTAAATTCCCCAATAGAAACAATCATAAATCGATATTTCACCATTAGTGCAGACAACCCATGTTCCCACGGTTGTTGCCCCGTGACGCCTAGTTCATATTTCACCATCTCCGATCATATCTTCGACCGTCCGGTGAGTTACGGCTACAACAGCAAGTACTTCATTATGATTCTACGGTATTTTTCCCAAACGACGTCTTTGAGTCGTCTAAATAAAGTATGGAAAGATCAAAGAGTTTTTATAACTTTTTAGCTACACGAAACATGGACTGTAATGTATTAAAAAATCGTGCAAGAATCGCAGCCTTTTAAATATGGTGTTTGAGAATTATAATATAAAAATCACAAAGACTGACAAGATATTTTAGAGCTTAGCATAATTGGATAATAATCTGAAATTGACTTGCATTTATCAAATTGCTATACTAGGATGGAAAGCCAGGTGCAATGTATCAAGACGGGGAAAAGTAGCAGGGATGGATGATCTGATAAAGAAGATGACAGGTGTAACCGACAAGGCTACGACCAATATGGGTGATTGACTCAGGGCAGCAGCTGGTCCAATAGAGAGGCTCCAGATCACCAGGGAAATGAGAGGGTAGAAATGAAACTAGCGGTGTATTCCTGAAGGCAGATGTCCGGCGAGATCACGAGTTCCAAAGTGTTCCGACGAGTAATTCACAATTCGAACTGATGATCTGCCTTACAACTGCGCCTTTATTTATACTAAATCTCAAAAACAGAAAACCAATCAAAATCATTGTTTATTTTGACCAATCACAGGCCTCCATTTTCTAAAAATTCACCAAAAATTTTTACTATGAAATTCGTACATTTAGTTAAATATCTTACAAACTATACAAGATACAATGTCATCAGTATATAACAATCAAGGATATATAACTAGAGCATATGAACATTAAGCATTTATCGATGAGATGTTGCAGGTATTCGTGATAATTGATTAAGAACACCAAAAGTTCAACGTGCAATATTTATATAATAGGTACAAAAATCGACCACAATAGGAAACGGATCGGACGTCTGCAACACAATTTTATTGATTCCGTCCAGGAATCGACCACTCAATAACCTTGAGTGCCAACACAAAATTTTTACTAAAAAAAATGGCATCTCGAAATTGATTATTTCGATGTAAATTTGCATATAATATATTCTTATTGAACAATCAAACAGAGCTATACAATTTGTTTATCAATTAAATCAAGTTTTACATACATGCTCTTACAATAGTTACTCTATTCTGGTCATTTTGGATTATTTAATACATTTTATTATTTATTTAAGAAAAACAGAGTTACAGTGATAGTTTAACCTAGTTTATAACCACTAAAGTACATTATTTACAAATTACAATAAAAATAATAATACAATATTTTGAACATATTTCACTAGTTGGCAATCACTGTCTCAGATCCAAGAAACTACGCAGTTTTTAATTAATTGCGCATTAATTTTATTCCACAAACTACGCAGTATTTAATTCTAATAGGTAAATTCAATTTACTTCCCTAATACGTGTATTTATGTTTTAAACTGTTAATAATGACTAAATATATCATAATTTACCACGAAAGCAAGAAACTAATTATTTTACAATTAAATAATCGGTGTAACATGATATTTAAACTAGTAACGTGGATACAAGGTGTTTAAGCTATCAAAAACATCCCTTTTTATATCTAAATTGATCAGCTATATAGTGATCTTCAAAATACTGCGATAAAACATCATTTTGATGTGTCAAAATATTAATAAAACAATATAATTAAATTTTTAATCAAAGATTTATGGGTCAACTTTCAAAAAAATACACGTTCGCACTGCAGTGTCTATAAAATTCGATATCAGAGGTCAATAAAAAATCGTGAGATGCGCACACCGCAGTGTCTATAATATTTGATATCAAAAATCAGGGTATATGAATTCGATTAACGCTTCCGCGTTTATCCCGAATGGTATAAATACACGGGTTGATAGGTCACTCGCGTCTTCCGGAGTTTATAAATATAACACACTTTCTCTGCATTCGGTCAGTTCACACATACAAAAAAAATATATTGTTACCTGTAGACTGTGTGTCTAACAATGCACAAAAAAAATCGAAGACCCTTTTGTTCATTTAGGTACCTACATATAGAGCGATCGACTGCACTGATGGATATATTATTGCACTGATGTGAAATAATAATAATTAAAATACGACCATCAAAAGGCGTTTTTTACAACAGGAGAAGACCTCCATTGGGCGAACTCTATTGTAGATTACAACCCTCAGCTCTAACGGAAGAAAGCTTTATGTTTTTCGCTCTTATTGATCTGCTTCTCACTGTCCAATTTTTTTGATCCACTGAAGCCTTGGTATTATATTTTCTTCACAAATTTGCCCTAAATATCTGGTCGAGGGTGTCTTTTGGAGTTTATTAGTCAATCGTCTCCTTAATAATAGAATACAACCCTTCGAATGTCAAGCATCTGAAAGTCGCTAAAGGCTATTGAAGTCCTACTTTAGCTAAAGTTTGTTTGGGGGTAATGTTTTATTGAGCATGTATGATATTTTAACGACTATTCTGTTTAATTTTACTGCAACCCATATCGATATCCTCCATCTATGCGTACAGTCTATGACTTATGAATTGTTTGGCGATTTTAGTTGGCCGTTTTGAAGGGTCTTAGAGAACAACAGACTTCATTCGGGTTTTGATAAGGTTTCGCACTAGTTCACCTGTGTCACAGTATCCGAGGGTCACTTCCTGTCACCTGCTGTATGTTGATAACAGTATTTAGGTAACAGGTTTGAATGAAAAGTGTCAGGACATTGTGAGTATTCGCACGTAGTATTTAATCACAGTTGTAAGTAGGAACCCGTTGATAAAAGTGGTTATTCCAGATTATTTATTTATCTTTATTTTTTTTATAATACTACATCTTCTATTGCGAGATTAACCCGGTCTTTGTTTGTTAGTCATATTATAATCTCGATATTTTTCTCATCCCTGTGGCAGGCTTCTTTAGAAGTGTG
This sequence comes from Mystacides longicornis, assembly GCA_963576905.1. Classification (NCBI taxonomy): domain Eukaryota; kingdom Metazoa; phylum Arthropoda; class Insecta; order Trichoptera; family Leptoceridae; genus Mystacides; species Mystacides longicornis. The sequence goes on along the minus strand of OY756439.1, from coordinate 973,825 downwards.
ACATATTTGCCATCTTTTAAGCATAACTGAATTTATTCTTACAAAATTTTGTTTTGCATGGAAGCTTGTGTAGTTGACAGTAAGTTGTGCTGCACATTTAAAAGAAGTCAAGTTCATATCATGTATGTTGTTTCCGAATCAATAGTCGAAATGATTCGATCAAATTTCAAAACGTCCATAGAGCATCTCACTTATTTAAAAAAAAAAAAGTTCTTTTTATCCTGTAATTTTTGAAATATATAACACCAAAATATACTTTCTCAAATCTTCAAAGCTTGTATTGTGCGGAAAGAAAGTGGAAGATTTCCGTCAACTTCAAAATGAAATTGTCTCGGACCTCAGTTTTTAAGCGGTAGACAGTGTGACGGAGGATTCGTTGAACAAAAAAATGTACTTAAACAAAACAGATATTTTGTTTATTTACAGTATTCTTTGATCAATCGACCTTAACTGGAGTGTTTTCAAAATAAGTTTTTAATAAACAATGTTTATTGATACTTATGTTGTTACAATGGCACAACATGCTATCATAATATAACTCAAAACGATGACACATTTTATAAACACAGGTATTTTCTCTGCCACAAACAAACAAAAACCTACTCCCGTTTGTAAATATTTAGTTGTGGCGGATACTTAGTCTGAAGATGAAAGTCTTCGCCAGAAATAAGCATAACATTTTTAATTATGTTTAGATTCTTGTGACCTTTTCAGGACTAGATCTTAAAGAAAAAATAACAACTAATGACTCTAACAATTCATTACTAATGTTCGATTTTTAAATGGAACAAACCACTACGGGCTTACGACCGTCTTCTACTGTTATTTCGAAGGCTGGCTTAGTGTGATCACTTTACGTTAACAACGTTCGCCATTAGGTGGTAATGTTTGTCTCCGAATCTAAACATAATTAGAACGTTGTGCACCAACAAAGCCAATAGGCAATAAATATGAGACATTAACCAAAATGGATATAGTCATATCCTGGCGCCAAATACATGACAGCAGTCGCAGTCTTTAAATTTGGTTGCTCTCTTGTTCTCAACAATTTCCAACTTCTATCTCTATTTTTCATTTTATTATTAAATTTCTACTTGTTGCATACATGGGATTTTTCGACATGTTGAACATGTTGAGAATTCTCATGATTAGGAGTTTCGGAGACAAACATTACCACCTAATGTCGAACGTTGTTAACGTAAAGTGATCACACTAAGCCAGCCTTCGAAATAACAGTAGAAGACGGTCGTAAGCCCGTAGTGGTTTGTTCCATTTAAAAATCGAACATTAGTAATGAATTGTTAGAGTCATTAGTTGTTATTTTTTCTTTCATAACATTTTTGTTTCAACAACACTCTTTATAGTAAAGTCATGTTCATAAGCTGGTGCTTGACGGAGGGCCTTGGCGAAAAGAGCCGACCCTATATATATAATAGAAAAAGGCGAGGGCGATGAAAATGTTGTTTCTGGACTGTTTGCCTTAACTTATAGTCTTGTGTACCTTCTTCTTCTTGTTGTGCCCTATCAAGTTTCCTCGTCACTGGCAATCACTTCTTTAAAGGCCTCTCTATCTCTTGCTACTCGGAACAGCTCTTGCACTCGCCCTATTACGGTCCAATCACGCACAACCAAGAGATCTGCCTTCTACCAGGTTCACGGCGTCCATCTATCTTGCCCACCAAAATAAATTGTAGGATTTCATACTTTTCCCCACGCATAATATGCCCCAGATATGAAACCTTGCGGACTTAAGATATTTTTCAGCAACTCTCTGTTGCAGTCAGCTCTCAATACTAACTAAATTTGTCCACGGTATAATTACGAAGCATTCTTATGTTGAACCACATCTCGTACGCTTATTCCAACCGGTTCATAGTGCATACTTTCAGGGTCCAGGTTTCCGAGCCATACATCAGAACAGACCATACAAACATAGTACCTCAAAATTCTCTGCCTTAATTTAAGATTTGATTTATCATTGTAGAATATTGTTCTCATTTTGTTGCTACGAGCTGCTTCTATCCGGCGTTTCATTTCCACACCAGGGTCTGCAGACATGGTAATAATGCTGCGCAGGTTTTTAAACTGGTCCACTCTTTGCAACTGTTGTATGCCTTCACCTTGCTTTATTATCATATTCAGTTTAATAAGCATTTTGTAGGAAATTGATCAGGTTATATTATTGTCTGGTTCAGTACGCAGTCGTCCGGAGATACTGCGTGTGCCGGCCCGTTATGTTGAGCTCTTGACTGCTTCATGGCAGAGTGACTGCAGAGCGAAGAGCGGGCAATACTCCGCCAAGACACCGGCAAGATCGGCTGATGGACCGTCAATCGTTAGAAAGTGTTTTTCTTTCATTGCTCGCTTTAATTCGACGTCTTTTAGTGAGCTCAATTACTCCTCTAACGAGGCTGCAAACCAAATCGCTTAAATGCCTCTTAGACATTCCAAATTCCGTCAAGAGATGATTGCTTTATTTATTCTGAAATACGACACGGTGTCTGTCATGAAGGTCTGCAAGAAGTGTTTGGTAGTCTAGCGGTTCCACATTATTCACGTTCGTGAGTTCGATTCTCGGCGTTGACTATCTTCCTCTGTCACAACACAAGCTTAGCTTTCTGTTCGAAAGTGTGTTTGTGTTCACTTTGGGTGAGCCCATATTCATTGAAAAAAAATCTCGTTTTATAATTTATGTGATGGGCTATTGAAGTTTTCATTCTGAAAACTAGATGGGTTTTTCTGAAAACCATAGGGAAGAAAAACTTGTGAATTTATCCAATAAATGCTACGTACCACTTGGCCTTTTCAAGTTATCAAGTTAAGGCCAAGCCTTTTCAAGTTATATGTATTTGATCAGAAACCATTTTTATTTTGCTGCTGCATCCAAGAACCTTCGTCATTCTGTTTTATCATTTTCCAATTATGTTGCCCGATTTCCAGGTTCTGTATTAGGTTGCGCCATCCAACCTTCATAGTTTAACTCTCCCGATTCTGTAATTATAAAAAAACCCTTTAGGTTGCTCAGACCCATCAGGCTTAGTCTTTTAATTCTAATAAGCCTCTGACCCCGCTGATGTCCTGGTAGTGATCACATATTTGGGGCGTTACTTTCTACGCCGCGTTGTTTTGATCCTTATTAATGACGCTAATTCCTGGAACACATGATCTTTCATTTGCTTTGGTTCAGTCTGTCCAAACTGCTTTATTTAAGATTTCGTATCTATCTGGTTTGCACAAAAGTTTGCACGATGTGTCAAGATTGGCATGTAACACATTTCCTTTAAATACCCTAAAATCGTCACATCGATCAACGATCTATCGCTAGGTTCAGTACTGTTTTTTGTGTACAAAACTTATCATGAAGATCTAACTGTTAATTAAACAGATCACTGCAGATCTGTACAAGACAAATGGGTACATTCGCAATCATTATTGGGTCTTCGTAGCGTATTGCCGCAATGTTTGTTGTTGGGTTTTTACTCTGTTTATCCACCGTCATTAGTGTTAGTTTTGATGACTTCAACTATTTAATCATCTATTTTATTTTACTGTTTGTTTTTCTATATTTTTTGTTTTTCTGTTGAATGGGTCCATCGGAGCGTGGTATTCTTAAAACTAAAGTTACTGGGAATATTCTTTGATTGTCCGTTTGCTCCCACAGGTTTATTGTGTATGTACTTTTATCGTTTTTAGATACGGTAATAGAACTGGGTGTTTTGACTCTATTAGGAAGTCAATGATTCCTTTTACTGCGTTGGTTACACGATAAACGAAGCTTAATGTCTCATTGATTATATTATCATTGAAATCTAAAAATTTGTTGGCATTTTTATATTTGAACTGACTATTTTGATGATTAAATCAATGGGTGTTCATATTTGAAACACCGCTGGCTTGCTTATGCACTGGGTTCCTAGGGAGCGGTGCGTCGTCTGACAAGACGGCTGTCTTTGAAATTCGTAAGAAATGATTTTTGTTGCTACGATAACCACATAGATAATGCTTTAAAATGACACATTCATCAGTGTGTATAGCTGTGCCGTATTCCTAGGAATACATACCATAAGCGCGATCGCTTTACGTTACTAACGTACGCTTTTCTTCTTCTTTGTCAGCCGTCCCTCCACTGCTGGATGTAGGTCTCTTCTAGAGTTTTCCACCTTTTTCTGTTTTTTTATTAGTTTTAGGAACCACACCATCCACCTATCTTTTTGGGGTCTCCCAATTGGCCTCTTATTTTCATAGGGGCGCCATTTTGTACTTCTGGGTGCCCATCTTTCATTTCCCTGTTTCGCCACATGTCCTATCCATTGCCATTTTTGTTTTGCGACACGATCTATTATGTATGCGACGTTCGCTTTTAGGTGGTTAATTTCAATTTGAATGGTATTTCCATAATAAACAATATTCTCGCAGATGTGTTCCTCTCTACCTAGTTCTGAAGATGTGTCGGTTAAACTTTTGCACTAATCTAACCCAATATCATACACGTGTCTGTTTTACGGTCATGGCCATGTTCTTGCAAAATGTTTAAAACCTGCCTTTCACACGCAGATGACAACGTGCCAATTGACTCTTCACATTAACTTTCACTGTTAAGAGATTTTTCGGCATAACGGAATACCGGTGTCTACATTTTTGCTTTCTATGCCGTTGTTGTTTTGCTTAACTTAGACCTATAAAGTTCCTATAAAGGTAATTTGTTTAATTGTTAAGATTAACACATTTAATTGTTTCTGATGTGTAGTAAATGTTCTTTTGATTGTCGTTACTGGTCATCCACGTTTTGTTATAGAATACAGCTTTATCACTATTGAAGAATTCAGGATTCATAAGCAGAACTTGACCAAGCCAACTTAATCTATTATTGAAGGTCTTTCGCGTTAGAACATAATATCTGCTACCAGTATAATAAATATGTAATGTAGTTTAACTTAACGCAATTACCTTTCTATTGTTTCAGATCCATTATTGCCGACACCTCTACCTGATTCCGGACAGGCATTGCCCTCATCAGATGTAAAAACTACCAAAGAACCCTCAGTCACTGTTACCACATCTCCAAATACACTTAACTTTAATAATAGTACAAATTCACCCAAAAATATTTCTTCCAATAACACGAACGACGACGATGCCGTGGTATTTCCAGATGAAGAAAAAGGAGTTGCGAATAAACAAGGAAAGTCAATGAATTTACCCTCGCCAGATTTAAACTCGATGGTCAATTCTATCAATGCTTCCGCTGTAGATGGTAAATCAGGGTCTAAACACCTTTCCAAAGGATCTAAAGTAGATTTAAGCGATGTGAGCATGGACGAGGATGAATTTGACTTGGAGGTGTCGAAACACGACAAACCCTCACTAGGAGAGACTAGGATAGTCAACAAGCCACACTTGCACGCTTTGGAAGGTGACTCTATTCCTCTGTTTAATCTGAGGGGTTCTCGTGGAAAAGAAGTAGTCGAGACAACCTGCATGGATAACGGTGTTGTTTATAAGGTTAGTCTAAACACCTTTTTTACCCATCACGCCGTGTCCCGTAAGGGGTAGGCAGAGAGAACGGACCTCCACCTTTTCTATCCAAGCGCACTTATTTCGCTTCTTCTACCGACATAACATTTCGCATACACCCTCTCCTATTTCTCTTGCTTCTTACCTGGTCTTTCTTGATGATGGAAATGATGTGTTCAATCCACGTCATTCTCGGTCGGCCACGCCGTCTTAAACCTTTCTTTTCAGCCTTATGAATTCTCTTTGTCATTCTGTTTGCATCCATTCTTTCCATATGCCCAAACCATCTCAACTTATCAACTTTCGTCTTTGTAACACTTACTTCAATATCACATTCCTTCCTAATATTTTCATTCCTTTCCCATAAAGTTTTATATATTCTTTGTAGAGATTTCATCTCATCTCATACTGCATTTATACTACATTCTTCTTTTTCCGTCCATGTCTACATTTCACGCCCATACATTATTGATGGTAACAGGGTTGCGTTATGCACTAGTTCAATTTTTCAATTATTGTATTACAAACATTTTCTTCAATTATATGTCCTAGGACCTTTCGTAAGGACCCAAACATCTCATTATATCTACTAATTTTAAAAAATAATGTAATTTCTATGTACGAATATTAATGTTCTGTAATCTTCAAAGTGGTGTGAAATCTTATTAATTAGATCAGATACCTTTTTTTATTAAGCTTTAGGATAGATCGCGGAACCCTTGGGACCATTCCCTTGAGCAACCTTAAATTGTTGAGCACGTCTAGATGATTGTATTTTCATATTTATGCAAGGTGCATACCAGATTCTTCTTCTTTGTCTTCCCCGTCTTCTTTATTCCCGATTTCGCAAGTTTACCTGACTCATGTTTCTGCTCAAAGCTAAGCTCCAGCTGTGCTTCTGAATCGGCGCTTTACTCCAAGTATGTTCTAATGTAGTTTTACATATTGCAGGTTGGTGCTAAAGTAGAAAAGGACTGTGATGAAGTTTGCACTTGTATGGAAGGAGGTAAACTGGATTGTCAGCCAAGATGTCGAGGGCCGTTTTTCAGAAGGGGGAAATCTGTTGAAGACCCTCTGTGTTCTGCCAAACCTGTTGAAGATCCTTGTTGTGCCATTTTAGTATGCGCTGCTGATACAAGTGAGCCGAAGCTTTGTTAGAACTCCTGTGATCACTTATTTGCCAAACATATGCCAACACTTTATTTTTTTGCAGATGGAGACATGTGCGCTATAGACGGTAAAACATACAAAGTGGGAGAGAACTTCACGGAAGGTTGTGAAAAAGTGTGCCATTGTGTTTCCGGAGGCAATGTTACGTGTTCCCCAAGGTAAGGGTTGAATCTGGAATTTAAAGATTCTTAAGTGAATCCAAATACCTGCAGACATCTTTAGATGGTCTGCCTCAGGGCTTACATCTGAGTCCTTTATTATTTTAAAATGAAAGACAAGCGTTAAACGTTACATATACAACGACGGTTGTTAAACTACCATTACCATAAATTAAGAGTAGAATCAAATCACCAATGTGTTCAGATTTAGCCCAACTATTATGTATATACTTGGTAGTGATGAAACAACTCCCGAAACGGCACTTGAAATATGCTTAATTTCAAGAATCTTGCATGTTTTATATTAAAAAAAAACGCGGTAGATTCCTTATTAAATATTTGCCAGCTAGTAGCTCGTTAGTTTTATACAAAGTTGTTGATAACAAAGTAACCTAACCTAACCTTTTAAATTGATATTAGTTCCACTTATTCATACAGACTACCTAAACATCTCGATTAATGAATTTTAACTATCATTCTTAATTACTATATTAATTGTCATTTCCAGATGTCCAGTTCTGGAACAAAAGGATGACTGTGTCAACATTCCGGACCCCAAAGACTCCTGCTGCAAGATACAGCTGTGTGACGTAACGCATGATGATGAGAATGACAGTCTTAGGGAGGAGAAGATGATAAATGCAACTCAAGCCATGGGCGGACATATGGTAAGAGGAACTGGAATATCATTGCTTGTTTCCCATGAAGCCAAGTTTAGATTAATCAATCAATTCTAATTCTCAAAGTGGTTGGTGACCTAACAGTTCAGTCAGCGACTTTTGTAGTGAAGTTTGTCGGTTTGACACCCTAGTATTGATTGACCTTCTTTTTCTTTCACAATACAAGTTTTAGTGTCTGTGAAAGTTTATTTATGCTCAAAACAGACAAATTTTCTAGAACTTCATTAAAAATATGGAATATTGTATGCAAGGATCTTCAACTACAGGTTGTCCATTTATTCCAAATCGCACTTGTTCCCCATATCAGCTGTACATGAGATTTCTGTATTATCGGTACATCTCTCACTCCTTACATGAATTTCTTTCTCATTATGTATGGTAAGTCTTATCCATCTCAGAAAGAGCAGTTACTGCAGAAATCACTATAGTGATGAATATGCCAACCTCGGTAGCCTAGTGATATGGGTGTGGACTTCAGATTAAGAGGTCCCGGGTTCGATTCCCGGTAGATTCAGAGTGTATTTTTACTTGAAAATTTCTGCCCGGGATTGGCCTGTCTTAGATAGGACTTGAAGAAATTGTCTCAGGCAATAAGTTTCCCAGGCTATAATAGAGACACCTCTATATAGAAAAGGGTATATTTAATTTAATTTATCAATATACTTACTGCTGATAACTTAATACCATGAATTTCACAATCAATTTGATTGATTTTTATATGGTAAATTCAGACTTAAACAAACTACTGCGGTTTTACAAAATAAAAAAAATCAAGGTAGTGATTTTCAAAAAATGTGATAAGTATGGTAAAATCAATCAATGCATTAAATTTTCAGATAAGTCCCATTGAAAAGATGTCCAGAGATTTTGAAAATAAAATCAGCGGAGAACAAACACCATTCCTGCCCCTGGCCCCGGAGAAGATAGAACCAATCCTCTCCGTCAGTCTCTTGACCAATGGATCCGTTCAAGTCCTCTTGAGCAACACTTCAGACAGTGATGTCAAGATAGAACTCAGCAAGGACGGAGGATCTCTGTGGACGGAAGTGGAGCTGAAGAATGGTCTTTTGAACGGCTTGGAGGACGGACAGGACTACTTGATACGATCCAAAGAAACCAGGAAGAAGTTTAGTGTTCACGTGCCCAAGTCCAAAGAAGAAAATGATGTTGCAAAGAAGGATGGTAAAACTGGATGTGTACACGATGAGAAGCATTATGAAGTTGGTAAGATATCTTTATTATCTTTTTTTACCCATCACACCGTTTTCCTGAGGGGGTATGCAGATAGTATGGACGAATATGCAACAACTAATGACTAACAATTCATTACTGATGTTCCATTTTTAAATGGAACAAACCAATATGGACTTATGACCGTTTTCTACTGTTATTTTGAAGGCTGGCTTAGTGTGATCACTTTACGTTAACAACGTTCGCCATTAGGTGGTAATGTTTAAGTCTCCGAAATTCCTAATTATGAGAATTCTCGACATGTTCAACATGTCAAAAAAACCTCATCTATACAGCAAGTAATAATAATTAATGAGATATTTAGATAAAAGTTGGAAATTATTGAGAACATGAGATCAACCAAATTTAAAGTTTCATGTATTTGGTGCCAGGATATGAATATATCCATTTTTGTTAATGTCTCTATTTTATTGCCTATTGGCTTAGGTATATAGGATGAAGTTTCATTATTTCCTACTCAGGCAAACTTAACTACCGGGTGTCGACATCATGGAGAAATGTTATTGGTGGCTGATGTTGTCATACGAAACATGGCTGCTAAAGCATCACCAAGGAAAATAGGGCTCCATTTTTATATGTAGAGACTGTTTTTTGTTTACCTTTTTCCATCTACAGGCTCTTGGTCATGGCAATAATTGATTTAAGTGAAATCAAAATGGGAGTATTAATGAATTGATTTGTGTAAATTTTTCTAGATGATGAATTCCACATTGGCTGTTCGGAACTTTGCGTGTGTGAATCTGACGGCAACGTTCACTGCATGTCCTTGGACTGCCCCACCCATCAAGATTTAGAGCTTCTGGATTCAAACTGCGAGCGTTGGGGACCAGATCCCCCAGACTTCCAGCCTATCTATCCACACTGCTGCCCACCAACCATGAGATGCGTCAGCAATGGATCTTGTCTCTACAAAGAAAATATGTTAGCCTTAATTTTTATTGATAATTTCTAAGTATAATTAATTTCCAGTTACCCACAACCAAAAAAATAACAATCCTTAGGCCCCATCCCAATGCACCTCCTGTGTGAATGCCTACCAATAATGCATAATAGACATAAAAATCTGGGCAAATTCCTGATGTGCCCAGATGAAATTAAAGAGCTCAACGCCAACAAAATCCTCCGCTTCCTTCAGGAGGCCGGGCTGAGCGATGAACTCTAGATACAGGGCCAGGCACAAAAGTTCCATTATGGGACGCAGTGACGACGGCCTTCATGGAGGCGGCAGGCCTAGTAAACAAATAATAATAGGCCCCATCCGCACTGCGATATTTCACCTCATTCATTTTTTTTGTAAAAAATGAATCGGTGCTTATTCAAATTGAACACAAATACACTTTTTGACTCTTTCACAGTAAGCTACTTAAAGCTTGTGTCATGAAAGACGAAGATGGTCGGCACCTGGGATCAAACTCACAACCTCCAATACGAAAACTGGTGTCATAATCGCTAGGCTACCAACCACCTCTTTTAGAAATTTATTATAAACTTTAATAATTTTTATCTAATATAACTACAATTAATTATAATTGCTATGAACAAACTAATTCTGTGCGATGTTGTGCATAACTTTATTATTATTTGGATGTAGACTTTTTTCTTTAAAATATTTTTATCACTAGCCGAGATATAATCAAAAATATTGTGGCCACATATTTCACTATGCCACATATGGCCCATTTAGAAGTCCTTTAATGTATGTTCTGTTGACAAAATTCTGTCATTTTTCTATAGAAGTGTTAATTTGACCTTTCAGTATTCCAAATTGGAGTGAAGTTCCTATCGAATTGTCTGGATGTGGTCAGCGTTGCTTCTGTGAATCTGGAGAAGTGGAATGCCAGGCCGTGTGTGCTCCTCTGCCCGCTCTCCCTCCTCCGGGATTAAGATGTGCTCCTCCATCACGCCCAGCTTTAGCTCATCCTCCGGGAGATTCCTGTTGTAAAGAATGGGCGTGTTCTCTTGATGGTAATTCTTGTTTTATGCTTGACGCTAACATACTTCATAAAAAGTGCACTTTTTAGTTTTTTAGAAAAATTCATCCGTGAAGTTCTTTGAGGCTTTTCATTTGTTTTTAATGTTAATTTTGCACAATTTATATTCTTCATAATATGGTGTTGAAGATAACTTTCAGAAATTCAATAAACGAAAAATAGCTTCTGTAGAGGTCCTAGGTTCAATTCTCAGTTGGGTCAGAAATTTTTTATGTGTTATTTCTACCAGGGCCAGGGGTTGATCTGTTTCAGATTGGACGGGACCGTTTGACCTTTAAAAAATTGCCTGAGGCATTAAATTTTTCTGGCTTTACTTAACATCTTTTTATAGAAGAGTGTTCATTTATTTATTTATGGCACATTTGGGTTCAAAAAGGCAGTAGTTTTTGTTAAAGACTAGTATTTATTTATTCCTATTTGATTTTTCCATTCGCCTTTCAAATATTCTTATAATAAGTAAATTAGTCATTAAAAGTTATTTTTCTATTGCATTGATGTTCACTTTAATGCTTAAAGGAATGTTGTAATTTTCAGGAAAAACCCCATTCGTACATACCAATGTGACTGATCTAATGAACGACAAACAAAAACGCACTAACAAGACTGACGCAACACACAAAGTAGCCTCTCCACTATTCGTGACACCTCCTCCGGACGAACACAGATTGGTCCAAGAAACTTTTGGTGATCTATTCCCTCACAATAAGAAACCTTCCAAACCCAAACTGGATAGCGTGGAATCTGTTTTCGGACCACCTCCTCCTCTTCAAAATCCCTCTCCCGGTAAATCAGATAAGAACGGTTTGAAAAATTACGAATATCCCGGTCCGTTTGCCGATCCTAACCACAAACCAACGCCACCTATCAACGGATTAAGTCCATTCCCGTTCATAAAAAAACACAAAGATAAATATCCGCATCCGAATGAATCCAACATCACAAATGACGGAAATCAGTATGCCGTTCCTCCATCCAAAAAACCTACAATCAAAGAAAAGCCTCACACACCTAATGATAGTGATAGCAATGAAGAAAGTGGAAACAGGTATGAGGAGTATCCCATCAATGATCCGTACCTCTCTGGTAGTCCTCTTCATGTTCCTTACAATCCCAACGGTCCAGGGACTAACTTCTTTAATCCAGCAGCCAACAACAAAAACCATCAAGATTTGTTAAATATTCTACAACAGCATAACAATGTGAACAGTAACAATCAAAATATCCCGTTGATCCATCCTGCAAATGGTCTTTATCACAATGGATTGGGTGGCAGCCAGGTACCACCAGGTGCAGACACTATCCATGTATATACAGATGGAAGTCCCTTCAATCTTGATCAGTTATTACAGCACATCCATCACACCGATCAAGTCCAAGGAGCGTATGTTCCTTATGTAACCCAACAAAGACCAGGTGTTTTAGCGCAGCCAGAAATCGACGGAAACAGTTCAACCAATCAAGTGCATACAGGTCAGTGTTCCTGGGTTCCTGGTGTCATGACAATATGGAGATGGTCCCCATGTATAGTTCCTCTTAAGGCTCTGTATCATCCATGTCTTTGATGGCAGGTTCTAAATTGTGGCGCTTTTGTAGCTGTTCTTTGTTTGCTGTACTATCCACGCTTTTCCAACCAATTCCCACTTATAATAATTTAATTTTTTAACAAAATCCAATTAGACATCTATTGAATTTATCTAATAATACTTTCTATCTAGGATTTAGTTATTGTTTATTTCGAAAAGTCAATAGATGGCAGTATGTAGTGTACGAAAATACATAATATAAATCCAATATTACTAACTTAAACAATATCCAATGTATTTTGTTTTATAAATATTAGAAAAAAATGTTAAAGAAATTTTTAAATAAGTAATTAATAATTATTAACCATTATTTTAGGGACAAAATGTTCCGAAAGATTTCTTGATACAAATGTTGTGAATGTTTGATCAACAGATTGAAAATAATATGAAGCTGACGAATGTGATGGAAGCAAGCAAGCGTGTTTTGAATAAAAGGAACAGGCAAAATGGATGAATGAGCAATAAATGGCATTTTCTACAAATATATATCTAGCATATACAATCCTTTGTAAATAAAATATTTTAAGTAAGTATATTGGGAAATTTTCCAAAACTTTAGGAAAAGTATTTTGCTTCCTGCTATGTGCTGTAAATATGGTCTTACTTGTGACAGTGACATGAGTTTATAACGGTGACGGCTACTTTCACTAAATGTACTCTTGACAAAATGACGAAACCACAAAACCTAACTTGACAAAGTATTTTATTTAATTATTCCAGCATATAATTGTTACAGCCATGGAACAAGTATAAGGACACTCAAAAGTTATTTATTTTCTTGCTTCGTCACCAGAGCACATCTTGCATACGCATGGGAGGGATTTGGGAATCTTTCTAACCTCAAAACCAACGAAGCGCACAATAATTTATTTTTTCTTAAATATTCCAGGCATCGGTGGATTGCCGACGTCTCCGAGTTCTGGTTCCCCAGGAGAAGGTGCTCTGAAAGTAGTGTCTTTGGAAGCCTCATCTCCCACATCATTGCGTCTTCTATTTTCTTTGCCGACTGTCATGGTGGGACTTCATGGAAGGGTACAACTGAGATATACGGAAACAAAGTATGCCAACAATTTGCAATAGATGGCTGTATATTTCTTTAAAAATAATAAAATTATCTACCCACATGGGAGTGTTATAGAGAGTGGTTAAATTTGGAGATTACCTAGGGTCGAAATTGGCATGGGATTTTTTCTTTATAAATCTCTATAATCATGTTGATTTGAATCAAGATTACTGATAGCAGACACATTAAGCCAGCCTTTGAAATAGCAGTAGAAGGTGGTTTCAAGCCCATTGATTATTCATTAAATTTTGAACATAGTAATCAAATAGTAGGTAGTAACAGTCTAAATATCATATTTCTTCAATAAATAGAACTATTCTTTTGCAGTAATCCTGACCCAGCTAATTGGAGAGTGCAAGAGTTCGCTCCACCCGGAGATCTGCTCGCTACTCCTCAACTGGAGTTCCAGCTTGGAGGCTTACAGCCTGACACCCTGTACAGGATTCAAGCTTCTCTAATCCTCAAACAGATGCATTATGTACCAAGAAGTCTGATTTACACCATCCGAACATTGCCATTAGCGGTAAGCTCTACCTTAAATATCAAATTTTTAAGCTTTTGATACATTTGTATGGGAAAAATTGCTTCGCATGAGTGAGACATCGGAACAAATCATGTATTTGTGTTCACTTAGGTTGATCCAGATTCATTTAAAAAAAATTGTAAATAAGGTATTAATTAGCATTGAAAATACTTCATTCAAGGGCAATTAAGAATTCTGCATACAGGCTCATAGCTGAGACCAATAAGTTAAGATAAAAAATAGAGAATAAACTGACCAATCTTTTTTGTTCCCGAAAATCCTGGATTGTGGAATAATAATTCGATAAAATTTGTGTTTAATGGAGTCTATTCATCCAACAACATATACAATAATGTAACACGCTTCACATGTGACTTATTTCCTACTGTACCGCCATCTCTTGAATTTTTTTAAAAGCTACGCAACCATAGAGGAATTGTTTTTATTACAAACTAGCTTTCCCGACAGACGTTGTCCTGTGTTCCAAACTATGAATAATGAATTCGAATTTGTATGGTGCTGAGTTAATTATCATTTGACCAATGTAATTCCGACTGATGCATATGTTTTAAACCATGTATATTCTATTCGTACTCAGTCAATCGCACCAACTATTTAACAGCTGACAGTTCCTGTCAAAATTTCAAAATTGGAATAAAAATTGTATGGTAAAGTACTAATAAGATTGACTACGTAGAGTTTTCTTCAATTTTCTAATTTTCCGTGCATTTTTCTTAATTTTTTTCTTCTTAAAAAACCATTTCCTGATAAAAGCCTACACGACAAAAAAAGAATTAGCGAAATCGGTCCAGCCGTTTAGGCGTGATGCGATGACATCGGGAAATAGCTCTCCATTTTTATATATGACTTATGGCCCGTCGAACTTCATCCCGCATCTGATCCAACATTAATTATTACATAATGCAATAAATTATAAGTTGAATTTAATTCAGTTTTGATGTCATAAACTGTATTTAATTCATGTAATAAGTCAAAATTATTATTTTTTTTATTCTGGGTTAGGTCGAAGGTCGAGGGGCGGGTCAGCTAGTATTAACATAAAGCAATTTTGTATCGATTTAGCTGAGAGTTTTTCTAAGCAAAACTCGAAAATTACTGATGTATTATTCATACAAGAGATATAAAAGTAATATTTGGTATTGCAGGAAGAAGCAACCATGCCCCCAGTCATCGTGATTGAACCGAACTTGTCCATTGGTCAAGTGAATCCAACTTCGGCACAAGTCAACTGGCGACCATTCACTCAAGATGAACTACTCTACATAGATGGAATCCAACTGAGGTGAATACCTTTCAAACAAGTTTTATATTCATAATATCAATCTATGACCCACTCTAACATTATTTTATTTTATCAACATATTTTTTTAGATAATTACTTCAATCAAAACTGACAAATGAAAATGTTTGTTAAGCCAGTAGTGGTTTGTTCCATTTAAAAAAGGAACATCAGTAATGAATTGTTAAGAGTCATTAGTTGTTACATATTCTGACAAATGAAATTAAAACGGGATACAATTATTAAATAAAACAGCGTATCTTTTTTTATTAGTTGACTAAATGATTATTCTTCATCTTAAGTAGTTTTTTAAGAATGTGGTACTCCATCTTAAAACACTTTGGAATGTGCAGAATCGCCAAGTAATGCAAAAATGCAATGTATAAAATTTATGATGCGTTTATCTGCTAACACTTGGCGGCCATTTTGAAAATATTGACAGGTGTCTTGGTGTCGTTGAAATAAGATTTACCATTTTGTTGACATTGGATCATAGAGCCAAAAAGAAAATTTGATATATATCGATTGTTTCAGATATCGAGAGAAAGATGGAAAAGTTTTCTCGGGAACTCCACTCATCCATCGGGCTGTAACATCGTTCCAGCTTGAAAATTTGAAACCAAACACATCCTATGAAGTCGGGATTTACTTCATACCGTTTTTGGGTCAGCATACTGAGCTGCAGAGCTCCAAGATGGTCAGCTTGGCCACTCCTCAGCAAACAGGTCAGAAAAACACAACAGTAAAATGCCAATATTTTTTAATCCTGCTTGTATCCATTGTAATAACTTTAATTTGTTATTCAGATATTTACGATTGGACTGTGAACCTCGACGTATCAGAAATCACAGCTTGGGGTCTCATGCTGCATTGGAACGGGGTTCCTCGCCCCACTGAGAGATACGTACACATTGTCCGCGCTGTATGGAGGGCCGAGGCAGCTAAAACGGATTCCAACTACTTCACAATTCCTGCCAGGGACACTCCGCCTATAGCCAACATCACTGGACTTACACCAGGAACAAGGTCAGTTAATATTTTTGCTGTTCCATTTGGTTCCCAGATACAATGGGATTTTTATTTCCACAAATCACTGTCCGGAATGAATCTATATTGATTTATTTATTGGATTCTGTAGGTGCATTGAACATTTTTTTATATGAATAAACAGTAGATATCCCTGATATTATACCACTTGGTTCCCAGACATTATTTCACTGTTATGAATTTTTTAAGTAACCATCAAATATAAGCCCACTTGGTTCTCAGATACAACCATATTATTTTATCTAATGCTATGAGTTTTTTAAGTGTCTAATTCCATTTGGTTCCCAGGTACAAGAATATTTTTTCTTACCCCATAACTTTTTTAACTCTCTAATAAAAGCCCATTTGGTTCCCAGATACAATCATAGTTTTCCTTGCACCAAGAGCTTTATATGACTTTCTGATATGTGCCGTTTGGTTCCCGCACCTATATTTAATAAAAAAGTGTAAGATTTGAAAAAAAATGAAATAGGTATTTTCCTTTTGATATTGCAGATATCGAGTGTGGTTAGAACTTTACATGACAAATGGCAAAGTAAAAACGAGCAATGTAAAAGATGTAATGACTAAACCGGGCAAGCCGGCTCCACAAGAAGCTTCAGTACAAGAAGGTAAATCAATCTCAAATCTTCCTAATTAACTAGCATTTGGAAAATCTTCGCTCAAATGTAACCTTCTTAGTGATCTAGACGATACACATTTGTAAGCATGTGAAAAATTACAAATATTTTTATAACAATGTGATGATTACTGGTAGGCCTGTATTCTCCTGGGAGGTCGCTGTCTCCACATCCCATAATGGATCTATTGTGACTACCCTTATTATTACATTTATTTTTTTTGCTAAATAGCTTAGAAATCTGCAAAAAAATATATGAAAAAAGTTAATTTTAACTGACTGTTCAAGGCTTATTCCCTGCTTCGAAAAACTGCGCGAAAATGCGCGTCACATGTTTAACTATGGTATTTTTTTCTTCATAATTCTTTTTTGTTATTTTTTCCGATTCCGAATTCTTAAAAATATAATAAAACTCAAAAGATATGTTAATAGTGTTTTATGTATTTCTTGATCAAGAATTTGTTTGAGAGAAAGGAAATTTGGCAGCCAAAATGATAATTTTGTCATGGGGAAATCATTATTTGTTTGAAATCACTTGTAGCTATATTCACTTTGATCGGTTTTTAAGCAATATCGCCCGGATTGGTTGAAATCACTTGATTGTCTGCGAAATTGGAAATATTAGTTGATGGTAAACTTTAGCAGATCTGGTAGGGAATTGGGCCAGCAATCAGTTGTTTTTGAGTTTTCATTCTTGTACAATTCCAGCTTTCCTTTTTATGTCAAAGAGGTGGGAAGTAATTTATCTACTTAGGGTTCGTACTCATTGTTAAATATATTCCCAGGTAAATTATTAGAAGGATCTGCAACTCACCGTGGAGACTATTACAACAGTCTGGTGTGCGTGGCCATAGTGGCAGCTCTGGGCGGGATGTGCTCGCTCATACTCTTGCTGTTGTTGCTGCGACGCCACCGCACTGCGTCCGCCCCCATCTGCTCCCCGACCTCACCCACCAGGAACAACACCACTCTACCACCTTACGATACGCCCACATACAAGCTGGATTTACAGCAGGAGACAATGGGTAAGAAATATTTCACCACAAATCAAAAAACTTTTTTTACTACCAATCTTTGTTTCTGGTCGATCTCAACAGATGGCAGTGACTACCTTATTTAAGTGGTTATTTTTAGAATTGTTAAATTGATATGCTTGAAGCTGGAGTTAAGTGAAAATTATGAATCTTACCTCACTATTATGAAATTTCTTCTCATGTCTTCAATGTTGCCTTAACTTCCTTCTTCTTTTAATACTTTTCACATGTAAAGGTGATTTTTACATAAAGTGAAGTTGGTTGCATATTTTGAAATCTGTGTTGCCAGGACAAAAACGTAATTTAAGGAATACAAAAAAATTAGTACATAAAGTAATAAATATTGTTGATGAGCTTGCAACCTCCTCCGTTGTGAAACTATTGTGAGTAGCCTTACATTTAGAGCTTATTGCTTATTCCATCCTTTTGAAATAGAGGATTTTGTGACATATAGGTAGTTCTTTGACTTTTGACTCTCGTACCTGGTACCCAACACAGATTATCCTACTTTTGTTGCCTAGCGTATTTAGTACATCATTGACCGTGACTGATGTAAGCAAAGAAGCCTTGCTATCTGAATCATCTGTGTACCTAACTATGTCATATTGTTACGGGTCGATTTCTACAGTTGGCAGTGGCTACTTCATTCAAGTGGACTATGTAGAATTGTAATAAACGTAATATTTTAATTTTCAGATCTTTGACAGCAACGCAAAGCGGCACGGCGTAACGAGTTCCAAGAACTAGCCGTGTTCACCATGAAACAGAACGGCAGTGCGAGTGATACATAGTTGTTTAAGTCGATTAAAAATGTGAAAAAATGGTATATTAAAAGTGAAAAAAACTTGAGAATATAATATTACTATCATTGTTTATAAAATATAGTCAAGGCATTTATATTTAGTTTACGTTTAAGTGTTGTGAAATAAATTATGGGTATTTTGTTAATCTTATTGTGTAAATATTGGTAGGTATTGAGTTAATTTTTAGATATTAGAAAAAAAAAATTGAATTCCTATGCCATCTAAACGGCAACTTGGCTTGTGTATATATTGTAGATTATAATATTTAACTTTTAAAATTTGATTGAAAAAAGACTTTTTGCTCATTATTTCTCAAAAAAACCAATAGATGGCTCTTTACTACTTCAGAAATATATATTTGTTACTAATTGTTACCTAATAATCACTTTATTTGAATGGTAGGTACTGTTATAAACTGGTAGAAGTGGATAAATCGCTGACTTTCAAGCTGAATGTCTTAGATTTGATTCCCGATGCCAAGCTTCTTCATCTTTCACGACTTTTGCTTAGTGTGAAAGACTTCAAAAGTGTATTAGTGTGGTTGAGCCCAGATTCATTTTTATATTAAAAAAAAAGCGTCTCACGAAATTTAAGTTTTACTATGCATAGATTTTGCTCAAGAATTTTTTTCCCGTAGATAAAATTACGAATGCTTATTAAAGACACAAATAAATTAATTATCAGCCATTTTTATAAAATTTTTATAAAAACTTCATTACAATAAAAGGTTATATATATATGTACATACACGGAAAGAATTTTTAAGTTATTGACTGTATAATATTTGTTATTTTTTTTTTACTTACGAACTATTGTATAATTTATCTTAATAAGAATAAAAAAAGAATATTTCTTCTGTAAATACTTTTACTAATTTATTTAGGATCACAAACTGATGAAAACCTCTACAAACCGGATTATTCCAGAAATTGGGATCCCTATTTATTTGCTATTAATTTTTGAGACCAAGACAGAATTCCAAATCAACATTGCCATATTGGAATGGATCTGGTCTGATGGTTCTTTTTTTAATCAAGACAAAAATTATCCAATTTTTTCCTTTTTTCAATAAGGAACCCTGTTTTTTTTTAAGCCTATTATGCTATTCTAATCCGTCTGTACCTGATGTTACCAAATATTTATGCAGACTATAAATAAACAAACGATTAAATATTTAATATTCACATAGTGAAAGATCATTATAAAAATGCAATTGTATTTTCACAATTCACGAACTCAGCAAAGTCCATTTTATTAACTAGAGAGCTTCGTCAACGTCATTTGACTTAATTATTAAGAGTCCCTTAAAAATGTAAATACGAGATTGACGAAACCACTTGATTTTTTGTACTGTATTGAATGTTCGTCTAGAAATAGTAAATATAGAAAATTTCAACAAAAAACTTTTATTATTCAATTTTGTTTTTGGAATATCAATATTTATGACAAGTCTTCGAATATGATAAAAATCTATAGCCGTCTGGTAAAACAATATAACTAGATATTAAACCAAGTTTTGAGATAATCAATGTTGAATATTAAAAAAAATTCACACGAATCTATTTCGTGTGTAAGGTCTTCCTTTACAATTTTATATGTCAACAAAGATTATTTTTTTCTCTGGATTTTGGTATAAATAACTCAATTTACTCAAAATTACAAGTTATAGGTTGTACTGTTTTACCTGACGACCATAGAAATATAATAATTAGTCTAATTGTTTTCCAGCTACTAACTTAATATGTTCAACAAATTTGTTGCTAAAGTGCAAATATCCACACTTGAAAAGCCACTTGGCGTATGCGACAAAATCCCAAATTATACACGAATGGTTTCTTTGTTTAAAAAAATTCAAGGACGTTTGAGGTTTTGCTGTATTGTCATTAAAAATATAGTGAATCGATGAGTTATTGAATGTGATATGAAGAAACATGCTTTTTGGTACTTATGTCGCTTATGATAATTATTTTGCTTTCATTTTTATTAATTTTATTTTTTAAATTAACTAGAAATCTCTTTGTGTGGAAAAGTAAAAATACATGCAAAAGACTATGGAAAAAATGAAATGCAGTTTTTGCAAGAAAGAATGAAAATACTACTGATTTTTTAAATTATCGTAGCATGGCACACTTTGCAAGGTTTATGCTAATTTTGGTTGTCTGCGATGATGTACCAAAAAGGTCGTTTACTTAAATCTTCAATGAGTCAAAACCTAACGATACATTACTTTTTGTTGTAACTTATTGAATTTACATATGGCAGTCAGATACATCAACTTGTGATAAAAATGACGATTTCTGTTTCGAATTATTGCTTACACCAAATAGCTTTTCAGGTATCGATATGTTGTCAAAATGTGTAAAAATTATCATTGCTGTTGATCCACATTGTATTAAAACATGACCATTCCATATTTTGTATTTCATTTTGTTATACATTTCTGTTTTGTTTAGTGCAGTATTTAAAAATCGACATATTATTATCATACACTCAACTCTTTTTCTATACAGTGAGTATGCTTATCATAAAAAAATACCATGGTAGCTTAGTGGATTATTGCCAAATTTCGTATTAACGTACAAAAGGTTGTGATTTGAACCCCAGAGCTGATGTTTTTCATAGCATAAGCTTATGAAAGATGCTGAAATATACGTATATTAATTAAAAAAAAATTTTTAGTAATTGTCACGCTTATACTTGGTTGGATGTTAGAGATTGCTTTTGATATAATCCCGCCATTGTCACTATTTTTTTAATGTGCATAAAGAATTAAATAAATAAATACTTTATTTACATTATAATAATTGAAAGCATCTTATTCAGTTTTTTATTTTTGGTTTGATAGACATATTCGTAACTGTATAAAAAAAGAGTTGAGTATTAAAATGTTATTCTAAAGGCGAATTTATACCTACCAAATGAACGAAGACCTAGAGCTTGAAAATAGAGTATATTGTCCTAATTGTTGATATGGTCACCGTGGAAACGACAACATATTAGTAGGCGCTGATAGTTCTTTCTAGTTGTTATTTTCTTGGTGACCATATATCAACAATTAGGAAAATTACTCTATTTTCAAGCTCTGGGTCGTTCGTTTGGTATAAATAAATGCACATTAAAATTTGTAACAAATTTAATATTTTTAATTTGTGTTATTTATTTTGTATAAATAATGTAGCATTTTATATTTTAACAAATTTTTACTATAAATTATGACTTTAGAATTAAAAATTGATAGCAGTTATACAAAAAAAATTATAATTTCAATAGTTTGACATGTGTCTTTCTTGTTTGAAGTACATAATTTAAATAATGATATTTAAATAAAAAACTTTTCAGTACCATACTTCCACAGTTATATTATTTTTTCTGACATGTTTCGTAGGGACCCGTCCTACATGGTCACAGGATAATAAATAAGAAAATCTAAAGTTCCTTATATCCTGATATTAAAATTGTGGAAGTGCTGAAAATTTTTTTTTATTGAAATATCATTAAAGTACGATAGTGTTTACTTACTTCTTTTGAACAAATGGTAGCATAATAACATACAAGAACTGAAGTTTTTTAAAATTTTATTGATTGAAATCTTCTCTTTGCATTCTAGAATCTCTCCCTTGTAAAAGAAAAAATATGGTAGAATTGAACATTTTGGTACTTTTATACATATTTTATATTTTTAATTATTGTTTTTGTACTAATTTTTTGTAATAAAACCTATTTTTGATAGCAATTTTTTTTTTCATAAATAATAATGACTTTCTAATTGGCAACAGAAGTAATATTGTCTCTGGATGGATTATGCCAGTGAAGATCTTCCGTGGAATTATCGGGAGTTCTGAACATTCGTTGGCGCTCCTCATCTTTCTTTACTTTTCTTCTTCGATACTCAAATACCCCTCCAGAGATGACCACCGCTAGAAGAGTAGATATACCGAGACCAATACCGACCTTAAATCCAACCGAAGGCTCTAGAAAATAAAAATGTTAACCCATTGAATGCCAAGATAGTTTTATTAAGGTACTAAACTTGTGGCCATTATACAAAGAGACAACCTATGACATCACCAATATAAAATATACCTACACAATATACAACATACAAAGAGCAATGCTGGGTACCCGTTGGTGTGACTTTGTGCCAAAGACAAGCGTAAGAGAGCTAACAGGTCAACCATTTGTCTCTGCCACTGTTAAATTCCGCCGACTAACCTGGCTGAGCCACGATTTGAGAAAGCCCACAAAAGATTTAACCAGTCTTAGCCTCAACTACCACCTCGAGAGCAACAGAAGGTGCAGTAAACTTCTCTAAACCTTAAGAAGACTAGACGAGGCGGATCTTGAAAGAGCAGGTGTCGACTTGGATAAGGCAGGGGACAGGTAAGCATGGCGAGGACTTGTGGAGTCCATTGGATATGGAAGAAGTTTAGTGTCATTAAAAGTTGTTTTTTTAATACCCCCCCCTCCAAAACGCACCATCACGTTTTTGTGCCCCCCTCCCTTCTATTTCCAATAACGTTCTGTAACACCCAAGTTACTTAATATACCTAAAAATCACAATTATTTCTAGAACCCTTCTCCCCGCCCCACTGACACACAGTAACGCATTTTTAAACCTCCCCCCCCCCTATATTGCATTACACAATACTGAACGATCTGTTATGTATTAGAATTAACCATAATTGTTGGCATCCAACATTTGTAATTTCTATAGAAAATTATGTAGTGGGCATTTAACGGGTTAAAAGGCAAGTAGGAAGGTATTAAAATAAAGAAGATATTTTTGTACCAAGTTTTGTGATTGTAATGGTGGTGTATTCCTCATTAGCAGAAGAAATGAAAGTGGCGGCACATATCCATGTTCCAATATCTTCATTTGTAACTTCCTTAATTTCCACTCCGCATTCTCCCTCATCCAAACCAGCTCCATAGTAGGAAAATCTTAAACATTTAATCACATCAATAATAATTATGAAGTTAATTAGAAAAAGATCAGTAATATACTGTAATGATCCTAGTTCTAGTCCCGTACCATAACATGTCCCGTATTTCGACAAAATAAGTAGGTAACAAACAATATATTTTCGATGCGTGCGTGTTGCCCATTCTCCTGTATTGGTGTGAGTCCTGGCACATGACCAAAGCCTAGGCACAAAAAATATCTCCATTTTTTGATATTTTTTCATTTTATGTATCAATATAAACACACAGTCATTTACAAAACATAATTATCTCTTAACAATATACAGTTAGTGGACCAACAAAGTTTACCCGCTGAGTAAGTAAGTTATAAAAACAAGTGATTTTGGTGTCTCCATTCTCTTACATAAATTGAAACAAACAAACCATTCTTTTATACAAATCGAAACAAAGGAATAAAATCCAAGAAACGATTTGAAACAATGTGCCTCAGGAGAATTTTGGGTGTAAGATGGTACAACCGCATCACTAGCTACGCTATAAGCTGGCGCACCCAACGAGGGCCTATTAAGGATGCCGAATGACAGTTGGCGGAGAAGAGTGCTGTTCTTCCTCCCATGAGGGTCTCGAAGACGAGGAAGTCCTCTCACACTGTGTTCCGCTGCTTCGAAGCAGAGCTGAGGGATTAGGACACAGTTTTTTGGGAGGAGTTCATAAACATTGTGTTACAAGTTTTGGGCATCGGAAGAAAAACCATCCCGTATTGGTTCCTAGTAGAAGCCCTATATACATAGTGCATTTTATACTACAGTCTTCTTTTATTGTCCATGTCGACAGCATATAATGGAATGGAATTATGCAAATGCATGATACAGCAGCTGCTTGGAGAGGGAATAATAAAAATATGGTGATTGGACCCACCTAGATTCTGTTATGATGTGTGGTCGTAAGGCAAAACCCTTTCCTTGAGGGTTTGTGAAGCGGCAGTACTTTAATGGTCGGTGCAGTGGAGACTTGCAGAGGAGAGTTGCCGAACTCCCGGAGACTGGCTGGAGACCTTCTTGGACAGGCGCTAGTTCACCACTCATAACCTCTACCTGAAGGTATTTTAAAATTTCAACTTTACCCAGGAAACATTAAGATTCATTATATTCAATTCAGTCAAATTTTTACAGCTATTTTGGAGGTTAACTACTTGGAAGTGGTTGTTAGCTTAGCAGTTCAGTCACCGATTTTCGTCTTAAAGGTCATGGGCGCAATCCTCTGTGCAGAATTTGTGTTCACTTCCAATGTAAATGTCAGATTTCATGTTCACTTCCAACGTAAATGTCAGAATTCGTGTTCACTTCCAACGTAAATGTCAGAATTCGTGTTCACTTCCAACGTAAATGTCGGAATATGTGTTCACTTCCAACGTAAATGTCAGAATTCGTGTTCACTTTCAACGTAAATGTCAGAATTCGTGTTCACTTTCAACGTAAATGTCAGAATTCGTGTTCACTTCCAACGTAAATGTCAGAATTCGTGTTCACTTTCAACGTAAATGTCAGAATTCGTGTTCACTTCCAACGTAAATGTCAGAATTCGTGTTTACTATCAACGTACGTCTCTAGATTTTCTCCTAGATAATAATATTATAATAATATACTGTTATAGACTTCGAGTAGTAATAATCATTACTCAAAGGTTATAGATAAGAAACTCCCGCCACTTTCTTCGTCATTGTGAACATGACTACTACTGCCTCTATCGACGTATTCAGTGTACTATTGAATCAACGAAACCCTCCTCGTGCCCTCCTGATTTTCTGAGTCAAGATGCTAGCTTCTACCTAGTATTGATGAAGAAGAGCTATTATTTGAATAAAGTTTGGGTGTAGGTAGAATATTCAACCATTTTTTTTTATTAAAGACATCTATTGGAAGTTGTCCTGTAGTCCTTACTATGAATATTGATTTCAAATTTGTAATTTATACAACAACAAAAAAATACGTTTAAAATGTGTTTGAATATTAAAAAAATAATACAGCTTGAAGAAATTCTATAAAAATTTGCGCAACAATGTTTTAAAAAATCAATGGTCGTCATGTACCTAAATAAAAATAGTGTTGTTAAAGTGTTGTTATGAAATTGTTCACAAATGACGTTGTTGTCGGTAAATCCGTTCCATATTTACTTTAGAAGGAGAAGAATCGAATACACCAAGCATCATAAAACTGTGTTCAGCCGATCTCGAGTTATAAGTGCACACACTAACACCCAACATTGGGTATTTTATATTATTTATGACTGCAAAAATAATATTTTTAATATGTAAGTAATAATAATATTTTTAGGGATATATTATATTCCTTATAAAGTTAGACTTACATCTGTATAGAAATGTGTGTCTTCAGAACCATCATCAGAAGAAAGTCCACACGTCCATCGTCCAGCGTCTGCCACACTTACATTCTGAAGAATTAAGTTAAAAATATGTAGGTTAGTAGTTATTGAGATATTGATAATATTCTCATGAAGAGACACATAAATAAATCCAATCCAAACTTCCTTTACGCCCCATCGGGGGCATGCTTATGACCTCCCACACCATGTCCAAACCCCTCAGTAGGCCTAGACAAAAGCGGAACACGGTGTGAGAGGGTTAACAATTAAATTTATTTGAAAAACAAATTGATAAAATAACACTATTAAACTGAAACAATGTAAATATTAATATTTTTTGAAAAAAAAAATTTTTTTGGTCTGTAATTAATCCAGTGGGATTGATTTTTTTTGTAAGTTTTATTAAATTTCATCATTCATTCTACAAAATAATCTAAAGTGATTTTGGTTCGATTTATATTTTTGTCGTGATATCATCACCAAAATAGAATATGAGAACAACGCGAACTTGGGCCTTTGCGCCCCTTCTACCCATTGTTTAACAATCAATTATTCATATCTATAAAATGAAAAAAAAAGTCTCTATGTCAGTTTTTATATGTATACTAGGAAACCATCCAATCAATCTACTCCAAACTGATTTCATCAGAAAAGTAATACCAGCAAAGCGAATGTGATTTGAGACCACTGTCAATATAGGTATATATAAAACACAAAGTAATGTGCCTACCTATGCCCAACTTTGACACTCTATCAGAAGTACCCTTAATATATCTCAATAATTGAGAGATAATAAAGCCAACATAGTTTTAAACCACTGAATCTTATTTTAAAGAATTTTATCATGAAAAAACACTGGTCTGTTTAGTGTCATGAAAAGCTAAGTATATTATTATTGTGGTCATTGAGTCGATTATTTCAAACAATCTTAGTATAGAACACGCCGGCGGGTATCCATAAATAATAAAAAAAAATACCTACCTACATTTTTCTATACAAAGTTATAGCCGGCGGAACTTATTGTTTGAGGCAATTTTTTCCAGTAGAACGGTCCCGTCTGAGATAGGCAAGCCCCGGGTAGAAATTTCGAGGGAAAAACACTTGAAAAACTCTGACGCGTCCGGCAATCGAAACCGAAACCTCTCGATTGTAAGTCCACGCCAATAATACGTGAACATCGAATGATATAAATCAAAATTTTGCTAAATTACTGAAACGACTGGGAATTGAACCCTAATCTCTTACTAACGATATATTAAGACATAATCATAAAAAATTTGATAGAAAATAACCTTGGCCAAGATGATGCAAACACCCATCTTCAGCAGCCTGTCTCTACCGGACGGTATGGGCTTCTCCACCAGTGGGGTGCCATCTGGCTTGATGGCGTAGCAGTACGAGGACACCCATGGCACGCTGCACTCCAAACGAAGATTACCTCCCACTTTGACCACTTGTTGGCTCACCTTAGTCTCTCTATAGTTCTTTTTACTTTGACCTTTAATTAAAATTAATTAAACTAAACAATGTTATAATATTCCAGTTGACATGGTGTGGAAATGTTGAATGAATGAATGGTAACAAAATAATAAAAACTAGAGTGTAAAAGGTGTAAATTATCGAGAAAGTTAAGGAAGATCACAGAAATCATAGTTCTTCCTATACGCATCGGAAAAGGTACCCCATAAATAAGTGTTATGGGTAAAAAAAAACTTTGAAAAATAAGACGTACTTCCACGTTGGCCTATGGGTCAACAGTCAACACTATCCTCCAAGGTAGGTTACTCGAGGTCTAATAATACAAGTCAACATGGTTTCCAGAGGAGACCAACGTAGGAGGTGTGGATAGGAATCAACCCCCACGTAGAGCATGGATACCAAATAATGGCATCTTTTGCTTTACACAAATATTTATTTTCGATATTTTGGTCACAATTTCATTGCTAAAAGAGGAATATTGACCAATTCAATTTCATATTAATTTAATAAACGTATACTGCCAATAAAATTTGTCTATCTATCAATCTATACTCGCTTTTTGACAGGGATAGGGAGGCAACAAGAACTTTCCAATGCGGTCCATCTCGCCCAGCTTCGATGACCTCCTCTCACACCATATCCAGATACATCAGCTTTAACTCGAAGGAACGGAGTACAGTGTGAGAGGGTTCCTCGTCTTCACTAATAGTAGCTGTAGTTTGATAAAAAATGCAAATGGCTGAAATTGAGAAGATCTATTTAAACTTACCATATGATGGGTTATTTGGCAGTGTCAGAAAGCATCCAGTGTAGTCGTTCGGGGTTATTCCAAGTTCTATCCTCCAAAGCCCGTGATCACTTGCATCGGCGCGTTCTATTTCCAGACTACATTTGTTACCTTTAACGCTGGAAAAATATGTATTTTTAATAACGGCTTGAAGAAAGCTGTCAAATTATTGATGGTTTTATTCGAACCACTATTTAGGACATTCTGTTATCTTACTCTTGTGAAAAGCATTCTTTACTTTGTGCTAACGGCCGAATATTTTCCTCGCACAACTCCTGGAGAGAGTAGGAAGGTGACCCCCTTTGGAGACGTTGCCCTGCACCAACTAAACTTGGTGATGGAATTCTTCAAAACGCATTGTAGACAGGTCTGGTTGCCTTTCAAGAAAACACTCCCTTCCAAATGATCATCCTCTAGAAATAATTATACACAAATTTTAATAAATCAGCGCTCTGAAAATCTTCCATTTTCGACAGTTTACATCGGGATAATATTATTATCTACACTATTTTTTGGAA